>OZ026858.1:8152560-11039060 GCA_964023215.1 Eledona agricola
TCCCCTAAATTACTTCGGCTACTATAAATCACCCCCAACTACCCCTTACAACCCCAAAATAAACCCAATCACTTTAAAATTACTAAAAATGCTACAAACCATAGCAAACTATGCCAAACTCCCCTAAATTACTTCGACTACTATAAATCACCCCCAACTACCCCTTACAACCCCAAAATAAACCCAATCACTTTAAAATTACTAAAAATGCTACAAACCATAGCAAACTATGCCAAACACACTTGAAATTACTTCGGCTACCATAAATCACCCCCAACTATCCCTTACCACCCCAAACTCATCCCAATCACTTTAAAATTACAAAAAATGCTACAAACTATAGCAAACTATGCCAAACTCAACTAAATTACTTCGGCATCTATAAATCACCCCCAACTGCCCCTTACAACCCCAAACTAAACCCAATCAGTTTAAAATTACAAAAAATTCTACAAACTATAGGAAACTATGCCAAACTCCCCTAAATTACTTCGGCCACTATAAATCACCCCCAACTACCCCTTACAACCCCAAAATAAGCCCAATCACTATAAAAACACAAAAAGTGCTACAAACCAAATCAAACTATGCTAAACACACTTAAATTACTTCGGCTATCATAAATCACCCCCAACTACCCCTTACCGCCCCAAACTCATCCCAACTACTTTAAAATTACAAAAAATGCTACAAACCATAGCAAACTATGCCTAACTCCCCTAAATTACTTCGGCTACTATAAATCACCCCCAACTACCCCTTACAACCCCAAAATAAACCCTATCACTTTAAAATTATTAAAAATGCTACAAACCATAGCAAACTATGCCAAACTCCCCTAAATTACTTCGGCTACTATAAATCACCCCCAACTACCCCTTACAACCCCAAAATAAACCCAATCACTTTAAAATTTCAAAAAATGCTACAAACCACTGCAAACTATGCCTAACTCACCTAAATTACTTCGGCTACCATAAATCACCCCCAACTACCCCTTTTATCCCAAAATAAGCCCAATCACTTTAAAATTACAAAAAATGCTACAAACTATAGCAAACTATGCCAAACTCCCCTAATTACTTCGGCTACTATAAATCACCCCCAACTACCCCTTACAACCCCAAAATAAGGCCCAATCACTTTAAATTTACAAAAAATGCTACAAACTATAGCAAACTATGCCAAACTCAACTAAATTATTTCGGCATCCATAAATCACCCCCAACTACCCCTTACAACCCCAAACTAAGCCCAATCACTTTAAAATTACTAAAAATGCTACAAACCATAGCAAACTATACCAAACTCACTTAAATTACTTCGGCTATCATGAATCACCACCAACTACCCCTTACCGCCCCAAAGTCATCCCAATCACTTTAAAATTACAAAAAATGCTACAAACCATAGCAAACTGTGCCAAACTCCCCTAAATCACTTCGGTTACCATAAATCACCCCCAATTACCCCTTAACACCTCAAAATAAGCCCAATCACTTTAAAATTACAAAAAATGCTACAAACCATAGCAAACTGTGCCAAACTCACCTAAATTACTTCGGCTACCATAAATCACCCCCAACTACCCCTTACCACACCAAAATAAGCCCAATCACTTTAAAATTACAAAAAATGCTACAAACTATAGCAAACTATGCCAAACTCAACTAAATTTCTTCGGCTACTATAAATCACCCCCAACTACCCCTTACCACCCCAAACTAAGCCCAATTACTTTAAAATTATTAAAAATACTTCAAACCATAGCAAACTATACCAAACTCACCTAAATTACTTCGGCTACCATAAATCACCCCCAACTACCCATTACCGCCCCAAACTCATCCCAATTACTTTAAAATTACAAAAAATGCTACAAACCATAGCAAACTATGCCAAACTCCCCTAAATTACTTCGGCTACTATAAATCACCCCCAACTACCCCTTACAACCCCAAACTAAGCCCAATTACTTTAAAATTATTAAAAATGCTTCAAACCATAGTAAACTATACCAAACTCACTTAAATTACTTTGGCTACCATAAATCACCCCCAACTACCCATTACCGCCCCAAACTCATCCCAATTACTTTAAAATTACAAAAAATGCTACAAACCATAGCAAACTATGCCAAACTCCCCTAAATTACTTCGGCTACTATAAATCACCCCCAACTACCCCTTACAACCCCAAAATAAGCCCAATCACGTTAAAATTACAAAAAATGCTACAAACCATAGCAAACTGTGCCAAACTCACCTAAAATACTTCGGCTACAATAAATCACCCCCAACTGCCCCTTACAACCCCAAAATAAACCCAATCACTTTAAAATTTCAAAAAATGCTACAAACCACTGCAAACTATGCCTAACTCACTTAAATTACTTCGGCTATCATAAATCACCCCCAATTACCCCTTACCGCCCCAAACTCATCCCAACTACTTTAAAATTACAAAAAATGCTACAAACCATAGCAAACTATGCCTAACTCCCCTAAATTACTTCGGCTACTATAAATCACCCCCAACTACCCCTTACAACCCCAAAATAAACCCAATCACTTTAAAATTACTAAAAATGCTACAAACCATAGCAAACTATGCCAAACTCCCCTAAATTACTTCGACTACTATAAATCACCCCCAACTACCCCTTACAACCCCAAAATAAACCCAATCACTTTAAAATTACTAAAAATGCTACAAACCATAGCAAACTATGCCAAACACACTTGAAATTACTTCGGCTACCATAAATCACCCCCAACTATCCCTTACCACCCCAAACTCATCCCAATCACTTTAAAATTACAAAAAATGCTACAAACTATAGCAAACTATGCCAAACTCAACTAAATTACTTCGGCATCTATAAATCACCCCCAACTGCCCCTTACAACCCCAAACTAAACCCAATCAGTTTAAAATTACAAAAAATTCTACAAACTATAGGAAACTATGCCAAACTCCCCTAAATTACTTCGGCCACTATAAATCACCCCCAACTACCCCTTACAACCCCAAAATAAGCCCAATCACTATAAAAACACAAAAAGTGCTACAAACCAAATCAAACTATGCTAAACACACTTAAATTACTTCGGCTATCATAAATCACCCCCAACTACCCCTTACCGCCCCAAACTCATCCCAACTACTTTAAAATTACAAAAAATGCTACAAACCATAGCAAACTATGCCTAACTCCCCTAAATTACTTCGGCTACTATAAATCACCCCCAACTACCCCTTACAACCCCAAAATAAACCCTATCACTTTAAAATTATTAAAAATGCTACAAACCATAGCAAACTATGCCAAACTCCCCTAAATTACTTCGGCTACTATAAATCACCCCCAACTACCCCTTACAACCCCAAAATAAACCCAATCACTTTAAAATTTCAAAAAATGCTACAAACCACTGCAAACTATGCCTAACTCACCTAAATTACTTCGGCTACCATAAATCACCCCCAACTACCCCTTTTATCCCAAAATAAGCCCAATCACTTTAAAATTACAAAAAATGCTACAAACTATAGCAAACTATGCCAAACTCCCCTAATTACTTCGGCTACTATAAATCACCCCCAACTACCCCTTACAACCCCAAAATAAGGCCCAATCACTTTAAATTTACAAAAAATGCTACAAACTATAGCAAACTATGCCAAACTCAACTAAATTATTTCGGCATCCATAAATCACCCCCAACTACCCCTTACAACCCCAAACTAAGCCCAATCACTTTAAAATTACTAAAAATGCTACAAACCATAGCAAACTATACCAAACTCACTTAAATTACTTCGGCTATCATGAATCACCACCAACTACCCCTTACCGCCCCAAAGTCATCCCAATCACTTTAAAATTACAAAAAATGCTACAAACCATAGCAAACTGTGCCAAACTCCCCTAAATCACTTCGGTTACCATAAATCACCCCCAATTACCCCTTAACACCTCAAAATAAGCCCAATCACTTTAAAATTACAAAAAATGCTACAAACCATAGCAAACTGTGCCAAACTCACCTAAATTACTTCGGCTACCATAAATCACCCCCAACTACCCCTTACCACACCAAAATAAGCCCAATCACTTTAAAATTACAAAAAATGCTACAAACTATAGCAAACTATGCCAAACTCAACTAAATTTCTTCGGCTACTATAAATCACCCCCAACTACCCCTTACCACCCCAAACTAAGCCCAATTACTTTAAAATTATTAAAAATACTTCAAACCATAGCAAACTATACCAAACTCACCTAAATTACTTCGGCTACCATAAATCACCCCCAACTACCCATTACCGCCCCAAACTCATCCCAATTACTTTAAAATTACAAAAAATGCTACAAACCATAGCAAACTATGCCAAACTCCCCTAAATTACTTCGGCTACTATAAATCACCCCCAACTACCCCTTACAACCCCAAAATAAGCCCAATCACGTTAAAATTACAAAAAATGCTACAAACCATAGCAAACTGTGCCAAACTCACCTAAAATACTTCGGCTACAATAAATCACCCCCAACTGCCCCTTACAACCCCAAAATAAACCCAATCACTTTAAAATTTCAAAAAATGCTACAAACCACTGCAAACTATGCCTAACTCACCTAAATTACTTCGGCTACCATAAATCACCCCCAACTACCCCTTTTATCCCAAAATAAGCCCAATCACTTTAAAATTACAAAAAATGCTACAAACTATAGCAAACTATGCCAAACTCCCCTAATTACTTCGGCTACTATAAATCACCCCCAACTACCCCTTACAACCCCAAAATAAGGCCCAATCACTTTAAATTTACAAAAAATGCTACAAACTATAGCAAACTATGCCAAACTCAACTAAATTATTTCGGCATCCATAAATCACCCCCAACTACCCCTTACAACCCCAAACTAAGCCCAATCACTTTAAAATTACTAAAAATGCTACAAACCATAGCAAACTATACCAAACTCACTTAAATTACTTCGGCTATCATGAATCACCACCAACTACCCCTTACCGCCCCAAAGTCATCCCAATCACTTTAAAATTACAAAAAATGCTACAAACCATAGCAAACTATGCCAAACTCCCCTAAATTACTTCGGCTACTATAAATCACCCCCAACTACCCCTTACAACCCCAAAATAAGCCCAATCACGTTAAAATTACAAAAAATGCTACAAACCATAGCAAACTGTGCCAAACTCACCTAAAATACTTCGGCTACAATAAATCACCCCCAACTGCCCCTTACAACCCCAAACTAAGCCCAATCAGTTTAAAATTACAAAAAATTCTACAAACCATAGCAAACTATGCCAAACTCCCCTAATTACTTCGGCTACTATAAATCACCCCCAACTACCCCTTACAACCCCAAAATAAGGCCCAATCACTTTAAATTTACAAAAAATGCTACAAACTATAGCATACTATGCCAAACTCAACTAAATTATTTCGGCATCCATAAATCACCCCCAACTACCCCTTACAACCCCAAACTAAGCCCAATCATTTTAAAATTACTAAAAATGCTACAAACCATAGCAAACTATGCCTAACTCACCTAAATTACTTCGGCTACCATAAATCACTCCCAACTACCCCTTACCAACCCAAACTAAGCCCAATTACTTTAAAATTTTTTAAAATGCTTCAGACCATAGTAAACTATACCAAACTCACTTAAATTACTTCGGCTACCATAAATTACCCCCAACTACCCCTTACCACCCCAAACTAAGCCCAATTACTCTAAAATTATTAAAAATGCTTCAAACCATAGCAAACTATACCAAACTCACCTAAATTACTTCGGCTACCATAAATCACCCCCAACTACCCCTTACCACCCCAAACTAAGCCCAATTACTATAAAATTTTTAAAAATGCTTCAAACCATAGTAAACTATACCAAACTCACTTAAATTACTTCGGCTACCATAAATCACCCCCAACTACCCATTACCGCCCCAAATTCATCCCAATTACTTTAAAATTACAAAAAATGCTTCGAACCATAGCAAACTCTGCCAAACTCCCCTAACTTACTTCGGCTACTATAAATCACCCCCAACTAACCCTTACCACCCCAAAATAAACCCAATCACTTTAAAATTACAAAAAATGCTACAAACCATAGCAAACTATGCCTAACTCACCTAAATTACTTCGGCTACCATAAATCATCCCCAACTACCCCTTACCACCCCAAACTAAGCCCAATTACTTTAAAATTAGAAAAAATGCTTCAAACCATAGGAAACTATACCAAACTCACTTAAAGTACTTCGGCTATCATAAATCACCCCCAACTACCCCTTACCGCCCCAAACTCATCCCAATTACTTTAAAATTACAAAAAATGCTACAAACCATAGCAAACTATGCCAAACTCCCCTAAATTACTTCGGCTACTATAAATCACCCCCAACTACCCCTTACAACCCCAAAATAAGCCCAATCACGTTAAAATTACAAAAAATTCTACAAATCATAGCAAACTATGCCAAACTACCCTAAATTACTTCGGCTACTATAAATCACCCCCAACTACCCTAAAATAAGCCCAATCACGTTAAAATGACAAAAAATGCTACAAACCATAGCAAATTATGCCTAACTCTCCTAAATTACTTCGGCTACCATAAATCACCCACAACTACCCCTTACGGCCCCAAACTCATCCCAATCTCTTTTAAATTACAAAAAACGCTACAAACCATAGCAAACTATGCCTAACTCATCTAAATTACTTCGGCTACCATAAATCACCCCCAACTGCCCCTTACAACACCAAACTAAGCCTAATCAATTTCAAATTACAAAAAATTCTACAAACCATAGCAAACTATGCCAAACTACCCTAAATTACTTCGGCTACTATAAATTACCCCCAACTACCCTAAAATAAGCCCAATCACGTTAAAATTACAAAAAATGCTACAAACCATAGCAAATTATGCCTAACTCTCCTAAATTACTTCGGCTACCATAAATCACCCACAACTACCCCTTACGGCCCCAAACTCATCCCAATCTCTTTTAAATTACAAAAAACGCTACAAACCATAGCAAACTATGCCTAACTCATCTAAATTACTTCGGCTACCATAAATCACCCCAAACTAACCCTTACCACCCCAAAATAAACCCAATCACTTTAAAATTACTTAAAATGCTACAAACCATAGCAAACTATGCCAAACACACTTAAATTACTTCAGCTACCATAAATCTCCCCCAACTATCCCTTACCACCCCAAACTCATTCCAAACACTTTAAAATTACAAAAAATGCTACAAACCATAGCAAACTATGCCTAACTCACCTAAATTACTTCGGCTACCATAAATCATCCCCAACTACCCCTTACCACCCCAAACTAAGCCCAATTACTTTAAAATTAGAAAAAATGCTTCAAACCATAGGAAACTATACCAAACTCACTTAAAGTACTTCGGCTATCATAAATCACCCCCAACTACCCCTTACCGCCCCAAACTCATCCCAATTACTTTAAAATTACAAAAAATGCTACAAACCATAGCAAACTATGCCAAACTCCCCTAAATTACTTCGGCTACTATAAATCACCCCCAACTACCCCTTACAACCCCAAAATAAGCCCAATCACGTTAAAATTACAAAAAATGCTACAAACCATAGCAAATTATGCCTAACTCTCCTAAATTACTTCGGCTACCATAAATCACCCACAACTACCCCTTACGGCCCCAAACTCATCCCAATCTCTTTTAAATTACAAAAAACGCTACAAACCATAGCAAACTATGCCTAACTCATCTAAATTACTTCGGCTACCATAAATCACCCCCAACTGCCCCTTACAACACCAAACTAAGCCTAATCAATTTCAAATTACAAAAAATTCTACAAATCATAGCAAACTATGCCAAACTACCCTAAATTACTTCGGCTACTATAAATCACCCCCAACTACCCTAAAATAAGCCCAATCACGTTAAAATGACAAAAAATGCTACAAACCATAGCAAATTATGCCTAACTCTCCTAAATTACTTCGGCTACCATAAATCACCCACAACTACCCCTTACGGCCCCAAACTCATCCCAATCTCTTTTAAATTACAAAAAACGCTACAAACCATAGCAAACTATGCCTAACTCATCTAAATTACTTCGGCTACCATAAATCACCCCCAACTGCCCCTTACAACACCAAACTAAGCCTAATCAATTTCAAATTACAAAAAATTCTACAAACCATAGCAAACTATGCCAAACTACCCTAAATTACTTCGGCTACTATAAATTACCCCCAACTACCCTAAAATAAGCCCAATCACGTTAAAATTACAAAAAATGCTACAAACCATAGCAAATTATGCCTAACTCTCCTAAATTACTTCGGCTACCATAAATCACCCACAACTACCCCTTACGGCCCCAAACTCATCCCAATCTCTTTTAAATTACAAAAAACGCTACAAACCATAGCAAACTATGCCTAACTCATCTAAATTACTTCGGCTACCATAAATCACCCCAAACTAACCCTTACCACCCCAAAATAAACCCAATCACTTTAAAATTACTTAAAATGCTACAAACCATAGCAAACTATGCCAAACACACTTAAATTACTTCAGCTACCATAAATCTCCCCCAACTATCCCTTACCACCCCAAACTCATTCCAAACACTTTAAAATTACAAAAAATGCTACAAACCATAGCAAACTATGCCTAACTCACCTAAATTACTTCGGCTACCATAAATCATCCCCAACTACCCCTTACCACCCCAAACTAAGCCCAATTACTTTAAAATTATAAAAAATGCTTCAAACCATAGGAAACTATACCAAACTCACTTAAAGTACTTCGGCTATCATAAATCACCCCGAACTATCCCTTCATATCATCTTAAAATTACAAAAAAAGGTGTACAAATCATAACAAACTATGCCAGACTCACCTAAATTACTTCGGCTACTCTAAATCATCACCAACTAACCCTTACCACAACAAACTAAACCCAATCACTTTTAAATTACAAAAAAATGCTACTAACCCTTGCAAACTATGCCAAACTCACCTAAATTACTTCGGTTGTCAAAAATCACCCCCAACTACACTTTACAGCAACAAACTAAGCCCAATCACTTTAAAATTACAAAAAAATGCTAAAAATCATAACAAACTATACCAGAATCACCTAAATTACTTCGGCTACCGTAAATCACCCCCAACTATCCCTTACCACAACAACCCAAACCATATCATCTTAAAATTACAAAAAAAGGTGTACAAATCATAACAAACTATGCCAGACTCACCTAAATTACTTCGGCTACTCTAAATCATCACCAACTAACCCTTACCACAACAAACTAAACCCAATCACTTTTAAATTACAAAAAAATGCTACTAACCATAGCAAAGTATGCCAAACTCACCTAAATTACTTCGGCTATCAAAAATCACCCCCAACTACACTTTACAGCAACAAACTAAGCCCAATCCCTTTAAAATTACAAAAAAATGCTAAAAATCATAACAAACTATACCAGAATAACCTAAATTACTTCGGCTACCGTAAAAAACCCCCAACTATCCCTTACCACAACAAACCAAACCATATCATCTTAAAATTACAAAAAAAGGTGTACAAATCATAACAAACTATGCCAGACTCACTTAAATTACTTCGGCTACTCTAAATCACCCCCAAATATCCCTTACCACAACAAACCAAACCATATCATCTTAAAATTACAAAAAAAGGTGTACAAATCATAACAAACTATGCCAGACTCACCTAAATTACTTCGGCTAATCTAAATCATCACCAACTAACCCTTACCACAACAAACTAAACCCAATCACTTTAAAATTACAAAAAAATGCTAAAAACCATAACAAACTATACCAGAATCACCTAAATTACCTCGGCTACCGTAAATCACCCCCAACTATCCCTTACCACAACAAACCAAACCATATCATCTTAAAATTACAAAAAAAGGTGTACAAATCATAACAAACTATGCCAGACTCACCTAAATTACTTCGGCTACTCTAGATCATCACCAACTAACCCTTACCACAACAAACTAAACCCAATCATTTTTAAATTACAAAAAAATGCTACTAACCATAGCAAACTATGCCAAACTCACCTAAATTACGTCGGCTATCAAAAATCACCCCCAACTACACTTTACAGCAACAAACTAAGCCCAATCACTTTAAAATTACAAAAAAATGCTAAAAATTATAACAAACTATACCAGAATCACCTAAATTACTTCGGCTACCGTAAATCCCCCCAACTATCCCTTACCACAACAAACCAAACCATATCATCTTAAAATTACAAAAAAAGGTGTACAAATCATAACAAACTAAGCCAGGACCATAGAAAACCATAGGAAACTATACCAAACTCACTTAAAGTACTTCGGCTATCATAAATCACCCCCAACTACCCCTTACCGCCCCAAACTCATCCCAATTAATTTAAAATTACAAAAAATGCTACAAACCATAGCAAACTATGCCAAACTCCCCTAACTTACTTCGGCTACTATAAATCACCCCCAACTACCCCTTACAACCCCAAAATAAGCCCAATCACGTTAAAATTACAAAAAATGCTACAAACCATAGCAAATTATGCCTAACTCTCCTAAATTACTTCGGCTACCATAAATCACCCACAACTACCCCTTACGGCCCCAAACTCATCCCAATCACTTTTAAATTACAAAAAACGCTACAAACCATAGCAAACTATGCCTAACTCATCTAAATTACTTCGGCTACCATAAATCACCCCCAACTGCCCCTTACAACACCAAACTAAGCCTAATCAATTTCAAATTACAAAAAATTCTACAAACCATAGCAAGCTATGCCAAACTACCCTAAATTACTTCGGCTACTATAAATCACCCCCAACTATCCCTTACCACCCCAAACTCATCCCAATCACTTTAAAATTACAAAAAATGCTACAAACTATAGCAAACTATATCAAACTCAACTAAATTACTTCGGCATCTATAAATCACCCCCAACTGCCCCTTACAACCCCAAACTAAACCCAATCAGTTTAAAATTACAAAAAATTCTACAAACCATAGGAAACTATGCCAAACTCCCCTAAATTACTTCGGCCACTATAAATCACCCCCAATTACCCCTTACAAACCCAAAATAAGCCCAATCACTATAAAAACACAAAAAGTGCTACAAACCAAATCAAACTATGCTAAACACACTTAAATTACTTCGGCTACCATAAATCACCCACAACTACCCCTTACGGCCCCAAACTCATCCCAATCACTTTTAAATTACAAAAAACGCTACAAATCATAGCAAACTATGCCTAACTCATCTAAATTACTTCGGCTACCATAAATCACCCCCAACTGCCCCTTACAACACCAAACTAAGCCTAATCAATTTCAAATTACAAAAAATTCTACAAACTGTAGCAAACTATGCCAAACTACCCTAAATTACTTCGGCTACCATAAATCACCCCCAACTATCCCTTACCATCCCAAACTCATCCCAATCACTTTAAAATTACAAAAAATGCTACAAACTATAGCAAACTATGCCAAACTCAACTAAATTACTTCGGCATCTATAAATCACCCCCAACTGCCCCTTACAACCCCAAACAAAACCCAATCAGTTTAAAATTACAAAAAAATCTACAAACCATAGGAAACTATGCCAAACTCCCCTAAATTACTTCGGCAACTATAAATCACCCCCAACTACCCCTTACAACCCCAAAATAAGCCCAATCACTATAAAAACACAAAAAGTGCTACAAACCAAATCAAACTATGCTAAACACACTTAAATTACTTCGGCTATCATAAATCACCCCCAACTACACCTTACCGCCCCAAACTCATCCCAACTACTTTAAAATTACAAAAAATGCTACAAACCATAGCAAACTATGCCTAACTCCCCTAAATTACTTCGGCTACTATAAATCACCCCCAACTACCCCTTACAACCCCAAAATAAGCCCAATCACTATAAAAACACAAAATGTGCTACAAACCAAATCAAACTATGCTAAACACACTTAAATTACTTCGGCTACCATAAATCACCCACAACTACCCCTTACGGCCCCAAACTCATCCCAATCACTTTTAAATTACAAAAAACGCTACAAACCATAGCAAACTATGCCTAACTCATCTAAATTACTTCGGCTACCATAAATCACCCCCTACTGCCCCTTACAACACCAAACTAAGCCTAATCAATTTCAAATTACAAAAAATTCTACAAACTGTAGAAAACTATGCCAAACTACCCTAAATTACTTCGGCTACCATAAATCACCCCCAACTATCCCTTACCACCCCAAACTCATCCCAATCACTTTAAAATTACAAAAAATGCTACAAACTATAGCAAACTATGCCAAACTCAACTAAATTACTTCGGCTATCATGAATCACCCCCAACTACCCCTTACCGCCCCAAACTCATCCCAACTACTTTAAAATTACAAAAAATGCTACAAACCATAGCAAACTATGCCTAACTACCCTAAATTACTTCGGCTACTATAAATCACCCCCAACTACCCCTTACAACCCCAAAATAAACCCAATCACTTTAAAATTACTAAAAATGCTATAAACCATAGCAAACTATGCCAAACTCCCCTAAATTACTTCGGCTACTATAAATCACCCCCAACTACCCCTTACAACCCCAAAATAAACCCAATCACTTTAAAATTACTTAAAATGCTACAAACCATAGCAAATTATGCCAAACTCCCCTAAATTACTTCGGCTACTATAAATCACCCCCAACTACCCCTTACAACCCCAAAATAAGCCCAATCACGTTAAAATTACAAAAAACGCTACAAACCATAGCAAACTATGCCTAACTCATCTAAATTACTTCGGCTACCATAAATCACCCCCAACTGCCCCTTACAACACCAAACTAAGCCTAATCAATTTCAAATTACAAAAAATTCTACAAACCATAGCAAACTATGCCAAACTACCCTAAATTACTTCGGCTACTATAAATCACCCCCAACTATCCCTTACCACCCCAAACTCATCCCAATCACTTTAAAATTACAAAAAATGCTACAAGCTATATATAGCAAACTATGCCAAACTCAACTAAATTACTTCGGCATCTATAAATCACCCCCAACTGCCCCTTACAACCCCAAACTAAACCCAATCAGTTTAAAATTACAAAAAATTCTACAAACCATAGGAAACTATGCCAAACTCCCCTAAATTACTTCGGCCACTATAAATCACCCCCAACTACCCCTTACAACCCCAAAATAAGCCCAATCACTATAAAAACACAAAAAGTGCTACAAACCAAATCAAACTATGCTAAACACACTTAAATTACTTCGGCTACCATAAATCACCCACAACTACCCCTTACGGCCCCAAACTCATCCCAATCACTTTTAAATTACAAAAAACGCTACAAATCATAGCAAACTATGCCTAACTCATCTAAATTACTTCGGCTACCATAAATCACCCCCAACTGCCCCTTACAACACCAAACTAAGCCTAATCAATTTCAAATTACAAAAAATTCTACAAACTGTAGCAAACTATGCCAAACTACCCTAAATTACTTCGGCTACCATAAATCACCCACAACTATCCCTTACCATCCCAAACTCATCCCAATCACTTTAAAATTACAAAAAATGCTACAAACTATAGCAAACTATGCCAAACTCAACTAAATTACTTCGGCATCTATAAATCACCCCCAACTGCCCCTTACAACCCCAAACAAAACCCAATCAGTTTAAAATTACAAAAAAATCTACAAACCATAGGAAACTATGCCAAACTCCCCTAAATTACTTCGGCAACTATAAATCACCCCCAACTACCCCTTACAACCCCAAAATAAGCCCAATCACTATAAAAACACAAAAAGTGCTACAAACCAAATCAAACTATGCTAAACACACTTAAATTACTTCGGCTATCATAAATCACCCCCAACTACACCTTACCGCCCCAAACTCATCCCAACTACTTTAAAATTACAAAAAATGCTACAAACCATAGCAAACTATGCCTAACTCCCCTAAATTACTTCGGCTACTATAAATCACCCCCAACTACCCCTTACAACCCCAAAATAAGCCCAATCACTATAAAAACACAAAAAGTGCTACAAACCAAATCAAACTATGCTAAACACACTTAAATTACTTCGGCTACCATAAATCACCCACAACTACCCCTTACGGCCCCAAACTCATCCCAATCACTTTTAAATTACAAAAAACGCTACAAACCATAGCAAACTATGCCTAACTCATCTAAATTACTTCGGCTACCATAAATCACCCCCAACTGCCCCTTACAACACCAAACTAAGCCTAATCAATTTCAAATTACAAAAAATTCTACAAACTGTAGAAAACTATGCCAAACTACCCTAAATTACTTCGGCTACCATAAATCACCCCCAACTATCCCTTACCACCCCAAACTCATCCCAATCACTTTAAAATTACAAAAAATGCTATAAACCATAGCAAACTATGCCAAACTCCCCTAAATTACTTCGGCTACTATAAATCACCCCCAACTACCCCTTACAACCCCAAAATAAACCCAATCACTTTAAAATTACTTAAAATGCTACAAACCATAGCAAACTATGCCAAACTCCCCTAAATTACTTCGGCTACTATAAATCACCCCCAACTACCCCTTACAACCCCAAAATAAGCCCAATCACGTTAAAATTACAAAAAACGCTACAAACCATAGCAAACTATGCCTAACTCATCTAAATTACTTCGGCTACCATAAATCACCCCCAACTGCCCCTTACAACACCAAACTAAGCCTAATCAATTTCAAATTACAAAAAATTCTACAAACCATAGCAAACTATGCCAAACTACCCTAAATTACTTCGGCTGCTATAAATCACCCCCAACTATCCCTTACCACCCCAAACTCATCCCAATCACTTTAAAATTACAAAAAATGCTACAAACTATAGCAAACTATGCCAAACTCAACTAAATTACTTCGGCATCTATAAATCACCCCCAACTGCCCCTTACAACCCCAAACTAAACCCAATCAGTTTAAAATTACAAAAAATTCTACAAACCATAGGAAACTATGCCAAACTCCCCTAAATTACTTCGGCCACTATAAATCACCCCCAACTACCCCTTACAACCCCAAAATAAGCCCAATCACTATAAAAACACAAAAAGTGCTACAAACCAAATCAAACTATGCTAAACACACTTAAATTACTTCGGCTACCATAAATCACCCACAACTACCCCTTACGGCCCCAAACTCATCCCAATCACTTTTAAATTACAAAAAACGCTACAAATCATAGCAAACTATGCCTAACTCATCTAAATTACTTCGGCTACCATAAATCACCCCCAACTACCCCTTACAACCCCAAAATAAGGCCCAATCACTTTAAATTTACAAAAAATGCTACAAACTATAGCAAACTATGCCAAACTCAACTAAATTATTTCGGCATCCATAAATCACCCCCAACTACCCCTTACAACCCCAAACTAAGCCCAATCACTTTAAAATTACTAAAAATGCTACAAACCATTGCAAACTATGCCTAACTCACCTAAATTACTTCGGCTACCATAAATCACCCCCAACTACCCCTTACCACCCCAAACTCATCCCAATCACTTTAAAATTACAAAAAATGCTACAAACCATAGCAAACTGTGCCAAACTCCCCTAAATCACTTCGGCTACCATAAATCACCCCCAATTACCCCCTAACACCTCAAAATAAGCCCAATCACTTTAAAATTACAAAAAATGCTACAAACTATAGCAAACTATGCCAAACTCAACTAAATTACTTCGGCATCCATAAATCACCCCCAACTGCCTCTTACAACCCCAAACTAAGCCCAATCAGTTTAAAATTACAAAAAATTCTACAGACCATAGCAAACTATGCCAAACTCCCCTAAATTACTTCGGCTACTATAAATCACCCCCAACTACCCCTTACAACCCCAAAATAAGCCCAATTACTATAAAATTACAAAAAATGCTGCAAATCATAGCAAACTATGCCTAACTCACCTAAATTACTTCGGCTACCATAAATCACCCCCAACTACCCCTTACCACCCCAAACTAAGCCCAATTACTTTAAAATTTTTAAAAATGCTTCAAACCATAGTAAACTATACCAAACTCACTTAAATTACTTCGGCTACCATAAATCACCCCCAACTACCCATTACCGCTCCAAACTCATCCCAATTACTTTAAAATTACAAAAAATGCTACAAACCATAGCAAACTATGCCAAACTCCCCTAAATTACTTCGGCTACTATAAATCACCCCCAACTACCCCTTACCGCCCCAAACTCATCCCAATTACTTTAAAATTACAAAAATGCTACAAACCATAGCAAACTAGTCCTAACTCATCTAAATTACTTCGGCTACCATAAATCACCCCCAACTGCCCCTTACAACACCAAACTAAGCCTAATCAATGTCAAATTACAAAAAATTCTACAAGCTGTAGAAAACTATGCCAAACTACCCTAAATTACTTCGGCTACCATAAATCACCCCCAACTATCCCTTACCACCCCAAACTCATCCCAATCACTTTAAAATTACAAAAAATGCTATAAACCATAGCAAACTATGCCAAACTCCCCTAAATTACTTCGGCTACTATAAATCACCCCCAACTACCCCTTACAACCCCAAAATAAACCCAATCACTTTAAAATTACTTAAAATGCTACAAACCATAGCAAACTATGCCAAACTCCCCTAAATTACTTCGGCTACTATAAATCACCCCCAACTACCCCTTACAACCCCAAAATAAGCCCAATCACGTTAAAATTACAAAAAACGCTACAAACCATAGCAAACTATGCCTAACTCATCTAAATTACTTCGGCTACCATAAATCACCCCCAACTGCCCCTTACAACACCAAACTAAGCCTAATCAATTTCAAATTACAAAAAATTCTACAAACCATAGCAAACTATGCCAAACTACCCTAAATTACTTCGGCTACTATAAATCACCCCCAACTATCCCTTACCACCCCAAACTCATCCCAATCACTTTAAAATTACAAAAAATGCGACAAACTATACCAAAATATGCCAAACTCAACTAAATTACTTCGGCATCTATAAATCACCCCCAACTGCCCCTTACAACCCCAAACTAAACCCAATCAGTTTAAAATTACAAAAAATTCTACAAACCATAGGAAACTATGCCAAACTCCCCTAAATTACTTCGGCCACTATAAATCACCCCCAACTACCCCTTACAACCCCAAAATAAGCCCAATCACTATAAAAACACAAAAAGTGCTACAAACCAAATCAAACTATGCTAAACACACTTAAATTACTTCGGCTACCATAAATCACCCACAACTACCCCTTACGGCCCCAAACTCATCCCAATCACTTTTAAATTACAAAAAACGCTACAAACCATAGCAAACTATGCCTAACTCATCTAAATTACTTCGGCTACCATAAATCACCCCCAACTGCCCCTTACAACACCAAACTAAGCCTAATCAATTTCAAATTACAAAAAATTCTACAAACTGTAGAAAACTATGCCAAACTACCCTAAATTACTTCGGCTACCATAAATCACCCCCAACTATCCCTTACCACCCCAAACTCATCCCAATCACTTTAAAATTACAAAAAATGCTATAAACCATAGCAAACTATGCCAAACTCCCCTAAATTACTTCGGCTACTATAAATCACCCCCAACTACCCCTTACAACCCCAAAATAAACCCAATCACTTTAAAATTACTTAAAATGCTACAAACCATAGCAAACTATGCCAAACTCCCCTAAATTACTTCGGCTACTATAAATCACCCCCAACTACCCCTTACAACCCCAAAATAAGCCCAATCACGTTAAAATTACAAAAAACGCTACAAACCATAGCAAACTATGCCTAACTCATCTAAATTACTTCGGCTACCATAAATCACCCCCAACTGCCCCTTACAACACCAAACTAAGCCTAATCAATTTCAAATTACAAAAAATTCTACAAACCATAGCAAACTATGCCAAACTACCCTAAATTACTTCGGCTACTATAAATCACCCCCAACTATCCCTTACCACCCCAAACTCATCCCAATCACTTTAAAATTACAAAAAATGCTACAAACTATAGCAAACTATGCCAAACTCAACTAAATTACTTCGGCATCTATAAATCACCCCCAACTGCCCCTTACAACCCCAAACTAAACCCAATCAGTTTAAAATTACAAAAAATTCTACAAACCATAGGAAACTATGCCAAACTCCCCTAAATTACTTCGGCCACTATAAATCACCCCCAACTACCCCTTACAACCCCAAAATAAGCCCAATCACTATAAAAACACAAAAAGTGCTACAAACCAAATCAAACTATGCTAAACACACTTAAATTACTTCGGCTACCATAAATCACCCACAACTACCCCTTACGGCCCCAAACTCATCCCAATCACTTTTAAATTACAAAAAACGCTACAAATCATAGCAAACTATGCCTAACTCATCTAAATTACTTCGGCTACCATAAATCACCCCCAACTACCCCTTACAACCCCAAAATAAGGCCCAATCACTTTAAATTTACAAAAAATGCTACAAACTATAGCAAACTATGCCAAACTCAACTAAATTATTTCGGCATCCATAAATCACCCCCAACTACCCCTTACAACCCCAAACTAAGCCCAATCACTTTAAAATTACTGAAAATGCTACAAACCATTGCAAACTATGCCTAACTCACCTAAATTACTTCGGCTACCATAAATCACCCCCAACTACCCCTTACCACCCCAAACTCATCCCAATCACTTTAAAATTACAAAAAATGCTACAAACCATAGCAAACTGTGCCAAACTCCCCTAAATCACTTCGGCTACCATAAATCACCCCCAATTACCCCTTAACACCTCAAAATAAGCCCAATCACTTTAAAATTACAAAAAATGCTACAAACTATAGCAAACTATGCCAAACTCAACTAAATTACTTCGGCATCCATAAATCACCCCCAACTGCCTCTTACAACCCCAAACTAAGCCCAATCAGTTTAAAATTACAAAAAATTCTACAGACCATAGCAAACTATGCCAAACTCCCCTAAATTACTTCGGCTACTATAAATCACCCCCAACTACCCCTTACAACCCCAAAATAAGCCCAATTACTATAAAATTACAAAAAATGCTGCAAATCATAGCAAACTATGCCTAACTCACCTAAATTACTTCGGCTACCATAAATCACCCCCAACTACCCCTTACCACCCCAAACTAAGCCCAATTACTTTAAAATTTTTAAAAATGCTTCAAACCATAGTAAACTATACCAAACTCACTTAAATTACTTCGGCTACCATAAATCACCCCCAACTACCCATTACCGCTCCAAACTCATCCCAATTACTTTAAAATTACAAAAAATGCTACAAACCATAGCAAACTATGCCAAACTCCCCTAAATTACTTCGGCTACTATAAATCACCCCCAACTACCCCTTACCGCCCCAAACTCATCCCAATTACTTTAAAATTACAAAAATGCTACAAACCATAGCAAACTATGCCAAACTCCCCTAAATTACTTCGGCTACTATAAATCACCCCCAACTACCCTTTACAACTCTAAAATAAGCCCAATCACGTTAAAATTACAAAAAATGCTACAAACCATAGCAAACTATGCCTAACTCACCTAAATTACTTCGGCTACCATAAATCACCCCCAACTAACCCTTACCACCCCAAAATAAACCCAATCACTTTAAAATTACAAAAAATGCTACAAACCATAGCAAACTATGCCTAACTCACCTAAATTACTTCGGCTACCATAAATCATCCCCAACTACCCCTTACCACCCCAAACTAAGCCGAATTACTTTAAAATTAGAAAAAATACTTCAAACCATAGGAAACTATACCATACTCACTTAAAGTACTTCGGCTATCATAAATCACCCCCAACTACCCCTTACCGCCCCAAACTCATCCCAATCACGTTAAAATTACAAAAAATGCTACAAACCATAGCAAATTATGCCTAACTTTCCTAAATTACTTCGGCTACCATAAATCACCCCCAACTACCCCTTAACACCTCAAAATAAGCCCAATCACTTTAAAATTACAAAAAATGTACAAACCATTGCAAACGATGCCTAACTCACCTAAATTACTTCGGCTACCATAAATCACCCCCAACTACCCCTTTCTACCCCAAAATAAACCCAATCACTTTCAAATTACAAAAATGCTACAAACTATAGCAAACTATGCCAAACTCAACTAAATTACTGCGGCATCCATAAATCACCCCCAACTGCCCCTTACAACCCCAAACTAAGCCCAATCACTTTAAAATTACTAAAAATGCTACAAACCATAGCAAACTATGCCTAACTCACCTAAATTACTTCGGCTACCAAAAATCACCCCCAACTACCCTTTACCACCATAAACTAAGCCCAATTACTTTTAATTACAAAAAATGCTACAAACCATAGCAAACTGTGCCAACACCCCTAAATCACGTCGGCTACCATAAATCACCCCCAACTACCCCTTAACACCCCAAAATAAGCCCAATCAGTTTAAAATTACAAAAAATGCTACAAACGATAGCAAACTATGCCAAACTCAACTAAATTACTTCGGCATCCATAAATCACCCCCAACTGCCCCTTATAACCCCAAACTAAGCCCAATCAGTTTAAAATTACAAAAAATTCTACAAACCATAGCAAACTATGCCAAACTCCCCTAAATTACTTCGGCTACTATAAATCACCCCCAACTACCCCTTACAACCCCAAACTAAGCCCAATCACTTTAAAATTACTAAAAATGCTACAAACCATAGCAAACTATGCCTAACTCACCTAAATTACTTCGGCTACCAAAAATCACCCCCAACTACCCTTTACCACCATAAACTAAGCCCAATTACTTTTAATTACAAAAAATGCTACAAACCATAGCAAACTATGCCTAACTCACCTAAATTACTTCGGCTACCATAAATCACCCCCAACTACCCCTTACCACCCCAAAATAAGTCCAATCACTTTAAAATTACAAAAAATGCTACAAACGATAGCAAACTATGCCAAACTCAACTAAATTACTTCGGCATCCATAAATCACCCCCAACTGCCCCTTATAACCCCAAACTAAGCCCAATCAGTTTAAAATTACAAAAAATTCTACAAACCATAGCAAACTATGCCAAACTCCCCTAAATTACTTCGGCTACTATAAATCACCCCCAACTACCCCTTACAACCCCAAAATAAACCCAATTACTATAAAATTACAAAAAATGCTACAAACCATAGCAAACTATGCCTAACTCACCTAAATTACTTCGGCTACCGTAAATCACCCCCAACTACCCCCTACCACCACAAACTAAGCCCAATTACTTTAAAATTATTAAAAATGCTTCAAACCATAGCAAACTATACCAAACTCACTTAAATTACTTCGGCTATCATAAATCACCCCCAACTACCCCTTACCGCCCCAAACTCATCCCAATCACTTTAAAATTACAAAAAATGCTACAAACCATAGCAAACTATGCCACACTCAGCCAAATTACTTCGGCTACCATAAATAACCCCCAACTACCCCTTACAACCCCAAAATTAGCCCGATTACTATAAAATTACAAAAAATGCTACAAACCATAGCAAACTATGCCTAACTCACCTAAATTACTTCGGCTACCATAAATCACCCCCAACTACCCCTTACAACCCCAAAATAAGCCCAATTACGTTAAAATTACAAAAAATGCTACAAACCATAGCAAACTATGCCTAACTCACCTAAATTACTTCGGCTACCATAAATCACCCCCAACTATCCTTTACCACCCCAAACTCATTCCAAACACTTTAAAATTACAAAAAATGCTACAAACTATAGCAAACTATGCCAAACTCAACTAATTTACTTCGGCATCTATAAATCACCCCCAACTGCCCCTTACAACCCCAAACTAAACCCAATCAGTTTAAAATTACAAAAAATTCTACAAACCATAGGAAACTATGCCAAATTTCCCTAAATTACTTCGGCCACTATAAATCACCCCCAACTACCCCTTACAACCCCAAAATGAGCCCAATCACTATAAAATTACAAAAAGTGCTACAAACCATAGCAAACTATGCCTAACTCACCTGAATTACTTCGGCTACCATAAATCACCCCCAACTACCCCTTACCACCCCAAACTAAGCCCAATTACTTTAAAATTAGAAAAAATGCTTCAAACCATAGCAAACTATACCAAACTCACTTAAATTACTTCGGCTATCATAAATCACCCCCAACTACCCCTTACCGCCCCAAACTCATCCCAATCACTTTAAAATTACAAAAAATGCTACAAACTATAGCAAACTATGCCAAACTCACTTAAATTACTTCGGCTATCATAAATCACCCCCAACTACCCCTTACCGCACCAAACTCATCCCAATCACTTTAAAATTACAAAAAATGCCACAAACCATAGCAAACTATGCCACACTCACCCAAATTACTTCGGCTACCATAAATCACCCTCAACTATCCTTTACAACCCCAAAATTAGCCCAATCACTTTAAAATTACAAAAAATGCTACAAACCATTGCAAACTATGCCTAACTCACCTAAATTACTTCGGCTACCTTAAATCACCCCCAACTACCCCTTTTATCCCAAAATAAGCCCAATCACTTTAAAATTACAAAAAATGCTACAAACTATAGCAAACTATGCCAAACTCAACTAAATTACTTCGGCATCCCTAAATCACCCCCAACTGCCCCGTACAACCCCAAACTAAGCCCAATCAGTTTAAATATACAAAAAATTCTACAAACCATATCAAACTATGCCAAACTCCCCTAATTACTTCGGCTCTTATAAATCACCCCCAACTACCCGTTACAACCCCAAAATAAGCCCAATCACTTTAAAATTACAAAGAATGCTACAAACTATAGCAAACTATGCCAAACTCAACTAAATTACTTCGGCATCCATAAATCACCCCCAACTACCCCTTACAACCCCAAACTAAGCCCAATCACTTTAAAATTACTAAAAATGCTACAAACCATAGCAAACTATGCCTAACTCACCTAAATTACTTCGGCTACCATAAGTCAACCCCAACTACCCCTTACCACCCCAAACTAAGCCCAATTACTTTAAAATTAGAAAAAATGCTTCAAACCATAGCAAACTATACCAAACTCACTTAAATTACTTCGGCTATCATGAATCACCCCCAACTACCCCTTACCGCCCCAAACTCATCCCAATCACATTAAAATTACAAAAAATGCTACAAACCACAGCAAACTGTGCCAACTCCCCTAAATCACTTCGGCTACCATAAATCACCACCAACTACCCCTTAACACCTCAAAATAAGCCCAATCACTTTAAAATTACAAAAAATGCTACAAACCATTGCAAACTATGCCTAATTCACCTAAATTACTTCGGCTACCATAAATCACCCCCAACTACCCCTTACCACCCCAAAATAAGCCATATCACTTTAAAATTACAAAAAATGCTACAAACTATAGCAAACTATGCCAAACTCAACTAAATTACTTCGGCATCCATAAATCACCCCCAACTGCCCCTTACAACCCCAAACTAAGCCCAATCAGTTTAAAATTACAAAAAATTCTACAAACCATAGCAAACTATGCCAAACTCCCCTAAATTACTTCGGCTACTATAAATCACCCCCAACTACCCCTTACCACCCAAAATAAGCCCAATTACTATAGAATTACAAAAAATGCTACAAACCATAGCAAACTATGCCTAACTCACCTAAATTACTTCGGCTACCATAAATCACCCCCAACTACCCCTTACCACCCCAAACTAAGCCCAACTACTTTAAAATTTTTAAAAATGCTTCAAACCATAGTAAACTATACCAAACTCCCCTAAATTACTTCGGCTACTATAAATCACCCCCAACTACGCCTTACAACCCCAAAATAAGCCCAATCACGTTATAATTACAAAAAATGCTACAAACCATAGCAAACTATGCCTAACTCACCTAAATTACTTCGGCTACCATAAATCACCCCCAACTAACCCTTACCACCCCAAAATAAACCCAATCACTTTAAAATTACTAAAAATGCTACAAACCATAGCAAACTATGCCAAACACACTTAAATTACTTCAGCTACCATAAATCTCCCCCAACTATCCCTTACCACCCCAAACTCATTCCAAACACTTTAAAATTACAAAAAATGCTACAAACTATAGCAAACTATGCCAAACTCAATTAATTTACTTCGGCATCTATAAATCACCCCCAACTGCCCCTTACAACCCCAAACTAAACCCAATCAGTTTAAAATTACAAAAAATTCTACAAACCATAGGAAACTATGCCAAATTTTCCGAAATTACTTTGGCCACTATAAATCACCCCCAACTACCCCTTACAACCCCAAAATGAGCCCAATCACTATAAAATTACAAAAAGTGCTACAAACCATAGCAAACTATGCCTAACTCACCTGAATCACTTCGGCTACCATAAATCACCCCCAACTACCCCTTACCGCCCCAAACTCATCCCAATCACTTTAAAATTACTAAAAATGCTACAAACTATAGCAAACTATGCCAAACTCACTTAAATTACTTCGGCTATCATAAATCACCCCCAACTACCCCTTACCGCCCCAAACTCATCCCAATCACTTTAAAATTACAAAAAATGCTACAAACTATAGCAAACTATGCCAAACTCACTTAAATTACTTCGGCTATCATAAATCACCCCCAACTACCCCTTACCGCCCCAAACTCATTCCAAACACCTTAAAATTACAAAAAATGCTACAAACTATAGCAAACTATGCCAAACTCAACTAATTTACTTCGGCATCTATAAATCACCCCCAACTGCCCCTTACAACCCCAAACTAAACCCAATCAGTTTAAAATTACAAAAAATTCTACAAACTATAGCAAACTATGCCAAACTCACTTAAATTACTTCGGCTATCATAAATCACCCCCAACTACCCCTTACCGCCCCAAACTCATCCCAATCACTTTAAAATTACAAAAAATGCTACAAACTATAGCAAACTATGCCAAACTCACTTAAATTACTTCGGCTATCATAAATCACACTCAACTACCCCTTACCGCCCCAAACTCATCCCAATCACTTTAAAATTACAAAAAATGCTACAAACTATAGCAAACTATGCCAAACTCACTTAAATTACTTCGGCTATCATAAATCACCCCCAACTGAGCATATATACAGTGATCGTCATGAACAACGTATCGTGTACCGTTTGCTCCGACAATTTTATTGTCAACAACCGGGTAATTAGGTGCAACTTTTGCCAAACTAGATATCATGTAAATTGTGTAAAACTTAAGGATGTAGTGGTAAAAGTGTGCAGTGAATCATCGAATGTTCGGTGGTTTTGTAACAGTTGCACGGATTTGGTCAGCGCCAAATTGGTCGGGACATCGGACGCAACAAAAGAAGATGCATTAATGACCGAAATTTTGACGCTGAAACAAGAAAATGAGGCTCTTAAAGGCGAATTCGACAAGTTACGAAAATCAAACAGTGAGAATGATAAAACTTATTTCGCTAATCTAACAAAAACGTTGGGAGAAAAACTTAGAGGTGAAATCTTATCCGAGATTGAAAAAGTGCATGCTACTATCAACAACAACATCGACATTAAAATAAACAAACTATTTTCGACTTTAAATTCCCCGCAGCCTCGATCGTTTGCTGACGCTGTTAAAGTATCGTCCAGAATTATTAAGCCGAAGAATGCCTCGCAATCTATCACCGAGACTAAATCTGATCTCAGAAAAATTGTTGCGCCTGTTAGTGACAAACTTTGTGTTTCGAGGGTACACGGCGTTGGAAAAGGGGGCCTGGTTCTAAGTTACAACTCCCTGGAAGAAGCCGATAATTTTAAGAAGCAAGCAATGAAGAATCTTTCTTCCAACTATGTGATTAAATCCGGCTTCAACCTGCACCCTAGAGTAAGGATTGTAGGTCTGAGCGAAGAATATTCAAATGTGGACATTGTTAAATTTCTTAAGGCTCAGTGTCATAAACTTGTCATCGACCCAACTTCCCTGGAATGTATAAGTATTTATGCAACTAAAAACAAATCTGATGTTTATCAAGCAGTTGTCCAGCTCGATTGTGCTAGTTACCAGAACTTTTTAAGCTCAAAAAACATCTATGTTGGGTACGACAACTGTAAGGTGTATGACGCTATTGAAGTCCGACGGTGTTATAACTGTAGCGGTTACAATCATCTCGCCAAGCATTGTACGTCTACTTCAGTGTGTTCTAAATGCGCTAGTAATATGCATGACATTAAAAACTGCCATTCTACTGAGCCTAAATGTATAAATTGTTTAATTGCTAACAAGTCGAACCCTAATATCTGTTTTAAACATGAGGCTTCCGATAGCAGTAATTGTTATGTGTATCAGCAAAAGCTTACTTTGCTTAAATCTCAGCTAAACTTATTACAACCCCCTGATACTATTACTGTAAAAAATGGCTAATTCGATATCCTCAATTTTCAAGATAGCTCACTTAAATGTACGGTCTCTAGCTACCCATTTTGATGAATTCTGTGATCTAATCTACACAAATGACTTTGATGCAATTGGTATCTCTGAAACGTGGTTTTCTAACTCCATTCCGTCTTCTCACTATGTGGCTGCTGGGTATAACATGTATCGATGCGATAGGTCGACAAGGGGTGGCGGGGTAGCCTTTTACATCCGAAACACTATCGCCGGTCAGGGTGTATTTCTTTGTGAAATAGTTGATAATACTATTGAACACCTTTGGATCAAATGTAAATTGGGTCATTTAAAGGCCCTGTTAGGGGTTGCATATCGTCCTCCTCAGGGCAATTGTACAGCCGCCGTTTCGGTCCTCGACAATGTTTTGAGTGAGTCAGTCTCCGAATTTGACTACACATTTGTTATTGGCGATTTTAATCCAAATTTTGCTAATTTACCCAACATTTTCTCCGAATGCTTTTCCAATTTTGGTCTGCAGCAGGTTATAAATGAGCCCACACGTGTTACGGCTCGTTCGACCACAACTATTGATCAAATATTTTTAAGCGATTGTGACATTCTCTCAAGATCTGGGGTGATTATTACTCATCATATCTCTGATCACTACCTTATTTTTGCTGAGTTAAATTTAAAAGTAAACAGGTGTGCCCCGAAGTTGCTCACATTTCGTGATTTTAAGTTTCTTGATAAAAGCGTGTTTGATGCTGATCTTTCAATCATTCCTTGGGACAATATTTATTACATTGCCGATATCGATGTTAAGGTTTCATTCCTTACTGATCGTATGCTAGGTCTGTTTAATAAACACGCACCTCTCCGTACAGTTTGAGTTTCTAAACCGCCTGCGCCTTGGTTGACAGATGTACTTAAAATTATTTTTGCCGAACGTGATCGTGCACACATGTATTATATTAAAACTAAAACGCCTACAAATTGGTTGAAGTATAAAGAGTTGCGCAATTTCGCGCTAGCTTGTTTACGAAGAGAAAAAGCTGCTTACCTAAAATTTCGGAATAATCACTCAAAAAAGTTCTGGAAAACATTAAAGATGCTTAATGTAAAGAAAAATCAATCTTTTGCTTCTGCTAATCTAGCTGAACCTAATCTCATTAATCACTATTTTCTCTCGGTGTTCGATAAGGGTGCTGCTGATAGTGAACTGCTCACTTTCTACAACAATAATAAATTTAAAGACAGTTACTACAAATTTACTTTAAAACTTGTTTCCCAAGAGGATATTAGGTGTATTATCTACTAGCTGAATGTACCCGGCGTTGCCCGGACGTAGATTAAATAAACGCAGTGTTGACAAAAGTGGTGTATTTGTGATGTAGACTAATCGACATTATAATACAATTAAACAGGAATGCTCTACTTTCCCAATCACAAAATAAACAAATTTGCTGAAATTAACCTGCATTGCCAGGACCGGGTACTTCAATATGATTTGGAAAATGACGATAATTTCGTTTCTGGGTGCAAGCTCCTTTTTTTTCACTCTTTTTCACTCTTCAAGAGAAGGAGAGTTGACAGAGAAGCTGAACTATTCCAAATTATTCCCATTTAGTTCTCTAACAACGTTAAAGAATGTCGTCGAAGAATGTTGAAATATATAAATACATAATATCACACCATAAAAACGATGTATTTGGTGTAGTTTCGGATGATAAGGGTTTTTTTGGGGATTGTTTTGAATGGTTATTGATGGTTGGCGGGGTTTAGCTTTGGCGGATTATACGAAACTTTTGGTAATTTTAATGTGATTGGGTTTAGTTTGGCTTGGTAAGAAGTGGTTGGGGTGATATAGCGGAAGTCGAAGTAATTTATGCGAGTTTAGCGTAGTTTGCATGGAATTCGAATTTTTTTACATTTTAGGTTGATGTGGGGTAGTTTGGAATGGCAAGTGTATGATTTTTGAGGGTAGTTTGGAATGGTACATTATGTTTAGGGGTGTTTAACGTATTCAGGTAAAATATACAGAAAATTTGGTAATTTTAAAATGAACAATTATAGTGCGAACCTCTTGAGCTCTATTTTCTGTAATAAAATGCAATAGGAAAGATAGTAAAAAAGACTATTTCCATCACTTTTCAGAGGAATTATACGTGGTGGTATTTGTACCCCGCTTACTATTCCTCCATCTTAGTTATAAATAATGCAGAACAATAATGAACACAATGTACATAAAATCAATAGTGTAAATCTATATATATAAAGCGAAGTGTCCTCACTGACACAGTCATTCATTCACTCATTCATCTACACACTGATTCATAATCAACCCACAGCCCAAACCGTGAGGGCTGGAGACTTGAAATTTTAGACACGGGTGTATCATGTGCCGAAACTGAACACTAAGAAGGGATTTTGCGAAATTCGGCCCGGTTCCTTTGTAATTCAATAAAAACCGGCTAAAATAAACAAAAAATGATCGGATCGCGGAGACCGTGTTTATGTTAGAAGCACGTATCTAGCCAAAACAACTTCGACGACGGGCGACCGGTTTACATTAAAAGCACTTATTTAACCTAAACAATTTCAACGTCGAGTTTCTGCTTTCGTGATCATACTTTTGCCGTACCTAGCGAGGCCGCAGATATTTCAATTACAATTTTGATTTCAATTATGTCGATCCGTGACTCAATTAAAAATTACCAAATCACTCCAAATTTAATCCGTCAACATTAAACATCCTCAAATATCTCTTACCACTGCAAACTTTACCAAATCAACCCCAAAAAATTCCCGAACTATGCCAAACTGACATAAACTAGATTCGTTATTTTAAATCATCCCTTACCACCCCTTAGCAACCCCAAGTAACTCCAATCACTTTAAAATAAAACAAAATGACACAAATCATGGCAGATTATGTCGAACTCACACATATTATTTCGTCTACCAAAAATCACCCCCAACTATACCTTACCACCCCAAAATAAGCCCAATCACTTTAAAATTACAAAAAAATTCTACAAACCGTAGCAAACTATGCCAAATTCCCCTAAATTACTTCGGCTATCATGAATCACCCCCAACTACCCCTTACCACCCAAAACACAGCCCAATCACTTTAAAATTATAAAAAATGTTACAAGCCATATCAAACTATGCCAAACTCATCTAAATTACTTTGACTTCCATAAATCACCCCAAACTACCCCTTACCACCCCAAAATAAGCCCAATCACTTTAAAATAACAAAAAATGCTACAAACCATAGAAAAACTATGCCAAACTCACTTAAATTACTTCGGCTATCATAAATCACCCCCAACTACCCCTTACCACCCCTAACTCATCCCAATCACTTTAAAATTACAAAAAATACCACAAACCATAGCAAACCATGCCTAACTCACCTACATTACTTCCGCTACCATAAATCACCCCCAACTACCCCAAAATAAGCCCAATCACTTTAAAATTACAAAAAATGCTACAAACCATAGCAAACTATGCCAAACTCACTTAAATTACTTCGGCTATCATAAATCACCCCCAACTACCCCTTACCACCCCTAACTCATCCCAATCACTTTAAAATTACAAAAAATGCTACAAACCATAGCAAACTATGCCTAACTCACCTAAATTACTTCGGCTAACATAAATCACCCCCAACAACCCCTTACTACCCCAAAATAAGCCCAATCACTTTAAAATTACAAAAAATGCTACAAACCATAGCAAACTATGCCAAACTCACTTAAATTACTTCGGCTATCATAAATCACCCCCAACTACCCCTTACCACCCCTAACTCATCCCAATCACTTTAAAATTACAAAAAATGCTACAAACCATAGCAAACTATGACTAACTCACCTAAATTACTTCGGCTAACATAAATCACCCTTAACAACACCTTACTACCCCAAAATAAGCCCAATCACTTTAAAATTACAAAAAATGCTACAAACCATAGCAAACTATGCCAAACTCACTTAAATTACTTCGGCTATTATAAATCACCTCCAACTACCCCTTACCACCCCTAACTCAACCCAATCACTTTAAAATTACAAAAAATGCTACAAACCATAGCAAACTATGCCAAACTCACTTAAATTACTTCGGCTATCATAAATCACCCCCAACTACCCCTTACCACCCCTAACTCATCCCAATCACTTTAAAATTACAAACAATGCTACAAACCATAGCAAACTATGCCAAACTCACTTAAATTACTTCGGCTATCATAAATCACCCCCAACTACCCCTTACCACCCCTAACTCATCCCAATCACTTTAAAATTACAAAAATGCTACAAACCATAGCAAACTATGCCAAACTCACTTAAATTACTTCGGCTATCATAAATCACCCCCAACTACCCCTTACCAACCCTTACTCATCCCAATCACTTTAAAATTACAAAAAATACCACAAACCATAGCAAACTATGCCTAACTCACCTACATTACTTCGGCTACCATAAATCACCCCCAACTACCCCAAAATAAGCCCAATCACTTTAAAATAACAAAAAATGTTACAAACCATACCAAGCTATGCCAAACTCACTTAAATTACTTCGGCTATCATAAATCACCCCCAACTACCCCTTACCACCCCTAACTCATCCCAATCACTTTAAAATTACAAAAAATGCTACAAACCATAGCAAACTATGCCTAACTCACCTAAATTACTTCGGCTAACATAAATCACCCCTAACTACCCCTTACAACCCCAAAATAAGCCCAATCACTTTAAAATTACAAAATATTCTACAAACTATAGCAAACTGTGCCAAACTCCCCTAAATTACTTCGGCTACCATAAATCACTCCCAACTAGCCCTTACAACCCCAAAATAAGCCCAATCACTTTAAAATTACAAAATATTCTACAAACCATAGCAAACTATGCCTAACTCCCCTAAATTACTTCGGCTAACATAAATCACCCCCAACCACCCCTTACAACCCCAAAATAAGCCCAATCACTTTAAAATTACAAAAAATGCTACAAACCATAGCAAACTATGCCAAACTCACTTAGATTACTTCGGCTATCATAAATCACCCCCAACTACCCCTTACCACCCCTAACTCATCCCAATCACTTTAAAATTACAAAAAATTCTACAAACCGTAGCAAACTATGCCTATCTCACCTAAATTACTTCGGCCAACATAAATCACCCCCAACAACCCCTTACTACCCCAAAATAAGCCCAATCTCTTTAAAATTACAAAAAATGCTACAAACCATAGCAAACTATGCCAAACTCACTTAAATTACTTCGGCTACCATAAATCACCCCCAACTGCCCCTTACAACACCAAACTAAGCCTAATCAATTTCAAATTACAAAAAATTCTACAAACTGTAGCAAACTATGCCAAACTACCCTAAATTACATCGGCTACCATAAATCACCCCCAACTATCCCTTACCATCCCAAACTCATCCCAATCACTTTAAAATTACAAAAAATGCTACAAACTATAGCAAACTATGCCAAACTCAACTAAATTACTTCGGCATCTATAAATCACCCCCAACTGCCCCTTACAACCCCAAACAAAACCCAATCAGTTTAAAATTACAAAAAATTCTACAAACCATAGGAAACTATGCCAAACTGCCCTAAATTACTTCGGCCACTATAAATCACCCCCAACTACCCCTTACAACCCCAAAATAAGCCCAATCACTATAAAAACACAAAAAGTGCTACAAACCAAATCAAACTATGCTAAACACACTTAAATTACTTCGGCTATCATAAATCACCCCCAACTACACCTTACCGCCCCAAACTCATCCCAACTACTTTAAAATTACAAAAAATGCTACAAACTATAGCAAACTATGCCTAACTCCCCTAAATTACTTCGGCTACTATAAATCACCCCCAACTACCCCTTACAACCCCAAAATAAGCCCAATCACTATAAAAACACAAAAAGTGCTACAAACCAAATCAAACTATGCTAAACACACTTAAATTACTTCGGCTACCATAAATCACCCACAACTACCCCTTACGGCCCCAAACTCATCCCAATCACTTTTAAATTACAAAAAACGCTACAAACCATAGCAAACTATGCCTAACTCATCTAAATTAATTCGGCTACCATAAATCACCCCCAACTGCCCCTTACAACACCAAACTAAGCCTAATCAATTTCAAATTACAAAAAATTCTACAAACTGTAGCAAACTATGCCAAACTACCCTAAATTACTTCGGCTACCATAAATCACCCCCAACTATCCCTTACCACCCCAAACTCATCCCAATCACTTTAAAATTACAAAAAATGCTACAAACTATAGCAAACTATGCCAAACTCAACTAAATTACTTCGGCATCTATAAATCACCCCCAACTGCCCCTTACAACCCCAAACTAAACCCAATCAGTTTAAAACTACAAAAAATTCTACAAACCATAGGAAACTATGCCAAACTCCCCTAAATTACTTCGGCCACTATAAATTACCCCCAACTACCCCTTACAACCCCAAAATAAGCCCAATCACTATAAAAACACAAAAAGTGCTACAAACCAAATCAAACTATGCTAAACACACTTAAATTACTTCGGCTATCATAAATCACCCCCAACTACCCCTTACCGCCCCAAACTCATCCCAACTACTTTAAAATTACAAAAAAAGCTACAAACCATAGCAAACTATGCCTAACTCCCCTAAATTACTTCAATTACTATAAATCACCCCCAACTACCCCTTACAACCCCAAAATAAACCCAATCACTTTAAAATTACTAAAAATGCTATAAACCATAGCAAACTATGCCAAACTCCCCTAAATTACTTCGGCTACTATAAATCACCCCCAACTACCCCTTACAACCCCAAAATAAACCCAATCACTTTAAAATTACTTAAAATGCTACAAACCATAGCAAACTATGCCAAACACACTTGAAATTACTTCGGCTACCATAAATCACCCCCAACTATCCCTTACCACCCCAAACTCATCCCAATCACTTTAAAATTACAAAAAATGCTACAAACTATAGCAAACTATGCCAAACTCCCCTAATTACTTCGGCTACTATAAATCACCCCCAACTACCCCTTACAACCCCAAAATAAGGCCCAGTCACTTTAAATTTACAAAAAATGCTACAAACTATAGCAAACTATGCCAAACTCAACTAAATTATTTCGGCATCCATAAATCACCCCCAACTACCCCTTACAACCCCAAACTAAGCCCAATCACTTTAAAATTACTAAAAATGCTACAAACCATTGCAAACTATGCCTAACTCACCTAAATTACTTCGGCTACCATAAATCACCCCCAACTACCCCTTACCACCCCAAACTAAGCCCAATTACTTTAAAATTATAAAAAATGCTTCAAACCATAGCAAACTATACCAAACTCACTTAAATTACTTCGGCTATCATGAATCACCCCGAACTACCCCTTACCGCCCCAAACTCATCCCAATCACTTTAAAATTACAAAAAATGCTACAAACCATAGCAAACTGTGCCAAACTCCCCTAAATCACTTCGGCTACCATAAATCACCCCCAATTACCCCTTAACACCTCAAAATAAGCCCAATCACTTTAAAATTACAAAAAATGCTACAAACCATAGCAAACTGTGCCAAACTCACCTAAATTACTTCGGCTACCATAAATCACCCCCAACTACCCCTTACCACCCCAAAATAAGCCCAATCACTTTAAAATTACAAAAAATGCTACAAACTATAGCAAACTATGCCAAACTCAACTAAATTACTTCGGCATCCATAAATCACCCCCAACTGCCTCTTACAACCCCAAACTAAGCCCAATCAGTTTAAAATTACAAAAAATTCTACAGACCATAGCAAACTATGCCAAACTCCCCTAAATTACTTCGGCTACTATAAATCACCCCCAACTACCCCTTACAACCCCAAAATAAGCCCAATTACTATAAAATTACAAAAAATGCTGCAAATCATAGCAAACTATGCCTAACTCACCTAAATTACTTCGGCTACCATAAATCACCCCCAACTACCCCTTACCACCCCAAACTAAGCCCAATTACTTTAAAATTATTAAAAATGCTTCAAACCATAGCAAACTATACCAAACTCACCTAAATTACTTCGGCTACCATAAATCACCCCCAACTACCCCTTACCACCCCAAACTAAGCCCAATTACTTTAAAATTTTTAAAAATGCTTCAAACCATAGTAAACTATACCAAACTCACTTAAATTACTTCGGCTACCATAAATCACCCCCAACTACCCATTACCGCTCCAAACTCATCCCAATTACTTTAAAATTACAAAAAATGCTACAAACCATAGCAAACTATGCCAAACTCCCCTAAATTACTTCGGCTACTATAAATCACCCCCAACTACCCCTTACCGCCCCAAACTCATCCCAATTACTTTAAAATTACAAAAATGCTACAAACCATAGCAAACTATGCCAAACTCCCCTAAATTACTTCGGCTACTATAAATCACCCCCAACTACCCTTTACAACCCTAAAATAAGCCCAATCACGTTAAAATTACAAAAAATGCTACAAACCATAGCAAACTATGCCTAACTCACCTAAATTACTTCGGCTACCATAAATCACCCCCAACTAACCCTTACCACCCCAAAATAAACCCAATCACTTTAAAATTACAAAAAATGCTACAAACCATAGCAAACTATGCCTAACTCACCTAAATTACTTCGGCTACCATAAATCATCCCCAACTACCCCTTACCACCCCAAACTAAGCCCAATTACTTTAAAATTAGAAAAAATGCTTCAAACTATAGGAAACTATACCATACTCACTTAAAGTACTTCGGCTATCATAAATCACCCCCAACTACCCCTTACCGCCCCAAACTCATCCCAATCACGTTAAAATTACAAAAAATGCTACAAACCATAGCAAATTATGCCTAACTCTCCTAAATTACTTCGGCTACCATAAATCACCCACAACTACCCCTTACGGCCCCAAACTCATCCCAATCACTTTTAAATTACAAAAAACGCTACAAACCATAGCAAATTATGCCAAACTCCCCTAAATCACTTCGGCTACCATAAATCACCCCCAACTACCCCTTAACACCTCAAAATAAGCCCAATCACTTTAAAATTACAAAAAATGTACAAACCATTGCAAACGATGCCTAACTCACCTAATTTACTTCGGCTACCATAAATCACCCTCAACTACCCCTTTCTACCCCAAAATAAACCCAATCACTTTCAAATTACAAAAATGCTACAAACTATAGCAAATTATGCCAAACTCCCCTAAATCACTTCGGCTACCATAAATCACCCCCAACTACCCCTTAACACCTCAAAATAAGCCCAATCACTTTAAAATTACAAAAAATGTACAAACCATTGCAAACGATGCCTAACTCACCTAAATTACTTCGGCTACCATAAATCACCCCCAACTACCCCCTACCACCACAAACTAAGCCCAATTACTTTAAAATTATTGAAAATGCTTCAAACCATAGCAAACTATACCAAACTCACTTAAATTACTTCGGCTATCATAAATCACCCCCAACTACCCCTTACCGCCCCAAACTCATCCCAATCACTTTAAAATTACAAAAAATGCTACAAACCATAGCAAACTATGCCACACTCAGCCAAATTACTTCGGCTACCATAAATAACCCCCAACTACCCCTTACAACCCCAAAATTAGCCCGATTACTATAAAATTACAAAAAATGCTACAAACCATAGCAAACTATGCCTAACTCACCTAAATTACTTCGGCTACCATAAATCACCCCCAACTACCCCTTACAACCCCAAAATAAGCCCAATCACGTTAAAATTACAAAAAATGCTACAAACCATAGCAAACTATGCCTAACTCACCTAAATTACTTCGGCTACCATAAATCACCCCAAACTAACCCTTACCACCCCAAAATAAACCCAATCACTTTAAAATTACTTAAAATGCTACAAACCATAGCAAACTATGCCAAACACACTTAAATTACTTCAGCTACCATAAATCTCCCCCAACTATCCCTTACCACCCCAAACTCATTCCAAACACTTTAAAATTACAAAAAATGCTACAAACTATAGCAAACTATGCCAAACTCAACTAATTTACTTCGGCATCTATAAATCACCCCCAACTGCCCCTTACAACCCCAAACTAAACCCAATCAGTTTAAAATTACAAAAAATTCTACAAACCATAGGAAACTATGCCAAATTTCCCTAAATTACTTCGGCCACTATAAATCACCCCCAACTACCCCTTACAACCCCAAAATGAGCCCAATCACTATAAAATTACAAAAAGTGCTACAAACCATAGCAAACTATGCCTAACTCACCTGAATTACTTCGGCTACCATAAATCACCCCCAACTACCCCTTACCACCCCAAACTAAGCCCAATTACTTTAAAATTAGAAAAAATGCTCCAAACCATAGCAAACTATACCAAACTCACTTAAATTACTTCGGTTATCATAAATCACCCCCAACTACCCCTTACCGCCCCAAACTCATCCCAATCACTTTAAAATTACAAAAATGCTACAAACTATAGCAAACTATGCCAAACTCACTTAAATTACTTCGGCTATCATAAATCACCCCCAACTACCCCTTACCGCACCAAACTCATCCCAATCACTTTAAAATTACAAAAAATGTTACAAACCATAGCAAACTATGCCACACTCACCCAAATTACTTCGGCTACCATAAATCACCCTCAACTATCCTTTACAACCCCAAAATTAGCCCAATCACTTTAAAATTAAAAAAAATGCTACAAACCATTGCAAACTATGCCTAACTCACCTAAATTACTTCGGCTACCATAAATCACCCCCAACTACCCCTTTCATCCCAAAATAAGCCCAATCACTTTAAAATTACAAAAAATGCTACAAACTCTAGCAAACTATGCCAAACTCAACTAAATTACTTCGGCATCCTTAAATCACCCCCAACTGCCCCGTACAACCCCAAACTAAGCCCAATCAGTTTAAAATTACAAAAAATTCTACAGACCATAGCAAACTATGCCAAACTCCCCTAATTACTTCGGCTCTTATAAATCACCCCCAACTACCCCTTACAACCCCAAAATAAGCCCAATTACTATAAAATTACAAAGAATGCTACAAACTATAGCAAACTATGCCAAACTCAACTAAATTACTTCGGCATCCATAAATCACCCCCAACTACCCCTTACAACCCCAAACTAAGCCCAATCACTTTAAAATTACTAAAAATGCTACAAACCATAGCAAACTATGCCTAACTCACCTAAATTACTTCGGCTACCATAAGTCAACCCCAACTACCCCTTACCACCCCAAACTCATCCCAATCACTTTAAAATTACAAAAAATGCTACAAACCACAGCAAACTGTGCCAACTCCCCTAAATCACTTCGGCTACCATAAATCACCCCCAACTACCCCTTAACACCTCAAAATAAGCCCAATCACTTTAAAATTACAAAAAATGCTACAAACCATTGCAAACTATGCCTAACTCACCTAAATTACTTCGGCTACCATAAATCACCCCCAACTACCCCTTACCACCCCAAAATAAGCCATATCACTTTAAAATTACAAAAAATGCTACAAATTATAGCAAACTATGCCAAACTCAACTAAATTACTTCGGCATCCATAAATCACCCCCAACTGCCCCTTACAACCCCAAACTAAGCCCAATCAGTTTAAAATTACAAAAAATTCTACAAACCATAGCAAACTATGCCAAACTCCCCTAAATTACTTCGGCTACTATAAATCACCCCCAACTACCCCTTACAACCCCAAAATAAGCCCAATTACTATAGAATTACAAAAAATGCTACAAACCATAGCAAACTATGCCTAACTCACCTAAATTACTTCGGCTACCATAAATCACCCCCAACTACCCCTTACCACCCCAAACTAAGCCCAATTACTTTAAAATTTTTAAAAATGCTTTAAACCATAGTAAACTATACCAAACTCCCCTAAATTACTTCGGCTACTATAAATCACCCCCAACTACGCCTTACAACCCCAAAATAAGCCCAATCACGTTATAATTACAAAAAATGCTACAAACCATAGCAAACTATGCCTAACTCACCTAAATTACTTCGGCTACCATAAATCACCCCCAACTAACCCTTACCACCCCAAAATAAACCCAATCACTTTAAAATTACTAAAAATGCTACAAACCATAGCAAACTATGCCAAACACACTTAAATTACTTCAGCTACCATAAATCTCCCCCAACTATGCCTTACCACACCAAACTCATTCCAAACACTTTAAAATTACAAAAAATGCTACAAACTATAGCAAACTATGCCAAACTCAACTAATTTACTTCGGCATCTATAAATCACCCCCAACTGCCCCTTACAACCCCAAACTAAACCCAATCAGTTTTAAATTACAAAAAATTCTACAAACCATAGGAAACTATGCCAAATTTTCCTAAATTACTTCGGCCACTATAAATCACCCCCAACTACCCCTTACAACCCCAAAATGAGCCCAATCACTATAAAATTACAAAAAGTGCTACAAACCATTGCAAACTATGCCTAACTCACCTAAATTACTTCGGCTACCATAAATCACCCCCAACTACCCCTTTTATCCCAAAATAAGCCCAATCACTTTAAAATTACAAAAAATGCTACAAACTATAGCAAACTATGCCAAACTCAACTAAATTACTTTGGCATCCTTAAATCACCCCCAACTGCCCCGTACAACCCCAAACTAAGCCCAATCAGTTTAAAATTACAAAAAATTCTACAAACCATAGCAAACTATGCCAAACTCTCCTAATTACTTCGGCTCTTATAAATCACCCCCAACTACCCGTTACAACCCCAAAATAAGCCCAATCACTTTAAAATTACAAAAAATGCTACAAACTATAGCAAACTATGCCAAACTCAACTAAATTACTTCGGCATCCATAAATCACCCCCAAATACCCCTTACAACCCCAAACTAAGCCCAATCACTTTAAAATTACTAAAAATGCTACAAACCATAGTAAACTATACCAAACTCCCCTAAATTACTTCGGCTACTATAAATCACCCCCAACTACCCCTTACAACCCCAAAATAAGCCCAATCACGTTATAATTACAAAAAATGCTTCAACCCATAGCAAACTATGCCTAACTCACCTAAATTACTTCGGCTACCATAAATCACCCCCAACTAACCCTTACCACCCCAAAATAAACCCAATCACTTTAAAATTACTAAAAATGCTACAAACCATAGCAAACTATGCCAAACACACTTAAATTACTTCAGCTACCATAAATCTCCCCCAATTATCCCTTACCACCCCAAACTCATTCCAAACACTTTAAAATTACAAAAAATGCTACAAACTATAGCAAACTATGCCAAACTCAACTAATTTACTTCGGCATCCATAAATCACCCCCAACTGCCCCTTACAACCCCAAACTAAACCCAATCAGTTTAAAATTACAAAAAATTCTACAAACCATAGGAAACTATGCCAAATTTCCCTAAATTACTTCGGCCACTATAAATCACCCCCAACTACCCCTTACAACCCCAAAATGAGACCAATCACCATAAAATTACAAAAAGTGCTACAAACCATAGCAAACTATGCCTAACTCACCTGAATTACTTCGGCTGCCATAAATCACCCCCAACTACCCCTTACCGCCCCAAACTCATCCCAATCACTTTAAAATTACTAAAAATGCTACAAACTATAGCAAACTATGCCTAACTCACTTAAATTACTTCGGCTATCATAAATCACCCCCAACTACCCCTTACCGCCCCAAACTCATCCCAATTACTTTAAAATTACAAAAAATGCTACAAACTATAGCAAACTATGCCAAACTCACTTAAATTACTTCGGCTATCATAAATCACCCCCAACTACCCCTTACCGCCCCAAACTCATTCCAAACACCTTAAAATTACAAAAAATGCTACAAACTATAGCAAACTATGCCAAACTCAACTAATTTACTTCGGCATCTATAAATCACCCCCAACTGCCCCTTACAACCCCAAACTAAACCCAATCAGTTTAAAATTACAAAAAATTCTACAAACTATAGCAAACTATGCCAAACTCACTTAAATTACTTCGGCTATCATAAATCACCCCCAACTACCCCTTACCGCCCCAAACTCATCCCAATCACTTTAAAATTACAAAAAATGCTCCAAACCATAGCAAACTATCTCAAACTCACCTAAATTACTTCGACTACCATAAATCACCCCCAACTACCCCTTACCACCCCAAAATAAGCCCAATCATTTTAAAATTACAGAAAATGTTACAAACCATAGCAAACTATGTCAAACTCACTTAAATTACTTCGGCTACCATAAATCACCCCCAACTACCCCTTACCACCCCAAAATAAGCCCAATCGCTTTAAAATTACAAAAAATGCTACAAACCATAGCAAACCATGTCAAACTCACCTAAATGACTTCGGCAACTATAAATCACCCCCAACTACCCCTTACCACCCCAAAATAAGCCCAATTACTTTAAAATTACAAAAATTATACAAACCATAGCAAACTATGTCAAACTCACTAAATTACTTCGGCTACCATAAATCACCCCCAACTACCCCTTACCACCACAAACTAAGCCAATTACTTTAAAATTAGAAAAAATGCTTCAAACCATAGCAAACTATACCAAACTCACTTAAATTACTTCGGCTATCATAAATCACCCCCAACTACCCCTTACCGCCCCAAACTCGTCTCAATCACTTTAAAATTACAAAAACTGCTACAAACTATAGCAAACTATGCCAAACTCACTTAAATTACTTCGGCTATCATAAATCACCCACAACTACCCATTACGGCCCCAAACTCATCCCAATCACTTTTAAATTACAAAAAATGCTACAAACCTAGCAAACTATGCCTAACTCAACTAAATTACTTCGGCATCTATAAATCACCCCCAACTGCCCCTTACAACCCCAAACTAAACCCAATCAGTTTAAAATTACAAAAAATTCTACAAACCATAGCAAACTATTCCAAACTCCCCTAAATTACTTCGGCCACTATAAATCAACCCCAACTACCCCTTACAACCCTAAAATAAGCCCAATTACTATAAAATTACAAAAAATGCTACAAACCATAGCAAACTATGCCTAACTCACCTAAATTACTTCGGCTACCCTAAATCACCCCCAACTACCCCTTACCACCCCAAACTAAGCCCAATTACTTTAAAATTAGAAAAAATGCTTCAAACCATAGCAAACTATACCAAACTCACTTAAATTACTTCGGCTACCATAAATCACCCAGAACTACCCCTTACCACCCCAAACTAAGCCCAATTACTTTAAAATTATTAAAAATGCTTCAAACCATAGCAAACTATACCAAACTCACTTAAATTACTTCGGCTATCATAAATTACCCCCAACTCACCCTTACCGCCCCAAACTCATCCCAATTACTTTAAAATTACAAAAAATGCTACAAACCATAGCAAACTATGCCAAACTCCCCTAAATTACTTTGGCTACTATAAATCACCCCCAACTACCCCTTACAACCCCAAAATAAGCCCAATCACGTTAAAATTACAAAAAATGCTACAACCCATAGCAAACTATGCCTAACTCACCTAAATTACTTCGGCTACCATAAATCACCCCCAACTAACCCTTACCACCCCAAAATAAACCCAATCACTTTAAAATTACAAAAAATGCTACAAACCATAGCAAACTATGCCTAACTCATCTAAATTACTTCGGCTACCATATATCACCCCCAACTGCCCCTTATAACACCAAACTAAGCCTAATCAATTTCAAATTACAAAAAATTCTACAAACCATAGCAAACTATGCCAAACTCCCCTAAATTACTTCGGCTACTATAAATCACCCCCAACTACCCCTTACAACCCCAAAATATGCCCAATCACGTTAAAATTACAAAAAATGCTACAAACCATAGCAAACTGTGCCAAACTCCCCTAAATCACTTCGGCTACCATAAATCACCCCCAACTACCCCTTAACACCTCAAAATAAGCCCAATCACTTTAAAATTACAAAAAATGCTACAAACCATTGCAACCGATGCCTAACTCAACTAAATTACTTCGGCATCCATAAATCACCCCCAACTGACCCTTACAACCCCAAACTAAGCCCAATCACTTTAAAATTACTAAAAATGCTACAAACCATAGCAAACTATGCCTAACTCACCTAAATTACTTCGGCTACCATAAATCACCCCCAACTACCCCTTAACACCTCAAAATAAGCCCAATCACTTTAAAATTACAAATTATGCTACAAACCATTCCAACTATGCCTAACTCACCTAAATTACTTCGGCTACCATAAATCACCCCCAACTACCCCTTACCACCCCAAACTAAGCCCAATTACTTTAAAATTATTAAAAATGCTTCAAACCATAGCAAACTATACCAACCTCACTTAAATTACTTCGGCTATCATAAATCACCCCCAACTACCCCTTACCGCCCCAGACTCATCCCAATTACTTTAAAATTACAAAAAATGCTACAAACCATAGCAAACTATGCCAAACTCCCCTAAATTACTTCGGCTACTAAAAATCACCCCCAACTACCCCTTACAACCCCAAAATAAGCCCAATCACGTTAAAATTACAAAAAATGCTACAAACCATAGCAAACTATGCCTAACTCAACTAAATTACTTCGGCTACCATAAATCACCCCCAACTAACCCTTACCACCCCAAAATAAACCCAATCACTTTAAAATTACAAAAAATGCTACAAACCATAGCAAACTATGCCTAACTCACCTAAATTACTTCGGCTACCCTAAATCACCCCCAACTAACCCTTACCACCGAAAAATAAACCCAATCACTTTAAAATTACAAAAAATGCTACAAACCATAGCAAACTATGCCAAACTCCCCTAAATTACTTCGGCTACAATAAATCACCCCCAACTACCCCTTACAACCCCAAAATAAGCCCAATCACGTTAAAATTACAAAAAATGCTACAAACCATAGCAAACTATGCCAAACTCCGCTAAATTACTTCGGCTACTATAAATCACCTACAACTACCCCTTACAACCCCAAAATAAACCCAATCACTTTAAAATTACAAAAAATGCTACAAACCATAGCAAACTATGCCAAACTCTCCTAAATTACTTCGGCTAAAATAAATCACCCCCAACTACCCCTTACAACCCCAAAATAAGCCCAATCACGTTAAAATTACAAAAAATGCTACAAACCATAGCAAACTATGCCTAACTCACCTAAATTACTTCGGCTACCCTAAATCACCCCCAACTAACAATTACCACCCAAAAATAAACCCAATCGCTTTAAAATTACTAAAAATGCTGCAAACCATAGCAAACTATGCCAAACACACTTAAATTACTTCGGCTAACATAAATCAACCCCAACTATCCTTTACCACCCCAAACTCATCCCAATCAGTTTAAAATTACAAAAAATGCTACAAACTATAGCAAACTATGCCAAACTCAACTAAATTACTTCGGCATCTATAAATCACCCCCAACTGCCCCTTACAACCCCAAACTAAACCCAATCAGTTTAAAATTACAAAAAATTCTACAAACCATAGGAAACTACGCCAAACTCTCCTAAATTACTTCAGCCACTATAAATCACCCCCAACTACCCCTTACAACCAAAAAATAAGCCCAATCACTATAAAATTACAAAAAGTGCTACAAACCATAGCAAACAATGCCTAACTCACCTAAATTACTTCGGCTACCATAAATCACCCCCAACTACCCCTTACCACCACAAACTAAGCCCAATTACTTTAAAATTAGAAAATATGCTTCAAACGATAGCAAACTACACCAAATTCACTTAAATTACTTCGGCTATCATAAATCACCCCCAACTACCTCTTACCGCCCCAAACTTATCTCAATCACTTTAAAATTACAAAAAATGCTACAAACTATAGCAAATTATGCCAAACTCACTTAAATTACTTCGGCTATCATAAATCACCCCCAACTACCCCTTACGGCCCCAAACTCATCCCAATCACTTTTAAATTACAAAAAATGCTACAAACCATAGCAAACTATGCCTAACTCATCTAAATTACTTCGGCTACCATAAATCACCCCAACTGCCCCTTACAACACCAAACTAAGCCTAATCAATTTCAAATTACAAAAAATTCTACAATCCATAGCAAACTATGCAAAACTCCCCTAAATTACTTCGACTACAATAAATCACCCCCAACTACCCCTTACAACCCCAAAATAAGCCCAATCACGTTAAAATTACAAAAAATGCTACAAACCAAAGCAAACTGTGCCAAACTCCCCTAAATCACTTCGGCTACCATAAATCACCCCCAACTACCCCTTAACACCTCAAAATAAGCTCAATTACTTTAAAGTTACAAAAAATTATACAAACCATAGCAAACTATGTCAAACTCACCTAAATTACTTCGACTACCATAAATCACCCCCAACTACCCCTTACCACCCCAAAATAAGTCCAATCACTTTAAAATTACAAAAAATGCTATAAACCATAGCAAACCATGCCAAACTCACTTAAATTACTTCGGCTACCATAAATCACCCCCAACTACCCCTTACCAACCACAAACTAAACCCAATCACTTTAAAATTACAAAAAATGCTCCAAACCATAGCAAACTATCTCAAACTCACCTAAATTACTTCGACTACCATAAATCACCCCCAACTACCCCTTACCACCCCAAAATAAGCCCAATCACTTTAAAATTACAGAAAATGTTACAAACCATAGCAAACTATGTCAAACTCACTTAAATTACTTCGGCTACCATAAATCACCCCCAACTACCCCTTACCACCCCAAAATAAGCCCAATCGCTTTAAAATTACAAAAAATGCTACAAACCATAGCAAACCATGTCAAACTCACCTAAATGACTTCGGCAACTATAAATCACCCCCAACTACCCCTTACCACCCCAAAATAAGCCCAATTACTTTAAAATTACAAAAATTATACAAACCATAGCAAACTATGTCAAACTCACTAAATTACTTCGGCTACCATAAATCACCCCCAACTACCCCTTACCACCACAAACTAAGCCAATTACTTTAAAATTAGAAAAAATGCTACAAACTATAGCAAACTATGCCAAACTCACTTAAATTACTTCGGCTATCATAAATCACCCACAACTACCCATTACGGCCCCAAACTCATCCCAATCACTTTTAAATTACAAAAAATGCTACAAACCTAGCAAACTATGCCTAACTCAACTAAATTACTTCGGCATCTATAAATCACCCCCAACTGCCCCTTACAACCCCAAACTAAACCCAATCAGTTTAAAATTACAAAAAATTCTACAAACCATAGCAAACTATTCCAAACTCCCCTAAATTACTTCGGCCACTATAAATCAACCCCAACTACCCCTTACAACCCTAAAATAAGCCCAATTACTATAAAATTACAAAAAATGCTACAAACCATAGCAAACTATGCCTAACTCACCTAAATTACTTCGGCTACCCTAAATCACCCCCAACTACCCCTTACCACCCCAAACTAAGCCCAATTACTTTAAAATTAGAAAAAATGCTTCAAACCATAGCAAACTATACCAAACTCACTTAAATTACTTCGGCTACCATAAATCACCCAGAACTACCCCTTACCACCCCAAACTAAGCCCAATTACTTTAAAATTATTAAAAATGCTTCAAACCATAGCAAACTATACCAAACTCACTTAAATTACTTCGGCTATCATAAATTACCCCCAACTCACCCTTACCGCCCCAAACTCATCCCAATTACTTTAAAATTACAAAAAATGCTACAAACCATAGCAAACTATGCCAAACTCCCCTAAATTACTTTGGGTACTATAAATCACCCCCAACTACCCCTTACAACCCCAAAATAAGCCCAATCACGTTAAAATTACAAAAAATGCTACAACCTATAGCAAACTATGCCTAACTCACCTAAATTACTTCGGCTACCATAAATCACCCCCAACTAACCCTTACCACCCCAAAATAAACCCAATCACTTTAAAATTACAAAAAATGCTACAAACCATAGCAAACTATGCCTAACTCATCTAAATTACTTCGGCTACCATATATCACCCCCAACTGCCCCTTATAACACCAAACTAAGCCTAATCAATTTCAAATTACAAAAAATTCTACAAACCATAGCAAACTATGCCAAACTCCCCTAAATTACTTCGGCTACTATAAATCACCCCCAACTACCCCTTACAACCCCAAAATATGCCCAATCACGTTAAAATTACAAAAAATGCTACAACCATAGCAAACTGTGCCAAACTCCCCTAAATCACTTCGGCTACCATAAATCACCCCCAACTACCCCTTAACACCTCAAAATAAGCCCAATCACTTTAAAATTACAAAAAATGCTACAAACCATTGCAACCGATGCCTAACTCAACTAAATTACTTCGGCATCCATAAATCACCCCCAACTGACCCTTACAACCCCAAACTAAGCCCAATCACTTTAAAATTACTAAAAATGCTACAAACCATAGCAAACTATGCCTAACTCACCTAAATTACTTCGGCTACCATAAATCACCCCCAACTACCCCTTAACACCTCAAAATAAGCCCAATCACTTTAAAATTACAAATTATGCTACAAACCATTCCAACTATGCCTAACTCACCTAAATTACTTCGGCTACCATAAATCACCCCCAACTACCCCTTACCACCCCAAACTAAGCCCAATTACTTTAAAATTATTAAAAATGCTTCAAACCATAGCAAACTATACCAACCTCACTTAAATTACTTCGGCTATCATAAATCACCCCCAACTACCCCTTACCGCCCCAGACTCATCCCAATTACTTTAAAATTACAAAAAATGCTACAAACCATAGCAAACTATGCCAAACTCCCCTAAATTACTTCGGCTACTAAAAATCACCCCCAACTACCCCTTACAACCCCAAAATAAGCCCAATCACGTTAAAATTACAAAAAATGCTACAAACCATAGCAAACTATGCCTAACTCAACTAAATTACTTCGGCTACCATAAATCACCCCCAACTAACCCTTACCACCCCAAAATAAACCCAATCACTTTAAAATTACAAAAAATGCTACAAACCATAGCAAACTATGCCTAACTCACCTAAATTACTTCGGCTACCCTAAATCACCCCCAACTAACCCTTACCACCGAAAAATAAACCCAATCACTTTAAAATTACAAAAAATGCTACAAACCATAGCAAACTATGCCAAACTCCCCTAAATTACTTCGGCTACAATAAATCACCCCCAACTACCCCTTACAACCCCAAAATAAGCCCAATCACGTTAAAATTACAAAAAATGCTACAAACCATAGCAAACTATGCCAAACTCCGCTAAATTACTTCGGCTACCATATATCACCCCCAACTGCCCCTTATAACACCAAACTAAGCCTAATCAATTTCAAATTACAAAAAATTCTACAAACTATAGCAAACTATGCCAAACTCACTTAAATTACTTCGGCTATCATAAATCACCCCCAACTACCCCTTACCGCCCCAAACTCATCCCAATCACTTTAAAATTACAAAAAATGCTCCAAACCATAGCAAACTATCTCAAACTCACCTAAATTACTTCGACTACCATAAATCACCCCCAACTACCCCTTACCACCCCAAAATAAGCCCAATCATTTTAAAATTACAGAAAATGTTACAAACCATAGCAAACTATGTCAAACTCACTTAAATTACTTCGGCTACCATAAATCACCCCCAACTAACCCTTACCACCGAAAAATAAACCCAATCACTTTAAAATTACAAAAAATGCTACAAACCATAGCAAACTATGCCTAACTCACCTAAATTACTTCGGCTACCATAAATCACCCCCAACTAACCCTTACCACCCCAAAATAAACCCAATCACTTTAAAATTACAAAAAATGCTACAAACCATAGCAAACTATGCCTAACTCATCTAAATTACTTCGGCTACCATATATCACCCCCAACTGCCCCTTATAACACCAAACTAAGCCTAATCAATTTCAAATTACAAAAAATTCTACAAACTATAGCAAACTATGCCAAACTCACTTAAATTACTTCGGCTATCATAAATCACCCCCAACTACCCCTTACCGCCCCAAACTCATCCCAATCACTTTAAAATTACAAAAAATGCTCCAAACCATAGCAAACTATCTCAAACTCACCTAAATTACTTCGACTACCATAAATCACCCCCAACTACCCCTTACCACCCCAAAATAAGCCCAATCATTTTAAAATTACAGAAAATGTTACAAACCATAGCAAACTATGTCAAACTCACTTAAATTACTTCGGCTACCATAAATCACCCCCAACTACCCCTTACCACCCCAAAATAAGCCCAATCGCTTTAAAATTACAAAAAATGCTACAAACCATAGCAAACCATGTCAAACTCACCTAAATGACTTCGGCAACTATAAATCACCCCCAACTACCCCTTACCACCCCAAAATAAGCCCAATTACTTTAAAATTACAAAAATTATACAAACCATAGCAAACTATGTCAAACTCACTAAATTACTTCGGCTACCATAAATCACCCCCAACTACCCCTTACCACCACAAACTAAGCCAATTACTTTAAAATTAGAAAAAATGCTTCAAACCATAGCAAACTATACCAAACTCACTTAAATTACTTCGGCTATCATAAATCACCCCCAACTACCCCTTACCGCCCCAAACTCGTCTCAATCACTTTAAAATTACAAAAACTGCTACAAACTATAGCAAACTATGCCAAACTCACTTAAATTACTTCGGCTATCATAAATCACCCACAACTACCCATTACGGCCCCAAACTCATCCCAATCACTTTTAAATTACAAAAAATGCTACAAACCTAGCAAACTATGCCTAACTCAACTAAATTACTTCGGCATCTATAAATCACCCCCAACTGCCCCTTACAACCCCAAACTAAACCCAATCAGTTTAAAATTACAAAAAATTCTACAAACCATAGCAAACTATTCCAAACTCCCCTAAATTACTTCGGCCACTATAAATCAACCCCAACTACCCCTTACAACCCTAAAATAAGCCCAATTACTATAAAATTACAAAAAATGCTACAAACCATAGCAAACTATGCCTAACTCACCTAAATTACTTCGGCTACCCTAAATCACCCCCAACTACCCCTTACCACCCCAAACTAAGCCCAATTACTTTAAAATTAGAAAAAATGCTTCAAACCATAGCAAACTATACCAAACTCACTTAAATTACTTCGGCTACCATAAATCACCCAGAACTACCCCTTACCACCCCAAACTAAGCCCAATTACTTTAAAATTATTAAAAATGCTTCAAACCATAGCAAACTATACCAAACTCACTTAAATTACTTCGGCTATCATAAATTACCCCCAACTCACCCTTACCGCCCCAAACTCATCCCAATTACTTTAAAATTACAAAAAATGCTACAAACCATAGCAAACTATGCCAAACTCCCCTAAATTACTTTGGCTACTATAAATCACCCCCAACTACCCCTTACAACCCCAAAATAAGCCCAATCACGTTAAAATTACAAAAAATGCTACAACCCATAGCAAACTATGCCTAACTCACCTAAATTACTTCGGCTACCATAAATCACCCCCAACTAACCCTTACCACCCCAAAATAAACCCAATCACTTTAAAATTACAAAAAATGCTACAAACCATAGCAAACTATGCCTAACTCATCTAAATTACTTCGGCTACCATATATCACCCCCAACTGCCCCTTATAACACCAAACTAAGCCTAATCAATTTCAAATTACAAAAAATTCTACAAACCATAGCAAACTATGCCAAACTCCCCTAAATTACTTCGGCTACTATAAATCACCCCCAACTACCCCTTACAACCCCAAAATATGCCCAATCACGTTAAAATTACAAAAAATGCTACAAACCATAGCAAACTGTGCCAAACTCCCCTAAATCACTTCGGCTACCATAAATCACCCCCAACTACCCCTTAACACCTCAAAATAAGCCCAATCACTTTAAAATTACAAAAAATGCTACAAACCATTGCAACCGATGCCTAACTCAACTAAATTACTTCGGCATCCATAAATCACCCCCAACTGACCCTTACAACCCCAAACTAAGCCCAATCACTTTAAAATTACTAAAAATGCTACAAACCATAGCAAACTATGCCTAACTCACCTAAATTACTTCGGCTACCATAAATCACCCCCAACTACCCCTTAACACCTCAAAATAAGCCCAATCACTTTAAAATTACAAATTATGCTACAAACCATTCCAACTATGCCTAACTCACCTAAATTACTTCGGCTACCATAAATCACCCCCAACTACCCCTTACCACCCCAAACTAAGCCCAATTACTTTAAAATTATTAAAAATGCTTCAAACCATAGCAAACTATACCAACCTCACTTAAATTACTTCGGCTATCATAAATCACCCCCAACTACCCCTTACCGCCCCAGACTCATCCCAATTACTTTAAAATTACAAAAAATGCTACAAACCATAGCAAACTATGCCAAACTCCCCTAAATTACTTCGGCTACTAAAAATCACCCCCAACTACCCCTTACAACCCCAAAATAAGCCCAATCACGTTAAAATTACAAAAAATGCTACAAACCATAGCAAACTATGCCTAACTCAACTAAATTACTTCGGCTACCATAAATCACCCCCAACTAACCCTTACCACCCCAAAATAAACCCAATCACTTTAAAATTACAAAAAATGCTACAAACCATAGCAAACTATGCCTAACTCACCTAAATTACTTCGGCTACCCTAAATCACCCCCAACTAACCCTTACCACCGAAAAATAAACCCAATCACTTTAAAATTACAAAAAATGCTACAAACCATAGCAAACTATGCCAAACTCCCCTAAATTACTTCGGCTACAATAAATCACCCCCAACTACCCCTTACAACCCCAAAATAAGCCCAATCACGTTAAAATTACAAAAAATGCTACAAACCATAGCAAACTATGCCAAACTCCGCTAAATTACTTCGGCTACTATAAATCACCTACAACTACCCCTTACAACCCCAAAATAAACCCAATCACTTTAAAATTACAAAAAATGCTACAAACCATAGCAAACTATGCCAAACTCTCCTAAATTACTTCGGCTAAAATAAATCACCCCCAACTACCCCTTACAACCCCAAAATAAGCCCAATCACGTTAAAATTACAAAAAATGCTACAAACCATAGCAAACTATGCCTAACTCACCTAAATTACTTCGGCTACCCTAAATCACCCCCAACTAACAATTACCACCCAAAAATAAACCCAATCGCTTTAAAATTACTAAAAATGCTGCAAACCATAGCAAACTATGCCAAACACACTTAAATTACTTCGGCTAACATAAATCAACCCCAACTATCCTTTACCACCCCAAACTCATCCCAATCAGTTTAAAATTACAAAAAATGCTACAAACTATAGCAAACTATGCCAAACTCAACTAAATTACTTCGGCATCTATAAATCACCCCCAACTGCCCCTTACAACCCCAAACTAAACCCAATCAGTTTAAAATTACAAAAAATTCTACAAACCATAGGAAACTACGCCAAACTCTCCTAAATTACTTCAGCCACTATAAATCACCCCCAACTACCCCTTACAACCAAAAAATAAGCCCAATCACTATAAAATTACAAAAAGTGCTACAAACCATAGCAAACAATGCCTAACTCACCTAAATTACTTCGGCTACCATAAATCACCCCCAACTACCCCTTACCACCACAAACTAAGCCCAATTACTTTAAAATTAGAAAATATGCTTCAAACGATAGCAAACTACACCAAATTCACTTAAATTACTTCGGCTATCATAAATCACCCCCAACTACCTCTTACCGCCCCAAACTTATCTCAATCACTTTAAAATTACAAAAAATGCTACAAACTATAGCAAATTATGCCAAACTCACTTAAATTACTTCGGCTATCATAAATCACCCCCAACTACCCCTTACGGCCCCAAACTCATCCCAATCACTTTTAAATTACAAAAAATGCTACAAACCATAGCAAACTATGCCTAACTCATCTAAATTACTTCGGCTACCATAAATCACCCCAACTGCCCCTTACAACACCAAACTAAGCCTAATCAATTTCAAATTACAAAAAATTCTACAATCCATAGCAAACTATGCAAAACTCCCCTAAATTACTTCGACTACAATAAATCACCCCCAACTACCCCTTACAACCCCAAAATAAGCCCAATCACGTTAAAATTACAAAAAATGCTACAAACCAAAGCAAACTGTGCCAAACTCCCCTAAATCACTTCGGCTACCATAAATCACCCCCAACTACCCCTTAACACCTCAAAATAAGCTCAATTACTTTAAAGTTACAAAAAATTATACAAACCATAGCAAACTATGTCAAACTCACCTAAATTACTTCGACTACCATAAATCACCCCCAACTACCCCTTACCACCCCAAAATAAGTCCAATCACTTTAAAATTACAAAAAATGCTATAAACCATAGCAAACCATGCCAAACTCACTTAAATTACTTCGGCTACCATAAATCACCCCCAACTACCCCTTACCAACCACAAACTAAACCCAATCACTTTAAAATTACAAAAAATGCTCCAAACCATAGCAAACTATCTCAAACTCACCTAAATTACTTCGACTACCATAAATCACCCCCAACTACCCCTTACCACCCCAAAATAAGCCCAATCACTTTAAAATTACAGAAAATGTTACAAACCATAGCAAACTATGTCAAACTCACTTAAATTACTTCGGCTACCATAAATCACCCCCAACTACCCCTTACCACCCCAAAATAAGCCCAATCGCTTTAAAATTACAAAAAATGCTACAAACCATAGCAAACCATGTCAAACTCACCTAAATGACTTCGGCAACTATAAATCACCCCCAACTACCCCTTACCACCCCAAAATAAGCCCAATTACTTTAAAATTACAAAAATTATACAAACCATAGCAAACTATGTCAAACTCACTAAATTACTTCGGCTACCATAAATCACCCCCAACTACCCCTTACCACCACAAACTAAGCCAATTACTTTAAAATTAGAAAAAATGCTACAAACTATAGCAAACTATGCCAAACTCACTTAAATTACTTCGGCTATCATAAATCACCCACAACTACCCATTACGGCCCCAAACTCATCCCAATCACTTTTAAATTACAAAAAATGCTACAAACCTAGCAAACTATGCCTAACTCAACTAAATTACTTCGGCATCTATAAATCACCCCCAACTGCCCCTTACAACCCCAAACTAAACCCAATCAGTTTAAAATTACAAAAAATTCTACAAACCATAGCAAACTATTCCAAACTCCCCTAAATTACTTCGGCCACTATAAATCAACCCCAACTACCCCTTACAACCCTAAAATAAGCCCAATTACTATAAAATTACAAAAAATGCTACAAACCATAGCAAACTATGCCTAACTCACCTAAATTACTTCGGCTACCCTAAATCACCCCCAACTACCCCTTACCACCCCAAACTAAGCCCAATTACTTTAAAATTAGAAAAAATGCTTCAAACCATAGCAAACTATACCAAACTCACTTAAATTACTTCGGCTACCATAAATCACCCAGAACTACCCCTTACCACCCCAAACTAAGCCCAATTACTTTAAAATTATTAAAAATGCTTCAAACCATAGCAAACTATACCAAACTCACTTAAATTACTTCGGCTATCATAAATTACCCCCAACTCACCCTTACCGCCCCAAACTCATCCCAATTACTTTAAAATTACAAAAAATGCTACAAACCATAGCAAACTATGCCAAACTCCCCTAAATTACTTTGGGTACTATAAATCACCCCCAACTACCCCTTACAACCCCAAAATAAGCCCAATCACGTTAAAATTACAAAAAATGCTACAACCTATAGCAAACTATGCCTAACTCACCTAAATTACTTCGGCTACCATAAATCACCCCCAACTAACCCTTACCACCCCAAAATAAACCCAATCACTTTAAAATTACAAAAAATGCTACAAACCATAGCAAACTATGCCTAACTCATCTAAATTACTTCGGCTACCATATATCACCCCCAACTGCCCCTTATAACACCAAACTAAGCCTAATCAATTTCAAATTACAAAAAATTCTACAAACCATAGCAAACTATGCCAAACTCCCCTAAATTACTTCGGCTACTATAAATCACCCCCAACTACCCCTTACAACCCCAAAATATGCCCAATCACGTTAAAATTACAAAAAATGCTACAACCATAGCAAACTGTGCCAAACTCCCCTAAATCACTTCGGCTACCATAAATCACCCCCAACTACCCCTTAACACCTCAAAATAAGCCCAATCACTTTAAAATTACAAAAAATGCTACAAACCATTGCAACCGATGCCTAACTCAACTAAATTACTTCGGCATCCATAAATCACCCCCAACTGACCCTTACAACCCCAAACTAAGCCCAATCACTTTAAAATTACTAAAAATGCTACAAACCATAGCAAACTATGCCTAACTCACCTAAATTACTTCGGCTACCATAAATCACCCCCAACTACCCCTTAACACCTCAAAATAAGCCCAATCACTTTAAAATTACAAATTATGCTACAAACCATTCCAACTATGCCTAACTCACCTAAATTACTTCGGCTACCATAAATCACCCCCAACTACCCCTTACCACCCCAAACTAAGCCCAATTACTTTAAAATTATTAAAAATGCTTCAAACCATAGCAAACTATACCAACCTCACTTAAATTACTTCGGCTATCATAAATCACCCCCAACTACCCCTTACCGCCCCAGACTCATCCCAATTACTTTAAAATTACAAAAAATGCTACAAACCATAGCAAACTATGCCAAACTCCCCTAAATTACTTCGGCTACTAAAAATCACCCCCAACTACCCCTTACAACCCCAAAATAAGCCCAATCACGTTAAAATTACAAAAAATGCTACAAACCATAGCAAACTATGCCTAACTCAACTAAATTACTTCGGCTACCATAAATCACCCCCAACTAACCCTTACCACCCCAAAATAAACCCAATCACTTTAAAATTACAAAAAATGCTACAAACCATAGCAAACTATGCCTAACTCACCTAAATTACTTCGGCTACCCTAAATCACCCCCAACTAACCCTTACCACCGAAAAATAAACCCAATCACTTTAAAATTACAAAAAATGCTACAAACCATAGCAAACTATGCCAAACTCCCCTAAATTACTTCGGCTACAATAAATCACCCCCAACTACCCCTTACAACCCCAAAATAAGCCCAATCACGTTAAAATTACAAAAAATGCTACAAACCATAGCAAACTATGCCAAACTCCGCTAAATTACTTCGGCTACTATAAATCACCTACAACTACCCCTTACAACCCCAAAATAAACCCAATCACTTTAAAATTACAAAAAATGCTACAAACCATAGCAAACTATGCCAAACTCTCCTAAATTACTTCGGCTAAAATAAATCACCCCCAACTACCCCTTACAACCCCAAAATAAGCCCAATCACGTTAAAATTACAAAAAATGCTACAAACCATAGCAAACTATGCCTAACTCACCTAAATTACTTCGGCTACCCTAAATCACCCCCAACTAACAATTACCACCCAAAAATAAACCCAATCGCTTTAAAATTACTAAAAATGCTGCAAACCATAGCAAACTATGCCAAACACACTTAAATTACTTCGGCTACAATAAATCACCCCCAACTACCCCTTACAACCCCAAAATAAGCCCAATCACGTTAAAATTACAAAAAATGCTACAAACCATAGCAAACTATGCCAAACTCCGCTAAATTACTTCGGCTACTATAAATCACCTACAACTACCCCTTACAACCCCAAAATAAACCCAATCACTTTAAAATTACAAAAAATGCTACAAACCATAGCAAACTATGCCAAACTCTCCTAAATTACTTCGGCTAAAATAAATCACCCCCAACTACCCCTTACAACCCCAAAATAAGCCCAATCACGTTAAAATTACAAAAAATGCTACAAACCATAGCAAACTATGCCTAACTCACCTAAATTACTTCGGCTACCCTAAATCACCCCCAACTAACAATTACCACCCAAAAATAAACCCAATCGCTTTAAAATTACTAAAAATGCTGCAAACCATAGCAAACTATGCCAAACACACTTAAATTACTTCGGCTAACATAAATCAACCCCAACTATCCTTTACCACCCCAAACTCATCCCAATCAGTTTAAAATTACAAAAAATGCTACAAACTATAGCAAACTATGCCAAACTCAACTAAATTACTTCGGCATCTATAAATCACCCCCAACTGCCCCTTACAACCCCAAACTAAACCCAATCACTATAAAATTACAAAAAGTGCTACAAACCATAGCAAACAATGCCTAACTCACCTAAATTACTTCGGCTACCATAAATCACCCCCAACTACCCCTTACCACCACAAACTAAGCCCAATTACTTTAAAATTAGAAAATATGCTTCAAACGATAGCAAACTACACCAAATTCACTTAAATTACTTCGGCTATCATAAATCACCCCCAACTACCTCTTACCGCCCCAAACTCATCTCAATCACTTTAAAATTACAAAAAATGCTACAAACTATAGCAAATTATGCCAAACTCACTTAAATTACTTCGGCTATCATAAATCACCCCCAACTACCCCTTACGGCCCCAAACTCATCCCAATCACTTTTAAATTACAAAAAATGCTACAAACCATAGCAAACTATGCCTAACTCATCTAAATTACTTCGGCTACCATAAATCACCCCAACTGCCCCTTACAACACCAAACTAAGCCTAATCAATTTCAAATTACAAAAAATTCTACAATCCATAGCAAACTATGCAAAACTCCCCTAAATTACTTCGACTACAATAAATCACCCCCAACTACCCCTTACAACCCCAAAATAAGCCCAATCACGTTAAAATTACAAAAAATGCTACAAACCAAAGCAAACTGTGCCAAACTCCCCTAAATCACTTCGGCTACCATAAATCACCCCCAACTACCCCTTAACACCTCAAAATAAGCTCAATTACTTTAAAGTTACAAAAAATTATACAAACCATAGCAAACTATGTCAAACTCACCTAAATTACTTCGACTACCATAAATCACCCCCAACTACCCCTTACCACCCCAAAATAAGTCCAATCACTTTAAAATTACTAAAAATGCTATAAACCATAGCAAACCATGCCAAACTCACTTAAATTACTTCGGCTACCATAAATCACCCCCAACTACCCCTTACCAACCACAAACTAAACCCAATCACTTTAAAATTACAAAAAATGCTCCAAACCATAGCAAACTATCTCAAACTCACCTAAATTACTTCGACTACCATAAATCACCCCCAACTACCCCTTACCACCCCAAAATAAGCCCAATCACTTTAAAATTACAGAAAATGTTACAAACCATAGCAAACTATGTCAAACTCACTTAAATTACTTCGGCTACCATAAATCACCCCCAACTACCCCTTACCACCCCAAAATAAGCCCAATCGCTTTAAAATTACAAAAAATGCTACAAACCATAGCAAACCATGTCAAACTCACCTAAATGACTTCGGCAACTATAAATCACCCCCAACTACCCCTTACCACCCCAAAATAAGCCCAATTACTTTAAAATTACAAAAATTATACAAACCATAGCAAACTATGTCAAACTCACTAAATTACTTCGGCTACCATAAATCACCCCCAACTACCCCTTACCACCACAAACTAAGCCAATTACTTTAAAATTAGAAAAAATGCTTCAAACAATAGCAAACTATACCAAACTCACTTAAATTACTTCGGCTATCATAAATCACCCCCAACTACCCCTTACCGCCCCAAACTCGTCTCAATCACTTTAAAATTACAAAAACTGCTACAAACTATAGCAAACTATGCCAAACTCACTTAAATTACTTCGGCTATCATAAATCACCCACAACTACCCATTACGGCCCCAAACTCATCCCAATCACTTTTAAATTACAAAAAATGCTACAAACCTAGCAAACTATGCCTAACTCAACTAAATTACTTCGGCATCTATAAATCACCCCCAACTGCCCCTTACAACCCCAAACTAAACCCAATCAGTTTAAAATTACAAAAAATTCTACAAACCATAGCAAACTATTCCAAACTCCCCTAAATTACTTCGGCCACTATAAATCAACCCCAACTACCCCTTACAACCCTAAAATAAGCCCAATTACTATAAAATTACAAAAAATGCTACAAACCATAGCAAACTATGCCTAACTCACCTAAATTACTTCGGCTACCCTAAATCACCCCCAACTACCCCTTACCACCCCAAACTAAGCCCAATTACTTTAAAATTAGAAAAAATGCTTCAAACCATAGCAAACTATACCAAACTCACTTAAATTACTTCGGCTACCATAAATCACCCAGAACTACCCCTTACCACCCCAAACTAAGCCCAATTACTTTAAAATTATTAAAAATGCTTCAAACCATAGCAAACTATACCAAACTCACTTAAATTACTTCGGCTATCATAAATTACCCCCAACTCACCCTTACCGCCCCAAACTCATCCCAATTACTTTAAAATTACAAAAAATGCTACAAACCATAGCAAACTATGCCAAACTCCCCTAAATTACTTTGGGTACTATAAATCACCCCCAACTACCCCTTACAACCCCAAAATAAGCCCAATCACGTTAAAATTACAAAAAATGCTACAACCAATAGCAAACTATGCCTAACTCACCTAAATTACTTCGGCTACCATAAATCACCCCCAACTAACCCTTACCACCCCAAAATAAACCCAATCACTTTAAAATTACAAAAAATGCTACAAACCATAGCAAACTATGCCTAACTCATCTAAATTACTTCGGCTACCATATATCACCCCCAACTGCCCCTTATAACACCAAACTAAGCCTAATCAATTTCAAATTACAAAAAATTCTACAAACCATAGCAAACTATGCCAAACTCCCCTAAATTACTTCGGCTACTATAAATCACCCCCAACTACCCCTTACAACCCCAAAATATGCCCAATCACGTTAAAATTACAAAAAATGCTACAAACCATAGCAAACTGTGCCAAACTCCCCTAAATCACTTCGGCTACCATAAATCACCCCCAACTACCCCTTAACACCTCAAAATAAGCCCAATCACTTTAAAATTACAAAAAATGCTACAAACCATTGCAACCGATGCCTAACTCAACTAAATTACTTCGGCATCCATAAATCACCCCCAACTGACCCTTACAACCCCAAACTAAGCCCAATCACTTTAAAATTACTAAAAATGCTACAAACCATAGCAAACTATGCCTAACTCACCTAAATTACTTCGGCTACCATAAATCACCCCCAACTACCCCTTATCACCTCAAAATAAGCCCAATCACTTTAAAATTACAAATAATGCTACAAACCATTCCAACTATGCCTAACTCACCTAAATTACTTCGGCTACCATAAATCACCCCCAACTACCCCTTACCACCCCAAACTAAGCCCAATTACTTTAAAATTATTAAAAATGCTTCAAACCATAGCAAACTATACCAACCTCACTTAAATTACTTCGGCTATCATAAATCACCCCCAACTACCCCTTACCGCCCCAGACTCATCCCAATTACTTTAAAATTACAAAAAATGCTACAAACCATAGCAAACTATGCCAAACTCCCCTAAATTACTTCGGCTACTAAAAATCACCCCCAACTACCCCTTACAACCCCAAAATAAGCCCAATCACGTTAAAATTACAAAAAATGCTACAAACCATAGCAAACTATGCCTAACTCAACTAAATTACTTCGGCTACCATAAATCACCCCCAACTAACCCTTACCACCCCAAAATAAACCCAATCACTTTAAAATTACAAAAAATGCTACAAACCATAGCAAACTATGCCTAACTCACCTAAATTACTTCGGCTACCCTAAATCACCCCCAACTAACCCTTACCACCGAAAAATAAACCCAATCACTTTAAAATTACAAAAAATGCTACAAACCATAGCAAACTATGCCAAACTCCCCTAAATTACTTCGGCTACAATAAATCACCCCCAACTACCCCTTACAACCCCAAAATAAGCCCAATCACGTTAAAATTACAAAAAATGCTACAAACCATAGCAAACTATGCCAAACTCACCTAAATTACTTCGGCTACCCTAAATCACCCCCAACTAACAATTACCACCCAAAAATAAACCCAATCGCTTTAAAATTACAAAAAATGCTACAAACCATAGCAAACTGTGCCAAACTCCCCTAAATCACTTCGGCTACCATAAATCACCCCCAACTACCCCTTAATACCTCAAAATAAGCCCAATCACATTAAAATTATAAAAAATGTTACAAACCATTACAAACGATGCCTAACTCAACTAAATTACTTCGGCATCCATAAATCACCCCCAACTGCCCCTTACAACCCCAAACTAAACCCAATCACTTTAAAATTACTAAAAATGCTACAAACCATAGCAAACTATGCCTAACTCACCTAAATTACTTCGGCTACCATAAATCACCCCCAACTACCCCTTAACACCTCAAAATAAGCCCAATCACTTTAAAATTACAAATAATGCTACAAACCATTCCAACTATGCCTAACTCACCTAAATTACTTCGGCTACCATAAATCACCCCCAACTACCGCTTACCACCCCAAACTAAGCCCAATTACTTTAAAATTATTAACAATGCTTCAAACCATAGCAAACTATACCAAACTCACTTAAATTACTTCGGCTATCATAAATCACCCCCAACTACCCCTTACCGCCCCAAACTCGTCCCAATTACTTTAAAGTTACAAAAAATGCTACAAACCATAGCAAACTATGCCAAACTCCCCTAAATTACTTCGGCTACTAAAAATCACCCCCAACTACCCCTTACAACCCCAAAATAAGCCCAATCACGTTAAAATTACAAAAAATGCTACAAAGCATAGCAAACTATGCCTAGCTCACCTAAATTACTTCGGCCACCATAAATCACCCCCAACTACCCCTTACCACCCCAAACTAAGCCCAATTACTTTAAAATTAGAAAAAATGCTTCAAACCTTAGCAAACTATACCAAACTCACTTAAATTACTTCGGCTATCATAAATCACGCCCAACTACCCCTTACCGCCCCAAACTCATCCCAATTATTTTAAAATTACAAAAAATGCTACAAACCATAGCAAACTATGCCAAACTCCCCTAAATTACTTCGGCTACTATAAATCACCTACAACTACCCCTTACAACCCCAAAATAAGCCCAATCACGTTAAAATTACAAAAAATGCTACAAACCATAGCAAACTGTGCCAAACTCCCCTAAATCACTTCGGCTACCATAAATCACCCCCAACTACCCCTTAATACCTCAAAATAAGCCCAATCACATTAAAATTATAAAAAATGTTACAAACCATTACAAACGATGCCTAACTCAACTAAATTACTTCGGCATCCATAAATCACCCCCAACTACCCCTTACCAACCACAAACTAAACCCAATCACTTTAAAATTACAAAAAATGCTCCAAACCATAGCAAACTATCTCAAACTCACCTAAATTACTTCGACTACCATAAATCACCCCCAACTACCCCTTACCACCCCAAAATAAGCCCAATCACTTTAAAATTACAGAAAATGTTACAAACCATAGCAAACTATGTCAAACTCACTTAAATTACTTCGGCTACCATAAATCACCCCCAACTACCCCTTACCACCCCAAAATAAGCCCAATCGCTTTAAAATTACAAAAAATGCTACAAACCATAGCAAACCATGTCAAACTCACCTAAATGACTTCGGCAACTATAAATCACCCCCAACTACCCCTTACCACCCCAAAATAAGCCCAATTACTTTAAAATTACAAAAATTATACAAACCATAGCAAACTATGTCAAACTCACTAAATTACTTCGGCTACCATAAATCACCCCCAACTACCCCTTACCACCACAAACTAAGCCAATTACTTTAAAATTAGAAAAAATGCTTCAAACAATAGCAAACTATACCAAACTCACTTAAATTACTTCGGCTATCATAAATCACCCCCAACTACCCCTTACCGCCCCAAACTCGTCTCAATCACTTTAAAATTACAAAAACTGCTACAAACTATAGCAAACTATGCCAAACTCACTTAAATTACTTCGGCTATCATAAATCACCCACAACTACCCATTACGGCCCCAAACTCATCCCAATCACTTTTAAATTACAAAAAATGCTACAAACCTAGCAAACTATGCCTAACTCAACTAAATTACTTCGGCATCTATAAATCACCCCCAACTGCCCCTTACAACCCCAAACTAAACCCAATCAGTTTAAAATTACAAAAAATTCTACAAACCATAGCAAACTATTCCAAACTCCCCTAAATTACTTCGGCCACTATAAATCAACCCCAACTACCCCTTACAACCCTAAAATAAGCCCAATTACTATAAAATTACAAAAAATGCTACAAACCATAGCAAACTATGCCTAACTCACCTAAATTACTTCGGCTACCCTAAATCACCCCCAACTACCCCTTACCACCCCAAACTAAGCCCAATTACTTTAAAATTAGAAAAAATGCTTCAAACCATAGCAAACTATACCAAACTCACTTAAATTACTTCGGCTACCATAAATCACCCAGAACTACCCCTTACCACCCCAAACTAAGCCCAATTACTTTAAAATTATTAAAAATGCTTCAAACCATAGCAAACTATACCAAACTCACTTAAATTACTTCGGCTATCATAAATTACCCCCAACTCACCCTTACCGCCCCAAACTCATCCCAATTACTTTAAAATTACAAAAAATGCTACAAACCATAGCAAACTATGCCAAACTCCCCTAAATTACTTTGGGTACTATAAATCACCCCCAACTACCCCTTACAACCCCAAAATAAGCCCAATCACGTTAAAATTACAAAAAATGCTACAACCTATAGCAAACTATGCCTAACTCACCTAAATTACTTCGGCTACCATAAATCACCCCCAACTAACCCTTACCACCCCAAAATAAACCCAATCACTTTAAAATTACAAAAAATGCTACAAACCATAGCAAACTATGCCTAACTCATCTAAATTACTTCGGCTACCATATATCACCCCCAACTGCCCCTTATAACACCAAACTAAGCCTAATCAATTTCAAATTACAAAAAATTCTACAAACCATAGCAAACTATGCCAAACTCCCCTAAATTACTTCGGCTACTATAAATCACCCCCAACTACCCCTTACAACCCCAAAATATGCCCAATCACGTTAAAATTACAAAAAATGCTACAAACCATAGCAAACTGTGCCAAACTCCCCTAAATCACTTCGGCTACCATAAATCACCCCCAACTACCCCTTAACACCTCAAAATAAGCCCAATCACTTTAAAATTACAAAAAATGCTACAAACCATTGCAACCGATGCCTAACTCAACTAAATTACTTCGGCATCCATAAATCACCCCCAACTGACCCTTACAACCCCAAACTAAGCCCAATCACTTTAAAATTACTAAAAATGCTACAAACCATAGCAAACTATGCCTAACTCACCTAAATTACTTCGGCTACCATAAATCACCCCCAACTACCCCTTATCACCTCAAAATAAGCCCAATCACTTTAAAATTACAAATAATGCTACAAACCATTCCAACTATGCCTAACTCACCTAAATTACTTCGGCTACCATAAATCACCCCCAACTACCCCTTACCACCCCAAACTAAGCCCAATTACTTTAAAATTATTAAAAATGCTTCAAACCATAGCAAACTATACCAACCTCACTTAAATTACTTCGGCTATCATAAATCACCCCCAACTACCCCTTACCGCCCCAGACTCATCCCAATTACTTTAAAATTACAAAAAATGCTACAAACCATAGCAAACTATGCCAAACTCCCCTAAATTACTTCGGCTACTAAAAATCACCCCCAACTACCCCTTACAACCCCAAAATAAGCCCAATCACGTTAAAATTACAAAAAATGCTACAAACCATAGCAAACTATGCCTAACTCAACTAAATTACTTCGGCTACCATAAATCACCCCCAACTAACCCTTACCACCCCAAAATAAACCCAATCACTTTAAAATTACAAAAAATGCTACAAACCATAGCAAACTATGCCTAACTCACCTAAATTACTTCGGCTACCCTAAATCACCCCCAACTAACCCTTACCACCGAAAAATAAACCCAATCACTTTAAAATTACAAAAAATGCTACAAACCATAGCAAACTATGCCAAACTCCCCTAAATTACTTCGGCTACAATAAATCACCCCCAACTACCCCTTACAACCCCAAAATAAGCCCAATCACGTTAAAATTACAAAAAATGCTACAAACCATAGCAAACTATGCCAAACTCACCTAAATTACTTCGGCTACCCTAAATCACCCCCAACTAACAATTACCACCCAAAAATAAACCCAATCGCTTTAAAATTACAAAAAATGCTACAAACCATAGCAAACTGTGCCAAACTCCCCTAAATCACTTCGGCTACCATAAATCACCCCCAACTACCCCTTAATACCTCAAAATAAGCCCAATCACATTAAAATTATAAAAAATGTTACAAACCATTACAAACGATGCCTAACTCAACTAAATTACTTCGGCATCCATAAATCACCCCCAACTGCCCCTTACAACCCCAAACTAAACCCAATCACTTTAAAATTACTAAAAATGCTACAAACCATAGCAAACTATGCCTAACTCACCTAAATTACTTCGGCTACCATAAATCACCCCCAACTACCCCTTAACACCTCAAAATAAGCCCAATCACTTTAAAATTACAAATAATGCTACAAACCATTCCAACTATGCCTAACTCACCTAAATTACTTCGGCTACCATAAATCACCCCCAACTACCGCTTACCACCCCAAACTAAGCCCAATTACTTTAAAATTATTAAAAATGCTTCAAACCATAGCAAACTATACCAAACTCACTTAAATTACTTCGGCTATCATAAATCACCCCCAACTACCCCTTACCGCCCCAAACTCGTCCCAATTACTTTAAAGTTACAAAAAATGCTACAAACCATAGCAAACTATGCCAAACTCCCCTAAATTACTTCGGCTACTAAAAATCACCCCCAACTACCCCTTACAACCCCAAAATAAGCCCAATCACGTTAAAATTACAAAAAATGCTACAAAGCATAGCAAACTATGCCTAGCTCACCTAAATTACTTCGGCCACCATAAATCACCCCCAACTACCCCTTACCACCCCAAACTAAGCCCAATTACTTTAAAATTAGAAAAAATGCTTCAAACCTTAGCAAACTATACCAAACTCACTTAAATTACTTCGGCTATCATAAATCACCCCCAACTACCCCTTACCGCCCCAAACTCATCCCAATTATTTTAAAATTACAAAAAATGCTACAAACCATAGCAAACTATGCCAAACTCCCCTAAATTACTTCGGCTACTATAAATCACCTACAACTACCCCTTACAACCCCAAAATAAGCCCAATCACGTTAAAATTACAAAAAATGCTACAAACCATAGCAAACTATGCCAAACTCCCCTAAATTACTTCGGCTACTATAAATCACCTACAACTACCCCTTACAACCCCAAAATAAACCCAATCACTTTAAAATTACAAAAAATGCTACAAACCATAGCAAACTATGCCAAACTCTCCTAAATTACTTCGGCTACAATAAATCACCCCCAACTACCCCTTACAACCCCAAAATAAGCCCAATCACGTTAAAATTACAAAAAATGCTACAAACCATAGCAAACTATGCCTAACTCACCTAAATTACTTCGGCTACCCTAAATCACCCCCAACTAACAATTACCACCCAAAAATAAACCCAATCGCTTTAAAATTACTAAAAATGCTGCAAACCATAGCAAACTATGCCAAACACACTTAAATTACTTCGGCTAACATAAATCAACCCCAACTATCCTTTACCACCCCAAACTCATCCCAATCAGTTTAAAATTACAAAAAATGCTACAAACTATAGCAAACTATGCCAAACTCAACTAAATTACTTCGGCATCTATAAATCACCCCCAACTGCCCCTTACAACCCCAAACTAAACCCAATCAGTTTAAAATTACAAAAAATTCTACAAACCATAGGAAACTACGCCAAACTCTCCTAAATTACTTCAGCCACTATAAATCACCCCCAACTACCCCTTACAACCAAAAAATAAGCCCAATCACTATAAAATTACAAAAAGTGCTACAAACCATAGCAAACTATGCCTAACTCACCTAAATTACTTCGGCTACCATAAATCACCCCCAACTACCCCTTAACACCTCAAAATAAGCCCAATCACTTTAAAATTGCAAATAATGCTACAAACCATTCCAACTATGCCTAACTCACCTAAATTACTTCGGCTACCATAAATCACCCCCAACTACCGCTTACCACCCCAAACTAAGCCCAATTACTTTAAAATTATTAAAAATGCTTCAAACCATAGCAAACTATACCAAACTCACTTAAATTACTTCGGCTATCATAAATCACCCCCAACTACCCCTTACCGCCCCAAACTCGTCCCAATTACTTTAAAGTTACAAAAAATGCTACAAACCATAGCAAACCATGCCAAACTCACTTAAATTACTTCGGCTACCATAAATCACCCCCAACTACCCCTTACCAACCACAAACTAAACCCAATCACTTTAAAATTACAAAAAATGCTCCAAACCATAGCAAACTATCTCAAACTCACCTAAATTACTTCGACTACCATAAATCACCCCCAACTACCCCTTACCACCCCAAAATAAGCCCAATCACTTTAAAATTACAGAAAATGTTACAAACCATAGCAAACTATGTCAAACTCACTTAAATTACTTCGGCTACCATAAATCACCCCCAACTACCCCTTACCACCCCAAAATAAGCCCAATCGCTTTAAAATTACAAAAAATGCTACAAACCATAGCAAACCATGTCAAACTCACCTAAATGACTTCGGCAACTATAAATCACCCCCAACTACCCCTTACCACCCCAAAATAAGCCCAATTACTTTAAAATTACAAAAATTATACAAACCATAGCAAACTATGTCAAACTCACTAAATTACTTCGGCTACCATAAATCACCCCCAACTACCCCTTACCACCCCAAAATAAACCCAATTACTTTATAATTACAAAAATTATACAACCCATAGCAAACTATGTCAAACTCACCTAAATTACTTCGGCTACCAGTCGCGACTGTGACAGCTGGGAGAGTACTTCGACCACGACCACACCGCCACTGAAGATGTCCACCGCAGCTGTGGACGAAACGTTTGGCAGAGATTCATGGGGATCACTTGTTGAGTTAGCCTCTCGGGGCGCTCACTACACCCCCCTCATGGAACTTCGCATGGAACACGGTCAACAAACCCGATTAATACCACCGTTGTTGACATGGAACACTTGATATTTCGATATTTGTTTGTAATTCGTCACAGGTCCATGAAGGAATGCATGTTAACGTAAACAAGTGTTAGTTTGTCGGAGAGACCGAATAAGATTTTTAACATTCCTGTCAAAAAATTTATTTACTTTAGAATGTTAATTTCTTAAATTGATTTTGTGAAAATTATGACGGGCCATACGAGTACACCTGTGCGAGTATTATTTGGTACATACAAATTAATCTCTTTTGTTATCCAAATTGTTTTTATACGCACTAGGCACGTGCACCTGATATAATTGTGAAAATTGCTGCTTCAGCGTCTGGATCACTGGTACTCAACGTCGCCAAGGTCAAGGCGACGCATCGGTATTTAAAGTTCTATCGATATTAAATAAATTATTTAAATATAATATTCCCGATTTGTTCTTGCCGTTAACCAAAACTCTCCCCAATCGATTTTCGAAAAATTTCCAGCGTCGGACCGGACTTCACTTATTTTCGTACGCTAATTTTTACGTTCAGTTAATGATAGCGGTGTATTTGTTCTTCACCAAACCTGCTCCGGCCGAAATCCGAAATTTTCACTGACATCATACGCTTAAGTATTGTATGCTTATACACGATTTATTTACACTATTTATTTTACGTACATTGCGTTCATTATTGTTCTGCATTATTTATAACTAAGATGGAGCAGTTTGAAAATCTAATAGTAAGCGGAGAACAAATACCACCACGTATAATTCCCGTGAAAAGTGATGGAAATAGTCTTTCTTACTATCTTTCCTATTGCATTTTTAATACCGGAAATAGAGCTCAAGAGCGAAGAATAACTTCGACTTTTTTTATACCTAATTCCTAAATACTTCGTTTTTATGGTGTAAAATTTTGTATTTATATATTTCAACATTGTCTTTAACGTTGTCAGAGAACTAAATGGGAATAATTTGGAATAATTTAGCTTCTATGTCAACTCTCCTTCTCTTGAAACTTTTGAAAACAACGACAAAATTCTTTAGGGCGCCTGGATTTGAAAATATAACTCTGTGTAATAAGTTTAGACTGACTAGAGTGAAAAGAAAGGAGCTTGCACCCAGAAACGAAATTAAATGGAACACTTGAAGTTGAAATATTTGTTTATAATTCGTCACAAGTCCATGAGGGAATGCGTGTTAATGTAAACAAATGTGAGTTTATTGGAGAGGCCGAATAAGATTTTTACATTATTGAAGCAGCTGGAGCCTGCCACGTCAAGGGCAAGGTCAGAAACGTGAAAAGGCGATGCTCGATTTAGTTTGATTGAGTGTCTATGCAGAAATTCGCACATACCAAGAGTTGGATAAGCCTTTCTTATCGTTTCTTAGAATTCGAGAATTGCTGGTTCAGCGTGTGGAGCAGTACTCGATCGCGGTGTTTAATTTTAACACAACTACAATTGTGAAAATTGCTGCTCCAGCGTCGGAAACTGTTCGCAAAGTCGCCAAATTCGATGAGGCGACGCATCAGTGTTCGAAGGTCTACCGCTATCAAATAAAGTATTTTAATTTAACATTTGATCCTCGCGTTAACCAAATCTGCCCCCAATCAATTTTCGAAAAATTTTCAGCATCGGACCGGACTCCACTTATATTTGTACGCTAATTTTTACGTTTAGTTAATGATAGTGGTGTATTTGTTTTTCACCAAATTTGCCCCGAAATTTTCACCGTTGTATGTACCAGATATCACTGACATTCATACCAGTGGCGGTGTAAGCGCTAAATTTTCGTAAAAATATCTGAAAAATTCATAATTCTGCAACTGAATTACAGAACTAATTTTGTGTTCGATAGTAAATTTATACTTGGAGTGGCACTGCCAACCCTGCCACCCCTGACGAGCCCCACTGCTGACTACTTTCCTTCCAGAAAAATTTTTGAAATCAGCGGCAAAATAAATTTAGGGCACCTGGATGTAAAAATATCACTATGTAATAAGTTCAGACTGACAAGAGTGAAAAAAACCGCTTGCATCCAGAAACGAAATCAAATGGAACACTTGAAATTTAGATATTTGTTTGTAATTCGTCACAGGTCCATGAAGGCATGCATGTTAATGTAAACAAGTGTTAGTTTGTCGGAGAGGCCGAATAAGATTTTTACACCCACCACATTCCCGTCAAAATATTTATTTACTTTAGTATGTTAATTCATTTTGTGCAAATTATGACGGGCCAGTCGAGTACACCTGCGCGAGTATTATTTGGTAATCCAAATTCTTTTAATACGCACTAGGCACGTGCACCTAATATAATTGTTAAAATTGCTGCTTCAGCGTCTGGAACGCTGGTACTCAACGTCGCCAAGGTCGAGACGACGCATCAATATTCGAAGTTCTATCGCTATTAAATAAATTTTTTTAATATAATATTCCCGATTTGTTCTTGACGTTAAGTAAATATCTCCCCAATCGATTTTCGAAAAATTACCATCGTCGTACCGGACTCCACTTATATACCGTACGCTAATTTTTACGTTCATTTAATGATAGTGGTGTATTTGATCTTCACCAAACCTGCTCCGGCCAAAATCCGAAATTTGCAGTTTTACCGGATTTCACTGACATCATAAGTAATGTGTGCTTATACACGATTTACACTATTTATTTTATGTACATTGTGTTCATTATTGTTCTGCATTATTTATAACTAAGATGGAGGAATAGTAAGCGGGGTACAAATACCACCACGTATAATTCCTCTGAAAAGTGATGGAAATAGTCTTTTTTACTATCTTTCCTATTGCATTTTATTACCGAAAATAAAGCTCAAGAGGTTCGCACTATAATTGTTCATTTTAAAATTACCAAATTTTCTGTATATTTTAACTGAATACGTTAAACACCCCTAAACATAATGTACCATTCCAAACTACTCTCAAAAATCATACACTTGCCATTCCAAACTACCCCACATCAACTTAAAATGTAAAAAAATTACGAATTACAAGCAAACTACGCTAAACTCGCATAAATTACTTCGACTTCCGCTATATCACCCCAACCACTTCTTACCAAGCCAAACTAAACCCAATCACATTAAAATTACCAAAAGTTTCGTTTAATCCGCCAAAGCTAAACCCCGCCAACCATCAATAACCATTCAAAACAATCCCCAAAAAAAACCTTATCATCCGAAACTACACCAAATACATCGTTTTTATGGTGTGAAGTTATGTATTTATATATTTCAACATTCTTCGACGACATTCTTTAACGTTGTTAGAGAACTAAATGGCAATAATTTGGAATAGTTCAGCTTCTCTGTCAACTCTCCTTCTCTTGAAGAGTGAAAAAGAGTGAAAAAAAAGGAGCTTGCACCCAGAAACGAAATTATCGTCATTTTCCAAATCATATTGAAGTACCCGGTCCTGGCAATGCAGGTTAATTTCAGCAAATTTGTTTATTTTGTGATTGGAAAAGTAGAGCATTCCTGTTTAATTGTATTATAATGTCGATTAGTCTACATCACAAATACACCACTTTTGTCAACACTGCGTTTATTTAATCTACGTCCGGGCAACGCCGGGTACATTCAGCTAGTCATTAAATGAACGTAAAAATTAGCGTACGGTATATAAGTGGAGTCCGGTACGACGATGGTAATTTTTCGAAAATCGATTGGGGAGATATTTACTTAACGTCAAGAACAAATCGGGAATATTATATTAAAAAAATTTATTTAATAGCGATAAAACTTCGAATACTGATTCGTCGCCTCGACCTTGGCGACGTTGAGTACCAGCGTTCCAGACGCTGAAGCAGCAATTTTAACAATTATATTAGGTGCACGTGCCTAGTGCGTATTAAAAGAATTTGGATTACCAAATATTACTCGCGCAGGTGTACTCGAATGGCCCGTCATAATTTGCACAAAATGAATTAACATACTAAAGTAAATAAATATTTTGACGGGAATGTGGTGGATGTAAAAATCTTATTCGGCCTCTCCGACAAACTAACACTTGTTTACATTAACATGCATGCCTTCATGGACCTGTGACGAATTACAAACAAATATCTAAATTTCAAGTGTTCCATTTGATTTCGTTTTTGGATGCAAGCGGTTTTTTTCACTCTTGTCAGTCTGAACTTATTACATAGTGATATTTTCACATCCAGGTGCCCTAAATTTATTTTGCCGCTGATTTCAAAAATTTTTCTGGAAGGAAAGTAGTCAGCAGTGGGGCTCGTCAGGGGTGGCAGGGTTGGCAGTGCCACTCTAAGTATAAATTTACCATCAAACACAAAATTAGTTCTGTAATTCAGTTGCAGAATTATGAATTTTTCAGATATTTTCACGAAAATTTAGCGCTTACACCGCCACTGGTATGAATGTCAGTGATATCTGGTACATACAACGGTGAAAATTTCGGGGCAAATTTGGTGAAAAACAAATACACCACTATCATTAACTAAACGTAAAAATTAGCGTACAAATATAAGTGGAGTCCGGTCCGATGCTGATAATTTTTCGAAAATTGATTGGCGGCAGATTTGGTTAACGCTAGGATCAAATGTTAAATTAAAATACTTTATTTGATAGCGGTAGACCTTCGAACACTGATGCGTCGCCTCATCGAATTTGGCGACTTTGCGAACAGTTTCCGACGCTGGAGCAGCAATTTTCACAATTGTAGTTGTGTTAACATTAAACACCGCGATCGAGTACTGCTCCACACGCTGAACCAGCAATTCTCGAATTCTAAGAAACGATAAGAAAGGCTTATCCAATGCTTGGTATGTGCGAATTTCTGCATAGACACTCAATCAAACTAAATCGAGCATCGCCTTTTCACGTTGGCGACCTTGCCCTTGACGTGGCAAGCTCCAGCTGCTTCAGTAATGTAAAAATCTTATTCGGCCTCTCCAATAAACTCACATTTGTTTACATTAACACGCATTCCCTCATGGACTTGTGACGAATTACAAACAAATATTGGAACTTCAAGTGTTCCATTTAATTTCGTTTCTGGGTGCAAGCTCCTTTCTTTTCAATCTAGTCAGTCGAAACTTATTACACAGAGTTATATTTTCAAATCCAGGCGCCCTAAAGAATTTTGTCGTTGTTTTCAAAAGTTTCAAGAGAAGGAGAGTTGACATAGAAGCTAAATTATTCTAAATTATTCCCATTTAGTTCTCTGACAACGTTAAAGACAATGTTGAAATATATTAATACAAAATTTTACACCAGTAAAACGAAGTATTTAGGAATTATGTATAAAAAAAGTCGAAGTTATTCTAGCTCTATTTCCGGTATTAAAAATGCAATAGGAAAGATAGAAAGAAAGACTATTTCCATCACTTTTCACGGGAATTATACGTGGTGGTATTTGTTCTCCGCTTACTATTAGATTTTCAAACTGCTCCATCTTAGTTATAAATGATGCAGAACAATAATGAACGCAATGTACGTAAAATAAATAGTGTAAATAAATCGTGTGTAAGCATACAAAACTTAAGCGTATGATGTCAGTGAAAATTTCGGATTTCGGCCGGAGCAGGTTTGGTGAAGAACAAATACACCACTATCATTAACTGAACGTAAAAACTAGCGTACGAAAATAAGTGAAGTCCGGTCCGACGCTGGAAATTTTTCGAAAATCGATTGGGGAGAGTTTTGGTTAACGGCAAGAACAAATCGGGAATATTATATTAAAATAATTTATTTAATAGCGATAGAACTTTGAATACCGATGCGTCGCCTCGACCTTGTAAGTAAATATATATTTTGACGGGAATGTTAAAAATCTTATTCGGCCTCTCCGACAAACTAACACTTGTTTACATTAACATGCATTCCTTCATGGACCTGTGACGAATTACAAACAAACATCAAAATTTCAAGTGTTCCATGTCAGTCTGAATTTATTACACAGTGATATTTTCACATTCAGGCGCCCTAAATTATTTTGCCGTTGATTTATAAAGTTTCCCTGAAAGGAGAGTAGTCAGTAGGGGGCTCGTCAGGTGTGGCAGGGTTGGCAGTGCCACTCCAAATATAAATTTACTATCGAACACAAAAATAGTTCTGTAATTCAACTGCAGAATTTCGAATTTTTTAGATATTTTTACGAAACTCTAGCGCTTACACCGCCTTTATACCTCTTTAAAGTTAAAAACTATAGAGCTATTTATACAAATGCACGCATGTTGAAAAGGTAGGGCTTGCCCCGTCAGCGTGTTGCAATTCAGAAATACCTTTATGTTTCATCTCAACTGGAACAAATATTTATTGGAAGGTGGAAGAGAATCAAAATAGGTATCAGCATATTTAATATTCAGAATAACGTCTATTAGTCGAAACAATATATTTTATGTGCAGATATTTATTAATATTTTATGATTTAATACGATAAGGAATTTATAAATGACAACCAAATAGAAGATTTTGATTGAAAATGATTATTAATTTATGGTAGCCGAAGTAATTTAAGTTATGAAAGTATGTAGGCTTTCACGGTCGGTGTTATTAATTATAACGATCTTATTCGGGATTTTGGACCGTGTTCCATTTGAAGTTCCATTAGGTGGGGTGTAGTGAACGCTCCGAGGAGCTAATTCAACAAGTGACCCCAATGAATCTCCAGACGTTTCATCCACAACTGCGGCGGATTTCATCAGTGGTTTAAGTTGCGATGTGGAAGAGCTCGAAGTGTTCTCTTCGCTGTCACATTCGCGACTGTCACATTTATTTTCTGCGGCGGCGTTGCATAATTTTTGTTGTTATTTGTAGTGTTTGCTTGATTTTCTGGAATAAATGACATTACCCTTCTCGTTGACAGTACCGGTTGCCAAGTTTTGTCCATCTTTAACCCTTCACCCATTCTATTGAAATTATCTTGGTGTTTATAAATTTCAATAGCTTCACGGTGTAGGCGTGGGTAGTACTGTGACGTGGACGACAGAAGTTTTGTCTCATCAAATTTTATATTATGATTCCCATTAGACAATCCATGTTCAGCTACGGCAGATTTATCAAACTCACCTAAACGACAGTTCCTCTTGTGTTCAGTTAAACGTGTTTTAATACTTCGTTTAGTTGTACCAATATACACTGAACCACAAGAACATGGTATTCTATAGACTCCTGCTGACGACAATGGCTCTCTCTTGTCTTTGGCTGAACCTATCAATTCTCTAATTTTTGTTGTTGGTTTGTAAATTGTTTTTATATTATTCCGTGTTAGAATTTTGCCAAGGCGGTCTGTTACATTTTTTATATATGGTAAGAATACTGTTCCTTCTGGTAGATTTGTATTATTGTTTGTTTTTCTTACAGACCTATTTGAGCGAATTGCTCTTTTTATCTCTTTGGTAGAGTAACCATTGGCTTGTAGCATTAGGTCTAAATGGTTAAGTTCATCTTTCAAATGTTTAGGTTCACAAATCTTTGTAGCTCTACATACTAATGTTTTTATTACAGCTCTTTTTTGGCTGGGATGGTGGTTGGAATTCTTATTGAGATATCTATCGGTATGTGTCGGTTTCCTGTATACCTTGTGGCCTAGAGTACCATCTCTATTTATTTTTACCAAAACATCCAGAAAAGGGATTTGTTGTTGTTCTTCTTTCTCCATTGTAAACTGGATACGTGGATTTATTCCGTTGATATGTTCCATGAAACCTTTCAATGCTTCTTCACCATGGTTCCAGATAACAAACGTATCATCAACATAACGAAACCAACACTTTGGTTTTTTAAGTGCTGTTTGTAGAGCTTCTTTTTCAAATGACTCCATGAAAAAGTTTGCAACAACAGGACTTAGTGGGCTCCCCATAGCAACTCCATCCAATTGTTCATAAAAGGTGTTGTTATACTTGAAGTATGTTGTTGTAAGTACATGTTCGAACATATCAACAATATCCTTAGAGAAAAGTAAGATAATAATAAACCAAGATAATTTCAATAGAATGGGTGAAGGGTTAAAGATGGACAAAACTTGGCAACCGGTACTGTTAACGAGAAGGGTAATGTCATTTATTCCAGAAAATCAAGCAAACACTACAAATAACAACAAAAATTATGCAACGCCGCCGCAGAAAATAAATGTGACAGTCGCGAATGTGACAGCGAAGAGAACACTTCGAGCTCTTCCACATCGCAACTTAAACCACTGATGAAATCCGCCGCAGTTGTGGATGAAACGTCTGGAGATTCATTGGGGTCACTTGTTGAATTAGCTCCTCGGAGCGTTCACTACACCCCACCTAATGGAACTTCAAATGGAACACGGTCCAAAATCCCGAATAAGATCGTTATAATTAATTTAAGTTAGTTTGGCATAGCTTGCTATGTTTTGTAGCATTTTTTGTAATTTTAAAGTGATTAGGCTAATTTTGGGGCGGTAAGGGGTAGTTGGGGGCGATTTATGGTAGCCGAAGTAATTTAGGTGTGTTTGACATAGTTTGCTATGGTTTGTATAATTTTTGTAATTTTATAGTAATTAAGCTTATTTTGGGATTGTAAAGGGTAGTTGGGGGTGATTTATGGTAGCCGAAGTAATTTAGGGGAGTTTGGCATAGTTTGCTATGGTTTGTAGAATTTTTTGTAATTTTAAAGTGATTGGGCTTATTTTGGGGTGGTAGTGGGTAATTGGGGGTGATATATGGTAGCCGAAATAATTTAGGTGAGTTAGGCATAGTTTGCTATGGTTTGTAGAATATTTTGTAATTTTAAAGTGATTGGGCTTATTTTGGGGTTGTAAGGGGTAGTTGGAGGTGATTTATGGTAGCCGAAGTAATTTAGGGGAGTTTGGCACAGTTTGCTACGGTTTGTAGTTTTTTTTTGTAATTTTAAAGTGATTGAGCCTATTTTGGGTAGGTAAGGCGTAGTTGGGGGTGATTAATGGAAGCCGAAGTAATTTAGATGAGTTTGGCATAGTTTGATATTGCTTGTAACATTTTTTGTAATTTTAAAGTGATTGGGCTGAGTTTGGGGTGGTAAGGGGTAGTTGGGGGTGAGTTATGGTAACACTTGTTTACATTAACATGCATTCCTTCATGGACCTGTGACGAATTACAAACAAACATCAAAATTTCAAGTGTTCCATGTCAGTCTGAATTTATTACACAGTGATATTTTCACATTCAGGCGCCCTAAATTATTTTGCCGTTGATTTATAAAGTTTCCCTGAAAGGAGAGTAGTCAGTAGGGGGCTCGTCAGGTGTGGCAGGGTTGGCAGTGCCACTCCAAATATAAATTTACTATCGAACACAAAAATAGTTCTGTAATTCAACTGCAGAATTTCGAATTTTTTAGATATTTTTACGAAACTCTAGCGCTTACACCGCCTTTATACCTCTTTAAAGTTAAAAACTATAGAGCTATTTATACAAATGCACGCATGTTGAAAAGGTAGGGCTTGCCCCGTCAGCGTGTTGCAATTCAGAAATACCTTTATGTTTCATCTCAACTGGAACAAATATTTATTGGAAGGTGGAAGAGAATCAAAATAGGTATCAGCATATTTAATATTCAGAATAACGTCTATTAGTCGAAACAATATATTTTATGTGCAGATATTTATTAATATTTTATGATTTAATACGATAAGGAATTTATAAATGACAACCAAATAGAAGATTTTGATTGAAAATGATTATTAATTTATGGTAGCCGAAGTAATTTAAGTTATGAAAGTATGTAGGCTTTCACGGTCGGTGTTATTAATTATAACGATCTTATTCGGGATTTTGGACCGTGTTCCATTTGAAGTTCCATTAGGTGGGGTGTAGTGAACGCTCCGAGGAGCTAATTCAACAAGTGACCCCAATGAATCTCCAGACGTTTCATCCACAACTGCGGCGGATTTCATCAGTGGTTTAAGTTGCGATGTGGAAGAGCTCGAAGTGTTCTCTTCGCTGTCACATTCGCGACTGTCACATTTATTTTCTGCGGCGGCGTTGCATAATTTTTGTTGTTATTTGTAGTGTTTGCTTGATTTTCTGGAATAAATGACATTACCCTTCTCGTTGACAGTACCGGTTGCCAAGTTTTGTCCATCTTTAACCCTTCACCCATTCTATTGAAATTATCTTGGTGTTTATAAATTTCAATAGCTTCACGGTGTAGGCGTGGGTAGTACTGTGACGTGGACGACAGAAGTTTTGTCTCATCAAATTTTATATTATGATTCCCATTAGACAATCCATGTTCAGCTACGGCAGATTTATCAAACTCACCTAAACGACAGTTCCTCTTGTGTTCAGTTAAACGTGTTTTAATACTTCGTTTAGTTGTACCAATATACACTGAACCACAAGAACATGGTATTCTATAGACTCCTGCTGACGACAATGGCTCTCTCTTGTCTTTGGCTGAACCTATCAATTCTCTAATTTTTGTTGTTGGTTTGTAAATTGTTTTTATATTATTCCGTGTTAGAATTTTGCCAAGGCGGTCTGTTACATTTTTTATATATGGTAAGAATACTGTTCCTTCTGGTAGATTTGTATTATTGTTTGTTTTTCTTACAGACCTATTTGAGCGAATTGCTCTTTTTATCTCTTTGGTAGAGTAACCATTGGCTTGTAGCATTAGGTCTAAATGGTTAAGTTCATCTTTCAAATGTTTAGGTTCACAAATCTTTGTAGCTCTACATACTAATGTTTTTATTACAGCTCTTTTTTGGCTGGGATGGTGGTTGGAATTCTTATTGAGATATCTATCGGTATGTGTCGGTTTCCTGTATACCTTGTGGCCTAGAGTACCATCTCTATTTATTTTTACCAAAACATCCAGAAAAGGGATTTGTTGTTGTTCTTCTTTCTCCATTGTAAACTGGATACGTGGATTTATTCCGTTGATATGTTCCATGAAACCTTTCAATGCTTCTTCACCATGGTTCCAGATAACAAACGTATCATCAACATAACGAAACCAACACTTTGGTTTTTTAAGTGCTGTTTGTAGAGCTTCTTTTTCAAATGACTCCATGAAAAAGTTTGCAACAACAGGACTTAGTGGGCTCCCCATAGCAACTCCATCCAATTGTTCATAAAAGGTGTTGTTATACTTGAAGTATGTTGTTGTAAGTACATGTTCGAACATATCAACAATATCCTTAGAGAAAAGTAAGATAATAATAAACCAAGATAATTTCAATAGAATGGGTGAAGGGTTAAAGATGGACAAAACTTGGCAACCGGTACTGTTAACGAGAAGGGTAATGTCATTTATTCCAGAAAATCAAGCAAACACTACAAATAACAACAAAAATTATGCAACGCCGCCGCAGAAAATAAATGTGACAGTCGCGAATGTGACAGCGAAGAGAACACTTCGAGCTCTTCCACATCGCAACTTAAACCACTGATGAAATCCGCCGCAGTTGTGGATGAAACGTCTGGAGATTCATTGGGGTCACTTGTTGAATTAGCTCCTCGGAGCGTTCACTACACCCCACCTAATGGAACTTCAAATGGAACACGGTCCAAAATCCCGAATAAGATCGTTATAATTAATTTAAGTTAGTTTGGCATAGCTTGCTATGTTTTGTAGCATTTTTTGTAATTTTAAAGTGATTAGGCTAATTTTGGGGCGGTAAGGGGTAGTTGGGGGCGATTTATGGTAGCCGAAGTAATTTAGGTGTGTTTGACATAGTTTGCTATGGTTTGTATAATTTTTGTAATTTTATAGTAATTAAGCTTATTTTGGGATTGTAAAGGGTAGTTGGGGGTGATTTATGGTAGCCGAAGTAATTTAGGGGAGTTTGGCATAGTTTGCTATGGTTTGTAGAATTTTTTGTAATTTTAAAGTGATTGGGCTTATTTTGGGGTGGTAGTGGGTAATTGGGGGTGATATATGGTAGCCGAAATAATTTAGGTGAGTTAGGCATAGTTTGCTATGGTTTGTAGAATATTTTGTAATTTTAAAGTGATTGGGCTTATTTTGGGGTTGTAAGGGGTAGTTGGAGGTGATTTATGGTAGCCGAAGTAATTTAGGGGAGTTTGGCACAGTTTGCTACGGTTTGTAGTTTTTTTTTGTAATTTTAAAGTGATTGAGCCTATTTTGGGTAGGTAAGGCGTAGTTGGGGGTGATTAATGGAAGCCGAAGTATGTATGTATATTTTTGTGGGGGTGTGGCCTGACGACCACAGGACTTAGGCCCCATCGGGCCCCTTGTCCAGCCCCCTTTAGCGGAAGTGCTAAGCCGCTCCGATCTTATTTAGCCTGGTGTCGCACCGAGCCGTAGTGGCCTTTGGTGGGACTCGGTCACCCATCCAAATGCGGGACGCTGTGTGACTTGCTTGACTCCGCCGAGCAAGCCACTGCGCCTCTAACCACTACCGTACCGCACCGGCAAGCCGAAGTAATTTAGATGAGTTTGGCATAGTTTGATATTGCTTGTAACATTTTTTGTAATTTTAAAGTGATTGGGCTGAGTTTGGGGTGGTAAGGGGTAGTTGGGGGTGAGTTATGGTAGCCGAAGTAATTTAGGTGAGTTAGGGATAGTTTGCTATGATTTGTCATTTTGTTTTATTTTAAAGTGATTGGAGTTACTTGGGGTTGCTAAAGGGTGGTAAGGGATGATTTAAGATAACGGATCTAATTTATGTCAGTTTGGCTTAGTTCGGGAATTTTTTGGGGTTGATTTGGTAAAGTTTGCAATGGTAAGAGATATTTGAGGATGTTTAATGTAGACGGATTAAATTTGCAGTGGTTTTGTAATTTTTAATTGAGTCACGGATTGACATTATAATTGAAATCAAGATTATAATAAAAATATCCGCTGCCTCGCCAGGTACAGTAAAAATTTGATCACAAAAGCAGAAACTCGACGTTGAAATTGTTTAGGTTAAATAAGTGCTTTTAATGTAAACAGGTCACCCGTCGTCGAAGTTGTTTTGGCTAGATACGTGCTTCTAACATAAACACGGTCTCCGCGATCCGATCATTTTTTGTTTATTTTAGCCGGTTTTTACTTAATTACAAAGGAACCGGGCCGAATTTTGCAAAATCGCTTCTTAGCGTTCACTTTCGGTACATGATACACCCGTGTCTAAAATTTCAAGTCGCTAGCCCTCACGGTTTGGGCTGTGGGTTGTCGGTGAATCAGTGAATGTGTAGATGAGTGTGTCAGTGAGGACACTTCGCTTTATATAATAGATAAATCTATATATATAAAGCGAAGTGTCCTCACTGACACACTCATCTACACATCTACACATTCACTGATTCACCGACAACCCACAGCCCAAACCGTGAGGGCTGGAGACTTCAAATTTTAGACACGGGTGAATCATGTGCCGAAAGTGAACCCTAAGAAGGGATTTTGCAAAATTCAGTCCGGTTCCTTTGTATTTAAATAAAAACCGGATAAAAACCGGTTAAAATAAACAAAAAATGATCGGCTGGCGGAGACCGTGTTTTTGTTAGAAGCACGTATCTAGCCAAAACAACTTCGAAGTCGGGCGACCTGTTTACATTAAAAGCACTTTCAACGTCGAGTTTCTGCTTTCCTGATATAATCAATTATACCATATATCAATATATATCAATTATAATCAATTATAATGTCGATCCGTGACTCATTTAAAAATTACCAAACCACTCCAAATTTAATCCGTCTACATTAAACATCCTCAAATATCTCTTACCATTGCAAACTTTACCAAATCAACCCAAAAAAATTCCCGAACTAAGCCAAACTGACATAAATTAGATCCGTTATCTTTAATCATCCCTTACCATCCCTTAGCAACCTCAATCACTTTAAAATAAATAAAAATGACACAAACCATAGCAGACTATTTCGAACTCACACATTTCGGCTACCAAAATTCACCCCCAACTACCCCTTACCACCCCAAACTAAGCCCAATCACTTTAAATTACAAAAAATGCTACAAACCATAGCAAACTATGCCAAACTCACCCAAATTACTTCGGCTACCATAAATCACCCCCAACTACTTCTTACAACCCCAAAGTAAGCCCAATCACTTTAAAATTACAAAAAATGCCACAAACCATAGCAAACTATGCCAAACTCGCCCAAATTACTTTGGCTACCATAAATCACCCGCAACTACCCCTTACCACCCCAAACAAAACCCAATCACTTTAAAATTACAAAAAATGCTACAAACCATAGCAAACTATGCCAAACTCATCCAAATTACTTCGGCTACCATAAATCACCCCCAACTACCAGTTACCACCCCAAACTAAGCCCAATCACTTTAAAATTACAAAAAATGCTACAAACTATAGCAAACTATGCCAAACTCACCGAAGTTACTTCGGCTACCATAAACGACCCCCAGCTACCCCTTACCACTCAAACTAAGCCAAATCACTTTAAAATTACAAAAAATAATACAAACCATAGCAATCTATGCCAAACTCACCCAAATTACTTCGGCTACCATAAATCACCGCCAACTACCCCTTACCACCCCAAACTAAGCCCAGTCACTTTAAAATTACAAAAAATGCTACAAATCATAGCAAACTATGCCAAACTCACCCAAATTGCATCGGCTACCATATATCAACCAAAACTACCCGTTACCACCCCAAACTAAGCCCAATCACTTTAAAATTACAAAAAATGCTACAAACCATAGCAAACTATGCCAAACTTACCCAAATTACTTTGGCTGCCATAAATCACCCCCAACTACCCCTTACCACCCCAAACTAAGCCCAATTACTTTAACATTACAAAAAATGCTACAAATCATAGCAAACTATGCCAAACTCACCCAAATTGCTTCGGCTACCATAAATCACCCTCAACTACTTCTTACCACCCCAAACTAAGCCCAATCACTTTGAAATTACAAAAAATGCCACAAACCATAGCAAACGATGCCAAACTCACCTAAATTACTTCACTATTATAAATCATAAGTCATTGTCAAAAATTTGTTCGCTGCGTTCTTGCTAGGATACATTAGTAATACATTGGTATGGCGACAGCTGGTTGTGTCATCCCATCTCTCTTTGAATTGAGAGTGGGTGTTTTCCTTTATAAGTTTTGTTCTTGCTGAGGTTGATAGCGTATTTGAGGGGACTAAGATCTTTCTTTTGGCTGCCCTCGCCGCCAACTCGTCGGCTTTTATGTTTCCCATGTTTTCCGCGTGACCTCTAACCCAGCAAACAGAAATTGTGTTCGCTGTGGCAATCTCCGCGAGCGCTTTGTGGGTTTCTAATACTGCCCTCGATACAGTTTTGTATCTTTGAAGGGACAGTAGTGCTTGTCTACTATCTGTATAGATTCGTATCTTTTTGCCGCTGGCCTGTCTGCGTGCAATTTCTTTTGCGGCTATGGATATACCTGTCAGCTCGGTATCCGTTACGCTGGCGTATTTATCCATAGTCCAGCTGCTTCGAATTCGCAGGCTTTGTAAAAATATTCCACAGCCCGCTCCTTCTATCTTTTTCGATCCATCCGTGAAGACCTTTATGGTCTCTTCATCGGATGTTTCGTTTGGTTTTATGTGGATTGCGTAGGGTTTGTTAAAGACAAACTGGGGGGAGATATCGTTGGTGCCTGCCTGTAGTTGAGGTATCTTCTTGACCGCCTCATCTTACAGTCGGCGCCTTATCTCGCCACATCCTACGCTGGACTGTACACCGATACTCTTGAGGCGTGCCATCGTTGTCAGTGCCGTTTCCTCGAGATAGATATTAAGAGGTGGCAAGCACAACATCACTTCCATCGCTCGTGTCGGTGTTGTCCGCATAGCGCCGGTTATGCACAGACATGCGGTTCTCTGTGGTCGGCTAAGTTTGTGTTTGGCTGTTGTCTGTTGACTTTTTGGCCACCAGACGACGCTACCATAGGCAATCATCGGTCTCACAATTGCAGTGTATACCCACATCAGAACCTTGGGTTTCATTCCCCAGGTTTTCCCCACGGTCCTGCGACACTGCTCGTTGAAGATGTACGCCTTTTTTATCCTTCTGTCGATGTGAAGGTTCCATGTTAGCTTGCTATCAAAGGTTACTCCAAGGTATTTCACTTCGGTCGCAAAGCTTAGTTTTGTGTTTAGAAAGCTTGGTGCTTTTAGCTTCTCCGTCTTTCTTTTTTTAGTGAAGAGAACCATCTCTGTCTTCCTGGGGTTTGCAGACAGAGTGTGTTCTCTGCACAATTTTTCTGTTATTCTCAGCGCCTCCTGTGCTCTGTCGCAGAGGATGCTTTTGAACTTACCACTAAGCAGGATTGTTAAATCGTCTACGTATGCAATGGTGTAGAAGCCTTGGGAGTTGAGTCGACGCAAAAGGCTGTCGAGAACCAAGTTCCACAGCAGCGGAGATAAAACTCCGCCCTGCGGACAGCCTCTCGCGACTTTATAGCTCACCATCTTGTCTCCCACACTAATTTTTACTGCTCTGTTTGAGAGCATGTATGCTATCCAGCCCCGGATGGTGGGGTGTACGTTCCTTTCCGTCTGGGCTGCATCAATCTTTTGAAAGGTGGTTATATCAAATGCACCTTCTATGTCTAGAAATATACCCAGGGTGGACTCTTTGTTGTCCAATGATCTTTGAATCCGACTAGTGACCAAGTGTAGGGCACTGTCAGTGGATCTGCCTGGAGTGTATGCCTGTTGGTTGGGATGCAATGTGTCAGCAATTGTTTCCCTCAGGTGGCGTTCGCACAGTCTTTCCATCGTCTTTAGTAAGAACGAGGTCAGGCTTATGGACCGGTATGCTTTGGGGGTGGTGTAATCCATTCTCCCCGCTTTTGGGATGAGCACGGCTTTTACCTTTCTCCAGTCTTTTGGGATGTACTGGTGTGCAAGGCACGACCTGAACAGTCCCACCAGGTGCGGCAGCAGTTCTTCAAGGCCCCACTGGAGTAGTGCTGGATGTATGCCGTCGCTTCCTGGTGATTTGAATGCTCTGTAGTGCCCATCTTAATTAAAATTACAAAAAATAATACAAACCATAGCAATCTATGCCAAACTCACCCAAATTACTTCGGCTACCATAAATCACCCCCAACTACTTCTTACCACCCCAAACTAAGCCCAATCACTTTTAAATTACAAAAAAAGCCACAAACCATAGCAAACGATGCCAAACTCACCTAAATTACTTTACTATTATAAATCAGCCCCAACTACCCCTTACCACCTCAAAATAAGCCCAATCACTTTAAAATTACAAAAAATGCTACAAACCATAGCAAACTATGCCAAACTCGCCCAAATTACTTTGGCTACCATAAATCACTCCCAACTACCCCTTACCACCCCAAACTAAGCCCAATCACTTTAAAATTACAAACAATTATACAAACCACAGCAAACTATGACAAACTCACCCAAATTACTTCGGCTACCAAAAAGAGCGTCCGGATATCCTCGTCGGCCACCATTCAACGATCAGATCAAAACTGGCACGGACCTGGGGAATCCGACTGCCTAATTATAACAAAGCATTGCGATGGCCCCAACGGGTGTTGACGCAATGTGATTTCTGCCCAGTGCTCTGAATGTCAACTTGAAAAAATTAAATAAAAGCGCGGGTAAACGGCGGGAGTAACTATGACTGTCTTGACCGAGACAGTCGTGTTTGTGCGTGCTCCTCAAAAATCTGCGATAATAGACTTTAATGGCACAATATCCGCAAAATTTCACCCATTCGGAAGGTGTATCGTAGTGAATTTTCCGTTGTCGACGAGCCGAGAAAACTAATTAAGCATCCCAGCTCTTGGACTTTTTCGGACATTTAGGAAACTACCCCGTAACTCCATCACCCTTCGCCAGAGGGCACCATAATTTTTGCCGGAGAAAGACCACCACGCCCCCTTCAAAATAAGGTACCGTGAAATTAAATCCATCCCCCCAATCCTCGGTCTTGTCCCTTTAAAAATTTTATGAAATCCTTAATTTTGTTTGTTTACATTTTCCCAAAGTCGACCGCATTGGAAATTTTTCCACTTGTCCTACCGTTCCATCAAGACGTGGTCTCCAGATGGTCTGGTTGTTCCAGTTTCCAGTTCAACTGGTTCAACTGGGGCATTTAGATCATCTGGAGCAAAAAGTGACCCAGTTTCCCAAAAAATGACCCAATTTTTATTTTTTTTTTAAATTCGCTCTTCTTTTCAAATCTTTTTCTCCTGAGTTGGCGCGTACACGACACTGATAACAATAATTGTCGGTCCAATTTAACCACAAGAGTCCACCACTTGTTACATTTTGACACTTGTTACTGTCATATGTTACTCTCCCCAATCCAAGTCGAACAGCGCGACGAGGGATGAATGACTCAGGGGAAAATCAGTCGAAAGCGCGACCTCCGAGGCAGTGGCGACCCTCGCTTGCAATTAGCTGGGGAAGGACATCGCGGCTCTGTCCTGAAAAACTTTTACAACCTTCGATCAAAAATAAATCAACCATCCACTTGCAACACCCCGGGGGATGGGGAAAATTCCTCTCCCGAAGATTCTCTTGCTGGTCCGGCGTCCCCAATGGTTCAACACGCTGCTGAGAACACAAATTCCAGCTGCCAGCCGGCCAGCACCAATATACCTACTTCATCACTGGTATGTCAAACCTGTGGTAAGGTCTACTTGTCATCATCGGGCCTAAGACGGCATAAAACTACGTGCGGGAAAAGAAACCGAGAGACCTGTCAATTTTGCGGATTGCCATTCCTAACTTTTCAAGGCGTAAGACTACATGAGAGCAAGATGCACCGCGGTGAGTATATGGAGGACCTGGAAGCACGCTTACCACTTTCGGTTGCCAGATGTTTCCAGCTGATGGTGGAAGTCAAGGTGAGCGTGACGAAATTTTTACAGCAAATGGCGGCCCTCATAGGCTTAACATAATGAAACTGTTTGGCGAGAAGCGCCTGCCTCCCACCTCTCGACATTGGTAATAACAACACCGAAGACCTCCCCCACGGTCTGGCAACACCTCAGTTGCAAAAACCCATCCCAACACCACACTTCAAAAATTAGCGGGGACCTACCCCAGTCCCTTTCGCACTCCCCAGTTATGACTCTGGACGTGGACGCCACGCAGATTGCCGGTCACAAGACGACTGTCCAGATTTCGAAAGGGTGCAGTCGGATTACGATAACCAGCAAGCATCTATCTCTCTCTTTCTTCCCCGTACCCGCTAGTTCTCAAAGACGACTGTTCTATGATCGTATTTGAACAGTCGGATTACGTGGACCGGCGGGTACTTTCCGCAGCCACACCATTTCGGTGAAGTCTTCGTCGTCGCGGCATATCGGCTAACATCTGTGCCACCTCCTGCCAAGAGCAGTTGTCTCACGTTTTCTCTCAAAACTTCCCTTCCTCGCTCTTTCTACTCCTGCCACGGGTTTGCCGCTCTCTCTCTCTCTCTCTCTGCTAAATCATAGCGTATGCCACACTCACGCTCCTTGTCTTCGTCGTGCAGTAGCTACCTATAGTTCGAAAAAGTAGCCACTTGCACAGACTGGAACTTCTGAAGTCGCCTCAACTCTTGCTGTGGGTTTCTTGGCCAGCTTTCTGGGTTACCTATCTGCAACTAGGTCCCTTCCGCAACCCCACTAGTTCACCACGATGGTAAAGCCTTCGTCGCCGAGGTGCTTCCCGGTCACAAGGCGACTGTCCCGAGTTCGAATGGGTGAAGTCGGATTACAAAAACCAGCTAGCTTTTGTCTCGCTCCTTTCCCGTACACGCTGTTGCCCAAGACGACTATTTCGACGGCAAAATAGTCGCATTACATGGGTCGGCGGGTACTTTCAGCAGCCCCATCTCCTGACAGATGGGGCCGTCTGCCTCTTTCTCTCTTTGACAACTGTGCCACCCCCTGCCACGGGCAGTTGTCTTGTCTTTTGCTCCTGATCTTTTCACGCCTCTCTCTCTTTATATGCTCACACCTCTCTCTAGTGGGCCGAGCACCTCTGTCGTCGGCCTCTTGGCCCCCTAGAACCAAAGTTCTCTACCACCCCCCAGTTCACCACGCTGGCGGGACCTTTTGCCATTTCATGCCGCACGCAACGCAACTGTCCCGAGTTCGACAGTGGGAGCAGACACATCGCGCCTGTAAATGGCGGTTTCCCCTTCCTAGTTCCTTTTCGGACACTATCTCGCTAGGACTGTGTCTTCGGGGTCTCTGTCAGCTTCCTCACCCCTCGACGAGTCCTTGGTCAACCCTCAGCGGCCCTCCAAAGAGGGCCACAAAACCTAGGACCTGTTAGCCGCCCAACGCTCATCGTTGCCCGCGTTGCCCGGTCGAAACCACGAGGAATTCGATCCTAGGCACATCTCTGTCGCTCCGTCGGTTGTTGCGGCTACGCCATGAGGAGCTTCACAGTCATCCAACCCCAAAGGTCTAACAGTCCATCAGGTTAGATATCGCAGATCGAAAACCAAATATAAAAATTTCCTGCGCGATTATACCGAATCAAACAACCGTAACTCCCCTCCACATCCCCCCGCAGCAATCGTCCCCACAATCGCCCCCACACATACACCACAAAATCGAGTAACTTCCACTATCCAATCATCTTCGCCCACTCTTACCGCCAGTTCTTTTGATGAGGGCCTCAATGCCCCCCCGCGCTCTATGTCGACTACTTCTACCCAGCTAACGGTACCATTATCCCCCGTGCTTGGGATCTCCCATACAACACGCGCCACTGCCCCTCTCCCAACCACCACTCGCTTTCATTCAGATACAACATTACGAACCCATTTAAAAAACCTATTGCCGCTTATTAACAGCGAGCGGTTGCGCTCATCGATATGCCTTACCCTCGAGGGTGACTCTGAAGGGCTCAAAGACTCCATCAACAATTACCTGGCGGAACTAAAATCAACCCAAAAGTGTACAAGAGGTGGACGAATCCTAGAGTCGTCATCACCGCCCGACGACTAGGAGACTACGCCGGAATGCACCTCGGTCCCTACCTACCTACCCTACGATCTCGGTTGAAGAAGTCCTTCGCGCGAAAGTCGGGTGGAAACCTTCCTCGCCGGGCAGTGATGGAATTACCGTAACTGGCGTGAAAACAACATCCAACGAGGAGCTGGCGGCGTTGTTTACTATATTGTTGTGGAAAGGAGTTCAGCCCTCACAATGGGCTAATTAAGAACTACGTTGATTCCAAAGGAAGGTGATTTGAGAAATCCCACAAATAGGCGCCCGATTATGGTGGGCTCCGCGATTCAACGCCTTTTTCATCGTGCATTGTCCCGTCGACTAACGCATTGGCTGCAGCTCAACCTTAACCAGCGCGAGTTTGTTTCGGTCGATGGCGTTTTGGGGAACTGCCTGATCTTAGATCACTTCTTGCGCAGTCGCACATAGCGGGGTCTGCCGTAGGCGGTCCAGAAAAGCCTTTGACACTGTGGCTCATACCTCGATTGTACAAGCTTTACGGCGGTTTGGGGTAGACAATGTGACTATTAGCTACATATCTACAACTTATGCGGAATGTACTACAGGTATCAGGGTGGGAAACATGGAAACTGGACAGTATGAAATCAAAGGGGAAGTTTGCCAAGAAGACCCATTAAGCCCGTTTATCATTAATCTTGTCCTTGATGAAATTATAGACAAACTGCAGGACAGCGTTAACGGAGCTACTATCTCTTCCGGAGGCACCTGTTCTGTAATGGCGTTTGCTGATGATATGCTTCTACTTAGTGACAGCGAAATAGCAATGCCTCGGAAGATAGCATTCCACCAAAAGAAAAGTGGCGCCAGGACATATTAAGCGGAGCCCTAACATCGGGCCTAGAGGTGGTAAGTGAAGATCAAGCCAGCAGAGAATGATTTTGGGAAAGGCCGACCGGCTGGACCGGGCAGTTCAGGTTAGGACGGGCAATCTGCCGGTTCAGGGTATCCCGTCAAATCCTCCTGAGGCTAGGACCTGCCGAGGCTGCCGCCTCAAAGTTGAATCCCTGAGCCACGTCCTTCAAACATGCCCGGTTGTCCATGGTCTAAGAGTTAAGCGGCACAATCATATTGTTTCAAAAATCGCGTCGCATAAAAGAAAAAAAACTGGCCCACTGAGGTCGAACAGCACGTCCGCCACTGCGATGGCCAACTATACAAGCCGGACCTTGCCATCCATCTCCCTGGCAACCAGACTGTAATCACCGACGTACAGGTTAGCTGGGAGTCATCAACACGACCGATGTTACAAATATGGGACTAAGAATTCGTCTCCGAACAATAAATCGTTAAAATCGTCGCTTATATTTAATATCAACTTTTGCCGATGAAAACTTGTAAAATTTCGACAAACATTCGGAGTTTATTATACTTTAGTATATTTGACGACAAATGTATTTATTCGACACTAAGTCCGACAAATTTGTCTCCGGAAAATAAATCGTTAAAATCGTCGCTTTTATTTAATTTCAACTTTTGCCGATAAAAACTTGTACAATGTCGACAAACAGTCGGCGTTTATTATACTTTAGTATATTCGACGACAAATGTCTTTATTTGACACTAAGTCCGGCAGATTCGTCTCCGAAGAATAAATCGTTAAAATCGTCGCTTTTATTTAATTTCAAATTTTGCCGATGAAAACTTGTAAAATTTCGACACACAGTCGGCGTTCATTAAACTTTAGTATATTCGTTGACAAATGTCTTTATTCGACACTAAGTCCGACGAATTAGTCTCCGAAAAATGAAACGTTAAAATGGTCGCTTTTATTTAATTCCAAGTGTTGCCGACAAAAACTAGTAAAATTTCGACAAACAGTCGGCCTTCATTATACTTTAGTATATTCATCGACAAATGTCATTATCTGACACTAAGTCCGACGAATTCGTCTCCGAAGAATAAACCGTTAAAATCGTCGCTTTTATTTAATTTCAACTTTTGCCGATGAAAATTTGTAAAATTGCTACAAATTATAAAATTACGTGGCGTGGCGTTTCGTTTTCTTGACTTTTCGCACGTACGTATATACAAAAATCAGTTCCCTGGTTGATCCTGCCAGTAGTCATATGATCGTCTCAAAGTTTAAGCCATGCATGTCTCAGTATAAGCCAAATTAAGGTGAAACCGCGAAAGGCTCATTAAATCAGTTATGGTTCTTTAGATTGTACCCAGATTTACTTGGAAAACTGTGGTAATTCTAGAGCTAACACTTGCAAACTGAGCTCCAACTGGAGACGGAAGGAGTGCTTTTATTAGATCAAAACGAATCGGTGGCGATTTTGGTCGTCATCGTACAATTTGTTGAATCTGAATAACTTTATTGTCGCACCGGCGACGTATCTTTTAAATGTCTGCCTTATCAACTGTCGATGGTAGGTTCTGCGCCTACCATGGATGTAACGGGTAACGGGGAATCAGGGTTTGATTCCCGAGAGGGAGCCTGAGAAACGGCTACCACATCCAAAGAAGGCATCAGGCGCGCAAATTACCCACTCCCGGCACGGGGAGGCAGTGACGAAAAATGACGATACGGGACTCATCCGAGGCCCCGTAATCGGAATGAGTACACTCTAAATCCTTTAGCGAGGATCAATTGGAGGGCAAGTCTGGTGCCAGCAGCCGCGGTAATTCCAGCTCCAATAGCGTTCGCGGTGTCAACTGGCGTGTTGCGAGGCGTCCTGTCGGTCTGCTTAGCTCGCGAGGGCGGCCCAAGATTAATTTCTCGCCGCGGTGCTCTTCATTGAGTATAGAGGTGGGCCATCACGTTTACATTGAACAAATTAGAGTGCTTAAAGCAGGCTGAAATTACGCCTGAATATTCTGTGCATGGAATAACAGAATAGGACCTCGGTTCTATTTTGTTGGTTTTCGGAACCCCGAGGTAATGATTAATAGGAACGGATGGGGCATTCGTATTGCGACGTTAGAGGTGAAATTCTTGGATCAACGCAAGACGGACAGAAGCGAAAGCATTTGCCAAAAACGCTTTCATTGATCAAGAACGAAAGTTAGAGGTTCGAAGGCGATCAGATACCGCCCTAGTTCTAACCATAAACGATGCCAGCTAGCGATCCGCCGACGTTTCTCCGATGACTCGGCGGGCAGCTTCCGGGAAACCAAAGCTTTTGGGTTCCGGAGGAAGTATGGTTGCAAAGCTGAAGCTTAAAGGAATTGAGGGAAGGGCACCACCAGGAGTGTAGCCTGTGGCTTAATTTGACTCAACACGGCAAACCTCATCAGGCCCGGACACCGGAAGGATTAACAGATTGAGAGCTCTTTCTTGATTCGGTGGCTGGTGGTGCATGGCCGTTCTTAGTTGGTGGAGCGATTTGTCTGGTTAATTCCGATAACGAACGAGACTTTTGCCTGCTAAATAGACATATTTCGACATCTCAAAGGCCCGCCGGTTCCGAGTTCGCTCGGTAATAGTGCGCGGTTTTTACTGTTGGCGTACATACATATCTTCTTAGAGGGACAGGTGGCTTCTAGCAGCACGAGATTGACCAATAACAGGTGTGTGATGCCCTTAGATGGCCTGGGCCGCACACGCGCTACACTGAAGAAATCAGCGTGTCCTCCCTGACCGAATGGTCCGGGTAACCCGCTGAACCTCCTTCGTGCTAGGGAGTGGGGCTTGCAATTGTTCTCTATGAACGAGGAATTTTCAGTAAGCGTGAGTCATATGTTCGCGTTGATTACGTCCCTGCGCTTTGTACACACGGCCCGTCGCTAATACCGATTGAATAATTTAGTGAAATCTTCGGACTGGTGCGCGATGGCGTTTCGACGTCGTCGATGATACTGGGAAGATGACCCAACTTGATCATTTTGGGGAAGTAAAAGTCGTAAAAAGGTTTCCGTAGGTGAACCTGCCGAAGGATCATTAATGGGTTTTTTCGTCACATTTGTGCGAAAATAACATTGTATCCGATTTATTGAGTTCGAGGTATGTCGCACGGTGTCGACGGTACGTTCAGTCATTTGCGGTACCGTTGCCCGGTCTTTGCCATATATGTAATGTCACTTGCATCACATATGAAGATCGGCCGTCGATATTCCAAGAACGAGTTTTGTACGACGTAAACGCAGTTGCTGTAGTTTTCGAACTTTGCTAGATCGCCGTAGTAAATGCCTTTGTCAATCAAGGTCTGGCGACGGACGACTTAGATATGCACCTAGCTGTTTGCGAATATATCACTAAATATCCCTAAATCAAAAAGACCGCAAGCGGTCCTCAATGTTGGGATATATAATACTCGTATATTTACGAGACTTAAAACGTAGGTGTCCCGGTTTTGTGTTTGTTTGATTGATCAGTTACCACGCTGCATTCATTCGACACACTCTGCACGGGAATTGTTGTCTTGTCGGCGAGATGAGATTCCATAACGAGCAGAACCCGGGTGCCAATATTAATTAACTAGCTGAATGTACCCGGCGTTGCCCGGACGTAGATTAAATAAACTCAGTGTTGACTAAAGTGGTGATGTTGACTAATCGACATTATAATACAATTAAACAGAAATGCTCTACTTTTCCAATCACAAAATAAACAAATTTGCTGAAATTAACTTGCATTGCCAGGACCGGGTACTTCAATATGATTTGGAAAATGACGATAATTTAGTTTCTGGGTGCAAGCTCCTTTTTTTTCACTCTTTTTCACTCTTCAAGAGTAGGAGAGTTGACAGAGAAGCTGAATTATTCCAAATTATTCCCATTTAGTTCTCTAACAACGTTAAAGAATGTCGTCGAAGAATGTTGAAATATATAAATACATAATTTCACACCATAAAAACGATGTATTTGGTGTAGTTTCGGATGATAAGGTTTTTTTTGGGGATTGTTTTGAATGGTTATTGATGGTTGGCGGGGTTTAGCTTTGGCGGATTAAACAAAACTTTTGGTAATTTTAATGTGATTGGGTTTAGTTTGGCTTGGTAAGAAGTGGTTGGGGTGATATAGCGGAAGTCGAAGTAATTTATGCGAGTTTAGCGTAGTTTGCTTGCAATTCGTAATTTTTTTACATTTTAGGCTGATGTGGGGTAGTTTGGAATGGCAAGTGTATGATTTTTGAGGGTAGTTTGGAATGGTACATTATGTTTAGGGGTGTTTAACGTATTCAGGTAAAATATACAGAAAATTTGGTAATTTTAAAATGAACAATTATAGTGCGAACCTCTTGAGCTCTATTTTCGGTAATAAAATGCAATAGGAAAGATAGTAAAAAAGACTATTTCCATCACTTTTCAGAGGAATTATACGTGGTGGTATTTTGTACCCCGCTTACTATTCCTCCATCTTAGTTATAAATAATGCAGAACAATAATGAACACAATGTACATAAAATTAATAGTGTAAATCGTGTATAAGCACACATTACTTATGATGTCAGTGAAATCCGGTAAAACTGCAAATTTCGGATTTTGGCCGGAGCAGGTTTGGTGAAGATCAAATACACCACTATCATTAAATGAACGTAAAAATTAGCGTACGGTATATAAGTGGAGTCCGGTACGACGATGGTAATTTTTCGAAAATCGATTGGGGAGAATTTTGGTTAACGGCAAGAACAAATCGGGAATTTTATATTAAAATAATTTATTTAATAGCGATAGAACTTTGAATACCGATGCGTCGCCTCGACCTTGGCGACGTTGAGTACCAGCGTTCCAGACGCTGAAGCAGCAATTTTCACAATTATATGAGGTGCACGTGCCTAGTGCGTTTGGATAACAAAAGAGATTAATTTGTATGTACCAAATAATACTCGCACAGGTGTAGTCGTATGGCCCGTCATCATTTTCACAAAATCAATTTAAGAAATTAACATTGTAAAGTAAATAAATATTTTGACCGGAATGTTAAAAATCTTATTCGGCCTCTCCGACAAACTAACACTTGTTTACATTAACATGCATTCCTTCATGGACCTGTGACGAATTATAAACAAATATCGAAATTTCAAGTGTTTCATGTCAGTCTGAACTTATTACACAGTGATATTTTCACATTCAGGCGCCCTAAATTATTTTGCCGTTGATTTATAAAGTTTCCCTGGAAGGAGAGTACTCAGCAGGGGGCTCGTCAGGTGTGGCAGGGTTGGCAGTGCCACTCCAAATATAAATTTACTATCGAACACAAAAATAGTTCTGTAATTCAACTGCAGAATTTCGAATTTTTTAGATATTTTTACGAAAATCTAGCGCTTACACCGCCTTTATACCTCTTTAAAGTTAAAAACCATCTAGCTATTTATACAAATGCACGCATGTTGAAAAGGTAGGGCTTGCCCCGTCAGCGTGTTGCAATTCAGAAATACCTTTATGTTTGCATCTCAACTGGAACAAATATTTATTGGAAGGTGGAAGAGAATCAAAATAGCTATCAGCATATTTAATATTCAGAATAACGTCTATTAGTCGAAACAATATATTTTGTGTGCAGATATTTATTAATATTTTATGATTTAATACGATAAGGAATTTATAAATGACAACCAAATAGAAGATTTTGATTGAAAATGATTATTAATTTATGGTAGCCGAACTAATTTAAGTGAGTTTGGCATAGCTTGCTATGTTTTGTAACATTTTTTGTAATTTTAAAGTGATTAGGCTAATTTTGGGGCGGTAAGGGGTAGTTGGGAGCGATTTATGGTAGCCGAAGTAATTTAGGTGAGTTTGACATAGTTTGCTATGGTTTGTATAATTTTTGTAATTTTATAGTAATTGGGCTTATTTTGGGGTGGTAAGGGGTAGTTGGGGGTGATTTATGGTAGCCGAAGTAATTTAGGTGAGTTTGGCATAGTTTGCTATGGTTTGTAGCATTTTTTCTAATTTTAAAGTGATTGGGCTTAGTTTGGGGTGGTAAGGGGTAGTTGGGGGTGATTTATGATAGCCGAAGTAATTTAAGTGAGTTTGGCATAGTTTGCTATGGTTTGTAGCATTTTTTGTAATTTTAAAGTGATTGGGTTTAGTTTGCGGTTGGTAAGGGGTAGTTGGGGGTGATTTATGGTAGCCAAAGTAATTTAAGTGAGTTTGACATAATTTGGTATGGTTTGTAACATTTTTTGTAATTTTAAAGTGATTGGGCTTATTTTGGGGAGGTAAGGGGTAGTTGGGGGTGGTTTATGGTAGCCGAAGTAATTTAGGTGAGTTTGGAATAGTTTGCTATGGTTTGAATCATTTTTTGTAATTTTAAAGTGATTGGGCTATGGTTTGTATCATTATTTGTAATTTTAAAGTGATTGGGCTTAATTTGAGGTGGTAAGGGGTAGTTGGGGGTAATTTATGGTAGCCGAAGTAATTTAGGTGAGTTTGGAATAGTTTGCTATGGTTTGTATCATTTTTTGTAATTTTAAAGTGATTGGGCTTAGTTTGGGGAGGTAAGGGGTAGTTGGGGGTGATTTATGGTAGCCGAAGTAATTTAAGTGAGTTTGACATAGTTTGCTATGGTTTGTAGCATTTTTTGTAATTTTAAAGTAACTGGGCTTAGTTTGGGGTGGTAAAGGGTAGTTGGGGGTGATTTATGGTAGCCGAAGTAATTTAAGTGAGTTTGGCATAGTTTGTAGCATTTTTTGTAATTTTAAAGTGATTGGGTTTAGTTTGTGGTTGGTAAGGGGTAGTTGGGGGTGATTTATGGTAGCCGAAGTAATTTAAGTGAGTTTGACATAGTTTGGTATGGTTTGTAACATTTTTTGTAATTTTAAAGTGATTGGGTTTAGTTTATGGTTGGTAAGGGGTAGTTGGGGGTGATTTATGGTAGCCGAAGTAATTTAAGTGAGTTTGACATAGTTTGCTGTGGTTTGTAACATTTTTTGTAATTTTAAAGTGATTGGGTTTAGTTTGTGGTTGGTAAGGGGTAGTTAAGGGTGATTTATGGTAGCCGAAGTAATTTAAGTGAGTTTGACATAGTTTGCTTTGGTATATAACATTTTTTGTAATTTTAAAGTGATTGGGCTTATTTTGGGGAGGTAATGGGTAGTTGGGGGTGATTTATATTAGCCGAAGTAATTTAGGTGAGTTTGGAATAGTTTGCTATGGTTTGTATCATTTTTTGTAATTTTAAAGTGATTGGGCTTAGTTTGGGGAGGTAAGGGGTAGTTGGGGGTGATTTATGGTAGCCGAAGTAATTTAATTGAGTTTGACATAGTTTGCTATGGTTTGTAGCATTTTTTGTAATTTTAAAGTAATTGGGCTTAGTTTGGGGTGGTAAAGGGTAGTTGGGGGTGATTTATGGTAGCCGAAGTAATTTAAGTGAGTTTGGCATAGTTTGCTATGGTTTGTAGCATTTTTTGTAATTTTAAAGTGATTGGGCTTATTTTGGGGTGGTAAAGGGTAGTTGGGGGTAATTTATGGTAGCCGAAGTAATTTAGGGGAGTTTGGCATAGTTTGCTACGGTTTGTAGAATTTTTTTGTAATTTTAAAGTGATTGAGCATATTTTGGGGTGGTAAGGGGTAGTTGGGGGTGATTTATGGAAGCCGAAGTAATTTAGATGAGTTTGGCATAGTTTGACATGGCTTGTAAAATTTTTTGTAATTTTAAAGTGTTTGGGCTTATTTTGGGGTTGTAAGGGGTAGTTGGGGGTGATTTATGGAAGCCGAAGTAATTTAGATGAGTTTGGCATAGTTTGACATGGCTTGTAACATTTTTTGTAATTTTAAAGTGATTGGGCTTATTTTGGGGTTGTAAGGGGTAGTTCGGGATGATTTATGGTAGCCGATGTAATTTAGGGGAGTTTGGCATAGTTTGCTATGGTTTGTAGAATTTTTTGTAATTTTTAAGTGATTGGGCTTATTTTGGGGTGGTAGGGGGTAATTGGGGGTGATTTATGGTAGCCGAAATAATTAAGGTGAGTTAGGCATAGTTTGCTATGGTTTGTAGAATATTTTGTAATTTTAAAGTGATTGGGCTTATTTTAGGGTTGTAAGGGGTAGTTGGGGGTGATTTATGGTAGCCAAAGTAATTTAGGGGAGTTTGGCATAGTTTGATATGGCTTGTAACATTTTTTGTAATTTTAAAGTGATTGGGCTTATTTTGGGGTTGTAAGGGGTAGTTGGGGGTGATTTATGGTAGCCGATGTAATTTAGGGGAGTTTGGCATAGTTTCCTACGGTTTGTAGAACTTTTTTGTAATTTTAAAATGATTGAGCCTATTTTGGGGTGGTAGGGGGTAATTGGGGGTGATTTATGGTAGCCGAAATAATTTAGGTGAGTTAGGCATAGTTTGCTATGGTTTGTAGAATATTTTGTAATTTTAAAGTGATTGGGCTTATTTTGGGGTTGTAAGGGGTAGTTGGGGGTGATTTATGGTAGCCGAAGTAATTTAGGGGAGTTTGGCACAGTTCGCTACGGTTTGTAGAATTTTTTTGTAATTTTAAAATGATTGAGCCTATTTTGGGGTGGTAGGGGGTAATTGGGGGTGATTTATGGTAGCCGAAATAATTTAGGTGAGTTAGGCATAGTTTGCTATGGTTTGTAGAATATTTTGTAATTTTAAAGTGATTGGGCTTATTTTGGGGTTGTAAGGGGTAGTTGGGGGTGATTTATGGTAGCCGAAGTAATTTAGGGGAGTTTGGCACAGTTTGCTACGGTTTGTAGAATTTTTTTGTAATTTTAAAATGATTGAGCCTATTTTGGGGCGGTAAGGGGTAGTTGGGGGTGATTAATGGAAGCCGAAGTAATTTAGATGAGTTTGGCATAGTTTGATATTGCTTGTAACATTTTTTGTAATTTTAAAGTGATTGGGGTGAGTTTGGGGTGGTAAGGGGTAGTTGGGGGTGATTTATGGTAGCCGAAGTAATTTAGGTGAGTTAGGGATAGTTTGCTATGATTTGTGTCATTTTGTTTTATTTTAAAGTGATTGGAGTTACTTGGGGTTGCTAAAGGGTGGTAAGGGATGATTTAAGATAACGTATCTAATTTATGTCAGTTTGGCTTAGTTCGGGAATTTTTTGGGGTTGATTTGGTAAAGTTTGCAATGGTAAGAGATATATGAGGATGTTTAATGTAGACGGATTAAATTTGCAGTGGTTTTGTAATTTTTAATTGAGTCACGGATCGACATTATAATTGAAATCAAGATTATAATAAAAATATCCGCGGTCTCGCTACGTACGGTAAAAATTTGATCACAAAAGCAGAAACTCGACGTTGAAATTGTTTAGGTTAAATAAGTGCTTTTAATGTAAACAGGTCGCCCGTCGTCGAAGTTGTTTTGGCTAGATACGTGCTTCTAACATAAACACGGTCTCCGCGATCCGATCATTTTTTGTTTATTTTAGCCGGTTTTTATTGAATTACAAAGGAACCGGTCCGAATTTCGCAAAATCCCTTCTTAGCGTTCACTTTCGGCACATGATACACCCGTGACTAAAATTTCAAGTCGCCAGCCCTCACGGTTTGGGCTGTGGGTTGTCGGTGAATCAGTGAATGTGTAGATGTGTAGATGAGTGTGTCAGTGAGGACACTTCGCTTTATATAATAGATTTATTTCCACGTGGGGACTACCTGATAATATTATGATTGTGATGACAAAATGAGGCATTGAAAAACAAGCGAAGCGGTTTTTCTAACTATACTACGGATTCTGCTGCCACGACGAAGATGACAAAAAGTCGTGTACGTTGTTTTTAGAAGCGGCTAATGCGGTAAGATAACAGATGCATTCGTCATATACAACGTATAAACGTGCACGATTAGCACGTACGCGACGTTGATGACGAAAAAACATTTGCAAACAAGACTACACAGTGCCGCTGCTACTACGACGATGATGACGATAAATGCTAGTCTTGTACGTTGCTGGAGCTGCTGATGCGGTTGTATAACAAAAAGATGCCTTTGTCATGTACGACGTATAAACGTGCACAACTAGCACGTACGCGACGATAATGACGAAGAGAAAACATCTGGGAACAAAACCGTTGTCTGCGGCGTCCACGACGAAGTTGACGGCAGGCCAAAGGCGCTGATCTTGTCACGTTACTACGAAGGTCATGACGACTTAAATGTTAGTCTTGTACGTTGTTGGAACTTTCTCGACGGCGGCTGGGAAACAAGCGGAGTCTTCGTCATGTACGACGTATAAATGTGTACAATTTAGCACGTACGCGACGATGATGACGATGACAGACCTGACCTGCCCTGACCTGACCTGACCTGACCTGACCTGACCTGACCTGACCTGACCTGACCTGACCTGACCTGACCTGACCTGACCTGACCTGACCTGACCTGACCTGACCTGACCTGACCTGACCTGAAAACAAAACCGCGGTCTGAGAAGCGTCCACGACGAAGTTGACGACATGACGAAGGCAAAGCTTGTCATGTGCGTCGTTTGTACCAACTCTCCCAAACTGTCGGATAACAGACGTTTTTGTTCGTCATGCGTACAAACGTGAGTTCTCCTAAGCACGTACGCGACGATGATGATGACGAATTGATGTTCGATAAGAATACTGGTCGGAGATGTTACGACGAAGATGACTGCAAAAATGTCGACGGCCATGGTACCTAGATCTTAATAGACCTTTACACAGATGACGACAATAAGATGGGGTTTTGTTATATTACAATTTGATTCCTAGAGGTTTTAAATGTTATGGTTATGTTAGGTTATATTATGTTAGGTTATGGTTATGTTATGTTAGGTTATGGTTATGTTATGTTAAATTGTTATGTTATAGAACGTTCCCAAAGGACAACGTTAATTGCCGTCAATCGACGAAACATACTACACCAATTATAAAGTACTTTATGTATTTTTAGGTGTTTTTTCGCCTTGCGGGTTGTCTTACAATGGGTGTGCGTTCCGGACTATTTTTAAATAAACGAAACTTTTACTGGATAACGGTCGTTCCTCGAGAACAATTTTCGCCTATTAATATTTAAGATTACCCTGAACGGTGGATCACTTGGCTTGTGGGTCGATGAAGAACGCAGCTAGTTGCGCGTCTAAGTGTGAACTGCAGGACACATGAACATCGACATTTCGAACGCACATTGCGGTCCCCGGACATTCTGTTCCCGGACCACTTCTGGCTAAGGGTCGTGTCAATTTCAAAGACTGCTCCGATCGTTGCGATGATCGTTTTGAACTGGAATAGTTTTCTCTTGTCCACGGATAGACGTAGAGCACGTGCGATGCATTAATCGATAAACGTGCGACGATCGTTTTCAACTGGAAAGAGTTTTCTCTGGTCCACGGATAGACGTAGGGCCCGGTCGATTCATTAATCGATAAACGTGCGATAATCGTTTTGAACTAGAAAGAATTTTCTCTTGTCCACGGATAGACGTAGAGCACGTGCGATGCATTAATCGATAAACGTGCGATGATCGTTTTGAACTGGAAAGTGTTTTTTCTTGTCCACGGATAGACGTAGAGCACGTGCGATTTATTGATCGATGAACGTGCGATGATTATTTTGAACTGGAAAGCGTTTTCTTAGTAGATTGTATCTTTGTGTTTGAACAGGACTTTTGTTTGACGTACAACACGTACGAGCTTCGGTGTTTACGTGTTTCTTAAGCGTTGCGGTCGTCTTGTCCGAGAAGTTAGACGACGACGTCAGACCGCCGTTCGAAACCGACACGAAAACATTTTCGAACTAATTTAGGCTTTGTTGAATATGTGACGATCGTCAACATGTTTGCCAATATGTTCGAAAAATTTCGAATGCGACCTCAGATCAGGAGAGACTACCCGCTGAATTTAAGCATATTAATAAGCGGAGGAAGGCTATATTAGTTAGCGTTCGGCTCTTGGCAAGCTCGTTCGTAGTTCGGTGTTCGGTGGGGCCGTACCCGTCTCCGGGCGGCTGTTCGCTGAGATGTACTTGAACAGACCTTGAGGCGCAATGAAAGTAAAAGTTCGTCTTGAACGGACTTAGGAATGATGGACGTTCGGTTGCGTCCGTCGTCTCGCACTCCCGGGGCGTCTCGTTCTCATGACGAGATGAGGCGCACCAAGAGCGTACACGCTGGGACCCGAAAGATGGTGAACTCTGCCTGGTCAAGACGAAGTCAGAGGAAACCTTGATGGAAGTCCGTAGCGATTCTGACGTGCAAATCGATCGTCGGAACTGGGTATAGGGGCGAAAGACTAATCGAACCATCTAGTAGCTGGTTCCCCTCGAAGTTTCCCTCAGGATAGCTGGCGTTCGTCGCATACAATTTTCATCCATCTTTAATGGGTGAGATCTCCGGCTTACTCGAATTATTGAAGCCGCGAGACTCGAATCAGAATGCCAAGTGAGCCATTTTTGGTAAGCAGAGCTGGCGCTGTGGGATGAACCAAACGCCGAGTTAAAGCGCCTAAATCGACGCTTATGAGCTACCATAAATGGCGTTGGTAACTTAAGACATCAGAACGGTGGCCATGGAAGTCGAAATCCGCCAAGGAGTATGTAAAAACTCACCTGCCGAAGTTACCAGCCCTGAAAATGGATGGTGCTGAAGCGTCGTGCTTATACTCGGCCGTCAGCGGCATGTGCGATCGACCAATTTATTGCGTTCGATCATGAAGCCCTGACGAGTAGAAATCTCGCGGCGGTGAGCGCAGAAGGATTGGTCGTGAAACCGTCTGGAGGCGCCGTCGGTGCAGATCTGGGTGGTAGTAGCAAATACTCCAGCGAGGCCTTGCACCCCCGTAAGCGCTTGCTAGAGAGCTACGATTAGACACCTATTTCACCGGCCAACCCGGCTGTGGTTGCTGAGATATTCCAATTTGAAATTGGATTGGATTTCATTAAAAGTTTCAGCCCCCTAGAAACTAAGCCCTTTATTTTCTCTAGTTGGTTCTTGCACCAGTCGACTCGCGGTCGTCCCGCGAACCGCTAGCAAAAATTTCGTGCTCTAAGGATAATTTTGAAGCGCTGACCTACTTTTGCTTCATAGTTCGACGTCAGATTAGAAAAATTACCATCCCCTATAGTTCTTTATTTTTCTACTCAGATCCGATGAAATAAGGTCGAAAATCGCATATCTGGTGTCCAAAATAGGGAAACTAGCTATAAAGTCTCATACCGGTTGCGATTGAAAAGTTTTCCACCGTGCTGTAAAACTCATCACTTAAAGTAATTATTTAAAATAATTTTTCACCCCCCACCCCAACTTTCAACCCCCAATAATATTTTTCAACCCCCAACCCCATTTTCACCTCCAAACAAAGCTTTTCAACCTCCACCCACCCACTTTTGTTTTTTTTTTGCCTTGTTTCACGTTTGTGTTGCCAGAGAATGTGTACAACTAATTTCCCCAATCCAAGTCGAACAGCGCGACGAGGGATGTATGGCTCATGGGGTTAATGAGTCCTAAGCGCGACCTTCGAGGCAGTGGCGACCCTAGATTGCAATTAGCTGGTGTAGGGCATCGCGGCTCTGTCCTGCACCTTTTTGTTTTCCGCCGTGTTGCCAAACCAAATATGAAAACCTCTTATAACCTTAGATCTAGAAATAAAAACCTGGAAGCACGCCTGCCACTATCTGATGCCAGATTGGAAGCATCTGATGGCGGAAATGGAGGCAGGCACAAACAAAGGCCAACCGTTCATAAAGAAAATGGCGGCTCTCACAGGCCTCACCGTAGACCAGGTGCGTTATCGCCGAACGAAAGCGGTATACAAAAACTATTATCTACAGCTCACCTCCCAGAGCCTTCGGGAGTCATTGCCACCACGGGAGATTCCAGACCCCCAATGACGCCTCAGATGCGTAATTCTATAACCGTGCCGACCCCACCTTCTCAAAAGCTCGACTCCCCCTCTGGACCCAATATAGGTACTCTCCCCCCCCCACAAGCCCAGACATTTTTCTAGCTTGGCATTCCGAGCCCACTTACATGATCTACTTCCGCATATTAATAACGAACACCTATGCGCCTTTATCATTCAAGCTATTAGTGGTACCTTTGACGGACTCTTAGAAAAGATTGACGAGTATCTGCTTGGTTTGAGAACTTCCAACAGAGGAAAGAGGGGTGGAAAAAATTACCATCGCACGACAACCCCGAACTACGGCCGGCAAAGACCTTCGCGGGATGCAAGGGCGTGAAGGTTCAAAAAATTTCACGATCTGTACCATAAGAGCCGTTCAAAGTTGGCGGGGATAGTGCTGGATGGGATTGCTTACAAAGAAACCACACCCACTTTACCAGATACTCAAAGAGTAGAAACGATGTATGGGAGAATTTTTGAGTCTCCATTACCCCAGTAATCAGCGCGGGTTTGTGTCAGTCGATGGAGCGCTAGGTAATTGCCTTATCCTCGACCAACTTCTGCGCAGGCGTACGGAAGAGGGCTTGCCATTCACGGTGGCATCGCTGGACGTTCGGAAAGCCTTTGTCACTGTGGCCCATATTTCTATTATTCGGGCGATGCGGCGGTTGGGGTTGACAAAGGTACAACTAACTACATAGCCAAGATTTACAATAGCTGCCTGACCACTATCAAAGTGGGCAACCTTGTAACAAGACAATTTCAAGTCCGGAGGGGAGTTCGTCAAGGCGATCCATTAAGCCCACTTTTATTCAATCTAGTCGTAGACGAAGTTATCGACATGCTGGAAAACACTGGTAGAATCTCCATTACACCCGGAGTCACCTGCTCCGCTATGGCTTTCGCCGATGACCTTCTACTCTTCAGCGAAGACGACGTCATAATGCCTCGGAAGCTGGACATGGTTGAACGGTTTCTCAAACGACGAGGAATGGAGCCACAAAGAGTATCTCGTTATGTGTCGCCTCAAGGGAGGGGGTCGCCGTTCCGCGGAGTCAACCCACCCTTATGATCAGCGGCCAGTGGATAAATAGCATCAATTCTTTAGACTCCTTTCGGTACCTTGGGCACAATGTGGGTACCTCGCGATTTCAGCGTCCATGACTTTGCCACCTTCAAGATTGGCTCCAACGACTCTATGCAGCACCACTTAAACCCGACCAAAAAATCGTCCTTCTTAAAACTTACACCTTACCCCGCTTTTTTACGGCTTTCAGACACCGGCCATTACCGCCCGCCTCCTATCCGACGCCGACCGTATGATACGCAGATTCGTAAAAAACTATTTACACTTAAACATCCATACTCCGGACGCGCTTATCCACGCTAGCCTAGCGACGGAGGCCTTGGCGTTCTCGACCTTCGTCACAACATCCCCTATATATTGTCGCGAACGACCTTTTGTGGGTTGATATATTTATTAAGAAGATTTTTTGAATGACCCTCTTACAATTCTATCAGAATCAATAACAACCACTCTAAAACAAAACTGATATGCCTACCAAAATCAACTACGATGTCCTAACCCACTTTGTTAATTATCACATTTGTCACAATATTTAGTAGAAGGATGGGTAGGCTAATAAGAGACACCACCAATGACACTGTCCTTGCAGCCGCTCTTGCAACGGAGATTTCCGACAATCTAATGCAACGCCTCCAAACGCTTGCGGGTCTTGTCCCACCTTAAGAAAGATGGCGTCAAAACTTGATTAACGGCGCACTTACATCAGGCCTTGGGGTAGTGAGCGACGATCCCGCGAGTAGAGATTGGTTTTGGGAAAAACCGGGCGGTTGGACCTGCCGGGACTTTGTCCGTGCAGTCCAACTGCGCACGGGTAATCTTCCGGTCCAGGGAATCCCTTCAAACCCCCCGGACGCCAGGATCTGCCGAGCTTGCCACCTCAGGGTCGAGTCGATAAGTGTCACGTCCTCCAAACATGCCCAGTAGTACAGGTCCTCAGGGTGACACGTCATCCTCACATCACATCACATCGTCGCCAAAATTGCGTCACATACAAAATCAAAACGGTGGCCTACTGAAGTGGAGCTCCACGTTCGGCATCTTGACGGCCAACTGTTCAAACCAGATCTGGTAATCCACATCAACGATAATCAAACGGTAACTAGACCCATGCAGCAGATATAGGACGAAAAACGCCTTGTCTACGACAACTCCCGTTTCCGCGATTCAGAAAAACGCAGATGGCCTAGTAGAGAGTTTATATTAACCCCCCTGATAATTGACGCCCAAGGAATATGGCCCCGAGCCAACACCCCGACAGAAGAAATTTTACATCTACCCAAAGCTTTCAAGTGTTCTACAGTCAACGCAGTGCTCAAATGGGGTGCGAGCCGGCATGCACAATTCTCCAGAGCCGTATGGGCCTAAATGCCGTAGTCTGACCGCAACAAATCGTGTTCATGCATATGACCAGTGCGAAAAGATAAAAGAATCCGGGACCTCCTACCCGAATGCTGCCATCACTTACTTAAATACAGTCGGAAGCAGCACCCGATTGTAACATGTCAGACACAACAATATTTAGTATCTGATTAATCAATAGCCAAATGCCTCGTCATCTAATTAGTGACGCGCATGGATGGATTAACGAGATTCCCTCTGTCTCTACCTACTAGTCGCGATCGAACTGCCGTCACAAGAGCGACTAAGTTTTGGAAGTGTGCCAGTTTGCGTTGGTGATTTTGTGGGTGCTTCACGTGAGTTAGCCGACTATTTGCTTTCGTTTGAGGTGTCGCCGGTCTAATTCGGGGCCGGAATGACCTAGTTACGGTAATTTTAGTTTTGGTCTGCCACGTGCGGAATTTTGAGGGGTTGTCGTTTTGGCCCCCGTTTTTTTGTTGCGTGAGCTCCTTTCTTGTTGAGGGGTGCGTGAGGGTGCAGGGCGTCTTCCTCTGCATTCTCAGCCTCCTAAAAAACTTTTTTCTCTCTCTTTTTCACTTTTCTCTTCTTTTCGTTGGGGCACTAGGTTAAGATATGAGTAAGCGGGAAACCCACGTTTGCCTAGTTGAGGCGAACGAATCAGAGGGGTGACATTGTAGAGGCCGAGGGAGTGAGGAGGTCCAAGCGCGTCGGGATGCGGTCAATGAGGTGGCTGACTCCGCCAGCGAGGCGGACACGGAGGAGGAGTACGATTTCAAAACCTCAGGTATCGAAGAGTTTCGGTCATGCTACGACCGGATTCGTGATATCCTTCTGGAGTCCAGCGTGAGTAAGATGGTTATTAAAGCTGTGCTGGGTGATGCGTCCCAGATGGTAGCTTTAATGTGGGATGCTGATCGCAAGTGAGAGAGGCTCCGCGGACGACTTCAGGCGCGCGAGGCGCAGGTCCGGGCGATGCAGAAAGTGCGCAACCTTCCGGCGCCGGGACCTTCTGGCTAGCGGGCGTCGTACGCCGGGGTTGCGTCTGGTCCTAGGCCTGGCCCTGTGGCTAGAGCTATGGCCGCGGCAAGGACTGCGACGGATCGCCCTGCGGTCTTCATTGGCGTGGTTGAGGGGGCTAACTTAGGGGTGGATGAGGTAAAAAAGCGGCTGACCGAGACAGTAAGTCGGGAGCTGTCCCAGGTCCGGGTCAGGGGCGTTCGGAGAGCTGGCGCGACGGGTGTAGTCGTTGAGACGGTTACGGCGGCCGAGGCTGAGGCACTTCGGAGGTGCGAGAGGCGCAGTGAGCTTCAGCTTGCGACCTCAAATCCGAAAAAGATTGGGCCAAATATTTACATATCCGACGTTCCGTGCGGCGTCACCGACGACGACATTGTGGCCGAGCTGTTTAAACGCAACTTCCACGGGGTGGTCGAGCGTTCGGAGTGCGTGGGACGTATCAGAGTAGTCACAAAGACTAAGCCCCCGGGCAGATCAAGTCAGGGGTGGTTGTCGAGGTGACAGGAAGGGCAGCGGAGGTGATCGACAAAGAAGGGAGGGTGTTTCTCGGCTTTCAGAGTTACAGGGCGCGGCTGTACAACCGCGTTTTAAGATGCTACCGGTGTTTGGGCTTCGACCACATGAGCCGGACTTGTCGAGAGACACAGTCCTCTTGTCGTCGCTGCGGGCAGGCGGGGCATATCGCGTCTGGGTGCTCGGCACCCTCACCTTCCTGTGCAAATTGCGTGAAGTACCGCATGCGGAACACGGTCTCACAAGACGGTCTCCTCTGCATGTCCTCTTTATTTGAGGGCTTTGGAAAGATCGCGGGGAAGGATCGCTTGGGACTGAACTCGGACTGCTGCAGTCCAATTGTCAGCGTTCACGTGCGGCTGTGGCCCATTTGAGTCAGTGCGTGTTTGAGGAGAGTTATGACGTGGTGTTATGCAAGAGCCGGATACTTTCGCCGGGGAGGTGAGAGGTTTTCCAGGATGAGTGAGTTGTTTTGCGGATGACTGTTTCAACGCGGCTGTGGTTGTCCCTAACAGGACTCTACAGGCTGAATTTGTGGTAGGGCTGTCGGGTCGATATGGGGTGTGCGTCAACCTGCGGGGCGAGTTTCTAACGTTACGAGTGTGGATATCCTGCCCTACGTGCGGTACTTAGAGCTGGTAATGGCGGGGATTGCAGGTGTGCCGCTGTTGGTGAGGATGGTTGCCAATGCTGGATCGCCGTTGTGGTTTAGCAAAGGCCTCCGTGCGGGTGATGAAATGGTGCGTCGTAATGAAATTTTGTTTGACTGTGTTGTGGAGCACGGTATAAATGTGCTCAATGAACCCGCGTCAAGATTCACCTTCAGTGGGCCGGCGGGCGAGAGCGACATATATGTGACCCTGGCGAACAGTGTATGCATGAGAAAATTTCAGAGGGTTGACTGGTCCCATCTGAAGTGTCGTGCAAGGGTTCTTCAAGGTCGCGTCGGTGGGGGCGTGCCTCGGTAACGCGACAGGGGTGCCGATTGGAAGGGCTACGCGGATGCGGTGTGTGCGGAGGCTGGCGTCGTCAGCGTTTCGGAAGTGCAGGCTATATCCACCGAGGGTGCGGTCGGGGCATTTCAGTCCTGGCTGACACTGTCTGCGGATAGGTTCTTGGTAAGCCGGCGCATGCTTAGGGAGCGCGGAGTGCGCTGTTGGACGCCCGAACTCGCGCAGACGCTTCGCGAAATGCGGGCGAGCCGAAGATCGTAACAGCGCGCCAGGAGGATTGTTTCTCCTGAGGACGTGATTCTGGCAAGGAATGGGGCGTTTCTTTAGTCATCTGCGTTCTACAAGGCGGCGTTGTTGCGGACAAAACAGCGGCAATGGCAGGACTTCGTACGCGACGCGGGGAGCGGCGATCCTTGGGGGCCCGTATACAAGTTGTGTTTGGGAAAAAGGAGGAGGGTGTGCATCTCCTCCTTGAAAGTGGGCGGCTTGGAAGTGAACGGCTGAAAAGGATGGATGGACGATGCTGGAAGCCGCAGGTCGGCTTCGATAAGGTCGATCGGGCGGTTGCTCGACTGGCTCGCGGTAAGGCCCCAGGGCCGGACGGGGTAACTGCCGAGATGTTGATAGGTGCGTGGAGTGCGATTGCGGATTTAATGTTAGCTGTGTTTGAGGTTTGCATGGAGCAGTGCGTGTTTTCCAGACCATGGAAGATTGCCGAGCTCGCTGTGATACCAAAGGATCTAGGTCGAGTGCCGACTGATCCCGGTTCTTACCGGCCGAGGTGTCCTGGGCAAGGTGTTGGAGAGGGTCTTGTTTGAGAGATTGTTAGACGTGGTCGGGGAGGGCTGGTGTCCGGCGCAGTTCGGCTTCCGGGAAGGTTTGGGAACGGAGGCTGATTTCCGGGGCGCGTTTGACCATTTGCTTTGGAGTGCGATTTTACGGCGGCTGCAGGAAGTCCAGTGTTGTGAGATTGCTGTCTGGGAGAGTTTTTTCCACGAGCAAACAGTGTGTGTCAGGTCCGAATGGGAGAAGATGGGCAGGTCGGTCGAGCGAGGATGTCCCCAGGGTTCGGTAAGTGGCCCGGTTCTTTGGAACCTGGCCATGGACGAGCTCTTGTGGGACCTGGTCAACGACGGCTGCAAGGTCGTAGCGTACGCTGACGATCTGCTTGTCTTTGTTGAGGGCAGTTTGAGGAGGCTTCTGGAGGTGCAGAACAAACGTTGGGTAAAACGCGTTGCTGATTGGAGCAGGCGGGTGGGCGTTGCGCTCTCCGACGGTAAGACCCACATGATGCTGCTTAAGGGGAAGCTCTCTAGAAGCCGGCCTCCGCTAGTGAGGTTGGAAGGGAAAGCTTTGCGTCTCGAACACGTTGTTAAGTATTTGGGTGTTACGCTGTGTGAACGCTTCAGCTTCAGGGAGCACATGTGCCAATTTAATATCCGTTTGGTAGGGCTGGCAAACTTATTCCCTCAGATCAGGTCAGTGGGGAGGGAGCAGGAAGTTGGTGATAGGGGCGCTCATCTTCCACTAACCCCGAAATTTTTTGTGCAAAGTTTCAGAATTTTCTTACAATAAATAAAATATTTCCTATCCCCTCGACCCTCCGCGTATGGATCTTGAGCTGGGCTTGAGAGGAAATGGACCATCGACAACCTCATAATCTGAGTAGATATTATCGTAGAGGACCTTGAGGGGACTTGGAAAAAAAAATTGCCAAGTTTACCGGAAAGTGCACAAAAACACAAAATTTTCCGAAATTCGGATCGGTTATCTTATAATTGGTAGCATTAATTATAATAAGTTATAATAATTATAATAAGGTGCACCACAGTTGCTGTCCTTTATAGAAAACTAGCTGAGTGTACCCGGCGTTGCCCGGACGTAGATTAAATAAACTCAGTGTTGACTAAAGTGGTGATGTTGACTAATCGACATTATAATACAATTAAACAGGAATGCTCTACTTTTCCAATCACAAAATAAACAAATATGCTGAAATTAACCTGCGTTGCCAGGACCGGGTACTTCAATATGATTTGGACAAAAAGGATACCTTGGTTGATATCTGAGATGAAAAATTTTGAATAGACTCTTTAGGCAGTTGTTCTATAAGCGATTCCAGGAAATCGAAATTAACTTTATATAATTTTAGGGGAAATCGAAGTTTACAAATTAGCTGATCATGTTATGATAAAATTGAAAACACAATGGAACGATTCCTCTTGCTGCAGTCAACTCACAAACAGAACAGTATGTAGATGATTTTGACTTATCTCCGGAATAAACAAACACTTATCTCCTTCTGAACTGCACAAAAATTATTACAACCTGGCCCTAACTGGTTGGACAATTAAAGTGCGAACCTTTTGAGCTACCTTTCCAGTATTAAAATTTTGGTATGTGGTAAAATGTGGTATTTTATGGTATTTGTGCATCGCTAGATTTTCAAACTTGTCCATCTTAGTTATAAATGATGTAAAGCAATAATGAACACAATGTATTTACGTAAAATAAACAGTGTAAAACGCGTATCAATGTCAGTAATGTCTGGTCCAACGCTATAAATTTTGGATTTCAGCCGAGGCAGATTTGGTGAAAAATAAATACACCATTATCATTAACTGAACGGTCGTCCGGTACGACGAAGGTGATTGGGAACAAATTTTGTTTACGGCAAAATTAACATTCTAAAATAAATAAATAAATATTGTGGATGTAAAAATCTTATTCGGTCTCTCCGACGGACTCACACCTGTTTACATTAACACACACTTGTTGAACAATTAAAGTGCCAACCTCTTGAGCTTCCGTTCCAGTATTAAAATATCAATACCAATACCATAGATATAAAAAAAACAATTTCCATCACCTTTCATAATACGGTGTGGTATTTGTACATCGCTAGATTTTCAAACTTCTCCATCTTAGTTATAAATGATGTAAAGCAATAATAAACGCAGTGTACGTAAAAAAATTGAGTAAAACGTGTATAAGCACATAATTATTAAGGGTATGAATGTCAGTGATCTCTGGTACATACAACGGTGAAAATTTCGGATTTCAGCCGGGGCAAATTTGGTGAAAAACAAATACACCACTACCATTAACTGAAAGAAAAAATTAGCGTACAAATATAAGTGGAATCCGGTTCGACGCTGGTAATTTTTCGAAAATTGATTGGGGGCAGATTTGGTTAACGCGAGGATCAAATGTTAAATTAAAATACTTTATTTGATAGCGGTAGACCTTCGAACACTGATGCGTCGCCTCATCGAATTTGGCGACTTTGCGAACAGTTTCAGACGCTGGAGCAGCAATTTTCACAATTGTAGTTGTGTTAAAATTAAACACCGCGATCGAGTACTGCTCCACACGCTGAACCAGCAATTCTCGAATTCTAAGAAACGATAAGAAATACTTATCCAACGCTTGGTATGTGCGAATTTCTGCATAGATACTCAATCAAACTAAATCGAGCATCGCCTTTTCACGTTTGTGACCTTGCCCTTGACGTGGCAGGCTCCAGCTGCTTCAATAATGTAAAAATCTTATTCGGCGTCTCCAATAAACTCACATTTGTTTACATTAACACGCATTCCCTCATGGACTTCTGACGAATTACAAACAAATATTGCAACTTCAAGTGTTCCATTTAATTTCGTTTCTGGGTGCAAGCTCCTTTCTTTTCACTCTAGTCAGTCTAAACTTATTATACAGAGTTATATTTTCAAATCCAGGCGCCCTAAAGAATTTTGTCGTTGTTTTCCAAAGTTTCAAGAGAAGGAGAGTTGACATAGAAGCTAAATTATTCCCATTTAGTTCTCTGACAACGTTAAAGACAATGTTGAAATATATAGATACAAAATTTTACACCATAAAAACGAAGTATTTAGGAATTATGTATAAAAAAAGTCGAAGTTATTCTTCGCCCTTGAGCTCTATTTCCGGTATTAAAAATGTAATAGGTAAGATAGTAAGAAAGACTATTTCCATCACTTTTCACGGGAATTATGCATGGTGGTATTTGTTCTCCGCTTACTATTAGATTTTCAAACTGCTCCATCTTAGTTATAAATAATGCAGAACCATAATGAACGCAATGTACGTAAAATAAGTAGTGTAAATCGTGTATAAGCACACAATACTTAAGCGTATGATGTCAGTGAAAATTTCGGATTTTGGCCGGAGCAGGTTTGGTGAAGAACAAATACACCACTATGATTAACTGAACGTAAAAATTAGCGTACGATAATAAGTGACGTCCGGTCCGACGCTGGAAATTTTTCGAAAATCGATTGGGGAGAGTTTTGGTTAACGGCAAGAACAAATCGGGAATATCGGGAATAAAATAATTTATTTAATAGCGATAGAACTTCGAATACCGATGCGTCGCCTCGACCTTGGCGACGTTGAGTACCAGCGTTTCAGACGCTAAAGCAGCAATTTTCACAATTATATGAGGTGCACGTGCCTAGTGCGTATGTAAACAATTTGGATAACAAAAGAGATTAATTTGTATGTACCAAATAATACTCGCACAGGTGTACTCGTATGGCCCGTCATAATTTTCACGAAATGAATTTAAAAAATTAACATTCTAAAGTAAATAAATATTTTGACAGGAATGTTAAAAATCTTATTCGGTCTCTCCAACAAACTAACACTTGTTTACATTAAAATGCATTCCTTCATGGACCTGTGACGAATTACAAACAAATATCGAAATTTCAAGTGTTCCATGTCAGCCTGAACTTATTACACAGTGATATTTTCACTTTCAGGCGCCCTAAATTATTTTGACGTTGATTTATAAAGTTTCCCTGGAAGGAGAGTAGTCAGCAGGTGCCTCGTCAGGGGTGGCAGGGTTGGCAGTGCCACTCCAAGTATAAATTTACTATCGAACACAAAGATAGTTCTGACTCAATTGCAGAATTTCGAATTTTTCAGATATTTTTACGAAACTCTAGCGCTTACACCGCCTTTATACCTCTTTAAAGTTAAAAACCATAGAGCTGTTTATACAGGGTGACCCAGAGCTCCGTAAACGCTCCATAACTTTTTTGCTATTTGAGGTATCGACTTGAAATTATTGTTGCATGATAGGTGCGCTTTTGTTGCACATTTTAAAAATAGTTTCGTTTGTATACAGGGTGTCCAAATATTATTAAAAGACCAAAGTTATGTTTTTTTAAATGGAACCACACCATTTTGATTTCATTTTTGATTTCTACACTAAATTCTGCGTTAATTTTACTGGAGTCATTTTCACCTATCTGTCATATTTTTTGATGTACGTCACTTTATTTTCCAAAATTTCTTTATGTAAGGTTCCGTTCAAAAATTCATAACTTCTAAACTGTTAAAGAAAACATACCCATTTTTTTTCTGTGAAGTCCCTAGGCTTCGGTCAATCTATTGAGCTATTGCCGAGTGACGAAAGAATATTTCAACGCTTGCTACGATTTTTTGAATATGATGAACTACAAATGGGGAAAACTCGATTTTTTCAAATGGAACACCCTGTATATTTTTACACCATTCTTTAGCGTTTTTGATATGCTTTGCTGTGATATAAGGTTTCTAGGGTTCAATTATGATATTAGAGAAGTTATCGAGAAAATAGCATTTTTTAGATGAAACCACTTTCTAGTAGTCTTGTGCAAGAATTAAATGTCAAGTTTGATATTGTCAAGTATTACATCTTGCAACAGTTAGTACAAATAATACAATCCAACATAACCCATAGGCAAAAGGCCAATGTTTAATAAAATAATAAAAGAATCAACAATCATAACAAGCTCAACAATAATTAGAAAAATAAATTATCGTAGTATTAAATTGGTTATTCGCATCATAACAAATGTTCAAATATTAGTTTTCATTCTGTTCTACACAAACATTCATTCTACGAACAAAAGACGAACTTGGTCAATAGAGTGACATGGATCGGTTATTCGCTGCTTCATATCCTCAGCTGTAGTTGATGGAACCTTATAAACTTTTTCTTTAACATTGCCCAAGAGAAAAAAATTAATGGGTGTCAGGTTTGGGGAGCGAGCTGGCCAAGTAATACTTCCTCCTCTTCCTATCCAACGGTTGGTGTAATTTTGATTCAAAAACTGCTGAATGATACCATAAAAATGAACTGGAGTACCGTCATGTTGTAACCACATGATCGCTCTTGTAGTTAAGTCTAGGTCTTCTAGTAGTAACGGGAAATCGGTTTGAAGAAATTCCAAGTATCTCTCGCCATTTTGGACCTTGTCAAAAAAGAACGGACCGATAACGCGTCCTCCAATAATTCCACCCCACGCATTCAATGACCACCTGTTTTGGTGGTCGATGGTTCGCAGCCAATTAGTTTTCAATTACATAATGGTGCATATCGTGCCTATTAACAGACCCATTACTTTAAAATTTAGCTTTATCCAAAAATAAAATATTGTTCAAATAATTCCAATAACTATACAAAATTTCAAGCATTTTGTTCGAAAAATGTATTAGATTAAGAAAATCAGCACCATAAAGTTCTGTACTTGGCGTGTAAAATTCATTTCGACTTTAGTCTTTAGTTTCGATGAAACAGAAATGTCAAATGTAACATTTAATTTTGGCACAAGCCTAGTAAAAACAGTGGATTCATCTAAAAAATGATATTTTCTCAATAACTTTTCTAATATCATAATTGAACCCTAGAAACCCTATATCACAGAAAAGCTTATTAAAACGCTAAAGAATGTTGTAAAAATATATAGGGTGTTCCATTTGAAAAAATAGAGTTTTCCCCATTTGTTGTTCATCATTTTCAAAAAATCGTAGTAAGCGTTGGAATATTTCTTCGCCACTCGGCCACAGCTCAAAGACTGACCAAAGTCTAGAGACTTCACAGAAAAAAAATGGGTATGTTTTCTTTAATAGTTTAGAAGATATGAATTTTTTAACGGAACATTACATCAAGGAATTCTGGAACATAAAGTGACGTACATCAAAAAGTATGATAGATAGCTGAAAATGACCCAAGTAAATTTAACGCAGAACTTAGTACACAATTCAAAAATCATGTGCCGAAACTGAACACTAAGAAGGGATTTTGCGAAATTCGGCCCGGTTCCTTTGTAATTCAATAAAAACCGGCTAAAATAAACAAAAAATGATCCGATCGCGGAGACCGTGTTTATGTTAGAAGCACGTATCTATCCAAAACAACTTCGACGACGGGCGACCGGTTTACATTAAAAGCACTTATTTAACCTAAACAATTTCAACGTCGAGTTTCTGCTTTCGTGATCATACTTTTGCCGTACCTAGCGAGGCCGCAGATATTTCAATTATAATTTTGATTTCAATTATAATGTCGATCCGTGACTCAATTAAAAATTACCAAATCACTCCAAATTTAATCCGTCAACATTAAACATCCTCAAATATCTCTTACCACTGCAAACTTTACCAAATCAACCCCAAAAAATTCCCGAACTATGCCAAACTGACATAAACTAGATCCGTTATTTTAAATCATCCCTTACCACCCCTTAGCAACCCCAAGTAACTCCAATCACTTTAAAATAAAACAAAATGACACAAATCATGGCCAGATTATGTCGAACTCACACATATTATTTCGTCTACCAAAAATCACAACCAACTACCCCTTACCACCCCAAAATAAGCCCATTCTCTTTAAAATTACAAAAAAATTCTACAAACCGTAGCAAACTATGCCAAACTCCCCTAAATTACTTCGGCTATCATGAATCACCCCCAACTACCCCTTACCACCCAAAACACAGCCCAATCACTTTAAAATTATAAAAAATGTTACAAGCCATATCAAACTATGCCAAACTCATCTAAATTACTTTGACTTCCATAAATCACCCCAAACTACCCCTTACCACACCAAAATAAGCCCAATCACTTTAAAATTACAAAAAATGTTACAAGCCATATCAAACTATACCAAACTCATCTAAATTACTTCGGCTTCCATAAATCACCCCCAACTACCCCTTACCAACCCTTACTCATCCCAATCACTTTAAAATTACAAAAAATACCACAAACCATAGCAAACTATGCCTAACTCACCTACATTACTTCGGCTACCATAAATCACCCCCAACTACCCCAAAATAAGCCCAATCACTTTAAAATAACAAAAAATGTTACAAACCATACCAAACTATGCCAAACTGACTTAAATTACTTCGGCTATCATAAATCACCCCCAATTACCCCTTACCACCCCAAACTCAGCCCAATCATTTTAAAATTACAAAAAATGTTACAAGCAATATCAAACTATGCCAAACTCATCTAAATTACTTCGGCTTCCATTAATCACCCCCAACTACCCCTTACCGCCCCAAAATAGGCTCAATCACTTTAAAATTACAAAAAAATTCTACAAACCGTAGCAAACTGTGCCAAACTCCCCTAAATTACTTCGGCTACCATAAATCACCCCCAACTACCCCTTACAACCCCAAAATAAGCCCAATCACTTTAAAATTACAAAATATTCTACAAACTATGCCTAACTCACCTAAATTATTTCCGCTACCATAAATCACCCCCAATTACCCCCTACCACCCCAAAATAAGCCTAATCACTTTAAAATTACAAAAAATTCTACAAACCATAGCAAACTATGCCAAACTCCCCTAAATTACTTCGGCTACCATAAATCACCCCCAACTACCCTTTACAATCCCAAAATAAGACCAATCACATAAAATTACAAAAAAATGCTACAAATCATAGCAAACTATGCCTAACACACCTAAATCACTTCGGCTACCATAAATCACCCCCAACTACCCCTTACAACCCCAAAGTAAGCCCAATCACTTTAAAATTACAAAAAATGTTACAAGCCATATCAAACTATACCAAACTCATCTAAATTACTTCGGCTTCCATAAATCACCCCCAACTACCCCTTACCGCCCCAAAATAGACTCAATCACTTTAAAATTGCAAAAAAATTCTACAAACCGTAGCAAACTATGCCAAACTCCCCTAAATTACTTCCGCTACCATAAATCACCCCGAACTACCCCTTACAACCCCAAAATAAGCCCAATCACTTTAAAATTTCAAAAAATATAACAAGCCATGTCAAACTATGCCAAACTCATCTAAATTACTTCGGCTTCCATAAATCACCCCCAACTACCCCTTACCACTCCAAAATTAGCCCAATCACTTTAAAATTACAAAAAATGCTACAAACCATAGCAAACTATCTCAAACTCACCTGAATTACTTCGGCTACCATAAATCACCCCCAACTACCCCTTACCTCCCCAAACTAAACCCTATCACTTTAAAATTACAAAATATGCTACAAACCATAGCAAACTATCTCAAACTAACCTAAATTACTTCGGCTACCATAAATCACCCCCAACTACCCCTTACCAACCACAAACTAAACCCAATCACTTTAAAATTACAAAAAATGTTACAAACCATACCAAACTATGTCGAACTCACTTAAATTACTTCGGCTACCATAAATCACCCCCAACTACCCCTTACCACTTCAATATTACCCCAATCACTTTAAAATTACAAAAAATTCTACAAACCATAGCAAACTATGCCAAACTCCCCTAAATTACTTCGGCTACCATAAATCACCCCCAACTACCCTTTACAATCCCAAAATAAGACCAATCACATAAAATTACAAAAAAATGCTACAAATCATAGCAAACTATGCCTAACACACCTAAATCACTTCGGCTACCATAAATCACCCCCAACTACCCCTTACAACCCCAAAGTAAGCCCAATCACTTTAAAATTACAAAAAATGTTACAAGCCATATCAAACTATACCAAACTCATCTAAATTACTTCGGCTTCCATAAATCACCCCCAACTACCCCTTACCACCCCAAAATAGACTCAATCACTTTAAAATTGCAAAAAAATTCTACAAACCGTAGCAAACTATGCCAAACTCCCCTAAATTACTTCCGCTACCATAAATCACCCCGAACTACCCCTTACAACCCCAAAATAAGCCCAATCACTTTAAAATTTCAAAAAATATAACAAGCCATGTCAAACTATGCCAAACTCATCTAAATTACTTCGGCTTCCATAAATCACCCCCAACTACCCCTTACCACTCCAAAATTAGCCCAATCACTTTAAAATTACAAAAAATGCTACAAACCATAGCAAACTATCTCAAACTCACCTGAATTACTTCGGCTACCATAAATCACCCCCAACTACCCCTTACCTCCCCAAACTAAACCCTATCACTTTAAAATTACAAAATATGCTACAAACCATAGCAAACTATCTCAAACTAACCTAAATTACTTCGGCTACCATAAATCACCCCCAACTACCCCTTACCAACCACAAACTAAACCCAATCACTTTAAAATTACAAAAAATGTTACAAACCATACCAAACTATGTCGAACTCACTTAAATTACTTCGGCTACCATAAATCACCCCCAACTACCCCTTACCACTTCAATATTACCCCAATCACTTTAAAATTAAAAAAAATGCTACAAACCATAGCAAACTATTCCAAAGTCACCTAGATTACTTCGGCTACCATAAATCACCCCCAACTACCCCTTACCACCCGAAAATAAGCCCAATCGCTTTAAAATTACAAAAAATGCTACAAACCATGTCAAACTCACCTAAATTACTTCGGCTACCATAAATCACCCCCAACTACCCCTTACCACCCCAAACTAAGCCCAATCACTTTAAAATTACAAAAAATGCTACAAAACATAGCAAGCTATGCCAAACTCACTTAAATTACTTCGACTACCATAAATTAATAATCATATTCAATCAAAATCTTCTATTTGGTTGTCATTTATAAATTCCTTATCGTATTAAATCATAAAATATTAATAAATATCTGCACATAAAATATATTGTTTCGACTAATAGACGTTATTCTGAATATTAAATATGCTGATACCTATTTTGATTCTCTTCCACCTTCCAATAAATATTTGTTCCAGTTGAGATGCAAACATAAAGGTATTTCTGAATTGCAACACGCTGACGGGGCAAGCCCTACCTTATCAGCATGCGTGCATTTGTATAAATAGCTCTATGGTTTTTAACTTTAAAGAGGTATAAAGGCGGTGTAAGCGCTAGATTTTCGTAAAAATATCTAAAAAATTCGAAATTCTGCAGTTGAATTACAGAACTATTTTTGTGTTCGATAGTAAATTTATATTTGGAGTGGCACTGCCAACCCTGCCACACCTGACAAGCCCCCTGATGACTACACTCCTTCCAGGGAAACTTTGGAAATCAACGGCAAAATAATTTAGGGCGCCTGAATGTGAAAATATCACTGTGTAATAAGTTCAGACTGACATGGAACACTTGAAATTTCGATATTTGTTTGTAATTGGTCACAGTTCCATGAAGGAATGCATGTATGTTAATGTAAACAAGTGTTAGTTTGTCGGAGAGGCCGAATAAGATTTTTAACATTCCCGTCAAAATATTTATTTACTTTAGAATGTTAATTTCTTAAATTGATTTTGTGAAAATTATGACGGGCCATACGAGTACACCTGTGCGAGTATTATTTGGTACATACAAATTAATCTCTTTTGTTATCCAAATTGTTTTTATACGCACTAGGCACGTGCACCTCATATAATTGTGAAAATTGCTGCTTCAGCGTCTGGATCGCTGGTACTCAACGTCGCCAAGGTCGAGGCGACGCATCGGTATTCAAAGTTCTATCGTTATTAAATAAATTATTTTAATATAATATTCCCGATTTGTTCTTGCCGTTAACCAAAACTCTCTCCAATCGATTAATTAGTTACCAGTTAATGATAGTGGTGTATTTGTTCTTCACCAAACCTGCTTTGGCCGAAATTCGAAATTTTCACTGACATCATACGCTTAAGTATTGTATGCTTATACACGATTTATTTACACTATTTATTTTACGTACATTGCGTTCATTATTGTTCTGCATTATTTATAACTAGGATGGAGCAGTTTGAAAATCTAATAGTAAGCGGAGAACAAATACCACCACGTATAATTCCCGTAAAAAGTGATGGAAATAGTCTTTCTTACTATCTTTCCTATTGCATTTTTAATACCGGAAATAGAGCTCAAGAGCGAAGAATAACTTCGAATTTTTTTATACATAATTCCTAAATACTTCGTTTTTATGATGTAAAATTTTGTATTTATATATTTCAACATTGTCTTTAACGTTGTCAGAGAACTAAATGGGAATAATTTGGAATAATTTAGCTTCTATGTCAACTCTCCTTCTCTTGAAACTTTTGAAAACAACGACAAAATTCTTTAGGGCGCCTGGATTTGAAAATATAACTCTGTGTAATAAGTTTAGACTAACTAGAGTGAAAAGAAAGGAGCTTGCACCCAGAAACGAAATTAAATGATACACTTGAAGTTGAAATATTTGTTTGTAATTCGTCACAAGTCCATGAGGGAATGCGTGTTAATGTAAACAAATGTGAGTTTATTGGAGAGGCCGAATAAGATTTTTACATTATTGAAGCAGCTGGAGCCTGCCACGTCAAGGGCAAGGTCAGAAACGTGAAAAGGCGATGCCCGATTTAGTTTGATTGAGTGTCTATGCAGAAATTCGCACATACCAAGCGTTGGATAAGCCTTTCTTATCGTTTCTTAAAATTCGAGAATTGCTGGTTCAGCGTGTGGAGCAGTACTCGATCGCGGTGTTTAAGTTTAACACAACTACAATTGTGAAAATTGCTGCTCCAGCGTCGGAAACTGTTCGCAAAGTCGCCAAATTCGATGAGGCGACGCATCAGTGTTCGAAGGTCTACCGCTATCAAATAAAGTATTTTAATTTAACATTTGATCCTCGCGTTAACCAAATCTGCCCCCAATCAATTTTCGAAAAATTATCAGCATCGGACCGGACTCCACTTATATTTGTACGCTAATTTTTACGTTTAGTTAATGATAGTGGTGTATTTGTTTTTCACCAAATTTGCCCCGAAATTTTCACCGTTGTATGTACCAGATATCACTGACATTCATACCAGTGGCGGTGTAAGCGCTAAATTTTCGTGAAAATATCTGAAAAATTCATAATTCTGCAACTGAATTACAGAACTAATTTTGTGTTCGATAGTAAATTTATACTTGGAGTGGCACTGCCAACCCTGCCACCCCTGACGAGCCCCACTGCTGACTACTTTCCTTCCAGAAAAATTTTTGAAATCAGCGGCAAAATAAATTTAGGGCACCTGGATGTGAAAATATCACTATGTAATAAGTTCAGACTGACAAGAGTGAAAAAAACCGCTTGCATCCAGAAACGAAATCAAATGGAACACTTGAAATTTAGATATTTGTTTGTAATTCGTCACAGGTCCATGAAGGCATGCATGTAAATGTAAACAAGTGTTAGTTTGTCGGAGAGGCCGAATAAGATTTTTACATCCAACACATTCCCGTCAAAATATTTATTTACTTTAGTATGTTAATTCATTTTGTGCAAATTATGACGGGCCAGTCGAGTACACCTGCGCGAGTATTATTTGGTAATCCAAATTCTTTTAATACGCACTAGGCACGTGCACCTAATATAATTGTTAAAATTGCTGCTTCAGCGTCTGGAACGCTGGTACTCAACGTCGCCAAGGTCGAGGCGACGCATTAGTATTCGAAGTTCTATCGCTATTAAATAAATTTTTTTATTTTAAAATTACCAAATTTTCTGTATATTTTACCTGAATACGTTAAACACCCCTAAACATAATGTACCATTCCAAACTACTCTCAAAAATCATACACTTGCCATTCCAAACTACCCCACATCAACCTAAAATGTAAAAAAATTACTAATTACAAGCAAACTACGCTAAACTTGCATAAATTACTTCGACTTCCGCTATATCACCCCAACCACTTCTTACCAAGCCAAACTAAACCCAATCGCATTAAAATTACCAAAAGTTTCGTTTAATCCGCCAAAGCTAAACCCCGCCAACCATCAATAACCATTCAAAACAATCCCCAAAAAAAACCTTATCATCCGAAACTACACCAAATACATCGTATTTATGGTGTGAAATTATGTATTTATATATTTCAACATTCTTCGACGACATTCTTTAACGTTGTTAGAGAACTAAATGGGAATAATTTGGAATAGTTCAGCTTCTCTGTCAACTCTCCTTCTCTTGAAGAGTGAAAAAGAGTGAAAAAAAGGAGCTTGCACCCAGAAACGAAATTATCGTCATTTTCCAAATCATATTGAAGTACCCGGTCCTGGCAATGCAGGTTAATTTCAGCAAATTTGTTTATTTTGTGATTGGAAAAGTAGAGCATTCCTGTTTAATTGTATTATAATGTCGATTAGTCTACATCACAAATACACCACTTTTGTCAACACTGCGTTTATTTAATCTACGTCCGGGCAACAAGTCGGCAAAAAGTCCCGTAACACTTATCCACGCACACATCCATACCCACGCCCAAAATTACATCGCCGAGCGAATAGCTATTTAATCTAAAATGCGGTATGATGTCCATGTGACGCCAAAAATCAACACCTAACAGAATCTCGCTACGAATCGACGGTATCACCAGGACTTTGACGACTCGAACTTTATCGTCTAGTTCGATCGGCAAATCCAAACATCCAAGGACGTTATCTACCCGTCGGCCGTCTGCCAAAGAAACAGGATCGTGTGGAAAAAGGAAAAAATTTAAACGACGCAATTTATGCCAACCCGTAGCACCGATTATGGTGCACGTGGCTCCAGAGTCTAATAAACCAAATAAAGGAATGCTGAAGATTTTGATACGAAAATAGGGCGTAGGATCACCATTCATTGAAGCAAAAAGTGCATTGGTGGCGCCAATACGACTTTTACGAACTGATATTTTAACAAAGTTTAGCCATGAGTTCCATGCGGTATTGTTAGCCGGCTTCAACGTAGGGAAAACCGAACTCCGGTACGTTAACGGTTTCCCGTACCGTTCCCCGAGTGATGTGAAAAATTACAATTGGAACAATCTCGTCTAATGACGCCTTGTTTACCACAGCCGTAACAATATGGACTTTTTTGACTTTTTGAATTGGGCACTTGTCGCGTTCGTGTCCGGTCTTATTGCATTTGATACACACAAAAGCAGCAACATGTCGGTTTGAATATTTAACCGTTTGGCCTGCGAGATCTGGCTCAAGTAATGAGCATCTAGGTGGTGTAACACGCGGGACTGAAGCAAGGTTTTTGCTGATTTCGATCCGTTTGGCTACGCGAAGAAGTTCGTCAGCGGTTTTGACGTCGAGAAGAACTGTAGCACGGATGAGATAGGGTGACAGGTTTCGGTGTAAAACTTTAAGTTTTTCAACCTCAGAAGGGGGAATAGGTAAACGTCAAAAAAGGTTCAGCATACAAGCAAAATAAGAGCCTACAGTTTCGTCACGACGCTGTACACGACCTCTGATCTCTTTCCACAACTCGTCTTCGTAATCGAAGGGCAAAAACTCGTTCCTGACAGAATCAACAAAAGACTGCCATGTCGGGAGAGTGCCTCGAACTGAACGGTACCAAATGAGCGCGCTTCCGTCTAATAAATCTATCACCGAATACAACAGTTCAGGGGGAGAATTTCCTCTCGCTACGCGAAATTCTTCGACCCGTTCTGAAAATGCGGTCACGCTCATTTTGTCTTGGGGTCCAGAGAATTTTAGTCCCCATTTTCAGACTGGAGTCTGGTGACGATGAAGTGTGACCGAGGTTGTGATTTCACCTGGATCGACCGGAAGGGGTGGTTTGTCGTCGACCGTCCGTAAATCTGTTGCGGTATCCGCGAGCGCCTCAATCTCGTCGAGTTGACAACGAAGAGTAGCAATCCCTGCGGACGCCTTTGCATCTTCCCTCGCGAGCTTCGCGAGTCGCCCGACGCGTTTACACAAATGTGTCAGCCTGGCCTCGACAAGACGTTTGTCATACTGGCCTGCCGAGCCAGCTGGCTGCGTCGAAACGAGCTCTCGAAGTGCCGTGATCTTGTCGCGGCAGATAGTAATTTCGCTCGTCGTGTCCGGTTTAAAGTTTTCCGATAGGGAAAGCGTCCCGAACGGTTCGGCGCGTAGCAAACTCGCTTGTTGCCGCCGCATAGCCGTAACTGTAAGATGTTCGCCTTCCGGTTCGCTTCGCACGTGCAACTCGTATCGCAGCTCGTCGCGCTGCAAGCGATACGGGTCCATTATCGGATTTTTTACAAACCGAAAGTACAACGAAAAACAACGAAATGAACGGAACAAAGCCACGGCGCTATCGCACACGTCCACCACGAAGAGAAAATTTCGCCTAGAATTAAGTGGTACCTACTGTGGTAACGAAGCTACGAGTTGGAAAGACTGCTTCACATTCCCTGCCAGAAAAGAGAAACCCGTTGGGCGCCAAATAAATGTTACGGCACTTTTTGCCGACTAGCCCCAGAGCACGGCTTGACAACTTAACTGCCGGGGGCGTGTTCCTTACACTTATTAAGTTTCTCTAATAAGTTTCTCTCGGAGTTTCTGGCAAGTAAGGAGACGAAGGGAGTCAAACAACTATGCCTCGAGCAAACATATATTGAACACACAGTAACGAAAATAGATAACAAACAGAAAATGGTACACAATAACTTAAACTTAATCCTATACAATGAACATAAAGGGTGGCGATAACAAATATAAGTGTAACGACCGCGGCGTTCGGGGGCGCTATTAATGGAACACACGGCGTCGAACAACCGAAAGTGACGGAGTTAATCGCGACTATAGGTTAGCGCACGCGAGTAGGGTCCGGTGACCTGGTCTACTTATCTCGCCCACGTCCGCTGCGTCTAGAGGGTGGAGACGACTCCAGGTGTTGGCGCTTTAGGTTGACGACAGCAGGGGTTGAGAAGTCCGACGGCGGAGTCCAAGGTGCGGGCTCCGGGTGGCCGAGGTACGGACGCCAAATAAGTCTTTTAACCACGCTGAGCGCGGAGACGACGATGGTAAGATGGGGAAGAGACGACGTCGACGAAAGGACGTCGAAACGACAGAAGAAGAACGAAGAGAAACGAAAACTTGGAAAGCCCAGAAAACGAACGATCGAACGAACAGAAGAAAAACCCTGCGGGAAACGAACAAATTACAAACGGTTCTCCCGGTAAAGCGGGACAGGACGACAACTCACCACTTGCACACGTGGGTCTTTTCTATGGCACGGCTCTGGACAACCGTCTCGTCTCAGCCGAATTGATCCGCAAATGCGATAGAGCGGTGACCCAAAAACGTGTAATTTACTACACCACTAAACCGGGGGTCACCGTCGTATTCGGATGTCTGAGAGAGCGTGTTGGTTTGACGGCGTCGGAGTACACAATGCCGTTTGTCGTGTCTGATTTGATAACGTCGGATCGATGCCGAGAAGAAGTTGGCCAAAAACCGGTTTTGAGGCCGCCGATACGCGTTCTTTCGCGATTTAGGAAAAATTCCGTGTGGCCGTGGAATATTCTAGAATATTCTTTCCGTATTCGATACGATTGGACAAAAAATCGTATCAAAGTTGCAAGATATGTATGTCGAGAGACCAAGGAAACTTTAAATTATAGTTCGTCTGAGAAGATGTGGTTGAAGAAAAAAATTTCCGGACCTGGAACAACATACTTTACAACATATCCCTGAGGACGATGCAACATCAGTGTGTCCCTGCACTAGAAGATGGTTAAATTATAGAATGTCTAAGAGGATAAGGTCAATGGAAAACTAGCCGGACCTGCAAGAGCATAATTTTAAAATATTTCCTTGAAGAAGATGTACGATATGTATGTCGCGAGAGCAAGAGACCATTGCATTATAGAACGATGTCAACTGTGTGTGTCCCGGCACCAGAGAATAAATAAATTATAAAATGTCTAAGAAGATAAGGTCAAAGGAAAAATTTTCCAGACCTGGAGCAACATATTTTGCCATATTTTTTTGAAGAAGATGTAAGGTATGTATGTCGCGACACCAAGGGAACATTAAATTCCACCTTGTCTGAGAAGTTGTGGTTGAAGAAAAAATTTTCCGGACCTGGAGCAACATAGTTTACAACATTTCTTTAAGGACGGTGCAACATCAACGTGTCCCTGCACTAGAGGATAATTAAATTATAGAATGTCTAAGAAGATGAAGTCAATGGAAAACTCTCCGAACCTGCAGTAGCATATTTTTTCAATATTTCCTTGAAGAAGATGAAAGATATGTATGTCGCGAGACCAAGAGATCATTAACATAAGGAACTTCTAAGAATATGAGCTTAACTATAAACTTGCCCTACCTGGAGCAACATTATGTGCACCATTTCCTTTGGCATTGTTTACTATGATATGTAACATTTTTTGTAATTTTAAAGTGATTGTTCTTAGTTTGGGGTGGTACTGGGTAGTTGGGGTTGATTTATGGTAGGCGAAGTGATTTAGGTGAGTTTGACATAGTTTGCTATGGTTTGTAGCATTTTTTGTAATTTTAAAGTGATTGGGCTTAGTTTGGGGTGGTAAGGGGTAGTTAGGGGTGATTTATGGTAGCCGAAGTAATTTATGTGAGTTTGGCATAGCTTGCTATGGTTTTTAGCATTTTTTGTAATTTTAAAGTGATTGGGCTTATTTTATGGTGGTCAGGGGTAGTTGGGGGTGATTTATGGTAGCCGAAGTAATTTAACTGAGTTTGACATAGTTTGCTATGGTTTGTAGCATTTTTTGTAATTTTAAAGTGATTGGGCTTAGTTTGGTGTGGTAAGGGGTAGTTAAGGGTGATTTATGGTAGCCGAAGTAATTTAAGTGAGTTTGAGATAGTTTGCTATGGTTTGTATAATTTTTTGTAATTTTAAAGTGATTGGGCTTAGTTTGGGGTGGTAAGGGGTAGGTGGGGGCGCTTTATGATAGCCGAAGTAATTTGGGTGAGTTTGGCATAGTTTTGCTATGGTTTGTAGCATTTTTTCTAATTTTAAAGTGGTTGGGTTTAGTTTGGGGTGGTAAGGGGTAGTTGAGGGTGAATTTTGGTAGCCGAAATACCATAAAATACCACATTTTACCACATACCAAAATTTTAATACTGGAAAGGGAGCTCAAAAGGTTCGCACTTTAATTGTCCAACCAGTTAGGGCCAGGTTTTAATAATTTTTGTGCAGTTCAGAAAGAGATAAGTGTTTGTTTATTCCGGAGATTAGTCAAAATCATCTACATACTGTTCTGTTTGTGAGTTGACTGCAGCAAGAGGAATCGTTCCATTGTGTTTTCAATTTTATCATAACATGATCAGCTAATTTGTAAACTTTGATTTCCCCGAAAATTATATAAAGTTAATTTCGATTTCCTGGAATCGCTTATAGAACAACTGCCTAAAGAGTCTATTCAAAATTTTTCATCTCAGATATCAACCAAGGTATCCACTTTGTCCAAATCATATTGAAGTACCCGGTCCTGGCAACGCAGGTTAATTTCAGCATATTTGTTTATTTTGTGATTGGAAAAGTAGAGCATTTCTGTTTAATTGTATTATAATGTCGATTAGTCAACATCACCACTTCAGTCAACACTGAGTTTATTTAATCTACGTTCGGGCAACGCCGAGTACATTCAGCTAGTGAGAATATGTCCGAAATGTAGTAGAGAGTTTTCCTCCTACAGAGGACGACAATTACATCGCCTGAGAGGACGATTATAATCAACAAGTGGAAGAAGAAGGGGACAAAAGATCAAACAGACCTTGGGCTGCAATGGAATCTCTCCATATGGCCCACGAGGAGCTGGGTTATGACGGTCGATTTATTAATAAATACCTTACCACTATCTTCGACGACCGCACAGCTGACCAAATAAAAGGACACCGCAGAACAGTGGCTTACAAAACGCTCCTGGAGAGAATTCGTCTGGAACAAGAAGAGGCGTCTACTTCCTCAGCAACACCGCCACATCACCCACATGTTTTAACACCGAAACCAGCACGATCATCCCGAACACGACCATCACCACCATTAACGCAATTATTACCAACTTTGTCACCCCCGACAGCGAGTTTAAATTCTCAGCCAGAAATATTATTATCCTCTCCCATCCAACGGGACGAGCCTCTACTACCTCCAGAGATAAGGGAGTCCCCAACCCTCGCCACCCCAGACCCCAAGATCGAAATACGGGCTTACATAAACCAAATTATCAGCAATTATCCAGTAGATAGAAAGACAATACAGATTACACGTGACTTCAAAGTATCGCAGGAAGGAAAAAGGGGCACTATAGGAGTCTCTACTGACACTAATCGTAAACAAAATACAAAGAGCGACCGCCACAAATAACACCTCAAGGCGACGAGCACCGGGACCCAACGCCGGGCAATACCAGAGGGGGGCCCCTAGGGCAAGCGCCTTTAGGAGAGCCCAACTGCTCTATAGAACAGACGGAGCGCGCCTTGCCCAATCACTGATAAATGGCGAAACAAAGGGATTAACGAAGGAAATCCCTAAACAAGAACACATTGAGGCGGCCTACGACGAAATCTTTGGCACCCCGTCACACCCCGACAACGAAAAGATGACCGATTTTAAGGTGCACAACATCCGCACCTACGGGTCCGTCACCGTGACAGAGATTAGAGACATGCTTCGAAACAAACAATCCCCATCTAAGGGTCTAGATGGTCTTCGGGTAACAGATCTTCAACGAATCCCCGACTTTATGTTAGTGTAATAGCATGCTAGACAAATTCAAACTGTTGCAAGTCAACCTGTAGAGTATTGAACTTTGTTCAATAATTGCTACCCATGCGGTTTACACCCGGAAAACCATAATATAGACATATCATCGATTCCTTTGTTTAACGCTCATTGCCCCCAGGAAATAAGATTGCTGATGTATAAGTTTGTCAATATAAAATCGATTGTAAAATGTATCGAAGAGGTCGTTCAATTGCGAACGCTTGCTCGTCGAGTCTGTGCCAAATAAATCTAATTTGATTACAAAGTGTTTGTGTCGAAACTATCCTCGGACCCCAGATAACGAACCTTACATGGCGATCCTGCCATCGCCAGCAAAGCTGGAAAAGTTAAGAGTGATGGTGTAATTAGTGCAAAGTGTTGTTAAAAGAAAAACGATGCATCATGTGTAACTCAAAAGTGACCGAAAACTCTGTTTAGCGGCGAGTGGAGAGAAAGATTCGACAGGAAATTTCGAGGAGCCGAATGGAGTTGGAAGCATTGTCGGTCCACTCCAAGCCATAAATCCCGGACAGCAGAAACCACAACGCCGTCAACAACCACGAAAAGCTGTTTCTCCACGTATACACTGATTAAGCAGCTATAAAGGTAGAACATTTTGATTGATTTTCAACATGTGTGCAACGCAGACTGAATCGACCGCGTCGATTCTCCGCAAATGTTTTAGTTTTAAGTAGTTTAGGATAGATTTTTTCTTTTTTTTTGCATTTACTATGTAACACAACCGTTCTTTAAGTGGATCAATTTTAAATAACTTTAAATGAATTAATTTCGGTGTGCGTTAAATGCCCGATCCGGATTCAAATAATCTTTCATCGCTTAAAGACGAAATAGTAGCCGAAACAAAACGCGTTCTTAAGAAAAAGATACCTAAAACTTTAGCTGTTCGAGACGATATCCGCGATAAAATTCAAAAATTTTATAACCAATATACGGTACTGTTGGCTTCCATTTGGCCAGATTTAAAACAGCTGTCACAAATAGAGGCAAAACGACAATTTACTTATATAAGAGATAGAGTGATACGTGCTTATCAGGTGTTAGGCGTCCGTTACAAAATTCCACGCACTTTAGGCGTCACGATAAAAAACGACATCCTTGACGAAGATTTTAGCGAAGACGAAGCAGACAACATGGCTACGTCAGTTATAGAATTTTTTAATTTAGCCAGCAAAATACTCCCTAATGAATTCGGTGGAGATACAAATAAGCTACATTCATTTTTAGATGCACTAACTTTTTTAGAGGCTAACACAGGTGATTACGCTAATCAAGCGGTAGCATATGTCAAAACTAAATTAACGGGTAAAGCGAGGCAATGTGTCGAATCGTCCACCACTATTCAAGAAATTATACAGGCACTAAAAACTAATATAAAATGCGAAGACTCAAGCGTGGTATCCGCTAAATTACTAAATTTAAAACAAAATGATAAAAATAAGGAAACTTTTATAACCGAAGTAGAATCACTCACCCTACAATTACAAAGAGCTTATATTTCGGAAGGAGTACCTTCAGAGACAGCTAATATGTTTGTAAAAAACACAACAGTAAAATCGTTAGCGCAAAATGCTGCGTCGCCAAAAGCAAGACTCATAATCGAGGCAGGAACCTTTCAAAACGCTCAGGACGTTTTGTCTAAATTCGCGATAATACAAACTGACGATATTAATGCGCCAAGCATTTTTAATATTAAACAAAGACACTCCTACCAACAAGGTAGATTTAATAACTTCAGAGGGAATCATCAAAATCATTTTCGACCTCAATTTAACAATAACGGTCAGCAACCTCAGAGAAATTACCACCAGATCACAGAGTCATAAAACGACGACGACTAGCCAAACTTCAGAACGGTACATTGATACCAAAATACCACATGATAAACTAAAAGTTTACGAAGCCCTAAATAGCGACAATATATATAAAATGCCCATAGTACAATATAATATTAAGAATGATGCATCAATGAATTTAATGATTTTAAATAAAAATAGACTACGTAGTCAAGATGAATTGCCTGTCATCAATGGTAATATTGCTTTAGCGCAATTATTTCCTCGCCTAGAAACTTTGGCGGATGATTTAGGATATAAGGAATTACGCGTAAATATGAATGATATAATTTTTAATAAGTGCACTATAGAAGAATTTAAAAAAGTTGGGCGCAAATCATTAAAGAAACTACAAATAATACTTTGTTCGGTACCGAAAAATATAATAACCACAGAAGAACGACAATCACTAATTAAAATGTTACATGACAACCCACTTGCAGGAGGACATTGCGGTCAGCAACGCTTGTTGAAAAAACTAAAAAGTTTCTACCGTTGGAAAAATATGTCGCGAGACGTCGCAGAATATATCAAAAAATGTCCAAAGTGTCAATTTAACAAAAGTCAAATAAAACATGTAGAGCCAATGTGCATAACACCCACACCACAAAAAGCTTTCGACATTGTCTCAATCGACACCATTGGCCCGTTTATAAAATCAAATAATGGAAACGTCTATGCAGTAACTTTGCAGTGCGAACTTACAAAATACGTAGTCATCATACCGATACCAGATAAACAAGCTAAAACCGTCGGTAGAGCAATTTTTGAAAATTTTATTACAATTTACGGACCTATGTTAGAAATACGAACTGACATGGGGACTGAATATAAAAACGAAGTAATGAATACCTTAACCGCATTGCTAAATATCAGTCACAAAACATCAACCGCCTATCATAGTCAAACTATCGGTGGATGTGAGCGAAACCATCGAGTCTTAAACGAATTTTTAAGGATGTATATCAATGACACTAAAAGTGATTGGGACGAATGGTTAAAGTATTATACGTTCTGCTATAACACTACGCCAAGTACATATCACAACTATACTCCATATGAGCTAGTTTTTGGTAAACCATCGCGTTTAACTCAGATATTCAGTGACTCAAAAATTGAACCACTATATAACGTAGATGACTATTCAAAAGAAGTCAAATTTAGATTGCAAGTAGCTCAATCAAGAGCCAAAGAATATCTAGAAAAATCCAAACTCAATCGTAAAACCGTGTACGACAAAAATTCCTTACCGCGTTCCCTTCAGAGCGGAGATCTCGTCATGCTAACAAAAAATCAGCGTCACAAACTCGATCCTTGGTTCGAAGGACCTTTCAAAATCGTTAGTGTAAACGACGTAAACTGCACGATCGAGAATTCAGCAGGAAAAACAGTTGTAGTACATAGTAATCGATTAAAACCATTTTGTAAATAAATATATGTATATAGATTTAAAAATATTATACGTAGATATAAGTATATAACCTAGTAAACCTAGTAAAACCAGGTATAAGTGACACAAGTGCGCGAAAAGTGAAAAAAAAAGTGTTAATTTTAAGGAATTAGATTATAAGTTGTGTTAGATTTTAATCCATCTTCCGGCCAGAAGAAGAAAAATAAAATAAAATGTTAAAATAGTTAAGAAGTTTGTTCATATGTAGTCAAAAACTAGATTAGTAGTAAAATTGTATTTAGAGTAGGATTAGAAACTAGTATTTCGGTTTTCATTGGTACACACTATGACCATTTACCTTAATGTTTTCACAATAAGTGTTGAATTTCTAAAATTACGTCTATAATTTTATAAATTCAACTTTCCAAAGGGGGAAGGTGTAATAGCATGCTAGACAAATTCAAACTGTTGCAAGTCAACCTGTACTTTGAACTTTGTTCAATAATTGCTACCCATGCGGTTTACACCCGGAAAACTATAATATAGACATATCATCGATTCCTTTGTTTAACGCTCATTGCCCCCAGGAAATAAGATTGCTGATGTATAAGTTTGTCAATATAAAATCGATTGTAAAATGTATCGAAGAGGTCGTTCAATTGCGAACGCTTGCTCGTCGAGTCTGTGCCAAATAAATCTAATTTGATTACAAAGTGTTTGTGTCGAAACTATCCTCGGACCCCAGATAACGAACCTTACAGTTCCTTACCCCTCTCTTTTAATCTTCTTCTGTTACACAGCTACGTCCCTCTCCAATGGACACAACACCGCACTATACTTATTCCCAAAACCAAACACAATACTCATCTGGTGGACAACTGGCGCCTAATAACGATTACGTCGCCTTTCGTAAGAGTGCTGCAAAAAGTTCTAGCGGGCAGATCCCGGTCGCTCCCATTCCATCCCGCCCAACGGGGCTTTCTAAGCCTAGACGGAACGATGGCGACCACCCTGATACTGCAGACGGCTATGAATACGTTGTGGGCGAAACACAAAACTCATAGTATCACAACTCTAGACCTCCGAAAGGCTATCGACGTTGTTTCCCACAACAGCATACGAAGATCCATGGAGCTGTTCCAGCTGGAGTCCAGCCTGATAGATTTTATATTGAGCGGCTACGAGGGAAACACGACAACAGTAAATTGTGGTGGAATGTCCACCAGGAGGATTAATGTACGCGGGTTGGTCAAGCAAGGAAATCCTCTGTCCCCCCTACCTCTTTAATATGATTTTGGATAAATTTTTGGTTTCCACAGATAGGGGAGAAATGGAAATTTTAATGGAGGGGCAAAGGATTGCGGCTCTCGCGTACGCGGATGACTTGTTCGCTAGACCGAACGATTTCTAGCTGCGAGAGGGATGGAAATCAATCCGTCAAAATCCACCAAACTTACGGTAAACCTCCTCCCAGCCCGGAAAAATCTTTACATCAGTACACGGGGGGGGATTCACGCTGGCGGAAGCACAATCCGAAATATCACCGTGGGAGAGCAATTTCGTTATCTTGGCTTTGGATACTCCCACCTCGGCGTCGAGAACGTTAAACTGCTGGACCTGCGCCTCCTCCCAGATAGAATCGAACGAGCGGCGCCTTTGAAGCCCTTTCAAAAACTTTCTATAATAAAACAATACCTCATTCCACGTTATATATATTCTTTCCAGAATCCAACAATTACAAGGAAAACCCTGGAGAGTGCGGATAGACTCATCCGCAGGTACACCAAAATGTCATTAAATCTGCCCAAGGCCACCTCCAGCGCCTACTTATATGCCCCGATAAGGGCCGGCGGTCTGGGTCTGATGTGCTTTTGGACGAGGATACCTGACATTCTCTTGGGAAGAATAGAAAAGTTGCAAGGAATCGAGGACGCTGCACTGTCTGCCACTCTTACCTCCAGATATGTTTTAGGGGTAACCGAACGCCTCGCCCCACTCATCAGCCGAATGGATAAAGGAGCCAGAGCTGGAGCAGCATACTGGACCTCCAAGCTTGAAGAACCGGTTTCTGGGGGCGGTATTTGGCAGGTAGGAGGCTGCTCAGCGTCGTCCGCGTGGATCACCAACTCACTACCTTTTTGGAGCGGCGGGGATTACGTCAAAGCCGTCCAGCTAAGGGGAAATATACTTCCAACGCACGGGGGCGTTCACAATCGGTAAGGGAAAACGTCATGCAGAGCGGGATGCCAAAGACGAGAGACGGTGTGCCACGTGCTCCAGCGTTGCCCTGCAACACATACGGAGCGCATCCTACGACATGATCGCGTGATCAGACAAATCACAAAGGCGACGAATTCAAAGGGTTGGAATACTAACATCGAGCCCAGACTACGGGACAATAGGAGGGCCCTTTATAAGCCTGACCTAATTGCCTAATAATCTTTTGTCTTCTTTTTTGCATAAAGAGGCCCATTACACCACTCCTGGATTCCTGGCAGCGGTAGCATAAAAATATTCTGGTTGGACCGTAACAGTAGCCCCCATTATCATCGGGGCCAGGGGCCGATGGTGTTCAAAGAATAACACCCTCATCAATCTCTTGGGTCTGGGCCAAGCCCACATCCGTACGTTCAACACGGACACCCTTCAAGGAGGACGGATTGCACACAGGGCCTTCTCCACACGGGTTCCCAGACCCGTGTGGAGAAGGCCGTTATTCGTATTCGTTTTCACGGTACGTTTCGGTCGTTCGGTGTGTTCGTGTGTTACGGACACCAATTATAGCTCCCGCGTGATCCAATTCGAGGACACTGCCAGGCGGGGAGTTTGACTGGGGCGGTACATCTGTCAAAAAATAACGCAAGTGTCTTAAGGCCAGCTCAGCGAGGACAGAAACCTCGCGTAGAGCAAAAGGGCAAATGCTGGCTTGATCCCGATGTTCAGTACGCATAAGGACTGCGAAAGCACGGCCTATGGATCCTTTTGGTTTGAAGAGTTTTCAGCAAGAGTTGTGAAAGGTGTAAAAAGTTACTACAGGGATAACTGGCTTGTGGCGGCCAAGCGTTTATAGCAACGTCGCTTTTTAATCCTTCTATGTCGGCTCTTCCTATCATTGCGAAGCAGAATTCGCCAAGCGTCGGATTGTCTATCCCGCTAATTGGGATCTTGAGCATAGCATGAGTCATACCTCGACGACAAGTCAGTTACTGATCTTCATAGCATTTTTTCCGGAGGACCTGAAAATTATACCAACTCCGCTTTACACCCCCTCCTGTACCCCCAATACTTAATAAATATGTTGTTGTAAGCTGTTTTAATTTTCTTTTTCTCACATTAGGTAAAATTGGCTGTTTTATTTATGGTCCCGGTATTTGTTTTTTGTTTGCCCCCTCCAATTTTTAATAAAAAATTTAAAATCATTTTTTTTATTTTATCGATGACCTACAATTTCTATAGCAGATTCCCATAGAACGCTCCGCGTGGGTTCTAAAAAGATGCCACAATGCCCCCCTGCCCCCTTTTTTCTTTCCAAAATTTCGCTTTTTCTAAAAAGTTAAAATTTAAACATTTGTAAAAATATAAAATGAAAAATTAGAAATGATGCACCAAAGGGTACCACAAATTTTATGGAGATAGAAACGCCGAAAACCGCAGGTCTACTTGACTACTTGATTGAAGGGATACCTGACGAAAATGTGCAAAACAACGCCCGAATGAAAGATTTTGTATCGCTGCAAGAGGTCCTGCGTACAATGAGCAATGTTAGATTGAGCGGGAAGACACTACAGGCGATTCGTAACCCCCATTATGCTGTGTCAAGGAGCACCGGCTCGACAGTGACTCAGCCTGCAGGGAAATCTTCAGCTATGATTCGACCCGTTGGCGTTGCACCTGCTAGGGCTGGCCGATGCTTCAATTGTTTTGGTGAGGGACACCGAATGGCTGACTGTCCTAATCCGAAGCGTCAGCGTGGATCTTGCTTTCGATGTGGGAAAAGCGACCATCAGGTAAAGGACTGCCCGGAGAAGGCTGTGAGAGTGGCTGCTGACTCGAGCACCATTATCATCCAGTCATTGAAGCCAACGTCGCCTTTTTTGGTCCCCATCGAGTTGACTGTATTTGACAGCGATAGATGCCGCTGTAAGTACGCCATTAATGCCCTGCTAGATTCCGGAAGTCCCATCAGCCTGATTAAGCAGCGCTACGTGAACGTCGCTGATTGTGAACCCGTGGAGTCTGACCACAGCTTCACTGGAATCAACGGCTCCAAACTTCGAGTTTTAGGCAACTTTAGCATACCCATTGATTTGACTGGACCTGGAATTCCTGTCAATGTCCGATTTTATGTTGTACCTGATGATACGATGTTGCATGCTTGCATTTTTGGTCGTGATTTCATTTCAAATCCGTCCATTGACGTCAAATTGTCACACCCCGTTCAAATAACGAGAGTCGATTGTAAACCGTTTTTGGTGAACTCAGATGATGAATCCCTTGAGCTCTTGAATATTGATGCTAGTGACAATGGGAGTGTCAATGAGCCCCCTCTCGTGATGAATCCCAACTTAGACTTTGTTGTAACTCAGAGACTGAAAGACTTGTATGTTACCGAATACCTTTCTAACTTAGTTACGGACAGTTCGCTTGATTTCGAAATGAATATTGTTTTGACATCTGATAAGCCAGTTAGTTTTCGACCAAGACGCATATCTTTTTATGAGAAAGGCAAACTGCGTAAAATACTAGACGATCTATTAGCCAGTAACGTTATCCGACCTAGTAATTCACCCTTTGCATCCCCCATTGTATTAACGACAAAGAAGACCGGCGATCTTAGAATGTGTGTGGACTACAGGGCTCTGAATTCAATTACGGTAAAAGAGAATTTTCCCACCCCATTAATCGATGATCACCTTGATCGTCTTCGAGGAAAAAAGTGGTTCAGCTCTCTGGATTTGAAGAATGGTTTCTACCATGTTAAAGTAGCTGACAGCTCTGTGCCCTATACGTCTTTCGTCACACCACTGGGTCAATTTGAATTCTTGAGGATGCCTTTTGGCCTTGCGAATGCTCCGCGTGTGTTCCAACGATATCTTTCTGAGGTGTTCAATGAGCTGATTCGAACCGATAAAATCCTTTTGTATTTAGACGATCTTCTGGTTGCGACTGAGTCTTTGGACGAGCACTTGGAGATTTTGTCTGCAGTTTTCAGGCTTGCCGCCAAACATGCGTTGATATTTCGTGTCGATAAGTGTGATTTCGCTGAGAATAGCATTCGATATTTGGGATACGTTATCAACGAAGAAGGAGTCCGTCCTAATCCAGATTCCGTCCGAGCAGTCGTAGATTACCCCATTCCGAAGAACCAGAAAGAGCTCCATAGGTTTATTGGACTAGCTGGTTACTTCCGCCGTTTCATACCCAAGTTCGGAGTGGTAGCTGCACCGCTCACTGACCTGCTCAGGAAAGATGCTGATTTTAGGTTCGGTCCAGAACAAATGGAATGTTTTCGAGAGTTAAAGTCCAGGTTGTCGAGCTATCCAGTATTGGCAGTATTCTCTCCAGAGTTACCAACAGAGTTGCATTGTGATGCCAGTTCGGTAGGTTACGGAGCTATTCTTCTTCAAAAAAGCGGTGGCAAATGGCACCCCGTATTTTATTTTAGTAAGAGGACTACTCCTACCGAGTCGAGGTATCATAGCTTTGAGCTTGAATGCTTGTCAGTTATTTATGCCATCAAACGTTTCCATACTTATCTGTTTGGCCTGAAATTTACCATTGTAACCGACTGTGATAGTTTCCGTCTTACGCTCGCAAAGAAGGATGTACATCCTCGTATATCTCGTTGGGCAATGTTTTTACAAAGTTACGATTACGAAATTCGACATCGTCCCGGATTGAGTATGGTTCACGTCGATGCACTGAGTAGGGACCATAGCATATTAGTTCTCGAGGCGAATACTTTCGAACAAGTCTTATCCATTCGTCAGGAGACTGATGTGAAAATTAAGGAAATTAGAGATCTTTTAGAACAGCGTGAGGATAAATTATTTGAGCTTAGGAACGGCTTAGTTTATCGTAAGGGATCTCATGGTAAACTGATGTTCTATGTTCCCTCATCCATGGAAGTTTCGGTTAAGCGCGCGTGTCATGAAGATATTGGTCACGCAGCGATCGAGAAGACATTGGAGTATATTTCTCGTATATACTGGTTTCCTCAAATGCGTCACAAAGTTTATGATTATGTCGCGAACTGCCTTAAGTGCATTACTTTCTCGCCAAAGTCAGAGAAAATCGAAGGTTTTCTTAATTCGATTCCCAAGGGTAACTTACCCTTTGAGACTGTGCATATCGATCATTATGGTCCTATACCTACTACTAGTAAAGGCTTTAAGCATATTCTCGTTATAGTCAATGCTTTTAGCAAGTACGTTTCACTTTATGCCTGCAAGAGTGCGAAATCTGAAGAGACTATTAGGCATCTCAAGATGTACTCCCGAGTTTACAGTAGACCTCATCGAATCATTTCTGACAGAGGAACTTGTTTTACGTCGCATGCATTTGCCGATTTCGTTCGAGATTATGGGATCGATCATGTCCTAATCGCAACGCACACTCCAAGATCAAATGGCCAAGTCGAAAGGGTGAACCGTTCCTTGACCCCCATGATTTCGAAAATGACTGAAATCCCCGATAAATGGGATACCATTCTGGATAGAGTCGAGTTTGCTCTTAATAATACAATACACCGATCTTTGGGTAAATCCCCTAGTGAAGTTCTATTTGGGCGACCTCAGATTGGTAGCGTGAATGATTCTTTACGAGCTTTTCTCGAATCCGATCGTTCTTATGTTTCACTCAAGGAGGTTCGAGAAGAAACTGCCGCTAACATTAGCCATGCACAATCCGTTAGCGAGGTGTCTTACAACAAGCGTCGTAAGTCGCCCCGCGTTTACAAAGTTGGTGACTACGTTGTTATCAGGAATGTTGATTCAACCGTAGGCGCTAATAAGAAGTTTATGCCAAAATTTAAGGGTCCCTACGTTGTCCGTCGCGTTTTGGAAAAAGATCGTTATGTAGTCGGTGACGTGGAGGGCTTCCAGTTGACTCAGATTCCATTTGAGACCATAATAGGTCCTGATCAGATGAAGTCTTGGTTTTCTGACATTTAGTTTGATTATTGGCTCCCGAGTTTAGTGTTTTACTTATGATCCCGGCTATGTTATGCTACCGTTATGTGTTAGATTATGTCTTGTTATGAAACCCAGTTATGTGTACCTAAATTAACAAGTTATGTTCCGTAAGTTAGGTAGGTGGTTAATCAGGAATTACATCCCTGTTCAAGTTATGAATTATGCTCAAGTTATGAATTATGTTCAATTATGCGACTAATGTCAACGTTATGTGCAAAGCAGATCAAAATTATGTGATCTTGATACTTCGCTACGAGGACGTGCGAAATGTCCGGAACGGCCGATCTGTAGGATAAAATCCGATCTGTTTGAATTGAGCGCCTTAAGTTTAGTTACTTTAGGTTGGTTACGTTGAGAGAAGAGAGCATGCCGGTTGAGTGAGCGAAACAAACACGTTATGTAGATCGAGAAAAATAAAAATCATTAAAACACTACGCCATCCGTTATTAAAGACAGCCCCAAAAGTGCCCTACATTTAATTTCAACTTTTGCCGATGAAAACATGTAAAATTTCGACAAACAGTCGGCCTTCATTTTATTTTAGTATATTCGACGACAAATGTTTTTATTTGACAATAAGTCCGACGAATTCGTCTCCGAAGAATAAATCGTTAAAATCGTCGCTTTTATTTAATTTCAACTTTTGCCGAACTTTTGCCGATGAAAACTTATAAAATTTCGACAAACAGTCGGCGTTCATTATACTTTCATATGTTCGTCGACAAATGTCTTTATTCGACACTAAGTCCGACAAATTCGTCTCGGAAGAATAAATCGTTAAAATCGTCGCTTTTATTTAATTTCAACTTTCGCCGATGAAAACATGTAAAATTTCGACAAAGAGTCGGCGTTCATTTTACTTTAGTATATTCGTCGACAAATGTCTTTATTCGAAACTTAGTCCGACGAATTCGTCTCCGAAGAATAAATTGTTACAATCGTGGCTTTTATTTAATTTCAATTTTTGCCGATGAAAACATGTAAAATTTCGACAAACAGTCGGCCTTCATTTTACTTTAGTATATTCGACGACAAATGTTTTTATTTGACAATAAGTCCGACGAATTCGTCTCCGAAGAATAAATCGTTAAAATCGTCGCTTTTATTTAATTTCAACTTTTGCCGATGAAAACATGTAAAATTTCGACAAAGAGTCGGCGTTCATTTTACTTTAGTATATTCGACGACAAATGTCTTTATTTGACAATAAGTCCGACGAATTCGTCTCCGAAGAATAAATCGTCACTTTTATTTAATTTCAACTTTTCCCATGAAAACTTGTAAAATTTCGACAAACAGTCGGCGTTCATTATACTTTAGTATATTCGTCGACAAATGTCTAATTCGACATTAAGTCCGACGAATTCGTCTCCGAAGAATAAATCGTCTAAATCGGCCCTTTTATTTAACTTCAACTTTTGCCGATGAAAACTTGTAAGATTTCGACAAACAGTTGGCGTTTATTATACATACTTTAGTATATTCGACGACAAATGTTTTTATTCGACACTAAGTCCGACGAATTCGTCTCCGAAGAATAAATTGTTACAATCGTCGCTTTTATTTAATTTCAACTTTTGCCGATGAAAAAATGTAAAAATTCGACAAACAGTCGGCCTTCATTTTACTTTAGTGTATTCGACGACAAATGTTTTTATTTGACAATAAGTCCGACGAATTCGTCCCCGAAGAATAAATCGTTAAAATCGTCGCTTTTATTTAATTTCAACTTTTGCCGATGAAAACATGTAAAATTTCGACAAAGAGTCGGCGTTCATTTTACTTTAGTATATTCGACGACAAATGTCTTTATTTGACAATAAGTCCGACGAATTCGTCTCCGAAGAATAAATCGTCACTTTTATTTAATTTCAACTTTTTCCCATTAACTAGTAAAATTTCGACAAACAGTCGGCGTTCATTATACTTTAGTATATTCGTCGACAAATGTCTAATTCGACATTAAGTCCGACGAATTCGTCTCCGAAGAATAAATCGTCTAAATCGGCCCTTTTATTTAACTTCAACTTTTGCCGATGAAAACTTGTAAGATTTCGACAAACAGTTGGCGTTTATTATACATACTTTAGTATATTCGACGACAAATGTTTTTATTCGACACTAAGTCCGACGAATTCGTCTCCGACGAATAAATCGTTAAAATCGTCGCTTTTATTTAATTTCAACTTTTGCCAATGAAAACTTGTAAAATTTCGACAAACAGTCGGCGTTCATTAAACTTTAGTATATTCGTCGACAAATGTTTTTATTCGACACTAAGTCCGACGAATTCGTCTTGGAAGAATAAATCGTTAAAATCGTCGCTTTTATTTAATTTCAACTTTTGCCGATGAAAACATGTAAAATTTCGACAAAGAGTCGGCGTTCATTTTACTTTAGTATATTCGACGACAAATGTCTTTATTTGACAATAAGTCCGACGAATTCGTCTCCGAAGAATAAATCGTCACTTTTATTTAATTTCAACTTTTTCCCATGAAAACTTGTAAAATTTCGACAAACAGTCGGCGTTCATTATACTTTCATATGTTCGTCAACAAATGTCTTTATTCGACACTAAGTCCAACAAATTCGTCTCGGAAGAATAAATCGTTAAAATCGTCGCTTTTATTTAATTTCAACTTTCGCCGATGAAAACATGTAAAATTTCGACAAAGAGTCGGCGTTCATTTTACTTTAGTATATTCGACGACAAATGTCTTTATTTGACAATAAGTCCGACGAATTCGTCTCCGAAGAATAAATCGTCACTTTTATTTAATTTCAACTTTTTCCCATGAAAACTTGTAAAATTTCGACAAACAGTCGGCGTTCATTATACTTTCATATGTTCGTCGACAAATGTCTTTATTCGACACTAAGTCCGACAAATTCGTCTCGGAAGAATAAATCGTTAAAATCGTCGCTTTTATTTAATTTCAACTTTCGCCGATGAAAACATGTAAAATTTCGACAAAGAGTCGGCGTTCATTTTACTTTAGTATATTCGTCGACAAATGTCTAATTCGACATTAAGTCCGACGAATTCGTCTCCGAAGAATAAATCGTCTAAATCGGCCCTTTTATTTAACTTCAACTTTTGCCGATGAAAACTTGTAAGATTTCGACAAACAGTTGGCGTTTATTATACATACTTTAGTATATTCGACGACAAATGTTTTTATTCGACACTAAGTCCGACGAATTCGTCTCCGACGAATAAATCGTTAAAATCGTCGCTTTTATTTAATTTCAACTTTTGCCAATGAAAACTTGTAAAATTTCGACAAACAGTCGGCGTTCATTAAACTTTAGTATATTCGTCGACAAATGTCTTTATTCGAAACTTAGTCCGACGAATTCGTCTCCGAAGAATAAATTGTTACAATCGTGGCTTTTATTTAATTTCAATTTTTGCCGATGAAAACATGTAAAATTTCGACAAACAGTCGGCCTTCATTTTACTTTAGTATATTCGACGACAAATGTTTTTATTTGACAATAAGTCCGACGAATTCGTCTCCGAAGAATAAATCGTTAAAATCGTCGCTTTTATTTAATTTCAACTTTTGCCGATGAAAACATGTAAAATTTCGACAAAGAGTCGGCGTTCATTTTACTTTAGTATATTCGACGACAAATGTCTTTATTTGACAATAAGTCCGACGAATTCGTCTCCGAAGAATAAATCGTCACTTTTATTTAATTTCAACTTTTCCCATGAAAACTTGTAAAATTTCGACAAACAGTCGGCGTTCATTATACTTTAGTATATTCGTCGACAAATGTCTAATTCGACATTAAGTCCGACGAATTCGTCTCCGAAGAATAAATCGTCTAAATCGGCCCTTTTATTTAACTTCAACTTTTGCCGATGAAAACTTGTAAGATTTCGACAAACAGTTGGCGTTTATTATACATACTTTAGTATATTCGACGACAAATGTTTTTATTCGACACTAAGTCCGACGAATTCGTCTCCGAAGAATAAATTGTTACAATCGTCGCTTTTATTTAATTTCAACTTTTGCCGATGAAAAAATGTAAAAATTCGACAAACAGTCGGCCTTCATTTTACTTTAGTGTATTCGACGACAAATGTTTTTATTTGACAATAAGTCCGACGAATTCGTCCCCGAAGAATAAATCGTTAAAATCGTCGCTTTTATTTAATTTCAACTTTTGCCGATGAAAACATGTAAAATTTCGACAAAGAGTCGGCGTTCATTTTACTTTAGTATATTCGACGACAAATGTCTTTATTTGACAATAAGTCCGACGAATTCGTCTCCGAAGAATAAATCGTCACTTTTATTTAATTTCAACTTTTTCCCATTAACTAGTAAAATTTCGACAAACAGTCGGCGTTCATTATACTTTAGTATATTCGTCGACAAATGTCTAATTCGACATTAAATCCGACGAATTCGTCTCCGAAGAATAAATCGTCTAAATCGGCCCTTTTATTTAACTTCAACTTTTGCCGATGAAAACTTGTAAGATTTCGACAAACAGTTGGCGTTTATTATACATACTTTAGTATATTCGACGACAAATTTTTTTATTCGACACTAAGTCTGACGAATTCGTCTCCGACGAATAAATCGTTAAAATCGTCGCTTTTATTTAATTTCAACTTTTGCCAATGAAAACTTGTAAAATTTCGACAAACAGTCGGCGTTCATTAAACTTTAGTATATTCGTCGACAAATGTTTTTATTCGACACTAAGTCCGACGAATTCGTCTTGGAAGAATAAATCGTTAAAATCGTCGCTTTTATTTAATTTCAACTTTTGCCGATGAAAACATGTAAAATTTCGACAAAGAGTCGGCGTTCATTTTACTTTAGTATATTCGACGACAAATGTGTTTATTTGACAATAAGTCCGACGAATTCGTCTCCGAATAATAAATCGTCACTTTTATTTAATTTCAACTTTTTCCCATTAACTAGTAAAATTTCGACAAACAGTCGGCGTTCATTATACTTTAGTATATTCGTCGACAAATGTCTAATTCGACATTAAATCCGACGAATTCGTCTCCGAAGAATAAATCGTCTAAATCGGCCCTTTTATTTAACTTCAACTTTTGCCGATGAAAACTTGTAAGATTTCGACAAACAGTTGGCGTTTATTATACATGCTTTAGTATATTCGACGACAAATGTTTTTATTCGACACTAAGTCTGACGAATTCGTCTCCGACGAATAAATCGTTAAAATCGTCGCTTTTATTTAATTTCAACTTTTGCCAATGAAAACTTGTAAAATTTCGACAAACAGTCGGCGTTCATTAAACTTTAGTATATTCGTCAACAAATGTCTTTATTCGACACTAAGTCCAACAAATTCGTCTCGGAAGAATAAATCGTTAAAATCGTCGCTTTTATTTAATTTCAACTTTCGCCGATGAAAACATGTAAAATTTCGACAAAGAGTCGGCGTTCATTTTACTTTAGTATATTCGACGACAAATGTCTTTATTTGACAATAAGTCCGACGAATTCGTCTCCGAAGAATAAATCGTCACTTTTATTTAATTTCAACTTTTTCCCATTAACTAGTAAAATTTCGACAAACAGTCGGCGTTCATTATACTTTAGTATATTCGTCGACAAATGTCTAATTCGACATTAAGTCCGACGAATTCGTCTCCGAAGAATAAATCGTCTAAATCGGCCCTTTTATTTAACTTCAACTTTTGCCGATGAAAACTTGTAAGATTTCGACAAACAGTTGGCGTTTATTATACATACTTTAGTATATTCGACGACAAATGTTTTTATTCGACACTAAGTCCGACGAATAAATCGTTAAAATCGTCGCTTTTATTTAATTTCAACTTTTGCCAATGAAAACTTGTAAAATTTCGACAAACAGTCGGCGTTCATTAAACTTTAGTATATTCGTCGACAAATGTCTTTATTCGAAACTTAGTCCGACGAATTCGTCTCCGAAGAATAAATTGTTACAATCGTGGCTTTTATTTAATTTCAATTTTTGCCGATGAAAACATGTAAAATTTCGACAAACAGTCGGCCTTCATTTTACTTTAGTATATTCGACGACAAATGTTTTTATCTATTATATAAAGCGAAGTGTCCTCACTGACACACTCATCTACACATCTACACATTCACTGATTCACCGACAACCCACAGCCCAAACCGTGAGGGCTGGCGACTTGAAATTTTAGACACGGGTGTATCATGTGCCGAAAGTGAACGCTAAGAAGGGATTTTGCGAAATTCGGCCCGGTTCCTTTGTAATTCAATAAAAACCGGCTAAAATAAACAAAAAATGATCGGATCGCGGAGACCGTGTTTATGTTAGAAGCACGTATCTAGCCAAAACAACTTCGACGACGGGCGACCGGTTTACATTAAAAGCACTTATTTAACCTAAACAATTTCAACGTCGAGTTTCTGCTTTCGTGATCATACTTTTGCCGTACCTAGCGAGGCCGCCGAAATTTCAATTATAATTTTGATTTCAATTATAATGTCGATCCGTGACTCAATTAAAAATTACCAAATCACTCCAAATTTAATCCGTCAACATTAAACATCCTCAAATATCTCTTACCACTGCAAACTTTACCAAATCAACCCCAAAAAATTCCCGAACTAAGCCAAACTGACATAAATTAGATCCGTTATCTTAAATCATCCCTTACCACCCTTTAGCAACCCCAAGTAACTCCAATCACTTTAAAATAAAACAAAATGACACAAATCATAGCAAACTATCCCTAACTCACCTAAATTACTTCGGCTACCATAAATCACCCCCAACTACCCCTTACCACCCCAAACTCAGCCCAATCACTTTAAAATTACAAAAAATGTTACAAGCAATATCAAACTATGCCAAACTCATCTAAATTACTTCGGCTTCCATTAATCACCCCCAACTACCCCTTACCTCCCCAAATAGGCTCAATCACTTTAAAATTACAAAAAAATTCTACAAACCGTAGCAAACTGTGCCAAACTCCCCTAAATTACTTCGGCTACCATAAATCACCCCCAACTACCCCTTAGAACCCCAAAATAAGCCCAATCACTTTAAAATTACAAAAAATGTTACAAGCAATATCAAACTATGCCAAACTCATCTAAATTACTTCGGCTTCCATTAATCACCCCCAACTACCCCTTACCTCCCCAAAAGAGGCTCAATCACTTTAAAATTACAAAAAAAATCTACAAACCGTAGCAAACTGTGCCAAACTCCCCTAAATTACTTCGGCTACCATAAATCACCCCCAACTACCCCTTACAACCCCAAAATAAGCCCAATCACTTTAAAATTACAAAAAATTCTACAAACCATACCAAACTATGCCAAACTCACTTAAATTACTTCGGCTATCATAAATCACCCCCAACTACCCCTTGCCACCCCTAACTCATCCCAATCACTTTAAAATTACAAAAAATGCTACAAATCATAGCAAACTATGCCAAACTCACTTAAATTACTTCGGCTAACATAAATCACCCCCAACAACCCCTTACTACCCCAAAATAAGCCCAATCACTTTAAAATTACAAAAAAATGCTACAAACCATAGCAAACTATGCCTAACTCACCTAAATTACTTCGGCTACCATAAATCACCCCCAACTACCCCTTACCACCCCAAAATAAGCCCAATCACTTTAAAATTACAAAAAATGCTACAAACCATAGCAAACTATGCCTAACTCACCTAAATTACTTCGGCTAACATAAATCACAACCAACTACCCCTTACTACCCCAAAATAAGCCCAATCACTTTAAAATTATAAAAAATGCTACAAACCATAGCAAACTATGCCAAACTCACTTAAATTACTTCGGCTATCATAAATCACCCCCAACTACCCCTTACCACCCCTAACTCATCCCAATCACTTTAAAATTACAAAAAATGCTACAAACCATAGCAAACTATGCCTAACTCACCTAAATTACTTCGGCTAACATAAATCACCCCCAACTACCCCTTACTACCCCAAAATAAGCCCAATTACTTTAAAATTATAAAAAATGCTACAAACCATAGCAAACTATCCCTAACTCACCTAAATTACTTCGGCTACCATAAATCACCCCCAACTACCCCTTACCACCCCAAACTCAGCCCAATCACTTTAAAATTACAAAAAATGTTACAAGCAATATCAAACTATGCCAAACTCATCTAAATTACTTCGGCTTCCATTAATCACCCCCAACTACCCCTTACCTCCCCAAAATAGGCTCAATCACTTTAAAATTACAAAAAAATTCTACAAACCGTAGCAAACTGTGCCAAACTCCCCTAAATTACTTCGGCTACAATAAATCACCCCCAACTACCCCTTACCACCCCAAAATAAGCCCAATCACTTTAAAATTACAAAAAATGCTACAAACCATAGCAAACTATGCCTAACTCACCTAAATTACTTCGGCTAACATAAATCACAACCAACTACCCCTTACTACCCCAAAATAAGCCCAATCACTTTAAAATTATAAAAAATGCTACAAACCATAGCAAACTATGCCAAACTCACTTAAATTACTTCGGCTATCATAAATCACCCCCAACTACCCCTTACCACCCCTAACTCATCCCAATCACTTTAAAATTACAAAAAATGCTACAAACCATAGCAAACTATGCCTAACTCACCTAAATTACTTCGGCTAACATAAATCACCCCCAACTACCCCTTACTACCCTAAAATAAGCCCAATCACTTTAAAATTATAAAAAATGCTACAAACCATAGCAAACTATGCCAAACTCCCTTAAATTACTTCGGCTACCATAAATCACCCCGAACTACCCCTTACAACCCCAAAATAAACCCAATCACTTTAAAATTACAAAATATTCAACAAATCATAGCAAACTATGCCTAACTCACCTAAATTACTTCGGCTACCATAAATCACCCCCAACTACCCCTTACCACCCCAAAATAAGCCCAATCACTTTAAAATTACAAAAAAATTCTACAAACCGTAGCAAACTATGCCAAACTCCCCTAAATTACTTCGGCTACCATAAATCACCCCGAACTACCCCTTACAACCCCAAAATAAGCTCAATCACTTTAAAATTACAAAATATTCAACAAATCATAGCAAACTATGCCTAAATCACCTAAATTACTTCGGCTACCATAAATCACCCCCAACTACCCCTTACCACCCCAAAATAAGCCTAATCACTTTAAAATTACAAAAAATGCTACAAACCATAGCAAACTATGCCTAACTCACCTAAATTACTTCGGCTACCATAAATCACTTCCAACTACCCCTTACCACCCCAAAATAAGTGCAATCACTTTAAAATTACGAAAAATGCTACAAGCCATAGCAGACTATCTCAAACTCACCTGAATTACTTCGGCTACCATAAATCACCCCCAACTACCCCTTACCACCCCAAACTAAGCCCAATCACTTTAAAATTACAAAAAATGCTACAAACCATAGCAAACTATTCCAAACTCACCTAAATTACTTCGGCTACCATAAATCACCCCTAACTACCCCTTACCGCCCCAAAATTAGCCTAATCACTTTAAAATTACAAAAATGCTACAAAACATAGCAAGCTATGCCAAACTCACTTAAATTACTTCGGCTACCATAAATTAATAATCGTTTTCAATCAAAATCTTCTATTTGGTTGTGTTATTTATAAATGCCTTATCGTATTAAATCATAAAATATTAATAAATATCTGCACATAAAATATATTGTTCCGACTAATAGTCGTTATTCTGAATATTAAATATGCTGATACCTATTTTGATTCTCTTCCACCTTCCAATAAATATTTGTTCCAGTTGAGATGCAAACATAAACGTATTTCTGAATTGCAACACGCTGACGGGGCAAGCCCTACCTTTTCAACATGCGTGCATTTGTATAAACAGCTCTATGATTTTTAACTTTAAAGAGGTATAAAGGCGGTGTAAGCGCTAGAGTTTCGTAAAAATATCTGAAAAATTCGAAATTCTGCAATTGAATCAGAACTATCTTTGTGTTCGATAGTAAATTTATACTTGGAGTGGCACTGCCAACCCTGCCACCCCTGACGAGGCACCTGCTGACTACTCTCCTTCCAGGGAAACTTTATAAATCAACGTCAAAATAATTTAGGGCGCCTGAATGTGAAAATATCACTGTGTAATAAGTTCAGACTGACATGGAACACTTGAAATTTCGATATTTGTTTGTAATTCGTCACAGGTCCATGAAGGAATGCATGTTAATGTAAACAAGTGTTAGTTTGTCGGAGAGACCGAATAAGATTTTTAACATTCCTGTCAAAATATTTATTTACTTTAGAATGTTAATTTCTTAAATTGATTTTGTGAAAATTATGACGGGCCATACGAGTACACCTGTGCGAGTATTATTTGGTACATACAAATTAATCTCTTTTGTTATCCAAATTGTTTTTATACGCACTAGGCACGTGCACCTCATATAATTGTGAAAATTGCTGCTTCAGCGTCTGGATCGCTGGTACTCAACGTCGCCAAGGTCGAGGCGACGCATCGGTATTCAAAGTTCTATCGCTATTAAATAAATTATTTTAATATAATATTCCCGATTTGTTCTTGCCGTTAACCAAAACTCTCCCCAATCGATTTTCGAAAAATTTCCAGCGTCGGACCGGACTTCACTTATTTTCGTACGCTAATTTTTACGTTCAGTTAATGATAGTGGTGTATTTGTTCTTCACCAAACCTGCTCCGGCCGAAATCCGAAATTTTCACTGACATCATACGCTTAAGTATTGTATGCTTATACACGATTTATTTACACTATTTATTTTACGTACATTGCGTTCATTATTGTTCTGCATTATTTATAACTAAGATGGAGCAGTTTGAAAATCTAATAGTAAGCGGAGAACAAATACCACCACGTATAATTCCCGTGAAAAGTGATGGAAATAGTCTTTCTTACTATCTTTCCTATTGCATTTTTAATACCGGAAATAGAGCTCAAGAGCGAAGAATAACTTCGACTTTTTTTATACATAATTCCTAAATACTTCGTTTTTATGGTGTAAAATTTTGTATTTATATATTTCAACATTGTCTTTAACGTTGTCAGAGAACTAAATGGGAATAATTTGGAATAATTTAGCTTCTATGTCAACTCTCCTTCTCTTAAAACTTTTGAAAACAACGACAAAATTCTTTAGGGCGCCTGGATTTGAAAATATAACTCTGTGTAATAAGTTTAGACTGACTAGAGTGAAAAGAAAGGAGCTTGCATTCAGAAACGAAATTAAATGGAACACTTGAAGTTGAAATATTTGTTTGTAATTCGTCACAAGTCCATGAGGGAATGCGTGTTAATGTAAACAAATGTGAGTTTATTGGAGAGGCCGAATAAGATTTTTACATTATTGAAGCAGCTGGAGCCTGCCACGTCAAGGGCAAGATCAGAAACGTGAAAAGGCGATGCTCGATTTAGTTTGATTGAGTGTCTATGCAGAAATTCGCACATACCAAGCGTTGGATAAGCCTTTCTTATCGTTTCTTAGAATTCGAGAATTGCTGGTTCAGCGTGTGGAGCAGTACTCGATCGCGGTGTTTAATTTTAACACAACTACAATTGTGAAAATTGCTGCTCCAGGGTCGGAAACTGTTCGCAAAGTCGCCAAATTCGATGAGGCGACGCATCAGTGTTCGAAGGTCTACCGCTATCAAATAAAGTATTTTAATTTAACATTTGATCCTCGCGTTAACCAAATCTGCCCCCAATCAATTTTCGAAAAATTATCAGCATCGGACCGGACTCCACTTATATTTGTACGCTAATTTTTACGTTTAGTTAATGATAGTGGTGTATTTGTTTTTCACCAAATTTGCCCCGAAATTTTCACCTTTGTATGTACCAGATATCACTGACATTCATACCAGTGGCGGTGTAAGCGCTAAATTTTCGTGAAAATATCTGAAAAATTCATAATTCTGCAACTGAATTACAGAACTAATTTTGTGTTCGATAGTAAATTTATACTTGGAGTGGCACTGCCAACCCTGCCACCCCTGACGAGCCCCACTGCTGACTACTTTCCTTCCAGAAAAATTTTTGAAATCAGCGGCAAAATAAATTTAGGGCATTTGGATGTGAAAATATCACTATGTAATAAGTTCAGACTGACAAGAGTGAAAAAAACCGCTTGCATCCAGAAACGAAATCAAATGGAACACTTGAAATTTAGATATTTGTTTGTAATTCGTCACAGGTCCATGAAGGCATGCATGTTAATGTAAACAAGTGTTAGTTTGTCGGAGAGGCCGAATAAGATTTTTACACCCACCACATTCCCGTCAAAATATTTATTTATTTTAGTATGTTAATTCATTTTGTGCAAATTATGACGGGCCAGTCGAGTACACCTGCGCGAGTATTATTTGGTAATCCAAATTCTTTTAATACGCACTAGGCACGTGCACCTAATATAATTGTTAAAATTGCTGCTTCAGCGTCTGGAACGCTGGTACTCAACGTCGCCAAGGTCGAGGCGACGCATCAGTATTCGAAGTTCTATCGCTATTAAATTATTTTTTTTAATATAATATTCCCGGTTTGTTCTTGACGTTAAGTAAATATCTCCCCAATCGGTTTTCGAAAAATTACCATCGTCGTACCGGTCTCCACTTATATACCGTACGCTAATTTTTACGTTCATTTAATGATAGTGGTGTATTTGATCTTCACCAAACCTGCTCCGACAAAAATCCGAAATTTGCAGTTTTACCGGATTTCACTGACATCATAAGTAATGTGTGCTTATACACGATTTACACTATTTACTTTATGTACATTGTGTTCATTATTGTTCTGCATTATTTATAACTAAGATGGAGGAATAGTAAGCGGGGTACAAATACCACCACGTATAATTCCTCGGCAAAAGTGATGGAAATACTCTTTTTTACTATCTTTCCTATTGCATTTTATTACCGAAAATAGAGCTCAAGAGGTTCGCACTATAATTGTTCATTTTAAAATTACCAAATTTTCTGTATATTTTACCTGTATACGTTAAACACCCCTAAACATAATTCTTTTAATACGCACAAGGCACGTGCACCTAATATAATTGTTAAAATTGCTGCTTCAGCGTCTGGAACGCTGGTACTCAACGTCGCCAAGGTCGAGGCGACGCATCAGTATTCGAAGTTCTATCGCTATTAAATAAATTTTTTTAATATAATATTCCCGATTTGTTCTTGACGTTAAGTAAATATCTCCCCAATCGATTTTCGAAAAATTACCATCGTCGTACCGGTCTCCACTTATATACCGTACGCTAATTTTTACGTTCATTTAATGATAGTGGTGCACTCGCATAAATTACTTCGACTTCCGCTATATCACCCCAAACACTTCTTACCATGCCAAACTAAACCTAATCGCATTAACATTACCAAAAGTTTCGTTTAATCCGCCAAAGCTAAACCCCGCCAACCATCAATAACCATTCAAAACAATCCCCAAAAAAAACCTTATCATCCGAAACTACACCAAATACATCGTTTTTATGGTGTGAAATTATGTATTTATATATTTCAACATTCTTCGACGACATTCTTTAACGTTGTTAGAGAACTAAATGGGAATAATTTGGAATAATTCAGCTTCTCTGTCAACTCTCCTTCTCTTGAAGAGTGAAAAATAAGGAGCTTGCACCCAGAAACGAAATTTTCGTCATTTTCCAAATCATATTGAAGTACCCGGTCCTGGCAATGCAGGTTAATTTCAGCAAATTTGTTTATTTTGTGTTTGGAAAAGTAGAGCATTCCTGTTTAATTGTATTATAATGTCGATTAGTCTACATCACAAATACACCACTTTTGTCAACACTGCGTTTATTTAATCTACGTCCGGGCAACGCCGGGTACATTCAGCTAGTTTGACAATAAGTCCGACGAATTCGTCTCCGAAGAATAAATCGTTAAAATCGTCGCTTTTATTTAATTTCAACTTTTGCCGATGAAAACATGTAAAATTTCGACAAACAGTCGGCGTTCATTATACTTTCATATGTTCGTCGACAAATGTCTTTATTCGACACTAAGTCCGACAAATTCGTCTCGGAAGAATAAATCGTTAAAATCGTCGCTTTTATTTAATTTCAACTTTCGCCGATGAAAACATGTAAAATTTCGACAAAGAGTCGGCGTTCATTTTACTTTAGTATATTCGACGACAAATGTCTTTATTTGACAATAAGTCCGACGAATTCGTCTCCGAAGAATAAATCGTCACTTTTATTTAATTTCAACTTTTTCCCATTAACTAGTAAAATTTCGACAAACAGTCGGCGTTCATTATACTTTAGTATATTCGTCGACAAATGTCTAATTCGACATTAAGTCCGACGAATTCGTCTCCGAAGAATAAATCGTCTAAATCGGCCCTTTTATTTAACTTCAACTTTTGCCGATGAAAACTTGTAAGATTTCGACAAACAGTTGGCGTTTATTATACATACTTTAGTATATTCGACGACAAATGTTTTTATTCGACACTAAGTCCGACGAATTCGTCTCCGACGAATAAATCGTTAAAATCGTCGCTTTTATTTAATTTCAACTTTTGCCAATAAAAACTTGTAAAATTTCGACAAACAGTCGGCGTTCATTAAACTTTAGTATATTCGACGACAAATGTTTTTATTCGACACTAAGTCCGACGAATTCGTCTCCGAAGAATAAAATGTTACAATCGTCGCTTTTATTTAATTTCAACTTTTGCCGATGAAAAAATGTAAAAATTCGACAAACAGTCGGCCTTCATTTTACTTTAGTGTATTCGACGACAAATGTTTTTATTTGACAATAAGTCCGACGAATTCGTCCCCGAAGAATAAATCGTTAAAATCGTCGCTTTTATTTAATTTCAACTTTTGCCGATGAAAACTTGTAAAATTTCGACAAAGAGTCGGCGTTCATTATACTTTAGTATATTCGTCGACAAATGTTTTTATTCGACACTAAGTCCGACGAATTCGTCTCGGAAGAATAAATCGTTAAAATCGTCGCTTTTATTTAATTTCAACTTTTGCCGATGAAAACATGTAAAATTTCGACAAAGAGTCGGCGTTCATTATACTTTAGTATATTCGTCGACAAATGTTTTTATTCGACACTAAGTCCGACGAATTCGTCTCGGAAGAATAAATCGTTAAAATCGTCGCTTTTATTTAATTTCAACTTTTGCCGATGAAAACATGTAAAATTTCGACAAAGAGTCGGCGTTCATTTTACTTTAGTATATTCGACGACAAATGTCTTTATTTGACAATAAGTCCGACGAATTCGTCTCCGAAGAATAAATCGTCACTTTTATTTAATTTCAACTTTTTCCCATTAACTAGTAAAATTTCGACAAACAGTCGGCGTTCATTATACTTTAGTATATTCGTCGACAAATGTCTAATTCGACTTTAAGTCCGACGAATTCGTCTCCGAAGAATAAATCGTCTAAATCGGCCCTTTTATTTAACTTCAACTTTTGCCGATGAAAACTTGTAAAATTTCGACAAACAGTCGGCGTTCATTAAACTTTAGTATATTCGTCGACAAATGTCTTTATTCGAAACTTAGTCCGACGAATTCGTCTCCGAAGAATAAATTGTTACAATCGTGGTGTTGCCGCCCCAATTCGAATTAATTCTCCCCTCTCTTATTTTGTTTTTTCCGTGTAGACATGGTGATGGTAAAACAACAAGTTTTAGCATCAACAAATTTAAATTAATACAAAAAACGTCGCTTCATGTTATAAAATAAAAATTGTTCAGTGTTGAAGAGAGTTTTCATCTGCAAACAAAGGCCACAACATTTTTTGGTCCTTCGAGCCGGATCCTGAGCATCGAAGTGCAGAAATCAGTTTCTTCTCATAACTTGGCTTTGTTTCAACACGTGCTTCCGAAAACGGATGGTCCTTCAATCAAGAAAAGAAGTTGGTGCTAGTTCTCAAAACCAAGCAAATACTGCGAGTTGGTAGCGGAAATTTAGTTCACGGTGAAATTTGCAACATTTCATCATCCTTCTTGTCCAAACTTGTCGGCTGTGCGAAGCGTGACGTCACGGCGTCATCCCACATCCCCTCGTGAGGATCATCACCCGCAATCAACTAAACAGTATTCTCTCTCACTACATGGTCGCCAGATCTGCGCTGCCATCGTAGTCAGCCATCGGCATTCTTCAACCGTCATCATTTGGATGAAAATTGAAACAATAACTACGATTGAACAAGGTGAACTCTTTCCTTAATTTCATTTCCGATTCTTTCAAGATTGACTTTATCGTGCCTGATTTTCATTGTTTTGATTGTTTTCGTTCAGGCACAGCCTTTATAAGTTCTCTACGTTTGCTTCCTTTTGTACTCTTATTTAAATAATGGATTTAATAAGAAAAAGAGGAACTATCAAGGCTAAGCTTACGCGATTCGGGGACTACTTAAGCGAGCTAAAGACTAATTTCGATATCAATCGAACTTTACCAAACATCAAGGTAATTGAACTACGAAAAAGATTACTCAGTATTGACTCACATCTGGACAGCTTTAGCGATTTGCAGTTGGAAATAGATGTAGCTGACAGTGAAGAAGATAATCAGGCTGAGATTTTGGAATTTGAAAACAAATACTATAGTTTAATATCCGAAGCTGAAGCGATATTAGAAAAAGTTGCACCTATTGCGCAAACACTTTCTCAAAGCTCGGTTTCAATTCACGAAACTACAAACTCTGAATCAAATCATGATTCCATTTCTAACAATGGCGCTTCTGCGTGCATAAAGGTTCCTCCTATCAATCTTCCGACATTCAACGGAAATCCGGAAGAATGGTTAAACTTCAGAGATCTTTTCAAAAACATGATTCACGAAAGCACTTCTCTTAGTGATGTTTACAAAATGCATTATCTTAGTGTCTCTCTGACAGGCAAGGCTAGAGAAGCAATCAAAAATTTGCCGATAACCGCGGAAAATTATAAAATTGCTTGGGACAGTGTAAACGATCGATTTAACAACTCTCGTGTTTTAATATATTATCATATTAAAGCGTTGTTCAACTTAGAGTCAATTGCAAAGGAATCTTCTGGAAAACTCAGACACTTAATAGATACGGTAAAGAAAAATATAAGATCACTTGATTCTCTAATCAACGAAGAGGATCAAAAGGATGCACTCATTCTACACTTAATAAATTCAAAACTAGACAGTGTTACTTGTCGTAAGTTTGAAAACTCAAATTCTTTTGACGTCAATAATCATCCTACACTTGATCAATTATTACTTTTCTTAGAAAAGAAAGCTTCTATGCTAGAAACTCTTGAACAACGATATCAGAAAGCTAACGTCGAGCGTGGAAGCAGCAAGTCTTTTTTCTCTGTTGCAACTTCTTGTCCGCTATGCAAAGAAGCTCACAATCTATATTTATGTCAAAAATTCAAATCTTTAACGCCAACGGAGCGTCGGAAGAAGGTTAACGAATTAAAATTGTGTTTCAATTGTTTAAACAAAGGACATTTCATAGTCAATTGTCGATCCAAATTCAATTGTCAGAAATGTAAATCGCGTCATCACTCTTTATTACATGTCGAGCCTACCAAAGAAGCATTATCGAATTCATCTACACTTGATAGCAGCATAAATCTTTCTGCTATGTCCTTCAGTGCTCACAGAGTACTTCTCTCCACTGCATCTGTGCAAGTTTTCGACCGTTTTGGTAACACACATCAAGCTAGAGTGTTATTGGATTCTGGCAGCATGTCTAGTTTCATAACTGAGAGCTTAGTCAAACGATTGAAGCTCGATCTTCTCCCAGTAGAACTCAAAATACGTGGTATAACTGGTGCTGCCACAAACATAAATTCAAGATGTAGTGTAAAGATCAAGTCAAATCACACTCGCTTTCAATTGGAAACCAGCTGTCTAGTAACGCCCTTCATTACTGGTAAGATACCTGGTGATGATATCGACGTCACAAAGTGGAATATACCGCAAAATATTCCTCTTGCTGACGAGAATTTCAATATACCAAGCAAAATAGACATTTTATTAGGCGCTAACTGCTTTTGGCAAATTCTTTGCAACGGTCAACAATCATTAGGCGCTGGTAATCCCATTTTGCAGTTTACAAAGTTTGGTTGGATTGTTAGCGGTGCCGTGCAATCTATTTCCTCTTCGAATCCCATTTCCTGCAACGCTTCTTGCACTTTGGACATTTCCGAGCAGTTAGCTAAATTCTGGGAAATTGAAGAAATCTCTGAAACCAAGATTTACTCAAAGGAAGAAAATGAGTGTGAGCGACATTTCGTGAAAACGCATAGACGTGATTCAAATGGTAGATTCATTGTCTCAATTCCATTAAAGAATTCAGTTAACGAATTAGGTGATTCATACGAAAGTGCTAAATCGCGTTTTCTAAATCTAGAACGAAAATTACAAGCCAACTCAGTTCTTCGTAAAAAAAAGGGAGATTTCTTGCGTGAGTACCAAGATCTAGGTCACATGTCGTTAGTTACTTCACAATCTAACGAAAATTCATTTTATCTTCCTCACCATGGAGTGTTAAAGGAATCAACAACAACTGCTCTTAGAGTTGTGTTCGACGGTTCTGCTTCTACAACAAGCGGAGTGTCATTGAATGACATTCAAATGATAGGTCCCACCATTCAGTCTGATTTGTTTTCAATTCTTTTGCGATTTCGCAAGCATTTCATAGCCATTTCAGCCGACGCAATCAAAATGTACCGCCAGGTTCTGGTTGAGCCCAATCAGCGACATCTTCAACGAATCCTTTGGCGCGAAACCCCATCAGAACCAATTCAAACTTTTGAATTGAATACTGTTACTTACGGTACTGCGTCTGCATCATTTCTTGCCATTCGATCTCTAACACAAACCGGAATTGACGTTTATGAATCAGATCCCATCCTAGCTAAAATAATTCGTGAGGATTTCTACGTAGACGATTTAATAACTGGAACAGACTCTCTCAAGCATGCCCATCACATCTGCAAGCGTCTCCCCCAGGTTCTAGAAGCGGGTTGTTTTAAGTTGCGGAAATGGATTTCGAACGAACCAGAAATTCTCTCAAATTTTGAAAACACCGAATTGCATCCAGACTTTTTATCTTTTGATACCAGCGGGCTAGCAAAAACGCTTGGCCTTAGATGGTCATTCAAAAAGGATTTTTTTGCTTATTCAATCAAGGTGCCATCGTCACCTAACGTCACAAAAAGAAGTATTTTATCGGAAATATCGCAAATATTCGATCCATTGGGATTCTTAAGCCCGTGTATAATCATAGCAAAAATACTGCTTCAGCAATTGTGGCTAGAAAGAATTTCGTGGGATGAACAGATATCTCGTAATCTTCATGAAAGGTGGTTGTCTTTCCGTGCTCAACTTGTAAGTTTAAACAGCATCAAGATTCCTAGATATGTTTGTTGCAGAGATCCTGTTGCTACTGAGCTGCACTGTTTTGCAGATGCTAGTTCTGTTGCATACGGAGCTTGCTCATATATTAAGACGATCAATAAGGAAGGCCAAATTTCAGTCCATTTGTTATGTTCAAAGACCAGAGTCGCCCCCTTGAAACCAATTACTATTCCAAGGCTTGAACTTTCTGCTGCATTAATTCTAGCAAGATTAGCCAACCAAATTTTCAAAGCAATTCAAATCAAGTTTGACAGATGCTTCTTCTGGTCAGACTCTACAGTTGTCCTTGGTTGGTTAAAAACTTCCCCAAATCTCTTGAAAACATTCGTATGCAACCGCGTCGCGGAGATTCAGGAAACGTCCACTAAATTACAGGCCATTTGGCGGCATGTACCCACTCATTCTAACCCTGCTGATTTACTTTCCAGGGGCGTTCCCCTTAGCAAACTTTCAGATCTTGATCTGTGGTGGTCTGGTCCATCTTGGCTTTCTCTTTCTGAATCTTCTTGGCCAGCCCAGACTTCAACAATATCTGATCTTCCTGAATTGAAGTCAAATAACATTGTGATGATGGGAGTCAGTGTTGAAGGTTTCCTATTTTCAAAATATTCAAACATTACCAGACTTGAGTACATATTTGCGTATTGCTTAAGGTTCTTGGAAAACTGCCGAAAAACAAAAACTAACAGGAAGATCGGCCCCATTTGTTTGACTGAGTTACAAACTTCACAAAAAATGCTTGTCAAAATGTCTCAATCCGACTCTTTGGCACCTGAGATAAGATCTTTAAAATCAAGTGAGTCTCATAAGATTAGCAGCCAATTGCGCGTTTTAAATCCATTTTTGGATAATGAAGGTTTGCTTCGTGTGGGAGGTCGTTTGCAAAACTCTAAACTTAGCTTTATGAAAAAGCATCCTTTGGTGTTGAAATCTAGTCATACGTTCACAAAATTACTTTTTGCTCGCGAGCATGAGAGGTTGCTACACGCTGGTCCTCAACTATTATTAGCTACAATTCGTGACCGGTATTGGCCTTTAGGAGGGAGAAATTTGGCTCGCTACACAGTCAGAAGCTGCAGAATCTGTTCTCGAGCTTCACCAAAGAACGTTATTCGCATCATGGGCAATCTTACCGATGTTAGAGTAACACCAACAAATCCATTTATGACAACAGGTGTAGACTACGCTGGTCCTATTCTGATAAAGGATAAAAAGGGCCGGAGATCCAAGTCAATAAAGTCTTATGTAGCCGTTTTTGTTTGCTTCTCTACAAAAGCAATTCATTTAGAGTTAGTCAGTAATTTGACCACCGAAACATTCATTGCGGCTTTGCGAAGATTTTGCGCTCGCAGGGGCAAACCCCGTAACGTATTTTCCGACAATGGAACTAATTTTAAGGGCGCGAGCTCTGAATTAAAGGAGTTAGCTTCGTTTCTCACTGCGAATCGCGAAGCAGTTCTTGAAGCAGCCTCAAAACATGAAGTCAATTGGCACTTCATTCCACCCAGTTCGCCGCATTTTGGCGGCCTACGGGAAGCCGGTGTTAAATCTGTGAAACATCACCTGAAGAGAGTTGCTCATAATACTTCGCTTACTTAAGAGATGTATACTCTTTTAGCACAAATAGAGTCAATCTTGAATTCGCGTCCCTTGTTCCCCTTGTCATCTGACCCCAACGACCTAGAAGTCGTCACCCCTGGACATTTTTTAATTGGGCGATCGCTACTTTCCATACCTGACCCGGACTTATCAGACATACCAGTTGCGCGTTTGAGTCATTATCAACGAGTTCAACAAATTCAACGACACTTTTGGACAAGATGGCACAAAGAGTATCTCACGGAGCTCCAAACTCGTTCCAAGTGGCATTCCAGTAAGGGCTCCCTACAAGAAGGCGATATGGTAGTCATAAAAGTCGATAACCAACCTCCGTTATCGTGGAAGCTAGGACGAATTATGCAGCTACATCCCGGAAAGGATGGCATTGCTAGGGTTGCCACAGTCAAGACAACCAACGGCATCGTTCAGCGAGCCTTCTCCAAGCTTTGCCATCTTCCCTTCAGTGATTAGTGCAATATTGTGTTCTGTGTTGCGCTTTAACTACGTCCTTCATAACAACTGTTTATGTTTATTATTGTTTTACAATGCAAAGTGTAACTAGAATAAGTTCATTTTGGTTTCTTTATTGAAAGCTAGAGCTTTCAAGGTGTGGGGGAATGTTGCCGCCCCAATTCGAATTAATTTTCCCCTCTCTTATTTTGTTTTTTCCGTGTAGACATGGTGATGGTAAAACAACAAGTTTTAGCATCAACAAATTTAAATTAATACAAAAAACGTCGCTTCATGTTATAAAATAAAAATTGTTCAGTGTTGTAGAGAGTTTTCATCTGCAAACAAAGGCCACAACACGTGGCTTTTATTTAATTTCAATTTTTGCCGATGAAAACATGTAAAATTTCGACAAACAGTCGGCCTTCATTTTACTTTAGTATATTCGACGACAAATGTTTTTATTTGACAATAAGTCCGACGAATTCGTCTCCGAAGAATAAATCGTTAAAATCGTCGCTTTTATTTAATTTCAACTTTTGCCGATGAAAACTTGTAAAATTTCGACAAACAGTCGGCGTTCATTTTACTTTAGTATATTCGTCGACAAATGTTTTTATTCGACACTAAGTCCGACGAATTCGTCTCCGAAGAATAAATTGTTACAATCGTCGCTTTTATTTAATTTCAACTTTTGCCGATGAAAACATGTAAAATTTCGACAAACAGTCGGCGTTCATTATACTTTAGTATGTTCGTCGACAAATGTCTTTATTCGACACTAAGTCCGACGAATTCGTCTCGGAAGAATAAATCGTTAAAATCGTCGCTTTTATTTAATTTCAACTTTTGCCGATGAAAACATGTAAAATTTCGACAAAGAGTCGGCGTTCATTTTACTTTAGTATATTCGACGACAAATGTCTTTATTTGACAATAAGTCCGACGAATTCGTCTCCGAAGAATAAATCGTCACTTTTATTTAATTTCAACTTTTTCCCATGAAAACTTGTAAAATTTCGACAGAGTCGGCGTTCATTATACTTTAGTATATTCGTCGACAAATGTCTAATTCGACATTAAGTCCGACGAATTCGTCTCCGAAGAATAAATCGTCTAAATCGGCCCTTTTATTTAACTTCAACTTTTGCCGATGAAAACTTGTAAGATTTCGACAAACAGTTGGCGTTTATTATACATACTTTAGTATATTCGACGACAGATGTCTTTATTCGACACTAAGTCCGACGAATTCGTCTCCGACGAATAAATCGTTAAAATCGTCGCTTTTATTTAATTTCAACTTTTGCCGATGAAAACTTGTAAAATTTCGACAAACAGTCGGCGTTTATTATATTTTAGTATATTTGTCGACAAATGTCTTTATTCGAAACTAAGTCCGACGAATTCGTCTCCGAAGAATAAATCGTTAAAATCGTCGCTTTTATTTAATTTCAACTTTTGCCGATGAAAACTTGTAAAATTTCGACAAACAGTCGGCGTTCATTTTACTTTAGTATATTCGTCGACAAATGTTTTTATTCGACACTAAGTCCGACGAATTCGTCTCCGAAGAATAAATTGTTACAATCGTCGCTTTTATTTAATTTCAACTTTTGCCGATGAAAACATGTAAAATTTCGACAAACAGTCGGCGTTCATTATACTTTAGTATGTTCGTCGACAAATGTCTTTATTCGACACTAAGTCCGACGAATTCGTCTCGGAAGAATAAATCGTTAAAATCGTCGCTTTTATTTAATTTCAACTTTTGCCGATGAAAACATGTAAAATTTCGACAAAGAGTCGGCGTTCATTTTACTTTAGTATATTCGACGACAAATGTCTTTATTTGACAATAAGTCCGACGAATTCGTCTCCGAAGAATAAATCGTCACTTTTATTTAATTTCAACTTTTTCCCATGAAAACTTGTAAAATTTCGACAAAGAGTCGGCGTTCATTATACTTTAGTATATTCGTCGACAAATGTCTAATTCGACATTAAGTCCGACGAATTCGTCTCCGAAGAATAAATCGTCTAAATCGGCCCTTTTATTTAACTTCAACTTTTGCCGATGAAAACTTGTAAGATTTCGACAAACAGTTGGCGTTTATTATACATACTTTAGTATATTCGACGACAGATGTCTTTATTCGACACTAAGTCCGACGAATTCGTCTCCGACGAATAAATCGTTAAAATCGTCGCTTTTATTTAATTTCAACTTTTGCCGATGAAAACTTGTAAAATTTCGACAAACAGTCGGCGTTTATTATATTTTAGTATATTTGTCGACAAATGTCTTTATTCGAAACTAAGTCCGACGAATTCGTCTCCGAAGAATAAATCGTTAAAATCGTCGCTTTTATTTAATTTCAACTTTTGCCAATGAAAACTTGTAAAATTTCGACACAGTCGGCGTTCATTATACTTTAGTATATTCCTCGACAAATGTTTTTATTCGACACTAAGTCCGACGAATTCGTCTCGGAAGAATAAATCGTTAAAATCGTCGCTTTTATTTAATTTCAACTTTTGCCGATGAAAACATGTAAAATTTCGACAAAGAGTCGGCGTTCATTTTACTTTAGTATATTCGACGACAAATGTCTTTATTTGACAATAAGTCCGACGAATTCGTCTCCGAAGAATAAATCGTCACTTTTATTTAATTTCAACTTTTTCCCATGAAAACTTGTAAAATTTCGACAAACAGTCGGCGTTCATTATACTTTCATATGTTCGTCGACAAATGTCTTTATTCGACACTAAGTCCGACAAATTCGTCTCGGAAGAATAAATCGTTAAAATCGTCGCTTTTATTTAATTTCAACTTTTGCCGATGAAAACATGTAAAATTTCGACAAAGAGTCGGCGTTCATTTTACTTTAGTATATTCGACGACAAATGTCTTTATTTGACAATAAGTCCGACGAATTCGTCTCCGAAGAATAAATCGTCACTTTCATTTAATTTCAACTTTTTCCCATTAACTAGTAAAATTTCGACAAACAGTCGGCGTTCATTATACTTTAGTATATTCGTCGACAAATGTCTAATTCGACATTAAGTCCGACGAATTCGTCTCCGAAGAATAAATCGTCTAAATCGGCCTTTTTATTTAACTTCAACTTTTGCCGATGAAAACTTGTAAGATTTCGACAAACAGTTGGCGTTTATTATACATACTTTAGTATATTCGACGACAAATGTTTTTATTCGACACTAAGTCCGACGAATTCGTCTCCGAAGAATAAATTGTTACAATCGTCGCTTTTATTTAATTTCAACTTTTGCCGATGAAAACTTGTAAAATTTCGACAAACAGTCGGCGTTCATTTTACTTTAGTGTATTCGACGACAAATGTTTTTATTTGACAATAAGTCCGACGAATTCGTCCCCGAAGAATAAATCGTTAAAATCGTCGCTTTTATTTAATTTCAACTTTTGCCGATGAAAACTTGTAAAATTTCGACAAACAGTCGGCGTTCATTATACTTTAGTATATTCGTCGACAAATGTTTTTATTCGACACTAAGTCCGACGAATTCGTCTCGGAAGAATAAATCGTTAAAATCGTCGCTTTTATTTAATTTCAACTTTTGCCGATGAAAATATGTAAAATTTCGACAAAGAGTCGGCGTTCATTTTACTTTAGTATATTCGACGACAAATGTCTTTATTTGACAATAAGTCCGACGAATTCGTCTCCGAAGAATAAATCGTCACTTTTATTTAATTTCAACTTTTTCCCATGAAAACTTGTAAAATTTCGACAGTCGGCGTTCATTATACTTTCATACATGTAAAATTTCGACAAAGAGTCGGCGTTCATTTTACTTTAGTATATTCGACGACAAATGTCTTTATTTGACAATAAGTCTGACGAATTCGTCTCCGAAGAATAAATCGTCACTTTTATTTAATTTCAACTTTTTCCCATTAACTAGTAAAATTTCGACAAACAGTCGGCGTTCATTATACTTTAGTTTATTCGTCGACAAATGTCTAATTCGACATTAAGTCCGACGAATTCGTCTCCGAAGAATAAATCGTCTAAATCGGCCCTTTTATTTAACTTCAACTTTTGCCGATGAAAACTTGTAAGATTTCGACAAACAGTTGGCGTTTATTATACATACTTTAGTATATTCGACGACAAATGTTTTTATTCGACACTAAGTCCGACGAATTCGTCTCCGACGAATAAATCGTTAAAATCGTCGCTTTTATTTAATTTCAACTTTTGCCAATGAAAACTTGTAAAATTTCGACAAACAGTCGGCGTTCATTAAACTTTAGTATATTCGTCGACAAATGTCTTTATTCGAAACTTAGTCCGACGAATTCGTCTCCGAAGAATAAATCGTTAAAATCGTCGCTTTTATTTAATTTCAACTTTTGCCGATGAAAACATGTAAAATTTCGACAAAGAGTCGGCGTTCATTTTACTTTAGTATATTCGACGACAAATGTCTTTATTTGACAATAAGTCCGACGAATTCGTCTCCGAAGAATAAATCGTCACTTTTATTTAATTTCAACTTTTTCCCATTAACTAGTAAAATTTCGACAAACAGTCGGCGTTCATTATACTTTAGTATATTCGTCGACAAATGTCTAATTCGACATTAAGTCCGACGAATTCGTCTCCGAAGAATAAATCGTCTAAATCGGCCCTTTTATTTAACTTCAACTTTTGCCGATGAAAACTTGTAAGATTTCGACAAACAGTTGGCGTTTATTATACATACTTTAGTATATTCGACGACAAATGTTTTTATTCGACACTAAGTCCGACGAATTCGTCTCGGAAGAATAAATCGTTAAAATCGTCGCTATTATTTAATTTCAACTTTTGCCGATGAAAACATGTAAAATTTCGACAAAGAGTCGGCGTTCATTTTACTTTAGTATATTCGACGACAAATGTCTTTATTTGACAATAAGTCCGACGAATTCGTCTCCGAAGAATAAATCGTCACTTTTATTTAATTTCAACTTTTTCCCATGAAAACTTGTAAAATTTCGACAGAGTCGGCGTTCATTATACTTTAGTATATTCGTCGACAAATGTCTAATTCGACATTAAGTCCGACGAATTCGTCTCTGAAGAATAAATCGTCTAAATCGGCCCTTTTATTTAACTTCAACTTTTGCCGATGAAAACTTGTAAGATTTCGACAAACAGTTGGCGTTTATTATACATACTTTAGTATATTCAACGACAAATGTCTTTATTCGACACTAAGTCCGACGAATTCGTCTCCGACGAATAAATCGTTAAAATCGTCGCTTTTATTTAATTTCAACCTTTGCCGATGAAAACTTGTAAAATTTCGACAAACAGTCGGCGTTAATTATATTTTAGTATATTCGTCGACAAATGTCTTTATTCGAAACTAAGTCCGACGAATTCGTCTCCGAAGAATAAATCGTTAAAATCGTCGCTTTTATTTAATTTCAACTTTTGCCGATGAAAACTTGTAAGATTTCGACAAACAGTTGGCGTTTATTATACATACTTTAGTATATTCGACGACAAATGTTTTTATTCGACACTAAGTCCGACGAATTCGTCTCGGAAGAATAAATCGTTAAAATCGTCGCTATTATTTAATTTCAACTTTTGCCGATAAAAACATGTAAAATTTCGACAAACAGTCGGCGTTCATTATACTTTAGTATATTCGACGACAAATGTCTTTATTTGACAACTAGCTGAATGTACCCGGCGTTGCCCGGACGTAGATTAAATAAACGCAGTGTTGACAAAAGTGGTGTATTGGTGATGTAGACTAATCGACATTATAATACAATTATACAGGAATGCTCTACTTTTCCAATCACAAAATAAACAAATTTGCTGAAATTAACCTGCATTGCCAGGACCGGGAAAAAGAGGATATCTTGGTTGATATCAGATGAAAAATCTTGTATAGACTCTTTAGGCAAAGACGCAGTTTGGAGATGTTCTATAAGCGATTCCAGGAAATCGAAATTAATGTTAGAAAATATTCGGGAAAATCGAAGCTTACAAATTAGCAGATAATCTATATATATAAAGCGAAGTGTCCTCACTGACACACTCATTCATTCACTCATTCATCTACACACTGATTCATAATCAACCCACAGCCCAAACCGTGAGGGCTGGAGACTTGAAATTTTAGACACGGGTGTATCATGTGCCGAAACTGAACACTAAGAAGGGATTTTGCGAAATTCGGCCCGGTTCCTTTGTAATTCAATAAAAACCGGCTAAAATAAACAAAAAATGATCGGATCGCGGAGACCGTGTTTATGTTAGAAGCACGTATCTAGCCAAAACAACTTCGACGACGGGCGACCGGTTTACATTAAAAGCACTTATTTAACCTAAACAATTTCAACGTCGAGTTTCTGCTTTCGTGATCATACTTTTGCCGTACCTAGCGAGGCCGCAGATATTTCAATTATAATTTTGATTTCAATTATAATGTCGATCCGTGACTCAATTAAAAATTACCAAATCACTCCAAATTTAATCCGTCAACATTAAACATCCTCAAATATCTCTTACCACTGCAAACTTTACCAAATCAACCCCAAAAAATTCCCGAACTATGCCAAACTGACATAAACTAGATCCGTTATTTTAAATCATCCCTTACCACCCCTTAGCAACCCCAAGTAACTCCAATCACTTTAAAATAAAACAAAATGACACAAATCATGGCAGATTATGTCCAACTCACACATATTATTTCGTCTACCAAAAATCACCCCCAACTACCCCTTACCACCCCAAAATAAGCCCAATCACTTTAAAATTACAAAAAATGTTACAAACCTTACCAAACTATGCCAAACTCACTTAAATTACTTCGGCTATCATAAATCACCCCCAACTACCCCTTACCACCCCTAACTCATCCCAATCACTTTAAAATTACAAAAAATGCTACAAACCATAGCAAACTATGCCTAACTCACCTAAATTACTTCGGCTAACATAAATCACCCCCAACTACCCCTTACTACCCCAAAATAAGCCCAATCACTTTAAAATTATAAAAAATGCTACAAACCATAGCAAACTATGCCTAACTCACCTAAATTACTTCGGCTAACATAAATCACCCCCAACAACCCCTTACTACCCCAAAATAAGCCCAATCACTTTAAAATTACAAAAAATGCTACAAACTATAGCAAACTATGCCTAACTCACCTAAATTACTTCGGCTAACATAAAACACCCCCAACTACCCCTTACAATACCAAAATAAGCCCAATCACTTTAAAATTACAAAAAAATGCTACAAACCATAGCAAACTATGCCTAACTTACCTAATTTCCTTCGGCTACCATAAATCACCCCCAACTACCCCTTACCACCCCAAAATAAGCCCAATCACTTTAAAATTACAAAAAATGCTACAAACCATAGCAAACTATGCCAAACTCACTTAAATTACTTCGGCTATCATAAATCACCCCCAACTACCCCTTACCACCCCAAACTCAGCCTAATCACTTTAAAATTACAAAAAATGTTACAAGCCATATCAAACTATGCCAAATTCATCTAAATTACTTTGGCTTCCATAAATCACCCTTAACTACCCCTTACCACCCCAAAATAGGCTCAATCACTTTAAAATTACAAAAAAATTCTACAAACCGTAGTAAACTATGCCAAACTCCCCTAAATAACTTCGGCTACCATAAATCACCCCGAACTACCCCTTACAACCCCAAAATAAACCCAATCATTTTAAAATTACAAAATATTCAACAAATCATAGCAAACTATGCCTAACTTACCTAATTTCCTTCGGCTACCATAAATCACCCCCAACTACCCCTTACCACCCCAAAATAAGCCCAATCACTTTAAAATTACAAAAAATGCTACAAACCATAGCATACTATGCCGAACCCACTTAAATTACTGCGGCTACCATAAATCACCCCCAACTACCCCTTACCAACCACACACTAAACCCAATCACTTTAAAATTACAAAAAATGCTACAAACCATAGCAAACTATGCCAAACTCACTTAAATTACTTCGGCTATCATAAATCACCCCCAACTACCCCTTACCACCCCAAACTCAGCCCAATCACTTTAAAATTACAAAAAATGTTACAAGCCATATCAAACTATGCCAAACTCATCTAAATTACTTTGGCTTCCATAAATCACCCCCAACTACCCCTTACCACCCCAAAATAGGCTCAATCACTTTAAAATTACAAAAAAATTCTACAAACCGTAGCAAACTATCTCAAACTCACCTGAATTACTTCGGCTAACATAAATCACCCCCAACTACCCCTTACCAACCACAAACTAAACCCAATCACTTTAAAATTACAAAAAATGCTACAAACCATAGCAAACTATGCCTAACTCACCTAAATTACTTCGGCTACCATAAATCACCCCCAAATACCCCTTACCACCCCCAAAATAAGCCCAATCACATTAAAATTACAAAAAATGCTACAAACCATAGCAAACTATGCCTAACTCACCTAAATTACTTCGGCTACCATAAATCACCCCCAACTACCCCTTACCACCCCAAAATAAGCCCAATCACTTTAAAATTATGAAAAATGCTACAAGCCATAGCAAACTATCTCAAACTCACCTGAATTACTTCGGCTACCATAAATCACCCCCAACTACCCTTTACCACCCCAAACTAAGCCCAATTACTTTAAAATTACAAAAAATGCTACAAACCATAGCAAACTATGTCAAACTCACTTAAATTACTTCGGCTACCATAAATCACCCCCAACTACCCCTTACCTCCCCAAACTAAGCCCAATCACTTTAAAATTACAAAAAATGATACAAACCATAGCAAACTATTCCAAACTCACCTAAATTATTTCGGTTACCATAAATCACCCTCAACTACCCCTTACCAACCACAAACTAAACCCAATCACTTTAAAATTACAAAAAATGCTTCAAACCAGAGCAAACTATTCCAAAGTCACTTAGATTACTTCGGCTACCATAAATCACCCCCAACTACCCCTTACCACCCTAAAATAAGCTAAATCGCTTTAAAATTACAAAAAATGCTACAAACCATAGCAAACCATGTCAAACTCACCTAATTGACTTCGTCTACCATAAATCACCCCCAACCACCCCTTACCATCCCAAACTAAGCCCAATCACTTTAAAATTAGAAAAAATGCTACAAACCATAGCAAACTATGTCAAACTCACCTAAATTACTTCGGCTACCATAAATCGCCCCCAACTACCCCTTACCGCCCCAAAATTAGCCTAATCACTTTAAAATTACAAAAAATGCTACAAAACATAGCAAGCTATGCCAAACTCACTTAAATTACTTCGGCTACCATAAATTAATAATCATTTTCAATCAAAATCTTCTATTTGGTTGTCATTTATAAATTTCTTATCGTATTAAATCATAAAATATTAATAAATATCTGCACATAAAATATATTGTTTCGACTAATAGACGTTATTCTGAATATTAAATATGCTGATACCTATTTTGATTCTCTTCGACCTTCCAATAAATATTTGTTCCAGTTGAGATGCAAACATAAAGGTATTTCTGAATTGCAACACGCTGACGGGCAAGCCCTACCTTTTCAACATGCGTGCATTTGTATAAATAGCTATATGGTTTTTAACTTTAAAGAGGTATAAAGGCGGTGTAAGCGCTAGCGTAATCGTAAGCGTAAGCGTAAAAATATCTAAAAAATTCGAAATTCTGCAGTTGAATTACAGAACTATTTTTGTGTTCGATAGTAAATTTATATTTGGAGTGGCACTGCCAACCCTGCCACACCTGACGAGCCCCCTGCTGACTACTTTCCTTCCAGGGAAACTTTATAAATCAACGGCAAAATAATTTAGGGCGCCTGAATGTGAAAATATCACTGTGTAATAAGTTCAGACTGACATGGAACACTTGAAATTTCGATATTTGTTTGTAATTCTTCACAGGTCCATGAAGGAATGCATGTTAATGTAAACAAGTGTTAGTTTGTCGGAGAGGCCGAATATGATTTTTAACATTCCGGTCAAAATATTTATTTACTTTACAATGTTAATTTTTTAAATTGATTTTGTGAAAATTATGACGGGCCATACGACTACACCTGTGCGAGTATTATTTTGTACATACAAATTAATCTCTTTTGTTATCCAAATTGTTTTTATACGCACTAGGCACGTACACCTCATATAATTGTGAAAATTGCTGCTTCAGCGTCTGGAACGCTGGTACTCAACGTCGCCAAGGTCGAGGCGACGCATCGGTATTCAAAGTTCTATCGCTATTAAATAATTTATTTTAATATAATATTCCCGATTTGTTCTTCCTGTTAACCTAAACTCTCCCCAATCGATTTTCGAAAAATTTCCAGCGTCGGACCGGACTTCACTTATATTCGTACGCTAATTTTTACGTTCAGTTAATGATATGGTTAATGATATGATTATGGTGTATTTGTTCTTCACCAAACCTGCTCCGGCCGAAATCCGAAATTTTCACTGACATCATACGTTTAAGTATTGTATGCTTATACACGGTTTATTTACACTATTTATTTTACGTACATTGCGTTCATTATTGTTCTGCATTATTTATAACTAAGATGGAGCAGTTTGAAAATCTAATAGTAAGCGGAGAACAAATACCACCACGTATAATTCCCGTGAAAAGTGATGGAAATAGTCTTTCTTACTATCTTTCCTATTGCATTTTTAATACCGGAAAAAGAGGTCAAGAGCGAAGAATAACTTCGACTTTTTTTATACATAATTCCTAAATACTTCGTTTTTATGGTGTAAAATTTTGTATTTATATATTTCAACATTGTCTTTAACGTTGTCAGAGAACTAAATGGGAATAATTTGGAATAATTTAGCTTCTGTCAACTCTCCTTCTCTTGAAACTTTTGAAAACAACGACAAAATTCTTTAGGGCGAATGGATTTGAAAATATAACTCTGTGTAATAAGTTTAGACTGACTAGAGTGAAAAGAAAGGAGCTTGCACCCAGAAACGAAATTAAATGGAACACTTGAAGTTGCAATATTTGTTTGTAATTTGTCACAAGTCCATGAGGGAATGCGTGTTAATGTAAACAAATGTGAGTTTATTGGAGAGGCCGAATAAGATTTTTACATTATTGAAGCAGCTGGAGCCTGCCACGTCAAGGGCAAGGTCACAAACGTGAAACAGCGATGCTCGATTTAGTTTGATTGAGTGTCTATGCAGAAATTCGCACATACCAAGCGTTGGATAAGCCTTTCTTATCGTTTCTTAGAATTCGAGAATTGCTGGTTCAGCGTGTGGAGCAGTACTCGATGGCGGTGTGGAACTACAATTGTGAAAATTGCTGCTCCAGCGTCGGTAACTGTTCGCAAAGTCGCCAAATTCAATGAGGCGACGCATCCGTGTTCGAAGGTCTACCGCTATCAAATAAAGTATTTTAATTTAACATTTGATCCTCGCGTTAACCAAATCTGCCCCCAATCAATTTTCGAAAAATTATCAGCATCGGACCGGACTCCACTTATATTTGTACGCTAATTTTTACGTTTAGTTAATGATAGTGGTGTATTTGTTTTTCACCAAATTTGCCCCGAAATTTTCACCGTTGTATGTACCAGATATCACTGACATACAGTGGCGGTGTAAGCGCTAGATTTTCGTGAAAATATCTGAAAAATTCATAATTCTGCAACTGAATTACAGAACTAATTTTGTGTTCGATAGTAAATTTATACTTGGAGTGGCACTGCCAACCCTGCCACCCCTGACGAGCCCACTGCTTCCTTCCAGAAAAATTTTTGAAATCAGCGGCAAAATAAATTTAGGGCACCTGGATGTGAAAATATCACTATGTAATAAGTTCAGACTGACAAGAGTGAAAAAAACCGCTTGCATCCAGAAACGAAATCAAATGGAACACTTGAAATTTAGATATTAGTTTGTAATTCGTCACAGGTCCATGAAGGCATGCATGTTAATGTAAACAAGTGTTAGTTTGTCGGAGATGCCGAATAATATTTTTACACCCACCACATTCCCGTCAAAATATTTATTTACTTTAGTATGTTAATTCATTTTGTACAAATTATGACGGGCCAGTCGAGTACACCTGCGCGAGTATTATTTGGTAATCCAAATTCTTTTAATACGCACTAGGCACGTGCACCTAATATAATTGTTAAAATTGCTGCTTCAGCGTCTGGAACGCTGGTACTCAACGTCGCCAAGGTCGAGGCGACGCATCAATATTCGAAGTTCTATCGCTATTAAATAAATTTTTTTAATATAATATTCCCGATTTGTTCTTGACGTTAAGTAAATATCTCCCCAATCGATTTTCGAAAAATTACCATCGTCGTACCGGACTCCACTTATATACCGTACGCTAATTTTTACGTTCATTTAATGATAGTGGTGTATTTGATCTTCACCAAACCTGCTCCGGCCAAAATCCGAAATTTGCAGTTTTACCGGATTTCACTGACATCATAAGTAATGTGTGCTTATACACGATTTACACTATTTATTTTATGTACATTGTGTTCATTATTGTTCTGCATTATTTATAACTAATATGGAGGAATAGTAAGCGGGGTACAAATACCACCACGTATAATTCCTCTGAAAAGTGATGGAAATAGTCTTTTTTACTATCTTTCCTATTGCATTTTATTACCGAAAATAGAGCTCAAGAGGTTCGCACTATAATTGTTCATTTTAAAATTACCAAATTTTCTGTATATTTTACCTGAATACGTTAAACACCCCTAAACATAATGTACCATTCCAAACTACTCTCAAAAATCATACACTTGCCATTCCAAACTACCCCAAATCAACCTAAAATGTAAAAAAATTACGAATTACAAGCAAACTACGCTAAACTCGCATAAATTACTTCGACTTCTGCTATATCACCCCAACCACTTCTTACCAAGCCAAACTAAACCCAATCGCATTAAAATTACCAAAAGTTTCGTTTAATCCGCCAAAGCTAAACCCCGCCAACCATCAATAACCATTCAAAACAATCCCCAAAAAAAACCTTATCATCCGAAACTACACCAAATACATGGTTTTTATGGTGTGAAATTATGTATTTATATATTTCAACATTCTTCGACAACATTCTTTAACGTTGTTAGAGAACTAAATGGGAATAATTTGGAATAGTTCAGCTTCTCTGTCAACTCTCCTTCTCTTGAAGAGTGAAAAAGAGTGAAAAAAAAGGAGCTTGCACCCAGAAACGAAATTATCGTCATTTTTCAAATCATATTGAAGTACCCGGTCCTGGCAATGCAGGTTAATTTCAGCAAATTTGTTTATTTTGTGATTGGAAAAGTAGAGCATTCCTGTTTAATTGTATTATAATGTCGATTAGTCTACATCACAAATACACCACTTTTGTCAACACTGCGTTTATTTAATCTACGTCCGGGCAACGCCGGGTACATTTAGCTAGTTTGACAATAAGTCCGACGAATTCGTCTCCGAAGAATAAATCGTCTAAATCGACGCTTTTATTTAATTTCAACTTTTGCCGATGAAAACTTGTAAAATTTCGACAAACAGTCGGCGTTCATTATACCTTAGTATATTCGTCGACAAATGTATCTATTCGAAACTAAGTCCGACGGTCCTGGTAACGCAGGTTAATTTCAGCAAATTTGTATATTTTGTGATTGGAAAAGTAGAGCATTCCTGTTTAATTGTATTATAATGTCGATTAGTCAACATCACCAATACACCACTTTTGTCAACACTGCGTTTATTTAATCTGCGTCCGGGCAACGCCGGGTACATTCAGCTAGTATATATATACCCTATAACAGCATTACCTAAACAAACGATGTGGGACACACTTAATCGTCTGGCGACGGAAGACTTACATATGCACTTAGATGTGTGCGAATATATCTATATATATAAAGCGAAGTGTTCTCACTGACACACTCATTCACTCATCTACACATCTACACATTCACTGATTTACCGACAACCCACAGCCCAAACCGTGAGGGCTGGAGACTTGAAATTTTATACACGGGTGTATCATGTGCCGAAAGTGAACACTAAGAAGGAATCTTGCAAAATTCGGCCCGGTTCCTTTGTATTTAAATAAAAACTGGATAAAAACCGGTTAAAATAAACAAAAAATTATCGGCTCGCGGAGACCGTGTTTTTGTTAGAAGCACGTATCTAGCCAAAACAACTTCGACGTCGGGCGACCGGTTTACATTAAATGCACTTTCAACGTCGAGTTTCTGCTTTCCTGATCATACTTTTGCCGTACCTAGCAAGGCGCAGATATTTTAATTTTAATTTTGATTTCAATTTTAATGTCGACGCGTGACTCATTTAAAAATAACCAAACCACTCCAAATTTATTCCGTCTACATTAAATATCATCAAATATCTCTTACCATTGCCAACTTTACCAAATCAACCCCAAAAAATTCCCGAACTACGCCAAACTGACATAAATTAGATCCGTTATCTTAAATCATCCCTTACCACCACTTAGCAACCCCAAGTAACTCCAATCACTTTAAAATAAAACAAAATGACTCAAACCATAGCAGACTATTTCGAACTCACACACATTATTTCGGCTACCAAAATTCACCCCCAACTACCCCTTACCACCCCAAACTAAGTACAATCACTTTAAAATTACAAAAAATGCTACAAACCATAGCAAACTATGCCAAACTCACCCAAATTACTTCGGCTACCATAAATCACCCCCAAATACCCCCTACCATCCCAAACTAAGCCCAATCACTTTAAAATTACAAAAAATGCTACAAACCATAGCAAAACTATGCCAAACTCACCCAAATTACTTCGGCTAACATAAATCAGCCCCAACTACCCCTTACCACCCCAAACTAAGCCCAATCACTTTAAAATTGCAAAAAATGCTACAAATGATGCAAACTATGCTAAATTCACACTAATTACTTCGGCTACCATAAATCACCCCCAACTACCCCTTACCCCCCAAACTAAACCCAATCACTTTAAAATTAGAAAAAATGCTACAAACCATAGCAAAACTATGCCAAACTCACCCAAATTACTTCGGCTAACATAAATCACCCCCAACTACCCCTTACCAACCTAAACTAAGGCCAATCACTTTAAAATTACAAAAAATGCTACAAACCATTGCAAACTAGTCCAAACTCACCCAAATTACTTGGGCTACCATAAATCACCCCCAACTACCCCTTTTCACCCAAAACTAAGCCCAATCACTTTGAAATTACAAAAAATGCTACAAACGATAGCAAACTATGCCAAACTCACCCAAATTACTTCGGCTACCATAAATCACCCCCAACTACCCCTTACCCCCCCAAACTAAGCCCAATCACTTTAAAATTACAAAAAATAACACAAACCATAGCAAACTATGCAAACTCACCCAAATTACTTCGGCTAACATAAATCAAACCCAACTACCCAATACCACCCCAAACTAAGAACAATCACTTTAAAATTACAAAAAATGTTACAAATCATAGCAAACTATGCCAAACTCACCTAAATTACTTCGGCTACCATAAATCACCCCCAAATACCCCCTACCACCCCAAACTAAGCCCAATCACTTTAAAATTACAAAAAATGCCACAAACCATAGCAAACTATGCAAACTCACCCAAATTACTTCGGTTACCATAAATCACCCCCAACTACCCCTTACCACCCCAAACTAAGCCCAATCATTTTAAAATTACAAAAAATGCTACAAACTATGCCAAACTCACCCAAATTACTTCGGCTACCATAAATCACCCCCAAATACCCCTTACCACCCCAAACTAAGCCCAATCACTTTAAAATTACAAAAAATGCTACAAACGATAGCAAACTATGCCAAACTCAACCAAATTACTTCGGCTACCATAAAACACCCCCAACTACCCCTTACCACCCTAAACTAAGCCCAATCACTTTAAAATTACAAAAAATGCCAGAAACCAGAGCAAACTATGCCAAACTCACCCAAATTACTTCGGCTACCATAAATCACTCCCAACGACTCCTTCCACCCCAAACTAAGCCCAATCACTTTAAAATTACAAAAAATGCTACAAACCATAGCAAACTATGCCAAACTCACCTAAATTACTTCGGCTACCATAAATCACCCCCAAATACCCCCTACCACCCCAAACTAAGCCCAATCACTTTAAAATTACAAAAAATGCTACAAACCATAGCAAAATATGCCAAATTCACCCAAATTACTTCGGCTAACATAAATCACCCCCAACTACCCCTTACCACCCCAAACTAAGAACAATCACTTTAAAATTACAAAATATGTTACAAATCATTGCAAACTATGCCAAACTCACCTAAATTACTTCGGCTACCATAAATCACACCCAACTATCCCTTACCACCCCAAACTAAGAACAATCACTTTAAAATTACAAAAAATGTTACAAATCATAGCAAACTATGCCAAATTCACTTAAATTACTACGGCTACCATAAATCACCCCCAACTACCCCTTACCACCCCAAACTAAGCCCAATCATTTTAAAATTACAAAAAATGCTACAAACTATGCCAAACTCACTCAAATTACTTCGGCTACTATAAATCACCCCCAAATACCCCTTACCACCCCAAACTAAGCCCAATCACTTTAAAATTACAAAAAATGCTACAAACGATAGCAAACTATGCTAAACTCAACCAAATTACTTCGGCTACCATAAATCACCCCCAACTACCCCCTACCACCGCAAACTAAGCCCAATCACTTTAAAATTACAGAAAATGTTACAAATCATAGTGAACGATGCCAAACTCACTTAAATTACTTCGTCTACCATAAATCACTCCCAACTACCCCTTACCACCCCTAACTAAGCCAATTTACTTTAAAATTACAAAAAATGCTACAAACCATAGCAAAATATGCCAATTTCACCCAAATTACTTCGGCTACCATAAATCACCCCCAACTACACCTTACTTCCCAAAAATAAGCCCATTCATTTTAAAATTACAAAAAAATGCTACAAATCATAGCAAACTATGTCAAACTCACCTAAATTACTTCGGCTACCATAAATCACACCCAACTATCCCTTACAACCCCAAACTAAGAACAATCACTTTAATATTACAAAAAATGTTACAAATCATAGCAAACTATGCCAAACTCACTTAAATTACTTCGGCTACCATAAATCACCCCCAACTACCCCTTACCACCCTAAACTAAGCCCATTCACTTTAAAATTACAGAAAATGTTACAAATCATAGTGAACTATGCCAAACTCACTTAAATTACTTCGTCTACCATAAATCACTTCCAACTACCCCTTACCTCCCCTAACTAAGCCAATTTACTTTAAAATTACAAAAAATGCTACAAATCATAGCAAACTATGCCAAACTCACCTAAACTACTTCGGCTACCATAAATCACCCCAAACTACCCCTTACCACCCCAAACTAAGAACAATCACTTTAAAATTACAAAAAATGTTACAAATCATAGCAAACTATGCCAAACACACCTACATTACTTCGGATACCATAGATCACCCCCAACTACCCCTTACCACCCCAAACTAAGAACAATCACTTTAAAATAAAAAAAAAATGCTACAAACCATAGAAAACTAAGCCAAACTCAACTAAATTACTTTAGCTTCCATAAATCACCCCCTACTACCCCTTACCTCGAGAGAATAAGCCCAAACAATTTAAAATTCCAACAAAATTCTAAAAACCATACCAAACTATTCCAAACTCACCTAAATTACTTTGGCTACCATAAATCACCTCCAACTACCCTTTACCACCCCAATATAAGCCCAGTCACTTTAAAATTACAAAAAATGCTACAAACGATAGCAAACTATGCCAAACTCACCTAAATTACTTTGGCTACCATAAATCACTCCCAACTACATCTTACCACTCCAAAATAAACCCAAACACTTTAAAATTATGCTAGATTTTCGTAAAAATATCTGAAAAATTCAAAATTCTGCAATTGAATTACAGAATTATTTTTGTGTTCGATATTAAATTTATACTTGGAGTGGCACCGCCAGCCCTGCCACCCCTGACGAGCCCGCTGCTGACTACTCTCCATCTAGGGAAACTTTTGAAAACAACGGAAAAATAATTTAGGGCGCCTGAATATGAAAATATCACTGTGTAATAAATTTAGACTGACATGGAACACTTAAAATTTCGATGTTTGTTTGTAATTTGATACAGGTCCATGAAGGAATGCATGTTAATGTAAACAAGTGTTAGTTTGTCGGATAGGCCGAATAAGATTTTTAACATTCCCGTCAAAATATTTATTTACTTTATAATGTAAATTTTACTAATTCATTTCGTAAAAATTATGACGGGCCATACGAGTACTCCTATGCAAGTATTATTTGGTACATATAAATTAATATTTTTGGTTATCAAAATTGTTTTAATACGCACTAGGCACGTGCACCTAATATAATTGTGAAAATTGCTGCTTCAGCGTCTGGAACGTCAACGTTGCCAAGGTCGAGGCGACGCATCAGTATTTAAAGTTCTATCGCTATTAAATAAATTGTTTTAATATAATAATCCAGATTTGTTCTTGCCGTTAACCAAAACTCTCCCTAGTCGATTTTCGAAAAATTTCCAGCGTCGGACCGGACTTCACTTATTTTCGTAATTTTGCAGCGTTGGACCGGATTTCACTGACATCATACGCTTAAGTATTGTGTGGTTATACACGTTTTACACTATTTATTTTACGTACATTGCGTTCATTATTGCTTTATATCATTTATAACTAAGATGGAGAAGTTTAAAAATCTACCGATGTACAAAAATCACACAGTATTATTCCCCTGAATGTGATGGAAATTGTCTTTTATACTAACTATGGTATTGGTATTGAAATTATAATACTGGAAAGGAGCTCAAAAGGTTCGCACTTTAATTGTCCAACAAATTGCGGCCAGGTTTTAATAATTTTTGTGCAGTTCAGAAGGAGATTATTATGCTAAAGAGTTTGTTTATTCTTAAGATAAGTCAAAATCATCTACATACTGTTCTGTTTGTGAGTTGACTGCAGCAAGAGAAATGTTTCCATTGTGTTTTCAACTTTATCATAACAGGATCAGCTAATTTGTAAACTTCGATTTTCCCGAAAATTATCTAACGTTAATTTCGATTTCCTGGAATCGCTCATAGATCACCTCCAAACTGCGTCTTTGCCTAAAGAATCTATTCAAGATTTTTTATCTCAGATATCAACCAAGGTATCTTGTTTGTCCAAATCATATTAAAGTACCCGGTCCTGGCAACGCAGGTTAATTTTAACAAATTTGTTTTTTTTGTGATTGGAAAAGTAGAGCATTCCTGTTTAATTGTATTATAATGCCGATTAGTCAACAGCACCAATACACCACTTTTGTCAACACTGCGTTTATTTAATCTACGTCCGGGCAACGCCGGGTACATTCAGCTAGTCACTAAATATCCCTAAAGCAAAAAGACCGCAAGCGGTCCTTGATGTTGGGATATGTAATACTCGTATATTTACGAGACTTAAAATGTAGGTATCCCGGTTTTATGTTTGTTTGATTGACCAGTTACCACGCTGCATTCATTCGACACACTCTTGCCGGGAATTGTTGTCTTATCGGCAAGATGAGATTTCATAACGGGCAGAACCCGGGTGCCAATATTAATAAATTTTGTACCACGTAGGAGCTACCTGATAATATTATGATTGTGATGGCAAAATTAGGCATTGAAAAACAAGCGAAGCGGTCTTTCTAACTTTACTACGGTGGCTGCTGCCACGACGAAGATGACAAAATGTCGTGAACGTTGTTTTCAGGAGCGGCTAATGCGGTTAGATAACAGATGCATTCGTCATGTACGACGTATAAACGTGCACGATTAGCACGTACGCGACGATAATGACGAAAAAACATTTGCGAACAAGTGCACGGTGCCGCTGCTTCCACGACGATGATGACGATAAATGCTAGTCTTGTACGTTGCTGGAGCTGCTGATGCGGTTGGATAACAAAATGATGCCTTTGTCATGTACGACGTATAAGCATGCACAACTAGCACGTACGCGAAGATGATGACGAAGAGAAACTGGGAACAAAACCCTTGTCTGCGGCGTCTACGACGAAGTTGACGGCAGGCCAAAGGCGCTGGTCTTGTCACGTGCTTCAATTGAACTCTCCAATACGGTTGGAAAACAAACGCCTTCGTTTGTCATAAACGACGTATAAACGTGCATACCTTGCACGTACGCGACGATGATGATGACAAATTGACGTTTGAGAACAAGACTTTGTAGAGGTTGGGTTCTGTTGCTACGAAGGTGATGACCTAAATGTTAGTCTTGTACGTTGTTGGAGCGTTCTCGATGGCGGTTGGGAAACAAGCGGAGTTTTTGTCATATACGACGTATAAACGTGCACAAGTTAGCACGTACGCAACGATGGTGACGATGACAGAAAACCCGGAAACAAAACCGCGGTCTGAGAAGCGTCCACAACGAAGTTGACGGCAAGCCAAAGACTTGGCCATCTAATGTACTTTGTTTGAACTCTCCAAAACGGTTGAATAACAGACGGCTTCGTTTCAACATGTACGACGTATAAACGTGCGCTCTTAAGCACGTAAGCGACGTTGACTTGTTGAGATTTGGGTACTGTTACGAAGATGATGACGGCCAAATATGCCAGTATTGTACGTTGCTGATGCTGCTAATGCGGTGGGATAACAAACGTACCTTTAGAGAGCGAAAGAGGCTATGGCTAGACCGATTCCAATGGCCAGTAGCCCTACCACTGCGAGGAGAGAAACATCTGTTTCCACAAATCCAGTGGGTGAGCTCTCAGCAAAACTGACTACACCGCCACCAGTCCCTGTGGCTGAGTAGGTATACCCGGGCCTAGCGCAAAAGAAAGAGACTGATAATATCCCAGTAATCGCACCCACTATCGATGTTGGAAAAAGCGCTGGAACCCCCTCCCTCAGTGGCATCAAGCCCCTGCGTGTGTGTTGACGCAAACGGGCGCCTAAGCACGTTAGTCCAAATGTTCCCCCACTTGGGCCGACCACCCGGTCCCAGCGTAAGCCTCCGGGGCCCAGTATCATCCATACGACGCCTGATATGGCAAATGGGGAAACCATTCTTGGTGATTAGGCACAAATGGCTGAAAGAGGGGACACCTCCGCATGGGAACCGCCTTTGTACAAGTCCGCAAAACCATTCCACCAACCAGTTCTAACTTACGCAGAAATTGTATGCCATGCCAGTCCTCAACCGCCCAACTCCCGGAGCTTCGTTGCCCGCAACGAAGTAGGGTGCAGTTAGTCACCGGCAGACCCGAGTACTGCCCCGTTCCGGCGAGAGGAGGATAAAAAAGCCCAGGTGTTAGCCACCTACCTGAACGAGCAGGTAGCAGTTGGCGCACCTGGAGACGACGACTCCCTGGCAACACTTATGCAATCGGGTATCAACGATACCCAAGCCGACATGCAAAACGCAGTGGACAGTTGGCTAACCACCAACTTTCCACACAACATACGACGAAAACCAAGACCAAAAAGGTCGACACACCACTATGGTCAGACCGAAACCGGGCGAGATGAACGAGCATCCGAATTCAAGAAGTGTCAAGATCTTTAAGGAACAGGCGTGGTTTGGCAGAGCGGATATTCTCTGGCAGGAGGGAAGATACGGGCAACCGCCTTCCTTCCGTAGCAAGTGTGGAGGAGTTTTACGGAGGAACTCTCGAGTCTCCTTCCCCCTATGACGACGAACCATTTGTTTCCAAACAACTGGGAGCAATCACCGACCTTGCCATCATTACTGCGGACGAAGGACTTGCTGCACGCGCTGGGTGGCAGGTGTCATCCCCTGGCAGTGACTGTGGCACAGTGCAAGCCGTTAAACTTATGTCTGTGCGCAAGCTGGCGGTACTGTTCAATAATGTGTGGTTCAGGAACGTCCAGTCCACCGCCTGGCAGGGTCTTCGAACTACACTGGTGCCAAAGGAAGGTGACCCAACCGATGCTTCAAACTATCGCCCAATCACCATCGGGTCTGCTTCACAGAGTGTTGGCAAGCCGCCTTTCCAAAGAGGTCGCGTTGTGTTAATCGCAGCGTGGCTTTGCGGAAATTGACGGAACACTTGCCAACTCCATGATATTCCTTGAGTATTTGAGGCTCCGCCGGCAGATGGGCAAGTCATATAGTGTGGTGTCGTTGGATCTGAGAAAAGCGTTTGACACCATGTCTCACCATTCGATTAGTAGGACGTTGCGTCGCTTCAATGTTCCTGAAGCGTTATCAAAGTACATCTTTTCCACTTTCGATGCGACCACCTTTATCAAAATAGGCACAGCAATGACGAGACCTATCAGGGTTCGCCGCGGAGTAAGACAGGGAAACCCACTGAGTCCGCTCCTATTCAATCTGGTAATGGACAAACTTTTGGAAAGTTTAAACAGCGGATACAAAGGAGGGCTTTTTCCAAAAGGCGAAAAGTGCGCCGCAATGGCATTTTCCGACGATTTAATCGTTATGGCAGATCACCACTTAGACGTGCCTCTGATGCTCGATGAGATCACGTTGTTCCTCGAGCGACGGGGTATGTCTTTGAACTACAAAAAGTGTGTGGCACTCGTAGCACAAGGGAGGATTGGAAAGTCAGTTGTTGTGAAAAGACCGATGTTTAATATTTCCGACCAGCCCATTAAACACTTCACAGCCCTAAATACTTTTAGATATTTAGGCCACCAATTTGGACACATAGGCATACAGAAGCCATCTTTACATAATTTAAACATCTGGCTAAAAAAACTTCCAGAGACCAGACCAAAAAAGTAATATGTTACGGTCTTTTGTGGTTCTCAAACTTTCTATGGCCTACAAAACCCTGCAGTGACCTCCAAGTTACTGCGAGCAACCGACAGACTAATAAGAATGCACTTCAAACGTTGCCAACACCTGAACGTGCATACTCCGGACGCCCTCTTACACGCAAGTGTGAGAGACGGTGGCCAGGGTATAATGGAATTGCGGCGGGCAATTCCGCGTATTTTTCTTGGACGTTTGTCAAAGTTGCTCACCAAAAACGATAGAGTACACTGAGCTGTGCTTACATCCGACCACAATACTGCGCGGATAGCCCGTCTATTAGAGATGTCGGGCGAAATTCCGGAATCTACTTTCTGGAGAGGGAGAATCGCTGGAGGAACCTTTTCCAGAGGCCTTGAACAATCTGTTCAGGATCCCTTAAGTAGAGGATTGATTATCGAAAAACCTATGGGCTGGTCTGGTCGGGACCACGTCCGTGCTATAGAGCTACGCACGGGCAATCTCCCAACAAAAGCCATACCGTCAATCCCAGTAGGTGAACGCCGATGTCGACATGGGTGCGAATGCGATGAATCCATAGCACATGTCCACTGACCCATGGGATGAGAATTCGCAGGCACAACAACGTTGTTGACAAGGTAGCAAGACATTGCCGCAAAGGTGGTTGGACGGTAGAGGAAGAACTGCACTTGCGGTCTGCAAATGGTCAGCTGCTCAAACCTGTCCTGGCGGTTCACCAGCCAAACCAGGTAGTCGTAGCAGATGTGCAGATAGCGTGGGACAGCGAGGATTTAAGTGTTCCGTTTGATCGTAAAAAGAACAAATACGCTGTTTCTGTCTTCCGCGGGGCTGCGCAGAGGCACTGGCCGGTTAAGGCGTTAATCTTCGCCCCGATAATCGTCGGCAAGCGCGGCATCTGGCCGCGATGCAATAACAAGGACTCGGCGATGTTGGAAATCCCTCCGGGCGTAGGAAGTTCCTGCGTCAATTCGGTCCTTAAATGGGGGGGTGTCGATTCATGCGACTTTTATGAAGTCCGTATGGTCGCGCCATTAACACCCGACAAGGCGCTCAAAACTTGAATGGTTAGAGTAGACACAACGACGTCTTTCGGAGTCTGGTTAGGAAATCGGACCGAGACGCCAAGGTACCTTCGTCCTTTGAACTAAATCACAGACGTTAAAAGCGCTAATACCGGGCGCCTATATCCCTTAGATCGCAAGATCACATGTCGCCTGCGCGATTAACCCATAGCCAAATGCCTCGTCATCTAATTAGTGACGCGCATGAATGTATTAACGAGATTCCCTCTGTCCCTACCTACTATCTAGCGAAACCACAGCCAAGGGAATGGGCTTAGAAAAATTAGCGGGGAAAGAGACCCTGTTGAGCTTGACTCAAGTCTGCCATTGTAAGGAGACATAAGAGGTGTAGCATAAGTGGGAGACTACGTTTACGTTGTCGGCGGTGAAATACAACTACTTTCATCGTTTCTTTACTTACTCGATGAGGCGCAACGAGTGCGCCGTTCGCTCTATGGCGACGGCTCTCACGGTGTTCTTGAGCCAAGCTCATAGAGTTGTGTACCGGACGCCGAGCCCTGTTCGTCTCGTATTCGTTTTCACGGTACGTTTCGGTCGTTCGGTCTGTTCGTGTGTTACGGGCACCGATTATAGCTCCCGCGTGATCCGATTTAAGGCCACTGCCAAGCGGGGAGTTTGACTGGGGCGGTACATCTGTCAAAAAATAACGCAGGTGTCCTAAGGCCAGCTCATCGAGGACAGAAACCTCGCGTAGAGCAAAAGGGCAAATTCTGGCTTGATCCCGATGTTCAGTACGAATAGGGACTGCGAAAGCACGGCCTATCGATCTTTTTGGCTTGAAGAGTTTTCAGCAAGAGGTGTCAGAAAAGTTACCACACGGATTTTTTGATCTTTCGATGTCGGCTCTTGCTATCATTGCGAAGTAGAATTTGCCAAGCGTCGGATTGTCTATCCCGTCAATAGGGATCTTGAGCATAGCATGAGTCATACCTGGACGGCAAGTGAGTTACTGATCCTTATAGGATTTTTCCCGGAGAATTTAAAAATTATTCCCATTCCCTTCTAGACCCCCTCCTGCTCCCCAATACATCATAAATATGTTTTAATTTTATTTTTCTCACATTAGGTACAACTGGCTGTTCTATTTATGCTGTTGTTATTAGGTTTTTGTTTGCTCCCTCCAATTTTTAATAAAAAAATTTGAATTATTTTTTTTTTATAGATGACCTACAATTTTTATGGCAGATTCCTATAGAACGCTTCGCGTAGGTTCTAAAAAATTGTCACAGTGCCCCCCTGCCCCCCTTTTTTTACAAAATTTCGTTTTTTCTAAAAAGTTTAAATTTAAACATCTGTAGAAAAAAAATGAAATGAAAAATTAGAAATCATGAACCAAAGGGTACCAGAAATTTTATGGAGATATAAACCCCGAAAACCGCAGGTCTCTATCTTATTCCGTTAGACCTGCCCACGATCCCCACCAAACACCTTTAGATCTAAGGAGTGGGAGAAGCTACGGAAAAGCTGGGGACGCCGTTCGTCATTGCCTGCAACTCGATTTGTTACTACAAAAATTCAAAAAGTTTCATCCATAAATAAGAAAGTTGCCCTCACTACCTCAGGCCTATTAGGGATCGTGAGCACAGTATTAGACGGAATCGAAGTGTTAAAAATGCCCAAACTCCAAATTTTTGTTTTTTTAATTGCAAATTTTTCTTTTTTTAAATGCACTAAAATTGTGTTTTATGAAAATTTCATTAATAATATCATACCCCAACTCTTTTAATTTTGTGACCTTTAATCTTATTTATGTCATTTTTAAATATTTCTATTTCACATCGTATAGAGCTTGAAATTCTGATTAATAATCTATCTATATATATAAAGCGAAGTGTCCTCACTGACACACTCATCTACACATTCACGCACTGATTCACCGACAAACCACAGCCCAAACCGTGAGGGCTGGCGACTTGAAATTTTAGACACGGGTGTATCAAGTGCCGAAAGTGAACGCTAATAAGGAGATTTTGCAAAATTCGGTCCGGTTCTTTGTATTTAAATAAAAACCGGTTAAAATAAACAAAAAATGATCGGCTCGCGGAGACCGTGTTTTTGTTAGAAGCACGTGTCTAGCCAAAACAACTTCGACGTCGGGCGACCGGTTTACAATAAAAGCACTTTCACTTTCTGCTTTCCTGATCATACTTTTGCCGTACCTAGCGAGGCTCAGATATTTAATTATAATTTTGATTTCAATTATAATGTCGATCCGTGACTCATTTAAAAATTACCAAACCACTCCAAATTTAATCCGTCTACATTAAACATCCTCAAATATCTCTTACCATTGCAAACTTTACCCAATCAACCTCAAAAAATTCCCGAAGTAAGCCAAACTGACATAAATTAGATCCGTTATCTTAAATCATCCCTTACCACCCTTTAGCAACACCAAGTAACTCCAATCACTTTAAAATAAAACAAAATGACACAAACCATAGCAGACTATTCTCACACTCACACACATTATTTCGGCTACCAAAATTCACCCCCAACTACCCCTTACCACCCCAAACTAAGCGAAATCACTTTAAAATTTAAAAAAATGATACAAACCATAGCAAACAAAGCCAAACTCACCCAAATTACTTCGGCTACCATAAATCACCCCCAACTACCCCTTACCACCCCAAACTAAGCCAAATCACTTTAAAATTACAAAAAATGATACAAACCATAGCAAACTAAGCCAAACTCACCCAAATTACTTCGGCTACCATAAATCACCCCCAACTACCCCTTAACACCCCAAACTAAGCCAAATCACTTTAAAATTACAAAAAATGATACAAACCATAGCAAACTAAGCCAAACTCACCCAAATTACTTCGGCTAGCATAAATCACCCCCAACTACCCCTAACCACCCCAAACTAAGCCAAATCACTTTAAAATTACAAAAAATGATACAAACCATAGCAAATTATGCCAAACTCACCCAAATTACTTCGGCTACCATAAATCACCCCCAACTTCCCCTTACCACCCCAAACTAAACCAAATCACTTTAAAATTACAAAAAATGATACAAACCATAGCAAACTAAGCCAAACTCACATAAATTAGTTCGGCTACCATAAATCACCCCCAACTACCCCTTACCACCCCTAAATGCCTTATCGTATTAAACCATAAAATATTAATAAATATCATAAAATATATTGTTTCGACTAATAGACGTTATTCTGAATATTAAATATGCTGATACCAATTTTGATTTTCTTCCACTTTCCAATAAACATTTATTCCAGTTGAGATGCAAACATAAACGTATTTCTGAATTGCAACACGCTGACGGGGCAAGCCCTACCGTCTCAACATGCGTGAATTTGTATAAACAGCTCTATGGTTTTTAACTTTATAGCGGTATAAACGCGGTGTAAGCGCTAGATTTTCGTGAAAATATCTGAAATTTTCGAAATTCTGCAATTGAATTACAGAACTATTGTTGTGTTCGATAGTGAATTTATATTTGGAGTGGCACTGCCAACTCTGCCACCCCTGACGAGCCCCTAGCTGAGTACTCTCCTTCCAGGGAAACTTTTGAAATCAACGGCAAAATAATTTAGGGCGCCTGAATGTGAAAATATCACTGTGTAATAAGTTCAGACTGACGTGGGACACTTGAAATTTCGATATTCGTTTGTAATTCGTCACAGGTCCATGAAGAAATGCATGTTAATGTAAACAAGTGTTAGTTTGTCGGAAAGGCCGCATAAGATTTTTAACATTCCCGTCAAAATATTTATTTACTTTAGAATGTTAATTTCTTAAATTCATTTCGTGAAAATTATGATGGGTCATACGAGTACACCTGTGCGAGTATTATTTGGTACATACAAATTAATCTCTTTTGTTATCCAAATTGTTTTTATACGCACTAGGCACGTGCACCTCATATAATTGTGAAAATTGCTGCTTCAGCGTCTGGAACGTTAGTACTCAACGTCGCCAAGGTCGAGGCGACGCATCGGTATTCGAAGTTCTATAGCTATTAAATAAATTATTTTAATATAATATTCCCCATTTGTTCTTGCCCTTAACCAAAACTCTCCCCAATCGATTTTCGAAAAATTTCCAGCGTCGGACCGGACTTCACTTATTTTCGTACGCTAATTTTTACGTTCAGTTAATGATAGTGGTGTATTTGTTCTTCACCAAACCTGCTCCGGCCAAAATCCGAAAGTTTCACTGACATCATACGCTTAAGTATTGTGTGCTCATACACGATTTACAGTATTTATTTTACGTACATTGCGTTTATTATGGTTCTGGATAATTTATAACTAAGATGGAGCAGTTTGAAAATCTAATAGTAAGCGGAGAACAAATACCACCATGTATAATTCCCGTGAAAAGTTATGGAAATAGTCTTTTTTACTATCTTTCCTATTGCATTTTTAATACCGGAAATAGAGCTCAAGAGGTTCGCACTTTAATTCTTCATTTTAAAATTACCAAAATTTTTGTAAATTTTACCTGAATACGTTAAACACCCCAAACATAACGCACCATTCCAAACTATCCCTAAAAGTCATACACTTACCATTCAAAACTACTCCAGGTCAACCCATAATTAAAAAAAAAATTACGAATTCTAAGCAAACTACGCCAAACTCGCATAAATGACTTCGAACTCCCCTAAATCACCCCAACCACTTCTTACCAAGCCAAACAAAGCCCAATCACATTATAATTACCGAAAATTTCGTTTAATCCTGCCAACTATCAATAACCATATAACCAACAATCCTCAAAGAAAGCCATATCATTCGAAACAACCCCAAATCAACCTAATATTTTTGCATTTTTTTGAACCATAGCAAATCACGCCAAATTAACATAAATAACTTCGACTTTTTTTATCCATAATTCCCAAATACTTCGTTTTTATGGTGTGAAATTTTGTATTTATATATTTCAACATTATCTTTAACGTTGTCAGAGAACTATGTTCAGACCTACAGCCCTTCCACCCGGGCGGCCATTTGGACCACCCCTATTTTGGAGTGGGGTGCCGCCCGCTTCTTATATTTAAGTTTGTAAATACAGTGTTGTAAGGAGAGGTTTAAGTTTAAGTCAAGTGAAGAGAAGTAAGAGAGTTGTTGAGATTAAAGTTCGTTGTATAGTTATTGTAATAAAAAAGTGTGTTGACCCAGCCACTTCGTTTCATGTTTAAAAACTCTTATACAAACTAAATGCGAATAATTTGGAATAATTTAGCTTCTCTGTCAACTCTCCTTCTCTTGAAACTTTTGAAAACAACGACAAAATTATTTAGGGCGCCTGGATTTGAAAATATCACTCTGTGTAATAAGTTCAGACTGACTAGAGTGAAAAGAAAGGAGCTTGCACCCAGAAACGAAATTAAATGGAACACTTGAAGTTGCAATATTTGTTTGTAATTCGTCACAAGTCCATGAAGGAATGCGTGTTAATGTAAACAAATGTGAGTTTATTGGAGATGCCGAATAAGATTTTTACATTATTGAAGCAGCTTGAGCCTGCCACGTCAAGGGCAAAGTCACAAACGTGAAAAGGCTATGCTCGATTTGGTTTTATTCAATATCTATGCAGAAATTCGCACATTCCAAGCATTGGATAAGCCTTTCTTATCGTTTCTTAGAATCGCGGTCGCGGTGTTTAATTTTAACACAACTACAATTGTGAAAATTGCTGCTCCAGCGTCGGAAATTGTTCGCAAAGTCGCCAAATTCGATGAGGCGACGCATCAGTGTTCGAAGGTCTACCGCTATCAAATAAAGTATTTTAATTTAACATTTGATCCTCGCGTTAACCAAATCTGCCCCCAATCAATTTTCGAAAAATTACCAGCGTCGAACCGGACTCCACTTATATTTGTACGCTAATTTTTACGTTCAGTTAATGGTAGTGGTGTATTTGTTTTTCACCAAATTTGCCCTGGCTGAAATCCGAAATTTTCACCGTTGTATGTACCAGATATCACTGACATTCATACCCTTAATAATTATGTGCTTATACACGTTTTACACTATTTATTTTACGTACAATGTGTTCATTATTGCTTTACATCATTTATAACTAAGATGGAAAAGTTTGAAAATCTAGCGATGTACAATTACCACACCGTATTATGAAAGGTGATGGAAATTGTCTTTTTTAATATCTATGGTATTGGTATTGATATTTTTATACTAGAACGGGAGCTCAAGAGGTTCGCACTTTAATTGTTCAACAAGTTTGTGTTAATGTAAACAAGTGTGAGTCCGTCGGAGAAGCCGAATAAGATTTTTACATCACAAATACACCACTTTTGTCAACACTGCGTTTATTTAATCTTCGTCCGGGCAACGCCGGGTACATTCAGCTAGTTAATGTATGAAAGTCAGTGAAGTCTGGTACAACGGTGCAAATTTCGGATTTCAGCCGGGGCAAATTTGGTGAAAAACAAATACACCACTATCATTTACTGAACGTAAAAATTAGCGTACAAATATAAGTGGAAGTGGAGACTTCGTTAACGCGAGGAACAAATCAACCACCAAGGAAATGTGTAATTAAAATGCGTTATTTGATAGCGATAGACCTTCGAACACTGATGCGTCGCCTCATCGAATTTGGCGATTTTGCGAACAGTTTCCAACGCTGGAGCAGCAATTTTCACAACTGTAGTTGTGTTAAAATTAAATACCGCGATCGAGTACTGCTCCACACGCTGAACCAGCTATTCTCGAATCTAAGATACCATAATAAAGGCTTATCCAATGCTTGGTATGTGCGATTTTCTGGATGGACCAAATCAAGCATCGCCTTTTCACGTTTGTGACCTTGCCCTTGACGTGGCAGGCTCGAGCTGCTTCAATAATGTAAAAATTTTATTAGGCCTCCCCAATAAACTCACACTTGTTTACATTAACACGCATTCCTTTATGGACTTGTGACGAATTACAAACAAACATTGCAACTTCAAGTGCTCCATTTAATTTCGTTTCTGTGTGCAGGCTCCTTTCTTTCACTCAAGTTAGTCTGAACTTATTACACAGAGTAATACTTTCAAATTCAGGCGCCCTAAATAATTTTGTCGTTGATTTCAAAAGTTTCAAGAGAAAGAGAGTTTACAGAAAAGCTGAATTATTCCAAATTACTCCCATTTAGTTCTCTGAAAACGTTAAAGACAATGTTGAAATATATAAATACAAAATTTCACACCATAAAAACGATGTATTTGAGGTAGTTTCGGATGATAATTGGATGATGATGATGATGATGATAGATGATGATAATGATTTTTGGGGATTGTTTGGAATGGTTATTGATGGTTGGCGGGGTTTAGCTTTGGTGGATTAAACAAAACATTTGGTAATTTTAATGTGATTTAGTTTAGCTGGGTTTGGTAAGAAGTGGTTGGAATGAAATAGCGGAAGTCGTAGCAATTTATGCGAGTTTAGCGTAGTTTGCTTGGAATTCGTAATTTTTTTTTAACTTTTTTAATCACTTTTCAGGGGATTATACGTGGTGGAATTTGTACCCCGCTTACTATTAGATTTTCAAACTGCTCCATCTTAATAAATAATGCAGAGCAATAATGAACACAATGTACGTAAAATAAATAGTGTAAATGGTGTATAAGCACACATTACTTAAGCGTATGATGTCAGTGAAATCCGGTCAAACTGCCAATTTCGGATTTCGGCCGGAGCAGATTTGGTGAAGAACAAATACACCGCTATCATTAAATGAACGTAAAAGTTAGCGTACGAATAAAAGTGGAGTCCGGTCCGACGCTTAAAATTTTTCGAAAATCGATTGGGAGGGAATTGGTTAACGGCAAGAACAAATCGGGAATATTATATTAAAAGAATTTATTTAATAGCGATAGAACTTTGAATACTGATGCGTCGCCTCGACCTTAGCGACGTTGAGTACCAGCGTTCCAGACGCTGAAGCAGCAATTTTCACAATTATATTAGGTGCACGTGCCTAGTGCTTATTAAAAAAATTTGGATAACAAAAAAGATAAGTTTGTATGTACCAAATAATACTCGTAAAGTTGTACTCGCATGGCCCGTCATAATTTTCACTAAATGAATTTAATTAACATTCAAAAGTAAATAAATATTTTGACGGGAATGTGAGGGATGTAAAAATCTTATTCGGCCTCTCCGACAAATTAAACACTTGTTTACATTAACATGCATTACTTCATGGACCTGTGACGAATTACAAACAAATATCGAAATTTCAAGTGTTCCATTAGATTTCGTTTCTGGATGCAAGCGGTTTTTTTCATTCTTGTCAGTCTGAACTTATTACACAGTGATATTTTCAAATCCAGGCGCCTTAAATTATTTTCTCGTTGATTTCAATACTTTCACTATAAGGAGAATAGTCAGCAGTGGGGATCGTCAGGGTTGGCAGAGCCACTCCAAGAATAAATTTAATATCGAACACAAAAATAGTTCTGTAATTCAATTGAAGAAATTCGAATTTTTCAAATACTTTCACAAAAATCTAGCGCTTACATCGCATTTAATACCACTTTAGCAGATTTAAAGTTTAAAATCAGTTCTTTATACAATGGAGGAAGAGTCATTATTTGCGATTTAAAATGCACGCTTGATAAGAACGAAGCGCTTGCAATTCATAACATACATTTATGTTTGCATCGCAACTGGAATAAATATTGGAAGGTGGAAGAGAATCAAAATTGGTATCAGCATATTTAATATTCAGAATAACGTCTATTAGTCAAGACAATATATTTTATGTCCAGATATTTATTAATATTTTATGATTTAATACGATAAGGCATTTTTAATTGCCACAACCAAATGTAAGATTTTGATTGATTATGATTATTTAGATATTAACATGCCTTTTTTTTGTATTATTTATGTAATAAATTAAATCAAAGAGTATTATTTCATTATTTATAGATGCACATTGTGTATGGTAGTAGTTGGTAGTTGGTAGTTGGAAATGATTTATGGTAGCCGAAGTAATTTAGGTGAGTTTGGCATAGTTTGCTATGGTTTGTAGCATTTTTTATAGTGATTGGGCTTTGCTTGGGGTGGAAAGGGGTAGTTGGAGGTGATTAATGGTAGCCAAAGTAATTTAGGTGAGTTTGGCATAGTTTGCTATGGTTTGTAGCATTTTTTATAGTGATTGGGCTTTGCTTAGGGTGGTAAGGGGTAGTTGGGGGTGATTTATGGTAACCGAAGTAATTCAGGTGAGTATCGCATAGTTTGCTATGGTTTGTAGCATTTTTTGTAATTTTAAATTGATTGGGCTTAGTTTGGGGTGGTAAGGGGTAGTTGGAAGTGATTTATGGTAGCCGAAATAATTTAGGTGAGTTTGGCATAGTTTGCTATGATTTGTAGCATTTTTTGTAATTTTAAAATGATTGGTGTTGTTGGGGGTGATTTATGGTAGCCGAAGTAATTTGGGTGAGTTTGGCCTAGTTTGCTATGGTTTGTAGCATTTTCTGTAAATTTAAAATGATTGGGCTTAGTTTGGGGTGGTAAGGAGTAGTTGGGGGTGATTTATAGTAGACAAAGTAAATTGGGTGGGTTTGGCATAGTTTGCTATGGTTTGAAGCATTTTTTGTAATTTTATAGTGATTGGGCTTTGTTTGGGCTGGTAAAGGGTAGTTGGGTGTGATTTATGGTAGCCGAAGTAATTTAGGTAAGATTGGCATAGATTGCTATGGATTGTAACATTTTTTGTAATTTTAAAATGATTGGGTTTAGTTTGGGGTGGTAAGGGGTAGTTGGGGGTGATTTATGGTAGCTTAAGTAATTGGGGTGAGTTTGGCATAGTTTGTAACATTTTTTGGAATTTTTAAGTGATTGTGATTATTTTGGGGTGGTAAGGGGTAGTTGGGGGTGATTTATAGTAGACGAAATAATTTGGGTGAGTTTGGCATAGTTTGCTATGGTGTGTATAATTTTTTGTAATTTTAAAGTGATTGGGCGGAGTTTGGGGAGATAGGGGGTATTTGGGGGTGATTTATGGTGACCGAAGTAATTTAGGTGAGTTTGGCATAGTTTGCTATGGTTTGTAGCATTTTTTGTAATTTTAAATTGATTGGGCTTAGTTTGGGGTGGTAAGGGGTAGTTGGAAGTGATTTATGGTAGCCGAAGTAATTTAGGTGAGTTTGGCATAGTTTGCTATGATTTGTAGCATTTTTTGTAATTTTAAAATGATTGGTGTGGTTGGGGGTGACTTATGGTAGGCGAAGTAATTTGGGTGAGTTTGGCATAGTTTGCTATGGTTTGAATAATTTTTTGTAATTTTAAAGCGATTGGGCTTAGTTTTTAGGTGGTAAGGGGTAGTTGGGGTTGATTTATCATAGCTGAAGTAATTTGAGTGAGTATGGCATAGTTTGCTATGGTTTGTATAATTTTTTGTAATTTTAAAGTGATTGGGTTTAGTTTTGGGTGGGAAGGGGTAGTTGGGGGTGATTTATGGTAGATGAAGTAAATTAGGTGAGTTTGGCATAGTTTGCTATGGTTTGTAGCATTTTTTGTAATTTTAAATTGATTGGGCTTAGTTTGGGGTGGTAAGGGGTAGTTGGAAGTGATTTATGGTAGCCGAACTAACTTAGGTGAATTTGGCATAGTTTGCTATGATTTGTAGCATTTTTTGTAATTTTAAAATGATCGGGCTTAGTTTGAGGTGGTAAGGGGTAGTTGGGGTTGATTTATAATAGCCGAAGTAATTTGGGTGAGTTTGGCATAGTTTTCTATGGTTTGTAGCATTTTTTGTAATTTTATAGTGATTGGGCTTAGTTTGGGGTTGTAAGAGGTAGTTTGGGGGTGATCTATGGTAGCCGAAGTAATTTAGGTGAGTTTGGCATAGTTTGCTATGGTTTGTAGCATTTTTTGTAATTTTAAATTGATTGTGCTTAGTTTGGGGTGGTAAGGGGTAGTTGGAAGTGATTTATGGTAGCCGAAGTAATTTAGGTGAGTTTGGCATAGTTTGCTATGATTTGTAGCATTTTTTGTAATTTTAAAATGATTGGTGTGGTTGGGGGTGATTTATGGTAGCCGAAGTAATATGGGTGAGTTTGGCCTAGTTTGCTATGGTTTGTAGCATTTTCTGTAATTTTAAAATGATTGGGCTTAGTTTGGGGTGGTAAGGAGTAGTTGGGGGTGATTTATAGTAGACAAAGTAAATTGGGTGGGTTTGGCATAGTTTGCTATGGTTTGAAGCATTTTTTGTAATTTTATAGTGATTGGGCTTTGTTTGGGCTGGTAAAGGGTAGTTGGGTGTGATTTATGGTAGCCGAAGTAATTTAGGTAAGATTGGCATAGATTGCTATGGATTGTAACATTTTTTGTAATTTTAAAATGATTGGGTTTAGTTTGGGGTGGTAAGGGGTAGTTGGGGGTGATTTATGGTAGCTTAAGTAATTGGGGTGAGTTTGGCATAGTTTGTAACATTTTTTGGAATTTTTAAGTGATTGTGATTATTTTGGGGTGGTAAGGGGTAGTTGGGGGTGATTTATAGTAGACGAAATAATTTGGGTGAGTTTGGCATAGTTTGCTATGGTGTGTATAATTTTTTGTAATTTTAAAGTGATTGGGCGGAGTTTGGGGAGATAGGGGGTATTTGGGGGTGATTTATGGTGACCGAAGTAATTTAGGTGAGTTTGGCATAGTTTGCTATGGTTTGTAGCATTTTTTGTAATTTTAAATTGATTGGGCTTAGTTTGGGGTGGTAAGGGGTAGTTGGAAGTGATTTATGGTAGCCGAAGTAATTTAGGTGAGTTTGGCATAGTTTGCTATGATTTGTAGCATTTTTTGTAATTTTAAAATGATTGGTGTGGTTGGGGGTGACTTATGGTAGGCGAAGTAATTTGGGTGAGTTTGGCATAGTTTGCTATGGTTTGAATAATTTTTTGTAATTTTAAAGCGATTGGGCTTAGTTTTTAGGTGGTAAGGGGTAGTTGGGGTTGATTTATCATAGCTGAAGTAATTTGAGTGAGTATGGCATAGTTTGCTATGGTTTGTATAATTTTTTGTAATTTTAAAGTGATTGGGTTTAGTTTTGGGTGGGAAGGGGTAGTTGGGGGTGATTTATGGTAGATGAAGTAAATTAGGTGAGTTTGGCATAGTTTGCTATGGTTTGTAGCATTTTTTGTAATTTTAAATTGATTGGGCTTAGTTTGGGGTGGTAAGGGGTAGTTGGAAGTGATTTATGGTAGCCGAACTAACTTAGGTGAATTTGGCATAGTTTGCTATGATTTGTAGCATTTTTTGTAATTTTAAAATGATCGGGCTTAGTTTGAGGTGGTAAGGGGTAGTTGGGGTTGATTTATAATAGCCGAAGTAATTTGGGTGAGTTTGGCATAGTTTTCTATGGTTTGTAGCATTTTTTGTAATTTTATAGTGATTGGGCTTAGTTTGGGGTTGTAAGAGGTAGTTTGGGGGTGATCTATGGTAGCCGAAGTAATTTAGGTGAGTTTGGCATAGTTTGCTATGGTTTGTAGCATTTTTTGTAATTTTAAATTGATTGTGCTTAGTTTGGGGTGGTAAGGGGTAGTTGGAAGTGATTTATGGTAGCCGAAGTAATTTAGGTGAGTTTGGCATAGTTTGCTATGATTTGTAGCATTTTTTGTAATTTTAAAATGATTGGTGTGGTTGGGGGTGATTTATGGTAGCCGAAGTAATATGGGTGAGTTTGGCCTAGTTTGCTATGGTTTGTAGCATTTTCTGTAATTTTAAAATGATTGGGCTTAGTTTGGGGTGGTAAGGAGTAGTTGGGGGTGATTTATAGTAGACAAAGTAAATTGGGTGGGTTTGGCATAGTTTGCTATGGTTTGAAGCATTTTTTGTAATTTTATAGTGATTGGGCTTTGTTTGGGCTGGTAAAGGGTAGTTGGGTGTGATTTATGGTAGCCGAAGTAATTTAGGTAAGATTGGCATAGATTGCTATGGATTGTAACATTTTTTGTAATTTTAAAATGATTGGGTTTAGTTTGGGGTGGTAAGGGGTAGTTGGGGGTGATTTATGGTAGCTTAAGTAATTGGGGTGAGTTTGGCATAGTTTGTAACATTTTTTGGAATTTTTAAGTGATTGTGATTATTTTGGGGTGGTAAGGGGTAGTTGGGGGTGATTTATAGTAGACGAAGTAATTTGGGTGAGTTTGGCATAGTTTGCTATGGTTTGAATAATTTTTTGTAATTTTAAAGTGATTGGGCTTAGTTTTTAGGTGGTAAGGGGTAGTTGGGGTTGATTTATCATAGCTGAAGTAATTTGGCTGAGTATGGCATAGTTTGCTATGGTTTGTATAATTTTTTGTAATTTTAAAGTGATTGGGTTTAGTTTTGGGTGGGAAGGGGTAGTTGGGGGTGATTTATGGTAGATGAAGTAATTTGGGTGAGTTTGGCATAGTTTGCTATGGTTTGTATAATTTTTTGTAATTTTAAAGTGATTGGGATTAGTTTTGGGTGGGAAGGGGTAGTTGGTGTTGATTTATGGTAGCTGGAGTAATTTGAGTGAGTTTGGCATAGCTTGCTATGGTTTGTAGCATTTTTTGTAATTTTAAAGTAATTGGGCTTAGTTTGGGGTGGTAAGGTGCAGTTGGAGGTGATTTATGGTAACCGAAGTAATTTACGTGAGTTTGCCATAGTTTGCTATAGTTTGTAGCATTTAAATGACATGATAGGTGTCATTTTAATATATTACTAGCTGAATGTACCCGGCGTTGCCCGGACGTAGATTAAATAAACGCAGTGTTGACAAAAGTGGTGTATTTGTGATGTAGACTAATCGACATTATAATACAATTAAACAGGAATGCTCTACTTTTGCAATCACAAAATAAACAAATTTGCTGAAATTAACCTGCATTGCCAGGACCGGGTACTTCAATATGATTTGGAAAATGACGATAATTTCGTTTCTGGGTGCAAGCTCCTTTTTTTTCACTCTTTTTCACTCTTCAAGAGAAGGAGAGTTGACAGAGAAGCTGAACTATTCCAAATTATTCCCATTTAGTTCTCTAACAACGTTAAAGAATGTCGTCGAGGAATGTTGAAATATATAAATACATAATTTCACACCATAAAAACGATGTATTTGGTGTAGTTTCGGATGATAAGGGTTTTTTTGGGGATTGTTTTGAATGGTTATTGATGGTTGGCGGGGTTTAGCTTTGGCGGATTAAACGAAACTTTTGGTAATTTTAATGTGATTGGGTTTAGTTTGGCTTGGTAAGAAGTGGTTGGGGTGATATAGCGGAAGTCGAAGTAATTTATGTGAGTTTAGCGTAGTTTGCTTGGAATTCGTAATTTTTTTACATTTTAGGTTGATGTGGGGTAGTTTGGAATGGCAAGTGTATGATTTTTGAGGGTAGTTTGGAATGGTACATTAGGTTTAGGGGTGTTTAACGTATTCAGGTAAAATATACAGAAAATTTGGTAATTTTAAAATGAACAATTATAGTGCGAACCTCTTGAGCTCTATTTTCGGTAATAAAATGCAATAGAAAAGATAGTAAAAAAGACTATTTCCAGTCGTTTTCAGAGGAATTATACGTGGTGGTATTTGTACCCCGCTTACTATTCGTCCATCTTAGTTATAAATAATGCAGAACAATAATGAACCCAATGTACATAAAATAAATAGTGTAAATCGTGTATAAGCACACATTACTTATGATGTCAGTGAAATTCGGTAAAACTGCAAATTTCGGATTTTGGCCGGAGCAGGTTTGGTGAAGATCAAATACACCACTATCATTAAATGAACGTAAAAATTAGCGTACGAATAAAAGTGGAGTCCGGTCCGACGCTTAAAATTTTTCGAAAATCGATTGGGAGAGAATTGGTTAACGGCAAGAACAAATCGGGAATATTATATTAAAAGAATTTATTTAATAGCGATAGAACTTCGAATACTGATGCGTCGCCTCGACCTTGGCGACGTTGAGTACCAGAGTTCCAGACGCGGAAGCAGCAATTTTAACAATTATATTAGGTGCACGTGCCTAGTGCGTATTAAAGAATTTGGATTACCAAATAATACTCGCGCAGGTGTACTCGAATGGCCCGTCATAATTTGCACAAAATGAATTAACATACTAAAGTAAATAAATATTTTGACGGGAATGTGGTGGATGTAAAAATCTTATTCGGCCTCTCCGACAAACTAACACTTGTTTACATTAACATGCATGCCTTCATGGACCTGTGACGAATTACAAACAAATATCTAAATTTCAAGTGTTCCATTTGATTTCGTTTCTGGATGCAAGCGGTTTTTTTCACTCTTGTCAGTCTGAACTTATTACATAGTGATATTTTCACATCCAGGTGCCCTAAATTTATTTTGCCGATGATTTCAAAAATTTTTCTGGAAGGAAAGTAGTCAGCAGTGGGGCTCGTCAGGGGTGGCAGGGTTGGCAGTGCCACTCCAAGTATAAATTTACTATCGAACACAAAATTAGTTCTGTAATTCAGTTGCAGAATTATGAATTTTTCAGATATTTTCACGAAAATTTAGCGCTTACACCGCCACTGGTATGAATGTCAGTGATATCTGGTACATACAACGGTGAAAATTTCGGGGCAAATTTGGTGAAAAACAAATACACCACTATCATTAACTAAACGTAAAAATTAGCGTACAAATATAAGTGGAGTCCGGTCCGATGCTGATAGTTTTTCGAAAATTGATTGGGGGCAGATTTGGTTAACGCGAGGATCAAATGTTAAATTAAAATACTTTATTTGATAGCGGTAGACCTTCGAACACTGATGCGTCGCCTCATCGAATTTGGCGACTTTGCGAACAGATTCCCACGCTGGGGCAGCAATTTTCACAATTGTAGTTGTGTTAACATTAAACACCGCGATCGAGTACTGCTCCACACGCTGAACCAGCAATTCTCGAATTCTAAGAAACGATAAGAAAGGCTTATCCAACGCTTGGTATGTGCGAATTTCTGCATAGACACTCAATCAAACTAAATCGAGCATCGCCTATTCACGTTTGTGACCTTGCCCTTGACGTGGCAGGCTCCAGCTGCTTCAATAATGTAAAAATCTTATTCGGCCTCTCCAATAAACTCACATTTGTTTACATTAACACGCATTTCCTCATGGACTTGTGACGAATTACAAACAAATATTGCAACTTCAAGTGTTCCATTTAATTTCGTTTCTGGGTGCAAGCTCCTTTCTTTTCACTCTAGTCAGTCTAAACTTATTACACAGAGTTATATTTTCAAATCTAAGCGCCCTAAAGAATTTTGTCGTTGTTTTCAAAAGTTTCAAGAGAAGGAGAGTTGACATAGAAGCTAAATTATTCCAAATTATTCCCATTTAGTTCTCTGACAACGTTAAAGACAATGTTGAAATATATAGATACAAAATTTTACACCATAAAAACGAAGTATTTAGGAATTATGTATATAAAAATTCGAAGTTATTCTTCGCTCTTGAGCTCTATTTCCGGTATTAAAAATGCAATAGGAAAGATAGTAAGAAAGACTATTTCCATCACTTTTCTTAGTTATAAATAATGCAGAACAATAATGAACGCAGTGTACGTAAAATAAATAGTGTAAATAAATCGTGTATAAGCATACAATACTGTGTATGATGTCAGTGAAAATTTTGGATTTCGGCCGGAGCAGGTTTGGTGAAGAACAAATACACCACTATCATTAACTGAACGTAGAAATTAGCGTACGAAAATAAGTGAAGTCCGGTCCGACGCTGGAAATTTTTCGAAAATCGATTGGGGAGAGTTTTGGTTAACGGCAAGAACAAATCGTGAATATTATATTTAAATAATTTATTTAATAGCGATAGAACTTTGAATACCGATGCGTCGCCTCGACCTTGGCGACGTTGAGTACCAGCGTTCCAGACGCTGAAGCAGCAATTTTCACAATTATATGAGGTGCTCGTGCCTAGTGCATATGAAAACAATTTGGATAACAAAAGTGATTAATTTGTATGTACCAAATAATACTCGCACAGGTGTACTCGTAAGGCCCGTCATATTTTTCACAAAATCAATTTAAGAAATTAAAATTCTAAAGTAAATAAATATTTTGACGGGATTTAACAATCTTATTCGGCCTCTCCGACAAACTAACACTTGTTTACATTAACATACATGCATTCCTTCATGGAACTGTGACGAATTACAAACAAATATCGAAATTTCAAGTGTTCCATGTCAGTCTGAACTTATTACACAGTGATATTTTCACATTCAGGCGCCCTAAATTATTTTGCCGATGATTTATAAAGTTTCCCTGGAAGGAGAGTAGTCAGCAGGGGGCTCGTCAGGTGTGGCAGGGTTGGCAGTGCCACTCCAAATATTAATTTACTATCGAACACAAAAATAGTTCTGTAATTCAACTGTAGAATTTCGAATTTTTTAGATATTTTTACAAAAATCTAGCGCTTACACCGCCTTTATACCTCTTTAAAGTTAAAAACCATAGAGCTATTTATACATATGCACGCATGTTGAAAAGGTAGGGCTTGCCCCGTCAGCGTGTTGCAATTCAGAAATACCTTTATGTTTGCATCTCAAATGGAACAAATATTTATTGGAAGGTAGAAGAGAATCTAAATAGGTATCAGCATATTTAATATTCAGAATAACGTCTATTAGTCGAAACAATATATTTTATGCGCAGATATTTATTAATATTTTATGATTTAATACGATAAGGAATTTATAAATGACAACCAAATAGAAGATTTTGATTGAAAATGATTATTAATTCATGGTAGCCGAAGTAATTTAAGTGAGTTTGGCATAGCTTGCTATGTTTTGTAGCATTTTTTGTAATTTTAAATTGATTAGGATAATTTTGGGGCGGTAAGGGGTAGTTGGGGGCGATTTATGGTAGCCGAAGTAATTTAGGTGAGTTTGACATAGTTTGCTATGGTTTGTATAATTTTTGTAATTTTATAGTAATTCGGCTTATTTTGGGGTGGTAAGAGGTAATTGGGGTTGATTTATGGTAGCCTAAGAAATTTAGGTGAGTTTGGCATAGTTTGCTATGGTTTGTAGCATTTTTTCTAATTTTAAAGTGATTGGGCTTAGTTTGGGGTGGTAAGGGGTAGTTGGGGGTGATTTATGGTAGCCGAAGTAATTTAAGTGAGTTTGACATAGTTTGCTATGGTTTGTAACATTTTTTGTAATTTTAAAGTGATTGGGCTTATTTTTGGGTGGTAAGGGGTAGTTGGGGGTGATTTATGGTAGCCGAAGTAATTTAATTGAGTTTGACATAGTTTGCTATGGTATGTAACATTTTTTGTAATTTTAAAGTGATTGGGCTTATTTTGGGGAGGTAAGGGGTAGTTGGGGGTGATTTATGATAGCCGAAGTAATTTAGTTGAGTTTAGAATAGTTTGCTATGGTTTGTAGCATTTTTTGTAATTTTAAAGTGATTGGGCTTAGTTTGGGGTGGTAAGGCGTAGTTGGGGGTGATTTATGGTAGCCGAAGTAATTTAAGTAAGTTTGACATAGTTTGCTGTGGTATGTAACATTTTTTGTAATTTTAAAGTGATTGGGCTTATTTTGGGTAGGTAAGGGGTAGTGGGGGGTGATTTATGGTAGCCGAAGTAATTTAGGTGAGTTTGCAATAGTTTGCTATGGTTTGTAGCATTTTTTGTAATTTTAATGTGATTGGGCTTAGTTTGGGGTGGTAAAGGGTAGTTGGGGGTGATTTATGGTAGTCGAAGTAATTCAGGTGAGTTTGAGATAGTTTGCTATGGTTTGTAGCATTTTTTGTAATTTTAAAGTGATTGGGTTTAATTTGTGGTTTGTAAGGGGTGATTGGGGGTGATTTATGGTAGCCGAAGTAATTTAAGTGAGTTTGACATAGATTGGTATGGTTTGTAACATTTTTTGTAATTTTAAATTGATTGGGTTTAGTTTGTGGTTGGTAAGGGGTAGTTGGGGGTGATTTATGGTAGCCGAAGTAATTTAAGTGAGTTTGGCATAGTGTGCTATGGTTTGTAGCATTTTTTGTAATTTTAAAGTGATTGGGTTTAATTTGTAGTTTGTAAGGGGTGATTGGGGGTGATTTATGGTAGCCGAAGTAATTTAAGTGAGTTTGACATAGATTGGTATGGTTTGTAACATTTTTTGTAATTTTAAAGTGATTGGGTTTAGTTTGTGGTTGGTAAGGGGTAGTTGGAAGTGATTTATGGTAGCCGAAGTAATTTAAGTGAGTTTTGCATAGTGTGCTATGGTTTGTAGCATTTTTTGTAATTTTAAAGTGATTGGGCTTATTTTGGGGTGGTAAGGGGTAGTTGGGGGTGATTTATGGTAGCCAAAGTAATTTAGGGGAGTTTGGCATAGTTTGCTACGGTTTGTAGAATTTTTTTGTAATTTTAAAGTGATTGAGAATATTTTGGGGTGGAAAGGGGTAGTTGGGGGTGATTTATGGAAGCCGAAGTAATTTAGATGAGTTTGGCATAGTTTGATATGGCTTGTAACACTTTTTTGTAATTTTAAAGTGATTGGGCTTATTTTGGGGTTGTATGGGGTAGTTCGGAGTGGTTTATGGTAGCCGAAGTAATTTAGGGGAGTTTGGCATAGTTTGCTACGGTTTGTAGAATTTTTTTGTAATTTTAAAGTGATTGAGTCTATTTTGGGGTGGTAAGGGGTAGTTGGTGGTGATTTATGGAAGCCGAAGTAATTTAGATGAGTTTGGCATAGTTTGATATGGCTTGTAACATTTTTTGTAATTTTAAAATGATTGGGCTTATTTTGGGGTTGTAAGGGGTAGTTGGGGGTGATTTATGATAGCCAAAGTAATTTAGGGGAGTTTGGCACAGTTTGCTACGGTTTGTAGAATTTTTTTGTAATTTTAAAGTGATTGAGCCTATTTTGGGGAGGTAAGGGGTAGTTGGGGGTGATTAATGGAAGCCGAAATAATTTAGATGAGTTTGGCATAGTTTGATATTGCTTGTAACATTTTTTGTAATTTTAAAGTGATTGGGCTGAGTTTGGGGTGGTAAGGGGTAGTTGGGGGTGATTTATGGTAACCGAAGTAAAATAGGTTAGTTAGGGATAGTTTGCTATGATTTGTGTCATTTTGTTTTATTTTAAAGTGATTGGAGTTACTTGGGGTTGCTAAAGGGTGGTAAGGGATGATTTAAGATAACGGATCTAATTTATGTCAGTTTGGCTTAGTTCGGGAATTTTTTGGGGTTGATTTGGTAAGAGATATTTGAGGATGTTTAATGTAGACGGATTAAATTTGCAGTGGTTTTGTAATTTTTAATTGAGTCACGGATCGACATTATAATTGAAATCAAGATTATAATAAAAATATCCGCGGCCTCGCTAGGTACGGTAAAAACTTGATCACAAAAGCAGAAACTCGACGTTGAAATTGTTTAGGTTAAATAAGTGCTTTTAATGTAAACAGGTCGCCAGTCGTCGAAGTTGTTTTGGCTAGATACGTGCTTCTAACATAAACACGGTCTCCGCGATCCGATCATTTTTTGTTTATTTTAGCCGGTTTTTATTGAATTACAAAGGAACCGGGCCGAATTTCGCAAAATCCCTTCTTAGCGTTCACTTTCGGCACATGATACACCCGTGTCTAAAATTTCAAGTCGCCAGCCCTCACGGTTTGGGCTGTGGGGTGTCGGTGAATCAGTGAATGTGTAGATGAGTAGATGAGTGTGTCAGTGAGGACACTTCGCTTTATATATATAGATAGGTGCACAATGTAAAATCTTACCGCAGCCACATCGATAAAATGGTGATTATAATAAATATGTGGGAGACACACTAAGAGGCTTTATTATAAGTCACTTAATAAAACAAAACAAAAATTAAAATATTCAAATTGGAATGAAGTCGCTTATTAAAATAAATGTTTCTAGATTAGGTAAAATTTAAAAGGGACAGTTTTAGTCCAGGGCACCTAAGGACGACGATGCTAACAGTATCAGTCGTACCTCGTAATTATTGTTTTTGGAAAACGGGGGCTCCCGTCAAACACCTTGAATGAGGTAAAGTCAGATAGCGCTTGCGAATGGAGCGTGCAAGGCTGTCTTAGAGCCAGATACATAAAATTAGACTATTACAGGATTTGTAGTACGCATTCTCTTGCAACACGAGCGTGATTGCCGGCGCATTTGCGACCCATAGAAAAAAAAAGAAAAAAAAGTTTATAAAATGGGGTTGGTTAATATTATTGGGGTTGAAAGTTGGGGTGGTTGGTGAGAAAGTAATTTAAATAATTACTTTGAGGGATGAGTTTTAAAGCACGGTTAAAAACTTTTCAATCGCAACCGGTATGAGACTTTGTAGTTAATTCCTGTATTTTGGAGACCCTATATGCGATTTTCGACCTTATTTAATCGGATCTGTGTAGAAAAATAAATTTTTTTAGGGGATGGTAATTTTTGGGGTGGTACTGGTAGCAGTAAAGGGTGGCCATTACCGGTTGGCAAGTGTTGCCTTATTTTGGTCATTGTAGTATTACTGGTTTTGCAGAAAATCATAGATATTCCAGTAAAATTTCCCACTCTCTGACGTCGAACTATGAAGCAAAAGTAGGTCAGCGCTAAAAAAGCATCCTAAGAGCACGAAATTCTTGCCAGCAGTTCGCGGGACGACGGCGAGTGGACTGGTGCAAGAACCAACCCGAGAAAATAGGGGGTTTAGGTTTTAGGGGGCTGAAAACTTTTAATGGGGCGACGCCATTTTGTGAAAAAATCCAATTTCAAAATGGAATATCTCAGCAACCGCAGCGAATTGGCCGGTGAAATAGGTGTCTAATCGTAGCCCTCTAGCAAGCGCTTTCAGTGGTGCAAGTTAGGCTCCCCTAGCGTACAGTGGGGCCGAAAAATGGAGCAAGAAAAAAAATGGTACTTACTCGGCTTATAACTCGATTAATCGGATCATCAGCACAGCCGTACTCGATTCCTGCACCACAACACGCCGAGATCTCACGATTTCACAAGGAATTTGTTAATTCCAGGTCACAAATGCGGAGCGGAGAAATTCAGGTGATGACCGCTCGGCCGATGCGCACTAATCTAATCTGTCCCCTCTAAGTTTTCTAATATTATATTACAAGCTCAGAGGTACAGGCTAACCTAGTCACGTTAGTCACTGCACGTGTCTTGCAAACTCAAAGGTACATCTACGTATACGTGTCTTACAAGCTCAGAGGTACAGGCTCACCTTGTCATGTTAGTTACTGCACGTGTCTTGCAAGCTCAGAGGTACATCTACGTATACGTGTCTTACAAGCTCAGAGGTACAGGCTCACCTTGTCATGTCAGTCACTGCACGTGTCTTGCAAGCTCAGAGGTACATCTACGTGTACAACCGTGGACAGTCAAGAATAACACTTTAGCTGGCGGGTGTGATGCAAATACCGACTCAATGACAATATCTCAAAAAGTCGGTATTTGCATAACACGGGTGTTATTCTTGACTGTCCATGGCTGTACGTGTCTTACAAGCTAAGAGGTACAGGCTTACCTCGTCATGTCACTGCACATGTCTTGTAAGCTTAGAGGTACATCTACGTGTACGTGTCTTACAAGCTCAGAGGTACAAACAAATCATAAATATCAGTACATTTTCCATCAACAGTATGCGTCTATGTATGTAGACGTATGTATAAGGTACCACCAATCAAAATCAAATAGATTATCAATAATATTACACAGCAACAACAACATTGCATAGGTACCACCAATAAAAGTCAAATAGAGCTCATCAATAACAACACACAACAACAATAACGACATTGTATAGGTACCAGCAGTAAAAATAAAGTAGAGCTTGTCAATAACATCACACAACAACAATAACAATGTATAGCTACCACCAATAAAAATCAAGTAAAGCTCATCAATAACATCACACAACAACAACAACAACATTGTATAGGTACCAGCAATAAAAATCAAGTAGACCTTATAAATAACATTACACAACAACAACATTGTATAGGTAGGTACCAGCAATAAAAATCAAATAGAGCTCATCAATAATATCACACCTAATGAATAACTCGTCAGATACATATGGTGACTGCTGTAATAAATGTAACAAAATACCAGGTATGCCATTTGATCTGCCATCCGGTCTAAACTGCGAATGTGGGGGTCAACTAAAATAAACCCAATTCACATAACAGAAAAAACTCGTATAACAGAAATAAGCCATAACACAAAAATAAAACGAATATAAGTATTATATATAAGTATGACTCACATTTCTCCTAGAGAACAGCAACATCATCAACATCATTAGCCACATTATCATACCATCTGATGACTCCTGTGTTGCCTATTGTTGCTCTAACCAGTTGACGATCAAGTCCTCTTTACTCATAACATAAACTGATTGATTAATAAAAAAATACACGATTATGCATAATAACATATCAAACTTTTAACCTAGAATTGATAGTCCAAAATCATATATCGTTAAAGTAACTTCATTTATCAGGACTGGAGCAGCTACATCATCGATCAGGTGTTTACTGGTGACGCCAAGGTCTTTCTCTTCTAGTTTATTCTTCAAAGAAGCCCCAGTACTAGTCGCGATACCGATTATAGTACTTTGGTCAATAATGTTCAGCACACTTCACACATTGGCAAGCTATATTCGAAGTTTTATTTGTTAATCTACATGAAGATCGAAGGTTTCCCATAATCTAATATGCTCGGCGGCATAGACCCGGCAATATGGTAATTGATTACGACGGTGCCCTGGAATGTCTTTTACTTCGTATCTATCGTGCTCAAGAACTTTCGTAATCACGAATGGACCATGATCAAATTTACCTCATCTCGATCGCTAAGTTGTAGGTCCATTATTCGTATCGCCGCCAATTTTTCGTAAACATACTCAAAAAGACCTTGTCTAATGTGTGATTTTACACCTAGCATATCCGACATTAAAGTGTGCAAATCGCGTACCGGTGGAAAAGTCTCTAATAAAAGTATTTTCCAAGCATTCCAAGTTGCCGGTAACTCGGTTAAACTGTCGTACCATACGCGTGCCGAACCGGAAAATTTATTAATCGCTAGGTGACTAACAAATTGGTCCGACCACTTATAAATACGGGAATGTTCGTCAAGTTTTCGTAGCCAAACGACAACATTGTCTTTTACCGGATCGAATTGTCCAATATCACTATCGCGTATGTTCATACCCGTACCCATGCTTGTGCTGGTTAATTCGAGCAATTTTGCCACAAGTAATTTATTAAGGTCCAGGGTACTCACATTACCTTGTGGTGGGTGCTCAGGTGTTCTTTAACTGTTTAATAACAAAAATAATATAATGTACAGAGTAACAGAGGAAAGCGTCTGTGTCGTTCGAAGTCAAAAAATATAATCCCCTCTTAAATCCATATTTAGGCTGGTATTGTTGATATTTAGGTCATATACGTGTCAAAAGCACTTATGTTCGAATCCCACCGTGACGACGTATTTAGTGCAGGCACTCTAATTAGGGCATGGATCACGGTCAGAAATAGTTTTACACGCTGACATTCAGAATAACGTATAGTAGTCGAAACAATATATTTTATGTGCAGATATTTATTAATATTTTATGATTTAATACGATAAGGCATTTATAAATGACACAACCAAATAGAATATTTTGATTGAAAATAATTATTAATTTATGGAAACCGAAGTAATTTAGGTGAGTTTGGCATAGTTTGCTATGGTTTGTAGCATTTTTTGTAATTTTAAAGTGATTTGGCTTAGTTTGGGGTGATAAGGGGTAGTTGGGGGTGATTTATGGTAGCCGAAGTAATTTGGGTGAGTTTGGCATAGTTTGCTATGGTATGTATCATTTTTTGTAATTTTAAAATGATTTGGCTTAGTTTGGGGTGGTAAGGGGTAGTTGGGGGTGATTTATGGTAGCCGAAGTAATTTGGGTGAGTTTGGCATAGTTTGCTATGGTTTGTATCATTTTTTGTAATGTTAAAGTGATTTGGCTTAGTTTGGGGTGGTAAGGGGTAGTTGGGAATGATTTATAGTAGCCGAAGTAATTTAAGTGAGCTTGACATAGTTTGCTATGGTTTGTAGCATTTTTTGTAATTTTAAAGTGATTGGGCTTACTTTGGTGTGGTAAGGTGTAATTGGGGGTGATTTATGGTAGCCGAAGAAATTTAGGTAAGTTTGGCATAGATTGCTATGGTTTGTAGCATTTTTTGTAATTTTAATGTGATTGGGATGAGTTTGGGGTGGTAAGGGGTAGTTGGGGATGATTTATAATAGCCGAAGTAATTTAAGTGAGTTTGGCATAGTTTGCTGTGCTTTCTAGCATTTTTTGTAATTTTAAAGTGATTGGGATGAGTTTGGGGTGGGAAAGGGTAGTTGGAGGTGATTTAAGGTAGCCGAAGTAATTTGGATGAGTTTGGAATAGTTTGCTATGGTTTGTAGCATTTTTTGTAATTTTAAAATGATTGGGCTTAGTTTGGGGTGGTAAAGGGTAGTTGGGGGTGAATTTTGGTAGCCGAAATCATGAGTGTGAGTTCGAAATAGTCTGCTTTGGTTTGTGTCATTTTGTTTTATTTTAAAGTGATTGGAGTTACTTGGGGTTGCTAAGGGGTGGTAAGGGATGATTTAAAATAACGGATCTAATTTATGTCAGTTTGGCGTAGTTCGGGAATTTTTTGGGTTTGCAATGGTAAGAGATATTTGAGGATGTTTAATGTAGACGGATTAAATTTGGAGTGGTTTGGTAATTTTTAAATGAGTCACGGATCGACATTATAAATGAAATCTAAATTATAATTGAAATATCTGCGCCTCACTAGGTACGGAAAAAGTATGATCACGAAAGCAGAAACTCGACGTTGAAATTGTTTAGGTTAAATAAGTGCTTTAATGTGAACCGGTCGCCCGACGTCGAAGTTCTTTTGGCTAGACACGTGCTTCTAACATAAACACGGTCTTCGCGAGCCGATCATTTTTTGTTAATTTTATCCGGTTTTTATTGAATTACAAAGGAACCGGACCGAAGTTTGCAAAATCCCTTCTTAGCGTTCACTTTCGGCCCATGATACACCCGTGCCTAAAATTTCAAGTCGCCAGCCCTCACGGTTTGGGCTGTGGGTTGTGGGTGAATCAGTGAATGTGTAGATGTGTACATGTTTAGATGAGTGTGTCAGTGAGGACTCTTCGCTTTATATATATAGAGTAGCTGAATGTACCCGGCGTTGCCCGGACGTAGATTAAATAAACGCAGAGTTGACTAAAGTGGTGATGTTGACTAATCGACAATATAATACAACTAAACAGGAATGCTCTACTTTTGCAATCACAAAATAAACAAATTTGTTGAAATTAACCTGCGTTGCCAGGACCGGGTACTTCAATATGATTTAGACAAAGAAGATACCTTGGTTGATATCTGAGATGAAAAATCTTGAATAGACTCTTTAGGCAAAGACGCAGTTGTTCTATAAGCGATTCCAGGAAATCGAAATTAACTTTAGATAATTTTCGGGAAAATCGAAGTTTACAAATTAGCTGATCACGTTATGATAAAGTTGAAAACACAATGGAAACATTTCTCTTGCTGCAGTCAACTCACAAACAGAACAGTATGTAGATGATTTTGACTTATTTTCAGAATAAACAAACACTTCAGCATAATTATCTCCTCCTGAACTGCACAAAAATTATTAAAACCTGGCCGCTTGTTGAACAATTAAAGTGCGAACCTTTTGAGCTCCCTTTCCAGTATTAACATTTTGCTATGTGGTAAAATGTGGTATTTGGTGGTATTTGTGCATCGCTAGATTTTCAAACTTGTCCATCTTAGTTATAAATGATGTAAAGCAATAATGAACACAATGTATTTACGTAAAATAAATAGGGTAAAACGCGTATCAATGTCAGTAAAGTCTGATCCAACGCTGTAAATTTTGGATTTCAGGCGAGGCAGATTTGGTGAAAAATAAAAACACCATTATCATTAACTGAACGGTCCGGTACGACGATGGTGATTGGGAGAAAATTTGGTTAACGGCAAAATTAACATTCTATATAAAATAAATAAATATTTTGACGGGAATATGGTGGATGTAAAAATCTTATTCGGTTTCTCCGACGGACTCACACTTGTTTACATTAACACACACTTGTTGAACAATTAAAGTGCGAACCTCTTGAGCTCCCGTGCCAGTATTAAAATATCAATACCAATACCATAGATATTAAAAAAGACAATTTCCATCACCTTTCATAATACGGTGTGGTAATTGTACATCGCTAGATTTTCAAACTTCCCCATCTTAGTTATAAATGATGTAAAGCAATAATGAACACATTGTACGTAAAATAAATAGTGTAAAACGTGTATAAGCACATAATTATTAAGGGTATGAATGTCAGTGATGTCTGGTAAATACATACAACGGTGAAAATTTCGGATTTCAGCCGGCGCAAATTTAGTGAAAAACAAGTACACCACTACCATTAACTGAACGTAAAAATTAGCGTACAAATATAAGTGGAGTCCGGTTCGACGCTGGAAATTTTTCGAAAATTGATTGGGGGCAGATTTGGTTAACGCGAGGATCAAATGATAAATTAAAATACTTTATTTGATAGCGGTAGACCTTCGAACACTGATGCGTCGCCTCATAGAATTTGGCGACTTTGCGAACAGTTTGTTTCCGACGCTGGAGCAGCAATTTTCACAATTGTAGTTGTGTTAAAATTAAACACCGCGATCGAGTACTGCTCCACACGCTGAACCAGCAATTCTCGAATTCCAAGAAACGATAAGAAAGGCTTATCCAATGCTTGGAATGTGCGAATTTCTGCGTAGATCTATATCTTATATATAAAGCGAAGTGTCCTCACTGACACACTCATTCATTCACTCATTCATCTACACATCTACACACTGATTCATAATCAACCCACAGCCCAAACCGTGAGGGCTGGAGACTTGAAATTTTAGACACGGGTGTATCATGTGCCGAAACTGAACACTAAGAAGGGATTTTGCGAAATTCGGCCCGGTTCCTTTGTAATTCAATAAAAACCGGCTAAAATAAACAAAAAATGATCGGATCGCGGAGACCGTGTTTATGTTAGAAGCACGTATCTAGCCAAAACAACTTCGACGACGGGCGACCGGTTTACATTAAAAGCACTTATTTAACCTAAACAATTTCAACGTCGAGTTTCTGCTTTCGTGATCATACTTTTGCCGTACCTAGCGAGGCCGCAGATATTTCAATTATAATTTTGATTTCAATTATAATGTCGATCCGTGACTCAATTAAAAATTACCAAATCACTCCAAATTTAATCCGTCAACATTAAACATCCTCAAATATCTCTTACCACTGCAAACTTTACCAAATCAACCCCAAAAAATTCCCGAACTATGCCAAACTGACATAAACTAGATCCGTTATTTTAAATCATCCCTTACCACCCCTTAGCAACCCCAAGTAACTCCAATCACTTTAAAATAAAACAAAATGACACAAATCATGGCAGATTATGTCCAACTCACACATATTATTTCGTCTACCAAAAATCACCCCCAACTACCCCTTACCACCCCAAAATAAGCCCAATCACTTTAAAATTACAAAAAAATTCTACAAACCGTAGCAAACTATGCCAAACTCATCTAAATTACTTTGACTTCCATAAATCACCCCAAACTACCCCTTACCACCCCAAAATAAGCCCAATCACTTTAAAATTACAAAAAAATTCTACAAACCGTAGCAAACTATGCCCAACTCACCTAAATTACTTCGCCTAACATAAATCACCCCCAACAACCCCTTACTACCCCAAAATAAGCCCAATCACTTTAAAATTACAAAAAATGCTACAAACCATAGCAAACTATGCCAAACTCACTTAAATTACTTCGGCTATCATAAATCACCCCCAACTACCCCTTACCACCCCTAACTCATCCCAATCACTTTAAAATTACAAAAAATGCTACAAACCATAGCAAACTATGCCTAACTCACCCAAATTACTTCGGCTAACATAAATCACCCCCAACAACCCCTTACTACCCCAAAATAAGCCCAATCACTTTAAAATTACAAAAAATGCTACAAACCATAGCAAACTATGCCAAACTCACTTAAATTACTTCGGCTATCATAAATCACCCCCAACTACCCCTTACCGCCCCTAACTCATCCCATTCACTTTAAAATTACAAAAAATGCTACAAACCATAGCAAACTATGCCTAACTCACTTAAATTACTTCGGCTAACATAAATCACCCCCAACTACCCCTTACCACCCCTAACTCATCCCAATCACTTTAAAATTACAAAAAATGCTACAAACCATAGCAAACTATGCCTAACTCACCTAAATTACTTCGGCTAACATAAATCACCCCCAACAACCCCTTACTACCCCAAAATAAGCCCAATCACTTTAAAATTACAAAAAATGCTACAAACCATAGCAAACTATGCCTAACTCACCTAAATTACTTCGGCTAACATAAATCACCCCCAACAACCCCTTACTACCCCAAAATAAGCCCAATCACTTTAAAATTACAAAAAAATGCTACAAACCATAGCAAACTATGCCTAACTCACCTAAATTACTTCGGCTACCATAAATCAGCCCCAACTACCCCTTACCACCCCAAAATAAGCCCAATCACTTTAAAATTACAAAAAATGCTACAAACCATAGCAAACTATGCCAAACTCACTTAAATTACTTCGGCTAACATAAATCACCCCCAACAACCCCTTACTACCCCAAAATAAGCCCAATCACTTTAAAATTACAAAAAATGCTACAAACCATAGCAAACTATGCCTAACTCACCTAAATTACTTCGGCTAACATAAATCACCCCCAACAACCCCTTACTACCCCAAAATAAGCCCAATCACTTTAAAATTACAAAAAAATGCTACAAACCATAGCAAACTATGCCTAACTCACCTAAATTACTTCGGCTACCATAAATCAGCCCCAACTACCCCTTACCACCCCAAAATAAGCCCAATCACTTTAAAATTACAAAAAATGCTACAAACCATAGCAAACTATGCCAAACTCACTTAAATTACTTCGGCTAACATAAATCACCCCCAACAACCCCTTACCACCCCAAAATAAGCCCAATCACTTTAAAATTACAAAAAATGCTACAAACCATAGCAAACTATGCCAAACTCACTTAAATTACTTCGGCTATCATAAATCACCCCCAACTACCCCTTACCACCCCAAACTCAGCCCAATCACTTTAAAATTATAAAAAATGTTACAAGCCTTATCAAACTATGCCAAACTCATCTAAATTACTTTGGCTTCCATAAATCACCCCCAACTACCCCTTACCACCCCAAAATAGGCTCAATCACTTTAAAATTACAAAAAAATTCTACAAACCGTAGCAAACTATGCCAAACTCCCCTAAATTACTTCGGCTACCATAAATCACCCCGAACTACCCCTTACAACCCCAAAATAAACCCAATCATTTTAAAATTACAAAATATTCAACAAATCATAGCAAACTATGCCTAACTCACCTAAATTACTTCGGCTACCATAAATCACCCCCAACTACCCCTTACCACCCCAAAATAAGCCCAATCACTTTAAAATTACAAAAAATGCTACAAACCATAGCAAACTATGCTTAACTTACCTAATTTCCTTCGGCTACCATAAATCACCCCCAACTACCCCTTACCACCCCAAAATAAGCCCAATCACTTTAAAATTACAAAAAATGCTACAAACCATAGCAAACTATGCCGAACCCACTTAAATTACTGCGGCTACCATAAATCACCCCCAACTACCCCTTACCAACCACAAACTAAACCCAATCACTTTAAAATTACAAAAAATGCTACAAACCATAGCAAACTATGCCAAACTCACTTAAATTACTTCGGCTATCATAAATCACCCCCAACTACCCCTTACCACCCCAAACTCAGCCCAATCACTTAAAAATTACAAAAAATGTTACAAGCCATATCAAACTATGCCAAACTCATCTAAATTACTTTGGCTTCCATAAATCACCCCCAACTACCCCTTACCACCCCAAAATAGGCTCAATCACTTTAAAATTACAAAAAAATTCTACAAACCGTAGCAAACTATCTCAAACTCACCTGAATTACTTCGGCTACCATAAATCACCCCCAACTACCCCTTACCAACCACAAACTAAACCCAATCACTTTAAAATTACAAAAAATGCTACAAACCATAGCAAACTATGCCTAACTCACCTAAATTACTTCGGCTACCATAAATCACCCCCAACTACCCCTTACCACTCCAAAATAAGCCCAATCACTTTAATATTACGAAAAATGCTACAAAACATAGCAAGCTATGCCAAACTCACTTAAATTACTTCGGCTACCATAAATTAATAATCGTTTTCAATCAAAATCTTCTATTTGGTTGTGTTATTTATAAATGCCTTATCGTATTAAATCATAAAATATTAATAAATATCTGCACATAAAATATATTGTTCCGACTAATAGTCGTTATTCTGAATATTAAATAGGCTGATACCTATTTCGATTCTCTTCCACCTTCCAATAAATATTTGTTCCAGTTGAGATGCAAACATAAACGTATTTATGAATTGCAACACGCTGACGGGGCAAGCCCTACCTTTTCAACATGCGTGCATTTGTATAAACAGCTCTATGGTTTTTAACTTTAAAGAGGTATAAAGGCCGTGTAAGCGCTAGAGTTTCGTAAAAATATCTGAAAAATTCGAAATTCTGCAATTGAATCAGAACTATCTTTGTGTTCGATAGTGAATTTATACTTGGAGTGGCACTGCCAACCCTGCCACCCCTGACGAGTCACCTGCTGACTACTCTCCTTCCAGGGAAACTTTATAAATCAACGTCAAAATAATTTAGGGCGCCTGAATGTAAAAATATCACTGTGTAATAAGTTCAGACGGACATGGAACACTTGAAATTTCGATATTTGTTTGTAATTCGTCACAGGTCCATGAAGAATTGCATGTTAATGTAAACAAGTGTTAGTTTGTCGGAGAGACCGAATAAGATTTTTAACATTCCTGTCAAAATATTTATTTACTTTAGAATGTTAATTTCTTAAATTGATTTTGTGAAAATTATGACGGGCCATACGAGTACACCTGTGCGAGTATTATTTGGTACATACAAATTAATCTCTTTTGTTATCCAAATTGTTTTTATACGCACTAGGCACGTGCACCTCATATAATTGTGAAAATTGCTGCTTCAGCGTCTGGAACGCTGGTACTCAACGTCGCCAAGGTCGAGGCGACGCATCGGTATTCAAAGTTCTATCGCTATTAAATAAATTATTTTAATATAATATTCCCGATTTGTTCTTGCCGTTAACCAAAACTCTCCCCAATCGATTTTCGAAAAATTTCCAGCGTCGGACCGGACTTCACTTATTTTCGTACGCTAATTTTTACCGTTCAGTTAATGATAGTGGTGTATTTGTTCTTCACCAAACCTGCTCCGGCCGAAATCCGAAATTTTCACTGACATCATACGCTTAAGTATTGTATGCTTAGACACGATTTATTTACACTATTTATTTTACGTACATTGCGTTCATTATTGTTCTGCATTATTTATAAGATGGAGCAGTTTGAAAATCTAATAGTAAGCGGAGAACAAACACCACCACGTATAATTCCCGTGCAAAGTGATGGAAATAGTCTTTCTTACTATCTTTCCTATTGCATTTTTAATACCGGAAATAGAGCTCAAGAGCGAAGAATAACTTCGACTTTTTTTATACATAATTCCTAAATACTTCGTTTTTATGGTGTAAAATTTTGTATTTATATATTTCAACATTGTCTTTAACGTTGTCAGAGAACTAAATGGGAATAATTTGGAATAATTTAGCTTCTATGTCAACTCTCCTTCTCTTGGAACTTTTGAAAACAACGACAAAATTCTTTAGGGCGCCTGGATTTGAAAATATAACTCTGTGTAATAAGTTTAGACTGACTAGAGTGAAAATAAAGGAGCTTGCACCCAGAAACAAAATTAGATGGAACACTTGAAGTTGAAATATTTGTTTGTAATTCGTCACAAGTCCATGAGGGAATGCGTGTTAATGTAAACAAATGTGAGTTTATTGGAGAGGCCGAATAAGATTTTTACATTATTTAAGCAGCTGGAGCCTGCCACGTCAAGGGCAAGGTCAGAAACGTGAAAAGGCCATGCTCGATTTAGTTTGATTGAGTGTCTATGCAGAAATTCGCACATACCAAGCGTTGGATAAGCATTTCTTATCGTTTCTTAGAATTCGAGAATTGCTGGTTCAGCGTGTGGAGCAGTACTCGATCGCGGTGTTTAATTTTAACACAACTACAATTGTGAAAATTGCTGCTCCAGTGTCGGAAACTGTTCGCAAAGTCGCCAAATTCGCTGAGGCGACGCAACAGTGTTCGAAGGTCTACCGCTATCAAATAAAGTATTTTAATTTAACATTTGATCCTCGCGTTAACCAAATCTGCCCCCAATCAATTTTCGAAAAATTATCAGCATCGGACCGGACTCCACTTATATTTGGATTTTTTTTAATGATAGTGGTGTATTTGTTTTTCACCAAATTTGCCCCGAAATTTTCACCGTTGTATGTACCAGATATCACTGACATTCATACCAGTGGCGGTGTAAGCGCTAAATTTTCGTGAAAATATCTGAAAAATTCATAATTCTGCAACTGAATTACAGAACTAATTTTGTGTTCGATAGTAAATTTATACTTGGAGTGGCACTGCCAACCCTGCCACCCCTGACGAGCCCCACTGCTGACTACTTTCCTTCCAGAAAAATTTTTGAAATCAGCGGCAAAATAAATTTAGGGCACCTGGATGTGAAAATATCACTATGTAATAAGTTCAGACTGACAAGAGTGAAAAAAACCGCTTGCATCCAGAAACGAAATCAAATGGAACACTTGAAATTTAGATATTTGTTTGTAATTCGTCACAGGTCCATGAAGGCATGCATGTTAATGTAAACAAGTGTTAGTTTGTCGGAGAGGCCGAATAAGATTTTTACACTCACCACATTCCCGTCAAAATATTTATATACTTTAGTATGTTAATTTATTTTGTGCAAATTATGATGGGCCAGTCGAGTACACCTGCGCGAGTATTATTTGGTAATCCAAATTTTTTTAATACGCACTAGGCACGTGCACCTAATATAATTGTTAAAATTGCTGCTTCAGCGTCTGGAACGCTGGTACTCAACGTCGCCAAGGTCGAGGCGACGCATCAGTATTCGAAGTTCTATCGCTATTAAATAAATTTTTTTAATATAATATTCCCGATTACGTTAAGTAAATATCTCCCCAATCGATTTTCGAAAAATTACCATCGTCGTACCGGACTCCACTTATATACCGTACGCTAATTTTTACGTTCATTTAATGATAGTGGTGTATTTGATCTTCACCAAACCTGCTCCGGCCAAAATCCGAAATTTGCAGTTTTACCGGATTTCACTGACATCATAAGTAATGTGTGCTTATACACGATTTACACTATTTATTTTATGTACATTGTGTTCATTATTGTTCTGCATTATTTATAACTAAGAAGGAGGAATAGTAAGCGGGGTACAAATACCACCACGTATAATTCCTCTGAAAAGTGATGGAAATAGTCTTTTTTACTATCTTTCCTATTGCATTTTATTACCGAAAATAGAGCTCAAGAGGTTCGCACTATAATTGTTCATTTTAAAATTACCAAATTTTCTGTATATTTTACCTGAATACGTTAAAAACCCCTAAACATAATGTACCATTCCAAACTACTCTCAAAAATCATACACTTGCCATTCCAAACTACCCCACATCAACCTAAAATGTAAAAAAATTACGAATTACAAGCAAACTACGCTAAACTCGCATAAATTACTTCGACTTCCGCTATATCACCCCAACCACTTCTTACCAAGCCAAACTAAACCCAATCGCATTAAAATTACCAAAAGTTTCGTTTAATCCGCCAAAGCTAAACCCCGCCAACCATCAATAACCATTCAAAACAATCCCCAAAAAAAACCTAATCATCCGAAACTACACCAAATACAACGTTTTTATGGTGTGAAATTATTTATTTATATATTTCAACATTCTTCGACGACATTCTTTAATGTTGTTAGAGAACTAAATGGGAATAATTTGGAATAGTTCAGCTTCTCTGTCAACTCTCCTTCTCTTGAAGAGTGAAAAAGAGTGAAAAAAAAGGAGCTTGCACCCAGAAACGAAATTATCGTCATTTTCCAAATCATATTGAAGTACCCGGTCCTGGCAATGCAGGTTAATTTCAGCAAATTTGTTTATTTTGTGATTGGAAAAGTAGAGCATTCCTGTTTAATTGTATTATAATGTCGATTAGTCTACATCACAAATACACCACTTTTGTCAACACTGCGTTTATTTAATCTACGTCCGGGCAACGCCGGGTACATTCAGCTAGTATATATATATAAAGCGAAGTGTCCTCACTGACACACTCATTCATCTACACACTGATTCATAATCAACCCACAGCCCAAACCGTGAGGGCTGGAGACTTGAAATTTTAGACACGGGTGTATCATGTGCCGAAAGTGAACACTAAGAAGGGATTTTGCGAAATTCGGCCCGGTTCCTTTGTAATTCAATAAAAACCGGCTAAAATAAACAAAAAATGATCGGATCGCGGAGACCGTGTTTATGTTAGAAGCACGTATCTAGCCAAAACAACTTCGACGACGGGCGACCTGTTTACATTAAAAGCACTTATTTAACCTAAACAATTTCAACGTCGAGTTTCTGCTTTTGTGATCAAATTTTTACCGTACCTAGCGAGGCCGCGGATATTTTTATTATAATCTTGATTTCAATTATAATGTCGATCCGTGACTCAATTAAAAATTACAAAACCACTGCAAATTTAATCCGTCTACATTAAACATCCTCAAATATCTCTTACAATTGCAAACTTTACCAAATCAACCCCAAAAAATTCCCGAACTACGCCAAACTGACATAAATTAGATCCGCCGTTATCTTAAATCAGCCCTTACCACCCTTTAGCAACCCCAAGTAACTCCAATCACTTTAAAATAAAACAAAATGACACAAATCATAGCAAACTATGCCTAACTCACCTAAATTACTTCGGCTACCATAAATCACCCCCAACTACCCCTTACTACCCCAAAATAAACCCAATTACTTTAAAATTACAAAAAATTATACAAACCATAGCAAACTATGTCAAACTCACCTAAATTACTTCGGCTACCATAAATCACCCCCAACTACCCCTTACAACCCCAAAATAAGCCCAATCACTTTAAAATTACAAAAAATGTTACAAGCCATATCAAACTATGCCAAACTCATCTAAATTACTTCGGCTTCCATAAATCACCCCCAACTACCCCTTACCACACCAAAATAGGCTCAATCACTTTAAAATTACAAAAAAAATCTGCAAACCGTAGCAAACTATGCCAAACTCCCCTAAATTACTTCGGCTACCATAAATCACCCCGAACTACCCCTTACCACCCCAATATAAGCCCAATCACTTTAAAATTACAAAAAATGCTACAAACCATAGCAAACTATTCCAAAGTCACCTAAATTACTTCGGCTATCATAAATCATCCCCAACTACCCCTTACCACCCCAAACTCAGCCCAATCACTTTAAAATTACAAAAAATGTTACAAGCAATATCAAACTATGCCAAACTCATCTAAATTACTTCGGCTACCATAAATCACCCCCAACTACCCCTTACCACCCCAAACTAAGCCCAATCACTTTAAAATTACAAAAAATGATACAAACCATAGCAAACTATGCCAAACTCACCCAAATTACTTGGCTACCATATATCACCCCCAACTACCCCCTACCACCCCAAAATAAGCCCAATCACTTTAAAATTACAAAAAATTCTACAAACCATAGCAAACTATGCCAAACTCCCATAAATTACTTCGGCTACCATAAATCACCCCCAACTACCCCTTACAACCCCAAATTAAGACCAATCACTTTAAAATTACAAAAAATGCTACAAACCATAGCAAACTGTGCCAAACTCACTTAAATTACTTCGGCTACCATAAATCACCCCCAACTACCCCTTACCAACCACAAACTAAACCCAATCATTTTAAAATTACAAAAAATGCTGCAAACCATAGCAAACTATGCCAAACTCACTTAAATTACTTCGGCTATCATAAATCACCCCCAACTCCCCTTACCACCCCAAAATAAGCCCAATTACTTTAAAATTACAAAAAATTATACAAACCATAGCAAATTATGTCAAACTCACCTAAATTACTTCGGTTACCATAAATCACCCCCAACTACCCCTTACGACCTCAAAATTAGCCCAATCACTTTAAAATTACGAAAAATGCTACAAACCATAGCAAACTATCTCAAACTCACCTGAATTACTTCGGCTACCATAAATCACCCCCAACTACCCCTTACCACTTCAAACTAAGCCCAATCACTTTAAAATTACAAAAAATGCTACAAACCATAGCAAACTATTCCAAACTCACCTAAATTACTTCGGCTCCCATAAATCACCCCCAACTACCCCTTACCACCCCAAAATAAGCCCAATCACTTTAAAATTACAAAAAATGCTACAAACCATAACAAACTATTCCAAAGTCACCTAAATCTTCGGCTTTCATAAATCATCCTCAACTACCCCTTACCACCCCAAAATAAGCCCAATCACTTTAAAATTACTAAATATTCTAAAAACCATAGCAAACTATGCCTAACTCACCTAAATTACTTCGGCTACCATAAATAACCCCCAACTACCCCCTACCACCCCAAAATATGCCCAATCACTTTAAAATTACAAAAAATTCTACAAACCATAACAAACTATGCCAAACTCTCCTAAATTACTTCGGCAACCATAAATCACCCCCAACTACCCCTTACCAACCACAAACTAAACCCAATCATTTTAAAATTACAAAAAATGCTGCAAACCATAGCAAACTATGCCAAACTCACTTAAATTACTTCGGCTATCATAAATCACCCCCAACTCCCCTTACCACCTCAAAATAAGCCCAATTACTTTAAAATTACAAAAAATTATACAAACCATAGCAAATTATGTCAAACTCACCTAAATTACTTCGGCTACCATAAATCACCCCCAACTACCCCTTACGACCCCAAAATTAGCCCAATCACTTTAAAATTACGAAAAATGCTACAAACCATAGCAAACTATCTCAAACTCACCTGAATTACTTCGGCTACCATAAATCACCCCCAACTACCCCTTACCACCCCAAACTAAGCCCAATCACTTTAAAATTACAAAAAATGCTACAAACCATAGCAAACTATTCCAAACTCACCTAAATTACTTCGGCTCCCATAAATCACCCCCAACTACCCCTTGCCACCCCAAAATAAGCCCAATCACTTTAAAATTACAAAAAATGCTACAAACCATAACAAACTATTCCAAACTCTCCTAAATTACTTCGGCAACCATAAATCACCCCCAACTACCCCTTACCAACCACAAACTAAACCCAATCATTTTAAAATTACAAAAAATGCTGCAAACCATAGCAAACTATGCCAAACTCACTTAAATTACTTCGGCTATCATAAATCACCCCCAACTCCCCTTACCACCCCAAAATAAGCCCAATTACTTTAAAATTACAAAAAATGCTACAAACCATAGCAAACTATGTCAAACTCACCTAAATTACTTCGGCTACCATAAATCACCCCCAACTACCCTTTACAACCCCAAAATAAGCCCAATCACTTTAAAATTACAAAAAATGTTACAAGCCTTATCAAACTATGCCAAACTCACCTGAATTACTTCGGCTACCATAAATCACCCCCAACTACCCCTTACCACCCCAAAATAGGCTCAATCACTTTGAAATTACAAAAAAAATCTACAAACCGTAGCAAACTATGCCAAACTCCCCTAAATTACTTCGGCTACCATAAATCACCCCGAACTACCCCTTACAACCCCAAAATAAGCCCAATCACTTTAAAATTACAAAATATTCTACAAATCATAGCAAACTATGCCTAACTCACCTAAATTACTTCGGCTACCATAAATAACCCCCAACTACCCCCTACCACCCCAAAATATGCCCAATCACTTTAAAATTACAAAAAATTCTACAAACCATAACAAACTATGCCAAACTCACCTAAATTACTTCGGCTACCATAAATCACCCCCAACTACCCCTTACCACCCCAAAATAAGCCCAATCACTTTAAAATTACAAAAAATGCTACAAACCATAGCAAACAATGCCAAACTCACTTAAATTACTTCGGCTACCATAAATCACCCCCAACTACCCCTTACCAACCACAAACTAAGCCCAATCACTTTAAAATTACAAAAAATGCTACAAACCATAGCAAACTATGCCAAACTCACTTACATTACTTCGGCTACCATAAATCACCCCCAACTACCCCTTACCAACCACAAACTAAACCCAATCACTTTAAAATTACAAAAAATGCTGCAAACCATAGCAAACTATGCCAAACTCACTTAAATTACTTCGGCTATCATAAATCACCCCCAACTACCCCTTACCACCCCAAAACAAGCCCAATTACTTTAAAATTACAAAAAATTATACAAACCATAGCAAACTATGTCAAATTCACCTAAATTACTTCGGCTACCATAAATCACCCCCAACTACCCCTTACCACCCCAAAATAAGCCCAATCACTTTAAAATTACAAAAAATGCTACAAACCATAGCAAACAATGCCAAACTCACTTAAATTACTTCGGCTACCATAAATCACCCCCAACTACCCCTTACCAACCACAAACTAAGCCCAATCACTTTAAAATTACAAAAAATGCTACAAACCATAGCAAACTATGCCAAACTCACTTACATTACTTCGGCTACCATAAATCACCCCCAACTACCCCTTACCAACCACAAACTAAACCCAATCACTTTAAAATTACAAAAAATGCTACAAAACATAGCAAGCTATGCCAAACTCACTTAAATTACTTCGGCTACCATAAATTAATAATAATTTTCAATCAAAATCTTCTATTTAGTTGTGTCATTTATAAATGCCTTATCGTATTAAATCATAAAATATTAATAAATATCTGCACATAAAATATATTGTTTCGACTAATAGACGTTATTCTGCATATTAAGTATGCTGATATCTATTTTGATTCTCTTCCACTTTCCAATAAATATTTGTTCCAGTTGAGATGCAAACATAAACGTATTTCTGAATTGCAACACGCTGACGGGGCAAGCCCTACCTTTTCAACATGGGTGCATTTGTATAAACAGCTCTATGGTTTTTAACTTTAAAGAGGTATAAAAGCGGTGTAAGCGCTAGATTTTCGTAAAAATATCTGAAAAATTCGAAATTCTGCAATAGAATTACAGAACTATCTTTGTGTTCGACTGACATGGAACACTTGAAATTTCGATATTTGTTTGTAATTCGTCACAGGTCCATGAAGGAATGCATGTTAATGTAAACAAGTGTTAGTTTGTTGGAGAGACCGAATAAGATTTTTAACATTCCCGTGAAAATATTTATTTACTTTAGAATGTTAATTTTTTAAATTCATTTCTTGAAAATTATGACGGGCCATACGAGTACACCTGTGCGAGTATTATTTGAAACTTTGGAAAACAACGACAAAATTCTTTAGGGCGCCTGGATTTGAAAATATAACTCTTTGTAATAAGTTTAGACTGACTAGAGTGAAAAGAAAGGAGCTTGCACCCAGAAACGAAATTAAATGGAACACTTGAAGTTGCAATATTTGTTTGTAATTCGTCACAAGTCCATGAAGGATTGCGTGTTAATGTAAACAAATGTGAGTTTATTGGAGAGGCCGAATAAGATTTTTACATTATTGAAGCAGCTGGAGCCTGCCACGTCAAGGGCAAGGTCACAAACGTGAAAAGGCGATGCTCGATTTAGTTTGATTGAGTATCTATGCAGAAATTCGCACATACCAAGCGTTGGCTAAGCCTTTCTTATCGTTTCTTAGAATTCGAGAATTGCTGGTTCAGCGTGTGGAGCAGTACTCGATCGCGGTGTTTAATTTTAACACAACTACAATTGTGAAAATTGCTGCTCCAGCGTCGGAAACTGTTCGCAAAATCGCCAAATTCGACGAGGCGACGTATCAGTGTTCGAAGGTCTACCGCTATCAAATAAAGTATTTTAATTTAACATTTGATCCTCGCGTTAACCAAATCTGCCCCCAATCAATTTTCGAAAAATTACCAGCGTCGAACCGGACTCCACTTATATTTGTACGCTAATTTTTATTTTCAGTTAATGGTAGTGGTGTATTTGTTTTTCACCAAATTTGCCCCGGCTGAAATCCGAAATTTTCACCGTTGTATGTACCAGAGATCATTCATACCCTTAATAATTATGTGCTTATACACGTTTTACACTATTTATTTTACGTACACTGTGTTTATTATTGCTTTACATCATTTATAACTAAGATGGAGAAGTTTGAAAATCTAGCGATGTACAAATACCACACCGTATTATGAAAGGTGATGGAAATTGTCTTTTTTTATATCTATGGTATTGGTATTGATATTTTAGTACTAGAACGGAAGCTCAAGAGTGTGTTAATGTAAACAGGTGTGAGTCCGTCGGAGAGACCGAATAAGATTTTTACATCCACCATATTCCCGTCAAAATATTTATTTATTTTAGAATGTTAATTTTGCCGTTAACAAAATTTGTTCCCAATCACCATCGTCGTACCGGACGACCGTTCAGTTAATGATAATGGTGTATTTATTTTTCACCAAATCTGCCTCGGCTGAAATCCAAAATTTACAGCGTTGGACCAGACATTACTGACATTGATACGCGTTTTACACTGTTTATTTTACGTAAATACATTGTGTTCATTATTGCTTTACATCATTTATAACTAAGATGGACAAGTTTGAAAATCTAGCGATGCACAAATACCATAAAATACCACATTTTACCACATACCAAAATTTTAATACTGGAAAGGGAGCTCACAAGGTTCGCACTTTAATTGTCCAACCAGTTAGGGCCAGGTTTTAATAATTTTTGTGCAGTTCAGAAGGAGATAAGTGTTTGTTTATTCCGGAGATAAGTCAAAATCATCTACATACTGTTCTGTTTGTGAGTTGACTGCAGCAAGAGGAATCGTTCCATTGTGTTTTCAATTTTATCATAACATGATCAGCTAATTTGTAAACTTCGATTTCCCCGAAAATTATATAAAGTTAATTTCGATTTCCTGGAATCGCCTATAGAACAACTGCCTAAAGAGTCTATTCAAAATTTTTCATCTCAGATATCAACCAAGGTATCCTCTTTGTCCAAATCATATTGAAGTACCCGGTCCTGGCAACGCAGGTTAATTTCAGCATATTTGTTTATTTTGTGATTGGAAAAGTAGAGCATTCCTGTTTAATTGTATTATAATGTCGATTAGTCAACATCACCACTTTAGTCAACACTGAGTTTATTTAATCTACGTCCGGGCAACGCCGGGTACATTCAGCTAGTATTGAATAAAACCAAATCGAGGCAGGCTCAAGCTGCTTCAAAAATGTAAAAATCTTATTCGACATCTCCAATAAACTCACATTTGTTTACATTAACACACATTCCTTCATGGACTTGTGACGAATTACAAACAAATATTGCAACTTCAAGTGTTCCATTTAATTTCGTTTCTGGGTGCAAGCTCCTTTCTTTTCACTCTAATCAGTCTGAACTTATTACAAAGAGTGATATTTTCAAATCCAGGCGCCCTAAATAATTTTGTCGTTGTTTTCAAAAGTTTCAAGATAAGGAGAGTTGACAGAGAAGCTAAATTATTCCAAATTATTCCCATTTAGTTCTCTGACAACGTTAAAGACAATGTTGAAATATATAAATACAAAATTTCACACCATAAAAACGAAGTATTTGGGAATTATGTATAAAAAAAGTCGAAGTTATTTATGTTAATTTGGCGTGATTTGCTATGGTTCAAAAAAATTCAAAAATATTAGGTTGATTTGGGGTTGTTTCGGATGATATGGGTTTCTTTAAGGATTGTTTGGAATGGTTATTGATGTTTGGCAGGGTTTAGCTCTGGCGGAGTAAACGAAATTTTTGGTAATTATAATGTGATTGGGCTTTGTTTGGCTTGGTAAAAAGTGGTTGGGGTGATTTAGGGTAATTCGAAGTCATTTATGCGAGTTCGGCGTAGTTTGCTTAGAATTCGTAATTTATTTTTTAATTATGGGTTGACCTGGAGTAGTTTTGAATGGTAAGTGTATGAATTTTAGTGATAGTTTGGAATGGTGCGTTATGTTTGTGGTGTTTAACGTATTCAGGTAAAATTTACAAAAATTTTGGTAATTTTAAAATGAAGAATTAAAGTGCGAACCTCTTGAGCTCTATTTCCGGTATTAAAAATGCAATAGGAAAGATAGTAAAAAAGACTATTTCCATCACTTTTCACGGGAATTATACGTAGTGTTATTTGTTCTCCGCTTACTATTAGATTTTCAAACTGCTCTATCTTAGTTATAGATAATGCAGAACAATAATGAACGCAATGTACGTAAAATAAATAGTGTAAATCGTGTATGAGCACACAATACTTAAGAGTATGATGTCAGTGAAAATTTCGGATTTCGGCCGGAGCAGGTTTGGTGAAGAACAAATACACCACTACCATTAACTGAACGTAAAAATTACCGTACGGAAATAAGTGAAGTCCGGTCCGACGCTGGAAATTTTTCGAAAATCGATTGGGGAGAGTTTTGGTTAACGGCAAGAACAAATCGGGAATATTATATTAAAATAATTTATTTAATAGCGATAGAACTTCGAATACCGATGCTTCGCCTCGACCTTGACGACGTTGAGTACCAGCGTTCCAGACGATGAAGCAGCAATTTTCACAATTATATGAGGTGCACGTGCCTAGTGCGTTTAAAAACAATTTGGATAACAAAAGAGATTAATTTGTATATACCAAATAATACTCGCACAGGTGTACTCGTATGGCCCGTCATAATTTTCACGAAATGAATTTAAGAAATAAACATTCTAAAGTAAATAAATATTTTGACGGGAATGTTAAAAATCTTATTCGGCCTCTCCGACAAACTAACACTTGTTTACATTAACATGCATTCCTTCATGGGCCTGTGACGAATTTCAAACGAATATAGAAATTTCAAGTGTCCCTCGTCAGTCTGAACTTATTACACAGTGATATTTTCACATTCAGGCGCCCTAAATTATTTTGCCGTTGATTTCAAAAATTTCCCTGGAAGGAGAGTACCCAGCAAGGGGCTCGTCAGGGGAGACAGGGTTGGCAGTGCCACTCCAAATATAAATTTACTATCGAACACAAAAGTAGTTCTGTAATTCAATTGCAGAATTTCGAATTTTTCAGATATTTTCACGAAAATCTAGCGCTTACACCGCGTTTATACCGCTTTAAAGTTAAAAACCATAGAGCTGTTTATATAAATGCACGCATGTTGAGAAGGTAGGGCTTGCCCCGTCAGCGTGTTGCAATTCAGAAATACGTTTATGTTTGCATCTCAACTGGAACAAATATTTATTGGAAGGTGGAAGAGAATCTTTATAGTTATCAGCATATTTAATATTCAGAATAACGTCTATTAGTCGAAACAATATATTTTATGTGCAGATATTTATTAATATTTTATGATTTAATACGATAAGGCATTTATAAATGACACAACCAAATGGAAGATTTTGATTGAAAATGATTATTAATTTATGGTAACCGAAGTAATTTAGGTGAGTTTGGCATGGTTTGCTATGGTTTGTAGCATTTTTTGTAATTTTAAAGTGATTTAGCTTAATTTAGGTGATTTTGGCATAGTTTGTTATGGTTTGTAGCATTTTTTGTAATTTTAAAATGATTGTTCTTAGTTTGGGGTGGTAAGGGGTAGTTGGGGGTGATTTATGGTAACCGAAGTAATTTAGGTGAGTTTGGCATTCTTTGCTATGGTTTGTGGCATTTTTTGTAATTTTAAAGTAATTTGATTTAGTTTGGGGTGGTAAGGGGTAGTTGGGGGTGATTTATGGTAACCGAAGTAATTTAGGTAAGATTGGCATAGTTTGCTATGGTTTGTAGCATTTTTTGTAATTTTAAAATGATTTAGCTTATTTTGGGGTGGTAAGGGGTAGTTCCCCAGTAAACACACAAAACGCATTTAACCTTTTTTAAACGTTGAGGAAACGTTTAGTCGGTTGAAAAACGGTTTTACGTTGAATTTTAAACGTTTATTTTCAGTTGATTTTAAAACGTTTCCGATTTAACGTTTTTTAAACGTTTATTCAACGTAAATTAGAAACGTTTTTTTAACTGAAATTATAAATGTTACTTCAACGTTTTATTGACGTTTATTTAGCGTTTTAATGTCCCGGGATTTAACGTTATTAGAAACCAATTTTCAACGTTTTTTTAACGTTTTTTCAACGTAAATTAGAAACGTTTTTTTAACTAAACTTAAAAACGTTTTATTTGACGTCTATTTAACGTTTTAATGTCCCGCGATTTAACGTTATTTGAAACCACAATTCAACGTTTTTTTAACGTTTATTCAACGTAAATTAGAAAGGTTTTTTTAACCAAAATTAAAAACGTTTATTCAACGTTTTATTTGACGTTTATTTAACGTTTTAATGTTTCGACATTTAACGTTATTAAAAACAAATTTTCAACGTTTTTTTAGCGTTTCTTCAACGTAAATTAGAAACGTTCTCTTAACCAAAATTAAAAACCTTTGTTCAACGTTTTATTTGACGTTTATTTAACGTTTTAATGTCCCGAGATTTAACGTTAATAGAATCCAATTTTCAACGTTTTTTTAACGTTTATTCAACGTAAATTAGAAACATTTTTTTAACCAAAATTATAAACGTTACTTCAACGTTTTATTGACGTTTATTTAACGTTTTAATGTCCCGCGATTTAACTTTATTTGAAACCACAATTCAACGTTTTTTTAACGTTTAATCAACGTAAATTAGAAAGGTTTTTTTAACCAAAATTAAAAACGTTTTTTTAACCAAAATTAAAAACGTATATTTAACGTTTTATTTGACGTCTATTTAACGTTTTAATGTCCCGCGATTTAACGTTATTTGAAACCACAATTCAACGTTTTTTTAACGTTTATTCAACGTAAATTAGAAACGTTTTTTTAACCAACATTAAAAACGTTTATTCAACGTTTTATTTGACGTCTATTTAACGTTTTAATGTCCTGCGATTTAACGTTATTAGAAACCAATTTTCAACGTTTTTTTAACGTTTATTCAACGTAAATTAAAAACGTTGTTTTAACTAAACTTAAAAACGTTTATTCAACGTTTTATTTGACGTTTTTTAACGTTTTAATGTCCCGCGATTTAACGTTGTTTGAAACCACAATTCAACGTTTTTTTAACGTTTATTCAACGTAAATTCGAAACGTGTTTTAAACCAAAATTAAAGACGTTAATTCAACGTTTTATTTGACGTTTATTTAACGTTTTAATGTTCCGAGATTTAACGTTATTAGAAACCAATTTTCAACGTGTTTTTAACGTTTCTTCAACGTAAATTAGAAACGTTTTTTTAACTAAAATTAAAAACGTTTATTTAACGTTTTATTTGACGTTTATTTAACGTTTTAATGTCCCGCGATTTAACGTTATTAGAAACCAATAATTCAACGTTTTTTAACGTTTATTCAACGTCAATCAGAAACATTTTTTTAACTAACATTAAAAACGTTTATTCAACGTTTTATTTTAGAAGATTTAGGACCGTCGGATAAACCCACAATTAAATGGTACTTTCGGCCCTTTCAATTCATTTCGGACGGATATAAAATCATAAATTAAACAATGCAACCGTTAGAACCATGGGAGAAACCCACCACAAATTGCACTTTGTCCAGGATGGCAACTTATTACAATACGTTTCGGCGAATGAACGGTCATAAACTTCAGCAATAGGACCGACCCGATACGGAGAAGGATTATGATTTAAATCAAATGCCCTAATAGCGCAGAAATTGCGACACTCCTTACTATATAGTACTGACAGCATTTTGAACATTAAATCCCCCAGTTTGAAAAAAGCGATCTACATGTAGAGGTGGTGGTCAAATACTGTTTAAAGTATTCCAATTTAAGAATAAAACAACAAAAAACGGGCAATACTAAATGTAATTAAATGTAAGAATAATAAAGGAAGTTTGGTAAAAATGCATGAATCATCAGTAGTTATTTTAATTATCCTGTTCGATTGTTTTAAATGTTTAACTATTATTACTATTGATATATTTTATTTATGTTAATAAATAATAATAAGAGATAGATTATAGACGTATTATTTGTTAAACACATTTCTATTACGTATTTTTGATTAATAAATTGATAAATAGATTAATATGTAATTTGTAATTAAACAGCCATTCTAGTCTGATGTAATTAGATACTAGCATACCAGCGAACCTTTTATAAACGTTGATAAACACCTGAAACCATCATAGGTTATTTATGCATTATTTTCATTCATTTATTAGTTCCAAAAATGAACGTCAGAGGCCGCGCGCTGGTAAAACTTACTAATGGACTACGGAAGTACAGGGAATTTAATGGTGGAACTATTTCTTGTCACAGCAATCACAATTGCAATCACATCTATTCTGCAGCCGATTACGTCACTCGAATGTTATAGGTCTCCGCTTTTTTCACAATAGCTCTGATCTTTGGGGAGAAAGCACCTCCAAGTGCAATCTTACTGGACTTTTCTCATTGTTGATTTCTGGCGTTTCTTTCTTTTTTTTTTGGTATTGTAATTATATCTATTTGTAAATTAATACATACAGGTCGACGTTTTTAATTTCCTTTTAAAAAACGTTGAATAAAGGTGGAAATAACGTTTATAATTTCGGTTAAAATAACGTTTATAAATTACGTTGAATAAACGTTTTTAATTTCAGTTTAAAAAACGTTAAATCTATATATATAAAGCGAAGTGTCCTCACTGACACACTCATTCATTCACTCATTCATCTACACACTGATTCATAATCAACCCACAGCCCAAACCGTGAGGGCTGGAGACTTGAAATTTTAGACACGGGTGTATCATATGCCGAAACTGAACACTAAGAAGGGATTTTGCGAAATTCGGCCCGGTTCCTTTGTAATTCAATAAAAACCGGCTAAAATAAACAAAAAATGATCCGATCGCGGAGACCGTGTTTATGTTAGAAGCACGTATCTAGCCAAAACAACTTCGACGACGGGCGACCGGTTTACATTAAAAGCACTTATTTAACCTAAACAATTTCAACGTCGAGTTTCTGCTTTCGTGATCATACTTTTGCCGTACCTAGCGAGGCCGCAGATATTTCAATTATAATTTTGATTTCAATTATAATGTCGATCCGTGATCAATTAAAAATTACCAAATCACTCCTAATTTAATCCGTCAACATTAAACATCCTCAAATATCTCTTACCACTGCAAACTTTACCAAATCAACCCCAAAAAATTCCCGAACTATGCCAAACTGACATAAACTAGATCCGTTATTTTAAATCATCCCTTACCACCCCTTAGCAACCCCAAGTATCTCCAATCACTTTAAAATAAAACAAAATGACACAAATCATGGCAGATTATGTCGAACTCACACATATTATTTCGTCTACCAAAAATCACCCCCAACTACCCCTTACCACCCCAAAATAAGCCCAATCACTCTAAAAATTACAAAAAAATTCTACAAACCGTAGCAAACTATGCCAAACTCCCCTAAATTACTTCGGCTATCATGAATCACCCCCAACTACCCCTTACCATCCAAAACACAGCCCAATCACTTTAAAATTATAAAAAATGTTACAAGCCATATCAAACTATGCCAAACTCATCTAAATTACTTTGACTTCCATAAATCACCCCCAACTACCCCTTACCACCCCTAAATCATCCCAATCACTTTAAAATTACAAAAAATGCTACAAACCACAGCAAACTATGCCTAACTCACCTAAATTACTTCGGCTAACATAAATCACCCCCAACTACCCCTTACTACCCCAAAATAAGCCCAATCACTTTAAAATTAAAAAAAATGCTACAAACCATAGCAAACTATGCCAAACTCACTTAAATTACTTCGGCTATCATAAATCACCCCCAACTACCCCTTACCACCCCTAACTCATCCCAATCACATTAAAATTACAAAAAATGCTACAAACCATAGCAAACTATGCCTAACTCACCTAAATTACTTTGGCTAACATAAATCACCCCCAACTACCCCTTACTACCCCAAAATAAGCCCAATCACTTTAAAATTATAAAAAATGCTACAAACCATAGCAAGCTATGCCTAACTCACCTAAATTACTTCGGCTAACATAAATCACCCCCAACAACCCCTTACTACCCCAAAATAAGCCCAATCACTTTAAAATTACAAAAAATGCTACAAACCATAGCAAACTATGCCTAACTCACCTAAATTACTTCGGCTAACATAAATCACCCCCAACTACCCCTTACAATACCAAAATAAGCCCAATCACTTTAAAATTACAAAAAAATGCTACAAACCATAGCAAACTATGCCTAACTTACCTAATTTCCTTCGGCTACCATAAGTCACCCCCAACTACCCCTTACCACCCCAAAATAAGCCCAATCACTTTAAAATTACAAAAAATGCTACAAACCATAGCAAACTATGCCGAACCCACTTAAATTACTGCGGCTACCTTAAATCACCCCCAACTACCCCTTACCAACCACAAACTAAACCCAATCACTTTAAAATTACAAAAAATGCTACAAACCATAGCAAACTATGCCAAACTCACTTAAATTACTTCGGCTATCATAAATCACCCCCAACTACCCCTTACCGCCCCAAACTCAGCCCAATCACTTTAAAATTACAAAAAATTTTACAAGCCATATCAAACTATGCCAAACTCACCTGAATTACTTCGGCTACCATAAATCACCCCCAACTACCCCTTACCACCCCAAACTAAGCCCAATCACTTTAAAATTACAAAAAATGCTACAAACCATAGCAAACTATTCCAAACTCACCTAAATTACTTCGGCTACCATAAATCACCCCGAACTACCCCTTACAACCCCAAAATAAACCCAATCATTTTAAAATTACAAAATATTCAACAAATCATAGCAAACTATGCCTAACTCACCTAAATTACTTCGGCTACCATAAATCACCCCCAACTATCCCTTACCACCCCAAAATAAGCCCAATCACTTTAGAATTACAAAAAATGCTACAAACCATAGCAAACTATGCCGAACCCACTTAAATTACTGCGGCTACCTTAAATCACCCCCAACTACCCCTTACCAACCACAAACTAAACCCAATCACTTTAAAATTACAAAAAATGCTACAAACCATAGCAAACTATGCCAAACTCACTTAAATTACTTCGGCTATCATAAATCACCCCCAACTACCCCTTACCGCCCCAAACTCAGCCCAATCACTTTAAAATTACAAAAAATGTTACAAGCCATATCAAACTATGCCAAACTCACCTGAATTACTTCGGCTACCATAAATCACCCCCAACTACCCCTTACCACCCCAAACTAAGCCCAATCACTTTAAAATTACAAAAAATGCTACAAACCATAGCAAACTATTCCAAACTCACCTAAATTACTTCGGCTACCATAAATCACCCCCAACTACCCCTTACCGCCCCAAAATTAGCCTAATCACTTTAAAATTACAAAAATGCTACAAAACATAGCAAGCTATGCCAAACTCACTTAAATTACTTCGGCTACCATAAATTAATAATCGTTTTCAATCAAAATCTTCTATTTGGTTGTGTGATTTATAAATGCCTTATCGTATTAAATCATAAAATATTAATAAATATCTGCACATAAAATATATTGTTCCGACTAATAGTCGTTATTCTGAATATTAAATAGGCTGATACCTATTTCGATTCTCTTCCACCTTCCAATAAATATTTGTTCCAGTTGAGATGCAAACATAAACGTATTTCTGAATTGCAACACGCTGACGGGGCAAGCCCTACCTTTTCAACATGCGTGCATTTGTATAAACAGCTCTATGGTTTTTAACTTTAAAGAGGTATAAAGGCGGTGTAAGCGCTAGAGTTTCGTAAAAATATCTGAAAAATTCGAAATTCTGCAATTGAATCAGAACTATCTTTGTGTTCGATAGTAAATTTATACTTGGAGTGGCACTGCCAACCCTGCCACCCCTGACGAGGCACCTGCTGACTACTCTCCTTCCAGGGAAACTTTATAAATCAACGTCAAAATAATTTAGGGCGCCTGAATGTGAAAATATCACTGTGTAATAAGTTCAGACTGACATGGAACACTTGAAATTTCGATATTTGTTTGTAATTCGTCACAGGTCCATGAAGGAATGCATGTTAATGTAAACAAGTGTTAGTTTGTCGGAGAGACCGAATAAGATTTTTAACATTCCTGCGTTGCGTATTGTTCTGCATTATTTATAACTAAGATGGAGCAGTTTGAAAATCTAATAGTAAGCGGAGAACAAATACCACCACGTATAATTCCCGTGAAAAGTGATGGAAATAGTCTTTCTTACTATCTTACCTATTGCATTTTTAATACCGGAAATAGAGCTCAAGAGCGAAGAATAACTTCGACTTTTTTTATACATAATTCCTAAATACTTCATTTTTATGGTGTAAAATTTTGTATTTATATATTTCAACATTGTCTTTAACGTTGTCAGAGAACTAAATGGGAATAATTTGGAATAATTTAGCTTCTATGTCAACTCTCCTTCTCTTGAAACTTTTGAAAACAACGACAAAATTATTTAGGGCGCCTGGATTTGAAAATATCACTCTGTGTAATAAGTTCAGACTGACTAGAGTGAAAAGAAAGGAGCTTGCGCCCAGAAACTAAATTAAATGGAACACTTGAAGTTGAAATATTTGTTTGTAATTCGTCACAAGTCCATGAGGGAATGCGTGTTAATGTAAACAAATGTGAGTTTATTGGAGAGGCCGAATAAGATTTTTACATTATTGAAGCAGCTGGAGCCTGCCACGTCAAGGGCAAGGTCAGAAACGTGAAAAGGCGATGCTCGATTTAGTTTGATTGAGTGTCTTTGCAGAAATTCGCACATACCAAGCGTTGGATAAGCCTTTCTTATCGTTTCTTAGAATTCGAGAATTGCTGGTTCAGCGTGTGGAGCAGTACTCGATCGCGGTGTTTAATTTTAACACAACTACAATTGTGAAAATTGCTGCTCCAGCGTCGGAAACTGTTCGCAAAGTCGCCAAATTCGCTGAGGCGACGCAACAGTGTTCGAAGGTCTACCGCTATCAAATAAAGTATTTTAATTTCACATTTGATCCTCGCGTTAACCAAATCTGCCCCCAATCAATTTTCGAAAAATTATCAGCATCGGACCCGACTCCACTTATATTTGTACGCTAATTTTTACGTTTAGTTAATGATAGTGGTGTATTTGTTTTTCACCAAATTTGCCCCGAAATTTTCACCGTTGTATGTACATACCAGATATCACTGACATTCATACCAGTGGCGGTGTAAGCGCTAAATTTTCGTGAAAATATCTGAAAAATTCATAATTCTGCAACTGAATTACAGAACTAATTTTGTGTTCGATAGTAAATTTATACTTGGAGTGGCACTGCCAACCCTGCCACCCCTGACGAGCCCCACTGCTGACTACTTTCCTTCCAGAAAAATTTTTGAAATCAGCGGCAAAATAAATTTAGGGCACCTGGATGTGAAAATATCACTATGTAATAAGTTCAGACTGACAAGAGTGAAAAAAACCGCTTGCATCCAGAAACGAAATCAAATGGAACACTTGAAATTTAGATATTTGTTTGTAATTCGTCACAGGTCCATGAAGGCATGCATGTTAATGTAAACAAGTGTTAGTTTGTCGGAGAGGCCGAATAAGATTTTTACACCCACCACATTCCCGTCAAAATATTTATATACTTTAGTATGTTAATTCATTTTGTGCAAATTATGACGGGCCAGTCGAGTACACCTGCGCGAGTATTATTTAGAAATCCAAATTTTTTTAATACGCACTAGGCACGTGCACCTAATATAATTGTTAAAATTGCTGCTTCAGCGTCTGGAACGCTGGTACTCAACGTCGCCAAGGTCGAGGCGACGCATCAGTATTCGAAGTTCTATCGCTATTAAATAAATTTTTTTAATATAATATTCCCGATTTGTTCTTGACGTTAAGTAAATATCTCCCCAATCGATTTTCGAAAAATTACCATCGTCGTACCGGACTCCACTTATATACCGTACGCTAATTTTTACGTTCATTTAATGATAGTGGTGTATTTGATCTTCACCAAACCTGCTCCGGCCAAAATCCGAAATTTGCAGTTTTACCGGATTTCAATGACATCATAAGTAATGTGTGCTTATACACGATTTACACTATTTATTTTATGTACATTGTGTTCATTATTGTTCTGCATTATTTATAACTAAGATGGAGGAATAGTAAGCGGGGTACAAATACCACCACGTATAATTCCTCTGAAAAGTGATGGAAATAGTCTTTTTTACTATCTTTCCTATTGCATTTTATTACCGAAAATAGTGCTCAAGAGGTTCGCACTATAATTGTTCATTTTAAAATTACCAAATTTTCTGTATATTTTACCTGAATACGTTAAAAACCTCTAAACATAATGTACCATTCCAAACTACTCTCAAAAATCATACACTTGCCATTCCAAACTACCCCACATCAACCTAAAATGTAAAAAAATTACGAATTACAAGCAAACTACGCTAAACTCGCATAAATTACTTCGACTTCCGCTATATCACCCCAACCACTTCTTACCAAGCCAAACTAAACCCAATCGCATTAAAATTACCAAAAGTTTCGTTTAATCCGCCAAAGCTAAACCCCGCCAACCATCAATAACCATTCAAAACAATCCCCAAAAAAAACCTTATCATCCTAAACTACACCAAATACATCGTTTTTATGGTGTGAAATTATTTATTTATATATTTCAACATTCTTCGACGACATTCTTTAACGTTGTTAGAGAACTAAATGGGAATAATTTGGAATAGTTCAGCTTCTCTGTCAACTCTCCTTCTCTTGAAGAGTGAAAAAGAGTGAAAAAAAAGGAGCTTGCACCCAGAAACGAAATTATCGTCATTTTCCAAATCATGTTGAAGTACCCGGTCCTGGCAATGCAGGTTAATTTCAGCAAATTTGTTTATTTTGTGATTGGAAAAGTAGAGCATTCCTGTTTAATTGTATTATAATGTCGATTAGTCTACATCACAAATACACCACTTTTGTCAACACTGCGTTTATTTAATCTACGTCCGGGCAACGCCGGGTACATTCAGCTAGTTTAATTATAATTTTGATTTCAATTATAATGTCGATCCGTGACTCATTTAAAAATTACCAAACCACTCCAAATTTAATCCGTCTACATTAAACATCCTCAAATATCTCTTACCATTGCAAACTTTACCAAATCAACACCAAAAAATTCCCGAACTACGCCAAACTGACATAAATTAGATCCGTTATCTTAAATCATCCCTTACCACCCCTTAGCAACCCCAAGTAACTCCAATCACTTTAAAATAAAACAAAATGACACAAACCATAGCAGACTATTTCGAACTCACACACATTATTTCGGCTACCAAAATTCACCCCCAACTACCCCTTACCACCCCAAACTAAGCCCAATCACTTTAAAATTTCAAAAAATGCTACAAACCATAACAAACTATGCCAAACTCACCCAAATTACTACGGCTACCATAAATCACCCCCAACTACCCCTTACCACCCCAAAATAAGCCAATTCACTTTAAAATTACAAAAAATGCTACAAACCATAGCAAACTATGCCAAACTCACCCAAATTACGTCGGCTACCATAAATCACCCCCAACTACCCCTTACCAGCCCAAACTAAGCCAAATCACTTTAAAATTACAAAAAATACTACAAACCATAACAAACTATGCCAAAATCACCTAAATTACTACGGCTACCATAAATCACCCCCAACTACCTCTTACCACCCTAAACTAAGCCCAATCACTTTAAAATTACAAAAAATTCTACAAACCATAACAAACTATGCCAAACTCACCCAAATTACTACGGCTACCATAAATCACTCCCAACTACCCCTTACCACCCCAAAATAAGCCAATTCACTTTAAAATTACAAAAAATGCTACAAATCATAGCAAACTATGCCAAACTCACCCAAATTATTTCGGCTACCATAAATCACCCCCAACTAAACCTTACCACCCCAAACTAAGCCAAATCACTTTAAAATTAGAAAAAATGCTACAAACCATAGCAAAACGATGTCAAACTCACCCAAATTACTTCGACTACCATAATTCACCCCCAACTACCCCTTACCACCCCAAACTAAGCCCAATCACTTTAAAATTAGAAAAAATGCTACAAACCATAGCAAAACTATGCCAAACTCACCCAAATTAGTTCGGCTACCATAAATCACCCCAAACTACCACCCCAAACTAAGCCCAATTACTTTAAAATTTGAAAAAATGCTACAAACCATAGCAAAACTATGCCAAACTCACCTAACTTACTTCGGCTACCATAAATCACCCCCAACTACCATCCCAAACTAAGCCCAATCACTTTAAAATTAGAAAAAATACTACAAACCATAGCAAAACTATGCCAAACTCACCTAACTTACTTGGGCTACCATAAATCACCCCCAACTACCATCCCAAACTAAGCCCAATCACTTTAAAATTAGAAAAAATGCAACAAACCATAGCAGAACTATGCCAAACTTACCTAACTTACTTCGGCTACCATAAATCACCCCCAACTACCACCCCAAACTGAGCCCAATAACTTTAAAATTACAAAAAATGCTACAAACCATGCAAACTATGCCAAATTCACCCAAATTACTTCGGCTACCATAAATCACCCCCAAATACCCCTTACAACCCAAACTAAGCCCACTAATTATGTCATAGAATTCCTTATTATTAAGCAAAATTTTCATTAATTGTTCCTCTATTGCAATCGTTGACAAGTTGATTAAGCGACATTTGCAAGTACAAGTGCGACTAAATGTTTTAATTTTTTTTAAGATGGAAACAACGTACTGTTGCAGGCTTTGTAGGTCAAATATCATAAAATATTAAGAAATATCTGCATCTAAAATATATTGTTTCGACTAATAGACGTTATTCTGAATATTAAATATGCTAAAAGTGTGTAGGCTTTCACGGTCGGTGTTGTCAACAACGGTGGTATTAGTCGGGTTTGTTGACCGTGTTCCATGCGAAGTTTCATGAGGGGGGGTGTAGTGTAGTGTCTGAAGATGTCCACCGCAGCTGTGGACGAAACGTTTGGCAGAGATTCATGGGGATCACTTGCTGAGTTAGCCTCTCGGGGCGCTCACTACACCCCCCCTCATGAAACTTCGCATGGAACACGGTCAACAAACTCGACTAATACCACCGTTGTTGATTAAATATGCTGATAAAAATTTTGATTCTCTTCCACCTTCCAATAAATAATTGTTCCAATTGCGATGCAAACATAAATGTATGTTCTGAATTGCAAGCCCTACCTTCTTAACATGCGTGCATTTACATCGCACGACTTTTTTATAGAGCTCTATTGTTTTTAATTTTAAAGCGGTGTAAGCACTAGATTTTCGTTAAAATATCTGAAAAATTCATAATTTTGCAATTGAATTGCAGAACTAATTTTGTGTTCGATAGTAAATTTATACTTGGAGTGGCACTGCCAACCCTGCCACTCCTGACGAGCCCCACTGTTGACTACTCTCCTTTCAGGGAAATTTTTGAACGGCAAAATAATTTAGGTCGCCTGGATGTGAAAATATCACTGTGTAGTAAGTTCAGACTGACGAGTGAAAAAAACCGCTTGCTTACAGAAACGAAATCATATGGAACACTTGAAATTTCGATAATTGTTTGTAATTCGTCACAGGTCCATGAAGGAATGCATGTTAATGTAAACAAGTGTTAGTTTGTCGGAGAGGCCGAATAAGATTTTTTCATCCACCACCTTCCCGTCAAAGTAATTATTTATTTCAGAATGTTCATTTTTCTAATTCATTTCGTGAAAATGATGACGGGCCATACGAGTACATCTTTGCGAGTATTATTTGGTATATACAAATTAATCTCTTTTGTTAGCCAAATTGTTTTAACACGCACTAGGCATGTGCACCTAATATAATTGTGAAAATTGCTGCTTCAGCGGCTGGAACGCTGGTACTCAAAGTCGCTGTTTGTAAGCGTACCCTCTCTTCAAGAGGCGCAGCAAATTGTTGGGGGTGGTTTCTCCCTCCTCTGTTTTTATCTGTGCGAGGTGCATATAAGGGCAGGACCGAGAAGACCAAAACACACATAACGTTATATTACAGTCCATACATCATTTATACATATTGTTTTGTGCGTCATAATTAAATACAGACAGTGTTATTGTTATTGTATTGATTAATTTCAAACTCCACACTTGCGGCCATCCCAAGTGTTTAAAAACTCTTTATGTTCGCCGGAACAGTCGCCAAGGTCGAGGCGACGCATCAGTATTAAAAGTTCTATCGCTATTAAATAAATTATTTTAATATAATATTCCCGATTTGTTCTTGCCGTTAATCAAATTTCTCCCCAATCGATTTTCGAAAAATTTCCAGCGTCGGACCGGACTCCACTTATATTCGTACGCTAATTTTAACGTTCATTTAATGATAGTGGTGTATTTGTTCTTCACCAAATCTGCTCTGGCCGAAATTTGCAGTTTGACTGGATTTCACTGACATTATACGCTTAAGTAATGTGTGCTTATACACGATTTACACTATTTAGAGATATTTATGCTGAAGAGTTTGTTTATTTTGAAAATAAGTCAAAATCATCTACATACTGTTCTGTTTGTGAGATGACTGCAGCAGGAGAAATGTTTCCATTGTGTTTTCAACTTTATCATAACATGATCAGCTAATTATAACGTTCTTCTTTGGGATTTTGGACCGTGTTCCATTTGAAGTTCCATTAGGGGGGGTGTAGTGAACGCTCCGAGGAGCTAATTCAACAAGTGACCCCAATGAATTTCCAGACGTTTCATCCACAACTGCGGTGGATTTCATCAGTGGTTTAAGTTGCGATGTGGAAGAGCTCGAAGTGTTCTCTTCGCTGTCACATTCGCGACTGTCACATTTATTTTCTGCGGCGGCGTTGCATAATTTTTGTTGTTATTTGCAGTGTTTGCTTGATTTTCTGGAATAAATGACATTACCCTTCTCGTTGACAGTACCGGTTGCCAAGTTTTGTCCATCTTTAACCCTTCACCCATTCTATTGAAATTATCTTGGTGTTTATAAATTTCAATAGCTTCACGGTGTAGGCGTGGGTAGTACTGTGACGTGGACGACAGAAGTTTTGTCTCATCAAATTTTATGTTATGATTCCCATTAGACAATCCATGTTCAGCTACGGCAGATTTATCAAACTCACCTAAACGACAGTTCCTCTTGTGTTCAGTTAAACGTGTTTTAATACTTCGTTTAGTTGTACCAATATACACTGAACCACAAGAACATGGTATTCTATAGACTCCTGCTGACGACAATGGCTCTCTCTTGTCTTTGGCTGAACCTAGCAATTCTCTAATTTTTGTTGTTGGTTTGTAAATTGTTTTTATATTATTCCGTGTTAGAATTTTGCCAAGGCGGTCTGTTACATTTTTTATATATGGTAAGAATACTGTTCCTTCTGTAGAGCTTCTTTTTCAAATGACTCCATGAAAAAGTTTGCAACCACTGGACTTAGTGGGCTCCCCATAGCAACTCCATCCAATTGTTCATAAAAGGTGTTGTTATACTTGAAGTATGTTGTATGTTCGAACATGTACTTACAACAACATACTTCAAGTATAACAACACCTTTTATGAACAATTGGATGGAGTTGCTATGGGGAGCCCACTAAGTCCAGTGGTTGCAAACTTTTTCATGGAGTCATTTGAAAAAGAAGCTTTACAAACAGCACTCAAAAAACCAAAGTGTTGGTTTCGTTATGTTGATGATACGTTTGTTATCTGGAACCATGGTGAAGAAGCATTGAAAGGTTTCATGGAACATATCAACGGAATAAATCCACGTATCCAGTTTACAATGGAGAAAGAAGAACATCAACAAATCCCTTTTCTGGATGTTTTGGTAAAAAGAAATAGAGATGGTACTCTAGGCCACAAGGTATACAGGAAACCGACACATACCGATAGATATCTCAATAAGAATTCCAACCACCATCCCAGCCAAAAAAGAGCTGTAATAAAAACATTAGTATGTAGAGCTACAAAGATTTGTGAACCTAAACATTTGAAAGATGAACTTAACCATTTAGACCTAATGCTACAAGCCAATGGTTACTCTACCAAAGAGATAAAAAGAGCAATTCGCCCAAATAGGTCTGTAAGAAAAACAAACAATAATACAAATCTACCAGAAGGAACAGTATTCTTACCATATATAAAAAATGTAACAGACCGCCTTGGCAAAATTCTAACACGGAATAATATAAAAACAATTTACAAACCAACAACAAAAATTAGAGAATTGCTAGGTTCAGCCAAAGACAAGAGAGAGCCATTGTCGTCAGCAGGAGTCTATAGAATACCATGTTCTTGTGGTTCAGTGTATATTGGTACAACTAAACGAAGTATTAAAACACGTTTAACTGAACACAAGAGGAACTGTCGTTTAGGTGAGTTTGATAAATCTGCCGTAGCTGAACATGGATTGTCTAATGGGAATCATAACATAAAATTTGATGAGACAAAACTTCTGTCGTCCACGTCACAGTACTACCCACGCCTACACCGTGAAGCTATTGAAATTTATAAACACCAAGATAATTTCAATAGAATGGGTGAAGGGTTAAAGATGGACAAAACTTGGCAACCGGTACTGTCAACGAGAAGGGTAATGTCATTTATTCCAGAAAATCAAGCAAACACTGCAAATAACAACAAAAATTATGCAACGCCGCCGCAGAAAATAAATGTGACAGTCGCGAATGTGACAGCGAAGAGAACACTTCGAGCTCTTCGACATCGCAACTTAAACCACTGATGAAATCCACCGCAGTTGTGGATGAAACGTCTGGAAATTCATTGGGGTCACTTGTTGAATTAGCTCCTCGGAGCGTTCACTACACCCCCCCTAATGGAACTTCAAATGGAACACGGTCCAAAATCCCAAAGAAGAACGTTATAATTAATGATCAGCTAATTTTATTTTTCGATTTCGATTTCGATTTTACCGAAAATTATCTAACCTTAATTTCGATTTCCTGGAATCGCTTAAAGAACACCTCCAATCTGCGTCTTTGCCTAAAGAGTCTTCAAGATTTTTCATCTGATATCAACCAAGGTATCCTCTTTTTCCAAATCATATTGAAGTACCCGGTCCTGAGAATGCAGGTTAATTTCAGCATATTTGTTTATTTTGTGATTGGAAAAGTAGAGCATTTCTGTTTAATTGTATTATAATGTCGATTAGTCTACATCACCAATACACCACTTTTGTCAACACTGCGTTTATTTAATCTACGTCCGGGCAACGCCGGGTACATTCAGCTAGTATATATATACAAGGTCGATACTTACACCGAACGTCTCGAATCCGATAGATGGCGACACCATAGAATTTCACAATGTTACTGTAAACTCCACCCACCAGTCCCGCCTAAGAACCGTATAGATGCTTACCGAGACGGATCCCTCAAATTATTTGTTCTGAATTACAGTTTCACCGCTTTGCGACTTTGCGTATTATTAATACAAAAGTTGTTTGCTTTAGTACTATTTTTTAGACGAATTAACAAATTATGTGAAGTCTTATAATTATTACTTAATTTTTTTTTGTTAATTAATTTTATTCAATTATAGACACATATATCCATCTCTGGCATTAGCCAGGAAAACAATTACCTAATGTCTCACATTTCAATAAAAATCAATTATGCTCGAATATCAATAAAAGTTTTATCTAATTATTGTATTAATTGGTCTAGGCGTTCAGCGTTCAGATTGCTATTCGATTAGTACTATTGTTTATTATTTTTATATTTGCTTATGGTATTGAGAAGAGTCGACTGCAGCTCTGACTGGAACCAAATGAGGCCCAAAATTTAACCATTTTTATGAAAATCCATAAAAATATAAACGTAAACAAATTAACATTGAGTTAATTATTCCCAACAAATCGGTTCTTTGAGCTACCGAAAAAATTATAATACTTTCTAGCTATTGTCGGCCGGTACGTCCGCCGAACGTCGCGACGCGGATTTCCAGTCCGGTCTGTGTAAATCTTGTCTGACCTTGGTTGTCGCGGCGCCGTAAAGAACCAGACGCTGTTTCGGCAAAAAAGTTGTTCTTACGTGCTCATTCGGCTGATTGCAATTACTTGGGAAGCTTGTATAGCGCGCCACGTACTTTTATCGCTGAATATATTCTGCTTATTTCATTGTAAACTCTAATAATTATTTTTTCACGCATAACAAATAAGAAAGTTAGAGCAAAGGTTTTTCATATTCCACCTGGTATTAATAATAATATATAATTATTATTAAAAAACAATATTCATTATTGGTTGGATATCGTGAGAGAGAGAGAGAGAGAACTTTATTGCGTATAAATAAAATAAAAATAAGTATTAATTTATTTATATCTTTTATTGTAAGCTTGCCACTGCGTATCGTTAAATTAAAATACGTTGATTAAGAAAACCGTAATATTTGTTATAAGATTCTAATTGATGTTTAGAGATTAATACGTGGATTATTTGTTACAAACGCAGCGGACGTAGCGTCACTTTATGATTAGTTTGTGTGCTATAATAATTACGCATATTTTATTAAGGCTCACAAGTATATATCGAAATGCGGACGGGGATTCCGAGGTTGCTATTTGATCGAAAAGACTCTTGGGAGGCTGAGGTCATTAAACCTTTACACGAAAAAAATTCAACCTAAGACCTCCGGTTTCAAACACTTCAAATGACTAGCCCAGAATTGCGAATTCAAAGTGGCGGTCTCCAAACACACTCTCATTGATTAAAACTGAAATGCTGATATCGCAACACCGCAAGTGGGGGGCAGGTTACCTTCAGATGAAATGCAGATCAATCCCAGAAGATAGAATTTGTTAAAGAAAATATGAAATGTAACATCTCTGAAATCTCTGATTATCAACTTAAGATTTTTCTAATCCAAGGTGGAATATTTGCTACTTTCTATTTTATTTTCGATCTAATCATGTGCTGGTACAACACAACCGGTCAAAAGCAGATGAGACAACGGCATCATACTAATCGGATAAATAACAAAATGAAAGTCTGCACCGAGAGGGAGGTTATTAGACTGTCATTGGTTGTGGGTCATGAAGACCAAACGTCGAAAGCGGGATTGATTTAGTGAGGGGCGTGTCCGATAAAATTACTTCCACTACATTTAAATTATTTTAAAAAATCTGTTTTTTTTAAGTTTTAGTTGTTGATAAACTTAGCATCTGGCGAAATACGTGCCTATAAATGGCTACTTTGAAATTTTTATTGTGAATAATAATTTAAAAAAGATTTTTAACTTTTCAAAAAAATTTTTTTTGGGTTTCCCAACATTTTTTGCAAATATGTTTTACGTAACCTATTAGATAATGTTATAGTCTAACTACTTAAAAAAAAACATCAAATTTAAACGATCCAATTCTAAATTGTGATGGAATAAAATTTACATGTTAAATGAATTGGCTAAATAGAGGTATCCGACGCCCTTAACAGGTGCATGTAGGTGACATTAGAGACATATCGCACACTCCAATAACGTCTCACGCTGTTACCGTCGACGCTATTCTGACATGTGCGCGTGCGCATTAGGGGTGAGAAACTTTACGTGCGCTAATAGCGTTAGCGCCTGACGCTAATAGGGAGTTTTAGCAGGTCTGAAATAAGTTACGGTAAACGTTAAACAATCATCTGGGTGCGTACTGCGCATTAGCGTCAAGATAGCGTATTACCGTATCTCGCTAATTCACCTAAAATAGCGAACGTTTACCGTTTTAATTCTAACCTCAAATTTTAATAGAACTGTCATTGATGATTAAATTTTTTAGTCTTTTAGATAATAATAATGGAAGAGTTATTACAATTATACGCAATTGAGGAATTAAATGACACAGAATTTGAAGATGCGGTGCTACTCCAAGCATCCCGAAAGCAACAACGGATCAGAAGTAATGAATGTTCTAATTTTAATCTGGAATTACTTTCAGAAGATGACATCTACTTAAATTTTCGGTTTCAAAAGCAAGATTTGTATAGACTGGTAAATGTTCTGGGCATTCCAGATCAAATAATTGTATCTGAAAACCGCTGTCATTTACCTGGCATAAATGGCTTATGTATGCTTTTGAGACGGTTTGCCTATCCAAATAGACTGTCAGATTTAGAAAATTTTTTTGGGTTTTCAGCACCGTTTATGTCTGTTATCATTAACAAAGTTATGGATATTATATATGAACGTCATGTACATTTTCTTAAAAATTTGAAAAATTTAAAATGGTTAACGTATGAAAAGCTCATATATTATTCTCAAATAATATCACAGAAAGGAAGTCCTCTTCATCAATGTTGAGGTTTTATTGATGGTACAGCCAGAGCCATTTGTCGCCCTACAGTAGAACAAAAAGAATATTATTCTGGACATAAGCGCCAACATTGTGTAAAATATCAATCTGTTTTGACTCCAGATGGAATAATAGTGAGCCTGCTTGGTCCTTTCCCAGGACGAAGACATGACTCAGGAATATTACGAGAGTCAAATTTTTATGCACAATTGGAAACCTGCACAAAGTTTAATAATGACCAAAAATTTTGTTTATATGCAGATAGTGGGTATCCACTTCGGGAATTATTAATTAGACCTTTTGGAGGGGCACGCCTGTCTGTAGAACAACAAGAATTTAATATTTTCATGAGTGCACTCCGCCAACCAGTGGAATGGGGATTTGGGAAAGTTATTAGTTTATTTGCATTTCTTGATTTTAAGAAAAATCAAAAGTTACTTTTACAAGATGTTGGAAAGATGTACAAAGTGGCCATTTTGCTTACAAATTGCCATACTTGTTTCTATGGAAGCCAAACGTCTCAATATTTTAATGCAGATCCACCTTCAATTGAAGAATATTTTACTTTGAATGAATAAAAGCATTCAGCTGTTTGAAATATTTTTTATTACAATTTTTTTTTTATGAAAAATTAAACCTACTTTCCCGGTTACAGTAGATTTGTTCAAACTACCCATACGTAGTTTGAAAAAAACTGGTAATAACAATATAAACTGGTAAAAAATTAACATTATGAAAAAAATATTTAAACAATAATAATAACATTGAACCACAGTATGCTGTGGTTAGAACCTATACGAAAAAAAATTTCTAATTCTTAAATATAATTTTGACATAATTAAATATTAATTAGGTTTTCCAAACAAAGAACTGGGTAGTATACGTAGTCCTTTTTGAAAATCTGATTAAGTAACATGTCAATAAGATTTTGATTTTGATCACTTTGTTTTCGGCGATATTCCAAGTCTTCTCTCTCCTGTGATCTACGAAATTCAAATTCTTCTTTTTGTAAATTCAACTTTGCCTCTTCTAGCCTTAATTTTCGTTCTTCAAGAGCCAACTCTCTTTCTTTTAACTTTGCTTCACTGTCACGACGGTTTGCTATAAATTGTAGTGTGCTATTTTTTAATGCCGCTCTAGTTTTTTTCTGCCTTTTTGGGCCCAAAACTCTTGGAGGGGTATCTTCCTTTACTACATGAATTATGTTGGCATCATCCTCGGCTTGTTCTCCAACTTCTAGGATATTATTTAATAATGGATTAACAGAAACGTCTAAATCCAAATGATCCTCAGTGTTTTCAAAAGGAGTCTGGCTTGGTTCCTCCTCCTCCTCTTCTATAACTAGGGATGCGGCAGCTATCTGTCTAATTTCTGCTCCTTTTTTTTGTTGATTCCGAGAAGTTTGTGATGCTGCGACGTTTTTTTCCCTTTTTAAATCCAATATTTCTTGAAGAAGTTGTTGTTTTTCATTATATTCTTCTTCTGTCCCAGATCTGCAATAAGTAACAACTTCTGTAAACAATACACATAATATTTTCTTACTTTTTTAAATTGGTTTTGTCGTTTCTCTCAAAAACATTTATTAAGTGATCTGTATGATCTTTAATAGCTCTTATACTGAAATTCTTATTACTTGTACGAAGCACATTTTCATGAACTAGTTTCCAGTCTTCTGGGTTGATAAATGGGTTGACCGATGCCACTTCCTTCAAAAGGCATAAATCGTCGTAAGAAGAAAATCTTAATCTAACTGCCATTGTTATGTTCTCTTTTTAGTTATTATTAAAAATTGTTTACAAAATTGCACTGACAATAAACACATGGGAAGACCTATCACCTCTTAGTCTTTCTCTTTTCTATGGTCTAAACAAAACACAAAACGTCTTGTGCTGCCAACCTCAGTGCATCAAAGTTACAAAAGTATTACGGTAACCTTAAAATAAATTTGCAAAATCTCTGTTGAAGACGTCTAACCTTATTGCTAATACCGTAATAATTACGTTCAAAATTGCGTTTAGAGTAATAGCGTCGAAGCATTGCAAAAACTCCCTATTTGCGGAGGTTTTACGTTAGGATTTAGCGGGACGCTATTTCGTTCGTACATCTTTCGGAGACAATCGCCAGAAATCGTTCCGGTGTTTGAGAGTTGGAAATTTGCGCCCCTAGTGTTTATAATTGTTATTTAAGTTTTAAATGCCGGAATTTAAGTTCTTTGAAAACGCAATGTGAACAAATGCAAACTCAGATGTGTTTTCTTTTTTTTAATTGGCGAAGAATTGGGAAAATGATAAAAATAATTATATTTTCTTCGGACGGCTTTGGTAAGCGAAGTTGTCAAATAAATTGCAAGATGGTTAAATATTGAGCAGCATCGCTGCCAAGAATTTAGAGTAAAAACACTGAAGGATGAAGTCAAAATCACCAAATGTCAAAATAACGTCAGGACGCTAAATCATGGCATGGCGAGAGTACACATTTTGTGTTCCCAATAGCGCATGACGTTATAGAATAACAGAACGTTAAAAGCGTACGGCATGCGGTATTTGTGAGTGGCGATATGTCTCTATTGGCGCCCGACTTCGTGGGATTAGGACAGACTTTCATCTAATTATTGAAAACACGTAAATACCGTGTGAGGATGCAATATGCGGCGACAGAGCATATTTTTATAACAATATTAACAATATAATAGCACTCAGATGAAGAATTTGGTAATTTGGCATAATTTTATTAGTAAAAATCGGCTTGCACGCTAATGATTTGAAGACCGCCCTAATTGCCAGACCCCCTACCAGAGCGACGAAGTTAGACGGAACGCACAGTAAATACCACACCGTATTATTCCCGTGAAAGGTCATGGAAATCGTCCTTTTCACTATCTATGTTATTGGTATTGATATTTTAATAGGTACTGGAACGGGAGCTCAAGAGGTTCGCACTTTAATTGTTCAACAAGTTGCGGTTAGGTTTTAATAATTTTTGTGCAGTTGAGAAGGAGAAAATTATGCTGAAGATACTGTTCTGTTTGTGACATGACTGCAGCAGGAGATATGTTTCAATTGTGTTTTCAACTTCATCATAACATGATCAGCTAATTTGTTAACTTCAATTTTCCCGAAAATTATCTAACGTTAATTTCGATTTCCTGGAATCGCTTATAGAACACCTCCAAACTCCGTCTTTGCCTAAAGAGTCTATTCAAGATTTTTCATCTCAGATATCAACCAAGCTATCCTCTTTGTCCAAATCATATTGAAGTACCCGGTCCTTTCAACGCAGGTTAATTTCAGCAAATTTGTTTATTTTGTGATTGGAAAAGTAGAGCATTACTGTTTAATTGGATTATAATGTCGATTAGTCAACACGCCATTAACACAACAACAACACTGCGTTTAAATCTACGTCCGGGCAACGCCGGGTACAAGCATAAGCAATGAAAAAACTTTAATACCTTCGCTGAAATCGGGTCGTTCATTTGACCTTTTCAACAGTAATCATGGTGACCGTGGTGCCATTTTTTATTGCAATTTAAATTAAATTTTTATTCTGCCCATTGATGAACATTTCAGTCGTAAAACGTTCGTAACGCATTCTCAACAATAGTCACTAGTCAGCAATACCGATCGTGAAGTATGGAGCTGATTTATGTTATGCTTAGTAAGGCGTTTCTATCTTCAGTGTTTCGACAATGTTGGCCTCGACAATCTTGACCAAGGCCAAACTTTATGCAGCTTTATGCATGTGCAATGCACACGAACTCAAAAGTTTTTTAACGAAAATGTTTTTAGTTTAAAAATGTCACACTTCAGTCGTTCAAGAATGGATTATCGTCGGCCGATATTAAATCAGGGCGTCGCGACGCGGTTATTTTGTGATGAACGAGCACGGCAGGATCTGAGTATAGACGTCGCGATAGGCGTCGGTCTGGATCAGTCAAAGACACGCGAGGAGGACAGGCGAACATGGAAAAACACCCGTAAAACTTCGTGGAAACATGACTACTACAGAAAAGACAAAAAAAAATCGAAATTAAATGACCATGTCGCGGCCGCGGAAACAGACTGTCAGGTAGAAAACTGCTCTCAATATTTATAACGAAAGCTGCCCTTTCCGCTAAATAGAAATGCAAGCATTCCTAAAATTAACTTAATTAATTTTTAATTGGCATTCCGAAAAAACTTGCGTCTTTTTAACAGACAATTCTTATCCGGCGAAAGCAAAACACGTTGTCGTTCTCCATTCAGCACAATCCTAAACGTTGAACTTGTAACTGTGCTTGTAAGATGGACCGAATTAATGAGTCGAATAGTTTGTCAAAAATAATATATTTGAATTAAATTGAAAATGCGATCCAAATGTCGTATCGATCTGCTTCACATTTTACATTTTTCCCTAATGTGCTCTCAGAACTAAAAATAATACCAAAACTAATTCATAGACGCCACAAGTGTGGCGAATATCGAATATCGGCGAATATCGTAAACTAATTCTACGTAACTAGTTAATGGGTGCCGTAAGTATGGGACACTTCAACGACATCGACAATCGTCGTCCGCTTACAAACTTAAATGGAAGGCAGAGAAAGGGGTGTGGCCTGCCGGTGCTAAGAATTGATTGTTAGCCGTGAAAGAAAAACACATGGTCCTTCGCGAATCACCGACAGTCCTAAATGTAAACTTAAACGGATGGCAGAGAAGTAGGTGGTGTCTGCCGATGATAAGTGAGGCCTGCGTCACAAGGGGTGTCCAAAATCGGCTTCGACTCACTAGGCATGGGCTTCTTCATTGCATACAGCTGTACATTCAGCTAGTAGTACAATATACAAAAGCTGTTTACCTGGACTAATAGTGCGGAGCTTTTATCGCAAATAAATTAAGCTGCCATAAACAACTGGGCTAAATGCGCTTCGAATATCTCAGTAGAGCATGGGCTGTTCTAACTAATAACGGGCACATAAAAAACATTTTGGGATTCGTTCGGAAGTGTAGAAAATACATGACCTTTCGATGCAGAATAACCACAAGCGAAGTACAAAAGAAAATTGATTAAAAGTACGCCATCGAACCATTTTAGAGGTCGTAATAGTGTAGAAAATTGCTTGAGATAGAAATATTAAGTTTTCGATGGACAATCTGGATACTGTAAAACTTACAAAATATTTGACCGATAAATTAATATTTGCCAAAACGATGTCCAAACCGAAATAAGAAAATTGAATTTGTTAAGAGGGGCCAGCGCTTCATCAATGCCCACAGAGGACGCCACCATCTAAAATGTGTAATTTTTCTAAACAACGGCATTCGAAAGAGGCAGCTTTAAATCATAAATGAAGCATACCAGTTTAATAAGAAATGATTGGTCTTGGGGATGACATATTTTGCAATGCTTTTAATTGTTAAATGTACGCATAATAATGCTATGAATATTGGTAATATTTTAAAAAAATTGAATAATAATTGAATGATGACAACTTTAACCCCTTCGTTAGGTATTAGTTTAAAAGAATCTGCAATTTAAAACTGAAAATTTACAACATGTAGGACAGGACGTTGTTTGAAAAGTCGGCTTTGATCGCTACAGTCGTTTGAATTTGTACTATCCTGTTCGCAAACCCTCTGATAGTTCAACCATTCCCTCACGGATGGCGCCAAGAAATGGCGCAGATTGGCAAGATTGTAATTTAAGGGGAGATTTCGGCAGGCAAATTCATGTTAAAAATGACGTTTCTTCGTAGATAAATTTCTCTTTTATTTAAAAAGATATCAACTCAATTTTTTTTCTGTGTATAAAGGAACGTTAATTCTAGGGCGGAACAGGCTCCTTCTTCCAAAGTTCTTTAAGGAAACCATTATAAAAAATACGAAAGTTGCTTAAAATTACGACATTTTCAACATGAATTATCTCAGCAACGGATAAGAAGTCTAAAAATTTGGACCTGTCCCGCCCTAAAGACATGCTTTCACAATACAGATTAAAATTCACACTTCTCTAGGAAATTCCATAATTGAGTAAAATATCTACGAAAACTGAATGTCAAGACAAATTTCTTACAACATCGGCCGTCAGCAAAGAGGGGAATACGCCCCCACTACCCACTACCGGTGCTCTGTCCATATTCAACCCAGAATTTTTATTAACTGTTTTATTATCTGCTTTTATTTACTGTGGCTCGGACCGATATAAATTGTTGCAATTACAGCCAACCCTCCAATATCGCGATGAATTCCTACCGCGTTATATATAGCGACCGCGATATAAGAAACTGTGAATCTATATATATAAAGCGAAGTGTCCTCACTGACACACTCATTCATTCACTCATTCATCTACACATCTACACACTGATTCATAATCAACCCACAGCCCAAACCGTGAGGGCTGGAGACTTGAAATTTTAGACACGGGTGTATCATGTGCCGAAACTGAACACTAAGAAGGGATTTTGCGAAATTCGGCCCGGTTCCTTTGTAATTCAATAAAAACCGGCTAAAATAAACAAAAAATGATCGGATCGCGGAGACCGTGTTTATGTTAGAAGCACGTATCTAGCCAAAACAACTTCGACGACGGGCGACCGGTTTACATTAAAAGCACTTATTTAACCTAAACAATTTCAACGTCGAGTTTCTGCTTTCGTGATCATACTTTTGCCGTACCTAGCGAGGCCGCAGATATTTCAATTATAATTTTGATTTCAATTATAATGTCGATCCGTGACTCAATTAAAAATTACCAAATCACTCCAAATTTAATCCGTCAACATTAAACATCCTCAAATATCTCTTACCACTGCAAACTTTACCAAATCAACCCCAAAAAATTCCCGAACTATGCCAAACTGACATAAACTAGATCCGTTATTTTAAATCATCCCTTACCACCCCTTAGCAACCCCAAGCAACTCCAATCACTTTAAAATAAAACAAAATGACACAAATCATGGCAGATTAAGTCCAACTCACACATATTATTTCGTCTACCAAAAATCACCCCCAACTACCCCTTACCACCCCAAAATAAGCCCAATCACTTTAAAATTACAAAAAATGTTACAAACCTTACCAAACTATGCCAAACTCATCTAAATTACTTTGGCTTCCATAAATCACCCCCAACTACCCCTTACCACCCCAAAATAAGCCCAATCACTTTAAAATTATCAAAAATGCTACAAACCATAGCAAACTATGCCTAACTCACCTAAATTACTTCGGCTAACATAAATCACCCCCAACAACCCCTTACTACCCCAAAATAAGCCCAATCACTTTAAAATTACAAAAAATGCTACAAACCATAGCAAACTATGCCAAACTCACTTAAATTACTTCGGCTATCATAAATCACCCCCAACTACCCCTTACCACCCCTAACTCATCCCAATCACTTTAAAATTACAAAAAATGCTACAAACCATAGCAAACTATGCCTAACTCACCCAAATTACTTCGGCTAACATAAATCACCCCCAACAACCCCTTACTACCCCAAAATAAGCCCAATCACTTTAAAATTACAAAAAATGCTACAAACCATAGCAAACTATGCCAAACTCACTTAAATTACTTCGGCTATCATAAATCACCCCCAACTATCCCTTACCGCCCCTAACTCATCCCAATCACTTTAAAATTACAAAAAATGCTACAAACCATAGCAAACTATGCCTAACTCACTTAAATTACTTCGGCTAACATAAATCACCCCCAACTACCCCTTACCACCCCTAACTCATCCCAATCACTTTAAAATTACAAAAAATGCTACAAACCATAGCAAACTATGCCTAACTCACCTAAATTACTTCGGCTAACATAAATCACCCCCAACAACCCCTTACTACCCCAAAATAAGCCCAATCACTTTTAAATTACAAAAAAATGCTACAAACCATAGCAAACTATGCCTAACTCACCTAAATTACTTCGGCTACCATAAATCAGCCCCAACTACCCCTTACCACCCCAAAATAAGCCCAATCACTTTAAAATTACAAAAAATGCTACAAACCATAGCAAACTATGCCAAACTCACTTAAATTACTTCGGCTAACATAAATCACCCCCAACAACCCCTTACTACCCCAAAATAAGCCCAATCACTTTAAAATTACAAAAAAATGCTACAAACCATAGCAAACTATGCCTAACTCACCTAAATTACTTCGGCTAACATAAATCACCCCCAACAACCCCTTACTACCCCAAAATAAGCCCAATCACTTTAAAATTACAAAAAATGCTACAAACCATAGCAAACTATGCCTAACTCACCTAAATTACTTCGGCTAACATAAATCACCCCCAACAACCCCTTACTACCCCAAAATAAGCCCAATCAATTTAAAATTACAAAAAATGCTACAAACCATAGCAAACTATGCCTAACTCACCTAAATTACTTCGGCTAACATAAATCACCCCCAACAACCCCTTACTACCCCAAAATAAGCCCAATCACTTTAAAATTACAAAAAATGCTACAAACCATAGCAAACTATGCCTAACTCACCTAAATTACTTCGGCTAACATAAATCACCCCCAACAACCCCTTACTACCCCAAAATAAGCCCAATCACTTTAAAATTACAAAAAAATGCTACAAACCATAGCAAACTATGCCTAACTCACCTAAATTACTTCGGCTACCATAAATCAGCCCCAACTACCCCTTACCACCCCAAAATAAGCCCAATCACTTTAAAATTACAAAAAATGCTACAAACCATAGCAAACTATGCCAAACTCACTTAAATTACTTCGGCTATCATAAATCACCCCCAACTACCCCTTACCACCCCAAACTCAGCCCAATCACTTTAAAATTACAAAAAATGTTACAAGCCTTATCAAACTATGCCAAACTCATCTAAATTACTTTGGCTTCCATAAATCACCCCCAACTACCCCTTACCACCCCAAAATAGGCTCAATCACTTTAAAATTACAAAAAAATTCTACAAACCGTAGCAAACTATGCCAAACTCCCCTAAATTACTTCGGCTACCATAAATCACCCCGAACTACCCCTTACAACCCCAAAATAAGCCCAATCACTTTAAAATTACAAAATATTCAACAAATCATAGCAAACTATTCCTAACTCACCTAAATTACTTCGGCTACCATAAATCACCCCCAACTACCCCTTACAACCCCAAAATTAGCCCAATCACTTTAAAATTACGAAAAATGCTACAAACCATGGCAAACTATGCCAAACTCACTTAAATTACTGCGGCTACCATAAATCACCCCCAACTACCCCTTACCAACCACAAACTAAACCCAATCACTTTAAAATTACAAAAAATGCTACAAACCATAGCAAACTATGCCAAACTCACTTAAATTACTTTGGCTTCTATAAATCACCCCCAACTACCCCTTACCACCCCAAAATAGGCTCAACCACTTTAAAATTACAAAAAAATTCTACAAACCGTAGCAAACTATGCCAAACTCCCCTAAATTACTTCGGCTACCATAAATCACCCCGAACTACCCCTTACAACCCCAAAATAAGCCCAATCACTTTAAAATTACAAAATATTCAACAAATCATAGCAAACTATGCCTAACTCACCTAAATTACCTCGGCTACCATAAATCACCCCCAACTACCCCTTACCACCCCAAAATAAGCCCAATCACTTTAAAATTACAAAAAATGCTACAAACCATAGCAAACTATGCCAAACTCACCTAAATTACTTCGGCTACCATAAATCACCCCCAACTACCCCTTACCACCCCAAAATAAGCCCAATCACTTTAAAATTACGAAAAATGCTACAAGCCATAGCAAACTATCTCAAACTCACCTGAATTACTTTGGCTACCATAAATCACCCCCAACTACCCCTTACCACCCCAAACTAAGCCCAATCACTTTAAAATTACAAAAAATGCTACAAACTACAGCAAACTATGTCAAACTCACTTAAATTACTTCGGCTACCATAAATCACCCCGAACTACCCCTTACAACCCCAAAATAAACCCAATCATTTTAAAATTACAAAAACTGCTACAAATCATAGCAAACTATGCAAAACTCATCTAAATTACTTCGGCTACCATAGATCACCCCCAACTACCCCTTACCACCCCAAACAAAGCCCAATCACTTTAAAATTACAAAAAATGCTACAAACCATAGCAAACTATGTCAAACTCACCTAAATTACTTTGGCTACCATAAATCACCCCTAACTACCCCTTACCTCCCCAAACTAAGCCCAATCACTTTTAAATTACAAAAAATGCTACAAACCATAGCAAACTATGTCAAACTCACTTAAATTTCTTCGTCTACCATAAATCAACCCCAACTACCCCTTACCACCCCAAACTAAGCCAAATCACTTTAAAATTACAAAAAATGTTACAAACCATAGCAAACTATGTCAAACTCACTTAAATTACTTCGGCTACCATAAATCACCCCCAACTACCCCTTACCACCCCAAACTAAGCCAAATCACTTTAAAATTACAAAAAATGCTACAAACCATAGCAAACTATGTCAAACTCACTTAAATTACTTCGGCTACCATAAATCACCCCCAACTACCCCTTACCACCCCAAACTAAGCCAAATCATTTTATAATTACAAAAATCTAATACAAATCATAGCAAACTATGCAAAACTCATCTAAATTACTTCGGCTACCATAGATCACCCCCAACTACCCCTTACCACCCCAAACAAAGCCCAATCACTTTAAAATTACAAAAAATGCTACAAACCATAGCAAACTATGTCAAACTCACCTAAATTACTTTGGTTACCATAAATCACCCCTAACTACCCCTTACCACCCCAAACTAAGCCAAATCATTTTAAAATTACAAAAAATGATACAAATCATAGCAAACTATGTCCAACTCACTTAAATTACTTCGGCTACCATAAATCACCCCCAACTACCCCTTACCACCCCAAACTAAGCCAAATCACTTTAAAATTACAAAAAATGTTACAAACCATAGCAAACTATGTCAAACTCACTTAAATTACTTCGGCTACCATAAATCACCCCCAACTACCCCTTACCACCCCAAACTAAGCCAAATCACTTTAAAATTACAAAAAATGCTACAAACCATACCAACTATGTCAAACTCACTTAAATTACTTCGGCTACCATAAATCACCCCCAACTACCCCTTACCACCCCAAACTAAGCCAAATCATTTTATAATTACAAAAATCTAATACAAATCATAGCAAACTATGCAAAACTCATCTAAATTACTTCGGCTACCATAGATCACCCCCAACTACCCCTTACCACCCCAAACTAAGCCCAATCACTTTTAAATTACAAAAAATGCTACAAACCATAGCAAACTATGTCCAACTCACTTAAATTACTTCGGCTACCATAAATCACCCCCAACTACCCCTTACCACCCCAAACTAAGCCAAATCATTTTAAAATTACAAAAAATGATACAAATCATAGCAAACTATGCCAAACTCACCCAAATTACTTGGGCTACCATAAATCACCCCCAACTACCCCTTACCGCCCCAAACTAAGCCAAATCACTTTAAAATTACAAAAAATGCTAAAAACCATAGCAAGCTATGCCAAACTTAACTAAATTACTTCGGCTACCATAAATAAACCCCAACTACCCCTTACTACCCCAAAATAGGCCCAATCACTTTAAAATTACAAAAAATGCTACAAACCATAGCAAGCTATGTCAAACTCACCTAAATTACTTCGGCTACCATAAATCACCCCCAACCACCCCTTACCGCCCCAAACTAAGCCAAATCACTTTAAAATTACAAAAAATGCTACAAACCATAGCAAACTATGTCAAACTCACTTAAATTACTTCGGCTACCATAAATCACCCCCAACTACCCCTTACCACCCCAAACTAAGCCAAATCACTTTAAAATTACAAAAAATGCTACAAACTATAGCAAACTATGTCAAACTCACTTAAATTACTTCGGCTACCATAAATCACCCCCAACTACCCCTTACCACCCCAAACTAAGCCAAATCACTTTAAAATTACAAAAAATGCTACAAACTACAGCAAACTATGTCAAACTCACTTAAATTACTTCGGCTACCATAAATTACCCCGAACTACCCCTTACAACCCCAAAATAAACCCAATCATTTTAAAATTACAAAATATTCAACAAATCATAGCAAACTATGCCTAACTCACCTAAATTACTTCGGCTACCATAAATCACCCCCAACTACCCCTTACCTCCCCAAAATAAGCCCAATCACTTTAAAATTACAAAAAATGCTACAAACCATAGCAAACGATGCCTAACTTACCTAATTTCCTTCGGCTACCATAAATCACCCCCAACTACCCCTTACCACCCCAAAATAAGCCCAATCACTTTAAAATTACAAAAAATGCTACAAACCATAGCAAACTATGCCGAACCCACTTAAATTACTGCGGCTACCATAAATCACCCCCAACTACCCCTTACCAACCACAAACTAAACCCAATCACTTTAAAATTACAAAAAATGCTACAAACCATAGCAAACTATGCCAAACTCACTTAAATTACTTCGGCTATCATAAATCACCCCCAACTACCCCTTACCACCCCAAACTCAGCCCAATCACTTTAAAATTACAAAAAATGTTACAAGCCATATCAAACTATGCCAAACTCATCTAAATTACTTTGGCTTCCATAAATCACCCCCAACTACCCCTTACCGCCCCAAAATAGGCTCAATCACTTTAAAATTACAAAAAAATTCTACAAACCGTAGCAAACTATCTCAAACTCACCTGAATTACTTCGGCTACCATAAATCACCCCCAACTACCCCTTACCAACCACAAACTAAACCCAATCATTTTAAAATTACAAAAAATGCTACAAACCATAGCAAACTATGCCTAACTCACCTAAATTACTTCGGCTACCATAAATCACCCCCAAATACCCCTTACCACCCCCAAAATAAGCCCAATCACTTTAAAATTACAAAAAATGCTACAAACCATAGCAAACTATGCCTAACTCACCTAAATTACTTCGGCTACCATAAATCACCCCCAACTACCCCTTACCACCCCAAACTAAGCCCAATCACTTTAAAATTACAAAAAATGCTACAAACCATAGCAAACTATGTCAAACTCACTTAAATTACTTCGGCTACCAGAAATCACCCCCAACTACCCCTTACCACCCCAAACTAAGCCAAATCATTTTAAAATTACAAAAACTGCTACAAATCATAGCAAACTATGCAAAACTCATCTAAATTACTTCGGCTACCATAGATCACCCCCAACTACCCCTTACCACCCCAAACAAAGCCCAATCACTTTAAAATTACAAAAAAATGCTACAAACCATAGCAAACTATGTTAAACTCACCTAAATTACTTTGGCTACCATAAATCACCCCTAACTACCCCTTACCTCCCCAAACTAAGCCCAATCACTTTTAAATTACAAAAAATGCTACAAACCATAGCAAACTATGTCAAACTCACTTAAATTTCTTCGGCTACCATAAATCAACCCCAACTACCCCTTACCACCCCAAACTAAGCCAAATCACTTTAAAATTACAAAAAATGTTACAAACCATAGCAAACTATGTCAAACTCACTTAAATTACTTCGGCTACCATAAATCACCCCCAACTACCCCTTACCACCCCAAACTAAGCCAAATCACTTTAAAATTACAAAAAATGCTACAAACCATAGCAAACTATGTCAAACTCACTTAAATTACTTCGGCTACCATAAATCACCCCCAACTACCCCTTACCACCCCAAACTAAGCCAAATCATTTTATAATTACAAAAATCTAATACAAATCATAGCAAACTATGCAAAACTCATCTAAATTACTTCGGCTACCATAGATCACCCCCAACTACCCCTTACCACCCCAAACAAAGCCCAATCACTTTAAAATTACAAAAAATGCTACAAACCATAGCAAACTATGTCAAACTCACCTAAATTACTTTGGTTACCATAAATCACCCCTAACTACCCCTTACCACCCCAAACTAAGCCAAATCATTTTAAAATTACAAAAAATGATACAAATCATAGCAAACTATGTCCAACTCACTTAAATTACTTCGGCTACCATAAATCACCCCCAACTACCCCTTACCACCCCAAACTAAGCCAAATCACTTTAAAATTACAAAAAATGTTACAAACCATAGCAAACTATGTCAAACTCACTTAAATTACTTCGGCTACCATAAATCACCCCCAACTACCCCTTACCACCCCAAACTAAGCCAAATCACTTTAAAATTACAAAAAATGCTACAAACCATACCAACTATGTCAAACTCACTTAAATTACTTCGGCTACCATAAATCACCCCCAACTACCCCTTACCACCCCAAACTAAGCCAAATCATTTTATAATTACAAAAATCTAATACAAATCATAGCAAACTATGCAAAACTCATCTAAATTACTTCGGCTACCATAGATCACCCCCAACTACCCCTTACCACCCCAAACTAAGCCCAATCACTTTTAAATTACAAAAAATGCTACAAACCATAGCAAACTATGTCCAACTCACTTAAATTACTTCGGCTACCATAAATCACCCCCAACTACCCCTTACCACCCCAAACTAAGCCAAATCATTTTAAAATTACAAAAAATGATACAAATCATAGCAAACTATGCCAAACTCACCCAAATTACTTGGGCTACCATAAATCACCCCCAACTACCCCTTACCGCCCCAAACTAAGCCAAATCACTTTAAAATTACAAAAAATGCTAAAAACCATAGCAAGCTATGCCAAACTTAACTAAATTACTTCGGCTACCATAAATAAACCCCAACTACCCCTTACTACCCCAAAATAGGCCCAATCACTTTAAAATTACAAAAAATGCTACAAACCATAGCAAGCTATGTCAAACTCACCTAAATTACTTCGGCTACCATAAATCACCCCCAACCACCCCTTACCGCCCCAAACTAAGCCAAATCACTTTAAAATTACAAAAAATGCTACAAACCATAGCAAACTATGTCAAACTCACTTAAATTACTTCGGCTACCATAAATCACCCCCAACTACCCCTTACCACCCCAAACTAAGCCAAATCACTTTAAAATTACAAAAAATGCTACAAACTATAGCAAACTATGTCAAACTCACTTAAATTACTTCGGCTACCATAAATCACCCCCAACTACCCCTTACCACCCCAAACTAAGCCAAATCACTTTAAAATTACAAAAAATGCTACAAACTACAGCAAACTATGTCAAACTCACTTAAATTACTTCGGCTACCATAAATTACCCCGAACTACCCCTTACAACCCCAAAATAAACCCAATCATTTTAAAATTACAAAATATTCAACAAATCATAGCAAACTATGCCTAACTCACCTAAATTACTTCGGCTACCATAAATCACCCCCAACTACCCCTTACCTCCCCAAAATAAGCCCAATCACTTTAAAATTACAAAAAATGCTACAAACCATAGCAAACGATGCCTAACTTACCTAATTTCCTTCGGCTACCATAAATCACCCCCAACTACCCCTTACCACCCCAAAATAAGCCCAATCACTTTAAAATTACAAAAAATGCTACAAACCATAGCAAACTATGCCGAACCCACTTAAATTACTGCGGCTACCATAAATCACCCCCAACTACCCCTTACCAACCACAAACTAAACCCAATCACTTTAAAATTACAAAAAATGCTACAAACCATAGCAAACTATGCCAAACTCACTTAAATTACTTCGGCTATCATAAATCACCCCCAACTACCCCTTACCACCCCAAACTCAGCCCAATCACTTTAAAATTACAAAAAATGTTACAAGCCATATCAAACTATGCCAAACTCATCTAAATTACTTTGGCTTCCATAAATCACCCCCAACTACCCCTTACCGCCCCAAAATAGGCTCAATCACTTTAAAATTACAAAAAAATTCTACAAACCGTAGCAAACTATCTCAAACTCACCTGAATTACTTCGGCTACCATAAATCACCCCCAACTACCCCTTACCAACCACAAACTAAACCCAATCATTTTAAAATTACAAAAAATGCTACAAACCATAGCAAACTATGCCTAACTCACCTAAATTACTTCGGCTACCATAAATCACCCCCAAATACCCCTTACCACCCCCAAAATAAGCCCAATCACTTTAAAATTACAAAAAATGCTACAAACCATAGCAAACTATGCCTAACTCACCTAAATTACTTCGGCTACCATAAATCACCCCCAACTACCCCTTACCACCCCAAAATAAGCCCAATCACTTTAAAATTACGAAAAATGCTACAAGCCATAGCAAACTATCTCAAACCCACCTGAATTACTTCGGCTACCATAAATCACCCCCAACTACCCCTTACCACCCCAAACTAAGCCCAATCACTTTAAAATTACAAAAAATGCTACAAACCATAGCAAACTATTCCAAACTCACCTAAATTACTTCGGCTACCATAAATCACCCCCAACTACCCCTTACCGCCCCAAACTAAGCCCAATCACTTTAAAATTACAAAAAATGCTACAAACCATAGCAAACTATGTCAAACTCACCTAAATTACTTCGGCTACCATAAATCACCCCCAACTACCCCTTACCACCCCAAACTAAGCCCAATCACTTTAAAATTACAAAAAATGCTACAAACCATAGCAAACTATGTCAAACTCACTTAAATTACTTCGGCTACCAGAAATCACCCCCAACTACCCCTTACCACCCCAAACTAAGCCAAATCATTTTAAAATTACAAAAACTGCTACAAATCATAACAAACTATGCAAAACTCATCTAAATTACTTCGGCTACCATAGATCACCCCCAACTACCCCTTACCACCCCAAACAAAGCCCAATCACTTTAAAATTACAAAAAATGCTACAAACCATAGCAAACTATGTTAAACTCACCTAAATTACTTTGGCTACCATAAATCACCCCTAACTACCCCTTACCTCCCCAAACTAAGCCCAATCACTTTTAAATTACAAAAAATGCTACAAACCATAGCAAACTATGTCAAACTCACTTAAATTTCTTCGGCTACCATAAATCAACCCCAACTACCCCTTACCACCCCAAACTAAGCCAAATCACTTTAAAATTACAAAAAATGTTACAAACCATAGCAAACTATGTCAAACTCACTTAAATTACTTCGGCTACCATAAATCACCCCCAACTACCCCTTACCACCCCAAACTAAGCCAAATCACTTTAAAATTACAAAAAATGCTACAAACCATAGCAAACTATGTCAAACTCACTTAAATTACTTCGGCTACCATAAATCACCCCCAACTACCCCTTACCACCCCAAACTAAGCCAAATCATTTTATAATTACAAAAATCTAATACAAATCATAGCAAACTATGCAAAACTCATCTAAATTACTTCGGCTACCATAGATCACCCCCAACTACCCCTTACCACCCCAAACAAAGCCCAATCACTTTAAAATTACAAAAAATGCTACAAACCATAGCAAACTATGTCAAACTCACCTAAATTACTTTGGTTACCATAAATCACGCCCAACTACCCCTTACCACCCCAAACTAAGCCCAATCACTTTTAAATTACAAAAAATGCTACAAACCATAGCAAACTATGTCCAACTCACTTAAATTACTTCGGCTACCATAAATCACCCCCAACTACCCCTTACCACCCCAAACTAAGCCAAATCATTTTAAAATTACAAAAAATGATACAAATCATAGCAAACTATGCCAAACTCACCCAAATTACTTGGGCTACCATAAATCACCCCCAACTACCCCTTACCGCCCCAAACTAAGCCAAATCACTTTAAAATTACAAAAAATGCTAAAAACCATAGCAAGCTATGCCAAACTTAACTAAATTACTTCGGCTACCATAAATAAACCCCAACTACCCCTTACTACCCCAAAATAGGCCCAATCACTTTAAAATTACAAAAAATGCTACAAACCATAGCAAGCTATGTCAAACTCACCTAAATTACTTCGGCTACCATAAATCACCCCCAACCACCCCTTACCGCCCCAAACTAAGCCAAATCACTTTAAAATTACAAAAAATGCTACAAACCATAGCAAACTATGTCAAACTCACTTAAATTACTTCGGCTACCATAAATCACCCCCAACTACCCCTTACCACCCCAAACTAAGCCAAATCACTTTAAAATTACAAAAAATGCTACAAACTTTAGCAAACTATGTCAAACTCACTTAAATTACTTCGGCTACCATAAATCACCCCCAACTACCCCTTACCAACCCAAACTAAGCCAAATCACTTTAAAATTACAAAAAATGCTACAAACTACAGCAAACTATGTCAAACTCACTTAAATTACTTCGGCTACCATAAATCACCCCGAACTACCCCTTACAACCCCAAAATAAACCCAATCTTTTTAAAATTACAAAATATTCAACAAATTATAGCAAACTATGCCTAACTCACCTAAATTACTTCGGCTACCATAAATCACCCCCAACTACCCCTTACCTCCCCAAAATAAGCCCAATCACTTTAAAATTACAAAAAATGCTACAAACCATAGCAAACGATGCCTAACTTACCTAATTTCCTTCGGCTACCATAAATCACCCCCAACTACCCCTTACCACCCCAAAATAAGCCCAATCACTTTAAAATTACGAAAAATGCTACAAGCCATAGCAAACTATCTCAAACTCACCTGAATTACTTCGGCTACCATAAATCACCCCCAACTACCCCTTACCACCCCAAACTAAGCCCAATCACTTTAAAATTACAAAAAATGCTACAAACCATAGCAAACTATTCCAAACTCACCTAAATTACTTCGGCTACCATAAATCACCCCCAACTACCCCTTACCGCCCCAAAATTAGCCTAATCACTTTAAAATTACAAAAATGCTACAAAACATAGCAAGCTATGCCAAACTCACTTAAATTACTTCGGCTACCATAAATTAATAATCGTTTTCAATCAAAATCTTCTATTTGGTTGTGTTATTTATAAATGCCTTATCGTATTAAATCATAAAATATTAATAAATATCTGCACATAAAATATATTGTTCCGACTAATAGTCGTTATTCTGAATATTAAATAGGCTGATACCTATTTCGATTCTCTTCCACCTTCCAATAAATATTTGTTCCAGTTGAGATGCAAACATAAACGTATTTCTGAATTGCAACACGCTGACGGGGCAAGCCCTACCTTTTCAACATGCGTGCATTTGTATAAACAGCTCTATGGTTTTTAACTTTAAAGAGGTATAAAGGCGGTGTAAGCGCTAGAGTTTCGTAAAAATATCTGAAAAATTCGAAATTCTGCAATTGAATCAGAACTATCTTTTTGTTCGATAGTAAATTTATACTTGGAGTGGCACTGCCAACCCTGCCACCCCTGACGAGGCACCTGCTGACTACTCTCCTTCCAGGGAAACTTTATAAATCAACGTCAAAATAATTTAGGGCGCCTGAATGTGAAAATATCACTGTGTAATAAGTTCAGACTGACATGGAACACTTGAAATTTCGATATTTGTTTGTAATTCGTCACAGGTCCATGAAGGAATGCATGTTAATGTAAACAAGTGTTAGTTTGTCGGAGAGACCGAATAAGATTTTTAACATTCCTGTCAAAATATTTATTTACTTTAGAATGTTAATTTTTTAAATTGATTTTGTGAAAATTATGACGGGCCATATGAGTACACCTGTGCGAGTATTATTTGGTACATACAAATTAATCTCTTTTGTTATCCAAATTGTTTTTATACGCACTAGGCACGTGCACCTCATATAATTGTGAAAATTGCTGCTTCAGCGTCTGGAACGCTGGTACTCAACGTCGCCAAGGTCGAGGCGACGCATCGGTATTCAAAGTTCTATCGCTATTAAATAAATTATTTTAATATAATATTCCCGATTTGTTCTTGCCGTTAACCAAAACTCTCCCCAATCGATTTTCGAAAAATTTCCAGCGTCGGACCGGACTTCACTTATTTTCGTACGCTAATTTTTACCGTTCAGTTAATGATAGTGGTGTATTTGTTCTTCACCAAACCTGCTCCGGCCGAAATCCGAAATTTTCACTGACATCATACGCTTAAGTATTGTATGCTTAGACACGATTTATTTACACTATTTATTTTACGTACATTGCGTTCATTATTGTTCTGCATTATTTATAAGATGGAGCAGTTTGAAAATCTAATAGTAAGCGGAGAACAAATACCACCACGTAAAATTCCCGTGCAAAGTGATGGAAATAGTCTTTCTTACTATCTTTCCTATTGCATTTTTAATACCGAAAATAGAGCTCAAGAGCGAAGAATAACTTCGACTTTTTTTATACATAATTCCTAAATACTTCGTTTTTATGGTGTAAAATTTTGTATTTATATATTTCAACATTGTCTTTAACGTTGTCAGAGAACTAAATGGGAATAATTTGGAATAATTTAGCTTCTATGTCAACTCTCCTTCTCTTGGAACTTTTGAAAACAACGACAAAATTCTTTAGGGCGCCTGGATTTGAAAATATAACTCTGTGTAATAAGTTTAGACTGACTAGAGTGAAAATAAAGGAGCTTGCACCCAGAAACGAAATTAGATGGAACACTTGAAGTTGAAATATTTGTTTGTAATTCGTCACAAGTCCATCAGGGAATGCGTGTTAATGTAAACAAATGTGAGTTTATTGGAGAGGCCGAATAAGATTTTTACATTATTGAAGCAGCTGGAGCCTGCCACGTCAAGGGCAAGGTCAGAAACGTGAAAAGGCGATGCTCGATTTAGTTTGATTGAGTGTCTATGCAGAAATTCGCACATACCAAGCGTTGGATAAGCCTTTCTTATCGTTTCTTAGAATTCGAGAATTGCTGGTTCAGCGTGTGGAGCAGTACTCGATCGCGGTGTTTAATTTTAACACAACTACAATTGTGAAAACTGCTGCTCCAGCGTCGGAAACTGTTCGCAAAGTCGCCAAATTCGCTGAGGCGACGCAACAGTGTTCGAAGGTCTACCGCTATCAAATAAAGTATTTTAATTTAACATTTGATCCTCGCGTTAACCAAATCTGCCCCCAATCAATTTTCGAAAAATTATCAGCATCGGACCGGACTCCACTTATATTTGTACGCTAATTTTTACGTTTAGTTAATGATAGTGGTGTATTTGTTTTTCACCAAATTTGCCCCGAAATTTTCATGTATGTACCAGATATCACTGACATTCATACCAGTGGCGGTGTAAGCGCTAAATTTTCGTGAAAATATCTGAAAAATTCATAATTCTGCAACTGAATTACAGAACTAATTTTGTGTTCGATAGTAAATTTATACTTGGAGTGGCACTGCCAACCCTGCCACCCCTGACGAGCCCCACTGCTGACTACTTTCCTTCCAGAAAAATTTTTGAAATCAGCGGCAAAATAAATTTAGGGCACCTGGATGTGAAAATATCACTATGTAATAAGTTCAGACTGACAAGAGTGAAAAAAACCGCTTGCATCCAAAAACGAAATCAAATGGAACACTTGAAATTTAGATATTTGTTTGTAATTCGTCACAGGTCCATGAAGGCATGCATGTTAATGTAAACAAATGTTAGTTTGTCGGAGAGGCCGAATAAGATTTTTACACCCACCACATTCCCGTCAAAATATTTATATACTTTAGTATGTTAATTCATTTTGTGCAAATTATGACGGGCCAGTCGAGTACACCTGCGCGAGTATTATTTGGTAATCCAAATTTTTTTAATACGCACTAGGCACGTGCACCTAATATAATTGTTAAAATTGCTGCTTCAGCGTCTGGAACGCTGGTAGTCAACGTCGCCAAGGTCGAGGCGACGCATCAGTATTCGAAGTTCTATCGCTATTAAATAATTTTTTTTAATATAATATTCCCGATTTGTTTTTGACGTTAAGTAAATATCTCCCCAATCGATTTTCGAAAAATTACCATCGTCGTACCGGACTCCACTTATATACCGTACGCTAATTTTTACGATCATTTAATGATAGTGGTGTATTTGATCTTCACCAAACCTGCTCCGGCCAAAATCCGAAATTTGCAGTTTTACCGGATTTCACTGACATCATAAGTAATGTGTGCTTATACACGATTTACACTATTTATTTTATGTACATTGTGTTCATTATTGTTCTGCATTATTTATAACTAAGATGGAGGAATAGTAAGCGGGGTACAAATACCACCACGTATAATTCCTCTGAAAAGTGATGGAAATAGTCTTTTTTACTATCTTTCCTATTGCATTTTATTACCGAAAATAGAGCTCAAGAGGTTCGCACTATAATTGTTCATTTTAAAATTACCAAATTTTCTGTATATTTTACCTGAATACGTTAAAAACCCCTAAACATAATGTACCATTCCAAACTACTCTCAAAAATCATACACTTGCCATTCCAAACTACCCCACATCAACCTAAAATGTAAAAAAATTACGAATTACAAGCAAACTACGCTAAACTCGCATAAATTACTTCGACTTCCGCTATATCACCCTAACCACTTCTTACCAAGCCAAACTAAACCCAATCGCATTAAAATTACCAAAAGTTTCGTTTAATCCGCCAAAGCTAAACCCCGCCAACCATCAATAACCATTCAAAACAATCCCCAAAAAAAACCTTATCATCCGAAACTACACCAAATACATCGTTTTTATGGTGTGAAATTATTTATTTATATATTTCAACATTTATAAAAGTGTGTAGGCTTTCACGGTCGGTGTTGTCAACAACGGTGGTATTAATCGGGTTTGTTGACCGTGTTCCATGCGAAGTTCCATGAGGGGGGGTGTAGTGAGCGCCCCGAGAGGCTAACTCAGCAAGTGATCCCCATGAATCTCTGCCAAACGTTTCGTCCACAGCTGCGGTGGACATCTTCAGTGGCGGTGTGGTCGTGGTCGAAGTACTCTCCCAGCTGTCACAGTCGCCAGTCGCGACTGTGACAGCTGGGAGAGTACTTCGACCACGACCACACCGCCACTGAAGATGTCCACCGCAGCTGTGGACGAAACGTTTGGCAGAGATTCATGGGGATCACTTGCTGAGTTAGCCTCTCGGGGCGCTCACTACACCCCCCCTCATGGAACTTCGCATGGAACACGGTCAACAAACCCGATTAATACCACCGTTATTTCAACATTCTTCGACGACATTCTTTAACGTTGTTAGAGAACTAAATGGGAATAATTTGGAATAGTTCAGCTTCTCTGTCAACTCTCCTTCTCTTGAAGAGTGAAAAAAAAGGAGCTTGCACCCAGAAACGAAATTATCGTCATTTTCCAAATCATATTGAAGTACCCGGTCCTGGCAATGCAGGTTAATTTCAGCAAATTTGTTTATTTTGTGATTGGAAAAGTAGAGCATTCCTGTTTAATTGTATTATAATGTCGATTAGTCTACATCACAAATACACCACTTTTGTCAACACTGCGTTTATTTAATCTACGTCCGGGCAACGCCGGGTACATTCAGCTAGTAATGTTATAAAATAATTTGAACATCGTCTTAGTCATTGTCAACTTGAAGAAGGCAATCAGTTTGAACATTTAATCTTATTATTTTGTACATTTTACATGTTATTTAAATAAACTGCTATTGTTAAAATCATTAAATTACTAAATAACATACAAAAAAATATATTTTTTTCAAAAATATTGTTATGTAACACATTACAAATTTTATTGTTTTATATGCAAAGAAACATGCTCTTTAAAATAATGCACTAAAAAATTAGGGTTGCCATTTAAAAAATATTGAAAGGACGTCATGGCCTTGTAAGAAATGACAACAAAGCAAATTTATGTCAGAATTAGCGTATTTAAAATTAAAAATTAACCTGTCCGAGCGATTTTTTCTGTCGCTCTCTATAATAAAGTTACCGAATTATTTCCAATAATAAATGAACTATCTGAAAAACAAATCGACATATGTGCTCTATCGGAGACAAAGAAAAAAGGAAAAGGAACCCATAACTATGGCAAATACATCCTTGCCTATAGCGGCAAAAACAAAGAGGATAGAGCTAAGGAGGGTGTTGGAATACTGATACACCAAAGATTCCATGCTAACATCGAAAATATATTATACATTAATGAAAGAATAATCACCGTAACCTTCAAACTACCAAATGACACTCTACACATAGCAAGCGTATATGCCCCGGACATAAGTAAGTCAAGGATCCAGCGGGAACTATTCTATGAACAATTACAATCCGTCATAAATTCGATACCGCCAAATGAACACCTAATAATTATGGGCGATCTTAACGCAAGAGTTGGTAATTATATAATACCTGGTATTAAACAACGCTTTAACGAAGCTATGGAAAATGACAACGGAGAACTACTCGTGGATTTGTGCAGCCAAAATTACCTAAGAATTAACAACACATTCTTCAACCACGCTGACAAATATAAAACAACCTGGCAAAATACCCGAGGCCAGACATCAGTATTAGATTATATTATCACAAGTCGCAGCATATTACCAGCGCAAATACTGGATGTAAGAACGTTAAACTCTGCAAATATCGGCAGTGACCATAGTTTAGTGCTATGTAGGCTTAGGATGACCCACTCTAAAAAGAGGAAACCGCAACTACATCCAGCTAAACGAGAAAAGCTGAATATAGAAAGCCTAAAGACAGAAAGCACACAAGACCTCTACGCCAGAAGACTCAAGCAAAAAATTAACACCAACAAAATTTACCCAACTGACTCGGTGAACGATGCATGGACAAAGCTGAAGATAAACATCATCTCTGCATCAAAGGAAGCATGCGGCACAAGGACAGTTACCACCGTAACTAACAATACAAGAACTCCTTGGTTTACGAAGGAAATAAAGGTACTAAGTCAGTCAAAGAAAGAAGCGTACCTGAAATATAAATCTTCAAAAACACCATCGGACTACATTAAATATAAGGAAACACGTAACAAAACCAAAGCAAGAATCCGCCAAATTAAAGAAGAATATTGGGAAAGATTTACCAAAGACTTAGAACATGACATAACCGGAGCACAGAATAAAGTATGGAAAATGATTCGGAATCAAAGGAAGGAAATAAATGAACATCTCACCACCTGTAAAATAAGCACAGAGGAGTGGTACGAACATTTCAAAAATATGTACGACCAAATACCAACAGGCAGCGACCACACTAGCAGACAGATAGAGAATAATACTATCATAATAGATATAGAAGACATCGAGAAAGCATTGAAAAGTGTGAGGGGGAGAAAGGCACCAGGGCCGGACGGTATACCAAACGAACTGTTAAAATATGGGGGCGCCGATCTAATGTCAGAACTGACTGTATTGACTCAAAAAATCTTTGACAACCAGGAAATTCCCAAGGAAATGAAGACCAGTGTCACCATACCGATACATAAAAAGGGCGACAAAAAACTACCCGAAAACTATCGAGGAATCACTCTGCTCAGCTCCGTCCTGAAACTTATAACAAAAGTCACTCTGAACAAGCTCAACTTGGAGCTGGAAAATAACGAAGAACAGATGGGATTCCGGAAAAATAGGTCAACCACCGACGCCATATTCGTCATACGACAAATCGTTGAGAAATCGATCGAGTACAACTCTCCGGCCTTCATGTGTTTTGTTGATCTCTCTAAAGCGTTCGACCGTGTGAAGCTCGAAGACGTTATAGCAACCCTCACTGAAAAGGAAGTCTCCAGACCGCTAACTAATCTGATTCAACACCTATACCACGATACGACAACATATATCAAAGCAGGTGATGACACAACAGCAGAAATCCCAACAAGATCCGGAATACGTCAAGGTGACTCGCTAAGCCCTATGTTGTTCAACATCATAATGGACAAAATTATCGACAGCGTCAAGTCTAAGAACGGATACAGAATGGGGGGAAGCAGTGTGAACGTAATATGCTATGCTGACGATGCGGTCCTGATTGCCAGCAGCGAAGACGACCTCCAAAAACTCTTATTCCAGTTCATAACAACCGCAAAAAACGTCAACATGGATGTATCGAAGGAGAAAACAAAATGCCTGACAATATCAAAGGAACCTCTAAGGTGCAAATTGGAAATCGACGGCCGCGTCATCGAACAAGTAATGACTTACAACTATCTAGGCGTTGATATCTCCAGCGCACGTGATCTGAACAGGGAGGTAATGAAACAATCGAACAAGGGCGCCATAGTGTCGGGTTGCCTGCGAGACGTCATATGGCGGAACAAATACATGTCGGTAACGAATAAAGTCAGAATCTACAAAAGCATAGTAAGACCAACGCTGACATACGCGAGCGAAACTAGAGCTGAGACGAGCAAAACAAAACAAAGGCTCAGAGTAACCGAGATGAGAGCGCTAAGGACGATAGTAGGTGTAACTCTCCACGACAGAATACCTAATCGAGAAATCAGGAAAAAATGTGACATCCAGGACATAATCAAATTCACCAAGACCAGAAGGAAAGAATGGAACGCTCACGTCGATCGCATGGGTGAAGATCGGCTACCAAAAACTGTGCGAGACGGAATCCCCTTCGGCAAAAGACAACCGGGAAGACCACCAAAAAGATGGGCCGAAAGTTGGACCTCATCATCTATAGAATCGCCACCACGATGAGGCCGTATGCTAATGAAAACAGGCAAAATGCCTAAGGAAAAGAGGAAGAAGAAGAAGAAGAATTATTTCCAACCTTTTGATCCCCACTGTACATAATAATATTGAGATAGTTCGTTCTGTTGAAAGCTTGGATTCCAAATGTCTATTTTGGGCAAAGAAGAACCAAGTGAAAGTAAATTAGCCTCTCTAGAAATGAAAGACCCAACTGCAATTGGGTCCAATAAAATTGTAAAACCCGAACCCGAGGACCACTCTTATTACTGACAATAATATTGGACTCTGGTTTGGAAGGGGAACCGAGAGCTGCAATTGTACTCCCCTGAAATCCCATCGTGTTTCGAACATCGGTTTGCCGAAATCTCGCCTTAAGGCTCGTCCTCAGTGGTAACATCTGGTCACTGTTCTAATTTTTGTTTTAATTTCTCTCTACGTCCAACTATTTTTACTAGACGTCAGCAGCAATCTGCAATAGCGGTGGATGAGGGATTCTCGAAATGTAAATACACAACGGTCGGTCATAAATACTGCCTCTCAATTTGGAAGAAAACCAGGACCAAAATGGAATTGTTAGTGTCGGCCTTCCGGATTCTGCAAAATGCCGAGTATGAGCTTTTTGCGGGCTTGTTCTAATGAATTTCCGCAAATTCGTTTTATTGAAAAAAATTTACTTTAAAAAACTGTTGTATGCAATCAAATCCTGCTTTGTCATATAAAAAAAGTCGCCTCATCGCTGTAAAAAAACACATAAGTATACTGCTTTGCTGGAGAATATGGATTTAGTTGGAGATATCAAATATTCGACTTAAAAAGATTTGAGTGTAATTGTATTTACAATTTTTTATTACACTTAAATTACATTATATAGGGGCTTTCACAACTCGCGCCGCACAGAAAATGGCACTTGCCGACGACAATAAGTCGTCAAAAAATAGAAGACAAGTATATGCTACTGTTTACATATCCGAGTTACAATACTTGTAATTCTACCAATCCCAGAAGGGCATCTCGAGGTGTAATGTTATTTCTACCAAATAAAGCAAGTTACTAGGTTTAAAAAAAATACCATCAGCTACAAAAAATATTTGGTTTACCGTAATTTTGCCAATACTAGATTTAACTTTTCAGTGTCAACAATTTTAGGCTAAATAATCAGTGGCTGAATAGATGATTGTAGAGACCCTTTCATGATTTTAATAAAATCATTTATATGAATTTAATTTGACACTGACATCATTCAAGAACCCCAGTCGCACACATATTTTAAAGAGGTTTTTTTAATGAAATCCTAGTAACGTAAAATTAAGGCAAACACACCTTGAAGGTGTAGCTCTCTGATTAATTAATTTTAAGTTGTCTTTTCTCGAATATCTTTGAAGCTAGATTTCTTTTCTTCAAAATTACACATCCGAATGCGATCTCGTATTTCCTCATTTTCTCTCGGGCGCAAGTTATAAAATATCCTGTATTTAATTTTTTTACAAATTTTAAACAATTATACCGGGACATTTTTTAACTCTCAACATATTCCCTATGTTCAATTTAAAAAAGCACAGGTCAATCTATTGTAAAATTTTTGACATGGTATTATTGCAATGTTTTTTTTTTGCTTTTTTTTATTTGAATTATACATTGTTTTAATTTATTGTATCACAATAATAATACAAACTCTATAATTTGTTTTATTGTCAGGTAAGGTTTTAGGCAATTTGCTAAAGTTATGTAAATCTACGACCATGCAATGGAAAGAACCATTATTTTGCCAATATCGGGCATTTTGCATATTTCTTTAATGCAGTGTAAAAGCATTGATTATGTAGTAATTCCAACCAGTGGCCCTCTGTATCCCAGCATAAGAACTAAAAAGAGTAATGACTTGGTTTGTAGCCAAGATGAACTTTGATTTGAAGCTTCTTCTTTTATAAGTTACGTGGTTTTGCCATTTCAGCGACGATATACGGAATAATATAGCCCAAAATATACGTATTCATGATAGTCTAACATATGTTTATATTTCGTCTACGTTTAGACGTAGAAGCTAGGCCGTATTTTATAAAATATATTCAATTTAATAATAACATACAAAACGAAATATGTGCTAAAAAACGGGTACCCCTCACACGGTTCAATAACATTGATCAATATAAAGTCAGTTACGATTTCGTTCATTTTGCTATTTTGTTTAGTTATTGCTAAAAAGCGAAATGAAAACTTTTTACACCAAATTCAGCTTGCTGCAAAATTTGTAATGATTTATGACAGCAGGTAGATCCTTCCAAGCGGGATGTAATTGCACATCATAAAAGGCCGAACTTGGGTTTGTGGTCCGAATAATACGAAATGTTTCATTGAATAAACATTTATCAATAGGATTATTAGCGCATCGGCAGAAAATTTAAACTTTTGAGCCTCAAATTTTAGGATTAGTCCTGGTTTACCCCATTTCTAAAAAATTTGGATATAAATTGGTAAAGAGGATTCTCTGAAATTATGTTTCAAAGCTGAATCACAGGATATTGCTATTAATTGGTTTTCATGTGCCGTTGTCAAGCCAGTAATATTAGTAAGTGTTCCAATCTAATATCTAATAGAAGTCTAATATCCAATATTTATTTTTGTCGGGTACTGGAAAATAATGCCGAAACGAAGTCCTCAAAGCGCGGAGGTGTTTAATCATTTCGTCTTGTACTTGTGTTGGCAACATTGCTCCACCATAGGATTCCAAAAACGCTGACAGTGTAGGAAAGTGATTAAAGTTTTTTGAATTGTGCTAAGTAAGCGTAGCGATTACGAGACTTTTGGTGGAATTTATATATTAATATTAAATGGTCCACAGATGAGACTACGAACGTCCGTTCGAACTGTGTTACAAATGCAATGTTTTCATAGCAAAAGAACCTTTTGAAGGAAAGCAGAAAGGAAACTGGTTTTATCACTGTACCTACTATAAATCACCTAGTAATTATAAGTATATGCAGCAAACATTAGGATTCGCACTACCTGGAATCTCGACAATTTTAACTTGGCTAAAGATTAATAATTTAACAACGGATTGCAATACATCTTTAGTCAACAAATTGGCAAATAAAGTCAAAACTATGTCCATTGATGAAAAAGAAATATGTAGTTGTCATGTTTGATGAAATAATTTTGAAGAGAGGATTAAATTATAATAAATTTCATGACGTCATTGAAGGATTTGAAGATTTAGGCACATGTGAGGGTAGAAATGAAAAATTAATCTAACGGACGCCTTTTACACCGCTCGCAAGTGCGCTCGTTTTGTAGACACGTGCGAGTGAGACCACACAGAAAGATTCGTGAATTAAATAATGAATCCGCGAAACTTGAGTTACCTTTACAAGACTCTCTTTTGACAAATTCAAAACTGTCTTTGCTAAAGACCAGGAAGAAGGTAGAAAAGCGCATTTAGAAAAAATTCAACTTAAACTGGATTCTATATTGTCTGATTACGAGGATGATATTGAGGAGAATGATGAGATTGTTATTGACAATATTTCACAATCTTTGATTCCAAAGGATATAATTGTAGAAAACATAATATTATTTACTACCTGAGTTGATTTATTTGTAGAAAAGTGTACAAAATTATCTAATAGTTCTTCATGTAAAAATGCCTTATGTAATTTGAACAAGGATGATTTAGAATTACATTTTTCACAAGTAGCGGAGTATACCGCCAGCAAATCAAAGGGAGGATTGAACTTTTCAAAGTCAAATATGTAGCCACGGTATGTTCAATTTTTTTAGAAGAAAAGCTTTGCCCAAATATATATCGTCTATAAATGTTTTCGATGAGATATTGGACGAAATGTGTGACAAAAATGAACTTTCTATCAAAAACTTTCCTTGTGATATTCACAAAAATTACATTTGCCAACTACTGCCCAATATATAATCAATGCCTTAATTCATTCTTGAGTGTTGGCCGGTTCCTCAGCGTGGACACACACCAACGCTGTACTGGTGCTACAAGTTCATGAAATGTTCTATTAATTTTTGAAGGCGCTACTTCCCGGTACTCTAACTTATGGGCAAGGCAGAGTACGGGGTGCGGTGGAGCATTGCCAAGCTTTTACCTGTGGCGGTGAGAGATCTTTCCAATATATAATCAATGGTAAAAGTTATGATTTTTCCAACAAACCCATGCAAGTAGCCATTTTTCTAAAAGAGTTGTGATATTTCCGTAACCATAACAAATAAGTAAACATTACTAAAATCAAAAGTGAACCAAAGAATGAAACGGCGTCAAAAAAAATTGTCTAAATAAAATAGGTTGAAGGCTACTTCCGGTATAATCGAAAGTGCCATTTTGATCAAAATATGTATTTGAGAATGAAAGATAGATCGCGCGGAACAATGATCGTGTGTCAAATTTAAAATTTCCATTTTTTTTAGAATCCGAGAAATTTCTAATGGACCTATTAAAAAATTAAATTAGAAACATCAAAAGAGCTCCGGTTGAGAACGGCAAATTTCACTCCAGCTCGCAGACGAAATATTGGTGATTCCAATAAACTTTTTCCCCAAAATTAAATATTTTATTGCTTGTAATTATGCTAGTGGTAAGAATACACTTTTCCCGATAAGATAGGGTTCGGGTCTACATTTAGGGAAACATACCTGCTACTTGATACCTGATAGTGAAAGACAGCCAGTGAAGGACAGCACATTTCAGAAGTTGAATTGATTGAAAATTTGCCCGCCGCGATTTCGCGTTTGCTATTCGATCAATTTAGACCGTTTTTTTTTTAATCGACGTGGAATGATAAAATCTATATATATAAAGCGAAGTGTCCTCACTGACACACTCATCTACACATCTACACATCTACACATGCACTGATTCACCGACAACCTACAGCCCAAACCGGGAGGGCTGGAGACTTCAAATTTTAGACACGGGTCTATCAAGGGCCGAGAATGAACGCTAATAAGGAGATTTTGCAAAATTCGGTCCGGTTCCTTTGTATTTAAATAAAAACCGAATAAAAACCGGTTAAAATAAGCAAAAAATGATCGGCTCGCGGAGACCGGGTTTTTTTTAGAAGCACGTGTCTAGCCAAAACAACTTCGACGTCGGGCGACCGGTTTACATTAAAAGCACTTTCACTTTCTGCGTTCCTGATCATACTTTTGCCGTACCTAGCGAGGCGCAGATATTTCAATTATAATTTTGATTTCAATTATAATGTCCCCGATCCGTGACTCATTTAAAAATTACCAAACCACTCCAAATTTAATCCGCCTACATTAAAAATCCTCAAATATCTCTTACCATTACAAACTTTACCAAATCAACCCCAAAAAATTCCCGAACTACGCCAAACTGACAAATTAGATCCGTTATCTTAAATCATCCCTTACCACCCCTTAGCAACCCCAAGTAACTCCAATCACTTTAAAATAAAACAAAATGACACAAACCATAGCAGACTATTCTCACACTCACACACATTATTTCGGCTACCAAAATTCACCCCCAACTACCCCTTACCGCCCCAAACTAAGCCCAATCACTTTAAAATTAGAAAAAATGCTACAAACAATAGCAAAACTATGCCAAACTCACCCAAATTACTTCGGCTATCATAAATCACCCCCAACTACCCCTTACCACCCCAAACTAAGCCCAATCACTTTAAAATTACAAAAAATGCCACAAACCATAGCAAACTATGCCAAACTCACCCAAATTACTTCGGCTACCATAAATCACCCCCAACTACCCCTTACCACCCCAAACTAAGCGCAATCACTTTAAAATTACAAAAAATGTTACAAATCATACTAAACTATGCCAAACTCAACCAAATTACTTCGGTTACCATAAATCAACCCCCAACTACCCCTTACCACCCCAAACTAAACCAAATCACTTTAAAATTACAAAAAATGCTACAAACCATAGCAAACTATGCCAAACTCACCCAAATTACTTCGGCTATCATAAATCACCCCCAACTACACCTTACCACCTCAAACTAAGCCCAATCACTTTAAAATTACAAAAAATGCCACAAACCATAGCAAACTATGCCAAACTCACCCAAATTACTTCGGCTATTATAAATCACCCCCAACTACCCCTTACCGCCCCAAACTAAGCCCACTCACTTTAAAATTACAAAAAATGATACAAACCATAGCAAACTATGCCAAAATCACCCAAATTACTACGGCTACCATAAATCACCCCCAACTACCCCTTACCACCACAAACTAAACCCAATCACTTTAAAATTACAAAAAATGCTACAAACCATAGCAAACTATGCCAAACTCACCCAAATTACTTCGGCTATCCTAAATCACCCCCAACTACCCCTTACCACCCCAAACTAAGCCCAATCACTTTAAAATTACAAAAAATGCCACAAACCATAGCAAACTATGCCAAACTCACCCAAATTACTTCGGCTATTATAAATCACCCCCAACTACCCCTTACCGCCCCAAACTAAGCCCACTCACTTTAAAATTACAAAAAATGATACAAACCATAGCAAACTATGCCAAAATCACCCAAATTACTTCGGCTACCATAAATCACCCCCAACTACCCCTTACCACCACAAACTAAGCCAAATCACTTTAAAATTACAAAAAATGCCACAAACCATAGCAAACTATGCCAAACTCACCCAAATTACTTCGGCTACCATAAATCACCCCCAACTACCCCTTACCGCCCCAAACTAAGCCCAATTACTTTAAAATTACAAAAAATGCCACAAACCATAGCAAACTATGCCAAACTCACCCAAATTACTTCGGCTATTATAAATCACCCCCAACTACCCCTTACCGCCCCAAACTAAGCCCAATCACTTTAAAATTAGAAAAAATGATACAAACCATAGCAAACTATGCCAAACTCACCCAAATTACTTCGGCTATTATAAATCACCCCCAACTACCCCTTACCGCCCCAAACTAAGCCCAATCACTTTAAAATTACAAAAAATGATACAAACCATAGCAAACTATGCCAAACTCACCCAAATTACTTCGGCTATCATAAATCACCCCTAACTACCCCTTACCGCCCCAAACTAAGCCCAATCACTTTAAAATTACAAAAAATGCCACAAACCATAGCAAACTATGCCAAACTCACCCAAATTACTTCGGCTATCCTAAATCACCCCCAACTACCCCTTACCACCCCAAACTAAGCCCAATCACTTTAAAATTACAGAAAATGCCACAAACCATAGCAAACTATGCCAAACTCACCCAAATTACTTCGGCTATTATAAATCACCCCCAACTACCCCTTACCGCCCCAAACTAAGCCCGCTCACTTTAAAATTACAAAAAATGATACAAACCATAGCAAACTATGCCAAAATCACCCAAATTACTTCGGCTACCATAAATCACCCCCAACTACCCCTTACCACCACAAACTAAGCCAAATCACTTTAAAATTACAAAAAATGCCACAAACCATAGCAAACTATGCCAAACTCACCCAAATTACTTCGGCTACCATAAATCACCCCCAACTACCCCTTACCGCCCCAAACTAAGCCCAATCACTTTAAAATTACAAAAAATGCCACAAACCATAGCAAACTATGCCAAACTCACCCAAATTACTTCGGCTATTATAAATCACCCCCAACTACCCCTTACCGCCCCAAACTAAGCCCAATCATTTTAAAATTAGAAAAAATGATACAAACCATAGCAAACTATGCCAAACTCACCCAAATTACTTCGGCTATTATAAATCACCCCCAACTACCCCTTACCGCCCCAAACTAAGCCCAATCACTTTAAAATTACAAAAAATGATACAAACCATAGCAAACTATGCCAAACTCACCCAAATTACTTCGGCTATCATAAATCACCCCCAACTACCCCTTACCGCCCCAAACTAAGCCCAATCACTTTAAAATTACAAAAAATGATACAAACCATAGCAAACTATGCCAAAATCACCCAAATTACTTGGGCTACAATAAATCATCCCCAACTACCCCTTACCACCCCAAACTAAGCTAAATCACTTTAAAATTACAAAAAATGATACAAACCATAGCAAACTATGCCAAACTCACCCAAATTACTTCGGCTACCATAAATCACCCCCAACTACCCCTTACCTCCACAAACTAAGCCAAATCACTTTAAAATTACAAAAAATGATACAAACCATAGCAAACTATGCCAAACTCACCTAAATTACTTCGGTTACCATAAATTAATAATCATTTTCAATCAAAATCTTCCATTTGGTTGTGTCATTTATAAATACCTTATCGTATTAAATCATAAAATATTAATAAATATCTGCACATAAAACATATTGTTTCGACTAATAGACGTTATTCTGAATACTAAATTTGCTAATACCAATTTTGATTTTCTTCCACTTTCCAATAATTATTTGTTCCAGTTGAGATGCAAACATAAACGTATTTCTGAATTGCAACACGCTGACGGGGCAAGCCCTACCTTCTCAACATGCGTGAATTTGTATAAACAGCTCTATGGTTTTTAACTTTAAAGCGGTATAAACGCGGTGTAAACCCTAGATTTTCGTGAAAATATCTGAAAATTTCGAAATTCTGCAATTGAATTACAGAACTATTGTTGTGTTCGATAGTAAATTTATATTTGGAGTGGCACTGCCAACTCTGCCACCCCTGACGAGCCCCTTGCTGAATACTCTCCTTCCAGGGAAACTTTTGAAATCAACGGCAAAATACTTTAGGGCGCCTGAATGTGAAAATATCACTGTGTAATAAGTTCAGACTGACGTGGAACACTTGAAATTTCGGTATTCGTTTGTAATTCGTCACAGGTCCATGAAGGAATGCATGTTAATGTAAACAAGTGTTAGTTTGTCGGAAAGGCCGAATAAGATTTTTAACATTCCCGTCAAAATATTTATTTACTTTAGAATGTTAATTTCTTAAATTCATTTCGTGAAAATTATGACGGGCCATAGGAGTACACCTGTGCGAGTATTATTTGGTACATACAAATTAATCTCTTTTGTTATCCAAATTGTTTTTATACGCACTAGGCACGTGCACCTCATATAATTGTGAAAATTGCTGCTTCAGCGTCTGGAACGCTGGTATTCAACGTCGCCAAGGTCGAGGCGACGCATCGGTATTCAAAGTTCTATCGCTATTAAATAAATTATTTTATTCCCGATATTCCCGATTTGTTCTTGCCGTTAACCACAACTCTCCCCAATCGATTTTCGAAAAATTTCCAGCGTCGGACCGGACTTCACTTATTATCGTACGCTAATTTTTACGTTCAGTTAATGATAGTGGTGTATTTGTTCTTCACCAAACCTGCTCCGGGCAAAATCCGAAATTTTCACTGACATCATACGCTTAAGTATTGTGTGCTTATACACGATTTACACTATTTATTTTACGTACATTGCGTTCATTAATGGTTCTACATTATTTATAACTAAGATGGAGCAGTTTGAAAATCTAATAGTAAGCGGAGAACAAATACCACCATGTATAATTCCCGTGAAAAGTGATGGAAATAGTCTTTTTTACTATTTTTCCTATTGCATTTTTAATACCGGAAATAGAGCTCGCACTTTAATTCTTCATTTTAAAATTACCAAAATTTTTGTAAAATTTACCTGAATACGTTAAACACCCCAAACATAACGCACCATTCCAAACTATCCCTAAAAGTCATACACTTACCATTCAAAACTACTCCAGGTCAACCCATAATTAAAAAAAAATTACGAATTCTAAGCAAACTACGCCAAACTCGCATAAATGACTTCGAATTCCCCTAAATCACCCCAACCACTTCTTACCAAGCCAACCAAAGCCCAATCACATTATAATTACCAAAAATTTCGTTTAATCCGCCAAAGCTAAACCCTGCCAACCATCAATAACCATTCCAAACAATCCTCAAAGAAACCCATATCATCCGAAACAACCCCAAATCAACCTAATATTTTTGCATTTTTTTGAACCATAGCAAATCACGCCAAATTAACATAAATAACTTCGACTTTTTTTATACATAATTCCCAAATACTTCGTTTTTATGGTGTGAAATTTTGTATTTATATATTTCAACATTGTCTTTAACGTTGTCAGAGAACTAAATGGGAATAATTTGGAATAATTTAGCTTCTCTGTCAACTCTCCTTCTCTTGAAACTTTTGAAAACAACGACAAAATTATTTGGGGCACCTGGATTTGAAAATATCACTCTGTGTAATAAGTTCAGACTGACTAGAGTGAAAAGAAAGGAGCTTGCACCCAGAAACGAAATTAAATGGAACACTTGAAGTTGCAATATTTGTTTGTAATTCGTCACAAGTCCATGAAGGAATGCGTGTTAATGTAAACAAATGTGAGTTTATTGGAGATGCCGAATAAGATTTTTACATTATTGAAGCAGCTTGAGCCTGCCACGTCAAGGGCAAGGTCACAAACGTGAAAAGGCGATGCTCGATTTGGTTTTATTCAATATCTATGCAGAAATTCGCACATTCCAAGCATTGGATAAGCCTTTCTTATCGTTTCTTAGAATTCGAGAATTGCTGGTTCAGCGTGTGGAGCAGTACTCGATCGCGGTGTTTAATTTTAACACAACTACAATTGTGAAAATTGCTGCTCCAGCGTCGGAAACTGTTCGCAAAATCGCCAAATTCGATGAAGCGACGCATCAGTGTTCGAACGTCTACCACTATCAAATAAAATATTTTAATTTAACATTTGATCCTCGCGTTAACCAAATCTGCCCCCAATCAATTTTCGAAAAATTACCAGCGTCGAACCGGACTCCACTTATATTTGTACGCTAATTTTTACGTTCAGTTAATGGTAGTGGTGTATTTGTTTTTCACCAAATTTGCCCTGGCTGAAATCCGAAATTTTCACCGTTGTATGTACCAGACATCACTGACATTCATACCCTTAATAATTATGTGCTTATACACGTTTTACACTATTTATTTTACGTACAATGTGTTCATTATTGCTTTACATCATTTATAACTAAGATGGAGAAGTTTGAAAATCTAGCGATGTACAATTACCACACCGTATTATGAAAGGTGATGGAAATTGTCTTTTTTAATATCTATGGTATTGGTATTGATATTTTAATACTGGAACGGGAGCACAAGAGGTTCGCACTTTAATTGTTCAACAAGTTTGTGTTAATGTAAACAAGTGTGAGTTCGTCGGAGAAGCCGAATAAGATTTTTACATCCACCATATTCCCGTCAAAATATTTATTTATTTTATATAGAATGTTAATTTTGCCGTTAACCAAATTTGCTCCCAATCACCATCGTCGTACCGGACCGTTCAGTTAATGATAATGTTGTTTTGTTGTTGTTGTAATGTTGATTTTTCACCAAATCTGCCTCGGCTGAAATCCAAAATTTACAGCGTTGGATCAGACTTTACTGACATTGATACGCGTTTTACACTATTTATTTTACGTAAATACATTGTGTTCATTATTGCTTTACATCATTTATAACTAAGATGGACAAGTTTGAAAATCTAGCGATGCACAAATACCACCAAATACCACATTTTACCACATACCAAAATTTTAATACTGGAAAGGGAGCTCAAAAGGTTCGCACTGTAATTGTCCAACCAGTTGCGGCCAGGTTTTAATAATTTTTGTGCAGTTTAGAAGAAGATAATTATGCTGAAGTGTTTGTTTATTCTGAAGATAAGTCAAAATCATCTACATACTGTTCTGTTTGTGAGTTGACTGCAGCAAAAGGAATGGTTCCATTGTGTTTTCAATTTTATCATAACATGATCAGCTAATTTGTAAACTTCGATTTCCCCGAAAATTATCTAAAGTTAATTTCGATTTCCTGGAATCGCTTATAGAACAACTGCGTCTTTGCCTAAAGAGTCTATTCAAGATTTTTCATCTCAGATATCAACCAAGGTATCCTCTTTGTCCAAATCATATTGAAGTACCCGGTCCTGACAACGAAGGTTAATTTCAACAAATTTGTTTATTTTGTGATTGAAAAAGTAGAGGATTCCTGTTTAATTGTATTATAATGTCGATTAGTCAACATCACCACTTTAGTCAACACTGCGTTTATTTAATCTACGTCCGGGCAACGCCGGGTACATTCAGCTAGTCTATAATAAGACCGAACAAATTTTTGATATTTGTTTTCAAACGGTAGATATTACATTTTGTTTGTTCTTCTAACAGCAAATGCTTCCTAGTTGTGTTTTTTAAATAGGACACTCATGTTTTTTACACTATTTTTACATTAAGGACGCAGAATAAAAAACTACTTTCAGTAATATTATCAAAAATTTGTTTATTCTTGGAAGCCATACAAAATATTAAAAAATTCAGGTGACGCAAAATTAAAATATGTTTGAAAATCATTTTGAGACTGCAAAAACAAATTCCATCTTCGGGTGTCGGTTTATCGTCTATTGACGTGTCATCATTCTCGTCATCAATAATAATTCGTAATAATAATAATAATAATAATAACAATAATAATTCGTATTTGAAGCGACGAACTGACATCAATAAACGCGTATTCGTATAGTCTGATCGGTGAAATATAAAGGGCCCGCAGTGAAGGGGAGAGTACCGTTAGGAAGAGTTATCTATGTCTGCTCGATAGTCTACATTGTTTTCCAAGAAACTAAAAGATAATTTCTTATGGGAGCGCTCAACGCCTTCTGATAGGATAGCACGCGGTGTTGCAAATTCAAATCGTCCAGATTTTCATGAGTCGTCAGAAAACGCCAATAAATATTAAATTTCACCCCAATAGTACCGCCATCTGTTGATGTTATCAATATCTCAGAACGGTTAGCCATCAGAAGAACGTTCTCATCAAAAGTGACATCTTGTGGAAGGAATTAAAACTTCGGAGGGAAAAAATTACGATTTTAACGATGTGAGCGCCACAGGCAAAAGTCGTCGGAACTAAATTGCGTTGGCCCCTCTTAAAGAAATTAAATCTATTCTATATAGCGTATATATTCGTTGTAAACCTCAATCGTCAGAAAAAGGTCAACATTTTGCTACACTGTACGAAATATCGACGAAAAATGTTCCATTATCGGAATACTCGCCATTATCGGGCATTTATCATCAACAAATTTCTCAAGTTGGCTTTGGAATTTTCAAAACAATTCTTAGAAGACCATGTAATTAAGCTTTTGTTTTATTTTTTACAGTGTTGATTTTTAATATTGTGAAATAATGACATTTGCAGGAATCAAATTCTTGCCGCAAGGACTTCTATTGTCTATTGCGACATTGTTTGGCATGATTTTTGATTAAAAATTCCTAGTATACAGGTGTCCCAGTGCTGCGAGGTAGTAAGATTTCTCTAAAATGAAAATAGATATCGAGATGCGGTTTTCGGCAAAAAGTACAATGCATTTAGGAAAGCATTCTGAAGATATCTGCTTATATACAGTGTGTCCACATAGAGTGGCGCATCAAAGTTAGTTTTTTTAAATGGAACACTCAGTATGTTACGCTGTTTTAGGATTCCTTGTCATAAAATAATTATACTTCGTCATTTATAGACAAAAATAATTTAATAAAATAACAGAATTTCGGTTTTCTCGCAAAAATCTGTGATCATGTATCACAATAACAAAAGAAATTGCGCAGCACAATATCAAAAACCATTTTCAGATAACCAATGAGATGAGCCCGTTTAAGAAAGAAAGAGGGGATGTAAGTTAGGTGGTAGTAGGGACGTAGATAAATAAATTCGTTTTCTACTCTTATTTGGCATTCCGACTCTAGTCAGTCATTTCTTCAATTGACTAGGCAGCACTAGTAGAAAATTATGGCAGGTTTATCTATTGTACAATGTTTTACGGCGAGTATGAATGTGCAAGCTGACATAAAACTCATCTCCCTCGTAAAGAAGAAGTCATTTTTGTACGACCAGAACAACAAATATTTCCGAGATGCAAGAAGAAGAGAAAAGCAGTGGCATAAAATCGCATCGGAATTATACTTGAATGGTAAGAATATTTAGCATTTACTAGTACTAGTGTTATAATTTGAAACTGATTACAGTAAATGTAGCCGAAGAACGGTGGAGGACCTTGCGTAGACAATTCGTAAAAGCTTACCAGTACGAGAAGTACGGAGAACACCCACAATCATCCGATTCAATTTTAACAGCAAGCTACTTTCGTTATTATCATGACATGTTGTGGTACGCATCTCACATCAAAGTGCACGAGTGAGTAGCATTCTTACAATTTTATGCAATTTGACTAATTTTATTAATTTTTTTATTAGATACGGCGATTACACCGACGACAAGTTTTTCAAACCAGTAAACAAGCCGGTTTCAAACCCGATAGATCTACCCCAGGACCTGAACTCAATACTCCTACAGAGAACTTTTGTAGACAAAGGAGATTATTGTTTTCTAATGTCTTTAATGCAGGACTGCCACACTATGTCAACGGACACGAAACTGCGGTTCCAGTATGATATTATGAGGCTTGTAAAGAAGTGTAGTTGCAATAAATAAATTCAATTTTGTGTAGGGAACAATTTTTTTGTTATAACATCTGCAACTAAGCAAAACATTCCATTTTAAATTTTGTACTTTAAATAAGAAGTGTGGGTACGTTTCAGCCAAATATATAGGGTTCCAAATTAAAAAAAAACTATCTAACTTAATAAAAATCCTGCAATGAGCTGATTTGCGTGGAAGGTTCTTTTAACTCTGGGTCTGGTACTATTCGGCGCGACCGTTTCGGCGCCGGACAGTTCGGCGCTGGGACTTTTCGGCGCGACCGTTTCGGCGCTGGGTGCGAATAGATTTTGCTGCTGTTTGTTTTGACATTTGTGTTAATTCTTCATTATTATATGAGTACCTTTGTTATCAGTTGTTTAGTTCTTTAGGCTTGTGAGAACACTGAATATAGGTATTTATTAATAAAAGGAAAAGGCAATTTGTAATTTGTCTAATAAGTCAATTGACAATAAGTATATACATATATTTAATAAAATTATAACTAATAAACCCATTCATTCATATTAAAATTATGTGCTAATCTCCGCAAGTAATTAAGAATATCGTCGTTCTGTCATCCGCATCGCGATATTTCTTTAATTTGTGTGCAGGTGGACGACTTGCAACGCATTGCTCAAAATATATATCGCGACCTTTTAGTACTTAATTAACAAAACAACAAATGAAGTGCGGGGAAGTCTACATCGACGCTGGGAGATATTTGTTAGACGAAATGTATTGTTTCCAAAATGGTTATGATGAATTAGATGTATCCGGCGTTTTTAATCTCATTTTATGTTCAATTAACTCGGTCGATAACTTTTATGTTTTTTAGGAAACATCTTGTAAAATAAAAAAAACACTAATTGCAAAATAAGCAGCAGCAAAATGTATTTCTAATTCCAAGCGCCTGAACCCAGCGCCGAAACGGTCGCGCCGAAAAGTTCCAGCGCCGAATCGTCCCAGCGCCGAAACGGCCGCGCCGAAAAGTTCCAGCGCCGAAACGTTCGCGCCGAATCGTCCCATTCCCACATAATACAACAGTGTTGCTGGAGTTGTTTAAAATTTTGGTGCCAACTAGAAATATTTTGTGTTACTTTTCATTATATGGCCAGTCGACTAAGTAGGCTACAATCGCATCTTATATCATGTTGCCTTTGTTGTTTGAAAATAAATTAAAGCCCTGACAGATTTGAAGAAGTTAAGTTTCCCTTACTAAATAACTAAACTAAAATAACCGCTTTTAATTCGTAGGCGAAGAGTTATTTACAAAATGCAAATTATTTGAACCTTCTGTGAAACGCATAAAATCCTGGCAATAACAACATTATTGGGGACAGAAGTTGCGGTTGACCGTTGTAATCCTTTTGAAGGATTGTTTAAAGTTTTATAACAGCTTCTTGGTATAATTAGGTTCATAGGAAGTTTTTACCGACGATAATAAGAATATTATTTTTGTTAGTAAGCTTTCTGATGCTTGGTTTCAATTCGAGGGTTGTAGATTATGTATTGTCTCTTACATACAAGACAGAAGAAACTGATTCCATGTTTTATTGAGCGTATTAAAAAACCGCTCGGACGGCCATGGAATTTAGCTTTTGTTTTACTTATTAGAGTGTCGACTTTTGAAATTGACATACTTATCATGTCTTTTCGCAGTAAGTGTTCTAAATTCCCTCAAACGAAATCCAAACCTTGCACGTTTTCCTTGTCTATAGTAAATACCGGCGCTTAGCCCTGGAATTTCTTAAAATCAACTCAATATATACAGGGTGATTCAGAACTTATCCCAAAAAATTGAACAGCTCTTAAATTTGGGGCCTACTGCATCAAAAAATACATGAACAGGGTGAGTCATTAGTGCAAGATCGATCCATAACTCCTAAACCATGTAAGATACAAAAAAAAATTAAATACAATTTGTACAAATTTTATTTACGAAATCGAAGATTGACTTTTTAAAAACGTTTATTGCGTAAACTACATTAAGCGGCAAGAAATAGAGTGTTTTTTTATTACACGTTACATGGTTTTTATATGTTCAAATATGCTAGCATAAACAATTCTAATATTTCACTATTAAGCTTTTTAGGAGGCAAAACGGATACATAAGTCCTCCCTTCGTAGTCCGAAGACTCCGGCGAGGGTCCATCAGATTTTAGCGTCATCCGCGCTGCACGTAGTCCTGATTTCGATATTGGTCGGTTCAGGTTTGGCATTTGGTCGATTGTTAATTTTGCATCGCCGAATTAGCAGGAAGATGATTCCTGCGAATCCTATAACATATAGGGTAACGGTGCCAGAAACGTGTGTAATGTCTCTTAATTTGAAGTCCTCGTTATCTTCGATCTGTTGAAGGTTGTTTGATAGTTTTGTCATTTGGAGATGTTTCAGGTGGATACGAGGTATTGCGGTTGGTCCTTTCGAAGGTTGACTGAACTTTATGTTTTATAACAGCAACGGTTGACCTTTCGTGCTGTCGTTGAATGCCAGTTGTTGGTTTTCGATGAACTTCTTACAGTGTGGTTCGTTGTCGAATAGGAAGACACCTTCCAATTGACTGGTGGTTGAGGCTTCTTCGCAAATTATTTTTGTTGTTGTAGGTTGTATAAAAATCCCAAGGTATTGGTTGATTTGTGGGATGTATTCGATTGATTGTTGTCGATTTAGTTGGATTGGTTGACATGCGTCGAAGTTGTTCTTGAAAATGATGTTCTGTTCGCAGGTGGTAGCGACGTAAGATATCAAATGTTTTGGACACATGTAGATGTCTAGGGTTTTGTCACAAATGTTCATTAATGGGGTTAGACTAGACTCAGATTTCAGAAAATAAGGTGATGATGGGATTATTGTTCGAAAACTCTGATCAGGTATTGGTAGAAAATTATATAGTTCTAGCGGTTCTTTTCCAAAAAGTGGGATTGATATTAAATATAAAATTTCAAATTTCTGGATGACACATTTAGTTTTTATAATATTTTTAAAATTTTGAATATTATCTAGACTAACGAAGAATGGCAGTTTTTCGGCATATATTATTTGAACTTTGTTTAATTCTTTAAATAGTTCCTCATTTGTTATAATGCTGGGGTGAACAACATTTAGTTTACAGAATGTCAATGAATTCTCTATATCTTGAACTATGTTTAATATTACATTAAATAAATTTGTTAACTGATTTGTGACATCTTTAGCAAATAGTTGATCAAATTGATGTTTTGTGTAATTTTGAGCACTTGTGAGCAGTGTTGTAGCTGTGAAGAGGAATTTCTCGTTATGTTCTATATTTTTTATTGTTTGTTGAAATTTGGATATTATTTCTTTATTAATGGAATATTGGTTGTTGATTTGGTGAGCTAAATTGTTCTGGTTTTGTTTTAGAATATCTAATGTTTTGCTTATTCGTTCATTGTCATCAGCGTCCATGTTTCCAGTGATTGTGTTAATAATTGATCCTAAAGCGTTGACAAGACCTCTTGCAGTACGTTTATGAAAAAATGGCTCTAATTTTTCATTAATAGTTTTTATACTATAGTGAATAATTTTGAGATAGTTCTGTACTTCGTTTGTGTTATTATTAAAGGCATTTTCGACGAATTTTGTTTGAACTTGTAGTTTTTCGTATTCGGTTAAAAGTTTCGAGATGTCAAAGTAATGAATGAAATGATGGGAAGAAATTTGCAATTTTGCTGATCCTAAATTTATGGGAAGAATTCCCGGGTTATTTGATATGTTCTTATCGGCGATAGTGCAGATTACTGCGCTTGCGATGATGGTCCTGCAAGTGAAGAAGAATGAAATTTAGTCGGTCGTTTAATATTGTCCATATGGAGTTTGCGGAATTTTCTACCAGTTTTTGATTTACATATTTCAGGTTCAAATGTTTTCCGTTCTTTGTTCATTGATATAAGTTTTTCTTTTTTAAATCGGTTTCTCTTTTTAGATCGAAAGTTACTTTTAACGAACACATCGGGGGGTAGTTCTGGTATGTCTTCACGTGTTTCATTCAATTTTGATATAGTCTTTTCTTTTGTCTCAATTAGCCGTTTATTTATTTCTTTGTATATAGTTTCAATTTTCTGTTTATGATCATGAAGGTAACTGTTTAGGATTATTTGATCTAAGTTAACGTCTCCAATTTCATGTTCATTGCTTAAATTCAATATATTGAAAGGTGACATTTTCGTCGTCGAATGAATGGAATTATTATATGCAATTAGGGCGTAAAGGGCTTGTATATTTATTGGGTCTTTTTGAAATTCGGGTCGGTTATTTATTAAATTTAAATGTTCTAAAAACGTACAATTGAAGCGTTCTACAAGTCCATTACTCGCTGGATGGTGTGGGCTGCAAAAGTGAACGTTGATTTTGTGGAATTTGAATAGTTCGTTTATCAGTCCATTATCAAATTCTGAGCCGTTGTCTACTATTATAAGATTGGGTACAGAATGATGAGTAAAATAAACTAATAATTTTGCCATAATTTCAACTGCTTGCATCGTTTCAAGCAAATAGGCTTGAGCGTATTTGCTGAACGCATCTATAGCTATCAGAAATTTATGGTTTTGGTATTTTAATACGTCAAGATGGACAATTTCAAAAGGTTTTATCGCTGTTGGTGTGATATTGAACTTTAATTTAAGTGGTTTCCTATCATATTTTGTTACTTTGCAAATGTCGCAATTATTGATGAACATTTGAATTGTCTTTTGCATGTTCGGCCAGTAATATTTGGTTGATAATTTTTGCAGAGTTTCAGTGATTCCTCTGTGGTTACATTTTCCTAAATGATAATTTTGAATTATTTCCCATTGTTCGCCTTTAGATTCTATGTCTTCTAAAATTTTTAAATGTCGTTTAAGTTTTATTGTCTGCTTATATAAGTCTTCGGAGTCGAAAAAACATCCATATGTTACATTAGGTACTATGAACTGCGTTATAAAGTTAGTTAAGTTTTCTTCAATACTATTTAGTGAGATTTGCACTATAAATTGCTGTTTAGAATTTCCAAATTTTTGTTTTATTACAGTATCAGCGGGATTACTTTTAACTGAAATAAATTTTATTTGATTTTTACAAAAGTTTAAAGGGTCTTCAGAAATTGGTATTACACAAATCGGGTTCTCACGATTACTATGTATAGTGACGTCATCATCTTCTAAAATATGTTCCGATTCGTCTGGTGGTTCTACTATTATTGAGTTTGTATCGTTTAGACTGGTCTGATTTTCACTTGAAAATGATTTATTAAATTGTTTCATATACTCTAGAAATGGTAACTTTTCGGTTGTTGAGTTAGATGTTAACACGTTGAGATTCGGGGGTCTAGAGAGTGCGTCTGCGTTACTATTTAGTTTACCCTTCTTATAGCAAATTTCATAATCGAACTCTTCGAGACGTAAACGCCATCTTATTAATTTGGAATTAGGTTCTTTGAGTGAAAATAACCATTTCAGAGGTTGATGGTCTGTTACAATTTGAAACTTTTTACCATATAAATAAGGGCGAAAATATTTGGTAGACCAGACGATAGCAAGTAACTCTTTTTCGATTGTAGAGTAATTTATCTCGTCAACAACGGTGGTATTAATCGGGTTTGTTGACCGTGTTCCATGCGAAGTTCCATGAGGGGGGGTGTAGTGAGCGCCCCGAGAGGCTAACTCAGCAAGTGATCCCCATGAATCTCTGCCAAACGTTTCGTCCACAGCTGCGGTGGACATCTTCAGTGGCGGTGTGGTCGTGGTCGAAGTACTCTCCCAGCTGTCACAGTCGCGACTGTGACAGCTGGGAGAGTACTTCGACCACGACCACACCGCCACTGAAGATGTCCACCGCAGCTGTGGACGAAACGTTTGGCAGAGATTCATGGGGATCACTTGCTGAGTTAGCCTCTCGGGGCGCTCACTACACCCCCCCTCATGGAACTTCGCATGGAACACGGTCAACAAACCCGATTAATACCACCGTTGTTGACAACACCGACCGTGAAAGCCTACACACTTTTATAATTTATCTCGTGTTCGTTCAGTGTTCGAGATGCATAAGCCACTGGTAGGTCTGAACCAATTGTTCCTTGTGATAGAACGGCGCCGATTGCATAATTACTGGCGTCTGTAGTTACTATAAATGGTTTTTCAAAGTTAGGATATTGAAGGATGGGTTCGTTCGTCAACAAATTTTTACAGAATTCAAAGCATTCTTTGTAATCTGGATCATTTGGAATTATTTTTTGATCCTTTTTTAGCCTAATTGTTAACGGTTTCGTTATTTTAGCGAAGTTTTTGATAAACTTGCGGTAATATCCAAGGAGACCAAGAAAACCATTTAGTTGTTTTGATGTAGTAGGAATAGAATAATCTAGAATAGCACGAATCTGGTCTGGATTAGGTTTAATACCTTGCGGAGTTATGACGTGACCCAAATAGTTCACTTCTTTTTTTTTAAATTCACTTTTATCCAGTTGTATTTTGAAATTAAATTCACGAAGGCGATTAAAAACTAGGGTTAATTTTTGAACATGCTCTTGTAAAGACGTTGAAAAAATTATTATATCTAAGTAGACGACGCAACAATCGTTCACGATACCACGGAGGACATTGTCCATGACCCGTTGAAAGGTCGAAGGAGCATTCTTAAGCCCAAATGGCATCCGTACAAATTCATAATGCCCGTTTTCAACTGTAAAAGCTGTTTTGTAAATATCCTTTTCATCAACTTCGATTTGGTGAAAACCGGAAGCGAGGTCAATGGTTGAGAAGTATTGGCTTCGTCCCAATTTGTCCAATATATCATTAATATTAGGAAGTGGTTATCGATCTTCTATTGTTTGCTCATTTAACTTACGATAGTCGATGACAATTCTCCATTTACGCTGTCCTGATGCATCAATTTTTTTTTGGAACCACCCAGATTGGTGAGGACCATGGAGAGTTGGATGCCCTTATGATTCCTTGATCTAACATTTTTGTAATTTGATTTTAAACTTCTTGTTTATGTACAAAAGGATATCTATAAGTTTTTGTATGTATGGGGGTGTCATCTTTTACTTTTATTTGATGTTTCACTGCATTTGTAAATGTTACTTTTTTATGATCGAAATGAAAAATATCCGAATAGGATTTTATAAGTTTAATTAGTTGGTGTTTTTCTTCCTTGTTACAATGCTCTAGTCTTAGCTTAGAAAAATCAAAATATTGATCATTTGAATCATTTATATTGTTTAGATCTGGAATGTAAAATTGTTCCTGGGGAATAACTTCAAAAGTGTTTTCCAGTTCGATCTCAATTGGCTGGTCAGAGCGATTTATGACGGTTGTTAAAGCTTCATGATTTTCAACTTGTATTTACTAGACTTTCTGGCATTTCTATATCTAAAAATAGTTGTTTAGGTAACAAGGCAGTGCCATTTTTAACGTTTGCAATTTTTATTTTTACTATTTGTTGCGAATTCGGTGCACTAACAATAAGATTATTGTAATCTGATAAATTCTTTAACTTCATGGAAATTGTAGCGTTGGGTAATATTAGCTTGCTTAGAGTCAGATTAATGTTGGCTTGTAAGTGACGGAGGTTGTCGACACCAAGAAGACAGTCAAAGTACTTATGAAATTTAAACACGTAGAATTTGATTGTGGGTTGTTTTGATTTAAACAACTTAGGACCCGGTATCGAAATACTGTAGTCTTCTTTAGTAGTACCATGTGCGGTGGATATTTTAAAGGGATCAAATTTGACATATTTGGAAAAATGTTCTTTGGCTTTATCCGGATTTATAAATGATTTTGTTGATCCGGTATCAATAAGACGTTTTAATTTAAAATTATCAAAAGGGATCTCTATAAACGGTAGTTGAGAGGGGTTATTGTCGATATTTAAGAGTTCTGCGTATCCGAGGCTATTTCTTCTAAAAAATAGTCTTCAGTACATTGGTTAGTATCCTCTGTTTCTTCTGTGGTTTGACCGTCTACGGTAACTTCTTTATTATGTAGTTCTTCAGCGAACCAGTGAGGTTTTTGTTGAGTTTTATTAACAAAAAAAATTCTATTTTGCATAGGGGGTGTGTTTCTAGTGGAAGTACTCATGGGGACAGGCTTATTCAATTGAAATTTGTTCGGCCGCTGCTGCCAAACATTCATTTGAGGATTTCGAGTTTGAACAGAAAAATTATTTTGATGTGAAGTCGAGGGTTGATTTACGTTAAATTGATTCGGCAAACCTTTTGTTTGTTGTTTAAAATTATTACCACTAATGGGTGGTGGTTGTTTAAATGTTCTCTGAATATTGAACTTTTGTTGGTCATTGACGTTAAAGTCGTTCGTGAGAATGTGCAACGCACAGTTGAGGGAATCAGGTTGTCGAGTTGTAAGGTAATCACCCAGCGGATTGTTTAGGTGTTTTAGAAAAACGTGTACCGGAACCTCCGGGGAGGTGGCACAATTGCTCCGGCGGCTGCCTTGGTTGCTGGAGAGCTGGGCCGTGGGTTTGCGAGAAACGAAGTAAAAGAAAACAAATGGAGAGAACTGGGCGCCACCGGTTCGTTTTCCCCGAACCGGAAGGGAGTAAACGGAAGAAGCGTGAGGTAGAGAAGAACGACACGGTACTTACTTATGGTCTAATAATGCTAGAAAACGATACACACGAGAGACGCTACGTCCGAGGGCCCACGACGCGCTTACAAAACTAAACTTAAACTAAACTTAACTAACAACAACAATCCGGCGAATATGAAGGCCCACGAAGTCGTGATGGGGCGGATAAGCAAAGGGTGGATCTGACCTTTTGGTGTTGAGTGGTGTGGGGGACGGACGCCGATGGAGTGGCTCTAAAACGGCTCCTCCTGGACGGTAACGGGAGACGAACGCCGGAGTCGGAGTGGCTCCGGAACGGCTACTCCTGGGCGATAACGGGAGACGAACGCTGATTAAGAGGCTCTGGAACGGCTTCTCCTGGACGGCAACGGGAGACGAACGGAGTCGCGATACACGTTGCACGTGGTCAGCTTCTGGACGATAACGGGAGACGAACGCTGATTAAGTGGCTCTGGAACGGCTTCTCCTGGACGGCAACGGGAGACGAACGAAGTCGCGATACACGTTGCACGTGGTCAGCTTGAGTGTCGATCACAAGATGGCCACAATCCTCCCGGCGAAAGACGAAAAAAACGCGGGAAGCGCGTTCGCGATAACCCAACGGGGCCAAACTCCCCAGAACCGCGGGCTGCGCTTTCGAAAAGTCGCGCGGACTCTTTATTAGTATTTTCGGGACGGTACACATCCCCCCCCAGAGGGCGCAAGGCTTTTCATCCGGAGATGGGGAGGTAAACGAGAGAGAAAAGTTAGGCGAGAAAGGGCTTCAGCTTGCAGGGGTGCCAGGTGCCTGCAGACTTCCCGGAAGGGTCACGGAGTTTGCATACTCCGGTAGGGCTGACGGAAACGACAGTAAAGGGGCCTTCGAATTTCGGAAACAATTTCGAAGCTATGTTGTCGGCGGCGGAAGAGAGACGGACGGAACGGCGGAGTACCCTGTCGCCAGGGTGGTAGCGTGCTTCCCTACGACGCAGGTTATAGCGCCGAGACTGGCTTAGGCTTGCCTTAAGCTGATGTTCTTCCACCAAGTGGTGCAGCTCCTTAAGCTTCGAAATCCGCTGAGCCCAGCGTCGATGCTGCGAACCAGGGACTTCATCGACGAGATCGGGAGAATCACGAAGTTTGGTTTCGTTCACGGAACGGATTTCCCTACCGAAGTTGAGAAAGGCGGGAGAAAATTTGGTCGATTCCTGGACCACGGAATTTAGTGCGAATTGTACCTCGCCGATAAAACTGTCCCACCGCTGGTGGTTGGGACCTAGGTAGGCAACAATGAGTTGCTTAACGTTGCGGTTCGAACGTTCGGTAGGGTTCGCCTGGGAGTGGTAAAGTGGGGTGTTCTGCAACCTTATGTTGCAAGACTTAGCTAAGTCCTTGACAAGTGAACTCACAAAGTTCTTGGCGTTGTCGGTAAGCAGCGACAACGGTGCACCAAAACGGTTTAGGATCACCGACCGAAATTTGGCGGTAATAACCTCCGAAGACGCTTTGCGGATGGGGACCAACTCCACCCATTTCGAGAAAAGGTCTTGGAATACCAAGAGGTAGACGTTACCGGTAGAACTGCGGGGATACGGCCCCATAAGGTCAGCGGAAACCACCTGCCATGGCTCGGTGATGTAGCGCGGGAACATCAGACCTTCGGGAGCGGAATTAGGCGCTTTGACCTTTTGGCAGACGCTGCAACGGCGCACGTGCCTCACCACATCTTGATACATTCCGGGCCAGTGGTAAAGTCGACCCAGACGCCAGTGGGTCTTCTCAATTCCCAGATGTCCTGCTTGAGGGTCGTCGTGGAATTCTTCCAAAACCGATCGCCGGCGAGGCAATGGGACGACAATTTTCCAATCCTCGCTGGGGTCAGCGAGTTCACCTTTGAGAAAGGCCTCCCGGTGATAGAACAGGGTTCCGTCACTGACACGCCAATCGGGGTGTTGGTCGGGATGAGACGATACGGAGCGGAATTTTCGCTCGTACCAGACGTCGAGATCGGGAGTGGCGGTAGTTGAAAGTAGGGAGATAGAAACGGGGCTGAGACGAGAGAGTGCATCGGCAACGCAGTTCAGACTGCCTTTGCGATAAACGATTTTGAAAGAGTGTGGCTGAAAACGCAAGACCCAACGAGCAAGGCGACCAGAGGGGTCTTTCAGGTTTCGAAGCCACGTCAAGCTCGCATGATCAGTGACGACAGTAAATTCGTAACCCTCGAGATAGTGGCGGTTTCGTTCGATTGCCCAGATGACGGCGAGACACTCTCTCTCTGTGACGGAGTAATTGCGCTCGGCGGCAGATAGGGACCGAGAACAGTACGCGATAACGCGCTCTTCACCGGATTGGACCTGGGTGAGAGCAGCGCCGAGACCAGTGCCGCTGGCATCGGTCTGCAGCGAAAACGGGAGATCGAAGTCTGGGCGGACGAGAACAGGAGCCGATGTGAGAGCTAGTTTGAGCACCTCGAAGGCGGTGGACTGCGCTTCAGACCAAAGCCAGCGGGAACTTTTCTTGAGAAGAAGGGTCAAGGGAGAGACAACGGTCGAGAAATTTGGTATGAACCGGCGATACCAGCCGGCCATTCCGAGGAATCGGCGAAGTTCAGTGACGTTGTGTGGAGCGGGATACGAAAGAACAGCGGAAGTTTTGTCCGGGTCGATAGCTAGACCATCGGAATTGACTCTGTAACCCAAATATCGGACTTCGCTGCATCCGAATTCGCATTTTTCAGCAAGTCCGGAGTCGCGTAGACGGCCGAAAACTTCACGGAGCAACTCGACGTGAGTTTTGAAGTCGCGGGTACAGACGAGAATGTCGTCCAGGAAAACAACGACGTGCGGGAGCAGTTCGGGTCCAAAGACGGAATCGGCGAGTCTTTGAAAGGTCGCGGGGGCGTTGGTTAATCCGAACGGCATGACTCGGTAGCGATAGAGTCCCCGTCCGGGCACAATGAAAGAGGTGACGTCACGGGAATTTTCATCGGCCAAGGGTACTTGGAGGAAAGCTTGTTTAAGGTCGAATTTTGAAAGGTAATGGGCCTGAGTCAGTCCATCGAGAAGGTTTGTCATGTTCGGCATAGGGTATGAGTCTTTTCGCGTGACTGAATTGACTTTTCGGAAGTCGATGCAAAATCGGTAGCCATCACCTTTGCGGACCATGACAACGGGAGAAGCCCACGGAGAATGGCTAGGTTCCACCAAGCCTTCAGCCAACAGCCGGTCCAATTCGGCCTGCATGGCTTGCAAAACTTTGGGGGAGTAATTGTATGGCCTCTGCTTGATGGGACGTGCGTCTCCGACGTCGATCTTGTGGCTTATCTTTTGGGTCAACCCGGGAGATCTTCTTAACGACTCGACTCCCTCCGAAACAGCAATGTCGAGAGCTTGCCTCGCTGATTTGTCCAAAATGGACAGGCCTGAGTGGACCGTACTGACGGGAGAGGGCGTAGCGAGGGAGTCGCCGTAGAGGAAGCGGTTTCGGTGGGTGTCGTCGTCGACGAACCACCAAGTGTTGTGAGCGGCGTCGGTGCAAATTCCGGCCGCGCAGATTGCGTCGAGACCCAGAAGAAAAGGGACCGATAGAGAAGGTAAGTGATAAAAATCGACTGAGAAGTGGCGACCAGCCAGACAGATTGTCGCGTGATAAAGACTCGAAATGCGGCTGACGTTACTGTTGGCCACCTCGGCAACGAATGGAGTGACTGCGACGGAAGGGACGAAAGATTCTATAAGTGAGAGGCCTGAGTTACCAACGAGGGAAATACTGGAGCCAGAGTCGAAAAGCGCATGGGCGACGTGAAGCGGCCCAACGAAAGAGAACTCGAGGAACCAACGTTTGGCTGGGAGACAGCTTTTTTTCTGAGAAACCGGGTCGGCGACCCTGCCGGGACGGGATGGATTAAGGGAGAGTCGTGACGCGGTACTGGAACGGAAATCGCGAGAAGAGCGGAGCGGAATGGCGGGAGGTGTGCCTTTGCGGGAGGGCGGCACGGCAGCCCTTAGTTTCCCGAGCACTTCGGACAGGACGAAACGTAGACGTCAGGTCTACCACATCGGTAACAAAACACCCTTCGAGGGCTCGGACAGTTGGAGTGCCTGTGCGGCCCTCCGCAATTCCAACAGGAGACGTCTTGGGCCGAAAGAGCGGGAGGAGCTCGGGAGGCTGGTGGCTTGGTGTCCGAAGGCGGGACGGAAGATGTCGGAAGTTTAGCCTGGGAGGTAGATGGGCCGGAAATAGACGATAAATGGGGGTTGCGTGAGGCGCGAGGACTGGGGGGTTTGGTCGAGACGACAGCAAATCTCGCCTTCACGGCATCAGAGAAAACGGGAGGTGAAGAGAGTGGCCGCGATAGTCGCACCTGAGAAGAAGGGGTGGCGACTGCCGATACGGCTGGAGCACCTAGCTCCCTCTTCACTCGAACGAGGGGGCTAGAGACCTGGACCGGGGAGCGTGGAAGCGGAGCGTGATGGGTGCGCTCTGCCACGAAATCCACCAAGCTTCGGTAGCTCGGGATGGCTGGAGCGTTGGGCCTTCCCTCGAATGCTCTCCTTGTAGCCGGATCGAGGGTCCGCAGCGCCAGGTGAAGCTGGAGGAAGTCCCCCACATCCACCGACTCCAGCGCTCCCAACGCGTTAAAGGCGTTTTCGTTGGTAGCCAGCCACGACCGCAGGCACTGGGCGTTCCCACTCTTCAGCGGCTCGAACGCCAGTACCTGGTCGGCGTACATGGCGGCTAACCTACGCGGGTTCTGGTATCTGCGAACCAAGGCGTCGAGGGCGAGAGGGTAATTCTGGGGCTCCAACGCAAAGCCCGAGATGGCGGACTGTGCCTCGCCCGAAAGCGATAGTCTCAAATACTGAAATTTTCGTATCTGCGTTAGAGAGGCGTCGGAATCAACGAGGGAACGGAAAACGGAAAGGTACTCCGGCCAGTCGTGAAGCTCGCCAGAGAACAAAGGTAGCGGGATCTGCGGAAGAGCGGAAGAAGCAGAAGTGGCGGAAGAGGTGGCGGACTGGCCGGCATCGGGAGTGGCTTGGGTCGCTCTAGGGGGGGCTGCGGAAAGGTAGGCGTTCCTGCAACCGTCGGCCAGCTGCAGGAAGTTGTTGTAGGGCTCGATTAAGGGGAGGCGATCCTTCTCGTCCAGCCCAGCGTTGAATGAACGTATGCTAAGCTGGAGGCCCTTGGCCTCCACCTCGTGGGTCTGCAACCTGTCGTACTGACTACGGAACCTCTCCCAGGTCTCCGGGGTAATGGCCGTCATCGCCTCGTACAGCTTACGTACGAGGCCTATAACTTCCTCCCGGCCCTGGGCCAGGAACTCTCGTTCCTTCTCCATCTTCTCCCGTTGGGATGGCGGCGCCATCTCGGGACCGAAAATGAACTGCGCGAGAGAGAGGAACTGCACGAGAGAGAGAGAGAGTACGCGAGAGAGAGACTGCACGAGAGAGAGAGAGTACGCGAGAGAGAGAGACTGCACGAGACACGAGCGGAAATCGCCGACGCGATAACGGCCCGCGGCGAAGGTCGAAAGAAGCGTGAAATAAATGGGAAGAAAACGAAGAAAAACGAGATAAGAAGATAGTGCGGCTCGCCCCACGTTGGGCGCCAAAAATGTACCGGAACCTCCGGGGAGGTGGCACAATTGCTCCGGCGGCTGCCTTGGTTGCTGGTGAGCTGGGCCGTGGGTTTGCGAGAAACGAAGTGAAAGAAAACAAATGGAGAGAACTGGGCGCCACCGGTTCGTTTTCCCCGAACCGGAAGGGAGTAAACGGAAGAAGCGTGAGGTAGAGAAGAACGACACGGTACTTACTTATGGTCTAATAATGCTAGAAAACGATACACACGAGAGACGCTACGTCCGAGGGCCCACGACGCGCTTACAAAACTAAACTTAAACTAAACTTAACTAACAACAACAATCCGGCGAATATGAAGGCCCACGAAGTCGTGATGGGGCGGATAAGCAAAGGGTGGATCTGACCTTTTGGTGTTGAGTGGTGTGGGGGATGGACGCCGATGGAGTGGCTCTGGAACGGCTCCTCCTGGACGGTAACGGGAGACGAACGCCGGAGTCGGAGTGGCTCCGGAACGGCTACTCCTGGGCGATAACGGGAGACGAACGCTGATTAAGAGGCTCTGGAACGGCTTCTCCTGGACGGCAACGGGAGACGAACGGAGTCGCGATACACGTTGCACGTGGTCAGCTTCTGGACGATAACGGGAGACGAACGCTGATTAAGTGGCTCTGGAACGGCTTCTCCTGGACGGCAACGGGAGACGAACAAGATGGCCACAATCCTCCCGGCGAAAGACGAAAAAAACGCGGGAAGCGCGTTCGCGATAACCCAACGGGGCCAAACTCCCCAGAACCGCGGGCTGCGCTTTCGAAAAGTCGCGCGGACTCTTTATTAGTATTTTCGGGACGGTACAAACGCGCAAAGCTAAGCGCTTCGAATTCTCGGTTAACGCACTACGTTCGGTGTCGTTTTGAATGTGCATGGCGATGTAACTAACCTGAAGGTTTAGATTATCTTGAATCTTTGCAAAAAATTCCAAGGGTTTTGTATTGCCTTGACGCATCGAGCAAAGTTCAATGGTAAGGGTTTGTAAGTCCCTTTTGTCTGAATAAGTGGCTAATAAGGCACTTTTCAAATCTTTCCAACTATTGATTTGGTACGACGCAATGTTTCGTGCGGCTTCGCCTTTAATTTTGTTTTTAATTGATTTTAATAGTAGAACATTTTGGAAATCATTGACGTCCTGATGGTTATAAAATTTATAGATTAGCTGTTCACCCGTGCTGATAAATTCGCTGAGGAGTGAACGATTGCCATGAAATTCAGGCAATATTTGTAAATATTCTAACTTGAACTCCATTCTTGGTTGAGTGTTAATTTGGTTCTCGATTACAAGAGTTGAGTTACGATTGATCGGAGATCTCGAACGATCGCGATTAGTTAATAAACTAACTTCAAAATTTCCGGAATTTGGAATATCTGAGCGTTCTTGACCGATTAAGGACATCTATGACTTACCAATAGCTTTGCATTCTTGTCCTTGTCGTCAATTCTTCGTTTCTTCTATGTAGTTGGATAGGCGATTGAAGCATTAACATGCACCGTTCTGTCCGGAAGTCCTAGGGTTTGACCTGGGCCGATATCGCAGAGTGGAAAGTCCTCAATCACAACACTTGGGTTCAACTCGCGATTTTTGTTTGAACGTTACGACCTATCCTACCGACTGCGCCAATTTTATTTACGAAATCGAAGATTGACTTTTTAAAAACGTTTATTGCGTAAACTACATTAAGCGGCAAGAAATAGAGTGTTTTTTTATTACACGTTACATGGTTTTTATATGTTCAAATATGCTAGCATAAACAATTCTAATATTTCACTATTAAGCTTTTTAGGAGGCAAAACGGATACATAAGTTACACCATTTGTCAGGCTGCACAACCTAAAAATATTTTAACGTATACAGAGAGTTCCTTTGTTTTTCAAATAGAACCATCTATATTTTATTTTACTGTTAGAACCCGTTTTGACATACATAGATTTATGGCGATATAAGATATTTTACGTTTCGTATCACCGTTATCAAATTACAATTTCTTTTTCACATTTTTGTCATTTGCAGAGGTTCACTTAAAAATTTACTGAGAGGCCGTTTTAGCAGCTAGAAGGCTGAAACTTGGTAGAAATATGAAGAAGGGAGTGCTCTTTATGCCCGATATGCAAAAGATTATTTTTACTCTACAGGGTCTGCAATAATTCGTGTCGCATCATACTATATTCAAATAAGCTTAACTTTAGTTTTTTAAATAGCACACCCTATATTTTTGTAATCCATCGAATGCATCTGGAGTCTGGATACGTTTTTTATTAAGGTTATTCTACAGCTAAAATTCTTAATTTACGAGATATTTCATATTTTTGGCTGTGATACAGATTGAGCCAGGATAAGGTAGATAGTGTGCCATGAAAATCATGGAAATCATGTTAACTCACATTTGTGCACTGCAATGTTGTGTCATCACCGACTTGTCGTTTGATTATCCATTCCATTATCCACAATGAATTCTATCTTACAAGAACAAATCGATATGATTTATTGTCTGGAATAAGGCGAAACAACCAAAGAGAACATGAAAATAAGAATCTAAAACGCCTTTTGAACCGTTTGTCAAAAATATTGGAAGATCATTCACCCACCGCGTGAAAGTGTATGCTCAGGAAGGTGGCCTCCGTGAATATATTATTTAGTTTAGCTTACTTTATTGAATTTATATATTTATTTGTTTAAATGTTTATTTGTTAATTCATTTAACGCTGAGCGTAAATTCTTGCCGCAAGCAAAGGATTTGTTACGCCTTCTCCCAGACAATTAATCATATCGATTTGTTCTTGTAAAATAAAGTTCATTGTCGCATGGCCGGCTTTAATATCTAGCCGAGAAACTTGGCAACGTCGCATTCAGCTCGAGGAGTAGGCCGGTTTGAGTCCCTGTCGATATGTGTAAAAATGAAACCAACATATGATTTTAATTTTTTATTGTTAAGTATCAGTGACCCTTTCATCAAAGGAGGCAAACATTTTCTTAAACTTTTTTTTTTATTTCTTATTATAACGATCTTTCTCGGGATTTTTGACCGTGTTCCATTTGAAGTTCCCAATGAACCTCCAGACGTTTCATCCACAACTGCGGCGGACTTCATCAGTGGTTAAAGTTGCGATGTGGAAGAGCTCGAAGTGTTCTCTTCGCTGTCACATTCGCGACTGTCACATTTATATTTTGCGGCGGCGTTGCATCATTTTTACATCATTTTACATGAAAATTACTCATTGGGGTGCGAGCGCGGCCATCATCCTCGTTTTTCCGGGCTCATGCTACAGGGTGTTAACAATTTAAATTTTGTAAAGTTTTTTATCCATTCCATTATCCACAATGAATTTTATTTTACAAGAACAAATCGATATGATTTATTGTCTGGAAGAAGGTGAAATAAATCCTTTGCTTGCGGCAAGAATTTACGCTCAACGTTAAATAAATCAACAAATAAACATTTAAAGAAATAAATATAAAAATTCAATAAAGTAAGCTTAACTAAATAATATATTCAATGTTGCGGCTACCTCTCTGTGCACACTTTCACGCGGTGGGTGAATGATCTTCCAATATTTCGTAAAATTTGCTGGCAAACGCTTCTAAATGCATTTTAGATTCTTATTTTCATGTTCTCTTTGGTTGTTTCGCTTAATTTCAGACAATAAATCAAATCGATTTGTTCTTGTAAAATATAATTTATTGTGGATAATGGAATGGATAATCAAATGACAAGTCGGTGACGACACAACTATGCAGTGTTGAAATGTGAGTTAAAACGATTTACATGGTTTCCATGGCACACTATCTACTTTATCTTGGCTCAATCTGTATCACAGCCAAAAATATCAAATATCTCGTAAATTATGAATTTTAGCTATAGAACAAGCTTAATAAAAAACGTAGCCAGACTACAGACGCATTCGATGGAATACAAAAATATAGGAAGTGCCACTTAAAAAACTAAAGTTAAGCTTATTTGAAAATAGTATAATTCGACACGAATTATTGCAGACCCTGTATAGTAAAAACTAGCTGAATGTACCTGGCGTTGCCCGGACGTAGATTAAATAAACGCAGTGTTGACAAAAGTGGTGTATTGGTGATGTAGACTAATCGACATTATAATACAATTAAACAGGAATGCTCTACTTTTCCAATCACAAAATAAACAAATATGCTGAAATTAACCTGCATTGTCAGGACCGGGTACTTCAATATGATTTGGAAAAAGAGGATACCTTGGTTGATATCAGATGAAAAATCTTGAATAGACTTTTTAGGCAAAGACGCAGATTGGAGGTGTTGTTTAACCGATTTCAAGAAATCGAAATTATGGTTAGATAATTTTCGGGAAAATCGAAATCGAAATCGAAAAATAAAATTAGCTGATCATGTTATGATATAGTTGAAAACACAATGGAAACATTTCTCCTGCTGCAGTCATCTCACAAACAGAACAGTATGTAATTATAACGATCTTCTTCGGGATTTTGGACCGTGTTCCATTTGAAGTTCCATTAGGTGGGGTGTAGTGAACGCTCCGAGGAGCTAATTCAACAAGTGACCCCAATGAATCTCCAGACGTTTCATCCACAACTGCGGCGGATTTCATCAGTGGTTTAAGTTGCGATGTGGAAGAGCTCGAAGTGTTCTCTTCGCTGTCACATTCGCGACTGTCACATTTATTTTCTGCGGCGGCGTTGCATAATTTTTGTTGTTATTTGCAGTGTTTGCTTGATTTTCTGGAATAAATGACATTACCCTTCTCGTTGACAGTACCGGTTGCCAAGTTTTGTCCATCTTTAACCCTTCACCCATTCTATTGAAATTATCTTGGTGTTTATAAATTTCAATAGCTTCACGGTGTAGGCGTGGGTAGTACTGTGACGTGGACGACAGAAGTTTTGTCTCATCAAATTTTATATTATGATTCCCATTAGACAATCCATGTTCAGCTACGGCAGATTTATCAAACTCACCTAAACGACAGTTCCTCTTGTGTTCAGTTAAACGAGTTTTAATACTTCGTTTAGTTGTACCAATATACACTGAACCACAAGAACATGGTATTCTATAGACTCCTGCTGACGACAATGGCTCTCTCTTGTCTTTGGCTGAACCTAGCAATTCTCTAATTTTTGTTGTTGGTTTGTAAATTGTTTTTATATTATTCCGTGTTAGAATTTTGCCAAGGCGGTCTGTTACATTTTTTATATATGGTAAGAATACTGTTCCTTCTGGTAGATTTGTATTATTGTTTGTTTTTCTTACAGACCTATTTGGGCGAATTGCTCTTTTTATCTCTTTGGTAGAGTAACCATTGGCTTGTAGCATTAGGTCTAAATGGTTAAGTTCATCTTTCAACTGTTTAGGTTCACAAATCTTTGTAGCTCTACATACTAATGTTTTTATTACAGCTCTTTTTTGGCTGGGATGGTGGTTGGAATTCTTATTGAGATATCTATCGGTATGTGTCGGTTTTCTGTATACCTTGTGGCCTAGAGTACCATCTCTATTTCTTTTTACCAAAACATCCAGAAAAGGGATTTGTTGTTGTTCTTCTTTCTCCATTGTAAACTGGATACGTGGATTTATTCCGTTGATATATATATATACTTTCATAGAACAGTATGTAGATGATTTTGACTTATTTTCAAAATAAACAAACTCTTCAGCATAAATATCTCTAAATAGTGTAAATCGTGTATAAGCACACATTACTTAAGCGTATGATGTCAGTGAAATCCAGTCAAACTGCAAATTTCGGCCAGAGCAGATTTGGTGAAGAACAAATACACCACTATCATTAAATGAACGTAAAAATTAGCGTACGAATATAAGTGGAGTCCGGTCCGACGCTGGAAATTTTTCGAAAATCGATTGGGGAGAAATTTGATTAACGGCAAGAACAAATCGGGAATATTATATTAAAATAATTTATTTAATAGCGATAGAACTTTTAATACTGATGCGTCGCCTCGACCTTGGCGACTGTTCCGGCGAACATAAAGAGTTTTTAAACACTTGGGATGGCCGCAAGTGTGGAGTTTGAAATTAATCAATACAATAACAATAACACTGTCTGTATTTAATTATGACGCACAAAACAATATGTATAAATGATGTATGGACTGTAATATAACGTTATGTGTGTTTTGGTCTTCTCGGTCCTGCCCTTATATGCACCTCACACAGATAAAAACAGAGGAGGGAGAAACCACCCCCAACAATTTGCTGCGCCTCTTGAAGAGAGGGTACGCTTACAAACAGCGACTTTGAGTACCAGCGTTCCAGCCGCTGAAGCAGCAATTTTCACAATTATATTAGGTGCACATGCCTAGTGCGTGTTAAAACAATTTGGCTAACAAAAGAGATTAATTTGTATATACCAAATAATACTCGCAAAGATGTACTCGTATGGCCCGTCATCATTTTCACGAAATGAATTAGAAAAATGAACATTCTGAAATAAATAATTACTTTGACGGGAAGGTGGTGGATGAAAAAATCTTATTCGGCGTCTCCGACAAACTAACACTTGTTTACATTAACATGCATTCCTTCATGGACCTGTGACGAATTACAAACAATTATCGAAATTTCAAGTGTTCCATATGATTTCGTTTCTATATGCAAGCGGTTTTTTTCACTCGTCAGTCTGAACTTACTACACAGTGATATTTTCACATCCAGGCGACCTAAATTATTTTGCCGTTCAAAAATTTCCCTGAAAGGAGAGTAGTCAACAGTGGGGCTCGTCAGGGGTGGCAGGGTTGGCAGTGCCACTCCAAGTATAAATTTACTATCGAACACAAAATTAGTTCTGCAATTCAATTGCAAAATTATGAATTTTTCAGATATTTTAACGAAAATCTAGTGCTTACACCGCTTTAAAATTAAAAACAATAGAGCTCTTTATACAATGGAGAAAAAGTCCTTATTATTTGCGATGTAAATGCACGCATGTTAAGAAGGTAGGGCTTGCAATTCAGAACATACATTTATGTTTGCATCGCAACTGGAATAATTATTTATTGGAAGGTGGAAGAGAATCAAAATTTTTATCAGCATATTTAATATTCAGAATAACGTCTATTAGTCGAAACAATATATTTTAGATGCAGATATTTCTTAATATTTTATGATATTTGACCTACAAAGTCTGCAACAGTACGTTTTTTCCATCTTAAAAAAAATTAAAACATTTAGTCGAACTTGTACTTGCAAATCCCGCTTAATCAACTTGTCAACGATTGCAATAGAAGAACAATTAATGAAAACTTTGCTTATTAGTAAGGAATTTTATGACATAATTAGTGGGCTTAGTTTGGGTTGTAAGGGGTATTTGGGGGTGATTTATGGTAGCCGAAGTAATTTGGGTGAATTTGGCATAGTTTGCATGGTTTGTAGCATTTTTTGTAATTTTAAAGTTATTGGGCTCAGTTTGGGGTGGTAGTTGGGGGTGATTTATGGTAGCCGAAGTAAGTTAGGTGAGTTTGGCATAGTTCTGCTATGGTTTGTAGCATTTTTTCAAATTTTAAAGTGATTGGGCTTAGTTTGAGATGGTAGTTGGGGGTGATTTATGGTAGCCGAAGTAAGTTAGGTGAGTTTGGCATAGTTTTGCTATGGTTTGTAGCATTTTTTCTAATTTTAAAGTGATTGGGCTTAGTTTGGGATGGTAGTTGGGGGTGATTTATGGTAGCCGAAGTAAGTTAGGTGAGTTTGGCATAGTTTTGCTATGGTTTGTAGCATTTTTTCAAATTTTAAAGTAATTGGGCTTAGTTTGGGGTGGTAATTGGGGGTGATTTATGGTAGCCGAAATAAGTTAGGTAAGTTTGGCATAGTTTTGCTATGGTTTGTAGCATTTTTTGTAATTTTAAAATGATTGGGTTTAATTTGGGGTGGTAAGGGGTATTTGGGGGTGATTTATGGTAGCCGTAGTAATTTAGGTGATTTTGGCATAGTTTGTTATGGTTTGTAGCATTTTTTGTAATTTTAAAGTGAATTGGCTTAGTTTGGGGTGGCAAGGGGTAATTGGGGGTGATTTATGGTAGCCGTAGTAATTTAGGTGATTTTGGCATAGTTTGTTATGGTTTGTAGCATTTTTTGTAATTTTAAAGTGATTGGGCTTAGTTTGGAGTGGTAAGGGGTAGTTGGGGGTGATTTATGGTAGCCGTAGTAATTTAGGTGATTTTAGCATAGTTTGTTATGGTTTGTATCATTTTTTGTAATTTTAAAGTGATTTGGCTTAGTTTGGGGTGGTAAGGAGTAGTTGGGGGTGATTTATGGTAGCCGAAGTAATTTGGGTGAGTTTGGCATAGTTTGCTATGATTTGTAGCATTTTTTGTAATTTTAAAGTGAATTTTGGGATGGTAAGGGGTAGTTGGGGGTGATTTATGGTAGCCGTAGTAATTTGGGTGAGTTTGGCATAGTTTGTTATGGTTTGTAGCATTTTTTGAAATTTTAAAGTGATTGGGCTTAGTTTGGGGGGGTAAGGGGTAGTTGGGGGTGAATTTTGGTAGCCGAAATAATGTGTGTGAGTTCGAAATAGTCTGCTATGGTTTGTGTCATTTTGTTTTATTTTAAAGTGATTGGAGTTACTTGGGGTTGCTAAGGGGTGGTAAGGGATGATTTAAGATAACGGATCTAATTTAGGTCAGTTTGGCGTAGTTCGGGAATTTTTTGGGGTTGATTTGGTAAAGTTTGCAATGGTAAGAGATATTTGAGGATGTTTAATGTAGACGGATTAAATTTGGAGTGGTTTGGTAATTTTTAAATGAGTCACGGATCGACATTATAATTGAAATCAAAATTATAATTAAATATCTGCGCCTCGCTAGGTACGGCAAAAGTATGATCAGGAAAGCAGAAAGTGAAAGTGTAAACCGGTCGCCCGACGTCGAAGTTGTTTTGGATAGACACGTGCTTCTAACAAAAACACGGTCTCCGCGAGCCGATCATTTTTTGTTAATTTTAACCGGTTTTTATTCGGTTTTTATTTAAATACAAAGGAACCGGACCGAATTTTGCAAAATCTCCTTATATCACTTCGTTTCGGCACATGATACACCCGTGTCTAAAATTTCAAGTCGCCAGCCCTCACGGTTTGGGCTGTATTTGTGATTATCAATCAGTGAATGTATACATGAGTGTGTCAGTGAGGACACTTCGCTTTATATATATAGACTAGCTGAATGTACCCGGCGTTGCCCGGACGTAGATTAAATAAACGTAGTGTTGACAAAAGTGGTGTATTTGTGATGTAGACTAATCGACATTATAATACAATTAAACAGGAATGCTCTACTTTTCCAATCACAAAATAAACAAATTTGCTGAAATTAACCTGCATTGCCAGGACCGGGTACTTCAATATGATTTGGAAAATGACGATAATTTCGTTTCTGGGTGCAAGCTCCTTTTTTTTCACTCTTTTTCACTCTTCAAGAGAAGGAGAGTTGACAGAGAAGCTGAACTATTCCAAATTATTCCCATTTAGTTCTCTAACAACGTTAAAGAATGTCGTCGAAGAATGTTGAAATATATAAATAAATAATTTCACACCATAAAAACGATGTATTTGGTGTAGTTTCGGATGATAAGGTTTTTTTTGGGGATTGTTTTGAATGGTTATTGATGGTTGGCGGGGTTTAGCTTTGGCGGATTAAACGAAATTTTTGGTAATTTTAATGCGATTGGGTTTAGTTTGGCTTGGTAAGGAGTGGTTGGGGTGATATAGCGGAAGTCGAAGTAATTTATGCGAGTTTAGCGTAGTTTGCTTGTAATTCGTAATTTTTTTACATTTTAGGTTGATGTGGGGTGTTGATGGCAAGTGTATGATTTTTGAGAGTAGTTTGGAATGGTACATTATGTTTAGGGGTGTTTAACGTATTCAGGTAAAATATACAGAAAATTTGGTAATTTTAAAATGAACAATTATAATGCGAACCTCTTGAGCTCTATTTTCGGTAATAAAATGCAATAGGAAAGATAGTAAAAAAGACTATTTCCATCACTTTTCAGAGGAATTATACGTGGTGGTATTTGTACCCCGCTTACTATTCCTCCATCTTAGTTATAAATAATGCAGAACAATAATGAACACAATGTACATAAAATAAATAGTGTAAATCGTGTATAAGCACACATTACTTATGATGTCAGTGAAATCCGGTAAAACTGTAAATTTCGGATTTTGGCCGGAGCAGGTTTGGTGAAGATCAAATACACCACTATCATTAAATGAACGTAAAAATTAGCGTACGGTATATAAGTGGAGTCCGGTACGACGATGGTAATTTTTCGAAAATCGATTGGGGAGATATTTACTTAACGTCAAGAACAAATCGGGAATATTATATTAAAAAAATTTATTTAATAGCGATAGAACTTCGAATACTGATGCGTCGCCTCGACCTTGGCGACGTTGAGTACCAGTGTTCCAGACGCTGAAGCAGCAATTTTAACAATTATATTAGGTGCATGTGTCTAGTGGGTATTAAAAGAATTTGGATTACCAAATAATACTCGCGCAGGTGTACTCGTATGGCCCGTCATAATTTGCACAAAACAAATTAACATACTAAAGTAAATAAATATTTTGACGGGAATGTGGTGGGTGTAAAAATCTCATTCGGCCTCTCCGACAAACTAACACTTGTTTACATTAACATGCATGCCTTCATGGACCTGTGACGAATTACAAACAAATATCTAAATTTCAAGTGTTCCATTTGATTTCGTTTCTGGATGCAAGCGGTTTTTTTCACTCTTGTCAGTCTGAACTTATTACATAGTGATATTTTCACATCCAGGTGCCCTAAATTTATTTTGCCGCTGATTTCAAAAATTTTTCTGGAAGGAAAGTAGTCAGCAGTGGGGCTCGTCAGGGGTGGCAGGGTTGGCAGTGCCACTCCAAGTATAAATTTACTATCGAACACAAAATTAGTTCTGTAATTCAGTTGCAGAATTATGAATTTTTCAGATATTTTCACGAAAATTTAGAGCTTACTGCAGAGCACTGGTATGAATGTCAGTGATATCTGGTACATACAACGGTGAAAATTTCGGGGCAAATTTGGTGAAAAACAAATACACCACTATCATTAACTAAACGTAAAAATTAGCGTACAAATATAAGTGGAGTCCGGTCCGATGCTGATAATTTTTCGAAAATTGATTGGGGGCAGATTTGGATAACGCGAGGATCAAATGTTAAATTAAAATACTTTATTTGATAGCGGTAGACCTTCGAACACTGATGCGTCGCCTCATCGAATTTGGCGACTTTGCGAACAGTTTCCGACGCTGGAGCAGCAATTTTCACAATTGTAGTTGTGTTAAAATTAAACACCGCGATCGAGTACTGCTCCACACGCTGAACCAGCAATTCTCGAATTCTAAGAAACGATAAGAAAGGCTTATCCAACGCTTGGTATGTGCGAATTTCTGCATAGACACTCAATCAAACTAAATCGAGCATCGCCTTTTCACGTTTCTGACCTTGCCCTTGACGTGGCAGGCTCCAGCTGCTTCAATAATGTAAAAATCTTATTCGGCCTCTCCAATAAACTCACATTTGTTTACATTAACACGCATTCCCTCATGGACTTGTGACGAATAACAAACAAATATTTCAACTTCAAGTGTTCCATTTAATTTCGTTTCTGGGTGCAAGCTCCTTTCTTTTCACTCTAGTCAGTCTAAACTTATTACACAGAGTTATATTTTCAAATCCAGACGCCCTAAAGAATTTTGTCGTTGTTTTCAAAAGTTTCAAGAGAAGGAGAGTTGACATAGAAGCTAAATTATTCCAAATTATTCCCATTTAGTTCTCTGACAACGTTAAAGACAATGTTGAAATATATAAATACAAAATTTTACACCATAAAAACGAAGTATTTAGGAATTATGTATAAAAAAAGTCGAAGTTATTCTTCGCTCTTGAGCTCTATTTCCGGTATTAAAAATGCAATAGCAAAGATAGTAAGAAAGACTATTTCCATCAATTTTCACGGGAATTATACGTGGTGGTATTTGTTCTCCGCTTACTATTAGATTTTCAAACTGCTCCATCTTAGTTATAAATAATACAGAACAATAATGAACGCAATGTACGTAAAATAAATAGTGTAAATAAATCGTTAAGCGTATGATGTCAGTGAAAATTTCGGATTTCGGCCGGAGAAGGTTTGGTGAAGAACAAATACACCACTATCATCAACTGAACGTAAAAATTAGCGTACGAAAATAAGTGAAGTCCGGTCCGACGCTGGAAATTTTTCGAAAATCGATTGGGGAGAGTTTTGGTTAACGGCAAGAACAAATCGGGAATATCAGGAATAAAATAATTTATTTAATAGCGATAGAACTTCGAATACCGATGCGTCGCCTCGACCTTGGCGACGTTGAGTACCAGCGTTTCAGACGCTGAAGCAGCAATTTTCACAATTATACGAGGTGCACGTGCCTAGTGCGTATGTAAACAATTTGGATAACAAAAGAGATTAATTTGTATGTACCAAATAATACTCGCACAGGTGTACTCGTATGGCCCGTCATAATTTTCACGAAATGAATTTAAAAAATTAACATTCTAAAGTAAATAAATATTTTGACAGGAATGTTAAAAATCTTATTCGGTCTCTTCATGGACCTGTGACGAATTACAAACAAATATCGAAATTTCAAGTGTTCCATGTCAGTCTGAACTTATTACAGAGTGATTTTTCACATTCAGGCGCCCTAAATTATTTTGACGTTGATTTATAAAGTTTCCCTGGAAGGAGAGTAGTCAGCAGGTGCCTCGTCAGGGGTGGCAGGGTTGGCAGTGCCACTCCAAGTATAAATTTACTATCGAACACAAAGATAGTTCTGATTCAATTGCAGAATTTCGAATTTTTCAGATATTTTTACGAAACTCTAGCGCTTACACCGCCTTTATACCTCTTTAAAGTTAAAAACCATAGAGCTGTTTATACAAATGCACGCATGTTGAAAAGGTAGGGCTTGCCCCGTTAGCGTGTTGCAATTCAGAAATACGTTTATGTTTGCATCTAAACTGGAACAAATATTTAATGGAAGGTGGAAGAGAATCAAAATAGGTATCAGCATATTTAATATTCAGAATAACGACTATTAGTCGGAACAATATATTTTATGTGCAGATATTTATTAATATTTTATGATTTAATACGATAAGGCATTTATAAATAACACAACCAAATAGAAGATTTTGATTGAAAACCATTATTAATTTATGGTAGCCGAAGTAATTTATGTAAGTTTGGCATAGCTTGCTATGTTTTGTAGCATTTTTGTAATTTTAAAGTGATTAGGCTAATTTTGGGGCGGTAAGGGGTAGTTGGGGGTGATTTATGGTAGCCGAAGTAATTTAGGTGAGTTTGGAATAGTTTGCTATGGTTTGTAGCATTTTTTGTAATTTTAAAGCGATTGGGCTTAGTTTGGGGTGGTAAGGGGTAGTTGGGGGTGATTTATGGTAGCCGAAGTAATTCAGGTGAGTTTGAGATAGTTTGCTATGGTTTGTAGCATTTTTCGTAATTTTAAAGTGTTGAGGATAACAGAATGAAAACTCAGCACTATTGGGGTTCGCAGAAATGCGAGTCACATCCAGACACGTTTCAAGCGTCGCAGCATTTTTTACAGTCGAGTCGAGTCGAGTTCAGAGTTCGGAGCAGGACGGTTGAAGCGTGTCTGCTAATTTCGTTAACTCGTGTTTGTTTGTTTTTGTACCTAACAATTATTCAATATATACTTTAAACTGAAACATCAACATAAAGTGATTGGGCTAATTTTGGGGTCGTAAGGGGTAGTTGGGGGTGATTTATGGTAGCCGAAGTAATTTAGGTGAGTTAGGCATAGTTTGCTATGATTTGTTGAATATTTTGTAATTTTAAAGTGATTGGGCTTATTTTGGGGTTGTAAGGGGTAGTTCGGGGTGATTTATGGCAGCCGAAGTAATTTAGGGGAGTTTGGCATAGTTTGCTATGGCTTGTAGCATTTTTCGTAATTTTAAAGTGATTGGGCTAATTTTGGGGTCGTAAGGGGTAGTTGGGGGTAATTTATGGTAGCCGAAGTAATTTAGGTGACTTTGACATAGTTTGCTATGGTTTGTATAATTTTTTGTAATTTTAAAGTAATAGGGCTTATTTTGGGGTGGTAAGGGGTAGTTGGGGGTGATTTATGATAGCCGAAGTAATTTAAGTGAGTTTGGAATAGTTTACTATGGTTTGTAGAATTTTTTGTAATTTTAAAGTGATTGGGTTTAGTTTGTGGTTGGTAAGGGGTAGTTGGGGGTGATTTATGGTAGCCGAAGTAATTTAGGTGAGTTTGAAATAGTTTGCTATGGTTTGTAGCATTTTTTGTAATTTTAAAGCGATTGGGCTTAATTTGGGGTGGTAAGGGGTAGTTGGGGGTGATTTATGGTAGCCGAAGTAATTCAGGTGAGTTTGAGATAGTTTGCTATGGTTTGTAGCATTTTTCGTAATTTTAAAGTGATTGGGCTAATTTTGGGGTCGTAAGGGGTAGTTGGGGGTGATTTATGGTAGCCGAAGTAATTTAGGTGAGTTAGGCATAGTTTGCTATGATTTGTTGAATATTTTGTAATTTTAAAGTGATTGGGCTTATTTTGGGGTTGTAAGGGGTAGTTCGGGGTGATTTATAATAGCCGAAGTAATTTAGGGGAGTTTGGCATAGTTTGCTACGGTTTGTAGAATTTTTTTGTAATTTTAAAGTGATTGAGCCTATTTTGGGGTGGTAAGGGGTAGTTGGGGGTGATTTATAGAAGCCAAAGTAATTTAAGTGAGTTTGGCATAGTTTGCTATGGTTTGTAGCATTTTTTGTAATTTTAAAGTGATTGGGCTTATTTTGGGGTGGTAAGGGGTAGTTGGGGGTGATTTATGGTAGCCGAAGTAATTTAGGTGAGTTAGGCATAGTTTGCTATGATTTGTTGAATATTTTGTAATTTTAAAGTGGTTGGGTTTATTTTGGGGTTGTAAGGGGTAGTTCGGGGTGATTTATGGTAGCCGAAGTAATTTAGGGGAGTTTGGCATAGTTTGCTACGGTTTGTAGAATTTTTTTGTAATTTTAAAGTGATTGAGCCTATTTTGGGGTGGTAAGGGGTAGTTGGGGGTGATTTATGGAAGCCAAAGTAATTTAGATGAGTCTGGCATAGTTTGATATGGCTTGTAACATTTTTTGTAATTTTAAAGTGATTGGGCTGAGTTTGGGGTAGTAAGGGGTAGTTGGGGGTGATTTATGATAGCCGAAGTAATTTAAGTGAGTTTGGCATAGTTTGCAGCATTTTTTGTAATTTTAAAGTGATTGGGTTTAGTTGGTGGTTGGTAAGGGGTAGTTGGGGGTGATTTATGGTAGCCGCAGTAATTTAAGTGAGTTTGGCATAGTTTGCTATGGTTTGTAGCATTTTTTGTAATTTTAAAGTGATTGGGCTAATTTTGGGGTCGTAAGGGGTAGTTGGGGGTGATTTATGGTAGCCGAAGTAATTTAGGTGAGTTAGGCATAGTTTGCTATGATTTGTTGAATATTTTGTAATTTTAAAGTGATTGGGCTTATTTTGGGGTTGTAAGGGGTAGTTCGGGGTGATTTATGGCAGCCGAAGTAATTTAGGGGAGTTTGGCATAGTTTGCTATGGCTTGTAGCATTTTTCGTAATTTTAAAGTGATTGGGCTAATTTTGGGGTCGTAAGGGGTAGTTGGGGGTGATTTATGGTAGCCGAAGTAATTTAGGTGAGTTAGGCATAGTTTGCTATGATTTGTTGAATATTTTGTAATTTTAAAGTGATTGGGCTTATTTTGGGGTTGTAAGGGGTAGTTCGGGGTGATTTATGGCAGCCGAAGTAATTTAGGGGAGTTTGGCATAGTTTGCTATGGCTTGTAGCATTTTTCGTAATTTTAAAGTGATTGGGCTAATTTTGGGGTCGTAAGGGGTAGTTGGGGGTAATTTATGGTAGCCGAAGTAATTTAGGTGACTTTGACATAGTTTGCTATGGTTTGTATAATTTTTTGTAATTTTAAAGTAATAGGGCTTATTTTGGGGTGGTAAGGGGTAGTTGGGGGTGATTTATGATAGCCGAAGTAATTTAAGTGAGTTTGGAATAGTTTACTATGGTTTGTAGAATTTTTTGTAATTTTAAAGTGATTGGGTTTAGTTTGTGGTTGGTAAGGGGTAGTTGGGGGTGATTTATGGTAGCCGAAGTAATTTAGGTGAGTTTGGAATAGTTTGCTATGGTTTGTAGCATTTTTTGTAATTTTAAAGCGATTGGGCTTAGTTTGGGGTGGTAAGGGGTAGTTGGGGGTGATTTATGGTAGCCGAAGTAATTCAGGTGAGTTTGAGATAGTTTGCTATGGTTTGTAGCATTTTTCGTAATTTTAAAGTGATTGGGCTAATTTTGGGGTCGTAAGGGGTAGTTGGGGGTGATTTATGGTAGCCGAAGTAATTTAGGTGAGTTAGGTGTAGTTTGCTATGATTTGTTGAATATTTTGTAATTTTAAAGTGATTGGGCTTATTTTGGGGTTGTAAGGGGTAGTTCGGGGTGATTTATAATAGCCGAAGTAATTTAGGGGAGTTTGGCATAGTTTGCTACGGTTTGTAGAATTTTTTTGTAATTTTAAAGTGATTGAGCCTATTTTGGGGTGGTAAGGGGTAGTTGGGGGTGATTTATAGAAGCCAAAGTAATTTAAGTGAGTTTGGCATAGTTTGCTATGGTTTGTAGCATTTTTTGTAATTTTAAAGTGATTGGGCTTATTTTGGGGTGGTAAGGGGTAGTTGGGGGTGATTTATGGTAGCCGAAGTAATTTAGGTGAGTTAGGCATAGTTTGCTATGATTTGTTGAATATTTTGTAATTTTAAAGTGATTGGGTTTATTTTGGGGTTGTAAGGGGTAGTTCGGGGTGATTTATGGTAGCCGAAGTAATTTAGGGGAGTTTGGCATAGTTTGCTACGGTTTGTAGAATTTTTTTGTAATTTTAAAGTGATTGAGCCTATTTTGGGGTGGTAAGGGGTAGTTGGGGGTGATTTATGGAAGCCAAAGTAATTTAGATGAGTTTGGCATAGTTTGATATGGCTTGTAACATTTTTTGTAATTTTAAAGTGATTGGGCTGAGTTTGGGGTAGTAAGGGGTAGTTGGGGGTGATTTATGATAGCCGAAGTAATTTAAGTGAGTTTGGCATAGTTTGCTATGGTTTGTAGCATTTTTTGTAATTTTAAAGTGATTGGGTTTAGTTGGTGGTTGGTAAGGGGTAGTTGGGGGTGATTTATGGTAGCCGCAGTAATTTAAGTGAGTTTGGCATAGTTTGCTATGGTTTGTAGCATTTTTTGTAATTTTAAAGTGATTGGGCTTATTTTGGGGTGGTAAGGGGTAGTTGAGGGTGATTTATGGTAGCCGAAGTAATTTAGGTGAGTTAGGCATAGTTTGTTATGGTTTGTAGCATTTTTTTGTAATTTTAAAGTGATTGGGATGAGTTAGGGGTGGTAAGGGGTAGTTTGGGGTGATTTATGATAGCCGAAGTAATTTAAGTGAGTTTGGCATAGTTTGCTATGGTTTGTAGCATTTTTTGTAATTTTAAAGTGATTGGGCTTATTTTGGGGTAGTAAGGGGTTGTTGGGGGTGATTTATGTTAGCCGAAGTAATTTAGGTGAGTTAGGCATAGTTTGCTATGGTTTGTAGCATTTTTTGTAATTTTAAAGTGATTGGGATGAGTTAGGGGTGGTAAGGGGTAGTTTGGGGTGATTTATGATAGCCGAAGTAATTTAAGTGAGTTTGGCATAGTTTGCTATGGTTTGTAGCATTTTTTGTAATTTTAAAGTGATTGGGCTTATTTTGGGGTAGTAAGGGGTTGTTGGGGGTGATTTATGTTAGCCGAAGTAATTTAGGTGAGTTAGGCATAGTTTGCTATAGTTTGTAGCATTTTTTGTAATTTTAAAGTGATTGGGATGAGTTAGGGGTGGTAAGGGGTAGTTGGGGGTGATTTATGATAGCCGAAGTAATTTAAGTGAGTTTGGCATAGTTTGCTATGGTTTGTAGCATTTTTTGTAATTTTAAAGTGATTGGGTTTATTTTGGGGTAGTAAGGGGTTGTTGGGGGTGATTTATGTTAGCCGAAGTAATTTAGGTGAGTTAGGCATAGTTTGCTATAGTTTGCAGCATTTTTTGTAATTTTAAAGTGATTGGGATGAGTTAGGGTTGGTAAGGGGTAGTTGGGGGTGATTTATGATAGCCGAAGTAATTTAAGTGAGTTTGGCATAGTTTGCTATGGTTTGTAGCATTTTTTATAATTTTAAAGTGATTGGGCTTATTTTGGGGTGGTAAGGGGTAGTTTGGGATGATTTATGGAAGTCAAAGTAATGTAGATGAGTTTGGCATAGTTTGATATGGCTTGTAACATTTTTTATAATTTTAAAGTGATTGGGTTTATTTTGGGGTTGTAAGGGGTAGTTCGGAGTGATTTATGGTAGCCGAAGTAATTTAGGGGAGTTTGGCATAGTTTGCTACGGTTTGTAGAATTTTTTTGTAATTTTAAAGTGATTGGGCTTATTTTGGGGTGGTAAGGGGTAGTTGGGGGTGATTTTTGGTAGACGAAATAATATGTGTGAGTTCGACATAATCTGCCATGATTTGTGTCATTTTGTTTTATTTTAAAGTGATTGGAGTTACTTGGGGTTGCTAAGGGGTGGTTAGGGATGATTTAAAATAACGGATCTAGTTTATGTCAGTTTGGCATAGTTCGGGAATTTTTTGGGGTTGATTTGGTAAAGTTTGCAGTGGTAAGAGATATTTGAGGATGTTTAATGTTGACGGATTAAATTTGGAGTGATTTGGTAATTTTTAATTGAGTCACGGATCGACATTATAATTGAAATCAAAATTATAATTGAAATATCTGCGGCCTCGCTAGGTACGGCAAAAGTATGATCACGAAAGCAGAAACTCGACGTTGAAATTGTTTAGGTTAAATAACTGCTTTTAATGTAAACCGGTCGCCCGTCGTCGAAGTTGTTTTGGCTAGATACGTGCTTCTAACATAAACACGGTCTCCGCGATCGGATCATTTTTTGTTTATTTTAGCCGGTTTTTATTGAATTACAAAGGAACCGGGCCGAATTTCGCAAAATCCCTTCTTAGTGTTCAGTTTCGGCACATGATACACCCGTGTCTAAAATTTCAAGTCGCCAGCCCTCACGGTTTGGGCTGTGGGTTGTCGGTGAATCAGTGAATGTGTAGATGTGTAGATGAGTGTGTCAGTGAGGACACTTCGCTTTATATATATAGATTAAAATATTATTGGTATAAAATATTGCCGTTTTTTTTTTTGTTACAACGATGTTGCAGCTGTGATTTTTTAAAATGGTAAGCAAAAACGCCATGATAGTTTAATTCAGTTCAGTAATCTATATATATAAAGCGAAGTGTCCTCACTGACACACTCATTCATTCACTCATTCATCTACACATCTACACACTGATTCATAATCAACCCACAGCCCAAACCGTGAGGGCTGGAGACTTGAAATTTTAGACACGGGTGTATCATGTGCCGAAACTGAACACTAAGAAGGGATTTTGCGAAATTCGGCCCGGTTCCTTTGTAATTCAATAAAAACCGGCTAAAATAAACAAAAAATGATCGGATCGCGGAGACCGTGTTTATGTTAGAAGCACGTATCTAGCCAAAACAACTTCGACGACGGGCGACCGGTTTACATTAAAAGCACTTATTTAACCTAAACAATTTCAACGTCGAGTTTCTGCTTTCGTGATCATACTTTTGCCGTACCTAGCGAGGCCGCAGATATTTCAATTATAATTTTGATTTCAATTATAATGTCGATCCGTGACTCAATTAAAAATTACCAAATCACTCCAAATTTAATCCGTCAACATTAAACATCCTCAAATATCTCTTACCACTGCAAACTTTACCAAATCAACCCCAAAAAATTCCCGAACTATGCCAAACTGACATAAACTAGATCCGTTATTTTAAATCATCCCTTACCACCCCTTAGCAACCCCAAGCAACTCCAATCACTTTAAAATAAAACAAAATGACACAAATCATGGCAGATTAAGTCCAACTCACACATATTATTTCGTCTACCAAAAATCACCCCCAACTACCCCTTACCACCCCAAAATAAGCCCAATCACTTTAAAATTACAAAAAATGTTACAAACCTTACCAAACTATGCCAAACTCATCTAAATTACTTTGGCTTCCATAAATCACCCCCAACTACCCCTTACCACCCCAAAATAAGCCCAATCACTTTAAAATTATCAAAAATGCTACAAACCATAGCAAACTATGCCTAACTCACCTAAATTACTTCGGCTAACATAAATCACCCCCAACAACCCCTTACTACCCCAAAATAAGCCCAATCACTTTAAAATTACAAAAAATGCTACAAACCATAGCAAACTATGCCAAACTCACTTAAATTACTTCGGCTATCATAAATCACCCCCAACAACCCCTTACCACCCCTAACTCATCCCAATCACTTTAAAATTACAAAAAATGCTACAAACCATAGCAAACTATGCCTAACTCACCCAAATTACTTCGGCTAACATAAATCACCCCCAACAACCCCTTACTACCCCAAAATAAGCCCAATCACTTTAAAATTACAAAAAATGCTACAAACCATAGCAAACTATGCCAAACTCACTTAAATTACTTCGGCTAACATAAATCACCCCCAACTACCCCTTACCACCCCTAACTCATCCCAATCACTTTAAAATTACAAAAAATGCTACAAACCATAGCAAACTATGCCTAACTCACCTAAATTACTTCGGCTAACATAAATCACCCCCAACAACCCCTTACTACCCCAAAATAAGCCCAATCACTTTAAAATTACAAAAAATGCTACAAACCATAGCAAACTATGCCTAACTCACCTAAATTACTTCGGCTAACATAAATCACCCCCAACAACCCCTTACTACCCCAAAATAAGCCCAATCACTTTAAAATTACAAAAAAATGCTACAAACCATAGCAAACTATGCCTAACTCACCTAAATTACTTCGGCTACCATAAATCAGCCCCAACTACCCCTTACCACCCCAAAATAAGCCCAATCACTTTAAAATTACAAAAAATGCTACAAACCATAGCAAACTATGCCAAACTCACTTAAATTACTTCGGCTATCATAAATCACCCCCAACTACCCCTTACCGCCCCTAACTCATCCCAATCACTTTAAAATTACAAAAAATGCTACAAACCATAGCAAACTATGCCTAACTCACTTAAATTACTTCGGCTAACATAAATCACCCCCAACTACCCCTTACCACCCCTAACTCATCCCAATCACTTTAAAATTACAAAAAATGCTACAAACCATAGCAAACTATGCCTAACTCACCTAAATTACTTCGGCTAACATAAATCACCCCCAACAACCCCTTACTACCCCAAAATAAGCCCAATCACTTTAAAATTACAAAAAAATGCTACAAACCATAGCAAACTATGCCTAACTCACCTAAATTACTTCGGCTACCATAAATCAGCCCCAACTACCCCTTACCACCCCAAAATAAGCCCAATCACTTTAAAATTACAAAAAATGCTACAAACCATAGCAAACTATGCCAAACTCACTTAAATTACTTCGGCTATCATAAATCACCCCCAACTACCCCTTACCACCCCAAACTCAGCCCAATCACTTTAAAATTACAAAAAATGTTACAAGCCTTATCAAACTATGCCAAACTCATCTAAATTACTTTGGCTTCCATAAATCACCCCCAACTACCCCTTACCACCCCTAACTCATCCCAATCACTTTAAAATTACAAAAAATGCTACAAACCATAGCAAACTATGCCTAACTCACCTAAATTACTTCGGCTAACATAAATCACCCTCTACAACCCCTTACTACCCAAAATAAGCCCAATCACCTTAAAATTACAAAAAATGCTACAAACCATAGCAAACTATGCCAAACTCACTTAAATTACTTCGGCTATCATAAATCACCCCCAACTACCCCTTACCACCCCTAACTCATCCCAATCACTTTAAAATTACAAAAAATGCTACAAACCATAGCAAACTATGCCTAACTCACCTAAATTACTTCGGCTAACATAAATCACCCCCAACAACCCCTTACTACCCCAAAATAAGCCCAATCACTTTAAAATTACAAAAAAATGCTACAAACCATAGCAAACTATGCCTAACTCACCTAAATTACTTCGGCTACCATAAATCTCCCCCAACTACCCCTTACCACCCCAAAATAAGCCCAATCACTTTAAAATTACAAAAAATGCTACAAACCATAGCAAACTATGCCAAACTCACTTAAATTACTGCGGCTACCATAAATCACCCCCAACTACCCCTTACCAACCACAAACTAAACCCAATCACTTTAAAATTACAAAAAATGCTACAAACCATAGCAAACTATGCCAAACTCACTTAAATTACTTCGGCTATCATAAATCACCCCCAACCAACCTTACCACCCCAAACTCAGCCCAATCACTTTAAAATTATAAAAAATGTTACAAGCCATATCAAACTATGCCAAACTCATCTAAATTACTTTGGCTTCCATAAATCACCCCCAACTACCCCTTACCACCCCAAAATAAGCCCAATCACTTTAAAATTACAAAAAATGCTACAAACCATAGCAAACTATGCCAAACTCACTTAAATTACTGCGGCTACCATAAATCACCCCCAACTACCCCTTACCAACCACAAACTAAACCCAATCACTTTAAAATTACAAAATATTCTACAAACCATAGCAAACTATGCCAAACTCACTTAAATTACTTCGGCTATCATAAATCACCCCCAACTACCCCTTACCAACCACAAACTAAACCCAATCACTTTAAAATTACAAAAAATGCTACAAACCATAGCAAACTATGCCAAACTCACTTAAATTACTTCGGCTATCATAAATCACCCCCAACCACCCCTTACCACCCCAAACTCAGCCCAATCACTTTAAAATTATAAAAAATGTTACAAGCCATATCAAACTATGCCAAACTCATCTAAATTACTTTGGCTTCCATAAATCACCCCCAACTACCCCTTACCACCCCAAAATAAGCCCAATCACTTTAAAATTACAAAAAATGCTACAAACCATAGCAAACTATGCCAAACTCACTTAAATTACTGCGGCTACCATAAATCACCCCCAACTACCCCTTACCAACCACAAACTAAACCCAATCACTTTAAAATTACAAAATATTCTACAAACCATAGCAAACTATGCCAAACTCACTTAAATTACTTCGGCTATCATAAATCACCCCCAACTACCCCTTACCACCCCAAAATAAGCCCTATTACTTTAAAATTACAAAAAATTATACAAACCATAGCAAACTATTCCAAACTCACCTAAATTACTTCGGCTACCATAAATCACCCCCAACTACCCCTTACCGCCCCAAAATTAGCCTAATCACTTTAAAATTACAAAAATGCTACAAAATATAGCAAGCTATGCCAAACTCACTTAAATTACTTCGGCTACCATAAATAAATAATCGTTTTCAATCAAAATCTTCTATTTGGTTGTGTTATTTATAAATGCCTTATCGTATTAAATCATAAAATATTAATAAATATCTGCACATAAAATATATTGTTCCGACTAATAGTCGTTATTCTGAATATTAAATAGGCTGATACCTATTTCGATTCTCTTCCACCTTCCAATAAATATTTGTTCCAGTTGAGATGCAAACATAAACGTATTTCTGAATTGCAACACGCTGACGGGGCAAGCCCTACCTTTTCAACATGCGTGCATTTGTATAAACAGCTCTATGGTTTTTAACTTTAAAGAGGTATAAAGGCGGTGTAAGCGCTAGAGTTTCGTAAAAATATCTGAAAAATTCGAAATTCTGCAATTGAATCAGAACTATCTTTGTGTTCGATAGTAAATTTATACTTGGAGTGGCACTGCCAACCCTGCCACCCCTGACGAGGCACCTGCTGACTACTCTCCTTTCAGGGAAACTTTATAAATCAACGTCAAAATAATTTAGGGCGCCTGAATGTGAAAATATCACTGTGTAATAAGTTCAGACTGACATGGAACACTTGAAATTTCGATATTTGTTTGTAATTCGTCACAGGTCCATGAAGGAATGCATGTTAATGTAAACAAGTGTTAGTTTGTTGGAGAGACCGAATAAGATTTTTAACATTCCTGTCAAAATATTTATTTACTTTAGAATGTTAATTTTTTAAATTCATTTCGTGAAAATTATGACGGGCCATACGAGTACACCTGTGCGAGTATTATTTGGTACATACAAATTAATCTCTTTTGTTATCCAAATTGTTTACATACGCACTAGGCACGTGCACCTCATATAATTGTGAAAATTGCTGCTTCAGCGTCTGAAACGCTGGTACTCAACGTCGCCAAGGTCGAGGCGACGCATCGGTATTCGAAGTTCTATCGCTATTAAATAAATTATTTTATTCCCGATATTCCCGATTTGTTCTTGCCGTTAACCAAAACTCTCCCCAATCGATTTTCGAAAAATTTCCAGCGTCGGACCGGACGTCACTTATTATCGTACGCTAATTTTTACGTTCAGTTAATCATAGTGGTGTATTTGTTCTTCACCAAACCTGCTCCGGCCAAAATCCGAAATTTTCACTGACATCATACGCTTAAGTATTGTGTGCTTATACACGATTTACACTATTTATTTTACGTACATTGCGTTCATTATGGTTCTGCATTATTTATAACTAAGATGGAGCAGTTTGAAAATCTAATAGTAAGCGGAGAATAAATACCACCATGCATAATTCCCGTGAAAAGTGATGGAAATAGTCTTTCTTACTATCTTACCTATTACATTTTTAATACCGGAAATAGAGCTCAAGGGCGAAGAATAACTTCGACTTTTTTTATACATAATTCCTAAATACTTCGTTTTTATGGTGTAAAATTTTGTATCTATATATTTCAACATTGTCTTTAACGTTGTCAGAGAACTAAATGGGAATAATTTGGAATAATTTAGCTTCTATGTCAACTCTCCTTCTCTTGAAACTTTGGAAAACAACGACAAAATTCTTTAGGGCGCCTGGATTTGAAAATATAACTTTGTATAATAAGTTTAGACTGACTAGAGTGAAAAGAAAGGAGCTTGCACCCAGAAACGAAATTAAATGGAACACTTGAAGTTGCAATATTTGTTTGTAATTCGTCAGAAGTCCATGAGGGAATGCGTGTTAATGTAAACAAATGTGAGTTTATTGGAGACGCCGAATAAGATTTTTACATTATTGAAGCAGCTGGAGCCTGCCACGTCAAGGGCAAGGTCACAAACGTGAAAAGGCAATGCTCGATTTAGTTTGATTGAGTATCTATGCAGAAATTCGCACATACCAAGCGTTGGATAAGTATTTCTTATCGTTTCTTAGAATTCGAGAATTGCTGGTTCAGCGTGTGGAGCAGTACTCGATCGCGGTGTTTAATTTTAACACAACTACAATTGTGAAAATTGCTGCTCCAGCGTCTGAAACTGTTCGCAAAGTCGCCAAATTCGATGAGGCGACGCATCAGTGTTCGAAGGTCTACCGCTATCAAATAAAGTATTTTAATTTAACATTTGATCCTCGCGTTAACCAAATCTGCCCCCAATCAATTTTCGAAAAATTACCAGCGTCGAACCGGATTCCACTTATATTTGTACGCTAATTTTTTCTTTCAGTTAATGGTAGTGGTGTATTTGTTTTTCACCAAATTTGCCCCGGCTGAAATCCGAAATTTTCACCGTTGTATGTATGTACCAGAGATCACTGACATTCATACCCTTAATAATTATGTGCTTATACACGTTTTACACTATTTATTTTACGTTCACTGTATTTATTATTGCTTTACATCATTTATAACTAAGATGGAGAAGTTTGAAAATCTAGCGATGTACAAATACCACACCGTATTATGAAAGGTGATGGAAATTGTCTTTTTTTATATCTATGGTATTGGTATTGATATTTTAATACTGGAACGTAAGCTCAATAGGTTGGCACTTTAATTGTTCAACAAGTGTGTGTTAATGTAAACAGGTGTGAGTCCGTCGGAGATACCGAATAAGATTTTTACATCCACCATATTCCCGTCAAAATATTTATTTATTTTAGAATTTTAATTCTGCCGTTAACAAAATTTGTTCCCAATCACCTTCGTCGTACCGGACGACCGTTCAGTTAATGATAATGGTGTATTTATTTTTCACCAAATCTGCGTCGGCTGAAATCCAAAATTTACAGCGTTGGACCAGACATTACTGACATTGATACGCGTTTTACACTGTTTATTTTACGTAAATACATTGTGTTCATTATTGCTTTACATCATTTATAACTAAGATGGACAAGTTTGAAAATCTAGCGATGCACAAATACCATAAAATACCACATTTTACCACATACCAAAATTTTAATACTGGAAAGGGAGCTCAAAAGGTTCGCACTTTAATTGTCCAACCAGTTAGGGCCAGGTTGTAATAATTTTTGTACAGTTCAGAAGGAGATAAGTGTTTGTTTATTCCGGAGATAAGTCAAAATCATCTACATACTGTTCTGTTTGTGAGTTGACTGCAGCAAGAGGAATTGTTCCATTGTGTTTTCAATTTTATCATAACATGATCAGCTAATTTGTAAACTTCGATTTCCCCTAAAATTATATAAAGTTAATTTCGATTTCCTGGAATCGCTTATAGAACAACTGCCTAAAGAGTCTATTCAAAATTTTTCATCTCAGATATCAACCAAGGTATCCTCTTTGTCCAAATCATATTGAAGTACCCGGTCCTGGCAACGCAGGTTAATTTCAGCATATTTGTTTATTTTGTGATTGGAAAAGTAGAGCATTCCTGTTTAATTGTATTATAATGTCGATTAGTCAACATCACCACTTTAGTCAACACTGAGTTTATTTAATCTACGTCCGGGCAACGCCGGGTAGATTCAGCTAGTTGTTTATAAATACGTATTGAAGCTGAATCAACATTTTTATTTTGAGGCGGTATGAATTTCATTCATTTCGTTCTTGAATGGAAAGCATTCCTTTACCTGGGTCTTCCACCCGTAGAGTCGCACAAGAAAGTAGTAAACGTTGTAGCCGCAGGGCTGATGATTTTCAGATGAGCCGTAGGAGGGGTCATGTGTATGTATGTATGTATGTACATATGGGTGAGGCAACTTTCATGTACATTTTCAAAATATAATTTTCTAATTAAACAAAAAATTTACAAAATTCAGAAATGATTTTTATACTTAGGAGCATAAGTTATAACGGCGCAAATTTGATTTAGAATTAGGCCCTAAGTCATCATTGACGATGAGTCTGATTAGCCGAAAGGCGAAAGGAAACCGAGAACTCGTAATTTTATTTTTTTTATTTTCAATGTTACCAAATAATAGTTTTGGCGTTTTGAATTGTCCGTGAATGATTTTCGATTATGTTGGGTTTCGACCAAAGTGTATTTCAAGTCTCTCCGCCTATGAGTCTGATTACGCAATTGTTTCGTGGTAAGTGCAGTCTCGGATCTCTAGTTAGACATGACAGAAATCTGTTTACTGTTTAAAGACGTTTCACCTCTACTCGGTAGAGAACGCTTTCACTGGTCAAATAAAAATTGAATTTAAAGAGATTGCAGATGCAAGTGCCATCTATCGGTCAAAAATCAGTAGAGTTTGTGAGACGCCGCTCTTAAGGGGATATTTACACTGGTCGAAAACATACCAAAAACACAGCTCGGGAGAAAGACTTTTACAGCGTCATTTATCGACAGATTTTTCTCAAATTTTTGACATGCATTAATTAATGTTCAATTCATGTTTCGTTGGAGCTAGTTTTTTTAAATTTTGAAAAATTTCACCCTTTTTGCTATCAAGAAAAATCACTAACTTTGGATGTATTTCCTAGCTCTACCAGATATAATTTGGAAATTCCGCTCCCACAGAAACATAGATTCATCTTTTGTCTGTTGAAAACAAAAACAAACTTTGAAATTAGTTGGATAGATTTTCTGTAATCAAGTGGCGGCGAAAGCTCTGCAAAGTCGAAAATCTACAAATTCTGGTGCTGATAATTGCGCCCTCTGCGTAATTTTTTGTGAATTATTGATTGTGCCCGCCTTACCACAATCTGTCCCATTTCATTGGTAGAGTGGCTGACAAAGAGCTTTATTGCTTATACCTGAGAAGAATATTACAATGGGATGAACGATAATAATTTTAATAAAAATTTTTTTTAACTTTAAAACTACGCGCGGAAATTAATTGTTTTGGCGTTATGTCATATGTTATTTGGAAGAGGAATTATTGCTCTATAAGATTGTATGTTTAGTTTATTCGTTTGCCTTAATTTTTGTTGATTTTTAAGTCATTGAAATGGAGTGTCAAGCATTTTTGACACTATCTTTTGTTTGCGTTTAATCGAGGTGACCGCAGAAACTGCTTGAGATATTTGCAGGAGCAGAAATGCCTGAAAGTTCCGCCCGCTGTTCATTTTCGAGCTTCAAAAATCGGAATTTTGATTTGTCTGGTATTTATTATAAACAATTATGGTCATTTCATAACATTAATGTTATCTTTAAGCGATAAAGTTTAATATATATTAAAAAACATACATGTCTACACTTTCTTTAAAAAAAACATGCCGACATTTCGATTAGTTTTTATTATTCAAAAATAAAAACGGTGATTTTTTATGTGTCACCGTTTTGATCACATTTTATTAATTATAACAATTATTTGTTGACATCGTAAAAAGCAGATGTTGTATGCAAAATAGAAAATGTGGTTTTATAGAGGAACAAATCAAAAGAGGCTTGCGGGTCGTCTCTGTAAAAAAAAATTTGATGACCACATAGGAGATCTCGTAAAGTAATGGACTTAGAAAAATACAAGTGGCGCATTTTTGAGCTCGATTTTTGAGAAACTTATTTTGGTGTAGTTTCTTTAGTTTTCGAGATATAAGCAAAAATTGCCATTTCGTCGAAATTATTAAAAATTCCTATCTTTTTTGTTAATGGTGTTATTAACTTGAAATACAAACATTATGGAAGCATATTTTTAAGTAAAATTCAACGATCTAGTCAAATGTTATTTTGAGCTGTTTATTTAGCGATAAAAAATCGAACTTGTGTTTTTAAAAATATAAAAGACAGAAGACGATTGCATTTTTAAAAACGCCTTTTTTGTTTTTAAAAATATGTAAAAGTACCTACATTTTATATGAGATGAAAATTTCAGAAAATGGATAATTTTATTTTCCAATTTCTAATAAATCAGCCATGAAAAATAAACGATTTATATTGTTAAATTACCAACCAAATGTGCAGTAAATACCCTTTGTTTACGTTTTGTTTGCAAAAGAAAATTTTAAAAAGTACGACATATTAGGGTATTACATCGAATCCAACAAAAATGCGGCAAAAACAAAAAGCACCTATTTTGAAATATTTCCTGAAAGACGCCAACCGGGTTTGAAAATATTAGAACTTCCAAAGATATACGCTAATGAAAAGAGGAAGGAAGGAAGTCCTAGGAAGTGTTGCAGCTTATCCGAATATTTTTTTATATTCAAGAGAAATGGTCTTGCGATTTTTATTGGATTCGATGTAACACTCTATCATGTCGTACGTATTTTTCAAATTTCTCGTAGCTTTGCATTTTTCGTATGAAAACAAAATAGAAACAAAATATATTTTTGACACTTTAACAATTTTCTGCACTTTGGTAAGTAATATAACAAAATAAATCGTTTGTTTTCCATGGCAAACTTAGAAAAAATTGCGAACTAAATTTTAATTATCAAATTTTTTAAAAGTTTTTAGGACTATCGCATAATGTACAGCCATGGACAGTCAAGAATAACACCCGTGCTATGCAAATACCGACTCTATGAGATATTGTCATTGAGTCGGTATTTGCATCACACCCGCCGGCTAAAGTGTTATTCTTGACTGTCCACGGTTGTACCTATATATATTTAAAAAAAAGAAAAAAATAACATTTTTAAAAATACAATCGTCTTCTATTGCTTATATTTAAAAAACGCAAGTTTGATTTATTACAGGTAAATAAACAGGCCAAAATATAATTTCACTAAATCGTTGCATATTACGTAGAAATGTGCATCAATAATGTTTTTATATGAAGTTAATAACATAAATAATAAAAAAGTTAGGAAAGTTTAAAGATATCGAAAAAAAAAATTACTTTTTGAGATCTCCTACGTAGCCATCGAAAATGAACCATCCTGTACTCGCCAGCATGCAAAATATTCAACATTTTCATGGCCTTCTTTACCAATAATCATGGACTTCTGAGCGCCAGTTCAAAACAATCCGTTCTTGGTATTTAGGTCCTTATAATTTTCACGTGAGGGTGAAATGGGAATGAAAATTTGGAGTGGCATCGATTTGACGACATTAGTTGATTTATACAGATAGGAATATTGTACGACACGAAAAATGACTCGTACTAGAACAAATTTGCACGTCGCAATGTATTACAGCGAATTGTTGAGGAAATGGGCAAAATTCGGTCCAGAATAACTAAAATTTCAATGGTCTAACAGACCTATTATTCTAGTTTCTTTACCAGAAGAAAAAAAGTGTAATCCAAAAAAGAGGTCGCAAACTATTTTTCATATAAGAACTTTAAAAAAAATTCGAGGTACGAGCTTATAAATTATTGAAATTACAGGAAATTTGATAGTGTGACACCAGCATATTGTAACACCAGCCTAAACTATTCTTTTATGGCTCCCCAAACATGTGCGGCCTAAAGGTGCTGATTCACTAGCAAGAAACTAACGCGATTTTCTGTCGGACACTACTGTCGTAGGTGTAAATAGCGTTGTGAGTAACGATGGGAGTACTCGAGTACAAAGTATCGAAGGTATACGATTCTTCACTGTACTCGTAGTATTCGAGTACTCTCCCAGTAGTACTCGAATACTTAAGTACTCGAATGAGTTCGATACAAAAGACTAGTGATCGGAGTAGATCGGAGTACTCGAGAACACAGTATCGAGTGTCAGAACGAGTTTGTTTGGGAAATCATGTCGGCATCGTTAAAGTCACGTAGGATTTTGACAGAATAAACTATTATATATATTTCAATTTTTCAAAACAACATAATGTATGTATGTAAATTAGTGGAGGGTAGTCTGTGCGACCACTGGACTTAGGCCCCAGCGGGCCCCTTGTCCTGCCTCCGTTAGGGAATCACTCCAGCTGGGTCGATAGCCATCCTATTTGGTTGAAATAGTTGACCACCGTGCCCAGGGGGATCTCCCTTATGTTGGCCATTGATGGCCATTTGTCCCCAAGTATGGATTCTCTGATGGACGAAAGCGCAGTGCATTCGCAAAGTACGTGCTGCACTGTTTCGTCTTCTTGTTCACATCCTCTACAAAGTGGTGTGTGTTCTAGCTTCATTTGGTGAAGGTGTTTTCTTAAATGACAGTGCCCGGTCAGAATGCCAGTCGCGAGGCGCAGGTTCTTCTTGGTCATTGTCAAAAATTTGTTTGCTGCGTCCTTGCTAGGATACATTAGTAATTCCTTGGCATGGCGACAGCTGGTTGTGTCATCCCATCTCTCTTTGAATTGAGAGTGGGTGTTTTCCTTTATAAGTTTTGTTCTTGCTGAGGTTGATAGCGTATTTGAGGGGCCTAAGATCTTTCTTTTGGCTGCCCTCGCCGCCAACTCGTCAGCTTTTATGTTACCCATGTTTTCCGCGTGGCCTCTAACCCAGCAAACAGAAATTGTGTTCGCTGTGGCGATCTCCGCGAGCGCTTTATGGGTTTCTAATACTGCCCTCGATACAGTTTTGTATCTTTGAAGGGACAGTAGTGCTTGTCTACTATCTGTGTAGATTCGTATCTTTTTGCCGCTGGCCTGTCTGCGTGCAATTTCTTTTGCGGCTATGGATATACCTGCCAGCTCGGTATCCGTTACGCTGGCGTATTTATCCATAGTCCAGCTGCTTCGAATTCGCAGGCTTCTTGAAAATATTCCACAGCCCGCTCCTTCTTTCTTTTTCGATCCATCCGTGAAGACCTTTATGGTCTCTTCATCGGATGTTTCGTTTGGTTTTATGTCGATTGCGTAGGGTTTGTTAAAGACAAACTGGGGGGAGATATCGTTGGTGCCTGCCTGTAGTTGAGGTATCTTCTTGACCGCCTCATCCCACAGTCGGCGCCTTATCTCGCCACATCCTACGCTGGACTGTACACCGAAACTCTTGAGGCGTGCCATCGTTGTCAGTGCCGTTTCCTCGAGATAGATATCAAGAGGTGGCAAGCACAACATCACTTCCATCGCTCGTGTCGGTGTTGTCCGCATAGCGCCGGTTATGCACAGACATGCGGTTCTCTGTGGTCGGCTAAGTTTGTGTTTGGCTGTTGTCTGTTGACTTTTTGGCCACCAGACGACGCTACCATAGGCAATCATCGGTCTCACAATTGCAGTGTATACCCACATCAGGACCTTGGGTTTCATTCCCCAGGTTTTCCCCACGGTCCTGCGGCACTGCTCGTAGAAGATGTACGCCTTTTTTATCCTTCTGTCGATGTGAAGGTTCCATGTTAGCTTGCTATCAAAGGTTACTCCAAGGTATTTCACTTCGGTCGCAAAGCTTAGTTTTGTGTTTAGAAAGCTTGGTGCTTTTAGCTTCTCCGTCTTTCTTTTTTTCGTGAAGAGAACCATCTCTGTCTTCCTGGGGTTTGCAGACAGAGTGTGTTCTCTGCACCATTTTTCAGTTATTCTCAGCGCCTCCTGTGCTCTGTCGCACAGGATGCTTTCGAAAACAACATAAAAATGATTCTCTAAATAAACAAAAATTAAATTAAATACATTTATTTAAAATATAAATATAACTATATAATATAAATAAAATATAAACAAAACTATATAGAAATAAATAGAAAATTATATGTATGCATTCAAAAAAACAATCATATTTAAAATTTTTGGCGACAATCGGTTTCTTCTGGCGTTTGTTATTTGACCAGTTTTAGAAAATATTCGTTCTGATGGTACAGACGTTGCGGGAATGCTTAAATATTTAATTGCCAGTTTGTGTAATTCTGGAAACATCATTTTATGATCGTTCCAAAATTTCAAAGGGCATTTAGAGCGATCGACATGTGGCAGTTCCAAATACTGTCTTATTGATAACAAAGCTGTGGTCGTGAGTGTAACATTAGTCTTGACTTGAGCAACTTTATTATCAAAGTAAGTCCATATATCGGAAGCTTTTTTAGAACGTGCTTCTACTTCCGAGTTTGGAGACTGTACATTCGTCGAAGAGCTGTTTGTTATGTTAATTAATTGTGTAATTTCTTCTATAATCCATCGCTGGGCTTGGTTGGCATTGTCTTCTGTCCCAAAGCCTACTTTTTTAAATCTAGGATCTAAAAATGCTGCTTTGCCACTACCTTATTTTCTTCAAGACACCCAAGTCGACACGTAACAGTATCTATTAGATTATTCTTCAATAATTTTGCACAGCTAGTCTCGACTTCAACACTACGCAACGAGTGCTGCAAACCCCGAATTAGTGGGACAACTAAAGAAATCGTAGGATATTTTTCGCCTATACAAAGAAAAAACGAATTAACATTCTTATTTGTTTTTTAGTTATATTTACCTGAAAGTATAGTTGTAAGAGTTTCCATCGGTTTTAATATATGAACACATTCCTGTAGTGTTTCCCATTCTTGCGCATCTAAATACGTTGGCGCCTTGGGTAAACTGGCAATCACAATTGATAGGGCATCTTTAATTTTTAATAGCCTTTCTATCATTATTAGAGTGGAATTCCATCGCGTCGAAACGTCCTGTTTAACTTTCAAAACAGAAAAGCCCATTTGAAGTTGTGTGTCTCTTAATTTTTGTGTTGCTGTTACGCTATGTTTAAAGTGACCGACTAAACTCCTGCATGTTTTTAATATGTCACTAAATATATAATTTGCAGATATGGCTTCACATACACTTAAATTAAGCGTGTGAGCAACACAAGGGTGATGATGTTTGTGAATGTGATCCTTTATTGCCTTTTTAATATTAGCTCGGTTATCTGATACTACAGTCACAATTTTGTCGTCAATTTTCCAATTATTCAAAACCTCTTTTATTAATGTTGCAATATTTTCTGCAGTATGTCATCCAAAAATTTGCTCTGTCGCTAAAGTGTACGAGTTCAATTTGTTATCAAAAATAAAATGAGAAGTTATTGTGATGTAACCACGATTTGAGTCTGATGTCCAAATGTCAGTTGTTAAGGCAAGAAAACTGATACTTTCCAAAATTTTTCTTAAACGTTGTTCTGACTGCATATACAATTTAGGAAGCAACACTTCCGAGACATGTTTTCTACTTGGTATTGAATATAGTGGATTTAGTTTTTTCACAAATTCTTTAAAACCCTCGTTTTCCACCAATGAAAGTGGCTGGAAGTCAGTTACTATCATTTTAACTAACTTGGAATCTATCTCATTTTTTTCCAGTTCCGATATTTTGTTGTACCGGGCGCCAAATAATTTTAATTGCTTTTGCCGTTTAATTGGCATTGGACTCATAGATTTTCTTTTTTGTTGTTGATTGTCTCCAGAGGTAGATGGTACTGGAGTAATTTCTACAATATCTGAGCCTGAAGGAACTGATATTTCGCAATCAACTTTATCATTATTGCAAGTAGATGGTTCACCCTCGTGGTATTGTATGGGATGGATTCGTAAAAGGTGCTTTTTTAAGTTAGTTGTGTTGCCGTGATGTTTCATCTCCTTATTGCATATTGAGCAAACAGCAATATTATTCGTTGATTTTTGAAAAAAATTCCAAACAGCAGTTTTTTTTGCACCGGGTCTCATCTTTTCTATAATTAAATTTTGACGTAAGAACAATAATTAATGTTATTACTAAGTACCAGATATAAAACTGATGGAACTGAGCTTTCTTATGTCGTCGGCCGGTATGCACGCTGAGCGTCGCGACGGGAGGGTGCGGCGACGGACAAGCACGGGAAGATCCGGGGGTAAACGTCGCGAAAGGCGTCGATCCGGACAGGTGAAAATGACGCGAGGGGGATACGCGAACGCAAAAAAACAGTCGCAAAACCAACTTGAATAAGACGTATTCCCTACTCGGAAACAAACTCTTTAGGTTAGATAAATAACTAACATACAACTGGGATCCCCCGACAAACGCCTAGAATTGCGAGCCGAGGCCGAGACATCCCGATGTATGCGAGAACAGAACCGATCCTCGGTGAGGTATCGTATGGATATCGATACTCAGTACTCGGTACTCGGATAAGGATTCGATTCTCTAAAGTACTCGAGTACTACTTTCTCGATTCCTAAAAGTACTCGATTCTGCCCATCGTTAGGGTGCTGGTACACTAGGAAGTTTCTCGCGACAAAACTCGCGCGAGAACTTCCTCATGCATTTACACTACAAGCAATAAGTGTTGCGAGAAATTGTCGGGCGAGTCGAGTGAGCCCCTACTGTCGCGATTTCTTACAAACCTGTTTACACTATCAGCACCCTTAACTCGTGCAAGTGCTTTCAGTCGATATCTAGCGGTTGTCGAATACTGACATCACAACATGTCAACAAGACATAATCGTATTGCCGCGGCTTTAGTAATTTTTAATTAACGTAATTTAGTAATTCTGCGTCTTCGACTGAGCTGTTAATGAATTTTAAAGCAGAAAAATATGGCCAATTGGATGTATAATTGTCAACAGTTGCTGCACCACTTTCATTTTTACTTTTTTTTAAATTCCTGCTTAAATATTGGCTTCATTATTTACGAGAAATTTCAACCACTTCAGTTTTTAAATGTTACGGCAATTAATTGCAACGCATCTTGTTTTTTTCTTCTGTCTCGGTAATCTGCTGACCGCACATTCCACAACACCGGATTTTCTTCTAATAATGAAATTAATAATTTAATTTCGTCGACGCCCCACATTTTTTTCTATGACATTTTGCAGTCACTACGGCTCTCCTTCATGCTAGGGCTTATATCGAGAACCCGCTTTTTCCCAAATTTCTCAGAGTGTAGACACTCATCGCCAAATTACATCCGCCAAAATCCGACCGTCACAATAGAATTTGAATATTTAAAATAAAGTACAACACTTCATGAAGCCCAACTACATAAACAAATAAACAAATTCAGAAAAGACGGAGGCAATCCGGTGCCATCTGGCAGGGACCGAACAGATATTTTACCTAAACTCGCACGGTTACTCACCGAAATGTTGAAACGATTTGGAAGTATTGTGAGAACTTGGGGAACTTCACTTTGGCCTGTTTAGACTGGCAAGTTAGAAACTCGCGCGAGTGCTTGCACAATTTCCGTCGAGTCGACTCACAACGCTGTTTACACCTACGACAGTAGTGTCCGACAGAAAATCGCGTGAGTTTCTCGCTAGTGTATCAGCACCTTTAGTTGTGAGTCGACTCGACGGAACTTGTGCAAGCACTCGCGCGAGTTTCTAACTTGCCAGTCTAAACAGGCCAAAGTGAACTTCCCCAAGTTCTCATAATACTTCCAAATCGTTTCAACATTTCGGTGAGTAACCGTGCGAGTTTAGGTAAAATATCTGTTCGGTCCCTGCCAGATGGCACCGGATTACCTCCGTCTTTTCTGAATTTGTTTATTTGTTTAAGTAGCTGAGCTTCATGAAGTGTTGTACTTTATTTTAAATATTCAAATTCTATTGTGACGGTCGGATTTTGGCGGATGTAATTTGGCGATGACTGTCTACACTCTGAGAAATTTGGGAAGAAGCGGCTTCTCGATATAAGCCTAGCATGAAGGAGAGCCGTAGTGACTGCAAAATGTCAGAGAAAAAAGTGTGGGGCGTCGACGAAATTAAATTATTAATTTCATTATATCATTCAGAAGAAGATCCGGTGTTGTGGAATGTGCGGTCAGCAGATTACCGAGACAGAAGAAAAAAACAAGATGCGTTGCAATTAATTGCCGTAACATTTAAAAACTGAAGTGGTTGAAATTTCTCGTAAATAATGAAGCCAATATTTAAGCAGGAATTTAAAAAAAAGTAAAAATGAAAGTGGTGCAGCAACTGTTGACAATTATACATCCAATTGGCCATATTTTTCTGCTTTAAAATTCATTAACAGCTCAGTCGAAGACGCAGAATTACTAAATTACGTTAATTAAAAATTACTAAAGCCGCGGCAATACGATTATGTCTTGTTGACATGTTGTGATGTCAGTATTCGACAACCGCTAGATATCGACTGAAAGCACTTGCACGAGTTAAGGGTGCTGATAGTGTAAACAGGTTTGTGAGAAATCGCGACAGTAGGGGCTCACTCGATTCGCCCGACAATTTCTCGCAACATTTATTGCTTGTAGTGTAAATGCATGAGGAAGTTCTCGCGCGAGTTTTGTCGCAAGAAACTTCCTAGTGTACCAGCACCCTAACAGCAGTGACATGGCTTCACGGATCGGTCCGATCGCTGAGATCTGTGCTGTGAGAGTGAGTAAAGTAATACAACGTTGCCGGTCCAGAATTTGTTTCATGTGCGTATGAAAGATGTGGAACGAGCGCTTGGAAGCCTATCTCTTACATTTCGGTAGGGAAAAGAAAGACAGACATAGAGCGTCTGGGTATTATTGGGTAATAAGCGCCGACAGCTTTTAGGCGGTGAAGTGTGGAGGGTACCCAGAGCTGACGAAGTCACGTGATAGACAATCTTCTTAAGGGTGCTGATAGTGTAAACAGGTTTGTGAGAAATCACGACAGTAGGGGCTCACTCGACTCTCCCGACAATTTCTCGCAAGACTTATTGCTTGTAGTGTAAATGCATGAGGAAGTTCTCGCGCGAGTTTTGTCGCAAGAAACTTCCTAGTGTATCAGCACTCTTACACTTATTAAATTTCTCTAATAAGCTTCTCTCGGAGTTTCTGGCAAGGAAGGAGGCGAAGGGAGTCAAACGACTATGCCTCGAGCAAACATATATTGAACACACAGTAACGAAAATGGTACACAATAACATAAACTTAATCCTATACAATGAACATAAAGGGTGGCGATAACAAATATAAGTGTGGCGACTATCCGGTGACCTGGTCTACTTATCTCGCCCACGTCCGCTGCGTCTAGAGGGTGGAGACGACTCCAGGTGTTGGTGCTCTATGTTGACGGCAGCAAGGGTTGAAAGGTCCGACGGCGGAGTCCAAGAAACGGGCTCCGGGTGGCCGAGGTACGGACGCCAAATTATTCCTTTAAGAGCGGCGTCTCACAAACTCTACTGATTTTTGACCGCTAGATGGCACTTGCATCTGCAATCTCTTTAAATTCAATTTTTATTTGACCAGTGAAAGCGTTCTCTACCGAGTAGAGGTGAAACGTCTTTAAACAGTAAACAGATTTCTGTCATGTCGAACTAGAGATCCGAGTCTGCACTTACCACGAAACAATTGCGTAATCAGACTCATAGGCGGAGAGACTTGAAATACACTTTGGTCGAAACCCAACATAATCGAAAATCATTCACGATCAATTTAAGGGTGTTCGATACTTGCACCGAACGTCTCGAATCCGGTAGATGGCAACACCATAGAATTTCACAATGTTACTGTTAACCCCGCCCACCAGTCCCGCCTAAGAACCGGTTAGATGTTTACTGAGACGGATGCCTCACATTATTTGTTCTGAATTACAGTTTCACCGCTTTGTGAGTTTGCGTATTATTCATAAAAAAGTTGTTTGCTTTAGTAGCCTTTTTTAGACGAATTACCAAATTATGTGAAGTCTTATAATTATTACTTTATAATATTTTTTTGGTAATTAATTTTATTAATTAGCCAGGAAAACAATTGCCTAACGTCTCACATTTCAATAAAAATCAATTATGTTCGAATATCAATAAAAGTTTTATCTAATTATTGCATTATGGTCTAGGCGTTCAGCGTTCAGGTTGCTATTCGATTATTACTATTATTTATTATTTTTATATTTGCTTATGGTACTGAGAAGAGTCGACTGCAGGTCGGACTAGAACCAAATGAGGCCCAAAATTTAACAATTTTTGTAAAACTCTATAAAAATATAAACCTAAACAAATTAACATTGAGTTAATTATTCCAACAAATCGGTTCTTTGAGCTGCGGAACATTTATAAAAAAATTATAATACTTCGTAGCTATTGTCGGCCGGTACGCCCGTCGAACGTCGCGACGCGGATTTCCGGTCCGATCAGTGTAAATCTTGTCTGACCTTGGTTGAACCAGACGCTGTTTCGGCAAAAAGTTGTTCTTACGTGTTCATTCGGCTGATTGAAATTACTTGGGAAAGCGCGCCACGCATTTTTATCGCTGAATATATTCTGCTTATTTCATTGTAAACTCTAACATATTTGTCTAGCTTTAATTTAATTAATTTTACTTAATGTTAAATCGGAATAAAAGGTATCCTTCAAAAGTTTGCAAAAGGGCAACCGTTCACGATGTAAGAAAAATTTTCTGGTGTTTAGTTTTTTGCGGAACCGTCACGAATTTGCAGATATAGTTACGACAGCCGTCAGAATTCAAAGTTAGAATAATTAGCTTCCCACTGTATCAGTAAAATACTAAGAATATCAAAAAGCGAAGACCGATACCTTATAAGACCCTTATAATGGATTTGGAAGAACAGAATACTTATTATAACTGTATAGTCATATAGTAAAAAATTAAATAAAAAAATTAAAGTATTTAAATATTAATATACTAAAAAATATGTACTAAAAAAAAATTAAGTATTTAAATTTTTTTAGGAAAACATGTTACAATCTTTAGGGTAGCGTAAATAGCGTTCACTACAATGCCACCCCCCCTTATTATGATTATATTTCACCAAAATTATTTCGAGAGAAATAAATCCGTACCGCTACACAATTTGTACACATAGTAGTGATTTCATTTGATGTAATACTTTACGAAAATCTTGCACGGGTTAAACATCTAAGCTCTTTATGGACGGCAATGGCATAATTGTACGTCATTAGAATTTGAACCGACTTGAGTCTTGCAAGACAACGACGACGTGGATGCAAACCTTTTATAATTTGCTCTTACTTTTAAATTACAGCATTATTGAATTGCGGACACACATTTGCCTGTCACGAGTTTCAGAATCATTTACATTTATTTATTTTTTATTAAACACGTTTAGTCAATCTGAATTACTCACTCGTATGTTCGATTTATATATTTATTGTAAATAAGAACTCATAACCAAAATAAAATTTGTAGAGAATAAGCCGAATGAGCATTAAATGCGGTGAAGTTCTAAAATGGACTGAATAGACTAAACATCAGGTTAACCTCAGATGAAATGCAGAGACGTCCAAACCAATGCCCGAAGATGGAATTTGTTAAAGAAAATATGAAATGTACCGTCTCTTAAATTTCTAATTATTTACTTAAGATTTTTTCAATCCTGTACAGCATAACCGGTCAAAAGCAGATGAGACAACGGCATCATACTAATCGGATAAATAACAAAATGAAAGTCTGCACCGAGAGGGAGGTTATTAGACTGTCATTGGTTGTGGGTCATGAAGACCAAACGTCGAAGGCGGGATTTAATGAGGGGCGTGTCCGATAAAATTATTTCCACTACATTTAAATTATTTTAAAAAATCTGTTTTTTTTTTTAAACCATAGTTGTTGATATACTTAGCATCTGGCGAAATACGTGCCTATAAATGGTTACTTTGAAATTTTTACTGTGAGTAATAATTAAAAAAAGATTTTTAACTTTTCAAAAATTTTTTTTTTGGGTTTCCCAACATTTTTTGCAAATATGTTTCACGTAACCTATTAGATAATGTTATAGTCTAACTACTTAAAAAAAACCATCAAATTTAAACGATCCAATTCTGAATTGTGATGGAATAAAATTTACATGTTAAATGAATAGGCTGAATAGAGGTATCCGACGCCCTTAAACCGCCAAAACTACTATTTGGAATCATTGAAAATAGAAAAAATAATATGACGAGTTCTCGGTTTCCTTTCGCTTTTCGGCTAATCAGACTCATCGTCAATGATGACTTAGGGCCTAATTCTAAATCAAATTTGCGCCGTTATAACTTATGCTCCTAAGTATAAAAATCATTTCTGAATTTTGTAAATTTCTTGTTTAATTAGAAAATTATATTTTGAAAATGTACATGAAACTTGCCTCACCCATATGTTCATACATACATACATACACATGACCCCTCCTACGGCTCATCTGAAAATCATCAGCCCTGCGGCTACAACGTTTACTACTTTCTTGTGCGACTCTACGGGTGGAAGACGCAGGTAAAGAAATACCTTCCATTCAAGAACGAAATGAATGAAATTCATACCGCCTCAAAATAAAAATGTTGATTCTGCTTCAGTACGTATTTATAAACAATTACTGAACTGATTTAAACAAACATGGCGTTTTTGCTTACCATTTTAAAAAATCACAGCTGCAACATCGTTATAACAAAAAAAAGAACGGCAATATTTTGTATCAATAATATTTTAATGATAAATAAATTTAAAAGTCTAAAGTTTGATGACGACTATTTACCTACTGTCCTGTACCATTTGAGATATTTGCATTTTTATGATCTGCAGTATTCGAAAGCGAGCAAATCTATTATATAAAGCGAAGTGTCCTCACTGACACACTCATTCACTCATTCATCTACACACTGATTCATAATTAACCCACAGCCCAAACCGTGAGGGCTGGATACTTGAAATTTTAGACACGGGTGTATCATGTGCCGAAACTGAACACTAAAAAGGGATTTTGCGAAATTCGGCCCGGTTCCTTTGAAATTCAATAAACACCGGCTAAATCTATTATATAAAGCGAAGTGTCCTCACTGACACACTCATTCACTCATTCACCTACACACTGATTCATAATCAACCCACAGCCCAAACCGTGAGGGCTGGAGACTTGAAATTTTAGACACGGGTGTATCATGTGCCGAAACTGAACACTAAAAAGGGATTTTGCGAAATTCGGCCCGGTTCCTTTGAAATTCAATAAACACCGGCTAAAACTATTATATAAAGCGAAGTGTCCTCACTGACACACTCATTCACTCATTCATCTACACACTGATTCATAATCAACCCACAGCCCAAACCGTGAGGGCTGGAGACTTGAAATTTTAGACACGGGTGTATCATGTGCCGAAACTGAACACTAAAAAGGGATTTTGCGAAATTCGGCCCGGTTCCTTTGTAATTCAATAAAAACCGGCTAAAATAAACAAAAAATTATCCGATCGCGGAGACCGTGTTTATGTTAGAAGCACGTATCTAGCCAAAACAACTTCGACGACGGGCGACCGGTTTACATTAAAAGCACTTATTTAACCTAAACAATTTCAACGTCGAGTTTTTGCTTTCGTGATCATACTTTTGCCGTACCTAGCGAGGCCGCAGATATTTCAATTATAATTTTGATTTCAATTATAATGTCGATCCGTGACTCAATTAAAAATTACCAAATCACTCCAAATTTAATCCGTCAACATTAAACATCCTCAAATATCTCTTACCACTGCAAACTTTACCAAATCAACCCCAAAAAATTCCCGAACTATGCCAAACTGACATAAACTAGATCCGTTATTTTAAATCATCCCTTACCACCCCTTAGCAACCCCAAGTAACTCCAATCACTTTAAAATAAAACAAAATGACACAAATCATGGCAGATTATGTCGAACTCACACATATTATTTCGTCTACCAAAAATCACCCCCAACTACCCCTTACCACCCCAAAATAAGCCCAATCACTTTAAAATTACAAAAAAATTCTACAAACCGTAGCAAACTATGCCAAACTCCCCTAAATTACTTCGGCTATCATGAATCACCCCCAACTACCCCTTACCACCCAAAACACAGCCCAATCACTTTAAAATTATAAAAAATGTTACAAGCCATATCAAACTATGCCAAACTCATCTAAATTACTTTGACTTCCATAAATCACCCCAAACTACCCCTTACCACCCCAAAATAAGCCCAATCACTTTAAAATTACAAAAAATGCCACAAACCATAGCAAACTAAGCCTAACTCACCTAAATTACTTCGGCTACCATAAATCACCCCCAACTACCCCTTACCTAACCAAAATAAGCCCAATCACTTTAAAATTACAAAAAATGCTACAAACCATACCAAACTATGCCAAACTCACTTAAATTACTTCGGCTATCATAAATCACCCCCAACTACCCCTTACCAACCCTTACTCATCCCAATCACTTTAAAATTACAAAAAATACCACAAACCATAGCAAACTATGCCTAACTCACCTACATTACTTCGGCTACCATAAATCACCCCCAACTACCCCAAAATAAGCCCAATCACTTTAAAATAACAAAAAATGTTACAAACCATACCAAACTATGCCAAACTCACTTAGATTACTTCGGCTATCATAAATCACCCCCAACTACCCCTTACCACCCCTAACTCATCCCAATCACTTTAAAATTACAAAAAATGCTACAAACCATAGCAAACTATGCCTAACTCACCTAAATTACTTCGGCTAACATAAATCACCCCCAACTACCCCTTACTACCCCAAAATAAGCCCAATCACTTTAAAATTATAAAAAATGCTACAAACCATAGCAAACTATGCCAAACTCACTTAAATTACTTCGGCTATCATAAATAACCCCCAACTACCCCTTACCACCCCTAACTCATCCCAATCACTTTAATATTACAAAAAATGCTACAAACCATAGCAAACTATGCCAAACTCACTTAAATTACTTCGCCTATAATAAATCACCCCCAACTACCCCTTACCACCCCTAACTCATCCCAATCACTTTAAAATTACAAAAAATGCTACAAACCATAGCAAACTATGCCTAACTCACCTAAATTACTTCGGCTAACATAAATCACCCCCAACAACCCCTTACTACCCCAAAATAAGCCCAATCACTTTAAAATGACAAAAAATGCTACAACCATAGCAAACTATGCCAAACTCACTTAAATTACTTCGGCTATCATAAATCACCCCCAACTACCCCTTACCACCCCTAACTCATCCCAATCACTTTAAAATTACAAAAAATGATACAAACCATAGCAAACTATGCCTAACTCACCTAAATTACTTCGGCTAACATAAATCACCCCCAACAACCCCTTACTACCCCAAAATAAGCCCAATCACTTTAAAATTACAAAAAAATGCTACAAACCATAGCAAACTATGCCTAACTCACCTAAATTACTTCGGCTACCATAAATCACCCCCAACTACCCCTTACCACCCCAAAATAAGCCCAATCACTTTAAAATTACAAAAAATGCTACAAACCATAGCAAACTATGCCAAACTCACTTAAATTACTGCGGCTACCATAAATCACCCCCAACTACCCCTTACCGACCCAAACTAAGAATAATCACTTTAAAATTACAAAAAATGCTACAAACCATAGCAAACTATTCCAAACTTACCTAAATTACTTCGGCTACCATAAATCACTCCCAACTACCCCTTACAACCCCAAAATAAGCCCAATCACTTTAAAATTACAAAAAATTCTACAAACCATAGCAAACTATGCCAAACTCCCCTAAATTACTTCGGCTACCATAAATCACCCCCAACTAGCCTTTACAATCCCAAAATAAAACCAATCACATAAAATTACAAAAAATGCTACAAATTATAGCAAACTATGCCTAACTCACCTAAATTACTTCGGCTACCATAAATTACCCCCAACTACCCCTTACAACCCCAAAATAAGCCCAATCACTTTAAAATTACAAAAAATGTTACAAGCCATATCAAACTATCCCTAACTCACCTAAATTACTTCGGCTACCATAAATCACCCCGAACTACCCCTTACAACCCCAAAATAAGCTCAATCGCTTTAAAATTACAAAAAATGCTACAAACCATGTCAAACTCACCTAAATGACTTCGGCTACCATAAATCACCGCCAACTACCCCTTACCACCCCAAACTAAGCCCAATCATTTTAAAATTAGAAAAAATGCTACAAACCATAGCAAACTACGCCAAACTCACCTAAATTACTTCGGCTACCATAAATTCTGAATTGCAACACGCTGACGGGGCAAGCCCTACCTTTTCAACATGCGTGCATTTGTATAAATAGCTCTATGGTTTTTAACTTTAAAGAGGTATAAAGGCGGTGTGAGCGCTAGATTTTCGTAAAAATATCTAAAAAATTCGAAATTCTGCAGTTGAATTACAGAACTATTTTTGTGTTCGATAGTAAATTTATATTTGGAGTGGCACTGCCAACCCTGCCACACCTGACGAGCCCCCTGCTGACTACTCTCCTTCCAGGGAAACTTTATAAATCAACGGCAAAATAATTTAGGGCGCCTGAATGTGAAAATATCACTGTGTAATAAGTTCAGACTGACATGGAACACTTGAAATTTCGATATTTGTTTGTAATTCGTCACAGGTCCATGAAGGAATGCATGTTAATGTAAACAAGTGTTAGTTTGTTGGAGAGACCGAATAAGATTTTTAACATTCGCGTCAAAATATTTATTTACTTTAGAATGTTAATTTTTTAAATTCATTTCGTGAAAATTATGACGGGCCATACGAGTACACCAGTGCGAGTATTATTTGGTACATACAAATTAATCTCTTGTGTTATCCAAATTGTTTTAATACGCACTAGGCACGTGCACCTAATATAATTGATAAAATTGCTACTTCAGCGTCTGGAACGCTGGTATCAACGTCGCCAAGGTCGAGGCGGCGCATCGGTATTCGAAGTTCTATCGCTATTAAATAAATTATTTTAATATACTATTCCCGATTTGTTCTTGCCGTTAACCAAAACTCTACCCAATCGATTTTCGAAAAATTTCCAGCGTCGGACCGGACTTCACTTATTTTCGTACGCTAATTTTTACGTTCAGTTAATGATAGTGGTGTATTTGTTCTTCACCAAACCTGCTCCGGCCGAAATCCGAAATTTTCACTGACATCATACGCTTAACTATTGTATGCTTATACACGATTTATTTACACTATTTATTTTACGTACATTGCGTTCATTAGTGTTCTGCATTATTTATAACTAAGATGGAGCAGTTTGAAAATCTAATAGTAAGCGGAGAACAAATACCACCACGTATAATTCCCGTGAAAAGTGATGGAAATAGTCTTTCTTACTATCTTTCCTATTGCATTTTTAATACCGGAAATAGAGCTCAAGAGCGAAGAATAACTTCGACTTTTTTTATACATAATTCCTAAATACTGTTTTACTACGTTTTTATGGTGTAAAATTTTGTATTTATATATTTCAACATTGTCTTTAACGTTGTCAGAGAACTAAATGGGAATAAATTGGAATAATTTAGCTTCTATGTCAACTCTCCTTCTCTTGAAACTTTTGAAAACAACGACAAAATTCTTTAGGGCGCCTGGATTTGAAAATATAACTCTGTGTAATAAGTTCAGACTGACTAGAGTGAAAAGAAAGGAGCTTGCACCCAGAAACGAAATTAAATGGAACACTTGAAGTTGCAATATTTGTTTGTAATTCGTCACAAGTCCATGAGGGAATGCGTGTTAATGTAAACAAATGTGAGTTTATTGGAGAGGCCGAATAAGATTTTTACATTATTGAAGCAGCTGGAGCCTGCCACGTCAAGGGCAAGGTCACAAACGTGAAAAGGCGATGCTCGATTTAGTTTGATTGAGTATCTATGCAGAAATTCGCACATACCAAGCGTTGGATAAGCTTTTCTTATCGTTTCTTAGAATTCGAGAATTGCTGGTTCAGCGTGTGGAGCAGTACTCGATCACGGTGTTTAATTTTAACACAACTACAATTGTGAAAATTGCTGCTCCAGCGTCGGAAACTGTTCGCAAAGTCGCCAAATTCGATGAGGCGACGCATCAGTGTTCGAAGGTCTACCGCTATCAAATAAAGTATTTTAATTTAACATTTGATCCTCGCGTTAACCAAATCTGCCCCCAATCAATTTTCGAAAAATTATCAGCATCGGACCGGACTCTACTTATATTTGTACGCTAATTTTTACATTTAGTTAATGATAGTGGTGTATTTGTTTTTCACCAAATTTGCCCCGAAATTTTCACCGTTGTATGTACCAGATATCACTTAAATTCATACCAGTGGCGGTGTAAGCGCTAGATTTTCGTGAAAATATCTGAAAAATTCATAATTCTGCAACTGAATTACAGAACTAATTTTGTGTTCGATAGTAAATTTATACTTGGAGTGGCACTGCCAACCCTGCCGCCTCTGACGAGCCCCACTGCTGACTACTTTCCTTCCAGAAAAATTTTTGAAATCAGCGGCAAAATAAATTTAGGGCACCTGGATGTGAAAATATCACTGTGTAATAAGTTCAGACTAACAAGAGTGAAAAAAACCGCTTGCATCCAGAAACGAAATCAAATGGAACACTTGAAATTTAGATATTTGTTTGTAATTCGTCACAGGTCCATGAAGGCATGCATGTTAATGTAAACAAGTGTTAGTTTGTCGGAGAGGCCGAATAAGATTTTTACATCCACCACATTCCCGTCAAAATATTTATTTACTTTAGTATGTTGATTCATTTTGTGCAAATTATGACGGGCCATACGAGTACACCTGCGCGAGTATTATTTGGTAATCCAAATTCTTTTAATACGCACTAGGCACGTGCACCTAATATAATTGTTAAAATTGCTGCTTCAGCGTCTGGAACGCTGGTACTCAACGTCGCCAAGGTCGAGGCGACGCATCAGTATTCGAAGTTCTATCGCTATTAAATAAATTTTTTTAATATAATATTCCCGATTTGATCTTGACGTTAAGTAAATATCTCCCCAATCGATTTTCGAAAAATTACCATCTTCGTACCGGACTCCACTTATATACCGTACGCTAATTTTTACGTTCATTTAATGATAGTGGTGTATTTGATCTTCACCAAACCTGCTCCGGCCAAAATTCGAAATTTGCAGTTTTACCGGATTTCACTGACATCATAAGTAATGTGTGCTTATACACGATTTACACTATTTATTTTATGTACATTGTGTTCATTATTGTTCTGCATTATTTATAACTAAGATGGAGGAATAGTAAGCGGGGTACAAATACCACCACGTATAATTCCCCTGAAAAGTGATGGAAATAGTCTTTTTTACTATCTTTCCTATTGCATTTTATTACCGAAAACAGAACTCAAGAGGTTCGCACTATAATTGTTCATTTTATAATTACCAAATTTTCTGTATATTTTACCTGAATACGTTAAACACCCCTAAACATAATGTACCATTCCAAACTACCCTCAAAAATCATACACTTGCCATTCAAAACTACCCCAGATCAACCTAAAATGTAAAAAAATTACGAATTCCAAGCAAACTACGCTAAACTCGCATAAATTACTTCCACTTCCGCTATATCACCCCAACCACTTCTTACCAAGCCAAACTAAACCCAATCACATTAAAATTACCAAAAGTTTAGTTTAATCCGCCAAAGCTAAACCCCGCCAACCATCAATAACCATTCAAAACAATCCCCAAAAAAACCCTTATCATCCGAAACTACACCAAATACATCGTTTTTATGGTGTGAAATTATGTATTTATATATTTCAGCTTCTCTGTCAACTCTGTCAACAAAGGAGCTTGCACCCAGAAACGAAATTATCGTCATTTTCCAAATCATATTGAAGTACCCGGTCCTGGCAATGCAGGTTAATTTCAGCAAATTTGTTTATTTTGTGATTGGAAAAGTAGAGCATTCCTGTTTAATTGTATTATAATGTCGATTAGTCTACATCACCAATTCACCACTTTGGCAACACTGCGTTTATTTAATCTACGTCCGGGCAACGCCGGGTACATTCAGCTAGTAAATCATATAAATCGCTACATTTATCCTTATTTTCTATTGATGTTCCATTTCGGAATCAAAAATTAGCATAAATTGATTCGTCGGTTTAGATAAACATAGAAATTGAATTATCCAAAAAACGGGTAGTTTTAGGTATAGAAGGTATTTGTCAATTTTTGGGTGGGACACCTGTAGATTATTCGTAACTGTCAAGATAAGTATTATAAATTATTATTTTTTCAATATTAGCGAGTTACAGCACAGACTTGCATGTTCATTCATCACGCAGTTTCCGGAACTGCAAACGATGGGTACAGATAATGTCCCAATCTTTGTTCATAAAACCAGCGGCTCTTGTGTCGGAATAAAGACACAGGTATAGGTAAAACGCCAGGAGTCCATGTAAATAAACACCACCGCTATTTCTTTCCTTTTACAGCTGTACAGTACTCAGAAATGCTTTCGGCCATTTAATTAGTTCTTCCTATAGATTGGTCTTGTCTTGTCATGTAAATCAGGATTTGTATTGTCTGTGCGATGAAGAAAACGGCTTATTTCTAAGAAAGGATTCCTTCTGATAGATTTGAAAAGAAGCTTGTTCCTCCTTATCAGTTTCAGAATCCGGGTAATATTCTTTTCCAGGTAATTCATTATATACAGTTCGAATTCGAATTATAAAGATTCGTGCACAAGATGATTTTTAAAAAGCGGCAATCGCTGTAAAATTCCGATTTCAAGAAATTTAAAACCATATTAAATGGCTTCCAATTTACCACAAGCCCACCATTTTTGAATTTTTCTAAATTTCATGGTATATTTTGTGCAATATTCATCTTTCTTATTTTAAATTAAGAGCCATATTTTTTGCATAATTTGCTCGCTACGCCCCACCTACTGGAATAACTTCGATTGGAACACGATCTACATACCGATAAAATATAACCGCTAATGAAGCCGACCACGAAAGTCTACATACTTCGAAATTAGTTGTACTAAATTCATGGGTTTTTCAAAAACAGCACTAGTCAAAAAAATTAACAACTAACTTTGTTATCTAAAAACTCAATTTTCAACTTTGGTACAAAAATACATATATGGTTGTAAATCACGAATTTCTTTATTTTTTTTTCATTTTTTGTATAACTGGAAATTCTTCCTACCTATGTTTCTGAATTGAATACCCAGTATATTTTTTAATTTTTAGAAAACAGCTCATGTCATAGTTATTTGTACGTATTTTGTATTTTTTGTAGTTATTTGTATAATATAATAATAATGTTCTGTAAAAAGAATACTTATCGGTGACTGTTTTTTGCTTTTCCTGAAAATTCAGTTTTTTGCCAACCATGTTGCAGTTGTGATTTTTTTAATGATCAACAAAGGGCGTGTTTGTTTAGATCGGTTTAGTAAATGTTCATAAATACGCACTGAACCAGAACCTACATTTTATTTTAGCAGGTATGAATTTCATACCATTCATGTATTTCCACAAATTGAAATAACTAGAATGAAAGGCATCTCTTTACCTGCGTCCTCCACCCACAGAGTCGTACAGAAAAGTAGTAAACGTGTTAGCCGCAGGGCTGATGATTTTCAGAAAAGCCGGGGTCATAATTTTGTAATTTTTTAAATTGGTTTTTAGTAGATATTAGATAATAATGACAAATTCATGAATTAATAAATTTACTCATTCTTATTTAAAAACAATGATTTCCTATTAGCACAGGTTATCAGCACTAAATTTTTCATAAATTACATATTGTAATTAACACCTCGAAATTAGTTAAATTCAACTCATACTTATCAAAGTACAATTTTTTTTTGTTTGAAATTGACCCTATAGTAAAAAACATTGTTGTTAAAGACAACAGCTACAGCCCGACCGCAGAAAAAAATAAGAACACCGATAGAAAAACACAAAATTCCGATAGACTATTAACAAGCACACGACGTGAGTTTCATACATTAAACCGATTTTCTGCACGCGTTTTTGTCGTCTACCGCCCGACGGTAAAAATCGCGACGTTTGCTAAAGGCATTGTTCTATATGCGCGCTCTTATGCATCGCGACGGTCTGCCGCTCAATTTTGTTTGATCTAAAAACACCGCGAATTTTACCGCTGGGTACTGCCATTACTCTCAAAAAATAACTATATCCATTGATTATATATTGGAAAGATCTCTCACCTTACGGGTAAAAACGTACCCAGAAAATGTGCTGAACGATAAAGGGCCGGAGTCTGGCCCTCTGTATGTCAGCACAACAACTAAAAGTAGTAATTCCAACCAGTGGCCCTCTGTATCCCAGCATAAGAACTAAAAAGAGTAATGACTTGGTTTGTAGCCAAGATGAACTTTGATTTGAAGCTTCTTCTTTTATAAGTTACGTGGTTTTGCCATTTCAGCGACGATATACGGAATAATATAGCTCAAAATATACGTATTCATGATAGTCTAACATATGTTTATATTTCGTCTACGTTTAGACGTAGAAGCTAGGCCGTATTTTATAAAATATATTCAGTTTAATAATAACATACAAAACGAAATATGTGCTAAAAAACGGGTACCCCTCACACGGTTCAATAACATTGATCAATATAAAGTCAGTTACGATTTCGTTCATTTTGCTATTTTGTTTAGTTATTGCTAAAAAGCGAAATGAAAACTTTTTACACCAAATTCAGCTTGCTGCAAAATTTGTAATGATTTATGACAGCAGGTAGATCCTTCCAAGCGGGATGTAATTGCACATCATAAAAGGCCGAACTTGGGTTTGTGGTCCGAATAATACGAAATGTTTCATTGAATAAACATTTACCAATAGGATTATTAGCGCATCGGCAGAAAATTTAAACTTTTGAGCCTCAAATTTTAGGATTAGTCCTGGTTTACCCCATTTCTGAGAAATTTGGATATAAATTGGTAGATGATTCTCTGAAATTATGTTTCAAAGCTGAATCACAGGATATTGCTATTAATTGGTTTTCATGTGCCGTTGTCAAGCCAGTAATATTAGTAAGTGTTCCAATCTAATATCTAATAGAAGTCTAATATCCAATATTTATTTTTGTCGGGTACTGGAAAATAATGCCGAAACGAAGTCCTCAAAGCGCGGAGGTGTTTAATCATTTCGTCTTGTACTTGTGTTGGCAACATTGCTCCGCCATAGGATTCCAAAAACGCTGACAGTGTAGGAAAGTGATTAAAGTTTTTTGAATTGTGCTAAGTAAGCGTAGCGATTACGAGACTTTTGGTGGAATTTATATATTAATATTAAATGGTCCACAGATGAGACTACGAACGTCCGTTCGAACTCTGTTACAAATGCAATGTTTTCATAGCAAAAGAACCTTTTGAAGGAAAGCAGAAAGGAAACTGGTTTTATCACTGTACCTACTATAAATCACCTAGTAATTATAAGTATATGCAGCAAACATTAGGATTCGCACTACCTGGAATCTCGACAATTTTAACTTGGCTAAAGATTAATAATTTAACAACGGATTGCAATACATCTTTAGTCAACAAATTGGCAAATAAAGTCAAAACTATGTCCATTGATGAAAAAGAAATATGTAGTTGTCATGTTTGATGAAATAATTTTGAAGAGAGGATTAAATTATAATAAATTTCATGACGTCATTGAAGGATTTGAAGATTTAGGCACATGTGAGGGTAGAAATGAAAAATTAATCTAACGGACGCCTTTTACACCGCTCGCAAGTGCGCTCGTTTTGTAGACACGTGCGAGTGAGACCATACAGAGAGATTCGTGAATTAAATAATGAATCCGCGACACTTGAGTTACCTTTACAAGACTCTCTTTTGACAAATTCAAAACTGTCTTTGCTAAAGACCAGGAAGAAGGTAGAAAAGCGCATTTAGAAAAAATTCAACTTAAACTGGATTCTATATTGTCTGATTACGAGGATGATATTGAGGAGAATGATGAGATTGTTATTGACAATATTCAAAATCTTTGATTCCAAAGGATATAATTGTAGAAAACATAATATTATTTACAACCTGAGTTGAGTTATTTGTAGAAAAGTGTACAAAATTATCTAATAGTTCTTCATGTAAAAATGCCTTATGTAATTTGAACAAGGATGATTTAGAATTACATTTTTCACAAGTAGCGGAGTATACCGCCAGCAAATCAAAGGGAGGATTGAACTTTTCAAAGTCAAATATGTAGCCACGGTATGTTCAATTTTTTTAGAAGAAAAGCTTTGCCAAAATATATATCGTCTATAAATGTTTTCGATGAGATATTGGACGAAATGTGTGACAAAAATGAACTTTCTATCAAAATCTTTCCTTGTGATATTCACAAAAATGACATTTGCCAACTACTGCCCAATATATAATCAATGCCTTAATTCATTCTTGAGTGTTGGCCGGTTCCTCAGCGTGGACACACACCAACGCTGTACTGGTGCTACAAGTTCATGAAATGTTCTATTAATTTTTGAAGGCGCTACTTCCCGGTACTCTAACTTATGGACAAGGCAGAGTGCGGGGTGCGGTGGAGCATTGCCAAGCTTTTACCTGTGGCGGTGAGAGATCTTTCCAATATATAATCAATGCTATATCCGATCTTTAACTTTCAATATTGATACTATGTCAGCGACATCGTTACCACAATAGCTGAACTAAAATCTTACCGATTTTTACCGGTTTCTACTTGACCGCTTTCATCTAGGGGCAGATGAAGAGCCAGCCAGGATTATTTCTTAAGGTTGGAAACGAATGAGTAAAACCTATGCTTACGAATTTCATGACTTTACGAGAATTAGGGAATTTATCGTAAATGTTGCATACATATATTTGTAGATAAAAAAATTATCTGTGTTTCTTGGTAAAAAATTTCCAAATTGGGGGCTAAACAATTTCATAAACTCAAAAACTGTAAGCAAAAAAATGAAAATTTTTGAATAGAAATTTGCTTACCAAGAGACATTAAGGCACCTTTATAGATCACAGATCTGCAATTGTAAATGAAAAGTATTTGTATATAACAACAATATTCATGTAACAGTTTTTATTACCATTACTAGTCAATTTTCATCCGCAAGAGTTCAATGACATTAAAAGAGATGGCGCTGTTTAATTGTGCCATTCTGCTATGGTCTAGTTTACCAGAGCCTGCGCGACGTCACAAATATTAATGAGGTCACATCCGATCACGTTTAGGGCCGCTTTTCAATCGTTGGTTTAGTTCTAGTTAGTAGGTTTCTCTGGAAATGTTTGCAATTTAACCAATCAAAATGCTGCATTTTTAGTTTAACCAGAGGTTTAACTTTAACCAACGATTGAAAAACCGGCCCTAAGAGTGTTTTCCCATAGCTTCGGCGCGCTTTTAAAGTACTGCTAATAGCGAAAGTTAAAGGAAATAATGTACTCCATTGTCTCTTTCTTGTTAGAAATAATGTATATGTTGTCTTTATTTAAATGAGACTGCTTTATATGGGAACAAATATAATTTTTAAAGTTATACATCCGTACGTAACGAAGTCGCAGAACCAAGTGCTTACATCTGACTGCACAACATATAAATGAGGAAACAAATTCATTAGGCGCCTTTACATGTAAAATTGCGCCGTTGCCCCTAGTAACGCAAATTATACTAGCGTAAATTTGATTTTTAATTAGGGCCTGTAAGCCGATCATGGTATTACTTTTAAATCAAAACTTAAAAAGAATTTAACGTATGGTACACACCATGATGACAGATAGACCTACACCCCAGATTCCAATGGTTTTTGTTTTTTTTAACAAATATCAATAAATAAATCCCTAAAGTTATAGTGGCAATTTTATGGATTCTGTACGAATATATACGAATAATATCAAGTCTATTATAAATTGGATAACTCGCTAACAATAACTCTTCGACTCCCTGCTCATTACACACTGACTGCTCCACACCTTGTTCATCTCTCCCGAGCCAGCCAGCAGCGACGAACTATCCAGATGCTGACACCGCATTTCCAGAATTATGAACATTTCCGATTTTAAAAATTAACATAATTATACTGCGTTTTTTAACTAAGTAAAATAATAAAAAAGATGTTTATGCCGGACTCTCGTGTAATATTTTTTCAAGTTTTATATTTGTCTTTTGGTCAGACGTTTGACGTTTTCTATTTTGCGAAGCGTTATTTCAAGAATGTGTTTGATTCGCAGTTCTAAACTTGATCTGCACTCCAACAAAAAAAAATAAAACAGGAAAAGAGTCCAACGTGTGAGGTAATTATGAGTCATGATCAATTGCAACTTTGTCTGTCTAGGCGCGAGTGGTATAAGTCGTTATTTGCGGATTGTTTGCAGATTTTTGTTTGCAGATTGTTGTTTGCAGATTGTTGTTTGCAGTTTATTGTTTGCAGATTGTTCTTTGCAGATTTTTTGTGTTGTTTCCTGAAGTGTATTGTTGCAATGCCGAAAGCTCGCGTTTGTGCAAGCAGGAAAAGAAAATTGTCCTCACATGGAAATTCTTCTTTCTCCAAAAAAAAAAATGTTAATTTTCATCTTAAAAATAATCATAGGGGCGCTAGATAAGGGCATTTTTTATATATACTTAAAAAACTAAAGAGAGGTGCTGGTGATTTCGTTGTGTTCAATGTGTTGTGAAATTAAAACATTAAAATTAAAAATTATTGTTAATATTTTTAATGCAAACAGTGAACGTCAACCTGATGCTACCCAAGATCTCCAACCGTTGATGTTGAAAGAAAAAAAGAACCTTTAGAATAAAATTTTATTAAGAATTCCACTCTAGAGATCTCCAAAACGTGAGTTATTTTGAAAATGGTTCGCCTTGATAGACACACAAAAAATTGTCTGTGTACCTAACTTACCTATCCGTTTGCCGGATTTGACTTACGCTCGTGTTACCATAAACAAAACAAGTAGATAAGGCATAATAAGTAAAATGCTGGTATATTACAGAAAAACAAAAAACAATATAACAGGTTGGTAACACAGTTTGGTTTTCCGAGGTGTTTTCCCAAATATTTAGTCTCCACTTCCTTATAATAAGTTGTATCCAAAATTTAATTCCTTCAGTGCTATTTACAACATTTTAATATCAATTTATCTATATATATAAAGCGAAGTGTCCTCACTGACACACTCATGTATACATTCACTGATTGATAATCACAAATACAGCCCAAACCGTGAGGGCTGGCGACTTGAAATTTTAGACACGGGTGTATCATGTGCCGAAACGAAGTAATATAAGGAGATTTTGCAAAATTCGGTCCGGTTCCTTTGTATTTAAATAAAAACCGAATAAAAACCGGTTAAAATCGGCTCGCGGAGACCGTGTTTTTGTTAGAAGCACGTGTCTAGCCAAAACAACTTCGACGTCGGGCGACCGGTTTACACTTTCACTTTCTGCTTTCCTGATCATACTTTTGCCGTAAATACCTAGCGAGGCGCAGATATTTAATTATAATTTTGATTTCAATTATAATGTCGATCCGTGACTCATTTAAAAATTACCAAACCACTCCAAATTTAATCCGTCTACATTAAACATCGTCAAATATCTCTTACCATTGCAAACTTTACCAAATCAACCCCAAAAAATTCCCGAACAACGCCAAACTGACATAAATTAGATCCGTTATCTTAAATCATCCCTTACCACCCCTTAGCAACCCCAAGTAACTCCAATCACTTTAAAATAAAACAAAATGACACAAACCATAGCAGACTATTTCGAACTCACACACATTATTTCGGCTACCAAAATTCACCCCCAACTACCCCTTACCACCCCAAACTAAGAACAATCACTTTAAAATCACAAAAAATGCTACATCCCATAACAAACTATGCCAAAATCACCTAAATTACTACGGCTACCATAAATCACCCCCAACTACCCCTTACCACCCCAAACTAAGAACAATCACTTTAAAATTACAAAAAATGTTACAAATCATAGCAAACTATGCCAAACTCACCCAAATTACTTCGGCTACCATAAATCACCCCCAACTACCCCTTACCACCCCAAAATAAGCCAATTCACTTTAAAATTACAAAAAATGCTACAAATCTTAGCAAACTATGCCAAAATCACCTAAATTACCACGGCTACCATAAATCACCCCCAACTACCCCTTACCACCCCAAAATAAGCCAATTCACTTTAAAATTACAAAAAATGCTACAAATCTTAGCAAACTATGCCAAAATCACCTAAATTACTACGGCTACCATAAATCACCCCCAACTACCCCTTACCACCCCAAAATAAGCCAATTCACTTTAAAATTACAAAAAATGCTACAAATCTTAGCAAACTATGCCAAAATCACCTAAATTACCACGGCTACCATAAATCACCCCCAACTACCCCTTACCACCCCAAAATAAGCCAATTCACTTTAAAATTACAAAAAATGCTACAAATCTTAGCAAACTATGCCAAAATCACCTAAATTACTACGGCTACCATAAATCACCCCCAACTACCCCTTACCACCCCAAAATAAGCCAAATCACTTTAAAATTACAAAAAATGCTACAAATCTTAGCAAACTATGCCAAAATCACCTAAATTACTACGGCTACCATAAATCACCCCCAACTACCCCTTACCACCCCAAACTAAGAACAATCACTTTAAAATCACAAAAAATGCTACATCCCATAACAAACTATGCCAAAATCACCTAAATTACTACGGCTACCATAAATCACCCCCAACTACCCCTTACCACCCCAAACTAAGAACAATCACTTTAAAATTACAAAAAATGTTACAAATTATTGCAAACTATGCCAAACTCACCCAAATTACTTCGGCTACCATAAATCACCCCCAACTACCACTTACCACCCCAAAATAAGCCAATTCACTTTAAAATTACAAAAAATGCTACAAATCTTAGCAAACAATTCCAAACTCATCTAAATTACTTCGGCTACCATAAATCACCCCCAACTACCCCTTACCACTCCAAACTAAGAACAATCACTTTAAAATTACAAAAAATGCTACAAATCTTAGCAAACTATGCCAAAATCACCTAAATTACTACGGCTACCATAAATCACCCCCAACTACCCCTTACCACCCCAAAATAAGCCAATTCACTTTAAAATTACAAAAAATGCTACAAATCTTAGCAAACTATGCCAAAATCACCTAAATTACTACGGCTACCATAAATCACCCCCAACTACCCCTTACCACCCCAAACTAAGAACAATCACTTTAAAATCACAAAAAATGCTACATCCCATAACAAACTATGCCAAAATCACCTAAATTACTACGGCTACCATAAATCACCCCCAACTACCCCTTACCACCCCAAACTAAGAACAATCACTTTAAAATTACAAAAAATGTTACAAATTATTGCAAACTATGCCAAACTCACCCAAATTACTTCGGCTACCATAAATCACCCCCAACTACCACTTACCACCCCAAAATAAGCCAATTCACTTTAAAATTACAAAAAATGCTACAAATCTTAGCAAACAATTCCAAACTCATCTAAATTACTTCGGCTACCATAAATCACCCCCAACTACCCCTTACCACTCCAAACTAAGAACAATCACTTTAAAATTACAAAAAATGTTACAAATCATAGCAAACTATGCCAAAATCACCTAAATTACTACGGCTACCATAAATCACCCCCAACTACCCCTTACCACCCCAAACTAAGCCAAATCACTTTAAAATTACAAAAAATGCTACAAACCATAGCAAAACTATGCCAAACTCACCCACATTACTTCGGCTATCATAAATCACCCCCAACTACCCCTTACCACTCCAAACTAAGCCAAATTACTTTAAAATTACAAAAAATGCTACAAACCATAGCAAACTATGTCAAACTCACTTAAATTACTTCGGCTACCATAAATCACCCCCAACTACCCCTTACCACCCCAAAATAAGCCCAATCACTTTAAAATTAGAAAAAATGCTACAAACCATAGCAAAACTATGCCAAACTCACCCACATTACTTCGGCTATCATAAATCACCCCCAACTACCCCTTACCACCCCAAACTAAGCCAAATCACTTTAAAATTACAAAAAATGCTACAAACCATAGCAAACTATGTCAAACTCACTTAAATTACTTCGGCTACCATAAATCACCCCCAACTACCCCTTACCACCCCAAAATAAGCCCAATCACTTTAAAATTAGAAAAAATGCTACAAACCATAGCAAAACTATGCCAAACTCACCCAAATTACTTCGGCTATCATAAATCACCCCCAACTACCCCTTACCACCCCAAACTAAGAACAATCACTTTAAAATTACAAAAAATGCTACAAACCATAGCAAACTATGCCAAATTCACCCAAATTACTTCGGCTACCATAAATCACCCTCAAATACCCCTTACAACCCAAACTAAGCCAAATCACTTTAAAATTACAAAAAATGATACAAACCATAGCAAACTATGCCAAACTTACCCAAATTACTTCGGCTATCATAAATCACCCCCAACTACCCCTTACCACCCCAAACTAAGCCAAATCACTTTAAAATTACAAAAAATTCTACAAACCATAGCAAACTATGTCAAACTCACTTAAATTACTTCGGCTACCATAAATCACCCCCAACTACCCCTTACCACCCCAAACTAAGCCAAATCACTTTAAAATTACAAAAAATGATACAAACCATAGCAAACTATGCCAAATTCACCCAAATTACTTCGGCTACCATAAATCACCCCCAACTACCCCTTACCACCCCAAACTAAGCCAAATCACTTTAAAATTACAAAAAATGATACAAACCATAGCAAACTATGCCAAATTCACCCAAATTACTTCGGCTACCATAAATCACCCCCAACTACCCCTTACCACCCCAAACTAAGCCAAATCACTTTAAAATTACAAAAAATGATACAAACCATAGCAAACTATGCCAAATTCACCCAAATTACTTCGGCTACCATAAATCACCCCCAACTACCCCTTACCACCCCAAACTAAGAACAATCACTTTAAAATTACAAAAAATGCTACAAACCATAGCAAACTATGCCAAATTCACCCAAATTACTTCACCCTCAAATACCCCTTACAACCCAAACTAAGCCAAATCACTTTAAAATTACAAAAAATTCTACAAACCATAGCAAACTATGTCAAACTCACTTAAATTACTTCGGCTACCATAAATCACCCCCAACTACCCCTTACCACCCCAAACTAAGCCAAATCACTTTAAAATTACAAAAAATGATACAAACCATAGCAAACTATGCCAAACTCACCCAAATTACTTCGGCTATCATAAATCACCCCCAACTACCCCTTACCACCCCAAACTAAGAACAATCACTTTAAAATTACAAAAAATGCTACAAACCATAGCAAACTATGCCAAATTCACCCAAATTACTTCGGCTACCATAAATCACCCTCAAATACCCCTTAAAACCCAAACTAAGCCAAATCACTTTAAAATTACAAAAAATTCTACAAACCATAGCAAACTAAGCCAAACTCACCAAAATTACTTCGGCTACCATAAATCACCCCCAACTACCCCTTACCACCCCAAACTAAGCCAAATCACTTTAAAATTACAAAAAATGATACAAACCATAGCAAACTATGCCAAATTCACCCAAATTACTTCGGCTACCATAAATCACCCCCAACTACCCCTTACCACCCCAAACTAAGCCAAATCACTTTAAAATTACAAAAAATGATACAAACCATAGCAAACTATGCCAAATTCACCCAAATTACTTCGGCTACCATAAATCACCCCCAACTACCCCTTACCACCCCAAACTAAGCCAGATCACTTTAAAATTACAAAAAATGATACAAACCATAGCAAACTAAGCCAAACTCACCAAAATTACTTCGGCTACCATAAATCACCCCCAACTACCCCTTACCACCCCAAACTATGCCAAATCACTTTAAAATTACAAAAAATGATACAAACCATAGCAAACTATGCCAAATTCACCCAAATTACTTCGGCTACCATAAATCACCCCCAACTACCCCTTACCACCCCAAACTAAGCCAAATCACTTTAAAATTACAAAAAATGATACAAACCATAGCAAACTAAGCCAAACTCACCAAAATTACTTCGGCTACCATAAATCACCCCCAACTACCCCTTACCACCCCAAACTAAGCCAAATCACTTTAAAATTACAAAAAATGATACAAACCATAGCAAACTATGCCAAATTCACCCAAATTACTTCGGCTACCATAAATCACCCCCAACTACCCCTTACCACCCCAAACTAAGCCAAATCACTTTAAAATTACAAAAAATGATACAAACCATAGCAAACTATGCCAAATTCACCCAAATTACTTCGGCTACCATAAATCACCCCCAACTACCCCTTACCACCCCAAACTAAGCCAGATCACTTTAAAATTACAAAAAATGATACAAACCATAGCAAACTATGCCAAACTCACCCAAATTACTTCGGCTATCATAAATCACCCCCAACTACCCCTTACCATGCCAAACTAAACCCAATCACTTTAAAATTACAAAAGATGATACAAACCATAGCAAACTATGCCCAACTCACCCAAATTACTTCCGGCTACCATAAATCAACCTCAATTACCCCTTACCACCCCAAACTATGCCAAATCACTTTAAAATTACAAAAAATGATACAAACCATAGCAAACTATGCCAAATTCACCCAAATTACTTCGGCTACCATAAATCACCCCCAACTACCCCTTACCACCCCAAACTAAGCCAAATCACTTTAAAATTACAAAAAATGATACAAACCATAGCAAACTAAGCCAAACTCACCAAAATTACTTCGGCTACCATAAATCACCCCCAACTACCCCTTACCACCCCAAACTATGCCAAATCACTTTAAAATTACAAAAAATGATACAAACCATAGCAAACTATGCCAAATTCACCCAAATTACTTCGGCTACCATAAATCACCCCCAACTACCCCTTACCACCCCAAACTAAGCCAAATCACTTTAAAATTACAAAAAATGATACAAACCATAGCAAACTAAGCCAAACTCACCAAAATTACTTCGGCTACCATAAATCACCCCCAACTACCCCTTACCACCCCAAACTAAGCCAAATCACTTTAAAATTACAAAAAATGATACAAACCATAGCAAACTATGCCAAATTCACCCAAATTACTTCGGCTACCATAAATCACCCCCAACTACCCCTTACCACCCCAAACTAAGCCAAATCACTTTAAAATTACAAAAAATGATACAAACCATAGCAAACTATGCCAAATTCACCCAAATTACTTCGGCTACCATAAATCACCCCCAACTACCCCTTACCACCCCAAACTAAGCCAGATCACTTTAAAATTACAAAAAATGATACAAACCATAGCAAACTATGCCAAACTCACCCAAATTACTTCGGCTATCATAAATCACCCCCAACTACCCCTTACCATGCCAAACTAAACCCAATCACTTTAAAATTACAAAAGATGATACAAACCATAGCAAACTATGCCCAACTCACCCAAATTACTTCCGGCTACCATAAATCAACCTCAATTACCCCTTACCACCCCAAACTAGGCCCAATCACTTTAAAATTACAAAAAATGCCACAAACCATAGCAAACTATGCCAAACTCACACAAATTACTTCGGCTACCATAAATCACCCCCAACTACCCCTTACCACCCCAAACTAAGCCCAATCACTTTAAAATTCCAAAAAATGGTACAAACCTTAGCAAACTAAACCAAACTCACCTAACTTACTTTGGCTACCATAAATCACCCCCAACTACCCCTTACCACCCCAAACTAAGACCCATCACTTTAAAATTAGAAAAAATTCTACAAACCATAGCAAAACTATGCCAAACTTACCTAACTTACTTCAACTACCATAAATCACCCCCAACTACCACCCAAAACTAAGCCCAATCACTTTAAAATTAGAAAAAATGCTACAAACTATAGCAAAACTATACCAAACTCACCCAAATTACTTCGGCTACCATAAATCAACCCCAACTACCCCTTACCACCTTAAACTAAGCCCAATCACTTTAAAATTATAAAAAATGCTACAAACCATAGCAAACTATGCCAAATTCACCCAAATTACTTCGGCTACCATAAATCACCCTCAAATACCCCTTACAACCCAAACTAAGCCCACTAATTATGTCATAAAATTCCTTACTATTAAGCAAAGTCTTCATTAATTGTTCCTCTATTGCAATCGTTGACAAGTTGATTAAGCGAGATTTGCAAGTACAAGTTCGACTAAATGTTTTAATTCTTTTTAAGATGGAAAAAACGTACTGTTGCAGACTTTGTAGGCCAAAAATCATAAAATATTAAGAAATATCTGCATCTAAAATATATTGTTTGGACTAATAGACGTTATTCTGAATATTAAATATGCTGATAAAAATTTTGATTCTCTTCCACCTTCCAATAAATAATTATTCCAGTTGAGATGCAAACATAAACTTATGTTCTGAATTGCAACACGCTGACAGGGCAAGCCCTATCTTCTTAACATGCGTGCATTTACATCGCAAATAATAACGACTTTTTCTCCATTGTATAAAGAGCTCTATGGTTTTTAATTTTAAAGCGGTGTAAGCGCTAGATTTTCGTTAAAATATCTAAAAATTCATAATTTTGCAATTGAATTGCAGAACTAATTTTGTGTTCGATAGTAAATTTATACTTGGAGTGGCACTGCTAACCCTGCCACCCCTGATGAGCCCCACTGTTGACTACTCTCCTTTCAGGAAAATTCTTGAAATAAACGGCAAAATAATTTAGGTCGCCTGGATGTGAAAATATCACTGTGTAGTAAGTTCAGACTGACGAGTGAAAAAAACCGCTTTCATACAGAAACGAAATCATATGGAACACTTGAAATTTCGATATTTGTTTGTAATTCGTCACAGGTCCATGAAGGAATGCATGTTAATCTAAACAAGTGTTAGTTTGTCGGAGAGGCCGAATAAGATTTTTTCATCCACCACATTCCCGTCAAAATAATTATTTACTTTAGAATGTTCATTTTTCTAATTCATTTCGTGAAAATAATGACGGGCCATACGAGTACACCTTTGCGAGTATTATTTGGTATATACAAATTAATCTCTTTTGTTAGCCAAATTGTTTTAACACGCACTAGGCACGTGCACCTAATATAATTGTAAAAATTGCTGCTTCAGCGGCTGAAACGCTAGTACTCAAAGTCGCCAAGGTCGAGGCGACGCATCAGTATTAAAAGTTCTATCGCTATTAAATAAATTATTTTAATATAATATTCCCGATTTGTTCTTGCCGTTAACCAAACATTACCATCGTCGTACCGGACCCCACTTATATTCGTACGCTAATTTTTACGTTCAGTTAATGATAGTGGTGTATTTGTTTTTCACCAAACCTGCCCCGGCTGAAATCCGAAATTTGCAGCGTTGGACCAGACTTTACTGACTTTAATACGCGTTTTACACTATTTATTTTACGTAAATACGTTGTGTTCATTATTGCATCATTTAAAACTAAGATGGAGCAGTTTGAAAATCTAGCAGATTACAAATACCACACCGTATAATTTTCGTGAAAGCTGATGAAAATTGTCTTTTTTACTATCTGTGGTAATGGTATTGAAATTTTAATACTGGAAAGGGAGCTCAAAAGGTTCTCACTTTAATTGTTCAACAAGTTGCGGCCAGGTTTTAATAACTTTGTGCAGCTCAAAAGGAGATATTTATGCTGAAGAGTTTGTTTATTCTGAAAATAAGTCAAAATCATCTACATACTGTTCTGCTGTGAGATGACTGTAGCAGGAGAAATGTTTCCATTGTCTTTTCAACTTTATCATAACATTATCTGCTAATTTGTAAACTTCGATTTTCCCGAAAATTTTCTAACATTAATTTCGATTTCCTGGAATCGCTTATAGAACACCTCCAAACTGCGTCTTTGCCTAAAGAGTCTATTCGAGATTTTTCATCTGATATCAACCAAGATATCCTCTTTTTCCAAATCATATACCCGGTCAAGTACCCGGTCCTGGCAATGCAGGTTAATTTCAGCAAATTTGTTTATTTTGTGATGGGAAAAGTAGAGCATTCCTGTTTAATTGTATTATAATGTCGATTAGTCTACATCACCAATACACCACTTTTGTCAACACTGCGTTTATTTAATCTACGTCCGGGCAACGCCGGGTACATTCAGCTAGTTTTAATATATTTTAAATATTTTATTTATTATATAGTACTTTGAATGAAGAGTTATGTGTTGACAAAGAAGTGGCCCAACAATTTTCCAACTGAAAAACCTCAGTCAGTTCTAGTTTAGCTCCACGACACTATCGTCCACGGCACGAAGACAAACCGCAATTGCTGACTTTTACTGTAACTCCTGCTCTCATTATATCGCCCGCACTAAACAACCACATTATAATAATTATAAATACACAACAAATAATAAGTAAGTGAAAAATAAAGAATATGATTATTTATTGGCGCTGTGTTTTTATTTACTACTTAGTTTCGGAGATAATGAAGTTATTTTACGTTCAATTTTGATATTTTTCACATAAACAAACACGAATCATACTTTTATCTAGAAAAACATGTATGCAACATATACGAAAAATTACATAAGTACTTTTCATAAAATCATGAAATTCGTAAGCTCTGCATAGTGAAGGTTTTACTAATTCGTTTCCAACCGTGTTGCCTTCAAATTTTAGAAGTTAAAAAAATGAATTCCTCTTTGAAAATATATTTTAAATTTAATAAATTAAATAAATAACTAAAAGTTTAGAGCGGCTGCCGCCAAAACTTCCACGTCGCCCATTCTCCTCGGCTTGATAAACTGAACAATCGGGAAGTGTGTAAACGGGTTTTGGGAACGAACGCCGAATGCAGTCGCGAATGTCAGCGAGTGACGAGCCGAACCACGAGCGCAAATGTGTAAAAGCTACATTTTAGATTATTTTTACCACGCACCATCTATGATAATTTTTAATTGGCTTAAAAGTGTGAAACTGAGCTAAATTAACTGGCATTGAACTAGTATCGACCTCTATCGGCCAAGAAAAATTTTTGTTTGTCGTGTTCGACCCTTAAAAAATGGTAATCTTGAAAACGACAAGTCGTAGAGGAATAATTTTGGTCTCATTTGGAAGATAATGTTACTGCGGGTATAATAGGAGATTATGTAGCAAAAATAAGTTAAATTAAACTGTACAGGTTGATGACAAGTTTCTACCTTTTTTTAACTTAGCAATATCTTTTGATTGGTTGCTTTAATCAGCTTCAAAAGTTCCTATTATAACGAATGGGGTTTCCAGATTAGATTACCATTCATCATTTTCTGATCCGTGGCGTAGTTTTTGAGATTACCATTTTTTACAGTGCTTATGTTTTGAAGGGCGAGCGGGTGAGTGGGAACGGGGGTACGCAACTGTGAGACGCCGTCCTTAACCACGCTGGGCGCGGAGACGTCGATGGTAAGATGGGGAAGAGACGACGTCGACGAAAGAACGTCGAAACGACAGAAGAAGAACGAAGAGAAACGAAAACTGGGAGAGCCCAGAACGAACGAACGAACGAACAGCCAGACAGAAAAAGAAAAACCCTGCGGAAAACGAACAAATTACAAACGGTTCTCCCGGAAAAGCGGGACAGGACGACAACTCACCACTTGCAGACGTGGGTCTTTTCTACGGCACGGCTCTGGACAACCGTCTCGTCTCAGCCGAATTGATCCGCAGATACGATTGAGCGGTGACCCAAAAACGTGTAATTTCCTACACCACTAAACCGGGGGTCACCGTCGTATTCGGATGTCTCGTATTCGGATGAGAGAGCGTGTTGGTTTGACGGCGACGCAGCACACAATGCCGTTTGTCGTGTCTAAAGGTGGGACGTTATTTTGGTAACGTTATTTTGGAACGTTATTTTACGATAACGTAGTAACGCGTTCCAGAACTACAAGATAACGCGTTCCTTGGGAACGGCGTTCCACATTCACGGTAAAGGTGGGCAGTTCGTGAACGAACTAGTTCGTTTGAACTATTCACTTCACTGAATCAAATGACTCATTCCTACTTTTCATACTGAATCATTCACTTCGAACTAAACTTCCGACCGACCGACTGACTAAGAAAAATAAAAATTATTCACGAATCATGATTTTCACAGATATAAAAATAACACAGTGTATTTAACTTTGTTGTTGAATTTGTCAACTCACAAAAAAGCGATCAAGTAAAATCATTCGTGTAGTGAGTGAGTGACATGTGACTCGGGGCCCTATTCTTGACCGTTCGACTTGTGAGTGAGAGCGTTTTCACACACACCGACAAAATCGGTGTCGGTTCCGACACCGATGTCGAATTTAATGTAACCAAATGGGTGCTTTCACACACAGTCCGATCCGGCAGAAATGTCGGTGCTGGCTCCGACACCGACAAATGCAGTCGGTCTTGAACTCGACAAATCGGATGTCGGACCGACCTCCGATTTGTCGATTTCAATGCTTTCTTATGCACACTTTCACACAGGAGTCGGTGTCGGAAGACTGTTTGTTAAATTTTATTTCAATTATTTGCAAATTCATCCGATGTTACTTAAAATATATAAGTAGCATGAAATAATTCGAACACGAACAATATATTGACGTCCCATAGCCTCATACAGAAATAAGAAATGACTCAACAGGGGCGCGTTAATTTCATTTTAAAATAAAAAACTATATAATAATAAATACTCAAAAACACTTTCAACACTAATATTTCGAAACACACCAAAAGGGTTTAAAAGCAATTTATTTTTTATTTATTACAATATTTAGTAGATTGTAAATCTTTTAAGATACAAATAATGGTATAACAGATGGCTTTTACTTTTACTTTAGGATGTTATTTGTAACGGGATTTTGAAAAAAATCATCTGCTATTTTTTTCCAATTTTCTTCTGTTGGTTGTGGAAGGAATTCGTTTTTTAGTAAGCTCCACAAGCAGTTGCACACCAGCGATACAATTTTACTTATTGTGCTTATTCCAATTCTGTAGTAGTAATGGAGATTGGTAAAGGTTGCTCCAGAGGCAAGATATCTAAAATTTAAAAACACTATTAAGTTAATTGAATGACGTTTGAAGAAAGCTAAGTAATGTAAATTTTGTCGTAAAATGGTCCAGTATTTTTCTTAATTTTTACACACAATTATTTCACAACTTGTCTAATTTTAGGATGAGGGCAAATTATTTTTTAACTCTATTTTTATGTTGTAGCTGAAATAATCACCGGGAAATGGCAAAATATCCGTGATTCTTTTGTCAGATCTTTAAAACGTAAATCTGGCCAAGCATCAGCAAAAAATATATTTATTTTGACAACTTGACCTTTTTACTAAAAGTGGTACAATCAGATGATACACAGTCAAGTATAGATGATCCGCAGTATGGCCAGCAATCACAAATACCAGAAACCCAAGGCGAAAGAGATGCAGAGAGCGACATAGAAATGCAATCCCAAAACATTACCAGAGCAAGAGACACACCGAAAAAGGCTCGTTTGCAAGAAGAAGTTGACTGAAAAATTTTAAAAGCTTTGGAAAAGCCACCTGATGCTGATGAAGCATTCTGTGATGTTTGGTTGAGGTTAGGGGAGAACATCTCAAGACGATGACTGGTTTCAAACTAAACTTTATTATAGTGAATGTAACTATGTACAAAAGAGTAGTATGTTAAGTTGCCTATAGTCTACGTATGTAACATCTTCCTTTTTTTTTTTTTTTTAATACAATTCAAAGTATTCAAATTTCTTAGGGGGTATTCTATTTGTACATCTTCTTTCCGTAGTTACATTTTGTTTTGTTTGGTCTGCGTCGGGTTGTGTCAGGTCTGTGTCAGTGTCATAAACATAATTTCTTATTCTATTGTAATTAAGATTGGGTGATGGAAATTGTGTTTCATGTGTTGATTTAATGTAATGTGAATTTCTGATAACACATTTCCCATCTTCCTTTTCTAATTTATATGTCCTATCTCTTATTTTACAAATAATTTTACCTAAATCCCATAATTCCTTTGGTTTATTTTGGTATCTTACTAACATACCTGGTTTGAATTCGTTTACCTTATTTTGACAGTTTCTATTGTAATATTGTTTAGATTTATTTCTGTTTTGATTTAATTTAATATGGTATTTCGATTTGCTTATGACTTCTGGTTCAAATTTATGGTCTGGCATGGGCATATGGTCTCTGAGATGTCGACTCATTAGAATTTGAGCTGGTGAAAATAGTGAATTTTGAACTGGAGCGTTTCTCAATGCTAATAGGACCAGGTGAAAATCTGAATGATCTTTGAGAGTTTTGTTTAACATTTTTTTGATTGTCTGAATCGTTCTTTCTGCTTGACCGTTAGACTGTTGATGGTGTGGTGATGAATTTATCAAAGTAAAGTTCCACTCTTTTGAAAATTGTTCGTATTCTTTGCTTCTTAGTTGGCTACCACTATCTGATATTACAATTTTAGGTATGCCATCACGTGCGAATATAGACTTTAATTTATTTATAACATTGTTGGATGTCATATTATTGTTCAGGTCTAAAACTTCTGGATACTTGGAATAATAGTCAACAACTAGCAGGAAAATTTTGTTTTTTACTTGAAAAATGTCAATTCCTACTTTTTGCCAGGGTTTCTTGATGATGTCATGTGATTTTAGTGGCTCCTTTATATTGGAATTTTTGTATTGATTGCAAATGTGGCATCTTTTTATAAAAGCTTCTATTTCTTCTGAAAAATTGGGCCAGTACACAGAGTTCCTTGCTCTTTGAATTGATTTGTTGATCCCCATATGGCCTGTGTGAATGCTATCTAGTATTTCTGGTCTCAATAATTTAGGAACAATTAATTGATGTCCTTTATATAGCAATCCATTTCTTCCTGTTGTTATTTCAGATCTGATTTTATGGAAGTGCTTTATTTCAGTGTTTATGTGTTTGGTGTCCTTTGGCCAACCATTGTTTATAAATTGTTTTAATGAATTTAGATCATCATCTGAATTTGTTATTTGTATGAATTTATTTAATTTATTATCCGTGAAGCTTATATTCTTTTCTATTATTGTGATTAGCATTTCAAGGTCTAAGTTGTCGTTATATTCTAATTTTGAATAGTTTCTTGAAAGATTATCTGCGATTACTAATTCCTTTCCTGGTTTGTAAATTAATTTGATGTCATATTTTTGGAGTGAGAGAAGCATTCTTTGCAAACGAGCTGGACATGAATTTAGAGGTTTGTTGATTATGGATATCAGTGGTTTATGATCGGTCTCTACAGTGAATTGTGTACCATATATATACTGATAAAATTTATCAACACCAAAGCATATCGCGAGTAGTTCTTTTTCAATTTGTGCGTAATTTTGTTGAGTTTGCGTCATAGCTCTGGATGCGTATGCACAAGGACGGTTTTCTTGTAACAGAACTGCTCCTAAGCCATTTTTTGAAGCATCCACTGAAATTGTGGTGGGTTTAATTGGATCGTAATATTGTAAAACAGGTTCTTTAGCAATTATTTCTTTTAATTCATTCATGGCTGACGTGTGTTGTTCTTGCCAAATAAATTCGTTGTTGTCTTTTAGCAATTGTCTTAATATGTGAGTTTTTTCTGATAGATTTGGAATAAATTTGCAGACATAGGTTACAAGTCCAAGAAAACATTGCAGTTCTTTTTTGTTTCTGGGAGTTTGAATATCATGAATTGCTTGTATTTTGTCATAATCTATGTGGATTCCATTTTTATTTAATTTATAACCTAGATATTTAATTTCTTGTAAGCCTATTTTGCATTTGTCTAATCTGAATTTTATGTTTTGATTTTTTGCCGTTTCTAATACCTTTTTCAAGATTTCGTCATGTTCTTCGCGTGTGGGTGCATGTATCAATATATCGTCTATATATATTTCAACACCTTTAATTGTAAATATGTTTTGGAAGTGTTCTTGAAAAACTTCACTCGCAGTTTTAATACCATAAGGTAGTCTTGTAAATTTATATCTGCCTAATGGTGTACCGAAGGTACATAAATTGCTTGATTCTTCATCTAGAGGAACATTCCAAAATGCGCTTGTTGCATCTAGTGTTGTAAAGTAACGTGAATTTCTTAATTTTGTTGTTATTTCGTCTATGTTTGACAGTTTGAATGGTTGAGAAATTATTGCTTTGTTCAGTTCTCTTGGGTCTAAGCATAATCTTAGTGTTTTGTCTGATTTTTTAATTAGTACGAATGAATTTAACCATTCAGTTGGACCATGTGCTCTTGTTATTATACCTAATTTTTCTAAATTGTTGATACACTTTTTGAATTCAGGCTGCAACGGAATCGGAACGCTTCTTATAGGTTGTACTATTGGTTTTACACCTTCCCGAATTCTAATGTGATATAATTTGTCGAGCTTGCCAATGCCTTCAAATAAATTTGAATATTCCTTGATTAATTTGTCATAGTTTGTGTTTGTTTCTACATTATTTACGTCTAGTAAATTATTATTTATTTGAATTAAGCCTAATTTTAAACACGTTTCTAAGCTAAGGATCGACCCGTTGTTTCCTTGATCTATGTAAAATTTAATAACATGAGGATTTCCATTGAATTCAACTCTTATGTCTCGTGTACCTAATATCGGTATGCTTTGCTTAGTGAATGTTAATAATTTGTCATTTGATTTAATTAATTCATTAGTGTTGAATCCAAGTTTCTTATAGACAATTTCAGGTAGTATGTTAACTGATGCACCTGTATCAACTTTGAAATTTACAATTTGTTTGTTTATTTGTATGTCAACTGTGCTTTTTTTATTACTTGCCTGACATATTGTGTCTACGACTAAATTATTTACTTGTAAATTTTTGTTTCTTGCTTTGCAAAGATTTTGGAAGTGCCCTAGCTTTAAACATTTGTGACATTGCTTACCATAAGCTGGACATTCATTTATTTTGTGATTGAAACCACATCTTGTGCAATTTTGGATCATCTTGGTGTTTTGAAGTGGTTTTTTTCCATGTTTCTTCTCTGGCGTTTGTGTCTGGTATCTCTGGTGATGTGTGGTGGCTTCCAGATTGTTTTTGTAATTTGGACCTTTTCTTTTTCCCAAAGCGTTGATTTCTTGGTGAGTTGTTGTCGGAGTGTTCATTTCCATCAGTTGTTTTCTTGCATTTTCTGTTATTAAGCAGGTTTCCACCGCTTTGTCCAGGGTCAGGTTTTCCATTTGTAGTAATTTTTCCTTTGTTGGTTCATCCTTGATGCCAACTATTAACATTAATGTAATTAGTTCATTTCGTAGGTCACCCAGTTCACATTGATTTGCCCTGTTACTTAGTTTTGTCACAAATTCTTGGGTTTTTTCGTTGCCTTGCCTCATTGTAATGAATTTGTACCTCTCGTAGTTAAGATTCTTCTTGGGAACAAAATGAGCTTCAAATTTATTCTTTAGAATTTCGATGTTGTCTTATCATTTTCTTCAAAACTTAGGCTGTTGTAGATCTTTACTGCTTCTCGTCCCATAAGATGTAGAAGTAAAGCACACTGCACCTTTTCTGGATTTTTGTTGGTTTCCATAGCCATTGCGTAGATTTCGAATTCTTGTCTCCACGTTTTCAGTTTTCCGCCAAATTCCCGGTCATCTCCATAGGTAGTAAAGATGGGAATAACGGTTCCAGGCTCGGAACGAGTTATTCGTTATCGTTCTTTATAAATAACGTTCCAAAATAACGTTACCAATAACTTGTACCCGCTGGAACGATGTCTGGCGACTGCATCCGAATACTAGACGAACAAAATAACGTTCCCAGTTCTTGCTAACGTTATTACCGCCAGCAAAGATTATCCAAATACGCATATGCACTAATCAAAATAACTAAATAATATATAACTACTAAAGTTTTAAAAATAAAGTTCGAGCCGAACCAAGAACGAATAAAGTTTGATTATTTTGTCTTCACTCTGATACTCTGATTTTCATTTCGTTTTTGTACTGTAGTGAATACTACCATTGTTTTATATATTGGAAAGATCTCTCACCGCCACAGGTAAAAGCTTGGCAATGCTCCACCGCACCCCGCACTCTGCCTTGCCCATAAGTTAGAGTACCGGGAAGTAGCGCCTTCAAAAATTAATAGAACATTTCATGAACTTGTAGCACCAGTACAGCGTTGGTGTGTGTCCACGCTGAGGAACCGGCCAACACTCAAGAGTGAATTAAGGCATTGATTATATATTGGGCAGTAGTTGGCAAATGTCATTTTTGTGAATATCACAAGGAAAGTTTTTGATAGAAAGTTCATTTTTGTCACACATTTCGTCCAATATCTCATCGAAAACATTTATAGACGATATATATTTGGGCAAAGCTTTTCTTCTAAAAAAATTGAACATACCGTGGCTACATATTTGACTTTGAAAAGTTCAATCCTCCCTTTGATTTGCTGGCGGTATACTCCACTACTTGTGAAAAATGTAATTCTAAATCATCTTTGTTCAAATTACATAAGGCATTTTTACATGAAGAACTATTAGATAATTTTGTACACTTTTCTACAAATAAATCAACTCAGGTAGTAAATAATATTATGTTTTCTACAATTATATCCTTTGGAATCAAAGATTGTGAAATATTGTCAATAACAATCTCATCATTCTCCTCAATATCATCCTCGTAATCAGACAATATAGAATCCAGTTTATGTTGAATTTTTTCTAAATGCGCTTTTCTACCTTCTTCCTGGTCTTTAGCAAAGACAGTTTTAAATTTGTCAAAAGAGAGTCTTGTAAAGGTAACTCAAGTTTCGCGGATTCATTATTTAATTCACGAATCTCTCTGTGTGGTCTGGTCTCTCAGTAACATTTCTATCAGTGTTTTGATGACTTTAGAGACAAACATTTAGAAAAATAAAAGAATCATATTGCAGAGAATTGAATATACTTTCAGGAGGTATAAATTTGATTTCAGTAGATGGACCACACGTGGAGTTCTCGCTTCTCAGCTTAAAATTTGAAACTCCATAAGAGCTTCGTTTGAACTCTCTCTTAAAACATTATCTACAATACATTTGAATACATACAAAATCTCATCAAGTAAGAATAAAAATCCTGAAACCCTGTAAAATTATATTCGACTACCTGCTTAATTTTGTGTTGGTTCCGGGAAGGCTTGCATTTGTTTATCTCATTTATTACTAAAGACCCATTGGACAAAACTACTACTACTACACTACACTAAATTAGTTTAATTTTTTACAAAATATGAGTGTTGAAAATGTTTGATAATGTATTTAATGGGCCACTTCCTCTAAGAGAGAGTATAAAAAACCAAGATCGTTTAGAACGGTTAAGTCTTTGTTGATAAATACGTATTAAAACATTATTCTAGAGTATATTTGAATACATATATACAATATTTTAACAAGATAGAATGAAAATCCTAAAACCCTCTAAACGTTTAAAATTATATGCGACTACCTGCTTAATTTCGTGTTGGCTGGCCTTCGGTTCCTGGAAGGATTGCATTTATTATCTCATTCATTACCCAGCTATCCTACCAGATTCAATGGACAAACCCACTATTACTACAATACTACACTAAACTACAATTGTTGATAAATTTACAAATTTTCAGCATTGAAAATGTTTTGTAATTGTTTTTAATGAGTCACTTTCTGTAAGAGAATGTATAACAGTAACTTCTTGATTCAAACAATTAAATACATCAAATTTGGTGTTATTATACAAAGTCACGCGGCACGATTGAAGGCGGTGTCGCAGAATTTGTAGGTCTGTTCATACGGCTAACCGGCGAAATCCCTTCCGTGATAAAACTTAAAGTTTTTTGTCCACCGAAAGACACAGAGTTAGTGCGCAATGTAAGATAAAATAAAAATATTCTGCTCATCCATTAAAAACCAAACTTTTAATATCAGGGCAGTTTAATAATTTTTAATTTTATTATGAATAAGATAACTAAGGTAATATCCTAACATTTTTTTAAATTACTACCAAATGTCTATCGAATCATTCGAGTAATTTGTTGCAAAGATTTGTATTGTCTACGCAATGCCTGAAAGAACGACCCAGAATTGGTTTATTAAATTAAAAAATGGCAAATTTGACCGCAAGGACGCGGAACGCTCGGATCGACCGTCGGAGTTTGATGAAGAGCGATTGAATCAGCTTATTTAGGAATATTTGCGCCAATCGACTAGAAAAATGACTCAGCAGATAGAATGCGATCAATAGTCCGCCATTTGTATTTGCATTCAATTTTAAAAATGGCTAAGTAACTTATGCATCAATACAATCATTTAGTGCCTCCGTTTCTTTCTGCTAAAAGTCGTCCAATGGTCCCCTCCATGATCCTCTCCAGCTTTGGGATCTGCCCACAGCTCCTTCCCCATCAATAAAAGTATTGCTGGTTGCAGCCACACTTTAGCATTTAAATCGCATAATATATGTCCTCCGCTGTACAAAAGAGTTGTATGTTAAGTTGCCTATAGTCTACGTATGTAACACATTCTTCTTATCAATTTTACCTTTTGTCCGAAAAATGTCTGACGAGGACAAATTAAAATTCCGCATGAAGGTAATGCAATTAATTACAGAAAGCACCAGGCGTAGAAATAACCAGACATCAACTTCTTCACATACTTCAACACTATTTTCAAATCAACCTTTTGCATTTCCACGTTATTTGCATCAAGAAAATCAGCAAATCAGCAAGGGGACCGGCAGAGGTGTGGTACCGAAGTTTACCTTCGCGTGTATTCACCTGGCCAGAGTGGCGGAAAATGCTTACTGAAAACTTTATACCTAAACGAAATCTCAATGAGGCGTTAAAAACTATGATGGCTTGTGAAGCTAAACCGGGCGCGTCTTTGTATGAATATACTTTCGAAAAATTAGCGTTAATAAACAAATTGAATATTCCTCTTATAAATGAGGATAAAGTTAATTTAATTCTTGGAGGTATTAGTAACGAACAGACGCGATTTTCTGTTGAGGCAGCTGGTATTACGGAGCCACATATTTTGGCAGCGCATTTTAAGATGTTTGAGCAAAGGTCAATAATTAAACCAATCATTAAATCTTATGATTCGACTACAGCTTCGGCACAATCAAATGACCAGGTTTGTTACAAATGCGGAAAACGCGGTCATGTTCGCCGACACTGTACCCAGCGAAGTTACAGTACTACACCAAATTCTACTAAGAAAACTTATTCCTATAATCGGACCCCAGCTATCGAATACAACGTCAATTTTGTTCATTCCAGTACAAAAACAAACGAAAAGTTTATAAAAACATTGTACCTGGAAAATAACCCAATTCGTTGTTTTATCGACTTTGGTAGCGAGTGTTCATTAATTTCTAATGCGCTCGCAAACAAATTAAATTTATCACTTATTCCTGTGGAAAATAAAATTATTTTGTCTCTGTTGGGCGATGCAAGTCTTCAACCCACACACTTTGTACGAGTTCAAATTTCTATTGATAACATAACCAAACATATTGAATTGTACTGTGTTGAAAAATGTGTTATGAACGTAGAAGTTCTAATAGGGCAGAATTTCACGGAACTATACGATATACAATATATCAAAGACGGGAATGATTTACGTTTCTCCCAAAATATTCACACTTATAAGAAAATTAACTTGATACAGAAAGATATCATTAATGTCGGTGTTACTGATGAACAGTATGTGCAAGACTTGGTTTGTTTGTTGAATAAATACGAAGATTGCATAGCTAATAAAATGTCAAATTTGGGAATGGCTGTTGATGTATCTATGACTATTGAGTTGTCGTCGAATCAGCCGATTGCATTCCGGCCGCGGCAATTCTCTGACTGCGAACGGGCACAGATTCGAGAAATTGTGTCAGAATTATTGCATGAAGGCGTCATAGAGGAATCAGTTTCGCCATATGCCAGTAATGTCTTATTAGTTGAAAAAAAAATCAGGTGAGAAACGATTGTGCATCGATTACCGTGCGCTGAATCGTATTACAATTAAAGATAAATATCCAACTGCGTTAATTGAAGATCAGTTGAGACGATTGAATAATTTTACGTATTTCACGAGTTTGGATTTATATTCTGGATATTATCAGATACCGATGGATCCTAAATCCGTGCCGTTAACAGCATTCGTCACTCAGGATGGTCATTATCAGTTTTTGCGAATGCCGTTTGGGCTCACCAATGCCCCGGCTGTATTTCAAAGAATGATAAATATGGCTCTAGGACAATTACGATTTACAAAGGTGCTTGTCTATTTAGACGATGTGTTGATTCCCTCTCGAACTGTGACTGAAAATTTATCGTTATTAAATAAAGTGTTGGAAATCTTTCGAAAGAAAGGATTAACTGTGAAACTTAAGAAATGTTATCTTCTTAAAAGAACTATCGAATATTTAGGTTACGAAATCAAATGTAATGAAATACGTCCGTCTCAACATAAATTAACAGCTGTCAGAGAATTTCCGATTCCTACTAGTGTTCACCACGTTAGACAATTTCTAGGTCTGACTGGATATTTCAGAAAATTTATTCATAATTATGCGGAGAAGTCTAGACCTCTCAGTCAATTGTTGTGTAAAGAAGCACTCTTCAAATGGTCTGAAAAACAGATCAGTGCATTCAATGAATTAAAATCTTGTCTTGCATCATCACCAGTACTTATTATTTATTATTTGATCCTTTAAAAGAAATAAAATTGTATACGGATGCTAGCCGATTAGGCCTAGCTGGTATTTTGGTTCAAGTTGATAATAAGGTGGAAAAGGTGGTAGCGTATTTCAGTCGATCTACTACGGTCGCTGAGCAAAAACTTCATTCTTTTGAATTGGAGGCTTTAGCTATTGTTTGTGCTATAAAACGGTTTCGCCAATACTTGTTGGGACGAGAGTTCTCGATTTTAACTGATTGTGCGGCTGTTAAAAATGCGTTTACAAAGAAAGATATCAATGCAAAAATCGGTCGCTAGGTCCTAGAATTGAGTGAATATCAATTTCAATTATTTCATCGGAGCGGTCATAAAATGCAACATGTAGATGCGCTTAGTCGTAATCCGCCTGTTACAGGTTTGAGTGTAAATGCGATCATTATTTCCGATGAAGATTGGTTACTTGCCGCTCAGCAAAATGATAAAAAAATCGTCGAAATTAAGAACATTTTAGAAACCGGTATGTGTCACGAGCATAAATCTATATTTAATGATTACGCCCTAAAAGGTGGTAAAGTCTATAGAGTTACAGATTTTGGTTTGCGATGGGTTGTACCATTGATTATATATTGGAAAGATCTCTCACCGCCACAGGTAAAAGCTTGGCAATGCTCCACCGCACCCCGCACTCTGCCTTGCCCATAAGTTAGAGTACCGGGAAGTAGCGCCTTCAAAAATTAATAGAACATTTCATGAACTTGTAGCACCAGTACAGCGTTGGTGTGTGTCCACGCTGAGGAACCGGCCAACACTCAAGAATGAATTAAGGCATTGATTATATATTGGGCAGTAGTTGGCAAATGTCATTTTTGTGAATATCACAAGGAAAATTTTTGATAGAAAGTTCATTTTTGTCACACATTTCGTCCAATATTTCATCGAAAACATTTATAGACGATATATATTTGAGCAAAGCTTTTCTTCTAAAAAAATTGAACATACCGTGGCTACATATTTGACTTTGAAAAGTTCAATCCTCCCTTTGATTTGCTGGCGGTATACTCCGCTACTTGTGAAAAATGTAATTCTAAATCATCCTTGTTCAAATTACATAAGGCATTTTTACATGAAGAACTATTAGATAATTTTGTACACTTTTCTACAAATAAATCAACTCAGGTAGTAAATAATATTATGTTTTCTACAATTATATCCTTTGGAATCAAAGATTGTGAAATATTGTCAATAACAATCTCATCATTCTCCTCAATATCATCCTCGTAATCAGACAATATAGAATCCAGTTTAAGTGGAATTTTTTCTAAATGCGCTTTTCTACCTTCTTCCTGGTCTTTAGCAAAGACAGTTTTGAATTTGTCAAAAGAGAGTCTTGTAAAGGTAACTCAAGTTTCGCGGATTCATTATTTAATTCACGAATCTCTCTGTGTGGTCTCACTCGCACGTGTCTACAAAACGAGCGCACTTGCGAGCGGTGTAAAAGGCGTCCGTTAGATTAATTTTTCATTTCTACCCTCACATGTGCCTAAATTTTCAAATCCTTCAATGACGTCATGAAATGTATTATAATTTAATCCTCTCTTCAAAATTATTTCATAAAACATGACAACTATTTCTTTTTCATCAATGGACATTGTTTTGACTTTATTTGCCAATTTGTTGACTAAAGATGTATTGCAATCCGTTGTTAAATTATTAATCTTTAGCCAAGTTAAAATTGTCGAGATTCCAGGTAGTGCGAATCCTAATGTTTGCTGCATATACTTATAATTACTAGGTGATTTATAGTAGGTACAGTGATAAAACCAGTTTCCTTTCTGCTTTCCTTCAAAAGGTTCTTTTGCTATGAAAACATTGCATTTGTAACAGAGTTTGAACGGACGTTCGTAGTCTCATCTGTGGACCATTTAATATTAATATATAAATTCCACCAAAAGTCTCGTAATCGCTACGCTTACTTAGCACAATTCAAAAAACTTTAATCACTTTCCTACACTGTCAGCGTTTTTGGAATCCTATGGTGGAGCAATGTTGCCAACACAAGTACAAGACGAAATGATTAAACACCTCCGCGCTTTGAGGACTTCGTTTCGGCATTATTTTCCAGTACCCGACAAAAATAAATATTGGATATTAGACTTCTATTAGATATTAGATTGGAACACTTACTAATATTACTGGCTTGACAACGGCACATGAAAACCAATTAATAGCAATATCCTGTGATTCAGCTTTGAAACATAATTTCAGAGAATCCTCTTTACCAATTTATATCCAAATTTCTCAGAAATGGGGTAAACCAGGACTAATCCTAAAATTTGAGGCTCAAAAGTTGAAATTTTCTGCCGATGCGCTAATAATCCTATTGATAAATGTTTATTCAATGAAACATTTCGTATTATTCGGACCACAAACCCAAGTTCGGCCTTTTATGATGTGCAATTACATCCCGCTTGGAAGGATCTACCTGCTGTCATAAATCATTACAAATTTTGCAGCAAGCTGAATTTGGTGTAAAAAGTTTTCATTTCGCTTTTTAGCAATAACTAAACAAAATAGCAAAATGAACGAAATCGTAACTGACTTTATATTGATCAATGTTATTGAACCGTGTGAGGGGTACCCGTTTTTTAGCACATATTTCGTTTTGTATGTTATTATTAAACTGAATATATTTTATAAAATACGGCCTAGCTTCTACGTCTAAACGTAGACGAAATATAAACATATGTTAGACTCTCATGAATACGTATATTTTGGGCTATATTATTCCGTATATCGTCGCTGAAATGGCAAAACCACGTAACTTATAAAAGACGAAGCTTCAAATCAAAGTTCATCTTGGCTACAAACCAAGTCATTACTCTTTTTAGTTTTTATGCTGGGATACAGAGGGCCACTGGTTGGAATTACTACTTTTAGTTGTTGTGCTGACATACAGAGGGCCAGACTCTGGCCCTCTATCGTTCAGCACATTTTCTGGGTACGTTTTTACCCGTAAGGTGAGAGATCTTTCCAATATATAATCAATGGTTGTACCCAAGGAAGCAAAATATCATGTTCTACGTTTAGCACATGATGAATCAGGTCATTTTGCCGTGGACAAAACTTATGATTTAGTTTTTAGTAAGTTTTGGTTTCCAAAGTTGCGACGGTTTGTTACAAAATATGTTCGTAACTGTTTAAATTGTATTTATTACAAAAATCCGGCTGGTAAACCCAAAGGACAATTGTATCCTATAAAGAAAGATCCTATCCCGTTTCATACCATACATGTCGACCACCTAGGTCCTTTTGTAAAATCTAAAAGGGGAAATACCCAATTATTTGTTGTTATTGACGCCTTCACAAAATTTATTCTCTTATATCCGGTTAAAAACAACAAGACTAAATATGTAATTGATAGTTTGAACGATATGATAAAAATATTCGGTGTTCCGCAACGAATCATTAGTGATAGAGGCACCTGCTTTACTAGTAATAAATTTCAACAATTTTGTATTGAAATTGGCACAAAACATCATCTAACAGCTGTGTCTATGGCGCGCGCGAATGGACAAATTGAGAGGTACAATCGTACATTACTAGATTCACTTGCTACTATGGGTGCCAAATTACACGAAAGAAAATGGGACATTAATATTCCCAAAATTCAGGTGGCCTCAAACGGCACCAAAAACAACGCTATTGGTGTAACTCCGAGTGAGTTGTTAATGGGTTTTAGAGTTTATTCGCAGGGTATATTAGAAGGTGCAGAGCGTAATGAAATTAATGTTACAGAAGTTAGAGCAAAGGTGGAGCAGGAAAATAAGAAATATCAGGCAAAACAGAAAGACCGCTTCGACCGTGCACACTGTCCAGCTGCAAAGTACCAGGAAGGAGATTTGGTCATGATCCGAATCTCGAGTCACAAAGCCACAGGAACCAGCCGAAAGTTGTTGCCAAAATGGCGGGGACCTTTCCGGATCACCAAAGTGTTGGAGCATGACCGATACGAGGTGGCAGACATCCCCGGAGGAGGTCGGACACGACGACGATATCGTGGTGTGGCAGCTGTGGAGCACATCAAGCCATGGATTCGGTTTAAGTAGCGATGGATGGCTTGGTAAAGTTCTCTCGGGTCTGAGCACGGGGCGGTAATGCCGGGTGCGAAAGACAAGACGGGTTCTTTGTACGGGGCCTTGTGCCGGGTACATTGTACGGGTCATGAGGGCGAGAGTACTGTTTTCTTTTATATTATTTTATGTATGATCATACATATTTCATTAATTGTCGCCAATGTTATTTATGCGATCGTATACTGATGTGTCTGTAGCCCGCGTTGAGGTTGAATAAAACGCTCCTGTTGCTTAACTGATATATTGCAATAAACTAAAAAACTAAAAACTAATGACTTAACATTATATTTATACAATTGTTATCTTACCTAAAACGAGATCCGTCGCGTGCTGGCGCCAAGAGGAAAAAGAGCGTCCCAAGCATGCGCAAGATCGTTTATCAACTTATTAACTAAAGTTACTACAATATCCCCCCACTTAAATTGGCTGGGTATTATTGTAACGATTGAACAATTTATGACTCGTATCTCTTAGGTTTCCTTTTTAAGAGTCGTATAGGTCGTGTACTGTTTTTATTTATTCCTCTAGATTCTGAGGTGCTTGGTAAGGAATTGTTTGTTTGGATAATTGGTGGATCAAATTTATCCTTCTGATGCATTTCTGAAGTTCTTGTTGCTCGTTGATCATTTGACGATGTATTGGTTTGATGTTCCTGTCCTGGAATTTTTCTTCTTACTTTGCCTTGAGCTGATGTTCTCTGCTTTTCCTCGTAGTCGTTAATTCCTGATTCATCTTCGTGAATCTTCCTTTCTTCCAAGCCTTTTAACTGGTCTATGTGTCTTCGCCATGTCATGTTGCCGTCTTTAACCTTGCAAATGTATGTTTTATCTCCTAAGATTTGTGTAATTATTGCTTCGTTCCATCTTTTCTTGTTGATGTTTCTATAATCTCTAGCCATTACGATATCTCCTTCTTGGAATTGTTCCTGTTTTCTCCCTTTTGAATTTATCGCATATTTAATTTGATTTTCTTTTATTCTGTTGTTTGTGTTTGGTCTTACTAAATCAAAACATGTGCGTAAGTTTCTTCCTAGCATAAGAAATGATGGTGTTTCACCTGTTGCTGAATGTTTAGCATTTCTGTATGATAACAAATATCGCGCTATGATTATTTCTTTTTGTACTTTTTTGTTTTTTGGATCTTCAAGTGATGCGATGAAACTTTTTTTAAAATTTCGAACTGCGTTTTCCGCTAATCCATTAGAAGATGGATGATGTGGAGGTCCCGTGAAATGTTTCACACCATTTCTTTTCAAGAATCTTTCAAACTCCTCGGAAACTAATTGTTTTCCATTGTCTGAAACTAATACGTTTGGTAGTCCCCATCTAGTAAAATATTCTCGAAGACAATTAATGGTAGCTTCTGATGTTATGGTCTTCATTTTGCAAATTTCAGTCCACTTCGAAAATGCGTCTTGTATTATTAGATAATGATGGTTGTCAAGTGGTCCGGCGAAATCTATATGTATCCTTTCTGTTGGCTTACTTGGTCTATACCACGGTGTTGGTATTGTTTTCTGTGGTTCATCTGACGTTCGAAGACAGTATCTGCATGATTTGCTTATATTTGTAATGTCATCGTCGATTTTAGGCCACCAGAAATATGACCTGGCAATAGATTTCATTTTGGAAATGCCCAAATGACTCAAATGCAATTCTTCTAATAATTGATCACGAAATTTAAATGGTATTATAACTCTATAGCCCCATAATAAACAACCTAACTCGCATGACAGTTCCGTTTTCTTTTGATGATATAGTTTCAGCGTTTCATGATCTACCTTATCTGGCCATCCTGTCATGGTGTAGTGTAATACTTTACTTAGTATTTTGTCTCGTCTGGTTTCTGTAGCAATTCTGGTGCTATCAATCGGTATTGCCTCAGTTGTTAGTAAGTTTACTTCATCTCCTTCGTTGATTCTATCGGATTTGTCAATTTGTATCGGATGTCGACTTAACATGTCCGCTACAATATTCTCTGCTCCTTTTACGTATTCAATTTTGTACGTAAAACCTGACAGATATAGAGCCCATCTGTGCACTCTGCTAGATGCCATTGTTGGTATAGCACATTTCTCGCCGTACAGTGTTGTCAAGGGTTTATGATCTGTCTTAATTACAAATTCCTGTCCTGCCAAGTATTGGTGTAATTTTTTTACTGCCCAATATATTGCTAGTCCTTCCTTGTCTAATACTGAGTAATTTTTCTCGGCTGGAGTCAACGTTCGTGAAATAAATAATACTGGTCTGATGTCGCCGTTTTTCATCCGGTGAGATAGCGTAGCTGCTATTCCTCCTTGTGAAGCGTCTGTTGATAGAATCGTTTCTAGGTCCGGATTGTAATGTGTTAATACAGTATCTGATGAGATTATGCTTTTAATGTTCTCGAAAGCCTTATTGCAATTCTCATTCCAGTGGAATTTAACACCTTTTTTTAATAATTCGTATATGGGTTTCATTGTTCCCGATAAATTTGGAATGAATTTTCCATAGTAATTAACTAGTCCGGCGAAACTCTTGATCTGCGTCAAGTTCTCTGGCTTAGGTGCATCGATAATTGCTTTTATCTTATCTTGGTTTTTCATTAGTCCATCTTTGGAAATCGTATGTCCCAAATAATTAAGTTCTTTTTGGAAAAATGAACATTTCTTTAGTTGCACCTTAAATCCTGCTTCTTCTAATCTGGTGAATGTTGCTCGCAAATTTTGCTCATGTTCTTTCCTTGTTTTGCCTGTTACTACAATGTCGTCAACAAAATTTGTTACGCCCTCTAATCCTTGTAGTGTTTGTTCTAGTGTTTTTTGAAATATTGCGCTTGCCGGTCTTATTCCGAATGGAAGTCGGTTGACTTTGAATAATCCTTTATGTGTTGACCATGCTAACAGCCGTGATGATTCTTCATCAAGTCTCAATTGGTTGTAAGCGTTGCTTAGATCTATCTTCGTAAAACTTTCTCCTCCGTTTAGTTTGCGAAAGATGTCCTCTATTCTTGGTAACGGGTATCTTACATTGATGACTGCCTTGTTGACTGTTACTTTATAATCTCCACATAGTCTGATTTTACCGTCCTTTTTTATCACCGGTACTAGAGGTGTACCCCAGTCACTTACTTCAAGCGGTTCAATAACACCTTCATCTTGTAGTCGTTCCAATTCTGCTTCTACTTTTGTTTTGAATAGGAATGGAATGGGTCGCGGTTTTAGGAATATGGGAATAGCATCCTCTTTTACAACAATTGAGAATACCTTATGTTTAAAACAACCTAGTCCGTCGTCAAACACCCTTTTAAAATCCTTACTAATAGTGTCAAAGCTACTATTTACATTCAATATTTCACATTCTGATACTAACTTGAACTGAAAACATTTTAAGAAATCTCTACCTAACAAATCTTGTTTTCCATTCTTGACTACATGTAAATTCAAGTTTTGTGGTTCAGATCCTTTATATGAAATTTTCGCTCGTAATACTCCTACGATATTTAGTGTGTTCCCTGAATAGTCTCTTAGTTTAGCCCTACTCGGTTTTAATACACTATTCCGAAAATATTTCTCATATCTATCTAATGTTAATATTGAAACTGCCGCGCCTGTATCAATTTGCATGTGTAAATTGATGCCGTTGACTGTGACTACTGAATTTACAGGTTCCTTACTTTCAAATGAGATGTTATTAATTTCATCTATTTCATTTTCCTCTGTTTCAATGAAATTTTGTCTATGCTTACTTCGACAAACTTTAGCTAGATGACCTATTTTATTACATGCATTACATTTGTATTCTGAATACTTGCATTTTTGCTTCCCTGTGTGATTATTTCCGCACCTGTGACATTTCCACTTCCCTTTTTGACTTGTGGTGTTGACTGGTCCTTGATGTTGAGTTGTTGACCTGGAGGTTTGGAAACGTTCACCTTGATTTCTTGTTTCTGCATGTTGTATCTTGCTCCCATTTTTTAAGATTACGTTTACGTCCTTTTCTGTTGCTAACGCTGCTTCCTTGCTGAGCGCCAATGCCACTAGCTTTTCCAACGTGTAATCTGCAGTTGGTTTTTCTTCACATAGCCTGTCCCTGATTTTTCCTTTTCTTAATCCACATACAAATTTATCCTTCAAAATGCTGGTCAGATCGTTTCCGAAATCGCAATTTGTAGATAAGTTGTGAATTCTTGCATGCCAACTGTTAATCGATTCTCCCTCTTCTTGTCGAGCATCGTAAAAGTCGATTCTTTCCCGGAAAGTACAGGTTGCTGGTGAGAAGTGTGTTTTTAACAATTTGCATAACTCGTCGTAGGTCTTATCCTTAGGCAATTGCGGTGTACATAGATCCCTTAAAATCTTGTAAGTTTCGCTCCCGATTAAGCTGAGTAATGCCGCCACTTTAGTTTTGTTGCCTTCTGTGTCAACTATTTTGTTCACAGTGAAAAATTGTTCTAGCTGCTCTTGGTAGAGTACCCATTCGACAGACTTTATGTCAAATTTGTCCATTGCGCCAATTAATGCCATTTTTACTTGTTGCGGTTTTCTCGTTTCTGGTTGTAGTTTCTCGATTAGCCACGTGGTGACTTAACCTCACTCTCTATTATTTATTCTCGTCGCCAATTGATGTGTCTGTAGCCCGCGTTGAGGTTGAATAAAACGCTCCTGTTGCTTAACTGATATATTGCAATAAACTAAAAAACTAAAAACTAATGACTTAACATTATATTTATACAATTGTTATCTTACCTAAAACGAGATCCGTCGCGTGCTGGCGCCAAGAGGAAAAAGAGCGTCCCAAGCATGCGCAAGATCGTTTATCAACTTATTAACTAAAGTTACTACATATACGATATTTATTTATTATTGTTTCTCTTAATAGCATAGCAGCCAGAGTTGCAGAGAAAACGTATATACATATATTTTATTTGATTAAACTGTTTGGAACCGTCACTTAAAATATTTTCTGTTGCATCTTCCATCGAGTGGGACACTCTCAAGGTCAGGAAAGGCCGTGTTAACAATTCTGATGTACTAATATTTTACGATAACGTAGTAACGCGTTCCAGAACTACAAGATAACGCGTTCCTCGAGAACGGCGTTCCCGTTCCACATTCACAGATTTCGTTTCTCGTGATCACAGGCAGAGGGCGTCATTAAGTATAACTCCTGTGTATAACGCGTTGCATGATAACTGGGCTGAGTTAAAATAACGTCAACAACCAGGAACGAAGCGCACGACGAACGACTGTAAATCGACTAACAAATAACGAATACTTATATCTGAATAATAAATCGCTTTATTTGGAGTCGTAAATTAATAACGTGATCGAAAAATGTATCAAAAATTTGCAAAGCCGGAAAAGCCCGAGGAAATCTATATATATAAAGCGAAGTGTCCTCACTGACACACTCATCTACACATCTACACATTCACTGATTCACCGACAACCCACAGCCCAAACCGTGAGGGCTGGCGACTTGAAATTTTAGACACGGGTGTATCATGTGCCGAAACTGAACACTAAGAAGGGATTTTGCGAAATTCGGCCCGGTTCCTTTGTAATTCAATAAAAACCGGCTAAAATAAACAAAAAATGATCCGATCGCGGAGACCGTGTTTATGTTAGAAGCACGTATCTAGCCAAAACAACTTCGACGACGGGCGACCGGTTTAGATTAAAAGCAGTTATTTAACCTAAACAATTTCAACGTCGAGTTTCTGCTTTCGTGATCATACTTTTGCCGTACCTAGCGAGGCCGCAGATATTTCAATTATAATTTTGATTTCAATTATAATGTCGATCCGTGACTCAATTAAAAATTACCAAATCACTCCAAATTTAATCCGTCAACATTAAACATCCTCAAATATCTCTTACCACTGCAAACTTTACCAAATCAACCCCAAAAAATTCCCGAACTATGCCAAACTGACATAAACTAGATCCGTTATTTTAAATCATCCCTTACCACCCCTTAGCAACCCCAAGTAACTCCAATCACTTTAAAATAAAACAAAATGACACAAATCATGGCAGATTATGTCGAACTCACACATATTATTTCGTCTACCAAAAATCACCCCCAACTACCCCTTACCACCCCAAAATAAGCCCAATCACTTTAAAATTACAAAAAAATTCTACAAACCGTAGCAAACTATGCCAAACTCCCCTAAATTACTTCGGCTACCATAAATCACCCCGAACTACCCCTTACAACCCCAAAATAAACCCAATCACTTTAAAATTATAAAAAATGTTACAAGCCATATATGCCAAACTCATCTACATTACTTTGACTTCCATAAATCATCCCAAACTACCCCTTACCACCCCAAAATAAGCCCAATCACTTTAAAATTATAAAAAATGCTACAAACCATAGCAAACTATGCCAAACTCACTTAAATTACTTCGGCTATCATAAATCACCCCCAACTACCCCTTACCACCCCTAACTCATCCCAATCACTTTAAAATTACAAAAAATGCTACAAACTATAGCAAACTATGCCTAACTCACCTAAATTACTTCGGCTAACATAAATCACCCCCAACAACCCCTTACTACCCCAAAATAAACCCAATCACTTTAAAATTACAAAAAATGCTACAAACCATAGCAAACTATGCCAAACTCACTTAAATTACTTCGGCTATCATAAATCACCCCAAACTACCCCTTACCACCCCTAACTCATCCCAATCACTTTAAAATTACAAAAAATGCTACAAACCATAGCAAACTATGCCTAACTCACCTAAATTACTTCGGCTAACATAAATCACCCCCAACAACCCCTTACTACCCCAAAATAAGCCCAATCACTTTAAAATTACAAAAAAATGCTACAAACCATAACAAACTATGCCTAACTCACCTAAATTACTTCGGCTACCATAAATCACCCTCAACTACCCCTTACCACCCCAAAATAAGCCCAATCACTTTAAAATTACAAAAAATGCTACAAACCATAGCAAACTATGCCAAACTCACTTAAATTACTGCGGCTACCATAAATCACCCCCAACTACCCCTTACCAACCACCAACTAAACCCAATCACTTTAAAATTACAAAAAATGCTACAAACCATAGCAAACTATGCCAAACTCACTTAAATTACTTCGGCTATCATAAATCACCCCCAACTACCCCTTACTACCCCAAACTCAGCCCAATCACTTTAGAATTACAAAAAATGTTACAAGCCATATCAAACTATGCCAAACTCATCTAAATTACTTTGGCTTCCATAAATCACCCCCAACTACCCCTTACCACCCCAAAATAGGCTCAATCACTTTAAAATTACAAAAAAATTCTACAAACCGTAGCAAACTATGCCAAACTCCCCTAAATTACTTCGGCTACCATAAATCACCCCGAACTACCCCTTACAACCCCAAAATAAACCCAATCACTTTAAAATTACAAAATATTCAACAAATCATAGCAAACTATGCCTAACTCACCTAAATTACTTCGGCTACCATAAATCACCCCCAACTACCCCTTACCACCCCAAAATAAGCCCAATCACTTTAAAATTACAAAAAATGCTACAAACCATAGCAAACTATGCCAAACTCACTTAAATTACTTTGGCTTCTATAAATCACCCCCAACTACCCCTTACCACCCCAAAATAGGCTCAATCACTTTAAAATTACAAAAAAATTCTACAAACCGTAGCAAACTATGCCAAACTCCCCTAAATTACTTCGGCTATTATAAATCACCCCGAACTACCCCTTACAACCCCAAAATAAGCCCAATAACTTTAAAATTACAAAATATTCAACAAATCATAGCAAACTATGCCTAACTCACCTAAATTACTTCGGCTACCATAAATCACCCCCAACTACCCCTTACGACCCCAAAATTAGCCCAATCACTTTAAAATTACGAAAAATGCTACAAACCATAGCAAACTATCTCAAACTCACCTGAATTACTTCGGCTACCATAAATCACCCCCAACTACCCCTTACCACCCCAAACTAAGCCCAATCGCTTTAAAATTACAAAAAATGCTACAAACCATAGCAAACTATTCCAAACTCACCTAAATTACTTGGGCTACCATAAATCAGCCCCAACTACCCCTTACCGCCCCAAAATTAGCCTAATCACTTTAAAATTACAAAAATGCTACAAAACATAGCAAGCTATGCCAAACTCACTTAAATTACTTCGGCTACCATAAATTAATAATGGTTTTCAATCAAAATCTTCTATTTGGTTGTGTTATTTATAAATGCCTTATCGTATTAAATCATAAAATATTAATAAATATCTGCACATAAAATATATTGTTCCGACTAATAGTCGTTATTCTGAATATTAAATATGCTGATACCTATTTTGATTCTCTTCCACCTTCCATTAAATATTTGTTCCAGTTTAGATGCAAACATAAACGTATTTCTGAATTGCAACACGCTAACGGGGCAAGCCCTACCTTTTCAACATGCGTGCATTTGTATAAACAGCTCTATGGTTTTTAACTTTAAAGAGGTATAAAGGCGGTGTAAGCGCTAGAGTTTCGTAAAAATATCTGAAAAATTCGAAATTCTGCAATTGAATCAGAACTATCTTTGTGTTCGATAGTAAATTTATACTTGGAGTGGCACTGCCAACCCTGCCACCCCTGACGAGGCACCTGCTGACTACTCTCCTTCCAGGGAAACTTTATAAATCAACGTCAAAATAATTTAGGGCGCCTGAATGTGAAAATATCACTGTGTAATAAGTTCAGACTGACATGGAACACTTGAAATTTCGATATTTGTTTGTAATTCGTCACAGGTCCATGAAGGAATGCATGTTAATGTAAACAAGTGTTAGTTTGTTGGAGAGACCGAATAAGATTTTTAACATTCCTGTCAAAATATTTATTTACTTTAGAATGTTAATTTTTTAAATTCATTTTGTGAAAATTATGACGGGCCATACGAGTACACCTGTGCGAGTATTATTTGGTACATACAAATTAATCTCTTTTGTTATCCAAATTGTTTACATACGCACTAGGCACGTGCACCTCGTATAATTGTGAAAATTGCTGCTTCAGCGTCTGAAACGCTGGTACTCAACGTCGCCAAGGTCGAGGCGACGCATCGGTATTCGAAGTTCTATCGCTATTAAATAAATTATTTTATTCCCGATATTCCCGATTTGTTCTTGCCGTTAACCAAAACTCTCCCCAATCGATTTTCGAAAAATTTCCAGCGTCGCACCGGACTTCACTTATTTTCGTACGCTAATTTTTACGTTCAGTTAATAATAGTGGTGTATTTGTTCTTCACCAAACCTTCTCCGGCCGAAATCCGAAATTTTCACTGACATCATACGCTTAAGTATTGTATGCTTAGACACGATTTATTTACACTATTTATTTTACGTACATTGCGTTCATTATTGTTCTGTATTATTTATAACTAAGATGGAGCAGTTTGAAAATCTAATAGTAAGCGGAGAACAAATACCACCACGTATAATTCCCGTGAAAATTGATGGAAATAGTCTTTCTTACTATCTTTCCTATTGCATTTTTAATACCGGAAATAGAGCTCAAGAGCGAAGAATAACTTCGACTTTTTTTATACATAATTCCTAAATACTTCGTTTTTATGGTGTAAAATTTTGTATTTATATATTTCAACATTGTCTTTAACGTTGTCAGAGAACTAAATGGGAATAATTTGGAATAATTTAGCTTCTATGTCAACTCTCCTTCTCTTGAAACTTTTGAAAACAACGACAAAATTCTTTAGGGCGCCTGGATTTGAAAATATAACTCTGTGTAATAAGTTTAGACTGACTAGAGTGAAAAGAAAGGAGCTTGCACCCAGAAACGAAATTAAATGGAACACTTGAAGTTGAAATATTTGTTTGTAATTCGTCACAAGTCCATGAGGGAATGCGTGTTAATGTAAACAAATGTGAGTTTATTGGAGAGGCCGAATAAGATTTTTACATTATTGAAGCAGCTGGAGCCTGCCACGTCAAGGGCAAGGTCAGAAACGTGAAAAGGCGATGCTCGATTTAGTTTGATTGAGTGTCTATGCAGAAATTCGCACATACCAAGCGTTGGATAAGCCTTTCTTATCGTTTCTTAGAATTCGAGAATTGCTGGTTCAGCGTGTGGAGCAGTACTCGATCGCGGTGTTTAATTTTAACACAACTACAATTGTGAAAATTGCTGCTCCAGCGTCGGAAACTGTTCGCAAAGTCGCCAAATTCGATGAGGCGACGCATCAGTGTTCGAAGGTCTACCGCTATCAAATAAAGTATTTTAATTTAACATTTGATCCTCGCGTTATCCAAATCTGCCCCCAATCAATTTTCGAAAAATTATCAGCATCGGACCGGACTCCACTTATATTTGTACGCTAATTTTTACGTTTAGTTAATGATAGTGGTGTATTTGTTTTTCACCAAATTTGCCCCGAAATTTTCACCGTTGTATGTACCAGATATCACTGACATTCATACCAGTGCTCTGCAGTAAGCTCTAAATTTTCGTGAAAATATCTGAAAAATTCATAATTCTGCAACTGAATTACAGAACTAATTTTGTGTTCGATAGTAAATTTATACTTGGAGTGGCACTGCCAACCCTGCCACCCCTGACGAGCCCCACTGCTGACTACTTTCCTTCCAGAAAAATTTTTGAAATCAGCGGCAAAATAAATTTAGGGCACCTGGATGTGAAAATATCACTATGTAATAAGTTCAGACTGACAAGAGTGAAAAAAACCGCTTGCATCCAGAAACGAAATCAAATGGAACACTTGAAATTTAGATATTTGTTTGTAATTCGTCACAGGTCCATGAAGGCATGCATGTTAATGTAAACAAGTGTTAGTTTGTCGGAGAGGCCGAATGAGATTTTTACACCCACCACATTCCCGTCAAAATATTTATTTACTTTAGTATGTTAATTCATTTTGTGCAAATTATGACGGGCCATACGAGTACACCTGCGCGAGTATTATTTGGTAATCCAAATTCTTTTAATAGGCACTAGACACGTGCACCTAATATAATTGTTAAAATTGCTGCTTCAGCGTCTGGAACACTGGTACTCAACGTCGCCAAGGTCGAGGCGACGCATCAGTATTCGAAGTTCTATCGCTATTAAATAAATTTTTTTAATATAATATTCCCGATTTGTTCTTGACGTTAAGTAAATATCTCCCCAATCGATTTTCGAAAAATTACCATCGTCGTACCGGACTCCACTTATATACCGTACGCTAATTTTTACGTTCATTTAATGATAGTGGTGTATTTGATCTTCACCAAACCTGCTCCGGCCAAAATCCGAAATTTACAGTTTTACCGGATTTCACTGACATCATAAGTAATGTGTGCTTATACACGATTTACACTATTTATTTTATGTACATTGTGTTCATTATTGTTCTGCATTATTTATAACTAAGATGGAGGAATAGTAAGCGGGGTACAAATACCACCACGTATAATTCCTCTGAAAAGTGATGGAAATAGTCTTTTTTACTATCTTTCCTATTGCATTTTATTACCGAAAATAGAGCTCAAGAGGTTCGCATTATAATTGTTCATTTTAAAATTACCAAATTTTCTGTATATTTTACCTGAATACGTTAAACACCCCTAAACATAATGTACCATTCCAAACTACTCTCAAAAATCATACACTTGCCATTCCAAACTACCCCACCCCAACCTAAAATGTAAAAAAATTACGAATTACAAGCAAACTACGCTAAACTCGCATAAATTACTTCGACTTCCGCTATATCACCCCAACCACTCCTTACCAAGCCAAACTAAACCCAATCGCATTAAAATTACCAAAAATTTCGTTTAATCCGCCAAAGCTAAACCCCGCCAACCATCAATAACCATTCAAAACAATCCCCAAAAAAAACCTTATCATCCGAAACTACACCAAATACATCGTTTTTATGGTGTGAAATTATTTATTTATATATTTCAACATTCTTCGACAACATTCTTTAACGTTGTTAGAGAACTAAATGGGAATAATTTGGAATAGTTCAGCTTCTCTGTCAACTCTCCTTCTCTTGAAGAGTGAAAAAGAGTGAAAAAAAAGGAGCTTGCACCCAGAAACGAAATTATCGTCATTTTCCAAATCATATTGAAGTACCCGGTCCTGGCAATGCAGGTTAATTTCAGCAAATTTGTTTATTTTGTGATTGGAAAAGTAGAGCATTCCTGTTTAATTGTATTATAATGTCGATTAGTCTACATCACAAATACACCACTTTTGTCAACACTGCGTTTATTTAATCTACGTCCGGGCAACGCCGGGTACATTCAGCTAGTATGCATATAATGAAATTAATAAATAATTTCAATAATAAACAAACGAACAAATTCCGAAAAGACGGAGACAATTCGGGGCCATTTGGCTGGGCCAAACAGAGATTTTACCTGAACTCGGATATTTAATATTTAGTAGGTAGTATCATTGTTTATATATTGGAAAGATCTCTCACCTTACGGGTAAAAACGTACCCAGAAAATGTGCTGAACTACAGAGGGCCAGAGTCTGGCCCTCTGTATGTCAGCACAACAACTAAAAGTAGTAATTCCAACCAGTGGCCCTCTGTATCCCAGCATAAGAACTAAAAAGAGTAATGACTTGGTTTGTAGCCAAGATGAACTGTGATTTGAAGCTTCTTCTTTTATAAGTTACGTGGTTTTGCCATTTCAGCGACGATATACGGAATAATATATCCCAAAATATACGTATTCATGAGAGTCTAACATATGTTTATATTTCGTCTACGTTTAGACGTAGAAGCTAGGCCGTATTTTATAAAATATATTCAGTTTAATAATAACATAAAAAAGGAAATATGTGCTAAAAAACGGGTACCCCTCACACGGTTCAATAACATTGATCAATATAAAGTCAGTTACGATTTCGTTCATTTTGCTATTTTGTTTAGTTATTGCTAAAAAGCGAAATGAAAACTTTTTACACCAAATTCAGCTTGCTGTAATGATTTATGACAGCAGGTAGATCCTTCCAAGCGGGATGTAATTGCACATCATAAAAGGCCGAACTTGGGTTTGTGGTCCGAGTTATCAATAATACGAAATGTTTCATTGAATAAACATTTATCAATAGGATTATTAGGGCATCTGCAGAAAATTTAAACTTTTGAGCCTCAAATTTTAGGATTAGTCCTGGTTTACCCCATTTCTGAGAAATTTGGATATAAATTGGTAAAGAGGATTCTCTAAAATTGTTTCAATGCTGAATCAAAAGATATTGCTATTAATTGGTTTTCATGTGCCGTTGTCAAGCCACTAATATTAGTAAGTGTTTCAATCTAATATCTAATAGAAGTCTAATATCCAATATTTATTTTTGTCGGGTACTGGAAAATAATGCCGAAACGAAGTCCTCAAAGCGCGGAGGTGTTTAATCATTTCGTCTTGTACTTGTGTTGGCAACATTGCTCCACCATAGGATTCCAAAAACGCTGACAGTGTAGGAAAGTGATTAAAGTTTTTTTGAATTGTGCTAAGTAAGCGTAGCGATTACGAGATTTTTGGTGGAATTTATATATTAATATTAAATGGTCCACAGATGAGACTACGAACGTCCGTTCGAACTCTGTTACAAATGCAATGTTTTCGTAGCAAAAGAACCTTTTGAAGGAAAGCAGAAAGGAAACTGGTTTTATCACTGTACCTACTATAAATCACCTAGTAATTATAAGTATATGCAGCAAACATTAGGATTCGCACTACCTGGAATCTCGACAATTTTAACTTGGCTAAAGATTAATAATTTAACAACGGATTGCAATACATCTTTAGTCAACAAATTGGCAAATAAAGTCAAAACTATGTCCATTGATGAAAAAGAAATATGTAGTTGTCATGTTTGATGAAATAATTTTGAAGAGAGGATTAAATTATAATAAATTTCATGACGTCATTGAAGGATTTGAAGATTTAGGCACATGTGAGGGTAGAAATGAAAAATTAATCTAACGGACGCCTTTTACACCGCTCGCAAGTGCGCTCGTTTTGTAGACACGTGCGAGTGAGACCACACACAGAGATTCGTGAATTAAATAATGAATCCGCGAAACTTGAGTTACTTTTACAAGACTCTCTTTTGACAAATTCAAAACTGTCTTTGCTAAAGACCAGGAAGAAGGTAGAAAAGCGCATTTAGAAAAAAATTAACTTAAACTGGATTCTATATTGTCTGATTACGAAGATGATATTGAGGAGAATGATGACATTGTTATTGACAATATTTCACAATCTTTGAATCCAAAGGATATAATTATAGATAACATTATTTACTACCTGAGTTGATTTATTTGTAGAAAAATGTACAAAATTATCTAATAGTTCTTCATGTAAAAATGCCTTATGTAATTTGAACAAGGATACCGCCAGCAAATCAAAGGGAGGATTGAACTTTTCAAAGTCAAATATGTATCCACGGTATGTTCAATTTTTTTAGAAGAATTGAAATAGCTTTGCCCAAATATATATCGTCTATAAATGTTTCCGATGAGATATTGGACGAAATGTGTGACAAAAATGAACTTTCTATCAAAAACTTTCTTTGTGATATTCACAAAAATGACATTATTAGTAAATGTTTTCTCTTTTTTGTCTCAATGCGGGTAAAACAATTTTGCACCAATATGTTTCAAATTGCAAATTCTAGCACGATACCGAAGCCGATTTCGTTCATTTTGTTATTTTGTTTAATTATTGCTAAAAACGAAATGAAAACTTCATACACCAAATTATTGATTATATATTGGAGATATATAATCAATGACCAAATTCAGCTTGCTGCAAAATTTGTAATGATTTATGACAGCAGGTAGATCCTTTACAGCGGGATGTAATTGCACTTCATAAAAGTCCGAACTTTGGTTTGCGGTCCGAGTTATCAATAATAAGAAATGTTTCATTGAAAAAACATTTATCAATAGCGCATCGGTAGAAAATTTAAACTTTTGAGCCTCAAATTTTAGGATTAGTCCTGGTTTACCCCATTTCTGAGAAATTTGGATATAAATTGATAAAGAGAATTCTCTGAAATTATGTTTCAAAGCTGAATCACAGGATATTTCTATTAATTGGTTTTCATGTGCCGTTGTCAAGCCAGTAATATCACTAAGTGTTGAAAGGGTCTAATGTCCAATATCTAAAATAAAAATTCTAAACCTACAAAAAACATCAAACGTCAGAAAGCTGTAAATATTAGATTAAGGCAAAATAAGCGAAAACACACTCCCGAAAACATCATGAAAGTGTTCCTAAAATTATTCGTCCGTACGAACTGTGTTACAAATGCAAAGTTTTAATCGCAAAAGAACCGTTTGAAGGAAAGCAGAAAGGAAACTGGTTTTATCACTGTACTATAAATCACCTAGTATTTATAAGTATATGCAGCAACTTTAGGATTCGCACTACCTGGAATCTCGACAATTTTAACTTGGCTAAAGATTAATAATTTAACAACGGATTGCAATAGATCTTTAGTCAACAAATTGGCAAATAAAGCCATTTTGCTATTTTACATCTGTCGGACCCGTGAGTGGTGAAACTATTGCCAAAATGTTAAATACCGTTATACAAAAACTTCATTTTCTTAGACTTCGTCCTCGTATTGTTGTCTGCGATCAGGGCTCCAATAACCGAAAAGCGACCACAGTGTTAGGAACGTCTAAATCGGAACCAAGATTTTATATAAATGGGAAAAATATATTTTTCTGTTTTGACCCGCCGCATTTGTGCGAGCGAGAGGAGAAAGAGTGATTTTTTACACTTGATGAAACAAGATAATACATTTATTGTTAATGAAGGAGAAATATCTTGGAATGACATTGTTGAAATATATAACATTGACAAAAACAGTTAGCGTTCACGTTATTTAATTAAAAGTACTGAAAAATATATTTATCCAAATAGCTTATCCAAATTATCCAAATCCACAAAATGAGGGTAAAGTATGCTGCACAAATATTTAGCAATGCCGTGTCAGCTGCTATTTTCACAGCGAAAGCAACGGGAGAATTGCAATCAGAAACTGCCACCAATACCGCCTTGTTTCTCATAGAAAAATTAACATCTTGTCAGGTCAATGATATCCTCCTGATTATATATTCTTGGGTTCTTTAATTCATTCTTGAGTGATGGCCGGTTCCTCAGCGTGGACGCACACCAACGCTGTACTGGTGCTACTAGTTCACTACTTGTTCTATTAATTTTTTGAAGGCGCTACTTGCCGAGGGTCTAACTTCTGGGCAAGGCAGGGTGCGGGGTGCGGTGGAGCATTGCCAAGCTTTTACCTGTGGCGGTGAGAGATCTTTCCAATATATAATCAATGGTAGTATTCACTACAGTACAAAAACGAAATGAAAATCAGAGTATCAGAGTGAAGACAAAATAATCAAACTTTATTCGTTCTTGGTTCGGCTCGAACTTTATTTTTAAAACTTTAGTAGTTATTTATTATTTAGTTATTTTGATATGTGCATATGCGTATTTGGATGAACTTTGCTGGCGGTAATAACGTTAGCAAGAACTGGGAACGTTATTTTGTTCGTCTAGTATTCGGATGCAGTCGCCAGACATCGTTCCAGCGGGTACAAGTTATTGGTAACGTTATTTTGGAACGTTATTTATAAAGAACGATAACGAATAACTCGTTCCGAGCCTGGAACCGTTATTCCCATCTTTAAATGTCAACTCTTAAGTCAAATTCGGTTGACGCATGCGCACGTTTAAACATCTTTTGCGGTTGAGTTGACGCATGCGCACCCCGAAAAGTTCTCTGCGATTTTTAGTGTCGTTTAGCTTCTGCTAGTTAACTAGAGATGGCGCTGTCATACTACTAATATCTCTTACACCATATACCTCTCTTTGTTCTACGTTTTGGTCCAACAAGATTACGGTTCAATTTGGAGGAAGTGAATCGACATTCTATAGGCTTCCTTGTCTTTGTTCGGCATCGTAGCGCGCGCGCCAGCTAGTTTAAAACTACACCATCAGCAAATTCCGACGACCTTTTTGTTTCCTGGAGTAATCTGTGATTTCGAGACAGTTTTGTGAAACGAAAAAATGGCAAAGAGAGTTAGATGTTACTGTCTGCGTGGGTGCAATGACAAAGTTTCACCAAGGTACGTATCTATTTAATATTGGCATCAACATTAAATTAACTAATTCGGCGTTTTTTATTATTAATTTTTTATTAAAATGATTATTTGTTATTTGGTTATTTCCAGGTTTACCATGCCAGTTAAGGAGGAATTGCGAGAGATTTGGGATTTGATTTGGAATACAATGAGCCATCGATTGAAGAAAACTGTTTTAGACGTCCTAAACCGCAATATTCTGTTCTACAGTTTATGAAAGTGTAAAAGGTTGTAAAGAAGGCTGTTGTAATTCCCATTTAATCATTTTTTTCTAGAGAGATTTAATGTACAACAAAATGCAACAACCGTAGCTGGTCCTTCTTCATCAATGGAAGATGATGTTTGTCTGGCACAGAAACCCCGAAAGGTCTATGGAAACAGGAAAATACAAATTACTCGCCGTGCTGGTAATTAACAAATTTATATTTTAATAAATGGTTAGAGAGAGCCAGAGTCATACCTGTAAAGATAATCTTCAATATGATGGCTCAATCATTAGTTTTGATGTAGTATTAAGGTAGATATGATGTACAGCCAAAAAACACTTTAGAGTTAGACCAATATATTTTGAAGCTATTGCCGAAATTAGTACTAGTTAAGAGATTTTACTGCTTAGTGCTAGTCGAAATAGAAGGAACTCTAGAAATGTTAGTATCCGGTATTATCACGATTAGTTTGCCTCCTAATTCTCAACTTTAGTTAATAAACCTGGTTGTAAATAACGTGTTCGTTTCATCTCACGTTCAACCCTGAGACAAACCAGCTAACACCACAGTTTTGTCTTGTTCATTTAGATTTTATAATGTAATAATTATGTTGTAAATAACTTTATAGTTATGTATTCGATGTTAAATTAAAATGTTTATACTTCATTGATATTTTATTTTCCTACTTTAAATGAATACCCCTAAATAAATAATAATTACAAAATTGAATTTCCCGGGAAGAATATGCTGAATTACAGATCTCTGAATTTCCTTGTACTTGTGCAAGCTAACTAGAGATGGCGCCATAAAACGTGATTCCATTTTGAAACAAGAGAGTTGGCATTCTCTAACCTTCCTTGTCTCTGGTCTAAATTAGACGAGTGTTCGACTTGTGAGTGAGTCACCTACGCGAAACTCACTCACATGTCGAACGATTCAAGAATAGGGGCCATACACATCAAAATTTCCACGCGAACAAAGTCGCGGGCAAAGGTTAGTTATTAATAATTTATACTCTATGTGGGGAGTTCCACAAATATCGTTTTGCACAATGATTAACGATGATTTATTTTACAAAAACTTAACAGATTGCTATTTATTTAATAGATTTACGTGTTGTCGGGAGCGCGACCGAATTGCAAGAGAGCGTCTCTTGTTTCAGCCCTTATCTCCTGCCGGTGGAGATAAGGGGTTCGGCGGTAGTTTTTGAATTATCGCGGCAAAGTGCCACAGTACTCCCCCTCCAGTGACAACGTTATTCGTCAAATCGGACTGGACGACGAATCGTCCTTCCTTTTGAGGAGTGTTTTTCTCCTTGTATTGGTGGTGGTGTGGGTTCCAGGCTGGTGTTGTCATCTGGGTGAGAAGATTGAATTTTGACAGCGGTACCAGTGTTACCGCCATTGTCGGTGTTTTCATCTTGGAGGATAAAGGCAGGCTTTATTCTGTCCAAGTTGATGTTTTGGTGTCGTCCGTTTTTCTCCAAGAGGAAAGTTTTTTCTCCCCTCTTGATTACGGGGAATGGTCCATCGTAAGGGCGCTGCAGAGATTTGGAGATTCCTTCTCGTCGCACGAAGACGTGTGTGGCTGTTTGTAGTGCTTGGGGTACAAACACTTTTCGAAAGCCGTGACGTCGCGGTGTGATTGCGATGTGCTCTTGGGTTTTTTGGCGCAGTTGATCCACGAAGTTGGATGTCAATTCTTGCTGAGGTCCTTGGAAGAATTCTCCTGGTAAACTGAGTTGTTCACCGTACACGAGTTCGGCTGATGATGTTTTTAGGTCGGTTTTGAGAGCTGTACGAACGCCTAAAAGAACGAATGGCAAGCAGTCCACCCAGTTTTCAGTGTCGTGACACTTGATGGCTGTTTTCAACTGTCGATGCAGACGTTCAACCATGCCATTTGACTGCGGGTGGTAGGGTGTTGTTTTGATGTGTTCACAACCTAAATATCGGGTGATACATCTGAACAGGTCAGACTCGAATTGTCGACCTCTGTCAGATGTTATTGTTTTGGGAATGCCGAATCTTGATATCCAGGTTGTTAACAGCGTTTTGGCTATGCATTCTGCTGAAATGTCGTTGATGGGTACTGCTTCAGGCCATCGCGTGGCTCTGTCTATGCATGTGAAGCAATACTGGTAACCTTGTGACATGGGAAGTGGTCCAACAAGGTCGATGTGGATGTGCTTAAATCGTGAAGATGGTTCCTGGAAATTTCCGAGGGGTGTTGAAGTGTGCCGGCTGATTTTTGATTGCTGGCAGGCGATGCAAGCTTTGGCCCATGTGCGGCAGTCTTTGTCCATGCCTGGCCACATGTAGCGCTGCTTGACCAACTTGGTGGAAGCTTCAACGCCCGGATGCGATAAATTATGCAATTTATCAAATGCTGGCTTCCTGAACTGGTTGGGTAAGTAGGGTCGTAACATCTCAGACGAGGTGTCGCAGTAGATGTAGGTTTTTGTTTCTGGAAAGAACAACTTTTTTATTTTAGTACCTGTGTCTGAGGCTTGTCGTAGCTGTGACAATTCGCTGTCGACTTCTTGCTGCATTGGCAGATTTTTAATCCACGAGGGCGCCAGGGTGATTGAGTTGATGACCTCTACACGCGAGAGTGCATCAGCTGGGATGTTATCCTTGCCCGAGATGTGTTGAATGTCGTTTGTGAATTGGCCGATGTAGTCAAGATATCGGAATTGTCTCGGAGATGCCTTGTCTGGTTTTTGATTAAAGCTGTAGACGAGGGGTTTGTGGTCTGTGAAGATGATTATGTGGTGGCCTTCCACGTAATGTCGGAATCGTTTGACTCCTGCATATGCAGCCAGAAGTTCGCGGTCGTAGGCGCTGTATTTCTTCTGGGCATTGGTGAGTTTTAGGGTGTAGAAGCTTAATGGTTGCCACTCTCCATGATTGAATTGTTGCAGCACTGCGCCGATGGCGATGTCTGAAGCGTCCACCATCATGCTGAGTTGCGCATTGGGGTCTGGGTGAACCAACATCGTCGCGTCAGCGAGTGACTTTTTGGTTGCTTGGAAAGCTCCGTCTGTTTTTTCGGTCCAGATGATTTTTTCTTTGTCAGAAGTCTTGGGTCCTCCGAGCAGATTGGTTAATGGCGCTTGAATTTCTGCTGCTCTAGGTATGAAACGTCGGTAGAAGTTGATCATACCAAGAAAACGTCGAAGTTCTTTTATGGTTGCTGGCTTGGGAAAATTTTCAATGGCCTTAACTCGATCGGAAGGAGGTTTGCTTCCTTCTGAAGAAATTTGGTAACCAAGGAATGTGACGCTTGACTGACCAAATTTACATTTTGCAGCATTTACGACAACTCCGTACTCAACAAATCTTTTGAAGAGGGTTTCCAGATGTTGTAAATGTTCATGTTTGTTTTTAGACACAACGAGGATGTCATCAATATAGGCAAAACAGAAGTTGAGTCCTCGAGTTACCTCATCGATGAATCGTTGAAATGTTTGGGCTGCATTTCGCAGTCCGAACGACATAAACGGATATTCGAAGAGTCCGAATGGTGTTGTGATTGCCGTTTTGGAAATGTCCTCGTTGTTTACGGGAATTTGATGATACGCCTTCACCAAGTCCAATGTGGAAAAGATGTTCGTTCCGTGCAGTGCCTGTGTGAAGTCCTCGATGTGGGGGACTGGGTATTGGTCTGGAACCGTCCGAGCGTTTAGTCCTCTGTAGTCGCCACAAGGACGTAAATTGCCATCTTTCTTGGAAACAAGATGAAGCGGTGAGGACCAATTGCTTTTGGAAGGTCTGACAATGCCTTCTTTGATGAGTGCGTCAAACTCCTTCTTTGCTGCTTGGTATCGGGCGGGTGCGAGGCGTCTTGGTCTGCTTGTGACTGGTGGGCCTTCGGTCGTTTTAATGTGGTGGACCGTGTTGTGTTTGACTACTTTGTGTATTGTTGGTGGTTGCGTGATGACGGCGTAGCGCGATAGTAACTGTTTGTAATCGTCCTGCTCGTCACTCACTATGGTCTTTATCGTCGGCACGTCGACTTCGCGCACAATACCGTTTGTATGCACGTTTGTTAGGGGGTCGATTAAACGTCTGTTTCGTAGGTCCACTAACAAGTTAAAGTGATGAAGGAAGTCTGCGCCAACGATTGCGTAGTCTAAATCAACCACGATGAAGTTCCACGTGAAAGCGCGTCTTAAACCTAAATTAAGGGTAAGCGTTACCTGACCGTACGTAGCGAACTGCGTACCGTTCACGGCGAACAAACTGAAATTAGTTTTGGAACGTCTTCCTTGCACTAATTTCAGCGGCAAAACACTCACGTCTGCACCAGTGTCTATCAGCATTTGCATTTTACTGTCTCTGTCAGTTAAGAACAAACGGCACTTCGGGACATCCCAGCCAATGGCCGCGGTTATTGGCTGGTTGTTTCGTTTTTTGGGAAAGAACAGGGCGCTGTGCATTTTTTGCTTTGGCACCAAAATTGGTATGGTACCAACATTGACCGTTCCTGGGCCTGCTTCGGCTCCTTGAGCGAGCACGTTGATGAGGATTATGGGCGGTCGCTTTGAGCGATGCGATTTCGCGGCCCATTTCCTCCATGCGTTGGAGCAGCGTGCCCATTGCGTCCTCTTGCGAGTCTGTGGAAAATGTTCGTGCTGTGGTGGCGGCGATGGAAGTGTGGGCAGCGAACGTCGTCTCATGTACCTTGTCGGCGAGTACGGCTGCGTCGTCTAAGGGGTTGTTTGCTTGCGTCGTGAGGATGGCTTGCATGTTGGCTGGCAAGCGCGCTAACCAGAGCGTACGGAGAAATTCGTCCGGTACAACGGCTCCTGCGAGGTCTCTCAGGTGCCGCAGAAATTGTGACGGCGTACGGTCTCCGATTTCCTCCCTTTCGAGCAGACGACGGGTCTTTTGCTCTTGCGAGGTCGACAAACGGCGAATCAATTCTGCTTTTATTTTGTCGTAGCGGCCGGACGATGGAGGATTGAGTAAGATGTCCTTTACCTCGCTCATGAATTTTGGCTCCAAGTTGCCGACTACGTAGGAGTATTTCGTCCTGTCTTCTTTAATTCCGCCTAATTCGAACTGCCCCTCTAGGTGGATGAACCATAGCGAAGGGTCTTGAGGCCAGAAGGGTGGTACCTTGACGCTGACGGCGTCGATGGCGACTCGTGGTTTTTCTTGTTCCTCCGCCATAATTTTCGTAAAATTCCTCGGTAAATCACGTCGGGGTCACCAAAATTTGTGGGGAGTTCCACAAATATCGTTTTGCACAATGATTAACGATGATTTATTTTACAAAAACTTAACAGATTGCTATTTATTTAATAGATTTACGTGTTGTCGGGAGCGCGACCGAATTGCAAGAGAGCGTCTCTTGTTTCAGCCCTTATCTCCTGCCGGTGGAGATAAGGGGTTCGGCGGTAGTTTTTGAATTATCGCGGCAAAGTGCCACACTCTATATATTTTTATGTTGTTGTTTATATGGACTTTATTTTTATATTGTTTCTCTTCACTACAAGTAGTTTTCATTTTATTATCCATAGCCCACGTAATGAAGGTACCTTTTATGGAATATGTATTCTTCGATATCATTGATCTCTGTACTCTATTATTCATTATATCGTAGCCGCAAATCACAATACCACGCCTTTTATTAACAATTACAAATAGCTTCGGATATATTATTGTAATTCGATCAATTTATAATTATGATATTGGCAAACAAATATCAGAAAAAATTTTAATCTCCGTTCACAACTAGGTTTTGCTTTTATGCTAAAAATACACAAACGTAGTGCAGGAAGTCATTTTCTTTCATTTTTACAGTGTAGAGTAAATCAATGACCCGTGACGCTTTGTAAATTAAATTAATTGCAGTCCTGTTTCTTATAAACGAGTTTTTTTATACTATTTGTTCTTCTACGTATCATTTACTGCATTTTGTAAAAGATGCAATTTACATGTACATTTACATTATCCTAACTTTTAGTATGACACGAGGTAAGGCACCAAAATCCAGTGTTTGAGCAATCTTCTTCACTGCAATTTGAAAAAATAGGCAACTGTTATTCAAAAAATAACTAACGGAAGAAAACAGGACTTTATTTGTCAGAGTCTGAACAAAGAATGATAGTGCAGCAGCACATAACCACTTTACAAGTATTCTCGTTGACCACGCAGATGCCAGTCCTCCCGTTCCAGTCAAAACAAAGTGAGTGTGTGAGTCTGCTGACTCGGCGGCAGGAACGTTGGAAATAGAAAACGATGGTCCAAGCGGCTTCTCATTTTCTACCATTAACACAAAAAAACAATTTGTTTAATGTTAAACTACCCGTTAGCCATTTATACATACATTTACTGGACCACAGATTAACAAAACTGCGAGGTCCCTCCCTTTAATTTATTGGTTGTAATTGCAACATTTTGGCACAGCACAGCTTGGCATTAGAGTACCTAAATGATCGTACGCTACACACTAATAAAAAATATCTTCGCATTTCTCCCATTCCTCTTTGTTTTCTTTTTATACTTTTATTTATTAATTTATGATTTTTCTTGGGCCCTATGCCTGTTGGCTGAGTGTATTAAATATAATAATAACAATACAACAACAAACACACAAATTAAACCACGAAACCTTAAAATACAAACATAAACCTCCAATTTCACTGACATTTCAATTCCTTCGCGCGCAATTTCCCTCGCAGCTGTTCCCCTACCCAACCACTGACCTGTATATAGAAATGGATGAGCAATCGTGTAAGTGAAAAGTGAGGCAAATTGAATCTGCGTCGGAACCTAATGAGTTTGCGCACTAAAGTTTTAAAAAGACGGTTGCTTAAATTTAACAAAATGGCTGAAGCTGTATGAAACCGTTATGGAACTATTAAAAAAAATTAAACCATTAAAACTGAAGAAAATTGAAAACTGTCCACTTACACCTCGAAAAGGCCCTAATAAAACAGTAACATCTAAAAATACGCCTAAATACTCAAAACACATGGCGTTCAAAATTATAAATTCCTGTAAAATTCCATCCAACATTACAGATTCCTGAAAAAATACTATAAAAGAGCAATGCGTCTGCTGCACACGTAACGGCGAATACCTGCACTACTTCAAAATTGATCAAATGCGCATGTGTATCAGGTTCCGACTCCATTTTGGAGGGCACGGTAATGGTCACAAAAATTTCTGGCGCATCCCAATGTTGTGCTTATCCATCTTATATAGAGGTCAGTGTACCCAACATACAACATACCTCTCTGGTCTGTATCGTGGTTGTATACTTACGCGTATGAATAATTGTTCAAACTTTATCTTTGAAATATGAATACGCATATGAATAATTGTTCAAACTTTATCTTTGAAATACACAACGACGTTCGGTCATGTTATAAAGTGGACTTTTACGAATATTTTTCGATATGAAAATGTCGGCATAGCAAAATTTGTTAGTTACGACCTGTGGTTACGACCTTCTGCCATTTTGGTAGCAATTTGGATTAGAGACATCATTACTGAAAGCCCTTAGGGTAGTTTAAGTAAACCACTACAAAATGACTTTGCTTGTACGAGCATTCCCCAATTTATTGTTAAAACTTCAGAACAACCTAAAGACAGTGGAAACAGCATCTTGAAGACCATTTCGAATTCTAATCATAAATAGATTAAGACGGTTTCCAGCGAACTGCATACGGTCTGGAATCACAAACGCTTTCGCTTACGAGACAGTCCTTGATCCAATCGACTGTAACATGTTTAACGTCACTCCCGCATTGTTTTTGAATACGGGTAATAATTTTATTCAAATGCACCGCATGTGTAACCCCTTGTATTTCCCCGTGCTTTGACATAACTCCACCGTACGCGATGAAGTATCTAATCGTATCCCATTCGTGCAGCTTAACATCGTCATCCAGCAAGATTTTCACACTTGCAAAACGGTTTGGTAATGGGTTCTTCAGCTCTATGTTACTAAGCAGCTTTGCCTTCTTATCTACATCTGTTTTTATGAATTCCTCCACAATATTTTTCTTCTGTTTGCTGGATTTCACTTTGGATGATTCTTTAGCTTTTCGCTTTCTTGACGACTCACTGCTTCCTTCGCTCTCTTTTATGTCTTTGAGAAGCAAACTGACGTCGGTGTTCTGTTTGGATTTGGCAACGAGGACTTTGAGTTCATTGAATGAAGTCGCACTGTCCCAAGCCTTGTCGCTTCGGATTCTGGTAACTCGCGGAAACCTTATGGAAATTCCGTCGGCTGTGTGGACATCATGCTGGGTGAACTCAGCTCCTGTTATTTCCCAAACTGGTTGTTTTCTTGGATCGCGCGCTACGAAGTCCGGTACCATCGATTTGGTGCAATGCAACCAGTCAGGTACTTTTGATACGTCGCCGCTTATTTTGACCATATAAAGTTCGGATTGTAACCGTTCAAGCGTTTCATCATCATGACCGGTTGATACTTTGGTCACGGTGAGAAATCTATCACGGTGTTGATCGTAACATCCCATGAGGAAAATCGACATTATTCCGCCTTTCTTTCCGGTTCCGTACCATGCTCCTACAACTATCAAATCGGCGCTATCGGCCATTGCGCCCCCAAAAAGGTAGTCCTTTTTTACTTTCAACCAATGTCTTTTACCCGGCTCGTAGATGCCCATCAGGTCCTTAAGAACCAATCCTTCCAGTCCCAGTTTGAGGACTTTAGCTATCATGTTGGCCAAATCCTTGCGATCGTAGATTTCCTCCATTTCCGAAAACACGATATGATTAGGTATTTCCGTCATGGTTTCCTTCAGAATCTTTTTGCGGTGCTTGATAGGCTTGTTGGTGAGAATTTCACCATTATAATAGATGCAATCAAATACGAAAAGACAAACAGTGGCGTCTTTGAACTCGGACTTCTTGTGGATCCCCAAAGTACCAAATGGCAACGGTTTTCCTGTTTGGGTGTCAATCATCAATATCTCACTATCCAGTATCAAATCCTGTGCATGGGGAAACGCTTCTGGTATATACTTTTTAAAATGAGCGACTTTGTGGGGAAGAACCGATTTCAAGCTTCTGGAGAAATACTTGAACTCTGTTCCTTGCTTGTGCACTTGCACCCTTTCTCCGTCGTACTTAATTTCGGAATACATGCCGTTGGGACATTTTTGCATGGCTTGCTCTACTGATTTGCATGCTTCTGCAAGCATTGGTAGCACTGGGGTCATCAGCTCTATTGTAGCCTTCGCACTGCTCCCAGAGCCTGCCAAACAACGTCCGATGACCGCTCTTATGTCTCTAGATGACTGAAACGCCTGATACGCGTCAGGATGAACACCATCCAAGACATGTTTGGCGCCAGCGTTCATCCGAAGATCGTGCTTAATCAGCCGAATTACGATTTTCAAGTCGTTGCCGGTACATTTACTTGCGAACGACTTCAAATGCGCCATTTGCTCCTCTTCTTTCGTCAAACTCGACAGTTCCTCAAGGAAAGCGTCGACTTCTTGCAGAGTCAAACTGCTCTTTTTTTCCGGTTTGAACGACCTGCTTTGTTCGAAAAATTGCTGAATTGTTTCGCTCACATCGCCTTGCTCCAAATGCTCTAACATGTCGTCTTGGTTTGCGTGAAATATTTTACTAAACAATTTTATAAGCTGCTTGCTTTGGAGATTATAAATGCGCTTAATGAATCCTGGAAGCAGGAGGCGGCACCAAAGCACTACATCGCCCTTAAAGCCGTCCCCATCGCTTCCTTTGCTGAACATCTTACTAATGATATTTGTTTTCTCAAGGTAGCTGCTTATGTTAGTGATGTCAGCAACAACTCGCCTGAATTCCCGGAACAGATTATCTTTTATACAAACATCCCTGCTGGTGCTCGGTGCATTGGTGGCAACGCTGCGCGATTCAGCTTCTTTGAGCTTGGCCTTCTGCTTCTTAGGTGTCACCCCATGTTTAGTCTCAAACCACTTATTACATGCATCTATTTTTTTCAGTACATTGTCTTTGGCGTCCGCGTCCAACGCATTCCAACCATCGATGTCGTCATCAGCATCGTCGATGCGTCTCGTAGTCGCTCTCTGCTTCAAGAAAACCTCAAATAAGCAATCGATGTGATGCCACGATTTCATTTTTCCCTCGCCATACGGATTGGCTACCAATTTGGCAATACGCAGCTCGCCTTGGTTGCATTTCTCTTTGCATTTCTTACAGACTGCTCGTCCTTGTTTGGCAGTTTCAATCAGGAAAGGTTTTTCTGACTCCTTTGACATCTGAAAGTGAGGTTAGGTCAGGTTATCTTATGTTATGTTATCTTATTTATATTTACAAAGCACCTTTCAGTGACATTCCAAAATGGAACGTCGATCTAAAAGCACATACCAAACATTTAAATTTAATTTAAACATCGAAAATGTTTGATAGCATGGTATAACCACAGATTACTCGTATAACTCAGGTAGAACCATAGACAAGAGAGATATAGATGGTCGTCTCTCCTTTTTTCCCGTACAGCTGTTTTATCAAGATCTGCAATCTACGGGAAAGAGACAAACATACTGTGCAAAAAGGATAAAATCCATGGCGCCGCATTCAAAATTTGTTTCATTTTATTCTCCGCAGGAATTTGATTTTCAATAAAACCAGTAACTAATAATGGATATTCATATATTAACATATTGGAGTGCTAAAGAACAATTATAAATATGTTAGCAATTTTGTAGTATACACAGAAAAAAAGTAAAAAAGATCCATTTGTGAAATACATTAGCGAGAGTTGTTTGTTATCGCATAAACATGAACAGTTTAGTATAATCACCCGTTTATCTAACAAAATAATATACATTACATATACATTTGTACAAGTTAAATGAAGAAAGCAGGGCCCTTGTCCCTGCTGGACCACCCCCGAGTTTACAATATAATACAGTAAGATTTTTCACCTGTGGTTTCCTCAACCCTAACACAATCCCACATCTGACCCTGCTCAACCAGCCCCGAGCTTACAATATATTGGCATATTAAGAATGACATGATTTTAATTACTAAGTCGATTACAACTGAGAAATCCTAAAACAATCCTACAACTAGCTCTTGGAACTGCTCGATCCCCCCTAGCTTACAATACAATAATAACACCATTGAATTATAAATTTAAGACTTGTTTGTGTCTTTACCTGTTTTAAGGTCTCTATTGCTCTCCGTTTCCATTTGAAACGCAAATGTTTTTCTGCAACAAGCGTCTTGATGGCATCTGTCGAAGGAACTTCACTCCCATCCCTCAGAATTGTATTAATTTTTTGTCCGAAACATGGGTGTTCTCATAGCCTCCGTAAAGTGTAAATAGCACACTTGATAATTTCTTCACTTTGAATATAAAATATATTGACGTCCAACTATATAGGTGCATTGCATAAATCGCTCTACGAGAAGGAATGTATTAGTAAATATCAACTAATGTTTTAAATACATACCAGGAACTGTTATGGAAAACCATAAAGGTTCGTAAGCTTCGTAGTTCAGTTGCAGTTTTTAATGCAACAGCGTCCCATTTTGCAAATATTATTGGCGATTTCAAGAGAACAGTGAATTAATTGTGAAGACAAATGCCGTACACAAACGAAACATCAAAATCAAAACAAGCCAAATTGAAACAAAACGCAATGGAGGTTATTTTTCCTCGAAAACCTCGAATACTAAGCAGGCGCTGCGATGGAACGCATGCTCACTCGTTCAAGTTGCTTTATCTCTCTCATTCGCACGGATTCACGATTCTGTTTCTTGTTTCCGCTGATCGCAGATCTTGATAAAACCCATTCTGGCGGGAAGGCGTGAGTCGCAGGGGGGTAGAACCTTGTCAATGGGTATAACCATTGCTTATATATTGGAAAGATCTCTCACCTTACGGGTAAAAACGTACCCAGAAAATGTGCTGAACTACAGAGGGCCAGAGTCTGGCCCTCTGTATGTCAACACAACAACTAAAAGTAGTAATTCCAACCAGTGGCCCTCTGTATCCCAGCATAAGAACTAAAAAGAGTAATGACTTGGTTTGTAGCCAAGATGAACTTTGATTTGAAGCTTCTTCTTTTATAAGTTACGTGGTTTTGCCATTTCAGCGACGATATACGGAATAATATAGCCCAAAATATACGTATTCATTAGAGTCTAACATATGTTTATATTTCGTCTACGTTTAGACGCAGAAGCTAGGCCGTATTTTATAAAATATATTCAGTTTAATAATAACATAAAAAAGGAAATATGTGCTAAAAAACGGGTACCCCTCACACGGTTCAATAACATTGATCAATATAAAGTCAGTTACGATTTCGTTCATTTTGCTATTTTGTTTAGTTATTGCTAAAAAGCGAAATGAAAACTTTTTACACCAAATTCAGCTTGCTGTAATGATTTATGACAGCAGGTAGATCCTTCCAAGCGGGATGTAATTGCACATCATAAAAGGCCGAACTTGGGTTTGTGGTCCGAGTTATCAATAATACGAAATGTTTCATTGAATAAAAATTTATCAATAGGATTATTAGGGCATTGGCAGAAAATTTAAACTTTTGAGCCTCAAATTTTAGGATTAGTCCTGGTTTACCCAATTTCTGAGAAATTTGGATATAAATTGGTAAAGAGGATTCTCTAAAATTATGTTTCAATGCTGAATCAAAGGATATTGCTATTAATTGGTTTTCATGTGCCGTTGTCAAGCCACTAATATTAATAAGTGTTTCAATCTAATATCTAATATCCAATATTTATTTTTGTCGGGTACTGGAAAATAATGCCGAAACGAAGTCCTCAAAGCGCGGAGGTGTTTAATCATTTCGTCTTGTACTTGTGTTGGCAACATTGCTCCACCATAGGATTCCAAAAACGCTGACAGTGTAGGAAAATGATTAAAGTTTTTTTGAATTGTGCTAAGTAAGCGTAGCGATTACGAGATTTTTGGTGGAATTTATATATTAATATTAAATGGTCCACAGATGAGACTACGAACGTCCGTTCGAACTCTGTTACAAATGCAATGTTTTCATAGCAAAAGAACCTTTTGAAGGAAAGCAGAAAAGAAACTGGTTTTATCACTGTACCTACTATAAATCACCTAGTAATTATAAGTATATGCAGCAAACATTAGGATTCGCACTACCTGGAATCTCGACAATTTTAACTTGGCTCAAGATTAATAATTTAACAACGGATTGCAATACATCTTTAGTCAACAAATTGGCAAATAAAGTCAAAACAATGTCCATTGATGAAAAAGAAATAATTGTCATGTTTGATGATATAATTTTGAAGAGAGGATTAAATTATAATAAATTTCATGACGTCATTGAAGGATTTGAAGATTTAGGCACATGTGAGGGTAGAAATGAAAAATTAATCTAACGGACTCCTTTTACATCACTCGCAAGTGCGCTCGTTTTGTAGACACGTGCGAGTGAGACCACACACAGAGATTCGTGAATTAAATAATGAATCCGCGAAACTTGAGTTACTTTTACAAGAGGATTCGCACTACCTGGAATCTCGACAATTTTAACTTGGCTAAAGATTAATAATTTAACAACGGATTGCAATAGATCTTTAGTCAACAAATTGGAAAATAAAGCCATTTCGCTATTTTACATCTGTCGGACCCGTGAGTGGTGAAACTATTGCCAAAATGTTAAATACCGTTATACAATAACTTCATTTTCTTAGACTTCGTCCTCGTATTGTTGTCTACGATCAGGGCTCCAATAACCGGAAAGCGACCACAGTGTTAGGAACGTCTAAATCGGAACCAAGATTTTATATAAATGGGAAAAATATATTTTTCTGTTTTGACCCGCCGCATTTGTGCGAGCGAGAGAAGAAAGAGTGATTTTTTACACTTGATGAAACAAGATAATACATTTATTGTTAATGAAGGAGAAATATCTTGGAATGACATTGTTGAAATATATAACATTGACAAAAACAGTTTGCGTTCACTTTCTTTAATTAAAATTACTGAAAAATATATTTATCTAAATAGCTTATCCAAATTATCCAAATCCACAAAATGAGGGTAAAGTATGCTGCACAAATATTTAGCAATGCCGTGTCAGCTGCTATTTTCACAGCGAAAGCAACGGGAGAATTGCAATCAGAAACTGCCACCAATACCGCCTTGTTTCTCATAGAAAAATTAACATCTTGTCAGGTCAATGATATCCTCCTGATTATATATTCTTGGGTTCTTTAATTCATTCTTGAGTGATGGCCGGTTCCTCAGCGTGGACGCACACCAACGCTGTACTGGTGCTACTAGTTCACGACTTGTTCTATTAATTTTTTGAAGGCGCTACTTGCCGAGGGTCTAACTTCTTGGCAAGGCAGGGTGCGGGGTGCGGTGGAGCATTGCCAAGCTTTTACCTGTGGCGGTGAGAGATCTTTCCAATATATAAACAATGGTATAACCATAGACAAGAGAGATATATAGATGGTCTTTTCTCCTTATTTTCTGCTAACCAATTATATCAACGAACCCCGTAGACCAGAAAGAGACAAACATACTGTGCGAAAAGGACAAAATCCCTGGCGCCGCATTCAAAATTAGTTCAATTTTATTCTTGGCAGGTATTTGATGCAATAAAAACCAGTAGTTAACAATATATATATATACGTATATTAACATATTACATATGGTAAGTGCTAAAGAACAATTATAAATATGTTAGCAATTCTGTAGTATAAGTAGAAAAACACATAGTAAAAGATTCAATTCTGAAATACAGTTACTCATTAGTACGAGTTGTTTGCCATCAATTGAACAGTCTGGTCTAGTATAATCATACATTTATCTAACAACATAATCGACATATACGTTCACTTGAATTCGTAAAGATAATAATCGTCTTGATGGCATCTGTCGAAGGAACTTTACTGCCATCCCTCAGAATTGCATTAATTTTTTTGCACCAAAAATTAATATGAAATATAATAAACATTTTAAAAAATAAAGCAAATAAGTTATGATTAGGACAAACAGCTACAGTTTCAATATAACGAAAACATTGTGAATTCAATAGAGAATTTAAGTGATTTTTTTTGCTGCAAAAAAGAGGCAAGTAGTATGCACAGATTTGGTAACATTTATTAAAGATTACTGTAAAGTGCGTACTTGGTCGTATTAAAGCAGTTGCAGAATATGCTCTTGCTTCAATAAGACCATGATGTTTACCGTCCGAAGAACACAAAAAGGTTCTGCACGTAGTACATTCCCCAATGCGGATTAATATTATGTGGACCGGCTGCGGACTGCTCATTGGATATATCTATAAAAAACATATTATAGATTTTAAAAATTTAGACGAAGAAAATCTTACCGGGTATACGTACTATTGGAAAGGCATCCAATCTTAAATTTGAGCGAAACATGGGACAATGCATGACTTCTGTAAAGTGCAAATCGCACACTCTGTAGTTTTTTCGTTTTTCATAATTAATTTCCGGACGTCCAGCTAAATATGTCCATTGCATAAATCGCTATAAAAATAAATTAGAATAATGTATTAATAAATATCAATACACTTTTAAAATACTTACAATGAATTGTTTTGGAAAAATGTGAAGATTTTCCGTTGATCTGCAGTCTTTGATACAGAAGCGTGTCATTCTTCAAATGTTGGCGATTACACAAGAAAAAGTGAAAAGTGGAAAATGCCGTACACAACCCAAACACAAAAATCACAGTCAGCCAAGTTGAAACTAGATAAGATAAAATAGATAAATAGGGTATAACTGTAATTTTGGATGCCTACGTTGCTCGACTGTGTCGAATTTGTTACCACCTGGCGGTAACATTCCTCACTACAAAGCTCCGTCGGCAACTGCAATGCGCGAGTAGGACGATAAATTTAAATCTTTAGATTTTAGACCAGGTCAGACAAACACTAAGTCATGAGTTATTTTCAAAAAACTGATAGCATTGCTCGGTATAGATTGGAAGTGATGTTAATGAGATCTCGGAGCTCCTGAAATTCTTCGACACATTTTGAATCAAGTACTCCACACTGCTCTTTGCTGGTTAGTGCAATAAGTCGGGTTTATCTGTATGAGCACAATGTGTAAGAAGAAGGTAGTAAACTTTACATCATCATGAAATAATTTTTAATCAAATTTTTGGTCACCAGATTTATTAGCCGTAATGCAAGGAATCATTTGAACTTACAAGGTGAACTTGGATCCAATGATATCGTAGTTTCCGGTTTTACTTTGTGGTCGAAGTGGTACAATTCATTTACAAAACACTTGATAACAACTCGGAAGAACAGAATATAAAACAAAAACAAATTTTTGGGACAAATTTCAGTAAATGGACGCGAAGGAGGGTAGCATTATGTTTATGAGAGCGATGTGCACATGTCCTGGCACTTATAATAAACAATTTAAGTAAAATTGGTCCGTTTCATTTTGATGGAAAATTTTAGACTGACAGTTCTTCTCATTTGACATTTGTCAAATCTATATGTTTATGTTTTCTATGATTTCTACACTGGAAAGTCGATAAATTCCATAGCCAACTCAGCCTCGTTTTTTTTTTTGAATGCACGCACAGAACGAACGTTATAAGAACCGTGATCCAAACGTGGAAATTAAACGAAATTAAATCTCGCGCGCAATCTCAGCGCAGGCTCAATTTAGCCAATTTTCGAGTGGGTTTAATCATTGTTATATATTGGAAAGATCTCTCACCTTACGGGTAAAAACGTACCCAGAAAATGTGCTGCCCGATAGAGGGCCAGAGTCTGGCCCTCTGTATAGCAGCACAAGAACTAAAAGTAGTAATTGCAACCAGTGGCCCTCTGTATCCCAGCACAAGAACTAAAATGAGTAATAACTTGGTTTGTAGCCAAGATTAACTTTTATTTGAAGCTTCTTCTTTTATAAGTTACGTGGTTTTGCCATTTCAGCGACGATATACGGAATAATATAGCCCAAAATATACGTATTCATGAGAGTATAATATACGTTTATATTTCGTCTACGTTTAGACGTAGAAGCTAGACGTATTTTTATAGAATATATTTAGTTTACTAATAACACACAAAACGAAATACGTGGGAAAAAGCGGATACCCCTCACACGGCTCAAGAACATTGATTAATATAAAGTCAATTACGATCTTGCCAGACAACCATCACCAGATGAATTCTGATGATTCTCGATTACGTTATGATAAGCCGCCATACAATAGCCTTATCTTAAATCTGGGAATTTTGGCTTATCATTATTAAGGCTGCCATATACAGGTGTTTTTTTTAAGGCGGCCATTAGAAAATTTTTAACTTCCTATAGTGCTATAAATTTGAAATTTGGCATACAGTCAAAATTGACCATTCTGAATCGAAATAAATTATTTTCAATATGGCGGCACTTCCGCTTATACCGAAAGTGGACGCCATCTTTGTTATTTTAAATGGAACACCATAGTTTTTATTTAATTTTCGAATACCCTCTTTCTTTTTAAGTATCTTATACCTATATTGTACTTATCTATCTATCAAAGTTTTGGAGATATGCGCACTTTTTTACAAAATTTTGCAATTTCAGTGTTCTATTCAAAAAATGATTTTGCAGTAACCATTGGGAAAATGTACAAACTGTTTTTTCCAGTTGATAGAGGAAAGATTGCAAAATTGTAGGCTGGCCTCAAAAGTAACTGTATCACATTCTAAGTACTTACAATAATTTAATGAAAATGCCCAAAACAAAACGTCAATATTTCATTTTTTTTAAATGGCACCTACTAAATTTTATATCGCCAGTCGATGGAAAATGAAATTTAAGTCAACATTGTATTAGCATGTCCTATACCTATCTCAATTACTTTAGGAGTTATTATGATTTATTTAGAAAATGAGTCTAATTCTGTAATCATGAGGGTGTTTAGTAGGCTGTGAACAATGTATATGACTGTCAACGTCGCCGTTTAAGTTGTAATAAATTGATTTATTTAATTGATTTTAATGTAATAAATTGATTTAAGCGTAAGCATTTTCTTTTAATATTATTGAGTTTGGAATTTTTGGTATTGTCGTTTTATATTTTATTGTTTTTTTATTTACAGTTCTGTTGTAAAGTTATGCCCAAAACAGCACAAAAATAACCAATTTGCATAACTTCACTAAGTCTGGAAAGACAGAAAGACAGATTTAATCCCAAATTTTTAGCGGCAGCTCGTCGTTATGCACGGGGAAATGCGGCAAAATATCCCAAAACGTTGATTTGGTTTTCTTTACTTTTAGGAACAACTTTAACTCTTTCTCTGGTGATATGTATTATTCCTGAATGGATAAACTGATTCTGAAGACGGGAAAATTTTTGTTTATTCATTGGGGCTAGGTGCGAATACTAACATGTGCTTTGAACGATTTTATCACAACTTTCGTGAATAATAAACAAATCTAAAATCAATACATTTGGGTAATTATCCATTGCACTCAATTATTAAAACAGATTTACAAGACAACTGCAATTTTTGCAGTGATATCAATTGTTTTACGTTCACAGCCTGTGTCGTCACATTCGTGGAGTCTTCTGCGCTTTGGTGTTGTTTGGCGAAGCACGAGGATATGACGATGAGTTTTACCGATTCAGGGGTGAAGTGAGAACACACACAGAATAAACTACAACTTCTATATTAATCAATATGTACAACGGTGTGGAAAAGATTTGTGTTGGTTGAGATTATTTGGAAAAGATCCGTGAAAAAGAGCGGTGCAGGGTTTTTATGTACAAATGAGGGGTAGTGTGCAGCCCCTCCACTAGTAGATAGTGGGGTGCAATCGCCATGATTGTACACAGCCTACTAAACACCCTCATGAATTAGACTCATTTTCTAAATAAATCATAATAACTCCTAAAGTAATTGAGATAGGTATAGGACATGCTAATACAATATCGCCTTAAATTTCATTTTCTATCGACTGGAGATATAATATTTGGTAGGTGCCATTTAAAAAAAATTAAATATTGACGTTTTGTTTTGTGAGTTTTTATTAAATCATTGTAAGTACTTAGAATGTGATATAGTTATTGTTGAGGCCAGCCGACAATTCTGCAATCTTTCAGCTATCGACTGCACCAAGCAGTTTGTACCTTTTCCCACTGGTTCCTGCGAAAAAAATTTTTGAATAGACCACCGAAAATGCAAGATTTTGTAGAAAAGTGGGCATATCTCCAAAACTTTTACACATAGATACATAGAACATAGGTGTATGATACTCAAAATGAAAGGAGGCATGCGAAAATTAAATAAAAACTAGGGTGTTTCATTTAAAATAACAAAGATGGCGTCCACTTCCGATATAAGCGGAAGTGCCGCCATATTGAAAATAATTTACTTCGATTCGAAATGGTCATTTTCGGCTGTGTTCCAAATTTCAAGTTTATAGCACTGTAGGAAGTTAAAAAGTTTCTAATGGCCGCCTTAAAAAAAACACCCTGTATATATGGTCGATTTGGACTTAATAGGTGGCCATAGACACACACTTATTCCCAGGGTTTTAACCGCCACGCGCATGGTTGATGAGATTTTGCAGGGTCTCGTTAAAGGTGCTGATACACTCGCGAGAAACTCATGCGATTTTCTGGCGGACACTACTGTCGTAGGTGTAAATAGCGTTGTGCGTCGACTCGCCGGAACTTGTGCAAGCACTCGCGCGAGTTTCTAACTTGCCAGTCTAAACAGGCCAAAGTGAAGTTCCCCAAGTTCTCACAACACTTCCAAATCGTTTCAACATTTCGGTGAGTAACCGTGCGAGTTTAGGTAAAATATCTGTTCGGTCCCTGCCAGATGGCACCGGATTGCCTCCGTCTTTTCTGAATTTGTTTATTTGTTTATGTAGCTGGGCTTCATGAAGTGTTGTACTTTATTTTAAATATTCAAATTCTATTGTGATGGTCGGATTTTGGCGGATGTAATTTGGCGATGAGTGTCTACACTCTGAGAAATTTGGGAACAAGCGGGTTTCGATATAAGCCCTACTGTACACGACTGGCAACAAAATTCAACCGAACGAGTCGCGATCAGTCTTGACTGATCTGGACGCGACTGGACTGGACGCGATGCGTTCAGTGCGAAATCACTTGGCGTATTTAGGTTTAATTATCATAGTGACTGGCTTGAACGAATTTAGCAGCGTCCGACTGGACTGGACTGGACTGGATTGGACTGGCGCGGTGCGAAATCAGCCTGAGAGTGATCGAGAGAGAGCGACCGATATAGCGATAACATACGTGCGTGTACCGCTCATCACATTCCAGTTGAGATGCAAATATAAACGTATGTCCTGCTTTGCAACACTCTGACGGGGCAAGCCCTACCTGGCTTGCATCTTGCATGCGTGCATTTTACATCGCAAATAATAAGGACTTTTGCTCTGTGGTATTGCTTTTTATATTTTAAGGGATTTAACGGTATACAGTATATTTTCGTAAAAATTTTTTAAAAAATTTAAAAACTAACAGAAAATTGTTTTTCGATTGTAACTTTATGCTTGGGGTGGCACTGCCAACCCTGACGAGCCGCCACTGCATCCAATAGCAACAATGCAATTATTGTGTTAACCAATCAACGTCTCGAGCAAGTGACATTACCGAATTGAAGCATCAAATCAATGTTGGATGTTTTTTTTTGGTTATATCAAGAAATTCATACGGTTTATTTTTCATGTGTATTTGTAGCTAATATGTGCATCTCACAATGCCTAGGAAACCTTCGGAGAAAACTTTTAACTTTAATTTACGCAGGCAAAGCTCCTTTCAAGAGAATATCGAAGAAATTCCTCAGGCGAGCGAAGCTCGGTCGCTCAGGTAAATACTAACAGTAAACGTAGTCCACCAAATACTGTTTACTGATTTATTGTGTCGTGTATCAATTTTCTTAAGGACGGCGTCCCACAGTTGCGTACCCCCGTTCCCACTCACCCGCTCGCCCGTCAAAACATAAGCACTGTAAAAAATGGTAATCTCAAAAACTACGCCACGGATCAGAAAATGATGAATGGTAATCTAATCTGGAAACCCCATTCGTTATAATAGGAACTTTTGAAGCTGATTAAAGCAACCAATCAAAAGATATTGCTAAGTTAAAAAAAGGTAGAAACTTGTCATCAACCTGTACAGTTTAATTTAACTTATTTTTGCTACATAATCTCCTATTATACCCGCAGTAACATTATCTTCCAAATGAGACCAAAATTATTCCTCTACGACTTGTCGTTTTCAAGATTACCATTTTTTAAGAAATAATCCTGGCTGGCTCTTCATCTGCCCCTAGATGAAAGCGGTCAAGTAGAAACCGGTAAAAATCGGTAAGATTTTAGTTCAGCTATTGTGGTAACGATGTCGCTGACATAGTATCAATATTGAAAGTTAAAGATCGGATATAGTTATTTTTTGAGAGTAATGGCAGTACCCAGCGGTAAAATTCGCGGTGTTTTTAGATCAAACAAAATTGAGCGGCAGACCGTCGCGATGCATAAGAGCGCGCATATAGAACAATGCCTTTAGCAAACGTCGCAATTTTTTCCGTCGGGCGGTAGACGACAAAAACGCGTGCAGAAAATCGGTTTAATGTATGAAACTCACGTCGTGTGCTTGTTAATAATCTATCGGAATTTTGTGTTTTTCTATCGGTGTTCTTATTTTTTTCTGCGGTCGGGCTGTAGCTGTTGTCTTTAACAACAATGTTTTTTACTATAGGGTCAATTTCAAACAAAAAAAAAATTGTACTTTGATAAGTATGAGTTGAATTTAACTAATTTCGGGGTGTTAATTACAATATGTAATTTATGAAAAATTTAGTGCTGATAACCTGTGCTAATAGGAAATCATTGTTTTTAAATAAGAATGAGTAAATTTATTAATTCATGGATTTGTCATTATTATCTAATATCTAGTAAAAACCAATTTAAAAAATTACAAAATTATGACCCCGGCTTTTCTGAAAATCACCAACCCTGCGGCTAACACGTTTACTACTTTTCAGTACGACTCTGTGGGTGCAGGACGCAGGTAAAGAGATGCCTTTCATTCCACTTATTTCAATTTGTGGAAATACATGAATGGTATGAAATTCATACCTGCTAAAATAAAATGTAGGTTCTGGTTCAGTGCGTATTTATGAACATTTACTAAACTGATCTAAACAAACACGCCCTTTGTTGATCATTAAAAAAATCACAACTGCAACTTGGTTGGCAAAAACTGAATTTTCAGGAAAAGCAAAAAACAGTCACCGATAAGTATTCTTTTTACAGAACATTATTATTATATTATACAAATAACTACAAAAAATACAAAATACGTACAAATAACTATGACATGAGCTGTTTTTGGCTGAAAAAAAAGAAGTTTTTTAATCTGCGTCCTAAAAATTAAAAAATATACTGGGTATTCAATTCAGAAACATAGGTAGGAAGAATTTCCAGTTATACAAAAAATGAAAAAAAATAAAGAAATTCGTGATTTACAACCATATATGTATTTTTGTACCAAAGTTGAAAATTGAGTTTTTAGATAACAAAGTTAGTTGTTAATTTTTTAGTTGTTTATTTAGTACAACTAATTTCGTGGTATGTATCCTTTCTTAGAAATAAGCCGTTTTCTTCATCGCACAGACAATACAAATCCTGATTTACATGACAAGACAAGACCAATCTATAGGAAGAACTAATTAAATGGCCGAAAGCATTTCTGAGTACTGTACAGCTGTAAAAGGAAAGAAATAGCGGTGGTGTTTATTTACATGGACTCCTGGCGTTTTACCTATACCTGTGTCTTTATTCCGACACAAGAGCCGCTAGTTTTATCAACAAAGATTGGGACATTATCTGTACCCATCGTTTGCAGTTCCGGAAACTGCGTGATGAATGAACATGCAAGTCTGTACTGTAACTCGCTAATATTGAAAAAAAAAATTTATAATACTTATCTAGACAGTTACGAATAATCTACAGGTGTCCCACCCAAAAATTAACAAATACCTTTTATACCTAAAACTACCCGTTTTTTGGATAATTCAATTTCTATGTTTATCTAAACCGACGAATCAATTTATGCTAATTTTTGATTCCGAAATGGAACATCAATAGAAAATAAGGATAAATGTGGCGATTTATATGATTTATTTGCTCGCTTTCGAATACTGCAGATCATAAAAATGCAAATATCTCAAAAGGTACAGGACAGTAGGTAACTAGTCGTCATCAAACTTTAGACTTTTAAATTTATTTATCATTAAAATATTATTGATACAAAATATTGCCGTTCTTTTTTTTGTTACAACGATGTTGCAGCTGTGATTTTTTAAAATGGTAAGCAAAAACGCCATGTTTGTTTAAATCAGTTCAGTAATTGTTTATAAATACGTACTGAAGCAGAATCAACATTTTTATTTTGAGGCGGTATGAATTTCATTCATTTCGTTCTTGAATGGAAGGTATTTCTTTACCTGCGTCTTCCACCCGTAGAGTCGCACAAGAAAGTAGTAAACGTTGTAGCCGCAGGGCTGATGATTTTCAGATGAGCCGTAGGAGGGGTCATGTGTATGTATGTATGTATGAACATATGGGTGAGGCAAGTTTCATGTACATTTTCAAAATATAATTTTCTAATTAAACAAAAAATTTACAAAATTCAGAAATGATTTTTATACTTAGGAGCATAAGTTATAACGGCGCAAATTTGATTTAGAATTAGGCCCTAAGTCATCATTGACGATGAGTCTGATTAGCCGAAAAGCGAAAGGAAACCGAGAACTCGTCATATTATTTTTTCTATTTTCAATGATTCCAAATAGTAGTTTTGGCGTTTTAAATTGATCGTGAATGATTTTCGATTATGTTGGGTTTCGACCAAAGTGTATTTCAAGTCTCTCCGCCTATGAGTCTGATTACGCAATTGTTTCGTGGTAAGTGCAGACTCGGATCTCTAGTTCGACATGACAGAAATCTGTTTACTGTTTAAAGACGTTTCACCTCTACTCGGTAGAGAACGCTTTCACTGGTCAAATAAAAATTGAATTCAAAGAGATTGCAGATGCAAGTGCCATCTAGCGGTCAAAAATCAGTAGAGTTTGTGAGACGCCGCTCTTAAGGCGAGATTTCGGCAGACCGATTTTCGAAACACGATGGGATTTCAGGGGAGTACAATTGCAGCTCTCGGTTCCCCTTCCAAACCAGAGCCCAATATTATTGTCAGTAATAAGAGTGGTCCTCGGGTTCGGGTTTTACAATTTTATTGGACCCAATTGCAGTTGGGTCTTTCATTTCTAGAGAGGCTAATTTACTTTCACTTGGTTCTTCTTTGCCCAAAATAGACATAGGCCATAGACACACACTTTTTCCCAGGGTTTTAACCGCCACGCGCAATTTCTACGGTTAAAACTGTGTGTTAGTGGCCACCAGCGCGCCACGCCACAGTTTTCTCTTGCGCGAGGCAAAATTTAGCCGGCCACAAACACACACTTTTTCCCAGGGTTTTAACCGCCACGCATAATATAGTTTAATCCTCCATCTGTGTGTAGCGGTGTTGTCGCTGCGTTAAGAATTGGCGGTCCGTGTGGCCCGTTATTTTCCTTTATTAAATAGATCGAATTTATTTGTTATTCGGCATATATAATAATTTTAAAATATAGGCGATATAACGTGCGAATAGCTGGGTTTACGATTAGAGATTTTCTTATTGCAATTTATACAAAATAAAATAAAAATGTAGTTATTTATTTGGCTCGAAATGCTTTCTTCTTTTCTTCTTATTTATAATCACTTCCGAATATATTAATCAACTAACAATAGCTAGTTTCCGTTTTTCATTTCTAACCGACATTTCAACGCTCACTACAAATTGTGAACTGTGTTGTGGATCGGCGTGCGGAGTGGCGTTTTAAAATTTTAAACGTTCCACGCGTCACGCAAAACCGTCGGTTAAAACGCTGGATGTCGCCCATAAACACACACTTTTGCGTGCGGCGCGCAAAACCGGCAGTTTTAACTGTGTTTTAGTGACCGAGGTCGTTAAGAGGAACGCCACGCGCAAAACCCTGGGAAAAAGTGTGGCGGTTAAAACGCTGGGAAAAAGTGTGTGTCTATGGCCGCCTATTTGGAATCCAAGCTTTCAACAGAACGAACTATCTCAATATTATTACATACAGTGTGGATCAAAAGGTTGGAAATAATTCGGTAACTTTATTATAGGGAGCGACAGAAAAAATCACTAGGACAGGTTAATTTTTAATTTAAAATGCGCTAATTCTGACATAAAAATTTGCTTTGTTATGTCATTTCTTTCAAGGCCATGACGTCATTTCAATTTTTTTTTAAATGGCAACCCTAATTTTTTATTGCGTTATTTTAAAGAGCATGGTTTTTGCATATAAAACTAAAAAATTTGTAATGTGTTACATAACAATATTTTTGAGAAAAAAAATATTTTTTTTATGTTATTTAGTACTTTAATGATTTTAACAATAGCAGTTTATTTAAATACCATGGAAAATTTACAAAATAATAAGATTAAATGTTCAAACTGCCTGCCTTCTTCAAGTTGACAATGACTAAGACGATGTTCAAATTCTTTTATAACATTGTTTAAAATTTGTGGGGTGATTAGCAAAATTTCCTGAGTAATTCTAATTTTTAACTTCATTTTTTCTCAAAAATATTGTTATGTAACCTATTACAAATTTTATTGTTTTATAAGCAAATAAACATGCTTTTTAAAACGACGCAATAAAATATTAGGGTTGCCATTTAAAAAAACTTGAAATTAAAAATTAACCTGTCCGGGCGATTTTTTTCTGTCGCTCCCTATAATAAAGTTATCGAATTATTTCCAACGTTTTGATCCACACTGTATGTAGGTATATAATATATTATTGTGCCTGGCTAGGACTGTATGCACGATCGCGATCGCCAGCCGGCTGATGCTGATATCAATTTAAAAACAATTGTACAGAAAATCACAATTTATTACTTAAAAGCTAGTAAAAATTAAAAGGGTATGAAAAAATATGTTCGTATTTCTCATTGTAAATTTTTATTTCTATTGAATCGTCTATCAGTTATTTATGGAAGAAAATAAGTAGAATTTTTGCAGTTTGTGTAGGTTTTTACAATTCTCTTCATATTATTATTTCAAAGTTCCTATCTTTTTAAACTCTTTGGATAACAAAAGTCGTTTGGTATCCACATACAAAAAAATAATAATTTTTATGGTGACTTCAAATTGTCCTTAAATTTGATAATAATAATCGTAATGATTATTTCAATGCGACTATGTTATTCTGAATTTGTGATTTTACCAATCAATGTTGCTTCGAGAACTATAGTCTTTTGCAGCAAAAGGACATTTTACTATTTTACCTCAATGATCCCATCATTATCTACTGGTGCATCTAGAGAAGCCGCTAAATATGACTCAGACGGATGTACAAAAAACCCACATTCACAAATTGACTTTTGAGACACACGTTTATGTTCCAAGTAGCTAATTCATGATCTTTACCCCATTTTGTTGAAAAGGTTGAAACATTTTTATACAAATAACAGTTTTTGCACGAGGGGTTTTATCTCTCATCTTGAAAACACGAACAAATTATCCATAATATCTACTTCTGCTTTTCCATAATTTATATCAGATTCAGTACAATGCTTCTTAGTTTCTGCTTCGGTTCTAATTTTAGCTTCCTATAATGCCATATTCTTGTTGCGAGTTTTTTATACAAGAAGTGCCAACACATTCGTGCAACCGACTCTGCGTGCCATAAAAAAAAATTAAATTGTGAAGTTTTGTTTTGGCTGTTTTTATTGATCATTGTAAGTACTTAGAATGTGATTTAATTATTGTTGATACCAGCAATATATTTTACAAATTTTCGATTATCGACTGCAAAAAACAGTTTGCGTTTTTTCCGCATGGTTACTGAGAAATTGTTTTGTGTATAGACATCGTAAATGCAAAATTTTGTAAAATAATTAGAATATATCTAAAACTATGCAAATAGACAGCGACAACATAGACGCACTGGACTCAGATAGAAAAGGGGGACTCGAAAATTGAATAAAAACTGGGGTATTTCGTTTAAAATAACAAATATGGCGTCCATTTCCGGTATAAGAAAAAATGCCGCCATATTGAAAATAATTTATTGCGATTCAGAATGGTTAATTTCGGCCAATTATGGAATTTCCTAGAGAAGTGTGAATTTTAATCTGTATTGTGAAAGCATGTCTTTAGGGCGGGACAGGTCCAAAGTTTTAGACTTCTTATCCATTGCTAAGTTAATTCATGTTGAAAATGTCGTAATTTTAAGCAACTTTCGTATTTTTTATAAAGGTTTCCTTAAGGAACTTTGGAAAAAGGAGCCTGTTCCGCCCTAGAATTAACGTTCCTTTATACACAGAACAAAAATTGAGTTGATATCTCTTTAAATAAAAGAGAAATTTATCTACGAATAAACGTCATTTTTAACATGAATTTGCCTGCCGAAATCTCCCCTTAATACAATCAGACTACCAGAAACTTGTACATATTTTCCATTCTGATGCGAGACAAGAAACATCATTTTTATGCTCCGCAACAATCCCGATACTTAACAATGGTGGTGTTATTCGGGATTATTGACCGTGTTTCAAGCGAAGTCCCATAAGGGGGGATGTAGTGAGCGCCCCGGGAGGCTAACTCAACAAGTGACCCCAATGAAACTCTGCCAAAGGTTTCGTCCACAGCTGCGGTGGACATCTTCAGTGGCGCTGTGGTCGTGGTCGAAGTATTCTTCTAGCTTTCACAATCGCGACTGGCGAATAACACCACCGTTGTTGTCAACACCGACCGCGAAAGCCTACACTACACACTTTTATAAATCCCGATACTGTCTCGATACAAGCTGTATACAAATTTGAACAGTATATAAACTGTATACCAAATCTTTCTGTTTCTGCACTGACTAACTACTGTATAAAAACATTGTAGACATACAGTCTGAACTGGACTAATGGGAAGGGGAAGCGGTACTGAATTAAATTTATCTACTCATCTCAAATCTAAGGAACGTAGAATTATAAGGGATTTGCAGTAGGCCATGGAATCTAGCTCTTGTTTTACTTTTTACAGTGTAGACGTTTGGCATTGACATATCATAACAATTACATCAAGACCCTAATTGTACCTTATGCATCGTGTTCGAAACGGTTGTCAATAGTAGGTACTCTTTCTATTCAAGGTTAAAATGTTTTTACACTTTAACGAATTTCAAAGTGTTTCCATGGCCTACGCGGCCTCGTTATATTTTTGTACGCACTTTATTATTAACTCTGATTGCAAGTAGCGGCCGCGAATATGCCTCGGTATTACGTTTCCAAAATCAACTGCTTTGGTGAGGGTGAAAGTATTGGGGTTGAGGGTCACCATTGGGTGCCCAGGTATAGCTTCCGAACAGCCTCCTTTTGCTTTGTACTCTCTCTATAATATTTTGATTGTGATAGATTTTACTTATTATATTTATTTTTATTAGATAAATTATTAACGCAGCAATTTATATAGACGATAAAACCAAAGTTCACTTCTTGCGCAATCAAAGTTCTCAGAATTTATCATCAATTTGGGCTTCATTCGGAGACATGCCACGGGATCCGGATGACGCCAATACCAACCGAAACATGGCGCCATTTCATCCCCTAAAACGCTTACGTCACGGCGCAAGTAACCGGGGTAACGGCGAATGGCGGAAGAACGGGGTGTGTGTGTGTGTGTGTGTGTGTGTGTGCGTGCCCGTTCCTAGTTGTAGAGTTGGTTGCACCTTGAGGGTGGCCTCTTTTATGAGCCCCCGGTGGGGCCATGGGGCAGGCCGAAAGCAGAGAAGATGCTGATGACGATCCAGAAAAATATAACTCACGCAGGACTTCTGGAAATTTGGTGAGCAAATACAAACGGAAATGTTATCAAATGCATGAATGTCTGACCTTGTTTTTAGCCACTTTTTGGTTCGATCAAGCTCCTTTGATTTACATTTATAAGAGTTCACGGTAATCGACGTTCCGTCAAATAAATCGAGGTTCGAGGGTTGCATTTACCATTTTTAATAAATTAATACCTGGGTTGCTGCTAAGGTTTAGAGAAAATATAGTGTACAAATATAAACAAAGTATCAAGAGGACATGTAATCTAGCTTTTGTTTAATTTTTTACAGTGTAAACCTTTGACACTGACAAATTTTGACATTTCACTCAAATCAAAACGAACGTCTGACAGCTGAAGGTGGAGTTTCTTAAAGAATACACTATTTGCACTGTATGTGTCTTAATATAACTTAATATTAAATCTGCTACTTTCTAATCACTTTCCAAGTGATTTCATGGGTTACTCTGATTCATTTTGCTACGCACGTTACGTGGTGTTTGTTTTTCAATTTATTCTTCCTTATTGATTATATACACTTGCAGTCGTTGAAATATTCGATTTGGAACATCCCTAACATGTACCTAATTGGCAAGCTGACTCAACATTTTTGTAGTAATCTCAGGGAATGAAAAATTATAGGACAATTATTTACGATTTGTATCTGGTCGACCTATAAATGAATAGTCATGATGCAGAATGATCCGTCTTTTCCCATTGCTCTTTTGAGTCAAGCAAATTGTTGTTTCGACCTTCTTCCATACATAGCATAGCATAGCATGGCATACAAGCAAAATGAACAAAATTCATCTTCTTGTTGTAAACCCTGCGAATCAACCGTTATTTATGAATTAGTGTAGCACAAACCAAAAACTGACCAACTAACCCGATTTTGATGTAAAATCGTACAAAGAAAAAGCGGAGCCTCAGGAGGCTATGAGCTTTTGTTTTATTTTCTTTACAGTGTAGACCTTAGACGAATCTTCACATTTGGCAGGAACATAAACAAACAAACATAAATTTGCACGAACGACGTCCCGAACTCCAAACCAGACCTCTCTCTCTTGTCCATGGTCCAAACTAGGAGTGGTATTGGTAGCAGAGGTTTCCTCATCATTCATGAGTTCTTCTGACTGCCGTGAAACCAATTTTTATCGTTTCCCAACTAATTAGATAATAATAATTATAATAAATGAATTTCTTTAATCTTTAATAAGTCCCACCCAATATCAATCTGTATCACAAAATTAAACTATTATCATCAAAACAAGAAAAAATATAAAACTAAGCAAATTCTAATTTCGTCTAAATTTGATAAATACATATATCATCTTCCAAATTATCAAATTTATCGTTGATGTCATCATAATCCTTCCTTGCTTTGTAAAGTTTAGCAAACATTTTTTTCCACTGATGCGGTAGTTAATTAATTAATTAATATTTCCGAGTCCATGGAATTATACAACTCAAGTTCTTTAAAAATATGCAAAAATTTCGTTCAAATGTAACTCTGGTTGCCGAGTTTATGTAAATCAAGGATAAGCCCTGTTTTTAATTTTTGTTTCGAATGGTTTCAATGTTTATTGGCTCTGATTCAACTTATATGTATTATAATCAAATCAAATTAAAATGTTAAGATATAAACTATTGTGTTAATAGTGACTGTTGCATATTATACCACTGACGGCTCGTGCCCAAGTAACACACTTACATCTAAAAAACATCTCATAGACGTCTACTAACACGTCTAAAAATAATCGGAAGTAGATAAGAAATAGATGTCGAAATGTCCCCAAGATAGATGTTCTATTAGACGTCTATGGCAAACAATAAATCGACGTCTATATTCTGCAGAACATCTACGTCTATCTATTAGAAAGAATAGACATAATTAATGTACTCGTAAAATTAACGTGTTGTCGATCTGGCCGGGGATATTGGTTCGATCAATTGGGAATTTTTTTTTTAAAGAAATTTATTTTAATTTGAATACATGAAAACAGAACTGAACTTTTTTTTATTATTTTTGTTACAAAACAATATTGGCGTCGTCATGCCTTTTTCGCCACGCCAACGCATTAAAAATAAGATTCTTCACACTCGGCCGTCCTGCAAAAAAAAGCGCCCTCGCTTGTGGAGATTACTAGGTGTAATGCTGAAGATAGGCCGGTTTGCGTCGTTCCCGTTTTGGTCTCTATTCGGTTCCTTCGCTCCTGGATTGTTCCGTCTTCTTCTTCTCTTTTTTTTTCGTCTTCGTCTCATCTTTCTTCTTTTTTCTCCGTCTTCCTGGGCTGTTGAGACTTCGGTAGTCTACTACCAATCGTGGTTCTCCATTCTTCTTCGTCACCAGTAGCACGGGCGATGCATAACTAGACGTCGTTTCAGTTACGATTCCCTCTTCTTTCCATTCGCGTACGATCTTGTCGATGGTTTCACGTTCTCGGATACTTGTTTTGTACGGCTTTAATGTCACGGGTACATCGGTATCGATTATATCCATTTCAATTACATCTGTAAGTCCAATTTCCTTCGAATTCAACGCGAAACATGAACTATATTCGTTTAGAAGCTTCAGCAGAGACACCACTTGATTTCTGGACAAACTTGAGTCGTAATTCACGAGATTTTTTGTTATGACGTAACTTCCCTTGCTTGAATTTTTATCCTGAGAGCTTTGAATTGTAGCTTCCGTCCTCTTCTCATCGGAATTGACCTTGATTACTCCAACGTGAGCACCTTTCTTCATTTTCGCATCTTTTGATTTCTCATTAGCAACCATTACTTCGCAAATCTTCCCTCCTACTTCCACTTCGATCAGATTTAGGCACCACACGCACTGAATCGACTCGGCTCGGTCGGATCGGCACGGTACGATCGGCACGGCAGCGTATACCGCGCATTGAATCGGCACAATCGGCACTGTCGGCAGTCGGCACCTTCGGTGATTTCATCAGCTCATTTAGTACAGTTCGTTTTTAACAACAATTTATTTAATATATAATATATAAAAATATAATAAAAAATATGCTCTTATAGATGTCTTATGTGGTTGTTGAATGATTAAAATCGGATAATTAATAACAGTTTAATTGTATGGTGGTGGTTTTTTCTTAATACAGAGTGTTTATGTTAATCACCTTATGGTGGTGGAGGCGGCACGGCTATTTTTTGGATTCATATTTACATTTGCAGATTACTTTACAATTGCAGATGTGGACCGAAATGCGGAAAGCCGTCGGACCTTTCGGCAGTTTTTGCCTCTTCGATCATTCTCTGCCGATGCCGAGACGATCCGACCGGTCTGAACCGACCGATCCGATCCAGTGCGTGGGCTCTCATTTAATTTCATGTATACCAAAACATGCCGATCGTGCCGTGCCGATCCGACCGAGCCGAGTCGATTCAGTGCGCGTGGTGCCTTATGCTTTGCTTCTCTTCTCCACAGTGCAGTCTTTGCTGACTTTGACCTCCATTTTCTTGCATGTATTTGGCCAGTCTATGTCCTTGAAGGGCCATTCATCGTCATACGCAAATCTAATTCCAGTGTTGGTTTTTAGGAAGGTGACTCTTTATATTTCGGTGAACGTCCTGCTGATTATGACATCAGTGTTCTGTACATGGTTAGGTACAAGCAAAACTTCCAATTCTTCGCTGACTGAGTCAATTGTGAACTTACATTGGGTTTTGACTTTTGCATTCACGGACGGTTGTGTAGTTGCTCCATACACATATAGATCTTGGTTGCAAGGTGTTGTCTTCAGTGCACACTTCTCGACGACGCTGGATTTCATGAGACATACAGCGCTACCTGTATCGATCAATGCGTCGACTTCGTGATCATCATTCAGCCTGATTTTCTTTATGTAACTGTAGCTCTCCTTCGTCTGTATAGATGAAACTTCCTTCTTTGGCACTGTGATTGCTGTGGCACCCGTCGCTGATGTGGTTTGAGGACAGTTCTTGGCGTAATGTCCCTCCTTTGCACAAGTTCTGCATTTCACAACTTGGTTGGGTTCCGGACAATCGCGTGACAAGTGTCCATACCGATTACAGTTGAAACACTTTGGTTCATTGTTCTCGTTGCGCGCTGGTAGACATCTTCCTTCACTCTTGACGATTGCAGTGTGACTTGTGAAAATTCCTTTCGGTTTCACTGTAGGCTTGATTTCATGATTCATCCTCACGTTATTTTCTTCTTTCTTTGACTTTATTCTTTCAATTCGGGCATTGCTCATCCGGCTGAGGTCCTGTAGGTCGTGCAACAGTGCATCTTCATCCGCATGTGAACGAGCTGCAACTGTCTTGTATAAATCCTCAGAATATAAACCCATTAAGATTCGTTCTCTTATGTCTTCAAATTCAAGGTTAAGCTTTAAAAAATTTTTACCTTTTCATGGAAGTACAAGCTTACGTTCTCGAATTTTCCTTGTGTTCGTGCATTCATTCGATCCCATCTGTCGGCTAGTGGTAACTTTCTCAAAAATGTCTTGCGAAAAGCCGTTTCAAATTCACTCCATGTTGTCAACACATCTCGATGGGTTTCATACCAGCTTTTGGCTCCTGAAATGAGGTGAGCCCTTGCTGTCTCCAACTTGAAAGCCTTTGGCCATGCATGCAACGTGGCCATGCTTATTACGTTTTCCAACCATTGTTTTGCCTTCGTACAATTAGCGTCACCGTCGTAATATGTAATGCTCTTGGTTAAGTCCGGCATTACGTGGAAAGTCGCTGGTGATTGCGTGTTTTGGGTTTGAGACACTGGCGTACTTTGTTGTTGCGTCATCATTTGCGTCATTACTTCACTTTGCATTTTTGCTTGCTCTACAAGGGCCTTTAAACAGTTTGTCAATTCTTCCATCTCGTCGTCCGTCGTTTTCGTCTTCACAGTCTGCGGAAAGTCCCCTTCAAACAAGTCCAAACTCGTGGTGGTGTCGTCGTTCGTTGTTGTTACGATTTGGACTTCTCGGCATTTCATCTGCACTTAATATGGTGTTTTGTCTATTACACAAACAAAGTCGTTCACTTCGGAACCTCACCCGACTGAGTGTTCGTTTGCTTTAGCGTTTGTAAAAGACAGGTGAGACTTTGACGCTACAAATTTTATGTTGATTTTGAGTTTTGTTGTTGATAGAGTCAGAAATGTTCATGGTTGATTGGCAGTTACATACGTAATGTAAGGACGATCGATTGGAATTGACAAGATAATCTGAAAGCTTCGTCTGAACATTGATTATATATTGGAAAGATCTCTCACCGCCACAGGTAAAAGCTTGGCAATGCTCCACCGCACCCCGCACCCTGCCTTGCCTAGAAGTTAGACCCTCGGCAAGTAGCGCCTTCAAAAAATTAATAGGACAAGTCATGAACTAGTAGCACCAGTACAGCGTTGGTGTGCGTCCACGCTGAGGAACCGGCCATCACTCAAGAATGAATTAAAGAACCCAAGAATATATAATCAGGAGGATATCATTGACCTGACAAGATGTTAATTTTTCTATGAGAAACAAGGCGGTATTGGTGGCAGTTTCTGATTGCAATTCTCCCATTGCTTTCGCTGTGAAAATAGCAGCTGACACGGCATTGCTAAATATTTGTGCAGCATACTTTACCCTCATTTTGTGGATTTGGATAATTTGGATAAGCTATTTGGATAAATATATTTTTCAGTACTTTTAATTAAATAACGTGAACGCAAACTGTTTTTGTCAATGTTATATATTTCAACAATGTCATTCCAAGATATTTCTCCTTCATTAACAATAAATGTATTATCTTGTTTCATCAAGTGTAAAAAATCACTCTTTCTCCTCTCGCTCGCACAAATGCAGCGGGTCAAAACAGAAAAATATATTTTTCCCATTTATATAAAATCTTGGTTCCGATTTAAACGTTCCTAACACTGGTCGCTTTCCGGTTATTGGAGCCCTGATCGCAGACAACAATACGAGGACGAAGTCTAAGAACATGAAGTTTTTGTATAACGGTATTTAACATTTTGGCAATAGTTTCACCACTCACGGGTCCGACAGATGTAAAATAGCAAAATGGCTTTGTTTGCCAATTTGTTGACTAAAGATCTATTGCAATCCGTTGTTAAATTATTAATCTTTAGCCAAGTTAAAATTGTCGAGATTCCAGGTAGTGCGAATCCTAAAGTTGCTGCATATACTTATAAATACTAGGTGATTTATAGTACAGTGATAAAACCAGTTTCCTTTCTGCTTTCCTTCAAACGGTTCTTTTGCGATTAAAACTTTGCATTTGTAACACAGTTCGTACGGACGAATAATTTTAGGAACACTTTCATGATGTTTTCGGGAGTGTGTTTCCGCTTATTTTGCCTTAATCTAATATTTACAGCTTTCTGACGTTTGATGTTTTTTGTAGGTTTAGAATTTTTATTTTAAATATTGGACATTAGACCCTTTCAACACTTAGTGATATTACTGGCTTGACAACGGCACATGAAAACCAATTACTAGAAATATCCTGTGATTCAGCTTTGAAACATAATTTCAGAGAATTCTCTTTATCAATTTATATCCAAATTTCTCAGAAATGGGGTAAACCAGGACTAATCCTAAAATTTGAGGCTCAAAAGTTTAAATTTTCTACCGATGCGCTATTGATAAATGTTTTTTCAATTAAACATTTCTTATTATTGATAACTCGGACCGCAAACCAAAGTTCGGACTTTTATGAAGTGCAATTACATCCCGCTGTAAAGGATCTACCTGCTGTCATAAATCATTACAAATTTTGCAGCAAGCTGAATTTGGTCATTGATTATATATCTCCAATATATAATCAATAATTTGGTGTATGAAGTTTTCATTTCGTTTTTAGCAATAATTAAACAAAATAACAAAATGAACGAAATCGGCTTCGGTATCGTGCTAGAATTTGCAATTTGAAACATATTGGTGCAAAATTGTTTTACCCGCATTGAGACAAAAAAGAGAAAACATTTACTAATAATGTCATTTTTGTGAATATCACAAAGAAAGTTTTTGATAGAAAGTTCATTTTTGTCACACATTTCGTCCAATATCTCATCGGAAACATTTATAGACGATATATATTTGGGCAAAGCTATTTCAATTCTTCTAAAAAAATTGAACATACCGTGGATACATATTTGACTTTGAAAAGTTCAATCCTCCCTTTGATTTGCTGGCGGTATCCTTGTTCAAATTACATAAGGCATTTTTACATGAAGAACTATTAGATAATTTTGTACATTTTTCTACAAATAAATCAAATCAGGTAGTAAATAATGTTATCTATAATTATATCCTTTGGATTCAAAGATTGTGAAATATTGTCAATAACAATGTCATCATTCTCCTCAATATCATCTTCGTAATCAGACAATATAGAATCCAGTTTAAGTTAATTTTTTTCTAAATGCGTTTTTCTACCTTCTTCCTGGTCTTTAGCAAAGACAGTTTTGAATTTGTCAAAAGAGAGTCTTGTAAAAGTAACTCAAGTTTCGCGGATTCATTATTTAATTCACGAATCTCTGTGTGTGGTCTCACTCGCACGTGTCTACAAAACGAGCGCACTTGCGAGTGGTGTAAAAGGAGTCCGTTAGATTAATTTTTCATTTCTACCCTCACATGTGCCTAAATCTTCAAATCCTTCAATGACGTCATGAAATGTATTATAATTTAATCCTCTCTTCAAAATTATATCATCAAACATGACAATTATTTCTTTTTCATCAATGGACATTGTTTTGACTTTATTTGCCAATTTGTTGACTAAAGATGTATTGCAATCCGTTGTTAAATTATTAATCTTTAGCCAAGTTAAAATTGTCGAGATTCCAGGTAGTGCGAATCCTAATGTTTGCTGCATATACTTATAATTACTAGGTGATTTATAGTAGGTACAGTGATAAAACCAGTTTCCTTTCTGCTTTCCTTCAAAAGGTTCTTTTGCTATGAAAACATTGCATTTGTAACAGAGTTCGAACGGACGTTCGTAGTTTCATCTGTGGACCATTTAATATTAATATATAAATTCCACCAAAAATCTCGTAATCGCTACGCTTACTTAGCACAATTCAAAAAAACTTTAATCACTTTCCTACACTGTCAGGGTTTTTGGAATCCTATGGTGGAGCAATGTTGCCAACACAAGTACAAGACGAAATGATTAAACACCTCCGCGCTTTGAGGACTTCGTTTCGGCATTATTTTCCAGTACCCGACAAAAATAAATATTGGATATTAGACTTCTATTAGATATTAGATTGAAACACTTACTAATATTAGTGGCTTGACAACGGCACATGAAAACCAATTAATAGCAATATCCTTTGATTCAGCATTGAAACATAATTTTAGAGAATCCTCTTTACCAATTTATATCCAAATTTCTCAGAAATGGGGTAAACCAGGACTAATCCTAAAATTTGAGGCTCAAAAGTTTAAATTTTCTGCCGATGCCCTAATAATCCTATTGATAAATGTTTATTCAATGAAACATTTCGTATTATTGATAACTCGGACCACAAACCCAAGTTCGGCCTTTTATGATGTGTAAATACATCCCGCTTGGAAGGATCTACCTGCTGTCATAAATCATTACAGCAAGCTGAATTTGGTGTAAAAAGTTTTCATTTCGCTTTTTAGCAATAACTAAACAAAATAGCAAAATGAACGAAATCGTAACTGACTTTATATTGATCAATGTTATTGAACCGTGTGAGGGGTACCCGTTTTTTAGCACATATTTCCTTTTTTATGTTATTATTAAACTGAATATATTTTATAAAATACGGCCTAGCTTCTACGTCTAAACGTAGACGAAATATAAACATATGTTAGACTCTCATGAATACGTATATTTTGGGATATATTATTCCGTATATCGTCGCTGAAATGGCAAAACCACGTAACTTATAAATGAAGAAGCTTCAAATCAAAGTTCATCTTGGCTACAAACCAAGTCATTACTCTTTTTAGTTCTTATGCTGGGATACAGAGGGCCACTGGTTGGAATTACTACTTTTAGTTGTTGTGCTGACATACAGAGGGCCAGACTCTGGCCCTCTGTAGTTCAGCACATTTTCTGGGTACGTTTTTACCCGTAAGGTGAGAGATCTTTCCAATATATAATCAATGGTCTGAAGAATTTCACACACATATCAGTATGAAAAATTCGAAGTTTACGAACACTAAGTCATGAGTTATTTTCGAAAAACTGATAGATTGGAAGTGATGTTAATGAGATCTCGGAGCTCCTGAAATTCTTCGACACATTTTGAATCAAGTACCACACACTGCTATTCGCTGTTTAGTCCAATAAGTCGGTTTATCTGTATGAGCACAATGTGGAAGAAGAAGGTAGTAAACTTAAATAATTTTTAAGCAAATTTTTGGTCACCAGTTTTATTAACCGTAATGCAAGGAATCATTTGAACTTACAGTGTGAACTTGGATCCAATGATATCGTAGTTTCCGGTTTTACCTTGTGGTCGAAGTAGTACTATTCATTTACAAAACACTTGATAACAACTCGGAAGAACTTCGGAACAGAATGTAAAACAAAAACAATTTTTTGGGACAAATTACAGTAAATGAACGCGGCGAATAGTAGCATTATGTTTATGAGAGCGATGTCCTGGCACTTAAAATAAACAATTGTATGTATCATTGTCATCATCATCTAAGCAATACGTCGATATCGGAACTATTATATAAGTGTCAGTAATGTATAAAATAGACGTTAATTTTACGAGTACATTATAGATGTCTATTCTTTGTAATAGATGGACGTATATGTTCTGCAAAAGGTCGACGTCGATTTATTGTTTGCTGTAGACGTCTAATAGATTATCTATCTTGGGGACATTTCGACATCTATTTCTTATCTACTTCCGATTATTTTTAGACGTGTTAGTAGACGTCTATAAGATGCTTTGTAGATGTAAGTGTGTTACTTGGGAGCCTTTGCCCGCGACTTCGTTCGCGTGGAAATTTTGATGTGTATGTTTGTGAACTGACGGCCTGATCATAATAAATAAAGTATAGATGACAGCTTGCGACCATCACCGCCATCTGGTGATGGCTTGAAATGCTACCGATACGATCCCTTCCTCTATGAAAAACAAAAACATTATCCCACGGGAACATGTTCCTGGGATAAATAGTATGTGCTATTCCAGACTATAATCTATCTCTGGGCCAAATTTCATGCAGATCCGTTTAACCGTTCTGGCGTGATTGAGTAACAAACATCCACACTTTCGTATATATTAATTCAAATACCGTTCTGTATATTCAGCGTGCTATATTCGCCTCATTTCTGACTGCTCCGGCGTTTCAGTTGATCTAGAAGCAGCCTGTCGCTCCGCTTGCTCAATTCTTCTACGCTCTACTTGAGGACTCGTCTCTCGACTTCTAGCTACTTTCATAACCCGAGCTTTATTACTTCTCTGCGAAAGATTAGATTTGCATTTTCCGGGCATTTCAAAAAACCTCCAAATAATAACAAATCACACAAATCATAACTAACCTAAGAATAATTTATGACAGCTTGCCACCATCACCGCCATCGAGTGATGGCTTGAAAAGTACTCTATGAAAAACGATAACATCTATCCCACGGGAACATTTTTCCAGTAGTAGCCTATGTGCTATTCCAGACTATAATCTATCTCTGTGCCAAATTCCATCCAGATCCGTTCAGCCGTTCTGGCGTGATTGAGCAACAAACATCCAAACTTTTACATTTATAATATTAGTATAGATAAACACAACATATCCACAAAAAGTGACAATCACACATAACCTCTCAAACTAATAATGACAGACAGTATACAGGGTGATTCACATCGTTATAACAAAAAAAATATGGAAAGAACAACAAACCCATAGAAATATGATAGCGCAAAAAGAAATTTTAAAAACAAACTTTCAAAAATGATTAAAAATTGACCGTGGTACGCCACTGGTTTCTGGGCGATTGGATTGAAGAGAAACCAGCAGCAGATAAAGAAACCGCGATTCAGCTTAATGCAACCAAGCGTGTGTAAAATGTAAACAAAACCAATACCGACTGTCAAAAACGTGACTTTCGTCCACAATATCCAGCACTTGTTCTTCGGCTGCTAAAATACATTTTGGTCTCCCGGGCGCGCCGTCTCGTCCACGATTTGATGTCAAAATGAACCACTGCCGTAAATGATGAAATAGAATGGTGCCTAGCCGGAAACCGTTTGCAATTGTGGGATACACGAATACACTACCAAAAATTACATCTCTATCACCAACACCTTCGCACAACTGTCAATTAAAGGTGACGGAGTAATCGATTCATGTGGTAAAAACACTTATCCAGCATATCTGGATGCACTGTAGCAGTACCAAAAAGAAATTACTCCTAACTTTGTTAATATCTATCGAAATCAAAAACGGTTTTTACTATTTGATTTGTGATTATTTTCTAAATCACGGTTACCTGTATATAAATGATTTTATTTTAAAAATATTTGTTTTTAATTAGATGATCATTTTAGATAGAATTACACGAGTTTTGTTTATTTTAAATAACGCTGTCGCCTCATAAATCAGTCTGGAAATTAGAAGGAAATCCCATAAATCGCTTAAAGTGCATCGAGTGCTTTGTTTGTGAATCGAAAGTGAGCGTATCAGCATATCCCCGTTTCGCACGGCCGACCTACAGTCGCCCAGCTACTTAGCGTTTCATCGTCCTCAAACTTTAATAATTTTTTACTCAAAACCTATTACAATTTCAATTTCTTTTTTTTGTGCAATCGAATCCAAATTTAAGGGGCTACAAGCTTTTTAATTTTGCTTATAACGATGTGAATCACCCTGTATGTAGTAATGGCACATCATCAACGAAAGTTAGAGACCCTACAAAATCTCATTACCCAGCGCAGAAGACGTAAATGCGTCCAAGGTTACGTGTACTACGCAACCTAAATCCAGGTACTCAGTAGACATGGACCTCCCACGGGCGTTCTGGCATTGGAACGCCCCACCCTGTGCGAGTTTGGGTCATGAGATTTTGCACTCTGTATAATCGTCCTAAATTGATGTCTATCTATCATTTGTTTTTAAGATAAACATGACAATTATCATCGTTAAAATATTTATAAACGGTGTCAAAAACCGATAATTACAACATTTACAAACTTAGAAAGTTCAAACATATTTAGTAAATTATGTTTGAAATGTTCCCTATAGGCAAAATACAGAGTGGCAACTTTAACTGGAATAATTTCAGTATCTTGAATACAAATGATTATGCGAAAAATTCCTGAAACACATCGATTTTTGTTTTTAACTTACCAATCAGTATTTTCGTTTTTTTACTCAGGAGGCTTTTTTTGACAAATGGAAAGATACGTCAATTGAAACATCATTGCAAAGCTCATGAAAAAAAGTACGATGTTTTTTTCACTTTTTCATGTCTTATTTGAGAAAAAATTTACGTAAAAACGATTAATAAGATGCTTCAATGTTCTTAGTTTTTTCATAGCGCATTTTTATTAACTGTTACCTTATTTGTTAAATTAAATTAAATTAAAAAAAAATCATTCAAGATATTGAATTTATTCTAGTTATTGTTTACACTATACCAAGTCAATATTGTTCCTTTCGCGAAAACATAAATAAAAGAACACATCGCTTCATTTTGACGATTTATCGTTTCCTTGTATCTATTAGCCTCGGTAATCTATTGTTAATGAACTTTACTCAGTTGGTGTTTGAGAAGAGTCGGCCCACAATGAAACATTTCCGTGTTGATAGTGTTATCGGGAATCGGCGAAAAATGAACAATTAAAGGTCAACATTTAACGATTAGATTTGAATTCCTGACCCCAAGACTGTATACAAAACATAACTTTATTGTTATTGTCCCAAATTAAATAATCAGGACTCAAATAAAGTTACCTGTATAAGATAAATGCATAGTGCTTATTGTCTTTAACGAAACTCCCTGTATATTTACTAAGAGTATTTAGTTACACGATTCCTAATTTTTAAACCATATTCCAAAACAAGTGGTGCCTTTCTTTGTGCACAGCGTTTTCGTAAATCAGCTGATTGCTGTTTACATACGAGTCGTACCGTGTGGATAAAGATGTGCTTTACAACGACTTGCTCGTCTTGGTTCTGTACAGGTTATTACCGGGCCTACAAAAAAAGGGATTCAAAGTGAATCTATGGAATCACTTTGAACTTTGTTTTCGTGTAGGAAATGTTTGACATCGAGATCGCGAAATCTAGCTTTTGTTTTATTTTTTACAGTGTATACATTTGACAGGAATTATAAATCAACAATGTTTCCAAAGGACGTTTGAAGGTGGAATTTGTTAGACTCCTTTATTTTTTGTATCGTGTCCAACATGGTTGGCTTATTAACTTATTCTCATAATGTTGAAAATTTAGTACATTCTTAAACGCTTTCGAAGAGATTCGATTCTGAACTGTTTTATTTTTGAACGCAGTAAACTACGATTAGTTTACTTTTATTGATAAGAAATGAAGAAAGTTTAATCAATATACAAGATATTAACGTACTCGCATTAACTCAATTCATTTGAGTCGAACCACTTGAAAACTGCGAAATCTATTTCAAGCACTGATAATCAAATGTGCAAATTCTGTGCTCTCTAAGGACCGAAAGCGAAAAGCCGGCCAATTATTTAAAATAAAGTGCTAATAAAGCATAATGAGATGAAACCATCTACACTACTAGATAACGGAAATAAATCACATTTACAGTAAGAAATAATTACATTTTATTCCCAACAGTAAAATCATTACAACTAAAGACAGTGGCCATGGAATCGAGCTTTTGTTCTATTTTTACGGTGTAGATTTTTCACATTGACATTGTACAGGAATTGTTAATCACGACGATGTCCGACGTTCTTGTTCATGGCTCAAACCATCACTTGGGGATGGAATTTGTTTAAAAAAGCAATCACAACACAAAATGTATGGAAACTGAAAGGACTGTCAACAGAGAATGCAACGCTCAAAAGTTTTTTACACTGGAATTTCAAAATCTGTTTTTTGAACGCGCGGAAGCTCGCAGTTTAACATTTCTGTTGTCACGGAACACGACAACCGAAATATTCTTAGAACTTCATATTTTATTAAGAAAATTTTCTTGTCTACCGTGAAATATGTTTCGAAATTTGATGAACTGAGCAGGCCTTGATATTTAGCCTGATTTATTTTTTATACTGTAAACCTTTGACAAATCAGGATACTACAGTAGTTGCTGATTAAAAATTTGCACAAACAGCGTCCACTGCCAAACAAATGGAAATTGTTTAAAAAAATCATCCTGAGAATCGGTTTTTTGTTCGACATATACAGGTTGTTAGATAATAATTCCGAAAACTTTGGATTACCGATATTGACCATTTTTAAGATTTTTATTCTCGATAAAAATACGTTTTTGCCAAAAATGGTAAATATATTTTCGACTTCATTTTTTATCCTGAATCCACCCTCAAGTTATTTCGGAACCATTGCCTAATACGCTGTTTGTACTTGAATTTGGGGCACAGATTGAAATGAACAGCTGCGGTAAAGAGCCAACCACTCAACTCTCAGTTGCAGTGGATTAAAATTTTTTGTGGTTGCAATTAATCGTAATTGCAACCAAACTTTTGGCATTTTTTACAAGCGTTGTGATAAGCTTATTTGTTTTTTAACTTTTCTTTCTTATGTGGCCCTGAAGCCTGCATAGACTGCTACAAAAAAGTTGTAGTTGGGCTGAAAACATTTAAATTAACTGCTCAATTGATTACCCGCTTAGGATAGATATATTTAGTGTCCGTTTTAACAAACCCCAGGCCTGTATGAACAAATTTTGGATTGACACTTCCTGTCAAATGTTGAAGGGCTACACTGTAAAAAACCAACAAAAACAAGTTTCCATGGCTCCTAAGATTAACTGTTTAGTTGGTTGAAATACTCCTAAGGCGCGCTGATTTGATCTGTTATAATGAATATGATTTGACATTAATAAACGACTAATAACAAAAGCAATTGAGGTTTATTGAGAATTTATGAGATGTCGTTAGTTTTTTACATAAGTAGGACAAATCAGAAATTTACTGCGACAGTGAAATGTGAAGTTATGTCCATAAGAGGTTTTATAAATCCGTTCCCGCGTCAACCCTCCATAATATTAGCAGTGTGGTGTTTGTCGAAAGGGGGGTTGCAAACCCTCGTCCACATTGTACGTGAGCCGTTATCGATTGTTTGCGAAAAGATTCCCTAATGAGTTTCAGTTAAGCACACATTAACGGCAATTGCGAACGACTTGATCGAAATGTGAGCCTATATCGGCCGCCATCGCCGGTGACGTTATAATTATATCTAGTGAATTTATATTTACTACAAAGTCGGGCGCTTTCACGAGCAGTTGGACGCTTCACCGGGAGACCGAAACACGTGGCCGATATGGGAGTATTCGAAGGTGATTGGGGCGTCGCAACCCCAAATGTGGAGTAAGGTGGTGGAGTGAGTGAGTGCACGTCGTACAGTGTGGACACCATCGACAGCGGGAAAGACGCCGCGCGGCCTTTTCGAATTTCCGGCCCGCGATGTCTTCCACCGAACTGGCCAAAACGGCCAAGCAGCCGAAACTTAGGAAAATCAGCAGGGTATGGTTTTGCTAGAGCACCAAGTGCGGCCCACTACTCTCGGAATTTTTTTTCGGCACTCGGAGTTTAAAATTAAATCTACTCCATTTTATTACATTTAAAGCGCAATACGCCGACCGCAGTACGCGAACAACGCGATGAATATTTCATATGCGATAGTTGCCACGGATGAAAAATGTGCCGGATGGTGTTTGGGCGGCCTTGAAACTTTTGTCAGAATTTCGTGGAATTTCACCAGAAAGTTTTCCTCCCATAATTTTGGTTTCGAAATTTGCGTTTGTTGAATAACAAGCTTTGCTGTAATTATGTAAGGCCTCTTATTCTCATCTAACGGGACTGTTAAAATAAAGTTTTGCAAGTCCGCGGATTGGTATAGTACAAAAAACGTGTCGCTTCATTAAAAATATCAAATATACATAAAACGTGAATTTAGCGCTACATTTTAAAATTACAAACACCATCAATGTCAAACAGTTCTAATTGTTTAACATTCTAAATTGTTTACAAACTCTTTTTCCGGTTTCAATTTTACATTGAGTTACGCACATTCCACTCTTGAAACTTCGTTTGTATCATTTTGTCGTATTTCTATATTTTTTAATATGCAGGGTGCTATTATGATTTTCGTTAGTTTAACCAGCGGCAGAGCTGGTTAAACTAATGAAAAACTGCGCCGTTTTCAGTACTATATACTACAGGGTGTTTCACAACGAGGGCCTATTAGGAAGATAAAGAGAACGGAAAAACCGAGAGAACTGAAACTTTGCATTCTTGTATAATCTACGTGCTGAAAATAATATTTTCATGATTGTTAAAGTTGGTATCAACTTTGTTATTTTGAATACAACATATCTATTTATAATGTATTTTGAGATTTTGCATTAAATTCTGTGTCATATGAGATCAACGTTTTTTACCTTCTTGCATTATTTTAGAGAAAAAAAAAAGTTTTTGTAAAAAAGTCGAAAATGCAGTGCAATAAAATAATTAATTATTAATAAATCCTAAAAGTCAGGTTGTGAAACTTCGTCAACGGTTGGACAAAAGGTTTAGCTATCTGTGAAAGTCTAAATATTTTCAGGAATATTTCTGGATGAGAAGAAAAGTCAGCTGAAACTCAGCAAACTCAAAAAGTATAAAAGTCGATTTTTTCAAATTGCAACCATATGTTTTTATTACGCCTTTCTATAGAGAACTTTATTCTCGATATGATGATGTATGATATTCCTATACTTAAAGTGAACGGTTTTTGAGTTATTTAACTTTTTTCTACTTTTCTTTACAATTATGAAACAATAAGTGAAGTAAGCTTATTATATATTTATCGAGTGAGCTGTGAAAATACATTTTATATTTTTAAATGTAAGCAGTAGTGGGATTTGATTTCTAATTCATTTCTAATGCTACTATTACAAATACCTAATCAAGATTAATTAAATTAAATTCTTTGTTCATACACTGCCAGAAAGAATCTTTACAAATTTTCTTAGTGATTACAATCATATTTTTTAATTTATCATCTGAGGGTTAATTTGTCAAAAAATCCATGAGCCCTGTGTTATTAAAAAAAACTTTTGTTAAAACACAAAAATAATTATGTATTTATTTTAATAAATGCTCAAATATGTCTCCCCTTTGTTGTAAATACATCTAATTTGAAAATTGATAATTATAAAATAAGAGTAGGTAATCACTAAGAAAGTTTGTTGTTTCCTGTGTAGGAATGACTCCTACACATAGCTGAACCTTTTGTCCGACCGTTGCTCAAGTTTCGAAGATCTGAGTTGTACGTTTTTTAACAATTTATTTTTTCATTGCACCTACTGGATTTTTGCCTTTTTTACAAAAAAAAATTAATTCTCTAAAACAATGTAAGAAGGTGCAAAAACGTTGATATCATCTGACACAGAATTTAATTTAATAATCTGAAAATACATTAAAAATAGATATGTTTTATTTAAAATAAAAAGTTGATACCAACTTTCGGTATAACCGGATAATCCTGAAAATATTATCAGCAAGTATATCTTATAAGTTTATAATACATATAAGTGTGCCAAGTTTCAATTCACTCGGTTTTTACGGTCTCTTTATCTGCCTAATAGGCCCTCGTCGTGAAATACCCTGTATACTTACAATGATAGCAATTCTCACATTAATATTTATTTTTTTGGAACACAATGGCACTTCTAACATTACAATTAGTCTAAGTACGAGTACAAGACTAACGAGTATACAAGGTTCTTCATCTCAGCTCCCGTTTTCTGTAGCTCAGTTATTATTTAAGTTAGAATTTTGATATTTTGCACAGTTACACAGTTACATTCTAGAACGCATTTCAAAAACATATTTTTGATTATACACAATGTCCCAAAAAAGTGTGACGTTATGATATATTTTTTTAAATTGCATGCTATATAATTTTGTGCCTATTAGGGTTCATTTTTAGTTGCTTACATATTCCCAAAAAAATTTCAAATTTTTGGTTTATATTTTACTGTAAAAAAATCAAACAAAAAATTCGTTTTTTAACTTTAGTTTTAAAAATTTATAAAAATTACAAAAAGTGTCCTCTTGATAAAATGAGTACTAGATAATTACTAAATAATGTCTAATAATCGTGTAAATCCAGATTAATTAATCCGGGTTATATATCCGAGTGTGCAAATTTTACTGTCAAACTTTTCAAATAAAAGACTGAGGAGATGTTTCAGTTGAGGGGGTGGGGTCACAGTTGCGATCGAGATCACAAGAAGAATACTTCGCCCGCACCGCCACTGAAGATGTCCACCGCAGTCGTGGACGAAACGATTTCAGCTGGACCACTTGTCGGGTTGGCCCCTCAGGACGCTCGCTACACTCCTCCTACTGAAACATTTTCAAAACTTTTCAAAATTCAAAACGTTTTAATTTTATTATTTTAAATTGGAACCCTGTTATTTTTATACCATTCGCTCCAGAATTAAATAACAAACATTTTTCTAATTACAATCCTATCCCTAATCCGAACGCATTCAAAGTTATTCGCCACAAACTAGTTTTCTGAACTATTTCAATGGCAATTTTTATGAAAGCATGTAGGCTTTCACGGTCGGTGTTATTAATTATTACGATCTTCTTCGGGATTTTTGACCGTGTTCCATTAGGGGGGGGGTGTAATGAACGCTCCGAGGAGCTAATTCAACAAGTGACCCCAATGAACCTCCAGACGTTTCATCCACAACTGCGGCGGACTTCATCAGTGGTAAAAGTTGCGATGTGGAAGAGCTCGAAGTCTTCTCGTCGCTATCACATTCGCGACTATCACATTCTGCGTCGGCGTTGCATCATTTGTGTTGTTATTTCCATTGCTTGCTTGATTGGCTGGAATAAATGACATTACGCTTCTCGTTGACAGGACCGGTTGCCAAATTTTGTCCATCTTTAACCCTTCACCCATTCTATTGAAATTACCTTGGTGTTTATAAATTTCAATTGCTTAAATAAGCAATTGGCAAAATTTGGCAACCGGTCCAAAAAAGGTAATCAATATTCCTTAAAAAGTGCACAATTTTGTATCAACGAGAATTTACGCCATTTATTGATTTCAATAAATGGTAAGCGCAAAAGAAGACAGGGAGACTAACTTTAAGCGCACCTGTAGTTTGTTTCAAATACCTATAATTTTAAAACTAAACAAATAAATTGTCAAAGTTTGACGCGTTTGGCACAACTTCTCAGCGATTTAATTTTGTGTTGATAAACGCAGACAATACTCTGCTTCACTGCACTCACTGTCACAAAACTAGTTCGAAGGGTTTGCTTGGTTTTAATAGTCGCAGTTGAATGGCTTTTGCATTGACATGCCGTTGTAGTCGCTCTTTGTGCTTTCTGGTTAATTTCTTGATTTTTGCGGCAATCAGGTCGATCTTCAGATTTCTATAGAGATGGCTATTTTTGACAATACATCTGTTCAGTACCTGACCAAGGAGGGGTTAGTCCCCACCATTTTGTACCACCCTCAACAGGGATGGTTAGTTGTAGTTAGTTGATAAATAAATTCTAAAGCAAGAGGGTCGGCACTTATAATTTCCTAAAACATTATGGTCCTTCGAGTTAACATTAAGTAATCACACCAAACAACATCTTAGGAGCTTATTTTGTAAGCCCTGAAGGACTAGCACGTTAGTTTTATGACACAATCCCAGAGTTAGCGACCATAAGTCCAAATAGGTTTTAAAACCTGTGTGTATAAATTTAGTTTGTTGGGATCACAGGGTAGGGATCGCCTGTTTATCAACCATTTCACTTTGTTGCGCTTGGTGTTTCTCTTCTTCGTAGTGTTTTCCCTCCATCTCAATCTGGCATCCAAGTTCATGCCCATAGATTTGGCAGTATTGACAAAAAGAACAGCTTGTCCATTATTACTAACAGGTAGTCAGTCGTCTTAAGTGAAATTCACATGGACTGATTTACTTTTATTAAGTTTCATGTTCCCTTTTTTAGTCCAAACATAATTATACTCAGTGGCCTTTTGCAGGTTGCTTTAAGCTTAGTGTTGGAATAATACCCTTGTCATTCCAAATGAAGCAATCGCGGTATTTGGGGAGATACAATAGGGGATTCAACACGCTTCCCTGTGGGACGCTGTTTAATGAGGCGTAAATAGGCATCATCTTGTCTAATGCGAAATTTTCTATGAGTAATCAATGATTTTAGGAGTTGATTTTATTCTTTCGGTAACCATTTCTTTAAGAGGAACAATATTGTTCGGGTTTTTAGACAATGTTGGTGGACTTCATCACTGGCGATGTGAAAGAGCAGTTGTAGGTGAAACGTCTGGAATTTCATTGGGGTCACTTGTTGAGTAACATCTCCCCTAATGGGACTTCAAATGCAACACGATCTAAAAACCCAAATAAGATCGTTATTATTAATATGTATATAACACCGGCCGTGAAAGTCTACACACTTTCAACCATTTCTATAGTATAAATTCCAAGCTATGTGCCAAACTTTGTCAAATACTTGTGCTATATTAATAAATTCGGCGCAGCAAATACAGAGTGGGCTTAAAGTTAGTCTCTGTTTTCTCTTGCGCTTTATTTTTATTTAAATCAAAGATGAACAAAAAGGAACATAACACAAGATGACTGAAACTTGGGAAATTCATCCTCTTTAAATTATATTCAACAAATGGTGGCCATTCTTGTTGATACAAAAAATTTTCCATACCATATTCGACGTTATGTTTTTTGTCAAATATTCTTTTTCAGGTGTTCCAAAGTTTCTGGATTAATTGTATTATACTCTGCTCTTGAAATAATCATAAATCAAATCAGTTCTAAGAACCCACGGATCAAACACAGCGAAAAAGTAACTCTTTGGTGCGGAGTTACTTAAAGGATTATTTAAAGATCAAGGTCTATGCACATAATCATCAAACTTTGGAGCACATGAAAGAGAATATTTGACAAGAAATTTACAACATAAGTTCCAATACATTTAAAGAAGATTATGCAAATTGCCATAAAAAGAGCACATTTTGTATCAACGTATCAAACGGTCTCTATTTGTTTATTTATAGGAAAAAAAATGCTTTTTAGAACAACAAACTGACAACTGTTAAACCCAAACGTTAGTAGTTCAAATATTCACTATCCACCACTATTTTGTCGCAGGGTCTTTTGGGAATACCTAATTTTGTCTAAAATATACACATTTACATATACACATATACACATATACACACATTTTCTGACTTCAACGAATTTTAAAGAAATTCCATGGCCTACGTAGTTTCCTTTTATTTTTCAATGCACGTTAGATTATTATGAATGCTGACATAGGAAGTTATCATTTTACAGAATTTCTATTCTGAGATAAGCAATTTTTGCAGTGTTCCTTTTTTTCAAAACATTTTGAAAACCGCTGCTTTTATTTGGAAAAAAATCCTTTTTCTCTATTTTAGGCTTTTCAAATATCGAAAATCACAATGACAAAGCGCGGGAAACCGATTTCAATATTGTAACATACGCAGGCGGTGGAATTTTTAAAATTGATGAATATAGTGTAGCATATTTTTGATATTCGATTGTAGAGGTTCGAAGTTATTTTTCTATTGAGAAACGTTTCGTGTCTTCTTTAACAAATGCCTTTCCCAGGCGTCGGTTTTTTCATTGGCGGTTCCGTGAAGTGTCAAAGGTGTACACTGTAAAATAAATTAAAAAAGTAGATTCCATATTTTGCTGCACTCGACCTTATACCATGGCCTCATCAATTCCCGATTCCAGTATAGTCCGAAAACTTTAACTTCCAAGATTTCTTTCGAGAGATGTGCCGGTAGGAAAGGAATTCACTGCTACTTTGATGAAAACAAAAATCTCATTCATGAAGCCACAAAAGTTATGTCTTGTTGATAAAATTTCTGCCATTCGTTTTGCTTATTTATTACACCGTGCGAACAAAAATAAACTGAGGCTGCGTAGGCCAATAACTTCGACGTTCGATAGAGTGTAGCAACATTTCGTCTTTGGCTTGGAGAAATTTGAGATTACGGCTAGGAATATGTATAAGAGAGACAACAGTCTCTCAGATGGATAACGGGGAAGACGTTCTATAATTGACAAAAAACTTGCACGAGTGGGTGCGCAAAAGCAAAGTTGAATGGAATTAACATATCGACAGAATGAACAGTGATAGAGTAATAAGAATTTATGTTAAATCACAACAGGAAATAAGAGTAAGACCCATAAAAGATGGTGTGATGACTTAGTGACATATCAGAAGATAAATAAAACGAGGTTTTGTAGGCCACGGAAGTGCGTAGAAAGGGTGAAGAAACATTTTTAGCTTGAGTTAGAGAATTTTTTGAGATTAAGTTATTTGTTCACAGCAGTTTCATATACGATACATCAGATACATTTGTCTCTTTTTTAACAAATTACATCATTTAGGAGTCGTTGGCCAAATTTTTGATTGACATGATGTCATGACTTGACATCAAAGGTCTACACTGTAAAATAAAACACAGAAGTTTGATTTCTTGGCCTCCTGAGCTTCTGCTTTTTCTGTACGTTCTACAGAACCAGCTTTAAGGCATAATAGCTGTTATATAACAAGAATATTTAATAATAATTATGAGTAATTGGTGTTTTTCTTTTGTTGTAAATTTGTGTTCATAAAAACTATTTTGTGATGAATAAAAAAACCTTGAAGTTGTTGAATTCAAATCACTACCGAAATCTCGATACAAACGATAGTTTTTTTCTAAAATGTCTCAACCAAACATGAAATGATGAGTTTTATTGCATTCTCGTCGCCTCGTGTCAAGGTTACCAACCTAAAGTACTTGCAACGACCCAGTTTCTCAGGATGACGAACATATTTTTGAAAGTATTTATGTATTGCAGGGAAAACTAAGTTGCATATTCAAGTTCATCTAATTGCACTGATAAGGATAAGTAACGCAGTAAGAATTGTAGCCTTGAATGCACACGTAACCGTTGCTGCACTCATTTCAATTGACGAAGCTTGTTTCAATGTTTAAATGCAGACGACTCGGAGCTTAGCTTAACCGAGCCACGAACTGTTTACAGCTTGCCGCGAACAATGAAATTGCTCATTTCGTATTTATGCGATAACATAATTCCAATAGAAAGTTTTGGACCTTTAATCGAAAAGTAATGTGTTGTAGTGAAAGTCGACAAAAATGTAAACTTTTATAATATATATAAAATGTGGCTAGTGTGGGTTTTTGTAAAGTGCAACGGGTTATTATGTTGTATTTTTGATAACAAAGTTATTTCAAGCAGGGAGAGTGTTGCAATGTTTTTTACTAGCAGTATATTCACCTGTCATCGATCATGACATACAGCTAGCGTACAAAAAATAATTCGAGTAGGTGAAGGAATCACTTTGAAAATGATTCTTCTTCTTCTTCCTCTTTTCCTTAGGCATTTTGCCTGTTTTCATTAGCATACCGCCTCATCGTGGTGGCGATTCTATAGATGATGAGGTCCAACTTTCGGCCCATCTTTTGGTGGTCTTCCCGGTTGTCTTTTGCCGAAGGGGATTCCGTCTCTCATAGTTTTTGGTAGCCGATCTTCACCCATGCGATCGACGTGAGCGTTCCATTCTTTCCTTCTGGTCTTGGTGAATTTGATTATGTCCTGGATGTCACATTTGTTCCTGATTTCTCGATTTGGTATTCTGTCGTGGTGAGTTGAAAATGATTAGTGTAGCAAAATCTTGACATATTTCATGTTCAGGCGTCGGTCTCAACATCGTTTGGGCCTTTTTTAACAGCTCCTGTCAAATGTCAATCTCAAGGACCTACACTGAAAAAAAATAACACCATAGATTTCATTGCCTGTTGAGAATCGCTATTTGCACGCTTTTTATTAAATTTTTTGACGAGAGTCTCGCAGTGAATATGTTATTGCCTAGTGTAGTGTAATTTTTGAATATACAGAATGGTCTTTAAATTTGGTCTGAAAAGTAAAAGTGAGAACATAACATGTCGATAGAAACCACTGCGCATTCTACGAATGTGCGAGGTGCTAAGCCGTAACGGCTCGTGGCCAAATATACCGGCTGCCAACCCAATTGAAGCTAGAAAATTATGTGTCAGCTCGTTTTGGCTTATCGACGGTTGGTTGTGCTGCAAAGGCAAAAAGAACAACGGAGTCAGGTGGATGAAAATACGAGTAATAACTTTATTCGTTATTCATAATTGGTACGGCCTAACTGACCGTACCGTCCCTGAGCAGGCGTTCGAAAAGTGGAAAAAAATGCAACGGTTTTGTAGTGCAAGTTTACAAAGGTGTAGTTGGAAATAATACTTGAACTAAATAAAAACATTCATTTAAGAAATCGACTTATTAATCAAAACACTTTTTGCACAATTTTCTGCTTCATTGATTGAGAATCGCTGTCGGAATGGCATGTTGCGCATCTCTTCCTCTCCCCTTTCTGGTACGGCTTTATCTATATCAGTTCGAGGTTTCGAGGAAGCCATTTTAAGTTGTAATTCTTCTTCTTTGAAGCGGTGCGTAAAAAGAAATTTGAAATTAAGTTTTCAGTTGACCACAATATCAGATAAGATGCATAAGATTAATTTAGTGTCTTTATTAAATTATTCCACTCTGAGCGTCGGTTTACGCCTGTTTTGACAGCTCCTGTAAATGTCATGATCTGTCAACTTCAAACGTCTACAGTTGTAAAAAATATAACAATAGATAGATTCCATGGCTTACTCTGAATCATTTTCTATTTGTACGCACTCGTCTGTCTTGTGAAGTACTTTGAAATGTGGCCATATTTTTTTCAATCGGATTGTTCTTCTTCAGAAATGTCTGGTTTGAGGTACTGTAGTTTGAATCGGATTCTTCTTTTTTAGAAATGTATAATTTGGGGGTACTGAGGTGGGTATCTGAGGGTACATATTTTGATTCTTCAGAACTGGTGAGTCTGGACTACAGTTCGAATTGGATTTTTCTTTTTCACAAATGTTTGGCTTGACAGTATCTGTCAATTGTCATGATATATCAATGTCAAAAGTCTACATTGTAAAAAATAAAACAAAAGCTGTATTACATTACACATACTCGTAAGAATCCGTTTTTGGAAGCGAATTTTTTTAAACAATTGCGTTAATTATTACTTTTTATCGTACCTAATGGTCATCAAACCACGAGCATTCTAGTTTACAAAGTATTTCCACTTTGTTTGATATTACCTAACACTATTATAAGTTATTTAGTGCAAGTAGAGTACACATGCTTGAAGATAAGAGTAATTTGATAGAAAAATGAAATCAGTTTATCACTAGATATCGATAAATGTTTTTCAATTGGTTCAGTTAAAAAAATATGCTCATATTGACAGTCGAGACTCTTTTTTCGTAATCATTTGAAATGGTAAGTCGCCCTCTGTGGTAGCTCTAAGTTGATTAAACACATATAGAGGTTTTTCTTTGGACTGCTATAAAAATCTTTGCATTGGTTTTAATTACATTTAATCCTGACACTTCCTCGCGGATTAGCTCCAATTATATTTACAAAAACAGCGCATTTGGGACAAAGAAGGATGGAAACAGCTTTAAAATAAAACATTTACGGATTTTGCCCATCGACACGACCGTTCGTAAATATTTGATTAGTGCTAATGTCGCGAGAGGATTGCTAATTTTCACGTTGTTGTGAAGGCGCGTGTTTCAGCAACCGAGCCATCACAAGATTAACGTGATGACTATAAAATAATAATTTTCAATATATTTTATCCACAAGTACACATGGCCGTTCAAGTTAAACAAAACGTTATAAATAGCTTTTTTGTATCACCTGAATTTGCACGAGGACTATAAAGAAAAACAGCAATTCCACGGCGAGATCTGTGTGGAATTGTCTGTTCCGAGCGAAAATACAAAAATGTTGGTTTATTTTTCTGTCGATTAAGCGTTGGCAACAGCTGTGATGGAGGATGCGACTCTCCAAGGACGGCATATCTGAATTTGCTAAATTGGCATTTAGGAAATACGAGTATAATAATCGCCCAACTGTTATAAACATAAATATATTGTCTCGTATGAATCGTTAAAAACACAACATCCTTTTTATAATTGTCGGCGCGGCAGTTTCATTATTCTCGGGCACATTCACTTTGCAAGTTTAGCATATGAAATCCACAGAAACCTTGGCCTGTTTACTTCGATGTCCTCCCACTTTATTTACTAGATGCGATAGATCAACGCTTGCACAATGTCGTTTTTCAAAAGTTTTCTCGTCGGTGGCAGCTGCTGCCGGTTGCGTTTTCTAGAACGATGATTAACATCCGCGGCGCTAATAGATTTTAATACTACTGTAAGTCGTTCTAATGGGAATGAATTGTTTCAGTCTCGCGATGTCACTTGACGATTGCTCTTAATAAGTCCGCACTCACAATAAAAGTCGTACATTTAGTATTCCAATTTAAACCGTGACCAATGGACACACTCACTTTAATCGGTTCTATTAGCCGTATAAATTAAATTGTATTTTGAATTACATAAGGAAAGGCAAAATATACTGCCCGCAATTGAAATCCGAACACCCCGAAAAAATTATTTTATTAAAATGGAATTTTGGCGAAATGTTGGAGACACCGTCTATAACAAAGGATTAAAATTTCATATGATTCGGACAATGTTTACTAATTTTTTTAAAGAATTATATTTTCAACAGTTGAAAAAGAAATTGAAGTTTTTTGCAAACTGATAGACATTACTACTGAAAAAACGTCTGTTTTGACGTTAGGGTGCCTCGTAGGCGACAGCATATACCATCATATATGCTGTATATGTCGTAGTCATTGGGTGTCATACGTCATTACGCGGAAAGCCTAGTCATTGGCCGTAATGCCGGCAAATGTTGTAATCAAATGAATATTCCTTTGTTTGACTAAAATTTTCCGTCATTGCAGGGATTGCCTGTTTCGTTCTCGTCAAACACTGTAAAATGTTAGCGATTGACGTACGATTGTTTAGTAATTTATTTAGGTACCATACCGGTAAATTGAACTTTTTAAATGTGTACGGGTAATCATATAACATTATTTTATAAATAAATAAATGACTACTATTCAGCCAACGCACATAACAAAAAACCATGGAATTATGAAGAAATGTAAGAGGTAAGAAAATCTTAACCTCAAAATATAACGGCTAATTCTAATACATTATACTTTTTCGATTGCAAAAGACATTTTACTTGCCAAACATACCAAAGGAAAAAAAAACACGTAGGCAGCATCATTTATTGTCTTTGTATGATACCATGGAGGTAGGCCAGAAACAGATTCAAGATTCAAGAAAAGAAGACACTGATCACATTATTTATGTTATGCCTTACGAAGATTTATTTGAAATATTATATTCCACGCATATTTCAGTGGGTCATGGGTCTAGAGATAAAATTATCTCTGGATTAATATCCAAATTGTATTACTTAAAGTTCTTAAAGAATATTTTTTTGTTTTTATTGGTCTGACTTTATATGTGGCATTGTTGCAAATGAACAATCACACTATAATTTTGCTTCTAATCATAATCCGTGGCACAATGTCATCCGCGCGTTATGTTAATGATGTGTTAAGGCCCATTGTTCTTCCTTATGTAAGAATGATTAAAGCCGGTATTTATCAGCAAGACAACGCCCGTCCTCATATTGCGTGAACCTCTATGAGGTTCTTAGAAGAGGAGCATATACACACCTTACCTTGGGCACCTCGGTCGTCAGATATATCGCCCATCGAAAAACTGTTAGATTGGATGGGTATCCATATACAGAATTTACCACAGCCTGCGACGACCTTAAGTAAACTTCGTCATGCAGTTGAAGAGTTGGGATGCTGTACACCTAGAGTACATCAACAATGAAATTGATCGCATCCCTCGTCGACTGCAGGAGTATGTACATTCGCCTACGTGGCGCCCCCACAAAATACTAGTTTTTTTCAATATTATGTTTCGTTTTTGATCGTTTTTGCTTATTTTACCTAATTCAAGTATTATTCTCTCTTTTTACAAAGTTTTGTTAATAAAAATCGTTTTTTTCGGGTTATTCGGATTTTACTTGCGGCCAGTACCTATATTTAGTGTATTTTATAAAATGCGAACTTTCCTCTCGAAGCTATTCGTATGACTGAAGAAATGATTTAAACTTAATCTATAACTTCTTTTACAAATTAGGATAAATTCAGGAAACATTTTGCGGGACGAGAAGTTTTGAATCTGAATTTTGAAGAAATAAAACAAAGGACTTTTTTGGGGATGTTTTATTTCCACTAAAGCGTGGTTATCAGTCTCCTTCAAAAGGGCACCTTCAGAAATTATTTTTGCTTCATTTTCTTTCAATAATATAACTTCACTCATAAGTTTATATAAGGGATAAGCAATTTAAAAACTGCGAACTACATATTTGGAGAAAAGAAAGCAAAGGAGTTTTTTAACCAATGATTATGACTAAACCGTGGCCATCAGAATGAATGAAATGGACTCGTTTAAAAGAAGCTGCACAATTTGGACGAGAAGAAATTTTGATATCGATGAATATTTAGGAGAAAGGAAAAAAATGAGTTGTTTTCTTTAAGAAATCTTATTATTGGCACTAATCTCTGGCTATTAGTATGAATAAAAACAACTTTTTCAAAAGCACTTCATTCACTCACCATTCACAAGACAATAAATTTTGGAACTGACAACTACGTATTTGGGAAAAAGGAATTGCATTTTTAAGGCCTTCAGTATGAATGACTTCTTCAAAAGTACCGACAGCATTTGGAAAATGAAAAATATTGGAATTACAGAATATTAGGGAAAAGGGATAAAAGGACTTGCTTTATATTTTATATGCTTTATATTTTATAAAGCAAGTATGGATGAAAAGATTTCTACCTTCACAAATGAATATGGACTTAATTTTATTCAAATCATTTTATTTCACAAGTTAATAACATTCAGGAACGCTATTGGAGGACAAAAAAATTTGTAACTGAATTTGGTTAAAACGGCACAAAGGAGTGGTTTTTCATAAGGAATTATATTAGCACTAAACCGTGCTTATCAGTATGAACGAAAAGAATTCGTTCAAAGGTACCTGCCCATCCAATGTACCTATATCATTGTTAAGACAAGAAAAATTGGAACTGAAGATCATTTGGGAAATACGGATAAAATAGTTGTTTTTTAAGGAATCTTATTAATTCTACTAAACCGTGGCATCGGTATGAATGAAAGCACTCTGCATACCTGCACCATTTGGACGACAATAAATTTTGAAACTGAAGACTATTTGAATATGTGAAAGAGAAAAATTAAGTTGTTATTGTTATTTCCACTAAACTGCAGCCATCAATATGAATGAAAAGTAGTCCTTCAAAATTTTAACATCATTTGTAGGACTAGAAATCTGAAAATATTGGAAAAATTATAAAAAAGTAGTGGCTTTATTTTTAATTTAGAATCTTATAATTTCTTTTCATAAACTGTAATCATTAGCATGAATGAAAAGCCCTCCATCAAACGTACATCTTCAGAAATGGGTTTGCACATTTATTTTTATTGTAACCTAAAAACATATTTCACAAATTAAGAATAATTCGGGGACTATTTTGCGGAACAATAAATAGAAGGGAAAATAAAGGAGTATGTTTTTAAATAAGTACTATGAATGAAAAGTACCCTGTCAATAGTAGTTAACACAGGGTGGTTTTTCAATAGTAGGTAACACCATTTTAAGGACAAGAAATTTTAAAATTCAGGACCCATTGGGAAAAAGAGTTACTTTATTTTTTATAAGGAATCTTATTATTTCCACTAAACTGTAGCCATCAGTATGAATGGAAAGCTTCCCACCAAAAGTACCTATATCAGTTGAAAGACAAGAAAAAAAACGGTTGGTTTTTCCAAAATTCTTGTCTTTTCTTACGGATTCGTTTTTTCATGGTCTCTAAATCGTTTGTAACAGTTTTTGTTAACTGTCTGCTCTTCTGGGTGTCTAGTGTTCCAAGATGACACCACGACATTCAACTTACTTCTCTGCTGTTAACCACCGTCACTCCAAAAACCCCTTTTGGTAGAAAATTTATTCATTGCTCGATTTGTTAGACATTTTTTCCAGCGCACGTCTTATGAAAGAGTGAAGACGTTCACGATAGGCGAAATGATGGTGATTTTCGGCCTCGAAAACACCATTGGGTGATGTAGGGAGCCCCCAAGGGGCTAACCTGACAAGTGACAACAACGAATTCCTCCGAAACGTTTCATCTATGACTGCGGTAGACATCTTCAATGGCGTTGTAAACATTGAGCAGATTGTCTGCTAGTCGTCTCAATCCGGACTGATTTCGTGGTTGTCACTGGTTGGATGTAGGATTATCTCTTCGGGTCATCTGCTATGACGATCACTGTTAAAAACACGATACAAGTCACTCGTGTAAGAGAAGCTGAGCTGATACTGAGCTGATACTTGTAGGTCGTCTAAGGCATGTCTAAGATGATAAATTTCACTTGGTATTTTATAAGATATGTTATATAAAAGCCCTTCAGATACTGATCAAAAACCTATTAGTGGTACAGCCATGGACAGTCAAGAATAACACCCGTGTTATGCAAATACCGACTCTATGAGATATTGTCATTGAGTCGGTATTTGCATCACACCCGCCGGCTAAAGTGTTATTCTTGACTGTCCACGGTTGTACATAATGTATCAGTTGCCTATGTGCCATTTAATGGCGAAGATGAGGAATTTTTCAAATAACTAGTTGTTGAATAAACAAAACATATATGTAGGTATAGATTGGACTGCTCTTTGCATCCTTCATGGTAAATAATGCCAAGAAAACGGTATTTAATGTATTGAGTTTTCTTTCTGTTAGAATTGCTGGCATATGGGGTACGTATTTAAAAAGAATAATTAAAAGAAAAGAATTTGTTTTGTGGAAATACGAGCACGAATTCAGCACTGTATATGCACATAAATATTTTAGGCCTTGGTCACTAGCTACGAAAAACACAAGTCAGTGTTTCAACTAGCAAAACTGTTGTAGGGCTTTTACCGATCTCATGGTCAGCTTGTGTATTTTGCCCGACACCCACTACGCCAATTTCTTTTTAACTATTCAGTTGACCTTTTGGTTTGGACACAAAGTTGGAGAAGAATGAATATTTTAAAAATACTCTTCAACTCTGAAATCGGTTTATTGTGTTTGCAAGCAAGGCCGTTTTATAAGAAAAATCCTATGCTCATGCATTCTTCGAAGACACTGATGGCTAATGATGGAAAATGTAGAACTGCCCCGAGATGTTTGTTGAGCTACCTACAAAAAAATTAACCGTCGTAAACAAGTATGTTTGGCAGCCTTGTTTTGTGTTGCTCATGCATAATTTATCTGGAAACTGATTAATTTACAACCCAAATAAAGAAAGCGGAATGCATAGTTAGTGCAGAGAGTTGTAAAACAATTGATGCAATAATAATGCCGTAATAGTTATAAGATTCCGACATGTGTCTGACATGTGCGGTTTGTACAACCGTGGACAGTCAAGAATAACACTTTAGCCGGCGGGTGTGATGCAAATACCGACTCAATGACAATATCTCATAGAGTCGGTATTTGCATAACACGGGTGTTATTCTTGACTGTCCATGGCTGTACTAAAATGACAAATATTGGAAAATTATTTCTAAATTGCAACAATTGTGATTCAGGTAGATGAAACCAATGATGATCATGATCTGGGCGGCAGTATGATAATAAGGTCTGTGTAAGGCACCTACGATCACCAGCATTTTGAGCAACATGTTTTAAGTCTTAAGGTTGTCATTTTAGGTCAAGTTGCTTGCTTTGTGACATATCGATTTGAACCTTTCTGTAGATCCTGCATATCCTAAAGTATTTCAATTTGTATACAGATGTTCCAGAATAAAACACTTATAAAGAGCGTAAAAACCGGAGGATTAGGAGGTCATGGAAGCTAGGCGTTGTTTTATTTATTACAGCGTACATTATTAAATCATGGCATTTGATATGAACTATCAATGTTGATAAAGGGTCAAATTGTCCAAGTCCTCTTCTTACTTCAAACTCTAGTGATTCATCTCCCTTCCATGTAACTTGGTTTTTTCAATGATATACAGTTTATTGGGCCGAATTTGAACTTTCTGAAATATTTTGTGAAAAATTGTTAGTTCCAAAATAAGGCAATGGGCTAGTGTCAATCAATCATAATTGTTATACTTTATAACACTATTGGTAATAATTTTTGAACTCGGTATCCTTGTAAAAGCTTAATTACATACCTGATTTTAACGCGTCGTTTGATATATCATGTGCAAATACTTACATTAAAAACACTAATGAAAGGGAACGTCTTACGCAAAAATTCTTACCACAGTTTTTTGTACACAAAAAGCATATTTTAAATTCAGTTTTAACCCACCTTTCGCGCGGTTATTTTCACGCGTTTTTCGAAGCAGTGTTTGATAACTCATTAGCGGGTGTGCGTTTTAGTGCGAAATCTTTGTTGAATTTTTTCTCCCGAACTAAGAATTTTCCTAAAATAATTAGGAAGAAAATTTGCTTAGAATGACGAGTTCTATTACCGGTTAATTTTTTTTATTCGTATCCATAACAACTGTATATATGAATAAAAGTGGCCCTAAAATAGAACCCTGAGGAAAACCTAAAGTGATCGAACCTATATACTTCCGAGCACGAGAGACTACTACCAATTACCACAGTAGTAGTGAATGGAGTAAAAACTGAAGCAGAAATAAAGCAGAGGGACATAAACATACTTATTTGCTTCTTTTTCTTCTGGTGCCGATCCGCTATCGAATGTTGGCGACCATCATGGCAATTCTCATCTTGTCGGCTGCTGCTCGGAAAAGCCCAGTTGTTGACGTACCATGCCACGTTCTGAGGTTTTTAAGCCTCGATATCCTGCCGCCCTGGACCTCTTTTTCCAAATACCTTTCTGTGCAGAATCAACTGGGGAAGTTCATACCTATTCACGTTTCTCATTATGTGGCCCAAGTACTACCGAATCTTTACCGACTGAAGGATCTCCGTTTCTTTATTCATTCACTGTAACACATCTCTGTTCGTAACATGCTGAATCCAAGATATTCTTAACATGCGTCTGTAGATCCACATTTCAAAGGCCTCCAACTTTTTGCTAGATGCTTCAGTTAGGGTCCAGGTTTCCGCCCCATATAGCAACACCGGGAACTTGCACTGCGCCATTCTCATCTTCATTGGTACATTAAGATCGTGGCTCCTGAAAAGGTATTTGCTAGTACGTATTTTTTTTTTAAATCCCTTTTTTTCTCATTTATACATCAGTCCACTATCTTTACAGCGTAAATATTGTAAAAATGTTATTATTTAGTCTGCCCTGATATTTACATGATATCTATGAATTCTAGGCCTGAACGGTCTCCTCACATATCTCAACAGTTGTGTCAATAATGGAAATGCAAATAGTGGAAATATTTTCTTATGATTTTGGGAATTGTTAGTTCAAACAAAAGAACAGTTCGCAAATTATTTATTAGTTGATTAGCAAGGTAAATGCAAATATTATTATTTCTTATACATTGACATCTAATTATGAAATAATTATTTAGGAGGACTTGTATTGCGCATAGCTTGCCATCAGTTACAAAGATGCATTAGTGTCCACTCCGGCAGGACTAATTCCGGATAGCCTCATGAACAATTTGCGGTAATTGTCCTTGGATGTCCATAAGACACTTTTGAGGAAATTTTCGGATGGACTGGCGACATTCTTGAGATTTATGAAATCGCTAAATATGCTAATTTGTTTATTTCATCGCGTTAAAGGCATGACGAACATGTTTTAAAAAGAAGGCCTGGCGCAGATTTTAGTTTTTACAATCTATGATAACACATTAAACAGTTTACGCCGACTGCTACTAATAACAGTTACGAGTATTTGTTTGTTCATCTTTTTTTGCAACTGAACCATTATTCTTAGTTGAACACAGAGTGTGTTAAAAATATTGTGTAGAAAAATTGAAATAAAGTTATGGAAAACTATTGAGGAACATTTATGTTGTTCTTGTTCAGTTCTTGTACAATTTTTAAGCGCCTGCACTGTAAAAAATAAAGCCACCTGCGACTCTTAATAAACAGTTGTGTCAACTGAAGGTCGACATTTTGTTGGGTACAGTTTAAACACTTTTATAGTGATTCCGTGGCCTACTCTGAATTCTTTTATTTTTGTACGATGCATACAGGATTGCGAAAAAGTATGAAATCACCTCAAAATCTCAAAAATCCGATCTAAACGAAATTTGGCACGTACAAAAGGGTATGTAATGTCTACTTGCTTCAATTTTTATATGGTTGAATCGTCATTTGTTTTCGAGCTACAAAGCCAGTTTTTTTTAAATAAAAAAGACAATTTTTTTCTGAATTCAACTGTACCGGGTGTTTCATGACGAGGGCCAATTAGGCAGATAAAGAGAACGGAAAAACCGAGAGAACTGAAACTTTGCATACTTGTATAAACTTAATTAGATCTGCCTGCTGAAAATATTTTCATGATTGTGCCACTTCCGGTTTCACCGGATGTTGGTACCAACTTTGTTATTTTAAATACAACATACCTATTTATTTTCAGTTTCTGCATTTAATGTTGTACCATATGGTATCAACGTTTTTGCACTCTCTTGTATTGTTTTAGAGGAAACAAATATGTTTGTAAAAAAGGCGAAAATCAAATGCAATAAAAATTTAATTATTAATAAACACTAAAAGTTAGGTGAACGAAACTTGGTCAAAGGTTGGACAAAAGGTTGCTTCAATGCTACATTTAATCTTTTGTCTGCAGCGAGAAAAAAATTTTTGAGACAATTTTGAGACACTGAACTCTTGGGATTTTCTTGGATTCTATCAGCGATTGTAGCGATTTTAGGAAAATGACAAATTGAATCACGTAAGAAGAGTTTAAGTTAAGAGACCAATCGAATAATATCATAAAATTGAAGAAATAAATGGTCAGTATTTTGAACATTTGTTGTAAAAGTGCATATACATCTGAGCACGAACGGGAACGAGGCCGAACGAGCATACTGATGTGGACGTGTTATCGGAGCGCGGCGAACAGAATTCGGTTGTGCGACGCACGGGGAATTCGATCGGAATCGGTACATAAAAGGAAAATTCGATTAAATGTGGACGGCATTTGCGGTACAACTGTGCCTCTTTCTGCTCATAATTGTTTTTTGTTTATTTGAAACGAAATTAAATGTGGCAAGCGTTCCTCCTCTGTTCGCCTCGTTCCCGTTCGTACTCAGATTAGATGTACGCGCCTTAAGAAGTAATTATTACACTGTTACACATTTTTTTCTGTAATTTTTATTATTCAATTGCAGACACAGTTACGTTTGGTTTTGATGGCAGATTATCTTACAGCACGAATAATAATATTTTCAGTAGCGATTTTTATGATATAAAAAAATATATATTTATAATAATAATTTTTTCTCGTTGCAGACAAAACATAAAAAGTAGCATTAAAGCATATCGTTGCATTCAGAAAAAAATGCACCTTCTAAGAAGATTATTTTCAAACCATGTGCTATTAAATTAAGTTGGCTCTGTATTTCGAAAACAAATGAAGGTGCGACTATGAAAAAAATTACAACAGGTGGACATCATAGACCGTGCGTGTCAAATTTCGGGACTTTTTGAGATAACGAGGTGATTCCATACTTTTGCGTGATTCGATAATAGAAAGAGTAAAGAAAGGCCCGAGCACTGAGCCCTGGGGTACTTCCAATGATACAACCTCTGTACTTCAATCATTCATTCCCTGAGAATGCACTAGGAAAGTACTAAAACAGTGTGACAACCAAAGAACATTAAATTTAAAAAATCGCGCAACCGATGTTATATTTTTATAATTTAAATGTAACCAGTATGTAGTACTAGGTTCATTTTTTGGTAGGTGTCCGTCGTATCTGTAGAAAAACTGGAATATAAGGCAAGGAAGGAAGACTGTTTTCAGACTAGCTTTTGAAGTCTCCATTCGTTGGGAATGTAATGTACACTAAAGGCATCGAAAAGCTAAATGACTTGATATTAAAGTTTACTTCATTTCAAAAAAATAAACGATACTTTTTCGCAAGCTTAAAATCTCTAAGAAGATTCTACAGTGGTGGCTTTATACATAATTCTATCTATTTCCTATTATAATCGGTCAACGTTCTGATCGATTATTGCTGTCTCGTGGCAAATTGCATATTTATCTAATGTAGATTGTATATTTTCTGTTAATTAGAGGTTTTATTAAGCAAGTGTTTTGTTTATTTCTGTTTTCCGATTTTCTTGAACTACATATTTGGTAGTATTTCATCCAATATTAGCTATGTTTATGCTTTTGATCATCTATACTAATATTATAAATGTGAATGTTTGGATGTTTGTTGCTCAATCACGCCAGAACGGCTGAACGGATCTGGATGAAATTTGGCACAGAGATAGATTATAGTCTGGAATAGCACATAGGCTACTAATTATCCTGGAAAAATGTTCCCGTGGGATAGATTTTATCGTTTTTTATAGAGTACTTTTCAAGCCATCACTAGATGGCGGTGATGGTCGCAAGCTGTCATCAGAGCTGTCATAAATTATTCTTACGTCAGTTATAATTTGTGTGAATTGTTATTATTTGGACGTTTTTGAAATGCCCGGAAAATGCAAATCTAATCCTTCGCAGAGTAATAAAGCTCGGGCTATGAAAGTAGCTAGAAGTCGAGAGACGACTCCTCAAGAAGAGGTTAAAAAGAATTGGCAAGCGGAGCGACAGACTGCTTCTAGATCAACTGAAACGCCGGAGCAGTCAGAAATGAGGCGAATATAGCACGCTGAATATACAGAACGGTATTGGAATAAATCTCTACGGTTTGTTTGTTACTCAATCACGCCAGAACGGATCTGCATGAAATTTGGCACATAGATAGATTATAGTCTGGAATAGCACATAAGGCTACTATTTATCCCGGAAACATGTTCCCGGGGGATATATGTTTTTGTTTTTCATAGAGCAAGGGATCGTATCGGTAGCATTTCAAGCTATCACGAGATGGCGGTGATGGTCGCAAGCTGTCATCTATACTTTATTTATTACTAGCCTTTGCCCGCGACTTCGTTCGCGGGGAAATTTTGATGTGTATATTTGTGAAATTACGGCCTGATCATAATAAATAAAGTATAGATGACAGCTTGCGACCATCACCGCCATCTAGTGATGGCTTGAAATGCTACCGATACGATCCCTTGCTCTATGAATAACAAAAACATTTATCCCACGGGAACATGTTTTCGGGATAAATAGTAGCTTATGTGCTACTCCAGACTATAATCTATCTCTGTGCCAAATTTAATGCAGATCCGTTCTGGCGTGATTGAGTAACACACATCCAAACTTTCGTATAGATTTATTCCAATACCGTTCTGTATATTCAGCGTGCTATATTCGCCTCATTTCTGACTGCTCCGACGTTTCGCTCCGCTTACCCAATTCTTCTAAGCTCTACTTGAGGAGTCGTCCCTCGACTTCTAGCTACTTTCATAGCCCGAGCTTTATTTACTCCTCTGCGAAAGATTAGATTTGCATTTTCCGGGCATTTCAAAAACCTCCAAATAATAACAATTCACACAAATTATAACTGACCTAAGAATAATTTATGACAGCTCTGATGACAGCTTGCGATCATCACCGCCATCTAGTGATAGCTTGAAAAGTACTGTATAAAAAAAAACGATAAAATCTAGCCCAAGGGAACATTTTTCCAGGATAATTAGTAGCCTATGTGCTATTCCAGACTATAATCTATCTCTGTGCCAAATTTCATCCAGATCCGTTCAGCCGTTCTGGCGTGATTGAGCAACAAACATCCAAACATTCACATTTATAATATTAGTATAGATGATCAGGCCCTAATTTCACAAACATACACATCAATATTTCCACGCGAACGAAGTCGCGGGCAAAGGCTAGTTTTCTATAATGCACATATGCATCTATTTTCTGTCATTATCCTAGTTCGTATTTATGTTGTTTTCTTGTAAATATCGTTTCCAAATATATTAAACTGTCTATTTCCTCAAATTGGTATATCGGCCCAACTTTCGTTCTTCTCATTGAGAGATAAGCCCATTCTTTGTGCGTATTTGCTCTATAGTACTTCTGAACCTCACTTCTCTCTCTCCCATGTTATATTCCGAATCTTCCAATAATTTATTTTTTATGTAGGCGCGTAATATTTCGATAGGCTTCATTTAATACAGAAGTGGCCTCTATATTAATTATGGCACACACTCTTATTTTCTTTTTTATGTATGGGGCAGATTGGCTTCATTCCAGTCTTTTTGGTAGTTTCTCCTTTCCCCATAATATCCCTCAGTACTTTCTGTATGTGTTCGATAAACTTTGTTCCTTCATATTTTAATAGCTCTGTTATGATACAATCGTTCCCTTGACGCTTATTGCTTTTTAGTTTTTGGATAATCCCTCGAATCTGATCCATATTGAAGGGGGAGCTGATTCCTATTTTGTTGTTCTATGTTTATTGTGTTTTTTCCTCTTTGTCTTCTGTTTCATTCCATTCCATTTAACAACAGATCAAAATATGCTCTCCAGCCGCTCAATATGTCCTTTTCAACCGTGAACATCCGTCTATCTTTATCTTTGTAGTATATTGTTGGTATTCTCTTGTTTCATTCTGCACTCATTGGTACATATTTATAATTTCCTTGGTTTTATTCAACGATAGAGATAACACCTCTATTTCCTTTAATACATATTCATGAAATTTCCTTTTTATTTAACAGTAATATTTTCGTTTTTCTTTTCTTAATGGCTGATTCGTGTTTTTTTGTAGCATATATATTCTTTATTGATTTCTACTCTCTAGGTCTGTTTTACATTGAGTATCAAACTATTGGTTCTTTTATCTTCTTTTTTGAATTGCCCGCAACTCTGTACGAGAGGGATGTGTTTTTATTTTTTATCTTGATATCTTTTACTGTACCTTATTCAATAATGTTTTCTTTTGTACCTTTTTTTACTTTGCCTAGCGTTTGGTAAGGTTGGGTTCTTGTCTTTGGTATAATTTGTTGCATGTGCATTCCAACAATGAAATGGTCAGAATCAGAATCGTGACCCTTTTGTGTTTGTACTTTTGTAATACACTTTTGTTCTCATTTTTCTAATACAATTTGGTTAATTTGATTTCTAGTTCTTGCATGTAAGATCGGTTTGATATGTATAATCCCATATTCTTGTAGTTCAAAAATGTAAGAATCAAATATTGGCCCCGCTGTTTTCCTCTTTATGGCGGGTGGGCGGTCTCGTCGTTATAAAGTCACGGTAGCAGATTCTATCTAATCTTGAAACTAACTAAACTAAACCGCTAACGACATTGGGTTATTTTGAAAGGAATTTTCGACAATTTTAGATGAATCTTGATAGAATTGCTTTGTCGTTGCTGTGTAATGTCTTCTTTATCTCCAGTTCCTGTGCATTTTTGATTTTTTTTCAGTAGGTACATATTCCAAAGGTACTCGTATCTGGGGGTTATGTTAAACTAGACTTGACGAGATGTGTGCTTTTATCGTTTTTGGGCAATGCCATTTCGTAAGGAACCAAAAAGCAAAAATATCTGTCGTTGATGGGGTTTGAAGGTTCTCCCCCATTAACCAACTTCTAAGACGTGTTGGACAGATAGCATACACAATTCCTGAGTCTAGCTTTTTTCCAAATCTCCGATTGCGTATCCTATGTAAAGTTCGTGCGCTGTTTTAATTGTGGCTGTTATGTTACGTTGTTATTGTATTGTGTTGATTCAGAGTTTTCGTTTCAGACTGACAGTGAGGTGGCTTGCGAGGAAGCCGCCCGCCTGACCGCCGAACAGGAAGACGTCGATGAAGATGGAATATCCTACTGCGACTACCACGATTTGCCCCCACCACCGGACGGTGGTTACGGCTGGGTCGTGGTCTTCGCCTCGTTTATGTGCAACATGATAGTGGATGGGATAGCGTACACGTTCGGCATTTTCCTACCTCAAATGATGGATTATTATGGTTCGACAAAGGGAAAGACAGCATGGGTCGGTTCCTTACTCTCCGGCATGTACTTAAGTGTGGGGCCGCTCGTGAGCGCCCTTACCAACAAATTCGGATGTCGTGCGGTGTGCATAGCAGGCAGTGTAATTTCAACGTCGGCATTTGTCTTGTCGATCTTCTGTCCAACGGTGAACTGGTTGATGTTGCTGTACGGGTTCGTCGGTGGAGTCGGTTTCGGTCTGATTTACTTGCCGGCGGTGGTGTGCGTGGGTTACTACTTCGAAACCAAGAGATCGCTCGCTACCGGCATTGCCGTGTGCGGTTCGGGAGTGGGGACGTTTGCATTTGCACCATTAGCCTCGATGCTGATTGATGAGTACGGATGGCGAGGAGCCAACCTCATCCTGGCCGGATTCATCTTCAACTGCATGATTTTCGGAGCTCTCATGCGGCCTCTGGAATACCCCAAGGACAGCACGCAACCGCTCCTTCAACGCATGGCCGAAGAGAGAAGAATCCAAATGGAACGAGGCAGCATCGGCGGATCCTACTTCATGGTACAACTTCCGGATGGCACCATGGAGAAGCGCATGAAACAGCCGCTCAACATCGACCCAGGAGTGCATTCTAGTCTAAACCTGGACCAGCTGGCTCCAGGAACGCCTATCACCCCAATACCAACGGTCCCCACGTTACCCACCATTGCCGAAGTTAAAGTACAAGAACAAAGCGGAAGTTCGGGTTCGCCTAGTCCCGGAGAAAGCTCCGCCGAAATTCGACCTCAAGTAAAAAACCCACGTTTGGACGAAATCAAACATCAAGATGGAAAAATAAAAAAAGACTCCACTGGAAACAGTGAAACGCCAGCTTCCGATTTCAGTGCCAGTTCCAAAATACATAGAAATGCGAGCCAGCCAGCTTTCACGACGCACGTGCAAGGCTTGCCAAAGAATGGGTCCGTTCCGAGCTTTGATAGGATTAGAAAGACGTCGGTCAGCGAGAGATTCAAACCAACTTTGGGGCCCATCAAATCGTCGTCCAGGGCCACGTTGAGTTCGAATGGAGACATGAGGAAGTTGAGAAACAATTCAAATTCATCGTTCCTCAGTAGGAATAATAACAGCGAAGTAAGTGCAAGGTCAAAGCGCTGTTTGATGTTGTTTGGTCTCCACAATTATTTTCGGTCATTTCTGAGGGACTCAATAATCGATCTATTGTTTACCAATTTTCGCTTTACGTCATCACTCGGCACACTGATTAGCTTCTCTATTTTTAAGTGCAAACTTACAACGACGCCCTTGCTGCGGCTTCGGATTATTGCGATCGGTGAAATATGTTATAAGTCACCAAGCCACACTGCAAGAGCACAGAGCAGTGACTGAAGAATTGGAACAATACTATTTCTTTCTTAAGAACCAGGAAGTAACCTTATAACATTAAATATACACTCTCCTTTTAAATTTCAACATCCTCGTCGAACGATATCTCGGTTTTCCCGATGCATCACATTTGGCTTCTCGTTTCCAACAATTATCAGGAAGACCACCGGAGGACTATGCAGAATTTTGTGTTCGTCTGTAACAAATCTTCTCTAAGATCTTTGAATGTTGATATGGATCTGCATCTGCAAACATTCTGAGCCGATTTCTTAACATACCTATCTATTTTCCTTCAAGTCACACCCATCCACGAAGGAGACTGAACTGAATGTGGCATCTTTCCAGGACGATTCAACGTAAAGAAAAGTGTCTCAGCAATCTTCTTCAAGTTCTTCGCTTTCTCCAAAACTGTATCATGAGCTTTCCTCACATCTTCAATTGCAGAAATCTCTTTGTCCATTTCTAGTAATTTTTCAGGCCATCCTATTTTTGTTTATTTATGTGGTAACATTTTATTTTATGTCTTCCACCGGTTTACCCGAAGTTTTTTTGGATGACCTTGAAACAATGCCTTAATGCCATTTCTTACAAGGAATGTTTGTAGAAATGTCTCAAATATACATAAAATTGTCGGACATTTTTATGAAAACCGAAGTATTTGGCATGTAACGTGCGTTCAAAAAAAAAACGAGGCTGCGTCGGCCATGGAAAAACTTTGTGCATCAATTTAGTGTAGCAAAATTTCGAACTGTCAGGTCGAATCTGTCAAATAGTTTTTCGGTTGGGTTCTTTGTTGACAATGGTTTCGTATACGATTATTATGTTGGGACAAATTTCAATAAATGGACGCGAAAAAGGGTAGCATTATGTTTATGAGAGCGATGTACACATGTCCTGGCATTTATTATAAACAATTTACATAAAATTGGTCCGTTTTATTTTGGTAGAAAATTTTAGACTGACAGTTCTTGTCATTTGTGGTTTCTACACTGGAAAGCCGATAAATTCCATGGCCAACACAGCCTCGTTTTTTTTTTGAACGCACGTTATCTTTTACAACAGCTCAACTGGTGCATCTGCTTTGCTGAGTTTGAGTGTGGCATGCGCATAAACTTGTTAAGGACTGGACGAAAATGACTATTTATTTCTTTCAGGCTTGTACAATTCTGCTTAATTCTATTTACATAGTAATACACACATACTACATAGCTGAAACTCGATTCACTTCGGCCGTTGTGAATTCTAATTTATTTCTTCCATGTTTGGTAGCAGTGGTTCCAATAACGACCTCTGACCCTCAGTAATATTCCATGTCACCTTCTTTTTCACTATACTTTGGGTCCAAGAGTCTTTCCAGAATCCCACATGCTGTCACCAATTGATCAGGTCAGGTCAGATGGGAATTTCTTGGCAGATGTGAACCCGAAAAACAGTAATAACGACTCACACTGCTCGAGATTGAATTCATTTAGATATTTCTTTATTGTACTTTTTCTGATACATCGCCAAACCACTTCCTCAGATTAGTTTTTTATTATTTATCAGTATTAAAGAGGATGTAAACATGTAAATGCTTCAAACATTTTGTCATGGGTGAGAGTGTAGCGGTAGGATGAGTGTTTGCAAAAACACCTGGTGAGGTACTGTTTCATGAATTTGAAATAACACAATTTCACAATTTGGACCATGTCCAAGTGGAAAGCATCTTTTAGAACTTTGCTCTTGAAATTCATTATTCATAGTTCCATGTTTTACATCACGTTTTACTTTGAACTCTGAAACAATATGACTTAGTTGTTGTAAAAAAGTAAATCTTATTATTACGAACAAGTTGCAATGTTAATGCTTGCAGGTGGATGTAGAAAGTTTGGCATGCACTTCAAAGTTATCGTTGCCAAGAGAAAAGAGTAAAAGCAACATGGTGAGGCCGCTGTCCAGGAAGGATATCTTCTATTCCGGTTCCATTGTTAATCTTCCAGAATTTCACCAATCGCAAAAGTCGCTTACGAATTACCGACAGAGCATATTGAGCATTCCAAAAGCCAAAGGTTTGGAATCTGAAGGAGTTCGTAAGTTGTGCATGAATCAATCGTGCGGCTGCCAACTTTACTTTATTTTTCAGCGGGTGATCTTTGTCCATGCCTTGTTTTGCCGGAAAGTTTCACATCGGCCTTAGGACAAATGATGGATATGAGTTTATTGAAGGATCCAGTTTTCGTTCTCATCGGAATATCGAACCTTTTCGGAATGGCTGGGCTCTATGTTCCATTCGTCTATCTCGTAGATTGTGCCATACAAGACGTAAGATGCACAAAAAACTGCTCCCTTAACCTTCGATATCGTTGCATTGCAGGGTATTGATAAAAATCAAGCGTCGCTTCTGCTGTCCATAATTGGCATCACGAATACCATTGGTCGAGTCGCTTGCGGATATTTTGCAGACTTCCCTTCGGTCAACGCGCTGTTTGTAAATAACGTCTGTTTAGTCATTTCAACAATATCGGTCGCCTTAACGCCATTTTGTCATTCGTACGGTGCTTATATAACGATGGCGATTTTCTTCGGTGTAGCAATATGTGAGTTACGCTCGTAGATATTGAACACTTTTGACCGCAGCATGTTCCAGCCGGCTACATCTCGTTAACGTCAATCATCTTGGTCGACCTCCTGGGCCTGGACAAATTGACCAATGCTTTCGGTTTATTGATCCTGTTCCGTGGAGCCGCCGCCATTGTGGGTTCCCCGCTAGCGGGCGCTTTGTACGATGCCACCAAAACGTTCGACGTCCCCTTCTACGTAGCCGCCGGCTTCTTCGCCATCTCAGCAGTGACCAGTTTCCTCGCCCCTTGCTTGAAGCGAGCCACAGAAGAGGAGGCACCCGTCGGCGAAGGGGACGCTCTGACTCCGATAGACGAGGACGAAGAAGAAGACGACGCCGGCATCACCATGGCACCAGGTCAGAAAACCGAATCGCAAACTCGAGCCGGAAGTCTAAGTGGAGGGCCTATCCCTAAAATTGTGGAAACGGCGTCGAGCCCCGGCGAAAGAGAGATCAAACAGATCGAATCGGTTTTGTAAGAGGAATTGCCATGTTCGCATTGACTTCAACAGAAACCTCAACTGCCGTGACTGTTCACGTCGGTGTAAAACTTAAAATCGTTCATTACGTTTCGTCGACTTGTAGGCGCACAAAGTTAAACAAACCATGTATATACACACACGTTATGTAATTTTATTATTTTTTTTATCAATGTCAATGTTACAGCTTAATTGTTTTTAACAATTTAAATTAACTATTAGGTAGTTTTTAAAACTGTGTGATGTTAAAGAGACAGTATTTATGAATTTAAGTAATTGTATGTGCGAAATTAGGCCAAGTGTATGTTTAAAAATCGTTGATTAGTTAATATGTATATATATGAAACAAACTTGGACAATATCCTTAGAACTGCTATTATTTTTTCATTGGTGGCACAATTAACATCATCCCAATTCGAAACTTTATCTTGAGGATGTTACAAATCGCTGTTTTTACGAAATAAATAAGCGAAAGTAATAACCGAGTCAATTCGATATCCTCGTTGTAAAGCCGACGCCTTTTTATTTTGATTAGCTTGAGTTCATGTGCAGACTTGCTCAGGACAGTTGCGGTCGCAAGGTTGATTAATAAGATAGCCTTATACTAGATATAGTACCTGTGCACCTCAAGTTAATGTATTTTATTCTTTAATCTATACACTTAACAATACATCTATGAAGATCTCCATATTCATTTATGTTCCTTCACACCTTTTCTGTTGGATATCTCTGTTGGATATCACATCCAACAATACTGTTTTACTATATTTAAAACTGGAAAAGAAGAACAGATGATGACTGTGGAAGAATGCATACCGAAGACACCTGCAATGTGGTACGACGTACGTACAAAGAAACGGACGCTCAAGGGGCCATGGAACCTAGTTTAGTTTTACCTTTTGACGTCGTCAAATCATGACATTGAACAACACTGATGTCAGTGTTGTCCTATTCTTACTTCAAACTCTCTTCCATGTTATGTTGTTTTTTGTATTCCTAGCTGGAGTATTAGTTCATACCTTTTTTCCTATCAATTGTGTGTCATATGCTTGCTTGAAATCAACGAATAAGTCAAGGAATTCAGTTTTATATTCGTATTTTGTAACTTGAAATTCCTTTAGGGGCTAAAGTAAGATTCAGTGGCGTAACTTCAAATTTTGAGCCCAAATATATTTTGGGCCCCCAATCCATTATTTCTCAACAATAAAATCGCGTTCGGAATTTGGAATTTTTCGGAGTCGTATTTCTACAGCCGCCTTGGCACTCCCCCAGGACCATTTCAGTATATGCATTTAATCTTCTTTTAATTATTTGTTCTAGTGTCTGGGAGCGCTATGCCCTCTTAGTTTTCACATAATCCTGGTCCTCCCTTACAATTTATTTTATCATATCGCTGATTTTGTCATGTAGTTGGCTCCCACTCTTTTTTCAAATTATTGCTGTTATATTACGTCCTCCAGGGCTTTTGTTATTTTTCTCAGTTTTTATTATTGTCTCCTATTTATTTATTTGTTGGTTCTTTTATATTAGTTCCGTATTCTTCTTGCAAATACCGCTTATCTTGTTCTTCTATCTCTCCATCGTTTATCTTCTTCATCGACATTACCCTCGTCAACGTCATTAATCTCAAACTTCGTGGTCTCATGTTCAATATCTTCGTTGCTCTCTCCAGTTGGGACATAAATAACACCCGAGTTTGTCGCTTTCTTATAATCAACGGAACGATCCTGAATTTGAACTTCATCCATGGAATGGCGACATTGAGGATCTCCGTCATTTGGCAACTTTAAGTCCAGCCTTCGGCGGGCAAGATTAGGGCCACAAATCTTTGGATGCTGAAGGAATTTTAATTATTGATTGCCTGGACCGTGGCCACACACTAACGGGTCAGTGCGAGGAATATTGGGCTCTCCAGCGCCTCCTTTCCTTCCTAAAAATTTTGATTGAATTTATTTTCAAAACCGAAGGAGCGTATCCGGGGTCGAACATTTGGGATAATTATTGCGAATAAGCATCACTGACAGTAACAGATTTTTAGTTACTCTAATAAGAATACAAATCAATTACATCAATTTGATGTAATATTCCTCATTTGTCTGATGGAAGCCACATATCTTGCAGAGTATCCGCTGCTTCCTGAATGATATTGATCAGTTGGTAGTTTCAGCAATGCAGCCAACTGTTGCAGGTTTTCCGTCATCGTTATTCCTAAATCTTGGAACACATTGTCCAGATATCCTGCACAAAATGTTTATTTCAGGATGAGGTTAAACAAGCGACGATCAAAAATATTTTTTGATTACTAGTTTTTAAAGAAGTTTTTACCGAACTAGTTCTTTCTGTTAAGTTATTAGATAAAAAGACAGAAAGAAATAGAAATTCACTAACCGATATCGTGGGCCAATTGCCTGCTTGCTGGTTGACTAAGCTCATAAATCGACAAAATTCTGTCACAAAATCCTTGGCAAGTTCCTCTGGCAATGACTTTTAAAAATACATGCGCCAAAGCACCTTCTGCATCCCCAGCAGTGTTGTATTCTTGATCAACCGCTTTCAAGGCACAAGTAAGAGACGGATTTTCGCGAAACAGAAAAGGTTCCAGATGTTGAGGCAGAGTCATTAGAAACTGGCCAATCTGAAAATTAAAATTAGCAGAATTATTGATGAGGTAACTATTACAGATACTGAAACATATACGTACAAAAAAATGATTCTCAGAAGGTCACGGAATCTAGCTTTGGTTTTAGTTTTTACGGTGTATTAACATGCGACAGTAATTACTGTAAATAAAAAATATATATATTTATTTATTTTTTGATCTATATATTGTTTTTTGTAATTAAGGTGCAAAATCATCTTCTCAAATCCATCATATCTATGTGAGACGCCCTATAGATTCCAACATTATTTCAGTATTTGGGTGCCTAGATTACTGCATATTAATGAAATTAGAAAGACAAATCCGATGAATGAGACACGCATTTAAAGGGAATGCAAAACGCACTAAAATCGACATTCAACAAAAGCACAGAAACGACTTTGTTAACTTATATACAATTCGCACTGCACCGAATAGACTTGATGATGAGAAACTGTGTAGAGGAATGTATTGATCATGGTTCAAACGAGCAGAATTACCAAAGAATTATGATAAAAAATGAAGAAACGCGAAATTCGAAATAAAGGATCATCGTGCACTGAGGCTGTCTAGTTGGCACTAGAGTTAATGCTTAAGTGAGAGAACTATGCATTACTAGGGAAGGTAAGAACTGAGACCGATACTATCCAGTGGCGCCTGGTGTTAAGGGACACATGCACACAAATAAACATTTTATTTATTTTATTTATAGATTTTAATTTTTAATGTTTTGGTTTTGAAATAATTCATTATTCAAATAATTTGAAAAGCAAAACAAATTAAAAATTAAAACCCATAAATAAGATTCTTTATTTATCTAGAATCAGTGGGCACGCGCCGTTGTGTGCCTGTGCCCCTTAGCACCAGCCGCCACTGATACGTGCTGATACTATCTACTTGATGCTGGAATTGATATAAAAGTGACGGAACTAGTAAGTTGAGCAGACACCGTTTGTTGAAATGTTGATACTGGGAAGGTAACAACTGATACCTGGTACTGGATACTTGATACTAAAGTTGATATACAGCAGTGGTAGCTGGTGCTAAGGGGCACAGGGGCACATGCCTACTGATGCTAGAGAAATAAATAATCTTTTTTATAGATTTTATATCTTAATTTGTTTTGGTTTTCAAATATATAATTGAAAAAAAGATTATTTCTCTAAAATCAATGGACATGTACCCCTTAGCACCACCCGCCACTGATGTACAGTGCGTTCATTTTGAAAATAAAAATAAAAGCTAGATTTAATAGCTCCTGATCCTCGTTTTTTTGAACCCTCGTTATAAAGGTCCCAATTCTGGCTCTGACCATTTCATTGTTGGAATGCATATGCAACAAATTATAGTAGAGACAAGAAATCATAATCATAGTAAACACAACAGAAGAAAAAAAATACCAAAATATGATTAACAATGAATTTTATAATATTATTGAAGTACTCAAAATCCAAATGAAAAGCACAATTAATGGTTTGACACTGAATGCAAAGCAGACCTGGAGAATAGAAATAAATTAAGACTACAGATGCTACAAAAAACGCATGGGGCGATTATGATTAGAAAAACGGAAAGGTTGGGGGGGGGGGAATTATGAAATTTAATGATGTCTTAAAAAAAATATAGGTGAATGATAAAACCAAAGAGAAATCGTTACCAAGGACTGAAAAGTTAAACAAGAGGATACCAAGCCAAAATATGTTACCACAAACATAAAGAGAGACGGCAGTTGAAGAAGACATATTGAGTAGATGGAAAGAATATTTTGTTCAGTTGTTAAATGGACAAGATGAAGCAGAAGTCAAAACAAGCCGATTCTGCCATGTGACAGAAATGGTCAATCAGAACCTTGACCACTCATATTTACCGTGCATTTACCGTTAAACAAATTATCTCCAGGTGTTTGGGCTAATTTTAATTGACAATTCTTACCAAATATCATATGGGCACCTTAGAGTGAACAGGTTCTAAACGCGCTTTTAGGCTTCTGTGCAAAAACGAATTACGATTTCTGCAATGCCAATATTTTATTTCTATCCCGGTTACTTTGATAGGTAATTTGTCTGACGTCTTATGTTAACATTTTAAAAATTATTTTTAACTTCAGATACGGAACTTGAACAAAATATACCTCATAAATAATATATGTGATAGAACCTTATTCGACTCATGTAGCGTGTTTTTTAATAATATAAGATTCTCTGGATGTGCTACTTAGAACTTTATAAAACTACAATCAATTGAAACACATTTTATTTAAATAAAATACTGTTCTAAATGCCAATTGAATAAACTTTTTCTAAGTTTTCAATTTTTTGTCCTTATTATTGAATTTCTTCATTAGAATAGCATGTAATCAATGAATTTTTCAAATTTTTTTAACATAACTTATCATCTAAAGGCGAGTATGGTGACATTTTCTTCAATGATTTGATGTATGATATGATATGATATATTTGTTTCAAAATGACTCTTTTCATGAAGTGGGATCCACTTGGAGTGCTGGAATTTGCAAGGCATCGGTAGAATCTTGATTACAAGAGTTATTATTATTAGAATGTTCACCACGTGTGCGGATTGTCCCTCCTGGTGCTTCCTCCACGCCTTCGAATGGATCCCCTGTTGTGGGCGACTTTCTTTAATATGATTGCTTCCTCGTAAGTACTTAATATGTGAGACGCTTTGTAACGTACAATATTAAGTTTTTTAGAAAATTTTAAAGATACAAGTTTAGAAAATTGTACTTTCTTATAATGAAAATTGGACGCACATTCTTTATAATTTTTGTAGTCATCATCTTGCAATTGAATGATTATGTATGGGTAGTTTCTATTAACATATTTAAGATTTCTTATAAAACTCAAAGGTGAGTAGAATTCGGCTCTTTTCAAAGATTCAAACTTACTGTGGACTGAACAACTTGTTGCACAGCTCCATGTCCAGGAGAAGAATAATTCATTGTCACAATTTGCAAATGTGGATTTTGTCACAAAATGTTTCCAAAAACGTAAACGCAATGTAAGAGTTTCTGTTTGGACGACAAAGGAATCACTCCAAGTATTCAATATTATTATCTAACAGTGCCCTATCTACAATTCCATTTTTTTAAAAGCACTTGCCAAACAATTTCCTGATCTTGGTTGCTGAGTTTCAGTTCATAAGGCGCAGTAAACAGTTTTTGTGGTGTCCTTTTTTGTTCTCTCATTGCATCTTCTTCTGCGACATGAACCTCATGTGTATTAACTTCTGCGGGACTTAAATTATTCTATTTTTTGTCATTTTATGCATATGTCCGACTTTGGAATATGAAAACCATAGTTGAATTGCGTATTGAATTGGTGAAACATGGACAATTTGACACGTTGCCTCTAACATTCTTGACTCCAGGCAATGGAAAAAGCATACATTTTTAGATATTGACGTTGAGTTCTGCTACGACAGTTAGTGAGATTCGACGGTTGGAATATGAGAAAATACATCATTGACAAGATTGATTCTGGTAGGCACCTAGTATTCTAAATACGATAAGGTTCTAACTGCAGCGCAGATAGAACTTTATGCCGCCAAAGATCTTACCTGCAAAATTGTAAATCCAAAGATTACGTAACAAACTTTCATTACAACTAATACCCCTAACATTTTAATTCAGCTTAGCATAGAGAGCATCAAGAATGATAAAATTAGTTTGTTCTTTCTCTATTCAACCTCTATATAGGGTGACTGGCTACTCGTGTTACATATTTAGTCACTGATTCCACCCTTTAAAAGGAACGAAAAGTTCCTATTTACTATAGTCCGATTCTTACTCATTTCAGAAGCAGTTCGCATTTTTTTATTCTTCAAGACTAATACTTTTGAAAAAACGCCAATAACTCAGGAATTACTACTACTGCTTCTTTAACTAAGCTTTCTAATGGTATAATAATATTTTTCTTACTTCTCTCCAATGTGCACAAATCGTTCAGAAAATTTGAAAAAGCGTACAATAGGGAGTTAACAGGGGGAGAGTTACAGGGGAAAATTCAGACATTTAACCATTTCTCATATTTTTTGATTTAACACAATTTGTAGATCGATTTGTTTTTGTTGGCTCATTTTGTTGATTTACCAATTACTTTGATTGGAACCAATTACTTTTTCCGAAGTACTATTTCCTCATTGTTGGAAGATCTCCCCTTAGATTTAATAAAGGATATGATCTTCTAGCATGACGGCGCTCCTCCTCAATTCACAAGGGACGTCCGGAACTGGCTAAATGACCATTTCATGACATGGATCGGCCGTGAGAGGACTATATAAATCTCCTGACCTCACCCCTATGGATTATTTCGTGTAGGGATTCATGAAAGAAGAAGTTTAGCGCACAGAGTCACCTGACGAAGAGACTTTGAGGCTCCGGATCCTTGAGCTGCGGAAAAACTTTGCGAGTGCTTAACATGTCGCGTAATAGTAGATAATTTACGGAAAAGGGCGAGGTTATGTATTGCTGAAGCTGGGGGACACTTTGAGGACAATATTTACATAACAAATAATTCGATCGTCAATTGTACTAAATTAAAATAAAATAAATAATGAATAATGTCTGAATTTTTCCTTGCAACTCCCCTCCCTCTTAGCTCCTACGGCACACACTTTATCATATTTCCTGAACGATTTGTGGACATTTGGAACAAGTAACATAAAAATGTATTATACCGTTAGAAATACTAAAGGAGCAATTTTTGTTTTATTTGCTGGTTCCTAGGTTTGGAACATGTGGGTCAAATACATCGTCAAAAATATTTACAATTGCGTAAATTTAATTTTTTTTTACATTTTGGACACAGCTCCTGACTTAAACAAGATCTATGGATCTAGTGAGGCTGCATTTGGTAAAAAAATAGAATACAGAACCTAATGGTACTCTCAGATTAGTTGTAGGATTAGTAATTCCGGAGTTATTTGCGTTTTTTCAAATTGAAATCATAAAATCTTCAAAAAAGTGAACTTTTTTTTCCCTTTAAAGGGTAGAACCCACTGGCAAAGTTTCTAACGCGAGTAGCGAGTCACTCTGTATATTATTTCTCAAAGGTGTTTTTTCGTCGGTACGCCATATTTCCCTCAATACTTCATCAAAACCAATGTATGAGCCATCATTTTGAAGATCACCTTCACCGCTAGATGCGAAAAATAAACAAACAATTCAAAATGTGAATGTTTATTTTAAAATTATTGAAAATCGTATTTTGGTCACAGCGCCATCTATTGACTGTTTAACTAACATCTCCAACACCCCAAGCGCATTCCAAGCGGTAAAACGGTAAAACAAACATGATTGCGATGCGAATTATACGCGCAGGCCACTTAGTACTGTTATTACTTTAGTTTTAACATAAAATGTCAGTTAGAATATTTTCGATCTAAGGTGCCGATATGTCAATGTAAAAAGTATACACTATAAAAAATAAAACAAAAGCAACAATTTATCATCTATAAATAAAAAATCAGAGTAAATTGAAGGAACGGGAAGAAACATACATATTCGTTATATTCTGGTATTCTTACCTGAGTGATATATTCTTGGGGTGAAAAACTATAATCGGGCAAGTCGGCATTGTGCAGATTCGAACTGTAAAACTGACTCCACGTTTTCGTCAACTGAATCACGTCCAGCTGCAATGAAATCGGTGCAAAAACCACCTGATACGTGGTATGGTAAACATCAGAACACAATTTAGTAAATTCACAATTGACATGATCCAGCAGCGACAGTTGGGTTCCTTCTGTAACGCATTTCGTCAACGATTCATACTCCCTTCTGTCTGCAGCGTTCAACAGAAAATACTTGTACTCAAACTGTATCTTATTTTCATTGCTTTCTAATATGGTCGCGGTCAAATCTTTTTCTAACTTCTGCAAATTGACCAAAACCTCTCCAGCGTTCTGCATCAGCGACAAACACAGCTGGAAAGTATTCCAGTCCTCTTCAGGCTTCTTGGAACGATCGATTTGCCTCAATGCGACTCTGTACTGGTTGGCATAGCCCGTCAAAAATGCTCTCAACGCTATTAGAAGACCGCAATAGCCACAATTCTCGGTAATTTCGTGGCAGCGCTTCTTTGCGTCCCGCGCGAGGTCAATCACTTGAGGAATGCTCAGCCCAAGCGCCTGAATCGTCTCAGGAAGCTCGTCTTTTATACAATTGATGTTTGATAACTTTTTCGTCAAATACGCTTGCTCATACGCGGCATACTTGCTAATGTAAGGGACCAAGTGATTGTAAGTCGCTTGCAGCAGCAGCAACAGTTTGTCACTGCTTGGTTTTGGTGTGGCATTTTGCTCAATAACGTCCAGAAGGTTGTTGGCAAACTGCTGCGTGATTTGTTTGACTTCAAATAAGAAACTTAGCTTGTCTTCTGTCTGTTTTAAAGCCGCGTCTATGCATTCATTTAACGTGGGGTCCAGTGAGTTCAAGACGTCTGTGTAAATTTCAACAAGCGTTTCAGAGCTGTTTTGTTGTGTAAATACTTGGTTAAACCACTTGTGCTGTGTGTGCCAATTTGACAAAAGAATTCCATAATAATTATGGATCCATTGGGTAACTGACTCGTCCTGTTCTATTTCCAACTGGTTACACCACTTCTTCAGCAGTATATCTTTCTGACATTTGTGGTAGTACTTTAAGAGTTGCGGCAATCGTCCAATTGACTTAAACGTTTGAACAAATATGCACGATTGCTCTACAACAGTTCTTGGTTTTTACCAATTTACCATAACAGTAGTTACCTGTGTTTGAAGCGGTGAAAGCTTGAACAATCGAAGGACTTGCTATAGCTTCTAACCTATTTTTCAAGCCTTCCAATTGCAGCTTGCGTTCCTCGTAATCCCCAATGTTCACCAACAACTGCAAGGACTTCTGCATTCCAATTATTTTCATTGAAATATTTTCAATGTGTTTGGAATCCAAAACTTCCTCCAAATCGTTCACTGTAAGTGAATAAGTTTGTAATAAAGCCAAACTGTGTGTTGTAAAAAACCCAAAACACTCCAATTGTCACTTTCATGCAGGCCCTGCTTGGCCGAGTTCAATTCGTTTTTCAACTTGTCTAATCTTTCAATTGTGTTAATCGATTTGCCTGTGTCTTTCTCAATGTTTATGATTTCGTCCCGAACAACCGCCATTTTCTTCTTCAAATCGCTCGCTTCTTCATGCAGATTTTTAGTATCTCGGATAATTTTTGGAAGTGACATTAGAATCTGTTGACTCGTTTCTTCCAAGGCGCTGTTCACTTGTTGAACACACAGTTGTAGTTTCATAACCATGGACATCGTAAAATTCTAAAATTTGTCGGAATTAGGGGAACATTTGATAATTTTCTAAGAACCTAACCTCTTTCTTGTCTTGGTTTTCTGCATTTTTTAAAACGTTATTTACCCATACGTTTATATCGAAATTATCCTCGGAGAAGGCAGTGATGTCCTGTAATAAAAATTTGCCAACATTTATATGAATTAATATAAATTTACCATTTCTGATTTGATGACGTTTAACATAACACCAAAACGTCTGATTTGACAGATATGCTGATAAACAAACCACAATATACAGGTTGTTTGAGTAAAACAAGGACCCTGTTAACTGCTTTATGAATTTAACAAAGTTTTATGTTATGTATGTATATTTGCGGGGGTGTGGCCTGACGACCACAGGACTTAGGCCCCATTGGGCCCCTTGTCCAGCCCCCTTTAGCGGAAGTGCCAAAGCCGCTCCGATCTTATTTAGCCTGGTGTCGCACCGAGCCATAGTGGCCTTTGGTGGGATTCGGTCACCCATCCAAATGCGGGACGCTGTGTGACTTGCTTGACTCCGCCGAGCAAGCCACTGCGCCTCTAACCACTACCGTACCGCACCGGCGTACCCTCGCATGATAATTGTATAAATAATATTTTATAAATTGTTAATTTTTTTTATTAACTGAGGGTCAAAAATCCTCACAAAAACAAATGCTCAATAGCTTTTGCTTAATTTTTACAGCGTACAAATTGACACTTCTTTAATTGCGATGCTAGCGGCAATTTGTTGCAACGTGACCACGTGACTATCCAAGTAGGATAAAATAGCGAGTTTGGATTATAATTGTAGTGATATATTTAACAATATTCTAACTTGAAAAGTTAATAGACATAAATCACGACAACAGTTAATCTGGTACCAATTCCTCACTGTTGCCAATCGCCTAAATTTAAGTCAATCATTTATAGTCATCCGCTATTTAATAAGGATGTTAATGAAGATGATTATAATAATTGAGACTTTAAAGCAAAAACGAGCGGAAGCGAGTAAGTGCCTTTAATTATAAAGATTATTAATCGTCATTAACATCAAAGAGTAAAAACTTATAAGAGGCGACACTAGAGCTAGAGGTGCAAAATTAGAGAGTGATATATAATAATCCACCTATTTCGTTTTTAGATAAATTTCGATACGACATGCGCACCGTAGAAATGTAATTGTTAACATTTTGGGTATAATTTTGTTCTATTTAAATTATGTAATATAATAAATTGATTTTTATAAAATTGTTTGTTTGTATGACGTGTAAATAATGAAGGAATATTTTATGATTTATTCTAAAAACAATTTTTTACATTAGTTTTGTAGAATAAATCATAAAATATTCAAAATATAATAGCATTTTTACTACTTATAAAGAGAGGAGAGACTATTTAAATTCGCCGCAAAATTTGATCGATGCGCCATCTGAAAACTGTTACATAATTTGAAGGTCGTTAAAGGTCATTCCGCCCACGGTACACTTATACCGGTATGCTACGTTTCGAGCGTAAACGCGTCGAATTAACGCAGATGACGTCACTGCGAAGCATGTTCGTACTTGCAGCAACTGGAAATCGTCCTGAACGTTGGTTTCTGGTTGATGATTCTGATTTAAAGCCGTATTTATACTTATAAAGTGCGATTTTTGGGTCAATAACAATGTATTTTTAAAGAATCCGTAATCCATGTGCTTCGCAGTGACGTCAAAAGTGGGAGGAACCTGAGCCTGTTGTGCGCGCGGGCATACCGGTATGAGTGTATCGTGATTCCGCCAAAATATTTGCATTGAGTCAGTCATCTGGAGTAATCTGTTGTATTACCAACGACTGCAGCGCCTCTACATTTTGTTACCTTATCTGTGACAAAGATGTCATGCGCCTAGTTTCAAAATGTAAAAAAGAGATAGTTCCGGACAAAATCGCCCTATAAAGGCATTCATCCTGGAGTAATCTGTGCTGGACACACAGTCAGTAGTTCAAAAGAACTATTTCATTAAGTCTACCCCGCTGTAGTTGTAATAACCTACTCATCTGTAGTTTATTCCATTCCAGTCTTTCAGCCAGCAGCCAGCTAACCTGTCAATTTGTTGTAAACATAATCAATGCATCTTTTCAGAAAATACCCCAAATTCTTCAAATTAGCATGTTTGACATCAATCTCATGCGGGTAAATGTTCATTTAGTTTCTAGTTGAAACCAATAAATTACTTAGCGCAGGATGGTTGTCTTACCAAATAAAATTGACCAAAAAAATTTTGGAAAATGCCCTGGACACCTCAATTATTTCCATTTCGGAACCAACCGACGTCGAGCAACACAAATATGACGAGTTTCTCATCATAGACAAAATGCAGGAAGACGACAAAATGGCTCCCTTCCACTGGGTTTCCCTATCGTCCTTAAAATTCGCTTTCCTCAAACATCTCCTCTTCCTTGCCCACAGCGAAAACAAATGTGTTCGTATGAAAGCAATCAGACAGTTAGCCAAGGTTAAAAAACTAGACAGTTGGCACTTTTCCTTACTTTCCAACATGATCGATTCCAAAACTGCTGTTGCGCTAGCCAGGACCCCCCATTCTGATCCTCGCTTTTTTAATGCCCCACCACCGAGATACTTAGATCATTCATATGCGATGTTGATAGAAGACATGAGGGATTTGTTGATACGCTTACATGCCAGGTCTCAACACCCATGCGTGGGTTATTTCATATCTAAGGCGTTCATCGACGTTCATGTATTGCACACACGCTTTATGTAAAAAATCAGAAAAGTGCTTTGTAGCCTATGCAGAAATTTGAAGAAGACATTATGCCGTTTGAACTAAAAAATTACGTCCAGGTTAAAGAAGACGATGACATTTTGTTACCAATGTGTTTGGAGTCGCTTCTTCATCACGCGAGTGTGGGAAATTACTCACAAGACATTGCCGAATTCAATGCCTTGCCTCTTTTAATGGAGATTCAAAACCGTTTCCAAGATAGAATCGAAGTGTTGGCGCTCATATGCCGCATAATCTCCTATCTGTCCATGCACATTGAGCTGCTGGACGATTTACACAAGTCTGGTATTGTTCAGAAGTCATATTTTGAATTGCTTTAATAGTAAACGTTGTAGGTTGGGTTGGGCTTTTGGCCAAATGGGTGAATCATCAAGATGTCAGATTATCAATACCAGCAGCCAAAGCCCTAGCCAATTTGGATTTGGACGAAGAACCTGTTTATCTGCAACGTCTGTACCCTTTGCACCCTTCAAGTCGAGTTGTCAGAAAGGAAGGATTAGATGTGGTTTTTGTTCATGGTCTCTTAGGGGGTGTGTTTTTCACGTGGAGGCAGAGACTAAGAAACCAAGATCCTGTGGGGTTCCTTGGTAAGAGGGGTGAACCTGCACCAGGTGAGTAAGGATTCTGCTGTTTGGTGCCCAAAACCCCCCACCTCCCCATGCAAAATCCTTATCTGAACCTCCTGTTGACTATGTCCGATTATGTGGGTTGGTTATTTATTTGGAGTGCGATTATAGAGAGCTTAACACAGCAGAGATCGTGTGAAAACTGCTTTGAACAAAAGACTGACAAAAGCTGCAGCAATCCAGAGATGGTGGAGTTCATGGAAGACTTGGAGGAACATTTGGGCATGACAAATTTCTGCAGGGACTATGACATAGTTTGGGAGGATATTCCAACCAATTCAAACGATGAAGGTGTCGCGATATACAGTTGTCCAGGATACAAATACCGGTGCACGGATGACGGTGATTGTTTCACTTATTGCTGGCCACGGGATTGGTTGGCGCAAGATTGTCCTCACTTGCGGATAATTGGAGTCAACTATGAAACGAATCTTTCATTGTGGACGCCAATGTGTCCACTGGAAAAAGTCAAAAGTTTAACGGAAAGAAGTAACGAGCTGTTGGAGCAATTGGTCAAAGCGGACTTGGGCCAAAGACCTATAGTGTGGGTGACGCATTCTATGGGCGGATTAATGGTGAAGGAAGTCATCAACAAAGGTTCTGGCCGTATCTTCTAAGCGTTCTCAATCATGACAGTTTTTCAATAATTTCAGCTTCCAGTAGTGATAGTCCCGAGTACAAAAACATTCATTTGAACACCAAAGGAATCGTCTTCTATAGCACTCCCCACATTGGGTCCCGAGTTGCCACGTTTAGTCAGGCTTCCGCGCTTGTGATATGGCCCAGTGTTGAAGTGCAAGAATTGCAGAAAGGTACTACCCACCGTCACCAAAATTGCTTATATTTGGTGTTTCTTTTAGACTCCCCTGCGTTGATAAGTCTACATCAGAACTTCCTAGAGTTGCTGAAAGATAAACCGATAAAAATTGTCACGTTTGTGGAAACCCAACCGACAATAGTATCTGCAATGAAATTTAAGTTCCTAGTTGTTGAGCCTCAGTCGGGCAACCCTGGTTATGGAGAGTACTATGAAGTACCTCTTGATCACTTGGGGATTTGTAAACCAGCAAGCAGGTATATATTATAAATGAAAACTAGAATACACGGAAATGTGGAATCTTTTTGCAGGCACTCTTTCCTTTACCAGAGGGTTCTCTCATTGATCAAGGAAATTCTGCATGAACATCATAAATTTGGAATAAACTGATAACTTGTTAGCTCTTCTGACATAAATGTTGAACATTCACATTTCGCTCTTGCTGTTTATTTTCAACGGTTAAACCTGATTTTTTTGCTAAAGGGACGGAACATCTTTATTGTGTTTCCATACTTAACTAAAGGCCATCACTAGGAAAGTGATTAGAGTGTAGCAAATATCTGAGTTTGAGTTGGAGAAATGAAGATCTCGGTCGACCCCGTTTTGGAAACGATACATTTCAAATTGTCTTTATCTAATCTTTATTCATGAAGTGAGGGTTCACTACACATCTAAAACAACGGCCTAGAGGGTGACAACAGTAGATGAAGATCGAGTAATTGGTATAAAATAAATATAGAAAATTGAGATGAGAGACGCTGATTTGTTAAGAAGTGCGTGTGGTTACCTGGATGTAAAAATGGCTAGAGTCTCTGCAAAATCTCATGAACCAGCGCAGAAGACGTAAATGCTTCCAAGTTTACGTGTACTAGGCAACCTAAATGCGGGTACTCAGTGAACATGGACATCCCGCGGGCGTTCTGACAGTTTATGTTTGTGGCAGGGTTGAGGTTTGAAATTGAAATGGCATTGGAACGCCCCACCTTGCGCGAGTTTGGTTTATGAGATTTTTCAGGGCCTCTAACGCATGAACCACCGAAAAACTCACAGGCGGAGAAAATTACGAGAATTGGAAATTTTCTATTGAAGGATTGTGGAAGCACGTGTCAGTGGAGTAACCCTGTATACAGACTGTTTCCCGACGAGCGCCTATTAGGCAGATAAAGAGAACGGAAAAACCGGGAGAACTAAAACTTTGTACACTTGTATAAACTTATAAGATCTACTTGCTGAAAATATTTTCATGATTGTGCCACTTCCGGTTATACCTGAAGTTGATATCAACTTTGTTATTTTAAATACAATATACCTAATTTTAATGTATTTTCGGATTCTGCATTAAATTCTATCTCATATGATATCAACGTTTATGCATTTTCTCTCATTGTTTGAAAGAAAAAATATTATGTTGTGAAAAAGGCGAAAACCAATTATGCAATAAAAAAATGAATAATTAATAAATTCTAAAAATCAGGTCGACGAAACTTGGCCAACAGTTGGACCAGAGGTTCAGCTATGTGTGCAGGAGTCTAAACATTTTCAAGAATATTCCAGGAGAAAAAGAAAATTCAGCTGAAATTCAATAAATCAAAAAAGGATAAAAGTCGTTTTTTTCAAATTGAAACCATATGTTTTTAGTACACCTTTCCGTAGAGAATTTTATTCTCTGTCAGATGATGCATGACCTAAAATTGACTGTTGTTGAGTTACATATTTGATTTTTGCAACTTCTTTACAATTTTTTTTACAACCGGCATACTTAATATACTTAATACCTACGCAAGTAAATCGTCTCTTAAAATTGATTTCAAACGAATATTTGTCTTAATACAATTTACAAATATTAATTTTTAATTGAATACCATCGGTCACGAGTTTATTTTTTATTATTTGCAGCTTACAGTTATTTAAAATGGTTGAGAATAAGTAAAAAATTTCCTATTATTGAATTTCATTCCTAATGCGTACGCCAGTGTGATAATCGTTTCTTTTCTTTCTCAACCAATAGCACCATTTCCCGCCTGTTTTTATGTTGACAAAAGCCGTTAGACGTCTATATAAAGAGGGTTAACGTTTTCCCGGTCATTTCGTTCCTAAAATTATCAGTGTCTGGGTGTTGCTGCTATTTTACCTTGCTACGTTTAGAATCACAGGTAATATTGGACCGTAATCATGTTAACTCTAACAAAACCATTGCTGCCGCAGCTCCAAAATGCCGCTCAATGTCAACAAGGAAAACATGCTAACTCTAATCGGCGAATCTAATAAGAAAAACGTCCTCACCGAAAGCAAATCCAACATCGATAACACCAAAGACGAGTCGGAGACGAAAATCCAGGATGGGGACAACGTGGAGATCGACCCGCAGTTGGAACCTCTTCTCCGAGAAAACCCTCTCAATGCCAACAAGGAAAACCTGCCAACCGTAATCGGCGAATCTAATAAGGAAAACGTCCTCACCGACAGCAAAGCCAACATTATCGATAAGACCAAAAACGAGTCGAAATCGAAAATACAGGATGGGGACAACATGGAGTTTGACCCGCAGTTGGAACCTCTTCTCCGAGAAAATCCGCGCCGGTTTGTCATTTTCCCAATTCAGTACCCGGACATCTGGGTCAAGTACAAAGAAGCGGAAGCGTCGTTCTGGACAACCGAGGAGGTGGACTTGTCCAAAGACCTCGACGACTGGAAGTATAAAATGAACGACAATGAAAGGTTTTTCATCTCGCACGTGCTTGCTTTCTTTGCCGCTTCGGACGGTATCGTCAACGAGAACTTAGTCGAGCGGTTCAGCCAAGAGGTGCAGGTAACAGAAGCGCGCTGCTTTTACGGCTTCCAAATCGCAATTGAAAACATTCATTCGGAGATGTACAGCATGTTGATTGAAACGTACATTTCCGATATGAAAGAGAAGGAGTTCTTGTTTAATGCTGTTGAAACTCTGCCCTGTGTCAAGAAAAAAGCTGATTGGGCGTTGATGTGGATCAATAGTAAAAAGGCTAACTTCGGCGAGCGCGTGGTGGCGTTCGCTGCCGTTGAAGGCATATTCTTTTCGGGGAGTTTTGCTTCCATTTTCTGGTTGAAGAAGAGGGGCTTGATGCCGGGACTTACATTCTCAAACGAGCTGATTTCACGAGACGAGGGGTTGCATTGCGATTTCGCCTGTTTAATGTTCTCACATCTGGTGCAGAAACCGTCCGAGATGAGGATACAGAATATTATTCGTGATGCCGTAAAGATTGAGAAGGAGTTTTTGACTGATGCTTTACCAGTCAGCATGATTGGGATGAACTGCATGTTGATGTGCCGTTACATCGAGTTTGTGGCCGATAGGTTGCTGGGAGAGTTGGGTTGTAACAAAATATACCACGCCGAAAATCCCTTTGATTTTATGGATGTTATTTCAAACGAGGGCAAGACAAATTTCTTCGAGAAAAAGGTTGGCGAATATCAAAAAAGTGGAGTTATACAAAGTGGAGCCGAGGAATATGTTTTGGATGCCGATTTTTAAATTTAACACTGTAGATGCACTCTTTACCTGTTTTTTCAATTTCACTTGAATACTTAATTTTAGCATAAAATAAGTTATTGTAGTAGAGCCTTTTATATATACATCTATTAATGTTTGTGAGAATAAAAATGCGTTCCAACATGTGGTCCTTGCATCATCCTTGTCTGGTACATTTTTGCATTACATTTTGTTCTTTTCTAAAGAACCAGGTCCTCGCAAATCCTCTCCGTATAAACACCTATATCGAACGTAGGCGACTAAAAAACGTTTCCAACGTTGTGAAAAATATATATGTCGTAGTCTCTTAGTGAAACACGTCATTTCATGAAAAGTCTGAGACTACGACATATAACGTGCGTTCAATAAAAAACGAGGCTGCGTTGGCCATGGAAAAACTTTGTGCATCAATTTAGTGTAGCAAAATATCGAACTGTCAGTTCGAATCTTTCAGATAGTTTTTAGGTTGGGTTCTTTGTTGTCAATGATTTCGTATACGATTATTATGTAGGGGCAAATTTCAATAAATGGACGCGAAGGAGGGTAGCATTATGTTTATGAGAGCGATGTACACATGTCCTGGCATTTATTATAAACAATTTACATAAAATTGGTCCGTTTTATTTTGGTGGAAAATTTTAGACTGACAGTTCTTGTCATTTGTGGTTTCTACACTGGAAAGCCGATAAATTCCATGGCCAACGCAGTCTCGTTTTTTTTTTGAACGCACGTTACTATATACTATTACTATAGTTAGTTGGACCATGCAATGCAGTTTTTACTAGCCCGTCTAGAAAAGGATAGGAATATATTTTTCAGACTTTATACTGACCAGGAGGTGGCGGACCCCCTAACAGCCAATAGCGGAGATAAATATTTTCCGTTGCCAGTAAATTAGGTACCTGTCTCCAATAATACAAATTTGTCCCGGTTTTTAGAATTCCGTATTGGCACTGACTCAGTTTCGGCGCCAAATCGATTTCGCTGTGTCAGCGTCTGGATACATTTAACCGGTCCGCAAGTAGTAAATAATACAGATCTCTTAGTGCACATAGCGTTTGCGTCCAGAATTAGTAAAGTTTAGAATTACGATATACTTTCATCGAGCTTGTAGAAAAAAAGATGTAAGAATCCCTTGACCTTCGGTTCCCAAGACGGGTGATCGGCACGTACAACATCCATTTGGTGCCGCCAGCCTGTCGTGGGAATACTTGCAGCGTCAGGAAGAATGAAGAGGCCGGGAAATTGGACAGTTGGTCTTGAGCAGCCAAACGATTGACTTGTCGAATATTTTATCCCTTTTTAATAAACTTTTAAATTGAGTCTTACAAATCAGAAGCGGGATAATACACCACATAAAAGCCCACAAATAGTGATAAAAACGAGTGAAGGTGTGGCTGTGTTTGTGTAGTTCATCCTCTAAAATGGAAGAAATATGTGATCTGGGATCTACAACTCCATTTCTGAGAGGACAAAGAAGAAGCCGAGACCAACCGTCGACGTCAAGAGCAAGGTTGACGTCGAGCACGTTACGAGCGTTTTGCGAAAAGAGAAGAAACGGTTTCGTAGTTTGGAAAAATGGTTAAAAATAGATCGAAAGCTCGGTGCTGCGTGGTTTTTCCGAGAACATTGTAAAATGCGATGGTGTCGTTGATAGTAACGTACGGGACGACCAACGGCAACAAGTGCCGTATTACGGATTTGCCTAATGTGGTCGTGCTAATCAAAACGGGCAGAAACGTACTAGTGACCCAGTTGGATGAAATTAATCACGTTTTGCAAGAAGATAAAGACTTCCATGTGGCTTTCGACGTAAACCATTTTTATGAAGATAAAGATGAGCACCGGAAGCTTATGCTTGTATTCAGCGACCGAATTTCGATGAATAAGATGGGAAATACGAACGCATCGAAAGTGAAGATGAAGCCGGTTCCTCCAGAACCCGTCGCTTGCAACCCTTATCGTATGTCGATAGCAGAGAAGTTAGTTCTACACGGTATCATCCAAGATTTGATGAGAAGAAGACAGAGGTGACTGCAGGATGTGTGTAGACTACTGGCGTCAAGATGCTATGCTCATAAAAGATAAGTACTCTCTCCTGTTTATTGATGAACAAAAGTTAGGCGGAGACTAAAGGCCGCAAGTACTTCTGGGTGGGCGTTCAATGTTTTCGAGTTTTTATGTGCCGGTTGATGAAATCCCAGTAGAGAAGATCGCGTTCATTACTTCCAACTAAGAGTTTGAGTTTTAAGAAAGCACGTAAATAGGCCTTTTTAAGAATGCGTCTGGTTTTTGTAACTCGTTAGTGGTTTTTCAGCGGTTAATGATTATTATATTCGGACAAACTAATGTGGCATTCCCGAATACGGACGATGTAATAATCGAATCGGCAAGCATTTCTGAGGGTTTAGAGCGGTTACGGTTAGTCTAGGACGCTTTACGCAGTCATAACCTTGCGCTAGATTTGAGTAAATGTTTGTTCCTTCGCACCAAGACAGACTAATGGGCCGTGAGCTTAGTGAATACGGCATTAGGCCTGGTCAGAGCAAAACAGAAGCGATTGTAAACATGAACTAACCGCAGACGATGAAACAAATGCTACAGTTTCAGGTTCTGTCGGGTTATTTTCGGGTGGTCGTGTCGAACTATTCGCGAGACTTGCGCGACGAGATTTCGAATGGTCTTGGGAAGATGAATAGTATGCTGCGTTTAACAACGCCACGGCGTTGTTGACTTCGGGGCCTGTGGGCTGTCCTTCTGCCAGAGTATCTTGATGGAGCCCTTGATTAAAACAATACGATATTGCTACGAAATGCGCATACGCTAGAAAGTAATCGTATTCAGTAACGATGCAACGAGTACGATTACTCGACAAAAAGTAACGAGTAGTCCCGATACAAAAAGGTAATCGTGTTTGATACTACTGGTATTGATGCGCGATGATTGTGATAATCCGATTTCTTATTCCGGATAGGCCTGACATTAATTACGTATGCCGCGCGGACGTGTTGAGCCAGTATCCCGTTTCGATCGTGGTTGACACGACTTGTAGAAGGTAGTTGTATCGGTAAGGTTCATCGAAAACTACCCGATGGAAATACGGTTTAGACGGTACTCTTTGTTGACCTGTGGTAAATGGCTGGATCGTGTCACGATCGGGCTGGGCATCTGGTGCCGAATGTTCGCTATAACGAATTAATCTAGATTGGCACTTTTCAACTTCGTTTCATTGCTGGTTATATAGATGCTTGCCCGAACTGGGCTTGTTATAAAATCTCTGATCGCAGGTGGTAAGGGAGGCTGTACTCCATCGAGGGGGTAGCGCGGTGGATTTTCACATGTTGCGCTTAGACCATGTGTAACATTTTGAAACCAGTAAGAACGGTAACAGGGACCTGTAAGTGATGACGGATACGTTCGCTGAATTTGTTGTCGTCGGGTCCTTGAAATAGACTGAAGTCCAACCTATAAAACGCGGTTTGTAGAGCGAATTGTGCATCGTCGCAGAACCAAGTCGCATTATAAGTGATCGGGGTTTTGCTTTCGAGTCCCAAACTCTTAAAGTTTATTGCGAGTCCGACGGAAAGGAGCATGTAGCAGATGAGGTAGCTATTCCTCGAGCAAACGGACAATGCGAAAGATACAGCTAAACGATTGTGGCCATGTTAGCCACGGCTAGTGTAGAGAAAACTCGTGGGGTACTCAGTACTCCGGCGTAAAGGCTTCTTGGTCATGGAGTGAGAGCAATGTTGGACACTGAGAAATTCGAATAAAAGGCGTTACGAAGCTGTATTAAGTAAAAATTTAGGTAATGACTAAGGAGAGGTACGATAGATGTAGACGGAGTGCCGATCGCTATGATGTAGGCGGCCCCGTGTTAATCTTAGTTATGAGTAAGGGGTGTACGAGTACGAGTAAGAAACTTCTATGGAAGTTTAAAGGGTCGTTCAGGGTCACTAGAATTTATTATCTAATGTTGGTATTAACATATTATGTATTATATTAATATTAATGTGTTATATTATATTGGTATTGATATATTAATATATTTAATTTATTTAATGACAGGTACGAAGTAGAAGACAAGAGAGAGGATGGGCACAGCATGTGACTGCGTCATCGAGAATGCTAGTGTAATGAAGGTAGTGTCCGAGATTGCGAGATCTGGACGCTGCCGGGGCGCGGCATGTGGCTGAGTCACCGAGAATGTTGGAGCGCGGCATGTGACAGAGTCATCGAGAATGCTGGTGTAATGAAGGTAGTGTCCGAGATTGCGAGATCTAGACGCTGCTGGAGCACAGCATGTGGCTGAGTCATCGAGAATGCTGGAGCGCAGCGTGTGACTGAGTCATCGAGAATGCTAGTGTAATGAAGGTAGTGTCCGAGATTGCGAGATCTAGACGCTGCTGGAGCACAGCATGTGGCTGAGTCATCGAGAATGCTGGAGCGCAGCGTGTGACTGAGTCATCGAGAATGCTAGTGTAATGAAGGTAGTGTCCGAGATTGCGAGATCTAGACGCTGCTGGAGCACAGCATGTGGCTGAGTCATCGAGAATGCTGGAGCGCAGTGTGTGACAGAGTCATCGAGAATGCTGGTGTAATGAAGGTAGTGTCCGAGATTGCGAGATCTGGACGCTGCTGGAGCACAGCATGTGACTGTGAAGACGAAGTTACGAGATACTAAGAGTTAGAGAGTTTGATACGTGTGTTGTTAGAGTTAATGCATGTGGTGATGAATATAAAGCCGTGAGATGTTAGAGAATCATAGAGAACTGCAATGTCGAGCATCGTCGATATATTGCTGTTCAAAAACCCACTTTGCCCCGCGTTATCTAACCGAGTTGGTTTTCACAGGTAAACAACCTCAACGCTTTCCGGTATGAGGACACCCCGTTTACAGGATGGCCGAATGTAAGAATCCCTTGACCTTCGGTTCCCAAAACGGGTGATCGGCACGTACAACATCCATTTGGTGCCGCCAGCCTGTCGTGGGAATACTTGCAGCGTCAGGAAGAATGAAGAGGCCGGGAAATTGGACAGTTGGTCTTGAGCAGCCAAACGATTGACTTGTCGAATATTTTATCCCTTTTTAATAAACTTTTAAATTGAGTCTTACAAAGAGACGGTTTACCTTGTGTTACTGGTATACCCGTATACCGGATTACTATTTCCCATGCAGCAGATAGAAAATGTGCCGTCAGCGATTTTGGCACTTTCGGTCTTATCGTGTCTTTCTTCCTGCTGTCGCAGTACAATTGTACATGCTCTTTAGGAAACTCGTGGCACACGGTCATTGTTCCGCACGATCTATATTTCTAAAATATTTTGATCAAAATGACACTTCCGATTATACCGGAAGTAGCCTTCAACTTATTTTATTTTGACAATTTTTTTTTGACGCCGCTACATTCTTTGCTACACTTTTGATCTTAGTTATGTTTAGTTATTTGTTATGGTTACGGAAATATCACAACTCTTTTATAAAAATGGCTACTTGCATGAGTTTGTTAGAAAAATCATAACTTTTAAACTGCTCGCAATAAAGAAATATGCAAAAATGCCCCATAATTGCAAAATAATGGTTCTTTCCACTGCATGGTCGTAGATTTACAAGCTTTAGCAAATAGCCTAAAACCTGACCTGACAATAAAACAAATTGTGGAGTTTGTATTATATATTATAGTGATACAATAAATTAAATGAATGTATAATTCAAATTTAAAAAAAAACAAAAAAAATTGCAATAATACAATGTCAAAAATTTTGCAATAGATTGACCTGTGCTTTTTTAAATTGAACATAGGGAATATGTTGAGAGTTAAAAAATGTCCCGGTTTAATAGTTTGAAATTTGAGTATAAAAATTAAATACACGATATTTCAGAACTCGCACCCGAGAGAAAATGAGGAAATACTAGATCGTATTGGGATGTGTAATTTTGAAGAAAAAAATCTGGTTTCAAAGATATTCGAGAAAAGACTAATCAGAGATCTACACACCTTCAAGGTGTGTTTGCCTTAATTTTACGTTACTAGGATTACATTAAAAAAAACCTCTTTAAAATATGGGGTTTTTGAATGATGTCCAGTGTCAAATTAAAATCGTATAAAAAAGACAACACCTTTATTTATTTGGTTACAATCATGATGCCCTTCTGGGATTGGTAGAATTACAAGTCTTGTAACTCGGTTATGTAAACAGTAGCATATCCTTTTCTTCTATTTTTTGACGACTTATTGTCGTCGGCAAGTAGGTATGTACCATTTTTCTCTGCGGCGCGAGTTCTAAAAGCACCAATATAATGTAATGTAAATGAATAAAAACTTGTATTTACATATGGGTGAGGCAAGTTTCATATATGTTGGGTGCACCACCCATGTTGGATGGGCCTACCATCCACCCCACTCTCCACCCCACGTCCCCACCGGAAAGGGACGGACCAGGAGAGAGGGTTTTTTACGTGTATATAACAAGAGCACCAGCTCAGATCAAAAAATGTCCATTTAATTTAAAATAAAACTTGTATATATTGTAACGAATATAAAAAGTATGTGACTCAAACAAAAGTATAATTTATTAAAATGAAGAATCAACTGCAAGTCAACCGATCCGCACGGCTCTGTGTTACAATTCTAAGTGTGTCCTCTGGCTCGTTCATATCCGGCTGCGGCGACGGTCCACTTCAAATCCCAAGTGGGTGCCTGATCGTCACCTTTTAGCTGGATCAGCCGTTTTCCGCAAATCGTAGTACTTGAAGTACTTGATACGCTACAGTCGGCTAACCTGACAACATTTCACGTCCTCGTGAATCGTTAGTTCTTGGAACCTGGATAAACAAACAAAACAAAAATATTAATTCACGATTGACGATAATTTTGGAGGTAGACGAATTTACTATTCGTCCTCGTAATGACTCGTCTCACTACTCGCCATAACGAGACTTTCGTAACGAATAATTTCATCCTGTTCGAAGGATATATCCCCGTATAGGATGTCCTTAAGTCTTTAGACTCAGATAGCTCGTCGACTGCGCAACGGTCGTTATCGAGCACCTTCGTAACTATAAAAGGTCCCTTATACCTCGATTCAAGTTTTCTACTCCTGCCGTCATTGGAGCCTTTATTTGCTCTGATCAGAACATGTTAGCCAACATCATATCTTTTCGTCTTAGATAAGTTTTTTTTTGCATCTCCCATTTTGGGAGCGTTGTCGTTCGTCAACTCTTTCAGAGACGTGTTCTCTCAAAACCTGCAGATCGGAACGTAACTCCTATGTCAAGGTTTCTGTCGTAAGAAAAGCGTCGTTAACGCAACGGGAACGTTATCCCAAAAACACCTCGTAAGATGACTTACCTGTGGTGGAATTAACCGTCTAATTAATTCCCCACTTCACCTGGTTCACTACTTCATCCCAGCGAGCTTCGTCAAGGATGCTATGAGGCGTTAGTTATTATGGCACCAAGGCCAGAAATGACATAACCGCGTAATGGTTTTCGTATACACAATCGATAAAATAACAAACATTTGAATCGTCGTAACTGGAGCATTTTATATGTAGAATAAATTGGAACGGACTTACAATTGGCTTGACGATCTGGATGCTTGCGTGAACTCGCTTGGTCTTTTTGTTCTTGTGAATTGTGTTTCATCCCGTAAAGATGACAAATAGTCCTGGTACAATGCCTCAGGCGTGACGTAACGGCCTGCACGTGCACCATTTTGGATGGATACATCCATTATTCCGTCAATAATGCAGGAAACAGCATTTGTAGCAGAGATCTGGCAGGTACGGATCAGCTCCATTTTACTGAAATAGTACATTGCGATTGTCTCCTCTGGCCTTTTTGTACTATCGAGCATTTTATGCAAAATGGTAGCATAATCGACATGGTTGGGAAATGATTGCGTAATCAAAGATTTCCACTCCGCCCAGGAGTTTGGATAATCCGTCAAACTGTGATACCATGTTCTAGCCATGCCTACCAGTCTTGTCTGCATGTGATAAATCGTAGTGGTATCATCCCAATCGTTTATTATTCTTAGTTGATCCACCTTCTCCAGCCATTTGTATGCGGCAAGGTTTTCGTTTTCCGGGTCGAATTCCGGGACGCAGTCGCTGCGGACTTGCGCACGGTTGTTCCCAGGATATTCTGCTCCTTGGCGTTTAATCAAGGTCTCCAGCAGATGCTCAATTTTAGACACCCTTGATTCGACGGATGACGATGGTGTAGATAAGTGGTCGGACTCGTTGCTCCGTTCATCTGTACGGACTATTACGGCTGGACTCGCAAAGCTTCTGGTAGATTCAGAATTCGCGGACGTACGTAACTGTCTGTTCTTCATTCTACTTCTATTTTCACAACGACCCTCGTCTAAAGGTGTTTCCGGTCTTCGTTTTTGATGTTTATGTTTGTAACGGGCCTCTGAAGAGCTAGTAAAGCTCGAACTGCTGGACCTATTCCTTCTGCCCATTGTATTCGTAACGCAATTTTCACTGTGCACGCAATCTCACAAATTTTGCGCAAGAACACGCACGTTCACCCCACACCTGAACTGTAACGAATATAAAAAGTATGTGACTCAAACAAAAGTATAATTTATTAAAATGAAGAATCAACTGCAAGTCAACCGATCCGCACGGCTCTGTGTTACAATTCTAAGTGTGTCCTCTGGCTCGTTCATATCCGGCTGCGGCGACGGTCCACTTCAAATCCCAAGTGGGTGCCTGATCGTCACCTTTTAGCTGGATCAGCCGTTTTCCGCAAATCGTAGTACTTGAAGTACTTGATACGCTACAATATGTACAAAGAGTGTGTTTTGAAACGCCAAGACACCGCAAACATTGGTCCTTCGAGCCGGATACATTACAAGTTTGTGCAAAAAGTGTTTCGACGCCTCATCCGGGAAGCAGTGGAAGCTCCGAGGAGACCACCACCGAAGTTGAGGGACGCAACGAAGCACCGGCAAACAGCACCTGGTTCGACGCCTCATCGGGAAGCAGTGGAGACTTCGCAGAAAGTCCACCACCGTTCGAGGAAAGCAGCGAGTCCAGAGTCCGAATCATCGGACATTCAACCACCTCAGGAGTCATTTGGAGTCACCTAAAGTGAGTGTGCTCCATATCCTATTAACATCTCCGTTTACCGTCAAGTTGAGTCACTACTTGATCGCGTCGCGATTTTTCATTTTTCACCATAATGGTCAATACAAGATCACACACGGTCGACAAACCCGACATGGAGGAGGTGCCAGATTATGAATTAAATGCAAGCGCGACCATTGAAGAGCGGTTCAGTTCAATTTTTATCAAACGAAAAAAAATATTGGAGGCCCTTTCACGGTTCAGAGCTTGGTTTGACTCACAAAAGGAGAAATCCCCTTCAGTAGCGTTGCTGAAATTACGTTTGGCGGATTTCAGCAAAATCAAGGATCAGTTCGATCAAATTCAAACTGAAATTGAATCAGTGGATTCTAACACTGAGGAGTTAGAGCACGAAGCAATCAGAATAGAATTCGAAGATAAGTTTTTTGAATTAGCTGCAGAAGTTGAAGAAGCGATTCAATTACATCATTCAAAGAAAAGTCAATCGCCAGTTTCTCAGCCAACATCTTCGAATTCTATTCAATTGCCAACAATCAACATAAAACCATTCAGTGGTTCGTTTACGGAATGGCTGCCGTTTTTAAATACGTTTAACGCGCTAGTGCATGATGAACCTAAGTATAAGAATCGAAACGTGGAAAAATTCCATCAATTAAGAAACTCGTTGCGGGGTGATGCGTTCAGTTCCATTCAAAATATTCCTATTTGTGCGGAAAATTATGAAGTTGCGTTCACCTTGTTGAGGGATCGTTTCGAGAACAAAAAATTAATTGTGCAACACCACACAAATGATTTATTCAATCTGCCCCAAGTATCAAAAGATTCTTCGCGATCACTGAGAGAATTATTGACGCAGGTAAATACAAACAAATCTACAAGCTTTAAAATCATTAAACATCCACACTGAATCTTTGGATCCTGTCATTATTCATGTTATTACTGCAAAGTTGGATTTTTTGTCGCGAAAAGGATGGGAGGAATCGCTCACTACAACTGAGCCACCATCACAAATTCAAATAATTAATTACTTGACACAGTGATGTAATTTGTTGGAAGCGATGGAAATTAATAAGTCATTGCTTAATAAAACACACATTCCAAATCAATTTTGTTCAACACACAATAGTCAAAAACCTGCCAATAAATTCCATGCAAAAACATCGAATTTTCCGACTCAGCAGATATCGTGCCAGTTTTGCAAGAAATCTCATTTCATTTTTAATTGCACAGAATTTTTAAAATTAACAGTTTCAACAAGATCACGCGAAATTTTACGTTTAAAATTATGCGCAAACTGTTTCAAGCCATCGCATGAGGCCGCGAAGTGTAAGGCGAGCGGTTGTAAATTATGTCACCAAAAACACAACACTTTGCTTCACTCAGAAGCCAACCTTACAATGCAAAATCAAAATCAAAGCGGTCCAAGCAATCAAAACAATTGCAATCAAACCTCGATAGCACATGTGTTACTATCAACAGCAATGGTGTCAGTTAAGGATAGCAAAGGTCACTTAACACCTTTTCGTGTGTTCCTCGATGCAGGGGCACAATCCAATTTTATTTCAAAATCAATTTGTAATAAATTAGGTTTAAAAGTAAGACCGGTCAACATTGCCATTAGTGGCATTCAGAACGCAGTAACGACCGTACACCACGAAACCGAAATTACGCTGAATTCTAATTGCAATTCATACTCAGCAAAAATTAAATGCCTAGTCCTTCCAACAATCACGGAAAACATACCATCCAGTACAATTGACAAGTCTGAATTCCACCTACCATCCAACATAGCATTGTCGGATGCAGAATTTAATATATCTCGACCAGTAGATATTTTAATAGGTGCAGAACTTTTTTGGGAATTGATGTGTGTAGGACAAATAAAATTGTCAGGCAACGGTCCCGTTTTACAAAAAAACAATGTTGGGATGGGTGATTGGGGGACCGGTACAAAAAAAATGTCAAAACATTTCGCAGAGTTGTAATGTAGCGATAGCTAATAGAAAATCGTTGGAACAGGAAGTCGCGAAATTTTGGTTGTTTGCTTTGACAACAATAAAAAAAGATTCACAACTGATGAACAGGCGTGCGAAAATTATTTCCTTGAGACCGTAACGCGCAATAAAAACGGACGATTTCGGGTAAAACTACCCTTTCATCAAAACAAAAGTGAAATCGGAAATTCATTTGAAATAGCATTCAAACGGTTTCTAGCTCTCGAACGCAAATTGACAAATAACGATCAATTAAAGTTAAAATATCAGCAATTTATTCAAGAATACCTTGCAATGGATCACATGGAACTCAATAAGTCCAGTGGCCAAACAGCGGATGATGAAGAAAATAATTTTCCTGAAGCAAGTAAAGTTATTAAATCAGATTTTTACGTTGATGATGTGCTAATAGGAGCAAATACGCTGCACGAGGCAAAAGCGTTACGCGATCAATTAGTAGAAATTCTGTCACGGGGTTGTTTTGAATTATCAAAATGGGCCACCAACGACCCTCGGTTATTTCCCACGGACGGCGACCAAAGACCCAAAACCCAAAGACATTGGGGTTATTTTGGAACACGAAAGCAGTTGTGTTCAGATACAATTTTCAAACCCTTCAATTTCCGACAAAAATAACAAAACGCAATGTACTGTCAACAACGGCCAAAATTTACGATCCACTCGGTTTATTGGGGCCAATCACAGTGAAAGCAAAAATTTTGTTACAAAATCTATGAGAACAAAAAATAAATTGGGAGGAAGCATACCGACACATCTTCACACCATCTGGTCAGGACTTGTAAAGGATTTCAGCTCAATAAACAATTTAACAATTCCGAGAAACATTTGTCCACATCCAAATCAATCAATTGAACTGCATTGCTTTTCGGACGCATCGGAAAAGGCCTACGGTGGAGCCATATATGTTCGAGTTATTGGCATAGATGGCTCAATCACTGTCAATTTGGCATGTGCAAAAGGCAAAGTTGCACCTTTACTCATTCCACCCAGCGCTCCTCATATGGGCGGCCTTTGGGAATCGTGTGTGAAAATTACTAAATTTCATCTAAAACGTGTAATGGGAAACAGCTTGTTTAATTTTGTAGAATTAACCACATTATTAAATCAAGTAGAGGCGTGCTTAAATTCGCGTCCAATTACACCGTTGTCCAATGACCCAAATGATTTATCCGTTTTAACACCATGTCATTTCCTTGTTGGAGCACCCTTAACTGCAATTCCAGAAAGCGACATTACATCAGAGGAACCAAAAAGATTGTCAAGGTGGCAGCATGTGACTCAGGCCCAACAACACTCATGGAAGCGCTGGTCCCTTGAATACCTAGGCCAACTGCAACAGCGCGGTAAACGGCGAATTAACCAAGACTCCGTCCAGATCAACGACCTGGTCATCATCAAAGATGACAACTCTCCTCCGCTGGTGTGGCGTACAGGACGCGTTATCCAAACTCACCCCGGCAAAGACAATAAAGTGCGTGTTGTGACAGTCAAAACGGCCAATGGAACCGTCAAGCGACCCGTCGCCAAAGTGTGTGTGCTGCCAATTGAACAATAATTTCCAATATGTTGTAATTGTTATGTTTTTTCTTGTTTTTTTTTTTTTTGTTTTTATGTAACTGTAAATAGTAGTTAAGAAGTGACATCTTGAAATGCAATATTTCAAGGGGGGGGACCATGTTGGGTGCACCACCCATGTTGGATGGGCCTACCATCCACCCCACTCTCCACCCCACGTCCCCAACGGAGAGGGATGGACCAGGAGAGAGGGTTTTTTACGTGTATATAACAAGAGCACCAGCTCAGATAAAAAAAAAAACCGTCAAAACAGAGTTGGCCGTGTACGCAGACGACACGGCGGTGGTATCCACCTCGTGGAGGCCGCACTTGGTGACTGGACATCTTCAGGAAGCAATAACGCTAATCGAGAAGTGGTTCCAGACCTGGAGAATCGAAGCCAACCCCGAAAAGAGCGCGGCGATGCTGATTACTCGCAGGAAGGTCCAGCCGTCAGGTCAGATCCGGATGTTCAACCAGGTCATCCCCTGGGAGAAACAGGTAAAATACCTAGGTGTCATCTTGGATCAACGACTCAGCTTTATCCCGCATATCGATTATGCGATAGCGAAAGGCAAGAAAGTGTCGGGTTATCTAAACTCGCTCACTTGCCGAAAAAGCAAAATGTCTCTGCGCAACAAGGTTCTTCTCTACAAGACGATCATCCGTCCATCCATCACCTACGGCTCCGTGGCCTGGGGACACGTGTCTAATGCTCAAGTTCACAGGTTGCAAGTCATTCAAAACAAATTTCTCCGACAAGCCTTTGCCGCCACCTGGTTCGTGCGTAACAACCAGCTGCACCGAGAAGCCAATCTTCCCATGCTAGCGGAACTCATTTTCGAGATCTCCCAGAGGACTTTTGAGGAAGCAAAGGAACATCCGAATCCGCTCGTGAGAGAGTCAGTTGACTACGAAAATTGATTATATATTGGAAAGATCTCTCACCGCCACAGGTAAAAGCTTGGCAATGCTCCACCGCACTCTGCCTTGCCGATAAGTTAGACCCTCGGCAAGTAGCGCCTTCAAAAAATTGTCGTGAACTAGTAGCACCAGTACAGAGTTGGTGTGCGTCCACGCTGAGGAACCGGCCGTCACTCAAAAAAGAATTAAAGAACCCAAGAATATATGATCAGGAGGATATCATTGACCTGACAAGATGTTAATTTTTCTATGAGAAACAAGGCGGTATTGATGGCAGTTTCTGATTGCAATTCTCCCGTTGCTTTCGCTGTGTGAAAATAGCAGCTGACACGGCATTGCTAAATATTTGTGCAGCATACTTTACCCTCATTTTGTGGATTTGGATAATTTGGATAAGCTATTCGGATAAATATATTTTTCAGTAATTTTAATTACAGAACGTGAACGCAAACTGTTTTTGTCAACGTTATATATTATGTCATTCCAAGATATTTCTCCTTCATTAACAATAAATATAATATCTTGTTTCATCAAGTGTAAAAAATCACTCTTTCTTCTCTCGCTCGCACAAATGCGGCGGGTCAAAACAGAAAAATATATTTTTCCCATTTATATAAAATCTTGGTTCCGATTTAGACGTTCCTAACACTGTGGCCGCTTTTCGGTTATTGGAGCCCTGATCGCAGACAACAATACGAGGACGAAGTCCAAGAAAATTAAGTTTTTGTATAACTGTAATTAACATTTGGGCAGTAGTTGGCAAATGTCATTTTTGTGAATATCACAAGGAAAGTTTTTGATAGAAAGTTCATTTTTGTCACACATTTCGTCCAATATCTCATCGAAAACATTTATAGACGATATATATTTTGGCAAAGCTATTTCAATTCTTCTAAAAAAATTGAACATACCGTGGCTACATATTTGACTTTGAAAAGTTCAATCCTCCCTTTGATTTGCTGGCGGTATACTCCGCTACTTGTGAAAAATGTAATTCTAAATCATCCTTGTTCAAATTACATAAGGCATTTTAACATGAAGAACTATTAGATAATTTTGTACACTTTTCTACAAATAAATCAACTCAGGTAACTTTTATTATCGAAATGAACGAAAGGCTTTTTAAAAAAGCTTTATTACGCGACAACGAGTTACAAGTAAGTAAGTAACTGAAAAAAAAGCATGAATATATATTGTATAAAAACGCTGACGGTATGGTGTCATATTGGTGCTGAGGGTCGTGGGTTTTGTCCATGTAATTCCTCCCCTCATAGTCCTGAGACTCCGGCGAAGGCTAGACCTTGGCTTCTGCGATGTTGAGTGTTAATGGGGCTCCATTGGTAGTCGTTGGTTGCGATTTCCGATTTTTCTGAATCACGCAGCGTTTGATCAAAAAGTAGCACACCAAAATGGAAAATATGATGTAGAGAACAACTGTTCCGGAGATGTGCCAATTGTCATTTTGAAAGGTGGTGATTCCTAGAGGTTGCATCTGATTCGTTAATTTCGATAGCTGGATGTTTCTTAATTTGGGTTGTGGTCTTCCTGGCGTGGTTGTTGTAGTTTCCAGTAGGACGTTTTCCAGAAGTCGTGGTTGTCCTTGGCTGCTTGTGTTGAAAGTCAATAGTTGAGTTCCAATATAGGTTTGGCAGTGGTCGTTGTCGTTGAAGAGAAAAACACCTTTGATTTCTTTTTGTGTCCAGGTTTGCTCACAAATGGTTTTCATACTGATGTGTTTTGGAAAGGTGCCCAAAAATTGGTTTAGTTCAGGGATGAACTCTAATGATTGTTCTTCGCTCAGGGATGTTAGTACGCAGTGTTTGATTGTATTTGTTGACAGTATTTCGGACTCGCATGTAATGTTTGCATATGATTTTAGATTGGTCCAACAAAAATACTGCTTATCGATATTGTCACAAACATTCGTCAATGGTATCAACCCAGATCCAGATTTTAAAATATATTTTACTGATGTAATTATTGTTTCAAATCGTGTATTAGGGATTGGGATGAAGTAAAATAATTGAAATGTTGTTAGTTCGAATAAGGGTAGTGACAAGAAATATGTTATTTCAAGGTCGTTGACAAAGCATTTGGTTTTAATAATTCTTTTAAACTTTTGGATATTTTCAGATTTTACCGGGAATGGAAGTTCATTTTTATAGATAAGATTAATTTTAAGAAGTTCATTGAACAGTTCGTTGTTTGTAATAATACTCGGATGTATGATATTAAGCCTACAGAATGTTAGTGAGTTTTCTATGTCTTGAGCAATATTTAAAATAATATTTAGTAGGTGGATAACTTGATTTAATATATTTTCGATAAATAAATTTGAAATTTGCTTTTGTGTAGCTTCAATTTTATTTCCTAACATGAGTGTGGTTGAATAAAGAGATTCTTCATTATGTTTAATGTCGTTTATCGTTTTGTCGAATTTCTGTATTATTTCGTTATTTATAGAGTACTGATTATTAATTTGGTGTACAATGTTGTTTTGATTTTGTTTAATCACTTCAAGGGTACTCTTAATTTTTTCGCTGTCTTCGGCGTCCATATTTCCTGTGATAGCTTTTATTGCTGATCCTAAAACGTTAATTAAGCCTCTTTTTGTTCTTCTTGATTTGGAAAATGGCAATAGCTTCTCGTCGATTAAATTTAAGTTATATTGAATTATTTTCAGGTAATTTTGGGTATCTCGTTCTAAGTTGGTTTCATTATTAGTTACATTTTTTATAGTAAAAAATTGAACTTTCAATTTAGAATATTCCTCTAATAGATTTGATACATTGAAGTAATGAATCAAAGTATGAGTTGAATTTTGAATTCTTGCTTGGCCTAAATTTATGGGTAATATTCCTGGGTTATCGGTGATGTTTCTTTGCGATGCAAAGACTAACGTTATTGTCCATTGGACGATGATGTACCTGGAATTTGAAAATTTTCGTCTTTAGTCGGACGTTTTATGTTGTCAAAGTGTAATTTAGAAAATTTTCGACCAGTTTTATGTATGTCAACTTTGGGTTCAATAGTTTTTCTTGCGGGATTAGTATTGACTACTTCCTCCTTTTTATATTTATTTCGCTGCTTTGATCTAAAATTACTCTTCACAAATACTGTTTGTGGTATGGTTGGCATGTCTTCGCGATCTTTATTGAGTTTGTTAATTATTGTTTGTTTATTTTCACTTAGGTTCTTATTTATCATTTTATACAAAAGCAGAATTTTTTCTTTATGATTTTGTACAAAATTGTTTAATATTTGTTTTTCGAGATCTATGTCAACCAATTCTTGCATGTCAAAATTTAGTATTTCAAATGGGGTCATTTTTGTAGTAGAATGGATTGAATTGTTGTATGCAATTACTGCAAAGAGAGTTTTTGTTTTGATGGTGTCTTTTTGAAATTCCGGTCTGTTATTCATTAGTTTCAGGTGATCAAGAAATGTTGAATGAAATCGTTCGATAAGACCGTTACTAGCAGGATGGTGTGGGCTACAAAAATGTATTTCTATTTTATGAAGATTTAAAAATTCGCTAATAAGTCCGTTATCAAATTCAGAGCCATTGTCTAGTACAATTAAACCGGGTGTTGAGTGGTGTGAAAAATAGTACAGGAGTTTTTCGGATATTTCGATTGCCTGTAGAGTATCTAATGGATAAACTTGGGCGTATTTAGTAAATGCATCGATGATTGTAAGAAATTTTGAATGTTCGTACTTAAGTACATCAATATGAACTATTTCGAATGGCTTACTGGGGGTTGGGGTAATATTAAATTTAATTTTGAGTGGTTTACGGTCGTATTTAACTACTTTACAAATTTCACAATTGTTTATGTATGACTGGATGGTTTTTTGCATATGAGGCCAATAGTATTTTGTTGATAGACGTTGGAATGTTTCTGTAATTCCTCTGTGGTTGTTTTTGCCTTGGTGATAGTTTGTGATTATTTCTCGTTGTTCTTCTGGGTTTTCGATGTCTATTTTTAATGTGTTACACTTTTTAAATTTTATTGTATGATTGAAATAATTTTGGACTATTAGTAAAAATTGTTCGTATAAAATTTCTTTATCAAAGTAACATGAGTATTGGATGTTAGGAACTATATAATTTTTCAAAAAGTTCATAAAATCGTGGTGATTGTTGTCTTGAGAAATCTGGACTGTGAATCTTTGTTTTGAATGATCGAATAATTTTCTTACGATTGGGTATGAAGGTTCGGTTTTTACTGAAATAAAGTGAATTTGGTTTTTTCCTAAATTAAGGCACTCTTCTGATATAGGTATTTCGCAAACTGGGTTTTCGTGACTTGTATGAACTGTTTCGTTTTCGTCGTCCAGCTCGTTTATGTCGTCTAAGTCGGGTGGTTCGACGTTTAATGAACATTGGTCAAGTTCTTTATTAAAGTTGTCTATATAATCGTGAATAGGTAATCTAACTGTTTCGTTAATATTTAAATTGGGAATACGTGATAATGCGTCTGCGTTGCTATTTAATTTTCCTTTTTTATAACAAATCTCGTAGTCAAATTCTTCTAACTTTAGACGCCATCTCACTAATTTTGAGTTGGGTTCTTTTAAAGAAAATAACCACTGTAGGGGTTTGTGATCTGTAACAATTTTGAATTTTCTTCCATAGAGGTATGGTCGAAAATATTTACAACTCCAAACGATTGCCAATAATTCTTTTTCGATAGTGCTATAATTAATTTCATGTTCGTTAAGGGTTCGAGATGCGTATGATACAGGTAAATCAGATCCGATAGGGCCTTGTGAGAGAACGGCTCCTACAGCGTAGTTGCTTGCATCTGTAGTGAGCACGAAAGGTTGGTCAAAATCGGGATATTGTAGTATTGGTTCATTTATTAAAATTCGTTTGCAAAATTCAAAACATTGGATATAATTTGAATCTTTTAGGTTAATTGTATTTCCTTTTTTTAAACAATTAGTCAATGGTTTTGTAATTTTGGCTAAATCTTTAATAAATTTTCTGTAATATCCAAGTAAACCGAGGAATGCTTTTAATTCCTTTGTAGTTTTTGGGATAGGAAAATTAACTATTGCTGATATTTTATCGGGGTTTGGTTTTATACCGTTAGGTGTAATCACATGACCTAAATAATTTACTTCTTTGCGTAAAAATTCGCTTTTATCTAATTGAATTTTGAAATTAAATTGTCTTAATCTATCAAAAACTTTTGTTAATTTTTCAATATGCTCCTGAAGGGATGTTGCATATATAATGATATCATCTAAATAAACGGTACAGGTGTCGTTTTGCAGGCCTTTCAGAACATTATCCATAACGCGTTGAAAGGTCGCAGGTGCGTTCTTGAGTCCAAATGGCATTCGGACGAATTCGAAATGCCCGTTTTCTACTGAGAAAGCAGTTTTTTCTATATCCGTTTCATTAACTTCAATCTGGTGAAATCCAGATGCTAGATCGAGGGTGGTGAAGTACTGACATTTTCCTAACTTATCCAAAATATCGTTGATATTTGGCAGAGGATACTTGTCATCGATTGTAACTTCGTTAAGCTTTCTATAATCTACCACAATTCTCCATTTTTTCTGTCCTGAGGCATCTAGCTTTTTAGGTACTATCCAAATAGGGGAAGACCATGGTGATTGCGAAGGCCTAATTATTCCTTGTTGTAACATTTTCTGTGTTTGGTTTTGAACTTCGATTTTGTGAATTTGTGGATATCTGTATGTTCGACAATGAATGGGTTTTTCTGATTTTAAGTTTATTTCATGTTTGACGGTATTTGAAAATGATAGACTTTGTTCGTCACAATGAAAGATGTCTGAATAGGATCTTATCAATTTTATTATTTTACTCTTCTCTTCTGTATTCATATGGTCAAGACGTATTTTACTAAAATCAAATTTGCTTTTAGAAATGTTCGGATTGTTTAAATTTATTAAGTTGTTTTTTATCTGAAATTCAGTATTGGGAATTACTTCAAAAGGTTTGTTTACATTTATTGAAATAGGGTCATTTGTTGGATTTGTAAATGTGGTGGGAGCAGTACTATTCTTTATCTGTATTAAACTTTCGGGAATTTCAATATTACATATTTGCTGATGGGGTAGAATTGCAGAACCATCATTTACATTCTTAATCGGTATTTTCACTATTTTACTTGATTTGGGTTCGACTGTAATATTATTAGTATTATTTTGTTCCAAATGTTTGAATTTTATATCGATCTTAGTGTTTGGTAGTATGAGTTTATTATTAATTAAATCGATTATTGCTTTTAATTTTTGTAGGTTGTCTAAACCTAACAAACAATCAAAATATTGGTGAAAATTAAAAATATGAAATTTTATTTTGTGATTTTTAGTTTTAAAAAGATTCGGACATGGTATTGTCAAGCTGAATTTTTCTCTGCTTGTACCGTGTGCGGTAGAGATTATATACGGATCTTCTTCGATAAAATCCATAAAGTATGTTTTTGCAACTTTAGGGTTCAAAAAAGATTTTGTAGACCCTGTGTCTAATAAACATTTTAAAGAAAATTGCCCAAATGGAATGAGAATAAATGGTAATTGGGTTTTTGAAAAATCAGTGTTTAGTAATTCAATTTCATTATTTATTCCGATTCCGAGGCATTTTGTCCTAAAAAATGATTTTTTGAAAAATAGTCATCTTCGTTGTTATATTCAGGAATTTCTGATTGATTGGAATCATAACCAAAATTAGTGTCCATTAGTTCTTCAGCATTTACATTATGCAATTCTTCGACAGTAAACTTATTTTGAGGTCGAGAATTATTTTTGAAATAATTTTGATTATTTCGCGGCATGGTGTTTCTTGTGCTTACACTCATTGGTGTTGGTTTGGGTAGATTCTGGACATTTGATCTTGGTTTAAAAACGTTTGATCCGTTGTGAGGATTTGTATTAACAAAATTGGGTTTTTGGGCTTGAAATTGGCTATTCTGAGGATTTCTAAAATGGTTAAAACTTGAGTGAGGCTGCTGAGGTTTCGTGTACATTGGTGTTTTAACAAATTTTGATTGAGATGATTTATCATTGATATTAAAATCATTTGTTAAAATATAAAGAGCCTCATCCAATGTTTCGGGATTTCTGGTCGATAAGTAGTCTCCCAAGGGGTTATTGAGATGTTTCAGGAAAACTCTCAAGGCTAATTTTTGAGAATTCAATGTCAACGTGTGGGTTTCATTGACATCTTGGCTGTGCATTGTAATGTAAGCCACTTGTAGGTTCAAATTTTGTTGAATGTTGGAAAAGAAGTCGAGAGGTGTTTGGTTGCTTTGGCGCATATTACACAACTCGATTGTTAATGTATGCAAATCTCGCTTATCTGAATATGAAGCGATCAAAGCACTTTTTAGATCGCCCCAATTATTTATTTGGTACGTTGAGATGCGGTTGGCGGCATCGCCTTTGATTTTATTTTTTATTGATTTTAAAAGTAAGACATTTTGAAAATCATTAGCATCCTGTTGGTTATAAAATTTGGTAATCAACTGTTCGCTGGTACTAATGAATTCACTTAGCATTGATTGATTTCCAGTAAATTCTGGTAAAATCTGCAAATATTCCATTTTGAATACTGCCATGTTTTCAAAATTAATTTCAAGATTATTTAAGCGTTTAACTGGAGATCTGGATCGATCACGATGAGAAAAAATGTCACGGGTTAGTTCTGAATCAGAATTTTCTGGATCTGAACTTGAAACAACTAACGACATTTATGACTTACCAACAACTCAGCATAATTGTCTTCTCGCTCTAATTCGATGATTTGATGATTTGCACCAAGTTTGCAATGAAAGTCAATTCCGAACTGGTTGTTCACTGCCAAATTTAGGTGAAACTGTTCGATAGGCACTTAAAGCATTGATATGCACCGTTTTCGAGTCACGGAAGTCCTAGGAGTAAACCTGGTCCGATATCGCACTTGTGAAGACCACGAAATTTAAGGGGTTCACACGATTTTTGAAAACGTTGAGCCTATCCTACCGACTGCGCCACTTTTATTATCGAAATGAACGAAAGGCTTTTTAAAAAAGCTTTATTACGCGACAACGAGTTACAAGTAAGTAAGTAACTGAAAAAAAAGCATGAATATATATTGTATAAAAACGCTGACGGTATGGTGTCATATTGGTGCTGAGGGTCGTGGGTTTTGTCCATGTAATTGGTAGTAAATAATGTTATCTACAATTATATCCTTTGGAATCAAAGATTGTGAAATATTGTCAATAACAATGTCATCATTCTCCTCAATATCATCCTCGTAATCAGACAATATAGAATCCAGTTTAAGTTGAATTTTTTCTAAATGCGCTTTTCTACCTTCTTCCTGGTGTTTAGCAAAGACAGTTTTGAATTTGTCAAAAGAGAGTCTTGTAAAGGTAACTCAAGTTTCGCGGATTCATTATTTAATTCACGAATCTCTCTGTGTGGTCTCACTCGCACGTGTCTACAAAACGAGCGCACTTGCGAGCGGTGTAAAAGGCGTCCGTTAGATTAATTTTTCATTACTACCCTCACATGTGCCTAAATCTTCAAATCCTTCAATGACGTCGTTATGAAATTTATTATAATTTAATCCTCTCTTCAAAATTATTTCATCAAACATGTCAACTATTTCTTTTTCATCAATGGACATTGGTTTGACTTTATTTGCCAATTTGTTGATTAAAGATGTATTGCAATCCGTTGTTAAATTATTAATATTTAGCCAAGTTAAAATTGTCGAGATTCCAGGTAGTGCGAATCCTAATGTTTGCTGCATATACTTATAATTACTAGGTGATTTATAGTAGGTACAGTGATAAAACCAGTTTCCTTTCTGCTTTCCTTCAAAAGGTTCTTTTGCTATGAAAACATTGCATTTGTAACAGAGTTTGAACGGACGTTCGTAGTCTCATCTGTGGACCATTTAATATTAATATAAAAATTCCACCAAAAGTCTCGTAATCGCTACGCTTACTTAGCACAATTCAAAAAAACTTTAATCACTTTCCTACACTGTCAGCGTTTTTGGAATCCTATGGTGGAGCAATTTTGCCACCACAAGTACAAGACGAAATGATTAAACACCTCCGATCTTTGAGGACTTCGTCTCGGCATTATTTTCCAGTACCCGACAAAAATAAATATTGGATATTAGACTTCTATTAGATATTAGATTGGAACACTTCCTAATATTACTGGCTTGACAACGGCACATGAAAACCAATTAATAGCAATATCCTGTGATTCAGCTTTGAAACATAATTTCAGAGAATCCTCTTTACCAATTTATATCCAAATTTCTCAGAAATGGGATAAACCAGGACTAATCCTAAAATTTGAGGCTCAAAAGTTTAAATTTTCTGCCGATGCGCTAATAATCCTATTGACGAGGTTATTCAATGAAACATTTCGTATTATTGATAACTCGGACCATAAACCCAAGTTCGTCCTTTTATGATGAGCAATTCCATCCCGCTTGGAAGGATCTACCTGCTGTCATAAATCATTACAAATTTTGCAGCAAGCTGAATTTGGTGTAAAAACTTTTCATTTCGCTTTTTAGCAATAACTAAACAAAATAGTAAAATGAACGAAATCGTAACTGACTTTATATTGATCAATGTTATTAAACCGTGTGAGGGGTACCCGTTTTTTAGCACATATTTCGATTTGTATGTTATTATTAAACTGAATATATTTTATAAAATACGGCCTAGCGTCTACGTCTAAACGTAGACGAAATATAAACATATGTTAGACTCTCATGAATACGTATATTTTGGGCTATATTATTCCGTATATCGTCGCTGAAATGGCAAAACCACGTAACTTATAAAAGAAGAAGCTGATGAAATCAAAGTTCATCTTGGCTACAAACCAAGTCATTACTCTTTTTATTTCTTTTGCTGGGATACAGAGGGCCACTGGTTGGAATTACTACTTTTAGTTGTTGTGCTGACATACAGAGGGCCAGACTCTGGCCCTCTATCGTTCAGCACATTTTCTGGGTACGTTTTTACCCGTAAGGTGAGAGATCTTTCCAATATATAATCAATGGTTTAACACAGGGGCACAGGTAAAGGAACAAGTCAAAAAGGCAAATAGAGTGGTAGGAGTAGTAAGGAGAATATGAGAAAGGAAGTTCGGGCATAATTTTAGAAGAAGGATGATGATGTTTGATAGTCTAGTGAAAAGTGTGTTGATGTATGGGGCGGAGATATGAGGATGGAAGGAATGGGAGGAGGTTGAAAGGGTGCAAGAGAAATATTTGAAAGGGGTGCTAGGAGTGGACAGAGAAACACCAGGGTACATAGTGAGAGAGGAAACGTAACGGGACAAGATGACAGTGGAAGCAGGAAAGAGGGCGGCAACATTTGAGGAGAGAATAAGCGAAAAGACTTGGTGCGAACTGTTGCAGGAATGTCTGAAAAAGAGAGAAGCAGAAAATGATAGGATGAGTGAAAGGACAAAGTATTATGAATGGAATGGGTACAGCTTAGGAGAAGCGACGAGAATGAGTGAACGAGGGGTGAGATTAAGAGAAAGACTGAGAGACAGAGATAGGGATGTGGAGAGACGGGAGAGAATAAAAGAGTCCACGTACAATAACAAGTATAAAGAAATAATATCTGAAAAACTACCGAAATACCTGGAAAGAGAAAATGCAAATGAGAAAAGAATGATTGCAAGATTCAGGTGCGGGAATGAAGAGAGAGAATGCAAATTCTGGGTGAGAGAGGAGCAGAGAGTATGCAGAATATGCGGAGAAGGACGAGAAACAGTGGAACATCTGATGAATGAATGTGAGAGTCTGAGACAGGATGAAAGAAGGAGGGATGAGGTATTGAATGAGGATGGAAGAGAAATAGATTGGATGAGAAGCGTTGTGAGAGAGAGAAGGAGGGGGGAGTCTGTGTAAAAGAAGGAAGAAGAAATAATTTATTTGTGTTACCATTGATTATATATTGGAAAGATCTCTCACCGCCACAGGTAAAAGCTTGGCAATGCTCCACCGCACCCCGCACTCTGCCTTGCCCATAAGTTAGAGTACCGGGAAGTAGCGCCTTCAAAAATTAATAGAACATTTCATGAACTTGTAGCACCAGTACAGCGTTGGTGTGTGTCCACGCTGAGGAACCGGCCAACACTCAAGAATGAATTAAGGGATTGATTATATATTGGGCAGTAGTTGGCAAATGTCATTTTTGTGAATATCACAAGGAAAGTTTTTGATAGAAAGTTCATTTTTGTCACACATTTCGTCCAATATCTCATCGAAAACATTTATAGACGATATATATTTGGGTAAAGCTTTTCTTCTAAAAAAATTGAACATACCGTGACTACATATTTGACTTTGAAAAGTTCAATCCTCCCTTTGATTTGCTGGCGGTATACTCCGCTACTTGTGAAAAATGTAATTCTAAATCATCCTTGTTCAAATTACATAAGGCATTTTTACATGAAGAACTATTAAATAATTTTGTACACTTTTCTACAAATAAATCAACTCAGGTAGTAAATAATATTATGTTTTCTACAATTATATCCTCTGGAATCAAAGATTGTGAAATATTGTCAATAACAATCTCATCATTCTTCTCAATATCATCCTCGTAATCAGACAATATAGAATCCAGTTTAAGTTGAATTTTTTCTAAATGCGCTTTTCTACCTTCTTCCTGGTCTTTAGCAAAGACAGTTTTGAATTTGTCAAAAGAGAGTCTTGTAAAGGTAACTCAAGTTTCGCGGATTCATTATTTAATTCACGAATCTCTCTGTGTGGTCTCACTCGCACGTGTCTACAAAACGAGCGCACTTGCGAGCGGTGTAAAAGGCGTCCGTTAGATTAATTTTTCATTTCTACTCTCACATGTGCCTAAATCTTCAAATCCTTCAATGACGTCATGATATTTATTATAATTTAATCCTCTCTTCAAAATTATTTCATCAAACATGACAACTATTTCTTTTTCATCAATGGACATTGTTTTGACTTTATTTGCCAATTTGTTGACTAAAGATGTATTGCAATCCGTTGTTAAATTATTAATCTTTAGCCAAGTTAAAATTGTCGAGATTCCAGGTAGTGCGAATCCTAATGTTTGCTGCATATACTTATAATTACTAGGTGATTTATAGTAGGTACAGTGATAAAACCAGTTTCCTTTCTGCTTTCCTTCAAAAGGTTCTTTTGCTATGAAAACATTGTATTTGTAACAGAGTTCGAACGGACGTTCGTAGTCTCATCTGTGGACCATTTAATATTAATATATAAATTCCACCAAAAGTCTCGTAATCGCTACGCTTACTTAGCACAATTCAAAAAACGTTAATCACTTTCCTACACTGTCAGCGTTTTTGGAATCCTATGGTGGAGCAATGTTGCCAACACAAGTACAAGACGAAATGATTAAACACCTCCGCGCTTTGAGGACTTCGTTTCGGCATTATTTTCCAGTACCCGACAAAAATAAATATTGGATATTAGACTTCTATTAGATATTAGATTGGAACACTTACTAATATTACTGGCTTGACAACGGCACATGAAAACCAATTAATAGCAATATCCTGTGATTCAGCTTTGAAACATAATTTCAGAGAATCCTCTTTACCAATTTATATCCAAATTTCTCAGAAATGGGGTAAACCAGGACTAATCCTAAAATTTGAGGCTCAAAAGTTTAAATTTTCTGCCGATGCGCTAATAATCCTATTGATAAATGTTTATTCAAGGAAACATTTCGTATTATTCGGACCACAAACCCAAGTTCGGCCTTTTATGATGTGCAATTACATCCCGCTTGGAAGGATCTACCTGCTGTCATAAATCATTACAAATTTTGCAGCAAGCTGAATTTGGTGTAAAAAGTTTTCATTTCGCTTTTTAGCAATAACTAAACAAAATAGCAAAATGAACGAAATCGTAACTGACTTTATATTGATCAATGTTATTGAACCGTGTGAGGGGTACCCGTTTTTTAGCACATATTTCGTTTTGTATGTTATTATTAAACTGAATATATTTTATAAAATACGGCCTAGCTTCTACGTCTAAATGTAGACGAAATATAAACATATGTTATACTCTCATGAATACGTATATTTTGGGCTATATTATTCCGTATATCGTCGCTGAAATGGGAAAACCACGTAAATTATAAAAGAAGAAGCTTCAAATCAAAGTTAATCTTGGCTACAAACCAAGTTATTACTCATTTTAGTTCTTGTGCTGGGGTACAGAGGGCCACTGGTTGGAATTACTACTTTTAGTTGATGTGCTGACATACAGAGGGCCAGACTCTGGCCCTCTGTAGTTCAGCACATTTTCTGGGTACGTTTTTACCCGTAAGGTGAGAGATCTTTCCAATATATAATCAATGGTGTTACTTAGTAGGTACTGTCTGTAGAAGAGATTTAAATTAAGTTGGTTAAGGCGAATTGTAAGATTGTATAGAATTCTTAAGGCCGAAAGGCAAATAAAACCGTTTATATAAACAATCACCGTGGCAACCAAACAATTCAAGGCCGCAACAAAATTTTAATAAAGGTTCAAACCAAGCTAATGTTTGGCAGTCGAATCCAAATCAAAAATTTCCAACACCAATACGTATGAGTACATCTACTCGCAATAGTAGACCGACCCACGATTCTAACAACCGACCCCAAACTTTCTTCAGACAAAATCCAAATAAATTATAACGATCTTATTCGGGATTTTGGACCGTGTTCCATTTGAAGTTCCATTAGTGGGTGTAGTGTAGTGTAAAATCCAAATATTCCTCCAAAATTTAAGTCAAAAGAATTCTTATCATTAATAAGAATTAACATCAATGGCGAATCAGTTATGGGGATGGCTCCCAGATGAAGATTTTAAAAATCCTTCTGAGGAAGTAGGAAATTCACCCCCAACTACCCCTTACCCCCCAAACTAAGCCCAATCACTTTAAAATTACAAAAAATGCTACAAACCATAACAAAACTATGCCAAACTCACCCAAATTACTTCGGCTATCATAAATCACCCCCAACTACCCCTTACCACCCCAAAATAAGCCAACTCACTTTAAAATTACAAAAAATGCTACAAATCACAGCAAACTATGCCATACTCACCCAAATTACTTCGGCTACCATAAATCACCCCCAACTACCCCTTACCCCCCCAAACTAAGAACAATCACTTTAACATTACAAAAAATGCTACAAACCATAACAAACTATGCCAAAATCACCTAAATTACTACGGCTACCATAAATCACCCCAACTACCCCTTACCACCCCAAACTAAGAACAATCACTTTAAAATTACAAAAAATGTTACAAATCATAGCAAACTATGCCAAACTCACCCAAATTACTTCGGCTACCATAAATCACCCCCAACTACTCCTTACCACCCCAAACTAAGCCCAATTACTTTAGAATTACAAAAAATGCTACAAACGATAGCAAACTATGCCAAACTTACCCAAATCACTTCGGCTACCATAAATCACTCCCAACTACCCCTTACCACCCCAAACTAAGAACAATAACTTTAAAATTACAAAAAAATGTTACAAATTATAGCAAACTATGCCAAACTCACCCAAATTACTTCGGCTACCATAAATCACTCCCAACTACCCCTTTCCACCCCAAACTAAGAACAATCACTTTAAAATTACAAAAAATGCTACAAACTATGTCAAAATCACCTGTAACGAAGCAAAATTTGGAAAATTCCATATGCCCCCCCCAACCCCGCCCAACGGCGCATCCACCAGGCGCATCCACCAAGCGCATCCACCAAGCGCATCCACCAAGCGCATCCACCAAGCGCAACCCTACCCACGACTAGAGTGGGGCTTAAAGGAGCCCTATAAATACGACTGCGGAAGCAGTACACATCAGTTGCTGGATGACTGCGCCTTCCAGCTCTGGCAACGCTTGAGGTACCAGTCCACCCTACCCTATCCTAAAGAGGTCTGCGCCCAATTCCAGACCTCTCCCTTCTACCACCACCCCGGAGTACTGCGCCTTCCAGACTCCGTCCTTCCTCCGCCCCGGAGTACTGCGCCTTCCAGACTCCGTCCTTCCACCGTCACCATCACCGTCACCGTCACCGTCACCGTCACCGTCACCGTCACCGTCACCGTCACCGTCACCGTCACCGTCACCGTCACCGTCACCGTCACCGTCACCGTCACCGTCACCGTCACCGTCACCGTCACCGTCACCGTCACCGTTACTGTTACCGTTACGGTCACCGTCACCATCACCGCCGTTAATTTTTATTATTATTTTCGAAATAAATCATTTAGTTCTGGAAACGTTTTCATCAAGAAGCCCTGGCGATTTTCCGTCTCCACTGAAGCGACCCGGGAGAAAAAACTCCAACGAGACCTAATCCACGAGGAAAGTCTCGTTACAAATTTGGCGCCCGAGCAGGGACCCAAAAGGGTGAAGAACGAAAATGCCGAAACCCAAAGACGACACACCGACCAAAGAAGCCGCCGTTGGCCTAGAAATAGCCGACACCCGTGTAGGTTGGATCTACAACCTGAAGAAAACCGAGCTCACGAGGGAACTGGAGAAATTCGGGATCGACACCGAAGGCACCGTGGAAGAACTACGACGCCGCCTCAGTCGCTTCCTCCGTGAAGGATATGTTGCCGAGCCAAGTTTTCCGCCGCAGTCTGAGCCGTTGATGACACCGCTGATACAGCCGACAGCCACCGTTGCCCACGTAGATCCCCACCAAGTGAGGAAATGGGGCGTAACGTTCGACGGAAAAGGAGACGCCATATCGTTCATCGAACGAGTCACCGAACTAGCAGAAGAATACGATGTTCCCGACGACCGCCTCCTGCGGGCGCTACCAGAGATGCTCAAAGGACAGGCGATTTTGTGGTACCGGAACGTCAGACCGCGGCTCCGGGAATGGTACGATTTCCTCACGGAATTCAAGCTGTTCTACGTCCCCTCCGAATATCGAGAAGACCTCGAGAACGAGATCAGCCGGCGTATGCAGCGCAGGGGCGAATCCGGGTGTGATTTCATCGTCGCCATCCAGACGCTGATTCGACGACATGGAAACTTCACCAGCGACAGAGAATTAGATTGTATATACAAACATCTTCTGCCGGAATACCGAGTTTACATCCGCCGTAACTCCATCCACTCTGTCACCGATCTGATACCGCAGGTCCAAGAGTACGAGAGATTGCAGCGAGAGTTAAACAACACCGCCGGAACAAACAGAGGCTTACGGAACGACCGCAGCAGACGGGACCCTTCCAGAATTTCCACCGTGCAGCACCAGGAAGCGCAACGAATCGAAAAGCGCGGTGTCTGCTGGAGATGTGGTCAGGAGGGGCACTTCCGGTCTGAATGTCGAGGAGAAGCCAAGCTGTTTTGTAGCAGGTGCGGGAAACAAGGGGTGATGACACGGAATTGTCCGTGCACGCGTCCGGGAAACGAAGGGGAGGCCGCCGCAAAAGGAACCCCGGTGGGTCCTCAGAACCGGGGTCGCCGCCAGTGAACAAAGGACGCCGATCGACGCCAATCCCCGCTCTGTCCGCCAACGCCAACGACGACCGTTTGAAATGGCGTGTGAAGATCCGGGGTCGTGAAGTAGTCGCCCTGATCGACACAGGGGCCGCGAGGTCCTACATCAACGGGGAAACAGCAAAATTCTGCCAAGACCACGGAATGGTTCCTGCAAAAGTACCGGTCCTGCTTGCTCGCACCGCCACCGGACATGAGGAACGAGTTGACGAGTGCTTTCGGATATCCTTCAGGACAGCAAACGAGAAGTTTACGGCGAATTGTCTGCGACTCGCAACGCTGACGGAGCCAGTGGTATTGGGGATGGATTTCATCCGTCAACACCGACTCGTGTTGGACCTGGAGAAATTACAGGTGAGGAGTCGAGGGAAAATAATTTCCACCGCAGGGCACACACCGAACGGGGGTCTAAGCGCAATTACTGACACTTCGGACAATCTCGAAACGTTCATCAAAGACGAGATGGAACGATTCGCCGATCTCAAGGGCCCTACAAGTGCGATTACACATCACATCCGTCTGACGAATTCAACACCGATCAAACAGCGCTACCGAACACGAAACCCGGCAATACAGGACATTATACACAAGGAAGTGGACAATATGCTCAAGGAGGACGTCATCGAACCGAGCAACAGTCCATGGAGCAGTCCGGTGGTCCTGACGAGGAAGAAGAATGGGCAGTACCGCTTTTGCATCGATTTTCGCGCCGTTAACGCCGTATCTCAAAAAGATGCCTACCCCCTACCCATGGTAAACGCCATCCTAGATCGACTAAAAGGCTCTAAATACTTCTCATCAATTGACCTGAAGAACGGGTACTGGCAGGTCCCACTCGCCCCCGAGTCTCGTCCGATAACCGCCTTCACCGTACCGAATAAAGGGCTTTTCCAATTTAAGGTGTTGCCGTTCGGATTGCACGCAGCCCCGTCCACTTTTCAACGTTTATTGGATCAGATTATTGGACCAGAGATGGAATCCAGGGCCTTTGTATATCTTGACGACATCATTGTCCTAGGAGGCAGCATTGAGGAGCACAAGCAGAATCTGAAGGAAGTGTTTAGGAGACTTCGTATCGCAAAACTCAGACCAAACCCGGAAAAATGCAAATTTTTCGAGGAAAAACTGGTGTACCTGGGACACACCGTTTCCGCTGACGGCATATCAACTGATCCGGCCAAAGTAGAAGCCATCGAGAGGATACCGCCTCCGACCAAAGTGCGGGAGCTCCGCCAGTTCCTGGGTATAGCCAGTTGGTACCGGAAGTTCATTCCAGCGTTCTCCACCGTAGCGGCACCATTAACCCGCCTGCTCAAGAAGGCACAGAAGTGGACCTGGGGCGAACCGCAGGAGCAGGCGTTTGACGAACTCAAACAGCGACTGACGCAGGCACCAGTGCTAGCATGTCCAGACTTCGCTTTTCCATTCACGCTACAAACCGACGCTTCCAACGAGGGACTTGGCGCCGCATTGATACAGAGGGTGAACGGAGACGATAGGGTGATAAGTTATGCGAGCACTACGCTGACGGGACCGCAGAAGAATTACTCCACCACGGAAAAAGAATGTATGGCCATCGTTTGGGGAATAAAGAAGATGCGACCGTACCTGGAGGGTTACCGTTTCCGGGTGGAAACCGATCACCACTCCCTTAAGTGGCTGATGTCAATCACCGACCCCTCAGGCCGCCTCGCCAGGTGGATAATGTTTCTCCAGCAATTCGACTTTGAAATAACCTACCGCAAAGGAGTCCTCAACAAGGTGGCAGACGCCCTGTCACGACCAAGTACATCGTCGCCACTGCTGGAAATAGGCACGGAACCGGCACGATGCAAATGGTACGAGAAAAAAAGGGCAGAAGTAGAGGCACACCCCGACCTATTCCCAGATTACCTCATCAAGGACGGCCGCTTGTACCGGCACCTCTTCGACCGGACTGACATCATGGCACAAGGACTCACCGACCCATGGAAGCTATGTGTTCCCACGGGCGAGAGGACGGACGTGCTCCAGGCAAATCACGACGCACCGACTGCCGGACACCTGGGGATAGCAAAGACCATTAGCCGAATTGCGGCACGGTACTATTGGCCAGGGATGTTCCGGGATGTGGCGAAGTACGTGAGGAAATGCTCGTCCTGCCAACGCTACAAGAACAGCCAGCAGCGTACTCCGGGTCTCATGCAACCACCACAACACCAGGGGCCGTGGCACACAGTAAGTGTGGACTTGGTAGGTCCACTCCCGAGGTCCACCCAAGGGCACACCTTCCTACTAGTTATGCAGGATCGCTTTACTAAATGGACGGAACTACAGCCAATTAGGAAAGCGACTTCAACTTCTGCCGTTAGGATATTATACGAGCGAGTGATTTCCCGGTTCGGATGTCCCAAGGTTGTCATCACCGACAACGGAACTCAATTCGGGAGCGGGGTTTTTAGACGTCAGCTGCGTGAATTTGGAATCCACCACCGGCAAACCCCTCCATACACTCCCCAGGCAAATCCCGTTGAGAGGCAGAACAAAGTGATTAAAACCATGCTCGCCCAATACTGTGAGGAAAATCAAAGGAAATGGGACGTTCACGTACACGACTTCATGCTGGCTCTCAACACGGCCCGCCACGAGTCAACAGGATTTACCCCAGCCCTCCTAAATTTCGGGCACGAGCTGAGAATGCCGACCATGGAGGCCACAGGCGAAGAACCTGAGGATGAGACCGATGAAATCCCACGACCTGATACACTACGCCACTCTGACCGGATAAAGCATCTAAAGGAAATCTTTGACATTGTACGAGTAAAATTGACACAAGCCTCCCAGACGCAGAAAAAGTATTATGATTTACGACGAAGAGAATGGACCTGCCACGTGGGAGACCGAGTCCTGAAGAAGGAACATTTCCTGTCATCCGCCGTTAAGGGGTTCGCCGCCAAGTTGGCGCCGAAATATTCCGGGCCGTATATCGTGACAAAAGTCATCTCTCCCGTCGTTTTCCAATTGACCGATCCCATGACCAACCGCCGTTTGAAATCCGTCCACGTCAAGGATCTCAAACCGGCACACTAACAAGGCATCTTTGTTACCAGCATGGGAACCCTCAGCGAGATTGTGATCGATTCGAAGGAGATCCAGGATATCCTAGAAGCGAAGTTTATGGGGCGCCCAGAGATGACCAGTCCGTCATGGTGGCTCCAGACGGGAACATCACCGCCCAACACTCCACCGAGAAGCCGACAGCCGCCGTCAACGCCTGAGCTCCAACTTACCCCGGTACCGAGGCTCCTCACTCCACTGCCGAGCACCCCATTGCCTATCACGCCGGGGAAGAACCTACCCGAGGAAATCCGGCAGATGTTACAAGGCGGGCCACCACAGCCCAAGAGTTTGATGGTGACACTTCCGTTGGCCAGGATTTGGCCCTTGTCACCGGCTCAAAGGCGAAATCGGGTAAGGATTCCGGACCCGAGGATGTCGACCGGACTGCGTTGGGTGACCATACGGCCGATGCCACCGAAGACGACAAAAGTCGAGGGAATCGAAAGGCTCCCACGGCCGTAATGGACAAGGGCACAAGTTTTTTTTGAGTTGCTTTTCAAGGAAGAAATATTGAGTTTGGAGTTGTTTCGGGGAAGAAACAACTCCTGGAAGTAAGGGGGGAATGTAACGAAGCAAAATTTGGAAAATTCCATATGCCCCCCCCAACCCCGCCCAACGGCGCATCCACCAGGCGCATCCACCAAGCGCATCCACCAAGCGCATCCACCAAGCGCATCCACCAAGCGCAACCCTACCCACGACTAGAGTGGGGCTTAAAGGAGCCCTATAAATACGACTGCGGAAGCAGTACACATCAGTTGCTGGATGACTGCGCCTTCCAGCTCTGGCAACGCTTGAGGTACCAGTCCACCCTACCCTATCCTAAAGAGGTCTGCGCCCAATTCCAGACCTCTCCCTTCTACCACCACCCCGGAGTACTGCGCCTTCCAGACTCCGTCCTTCCTCCGCCCCGGAGTACTGCGCCTTCCAGACTCCGTCCTTCCACCGTCACCATCACCGTCACCGTCACCGTCACCGTCACCGTCACCGTCACCGTCACCGTCACCGTCACCGTCACCGTCACCGTCACCGTCACCGTCACCGTCACCGTCACCGTCACCGTCACCGTCACCGTTACTGTTACCGTTACGGTCACCGTCACCATCACCGCCGTTAATTTTTATTATTATTTTCGAAATAAATCATTTAGTTCTGGAAACGTTTTCATCAAGAAGCCCTGGCGATTTTCCGTCTCCACTGAAGCGACCCGGGAGAAAAAACTCCAACGAGACCTAATCCACGAGGAAAGTCTCGTTACACACCTAAATTACTACGGCTACCATAAATCACCCCCAACTACCTTTTACCACCCCAAAATAAGCCCAATCACTTAAAAATTCTAAAAAATGTTACAAACTATGCCAAACTCACCTAAATTACTTCGGCTACCATAAGTCATACCCAACTACACCTTACCTCCCCAAAATATTTTAATTCTTTTTAAGATGGAAAAAACGTACTGTTGCAGACTTTGTAGGCCAAAAATAATAACATATTAAGAAATATCTGCATCTAAAATATATTGTTTCGACTAATAGACGTTATTCTGAATATTAAATATGCTGATAAAAATTTTGATTCTCTTTCACCTTCCAATAAATAATTATTCCAGTTGAGATGCAAAGATAAACTTATGTTCTGAATTGCAACACGCTGACGGGGCAAGCCCTACCTTCTTAACATGCGTGCATTTTATATCGCAAATAATAAGGACTTTTATGTATATAATTAGCTCTATGGTTTTTAATTTTAAAGCGGGATAAAGGCGGTGTAAGCGCTAGATTTTCGTTAAAATATCTGAAAAATTCATAATTTTGCAATTGAATTGCAGAACTAATTTTGTGTTCGATAGTAAATTTGTACTTGGAGTGGCACTGCCAACGCTGCCACCCCTGACGAGCCCCACTGTTGACTACTCTCCTTCCAGGGAAATTTTTGAAATCAACGGCAAAATAATTTAGGTCGCCTGGATGTGAAAATATCACTGTGTAATAAGTTCAGACTGACGAGTGAAAAAAATAGCTTGCATCCAGAAACGAAATCATATGGAACACTTGAAATTTCGATATTTGTTTGTAATTCGTCACAGGTCCATGAAGGAATGCATGTTAATGTAAACAACTGTTAGTTTGTCGGAGAGGCCGAATAAGAATTTTTCATCCACCACATTCCCGTCAAAATAATTATTTACTTTAGAATGTTAATTTTTCTAATTCATTTCGTGAAAATGATGACGGGCCATACGAGTACACCTTTGCGAGTATTAATTGGTATATACAAATTAATCTCTTTTGTTAGCCAAATTGTTTTAACACGCACTAGGCATGTGCACCTAATATAATTGTGAAAATTGCTGCTTCAGCGGCTGGAACGCTGGTACTCAAAGTCGCCAAGGTCGAGGCGACGCATCAGTATTCGAAGTTCTATCGCTACTAAATAAATTATTTTAATATAATATTCCCGATTTGTTCTTGCCGTTAACCAAATTTCTCCCCAATCGATTGGCATAGTTTGCTATGAGTTGTAGCATTTTTTGTAATTTTAAAGTAATTGGGCTTAGTTTGGGGTGGTAAGGGGTAGTTGGGGTGATTTATGATAGCCGAAGTAATTTGGGTGAGTTTGGCATAGTTTGCTATGGTTTGTAGCATTTTTTTTTAATTTTAAAGTGATTGGGCTTATTTTGGGGTGGTAAGGGGTAGTTGGGAGTGATTTATGATAGCCGAAGTAATTTGGGTGAGTTTGGCATAGTTTGCTATGGTTTGTAGCATTTTTTGTAATTTTAAAGTGATTGGGCTTAGTTTGGGGTGGTAAGGGGTAGTTGGGGTGATTTATGATAGCCGAAGTAATTTGGGTGAGTTTGGCATAGTTTGCTATGGTTTGTAGCATTTTTTTTAATTTTAAAGTGATTGGGCTTATTTTGGGGTGGTAAGGGGTAGTTGGGAGTGATTTATGATAGCCGAAGTAATTTGGGTGAGTTTGGCATAGTTTGCTATGGTTTGTAGCATTTTTTGTAATTTTAAAGTGATTGGGCTTAGTTTGGGGTGGTAAGGGGTAGTTGGGGTGATTTATGATAGCCGAAGTAATTTGGGTGAGTTTGGCATAGTTTGCTATGGTTTGTAGCATTTTTTTTTAATTTTAAAGTGATTGGGCTTATTTTGGGGTGGTAAGGGGTAGTTGGGAGTGATTTATGATAGCCGAAGTAATTTGGGTGAGTTTGGCATAGTTTCCCAGGTAGCAACACAACGTCATTTTGACGTCATATTTTGGGCATCAGTTACGTCGAAATGACCAAGCATATGTCGTTATTATGACGAAAAAATGACGGGTAAATGTCACAGCCCGACGACGTCATCTTTTTGCGTAAAAATGACGTGATACGTGTGACGTCAAATTGACGTGATACGTGTGACGTTAAATTGACATTTTTTTAACGACGTAACTAAGACGTCATGTTTCTACGTATGTATGACGTGTGCGTGTGACGTCTAATTTACAATTTTACTGACGTAACTAAGACGTTCCTCAATGATGGAACAGGTCAGGTCAGGTCAGGTTTCAATTTCATATAGGCATAAGATTAATTTTTGAAAACTATGTTTCACAAAGTATATAATTTGTAGTTGAAATAAGACTCAAAAATAATATGTTCATTGTGTATTATAAATTACATTTAATATTCCTATAACACATCAAAAAAAATTGAAACTAAAGCGCTGGAAAACAGTGGTTCTTAGACTAAATTAAAATTCTAAGACAGTCATCTTGTTTTATGCAATTGTAAAACACAAATTATGTAATCAATTAATAACACGAAGCAAATATGAATTAAGTTTACTAGTTTTATAAAATACCCTGCATATAGAATACAAAGACCAAGTTTCTTCATTTACATCTTCTTCACCTAGAAAAGCTTTGACATATTGTTTCTGGTCTTTGTACGGAGACCAATAAATACGCTTCTTGCGTGGAGTAAACCACTTAGAATATAGTCGAAAGCCTATCACCGACACATTCCTGAAATTCAACCACGGCGTACATGATAATCTATATTAATATTATGATCATAGATTATCGTTTAAAACTACTATTTTATCTCACCGACAGCATAAACTCACCTTAAATTTCTGAAGAAAATAACACCGAACAATGATCCACGTACAAACACAAACACCAGAACAAGAATGAAATGAAAATTGAAAAATAATTAGTGACCTAAGGCAAAAAATAGCTTACAAGGGCGACACCCAGCCAAAAAGGGTTTACACACCTCAAGGAAAGTATTTCCTATTAAACTTTATGAATTAATAACATCACAGGGTTGTCTATTTATCTATTTTTTGTTAAAAATTACAATTTGGAGCTTCACTTATACAAACTTTTAATGAAAAAACTGCTGCAAATACAATAGGTCACAAAAGTCAATATTTGTTATTCGCATCTATGGAAACCAGCAAAAAAACCTAACCATCTTGATTAACGAAACATTGTCCGCCACCACCATGAATTTTCTGCAATTTGGTGTAAAATTAAAGTATTTCGGTTTGACTACATTACTATATAAAAATAACTGATTGGCGGACTTATATGATGTACAACTGTTTTTTATTGTTAAAGATCGAGTTCAATATGCACTAACGACCAAAGTTTTTCTCATTATAATATGACTGAAATTAATTTTTTAAATACTGGATGATGAATACTAACATTAAAAGTATAATTTTTCACAATTTAACCTACTATAAGTATATGAAACTAAATTTAAACTATGGTTTTGTTCTAGACGTCAAAATAACGAAACAGGGACGTCATTAAATCGTGGTAAAATCGTCGACCTAAAATAGACGTCAAAATGACGTGATTTAGTTTACGTCAAAAATACGTTGCAATTTTGACGGCATAAAGACGTGAATTTTAGGTTAAATGACGTCTATCGACGAAAGTCACCTAATATAGACGTCATTATGACGTACTTCTGCTACCTGGGTATGGTTTGTAGCATTTTTTTTATTTTAAAATGATTGGGCTTAGTTTGGAGTGGTAAGGGGTAGTTGGGGTTGATATATGGTAGCCGAAGTAATTTGGGTGAGTTTGGCATAATTTGCTATGGTTTGTATCATTTTTTGTAATTTTAAAGTGATTGGTCTTAGTTTGGGGTGGTAAGAGGTAGTTGGGGGTGATTTATGGTAGCCGAAATAATTTAGGTGAGTTTGGCATAGTTTGCTATGATTTGTAGCATTTTTTGTAATTTTAAAGTGAATTGGTTTAATTTGGGGTGGTAAAGGGTAGTTGGGGGTGAATTAGGGTAGCCGAAATAATTTAGGTAAGTTTGGCATAGTTTGCTATGATTTGTAGCATTTTTTGTAATTTTAAAGTGAATTGGCTTAATTTGGGGTGGCAAGGGGTAGTTGGGGTTGATTTATGGTAGCCGAAGTAATTTGGGTGAGTTTGGCATAGTTTGCTATGATTTGTAACATTTTTTGTAATTTTAAAGTGATTGTTCTTAGTTGGGGGTGATTTATGGTAGCCGTAGTAATTGAGGTGATTTTGGCTTAGTTTGTTATGGTTTGTAGCATTTTTTGTAATTTTAAAGTGATTGTTCTAATTTTGGGGTGGTAAGGGGTAGTTGGGGGTGATTATATATGGTAGCCGAAGTAATTTGGGTGAGTTTGGCATAATTTGCTATGGTTTGTATCATTTTTTGTAATTTTAAAGTGATTGGTCTTAGTTTGGGGTGGTAAGAGGTAGTTGGGGGTGATTTATGGTAGCCGAAATAATTTAGGTGAGTTTGGCATAGTTTGCTATGATTTGTAGCATTTTTTGTAATTTTAAAGTGAATTGGTTTAATTTGGGGTGGTAAAGGGTAGTTGGGGGTGAATTAGGGTAGCCGAAATAATTTAGGTGAGTTTGGCATAGTTTGCTATGATTTGTAGCATTTTTTGTAATTTTAAAGTGAATTGGCTTAATTTGGGGTGGCAAGGGGTAGTTGGGGTTGATTTATGGTAGCCGAAGTAATTTGGGTGAGTTTGGCATAGTTTGCTATGATTTGTAACATTTTTTGTAATTTTAAAGTGATTGTTCTTAGTTTGGGGTGGTAAGGGGTAGTTGGGGGTGATTTATGGTAGCCGTAGTAATTGAGGTGATTTTGGCTTAGTTTGTTATGGTTTGTAGCATTTTTTGTAATTTTAAAGTGATTGTTCTAATTTTGGGGTGGTAAGGGGTAGTTGGGGGTGATTATATATGGTAGCCGAAGTAATTTGGGTGAGTTTGGCATAATTTGCTATGGTTTGTATCATTTTTTTGTAATTTTAAAGTGATTGGTCTTAGTTTGGGGTGGTAAGGAGTTGTTGGGGGTGATTTATGGTAGCCGAAGTAATTTGGGTGAGTTTGACATAGTTTGCTATGGTTTGTAGCATTTTTTCTAATTTTAAAGTGATTGGGCTTAGTTTGGGGTGGTAAAGGGTAGTTGGGGTTGATATATGGTAGCCGAAGTAATTTGGGTGTGTTTGGCATAGTTTGCTATGATTTGCAGCATTTTTTTGTAATTATAAAGTGATTGGGCTTAGTTTGTTGTGGTAAGAGGTAGTTGGGGGTGATTTATGGTAGCCGAAGTAATTTAGGTGAATTTTGGTAGCCGTGTAGCGGCTGCGACCTTCATACGTCGCAAGCCCCAGCTACAAATTGTAAATATGTAGAAACTGTACATATCCAATAAACAGTCGTGCCGCCTCCAATTTCCAACCCTGTCATAAATCCTTCTCAAGTTGACCGTGAGAACCATCCTGTTTCACCCTTCTTCCTTCAACACCAAATTTCCATCCTTTCCAACTCAGAACACCAGTCAGTCCAAGTCCAGCTCCACGACAACACCTTCCACGGCACGACGCCCAAAACGCCAAAAGCTGACTTTGATTGTACTCCTTGCGCTCAACAATATCGCCCGCGCTAAACACCCACATTGGTGACCCCGAGGTGATCCCAGCGATTTCGTCAAAAAAAAAAAATTCAGTGATAATAGTGCGCGATACCGTCTCCAGCCAGCGCGAGATGGCTCAACCCCCGCAGCAGATAGTGGTCGACCGCGAAGAGTACGAACGCGTACGCCAGGAACTGAAGCAATTCCGGGCCGAACGAGCCGCCAGACTTCGCAGAAGTCAAACACCGCAACCGCCACCAACGATACCCGCGATCTACCTCGTGTGCCTGCCACCCTTCCTCTTCGCAGATCCAGAGCTATGGTTCGAAATCTGCGAACCGATACTAGCCGCTGTCCACATCACATCTGACGCCGCAAAGTTCAGCAATGTGGTCAGCGCGCTAGACCCCAACATCTGGACAGAAGTGCGCGACATCATCATGGACCCGCCGCAGGAAAACAAGTACGCGACACTCCGGTCCGCACTCATCAAGAGGCTCCCCCCCACGCTGGACCAGAAGACCCGACGTCTGCTGCGATCCGAAGAGCTGGGGGACAGAACACCCAGCGAATTTCTACGCCACCTGCGCAACCTAGGGGGTTCTGCGATACCTGAAGACATCATCCGCAGGCTGTGGCTAAAACGGCTACCGACAGATACACAAAGTGTCCTAGCCGCCTACAGCAACGCCTCCCTGGACATAACGGCCTGCATAGCAGACGGCGTCCTCGAGGCCAGGTCCCACACCCCCCAGGTAGCAGCGACGAAACCTGCCTCCACCAGCAGCCAGCAGAGGGAAGCGACGCGCGACCTAAAGCCGACGGAGCCACGGAGCAGCACCTGCGAGGAAATGCCACCAAGTCCCCGACGAGAAGTCAAAGCCGTCGACTCCCACGGAAGCCAGCATCCGCTCCGTGTCCGGCCTCACTCGCGGGAACCGCAACCCGACCCACAGCAGTCGATCGAAATGGCGAGCAATCCACCCCAGGACCTCCGTGCAGCACCCATCAGCCAAGGACGTGGACAGCCAGCAGACAAGGTGAGACTCACTTCACCGATCTGTTTCAGACGCTCCTCGGAACCACGCATCCAGACGATCGCGTCTCCGAGCCCACAAACTCAGCAGAGCACCACATCCGCACCACTCCCTGTCCATCCGTCGCCGCCCAACCACAACGGAGCAGCTCACCACCGCGAAGCACGAGTCCAACGCCACGGCCCGAAGGAGCATCGCAAGACCAGCCACTCGACGCGAGTCCGACTCAGAGTCCTGCTGGTCCTCCTCGTCACCTGGAGGAACAACCTGCAAGTCGCCACCACCGGCAAACTCTTGCAACCTCCAAACGAGTGCCAGGACCCATCCACCACCGACCACGAAGACAACGCCACGAAGCCGCGCCAATTCTTAGAGGTCGTCCAACCGGCAAATGGTTCGCGACACGGCGACGACGCCGTTTCCACCCGACATCGACGCCACGGACTCAGCGAGCCTCAGCAGAGGAAACTGTACATATCCAATAAACAGTCGTGCCGCCTCCAATTTCCAACCCTGTCATAAATCCTTCTCAAGTTGACCGTGAGAACCATCCTGTTTCACCCTTCTTCCTTCAACACCAAATTTCCATCCTTTCCAACTCAGAACACCAGTCAGTCCAAGTCCAGCTCCATGACAACATCTTCCACGACACGACAACAAACTGCAGAACCTGACTTTGATTGTACTCCTTGCGCTCAACAATATCGCCCGCGCTAAACACCCACAGCCGAAATAATGTGTGTGAGATCGAAATAGTCTGCTATGGTTTGTGTCATATTGTTTTATTTTAAAGTGATTGGACTTACTTGGGTTGCTGGTTGGTGTAAGGAATGATTTAAGATAACGGATCTAATTTATGTCAGTTTGGCGTAGTTCGGGAATTTTTTGGGGTTCATTTGGTAAAGTTTGCAATGGTAAGAGATATTTGAGGATGTTTAATGTAGACGGATTAAATTTGGAGTGGTTTGGTAATTTTTAAATGAGTCACGGATCGACATTATAATTGAAATCAAAATTATAATTGAAATATCTGCGCCTCGCTAGGTACGGCAAAAGTATGATCAGGAAAGCAGACACGCGACTTTGAAAGTGCTTTTAATGTAAACCGGTCGCCCGACGTCGAAGTTGTTTTGGCTAGACACGTGCTTCTAACAAAAACACGGTCTCCGCGAGCCGATCATTTTTTGTTTATTTTAACCGGTTTTTATTTAAATACAAAGGAACCGGGCCGAATTTCGCAAAATCCCTTCTTATCACTTCGTTTCGGCACATGATACACCCGTGTCTAAAATTTCAAGTCACCAGCCCTCACGGTTTGGGCTGTGGTTGTGATTATGAATCAGTGAATGTGTACATGTGTAGATGTGTAGATGAGTAGATGAGTGTCAGTGAGGACACTTCGCTTTATATATATAGATTAAAATTTCAATACCAATAATACAGATAGTAAAAAAGACAATATTCATCAGCTTTAACGAAAATTATACGGTGTGGTATTTGTACTCCATCTTAGTTATAAATGATGTAAAGCAATAATGAACACAATGTATTTACGTAAAATAAATAGTGTAAAAAGTGTGTCAGTAAAGTCTGGTGCAACGCTGCAAATTTCGGATTTCGGTCAGAGCAGGTTTGGTGAAGAACAAATACACCACTATCATTAATTGAACGTAAAAATTAGCGTACGAATATAAGTGTTGTCCGGTCCGACGCTGGAAATTTTTCGACAATCGATTGGGGAGAGATTTGATTAACGGCAAGAACAAATCGGTAATATTATATTAAAATAATGTATTTAATAGCGATAGAACTTCGAATACTGATGCGTCGCCTCGAGCTTGGCGACCTTGAGTACCAGCGTTCCAGACGCTGAAGCAGCAATTTTCACAATTATGTGAGGTGCAGGTGCCTAGTGCGTATAAAAACAATTTAGATAACAAAACAGATTAATTTGTATGTACCAAATAATACTCGCAAAGGTGTACTCGCATGGCCAGTCATAATTTTCACAAAATGAATTAGAAAAATTAACATTCTAAAGTAAATAAATATTTTGACGGGAATGTTAAAAATCTTATTGGGCCTCTCCGACAAACTAACACTTGTTTACATTAACATGCATTCCTTCATGGACCTGTGACGAATTACAAACAAATATCGAAATTTCCAGTGTTCCATTTGATTTCGTTTCTGTATGCAAGCGGTTTTTTTCACTCTTGTCAGTCGGAACTTTTTTATTTATATTTTCACATCCAGGTGCCCTAAATTATTTTGCCGTTGATTTCAAAAATTTCCGATATACTCTACCGATGGTAGGTTCCGATATACTCAAAGTATAAATTTACTATCGAACACAAAAATAGTTCTGTAATTCAATTCAAAATTTCGAATTTTTCAGATATGTTCGCGAAAATCTAGCGTTTACACCGCCGTATACCGTCAAATCGCTTTAAGAGCGGCGTCTCACAAACTCTACTGATTTTTGACCGATAGATGGCACTTGCATCTGCAATCTCTTTAAATTCAATTTTAATTTGACCAGTGAAAGCGTTCTCTACCGAGTAGAGGTGAAACGTCTTTAAACAGTAAACAGATTTCTGTCATGTCGAACTAGAGATCCGAGTCTGCACTTACCACGAAACAATTGCGTAATCAGACTCATAGGCGGAGAGACTCGAAATACACTTTGGTCGAAACCCAACATAATCGAAAATCATTAACGGTCAATTTAAAACGCCAAAACTACTATTTGGAATCATTGAAAATAGAAAAAATAAAATGACAAGTTCTCGGTTTCCTTTCGCCTTTCGGCTAATCAGACTCATCGTCAATGATGACTTAGGGCCTAATTCTAAATCAAATTTGCGCCGTTATATCTTATGCTAATAAGTATAAAAATCATTTCAGAATTTTTTAAATTTTTTGTTTAATTAGAAATTTATATTTTGAAAATGTATATTGTTTGCGGTGTCTTGGCGTTTCAAAATACACTGTTTGTACATATATACAAGTTTTATTTTAAATTAAATGGATACAAGACATTTTTTTGGGTGGAGGGGAAATCCTCATGGACACCCGGTGCTTAGTTTCTATCACACCGGGTAGTGCCGGACTCTTACCGGCTAAAACCCCTCCAGGTCTCAGACCTCTTTACCCTGAACGCAGCCGGTGAGATTGCTTGAGAGCCATCTCGCGGATTTTCATGCGTTTTCACGCTGTTGTTCCTGTGGACAAACGGAATTAGTTGTATATATTAACTTACCTGAGTAATATCATCTTCGGCCTCTTGTGCCGGCAGGGGGCCTCTTCGTCGTAGCATTGATTATATATTGGAAAGATCTCTCACCTTACGGGTAAAAACGTACCCAGAAAATGTGCTGAACGATAGAGGGCCAGAGTCTGGCCCTCTGTATGTCAGCACAACAACTAAAAGTAGTAATTCCAACCAGTGGCCCTCTGTATCCCAGCATATGGACTAAAAAGAGTAATGACTTTGTTTGTAGCCAAGATGAACTTTGATTTGAAGCTTCTTCTTTTATAAGTTACGTGGTTTTGCCATTTCAGCGACGATATACGGAATAATATAGCCCAAAATATACGTATTCATGAGAGTCTAACATATGTTTATATTTCGTCTACGTTTAGACGTAGACGCTAGGCCGTATTTTATAAAATATATTCAGTTTAATAATAACATACAAATCGAAATATGTGCTAAAAAACGGGTACCCCTCACACGGTTTAATAACATTGATCAATATAAAGTCAGTTACGATTTCGTTCATTTTACTATTTTGTTTAGTTATTGCTAAAAAGCGAAATGAAAAGTTTTTACACCAAATTCAGCTTGCTGCAAAATTTGTAATGATTTATGACAGCAGGTAGATCCTTCCAAGCGGGATGGAATTGCTCATCATAAAAGGACGAACTTGGGTTTATGGTCCGAGTTATCAATAATACGAAATGTTTCATTGAATAACCTCGTCAATAGGATTATTAGCGCATCGACAGAAAATTTAAACTTTTGAGCCTCAAATTTTAGGATTAGTCCTGGTTTATCCCATTTCTGAGAAATTTGGATATAAATTGGTAAAGAGGATTCTCTGAAATTATGTTTCAAAGCTGAATCACAGGATATTGCTATTAATTGGTTTTCATGTGCCGTTGTCAAGCCAGTAATATTAGGAAGTGTTCCAATCTAATATCTAATAGAAGTCTAATATCCAATATTTATTTTTGTCGGGTACTGGAAAATAATGCCGAGACGAAGTCCTCAAAGATCGGAGGTGTTTAATCATTTCGTCTTGTACTTGTGGTGGCAAAATTGCTCCACCATAGGATTCCAAAAACGCTGACAGTGTAGGAAAGTGATTAAAGTTTTTTTGAATTGTGCTAAGTAAGCGTAGCGATTACGAGACTTTTGGTGGAATTTTTATATTAATATTAAATGGTCCACAGATGAGACTACGAACGTCCGTTCGAACTCTGTTACAAATACAATGTTTTCATAGCAAAAAAACCTTTTGAAGGAAAGCAGAAAGGAAACTGGTTTTATCACTGTACCTACTATAAATCACCTAGTAATTATAAGTATATGCAGCAAACATTAGGATTCGCACTACCTGGAATCTCGACAATTTTAACTTGGCTAAATATTAATAATTTAACAACGGATTGCAATACATCTTTAATCAACAAATTGGCAAATAAAGTCAAACCAATGTCCATTGATGAAAAAGAAATAGTTGACATGTTTGATGAAATAATTTTGAAGAGAGGATTAAATTATAATAAATTTCATAACGTCATTGAAGGATTTGAAGATTTAGGCACATGTGAGGGTAGTAATGAAAAATTAATCTAACGGACGCCTTTTACACCGCTCGCAAGTGCGCTCGTTTTGTAGACACGTGCGAGTGAGACCACACAGAGAGATTCGTGAATTAAATAATGAATCCGCGAAACTTGAGTTACCTTTACAAGACTCTCTTTTGACAAATTCAAAACTGTCTTTGCTAAACACCAGGAAGAAGGTAGAAAAGCGCATTTAGAAAAAATTCAACTTAAACTGGATTCTATATTGTCTGATTACGAGGATGATATTGAGGAGAATGATGACATTGTTATTGACAATATTTCACAATCTTTGATTCCAAAGGATATAATTGTAGATAACATTATTTACTACCTGAGTTGATTTATTTGTAGAAAAGTGTACAAAATTATCTAATAGTTCTTCATGTTAAAATGCCTTATGTAATTTGAACAAGGATGATTTAGAATTACATTTTTCACAAGTAGCGGAGTATACCGCCAGCAAATCAAAGGGAGGATTGAACTTTTCAAAGTCAAATATGTAGCCACGGTATGTTCAATTTTTTTAGAAGAATTGAAATAGCTTTGCCAAAATATATATCGTCTATAAATGTTTTCGATGAGATATTGGACGAAATGTGTGACAAAAATGAACTTTCTATCAAAAACTTTCCTTGTGATATTCACAAAAATGACATTTGCCAACTACTGCCCAAATGTTAATTACAGTTATACAAAAACTTAATTTTCTTGGACTTCGTCCTCGTATTGTTGTCTGCGATCAGGGCTCCAATAACCGAAAAGCGGCCACAGTGTTAGGAACGTCTAAATCGGAACCAAGATTTTATATAAATGGGAAAAATATATTTTTCTGTTTTGACCCGCCGCATTTGTGCGAGCGAGAGAAGAAAGAGTGATTTTTTACACTTGATGAAACAAGATATTATATTTATTGTTAATGAAGGAGAAATATCTTGGAATGACATAATATATAACGTTGACAAAAACAGTTTGCGTTCACGTTCTGTAATTAAAATTACTGAAAAATATATTTATCCGAATAGCTTATCCAAATTATCCAAATCCACAAAATGAGGGTAAAGTATGCTGCACAAATATTTAGCAATGCCGTGTCAGCTGCTATTTTCACACAGCGAAAGCAACGGGAGAATTGCAATCAGAAACTGCCATCAATACCGCCTTGTTTCTCATAGAAAAATTAACATCTTGTCAGGTCAATGATATCCTCCTGATCATATATTCTTGGGTTCTTTAATTCTTTTTTGAGTGACGGCCGGTTCCTCAGCGTGGACGCACACCAACTCTGTACTGGTGCTACTAGTTCACGACAATTTTTTGAAGGCGCTACTTGCCGAGGGTCTAACTTATCGGCAAGGCAGAGTGCGGGGTGCGGTGGAGCATTGCCAAGCTTTTACCTGTGGCGGTGAGAGATCTTTCCAATATATAATCAATGGTTAAACTCATACCCCAAATAATTCATCTCTTTCACTGTTGAGTACGGTCCTGTACCCGGAAATCACGCACGAGAGAAAATAAATGAAGTTCAAGAGAAGTAGGCTTCGAATAATAATATAAAAAACAATTGGTATTTTGAAAGATTAAAAATACACCTTTGGAACAGGATACGTGAGTTTTCCTTTAATTTGGTAAAGGAGAACAACAAATTTGGTCCTTCGAGCCGGATTAAACTGGATTTAGCCAGTACAGATCATTTCCTGATATAATCGCCGCAGATTTGAGGGAACCTTAGTGTCACGAGCGCCGGAGCAGTGCTATCCGGGTTCAACCACACCAACCGACATTTTGAGTCGATTTTTTGGGTCTACATTCAACGGTCTCACCTGTCCAAGAAGCAATGGACGCTTTGAAGAAAGCTAGAACTATCATTAAGTCAAAATTAACACGTCAACGCACATTCGTCAATTCATTTTCAACGGAAGAGGGCAACATACATGAACTCCAAAGTCGATTATCAACAACGGAGCCACTGCTTCAACAGTTTGACGAAGTCCAAGGCGAAATAGAAGCTATAGTAGTCGCGGCGAAAGCTGACCGGCGCCCATCGAAACCGATCGTCTGAACTAAGTAGTGTTATTCGCTGTCAAAAGTACAGTGGCGTGCTGTTTCAGCAGGGGTCACAATCAGTTAAATTTATCAATAAATATATTAATATGTCCATAAAGTGTCGGATGTACAATTAGAGTATCATTTAGATCGATTTTGGGTACCCCAAAGTAGTTTAATATAAAGTCCGCGTGTGTTTTCTAGGTTATCAAAAAATCTTAACCTCTTAAAAATGTATTTATTTTTGCAAAATTATTATCGCTCTCACAAAGTGCATTTCTCTTCAATAACCAACTCCTCAGAATAAATGGCGAACTTCTATTGGTCATATTGCGTGATGTTTCATTTCAGATGCGTCGAGCACTTAGTCCAACGGCTGGCTCAGAAAGTACAATCACTTCCATCTTCACCAACAATGCAGTTAGTTTTTCGAATATAACTCATACAAAGGGTTAGGGTCCTTTCAAACGTGTGTGCCGGAAAGACTTCAATATAACTTTCCAAATAACCAATTTAATTGATCCTCTTTACATTTCGAATGTACGATACAACTATCAATAATAGTTCTAGCACGAATGCCGGTTGGTGGTATAGGTCACCACTATACGCCACTGTTCTGGGGTGCACTGGGCGAGTGATCGCTCCCACATCTCCAACACTTTCTTGTCGTCATAACCATCTTCTCCCATATGGGAATCGTAAAATGTTTTGGCCTAGAGAACACTGAATGGACTTATTAAAAACATGAGTATTATACTTAAAATAATAGTTGTACCTGTGCCCATATCAGTTCAATTGCATTGAACTGACAATGGTACGGTGGCAAGCGGAGGACTTCGTGTCCGTGTTCTCGCAAATACTCGTCCACTATGTATCTGCTTTGCTAAATTAAGCAACTCGGCCTTAAACATGTGCTGCTCAAACAGCACGTTGTGTTGGTGTAGCCACTCTTGTATTTGGCACTTCTTTCACACCGCAATAGGATTCCGTTCGACTACAATGCTGTGATAGGACGCATTGTCCATTACAATAATCGAGGGCTCTTCTAGATTGGGAACTAATAGCTCTTTTATCCACTTCATGAACAGTTCGGCATTCATGTCGCCGTAGTAATCCGCGAGCTTCGATTTTGTACCAAATATAAGCGAGGCGTTGGACACGAAACCGTCCTCCGTGCCATCACACATCACAAATGCTTTTTGGGCATCGTTTAACCGTCTGCCAGGCATTTTGAATCAATTTACGCTAAAAATAGACGTGAATTAATAAATAGAAGATCGTATAGATATTGACACTTACTGTTCGTTACAAATTCGAAAACGTTAATGTTTGGTAGGTTATAATTTTGACAGAGAGTTCGCACGCCAATGATGCACGACAGCGCTGCATCACAGACGAGAGATAGAACGCGCACAATAGCCCCGTCTTCGTCGAACGCGTTCAAATTAGAGTAAGAGCGAACGGTACAAATGGCGTAGATTGTTCGGCGCACCGTCGACAAACGTTTCAATGAGGTTTGAAGCTGTGCTACATGTGCAAAGAAGATGGCAATACAGCGTGCATGTCTGTAATATGTTCAGGAAGGAATTGGCGCCGGTCAGCTTTCGCCGTTTCTACTATACAAGCATTACTCAAGAAGAAGATGAGAGGGAGCGGGACGAATTTGAGAGTGCATATTATTTGATTGTGGGAAAGGTGCAAGAAATCTTAGAGAGGTAAACGAACAGATTCGCCATCTATTGTCTCAGAGGGAAGGAATTCCAATGTGTCAGCGACGTCGTCATCGGGCTGGGCTTCCCAAATCAAACTTTCGGCAATAGATTTACCTACTTTTGATGGTGCATACTCCAAGTGGATACCTTTTTCGGAAGTCTTTTTGGCTTTAGTACATGAAAATGACGCCTTATCCTACGTGCAGCAGTTATTTTACTTGAAATCGTCATTAAAGGAAAAGGCCGCTCAGATATTGGAATCGGTTCCCATCACAGCGTAGATTGGGATTTACTGAAGAAGCGTTATCAGAACAAACGTCTGTTGATCATAACTATTTGTCGTCCTTGAATGAAATTCCGATGATTTCAAAGGAATCCGCACCAATTATCAGAGCGTTAATTGATGCGTCTCTACGTCACATAAGATCTTTGGAAAGACTAGATCAACCTGTAGGAAAATGGGACACCATATTAATCTTTTTGCTTTGCAAGAAACTGGATTCTTCGACACTGCGGCACAACTTCATTCAGTTTTTGCGAAACAAATGTCAAATTTTAAGTACAAGTCTGCAATCAGGCAATGAAGCACCCCCAAAGCGAAGAAGTGCTTTGCTAGTTGCCTCAACGGGTGCATTAAAAGGCTTTATATGTCAGGAAGAGCATCGGATCTACAACTGCAGTCAATTTCTATCGTTGACAGAAAAAAAAACGATTGGATAAGGTCCGTCAATTAAAGTTGTGCACAAATTGCTTGTTCAAAACGCACATAGTGAAGGAGTGTAAGTCCTCCTCAATGTGCAGAATATGTAATAAAAAACATTATACACTTCTTCACTCCACAAATGACCATAGTACAAGCCGCAAGCAACAACTCCGACAGCGTCCCAAGGAAATTCCCCATCTCCAAACAACGATCAGCAGTCTTCTCCACTGGCTATGTCTGCACTTCAGTCCAATAATGGCCTAGTTCTACTCGGTACCGCCATAATCCTGATTGAGGATTCCCGCGGAAAAATGCACCAGGCTCGTGCTCTATTAGGTTCACGATCTCAATGCCACATTAAAAAGGATTTGTGTAGGAAGCTTAATATCTGCACAGAAAAGATCCAGGAGCAAATCACAGGAAAAATGACTTAGCATCCACTGCAATTGAGTCTACGTCCATCACCATCCACTTGAGGCAAAGCAGATACAAGAAAACTATTTCATGCATAGTTTTGCCGCAAATTGTGCCGAAATATCCGTCGGGTAGCTTCGATTCCACGTTCTTAAGAATACCGCCGTCTTTACAATTGGCCGACCCGACATTTGGTATTTAATCTTCAATCGATATACTGGTAGGAGCCTCTCTCTTTTTTGACATTTTATGCATTGGGCAACAACGATTGGGTCCAGACAAGCCGATTCTACAAAAAACAGTATTCGGGTGGATATCCTTACGGGGCAAACCAAACTACCAGAAAATAGTCTACTGTCTTGCTTAACATCAAATCCTCCGGAACCGATTGAAAATTGCATTTCAAGATTATGGGAATTAGAAGAGGTACCAAATGTCCAGCTGTGGACGAAAGAAGAAAGAGCCTGTGAGGAGTACTTCCAAAAAAACGACTAGAAGAGATGACTCAGGGAGGTTCATCGTACAATCAAGCCTACGTACATCAAGCCTACACTGCAGAAGTTGGGCTACTCTAGAGAAACGGCAGAGAAACGTCTCCTGTCGATGGAGAAGAAATTCAACACTGACACGCAATTAGCAGAAAGATACAAGAGTTTCATGCAAGAATATCTCGAAATGGGCCACATGACTGCTATTGATCCTCCTAGAAATGGCACTGTCTTCCATCTACCGCATCATGCTGTAATGAACGAACACAGTGAAACCACCAAGTTCCGAGTTGTGTTTGACGGGTCAGCTTCCACGACTTCTAGGTTATCTCTAAATGATGTCCAAATGTGCGGTCCTGTTGTCCAGGAGAGCTTGTTCTCCATTTTGCTTCGTTTTAGGAAACATCAATTTGTACTTTCAGCGGACGTGGCAAAGATGTATCGCCAAATAAATGTCACAGGTGAACATCGAAATTTGCAGCTGATCCTATGTCGAACCGACCCGCAAGATGCTATACAAACGTTTTGTCTCAACACTGTTACATATGGTACAAAGTCTGCTTCATTCTTGGCAATTCGCTGTCTCATGCAGATTGCTGAAGAACATGCAAGTAGAAATCCTAGAATTAGTGGTATCATCAAATCTGATTTCTACGTGGATGACCTACTGACGGGCTCGGACGATGCAAATGAATTGTTCACATTAAGAAAACAGCTGGAGGAAGCATTAGAAGAGGGTTGTCTTCCACTACGAAAATGGTGTTCTAATCTCAGTGGAATATCAGACTCAACCGGCCCCATTGAAATCGTCAAATGTGAAAACAAGGTTATGGGATTACATTGGTCTCCTCGCGACGATACGATTCAATATTCGATTCACACGGATACCAGCAATTTTCCAGTGACCAAACGTATGATTTTAAGTACAATATCGAAAGTGTTCGATCCTCTAAACCCACTAACTCCTTCTCATTTCCTTAATGGCACTTCTTTAAATACAATTCCTGAACTTTCTGTGCTTGATTTGCCAACTAATCGGCTGCATCGTTTCCAAACCCTGCAACGAGCTTTCCAGGAGTTTTGGCAGCGCTGGCACCTCGAATATGTATCCGAGCTGCAGGTGAAAGCAAAATGGTTTAAGAACGGAAGGGACTCATTGGCGATTTGTGATTTGGTCATAGTGAAGGAAGCCAATCTACCGCCCTTAAAATGGAAAATGGCCAGAATTTTGGAGCTACATCCTGGACGTGACGGCATGAACCGTATCGCTACTATCAAGCATTCCTCCGGAGTAACCAAGCGTAGCATTCGCTTTCTCTGCAAACTGCCCATGGAAGCGACATTACCTGTTGAAAGGAGGACCTTCCAAGGCGGGGGGTTTGTTGAGTACGGTCCTGTACCCGGAGATCACGCACGAGAGAAAATAAATGAAGTTCAAGAGAAGTAGGCTTCGAATAATAATATAAAAAACAATTGGTATTTTGAAAGTTTAAAAATACACCTTTGGAACAAGATACGATGTCAAATTCTTTTATATATTCCCAGAAGCTTTTCCTATCATCTTCCCTTGCGCTACTTTATATGCTTCGTCTACTTTTATTTCCACCCCTAGTTCTGTTTTTAACCAGTTTTCTATCTTTACTTCCAGTTTCCCTTCTGCATTCTTTAGTCCCGTTATTATTATATTATTTTTCCTTTCCTTTTTCTCACCCTCGTCTAGTCTTTCCTCCAGGTTTTTTATTTTTCTGTTCATTTCCCTTCGTTCTTCTTCCCATCTTTTTTCTTTTGCCCTAATTTCTGCCCTCATTTCCTTCATCTCCTTCTTAATGTCCTCGTGTCGTCTTTTCAAGTCTTCTGTGTTTTTCTTGATTTCTCTCAGAATATCTTCCATCCGCTCCATTTTCTGTTTTTCTCTTTTTCCTGCTTTTCCGCTTACTGGCGACCATTCGGTCCTTCCGCTTTTGTTAAACGGATTTACTTCCTCAAATGACTTATTTGTCTCTTCTCTTTTTCTCTTATCCATTCGCCGTTCGACAAACACCGCTATCGCGCCGCCCGGCATCTCCCCTTATCTACGCTACAAAACAGCACGACTCGAAGTCCACTCATCATCATGAAATCATTTTTAAGCAAATTTTTGGTTACCAGATTTATTAGCCGTAATGCAAGGAATCATTTGAACTTACAACGTAGTTTTCGGTTTTACCTTGTGGTCTAAGTGGTACAGCCATGGACAGTCAAGAATAACACCCGTGTTATGCAAATACCGACTCTATGAGATATTGTCATTGAGTCGGTATTTGCATCACACCCGCCGGCTAAAGTGTTATTCTTGACTGTCCACGGTTGTACATACAATTCATTTACAAAACACTTGATAACAACTCGGAAGAATTTCGGAACAGAATGTAAAACAAAAACAATTTTTTGGGATAAATTTCAGTAAATGCATAGACAAGAGAGATATATAGATGGTCTTTTCTCCTTATTTTCTGCTAACCAATTATATCAACGAACCCCGTAGGCCAGAAAGACACAAACATACCGTGCGAAAAGGACAAAAACCCTGGCGCCGCATTCAAAATTTGTTCAATTTTATTCTTGGCAGGTATTTGATGCAATAAAAACCAGTAGTTAAAAATATATATATACGTATATTAACATATTACATACGGTAAGTGCTAAAGAACAATTATAAATGCTAGCAATTCTGTAGTATAAGTAGAAAAACATATAGTAAAAGATTCAATTCTGAAATACAGTTACTCATTAGTACGAGTTGTTTGCCATCAATTGAACAGTCTGGTCTAGTATAATCATACATTTATCTAACAACGTAATCTACATATACATTCACTTGAATTCGTAATGATAATAACCGTCTTGATGGCATCTGTCGAAGGAACTTTACTGCCATTCAGAATTGCATAAATTTTTTTGCACCAAATATTAATATGAAATATAATAAACATTTTAAAAAATAAAGCAAATAAGTTATGATTAGGGCAAACAGCTACAGTTTCAATATAACGAAAACATTGTGAATTCAATAGAGAATTTAACTGATTTTTTTTGGTGCAAAAAAGACGCAAGTAGTACGCACAGATTTGGTAACATTTATTAAAGATTACTGTAAAGTGCGTACTTGGTCGTATTAAAGCAGTTGCAGAATATGCTCTTGCTTCAATAAGACCATGATGTTTACCGTCCGAAGAACACAAAAAGATTCTGCACGTAATACATTCCCCAATGCGGATTAATATTATGTGGACCGGCTGCGGACTGCTCATTGGATATATCTATAAAAAACATATTATAGATTTTAAATATTTAGACGAAAAAAAACCTTGCTGGGTATACGTAGTATTGGAAAGGCATCCAATCTTAAATTTCAGCGAAACATGGGACAATTTATGGCTTCTGTAAAGTGCAAATCGCACACTCTGTAGTTTTTTCGTTTTTCATAATTAATTTCCGGACGTCCAGCTAAATATGTCCATTGCATAAATCGCTATAAAAATAAATTAGAATAATGTATTAATAAATATCAATACACTTTTCAAATACTTACAATGAATTGTTTTGGAAAAATGTGAAGATTTTCCGTTGATCTGCAGTCTTTGATACAGAAGCGTGTCATTCTTCAAATGTTGGCGATTACACGAGAAAAAGTGAAAAGTGGAAAATGCCGTACACAACCCAAACACAAAAATCACAATCAGCCAAGTTGAAACGGCACGCAATGGAGGCTTTCCTTCGAAAACCAACCTGAGCAGGCGCTACGAAAAAGCGCATGCTCAGTCGTTAAAATTACTTTATCTCTCTCAATCTCAGGTACCCCGAAATTTTCCATCTCACACAGCCCACGGGAGATCGTTTTTGGCGGGAAAGCGAGACTTTCAGCCCCCTGAGTAAATGGACGCCTAGGAGGATAGCATCAGAGACAAGAAAGACCAGAAACAAGGTCTTGAGATTAATCCCATTTTAAACGAAAGCTTTGTTTTTTATCTCACACAAGTTGTTATATGTTTCACTTTGTTACATACCACTAAAGATTGTCACAGATGGCGCAAGCTATACTCAAATGACATTTCTGTCAAAATTCATTACTGTCATGCGCCATTTGTTATCTCCATATATGTATTAAACGACTATATTGCTTGTTGAAGGCGAAAATGTACGAAATCAAAACGAGACAGAAGTAGCTATTGCTGCACCCTTTGTCGAAGTTGAGATTGCACGCATGCCTGAATTCGACCAATAGCAATACCCAAAATCATGACGCTGGATGTCAAATAATAATTAATCATTCTGTGAATTAATCCATGCGTTAACCTAACATGCGTTCAAAAAAAAAACGAGGCTGAGTTGGCCATGGAAAAACTTTGTGCATCAATTTAGTGTAGCAAAATTTAGAACCGTCAGTGTCAGATAGTTTTTAGGTTGGGTTCTTTGTTGACAATGGTTTCGTATATGATGCACTCACTAGAAAACTATAAATGTTTTCTTTATCAAATTCATCTCCAGACCCCAATTTGGACTTCTCGGCATTTCATCTGCACTTAATATGGTGTTTTGTCTATTACACAAACAAAATCAGTTCACTTCGGAACCTGACCACACTGAGTGTTCGTTTGCTTTAGCGTTTGTAAAAAGACAGGTGAGACTTTGACGCTACAAAATTTATGTTGGTTTTGAGTTTTGTTGTCGATAGAGTAAGAAATGTTAATGGTTGATTGGCAGTTACATACGTAATGTAAGGACGATCGATTGGAATTGACAAGATTGTGTGAAAGCATCGACTGAAGAATTTCAAGCACACACGTATCAGTATGAAAAATTCGAAGTTTACGAACACTAAGTCATGAGTTATTTTCGAAAAACTGATAGCATTGCTCGTATAGATTGGAAGTGATGTTACTGAGATCTCGGAGCTCCTGAAATTCTTCAACACATTTTGAATAAAGTACTACACACTGCTATTCGCTGTTTAGTCCAATAAGTCAGTTTATCTGTATGAACACAGTGTGGAAGAAGAAGATAATAAACTTTACATCATTATGAAATAATTTTTAAGCAAATTGATAATCATAGAGTCCAATTAGTTAAATTAATTATAGATTTATATGTTAATGTTAGATTTTTTCATGAGTCTAGAAAACTTTCTGTGAAAGATGATTATATTAGGCAAAAATATTCCAAACTTTTATTGTTTAGAGGCCAATAAACTGAATTTATTTTATTTTGCATTTTAAATTGCATTAATATACTATTTATACGGTAGTGAAATTGTAGTGTCAAGACATCACCATTATTTTTTGTGATAAAACCTGTGATTGTTTTTTCTACTTATTTCCTTATATTTTTTTAAATTTGTTTATAGGGAAAGGGTGGTGTCGGGCATTTGCGTAACAACTTGATTAAATTAAATAATAAAATAAAATTACTTTTATTTGAAAAGTGCGAGTTATGTGTTGCATAAATAATTAATCCTTTGTTATAATAATGCTTAATAGTGCTTAGCTAGATATTTAGATCAGCAGTTTTTATATTATTGTCGCGAACGACCTTTTGTGGGTTGATATATTTATTAAGAAGACTTTTTTGAATGTCCCTCTCACAAATCTATCTGAATCAATAACAACCACTCTAAAACAAAAACTGCTATGCCTACCAAAATCAACTACGATGTCCTAACCCACTTTGTTAATTATCACATTCGTCACATTATAAATAGTCAGTTAACTAGCATTAAGACGGTTCATTTTCCATCTGTACCCCGTGTCGTAATAAAGTGTGTGTTTTTAAAAATCCGTTTATTCGGCCGAAGAACAAAACTTGCGGCCGCATCTAGACTTGCGCACAAGTGCAGCCTTTTAAAAGCGTGCGAACGAATGCATGTTTTGTTTCTTTTCATCGGTGAATTGGGAGAGCATTGTGTTTGGTAGCTACGCGCAATATAGTCCTTTAATACATATATGGTTATCTCTCTTGTCTATGATCCACTGACCTGTATATAGAAATGGATGAGCAATCGTGTAAAGGCGCGTATACATCTGAGCACGAACGGGAACGAGGCAAATCGAGGCCGAACGCTTGCCTCATTTAATTTCGTTTCAAATAAACAAAAAACGATTATGATCGGAAGGAGGCGCAATTAAAACGCAAATGCCGTCTACATTTAATCGAATTTTGCTTTTATGTACCGATTCCGATCGAATTCCCCGTGCGTCGCACAACCGAATTCTGTTTGCCGCGCTTCGATGACACGTCTACATCAGTATGCTCGTTTGACCTCGGTCTGCCTCGTTCCCGTTCGTGCTCAGATGTATACGCGCCTTAAGGGGATGTTTACACTTTCCCAAAGTTTCTGAGGGACGCCGCGGGTTGGGACGAGGTAAAAATTTGGTGTCGAAGGGGCGGTACCAAATAACTTGCGGCTCAGTTCAAACTGAAACATCATGTTTTGTATCTTTCTATATCATAGTTTACACAGTACAACTGATCGACTAGGGTGGGCAATTGTAGCCGGAGGCAGTGTCGCAGGTAGAGAGGCACATTTGTATTTTGAGTATTTTCTTCTCTTTCACAAGAATCTGCATTGGGAAATGAATTTACAGAATGCAGAAAAAGTATCAAATAATGGCTGTAACTTTTAAATTATAAACAACGGTGGTATTAATCGGGTTTGTTGACCGTGTTCCATGCGAAGTTCCATGAGGGGGGGTGTAGTGAGCGCCCCGAGAGGCTAACTCAGCAAGTGATCCCCATGAATCTCTGCCAAACGTTTCGTCCACAGCTGCGGTGGACATCTTCAGTGGCGGTGTGGTCGTGGTCGAAGTACTCTCCCAGCTGTCACAGTCGCGACTGTCATTCATGGGGATCACTTGCTGAGTTAGCCTCTCGGGGCGCTCACTACACCCCCCCTCATGGAACTTCGCATGGAACACGGTCAACAAACCCGATTAATACCACCGTTGTTGACAACACCGACCGTGAAAGCCTACACACTTTTAAATTATATTTTAATTATAGTTATGAAAAGTTTAATAGAAAAGTTGTTAGGTTTATTATTGCGCATGACATGACGTTTGTAGTTTGATCCTAACTTTCTTTGTTTAACTACTGTGACAATCAATTTTGTTTTTTCTAATTAATTGTGATTTTTAAACGAGCGTATTTCTCTCTAGTTTGTAACGCAAATCTACAATTACAGCAAAAAATTACAAAAAAATGTATAGAAAAAAATTTATTTGGTAGAGAAAAAGTCCATGTTATTGGTAAAGAAGGTCATGAAAATGTTGAACATTTTGCATGCTTGCGAGTACAGGTTGGTTCATTTTCGATGGCAACGTAGGAGATCTCAAAAAGTAATGTTTTTTTTTCGAAATCTTTAAACCTTCCTAACTTTTTTATTATTTATGTTATTAACTTCATATAAAAACATTATTGATGCACATTTCTACGTAAAATGCAACGATTTAGTGAAATTATATTTTGGCCTGTTTATTTAGCAGTAATAAATCAAACTTGCGTTTTTTAAATATAAGCAATAGAAGACGATTGTATTTTTAAAAATGTTATTTTTTTCTTTTTTTTAAATATATACAGGGTGATTCTCTTATCGTGTCCGATAATGAAACCTGGGTTTCCTGCATGCTCAAATAGGACAAAAAAAATATTGAAACAAATTTATGAAAATATTTTTCAACCCTCAAAATTAGGGAGTTTTAGCGAGCACTGATTAGGAACCGCTGGTCGCGGTGCGAAACAGACATAAACAAAGTTTTGTCGCTCAAGTACTTGTGAGTGTTTCAATAACCTTTAAATACCTAAACAGTTCACGGCACGTATTTAGGTCAAGTTCAAAAATCCAACGGGTTAAAGTCAGGGGAACGTGGTGGCCCGCAGATATTTTCGAAAATTTCGTATTAAGAAATACACGTAGAACGCAGATTTGGGAAGAAGAACTTGCAGAAATTCCAAATAATTGATGCCTATTTGGCACAAATGCCCTAGTTACGCGATTGCCAATTATTCTTGTTCTCTTGTACGATTTTCACGTGGAATTCCTCCATCCCATTGAGAGGGCAACAACGAACCCATGCCCCGTTATCTTTGAGCCATTCGCACAAATATCTTGCGATTTGGGATGCGCTCGTCCTACAATCTCACAGAAATTTGCCAGGCTTCACTTTAAACTAAAATAATAATTCGTTTATCGCATGATTCTCCATTTCGACACATGACGAAAGAGAGCTACAGACTAAGAATTTTATTTTGGAAAAGCAGAAGAAAACATAATCGGTAACACACTTGGGATTGGGAAAGGTCACTTTTATGGCCCTACTTGAGTTAAGAGTGAGCTGACTGGCATCTAATACACATTTCTAATTTATGTTTTGTAGTTTCCTTGCCCATATCTCCTAGCGCTGCTAATTCGTGGCACCAAAAATGTAGGGGTAAAATTCTTTGACTATTTACTCGGAAACCGTTGCACATTGGCCACTCGTACTGATCATCAGTACTTGTTATGACTTGTGCGAAAACCCCTTAAAATATCGGACACGATAAGAGATTCACCCTGTATAGGTACAACCGTGGACAGTCAAGAATAACACTTTAGCCGGCGGGTGTAAAGCAAATACCGACTCAATGACAATATCTCATAGAGTCGGTATTTGCATAACACGGGTGTTATTCTTGACTGTCCATGGCTGTACATTATGCGATAGTCCTAAAAACTTTTAAAAAATTTGATAATTAAAATTTAGTTCGCAATTTTTTCTAAGTTTGCCATGGAAAACCAACGATTTATTTTGTTATATTACTTACCAATGTGCAGAAAATTGTTAAAGTGTCAAAAATATATTTTGTTTCTATTTTGTTTTCATACGAAAAATGCAAAGCTACGAGAAATTTGAAAAATACGTACGACATGATAGAGTGTTACATCGAATCCAATAAAAATCGCAAGACCATTTCTCTTCAATATTAATATAAAAAAATATTCGGATAAGCCGCAACACCTTCCTAGGACTTTCTTCCTTCCTCTTTTCATTAGCGTATCTCTTTGGACGTTCTAATATTTTCAAACCCGGTTGGCGTCTTTCAGGAAATATTTCAAAATAGGTGCTTTTTGTTTTTGCCGCATTTTTGTTGGATTCGATGTAATACCCTAATATGTCGTACTTTTTAAAATTTTCTTTTGCAAACAAAACGTAAACAAGGGGTATTTACTGCACATTTGGTTGGTAATAAAACAAAATAAATCGTTTATTTTACATGGCTCATTTATTAAAAATTGAAAAATAAAATTATTTATTTTCTGCAATTTTCATATCATATAAAATGTAGGTACTTTTACATATTTTTAAAAACAAAAAAGACGTTTTTAAAATGCAATCGTCTTCTGTTGTTTATATTTATAAAAACACAAGTTCGATTTTTTATCGCTAAATAAACAGCTCAAAATAACATTTGACTAGATCGTTGCATGTAATACCCTAATATGTCGTACTTTTTAAAATTTTCTTTTGCAAACAAAACGTAAACAAAGGGTATTTACTGCACATTTGGTTGGTAATAAAACAAAATAAATCGTTTATTTTACATGGCTCATTTATTAGAAATTGCAAAATAAAATTATTTATTTTCTGCAATTTTCATATCATATAAAATGTAGATACTTTTACATATTTTTAAAAACAAAAAAGACGTTTTTAAAAATGCAATCATCTTCTGTTGTTTATATTTTTAAAAACACAAGTTCGATTTTTTATCGCTAAATAAACAGCTCAAAATAACATTTGACTAGATCGTTGCATTTTACTTAAAAATATGCTTCCATAATGTTTGTATTTCAAGTTAATAACACCATTAATAAAAAAGATAGGAATGTTTAATAATTTCGACGAAATAGCAATTTTTGCTTATATCTCGAAAACTAAAGAAACTACACCAAAATAAGTTTCTCAAAAATCGAGCTCGAAAATGCGCCACTTGTATTTTTCTAAGTCCATTACTTTACGAGATCTCCTATGTGGTCATCAAATTTTTTTTACAGAGACGACCCTCAAGCCTCTTTTGATTTGTTCCTCTATAAAACCACATTTTCTATTTTGCATACAACATCTGGTTTTCAATGTCAACAAATAATTGTTATAATTAATAAAATGTGATCAAAACGGTGACACATAAAAAATCACCGTTTTTATTTTTGAATAATAAAAACTAATCGAAATGTCGGCATGTTTTTTTTTAAAGAAAGTGTAGACATGTATGTTTTTTAATATATTGTTAGCCACAAATCAAAAATAGTGTCACAAATGAGTATAAAAATAACAATCGCGGCCGTGAGACCCAAGCAGCTCTGGTTTTCTCCGTCTCCAGACGCTGACTCGCGGCGACGAGTTCCAAATCGGCAATTCAGCAGTCTAGCAGTTCCGTGAAGTGGTCTTAAATTTCAATACTGCTTACACGACCATCCTGACGGGATCTTCGCTCTCGAAGACTCCTTGCCTGGTTAACAAAACACAGAAACAGAAACTCCTCTTTTTTTTCAAATCGATCTAACTGCTAGCACTTGCCGCCTTCTCTTTTTTTCCCATTTGTTACAATCACTTCATGCACAACATTTTGACCCGTGGAATTCTCTGTTGTTCCGTCTGGTGACTAAAACACACAGACGTATCATAACCACTTTGCATTCAGTCTCTCTGTCATTCAGCCAACTTTGCTTTCCCAACAATCAACAACAACATTTTGAAACAATTGATCCTCATTCCGTTTGATGACTAAAGCACGCAAACGTGTAGATCAATAACATTTGTCCTGTGGAATTCTCTGTTGTTCCGTCTGGTGACTAAAACACGCAGACGTATCATAACCACTTTTGCATTTTGAAACAATTGATCCTCATTCCGTTTGATGACTAAAGCACGCAAACGTGTAGATCAATAACATTTGTCCTGTGGAATTCTCTGTTGTTCCGTCTGGTGACTAAAACACGCAGACGTATCATAACCACTTTTGCATTTTGAAACAATTGATCCTCATTCCGTTTGATGACTAAAGCACGCAAACGTGTAGATCAATAACATTTGTCCTGTGGAATTCTCTGTTGTTCCATCTGGTGACTAAAACACGCAGACGTATCATAACCACTTTTGCATTTCCCCTGATCCTCATTCCGTCTGATGACTAAAGCACGCAGAAGTGTAGATCAGTCACATTTGAAAACCCCTGATCCTCATTCCATCTGATGACTAAAGCACGCAGATGTGTAGATCAGTAACATTTTTTTTTACACACTGACTTGTCAATCTCTCTTCCAAATTCCATCATTCGTTTTAAAGATACACGATCATCATCATTACTCTCATTCACAACAATAAGGCGTCAACTCACCTTATTCAGCGTTGGATGGAGCTTCCAATACCTCGAGTAAAGCATCCATGTCGCATCCAACAGACCAATCTGAAGGCCAAAGTCTGAGCTGTTCCTTTGCGGCCTTGGTTATTAACCGCTTCCCCAAGCGTCGAATTTCGTAACGGCCTTCCGGTGTGATACTGACTACCTCGTAGGGTCCCAGTAGTTCGTAGTTTAACTTGCTCTTGTGCATGGTGGAGTCTCGGTGTACAAGGACAATGTTCCCAACTTCAATTTGCACCTGGTCACGTCGCTTTTCGTTGACCTTTCCTAACTTAGGAGCATTTTCGTCCAACGTTTTCCTTACCCTTTCGCGATCAACAGCAATATTTCTCACCGGTCGTATGTCATCAGCCAAATTACTAACAACGCTCTGAATGAGTGGAGTAGCGCCTTGGATTCCAATAAGAGCTTGCAAAGGTGTCATTTTAATAGTTTTCTGCCACGTGGTATTTAAAGTAAGCTGTATTTTCCAGAGGTTGCTCGTCCATTCTGACTGTACCGTGGTTTCAACTCGAAATAAGTTCATTATGGTACGCATGTACCGTTCTACCTGACCGTTTCCTCGGTGAACATCCGGAGTAACAAAGTGATAACTAATGCTCAGTGTATCCAGAAATTTTGTAATTTCGACATTTTGAAAATTTTGCCCTGCGTCCGTTACAATACGTTTAGGGGTACCGAACAAGGAGAAGAAATGTTGTAATTGAAGTTTCGTTTCCGCAGACGTTAGTGTCTTCAGAGGTACGAGCAAACAATACTTAGTGAAAGCATCAATTAGGACTAGGACATGTTTATGGCCTTCGGCTGTAGGTTTTAGAGGTCCTAAACAGTCTGCATGAATTGTATGCAGCGGCTCGTCGGGTTTTGGTATCGGATGAATCAACCCTTGAAGTGGGCTAGAACGTGTCTTTTTAACGGCGCATACTAAACAATGCTTAACGTAGTTTTTGACAAAATCTCTTAATCGCGGAAACCAAAAGTGTTGTTTAATACTGGCCAATGTTTTATCGATGCCAACATGACATTGTTCGTCGTGGAATATACGCAATAGACCTAGGCGACTTTGTCGGGGAACTACCCATCGCGTAACTTTTACCCCGTTTAAATCTACCTCACAATGTAACAGCATTCCGTCCTTTTCAACGTATTGCTTATCGTCGAGTTTACCGTCGCGCAGTTTCGAGAGCAGATTTTGTATTTCTACGTTTCCACGCTGTGCAATGCGAAGCCAATCATTGTGTGTGACTCGAAGAACTTGAACCGGATTTCGACTGAGATAGTCAACATGAGGGAGTGAACTGCCCTTACGATAATCCAGACTAAAATCGAAGTCTTGCATGTAAGACCACCAGCGGGCAACTCTTGGTAATAATGTCTTCTTATTGGCAGTGGATTTAACGGCATTACAGTCCGTTATAATAACAAAATGAATTCCAAGGAGATACACACGAAAATGTTTCAACGAGTTGATGATGGCTAACGTTTCCAACTCGTAAGAGTGATATTTCGCTTCTATCGCTGTCGTTCTCTTACTGAAGTAACCTACCACTCCAACTTGACCATTACATCGTTGTATAAGGATGCCACCATAGCCGATAGCACTGGCATCTGTATGAAGCTCGATTGGGAGATCAGGATCGTATACGACCAGCAAAGGTTTTGAAGTCAGATGACGTATCACATATGATCGGGCTTCGTCTTGCTCTGCGCCCCACGCAAAAGGTTCGTTTTGTTTGGTCAATTTTGTAATACAAGCCGTTTTAGTGGCGAAATCAGGGATAAACTTCCGGAAATATCCCGCCAGACCCATAAACTGTCGGATTTGTGTTTGACTTTTCGGGGTAGGAGAATGAACAAGGGCTCGAACTTTTCGTGAGTCAGGACGAATTCCTTCGCCCGAAATTTCATGACCAAGATATAAGATGCTTGTTTGCAAGAATTTGCATTTTGACGTATTTAGAGAAAAACCGGCCACGCGGAGAGCCTCAAGCACCAATCGTAAAAGCTTAATACCTTCCTCAGGAGTCTCAGAAGGGATAAGTAAGTCATCGAAGAAGATAAGGGCAAAACTCAGATGTTCAATGGCCTTTTTAACTGCTTTTTGAAAAACAGTAGGAGCATTTGCTAGCCCGAAGGGCATCCGCAGATACTCAAACAAACCGTCGGGGGTGATGAATGCTGTTTTCTCGATTGACTCCTCCTCAATAGGGATCTGGTGGAACCCAGACGCCATGTCTAAAGACGTAAAGTATTTAGCCGTTCCCAGGCTGTCAAGCAGATCCTGGATTCGAGGAATCGGATAACGATTTTTAACAGTATGAGAATTTAATTCGCGATAGTCGACGCACAAACGTTTAGTGCCATCTTTTTTCTGTACTAAGATAACTGGACTGGCATAAGGTGATTGGCTTTCTCTAATGATGTTGTTTTGAAGCAACTCATCTAGAATTTTCTGGACATCAGCACGTTCGGCCATGGAAAGTCGTGTGGGAGGTCTATTTACGATGTGAGAATCGGTCAATCGAATTTGCAGAGTTGCTGTTTTTATTGGTGGAACCTTATAGCCAACGGTCATTAGGTCTGAGTACTCGTTTAATACTGTCACAATTTCATTGATGTATTGTGGCGGTGCAGTAATTAAGTCAGGCTCGATTGATGGGTTTTTAGTTACTTGAAATACACCTGAAGTATGTTTACGTAATATTCGAGTACCGGAATAATCGGTAACAGCTTGCAATTCAGGATCTCGATAAAGGTCACGACCTATAAGAACATCGAAATCTAAAGCTCCATCGGGAACAAGAAGAAAAGTCAATTTAGTTTTCACACCTGTTATCTCGACGTCTACTGTAAGTTTTTGACGAATTTCCAATTCGCCCTGAGCAATACCTTTTATTGTTGAGTAACAGGGTGTAATTATATTTTCGAACAAATGGCGAAATCGTTCTGAAATCAGCGACACATCGGCGCCCGTATCGATAAGAGCCTTAAATTTATGTCCCGCTACAAGCACGTTCGCCATCTCAGCAGATTCACCAGCTGCACAGAAATTTACTTTACGGCGCTCTTCGATAGTGTTCTTGGTAAAACAATTTTCAGACGAGTGCCCTGCTTTAGCGCAAAAAGAACAAACCTTACTATTACTACTAGTGGTAGTACTAGTCGCGGGTGGTTTTCCAAAAGATTGATTTTTCTTTATTCCGGAAGCATCTTGCGAAGGTAAGCGGCAATACTTCCGAATGTGGCCAAGATTTCCACAATTATGACAAAGGGGAGGACTGCGAGCATTTCTGGATTCACCTAAGTGCGGTCTCTTTGAGGGTCGCCTCTCAGAACATAATTCGGATTCGTCTCGCGCGCGTTTCGTAAAAGAGGACAAATACCCCAACAATTCTGGAACGGTTTTGCAGTCTCTGGACACAGCTGCATCGTGTAGCACTTTCTTTTACTTTTGATGTTAAATAAAAGACTTGATCTTAATTAATATGTATATTAATATGATGAGATAAATTTGTCAGGAATTACAAAGCGCCTGGGGCTATTGTGTTGGTCGCGACCGCGATTGGAACAATTCGCGATTAGGGTAACAACTCTCGATTCTGCCTCTAAACATCCGTTTTATAGAACACAATCATCCCACTACTAACTAATCCTTCTGCCAATCAGATTTACAAATTTACGAATTTTGAAACGTACTGGTCTTTTGTACTGGACTTCGCTTTCGTCGTTAGCCATAAACCCAGATCAGTCACGCTCAATCCTATTTATTGTTCCTGTTCCAAATCACCAAATGGCGACAACCAACGGTCTCGGCGCGACAAAAATATTGCAACAGTTTCGGCCTTTCCTGACTTTTTCTCGACCTCGAGAATCATGACCTATCCTAGTCACAACTTTACTACACACACTATGTTTCAACAAACTAATCCTTAGCAACTATAAACAATACAAGTAATACAACAACAAAATTAGTACATGGCTGCCATAATTCTAGCAATAAGTATACAGACAATAACAAAACATAACATAAAAACAAATCAAACATTATTATACGTTCTGCTTAAATCCTATCTTCTTTGAAGCACACGGGTCACACTCGCGCACTTTACTCTGCTTTTTTTTTTTTCACTCATCCACTTGGTTATCCTTAGGCACTAACTTCAGACGATCGACCGCAATGATGCCCTTATACAACTTAGCACTTTGTCTTTCGCCTCCGATGTCTTGAATTAGATAGCGATCCTTGTCCAACTTCTTAACCACCTCGTATGGTCCCCTGTATTTTGGAACCAACTTTTTACTTTGACCAGTGCTTGCTGCTTCACTCCGAACTAACACTAAATCATTTTCGTTGTAATTCGGTGCTTCTCTTCTATTTTTGTCGTAACGTGCCTTCATTACATCTTGATTTTTCTTCAACAATTCTTCCACATCAGCTTGTTGTTGTTCACTTCCAATTTCTGCATTCAATGCCAATATTTCTTGAGAAAGAGGATTCTCTGATAAGCCGAATCCTTTGTGTGTAAAAACGATTTCGTGTGGCGTCCGTCTTGTCACACGATGCACACTATTGTTTATTGCCCATTGCACTTGATAGAGTTTTTCATCCCAATCGTCACCTTCTAATTTGTCTGTCGACGAAGCCAAACACGTAGTGATTACGGTATTGACCCTCTCGACTTGCCCATTTGCCCGTGGCGTGCTCGTGGCTACCTTGACATGTTGTACCTCATTCTTCTTACAGAACTCTTCAAAATTATTTGACGTGAAAGCGGTCCCTCGATCACTAATTATTCTCAACGGTTTTCCAAAGCAAGACATAAATTCCGCCAAAAATTTAAGAACCGAAACCGATCCCGTGTCACGCGCAGCTTTCAACATTACGTATTTGCTGAATCCGTCGACTATAGAAATAATAAATTTATTCTTACTTCTCGTCGCAACGTAAGGTCCTATGTGATCAATATGTACACATTGAAAGGGTGCATTACCCTTGTCTAACGGGTGCAAAAACCCTGGTCTTTTTCCCACTGGTGTTTTATAGTACAAACAGTTAAGGCATCTGTTTATATATTTACCAACATATTCTCGCATCTTCGGAAAGTAATAACATTCTTTCAACTTACTCAGCGTCTTGTCGATTCCTAAATGCATCAACGACTTATGAGCTTCCATGACGAGTTCGCATCTCACATCCTTAGGAACGTAGAGCCTCCATATCCCTTTCTTTATCTTGTAAACACGCCCCTTGTACAATGTAAACTTTCCCTGTAATTCTGCGTCATCATCTTCCAGTCTCTTCTTCACGGCCAAGATTTCTTCATCATTTCTTTGCAGAGCTGCGATCCAATCGGTGTTTATAGTAATTCCCATCACAGGTAAGCCCACAAGTTCCACTTCTTCAGCTGCTTCCGATGGATTTCGACTCAAACTATCCGCGACCACATTACTTGTACCTTTATGATATTCGATACGATAATTGAATTCCGATAATCGCACAAACCACCGTCCGATTCGCGCACTCATGTTCCTTTTATTTGCAAGCAGTTTCAAACTGTTACAGTCCGTTCGAATGACGAATTCGACTCCCAATAAGTACACGCGAAACCTTTCTAACGCGCTCACGATCGCTAAAGCTTCCAACTCATACGAATGGTACTTTGATTCGTCCTTAGTAGTCTTTCTGCTGAAGTACGACACTGGATGGAGTTTACCGTCAGTCTGTTCTTGCAACAACACGGCACCAAATCCGATTGCACACGCGTCCGTATGTACCTCAGTCTTTGCACTTGGATTATACACTACTAAAATAGGTTTGCTCGTTAGACACAATTTAATTTTATCAAACGCCTCTTGTTGACTTTTTCCCCATTTGAACCGCGAATTTTTTTGCAAAAGTTCAGTCAAAGGGCTGATAATGATAGCAAAATTTTTCACGAACCTTCGAAAGAAACTCGCCAATCCCACAAAACTTCTTGTTGATCTAACGTCTGTAGGGGTTGGAAAATCCTTCACACTCTTCATTTTTCGAGCACCTGGAGCAATTCCAGCACTTGAGATTTGGAATCCCAAATATTCGATTTCGTTCATGAAGAAATAACACTTCTTTAAATTCAAAGTTAGTCCAGCATCACTCAATGCTTGAAGTACCTGTCCCAACTTTTCGATTCCATCGTTAATGGTTTCACTTGGTATTATTATATCGTCAATATATGCCATAGCAACGTCGTATCGCAAATTACCCAACACTAAATTTATCAACCGTTGAAAAATTGATGGGGCATTGCAGAGTCCAAACGGCATTCGTTTAAACTGGTAGTGTCCATCGGCAGTGATGAACGCTGTCTTCTCTCTTGAATCGGAACTCATTGGAACTTGATAATAACCGCTGCTCAAATCCAAACTTGTAAAATATTTCATTCCATGCATTCGATCCAATTGATCATCAATTAATGGAATAGGATAATGATCTTTTACTGTTTGTTTGTTGACGGCTCGATAGTCAATGCACATTCGCATATCACCTGTCTTTTTCTTCACCAACAAAACTGGGCTGGCAAAAGGTGAATTGCTATCTTCTATGATGTCTGCTTCTTTTAATTCTTGCACAATATTCTTCACTTGTTGTTTCTCGATATTAGCCATTCGATAAGGTCGATGGTATACTGGAGTATCATCTTTCAATATAATACTCATTTCGATTTCATTCGTTAAACCAATTTCTTTCATCTCTCGAGCAATTAGATGCTTCTGTTCATTCAGCAATTTCACAACATCTTCTGCTTGTTCCCGATTCAGATCTGTATTGATTTCTTCAAATGTCACTGGTTGCTCATTTAATTGTGGTCGTTGTCTTGGTGTTGGAACATCCATTTCACAAACTTCTCCTCTCGTGATGGTGTCACCTTCCTTAAATCTAAGTGTTTTGCCAGAAACATTTAGAACAGGTAAAACAGATTCTCCTTCTTCATCTGTGGTTATTAAACATCTGGGAATAACTTGTCCTTTTTCCCGCATTCCTCCTTCAACACATAGGGTAGTGTTTTTGAAAGAAGACAATATGTTTAAATGTCCAAGAGAATTGTCTGGAATCAGCGCTGACTCACAAGTAGAAATCTTCGACTTCTTCAATTCTTCACACTTAATATCCATTAGTTCCGAAATGTCTGTGTTGATCTTCAATTCATTGCTGGTGCTCAAGATGAACACATGACTTTGTTCAGTGTAGGGGTGACCTACCAACACAGGTACCAATTGACTCTCGTTTGGAACCACATGTGCTTTGACCTTTGCAGACACTCCGTCTATTGTTAGATTTACGGTGACTAGACCCATTGGTTTTACGACTCCCTGACCATACCCAACTAAAGGTTCTAGGTCAGTCTCGTAATACGCGAGACCCATTTCTTCTAATATGTCATGACGAATGGCAACACAGCTGCTGCCTAGGTCAACGTAACATTTCGTAGGCTTTCCATTGATGAATGCATCCTTAAAGTACTTGCCATGAGTGTCATTTCCAATTTGCAAAACTGCAGGATTTCCGTTACTAGAACTGCTAACTACAGCCTGCTCGGTTTTCTGCCTTCCACAGTCTCTTGCATAATGACCTTTCTTCTGACATTTAAAACAAACAATCTCTCTGTGGCACTTTGCCGCGATAATTCAAAAACTACCGCCGAACCCCTTATCTCCACCGGCAGGAGATAAGGGCTGAAACAAGAGACGCTCTCTTGCAATTCGGTCGCGCTCCCGACAACACGTAAATCTATTAAATAAATAGCCATCTGTTAAGTTTTTGTAAAATAAATCATCGTTAATCATTGTGCAAAACGATATTTGTGGAACTCCCCACAAATTTTGGTGACCCCGACGTGATTTACTGAGGAATTTTACGAAAATTATGGCGGAGGAACAAGAAAAACCACGTGTCGCCATCGACGCCGTCAGCGTCAAGGTACCACCCTTCTGGCCTCAAGACCCTTCGCTATGGTTCATCCACCTAGAGGGGCAGTTCGAATTAGGCGGAATTAAAGAAGACAGGACGAAATACTCCTACGTAGTCGGCAACTTGGAGCCAAAATTCATGAGCGAGGTAAAGGACATCTTACTCAATCCTCCATCGTCCGGCCGCTACGACAAAATAAAAGCAGAATTTATTCGCCGTTTGTCGACCTCGCAAGAGCAAAAGACCCGTCGTCTGCTCGAAAGGGAGGAAATCGGAGACCGTACGCCGTCACAATTTCTGCGGCACCTGAGAGACCTCGCAGGAGCCGTTGTACCGGACGAATTTCTCCGTACGCTCTGGTTAGCGCGCTTGCCAGCCAACATGCAAGCCATCCTCACGACGCAAGCAAACAACCCCTTAGACGACGCAGCCGTACTCGCCGACAAGGTACATGAGACGACGTTCGCTGCCCACACTTCCATCGCCGCCACCACAGCACGAACATTTTCAACAGATTCGCAAGAGGACGCAATGGGCACGCTGCTCCAACGCATGGAGGAAATGGGCCGCGAAATCGCATCGCTCAAAGCGACCGCCCATAATCCTCATCAACGTGCTCGCTCAAGGAGCCGAAGCAGGCCCAGGAACGGTCAATGTTGGTACCATACCAATTTTGGTGCCAAAGCAAAAAAATGCACAGCGCCCTGCTCTTTCCCAAAAAACGAAACAACCAGCCAATAACCGCGGCCATTGGCTGGGATGTCCCGAAGTGCCGTTTGTTCTTAACTGACAGAGACAGTAAAATGCAAATGCTGATAGACACTGGTGCAGACGTGAGTGTTTTGCCGCTGAAATTAGTGCAAGGAAGACGCTCCAAAACTAATTTCAGTTTGTTCGCCGTGAACGGTACGCAGTTCGCTACGTACGGTCAGGTAACGCTTACCCTTAATTTAGGTTTAAGACGCGCTTTCACGTGGAACTTCATCGTGGTTGATTTAGACTACGCAATCGTTGGCGCAGACTTCCTTCATCACTTTAACTTGTTAGTGGACCTACGAAACAGACGTTTAATCGACCCCCTAACAAACGTGCATACAAACGGTATTGTGCGCGAAGTCGACGTGCCGACGATAAAGACCATAGTGAGTGACGAGCAGGACGATTACAAACAGTTACTATCGCGCTACGCCGTCATCACGCAACCACCAACAATACACAAAGTAGTCAAACACAACACGGTCCACCACATTAAAACGACCGAAGGCCCACCAGTCACAAGCAGACCAAGACGCCTCGCACCCGCCCGATACCAAGCAGCAAAGAAGGAGTTTGACGCACTCATCAAAGAAGGCATCGTTAGACCTTCCAAAAGCAATTGGTCCTCACCGCTTCATCTTGTTTCCAAGAAAGATGGCAATTTACGTCCTTGTGGCGACTACAGAGGACTAAACGCTCGAACGGTTCCAGACCAATACCCAGTCCCCCACATCGAGGACTTCACACAGGCACTGCACGGAACGAACATCTTTTCCACATTGGACTTGGTGAAGGCGTATCATCAAATTCCCGTAAACAACGAGGACATTTCCAAAACGGCAATCACAACACCATTCGGACTCTTCGAATATCCGTTTATGTCGTTCGGACTGCGAAATGCCGCCCAAACATTTCAACGATTCATCGATGAGGTAACTCGAGGACTCAACTTCTGTTTTGCCTATATTGATGACATCCTCGTCGTGTCTAAAAACAAACATGAACATTTACAACATCTGGAAACCCTCTTCAAAAGATTTGTTGAGTACGGAGTTGTCGTAAATGCTGCAAAATGTAAATTTGGTCAGTCAAGCGTCACATTCCTTGGTTACCAAATTTCTTCAGAAGGAAGCAAACCTCCTTCCGATCGAGTTAAGGCCATTGAAAATTTTCCCAAGCCAACAACCATAAAAGAACTTCGACGTTTTCTTGGTATGATCAACTTCTACCGACGTTTCATACCTAGAGCAGCAGAAATTCAAGCGCCATTAACCAATCTGCTCGGAGGACCCAAGACTTCTGACAAAGAAAAAATCATCTGGACCGAAAAAACAGACGGAGCTTTCCAAGCAACCAAAAAGTCACTCGCTGACGCGACGATGTTGGTTCACCCAGACCCCAATGCGCAACTCAGCATGATGGTGGACGCTTCAGACATCGCCATCGGCGCAGTGCTGCAACAATTCAATCATGGAGAGTGGCAACCATTAAGCTTCTACACCCAAAAACTCACCAATGCCCAGAAGAAATACAGCGCCTACGACCGCGAACTTCTGGCTGCATATGCAGGAGTCAAACGATTCCGACATTACGTGGAAGGCCACCACATAATCATCTTCACAGACCACAAACCCCTCGTCTACAGCTTTAATCAAAAACCAGACAAGGCATCTCCGAGACAATTCCGATATCTTGACTACATCGGCCAATTCACAAACGACATTCAACACATCTCGGGCAAGGATAACATCCCAGCTGATGCACTCTCGCGTGTAGAGGTCATCAACTCAATCACCCTGGCGCCCTCGTGGATTAAAAATCTGCCAATGCAGCAAGAAGTCGACAGCGAATTGTCACAGCTACGACAAGCCTCAGACACAGGTACTAAAATAAAAAAGTTGTTCTTTCCAGAAACAAAAACCTACATCTACTGCGACACCTCATCTGAGATGTTACGACCCTACTTACCCAACCAGTTCAGGAAGCCAGCATTTGATAAATTGCATAATTTATCGCATCCGGGCATTGAAGCTTCCACCAAGTTGGTCAAGCAGCGCTACATGTGGCCAGGCATGGACAAAGACTGCCGCACATGGGCCAAAGCTTGCATCGCCTGCCAGCAATCAAAAATCAGCCGGCACACTTCAACACCCCTCGGAAATTTCCAGGAACCATCTTCACGATTTAAGCACATCCACATCGACCTTGTTGGACCACTTCCCATGTCGCAAGGTTACCAGTATTGCTTCACATGCATAGACAGAGCCACGCGATGGCCTGAAGCAGTACCCATCAACGACATTTCGGCAGAATGCATAGCCAAAACGCTGTTAACAACCTGGATATCAAGATTCGGCATTCCCAAAACAATAACATCTGACAGAGGTCGACAATTCGAGTCTGACCTGTTCAGATGTATCACCCGATATTTAGGTTGTGAACACATCAAAACAACACCCTACCACCCGCAGTCAAATGGCATGGTTGAACGTCTGCATCGACAGTTGAAAACAGCCATCAAGTGTCACGACACTGAAAACTGGGTGGACTGCTTGCCATTCGTTCTTTTAGGCGTTCGTACAGCTCTCAAAACCGACCTAAAAACATCATCAGCCGAACTCGTGTACGGTGAACAACTCAGTTTACCAGGAGAATTCTTCCAAGGACCTCAGCAAGAATTGACATCCAACTTCGTGGATCAACTGCGCCAAAAAACCCAAGAGCACATCGCAATCACACCGCGACGTCATGGCCTTCGAAAAGTGTTTGTACCCCAAGCACTACAAACAGCCACACACGTCTTCGTGCGACGAGAAGGAATCTCCAAATCTCTGCAGCGCCCTTACGATGGACCTTTCCCCGTAATCAAGAGGGGAGAAAAAACTTTCCTCTTGGAGAAAAACGGACGACACCAAAACATCAACTTGGACAGAATAAAGCCTGCCTTTATCCTCCAAGATGAAAACACCGACAATGGCGGTAACACTGGTACCGCTGTCAAAATTCAATCTTCTCACCCAGATGACAACACCAGCCTGGAACCCACACCACCACCAATACAAGGAGAAAAACACTCCTCAAAAGGAAGGACGATTCGTCGTCCAGTCCGATTTGACGAATAACGTTGTCACTGGAGGGGGAGTACTGTGGCACTTTGCCGCGATAATTCAAAAACTACCGCCGAACCCCTTATCTCCACCGGCAGGAGATAAGGGCTGAAACAAGAGACGCTCTCTTGCAATTCGGTCGCGCTCCCGACAACACGTAAATCTATTAAATAAATAGCCATCTGTTAAGTTTTTGTAAAATAAATCATCGTTAATCATTGTGCAAAACGATATTTGTGGAACTCCCCACACTCTCTAGTTCTATTTTTATTTCTGCCATCATTTGCGGCGCTCATTTTTTGATTATTTTGGTAATTCTCAGAATTCTTTTTCTGATTAGTACCACCATTAAAATCTTTCCAAGATGACTTTTCTTTAAATCTATCATTTATGTAAGTACTTGCGGCTTTGATGTCTGGTAGCAATTCGTACGGCTTCTTGTACCGACTTAATGGTCCAAGATGATCCCTGAACTTGAAGTTGTTTAATCCATGTACGATCCATTCGATTGCTTCTTTTTCGCTCATCTTAGCCCTGTTGCACTTTGCAAGCTTCTCGTAGAAATATTCTACTATATCCTGGTTTGATGTTCTCTTGTAATTTTGCGCTTCAAGCCTCACTATCACTTCACTCTCGTCGCACGGAAAATTTTCGCGTAACAATTTGCACCAATCTTGCCAATTTCGCACTTTTCTCGGCAAACTGTCCCGCCACGATTTCGCGACACCGCACAACTTCGATAACGCGAAATGTCTCATGGAGATATCGTCCCAGTCATATATCTCGCCATGTTCTTCAATTTTGTCGATCCATTGACTTATTGAGAGGTTACCCTTGACAGGATCAAAATCTGGTAAAACTTCGTGCACGTTGCGGAAATAACGAGGCTCCCTCACATTTCCATTTTCTTCAATTGTCGGATTTTCTTCGCCACCATCTGCCATTTTGTTACAAGTACCGGCAACTTTTTTTGCTCTTATAACAAACTTGCGACAACGTCGTACAGCTCCAACTGCTCGTTTCGCACACTGACAGATATCCTCTTGGCACACCTATCCGACACTAAACTTCTTCACACGATTCTTTCCATTACTGATCCACGCCGACACGCACAATTAGAATCCCGCTTCTGATAAACTGTAGCACTTTCTTTTACTTTTGATGTTAAATAAAAGACTTGATCTTAATTAATATGTATATTAATATGATGAGATAAATTTGTCAGGAATTACAAAGCGCCTGGGGCTATTGTGTTGGTCGCGACCGCGATTGGAACAATTCGCGATTAGGGTAACAACTCTCGATTCTGCCTCTAAACATCCGTTTTATAGAACACAATCATCCCACTACTAACTAATCCTTCTGCCAATCAGATTTACAAATTTACGAATTTTGAAACGTACTGGTCTTTTGTACTGGACTTCGCTTTCGTCGTTAGCCATAAACCCAGATCAGTCACGCTCAATCCTATTTATTGTTCCTGTTCCAAATCACCAAATGGCGACAACCAACGGTCTCGGCGCGACAAAAATATTGCAACAATCGCGTACATGATTTTCTCTGATACCGTAAACAATTTAAAGCGTCGGAAAACTCTCGCTTAAAGGTGGCCCATTCGTCGAGCATTTCCAACTAGATAACGCCCAACTCTCACCAACACCTCAATGTCTGACCACGAGAGCTCGTTCTTAATGGTCTCCACCTGCTGCAACCATTTGCCGGCATCGTCGGCCTCGGGGTGGAAGATCGGCAAATCCACTTGGTCTGGTGCAGCCCTGGACGATTCTAGGCCTTCACGAACTCCTTCAGCTGGACGCCTACGTTCGACGGGTCGGGTTCGCCGGGTACTCCATCCATTGTGGCACTCTGGCACTTAAACTTTTCACACAGTCACTTTCTGTGGATTTGGGCACAATCCCGCTTCTGATGTTAGCCACAAATCAAAAATAGTGTCACAAATGAGTATAAAAATAACAATCGCGGCCGTGAGACCCAAGCAGCTCTGGTTTTCTCCGTCTCCAGACGCTGACTCGCGGCGACGAGTTCCAAATCGGCAATTCAGCAGTCTAGCAGTTCCGTGAAGTGGTCTTAAATTTCAATACTGCTTACAATATATTAAACTTTATCGCTTAAAGATAACATTAATGTTATGAAATGACCATAATTGTTTATAATAAATACCAGACAAATCAAAATTCCGAACTTTCAGGCATTTCTGCTCCTGCAAATATCTCAAGCAGTTTCAGCGGTCACCTCGATTACACGCAAACAAAAGATAGTGTCAAAAATGCTTGACACTCCATTTCAATGACTTAAAAATCAACAAAAATTAAGGCAAACGAATAAACTAAACATACAATCTTATAGAGCAAGAATTCCTCTTCCAAATAACATATGACATAACGCCAAAACAATTAATTTCCGCGCGTAGTTTTAAAGTTAAAAAAAACTTATTAAAATTATTATCGTTGATCCCATTGTAATATTGTGCCGGTGTTTTCTATATTTTCGAGAATTTCAGCATACCGCACTTGTGCCCAGGGGCCTTCTTCTCAGGTAGAAACAATAAAGCCCTTTGTCAGCCACTCTACCAATGAAATGGGACAGATTGTGGTAAGGCGGGTACAACCAATAATTCACAAAAAATTACGCAGAGGGCGCAATTATCAGCACCAGAATTTGTAGATTTTCGACTTTGTAGAGCTTTCGCCGCCACTTGATTACAGAAAATCTATCCAACTAATTTCAAATTTTTTTTTGTTTTCTACAGACAAAATATGAATCTATGTTTCTGTGGGAGCGGAATTTCCAAATTATATCTGGTAGAGCTAGGAAATACATCCAAAGTTAGTGATTTTTCTTGATAGCAAAAAGGGTGAAATTTTTCAAAATTTAAAAAAACTAGCTCCAACGAAACATGAATTGAACATTAATTAATGCATGTCAAAAATTTGAAAAAAATCTATTGATAAATGACGCTGTAAAAGTCTTTCTCCCGAGCTGTGTTTTTGGTATGTTTTCGACCAGTGTAAATATCCCCTTAAGTGAAAAGTGAGGCAAATTGAATCTGCGTCGGAACCTAATGAGTTTGCGCACTAAAGTTTTACAAAGGCGGTTGCTTAAATTTAACAAGATGGCTGAAGCTGTATGAAACCGTTATGGAACTATTAAAAAAAATTAAACCGTTAAAACTGAAAAAAATTGATAACTGTCCACTTACACCTTGAAAAGGCCCTAATAAAACAGTAAAATCTAAAAATACGCCCAAATACTCAAAACACACGGCGTTCAAAATTATAAATTCTTGTAAAATTCCGTCCAACATTACAGATTCCTGAAAAAATACAATAAAAGAGCCATGCGACTGCTGCACACGTAACGGCAAACACCTGCACTACTTCAAAATTGATCAAATGCGCATGTGTATCAGGTTCCGACTCCATTTTGGAGGGCACGGTAATGGTTACAAAAATTTCTGGCGCATCCCAATGTTGTGCTTATCCATATTATATAGAGGTCAGTGCTATGATCACAACTTAGTCGTTGTCTTATCTCTCTTGTCTATGGTCGTGTTTCCCCAAAGTTTCTGTGAGTAAAATGTCGTTTATCCAAGCAAAATGCCTTATTTGTGGGTATTCCGAGGACAAAGTTGACAAAATGCATTATTTTCCCTCTGCCTTTGACAAGTAAGTTATTTATTTTTACATATTAAGTAGTGTTGTTTTAATAGCAGACTAAACGTATTAAAATTATGATTTTGTAGATCAAAAGTATGGCAAGAAGCATGGGCATCAAGTTTTCTGGGGAGACACTTCGTAATTTTGGAATTTGTTGTCGGCATTTCACTACCGAGAGCTACAGGAACCTCTCAAGACGCACACTGCGACCTGATGTGGTTCCAACACTGTTTTCGATGGCCCCATCAGTAAGTACTGTAGAAGCTGGTAATGGTAGAGGTGAAGGTGAAGCAATTCTGGTGGCAGAGACGGGTAAAGTTATTTAGTCCAGACCAGAGACATCGAGACTTATTTTTTAGCACATGCTAATTATCATTTGTTTCTGTGTAGAAGTAAATCCCATGTCCATGTCCTAAGTCCCAGAACATCGCCATTTGCAAGTAGAAGGTAACCTCACTCCAGACATATTTTTGCAAATACTAATTATCGTTTGTTTCTGTGTAGAAGTAAATCCAATGGCGAGCACGTTAAGAGCCCAGGAACTACCCAAATTGCCAAAACAAGAGAGACAACTTAGAGCAACTAATTAAAGGTGTATATCGAGTCGAAATTCCGTGGTGGTGCAAGAGGAGAAACGCCAACTTCAAAACCGAGAAGCTGCAGCAGAGAACCCTCAAAAAAACATCAAAACAAAAGAAAGTTCTTAAATTTGTTTATCTATACTCTATACTAATATTATAAATGTTAATGTTTGGATGTTTGTTGCTCAATCACGGCTGAACGGATCTGGATGAAATTTGGCACAAAGATAGATTATAGTCTGGAATAGCACATAGGCTACTAATTATTTGGAAAAATGTTCCCGTGGGGTAGATTTTATCGTTTTTTATAGAGTACTTTTCAAGCCATCACTAGATGGTGGTGATGGTCGCAAGCTGTCATAAATTATTCTTAGGTCAGTTATAATTTGTTTGAATTGTTATTATTTGGAGGTTTTTGAAATGCCCGGAAAATACAAATCTAATCTTTCACAGCCCAAGTAGCATCAAAGTAAGAAAAACTTATGCCGCCACTTTGACTAAGTGGCTGCCACATGATTACCACTAAATCTACAACTTTACAGTAAGAATAACTTTCCTTTATACAAAAATAGTGGCAAAAACGTGAATTTCACTGTTATTAATCACTACATAGTGGATCACTTTGTAGTGGAACTTAAGGTGTTTGAAACGTTCTGGTTACTATCTAAAATCACCTTAAAGTGTTTGTAACTTTATGGTGAAAAATGACAGTGGCGGTAACCATATCAAGCCACTAAAATATAACTTAGAAGTGGCGACAGATTTTTAAGTGGTAATTATAGTGTCGTCCACGTTTTGGCCACCTCTATAAAACCTTTAAAGTGGCAGACATTTTTAGTGGCAACTAATGATTGTGGCCACGTTTATGCCACTATTGCGCCACGTATAGAAGTGATTTCCACTTTAAATACGTAAAAACCACTTTAAAGTTATATTCTAAAAGGTAGCCATCCCAAGTAGCATTTTTAGTGGGCGCCACGTAACAGCCACTACCGTTACCACTTTAAAGTTTTTATCACTAGTGGTTGCCACGTAATAAGAACGGTTCTATTCCGTGGCTACCACTAAAATGGGGAACATTTTTTGCGTGGCTGCCACGTGGTAGCCCCTATACAGTTACGTTCCAGCCACTTGACCACCACGTGGCAAAAAGGTGGGCGCCAAGTGGCAGCCACCTAAAAGCCACTAAGATTGATTTTGTTTCTTCTACATCGCTCGGTCTCTCTCCTTCAACTTATTTCTCTTAACAAATAATATATGCATCTCCTTTCTACGTTTTCATTGACTCGAAACTGCATTCTTACTAAGTCGCCATAAAGATATTCTTACTTGCAAATAAATAGGCAAGTATTATTAACTTATGGCAGCACCCTAGATGGTATAAACTCAAAACGATATCAAATTTACTGTCAAAAATAGGTGTTGCACTTCGAAATATCAGCATCCCCTTTGCAATATCTGATTATTTAAACAAATTAACAAAAAACTTTGGATCGCAATTTTCAAAATATTTATCTCCAAATGCCACAAACAATTTATTAATTAATTATCCTTGGTCAGCTAAAACCAAAAACCAATAATTACACAATAATAATGTACTACTGTGAAGAAATTATAATTTTTTGAATGGTCTGCTCAACTTTTGTGATAATGGCGGCATTACTACTGTTCTTAAATATGGCTACCTTTTAGAATATAACTTTAAAGTGGTTTTTACCTATTTAAAGTGAAAATCACTTCTATACGTGGCGCAATAGTGGCATAAACGTGGCCACAATCATTAGTTGCCACTAAAAATGTCTGCCACTTTAAAGGTTTTATAGAGGTGGCCAAAACGTGGACGACACTGTAATTACCACTTTAAATCTGTCGCCACTTCTAAGTTATATTTTAGTGGCTTGATATGGTTACCGCCACTGTCATTTTTCACCATAAAGTTATAAACACTTTAAGGTGGTTTCAGATAGTAACCAGAACGTTTCAAACACCTTAAGTTCCACTACAAAGTGATCCACTATGTAGTGATTAATAACAGTGAAATTCACGTTTTTGCCACTATTTTTGTATAAAGGAAAGTTATTCTTACTGTAAAGTTGTAGATTTAGTGGTAATCATGTGGCAGCCACTTAGTCAAAGTGGCGGCATAAGTTTTTCTTACTTTGATGCTACTTGGGATATTTAAGAACAGTAGTAATGCCGCCATTATCACAAAAGTTGAGCAGACCATTCAAAAAATTATAATTTCTTCACAGTACTACATTATTATTGTGTAATTATTGGTTTTTGGAGATTTTGGATTTTGGAGATAAATATTTTGAAAATTGCGATCCAATGTTTTTTGTTAATTTGTTTAAATAATCAGATATTGCGAAGGGGATGCTGATATTTCGAAGTGCAACACCTATTTTTGACAGTAAACTTGATATCGTTCTGAGTTTATACCATCTAGGGTGCTGCCTTAAGTTAATAATACTTGCCTATTTATTTGCAAGTAAGAATATCTTTATGGTGACTTAGTAAGAATGCAGTTTCGAGTCAATGAAAACGTAGAAAGGAGATGCATATATTATTTGTTAAGAGAAATAAGTTGAAGGAGAGAGACCGAGCGATGTAGAAGAAACAAAATCAATCTTAGTGGCTTTTAGGTGGCTGCCACTTGGCGCCCACCTTTTTGCCACGTGGTGGTCAAGTGGCTGGAACGTAACTGTATAGGGGCTACCACGTGGCAGCCACGCAAACAATGTTCCCCATTTTAGTGGTAGCCACGGAATAGAACCGTTTTTATTACGTGGCAACCACTAGTGATAAAAACTTTAAAGTGGTAACGGTAGTGGCTGTTACGTGGCGCCCACTAAAAATGCTACTTGGGAGAGGAGTAATAAAGCTCAGGCTATGAAGGTAGCTAGAAGTCGAGGGACGACTCCTGAAGTAGAGCTTAGAAGAATTGAGTAAGCGGAGCGAAACGTCGGAGCAGTCAGAAATGAGGCGAATATAGCACTCTGAATATACAGAACTGTATTGGAATAAATCTATACGAAAGTTTGGATGTGTGTTACTCAATCACGCCAGAACGAACCTGCATTAAATTTGGCACAGAGATAGATTGTAGTCTGGAGTAGCACATAAGCTAGTATTTATCACGGAAACATGTTCCCGTGGGATAGATGTTTTTGTTATTCATAGAGCAAGGGATCGTATCGGTAGCATTTCAAGCCATCACTAAATGGCGGTGATGGTCGCAAGCTGTCATCTATATCACAGAGTACTCCAGATGACTGACTTCATAGGGCGATTTTGTCCGGAACTATCTATTTTTTACACTTTGAAACTAGGCGCATGACATCTTTGTCACAGATACCATAAGCAAATGTAGAGGCGCTGTAGTCGCTGCTAATACTTTTTACGACCGTATTATGTATTATCATAACTTGATTTTTATACAATTGTTTGTTTGTATGACGTGTAAATAATGAAGGAATATTTTATGATTTATTCTACAAAACAATTTTTACATTAGTTTTGTAGAATAAATCATAAAATATTCAAAATATAATAGCATTTTTGTACCTATAAAGAGAGGAGAGAATATTTAAATTTGCCGCAAAATTGCCGAAAACTTACAAAATTTGAAGGTCGTTAAAGGTCATTCCGCCAAAATATTTGCATTGAGTCAGTCATCTGGAGTAATCTGTGTCTATACTTTATTTATTATGATCAGGCCGTAATTTCTCAAACATACACATCAAAATTTCCACGCGAACGAAGTCGCGGGCAAAGGCTAGTAAATTATATTTAATATTTTAAGCGTCCCGCTCATTTAACTCGCAGCGCCTCTACCTCTACCTTTAGTAGAGTACAGTCGACCAGTTCTTCACTGGAGATTAAATTCTATCGAGTACTTGCACGTCTCCCTTGTCTCTGCTACCATTATGTTTATGAGAGCGATGTACACATGTCCTGGCACTTATAATAAACAATTTAAATAAAATTGGTCCGTTTTATTTTGATGGAAAATTTTAGACAGTTCTTGTCATTTGACATTTGTCAAATCTATATGTTTATGTTTTCTATGATTTCTACAGTGGAAAGCCGATAAATTCCATGGCCAACTCAGCCTCGCACGTTATTTAAGCGAGTGAATCACAGAGCGGAGTTGGCCGGGATTAGCAACAAAAAACTGTCACACCTCCGAAGACTATTTGAATACAAAAGTGACACATGACCTTGATATGACCTTTCCGCATTTTCCATAAGTAATAAATAAAATCAGGTGTAATTCAATCGTGCAGGCATTTAGGACAACTAATAATGATTGACAGTTATTTGTTTCTAATCCCGGCCAACTCCGCTCTGTGATTCACTCGTTTACTTACTACTTGTGGGGAGTTCCACAAATATCGTTTTGCACAATGATTAACGATGATTTATTTTACAAAAACTTGATTGCTATTTATTTAATAGATTTACGTGTTGTCGGGAGCGCGACCGAATTGCAAGAGAGCGTCTCTTGTTTCAGCCCTTATATCCTGCCGGTGGAGATAAGGGGTTCGGCGGTAGTTTTTGAATTATCGCGGCAAAGTGCCACACTACTTATAACATAAATATTTAAATTTATTAAAAACTAACGTGCATTCAACAAAAAAACGAGGCTGCGTTGGCCATGGAATTTATCGGCTTTCCAGTGTAGAAACCACAAATGACAAGAACAGGGGGGTGAAAGAAAGATAGCCAGATTAAGTTTCGATCGAGACTAGCGACACCTGATCCTAGTGGGCATAAGTTTTAAGTCAGTTGATATAATTTTGACCGCTAGATGACGGCTTATTAAAAAATTTAGTAGGCTCCGGGCACAATTGAAATCTGCTTTTTCCACTTTTAATTTTAGCTCCGATTTTAGTGTGCATTGCTTGAATTTTTATATTCAGACAATAAAGTGAAGTGATCTGCTGCCATGGAGGAACGAGTAAGAAAATGCTATTATGCTTATTAATACATTTTATTGGGGTAATTTCTAGACGCTCCTTTCCAAGAGACGATAATAAAAGGCGTGTATGGTTGGAAATAATTAACAATCCCAAATTACGTAATTTAAATTATGACAATTTAAAAAGCTTTTCGATGTGCAATGTGCACTTTGCCGAAATATGCTTCTTAAAGATGAAATTGAAAAAATACGCACTTCCTACAAGAAGATTACCGGGTAAACGATTAAAATTTAATTCAACAACTTACATTATTTACAATACTACATAATTAGGTATTTATCGGGAGTCAGAAAATTGTTTTTTGCTACTGGCGACGACTCCCAAGGCAAAACTAGAAGCACTAGAAAAATTGAAAGGTATTTATTTTGTAGAAGTAATGATAAAGTTCGAGAACACTACACCTAGCCCATTGAGATTAGATGAGGAACAATTTTTTACAGTGAAAGCCTCTCCTAGGACATACAGCAGAAGGTTAATTATTGTATTGGAGTTATCAGGTATTATATTGTCGATAATCTTATTATTTGTTATATTTTTGTGTTACAATATAATTTTACTTGAAAAATTGCGTTTTTATAGTACAACTAGCCTTTGCCCGCGACTTCGGTCGCGTGGAAATATTGATGTGTATGTTTGTGAAATTAGGGCCTGATCATAATAAATAAAGTATAGATGACAGCTTGCGACCATCACCGCCATCTCGTGACAGCTTGAAATGCTACCGATACGATCCCTTGCTCTATGAATAACAAAAACATCTGTTGCGACCGATGGCAACTGAATTCGCTCGATGAAATGTCGATCGTTTGTGGTCTAATAAATGGATCGCTGGTTGTTTTAAAACTTTTAATACTAAAGTTAAGAACTAAAACATAAAATTCTTGTAACGACTAACATGCACGTGTGTATATCAACAACAACAACCGAATGAATGTCGGTAATGGCGCTCTCTACATGAGGCGTTATCGGCAGCACAGTCCCGTTCATCAGGCAACCAGACACACACACTCGTCTAACTCAACATAGCGCCCAACGTTGAAACGCTTGCCTTGAGTTTCAAGAACCCGTGAATGGCACAAATGTCATAGCAATAGCACATTTATTGAGTCGATTTCTCCTCGATTGGCAGCACACAAAGCCTCTGGACAGCTCGCTTTACTTCTCCACCGGCTGTTTTGACGGTAGCGACCCTGATGATTCCATCGTCTCCGGGGTGTAGTTCTCGGATCCGTCCCAACTTCCACGATGTGGGTGGAGTGTTGTCGTCCGCCAAGATCACCAACGTTCCAACCTTCAGTACTTGGTCGTCTGACTCGCTCCACTTGGCTCGCCGTTGCAGAGTCAGCAAGTAGTCCCTTTTCCATCTTTGCCAGAATAGTTGCACCTTCTGTTGTATTAATGCATAACGATCTAGTCGATTGAGGGCAATGTCCGTCAAGTCTGTTTGGGGGAAGGAGGTAAGGGCGTTTCCAATGAGAAAATGGCCGGGAGTGAGTGCTTCTAGATCAAACGGATCTTGGGTGAGAGGTATTAGGGGTCGTGAATTCATAATCGCCTCCACTTGTGCAAAAAGAGTGGAAAGCTCCTCGAATGTGATATTAGTATTAGTCGATGTTATGATTCGTGTTAAGTGATATTTTGCTCGCTTCACCGCCGCTTCCCACAAGCCTCCGTGATGCGGTGAACGTGGTGGTATAAATTTCCAATCAATGTGATTTTGCAAGAAAAATTCTGCGAACTCACCCTTGTCGACCAATACATCAAACGACCGATATGCACGCTTTAATTCGTTGCTCGCACCGGTAAAGTTCGTGCCATTATCGGAATACATGCATTTTGGAAGGCCACGTCGCGAGACAAATCGTTTGAAGGCGCTTATGAAAGAAGCAGTACTTAAATCGCTGGCTACCTCTAGGTGCACAGCCTTTGTTGTGAAGCATATGAATATGCACAAGTATGATTTTATAATAGCTCTGTTACGCAGCTTTCCGTCCTTGACTAAATATGGACCGGCAAGATCTACCCCTGATATATAAAAGGGACGATTTTGAGTTACTCGATTGGATGGAAGGGCTCCCATCTTACGTATAATTTTTGTTGGATTAACCTTGAAACACGTTACACATCGTCGCAGTACGCCGCGAATAGAGGATCGCGATCTTAAAATCCAGTAACGTTCGCGGATTGACGTTAAAAGGGTTTGAAAGCCCGCATGCAAATGTCGATGATGTTCGTGTTTAATTATTAACGTGGTCAAAACATGGTTCGGATCTAAAATAATTTGATGTTTCATCTCGTATGGTAAATCGCTTTTGGTCAGTCTACCTCCGACTCTGATCAAGCCATTCGCATCGATGAAGGGATCTAGCGAGCTCAATCTTGACTTGCGAAACGACTTAATGTCTTGAGCGAATGATTGCGATTGGGAAAGTTTTAATAGCCGTGTTGCGGCATCTTCAATTTCCGCTGTAGTGATAGGTCCGTTGGCATGTTTAGTTCGCTTTGAAACCTTGAAGACAAATCTGAGACAAAGAACCGTGACTCTTAATAAGCGATACAAATTCGAATACCTTTTAAAAATGTCAAAATCTTCCGTGACACTTGTCATGGCTACTTGAACGTTGCGTTTTTCTGGCGTCTCGTTATCGATACACATTGAGACGAATTTATTCGGATAGTTACTTGATTCTAGCCGTAGCCAGTCTGGGCCCTGCCACCAGAGATCGCAACTTGCTAATTGGCTTGGCAGTATACCGCGAGATGCAATGTCAGCAGGGTTTTGTTTAGTCGGAACGTGCCCCCAAAAACTTGTTTCGGTGTTACCTTGGATTTCAGACACGCGGTTTGCTACAAAAACCTTCCAAGTGGTTGGAGGAGCGGCAATCCATGATATGACTATTTGGCTGTCCGTCCATAAATAAACCTTATCACAAATTATGCTTAACGATTCCTTGACCTTAGTGTACAATTGAGAGAGCAGCACCGCTCCACAAAGTTCTAACCTTGGTAAGGTTATAAGTTTGATAGGTTTGTTTGGATCGGATCGCCAAACTATACGTTGGAGATCGCGCTGAGATTCGGTTACATATATTTGACGATACATTTTTTCCGCGTCACCCGTGATGACGTAGTTGTGGGTTCTAAAGCGTATAATAATAGACAATAGATCGTCTTGAATCGTCGGCCCTACTTTCAGGATATCGGTAAGAGCTACGCCACTGGACGATTTACACGACGCATCGAAAACGACGCGCAGCTTAGTCGTAGAGCTGGTTTCCTTTATTACTCCATGATGAGGTATGTAATATGTGGGCCTGATTGTACTGAATATTTCGTCATCGTTTAATTTCGTCATGTGTTTCAAAGATTCGTATTCCGTCATGAAGTCGATATATCTTTCCTTGAATTTAGGATTTCTTCTAAATTTTTGCTCGATCGACTGAAGCCGCTGTTCGGCGTGGTGTAACGATTCACCTAAAGGAGGTGCATCCATGTGCATCGGTAAATTGACACTGAATCGTCCGTCATGACATCGTTTGGTGGTGTTTTTAAACAATCGCTCACATTCTTGTTCTTCTATTGTGTGGTTGCGGCGTGCGCACTCTTCAATTTTCCAAAACCGCTCTATTTTGTCATTAAGTTCGCTCATGGAACTGATATTTAAATTACACACCGCTGAACTAAAAATACTTGAATAGGAGTTCGTGATCGGACCGGAAACTAACCATCCTAAGCAAGTAGACTGCAATGTCGGAAGTTGGTCACCTAACTTAACCTTGCCTGAACCCAGGATGTCTGCAAAAATGGAAGCTCCTAGTAGGAGATCGATCTCCTTTGATTTATAAAACTCCGGATCGGCAAGCACGATGTTGTCAGGTATTTTTAATTTATCGACGTTTACTGGTACCAGAGGTAAATGTTCCGTGATTTTATCTAACACATAAAAAGTTAGTTCGCTCCTAAAATCATTATTTCGTGACTTGATCGTAGTACGCGTGCTACCATGGAGCGTAACAGAGGTGGCACCTACACCTACTACTGGTACTCGCGTTTGCTTAGCTAGTAGCCCGAGTTTGTCGGCCAACCTTCGGGTGATAAAGTTTGGCATTGAACCGCTATCGAGGAGGGCGGTACAACGAATCCACTCCCCAGTATTCGATAACGCCAATAGGGATGCGGTTGATAATAAAATTTGCGGGGTCAGATCAGCACAGTGATTTGACACCACGGATGGATTTTGATTTAACTCGTCCTGACTAGGCCCTGGAATGGCCTCTTCATGCAGTAATGTATTATGTTTGCCACCGCAGCGCTTGCAACCTTGCGACGTGCAATTGTTCGTCAAATGATTACTGCGCAAACAGTTCATACAGAGTCTCAATTGCTTAACTTCTCTTACACGAGTCGCCGCTGGCAACGTTTTTAACTTCTCACACGCGTATATGGGGTGATCACCTTTACAAAAATAACATGAAACGTGTCCCCTTTGTGTCGCTAAATTCGAAACGAATCGTTCTTTATAATGTTTTTTGTTTGCGGACCCCCTCGACTCGTTGGCCGAATGCTTGCTTATTGATGCGGAATTTCGATGCTCAACGCTTTCTAATAATTTACACCGAGTATCCAGAAAATGTATTAATTGAATGTACGTAGGTTCGGTTACTTTCTCAGCTAGCATAAACTCTTCCCATTCGCGTTCCCGATAAAAGTCAAGCTTCCGAGTTATTAGAAATATCAACAAAGTATTCCAACCGTCTACCTTTTCGCCTAGAGCTCGCAGGGCTCGTTCATGTTTTTGTACATCGTCAGTTAGTTGCCGTAACGAATAATCCTTGGAAACATGTGGTAAATCGACGATACCCTTGATATGATTTTTGATAATTATATGATTGTTTTCATACCGCCTTTTTAAAAGATCCCACGCGCTTTCGTAGTTTTCGTTCGTAACTTCGATCGAGTCTAGGACCTTTGCTGCTTCGCCCTTAAGGCAACTTAAAAGATAATAGAACTTTTTTATGTTGTCCAAATGTGTATCGTTATGAACGAGAGATGAGAACATGTCTCTGAATTGCCCGAATTTTTCATATTCGCCAAAGAATTTCGGTAATTCGAGTGTTGGAAATCGTACGTTTTGATTTGCGTTATTCGGTGGAGTTGCGGATGCTGATATCGTTTGCAGTTGTACTGAGCCGTGTGCTTGTATGAAACGTTTCGCCCGTTCAATTTGACCAAAATAATCGTCTTCAAACGATTCGTCGGTGTCCGATTCGTCTACATAGCTTCCGATGATTCTTTGCACGTGCTGAAATTTGTCGAGCAATGGCTCCGTTCTTTCCAGGCGAGACTGCAATTGTAAAACCTGTTCGTCATTGTATTTGTCGAGAAAGGTGGAAAACTTCGTCAATGATGTTTTTATTTGTTTGCGTTCGAGCTTTGCCAGCTTCACGATGTTGTCTACTTCCATAGCGGTGGCCATTGTACCCGTGAGGCCGCGATAAACCGAACAAGAGAACTTACTCAAAATGGCGCAAAATGGCGATTAATTTGCACGCAGAAGTTGAGGACGAATTACGATTCTAGGAGTGATGGAATGGAAAGGAACAGACTTACTTTCGTTGATTAAGATTGCCCTTTGATGATTGTTGATGTACCACACTGGATTCACGATGTCGAACCAATGCTGTTGTGTTGATAACCGTGTTCATGAACGCATCCGGCTCGAAGGACCAAATGTTGCGACCGATGGCAACTGAATTCGCTCGATGAAATGTCGATCGTTTGTGGTCTAATAAATGGATCGCTGGTTGTTTTAAAACTTTTAATACTAAAGTTAAGAACTAAAACATAAAATTCTTGTAACGACTAACATGCACGTGTGTATATCAACAACAACAACCGAATGAATGTCGGTAATGGCGCTCTCTACATGAGGCGTTATCGGCAGCACAGTCCCGTTCATCAGGCAACCAGACACACACACTCGTCTAACTCAACAACATCTATCCCACGAGAACATGTTTCCGGGATAAATAGTAGCCTTATGTGCTATTCCAGACTATAATCTATCTATGTGCCAAATTTCATGCAGATCCGTTCTGGCGTGATTGAGTAACAAACAAAACGGAAACTAGCTATTGTTAGTTGGTTAATATATTCGGAAGTGATTATAAATAAGAAGAAAAGAAGAAAGCATTTCGAGCCAAATAAATATATACATTTTTATTTTATTTAGTATAAATTTCAATGAGAAAATCTCTAATCGTAAACCCAGCTATTCGCACGTTATATCGCCTATATTTTAAAATTATTATATACGCCGAATAAAAATAAATTCGATCTATTTAATAAAGGAAAATAACGGCCCACACGGACCGCCAATTCTTAACGCAGCGACAACACCGCTACACACAGATGGAGGATTTAACTATATTGCGCGTGGCGGTTAAAACCCTGGGAAAAAGTGTGTGTTTGTGGCCGGCTAAATTTTGCCTCGCGCAAGAGAAAACTGTGGCGTGGCGCGCTGGTTGCCACTAACACACAGTTTTAACCGTAGAAATTGCGCGTGGCGGTTAAAACCCTGGGAAAAAGTGTGTGTCTATGGCCACCTATTGAATGAGTCTTTGGCATCTCCACCAATGTTGCGACAGGCAGGCGATTCTAGCCCATTCACCATTCGCACGGACGCTAGTGGCTATGCGTTGGTAGCTGTTTTACTACAGCGGGAGGGACCAGAAGAAAGGCCCATAGAGTACGCCAGCATACTTCCGACACCGGCTGAAATGAGAATCCCCGACGACGTGCCAAGAGATCTCTCGACTGTGGTGCAAAACGAGAACTTTGTGCCCGAAATTACACCATATTTATGCAAAATCGCTGAGACTATGAAAATAGTCAAGGAGAGGAGTGAGAAGCAGCAAGATACAAGGAAGAAATATGCTGACGAAACGAGAAGACCGAGTCCTAAGTATAAAGAAGGCGACTTAGTGTTGGTGAAAGTACACTCACTGAGCAATGCCGCCAAAAAAGAAGCTAGCAAGTTCTTCCCAAGAAGAGATGGCCCGTACGTGATCCAGTCCAAGATTTCGTACGTTTCTTATGGAATCGCAGACCCCGCGAACCCTACAGTTTCTTTGGAAACCTACCACGTATCAGATCTGAGACCGTATGTTGCCACTATTCCAGCAGAAACACCGATGCGATCAAAAAGAAGAAGGGGGCGACTACGAAAAATCCTGGAGCTGTCTCCGAAAATCGACGGCACCTCCAGAGGGGGAGCCTGTAACGCGGCGACCACATAAAAATCTGGTATGATGGTTCCGGTTGCTATGGAAAAAAAACAGTTAGAAAAAGTTTTGAAAATAATAAGGGTCTTGAGTTGAATATAGGAATATTACTGAAGACCAAAGTGTTATTTATTCACTTTTAAGAGATTTGGTCGGAAGTTGATCAAATTTCTTACACAATATAAAAAAACACACCTATTATGTTAAGCATTTGGTTCATTTCGCGGCTAAAACTTATGCCCACTGGGTGCCACGTAAAATTTTAAATCGACCAATAGCCAAAATTAAACCATTGAGATACCCATCCATAGTGTTATCCGTGACAAGAACTGTCAGTCTAAAATTTTCTACCAAAATAAAGCGGACCAATTTTATGTAAATTGTTTATAATAAATGCCAGGACATGTGTACATCGCTCTCATAAACATAATGCTACCCTTCTTCGCGTCCATTTATTGAAATTTGTCCCAACATAATAAACGTATACGAAACCATTGTCAACAAAGAACTGTTACGTTCCAAATTTAGATTAGAGATTGTTGGTAGTTTTTTTTGTTCTTGTTGGGTTGTCAAGGGGTTGCTAAGGTTTATGATGATGAGAGGGTTGTGATTGATTATTAGAGAGAGGGTTTTTGGTTTTTGAGAAGAGAAGTTGTAGAAAGGTGGAGAGGCTAGTTGCAGAACGGAAAAGGCACAGGAGTTATAAGATAAGTCAATTTTTATGTAAAGTTCGCGCGGGTGCACCGAACGCGGACTAATTACAAAATTGTTAATAGTTTTTAAGTTTTCCTTGTTTTGACATATTAATTTTTCGTTGTTCTTTTGTTATAAAATTTGTTACTTTGGTTTTGTTGTCTTCAATTGTTTAATTTCTTTTTTTTTTCCTATTTTCGTTAGTTGGTTTCCAGTTTGGCCTTTTTTTTTTTTTAAGTTTCTACAAACTGGTGGCGCCCTTAATTTAGTTGAAAGTTTACAAATCGCCCACTCCCTCCGGCCGCTGAAGCTAGTCGCGGAGGGAAAAGTGTGTAACAGAACCCAACCTAAAAACTATCTGACAGATTCGAACTTACAGTTCGAAATTTTGCTACACTAAATTGATGCACAAAGTTTTTCCATGGCCAACGCAGCCTCGTTTTTTTTTTGAACGCACGTTATTAGGTTTAGGAATAGGGTATCCTATACAAAAAGGAATGAGAATTTTACGGAGAATCAGAAGGCCTGAAAATACTAGGGCTGTGCCATTTAAATTAAGAAAGTTATTCAAGTTTACAAAGTTTAAAATTTGATGCCAAATTACTCATTATGGGTACAGCCTTGGACAGTCAAGAATAACACCCGTGTTATGCAAATACCGACGCTATGAGATATTGTCATTGAGTCGGTATTTGCATCACACCCGCCGGCTAAAGTGTTATTCTTGACTGACCACGGTTGTACAAGATTTCAACGTCATATCCAGATTGCCAAGAAGCCTCAAGTTCTAGCTATAAACAGACGAAAATTCATTTTTCAGCAATTATAAATTTTAATATTATGAATTTTTTTTCGTTGGACCGAAAATGTAATTTTTAGCAGAAAAATGTAAATGTCTCCGAAACTGTAGCAGATAGATATAGGAATATTTACATAAAGTGACACTTAAATTAGAAGAGGAATTAGAATAAGTAATAAAAATAGGCATGTTCCATTTAAAATAAGCAGAGTTAGTACCGACTTACGGTATAACCGGAAGTGACGCACACTTGTAATTATTTTAATTGAATTGGTCCCATCGGCAGTCGTAGATCCACAAATTTTTATAAATTTCTATTGTATGGTTTTACCCATATCGATCGATGGCGTTCCCGCTGGGATAACCTGTAGAGATGATGGAAAACACGAAAGATCAAAGTGAATTCTTTCAAAAACGACGGAAAAGAACTACGGTCTCACTTTTAGAAAAATTTGAAAACTCAGATCTATGTATGTACAACTGATGCAGCAAAACAGCATACTAAATGCTTAAAACTTTTTCATCGGCAAGTATTGCTTATGTAATTGAGCATGAACCAATAGTTCTCAGGGAAATTTCTGAACTTATTCAATAAGAGATAGAACCTTTTCGATTATTTGTGGACGAGATTGACTGTTACCTTGCTACACCCAATGGACGATAGATTCAAAGGAAATAGTGGAAGTAAAAAGTCCGTTTAGTCGTAAAAATGTTACCACATTGTAAGCAATTCAGTCAAAAAAATTGCTTTATAAATATGTATATAATTAGATTCCGGAGAATTTCGTTTGAAAGACACAATCATTATTTTCAAGTACAAGGTCAATTACACGTTACTGGTAAAGAATTCTGCTATTTTGTTGTCAGGATGCCAAAAGGACTTATTTATGAAAAAGTTGCTCGTGATATAATTTTTTAATATGAATATGAAGGAAAAATTTAACACCTATTTTCGCATTATTCACCAGAAAGTTTGTATCTAAATAGTTTTAATATCCATGTATTTTATAATTTTTCCTAATTTTTGAATTCAATAAGTTTTTCCGATTTTTGTAATTTAAAATTGTTCCTGATTTTTATAGTTATTTGTATTATAATAATATTTATTGTGTTTTGTTTAAAAACTTACTATTACATATTATTTTATTCTGCTATTAATTGTAGGTACTCAATTATTTTTGTTGTTAATAATAAGACTACTTTATTTTAAATTATTTTATGTAATTAAAACTAGCGAAGTGAACTTGAGTAACCAACCGGTCGCTTACTTAACGCTGTTTCGCATAAAATGTAGACAAATGAAAATAGGATATACAACTACAAAATGTAAGAAGGTGAAGTTACGTGTGGGCTAATCGGAACACTTTGTATACTGCAATCAAAAATATTTTTAGGTGATGAACTGGGAATATCTTTTGTATATACAGGATGAGTCAATAGTGAGGGATCGATACATAACTCCTAAACCATGTAAGCTACAAAAAATTTTTAAATACAATTTGTATACCATTTGTCAAGCTGCACAACCTAAAAATATTTTGGCGTATACAGGGAGTTCCAAAACTCGCGCATGCTACACAACTTTGTTTTTTCAAATACAACTACCTATATTTTATTTTACTGTTAGAACCCATTTTATCATAGATTTATGGCGGTATAAGATATTTTAGATTTTAGATCACCGTTATCAAATTACAATTTTTTTTTCACATTTTTTGTCATTTACAAAGGTTTACTCAAAAATTTACTGAGAGGCCGTTTTAGCAGCTAGAAAGTTGAAAGTTGGTAAAAATATGAAGAAAGGATTGCTCTTTAAGCCCGATATGCAAAATATCATTTTTACTATACAGGGTCTGAAATAATTCATGTTAAATTATACTATTTTTAAATAAGCTTAACTTTAGTTTTTTAAATGGCACTCCCTATATTTTTGTATGCGATCGAATGCGTCTGGACTCTGGCTACGTTTTTTATTAAGGCTGTTCTATAGCTGTATATTGCATCTTTAATACCTGAGCCATCGTCCACCAAATACGGGGGCGCTACCCCAACCTGAATTTATAACAGGCTATGAATTAATTTGCTGCCTATGAATAGGTAAGTAGTAAAAGAATATTAAAAGAAAATTCTATTAACAAACAGGGCTCACCATTACAAATATTTAAAGCAAGTGTTCCAATTAACCACCATTTTGTTATAAATATAAAGTGCATTTTTTATGTACTCTGTTTAGACCATTTGAAATTTCCACAGGTGTAATTGCTACAGGTCTTTGTGAGAATGGAATTCTTGTTTTTAAATGAGATCCTTATCTTTCCCATATAAAAAATCTAAGATGGTTAGATAGAGCAATCGCGCTGGTCAGTGGTTAGGCATTTCTCGAGAATAATCCCTAGCTTATTGAAGAAAATAATTGTGGTCGAACATAGTTCAATTCAGTATTTTGCCAAAAAATAACAAAAATTTAATATTTCTGTAATTTAAGCGTGTCATTAATTATGTAAGGTACTACGTACAACCGTGGACAGTCAAGAATAACACTTTAGCCGGCGGATGTGATGCAAATACCGACTCAATGACAATATCTCATAGAGTCGGTATTTGCATGACACGGGTGTTATTCTTGACTGTCCATGGCTGTACCTCTAACGTTCGTACAAATAAAAAATGTTTCAGACTAGCTTCTGGAATCTAACTTTTTCATTATTACAGTGTAGATGTATGGAGATGGAATTGCTTAAAAAGATACTAAAATGTATCTTGTATGCTGTATCCGAAAACTTACCAACCTACCCTCTAACGTATTTCAAAGTGATTCCATGGCCTACTCTAAATCATCTTAATTTTTTCGCACCTTATGAATTTAACACCTGATATGATTAATAGTGGCGGCTGGTGCTCGGGGCACAGGGACACAGCGCGCGTGCGCACTGGTGCTAGAGAAATAAATAATCTTATTTATAGACTTAATTTTTAATTTGTTTTGGTTTTCAAATTATGCATAATTCAAATAACATGAAAACCAAAACAAATTAAAAATTAAAACCTATAAATAAGATTATTTATTCGTCTGGCATCAGTGGGCACATGCCGCTGTGCCCCTGTGCCCTATAGCACCAGCCGCCACTGATGCTTAAACTAGTTGATTATTTATAGCTATAATGAGCGTTCAAAAAGATCGGGGGCTCAGGGCGTCAGGCGGCGCTGACGAAACAAGATCGATGACATTTTTTAATAAATCGTATCGTAATCAACTTTTCGGGTTATAAATTCTGAATTCTGCTATTTTTTGAATATGTATTGGTCTGTCTTTATTATCAGTAGGATTGTGCACTCAAATTACTCAAAGCTTACAAATGTCAAAAAAATTATTTTAAATTCAAATCACTATATCGTGGAATAAGTACCGCAAACAGGGAACAATAAATCCCCTAAGCGAAATTATTTTAACAATTAATGTAATATTTTTTAATTAAAATCTTTTGTTGGCCGTAAAAGTGTTTTTTATCACACGGTCAGAAACTGTCATTTTTCAAGTGCGAGCACAGTTTGTAAAGGCGAGGCGTTAGCTGAAACTCCACAAGTGCAAGCAATATAAGAGTAACTATTACGTGTTCCGTTTAAAAAAACACAAGATTTTGTAAAGAATAGACATATCTCCGAACACGTGGATAGCGCGCGCAGGTCATGGGATGAGGAAACTTGGCAACGAGGCAAGTGAAACACAGCAACTTATGTTAAAAAGGAAAAAACCTGGGGGTGATAAAATTCGTCAAAGCCCGCAACGGTGCCAACCTTGCTCGGATATAAAAATCAAAAACCTTATAGCTAAATTCCACCACATTTTTGTTTTGAGTTAGTCGCGCAGGATATCACCATCCTCGTTTAACTTATTACATTTCACATATGTTGTGCTTTGTCTTTTTTTGAGTTACCTCCATTGAGTAGACTATCATATTCTAGGTAAAAAAACTCTAAAAAAGTTACAGACACAAATAATAATTTTCATAAACAAAAAAGTATTCAGAAAATGTTAAGAAGCTTTTAGCCGAGTTAAGATATCGAATTTTATGGATCTGGACTCTTTGTCATCTATGACATTTAATTTTGTCAGTTATTTTTGAAATTACAAAATGGAAAAGAAACGATTATGAAGACACGTTACTACGGCTAATACAAAAATACAAGGGAGAAGTAGAATGTAAAAAAAGTGGCGAGAAAAAGAGAGAGTATGAGAAAAAATTCGGCAAGAATTTATTGCTCAACGGTAAATTTAGATCCAGGAAGAATTTGAAAGAGAAATATTTAAATTTTAAGAAAAAACAAATCAAAAATTTTTTATATTCAAATTTATAATGCGAAAATGAAATAACCTTTGCGTAAGGTGTGCGATTCTCTCTTCAATTTCTCTCTTATTAACAAGACGACTAACTGTACGTTTAGATATCCTAAACCGAGCTAAAATATCGGAATCTTAAATATAAATTTACGTCACGTTTCAAAATGATTTGGCCGGTATCTTATGTATTTTGGACGTCGTACATCCTCATCACTACTAAAAGTGTTAACGCGGTAAAAATCTAACATATAATCGGCAACAGGATTATCTTTAAAAATTTTAGAGAAAAGAACGAAAGAGTCACTTATTACTACAAGAAAGGTGACAATAGTGAATTGAAAAACGCCAACTGAAAGTTTACTTATAGTTTACTCCCAACCTAAGTTTACTGTCGATTGAAAATTTGGCTTTTATTTGGTGTTTTTTCGCATTACAAAAAATTGTTTGTTTAATAGTTTTGCTTAATTTTAAAACATTAAACAGTGCCTGAAAAAGTATAATTTACTTTATAAATTGATAATTGGAAATTCAGACATTATTAAATTTATTTTGCTCAATGAAAATTAAATAATCAATAAGTGTGTTTATTGATTTCTAAACAATATAAGCTTTCTGTACAAACAAAATGATGTAATATTTATTACTGTAAGTGTTTTCACCGGTGTTTTTTGCCCGTTTTGGGTATGCATGGTTGCATAACACATTGGCATCACTTGAGTTGCATGGACGGTAGTGCGTAGTCAGTCCAGTTATAATCATGTGTCTGGATTTGACTAGAGTCCGTGCAAAATCTCATGACCCAAACTCGCGCAGGGAGGGGAGCCCCATTGACATTTCAAAACTCAACCGTCCCACAAACATTCGCTGTCCGAACTGTAGGCAACCACCATCGCTCACAAGTACGTTTGGTTGTGTGATACACAAATAATACAATAATTTATCATGTGGAAATGCATTTTTAATTCTACAAAAAACGACTAAAACTAAATAACAAAGTAACAAATATATAGACCCCTGCCCACTATTCTAATGGAGCGCACCCCAAATCCGCTAACACGGAGTCCTGCGTGTAAGCCTCACTATCACTTTCCGTTTCAGAGAAATCGCTGTCACCTTGGTTGGGCGTGATTATTAGTTCCTCTATTTCGTCGATCACCGCTTCGCGTCCCAAAAACTCGTCCTCCAGTTGAATCACATGCTCACAAACTTTTTGCCACGCGTCCGCACCAATTGAGTTGAATTTATTTACAGCCAATTGTCGCACATCGTCCAATTTAAATGTCACATTATGTCTCGCCACATGGTTTTTGACTTGCGCCCATATCTTCTCAATTGGGTTTAATTCGGGGTGGTAGACAGGTAAGCGGAGCACAACATGCCCATGTTCACTGAGCACCTGGTCGATAACATATCTTTTATGTTGTGCTTTATGTAAACATATTGTTGCATACAACTCAGGCCGCGTTTCTAACAGGTCGAATGCAACACCTCGAGAAGATAACCATTGCCGCATGTCAGCTTTCTTCCAATTCATAGTAGAATTCCGTTCGATTGTTACATTATGATATGACGCGTTATCAATTACAAGAACGGAATTGGGTTCCAAATTCGGAATAAGTTGTTCGGTCAGCCATTTCATAAAGTTGGCATGATTCATGTCGTCATGATAATCGCCCGTCTTCGATCCTGATTTAAAGATTAACAGTGCCTGCGGTACAAATCCATGTGCACCACCTGCGTGCACGATAATTAATCGCCTTCCTTTTCCAATTGGTGATTTCAGACATTTTGACGACCCATCATCCCACGCAAAATGGGTCGTATGGGATTCGTGCATATATGTTTCGTCCGTATAAACAATATTACGACCTTCCGCCCGATAGCGTTTAATTTGTCGTAAAAATCTAGCACGAGCAGCACGAATTTCCGGTTTTTCTATGAGCACCGACCTCTTATCCAATGTTTTTCTCCAGCGAAACCCCATTGTATGAACAAGCGTCCTGAATGACCGGATTTTACCAGTGAATTCTACTCCGGCATCCAACACTGCTTGGAATACAGCCTCCATAGTGGGTCGACGGTTTTGGATGTTAGGGAAATGATATATTATCCTCCGTATCACCTGCTCATCAAACTCGTCCACTGTTGACCGCGGTTTCGGTTTATTCACCGTTTTTCTAGGCGAGTTGAATTTGTGACCTACAAGTTACGTGATAAGCGGCACACTTCGTCATTGATGGGACGCTTACCTGGGACATATTCCCGGAGAATACGTTTCACCGTACTCAATGAAACGCCAGTGGCTTCGGCCACCTTTTTCATTGTGATGGTTTTCGTATCTGCGGCACAGGGGCCAGTGGATAGAAATGTGTATACATTTTGTACCATCTGACGCCCCTGGCTGTGGACCACTTTCTTGTTCATTTGTTCTTATTTCAGAGTCACAAGTATGATAAAATAAAAGCGTACTTTTCACCGTTGGTTATATAGGTTATACGTCACTCGATAATGGCGGAAAGGCGTGGTGTCGGTCAAAACTCGAGAGTCGACAAATTTAGTTTGCGTAGTACACGTAACCTTGGACGCATTTACGTTTCTGCGCTGGTTCATGAGATTTTGCACGGACTCTAGCAATTGAAAAGCTGAGCTGAATCGATATGCAACCAACAATTTACTCCTCAAAATTTTAATTTTGTGCAGACAAAATTCAGTAAATGAACGTGAAGGACAACTGCATTATGTTTATGAGAGCGATGTACACGTCTGGCATTTATTATAAACAATTTAAATAAAATTGTTCGGTTTTATTTTGATAGGCAATTGTCATTGACTTATGTCATATCTATGTATTTAATTTTTATACTGAAAAGCCGATAAATTCCAAGGTCTCCTGCTGAGAGGTTTATATTTATTTGTACACACGTTATTTGGGATTGATTGGTATCTCTAAAATGTATTTAAAAAAATGCTTGTGTGTGATGGAAGGATGCAAGAGGTGAAATTATGCAAACAAAAGTAATGCGGTTGCTTTCCGAAAAAAGTACAGAAATTCGTAAATAAAACGAAGAATAATCCGGTTTACCTTGAACTTTTATGAATAGGCAACCAGCAATACGCCGAACCGTCCAAATCGTTTCCCAAAAAGCTAAATCCGCTGCACTTTTAAAATCTAGTCGTCTGCGAAATCGGTAGTCACGGGTGGGTCGACGTCGACCGGGTCGTCGCTGTCGCCACTTTCAACCTGAAATTTTCAGTTTACACTTACATCACCCTTGTTTCACTTTCTCGGCGCTCAGAAAGCAAGAGCGACAACAAACAACCTACGAAGGCAGCAATAGCAATGTCAATTTCTTCGTGCGCCCTGCACCGTTCCTCCTCCACCAACGTTTATCGCAGAGCGCCAGTATAAACGACTAATGACGGAATAATACGACTTTTTACGAGCGCAGCTCTGTATCGTGACGTCATATAATTAGAGTAAATACAAAGTAGACGATGGTGTCAGCGTGTTGTTTGTAGTGCTCTGTGATTAATAGTGAAGAAAAAAATGGATAATAGCGAGATACAGGTACGAAAATTATTTTGGACACATTTTAGGCATTGCTGAACGTGTTTGTGGCGTCTGTGATTTTTTTTCGTGGGAATCAGTGGAAAATTCGTTCAATTTTATTATCGCGATTGTTATGGATGTTAATCGCATTAGTCGGGACTGTCAAAAGTTCAATTTTTTCCGTCGTTTCTTCGTCAAAGACAGTCACAGCCGTCTTAATTGTTAATTTAATTGAATTTAATGAGTGACCCGCATAAATTCGCCATCATAAAATTGTTGTTTCATTTAAATCAGGCTGAATGTTGATAAATCCGATTTCGTGCGAATCGTCCATAATTCATGTTTTGTCGTTGTCGATAAATATTATTTAGTTTTCCAATTTTGTTTCAGCTGGTGGGGGGGCCGTGCGGCCAACACGGTCCGTACACTTTCTACAAGGCATTTAAATACACAAAAAACGGAATCGAAAGAATAGTGACTTTGAGTGAATTTTTCTTTGTTAAATTGTGGATTGACTCGGATTTACTGTGCATCGGTGAATTGCAGTTGTTATGGAGTGATAAAAATAGTGACCAAGTGTTGGCGAGTTTACGTCTTTATTTTCTTCCAGAAAACACGCCGGAAGGCCGTATGGATCACGGAGAGGTGACTAGAGTTTGCAAATTATTTTTAATATAAGCGCGGCGATAAGCGACGTTATCGGCGAATAAAACAATCGTCGGATCGATGGGAAAAACGATTACAATCGTGTTGAATTTTATAAGGATTTGCAATTACGACGGTCATTTAATTATAAATCAGTTTTTCTTTTTAACTATTTTTAATGTAAATGAAGCCTTGGAAGTCGAATAGAAAACCGTTCGCCATTCGTAGGGAGCGTTTGTTTGTCGTTTCCGATGCAATCAACGGGTTGCCGTTTTAACAGTCGCTCGGTGCCGCTTTATATCGATGCTATCTAACATTCTCTCCAGTAGAGCTACACTTGAGCCGGTTTACAAAGATTATCCCACTCTAGTTTATGTTTCTCTTTCTACTTTATATATGACGTTATTATTTCTATATCCGAAACTTATTGTTGTAATTTAAAGTCAATTTATCGCAGGTGGAAATACAATTTCACTCCCTCCGCGTTACGTCTCGAATCGCAATTAGCGCCAATTATGCAACGAAGTAAAAAAAAGATTTCAAATCTTAAGACTTGTAGCTTTTGTTTTGTTATTACAGCGTAGCTTTTTGACACTAACTTGTCAGTTGAAAATGTGCTCAAACAACGTCCAAACCTCTTTATTATCTCGTGGACATCCGGAGATGGAATTTGTTAAAGAAAAGCACATAATCCGAAACAGTTGTCGATAATGTATGTTGTACACTCTAACGAATTTCGTGCTTCATGGCCCACGCAGGCTCGTTAGATTCCCGCCCGTTTCTATCAAAACTTACTTCGCGCGCCTGAATTGTGCATAATTATTAGTGGAATCCGAATGTGTACGTACGTTGTTAAATATTTATTCCTTCCATTGTCCTCATCTCTAAAACTCGGCTCGCGGATTCTGTTCTATTTTTACTGTTCGCTCGAAGAAAACAAACAAAAGCGAAACTTAATAATTTTATTAATTTTCCGCTGTTGACACGCCGGTCGCTTCTTGGATTTCGCAACACGTATTTTAAATGTTTTAAAGATGAGATCGGCAGAAAAATATCATCGGCAAGTCGTGGGATTAATTGAGCGAATTGCACTGAGGTAGGTGTAAGTTAAACCGCGATAAGGCAAGAGTTTGATAAAATTACTCATTTGGAGATAAAGTCGGTCGACGCAGATAAATTTAAACAGCTTGGCAAATCTTTAGTTGTGTTTACGCTTAGTCAACAGAAAATTGTAGACAGTGGCGTGGGAATACAGCCGACAATCTGGATTTTAATTATTTTAAAACGAATACAGACTGTGTTGCGTGCACGTTTTCGAATGCGCTGTTATTATATTATGTATCACAACAGCGATAACTTTATGTACACATTCGCAAAAACCTCCGAATTACGGAAACAAGCGATAAGAAATCGTTAGGTCACTGTCATGATGTTGTTGCAGTATTACCTTAAATACGGCTTATTTTGTTTTACAATAACGTATACCGGTGGTAACAAGTCCGACTTTCCCTTTCGAGATTCGTATGGACCGAATGAAAATTTTAAATGATGTTGTTATGTGTGGATTAATTATACGTAAAAGCGGGAGACGGAGAGCGAGAGGAACGCAGGCTGATTTATTGAATAAAGGACAAAGACGAATGCTTTATTGAATGGGTCGGCAAAGAGGGGAAGACTAAAACCTGGCAAATATTGTTTTGCTACAGCTAAATCGCGTTTGATAAATAGTTTTTTTTCGAGCGCCAATTTCAACTTTCACTTACCTACACTCATCGGAGAATTATTGATATTTACCGAAGTTTATATTTTTCACGACGGCGGTAATTTGCAACAGGCAAACGTTCGTCGAGGATTAGGTAATTAAGAGCGAGTTCGTCCTATTCTGGAAACTAGTTTCTAGTCTTGTAATCGTGAACCAACCGGGCGTGTAAAACGAGCTAAATTGTTGTTGCATTATTTTTAAATTTCTACCTGTATCCTATCCTAAATCCTCTAAAACTCTAAACCTAAACGCTTAATTACTTGTCACTTTGAAGTGTGTAATGTGCTTTTTATCTACCAACTTTCACTCCTTGTTTTTACCGCTTTCCGTCGTGAAAAATGTTGTTAATTTTAATAAGTTTGCGCAATTGCTTCTTGGGTTGTGCAACGTTCCGTTTTGTTGATGAATTGATTGAAGATCGAGCAGTGACTGCTACTGTTAAAAATAATTTACAAAACGTGTTATTACAGTTTCCTAGTCCACTTTAAAATTTCATATTAGGTCACTATGTCTGCAATTAATTTTACTTTTGTAACTCGTGTTTTACCTTCACTTTAACAATAAAAATTATTATTATTTTACTACAATGAGAATTACTTAAATATTTACTTTCCGTGTAATATAAATGCAGATGTGTCATAGGTATACGTAGATATGTAAAATTTTGTGGAACACCGACCGGAAATTCACACATAACCGTCATTGTCTTTGGCGTTTTATCAAAAAGCCGGGGAATGTTAAAGGTGTCGCTAATAAATCGCCATTGTATTTTTAAACCAGAAAGTGGAATTGATTTTGATATTGTTGTTTGTCCAAAAGCCAAAATTGCATTAGTATTTTCTTAAAATGTTTAAATTTTCTACCTGCAGTATTGTAGCACGTGAATTTGGGGTCGGGTTGCTGCACCCTTTAAAATTACAAGTTTTGGTTATTATAGTTTCATTATCTGTAAAAGCGCTCCACCATGTCATAAAGCTGACTTATCTGAGTGTGAAGTAAAGATAAAAACAAACGCCAACTAAAATTAGAATAGTGTTGAATGTAAACCAGAATGTTTCAAAAATAGATGCGATCAGACTTGGTATTATTAAAATGGCTTTCAAAACCAACAAGCCGCGCCACTGCCAAAATATTTTAAGAAGAAAAATCAAGGGAAGAAACGGTTGGATTTGCTGTTTGAAGCGAAAATGAAATGAAAGTAAAGCGAACGAGGGGCATTCTCCGAACGTGTTGCATAACCGGTATTACAAATAAATCGTTAATTAATGAAAATTCCCGTGCGACGTCGTTGGGGTGGGTTTTCGGGAATTTAGAATTGAATAGGACAGAAGATGCGACCATTGACTGTATATATTTATTATCTCTTTTAGCTGTCGGGTCGAAAAGCTTGCACACGCATTTAAGACAGAAATGTGGACCTAGAAATTCGTCGGCACGAATAAGGAGAATAATAAAACATTTACAACTTGGTAAACTACATTTCGTACGGTCTTAAACCCCATTGAGTTTGGTTGCTTTTTCGATCAAAACTTACTTCTCATGTCACAGGTATTTTGTTGCCGTTTCATAATTTAATGTTCCTTGAAATTGCGAGAATTGGGAATTAGTTTAAGATTTAGAAATTTATGTTGGCAACAGTATGGCAACCTTGCTCTTTGTTCCGAAAAAAATCATAAATACAACATGTGCGTTCGAAGAAAGTTTAACAAAGGTGGGTTTTGTCAGAAAATAACTCGAATAGCGTCAGCTGTTACTTTTAATTTTAATTTCATTTATATTAAAAAAATTAATCGTTTTGTTTTGCTTATAAATTAAGTGCAAGCTAACTTATATCATAAATACCTTCAAACGGCATCAATATTTGTGAAGACAATGGAATATTTGTGCTAAAGTTAAGGTAATCGTTTTCGAAGTTGCATTTACATATAAACTAGTAATGCTTTGTAATGTGACCTTACATAAATTTATTGCTTGCGCTTAACATTGAACTCTTAAAAAATGTATGCCATTATATCCTATGGTCTGCTAAATTAATATTTCAGATTACTTGTATAGTTGTTTTGTTTATTTACCAACAATATTCTTAGGAATAATATTTATGCAAAGGCTTTATTATTTCGAAACAATAATACTGGTATTTATGTCATAAATTTGAAAAGTGATTTTATGTGGAAACGAATAATTCTCTTTATATTTTTCTTATCGGAACATAACGATAATGGTTAATAAATACATGGAAATGTACTGTATGTCTTAGATAACATGTTATTTTACTTGAATCGCATTTATTTGTTTGTTCTTAATTGCTGGTTATAATTTTTATCGTCAGCAACATTTAATTGAAGTAATTATGTGTCTTATTCACAATTTTAAAGTACCTCGTGTACTTGTAAATAACGGCACTGTAAAAATGTTGAACAAAACCTGTTTCAACTTTTACAAGATGTCAAAATGTGTGCATAACGGTCATTTTTATAATACGTAGGATTAGGCTGCCGAGTGAACAGAGGCGACATTGAAGCTTAAAAGTGAAAACACATTGTTCGTTTGTTGCGTACAAAACTTTTTGGCCCACCGGAATCGTAAATTGTAATTTGTTTTCGTGATTGATCATTTTATGGAAACATTTCATTATGAAAAGGATAATGTTTAAGCCTAATTTAAGTTGCCTCCCGAGGGGAGTCAGCCATGCATACCTATGTCTTGAAATAACAACCTTTTTCGTCTTTTTATAAATAGTGATTAATAGAGATTACAATAATTATACTGATGTCACTGCAAGAACAATGCTATAAGTTTTATCAGGTTTTTATCGTGGCATATCAAATTTGTTGTTTTGTTTATTTATATAAGGAAAACAAATCTGGAGCTGATTTCATATATTTGACTTAATGGTAATGCTCAAAAATGTTGTTCCAACATTTCCCGCGTTTATTAAATATTTTCTCATACAAATATGTCAAATATCTCCCATCACAACACTGTAAATTGGTCGTGTTTAATAAAGCAAGTGGTGTAATTTTGGTACAAAAGCGTGTTTTTGTTGCAAAATCGCATCATTAATAGTGACACAGATCACGTCTCGCACTGGAGCAAACTCAGCCTCGTGATGGGAACGTTCATCTCGGCTTCCGCAATAAACAGTAATAACATGGAATTATATGGATCTTGACAACTCAACAACTTGTTTAAATTAAAGCATGGGTCATATTGGGACCGCAACGTTAATCCTATCTTTGTTGCCCAATGAATTATGGACGCTAAAATTCATTTTAAAATTGCCGAAGAGGAAACGAAGCAAGAGAAACATGTATGCAAATCGTCGTTGAGTCATTGGTTCTGATCAAAATAAGATACTTAAAATAAAGTGCTATTTACATATTTTTAAACGAAACAAAAAGTTTGCGTTTAGTAGTAAATTTTCGATGTGATTTTGGCTCAGTGCCAAGTGAAATGCCTGGGACTGGTTCATTTTTAAGGATTCAAAAATTAGCTAATTCTGCTTAAAACTTGATCCATTAATAATTCATTTGTTAAGTTATGTTTATTGTAATTGTGCATATCGCCCTAAAAATAACTTTTTTAGTATTTTGAGTAAAACTTAATAGAAACAGGTTTAATATTGTTATAAGTTTATCAAAATTGTTGAATCTGCAAACTGGTTTGGTTGGATTTGTTTAAAAGTATATGAAAAAGTTGTTATTTAATTTGAGAGATAATAGATATTTGAAGAACTTATCGTGTCATTAAAATTATACAGGATCACATGCTTGCGTGTGTCAACAGCAGATGTTAGTTATTTGGGCACGTATTTATATATTTGTTATAAAATCCCGAAGATATTCCTAAAATAAGTCGTCGTTATTTCGAGTGAATCGTTGTCACTGTTAGGTGAATGACGTGTTTAAAGTTGAACGAGTTTAAATTTGAGAAAGAGAGAGAAAAAACTCAACAAAAGCAGTAAAGGACAACGTTTCATAAAAGTTTAATCGTATCAGGTTCTCGGAACGGAAACAACATAAAAATAGAAGACGGGAAAGTAGACTTAACATTATTTATTACATTATCATAATATAAATTCGGTGCAATTTTCCCCGAACGATGAACGCTGAAGCGATATTTTTTCAAGCCGCTTTACCTCTGAACTCGTAAAATGAATAACAAATTTAAGCCAAAACGGGCCAAAGCTTTATTGTCATTAACGTAATTGTAAAAACGAAACGAACGCTCTTCTTCGTTTTTTTATAATACCGAGAAAGGGGGAAATTCAAAAATTGTTTTCGTATTGATTTTCGCTTTTGAATCACTTTTACCCAGAATCTAACTCGACAAGGTGAGTCTGCTCATAATCCGAAAGTCACAGAAGCTGCGGGACATTCCCACATACAATAAAAATTCTTATTTTGGTTGTTCGTGTTGTTACGATTGATTTACTTGGTCGTTGGGTGGTTAAATAAATAAAGTGACGTTGCACCACACAATAATGAAATTTATCGGAGTGTAAAAACGCAAACCTAGAATGAATGCTTCGCCAAGTCAGTATGTGAACAAGCAACCTTGGCGCTTTTTGTTGCAACAATATAAAAATTATTATACACATTACACAACACTGATATTATTAGGAATAAATTATTCAGTGCACGGTCTATTAGAAGCAACAGATCTAATTTTAAATATGCACATAAAAATGTTTGCAATTTGCAATGACCACACGGAGATTAAGTATTGTAATTTTACGAGCAGAGTTAATAATTTAATATTAAATGGTAATTCGTGCTAAGCGGCACGTATCTACACTAATATGCCTAGTTTTTAAAAATTAACGTTAATCCGTCTGATACACATAAAATGCCAGTTTAGTTTGTTTATGTTTAAGACAACAGTTGGTATTGTGACGTGTATAATTTTTTGATTGTTTCTGATTTATTCGCGGATGAATCACCTTTGATATGTTAGGAACAATATAATATTGTGCAAGTGTGTTTCTGTCAAGGTCCTTCGTTTGCTTAAAAAACAAACATTTTATGCAAAAATTAGAATATAATGAGCGTTAAAAAAACGGAGACTGAAAAGGCTATGGAATTCAGGTTTTGTTTTATTTTTTACAGTGTAGACGTTTGAAACTGTGAAATCATGACAATTGACGGTTGTCATTCAAAAATTTTCTCAAATGACGTCTAAACCGAGACCAGCAGATGGAATTTATTGAAGAAGGCACAAAAGGTACCTTATGCACTGTGTCCGAAAAGATTATAAACAAATAACTTAATTTAAAATTTTTCCAGCTCAAAGTCGAAATTTTGCCACACTCTTTCGAACGTCAAAATTACTCCATGAGCCTAAGCAGCCTCCGTTTTGTTTTTGAACGCTTGTTATCATGAAAAGTGTGACCAACGACAGGAGCAAGTAAATTGCAATCAGGAATTGTAATGAGGGATTCAAGAGGCCATGGAATCTAGCATTTGCTTTATTTTTACAGTGTATACCTTTGACGACCATTTATCGAGACCTGACACTTGCATGTGGTCCGAACTTGGAAATTGAATTTCTCAAAACAGTACAAACTGTATTGTATCCAAACCAAGATCAAACGTATTCTACACTCTAACGAATTTCGAAATGCTTCATTTTCAAGCCGCTTTACCTCTGAACTCGTAAAATTAATAACAAATTTTGACGCAGCCTGGTTTTATTTTTGTGGGTATGTTTTATAAATAGAAGTAAATTCAAATTCAATTTAAATCAAACATTTTAAATGTTATACAGTAATTGTAACAACTTGCTGAATCAATTTCTTTTTTTACTAAATTTGATTTTTGTTCGATTCCGATTGTGAACTTGTCTAAGCTGTTTGAGCCAATTTCATAAAGTTTTTAGCCTTCGTCTTGATTCATGTCATACTTAAAACGGATTGGAAGTTGGAATTTGTGTGGGTATTCTTAGTTAGGAATCGATAAAATTCATTACTTTTACTCATGCAATATTCCATTAAGCCATTTAACTCGTTTAATGTCGTCGAAGTTTCGTGTTTTATTTAAAATTGATAAAATAAATGCGAATGGACAATGTTAATGTTTCTATTTATTTTGACAGCTGGCAATGATACATGGCATGTGTTCAGATTAAAAGTCGAAAAGTTTCAGCATTTGCAACAATCGTTTTGGGAATTCGGGGTGGCTGGAACCGAAATTGTCATTTGAATAAGCGGTAACCATTAAATAAGGAATTTTTAATTTAATCATTATTTCAATAAACGTTGCGAAATGCTATTTATCATTTCTTTATTACTGTTTGCCTTGATAACAGTTTTATCGTATTTCTAGTTGGAAAATAACAAAAACATTCACGAATGCTTTGTGGGTTAAATTATTGTGCGACGGTTGCGTCATTAGTTTAATCAAAACAAAATTTCATTTAAAAAAATTCGACAAATGTAAGCAAGGTTGCAATTTAAAAATATGCCGTACACCGAACCAAGGCACTCATTATTTATTCAAGGAAAAGTCTTGGTTGTTATTAATCGACGCATCTTTGTTCACTCTTCGAATAATAAATAGGCCATTTGATTATGCGAGTAAATTTATTTATTTTACAAGAATAATGTATTCTTATGAGCCCGCGAACTGTTACCGTTTGTTCTTATGAAAGTTTGGTTTATTGTATTTTTGGGGAAAGTATTACTTTTTTCATGCGCTACTAATTAGTTGATTAATATTGTGACATAAATGTGCATTTCCATTCCATTATTTTTAGTGATAATTCTAATTGAAGGTTAATTTAAAAATGAAACTGTGTAGCTAGATGCTTTTCCCGATTAATTGTAATAAGAATTTTATCCAAATTAGAATATTTTAAAGTTTTATTAAAATTACATATAACACAAGAGATTATTTGTAAGGTATAAGATTTAATTGTGTGTTATAAATTCCCCAAAGGAGATTTTTATCTGTTGTATATTATCAAAGTCGCACGTACCTACATGTTGATAAAGCTGGTCCTTTTGTTTTCAGAACAATGTCTTTTGAATTAGTGTAAATCTATTTTCAATAATTTTGCACCTAAATTATTGAAAATTACGAATTGTCAAAAAAAACATGATGGTCTCTAGTAAAAATGAATGTTGAGAGAATGAGTAATGACTGTTATTTTAAACTGTTTTAGTACTGTCATTAATAACTATTCCTTTTATGGTGCTACGATGCATAAACAAAAATAAATGCAATCCTGCACTTTACGGCTTTCGGAGTTTTTCTGGTTTTCGGCTAAAAATAGTAATGGTACGAGACAGACAAAGATAGATGGGTGTAAAATCAATTTAAAACAAGATCTCGTTCGATCCCTTCCTTATTTTCGCAGCTATTAAATGTAAATGTGAAACTATAAACTTCTAGTGGTTAGAATATTTTTTATTATTTTATTATTTTTTCAGTGGCATTGCTGAATTTTTACAAAATTTTACGCTTCTGTCGTTAAGACACTAACTATAAATTTGTGTTAAAAAATCAGTAGGCCTCGTTGGCAGTGGAACACTTTGAAATAGATTGGAGAGTAGAATCTTTAACCTTGAGCTGGACAAATTTTAGCTTAAGTTTCTGTTTCACAACGACTTTTTTTATTTTAACAAATTCCATCTAATCTCCGGACGTCAGATAAAGGAGAGAGATTTGGACCTAGATTATTCCCATTTTTTATTGTCAATTCCTTGAAATTTCATGAAAAATGTTAAAGGTCTGCACTACAAAAATAAAACAATGGCTGTATTCCATGGCCTCGTTCGTTCGTTCTATAGAATCGAGATGGAAGTAAATAGTTATTTCATTAGTTTGGTGTTTGTTTAAATTTTAAGCATTTTCATGTGTTTTGTTTCGTTTATTTTTAACTATGAAATGGAGCTATTAGTTGGCGAGCATGTTTATATATTCTTGAATAATATACCTATTGTTGTGCACAGATAATAATTTAGTAATAATGTGCAATATAATATTATTTGATAAAACAATTTAATATTGCATTTTCCACTAATTTCGAGTCCCATATTAATATGTATAATAGATTTCGGGATATAATTCACAGGAGAAATTGACAATAATGTTAACGATTTGATTTAATGCCATAATTATTAGCTGTTTTACCGATTCGTCAATTTTATTTTAATTGTCCATTTGTAAGAAAATATAAACAAAGAAGACCATGTACACTCTTTTGTTTAATTTTATACAGTGTATACAAATCATTACATTTGACAAGAACTGTCAATCAAAAAGTTACTTAAAAGTCGTCTAAACGGACGTCTGGAGATGGAATTTGTTAAAAAAGATACTAAATGTATCTCTTGTGAACATAGAGCTTAATCTTAAATTTGTTTAACTCAAAGTCAAATGGTGTCTACACAGTGCTTCCATTGCCTACGTAGCTTCGTTTTATTTTTGTACGCAAGTTATTAAATTAATTAAGATAAGTTTCCATTTAATTAATAAGGCGTTAGGAAAACCAGTCGAGATTTGCTTAAAATATTTTTTATCTTGAGGAGTGTTTTAAACGAGATAAAGAAAAAACGAAAACTTACTTAACCCTTTTCGAGTTCAACAATTCATTAACAACTGAAATTCCTTCTCGAAACTTGAAGGTTCATTGAAGCAATTATTTCGAGCATTTTGCGAAATTCTAATCATACACTAACAAAAAGAAGTTTCGAAGTGAAGCCGGAAAATTTGTGAAAGCCAAGCAAACAGCGATTTACAGACCTTTCTGTTAATAGGTGGCCATAGACACACACTTTTTCCCAGGGTTTTAACCGCCACGCGCAATTTCTACGGTTAAAACTGTGTGTTAGTGGCCACCAGCGCGCCACGCCACAGTTTTCTCTTGCGCGAGGCAAAATTTAGCCGGCCACAAACACACACTTTTTCCCAGGGTTTTAACCGCCACGCGCAATATAGTTAAATCCTCCATCTGTGTGTAGCGGTGTTGTCGCTGCGTTAAGAATTGGCGGTCCGTGTGGGCCGTTATTTTCCTTTATTAAATAGAACGATTTTATTTGTTATTCGGCGTATATAATAATTTTAAAATATAGGCGATATAACGTGCGAATAGCTGGGTTTACGATTAGAGATTTTCTCATTGAAATTTATACAAAATAAAATAAAAATGTATATATTTATTTGGCTCGAAATGCTTTCTTCTTTTCTTCTTATTTATAATCACTTCCGAATATATTAACCAACTAACAATAGCTAGTTTCCGTTTTTCATTTCTAACCGACATTTCAACGCTCGCTACAAATTGTGAACTGTGTTGTGGATCGGCGTGCGGAGTGGCGTTTTAAAATTTTAAACGTTCCACGCGCCACGCAAAACCGTCGGTTAAAACGCTGGATGTCGCCCATAAACACACACTTTTGCGTGCGGCGCGCAAAACCGGCAGTTTTAACTGTGTGTTAGTGGCCGAGGTCGTTAAGAGGAACGCCACGCGCAAAACCCTGGGAAAAAGTGTGGCGGTTAAAACGCTGGGAAAAAGTGTGTGTCTATGGCCGGCTAATAGTTCAGCCCTTATTCTCAACAGGGCGGCACGTTGTTTGATATTCTCGACAGGCATACAGCGAACGTCCCAAAGTGCCTCTCATGTAATTGGCTTCTGTAATAACTTCAACAACGGCTTCCTTGTTGCCGTCCTCCTTATATCGCGTTAAAGTGCGTGCAACGGAAGAAGATGCGACACGCTCACTATTTGATTCTCCTAATTTAAATGGTTCACTTGGTTTAGTGTCTTTAAAACGCAATAATTAATAAATTTGTTTACACTATCGAGGACGGTCGTTTAAATGCTCTTTTCTTTCAAATATTAGACGTCTAATTTGATTTAATTTAATTATGTTAAAATGAAACGTAAATTCATTCCCTAGAAAGTAACTTTGTTCGTAAAATGCTCATAAAACCGGAGAGAAAATAAGATTTTAACAAAAGTGTGCGCTGCGAAACGAGACGAAAGTTGGTGGAATTTTTGCAGGGCTACAAATTTGATCAAATATTATGGACATCGTCTATTCTGATTTTGAACGTTATAAATATCCAATCCAAACGTTCGTTGTTTAAAGAAAACGTCGTTCTTATCCAATTCCAACAACTTCCACTTCCTGCGTCGACCTCCATTTGTATGTGCATTCTTTCACTCTTTTTTTATGTCGTCGTGCCGAAACTAATTTGTATAAGAATTTTCACATCGATAAAGCAACTATTTCGTAAACTTGCAAACCAAATAACAAATTAGAGTTGGTACTTGTAATATATTTAATCAAAGTTGCCGCTGCGCTGGCCTTTATTCGTTTTGTGTTCGAGCGTACATTGTTTCATAATTTGATCTAATTAGCCAGAAAAATCACTTGCAAAATTATACGTTAAACATTTCCGCCAAAAATAAATTTTGCAATTATTACATGGCGAATTGTATCAGTGCTTTGTTGTGTTGCTTTTGTGTGAATTTAACGTTTTTATATTCATATATTGGAAAATATACAGTTATGCCTGATGGAGGATCTATAATTATAAATTAATCATGATCAGATGCACATTTTAAGAGCATTCTTACAACCATGCAGATCAGCATCTGGCTTCTATTGGAAGCTGTGCGAGATCTAAACACAATTTCCATGGTTACAGCTTTATGGTCTCGGTCTTACAGAATAGTGTGCATTCCAGACATTCTTCATTATTCAAACTAATGGAAAATTTTGCTAGAAATTGAGACGTCTAAAGTTTATTCAATATTTGTGATTTGATATTTTGATTAGTATTAAAATATGTAAACTTTAAGGAGATGCATAGAAGTAGTCTAAGTTGCTTTCATTGATTGCTTAATTGTTTTCGTTCACAACATTGATTTATTTAGTATTGGTGCAACTTCAGTTTTAAATTTTTCGGTTTACGACACAAGTGACGAGATGAAATAAGTTTAGAATAAGATTAGAATAAGAAGATATTTACAGTATTTTGCTTACTCAACTAGAATTGTTATTGTTTAGGAAAATAAATAATACATGTAAAAAATTGTGAAGGTCTGCGGTTTAAAGAAATTTGAAATGTTTCCTACAGACCTAAATTATCAATATCGGTTTCTTTTTGCTGTACATGACTAATTTTGCACAGTGATTGTCTCGTTACTTTCTAAATCCATCAGGATGGTAACAATATTCACAGCGTTATTTATTTTATTAAAATCGTCGGGGTACAAATGCATACCATAGAATTTAAATTTGCAAATAACATTATTCTTTAATCATAAAAATAACATTTCCAGACGTCATAAGACTTGTAAATTATAGTGAATTTCTTGTCTTGAGAGTTATGAAAGTATTACATTGGCGTATCGCATCAACACAATGAAATTCCGTTTCACCGGACGTAAAATGTGTAATTTCAGTAAACAAATGTTTAAAGTGCATAATTTGCAACGTAGTACTCCCAGCCGTCATTTTTGTTTCATTTATTTTTCATTTTTCTATTTAATAATTTTTAAACAATTACCAGTGAAATTAATAAATAAGGCGTTTATCTTGACTTACATAATATACTGTCAAGTTAATGCTACTAAAATGTTTACATTTCAAATTAAATTTAATTACTGTGTTCTAATTTCGTAGCGATGCACTCGGGCGGAATTTCGTCCAGGAAGTACATTTTATGTGATATAAATGTGATTTTGTGATAAACGAGTTGTTTTCGATTCAAATTCGTCGTTTGAGCATTCGTTTAAAATTGAACTAAATTGTTTTATTTAACGGACCTGTTAAGGAATCATCTATCTCGTTTCGTTCGTTCGATAACGTTAGGTAGAAGTCGATAGATACAAAGAGTAGAAATAGAATTAAGCGATCCCCTTATATAAGATATTGGGTTTCTCAACATTTTCATGCAGTTGACCAGAAATGTATTGTGTTTGAGACGGCACGGATCACCTGCTTGTCCTAGTTTTGTGCCACCATTTTACAATGAAAGAACGTAGATTAATTTTATTCCAATTTTTACGACCGCTTGCATAAAAAATTTACAGTTTTCAATTTAAAAAAGAATTTTGCACCGATCAATTGTCATTAACGATTCGACCTCGTTCTCAGACCATGAAATCATTCGATTTGTATAAATTTTAACCGAACATCGACTGTTATTTTGTTATTAAAATTGGGACGTTGCCGTATTTATTCTGGGCGATAAAATATTTACAAAAAAGTGAAAACAGAATTAACGATCTGTCTTGACAATATATGGTAGAACTTTTATTACCCCAAATGTGAAAGTTTTAACAACGTTATCCTGTTCAGTAATTCTTTAACATATTTGTAATGTTAATTGCCATGGTGTTTTAATAATTTATTTTGTTTGTAATCGAATTTCGGGACGCGAATTGATAAAACTACTATGTTTGGAATGTTCCTACAAGACAAATAGAGTGTAGGTACAGTGGTTTGATAAGCATAACGATTTCGATTTGAGGAACAAATATGGCGATGAATCAATCATTGACTGCGCTAACCTCATTCTATCGGATGAAAGAGAAATGGAAGGATTCGATTAAACTAATATTTTGTATGTCAGATTTTCATAATTTGTTCTCTGATAAATGAACTTATTGACATTTGATTTTTGATAAATTTATAAATTTACTGTATATTTTTTGTTATGCCGGATCGTTTTTAAATTTCTTCCCACTTTCTCTCGACGCTTGAACCTTATTATGAAGTTATAAATTAGACCAATAATGGTTTGTATTTGTGCACGCTTATAGCGCAGAGATTTTTTGGTTTATTCATTTAGACGGAAAGATATAAAGCGGTAACGTTTATACCTTATCTATTTTAAATATACGATATAGGTGTAGTACATGCAAGTGATAGCGTATCTTTTGAATTGTGCTGCGGCACATCTTAAAAATGGGCAAAAATATTTACTTGTCGTTTTATTGTAATTTAATTATTAATAGGACGTCAAATTCTGACAAGCGTTGGTCATAGAATCCAGTAATTTACGATGAGTCATGATAGAATAACTAAATTTTAAACGTTTCCTTAAGATCCTGTCAACTTATTGTTTTCGATTGGATACAAATCCGATACCAAAACTAAAGTGTTGCCATGATGCCGTGTTATCTAAAAGACAGACTTCTTTCTATCTTTCGCATTTGATCTCTATCTGCTGATTCTCATCATTTTTAAGACTTAAGCACCACACGCACTGAATCGACTCGGACCGGTCGGATCGGCACGGTACGATCGGCACGGCAGCGTATACCGCGCATTGAATCGGCACAATCGGCACTGTCGGCAGTCGGCACCTTCGGTGATTTCATCAGCTCATTTAGTACAGTTCGTTTTTAACAACAATTTATTTAATATATAATATATAAAAATATAATAAAAAATATGCTCTTATGTGGTTGTTGAATGATTAAAATCGGATAATTAATAACAGTTTAATTGTATCGTGGTGATTTTTTCTTAATACAGAGTGTTTATGTTGATCACCTTATGGTGGTGGAGGCGGCACGGCTATTTTTTGGATGCATATTTACATTTTCAGATTACTTTACAATTGCAGATGTGGACCAAAATGCGGAAAGCCGTCGGACCTTTCGGCAGTTTTTGCCTCTTCGATCATTCTCTGCCGATGCCGAGACGATCCGACCGGTCTGAACCGACCGATCCGATCCAGTGCGTGGGCCCTCATTTAATTTCATGTATACCAAAACATGCCGATCGTGCCGTGCCGATCCGACCGATCCGAGTCGATTCAGTGCGCGTGGTGCCTTACTCGACTAATTTCTACCATCTAGATTTCGGTCTATCTCTTCTTTTTCTTTCGCCTTTTTCATAGGTCTTAAACCTTTTGGAGATTCATTCTGCACTCATCCTCTCCATATGTCTATTCATGTAAGTCGTTGTGTTCTTTCAACTCCTGATGCATGCATTGATTGGTGTAGCTGCTTTATTTTCTCGTTTGTTCTCCTCCTCCTTATATCGTCTGTCTTCTCTCCTCAAAATATGTTCCTTAACTCTTTTATTTTCTACATCTCTAGTCTTGTTTTTTCTGTTTTATTGTACAGACGTTTCATACGAGTATAGGATTATATTACTATATAATTATTTGGTAGAATTTGATTTGTGCATTTCTGGAGAGGTTTGTGCTATTGATCACATTATAAAATGCACCTATAGGTACATCTTTTCTCTGCCATTATCATATTTTGTATTTCGTTAGCGACGTTAAGTTTTCTGGTAAACACCTAAGTAGATAAATTCTTCAAATTGGTATATCTTCCCTTGATCAGTTTCTATTTGTCTGTATCTTCTCTCCATAAATTGACTATCTGACCATTATAAATTTGGTTTTCTTCTTATTTAATGATAAAGCCATTTTTTAGCCTATTTATGTGCGTTACTTCTTTTAGCTCCTGTCAACTTTTTGCCATCATGACAAGTGATCCGCAAAAGCCTGCCATTGGACGTCTCTTATATTATAGTCAATGTCATTATCGGACACCATAAGAGAATCAACCTGTATATGTGCAGACACAGTTTGTACACGACACGCAATCAAGGCGCGTACTTGGGATGTTCAAGTCGTTCTGCCAAGGGGTTTATAACGATATTTTGTTCTGCCAAATAAAATTCACACCTAGTATAGTTACTACAATATTATATTAAAAGTTGAAGCTTGAACAAATAATAAAAATTTCCTCATTCCCATGACATGTTTGTGGTGTTCTGCCATCCTTTTATTACCGACCAATCGATCTGCCAAAGTTACAATGCATTTCTAGACTGATAAATAATTAGCACGCAAATTTTTAGCCTTGAACTAATAATCACTGAAAAAGGCCCACGGGCTCTTAGACTATTAAGACTTGTTATATTATATTCTGCATTTCTGATACTTTTATTTTCGTTAACTTCAAATTTTCCGGATGTTCTCATGGTCATAATTGGGACTTCATTTTGCTTCTTGTAGTATTAGCTTTATCTATCATCCTTAATACGTAATTTATTGTTTACTCCCAGTTTAACTAGAGACCGATACGTCTCTGTTCTTTGACTTTGTCATCTGTATCTCGTGTTCATAACTTTCTGCCCGGATTGTGTACATATTTCGCGCCTTTTCTGAATCCACTTTGATACCCTCCGATTTTGGAATCCGTTTCTTTCACTAATTTATTTTCATGTAGGCTGCTAATGTTTTGTATGTTACATTTAACAGGCCTATACTTATAGTTATGACACTCTTATCTTGTTTTTAATCTATGGGGCAGATTATAGGTTCATTTCACTCTTTTTAGAGTTTCTTTGTTTCTCATCTGTCAATTACTACATTGTTTCTGCATGTGTTCCATTATCTTTGGTCCTCTGTATTTAAATATACATGTGTCCCAGCGCTGTGGGGAAGTAGGATTCCTCTAAAATGGAAATAGATATCGAGATGCGGTTTTCGACAAAAAGTACAATCCATTTAAGAGAACAGTCTGAAAATATCCGCTTATATATATATACAGTATGTCCACATACAGAGTAGCGCATCAAAGTTAGGTTTTTTCTAAATGGAACACCCAGTATATTATGGTATATTATGTTATGGACCTAACTTCAGTTGTTTTCCTATTATTTGACATTTAAACCAACAAAAGTCCGTTCTTTGAAAAATCGCTGCTTCCAAACCAATGATTTGGAGTTTTTTTAAATTATTAACTCCTTTGTACAGATTTCTAAATTATATGCTTTTAGGGTTTTTATTTATTACCTTTGACCTGTTAATGTTTAATACAAAAATAATAATAAAATAAAATAAAAATCTAAAAAAATATCCAGTATTGAAAACGATGACATTTATAAGTTACAACATTTTTTCAGAACGTATGCAATATTGTTTCTTTATCGTTGCTTGATTGATCTATGACATGAAGGAATTAATTAATCTAATTGTTAAATTTATTTGGTTATAAATACGCCTGAATCAACCGAACAACTCTTTCGACCGGTTCATTGAGGTAAAAGCATAAAAATAAACTGTGCCCATTTTGTATCTATTGTTCTATTAAATTTCTAAATATTTCGTCACTATTCAATATCCTTCTAGAACTGTTTCTAATCAACGTATTGGTTGCTTTTTACAAGCCCAGTTGAACCTTCACGGAATACCTAAATTGCGAATAGTTAGTTAATCTGTCTCAAATCTTTCCACTTGTAATCGCTCTCTAATCCATATCGGTTTGCAAATAATTTCCTTTTTATAAACTAATTCATAAGTATAAATTTACATAAAGAACCATCGAAATGTAAATACGCATAATAAAGAGTCCAAAGATTACAGTCGCTTCAATTTCATGTTTCGGTTTACATAAAAATTTATCCTCCCGTGTTTTTTCCACATGGAAATTGATAACGCCGGGTCCATTAACACCGATAGCATTTTGGGTGTTATCAGCGTGGATTGATGATAATAACATAAATTTAAATTAAAAAAATTATTGTATTGTCACGATTGAAACGTGTATTATGAACTCGATTTATTTAAGTCATGTCTTTACACGCTTTTGTAAAAACTCACGGTCATTAAAAACAAATTGATTCATTGACCTTGTTTACGAGCAAACCTTTGTCGACGCGACATCGAATCTTCTCATTCGCAAACTGGTTAAATAGTACTTAGTCTTCGGATATGAACCGGGCCACAAAAGTGAACGTCCGTCCCCTATTTCGTCACGTTATCACGGTTTGTTTACATTTATCATCGTTCTGCTCGTTACTTGAACGAATTTAATTCGAACGTTTTTCTTGGAAATGATGAGAACCACTGATTGCTAAAACTTTGATTCGTAACGAGCCTAATTTTGATCCTAACGACACACATTTTTATTTTTATTTTACGAGACTTGAATTGTTGAAATTATGGATCGGCTATAAATAACTTAATCCCATTCGAACGGCGTGAAACTTGTTTAGTTGAGATTATGCATTAATGCGGCTTTTAGTAAAATTATTATTTTATTTGAACACTTTCACAAGCCTAGGGGAATTTTAATGACGTGCTCGATCATTATGTTTGCTCCTACAATAGTAATAATTGCATTGCGCAATGACACGAAGGATTTTGTGTTTAACGCCGTAAAAATAAGCAATGAAACATTTTCGAACTGTTGTAAATATCAAAACGAACAATATTTTATGATGCTAATGTTTGCAACCAACCAAACAGTCCCGCCGAGTTCGATGCATAACTTTCGACGAAAATGTGATTTCAGTGCAATAATTTTAGTGAGTTTTGCAACTTGAATTACTCATTCCAAGCACTTGCTTGAATTCGGGTTAAAAAAGCCTCTTTAATTTGTAATAAATTTCAAATTGTTTTACCAAATCGGTGTTATGTTTACACCGATAAATTGCTTATCTAAATATTCCACAAACAAAATGAGTTTTCGTAATACGCCGGTAAGCTGAAACACTTATATCTCATGAGAAGAATTTACTTTGTAGAAAATAACTAAATTTGAATTTGCCGGAACTTTATTAAGTGTGTCATTTAGATTTTTTATTTTGACAGAAATGCTTTTAAAGTAATTCAATCAATTGAGAAATCGAAAGAAAGGCAGATTGGAAAACACAAGCCATATTTCTCCTTCCATCTCGCTTTGTTATTTACTAAGATAATATTACTGTGTGAGTTCAAAACATTCATGAAATGATGAAGCCAAAGTTTAATAAAATGTAATAAGAATAACTGCAGGCCATTTTACCAAGTATATCAAATTATATTTCTCCTAAAAGGGTATTCATTCTCTTCATTCTGATTCTTAGTTTTACTTCTTTTGCTTGAATAAATCAATTCTTAATTTTCTTTCTACTTTTTTCCTTATTATTTTTTTCAGTTTTATGCCTTTTTTTCTTCTTCTCCTTCTTCTTCTGTGGCACTACAACCCTGGGTGGGTCATGGCTGCCTTCTCAATTCGTCTCCACCGAGAACGGTCTTTTGCCATTTTGTTTCATCTCAAGTCTTCTTAGTTCTTTTGTGATGCCTCGTAGATAAGTGTATACTTTCGTATATAATGTCGGGACAATTATACGGTTGAGAAAGTTATTCAATGAATCTTATTCTATAGAGATACCTTTCTGAATCTGGCGTGGACTCATACACTTTCTACATGTAACGAGCGTACAAAAAAACGAAGGCTCAGGAGACTATGGAATCTAGCTTTGGTTTTATTTTTTCCAACGTAGACGTTTGAAACTGATAAATCATGACAGCAGCTGTCATTCAAAAAGTTGTTCAAATAATGTCTAAACCGAGACCTGGATATGGAATTTCTTCACACTCTTTCGAACGTAATTATTCAATGGCCAACCTTCGTTTTTTTAACGCTCGTTTGTATCTTTTGCCCAGATCTTCTAAGGAGCTCTTTGTCTTGCATAAGTCCATGTTTAGCTGCCATACAAGACGACTGGTCTTATGATGGTTTTGTACAGAGACATTTGAGCACTTCTCGATATAAATTTGGAGCGACGGTATGCCCTGAAAGCATTATTTTCCTTTGTTGTTGTATTTTCTGATTATGTTGTAAAGATACAAAAAATATTTTAAAAATGTTGGAGTCATATGCTTTTACTTAGTGTACTTCGTTTACCCTGAGGTTCACTTTTATTGTCTCTTTTTGAATTTTAACTAAGTTTTCTTTGACACACTTGCTAGCTTCTGCTAATAATTTTCAGAATAGGTTAACTGTAAATTAGGTCCATTGTGAACGAAGACCTGTGCAAGACTATATCGTCGAAATAATGAAAACTTATACACGAAATTTGTGAAATGGAAAAACACATTTGAGAAAGTTCTACATCTTATTCTTTAGAGACCTGAGTAACGGTTATTTATCTTGTCGTGTTTTTTCTCAGACTATGTTCATTAAACTTTTAAACGTGTTTTGCTGTAAGTGACCTACCCATCTTCCTAGAACTGCTAGACTTACTTATTTTGATAATACGATATTGTCCTATCAAAACTGGATCTTACTATCTTACTCTCAAACCTTCTGAGGAGCTCCTTATCTTTCATTATTAAAGTTCTAGTTTTGCTAGAATAATTCAGAACGATTGGTCTTATGATGATCTGTACACTTGGAATTATAAGGGTCTGCATTTTAAGCAAAATGAGGACACTACCATTTAGATTGATCCAAATGGATTAATTGATCATTGATGTTACTAATCACCGTCTGTTGTAAAGACAAATGTTACAAATTGTAAGGAATCCGAGTGTAAAGGTGGTAAAATAAAGAAATACAATTTTGCAACTCGTTAGCGTGTAGAGTAATTTAGATTTAGTAATTTAGATCATGAATAGCTAAATTTAAAAAAAAAGTGTAAACTCTCTCTTTACGACCATTTCCGAAACAATAATTGTGTATTTTTTACAAATTCCATCTCCAGGCGTAAGTTTGTACTATTAACAAAATGACAAGAGAGAAGTTTGGACGTCGATTGTGCAAATTTTTGATTAACACTTGCTGTCAAATGGCATGACAATCTGAAATGTTTACGCTAGAGCCGTTTGACACGACACTAAATTTAGTCCTGAATTTAGTAAAGAAACTGCGCGCGTATATTTAGCTTAAAAATTAGTACAAAATACGAAGCTCATGTATGAGATGGAAAGTAAAAACTAGGATTAAAGTAAGTGCATGAGTTGAATTTTGAACTTTTGACAGCAGATGCTGTATTTTCTTGCTACTCAATCTTCTAAATTTTCGCGCGCAGTTTTTGTACTACTGAATAGTAGTAGTACTGAATTCAGTACTAAAATTAGTGTCGTGTCATACAGCTCCAAAAAATAAAGTAAGAACTACAATTCATGGCCTTTCTGAGTTTCTATGTTCTGTATTTTCTAGGGGCACATTCTTTCGTAATAGGCAACAGTTTGTTAGGTTTTTTTAGGCAAATATGTTTTGTTAATTTTTGAGCCCACGTAATTTTTTACTATATAGTTTTATAATTGTTTACTCTTTTTTAATTAATTAATTTTAATGTATACATGGTAGAAAATTAAAAACAAACATGTGATTTATTTCGGTAATACTGCAGTGTCGTTCGCTTAAAAATTTATAATAGAATGAGCGAGTTCATCAAATAAAAAAATAATTTACAAGAGCCGTTTTAATGTTTTATTTATTTCTTCATGGCGTCGCTGTTTATCGTCCGATCAAATTCAAATGGCGTTGTTTTTCAGAGTTCAAATTTTTCTTTTTATTTACAATTCAGACACAATTTGGAAGCCGCACACTTTATGGAAGATTATCTCGGCTTAAAGTTTGTGCTTGCAGCTCTAGTTTATATAATCTTATTGAGCTAGTCACCCCGGCCCATATTTCAAACCGGTATTGCATAGAAGCGGACAACGTTAATAAAATTCTAATAATTGAAATCGATAAGGAGTGCGTTTGTTTTCGAAATACCAATTAAATGTCATTAGTTGTGTGTTGCATAACAAATTTAATTAATGAGAGGTGAAGGATCATTCGTATCAAAAACTGGCATGACGTCATTTATATTGTGGGTCTTATTCACTTCACTTAATGAATGCAAGTTAAAATAAACGGAATGAAGTATGTTTGCGGCTGCTATTTTTATGTAAATATGAATTTTGTTTGGTTGTTTTAGGTAATAAAGGACGTAGCAATTTGAGGCACACAAGACGTAATGTATAAATTTTATTTTATGGACTGGGGAAATTAGGTAGTTTATAAATGGCTCATTAGGTTGCTGGTGTTAGGTGGTGATCTCAGGAGGTTGTTACAGATGTTTACATAAACGTGAACCCATGAAATCACAACGGACGACTTTCGTCGAAGCGAGATGTTTAATTTTGAATAGACTATCGATTGAGTTTGCATACGTCAACAGAGAGACCTTTGTGTTGATTCCAGTTAATTTCCACATTCACTGTCATTATTAAAAAATTTAAGTTTTATTAACACAAAATCTCATTTCTGAAATTGCCGGTGGTATTAAAATAAAACAGCAGAAAAACCATAAAAACATTAAAGAAATGCTTTTGAGCTTTTTGATTGCTTTATTTCCCCATTACTTTTCACTCATGACGTGACATTTTAATAATATCGAAAGAGAATACAATCGTGATGTTCCAACACAATTTACAGACATTGAGTTTTCTAAATACATTTAAAAATTATGTTTTAAACAACCTGTACAAATTATTGCTATGTTATATTTGGTAATAATAATTCAGTACTATTTAAAACAAATTCAATTCAATATCTGATATGTGATAACGCTTAGAATCTAAAAATGTAATAAAAATATACTCTTCTGCTGGAAATAAGTAACTCTCTGCATTTATGAAACTTCTATCGAACCAGATGCGTGCACGAGCCGGCACAGTGGAAGAATCCTACATAGGCTTTAGTATTCATATGTATACATTGTGTGTATGTCATGCAAATTTAAGCTAACCGCAGCTTTACTTAAAAACAAACTCTTCACAAATTTGCATGAGTATTAAAGTTAAAACATGTTATTTATTTTAACAGATTTATCACCTCTCATTAAAACAACAATAATATGGTATAGGGTAATTTGTTTTAACTCTTCAATCGAGTTGCTTCTTTGCTTGATAATCTAAAAGGCTCATTGATTTGCAGAGATCATCTTTTCGTAAACGACCTTCGCACGGAATTAATTACGACAGAAACTTCAAAAGATGTATTTTAGAAAGAAATTTGTCAAAGAGGTTTTGTCGTGATGTAATTAATGGAATTAGCATTTACATCTCTCTCGCTTTAAAAAGAAGAGATACTTGTAAAAATATCATTTGTGTGTTTGAAATGCTTCATCTAATAAGCTTAATAGTAGTTGCGAAAAACACTTCCATGTAGATCCTCGAACTTTATTAGTTTTCAGTAAAATGTGTTTAGCGAAGTCAATTCTCCCTTTTTATCGACCGTTATGTCGGTGCTGGACGCTGGGGTAAAATCCCTCTTTCCTGTTTATAGGATTTTAGAGACATATATGTTTGAGAATATTTACAAATCATTTAATTTGCTGCTTGAGTTAAAGTCACCCGTTTTGTTCATTTTATGATTTAAATTGAGTCTGTAATCGATTTGTTGTAATATTAATAAACTGATAGTTTATGGTGAGACTTTTAATAAAACTTGCCGTTGTTTACTTCGCTAGTTTGAGAATAATGGTGCTACGCAACTGTTTAGATTAGACCAGACACAAAACGATGAAATATTTACGAGTCACTTATTTCATCTAAATTCCGTTCCTAAATAAACGCCTTCTAGGATTTGGAACAAATATTTGGAAAGCCTGACTTAAAACTCGCTTAGTAGTCGTCTTAAATAAGAGTAGTATAAAGTTATTTCTCATATAATTTTACCGGGTTTTTTACTTGAGGAATCATTTACACAACATGAAAGGTTTAGGAAGTGGTTCAACTTGCCTGAATCACCTATATCCTCTTGCTCTTGAATTCGAACCGTCTCTTGTCAACTTAATGAACTTTCCTCCATGCCCATACGCTGCTTCAAATACTTTGTAAACCAATTACGTGGATTCAATGTTTTGCAGAGTTACGAATGTTTATTACTAGTTGATGATGCATTAAAAGTATCTTGTAGTACATTGAAATAAAAACAAACATTTACCTTTTAATTATATTTTAACAGTTACTAAAAAAATGTTTTTTTTTTTTTGCATTTAACTTTTAATAATTTTGAATTGATGTTACATATTTCATAATTATAATTTTACTTACAATTAATATATAATAGATACAAAGGGGCGATGAGAAGTAGGAAGCATAAATTCGTTGGAGTTGATAAAACACCAATTGATATAATTGGGTAAATTATATCTGATAAAAAATATTGCTTTATTAGTTATAAAAATTATATTATGTTGCTTCAGAGTTTAGTTTGTTTTGTGCTTTTGCTGACATGTTCAATTTTCCAGGATTTGAACAGTGATAGGCAACGACAAAAATGATTCGTCAGATAGAGGCTGTAGTGAGCTGAAATAAAAGTAGTAAAAGTAGGAATGGCTGTCATAGCGTGCCAAAGTGCTGCAAATAATTTTATTTCTTTTATCCGACAAACATCTTTAATCGATCTCTTTCGTTGCAGCTTATACTACCTTAGTGATATCTTTCATAATATAAAAGCAGCTACAAACAATTCCATGAGTAGGTTTCTTTGTCAAGAATTGCACATTTCATACTCGTATATAGATCAGAGGTTTAGAATGCCATGGAATCTAGTTTTTTTTACAGCGTAGACCTTTGTTGTTGTTACATTATGACACATGCGAGGAATTATCAAACAAAAATTTGCGTCTAAACAGACGCTTCAACGAAATGTATCAGAAAACATTACATTACTCTATATCAGGGGCGAAAATTTGCTACATTATATTCGATTTCAAAATGATTCCATGGTCTGCGCCTACGTAGCCCCTTTTATTTCGGAACGCACGTGCGATGTTGTTTTATGCATTTACAGTGTGGTCTGGTATCTGGGAGTAACGAGCAGAAAAAGAAAAGATTCGGCAACGATGGTAGACTTTTTTCTTCTTATTTTATTTTTTAGACCCGTATGACACTAATACAGAACATAGAAACTAAGAAAGGACATGAATTGTAGTTCTTATTTTATTTTTTAGAGCTAATATTAGTACTGAATTCAGTACTAAAACTGCGCGCAAAAATTTAGGAGATTGGAATACAACACTGTCAAAAGTTCAAAATTCAACTCATGCACTTACTTTAATCCTAGTTTTTACTTTCCATCTCATACATGAGCAATTCTAAGACAAGAAATGTTCGGTGGGATGTGTCGATTGCTTGTCGCAAAGGGCGAACCTAACCCCTAAAAGTCCTTGTTTTTCGTTGGCCGGTTGATTCCATTCTTGTTTACGCATATAACGTGCGTTAAAAAAAAACGAGGCTGCGTTGGCCATGGAATTTATCGGCTTTCCAGTGTAGAAACCATAGAAAACATAAACATATAGATTTGACAAGTGTCAAATGACAAGAACTGTCAGTCTAAAATTTTGCATCAAAATAAAACGGACCAATTTTATTTAAATTTTTTGTAATAAATGTCAGGACATGTGTAGGTACATTGTTCTCATAGACATAATGCTATCCTCTTTCGCGTCCATTTACTTAAATTTGTCCTAACAAATTGTTTTTGTTTAACATTATGTTCCAAAGATCTTCCGAGTTGTCATCAAGTGTTTTGTAAATGAATTGTACCACTTCGACCACAAGGTAAAACCGGAAATTACGATATCATTGGATCCAAGTTCACCTTGTAAGTTCAAATGATTTTTTGCATTACGGCTAATAAATGTGGTGACCAAAAATGTGCTTCAAAAATTATTCCATGATGATGTGAAGTTTATTACCTCTTTCCTCCACATTGTGTTCGTACAGTTAAACCGACTTATTGGACTAAACAGCGAATAGGAGTGTGTAGTACTTTATTCAAAATGTGTCGAAGAATTTCAGGAGCTCCAAGATCTTGTTACACGCTTTTCCCTCCGTGACTAGCTTCAGCGGCCGGAGGGAGTGGGCGATTCCTAAACTTTAAACTAAGCTATGGGCGCCACCAGTTTGTAGAAAATTAAAGAGGGCCAAACTGGAAACAACTAACAAAAAAAAGAAAAATAATTAAACAATTGAAGACACAACAACACCAAAGTAACAAGTTTATAACAAAAGAACAACGAAAAAAATAGGAAAAGACTTATGCCCGGTTGCAGAAAGCTCCAATTAATTGACAATTTCTTAACGGTCCGTCAAATGTGACGGTTTGTTAAAATTTGATCGGGTTGCACAAAGCACTTGACGCCTCCGTTAATCGTCCGTTCTGTAATTGGAGATTAACAAGGGGTACAACGTGGCAACAGCGCAAAAACAATCCTTAAATGTCAGAAATCGTATTTTGACATATCCAAATTTATTTTAAATCTACAGTTGTGAGCATTTTATCAACATCAACGATGGAAGTACAGTGGAACCTCTCTTAGGCGGATGCCTGAGGGACCTAAGATATCTGTCCGCTCAAGAGAGATATCCGGGCACGGGAGATTTGCAAAAACTAAGTACCTAGGCATATAGTATGCAAGCATATTTTGAGGGAAAAAAAGAACAGCAAAGGACATGAAGAACAAAAGAATATCAAGAATTAGCTTCAAATAATAGAATATAGAACTTCAAATTTTGATAGAGATAGAGAAATATCTTTATATTCTTCTCTTCTGTACACTTTGTCAGGATTTCATCAAACACCACCAACACTTTTATTCAACGTAATATTCAACAAATTATCTTCATGTCATCACCACGTAAAAAGCCTCGAACAACAAATTTGCAACATTTCTACCAATTTCATATTTTCTGGACAAATAATATAACAAAATGGGTGTCCTCGATCGCGTTTAAACCGAATTCTTTGCATCGGTCTTCGTGGTGGCTCATCTTCGAAATCACTTGGTGAAACTAGACCGGATAGTATTATTTAATGTATATCTTAAATATATTTGGCAAAACATGTTAAAGTTATCACCAATTTTGAATAAAAAACGTAGATAAATGGCCAAAAAACGCGAATGAGTGAATTGATTTTAGGTTAATCGCCCAACTGTCACTCATTAAATTAACAAGCCGTTGACAAGAGTTTAATCGGAGATTATCGTTTGTGCAACGCAAAACAGCGTTGATTGGCCGTTAATCAGAGATTAACTTTGACAATTGTTAATATTTGACGGACGATTAATCTCTTGTTAACGGCCCGTCAATGGCTTGTTAAAGTCATTGATTGGCCGTTAACAACTGATTAACTTTTGTGCAACCGGGCATTATAATAAAAACTATTAACAATTTTATAACTAGTCCGCGTTCGGTGCACCCGCGCGAACTTTACATAAAAATAACTTATCTTATATCTCCTATGCTCCAACCAGCATTTTCCTTTCTGCTACTAGCTTTCACCTCTCTCCAACTTTTCTTCTCCAAAAACCCCCGTCTAATATAAACCTTAACAACCCCTTGACAACCCAACAAGAACAAAAAAACTACCAACAACCTCTAATTTAAATTTGGAACGTAACAATCTCATTAACATCACTTCCATCCATACGAGTAATACTATCAGTTTTTCGAAAATAACTCATGACTTAGTGTTCGTAAACTTCGAATTTTTCATACAGATACGTGTGTGCTTGAAATTCTTCAGTCGATGCGTTCACATAATCTTGTCAATCGAATCGATCCTCCTTACATTACGTATCTAACTGCAATCAACCATGAAAATTTCTGACTCTATCGTCAACAAAACTCAAAACCATCATCCAACATAAAATTTGTAGCGTCAAAGTCTCACCTGTCTTTTTACAAACGCTAAAGCAAACGAACACGGTAAGGTTCCGAAGTGAACTGATTTTGTTTGTGTAATAGACAAAACACCATATTTAGTGCAGATGAAATGCCGAGAGGTCCAAATCGAAGGTTGGAGATGGAATTTGATAAGGAAAACACTAATTGCATCGTATACGAAACCATTGTCAACAAAGAACCTAACCTAAAAACTATCTGACAGATTCGAACTGACAGAACGAAATTTTACTACACTAAATTGATGCACAAAGTTTTTCCATAACCAACGCAGCCTCGTTTTTTTTAACACACGTTATTTGCCACTCGTATTCTCGGATACCAGCGCACAGACCACACTGTATACATTGCAAATATGAAGGGTCCGAATAGAAACGAAAAGGATATATCACTTGAGGAAAGTGTACAAGACTAGAACGCTGTTAGAAACTAGTCCCAGTTTTAAAAGGGTGGAATCAGACTGGTTTTGCGAAGGTTTAGTCTGAAGAAATGCTTTTTATAAAAAATTGTCCAATTTCCCGTTATCTCTAACTACACATTTAATATGAAAGTATGTAGGCTTTCACGGTCGGTGTTATTAATTATAACGACCTTTCTCGGGATTTTTGACCGTGTTCCATTTGAAGTTCGCAATGAACCTCCAGACGTTTCATCCACAACTGCGGTGGACTTCATCAGTGGTTAAAGTTGCGATGTGGAAGAGCTCGAAGTGTTCTCTTCGCTGTCCCATTCGCGGCTGTCACATTTAAATTCTGCGGCGGCGTTGCATCATTTTTGTTGTTATTTGCAGTGTTTGTTTGATTTGCTGGAATAAATGACATTACCCTTCTCGTTGACAGTACCGGTTGCCAAGTTTTGTCCATCTTTAACCCTTCACCCATTCTATTGAAATTATCTTGGTGTTTATAAATTTCAATTGCTTCACGGTGTAGACGTGGGTAGTACTGTGAAGTGGACGACAGAAGTTTTGTCTCTTAGCACTGTGTTTCTATTCTTTTCATTGCTTCTTTGTCTCTAAGTGACGTATTGCTTGCTCCAAAATTATATCATTGGCAACCACGCTAAAATGGTCAGTTGTCACTCCGGGGGTGTTCTTATCAGCGTTGAGACATTTAGGGATCTGCTCGTATTTAGTGACTACAATTTTTTTTTATCTTACAACCGAAATGTTAGAAAAGGGACAAACAAAAGACCTACTTAGCAGGGAACCTTACTAGATTAACTTTGTATCAATATCCTTTCGTACATACACATAGGGGATGCAATACATTTATAAATGTTGCATTTTTCCATTATGTGAATTTTCTTTTCGTCGTTTTATCAAGTCTTGTTCTTATTAATACCAATTTTTGTCGTTCTCAATTTTTGAAAATAACAATTGCTTTTTCATTTGGAAATATTTTTAATAATTCAATGGAACACAATGGAATTCAATGGATTGTAATTTATTAAGGTTTTTATGGGTTGTGTAGTTTCTATAAGCATTTTGTTGCAATTTACGTAAATGCCTATTTGTTCTATTAAATAACCTTATTGGTTTTTGAATTACACCCAACGGCAACAAATGATGTACACTAACGGCCCATCTGCATTGTTGTGATAATGTGTTAATCAAATTCTGTTAAAGCATTTGTTGGTATTTGTAGGGTCATGGCCGGACCGGACAACTTCATAAAATATTAAAACCGACAGACATAACACGATATCGGATAGCCTGCACAAACTCTTTATGGACTAAATAATGTTTATTTCATTTTTTCGTGTTAATGTTCCGTCCTTACAACCTACAACCGGTTGGCAAGTGATTCGCTCCTTATCGATATTGTTTATAAACAAATCGAGGATGAATCCCTAGATTTACCTTTTACGAGTTTTTACTAATTCAGTAAATGCCAGCTGCCCATATCATTCCAACTTTAGAATTAGCTCATTAACAATGAAACAAGTTACGGCTAGAAAAAATCGAACGAGTTAATTTAAACTGCACCTTTGCTTGTTTATTGCAAGTTGTTGGCAATGCGGGGTAAATTGAACCAACTAATTTATAATCTTCAGAAATGTGCAATCACGATCAGATTGCATTTACGTACTTTTAAAACGAACCGGGGTTCTCTCTCGAGACTTATATATGTCGTAGTCTCTTAGTGAAACACGTCATTTCATGAAAAGTCTAGGCAATACATGAACTACCGGCATATTATGTATATTCTTTATTTTACACAATCTCCCTAGTCTTTTCGTGAAATGCCGCTCCTGCCTCGGCATATTATGTTTCACGTACCTGTACACAATCTGCCGCGATTTAAAAGGTGACTGTTCATGAAATAATTAATATTAATTATTATGCACGGCAGATTGTGTAAAATAAGATCTAGATGGGATTAGATTAGATTAGAAAAGAACTTTGTTCTAAATAATGTTATTTCAAATTTATTTAAAAATGTGAATGAACACTGGTTAAAAGTAAGGAAACAAAACAAAAGATAATACATACTCTGGTTAAAAGAATACAAAAACATTTGCAAAATATTAACGAAACAAAACGAAAGATAATACTCCGTTTAAAACTATTCACAAACATTGGCAAAAATGTTCCAATTAACAAAATTGAAAAATAAAAATTTACTAATAACACGGGCCGCTTTTGTGACGTTTCGAATTGCATTGCAACTTTGCCTCAAAGCACTGGCATTTATCGGTCTTGCATTGCATTTTTGATGGTTGACATGCACATTACCCCTGTCCAAATAAAAGGCTTGTCTGATAAATAAATACTTAGACATACATACTTAGACTTAAATTTAAAATAAAATTCTTTAAAACAAAGTTCTTTTAGCATCTAATCCCATCTAGATCTTATCTTACACAATCTGCCATGCCATAATATTGAATACCTATCAGTTATTTCATGAACAGTCACCTTTTAAATCGCGGCAGATTGTGTACAGCTACGTGAAACATAATATGCCGAGACAGGAGCGGCATTTCACGAAGAGAGTAGGGAGATTGTGTAAAATAAAGATAATACATAATATGCCGGCAGTTCATGTATTGCCTAGACTTTTCATGAAATGACATATACATACTTATAGACTTATTACAATGCGTGCAAACTGTATTAACATTTCGATTCTAATTGCAAACTACCCAAATTGTTCAGACCTTTATTAATTTAAGTGGACAAAATGTAAGTCAAAGCGAAAGATAATTTTCTGCCGGTTGTAGTGGTTTATCATGAAAACTACTTACTTTGCGCTACGAGTGTTCATCTCAGGTGTTATTTTTACAACTATTTTTTATCAGTGGTTGATTTCATTCACTTTTTTAAACTTATGCATACTTTATTGTCAATGTAATCTACAGATACTAATTTTTTAACATTCAAACGTTGCTTAAATGTTTTTTTCAACTGTAGGTAATCTTGATGAAGATTTACATATTTATGCTGGTCGGAATAAATAACTTATATGCGCAGAAATAACAAAGTAAAAAAAATAAAACGAGGCTGCGTTGGCCATGGAAGCACTTTGCAATTCGTTAGACTGTATAAAATGTTGACTTGGGCCCACTGATCTGTATATAGAAATGAATGAGCAATCGTGTAAGTGAAAAGTGAGGCAAATTGAATCTGCGTCGGAACCTAATGAGTTGGCGCACTAAAGTTTTACAAAGGCGGTTGCTTAAATTTAACAAGATGGCTAAAGCTGTATGAAACCGTTATGGAACTATTTAAAAAAATTAAACCATTAAAACTGAAGAAAATTGAAAATTGTCCACTTACACCTCGAAAAGGCCGTAATAAAACAGTAAAATCTGAAAATACGGCCAAATACTCTAAACACATGACGTTCAAAATTATAAATTCCTGTAAAATTCGTTCCAACATTACAGATTCCTGAAAAAATACTATAAAAGAGCCATGCGACTGCTGCACACGTAACGGCAAACACCTGCACTACTTCAAAATTGATCAAATGCGCATGTTTCTCAGGTTCCGACGCCATATTGGATGGCTCGTAATGGTTACAAAAATTTCTCGCGCATTCCAATGTTGTGCTTATCCATCTTATATAGAGGTCAGTGCTTGGGCCGGATAAATTTGTGGTTAAGTTTTTTATTGAAGTATACGATCTGTGGATACGATACATTTTGTCTACATTTTATCAAATTTAATAGCACTCACTACCTTGGATTTTGTTTGTTTTCAGAGTGCTTATTTCTATAATAAATGTTTAATGTAAAAGAAGATGAAATTGTCACAATAAGGCACATATTTGAAGGTTAACTAAAAGGAAAACTCTTGAAATTAAAATAGGGACGCCACTATGAAACATTTTTTTGAATTTATTAACGTTGGAAGACAAGTTGTACAAATTTTAAGAATAACAGATGAATTTTAATAAAAAAGTAAAATTAAAGCACGGACATAATACAGTTTTTTGGTTTCATTAAAATTGTCATCAATAATTTTCTTTTGTCAAGCGAAGTTTTCATTCATAAATACAAAGTACAAAAAGCACTCTTCTGGAACTGTCAGATAGAAAACAATTCTCAATGAGATAAAGATGAGAACTATCCAACAGAACCAAGGGCCTTATTTAATTAACTTGTAACTAGAAAACGGATATCAACAACGAAATAAACTCTTTGAGTGTCGTTGAAATGACAATACTCAAGTAAACGGGAATGTATTATTAAGCACGAAAATAACAATTCGGTAAGTCTACTTAAAAGAATACACTGTTACTTTTTTTACTTGTTTTGAGTACCTATGTAGCAATAGATGCTCGCAAAAGTGTCCAACAATAGTGTGCTAACATTGAAACATTATATTTTCCCGACATATCTGAGGGAAAAAATATACATGCGAGCTCAAAAATACATTTTTACCACTTACTGCACTTCATTTTTTGCTACGACTTCAGAAAGACTTCTCAAATTGCCTGTTGCCTAAAAAACTAGTGGCAACTGCTTGAAATGTCTACCAAGTCCTCCTTTCTGGTGATGATATGCGGTCAGTCTTTCTCATAAAGTATCGAGCGAATATCTCTGGCTCTGTAGATACCTTCTTTTATGTTGGCTTTTTGACGAAGATGTAGATATTGCTTTAGTATGATCCACTGGCTTAACAAAATTGACTATTTTGGCGAAGATGTGTATATTGCTTTAGTTCTCCTTAAAATGCTGATTCTTTTTTGTATAGCATACCCTATACCTAAACCCAATAGTTTTAGAGATATTTAGATATTTATGTTATAAGTAGTATGTAAGCGAGTGAATCACAGAGCGGGAGTTGGCCGGGATTTGAAACAAAAAACTGTCAGTCATTATTAGTTGTCAAAAATGCCTGCACGATTGAATTACACCTCCGAAGACTATTTGAATTCAAAAGTGTCACATGACCTTGATATAACCTTATCCCATTTTCCATAAATAATAAATAAAATCAAATAGTCTTCGGAGGTGTAATTCAATTGTTTAAATCTTATGTGGTCAAACATTTTAATGAATGTATAAGTGGTTTATAGTGTATATTTTTTTGAAAGCTTTGGAAACAGTAGCACTCTACTGCGCTTTGGTCGAAAAAATCGCTGACATTTACATATGACATTTGACAAGAACTGTCAACCAAAAATTTGCCCAAACGAAACCTAAACCGACACATGGAGATGGGTTTTGTTAAACCGGCCCTAAGGGCCGCTTTTTCAATCGTTGGTTTACTGCTAGTTAGTAGGTTTCTATGGAAATTTTTGCAATTTAACCAATCAAAATGCTGCATTTTTAGTTTAACTAGAAGTTTCACTTTAACCAACGATTGAAAAGCCGGCCCTAAATGTTATCATAACCATCGTGCCAGAAAAATTTAATCTCGAATAAAGCACAAATCAACTATAAAAATGATCATTGGCTTAGTAATCCGTGACTTTGAGTTTTCATGAGGCCTTGATATCAACGCTGATTTATAAATTTAGATTAAGAGATTTACGCTTTCTCAATTTTACTCACGAATGGTTGCTCACTTTATTAAAAAAAACGGACAAAAAATTCAAATCTCATTACATTTGCCACTGTACAATTTTGAAAATTGCGTAAATGTTAATAAAAACACAGAAACGCAGAGAAATAATTTAATCCGGTTATATTAAGTATAAGAAGAAAAGCTGGAATGCCACTATTAATTTTATAGTACATTAAATAACGTTACCCAGCAGCAAGTTTGAAATCACGCGAACTTTAGTAATTTTGTCGTGGATCAAAGAACTTTATTTTATAATGAACAACAAAACAATTCTGTATGTAATAAGCTTTTTCACGTGATGGTGCACAATCTTGACGGAGCGGCTTTCAATAGCACCACATGGTAGATAGAAGCAGGTTGTGGAAATAGCAGTTTTCCAAAACAAAAACGTTTTTGTTACGTTAAAATTATATTGTGGGGAGAAGTTATAAGAAAATGATGGAAATGAAGTTCTGTGTTCTGTGAGGGACGTAATATTATTTTAGTAGTTTTATCTCGGGACGTTTTATTGGGGAGGCTGAAGGAGATAAACTGTCAACTTTGTGTATTAAACGATTTGGAAAACGCGACTCCCGCTCGCGCGAAATCTATTAATATGGAGCTACAGACAACAAGCACACAAATACTTATCGATTTTATATCAGTCGCGAATTTAAGTTGTATTATTTGAACGCACAAGCCAGTAGTAGTCATTCACAAATATAAAATTGCTCACAAAGTCTCAACGTTTGTTTTGGTTTGTAGAATATAATATGCATACGGTGGTAAACAATTTTATAGTAGATGATTTATGATGTGATTGCGTGCTCGTTGAAAATGAACTGTAAAATCAGACCGACTTGTTTGCAATAATTCATGTTTTACATTTTAATTAATATATTTTTCGATAAAAACTTGTGAAAACCTTGTTACACCACTTATTAAGTATGAGCCATTCATTTCGCTTATTTCAAGGATACATTGCAACAAATTTATTGGGGTTCATTAACATGTACAATTTTCTGTATACAATGAAACGACTGAAAAATATTACAAAAGAGGAATATGTACCATATCATAGAAGGAAAATATATTTTGCAATACAACTTGGCACGCTGCTTTACTTTGATATAAGTAATAAATGCTTAGAAATTGAATTGTAAATGTTCATAACATGTGGGGCATATCTGACTCGAGTGTACTTGTATTGATGTATTGACGTAGGCATTTCCAATGAGGTAGTCAATCTTCTCTTGAGGAAGGAAATCTCAAGTGACTTGTATTTCATGTCTGCGAAGGATGAGGTACTACTATCATACTATTACTAATTCTTATGCTATACATGTTCGATGGGTCACAGATCCGGACTTGAGAGGAAGAAGCAAGATTATTTCGGACTCTTCTATTTAATTATTTTTCGCATTATGTGAAAAAGGAGCACCTTCGATAGCTCGATATTTCAGCAGAACATTTCGCATATAACGTTGTTGTCATAATACCTAAATGAACACGCTAGAGGCAACCAAAGTACCTCGAATGCGAATTGTATCCCATGCCATGCCATTAACTGTTTGAACTATGTATCTTTCTACGGAAAATTGTAAATCGTTCATTTCTAGGACTTCGTCCACTCTGAATCACATTTTGAGATTGTAATGTACAAAAAATGATGTACAAATTTATACTACACCGTTTATTTCTAGAATAGATTGTACGTGCGCTACTTTAGACTCCTCAGTAGTTCTATTGATATCTTGTAATTTTGTTAGTTGGGGTGGAGGCGAGGCTTCCCCACCCATCTCTGGTGGTGGATTCAGATTCTTTAGTAAAGACATCTCAATCCCATTTTCGAATTCTGTGACCATACACTGTTGTCGGTACGAGACAAAGGGAGTAAGGATCCGCAGGAAAAAAGTCTAAATTAGTGAATCTTTGGATAAACAGAAGACATAACAAAAATCGTTTTTCAATTGTGGTTTCAGACTGTGAATACACAAAGAAACTTATTTTGACGTGGTTTTTTTATATGCCCCTACCTGCACCGAAAATGCAGTCTTTAATTGCAGTTCATTATTTCGGTAATATCTCTAAGGGCGATCTAACGATTCTAGATTGCTTCTCACACTGCTTCAGTTGACACCGACTATTTTTTCTTTATATTTTATTCTTTAAGTGTTTTAGATTTTTTACATAATATTGTTGTATTTTAGCTAAAAGGAGATTAGACATTTTTCTCTTCGCACATTATTATGCTTTTAATACTTTGGACAAGAAAAACATACAAAGATGGATCAAAAATTATGAACGACCTTATTAAGGAATTCCAACTACAATCTTTGAAAACCTCCAACTGCATATGACTTTTCTTTCGAGACTTTCTAATCGAACGTCTCTACAATAACAACGCCAACAACGCCAACCAACCAACAACAATAAAGAAAATAGTAAAACAAATTTAAATAAGTTGTCGCTTTTTTTGGATAATTCTATTAAACACATTAATTCTTGGTATTCATACGAATTATAATCTTAAGTCTCATCTCAAGAAAATTTCGACCGGTTCCTAAAGCACTTAATTTTTATAAAAAAATGTTTAATGAAAACCCATGTTTTGTGTGTAGTGTTCCATATTTCATTTACAAATTTTATTATATTGTAGTCGACCATGCTGAAATTAATTTACATTTTCCCATATGGCGGCTTCATACTCGATGACGATATGACAACACAGTTATCTTTTTACGTGAGGGTTTTATTTGTAGACGTTAAACTATGCATGTTATAACCTACTTAGATAATTAATGGATTTAATTGTGGGGAATGTTGCAAAATGGATGAGAGTTGAACCCAATCTGATAAGGAAGTAAAAAAACCCACTTGAGTAAATATGCATGAGACTTTCAAACAAACTTGAAATTAGTTAAAAGTTAAAAAGCTTACGATGAAATATTTTCGTTCCAGCTTGAAACTTTTCAAATAATATCCTTTAGCGAAATAAAAACGAAAAGGAGACTCTCTGACAAAACATTATCTTTTCAAACTAGTTTGCCGAGTTTGCAAGTACACAGAAATATTTTATGGTCATTTCAAAGAACAGCGATGTAGTCAACAATAAAACATACACTACGATCACTTTGTTTAATTAGCTGGAGGTTTGTTTTTTTATATTTTAGAGAACTATATCGTTTTTACTTTACGAACGTTCACATGGAACTAATTAAATTAATTATTTATAATCGTGGCCACTGGGGCCGTTTTTACAATTAGTAATTAATTTATTTCAGTAAAGCAAAAACAGACTTGCAGCACTTCATAATTTTGTACGTTTTAATTAAAACAAAAATAATAAATTTATACAAATATGCAAACATTGTGTTGGACGCTAATTTCGAATAAACTTCCATTTAAACAAAGTATAAAACAGATACTAACAGACAAAACTACTTTCCTGGAGTGAGCTGGGGATCTAATGAATGCAGTTACACCATACATTTATAACATCGGACTACCATCACTACGAAGCGTGTTTTCGTCAATTATATTTTAATTCTAATAAAAATATCGCTTCAAATCATCCCTCTTATAATGCTTAATATTTATTTTGTTTTCGGAATTCAAGTTTGTGACAACTTTTTTTATACCAGGTATTTAAATAAACTTGAATATACAAGTGTCTATCGCTTCAAGCTCTAATATTCTAATTCATTTTCATCCGACATTTGTTTAAAAATCTTTTTAACAGTGTTTTTTATTTGAGTTTAAATGTTTAAAAACTCCACCATCTTTTTGAATGTTATGTATGTTTTCTTTTCGTTTATTATCTTACTTACACCAAATTAATAATGTTTGCATCTATATTTGATATTTATTTTTTATGATTGATTTCTGTTTTATAAGTTGGTATTATTGATCTGTTCTATTTACTGAATTTTTTATGTAAATGTGGTTTTTGTTTTATGTTTACACTCTATATTTTTGGCGTAGACGGGTTCGAAAGTTAAAAAACCAATTTGCCTTGAGAAAATCTTAGACGCATGTTACTTGCGAAAGAATTGGGACTGTGGAAAATATAGAGCTTTAAAAAAAATTGGAGGCTTAAGAGGACTTGGATTGTAGTTTTTGTTTTATTTTTTACAGTGTAGACCTTTGACATATCATAACAATTGACAGGAATAGTCAATTAAGAATTTGTCCAAACGTAGTCCAAATTTATCTCGTGTCTGGTACAAACAAAGATGGAATTTGCTAAAGAAAATACGAAATCGATTTTAAAACGATTGTGAACTTAACTCCAACTCCGCCTAAAGCGTGCAATTAAAAGGAACTCTAAAATTTAGCTACTGTTTTCAGTGTATACTATTTGTCAAAACGACGTCTAAACCTGAATTTATTAAAAAAGACACAAATGTAAGTTATAATCGTGTCCAATCGATCCAACTTTGGAACATCTTTACTGTCTTTAAGATATTCATATGTCTTTTTTCTCTTGTAGAGATATTCATTTTATCTTTGAGAATGCCTACAAAATGTTCCAGTTTACAGCTGCATTGTACTTTATTCGATCAAACGAAACGAGTGGACGCGTAGCATATATTTTGTACAAAATATCTTCAAATACCGCACTGTTAATTGGGACATATTTTGTGGGGTCCTAGAATTCGCTGCTTTCGACAGGTCGAACTATAAACGAAAATTATTAAACATCACAACATTTATTAAATTCCAAATCGCATTACGACAAAATGGTAAATTATTGATATGGAGCCCATCGTAACGACCGTAAATAATTTTTAATTCGCTCGTTTCATGCAATAAATAATTTCGAATAAATTGAGCAAAATAACACCGTATTTGCGATGCGGATGGCAAAAGCCCGCTCTTATTAAAGGGTGTCACGAGTTAGTGATGCTACAATCTTCCAAGTTAACAGAGTAGGTATGGATTTATGTTTCTCCGCTTATACCTAGTGCCGAGCAAATGCGGTTTAAATATTTAGTGATTCAGCAGGCATCTTAATTTCGGCCACTATTACTTGTGATATTATAGACGAACTGAAAAATATGTAGTTTTTTATGTAACTTGAACTTGACTTCAACTCTTGCATCTTTTTAACGCCAACACGGTTTGCATGAGACACCAATTCCTCAATCCGTTCATATTAAGTTAAGGCAGAAATTGTAAATAGATGGGTAGTAAACTTGCCGTAATTGATGTTTATTTATACAACAAAAACTTGCTTATGGAGCACAACACTTAAAAATAGAACGAGACTGTATTGCCTCTTGTATAATCGATCGAATCTAACCAAACTACATTCTGATTTCGCAGTCCATCATCGTTCATTATACCATTCAAATCCTAATCAAAATTAATTAAATTTGAAATTACTTCGCCAACGAAATTTACATAGTTGGTTATGCAGCTAACAAAATTTATAGTTTTTCCTTTATTTACTGTTTATTGGTTTATACATTATATCATTATTAAGTCGAAACAATGGAACATGGATTGATATAATTTTGTATTAATTATGAATTACGCCTGGGTTATGTTTGGAATTGATTGAAGCATGTTGTCGTTTATTTGAGCAACACGAATTTGAAATTATTTGAAAAGTGGACGTAAATGTTAGATTTAAATGGGAACGAAATGGTTGGAATTCACAAAGGTAATAAGAGATGTGGACGCGGAGGGTTTCAGATTATACAAATTGGCTGCGTTGATGTCGCTTGTAATTTTATATTTAAAACGCAAGATTTTATCATTTTCAAAAGCTACAAAAAATGTTTACTCTCTGTAAATATTTTCAAATCGAATCAATAATTCGCTTTAATTTTATTCGTAATTTATGAAAGTGTGTAGGCTTTCACGGTCGGTGTTATTATTGATATTGTTATGTTATTATCATTTATTCGTAATGTTAAAATTACATGGACAACTACATGCTTTACACTCATTACAGTTTATAAAGAGGAAATTTTTTGAAATTAATCTAAAAAGTAAAAAGTAAGTTAAATTCGCACATATAAATATAAATATAAATAATTAGTAATAGAAGATTGATGTTATTTATAATGTGCGTACAAAAATGAAACGGGGCTGCGTAGGTCATGAAATTGATTAGTGTGTAGCAAATTCGTTGGAGAAATGACATATAGTTCTCGCTTGATAACAGTTTAGGTCACGATGCATTTGTCTTCTTTAACAAATTCTACCAATAGGCGGCGCTTGCGTAAATTTTTAATTTGCAAAAAAATTATTGTATACACTGTAAAAAAATATAGCAAAAGCTAGGTTCCATGGCCTCCTGAGCTCAATATTATTTATTTATAGAAGCAAAACACAAGTACAACTAAGACCAAACTTATCGATATCGTAAATAATTAAAAACACAGAAAAAATGAACCAACAGGACCTGACTCCGCTTTTAGGCGTCATTTCCATATGGACGTGATTAATATATTAAAGTGAATATTGTTCATCATGATTATGCCTATTTCATTAACAACATAAACTTACAGAATGTATTTAATGAGATTGTTATGTTGGTAAAATATTATGAAATGTTTTACTCGTATAATTACAATATTATATCAAGTTATGGAATTTGTTGGATATCAGATTAAGTTTTATAAAGTCGACATTAGATTAAAATCAAATTCGTTGTTTTCGTATGTCAACGAATGAATAAAACAGTAAAAAATGATGAAGATAAAGAGGGGAGGGAGGGATCATTTCAGAAACACGGCGGTCAACTTGCGGTTATAATTCCTCCTGTAATCCTCACAATCAACTGAAATCCTTATACTCATGGATGCTGAATGTTATCATTTATAAAGCAGACAGAGACGACTTCGAACCGTTAAAGCAATGCGTTGAAGAGAGATTTCCGAAGCCATACACTGAAATTGAAATAACAAATTATAACTTCGTAAAGTAGGCGGTAGGACGGTACTTGTTTCTATGGAAACGGCGACGGGACGCATGCGTCTGTTATTTTTATGGTTAATTAATTATCTCACTAAATGGTAAATAAGAACTACCAACTCCGACATGAAACACTGTCTGATCGTATCGATTGCTTTCGTTTAATATAGAATTGATTTTAGTATTTGGTTTCAGTTCTAATATTTCTTCCGCTTTTTATAATAAAAACGGGCAAATTACAACCATGTCATGGAATGGAAACTAACTTTTGTTTTTTATTTTACAGTGTAGATCTTTGACGTTGTCATATCGTAACGTTTGACAGGAACTGTCAATCAAAATTTATTCAAACGACACCTGTACATGAAATTTGTCGAAGAAGACATTATTAAGTGTAATTTTCGTGTCCGAAACGGTTGTCAACACAAAATTTTATACAAATTCTTCAACTCAAGTTAAAATGTTTGTACACTTTAACGAATTGCAAAATGCTTTCATGCCAACGCAATTGTATTTTTTTGTTTGAACGTTATAATGTATTACTGGTTGCAGCGGCGGAAACCGATTACCAATAAAGTTGTTGCTTTAGGTGAATGTTGTCCATGCATCTAATGGATAATAATGTTACGTAAAATATTAACGATTAACACGCTTAATTCTTGAGTGCTTCAGAATTTTAAATTTATTTTGAATTGTACAAATTTTAACACAAGAATAACTATTGTTAGTTTTTTGGTGACAGATCATTGTTGCTTCGTTTTGTGGTAGCTCCTTCGGGTTTCATCAAAAAAGACTGCGTCGGTAGAATTTATTTACACACTTGTTTACACAAAATTCAGGACTCTTTGGTGGCTCTTGTCTTATATTCCTCGCCTCGATTCTTATACTAGGGTTCCTCAATAACACCATCTCATTGTCTAACACAAACTAAATAAATACTCGAAGTGGGAGTGTACGCACCCCCCCTGGTAAATTAAGAGAAAATACTACACCTATAGAGCGGCAATTATTATCAGATTTGTAAAGATGAACATGAATAAGTGACCGTTAACACAAAATCAACTTGAGGAGTTGGCAAAAAGTATGCTTGAAGAATTCTCATGATAATGAGGAAGTTGTTGGTGAACTGAATATATCAGAAGAAGAGAAATCAGCTGAAGACAATCTAGAAGCTTCTACAGTTAAAGAATATTGGTAGCTGTTTTTTACTCACGAAATTTTGGACATGATTGTAAATATTATAAATACAGAGATCTCTTAACATCTCCTGAATTATAAAAGTGTGTAGGCTTTCACGGTAGATGTTGTCAACAACGGTGGTATTAATCGGGATTGTTGACCGTGTTCCAAGCGTAGTCCCATAAGGGAGGATGTAGTGAGCGCCCCGGGAGGCTAACTCAGCAAGTGAACCCAATGAAACTCTGCCAAACGTTTCGTCCACAGCTGCGGTGGACATCTTCAGTGGCGGTGTGGTCGTGGTCGAAGTACTCTTCCAGCTGTCACAGTCGCGACTTATTTAATTTTTGCAGTTTGAAATGGATGTAAATTGCGTCGTGAAATGATAAGTTTATAATTAAATTTCCATAGAAAAATATGATTATTCAAAGTTATTTATGTCTACCTAAATATTTATGTTGTACGTTTTTAATTTAGTGTCGAGTTAAAAACAATTCGACATGTAGCAATTCTTAGGGTTTTGTGCCCGCTTAGAGAGGTAAAGATTGTTTTTTGTTCCGGCCTGCGGGTAAAACTGATTACCCCATAGACGCGACAAACTTGTTCAGATTTTCATTGTTGGAAATTAAATTTTGTAGCGGAGGTTTTATGTTCACCTCGCTTAATTTTGAACGTAAATATTTTACAGTGGTTAATTGAAATTCTGAATATAGGTTGTGTGTTTATGTTTTGAAATAACCTGTATTCACTTTTCACACCTGAGTTGCGGATGATGTGATATGCAAGGTACACAACTGTGATTTGATTAAAATGCATTGAACTGCTGCCAGTGTGCATCGTCGTCGTGTCGATTTCTTTCGATAAATTTTACGTTTATCGTTATCCGTTACAAACTTTAAAATATTAATGTAAGCAATTTATGTTCAATTAATTGAAATTAAATGATAATTTCCTTTAACTTCACGGCTATCTGCTGAAAAAAAAGAAAAAAATCAACATGTAATGTATCTTTTAAATTGATATTAAAAACCGTATTTTAGTCATAGGGCCATCTATCTATTTAATTAAAAACCGCATTTTGGTCATAGCGCCATCTATGGACAATATGTTTATCTCTAGAATTTATTTGCACGGGCCATTTTGGTAATATTTTGGTCATTTTCCCATCCCGAGTGGGATGTTTTAAGTTTAGTTTTAAGGTAGAATAAGTTTTGTAAATAAATTGTAAATAGACACTTCACCAAGCAACATCTGCACTACAATTCTATTTAATTCATTTGGTCCTTCGAACAATCCATTCAATCGTTTCGTGTGTCGATATCGTACACAAACTTACTGGAAAAATTATTGCAAGGATTGTGTTCATCCTCACACTAAAATTTGAGTTGTGTCGCATTTTGCAGTCATATTATTTTGGAAATATATTTTGCTCATTGCTAGGAAGAATGAAAGTGGAACTAAAATATTTTCTGTTGTACTCTACTAGAGGTGCGTATAAAGCAGTTATCCGCAGGTTAATCTTTTATGCTATATTTTCTACACTCTTGACATGGAATAATGGCGAATCGACAGAATACGTCTACACGTTTGAATAAGTAATCTAGTTCAGCGCTAGCACCTGTAACCGATACGAAGCGTGTTATTGAATTAATCGCGCTTTTGTAATGCCATTTTACATTATTAAGAAGGGTGCAGCTCCATATGTAGTTGAAGGATATTACGAATTAGGGTCATGTATTTGTAATTCAACCCTATGGATGCGTTTTCGCCGATAAATCCATAATGTCACGTTTTAAGGCTTGATTAGACAGTAAACCATTGTTTTGTTGTTTCAGGACGAGGTGCTAGCGATTTCTGAAAAAGTGGTGCTTCGAGTGGAAGATTTGATAACGTGGATAACAGTGGACGCAGAATGGACGTGGGGTCGATTAGCAAAGTGTGAAAGTGATGTGAAAGATCCACCCAACGAAGAGGATAATAAAAGTGTGTTGGGATCGCTTACCGAGAGCTCTTTGGATTTTTTGGATGTGGAAAAAGAAAGAAAAGCTTCAGGTAAGTGGCTCAAATCTTGTTTAATATTTAAGACAAGTAAATTCTCTTCGATCTGTTTCGCCTCTTACAAAATTGATGTCGTGGGAGGTTCCGAGCAACAAACATAAATGAAACTTCCGGTGCAATAGAGACTGTAAAAGAAAAAGAAAAAAATGTTGGAAATGGATGTGTAGTCGTTTTCGGAACGCAATTTCTGTTCTCGCTGTTAACTTCAATTGCCGACCAGATCACTACCGTTATTAATATTGTTTGGACCGCCCTGTTTATGACATTTTGCTGCATTCTGGATATAAATGGCTTAATTACTGTTAGCATTTAACTTTGAAGCGAGTAATTTCGATAAATAACGCTGTTGCGACTTGATTAACAATCAAGGTGGAGTTTCTCTGCGAAAATTATTTATTTATTTCGTCGTCGATGATGTGCATAGTCGACAATGACGTGTTTATTAATGGCCTCTATAATTGATTACACACTGGCTTTGATTTATGATTTCTTGCAAATTCATTATTTTTGGGATTAATGTCTAGCACGAATTACTTCTGAAAATGTATGATTTAAAATAATGTTTTTCGTGGAATCAGTAGAAAAACTTCAATGAAATTGAATTGGAAACCATATTGCTAAAGTGAAAATTTAGTATGATTTGAAAGCAGAATCGTTAAGCATGAGATACAAATAAATACATAAAGTAAATTAAGGAACACAAACACAGTTAGCAAGTACATAGTATTGATCAAACGGTTCTCTAAGTAAATAAAGCTTTAACCCCATATGCTAAAAATTTTAATAAGAGGAATCTAAACAAATCTGTTACTAAAATATTTGAACATACATGTTAAATTGTATTTTGGTGATTTCAAATTGTAATTTTATTTCGTTGAACGCTGATTTTCTGATTTAAATCGAAAACCGTCAAACGGGAATTGATAAACAGTTATTTCAGTGTATTAATAAAAAACAAATTGAGAATTTTGCAATTAAGGGTAAAGTCCGCGATAGTCTCCGAGCAGATTTTTGTTTACGTAATCAAATTTCAGTGCGCTTTGGGGAGAATGCCAAATCGATTACTTTATTTCAGGTATTAGAGTTGATGTGAAACTGCAGCGGCAGAGTATCCGCTTTGAATAATAAGCCCGCAATCCCTCGTTATTGGTAAAATAATTACAATGCAAAAATGTATAATTTAGAACATTAATCGAGTGTACAATTATAAATGTAAATAGACAATTTAATTTAAAATAGCGCAGAGTAATTGAAAAATGTAAATCTGCAGAGCGAATGAAGTAATTGGCCGGAGTTTTCGGATGTACTCTTTGATCTCCAAGTTTATTTTTATTCACTATTTCATCCCAACCGAGAACTTTATCCATTACCCTCACTCACATCGCTTCTATTTCCAAGTTAAACAACACAAAAAAGTGGCGGAGATTATTTTATATATATGTAGATTAGATTATATATATTTTAGAATTACAAACTGAAACGTAGATTTTTGAAAGGCAGGACGAGAGGGATTTCATCATTTTAATGTGGATCGCAATGGCGGCGTTTTACCGCATTTAGTTCATTAATTTGAACGCTGTTTACTTTTTTATTTCACTAAAGCAGCTCCATCTACTCTTGCATGCACAGTTTTCGCATCTACAATCTCCTGATTGTTCAGAGGTCCCAGATCCCATCACAACGACTAATGCTGCCACTACAATAATTCCACTTCTGACGAACATGATGCCTGGAAAACTGAATAAACATTTTTATTATTATTTAAACGTCTTATTATGTACTCGTGCTTATACAAGTATATAATTTTGTAAACTTGATTACGAACGGGATTTCATAAATCTGATAGGTTTGTGAAATAATATTACAACATTATTATCTTCAAAGCAAAAGTCAAATTAGTGGAAGATTTAAAATCGTTATCTTTCAGCTTCGCATTAAAACATTGGTTCTTATTCAAAGGGGCGTTTTCCAAGTGAACACATACTGCTTCATAATTTCGACAAACTAATAACACATTTGTTTGATGTTTTGTATTTTCATCGTTGCACTTTGCTAGAAATATAAAATATTATAAAATTTGCAACTCTGCCAGTAGAATAATAAAATAACTATTGCACACAAAGTCTGTTAAATCTTCGCAAAGTTGCCCATCACGAACCCACAGGAAGAAGTGAGTTGTGAAAAATGGGATGATTTAGATGTTTTTTGTGTACTACTGATCGTCGGAGTTCAACAAAAGTATTAACCAACCCAATGTGCAGTACAAGTCATTCACGCAACTGGTTCGTTAGAAGTTTTTGTTGTTCTAGGAAGCTAAAATTTTTCAAACTCCGGGGCTGGTAGCAGGTGGTAGTGCTCTGCAATGTTATTTCATTTTTAAGGCCATTGCACTTGAGAATGTGCCTACAAACTTTTTTACTCAAATAGAGGGATACATTTTAATTTTTTTTTATTCTCTATGTACTTTCTTTTTCATATTCTGAGATATTTCCTACTTCGGCGATGTGGTCAAGTACAACCGTTGAGACTTTAAATTTTTGTGTCAAATTTTCTAAATGTGCCCGAGCAAAAAAATATTTAAAGGAAATTCTTATTCTTCCTACAATCCTGTACAATCATTATACAGGCGGTGTTCAAGAAGTCATTTTCAATTCAAAAATGTCAAAATGCTAAACAAAGTATTTTTTTAATGGAAAACCTACCAAATTGCTACACTAGCATTTTTATTCAGGTGTGACAATACAATGAATGGTTTTAAAGTTAGTTCATGGTTTACTTATTTTGAGTCAATAGACAACTTTTAGCAAACATCAATAAAAGGAAAAAGTAAAACAACAGTTCTTAAAGGCATAAATACAACAAGTTAGGAAGTAATTAATAATAATAAATAACAATATGTAGCTGAACACAGTAATACTATTTTTTAATTATAACGAAATAATTATATTTAGATTATATTAATTATATAGGCGCGAAAGTGACAGCGAAGAGAACACTTCAAGCTTTTCCACATCGCCACTATTGCCACTGATGAAGTCCACCGCAGTTGTGGATGAAACGTATGGATTTCCATTGGGGTCACTTGTTGAATTAGCTCCTCGGAGCATTCACTGACTTCCTCCCCCCAAAGGAACTTCAATTGGAACACGGTCCAAAATCCCGAAATAGATCGTTATAATTAATAACACCAACCGTGAAAGCCTACATAATACTATTTTTTATTTCATCGCCTCCAGCTTTCCTAACTTTGCTCAGGATCTATACTTTTTCGAACACTGCTTACACTTTTTGTATTAAGGCCGTATGACACGGTCCTAAATTTAGTACTAAATCTTGTCCTAAATTTAGCTTCGTGTCATACAGAGTTTGGATACTAAAATATTTCAACACAAAATTTTTAAAACGTGTTCTAAAAACTGATAAATTTACTGTTTCAAGTTTACCACAAGCGCAACAGTAGTAGCCGCACTCGCAGATAAATATAAAAGTTTTGGGTTATCCATTTTATAACAAATCATAGAAATTATTAAAATTATTGGCATTAAATTATTATTGAATAGAATTATTCCAATTGAGGTTAAGGTCAAGTGACAATTGGATGACAAACGTAACGCTTTAAAGCGAGAATGCGCAGGCTCAGAGACGAAATTTCATATGAAATTTAGGACTCGTGTCACACAGCATTTCACATTTTTTCAATAAATTTAGGACATAATTTTCATACCTATTTTAGGACAAGATTTAGTACTAAATTTTGGACCGTGTCACACGGCCTTTAAGCAGTAGCGACTTTTAACATACATCTCCCTAAAGAAAGGGTTAAATCAAGGTGTATTTCGATCCATTCAATAATCTCCAACATTATTTCTTCGTTTTAGGTCCACATATCTAGATCATTGCTCTAATGCAGCAGCAGTAATTAAATGGCAAATTTTTATAAATTCTTAAAAGTACTTAAAAACCGCAAACACTGGTCAAATTTTCAAATTCATTTGCCAACACATTGAAGTGAAAAATGTCCTGAATGTTCCCTTTTCGTATGCGCTGAGGGTTTTCTTGTTTCCTGCAATGAATGTTTTTCTTGTTAATTACGAATTCTCTTGTAAATTTTGTCTCATACGTCCAAATTAGGCTAGACAAAAAGTTGTGATCTTGTAATTTAACCATTTGCACTGTGCCCGATTTTGTAATGGGACCTACCAGCAACTCCAAGCCGTTTAATTTTCTTGTACAGTTCAATTGTACAATCGTGGACAGTCAAGAATGACACTCGTGTCATGCAAATACCGAGTCTATGAGACATTGTCAATGAGTCGGTATTTGCCGGCATTTTAGCCGTCGGATGTGATGCAAATACTGACTCAATGACAATATCTCATAGAGTCGGTATTTGCATGACACGGGTGTTATTCTTGACTGTCCACGGCTGTACACAGGCTGAGTTCCAGCAGACTTGAGAATATGTCCATTTCTCTAAAAGTCTGTAACTTCCTTAAAACTTTCACGGTATAAAAAAACTATTAATAACCATAATTTAAACTTTACACTCGTATGTTTTTGAGTCTCTTTACTTTTGTTACAAAGAAATATATTCGAATTTCATATATTATAGTTTGTCATAATGTGGTGTTCTTCAGCTAAACATATACTGATATAAAACTTGTCAGAACACATATGATATCCTTGGGCGCCTGGAATTTTATTCAACATTGTTTAGAGGTATCCTAGAGTGCACTAACAGGTAAAACTGGTGTAACAAGAATTTCTGGCGTGATACTGCCGTAACATAAATCTACTGCAACATACATTCTTATTCCCTATTTTGTTGTATAGTATGTGATGAAGCAAATTGTTCCCTTATATTTTTTAAGAGATATGTAAGCAGTTATTTTTCCCGGGTACGAAATGTTAAGAAAATGTTGAATTCATGCAGAAAATTGTATAAAATTCTGTTCTTAAATTTGTGTAGACAGGATTCAAATGTAGCACCAAAAATATTTTATTAAATCGTTTACTCGTAAATAAATATGTTCTGAAAAAAGGAAATGCTGCTGTTATGTTTAATCGATCAAGTATTCTTGCTTATTACCCATATTAAGTCCAGACCTCATCTTTACTTGATCTTTATCGCACTTGATGACATCTTGAACACCTGTGAATATTTTTTTAACATTGTGTATGAAATATTAATTGTTTTGTTCAATAACTACATCAAGAAGATGATTCGGTGAATTCACATTGAAAATGATTAGAGTGTAGCAAATTTTTTAGTTGTAGAAATTCATTAAGTTCTACACTAAAGAAATAAAACAATGCTACATTCCATACTTTCTAAGAATCTCGCTTTTTTACAATAATTTTACAATCGATAGCAATAAATGTCTCAGAATAAAATATGTATAGAACCAGTTGTCTGAATAACCTGTATATTCACGTATGTTTTCTAGTTTCTAGAAATGTACGTTTTAGCCCTATCTATTATTACACTGGGTTGTGTGAGCTTCCCAGCAAAGTGTTTGTTCTGTTACATAAATAGATTGGCATCGATGGTGCAACGACACCCATCTGTGCTCTGACCCGCATTAATTCTCATTTATCATTAATTGCGATTTGATTAAATGAAAACTACAATAATAGGATATTTAAAGTTCCCGTTGATGGGTTTAAATTTGCTGCCGTTCGTTTGCATTGCGTAATTAAATTAATTGCAAATACTATCAAGCTCTTAATTTAATTGAAATACCGGACACTGGGTTAAACGATTTACAGAAATTTAAATTTGCGTTTTCGTAACAAGCTTGGGCCAAAAACTGATTATAAAAAGACACGTGTATTAAAAATAAGAAAACGAACCTTTGACCCGTACCATAGTAATACGGTTTCGTCGGTCCGTCTCATTTCTCACCTGTTGTCAGTTGGTTTAACCTGCTAATGATACATCACCGAAAAAAAAACAAACTGAAATGAAAGCTGAGGCGTTCAAGTTATACATAATAACAGACATGCGGGTGGGTGGAGCATCCGGAATACGAAAACGTGTCTGTTTTTACTTATTATGTTACCACAATCGGTTATCAATAGTGATGTAAATAAATGCAAAGTATTATTTTAAGTGGATCTGTGTCATAAAAATAGGCGACCACAGTGTAACTATGCTGCATACATATTTACAAATCAAATTCAGTGAACGTGTTACATTCGAGACTACGAGGCTGTGTTGATAAATTTCCAGCCTAAATGTGGAAGGTGTTAAATGTTGCCTTACCTTAACCATTTTACGGTGCACTCGTCACATATATTAATTTAATATTCTAACACTAAACTCATGGAAAAAATGCACATTTTTATGAGGGTGCATACATTTCATAAGAAAGGCACGATATTTTTTTTCTGAGTCTGCACTGTCCATTGGGTCGATTCTGATTTTTAGCATAAGCACGCAGTGTTAAATGTGAAATATTCTGAAGGTCTACAATATTGACAACCACGTTACTCGCTATCCTCAGCCCAGTCTTGCTGAAGCACAGTATTTTGGCCTAGGGGATCATATGAAATTGCCCTGGGCGCATATAATATGCCCTTTCTGTCAATCAAAGGAGATTAATTCGCTTCTCCTGTAAGGATACACCAGCTTCCTCAACCTTGCCCGACTGAGCGCTGAAGCTCTCTCTCGTGATCTCTTCGTGACCTCGACAGGAGGTGCTTCAAGTGCCTCAGCCGGATGACATATTTCCACTAAAAATCGAATTCATACCTGAGGACACTCTTCAGCTTTTGCTTTATATGATTTCCACCGATTTTGCACGAGAGTTGTGATGCGGCGTTTCCTTTGCAGTTTGCCTAGTTCATTAGCCCTTTCATTGTCTGTCATTCCGGCATGGACTATTACAGATACAGGGATGACAAAGTTTGTAAGCTTAGCTAGAGCATCTTGACTTCACCTCTACCGAGCTGAGGACCCGGATTGCCGCCCGCCATACAAATGTAGATTTGCTTATCTGAGAAATCTCTCTTAATTTTTTTTCTGTAAACAACTCCAAATGACGTGTGTTCTCGCCCAAAAGACGCTTGGATATCCTCCAGCGGAAGACACATTTTCATGCTAGGTGCTTTAACAAAACATCCCGCGTCAGCTCCAGCTACTATTTTTGAGCCACCTATATACCATACTGAGCGTTTTGGCGGGAGTCAGCTTTTATCTTTATTTGATCAGTCTTTTGTTGGGATACCGATCTTGTATGTTTCTTAAAACGCCAGATACGTTCCTGTGATCTTTTATCATTTCGGTATTGCTTCTTGGAATTGTCGTGTTTGCACGAGCCCCGAAATCGACCCAAATTAAAATGCAGAAGACATCTTTATGCCTGAGCATAGAAGCATTTCTCGTTAAGCTCCCTTACAAAGCCCTATGGCCTTCCATTGGTCTCTTCCAGAAGGGACCACAAGGAAACTTCTGGGGATAACCTATTGCTGCAACGGCCCGCTTTGAATTCCTCTGCAGAATAATCTGCATGCGTCGCTCTGGGAGCATGCATCGTATCCATGAATGCCTTTCGGTGACGACCGCGTATATAGAGTTGAAGAAAACGAACCCTCGACCTTCCACCGGTACTTTTTCTTCTTGATAAGGTTTTTGACACTTCATTGAGAATTCTTCATCATTGACAGCAAACAGTTATATTCAAAACAGGATTTTGAACTTCAAAAAGATTATGACCCAAATCTTTTTTTATGCGATGAGCCATTTGCCCACAGTTTTTGTGGCTGCTTTGGGATCCAAGGCAGTATGTTAGATATTTAGTACGAGATTTTTTATAATAATTGATAAGATTGAATTAGCTATAGGAATAAAATGAAATCTGTACTTGTACTTACAGAGCATTATTCGGATCAGTCGGGACCACCAGTTGTAATTCTCAGCTATCCTCGCTACTGCAGATACCGTGCCATGATGCGAAGATTAGAAGGGGTAGAAAATGAGTACCTTAAATACAAAGTTGTTATTGCATTAGGGGGATTTACCGCTTACAATAACAACACTCGGGTATTGTTCTGCAAAGACACATTCGATTACCCTGAACTAGAAGGTCACGAATTACTCTGCAATCATCTTGCACCGAAACTGAAAGGAAGACCGAGGGGGAAGCGGAAAAAGCGAAGCGTTTCGCCGGGATCGGAAAGCAACGAATCCGAATCTTCAATTTCCAATGTGTTCAATTCATCAAAAGTAAGCCTGTTGATATAGACTATGAACAAACTGACAATTTACGTCTGCAGGAGAAAATATCTACAGAAATAGGTAGCAATGGACTTCGATGCGACAACCCGCAACTGAGACGCAGCGCAAGGGCATCTGAAAACAGCGAAAGCAAAGAATTTCTCAAAGAATTAACCGTTTTTATGAAAACGAACTACTCTCCAATTGGCAAAATTCCGTCTTTGGGCTACAGAGAACGTAAGAACAAGATGATTAGAAGGGTGTTATTATTATGATCGTTGCTTGGTTTTTAGTGGATTTGCATTTATTTTATTCTAAAGTGCAAAAGCTGGGGGGCTACGATGTGGTCACAACAAACCGGGTTTGGAAATCCATCTTCGACGAGATGAGTGGTCATGCGAATAGCACTAGCGCTGCTACCGTAATTCGGAGACACTACGAAAGGTTAGTGAAATGCAGTTGTAAAGTAAAGATGTTCAAGATGTGTGTATACAGGTTTCTGTTACCTTACGAGCGCCACGTCAAAGGTGAAGAATACAAACCATTGCCGATTCTAGAAAGGCGAAGACTGAAAAGCAAAGCTGGAAGTAGCAACAGCGATCCCGAAACCAGCGAAAGCACGTCAAGGAGCGGAAACAGTACTCCAGTGCCGCAAGGTTCGAACACTCCCGTTACACCCACGACTCCTACAGAAAACAAGGTAAACTTTGCTAGGTATTGCTATTTTAATGAGTTGTTAATTTTCAGGAGTTTGCCATTCGAGGAAAAACTGAAGGTAAAACCTCCTCGTTACGAAGCGTGCGCGTCAAGCTGGAACGACAGAAAGACAAATATAGTGACAAATTAAGTAGTGTACAAAACAATAACAATAATGAAATTAGTTCAACTGACAATAAGTGCGACGCGAAAGACGAGTTGGAGTTGAAAAACGAAGCAGTGGCCGTTAAAGCTGAGGAGGTGGTGCCTGAAAAAGACGCGGAACCGTTGACATCAGCAGTGGCTCCGATTGCGCAAAACCTGAATCTGGAAAAATCTCACTCGCCTGTCGAAGGCAAAGAAAACATACCGATAATCAAAACGGGTGACGTTCCGCTCAAGAGCAAAAGCCCGGAAATCGTCGAGGTGCCATATAAACCAAAAAGTCCGGAAATCATCGATTTGGAAGCGGAAACTTACAAACCAACCGCGTTACACCAACCGTTCCTCCACGAAGTGAAAAAGCGCAAATTGGATATATTGAAAGAAGGGGGATTGGAAGTTACACCCGTGAGAACGTTGGTCCCGCCGCCGAAAGATGTACGACCTTCAGTCATTCAACCGACTGGAGCCCACACAATCCCAAAACAAATCCACCAGGAAACCAACAACATGCCTCCACCGCCCGTTAACGCGGTCCCTCAGAAGCGCCTGCATGTTTCAATGCCACAGGTCCTCAACCATGTCAAAGTGGAACAACCTAACGTCGCTGGCAACAAACAGCCACCAAAAATATTCCCGTATATCAACGGCACGGGCCCTCCCAAAGTGTTGCAGTCGAAGTCGATGTTTTCCAATTCTGAGATGGTGGTGTACGGCAACCCCAAAGACTACATTGCTACACCTCCAACCCAACCGGTGCACGCACCCAAAGCTGCAACCACCAAACACAGTGGCGACATCTTGGATCTCACAGTGACGAGTCCTCAGAAGCCAGTGGTCGAAATTATGAAGATTCCTACTCCATCGGCTCGAACACCCTCGTTTGACCCTTCAGTGTCGAGAGCGCCCTATCGACCCCCACAGCCCATTCTGGACGGGCGGCGACTGGGATCCAACTTGGAGATTACACTAGTTGGGTCAGCCAGGCCGCCGAGTATTCCTAAATACAATTTGCCGCCGCCCAATTATCAGAACCCCGCGCGTTGTGCTCCAAAGAGAATGGCGATGGACCACTACCCTGGCCAAAAAATACCGCGGATTGAAGAGAACGGAAAATATAACAAAGTGGTTCCTACGATGACTCCCATGCCCGTAATGGCGACTCGGGAAGGAAAATCAAGCATGGACATGGCGAACATCACGAACCCGTATATGTCGAGGCTGCTGCAGCCGATCAAAGCTGATCAGGCGAAGATGCCGTCCAACTTACCTCCAAGATCCAACCCTCCCAAACACATGGCAACTCCGACGCCCAGTCCGTTTCCCTACTTGTCGCATATGTACGAAAGCAACAAGAACGTCTCGCCCTATCTTCACCTTCTGGATCCGATGTATTACACGAGGACAATGCAAAATTTCTACGCCCACAATTCGCTGAACGCCACGCTTCCAGTACCGACTTTTCCGTCACCGTCGGAGCAGCTGAAATACTACAGCGATCTGATGGCACACAATTCGCGCTTGAATTTCCCTTTTCCCATCGGTTCAGACGGGAATCCTTCCATTCTTAATAATAACCGCATGAAAAAACAGTGAACATATCATTCTGATCTCGGATAGAAACTTTGACGTGATAAATTTGATATAATGAACGACAATAGCTAAACTTAAACGCGTATAAAATAATTACGGTTCGAATCAGTTGTGCTATCGCAAATGTGTCACTTACCTGTTGATGTTGCAACTGTTTTTTTTCTGAGTAGGTGTTTATGAATGTCCATTATATTTGTCTTCTGAGTAAGCAGATTTTGTTTTGTTTTTTTTGGCATCGTTGCTGATGAAGCAACCCTCAGTAGTTTTTGGGCGACCAATTTGTAAGTGCAAAGTTGGCGCATTGTTTATTTGATTGAAAAGTATTACATAACGTTTCATGTAAATGAGAATTATATTTGTTAGTTTTATGATGTTGTTTGTACATATAAAGGCCAGATAAAAGTTAGTATCTGTGATTTTATTGAATAAATATACCAAATTACATTGTACATAATAATATTCCCTATTTTCTCGAGTTAGTCAATTATTTAAGTTTTTATAACTAATGTACATAGGTATGTACCATTTACTTTTATAATAACGTAAGTGTTAGTTCACAATGTTAAGCGACCGCCATTGTAAATAAAAAATATAAGAAAACATGTGTTGCATATTGTCGCGCTCGTTTTCCCGGTTATTGAATTTTAATTTTTTCGTTTTCACCACCTGTGATGGCAAGGCATTAAAGTGTCTCCACGTGTGCAGGATTGTAGGCGACTGAAATCAGTAGTGGACTTCGATCACATTTATTACACTAGTCGTAGATGAAACTTTGCGTTATTCTATTATTTTCTATTCCCCAATTGGGTGTCAGGAATAAAATTGCTCTCTAAAATTGAGATTTTAGCAGACCGATGTTAAAAAATCGGTTCCTCTTCCAAACCAGAGCAAAATATTATTGTCAGTAATAAGAGTGGTCCTCGAGTTCGGGTTTCACAATTTTATCTGACCCAGATGTAGTTGGGCTTTTCATTTCTAGAGGGGCTAAGAAACTTTCACTTGCTTCTTCTTTGGGCAAAATTGCAATTTCAAATCCAAGCTTTCAGCAGAATAAATTATCTCAGTATTATTATATTATTTACTGTTCCTGACTAGGACTTTCTTGCACGCTAGCGATCGGCTAATGCTGATATCAATTTTAAAACAATTATACATAAAATCACAATTGATTATTTAAAAAACTAATCAAAATTATAATAAGGGTAATACAAATATACATACATTATTTCTATTGAATCATCCATCAATTATTTATGGAAGAAAATGAGTAGAATTTTTGCAGTTTGTGTAGGTTTTTAAAATTTTTTTTTACATTTGAAATTTTTGTCTTCATATTATTATTCCAGAGTTCCTATCTTTTTTAATTATTTAGATAACAAAAGTCGTTTGGTATCCACACACAAAAAACCAAACAATTTTATTGGTGACTTCAAAGAATTTGATAATAATAGTAGTCATAATGTTTTTTAAATGCGACTGTTATTCTGAACCTGTGCTTTTACCAAACAATGTTGCTTCGAGAACTGTAGAGACAAAAGGACATTTACCTCAATAATCCCGTCATTAATGCATCTAGAGCAGTGGTCCCCAACCCCCAATGGTACCGGGCCGCCCAAGAAACATTAAATTATATACATTTTATTTACTGTGGTGTATTTTTTTCTGGTTTGTGCGACTTTCCATGGACGAGAGGTTCACCGGGAGCTGAGAGATGTCACCTAAAGCCGCAGCAATATCGCCGCCCATGCGCAAAATATCGTAATATAGGGGCGGTTTTAGGTGACGTCTGGAGCTGAGCGTTGTAGCTTTGGTAAAGAGAAGGTATGTATCGTTCTTCTCTCTGTTCACCGGTACTTTCTCATGTTTAACAGTGCTTGTTGTACTTGTATTACAGCATATTACAGCAAAGTCACTCTCGGAGCGGCACTCTAGATTTTCGTTGACTTTGAACATGAGCCAACTTGTTTATACTGCCACATATACCTCAGTGTCGCAGTATCAGCACGTAGGGAATAATAAATTCACAGCACAATTATATTTGTACTCCACTTAGCGGCACATCTATTCACTCTATCACGGTTTTTGGCTTCAATTTTCAACAAAAAACCTCGCAACGAAATGTAAAAAATGTCGAAGAATGTCGAATCGACCATTATGTCGTTATAACGTTCCCAACCGATGCAATGAAAATGAAATAATTGAGATCAAAGAGCCGACCCATCAGTGACTTTGCTGTGTAGTATGCTGTGCGTGTATATTGTGTTTATCCACAAATTAGCAAAAATGAGTACGAAACAATCGTCGTTAGAAAGTTTCCCTGGGAAAAAGAAAAGGCCCAGTGAAGAGATAGAAGAGGAGCCTTCAACATCAAAGAAATATATCAGTTTTAACAGACAATACCATGAGTCCTACTTGAAATATGGATTTATCGGGACAGATAATTTCCACACACCAAAACCGCTCTGCATAATTTGCGGCGACCAGCTCTCTAATGAGGCAATGAAACCTTCAAAAGTGCTTCGGCTCTTGAATGCCGATGAGTTCCGATTAAACATGAAATAAGACATCCGGAAAATGGTCACCAGGAAACCTATGGCACAGGGTCATTCTTACCTTAAAAATCTGCATAACAATGGCTCTATTTCGCCAATAACGCGCCGTATCTCTTCTTTCAGGCATTCAACTGTTTGTGGCTAAACAAGCCACTACACAAGCGAACAGCATACACCTTTTCGTTCACGTAGCCCCAAAGAAAGAAGTCCATTTGCGTTAGATCGCACGATCTTGGTGGCCAATTTTGATCGAGAGCGTGTCATCTCTCGGTTTGGCGGCTACATTTTGAGGCTACATGGAGAAAAAGGTGTATGCGAACAAGCCACAAACAATTGAAAGAAGAGATACGGAGCAATAGAGCCACAGTTACGCGAAAACGTTATCCAGAATTTAAAGGAATGACCCTGTGCCATAGGTTTCCTGGTGGTCATTTTGCGGATGTCTTATTTTATGTTTAATCGGAACTATTCCTCTTCACATTGGAATATAAATATTGACTTAATTTTAAAAAAAGTTGTTTTTCTTGTGTTGGGTTTTCCACATTTCAAAATTGCAACCAAATTCACTGTGACGACATCTTCCCTCCTTGAACAAGTTGGGTGGGGTAAGAAACCACCCCACCGCCCTCAGCACTGATAAAAGGGCGGAACATCAGGTTTCGAAGGAAGATCATAACAAATTTTGTAACAGAGAGATCGTAACAAACATTTTAAGAGATTGTAACATTTTTTATTTTGCAAGTAACATGCAAACGGTAGTACTTATACTTGATCCATCATTATTTATATTAAACACAGTTATACAATTTGTGTAGTGTTTCATTATTTTACAAAAACAAATAACGCGACATCTAAAGATCGTGGTCAAAAAGCTGACCATGCAACATCTTGAAAATTAAATCCGGCGCTCTTATTGAGACACCTTTTATAGGGGAGACTGGGTACGGTTGTGCCAGGTTACGGTTGTGACAGTCGTCATATTAGCGAAATTATAAGGAATACTGAGAAGAGTGTAAGGAGATAAAGGATCCACATGCCCGTCTGAACGTTTTCACAGTATTGCCTCCGCCCATCGTGCGATATTAACGTAAGGGGGGCCTACATTAGTTTTTAACTCTCAAAAGTAAATATTTTTATTCAATTTTTTTTAATAATTGTTGTTATATGTCTACAGATAGAGTAATGAATGTTTTTTCTCGTTTAAGTTAAACATTAGTAGTTAAATTGGAATGATTAGTTTTTACGTAAATTATTTTATATTGTCATGGCGAATATTTTTTTGGGTAATTTTTCAGTTTGAAGCCCACTCGATTTTTACGCGTTTTTTTTACCAACGTCCTTAGACCATTGCCAGAAGCTCATTTTGAGTTGTAATATGCTGTGCAAATGCTCCATTATCTGACAATCTAACGGGACCGTGGAGTAAATAGGGGTGCTGGGTGGGTAACATTTGAGGAAAAAATACGAAAATTCAGCATAAAAATGACCTGACCTGACCAGACCTAACCTGACCAAAGCACTGGTGTAAGATCAACCTCAGGCGTGACTAAAAAAACGGGAATGCGCTCCGCTTCGCTCCGCTCCTGACGAAGACCTAAAACCGACGCATAGACCGACGCATTTTTAATATCAAAGTATCTTTTACAACAGCGCAAATGTGTTGTCATTTAGTCGTGCCAGAAAGATTTGTACGTCTAGTGAAACCACGTAGAGGCGACAACATTTTCACCTGGATGGGAACTGGAATGGATCGTTAATGGGAAATGATGGTTAGTACAACTGAAATACTTGTCTAATGAGGCACACCTGGATACAATTGTGAAGCAATTTTCCAGAATGCGTGGAATCTGTCCCGATGGTCCTTAAGGACGGCGTCTCACAGTTGCGTACCCCCGTTCCCACTCACCCGCTCGCCCGTCAAAACATAAGCACTCTAAAAAATGGTAATCTCAAAAACTACGCCACGGATCAGAAAGTGATGAATGGTAATCTAATCTGAAAACCTCTTTCCTTATAATAGGAACATTTGAAGCTGATTAAAGCAACCAATCAAAAGATATTGCTAAGTTAAAAAAAGGTAGAAACTTGTCATCAACCTGTACAGTTTAATTTAACTTATTTTTGGTACATAATCTCCTATTATACCCGCAGTAACATTATCTTCCAAATGAGACCAAAATTATTCTTGTACGACTTGTCGTTTTCAAGATTACCATTTTTTAAGCAATAATCCAGGCTGGCTCTTCATCTGCCCCTAGATGAAAGCGGTCAAGTAGAAACCGGTAAAAGTCGGTAAGATTTTAGTTCAGCTATTGTGGTTACGATGTCGCTGACATAGTATCAATATTGAAAGTTAAAGATCGGATATAGTTATTTTTTGAGAGTAATGGCAGTGGCGTGCTACCCAGCGGTAAAATTCGCGGTGTTTTTAGAACAAACAAAATTGAGCGGCAGACCGTCGCGATGCATAAAAGCGCGCATATAGAACAATGCCTTTAGAAAACGTCGCGATTTTTTCCGTCGGGCGGTAGACGACAAAAACGCGTGCAGAAAATCGGTTTAATGTATCAAACTCACGTCGTGTGCTTGTTAATAATCTATCGGAATTTTGTGTTTTTCTATCGGTGTTCTTATTTTTTTCTGCGGTCGGGCTGTAGCTGTTTTCACAACAATGTTTTTTACTATAGGGTCAATTTCAAACAAAAAAAATTGTACTTTGATAAAGATGAGTTGAATTTAACTAATTTCGGGGTGTTGATTACAATATGTAATTTATGAAAAATTTAGTGCTGATAACCTGTGCTAATAGGAAATCATTGTTTTTAAAGAATAATGAGTAAATTTATTAATTCATGGATTTGTCATTATTATCTAATATCTACCAAAACCAATTTAAAAAATTACAAAATTATGACCCCGGCTTTTTTCTGAAAATCACCAGCCCTGCGGCTAACACGTTTACTACTTTTCTGTACGACTCTGTGGGTGGAGGACGCAGGTAAAGAGATGCCTTTCATTCTAGTTATTTCAATTTATGGAAATACTCGAATGGTATGAGTAGTGTAAGATAGCGGGTTCTGGCTCACTTCAAGGTCACTCCCACTGCGCATGCGCGCGCGCAGCCCAGACCCGAACCAACTCGAATAGCTCAGACCCGAACCAACCTGTGCGCCCTCTATTGGCCCAGACCCGAACCAACCTGTGCGCCCTCTATTGGCCCAGACCCGAACCAACCCGAGGCGCCCTGTACTAGCCCAGACCCGAACCAACCCGAAGCGCTCTGTACTAGCCCAGACCCGAACCAGTGTTACCAACCTATGGTGCCAAACCCTAGATAACCAAAAATCCCTAGATTTAAAAATTTACAATGCGCATGCGCGGTTTTGACAGTCTCCGCTGCCGCCAACTTAAACGACGGCCCGATGCCGCCAACCCGCCCGCGGAAATCCCTAGATTTAAAAAATTACAATGCGCATGCGCGGTTTTGACAGTCTCCACCACCGCCAACTTAAACGACGCCCCGATGCCGCCAATCCACCGACGGAAATCCCTAGATTTAAAAAATTACAATGCACATGCGCGGTATTGACAGTCTCCACCAGCGCCAACTTAAACGAAGATCAGATGCCGCCAACATACCGACAAAAATCCCTAGATCCTAAAAAAAATAATTAAAACACATTAAAATTATTAACGCTTATTAGCAAACTGATACAAATACTATCGATCACGATAATTAAGGCGTCAACATATCAACGAATTCGATTAAATGCGCCTTGTTGGCTTTCCCCGTGTCCTTTTCACCGCGGTAGACAAGCGCTAAAGAATGAATTTTTTCGTAAATATATTCCACCAACGCCTCATCCATGTTATCCACCATTCGTTTCGGAAGAAACAAGATATTTTCTTCCAGCTCCACTATCACACAGTCTCCAAATTTAGACTTAACCTTTTTAATGTTGAGTAAGGCATATTTGTGATTTAATATTAACTGATCGGCGCTAATTTTCGGTTTTGCCTCGCACACACCAACTTTATTAAGCTGATTGAGAGCCTCCATAACGATGTGATTGTTGTTGTGAAAAAATTCTACAACCGATCACACACACACACACACACACATATAATAACAACATTTAAAATAATTATTATAAATAGACTCACCTCACAATTATATAACACGTCTTTCTCGCTCGAAGTTCGAGAACTAAATGATTAAATGTCAGTCAACGTGAATATTCATGTATTTTTTTGTTATGACTAGCAGTCGTCATTTCTCCAGATGGTGCGTGCAAATTTAATCCTTATTAGCGATAAGAAAATCTTACGATGAATAATCCCAGACTGGTCGACACAGGTTTCCAACTATTTTTTCGCAAGAAATCATACGCGTGGTAGAGAGATAAGGTTTATTTAATTATTTACAATTAAAATAGATATATAATTGATACAATACATTCAAGACGAATCAATTTACAATTAAAATAATTATATAACATCAGCATTAAAATTATGAAGATGAAGCTTGTAGTGACCCCAAGATAAAGTTTTACCGACCGAATTTCTTAAAACAAATCTTTTATCGTCATCAAATGATAATGCAATCTTTTTCTTTAATTCGGTGTAAATTGTATGTAGTTTTGAATGAAAAATATTCATTGATTTTATTACAGTGGCGTTCGGAATAGAGACGGTTTTTTTATAATCATCCAGAAACAATTCATTTTTAATAATATTATGTTTGATACCTTTTGCTTTTTTAATTAATTCACCCTCAACGTCTACGCAATATGCTTTTGCACCTGTTCCATAAAACTCCGAGATTATACGACCTTTGTATTCATCTTTCATTTTACCGATAATCGATGGATTCTTAGGAATTCCGTGAACATTATCGATATCATAATTAGATGTGTCAAAAAGATTTAAATTTTCTTTAATATCATTATAAAAATTCTCACAAAAAATTTCTAGGATTAAACTATCAGTATCCGTATATAAAAGGTTTACCTCGTTTCCGTACTTGGTCTTTATAAAATTATAATAAAAGTTATAAATTATCGTTTTACTTAAATCTAAAATAGTGAAACCAATATAAAGGGGTTTATTGTAAAGAACGCTTTCTTTCGACATTTGAATTGCTACAAAATTTTCACTAAAAATCGCGTAATTTTTGAAATTTGGACGGGCCATTAAACTTTGCGCACCTGGTTTTCTACCAACGTTAGCCCAAGACGTAACCAGATGAACGTTAACTCTTTTATCTACACATTCCATAGTTTTACCAAAAACACTATTATTCATTAATTTAAAAATATCTTTTTCCAAGGAATTTTTAGACTTGTTTCGCATTTCAGTATTCAAATCGATATAAGACTTTAACCAAGGTGATTGATTAAATTTTAAAACCCGATGAATATTTGTTAATCGTAATCCATGTTGTAAGATTTGTTTTAAATTTCTATAATGTAACACATAACACTTTTTATTATCTAAAGTTGTACAAAGCTTATGTGTTTTACCCGTGGGTGGAATAATTTTTGTGGCACAGAAAGGTAAATCATTATGTAAGTCATGTAATTCGGGTGGGTAGATTAAATCGACTTCGAAAATATAACCTATATCGGCAGTGTCTGATAAGTTCAAAATATCGGTTGTATTAAAATTGTTAGAAATATCCCATTGGAAACCGCCATAAGGAAGGTATTCGGACATGGTAGCTCCATATAGATTAGTAGCATCTAGATACATTATATATGACGTTGGTTTAGATGAATCGTATGTATGCAAAAACTTATTGTTTGCTACGGCTTGTCGTTTGGAACATTGACAAATACCTCCTCTAATTGAAGTTCGAAAAAAATTTACCATATCAATATCGGTGAGCAATTCTAAGTTTATCTTTGTAATTTTAAGCATTGCATCCCAACTGAGAGCAGGTGCTGTAAGATAATTAGCGGGATCGAGATCGTATATACGCAAACAAACTTCCCTGAAATTTTCGAAAATATCAGTTAACAATAAAACATCCGATTTTAGATAAAGATCCGAATAATCACCTAACGTTTTACACTGGAAAACATTCCAGACTTCTTGAGCTCGTTCATAATCATTTTTGGAAATATCTTTATTATTTAAACTATCGTGAAACTGATTGAAAGTTGGTAAAGTTGTATCGTTTAATTTAGAAAAATGAGTTATGTAAGAATAAGGAAAAACACCTTTTTGTCGGATTAAAGAGAATTCAGAGTCTTCAGGAAAATATTTGCGGACAGTCGTACATTCATCTACCGTGAGAGTTTTTGCTAATTTATCCAATGAGAAGGAAAGAAAACGAAATGAATCAACAAATCTTATCGTCCTAAAAATTTGAACATCTTTATCATTAAAATCTTTAATACTATCAACCAAAATTTTTTTAGAAAACATAATATATTTTTCTTTAGTTTGTGGAATACATTTCAAATCAGATTTTTCTGAAGCCAAAGCTGTTATAAATAAATGACTATCGTAATTGGTAAGATTATGACAAAAGGCTGGAATATATTTAGGAATTTTAAAATTTAGGTTACAAATTGAATGTGCTGCACCAAGAAAACTCCCTGTTAAATGGCAATGATTTCTTACTTTATCCTGATCATTAGAGAAAGGTAACTTACACAGAGAACAATGAGTAGATGTTAAAAATATGGATTCATCTAAAGAATTCATATTAGACGGTACTATGTGCTTGAAGTAATTTTGATAAATTAGTTTAACATCATTTTCTATCATTTCAACAAATATTTTGGGGACATTGGCTCCGCGATATGTGCGAAACACTGATGCTGTATCATTAAAAGAACATTTGATGTAATATGCAAAACTATGAGGTTCATGTAAATGTGTTGCTATCGTGGAACTACCAGTATTTGATGGAGGAGGTAATGGTTTCAATAATGATTCGAAATCGAAATAAATCACAAATGGAACTTTTAGAGATTTTTCGAAATTTTGAAATGTTAATTGATTACCTGGAACGATATTACCGAGTTTATTGGTAATGGGGTCAATGGTAGGTAATTTAGTTACTGTTTTAGAACACCCATGTTTTCGATGAGCAAACAGAAGTTTTTCATTTGTAAAAAATATTAGGCACCCGTTACATATATATTTTGTACTCTTGTGTTTTGAAAGTTGAGATGAAACTAATCGAGATAAATTTATGATTAAACAATAATGATTAACCATTTTAGCATCATCAACAATAAGCAACAAATTTACATGAACATCATATTCATTCGCAGTTAAATAAAAAGGTCCAATAATTGAAGAAATCCATGTTTCTGTTTGATTATCGTAGTTCGTTTCTATTCCGTAAACGTTAACACTAATTTCATTAAGTTTTTCAAATTTTGAAATATCTTTTAATCTAACGGGGAAAGAAATACCTGAAAAATTGAGCTCATCTTGATATTCATAATACTGATCCACACGATATTTATTTTTTCTAGCGGGGTGGAGATGAGCTAAAACAGCCCATTTGAAACATTCATTATCATTCTTATTCTGAATATTTAACACAGCCTTTTTTCTTTCAATATCTGGTGGAAGGGGAAGATATGTCGATCCAGCCAGGGGTTTATATTTATTTATGTTTACTTCTAGATATAAAACTTCAGTTAAAGCCCAACCTAAAATCAATAACAATTTGAAACACATAAATACGGTATTATGATGTAACTAACTTACCACTATCTTTTTCGGCAAATTCGCTCATTTTGGTTGCAAGCATTTCGAAGAGATCTTGTAGTTCTTGAGTTAAATTCGATGATATGGTAATGACTTTATTTTTTGTGTTGAATGATTTTACTTCCGCTACTTCTTTCGATGGTAAAATATAATGAGCAAACAATTCCAAATTAAGTTTAAGTTGAGTAAATTCTCTTATCTTGGAATTAATGAGTTCGGATATTGATTCTTGTATTCTACTAAAAAAATTTTTAATATCAAAATCATCTTTTCTTAAATTTTTAACTCTATATGTAATAATTCGTGATTTGAATGCCTCTCGCAACGGTTGTATCTCTTCATTTTGATTTAAGTAATGATTATTTTTATGGATATTACTTCGGAGATGTGCTATTTTATATCCAGAATAATAAAGTTGACAGATTTCACAATAATTACTATTTCTTGATGTTGATGCTAAAATTTTAATAATAATAACCTACGTGACGTAAAATTATTAAATAAATACCTTGTGATATAGTTTCTTGTAAAAAATGTTTTTTTATTTTGGTAGCATGGGCGTTTGAAGAACTTGGGTACGAATGTACTGGTTTAACCTCTAAAAAATAAGTTAAAATGTGATTTTCTTACAAAATTTAACTTACCGTGTATTTTCGTATGTTCTTTTAAAGAATCTGTACTTATAAAAGATTTATCACATAGATTACACTGGAACATGATGTTATTCACAGGAATTATACGACTTTCTGCCGGAAGAGCCTTAAGTTGAGTGAAATGCATAAAAATTATTGTCTGAATCACGCATTCTTTATTCACTCTGCGTATAAAACAATGTGTGGTGATCACGTGGTGTTGTTGTGACTGGCTTTGTTCTCTTATCAGACGTTTGTTTATTAGTAACTGAGTAACGGGTAGATACTTGTTTCAATAAGACGATTACATTTTAATACATTTATTTAGGTAAATTATTAAATAACCATTGATAAATAAACTGTACATTATTATTACTACAAATACAAGATTTATTTTTTATATAATGATTCATACATGAAGGAAGCTGAACTGGTAATTTGGGGCAGGAAGTTGTCGCCGTATCCAAATTAATAATGCGTGGGAAGAAATTCATCGAATCACAAAATCTTTGCAGAAAATCTTCTTTTATATTTCCCTTAACGTAGATCACATCCGCAGCATTTTCAGTTATTAAATGGTTCTCGAGTATTTTATTAATGTCTTCATACGCCACCATACCACTATTATATCGCAAAAGATGATGATTATATTCTAAATACTTTACTTGTTTTTTAATATCTTCAGATAATAGATTAAACGGTTTGGGGGATTTGAATAAATAATGGGCGGTTCGAGTACCATCAAAAATGGTTAATTCTTTTACAGTAAATTCGGGCACACAAAAACCTTGCATATCCACAACAACAACCTTCATCTTTGCAAATTAAAGCGAGACTGGTAAATATATCTGCGATGATCATTATTTAAGATTGGATTTAAAATGTTTTCAGTATGCGCTATTCTAAATTTAAATCTTTCTCTGTCTGCCGCACATTGTATCCAGCAGATTCCTTTTCTAGCTTGTTGATAAGCGTATCTCCATGTAATCATATGTTGTATTTGAGGCATGGAATCACTTATTTTAACACTCTTTTTCTTATACATCACACAAATTGTCTTGTAATACCAGTCAGAGGATGATATTGCATTATTCTATCATGAATAATGATACAATAAGCTCTGGTATCGGGTGGAAAATTACTATCACTATCGAATTCTAATGTGACGTCAACGGTGGAACTTCGAATTGCTTCGTTTTGTCTGGAACAGTCCAACACAAAGATGGGGCGTTGTTTAAAATCGGTGTAACTCAAAATGGGTTCGACACGATCTTTCTCGTTAAATTCTTTATAAAAGTCGATATATGCCTGATAAGCCTCCAAATATTTATTCTTATTGAACTGAAGTTTCCATGTTTCGTAAGGATAAACGTTCGAATTCAACCATAGACGTATGCTTCTGATATCACAATGATCGAAAAGTGTAATATTCGCCCCGGAGTTATGTTTTTTACTTGTTTGAAAAAATACGATAACAAATCTGGGCTTTTCTAATTGTGTTGATGTTTTCACTCTCCATATATCTTTATTCGTTTGTCGGACTGCAGGGAGCTCATGAATTTCCCATTTTCTAAACGGTACCGATATCACTCTATCGTTATTGATTTCTTCTAATATCTTCAATTTTATTTCATCATTCGGATAAATATGTTTAGCTTTCAATTCTATATTATTAATGGACAGCTTTGCTTTTCTCGTCGTCCCAATGGAAATGTAACAATTATCATCGTTACGACTGCGAATTAATCGCAACTTTTGATGACCGCTTATGATGCGTCGATAATCATATGGTAAATTTAACAGATATGATAAGGGGATTCTAAATGAAAATGTTCTATCAGCACTATTATATGTTTTCAGTGCCTTAGTTTCATCATCATTCCAACCGGCAAGAGCTAATTCTCTAACTTCATCTTTACCATAACACAACAAAGTTTTGATCGTCGATACGGCTCCAACCTCTCGTAATCCATCTAATTCCACATTATTTAATTCGTAGCTCACATTTTCAAATAAGTACGTTGCAGCATTATTGGTTAAATTAATGTCTCCATCCGATCCAGCATCCGGAATCAGTTCACCATCAACTTGAAGGTAAGATTCGAATAGAGATATCCAAATATCTCGTTGATTGATAACTATTTCCACTTCGTCATTATTATCGAAAGATCTTACTTGAGGACTGTATGTGTGTTCTTCTTCTTTACTTATGCTCTCGTCTATTTCCGGTGAAGCGTACACATGAAGTTTGTTGATTGCGGCGGCGAACATTGTATCCTAACGATTTAAGAATATCGATGCTGCGTTGTGATAAGGTCGACTTACGAGTAGACACTGATCGAAAATCGAATGGTGTTGCGTTCTTATTTTGATTGTTATGAAATATTAAGCCCATCCTTCTTTCTTCAAGGCTAAGCGAATGTTAATCGTTTGACCGTTGAAATCGATCGGTCGATTTTCTTGATCGATTATATTTATAGTTAAGTTAGGAATGGTAGATCTATTGATGATAGGTAAATATATAGGATTTACAGGTTCCACAAAAATTTGTTCGGCCGGACTAACACTCAATGCAGTCTCGTACAGGGTATGAGATTCCTTGTTTTTGTAATATGATCCTCTCACGATATTACACTCTACGCGTATAGTATGCACTTTTATTATATTAACCGGTAAATCACTTTTATGGATTTGATTAGCTTTTAATTCTTTACGCGAAAAACCCAACAGTTTACCGATACTACCGTCGAGATTAAAATAAATATCGTAAACACTGATTATCTCACACTTAAGAGTATTCTCGTTTGCCTTTAATGAAAATATTTTTTCTTTCTCTGTATATTCATCTACCGACAGTTCACTACTAAGAGCTTCCTGTAAATATTTTTCGATTGCACTAATTTCATAAGCCCCTTTGGGAAATGTAATTATTTTTTGTTCGGTTTCATTCGGGAAAGAATAATAAAATTTATTCGTACCCTCTTCGATGTTTGGTATATTATTATTTGTGTAAAAACCGATCAGTGCGAGAGAATAGGTTGAATTTCGTTCGAGTTCAATTGGAGGTTCGTAATTTTCGGACAGCGTACTCTGTACACCTATCAGGCTGAAGGTTTTATACATGACTGAATAAAATGAAGTTATGTTTTATTTTTTATTTCTATTATATAAAAACATTAAACATAAATGACCACAATTATAAGGTAAAGATTGATAACGATCATGATTATAGAAAATATTACAGTCTCGTAAATATTTTACTAATTCTAAAGGTGGTTTCAAATTTCCAAAACTATCAAAGTATTCCACGTGGTTGTTTGTTTTTTTATAACAAACCCAATGAGTACCATGTCCTTTCCTGGAATCTAAATTTATGATTGCACTTTCGTTCAGATTCGGTTTAATAAGTTGTAATTCGTCTCTCATGAAAACACCTCTAAAATTATGTAATTTTAATAGTTTCGCATAATATCTTAAATCCTTATCTGTTAATGCTCTTTTAGGTAATTTTATTGGTAGTTTTTTGGAAATTTTCTTAAATATAACCCATATCCCGTCCGGTGTTTCTTCAAATATAATCCGCTTCCCTTTTTACCGATCGCAATAGCTTCTAGTGTTTGATTATGACGTTTATTTTCATCTAGCTGTTTTTTGGCAATTTTCGCATCATTTACTGCTTTTGCTATACCAGCTGCGCCTCCTCCCAACGCTCCAAGAGCCGATAGTCCGCCAAAAATTATGGGTAGAAGTGGTAGAAATCCTCTAGTTTTGATAGGAATGCTCCGCGGTGTTTTAATCGTTTTCGGACCTCCAGCTTGTTTCACAACCATTCGGGCAGCTCGCAAAGCAGTTTTAATATCATCGTATCCTTTATTCACTAAATTCGACAAAATCGTTTCTTTAAAATTTTGTTTTTTCTTGCAATTTTTGGTATTCCGCTTGTTTTGAATTTTCTTAACTCCTCCATCCTTAAGGCCCATTCCTAATTTTCTTTTTAGTTTCATGGCATTCGTAACGAACCAAGCACTTGTCTTTTCACCAAACGATGCGTCTTTAGATTTAACACGTGACCAAGCGTTATTTTCTAAAATTTTATCAGCCTTGTGGCGATCATCTAACGATTGAGATTGTGCGTAAGCGATGTCGTGCTCCTTACATGCGCGATCTAAATCATTAATTCCAACATCACCACGTTCTAACCGTTTTTTCAGTTTCGTACCGGGACCGCAAAACTGATAACCCGGAAGATGTAATTCGAATGGTAATTTATTTATCGCGGTGTTTAACAACCCATCACCTTTGAAGGATGACATCGAACTAAAAAATATTTTACAATATAAAACCTCATTATATACTTTGCGCTTCAGTTTAGAACAAACATGCGAGTAATTCAACAAAAAGTGCGGTTACCTGTTAAAAATCAAGATTGTGATGCTGATGGTGATGATCGAGGAATATTTAATCGACACGGAGATCTTTTACCGACATCAATAAGATGTATAATTTGCGGACCATCTGGTGGAGGAAAAACAAACATTTTATTATCTTTACTGATTCATCCTAACGGTGTAAAATTTGAAAATGTTTATATTTATTGTAAATCTCTATATCAACCAAAATATGGGTTTTTAAATGAAGTTCTACGTAAAGTAATAGGAATGGGATATCACCAATATACAGACAATGATCAAATTATCGAACCGAATGAAGCTAAAAATAATTCCATATTTATATTCGACGACGTAGCAACATGTGCTCAAGATAAGATTAGAGAATATTTTTGTATGGGACGACATAAAGATATAGATACATTCTATTTATGTCAGACATATACGAGGATACCCAAACATTTAATACGTGACAATGCAAATTTATTGGTAATTTTGAAACAAGATATATTAAATTTGAAACACATATACAACGATCATGTTGGTGCAGACATGAAATTCGAACAATTCTCTAAAATTTGTCGTGAATGTTGGAAAGATGACTATGGATTTTTGGTAATATGTAAAGAGATGGAATTAAACAATGGACGTTATCGAAAATGTTTCGATCAGTTTATCTCTCTTTGAATATAAATAACAAACCTGATGGAACAGCAGCAGTTCGTATCTAACCGATATAATAAACAGGTCCGTTCGAAGCAGTTCGGATCTAGCTGTTGAAATAAACAGCCCTGTTGAAAAGCGGTTCATTATCAACCGCTAAGATGAATAGAGAAGATAAAAAATTTAAAAAACGAATTATAGAAGCAACCAATTCTATAAGAAAAAAATATAAAATTATAAAGTTAAGTGGTAGAAAAGATGATGAGTCACTGAAAAAACTTTTACAACCTCTGATAACACCAATAACTGAAATCTCTTCGAAGCTGAGTGATTACAGAAAAGATAAGGAGCAACCAAAACAGTGTGATCAAAAAAAAGATCTAAAAAAACCAGTGGGATTTATTCATGTACCGAAAATAGAAAAACCAGGAAAAGAATACGAGAAAGATGAAGATAACATATACGAGTCGAAATCAATATTAGAGGAACAATATGCAGATGATAATACGATGGAAAATGTAGTCGAAAATCGTAATATTTTACGACAATATCCTGCAATTGCAAAAGACGCAATAAAAGAAGTTGTCATTAAAAAAAGTGATCAAACCTACGGACCTCATTACGACATGCAACTGGATAAGTTTACGATGGGTCGATATGAACTAAATATTAGTGAAGATGGAGATATAATAATGAATAATGAAACTTTCCGCGGTACGGAAGGCTTATACAGACTGTTATTTTTTAAAAATCCAACAAAAGCGGGCATTATCATAACAGATAATGATCTTATGGCATACAAAAGACTTTTAGAAATTTCTAATACCCATCGAAGAAATAGTGATCCATCACAACAATTAAAGGGACATAAAGGTGTTAAATATAGGAAGTTTATTCAACCTTTATTCGAAACAAGTTCTAAAACACCTTATACTTCCGGTGAAGGATTATATACAGATGCGAAAATAGAATATCTTCATTTTGATGATATAAATGAATTGATTCCTCGATTAGCGTTGTTACATGCCGCACGTAAAGCGGGGAATAATTCAGTCATAAATGAAATTTTAGCAATTGAAGAGGAAATAAGAGAAGCTAATTATTTATTAGATTAAAACGAATGTTATTGTAATCAGTTTTAAAATGCCGATCGATCTGTTCGGACGTAAAGTATCATCCTCATCAACAGGTGTAAGAAATTTATTAATATCACCACCACCACCACCACCACTGTTTATTCTTACTGCTAATGGTGACCTTGACTTTAAAAATCGTAAAATTATAAACGTAAAAGAAGCATCCGAGCAAAATGATGTCATAACCAAAAAATATTTGGATCAGCTTTATGAAATTCAAAACAAAGAATTATCATCGCGACTCCAAACTATAAATAATGATTTAGATCATAAAATCAGTAGAAGTTATAATTACACTGACACTTCATTCAATATGAAATATAATACTTTAATGGAACGAATTATAAAACTTGAGGTCCAAATAAATAACGCCATTAGTAACAAACCGATAACTGTGTTAGAAGAAGCAGGTATTGAAGAAAAAACTGATAATTAGTTAATCATTCTCACGCTAAAAGTAAATATTAAACTGATTACTTTAGCAGATCGTCGTGTACACTTCCGTTACAAGGTAAACGATATAAAATATCAATAAGTGAGAATGTCTCGAAACGTGATCCAGGTCAGTAATATAAAACAAAAAGTTGTAAACGAAATTTTTAAACCTGCTCGTAAAAATTTTAAACGTAGACGAACAATTATTAAAAACATGGATGATTTATGGCAGGTGGATTTGGCTGATATGCAAAACGTGTCTCATCATAATAAAGGATATAATTATATACTTGTTGTTATCGATTGTTTTACGAAATATGTATGGGGTAAACCGTTGAAAACAAAAACTGCTAAAGATGTAACGGATGCGATGAAATTAATATTATCGTTAAAAGACGGAAGAATACCCAAAAATTTACAATCCGATCAAGGAAAAGAATTTTATAATAGAGAATTTCAAGAATTAATGAAAAAATATAAAATCAATCATTACAGTACGTATAGTGTGAAAAAAGCGGCAATCGCTGAACGAGTTATACGAACGCTGAAAACAAAAATTTATCGATATTTTATGTTATTTGGAACACATAAATGGATAGACAAATTACAAGATATTGTATTGGATTATAATAATACAAAACATAGTACGACCGGAATGAAGCCCATAGAGATAAACAGTTCGAATCAAGGAGATATAACCGCTTACAATCAATTGAAAATTGTCGATAAAAATAAGAAAAAATTTAAAGTCGGTGATTTTGTGAGAATCAGCAAAGAGAAGACAATATTCGAAAAAGGATATACCCCGAATTGGTCAACTGAAATTTTTAAAATCACAAAAGTAAAATTAACCAATCCAGTTACGTTTTTACTCGAAGATAAAGATGGTCGTCCAATAAAAGGTTCCTTTTATGTACATGAATTATTAAAAACACAATATCCTGATGTATATTTAGTGGAAAAAGTTATTCGACGTAATGGTCAAAAATTATTTGTAAAATGGCTCGGATTACCGACCAATCAGAATAGTTGGATACATATTAAAGACATTGCTTAATAAAGAAATAGAAAATTATGTTAGTTTCGCTCGAGATGGCGACAAGTGTGGAGAGTGTATTGCAAAGAGTGCTTCGTTTTGAAAAAGTTATCAATGAAATCCAATTTATAACCAAATTGGAAATCTTAAAACTACGACCTACACAACTAATTGAAATATTTGATAAACTACCTGAGTACTACAAAGAAGACAGCGATATCAAATTGAATCTGCCCTGTTTGGAACATTACTTTAGTGGTATCGGTGACGATCAATACGATGGACCTGCTCCTCCTATCCACAAGTGTGGTGGATGTCAAGATATAGCATCGAGATTCTATAATTCAGAAGATGCTCAACCACAACAATCCGAAAAACAATCGGAAAAATACTTTTATTGGTTTTCACAACAACAACAACAACCGGAACAACCAGAAAAATATTCTTATTGGTCGCCGCAAAATTAGAAAAAAAATATTTTTTACGTTTAATAAATGATTCGTCTTGAATGTATTGTATCAATTATATATCTATTTTAATTGTAAATAATTAAATAAACCTTATCTCTCTACCACGCGTATGATTTCTTGTGAAAAAATAGTTGGAAACCTGTGTCGACCAGTCTGGGATTATTCATCGTAAGATTTTCTTATCGCTAATAAGGATTAAATTTGCACGCACCATCTGGAGAAATGACGACTGCTAGTCATAACAAAAAAATACATGAATATTCACGTTGACTGACATTTAATCATTTAGTTCTCGAACTTCGAGCGAGAAAGACGTGTTATAAAATTGTGAGGTGAGTCTATTTATAATAATTATTTTAAATGTTGTTATTATATGTGTGTGTGTGTGTGTGATCGGTTGTAGAATTTTTTCACAACAACAATCACATCGTTATGGAGGCTCTCAATCAGCTTAATAAAGTTGGTGTGTGCGAGGCAAAACCGAAAATTAGCGCCGATCAGTTAATATTAAATCACAAATATGCCTTACTCAACATTAAAAAGGTTAAGTCTAAATTTGGAGACTGTGTGATAGTGGAGCTGGAAGAAAATATCTTGTTTCTTCCGAAACGAATGGTGGATAACATGGATGAGGCGTTGGTGGAATATATTTACGAAAAAATTCATTCTTTAGCGCTTGTCTACCGCGGTGAAAAGGACACGGGGAAAGCCAACAAGGCGCATTTAATCGAATTCGTTGATATGTTGACGCCTTAATTATCGTGATCGATAGTATTTGTATCAGTTTGCTAATAAACGTTAATAATTTTAATGTGTTTTAATTATTTTTTTTCGGATCTAGGGATTTTTGTCGGTGTGTTGGCGGCATCTGATCTTTGTTTAAGTTGGCGCTGGTGGAGACTGTCAATACCGCGCATGTGCATTGTAATTTTTTAAATCTAGGGATTTCCGTCGGTGGATTGGCGGCATCGGGGCGTCGTTTAAGTTGGCGGTGGTGGAGACTGTCAAAACCGTGCATGCGCATTGTAATTTTTTAAATCTCGGGATTTCCGCGGGCGGGTTGGCGGCATCGGGCCGTCGTTTAAGTTGGCGGCAGCGGAGACTGTCAAAACCGCGCATGCGCATTGTAAATTTTTAAATCTAGGGATTTTTGGTTATCTAGGGTTTGGCACCATAGGTTGGTAACACTGGTTCGGGTCTGGGCTAGTACAGAGCGCTTCGGGTAGGTTCGGGTCTGGGCTAGTACAGGGCGCTTCGGGTTGGTTCGGGTCTGGGCCAATAGAGGGCGCACAGGTTGGTTCGGGTCTGGGCCAATAGAGTGCGCACAGGTTGGTTCGGGTCTGAGCTATTCGAGTTGGTTCGGGTCTGGGCTGCGCGCGCGCATGCGCAGTGGGAGTGACCTTGAAGTGAGCCAGAACCCGCTATCTTACACTACTGGTATGAAATTCGTACCTGCTAAAATAAAATGTCGGTTCTGGTTCAATACGTATTTATGAACATTTACTAAACTGATCTAAACAAACACGCCCTTTGTTGATCATTAAAAAAATAACAACTGCAACATGGTTGGCAAAAACTGAATTTTCAGGAAAAGCAAAAAACAGTCACCGATAAGTATTCTTTTTATAGAACATCATTATTATTTTATACAAATAACTACAAAAAATACAAAATACGTATGTACAAATAACTATGACATGAGCTGTTTTTGGCTGAAACAATTCTTAAGAATAAAAAATAAGTTTTTTAATCTGCGTCCTAAAAATTAAAAAATATACTGGGTATTCAATTCAAAAACATAGGTAGGAAGAATTTCCAGTTATACAAAAAATGAAAAAAAATAAAGAAATTCGTGAATTCGTACCAAAGTTGAAAATTGAGTTTTTAGATAACAAAGTTAGTTGTTAATTTTTTTGACTAGTGCTGTTTTTGAAAAACTCATGAATTTAGTAGAATGAATTATTTATGAATTTACAACTAATTTCGGGGTGTGTAGACTTTCGCGGCCGGCTTCATTAGCGGTTATATTTTCTCGATATGTAAATCGTAAAAAATATGGCTCTAAATTTAAAATAAGAAAGATGAATATTGCACAAAATATACCATTAAATTTAGAAAAATTCAAAAATGGTGGGCTTGTGGTAAATTGGAAGCCATTTAATAGGGTTTTTAATTTCTTGAAATCGGAATTTTACAGCGATTGCCGCTTTTTAAAAATCATCTTGTGTACGAATCTTTATAATTCGAATTCGAACTGTATATAATGAATTACCTGGAAAAGAATATTACCCGGATTCTGAAACTGATAAGGAGGAACAAGCTTCTTTTCAAATCTATCTGAAGGAATCCTTTCTCAGAAATAAGCCGTTTTCTTCGTCGCGCAGACAATACAAATCCTGATTTACATGACAAGATTACTGAAAACTATAACCAATCTATAGGAAGAACTAATTAAATGGCCGAAAGCATTTCTCAGTACTGTACAGCTGTAAAAAAAGAAATAGCGGTGATGTTTATTTACATGGACTCCTGGCGTTTTACCTATACCTGTGTCTTTATTCCGACACTACAGCCGCTGGTTTTATCAACAAAGATCGGGACATTATCTGTACCGATCGTTTACAGTTCCGTAAACTGCGTGATGCATGAACATGCAAGTTTGTGCTGTAACTCGCTAATATTGAAAAAAAAAATTTGTAATACTTATCTAGGCAGTTACGAATAATCTACAGGTGTCCCACCGGGAACTACATCAATAGACATATGCAAAAGTTATCGACAAAAAATTGTGAAGTCCAATATTAAGCAGGGGCCTAATCAATAAAGATTATTACTAACTTGATGATTATATCAATTTGCTTTTTTTACATATAAGACCTTTATTTTCATACCTTATTCTCACGTCTCGTTAAATTCAAAAGCTAGTCTATTTTCCGAGTTTTAGAGATATTTACATTTATGTGCGAATAATTCGCGGGCACATGGGTAAAATTACACATGTCATACTGAAAGGTGCAAAAATAAAAAATGTTATTTATCGTGACTTTATTATATTCATTTTCTGAAAGGTACTACTCGACATACGACTTGAGTCCGTTTACCCACTCAACCGCGAATTACAATGAAAAAAAGCATGACATTCAAAAATTGACAAATACCTTTCTATACCTAAAACCACCGGTTTCTTGGATAATTCAATTTCTATGTTTATCTAAACCGATAAATCAATTTAGGCTAATTTTTGATTCCGAAATAGAACATCAATAGAAAATAAGGATAAATGTGGCGATTTGTATGATTTATTTGCTTGCTTTCGAACACTGCAGATCATAAAAATGCAAATATCTCAAAAGATACAGGACAGTAGGTAGCTAGTCGTCATCAAACTTTAGACATTTAAATTTATTTATCATTAAAATATTATTGATACAAAATATTGCCGTTCTTTTTTTTGTTACAACGATGTTGCAGCTGTGATTTTTTCAAATGGTAAGCAAAAACGCCATGTTTGTTTAAATCAGTTCAGTAATTGTTTATAAATTCGTACTGAAGCAGAATCAACATTTTTATTTTGAGGCGGTATGAATTTCATTAATTTCGTTCTTGAATGGAAGGCATTCCTTTACCTGCGTCTTCCACCCGTAGAGTCGCACAAGAAAGTAGTAAACGTTGTAGCCGCAGGGCTGATGATTTTCAAATGAGCCGTTGGAAGGGTCATGTGTATGTATGTATGTATGTATGTACATATGGGTGAGGCAAGTTTCATGTACATTTTCAAAATATAATTTTCTAATTAAACAAAAAATTTAAAAAATTCAGAATTAATTTTTATACTTATTAGCATAAGTTATAACGGAGCAAATTTGATTTTGAATTAGGCCCTAAGTCGTCATTGACGAATAGTCTGATTATAGCCGAAAGGCGAAAGGAAACCGAGAACTTGTCATTTTATTTTTTCTATTTTCAATGATTACAAATAGTAGTTTTGGCGTTTTAAATTGACCGTTAATGATTTTCGATTATGTTGGGTTTCGACCAAAGTGTATTTCGAGTCTCTCCGCCTATGAGTCTGATTACGCAATTGTTTCGTGGTAAGTGCAGACTCGGATCTCTAGTTCGACATGACAGAAATCTGTTTACTGTTTAAAGACGTTTCACCTCTATTCGGTAGAGAACGCTTTCACTGGTCAAATAAAAATTGAATTTAAAGAGATTGCAGATGCAAGTGCCATCTATCGGTCAAAAATCAGTAGAGTTTGTGAGACGCCGCTCTTAAATTGCTTATAAAACAAGCACTCGCATAAATAGCCCTCATAATGCTCCTTCTCGCGGCCAAAACGCGGAACCAATTTTCGGACTGCCACCCACGTGCGCTCGATGTTTTGAGTGTGGGCCCCTGTGTCCGGATCTACAAAATGCAGCGAATGATTTACGGTTAAATGCTGGAAATTTTCCCGTGTCAAATTGTTGTACGCTTTCCAGCAATCACTAAAGATAGTTGTTCCCGGTTTTATTTTATTTTTAATAATGTCGGTTAGAGTTTCCGAAGATCGATTCTCCACCGCAACTAAAAAAAACTTCTTAGATTCGCGCTCGATTCCGCCGAAAACCCACTGCCCTTCCAAGTAGCGTCCCCGATTATATTTACGTTTCCCAATCTTGGCCTCGTCGATCTCCACATTTTTCCCGGTCCGCCTATCATTTCACTATTCTCGACGGCCCAAAAAATAAAAACTTCCCGAATGAATGAAAAATAATCAATTATAGTGGACGAAGCGATTCCCGTTTCACGCATAATGAATTGACATCTTGGAGGTGGCCTGGTTAGGTACAAAAATACAACTTCCGCTATTAATGCGAGTTTCAACGATGTGTTTTCAAAAAACGTATTTTTGTACACACTAACGCAAACGTTGCACTTGCGCTTGTTTTTCTTATTTGCTACGCGACAGCGAAAAACAAAATTTCCGTGCAGTGTAACGTCCAAAATTCGACCGCATTTTGGACATTTATGGTGGCAAGGAATGTTACCATGGCGTAGCACAGCACTTGCAAAAACAGCATTTGTTTTTATGCTTGTTAGTGTCAATTCAAAATTCAAAGAAGTGGTCCATATTGCACCCGTGGCAAAAATAAGTCATGAAGTGTTGTTCACCTTTATTAAGTCGATTATATTGAAATTAGAACAATTTGGCTATAACATTTTCTGTGTGATAAGTGATAATAATGCTCTTAATAGTAAAGCAATGAATCATTTTGCTCCAAATAAAAATTAAGTATTGTGTTTCCTCACCCAGTAGATAAATCAAGACCATTATTTTACTTATTTGATTCTGTTCATATATTAAAATGTATAAGGAACAACTGGCTAAATTCGAAAGCTGATGAAAATAATATATATCAAACTTTGCTCTATCCCAACTTTGATTCAGGTGAAGAAAGTGTTGCTTCATTTTACGCTTTAAAAAAACTTCATGAACTTGAGCACGACAAACTATTGAAATTTGGATATTCATTAAACCTGAAGGCATTGTATCCTACAAATATGGAACGTCAGAATGTTAATGTGCGACACACGGCAGATTCTCGTGTGCCTGAATTTCTGGTATCGAAGAGCAAAACACACACGAAGGACCAGCTGGTAATCGTGTACCAGCAACACGGAGACGAAAGAAAAGTGAGCACTCGGTTTAACGAAAAATAACTTATATTTCAACACTTAAAATATCACTTGATTATACAATTAAACTCTGCCACTACTACAATCGAACTCGTCATCATAGGCCATGTTAAGGCCTTTTAAGAACAAACCCCCTCCGTCCAATATTGGTCACCTGACAACGGCCGGGGGTGAGAAACTCACCACCCACTTGGAATTACCGAGCAAACGACCGTTGTCATTGTCGGCACCATCAAATTGGACGAACAGGAAGTTTGTCTTAATCGTACACAAAGGAATTAGCATATTCCCAACAAATTAGCAAAATTTGAAAAAGCTCTAATATTATCAATTGCTTTCTCCTCATAAACTTTTAGAGAGGATACGGACAATTCGGTGCCGGTCAAAGGGACCGAACAGTTAAGTTAGCTCTAAAACTATTCAATGAGTTTGTTAGTCAAGCACTACTTACATTTGGTGTAAATATAAATAACTCAAATGGCACAGCTGATTTTATTAATATTGTTGTGACGTGGTGGAAAGTAGTTAATGTTAAAACACCTCTCAAAGGTAAACGTTTAAGAGATATTTATCAAGAACCAATTGTTAAAAATCAGTTAGCTGATCCTAAAATTACATAGTTAAATAATTTGTTAAAGTGGTTAGATAGATGGGAGTCTAGTCAATTTTGTAATAAATTAACAACCCAAACGCACACTGCATGGTCTCACACAATACATGGCATGATTGAAATTATTCAGTATTGTTTTAATGAACTGAACATGAATTATATATTATTAGGAAAGTTTCAAACAGATCCGTTAGAAGAAAGATTTGGAAAATATCGGCAACTTGCAGCGGGGCAATACCATATTTCGATTAGACAATTATATAAGTCTGAAAAAAAATTAAGAATATAATGTCTGTTAAGTTTACAGTCAAGAACGTTTGGTACAATAAACGTAGATTCATTTTCTGAAAATATAGATATTCCTACATCAAACAATAATGATACATTTTATCCAGAAATTGATGTTGATCCAGAAGACTTTGAAGAAGTCAAAAATATGATGCCTGTTATTACTTATTTGGCTGGCTATTGCGCTTACATTGTTTCAAAAAATCTTAAATGTGAAATTTGTAAAATGAATTTAATTTGTTTCGATGAATTGAATGTTGAGGATGTTTACTGTCTTATTAATAATTTAAGTCGAGGTGGTTTATCTTACCCAAAAGAAAGTGTTATCCAGGTTGTTGCAGTTGAGTATATTATATTCAATAAGTTACTGAAAGAACATGAAGAGGAATTTTTAACAATTTATAACAAACGATTATTCTTAAGTAATTTGATTTTAAACTATATAACAGACGAGGGGTACATTCTAAACTTTGTTGGTTGTGAGAATCATAGTGCAAGAAACGTAGCATACTTGGTTATTAAATGTATTAATAATACACTATTAAAGAATTATTGTTCGAGGACCAATGATGCTAGAGTAAAAACCAATCGTTTCAACAATAGAAAACTGCAAACATTCAAAAAATAAATGGTATTCCGTGTTCTTTTTTTGTTGTTTCCTTATATTGCATTCAATTTGTATTGGTTTTGAGAATTTTGTGTTAACATTTCTTATTTATTTGCATGGTTTTTGTTTTGAAATTTTGTTTTTTCTATAAAAAAAACATAATGAGGTGCGACTAAGGGTTCAGTTCACGTCTGGCAGCCTCGTTAAACAGGAAACCCTTAAAAATAATAGTTATACAGTGCAACGTGGGCCTCTGATGCCTGTGCTTGTGCCGGCCTGTCGGCCTCCGCGTGCTGACGTCACTCGTGAGCGCTCGGGCCTTGTTATACAGGGTGATTCTCTTATCGTGTCCGATAATGAATCTTGGGTTTCCTGCATGCCCAAATAGGACAAAAAAAATATTGAAACAAATTTATGAAAATATTTTTCAACCCTCAAAATTAGGGAGTTTTAGCGAGCACTGATTAAGAACCGCTGGTCGCGGTGCGAAACAGACATAAACAAAGTTCTGTCGCTCAAGTACTCTCACTCTTGTGAGTGTTTCAATCACCTTTAAATACCTAAACAGTTCACGGCACGTATTTAGGTCAAGTTCAAAAATCCAACGGGTTAAAGTCAGGGGAACGTGGTGGCCCGCAGATATTTCCGAAAATTTCGTATTAAGAAATTCACGTAGAACGCAGATTTGGTAAGAAGAACTTGCAGAAATTCCAAATAATTGATGCCTATTTGGCACAAATGCCCTAATTACGCGATTGCCAATTATTCTTGTGCTCTTGTACGATTTTCACGTGGAATTCCTCCATCCCATCGAGAGGGCAACAACGAACCCATGCCCCGTAATCTTTGAGCCATTCGCACAAATATCTTGCGATTTGCGATGCGCTCGTCCTACATTCTCACAGAAATTTGCCAGCCTTCACTTTGAACTAAAATAATATCTACCAATTCGTTTATCGCATGATTCTCCATTTCGACACGACATGACGAAAGAGAGCTACAGACTAAGTATTTTATTTTGAAAAGCAGAACAAAACATAATCGGTAACACACTTGGGATTGGGAAAGGTCACTTTTATGGCCCTACTTGAGTTAAGAGTGAGCTGACTGGCATCTAATACACATTTCTAATTTATGTTTTGTAGTTTCCTTGCCGATATCTCCTAGCGCTGCTAATTCAGTGGCACCAAAAATGTAGGGGTAAAATTCTTTGACTATTTACTCGGAAACCGTTGCACATTGGCCACTCGTACTTAACATCAGTACTTGTTATGACTTGTGCTAAAACCCCTTAAAATATCGGACACGATAAGAGATTCACCCTGTATAGGTGGTGTTGGCGGTACACGTCCTGAGGCTCAACCCGCACGGCTGCCATCAGCTCGGGATTGAGATACGCTTAATCAACGCGCATGCAAGCGAGGCTCACATGCTACCAGAGTAGAGCCGCACTGCAAGGTACGACAAACCTTCTGGTGGAGGCGGGTACTACTGGCTAAGCGGGCCAGTACCCGAGCTGGAGAACGCAGCTCATCCGGCGCGAATCCGGGAACCGGCCGCTGGTCAGCATTCGACCGTCAACCACAGCCCCCACGAAACCTTTCCTCAGGCACCCGAAGGTGCTCTAAGAGCAGCCGGGACAAAACCCGTGGGCACTGCCCCCCGTGGTCCCAGTCAACATCACTGGTCAGATGTTCGGGGACCCCGAAGGTTCCCCTAACAGTTTGGAATCTTGCAATCCCAGGCACTGCTGGCCAGCTCGAGTGCGTGGGACCGCCAATTCCCAAGGGAACACGCTCCGGAATCGGCGCGTGGCGTTTCAACCGCCAGTTCCCCCCTGCGCCGTAGTCCACCCATTCCCCTGAAATTAACCCACCCTTAGTACCCGGTCACCTCGTTCCGTCGCCTTCTCCTGTCGTCGAACACACACCACGCATACTCTTGGAAGCGGGCAAAACGCTCCCTCTCTTCCAACACACCACTTATGTTCACTTCGCCATTCTCTTCCACAACTACACCCATCGACACCAAATCACGCCATTCATCGTAAAACGCACACTCAACTAACACATGCTTCCAGTCTTCCATCTCAGATCCACACAAACAAGCACGGGTGTCACTCAGTCCTCGCACGCCAAGAAACGCATTCAAGCTTCCGTGTCCGGTAAGCAGGAAGGATCCCAGCATGCTAAGCTCGAACCACTCACATTTTCTCAAAACGCGCACATCTCTAACAAACTCAAACGTCACTCTCCCATTTGCACTCAACTCCCACATTCTCTGCCACTCATCTTAAAACACTTCTCTCACACGAACCTTGTACTCGGATACACTCTCGCCATTTTGCCGCACGCTCCGTCCACTCAGGTCATCCCAACCCGCAGGCAGACTTCGCCGAGCACGAGAAACCAGGCGGCCAACGGCCACGGGAGTCCACCCACCAGGACACGCAAGGCGTCTAGGGAGACCGTCCTGCACGCCCGAACGCACAACCTCCCGGCCACCCTTTCACATCTCTCCAACATGCTCACTCCGTACCCATACCGCAGCACCTCGCCCCAAGCCACGGCACAGTACAGCACACAGGACTCGAGAAGGCCGGTGAAGATGGTCCCCACCGCCCTCCGGTCAAGACCCCACTCACTCCCAATCACTCGTCGCCCACCAGTCCCTCAACTCTCAGTTTCATTTTGCACAAGTGCTCTCTGAAACTCATTCGCTCGCCCACACATACTCCCAAATACCGCACAGTGGTGACAAGCCGCAGACCTTTCCCGTTCAGCCTGACCAACGGAGGGCGACCTCTGGAAAGCTTACCTTTGAGCATAAGCATCTCCGTCTTACTTTCGGAGACTTCAACTCCCGCCCCTGCTCCCCACTCGGCAACGCGCCCAACCCAACACTCGCCAGCAACCTCCAAAGACCGCCTTGAAGGTCTCTCAACCAGGATCAGCAGGTCGTCAGCATAAGCCACGACCCTGCACCCGTCCTCAACTAACCCCCGTAAGAGCTCGTCCATGGCCAAGTTCCAAAGAACCGGGCCACTTACCGAACCCTGCGGACATCCCCTCTCAACCGTCTTGCTCACACACTCCCATTCTGCACGCACTCCAACCATTCCTTCACTGAAAAAACTCCGCCAAAGCGGGATCTCCTCGCATCTAACCTTATTCAGCCGTCGCAGAATCACCTCCCATCTCAAATTGTCAAATGCCCCGCGAAAGTCAACGAATATGCCGAGAACGTAAGCCGCTCTCGACTCGCCGACCACCCGCAGGCATTCGAGCCACGCATCCTCAACACTCTTACCTTGTCGGAACTCAAATTGCGCTCCGCACCATGCATCCCCGATCGTGTCCAACAGCCTCTCCACCAAAACCCGCTCCAAAACCTTGCCCAGGACAGGAAGCAAACTGATCGGCCAGTATGAACCGGGATCAGTAGGAACTCGACCCGGACCCTTCGGTATCACAGCAAGGTTGGTGATCTTCCACACTTTTGGAAACACGCATTCATCCATGCAACCAACAAACACAGCCAACATCACATCCGGAATCGCTTTCCACGCAGCCTTTGCCATCTCAGCGGTCACCCCATCCGGCCCCGGAGCCCTACCGCGAGCCAGCCGTGCAACCGCCCGATCGACCTCATCGAAGCCGACCTGCGGCGCCGCCTGCCGCGAAGCAACGAGGACCGGCGCAGAATTCCCGCCAAGACAACCAATCTCTCCTGCACACTGAGGGAAAAATCTCCATCCATACACTCTCTCTCCAGCCGTTCACTTCCATTCCGACCACTATCAAGGAGGAGATGCACGCCCTCCTCCTCTTCCCCATACACAACTTGTATACGGGCCCCCAAGGGTCACGACTCCCCACGTCTCGCACAAAATTACGCCAGTGAAGCTGCTTCGCTGCCAACAACGCCGCCTTATATGTCGAAGAGGATTGGAGAAACCCTCTCTTCCTAGCCAGGACTTCGTCATCCGTGGCACTTCCTCTTCTCGCGCGTTGCCATGCCTTGCGCCGCGAACGCAGCTCCCGACGCCCCTGTGCGAGATCAGGCGTCCACCAACGTACCCCACCGAGTTCCCCCCCAATCCACCCCTCGGTCGCGCCAACGCGGCGCACCCCACGTGACCTCGAGAAACCCGCTCACAACACTCTAAAGTGACCACAATAAAGTTATGGTCACTCGCACTCTCGCCGTCCAGAAGGGACCATTCAATCCTCCGGAATTTGCTCATACACACTCTGTTCGCTAGGCACACATCGATGTCACTCTCACCCGCGGGGCCACTGAAGGTGTATCCAGCCGCGGGCTCATTGAGCACATTCATCCCACATCCCAACAAACAGTTATACAAAATCTCGCCCCGACGCACTTTTTCATCACCCGCACGGAGGCCTTTGCTGAACCACAATGGTGATCCAGCATTGGCATCCATTCCCACCACCAGCGGCACATCCGCACTCCCCGCAACCACCTGTTCAAAGTACCGCACGTAGGGCCGGATGTCCGACCCATGAGCGCAGTACATCGAAGACACACGCAACATCCCAAACTCGCCCCGCAGGTCGACGCACACCCCCCATCGACCCGTCAGCCCTGTCACCAATTCAGCCTGCAGAGTCTTGTTGGGTACAACTACAGCCGCGTTGAAACACTCATCCGCAAAACACCTCACCCATCCCGAAAAACCTCTCATCTCCCCAGCGAACGCATCCGGTTCTTGCATCAACACAACATTGTAATTCTCCTCAAGCACGCACTGACTCAAGTGGGCCACAGCCGCACGTGATCGCTGACAATTGGATTGTAGCAGGCGGAGTTCAGTCCCAAGTGATCCTACCCCGCGATCTTTCTAACGCCCTCAGGTACAGTGGGCAACCCGACGACACCGTTTCACGCGCCGTGCTCCGCATGCGGTACTTTACACAATTTGCACACGAGGGGGAGGGTGCCGAACACCCAGAAGCAATGTGCCCCGCCTGACCGCAGCGACGGCAGCAGCACTGTGCTTCACTGCAACCCCGGCTCATGTGGCCAAAGCCCAGGCATCTGTAGCACCGCAGGACGCGGTCATATAGACACGCCCCGTGGCTTTGAAATCCAAGGAACACCCTCCCCTCCTGGTAAATCACCTCAGCAGCTCTTCCCGTAACCTCGACGACAACTCCGGACTTAGCCTGGCCCTCTGGAGGCTTCGTCCTTGCGACGATTCTGAACCTGCCAGCACATTCCGAACGCTCGACCACCCCCCGAAGATTGCGGTCGAAAAGCTCCGCAATAATGTCATCGTCTGTAACCGCACAGGGAACGTCCGCGATGTAAATTTTTGGCCCGATCTTTTTCGGGTCAGAGGCCGCAAGCTGAAGCTCGCTAAGCCTCTCACACCGTCGCAGTGCCTCAGCCTCAGCCGTCGTCACCGTCTCCACTACCACAGCAGATGTGCCAGCCCTCCGAACGCCCCGGACCCGAACTTGCGACAGCTCGCGGCTGACGGTGTCGTTGAGTCGCTTCCTCACCTCGTCCACCCCAATATCGGCTCCTGCCATTGCGGCAATCAAGACCGCAGGACGATCCGTCGCAGTCCGCGCCGCAGCTTCGGCCCTAGCCGCGCGGCCTGGACCTGCACCAGACGTAACTCCTGCGTACGTCACCCGCTGCACAGAATTCCTTGGCACGGGAATGTTTTGCACCCGGTTCTTATACTCATACGGTTGCCTCACTCAGCCATGACCTACGCAACATGATGACGTAGCCGGGCTCCGAGTGTCGAAACGGAGCATCATTAGCTATCGGCCAAATCGCGAAATAAAATGCAAATTACGAAATTTTCCATCCATAAGCGGTTGAAATGATTGTACAATATGTATTATTATGATAATAATCAATAATTGGTATAAAAATGTACGAATATAATTTATTCAAAAATAAAAAAAACATTATATTATTAATTCAAAATAACGGTATTTCTCTGGGGTATAGCATACCCCAGAACCTCTGTTTGGATTAGCTACACATTATTTTGATATATTTTTACTAGTACTCAACACTAACAGCTCGTAGAAATTAATTTATGCGTATTCTTATTTTCTCATTCTAGGTCAGATAAGTGAACTTTTGTCAGCTGTATACTATGAAACTGCAAAATTCCATAAAATAACTTTTATTTGTACTACAGTGATCGCAATTTCATCTCTAAAAGCCATTCAACTTTTAAAGTAAGCTAAGCTTACAGTCTTTGGTCTCTAGCTGACGTCACTGCGCTGCTCTCCTCCCCACTATCCCCACACCCACAAGGCCAGAAGTGAGGCAACCGTATGAGTATAAGAACCGTGTGTTTTGCACTGTTTGTGCTTCTCGCACCTGCGCCTCTCGCATCTGAGCCTCACGAATCTGACCCTCACGGACCTGCGCCTCTCGCACTTCAAGCCGTTCCCGAAGCCTTTCACATTCGCGGTCAGCGTCCCACATCAGGGTGACCATCCGCGACGCCTTTGCCAGGACGGCCTTGATGACCGCCTTATTGACACCGGTTGCATCCAACAAGATATCGCGCATCTCATCATAACACACCCGAAACTCGTGGACTCCAGGCTTCTCGTCCTCGTCCATATCACCTTCGCTTGCGGAATCAGCAACCTCGCTAACCGCCGCTGCGTCTCGGACACGCTTGGACCTCCGAACTCCCTCGGCCTCGACGATATCACCCTCCGACTCATTCGCCTCAACGAGGCGAATGTGAGTCTTCCGTTTGCTCATAAAAACCGAGTGCCCAGAAAAATAGAGAAAAAAAAAGAAAGAAATAAAAAAAAAACGAAAATTTTGAAAAGGGAAAAAAAAGGTTTTTTTTTCAAAAAAAAAGTGGTGGGGGTGAAGTGGGGGTAGTGTGGTGGGGGAAATTTATCTGGCCACTCGGTATGTCCAAACTAGGTTGAATTCAGCCACTCTGTATACAAACTGTGCAAGAGTTTGTGGCCTCCCTCTGTGTAAGTGAACGTAGTGGAATTTTACCAAGGTACTTTCGGAATACGCTCTATTCTCAGAAAAAGTGCGAAACCAAGCACGGCCGCGACACAAATAAATTCAAAACTCTGGCAATCAAACTTCGATTTCAACAAACCGCACAACAACGGAGCCCCAAAATTCAGGCGCCCCCGACAAGCCCAGGAAGCGATCCCTGCGACACCCACAAGGGCCAACAAAAGCAGAAACCTGCTAAGAGGAAAAACCGAATTCACCCAGAAACGCTCCAAATCAAACAGAAGACGCCCAAAACAATCAATGACTCACCCAATTACTCAAACTAATCAAACACACTCTCAACAACTCTAAACAACGACGCACTGTTGCTCTCGTGGCACATCCGTCAACTCGTGAAGGCAGTTCGATCGCAACTATTTTCTGGGTACAGTTGTGACATAAGTAAAATTTGTTTATTTTGCTTTTAGATGTCCAGAAAAGCTCGGGTCCCACTTAGAGTGCGCAGGTGGTAGTCGCCATTACATTTGTAATAACTGTGATGAGTCTGACTAGATATCAGTATCTTACTTTTCAGCTTTTTGTTTTTGATATAACATTTATTAATATTTGTGTTGTATTTTAGCACAGTTACCGTAATGTATAATTATAAATGTTTAGTTAACTTTTTTGACTGATTATAATATGAAGACTGTTATAATAACTATAGATGCTACAGTGCCTTATTAGTTACAAGCAATTAGATTGTAATATGAAGAATGTTATAATAACTATAGATGCTACAGTGTCTTATTAGTTGAAGATGTTATCATTTTGGGGTATTTTCGAACCTGTCACAACCCACCCCAAGCACTGTCACAACCGCCCCTGGGGTGTGGTCGGTTGTGACATTTTATTTTATTTTTTCTAATTTACTCCTATGAGTTAACCATTGTACATAGGGACAAAATTTTAGTATTTATATGTAGATGTCGTAGTCTCTTAGTGAAACACGTCATTTTATGAAAAGTCTAGGCAATACATGAACTGCCGGCACATTATGTATATTCTTTATTTTACACAATCTCCCTAGTCTCTTCGTGAAATGCCGGTCCAATCTCGGCATATTATGTTTCACGTAAACTGTCGGCCTAAAATTATGCGAATTTAAGGCGCAACATGGGTGCAACCAGCAATACCTTTATCGAAAGGGGGGGTCTGTGGGCAGATCCTAATGCTGGAGAGGATCATGGAGGGGACCATTGAACGGCATTTAGCAGAACGGAATGGAGCCACTATATTATTACATTGATGCATAAGTTATACTTAGCAATTTTTTAAATTGAAAGCGGATTATGGTTCATTGATGGCATTCGATCTGCTGAGCCATTTCTCTGGACGATTGGCGCGGATAATCCTGAATAAGCTGATTCAATCGCTCTTCATCAAACTTAACCGTTTGACCTGAGCGTTATGCGTCCTTGTGGTCAAAATTGATTTTAAAATTTTATAAACCAATTCCGAACCGTTCTTTCGGGCATTTTATTCTCTCTACAGACAACACAAATCTCTGGAGCAGTTTCAGTGGCTTTATTAACACCTCGATTAAACGCTAAAAGAAATGGTGTCTGAAATGTTCGTTTTTGTTCACTTGACACTTCATTCCAATGGTCTAAAAATCCGCAAAAATTGTATCTAATAAAAAACAAAGTGATTTGTAAGTGCCGTTACACATGCACGCGGACGGTCCGCGCTCCGCGCTACGCGCGCGGACAAAGTTTCCTTATCGTAATTCGTGCTTTCACATACGTGCGGATGGTCCGCGAGGCGGAGGAGCGACCGCGTAGCCCCTCCGCGGCGCGGACCGTCCGCGCCACTAAATTACTCACGAACAAATCGAAGCTTACACATGCATCACGCGGACGTCGCGCGGAGACCGTTGTAGCGAGTGTTTTTCATGTAATATTGGAAAACGTCTTTTGATACTGAAATTTTGATTGCAAATGTAGAACAACGACCGCACTTATTGGACGCAATCCACGAAAAATACAAAAAAAAATTTCTAGCGTGTGTACTTTATTTTTTTGTAAATATAATAGGCTGGACAAGCTTTTAATTTCATTGAATGCACCATGACTTACTTGCCTCTGTTCAAATTGTCTGCAAGATCTCCCGTGCTCCGCGCTAGCAACCGCGCAAATGTGAAAACAACAGGCGCGGAGGCGGATGACACACGCGGAGCGCGAAGCGCGGAGCCGTCCGCGTGCATGTGTAACGGCACTAAAGCGGAAGCTTTCCTATTAAATAATGATAACGCCAAACAGTTTTAGATTTGAACGAGAAAATTTGTTCTGTAGAATATAGAATTGATGGTAATGAAGTAAGAGTTGGTTCATTTCTCAATAGATCCCGTTTAATAACCTTTCAATATTGATACTATGTCAGCGACATAGTTACCACAATAGCTGAACTAAAATCTTACCGATTTTTACCGGTTTCTACTTGACCGCTTTCATCTAGGGGCAGATGAAGAGCCAGCCAGGATTATTGCTTAAAAAATGGTAATCTTGAAAACGACAAGTCGTACAGGAATAATTTTGGTCTCATTTGGAAGATAATGTTACTGCGGGTATAATAGGAGATTATGTAGCAAAAATAAGTTAAATGAAACTGTACAGGTTGATGACAAGTTTCTACCTTTTTTTAACTTAGCAATATCTTTTGATTGGTTGCTTTAATCAGCTTCAAAAGTTCCTATTATAAGGAATGGGGTTTCCAGATTAGATTACCATTCATAATTTTCTTATCCGTGGCGTAGTTTTTGAGATCACCATTTTTTAATGTGCTTATGTTTTGACGGGCGAGCGGGTGAGTGGGAACGGGGGTACGCAACTGTGAGACGCCGTCCTTAACGCTGTTCCGCGACTACTAAGCACGGGGTAAGGGTTTAGTCGGTAGGCGCAACCTAGAGGCTGCGAATCCGGCACGAAATGGGGCATAGAGCCAGCCCCAGGGGTCTTTTGAAGGTTCCTAAACCCCTATATAAAAAGGTATGTTTTCCTAACCCGCACACTTATCTTATCGGAAAAGTGTATTCTTACCACTAGCATAATTGCAAGCAATAAAATATTTAATTTTGGGGAAAAAGTTTATTGGAATCACCAATACTACGTCTGCGAACTGGAGTCAAATTCGCAATTAAGAGCCGTTCTCAAACAGAGCCACTATGGTGCTTCTAATTTTTTTAATAGGTTAATTAGTGGTTTCTCGGATTCTAAAAAAATTGGTAATTTCAAATTTGGCACACGATCATTTTTCCGCGTGATCTATCTTTCTAAAATATTTTGATCAAAATGACACTTCCGGTTATATTGGAAGTGGCCTTCAACTGATCGATGTGAAATTATTAAGTCTATAATATGGGACCGAACAAATTTTTGATCTTTGTTTTCAAACGTTAGATATTACAAGTTGTTTGTTCTTCGAAACAGTAACTTTTCTATCAGTGTTTTGATGACTTTAGAGACAAACATTTAGAAAAATAAAAGAATCATATTGTAGAGAATTGAATATACTTTCAGGAGGTATAAATTTGGTTTCAGTAGATGGACCACACGTGGAGTTCTCGCTTCTCAGCTTAAAATTTGAAACTCCATAAGAGGTCCGTTTGAGGTCTCTCTTAAAACGTTATCTACAATACATTTGTATACATACAAAATTTCATAGTAAGAATAAAAATCCTGAAACTCTGTAAAATTATATTCGACTACCTGCTTAATTTCGTGTTGGTTCCGGGAAAGCTTGCATTTTTTGATCTCATTTATTACTAAAGAGCCTGTTCTTTCCACACAAAGGTGGTTTTTGCTAATGGACTGTATCAACAATTAAATGTACTGGGCAAATTCAAACAGCTTTATTATTTACATATATTTGCAAATAATTCCACGCAGCGACAACGATAAACCCGGCGATTCCTTCCCACGAAATGATGTACACGGGGCGGCATTCGGGGGGGAATGAGATTTGTGCTTAAACAATAAATCCTAGGTTTAATATAAATGGAATGGGTGCAAGGATGGGATGACGGACTCACCAAGTACCCTGCCACTCTCGATGGATGCCCACCAATCCAATTCTGCCCGGCTTCGTCTTGATGCTACCAGGGAAGGGTTGCGGATGGCGACGAACAACAATTACAACAAATGTGGCGAATTCTCAAAAAATCAGTTATCGAATGATGCGGCTGTCTCGAAGCTTCGATGGCAAGAGTTGCGGATGGCGAGAGAGTTTTTTTGGGGTGGGGTGTAACAGTAAGTCCGATAAGACAGGAGAAGGGAGAAGGGGTACAAATGTATGGTGGGTTGAGGAGAAAAAAATTGTAAACACAAAACATACCGCCCACCAAAATTCAGATGAATTTTCAAAGCAAAACAACAAAAATTAAAATTAAAAAGAACAAAGAAATTAAGAACAAACAACAAAAGAAAAATAAATAATTTTCCTTTTATTGTGTGGGTAAGGCGCACAACTTTACCAATGGTCGCTTGACCTCGCCGAGGGTTGTGCGAACCGTGGCGACTCTCGAAGTACCGTCGCGACCAGGATGTAACATGGTTATACGGCCTAAACGCCATTTTAACGGAGGTGCGAGTTCATTTTTAATTAGGACCAGAGCGCCAACATCGGCCTGCTCCAAGTATTTGGAATGCGTCCATTTACTCCTCTGATAGAGACCATGGAGGTATTCATTGCGCCATCTCGTCCAGAAACTTTGTTGGAGTTGTTGAACGAGCTGCCACCGAGTAAGACGAGATGTCTTTAAATGAGTCAAGTCGGGATCGGGTACGCACGTGAGTGGTTCTAATGTCAAAAAATGTCCGGGTGTAAGACAGTTAAGGTCCTTGGGATCGCTACTTAGAGCGCACAAGGGGCGCGAGTTGAGAATGGCTTCAATTTGGACAAAAACTGTGTTCAATTCTTCGTACGTTAAGCTCTGTTGTCCAACCACACGAACTAGATGGTGTTTAACCGACTTAACACCACTTTCCCACAGGCCTCCAAAATGAGGCGCAGATGGGGGATTGAACGACCACTCAATGCCATCACTTTCAGTGGCCTGTTGCATGAATTTTATCAATTCTCGATTTGCGCCAATAAAATTTGTCCCGCAATCACTGTAAATTTGTGTGCAACGACCACGACGAGCAACAAATCTTCGAAGAGCGGCAATGAAAGCTTCACTCGAAAGAGAGGAGACGAGTTCGAGATGAACCGCCTTGGTGGCAAAACAGACAAATAGGCAAAGGTATGCCTTTACGGTTCGAACGCCGCGCGACCTACTCATGGTTATGTTGAAGGGACCTGCAAAGTCACAACCTACAACACTAAAAGTTTTGGCTTGGTTGACTCTGGGCGCTGGTAAGTCACCCATAATCGCCTGAAAATTTAGTGGCTTTGCCCGGAAACAACGATTACATTTCGATAAGTAATGACGTAGGGCTCTGCGAGACGACAAAATCCAAAAATTCTGTTGCATTAGATGTAACGTAGTGCTGATACCGGCATGGAAATGATCCTCGTGGATCTGTCGGATGAGCAACTCGCACAAACGATGCGATTTTGGAAGTAAAGCAGGATGTTTTGAAGCGAATGGCAATGACGAGTGGGACAGACGTCCACCCACACGAAGCATGCCATCATTGTCGAGAAAGGGAGCGAGTTTGGCGATCCATTTTGGCATAGGCTGCTTGGAAACGATCATTGCGATTAGATCAGCGAAGACTTCACGCTGCACCATTTTTACAATGAACAGCAACGAATGGTGTCGCTCCACACTAGTGCAAATGCCAGGAGGAAATTGTGAAGATCTTTTCATTTGGTATGAAATGAAACGACGAATGTACGAAACAATTCCGCAGACCTTACGCAGGGAGGAATGCCTTTTCAATAAATCAAGAGGAATTGGAGTTGAGGTTTGAACTAAAAGAGAAATCTTTCGTTCCTCCAAGTCAACATTGGGATTTAATTCGAGTCCACTTGGTTGCCGGGGCCAAGCATTTTTTTGGCAACGAAAGAAACGAGGGACCCGCCCACCATAAGGAATTGTCGACGACCTCACTTGGTTGGAGTCCTCGAGATGCCACATCCGCGGCGTTGTGCGACGATGGGACATATTGCCAATTATGAGGAGGAACACGTTCCTGAATGTACGCAACACGGTGGCCAATGAAAGTTCCCCATCTGTGTGGTAACGATCGAATCCAGTGGAGGGTGACAGTTGAGTCGGTCCAAGCAGTTATCGACCGAAAGTCAACGCAAAAGGAAGTGACAACGAAATGAATCAGTTTAGATAAAAGAACTGCTGCTAGGAGCTCGAGACGAGGGATTGTCATGCGAGTAAGGGGTGCCACCTTTGATTTGGCGATTACGAAATGGGTACTGATGTCACCCATGGCATTCGAACAACGAAAATAGACAACAGCGGCATAACCTTTCTCAGAGGCATCACTGAATCCATGGATTTCACAAGAGGTGCACGACTGAGGAAAGACAAATCGAGGAATTTCTATTGAAGCGAGGAGACAGAGTTCGGCAGTGAATCTGTGCCAAGTTTCTTGGATGGAGATCGGTGGTTCCGCATCCCAATCGATGCCAGCACACCATAGTAGTTGAATAAGTCTTTTGGCGACAAAGATGACTGGACTCAAGAAACCGAGTGGGTCGTAGATGCGAGCAATTTGAGACAAGATTGATCTCTTGGTGCAACGACTATCATTTGGTGAAACTTGAAAGGAAAAACAATCAGAAGGTGGTTGCCACTGCAGACCTAAGATTTTTAAGGTGGATTTGGAATCTGAATCAAACGAACGACTTTGCAATTGGCAATGATCTAGAGACAAATCATCTAAGACTTCGGGACAATTCGACGACCACTTACGCAATTCAAAACACGCGGAAGCGAAAAGATCAATGAGTTGACGTTTTAACTTCTGGGCCTCGGCGATGGAGGCAACACTGCAAATAATATCGTCAACGTAAAGATTGCGCCGAATGACCTCAGAAGCCAATGGATGGGAAGTTTTCCCAAGCTCGGCCAGCTCCAACAAGGTACGGATTGCAAGAAAGGGGGACGACGAGACTCCATAAGTCACAGTGTTGAGTTGATACGTCTGAATTGGTAACAACTTGTCAAAACGAAAACGAATCAATTGGAACTTGCGATGTTCAGGAGTTACTAAAATCTGTCGATACATCTGGCGAACATCACATGTGAGAACAACAGGATGAGAACGAAAACGCAACAATAAGACCGCGATGTCATTTTGGAGCTTTGGTCCGACCAATTGTGTATCATTCAATGAAAGTTGATTGGCATCTTTAGCACTGGCGTCAAAGACCACTCGAATTTTGGTATTTCCATTTTCTTGTTTGAGCACGCAGTGGTGAGGAATGCAATACCCGTCCGAAGGTACCATGTCCGAATTAAGCAATGACATGTGACCAAAATTGAGGTACTCAGACATAAAGTCCATGTATAATCGAGCAATTTCTGGTTGATGGGAAAGACGCTTTTCTAAGGCCAGAAAACGACGATCAGCGATGCTTGTAGAGTCACTAAACGAAGGAGGACTATCCTTGAACGGCAAGTTTAAACAAAAACGACCCTTAAAATCTCGAGAAACCGTTGAGAAGAACTGAAATGTTGACAGCAGCCAACGTGTTAGTCACCGGAGCTACTGGAGCGACAGTAGGCGGAGAATTGGAACGACGCTTTTCAAAATGCAACAGTGTATTGTGTTTGGCTTGACAAACTCTACAGGAATATTTTGACAGGCAATTAGCAAGTGAATGACCCGCTTGGAGACAATTCAAGCATAAGTGATTTTGTTTTGCAAAGGCATGACGATCATGTGCCGATTTGGCAATGAAACTTTCGCAACGAGACAACCAATGACTACCTTTGCATAACACGCAAGGAGACGACGACGAAGAAATGTTCCGAGGGTTAGAAGTTGACACAAGCGACTGTTTCGGTTTTACCCAAGAGCTTACTGGAGTAGCTCTCGAGGATGGGAGTTTTGACGAGCTGAGTGACAGAGACTCCAAGGCCAAGCAGTGGTTTTCCAGGAACTCAATAAATGTCCTCCAAGTGGGAATGTCCTTGGTAGAACTCTTAAGCTCATATTGGCGACGAGTGCTTAAGTCGAGCTTGTCCATCACTAGCGAGACCAAAATGAAATCCCACTTGTCGGTAGGCAAACCAAGACCGGCTAAAGCTTGCAAATTTTCAAGAATCGTATCTAACATTTTCCGAAGACCGGTTGGAGATTCCTCTTTAAGAGCAGGCAGATTCTGAATTTCACGCCAGTGAAAATTGGCTAGATTACGCGTGTTATTGTATCTGTCTAAAATCGAATTGTAAACCATTTGATAATTCAGTTCTGTCAAGGGTAGAGTCTTGGCCAAAGTTAGCGGTTCTCTTTTCAATGATGCTAACAAATATTGAAACCGCTCAATATCGGTTAACGACGAGTTGTTATGAATTAGTGAAGTGAACATATCTCTGAACGTTGGCCAAAGTTTGAGATTGCCATCAAAATCCGGGATGGATAATTTTGGAAGTCGTACGTTAGGCGTGGATGCCGCGGTAGATGTTACCACGGGTGACGCACACATTGAAGGAAATAATTCCTCATGTTTCGAACAAATTAAGAAATAATCGTTATCAAATTGTTTTAATTTGACTTCCTCCTCAGTCAAATCCGAATCCCGTTGCGCTGATAAATGGATAACAATGGCCCGGTGAAGTTCAGAAAATTCCTCGTATAAAGGCTTTATTACGGGAAATTTTACTTTGAGAAGGTTTCTCATGGAGGCGTCAGTTGACGCTAATTCCGCGACAGTTTTGGTGTCTTGCACCCGAGCAATGAGCATGTCACGAAGAGCAACTTGTTGGGCATATCTTGCTGCCATGTTTAACGAGTAATTTAAATTCTGAGCTAGCAAACGAAATGTGTTATTGGACAACAAATGATCGTGGTGACTACGCGAATGAGTACCCGACCAACCAAACCAAGAGGAAGATATTCCCGTTGGACACTCGATCAACAACGATAAAAAAGCAAAACGAAAAACAAATTCAAAGGGTACAGCAACGAGACAAAACGGTGCAACAACGTGGCAAACAAAAAAATATCCGTATCATAGGAACTTGACAATTTTTACCTGGCCGGTAACCTTGTACTTCACGAGTCTTACCCTCGATTCTACAACACCAGGGGGGAACAAACAAACAAGCCTGAACGCGTTCAAGACGGCAACGACACGATATTACGGCACGCTGGGTGGAAATATTTTGAAACAAAGCTGTTTGATCAACCCAATCGATTACAACGAAAATTTTCAACAACAAAGCAAATCCGGCTCGAAGGACCAAATGTTCTTTCCACACAAAGGTGGTTTTTGCTAATGGACTGTATCAACAATTAAATGTACTGGGCAAATTCAAACAGCTTTATTATTTACATATATTTGCAAATAATTCCACGCAGCGACAACGATAAACCCGGCGATTCCTTCCCACGAAATGATGTACACGGGGCGGCATTCGGGGGGGAATGAGATTTGTGCTTAAACAATAAATCCTAGGTTTAATATAAATGGAATGGGTGCAAGGATGGGATGACGGACTCACCAAGTACCCTGCCACTCTCGATGGATGCCCACCAATCCAATTCTGCCCGGCTTCGTCTTGATGCTACCAGGGAAGGGTTGCGGATGGCGACGAACAACAATTACAACAAATGTGGCGAATTCTCAAAAAATCAGTTATCGAATGATGCGGCTGTCTCGAAGCTTCGATGGCAAGAGTTGCGGATGGCGAGAGAGTTTTTTTGGGGTGGGGTGTAACAGTAAGTCCGATAAGACAGGAGAAGGGAGAAGGGGTACAAATGTATGGTGGGTTGAGGAGAAAAAAATTGTAAACACAAAACAGAGCCATTGGACAAAACTACTACACTACACTAAATTAGTTTAATTTTTTACAAAATATGAGTGTTGAAAATGTTTGATCATGTATTTAATGGGCCACTTCCTCTAAGAGAGAGTATAAAGAACCAAGATCGTTTAGATCGGTTAAGTCTTTGTTGATAAATACGTTTTAAAACATTATTCTACAGTATATTTGAATACATATATACAATATTTTAACAAGAAAGAATTAAAATCCTAAAAACCTGTAAACGTTTAAAATTATATGCGACTACCTGCTTAATTTCATGTTGGCTGGCCCTCGGTTCCTGGAAGGATTGCATATATTATCTCTTTCTTTACCCAGCTATCCTACCAGATTCAATGGACAAACCCACTATTACTACAATACTACACTAAACTACAATAGTTGATAAATTTACAAATTTTCAGCATTGAAAATGTTTTGTAATTGTTTTTAATGAGTTACTTTCTGTAAGAGAATCTATAACAGTCTGGAACTTCTTGGTTAAAATAATTAAATACATCAAATTTGGTGTTATTATACAAAGTCACGCGGCGCGATTGAAGGCTGTGTCGCAGAATTTGTAGGTCTGTTCATACTACGGCTAATCGGCGAAATCCCTTCCGTGATAAAACTTAAAGTTTTTTGTCCATCGAAAGACACAGAGTTAGTGTGCAATGTAAGATAAAATAAAAATATTCTGCTCGTCCATTAAAAACCAAACGTTTAATATCAGGGCAGTTTAATAATTTTTAATTTTATTATGAATAAGATAATATCCTGACATTTTTTTTTATTACTACCAAATGTCTATCGAATCATTAGAGTAATTTGTTGCAAAGAGTTGTATTGTCTATGCAATGCCTGAAAGAACGACCCAGAATTGGTTTATTAGATTAAAAAATTGCAAATTTGACCGCAAAGACGCGGAACGCTCGGATCGACCGTCTGAGTTTGATGAAGAGCGATTGAATCGGCTTATTTAGGAATATTCGCGCCAATCGACTAGAAAAATGGCTCAGCAGATAGAATGCGATTTGTATTTGCATTCAATTTAAAAAACGGCTAAGTAACTTATGCATCAACACAATCATTTAGTGCCTCCGTTTCGTTCTGCTAAAAGCCGTCCAATGGTCCTCTCCATGATCCTCTCCAGCTTTGGGATCTGCCCACAGCTCCTTCCCCATCAATAAAAGTATTGCTGGTTGCAGCCACACTTCAGCATTTAAATCGCATAATATCTGTCCCCCGCTGTACAACCGTGGACAGTCAAGAATAACACTTTAGCCGGCAGGTGTGATGCAAATACCGACTCAATGACAATATCTCATAGAGTCGGTATATGCATAACAGGGGTGTTATTCTTGACTGTCCATGGCTGTACATACATACATAAGGGTGAGGCAAGTTTCATGTACATTTTAAAATATAATTTTCTAAATAAACAAAAAATTTAAAAAATTCAGAAATGATTTTTGTACTTATTAGCATAAGTTATAACGGCGCAAATTTGATTTAGAATTCGGCCCTAAGTCATCATTGACGAATAGTCTGATTAGCCGAAAGGCGAAAGGAAACCGACAACTCGTCATTTTATTTTTTCTATTTTCAATGATTCCAAATAATAATTTTAGCGTTTTAAATTCACCGTGAATGATTTTCGATTATGTTGGGTTTCGACCAAAGTGTATTTCGAGTCTCTGCGTCTATGAGTCTGATTTCGCAATTGTTTCGTGGTAAGTGCAGACTCGGATCTCTAGTTCGACATGACAGAAATCTGTTTACTGTTTAAAGACGTTTCACCTCTACTCGGTAGAGAACGCTTTCACTGGTCAAATTAAAATTGAATTTAAAGAGATTGCAGATGCAAGTGACATCTATCGGTCAAAAATCAGTAGAGTTTGTGAGACGCCGCTCTTAATTTCGTGTTGGTTCCGGGAAGGCTTGCATTTTTTTATTTCATTTATTACTAAAGACCCATTGGACAAAACTACTACTACTACACTACACTAAATTAGTTTAATTTTTTACAAAATATGAGTGTTGAAAATGTTTGATAATGCCACTTCCTCTAAGAGAGAGTATAAAGAACCAAGATCGTTTAGATCGGTTAAGTCTTTGTTGATAAATACGTATTAAAACATTATTCTACAGTATATTTGAATACATATATACAATATTTTAACAAGATAACATGAAAATCCTAAAACCTTGTAAACGTTTAAAATTATATGCGACTACCTGCTTAATTTCGTGTTGGCTGGCCTTCGATTCCTGGAAGGATTACATTTATTATCTCATTCATTACCCAGCTATCCTACCAGATTCAATGGACAAACCCACTATTAGTACAATACTACACTAAACTACAATAGTTGATAAATTTACAAATTTTCAGCATTGAAAATGTTTTGTAATTGTTTTTAGTGAGCCACTTTCTGTAGAGAATGTATAACATTCTGTAACTTCTCGGTTCAAACAACTAAAAACATCAAATTTGGTGTTATTATACAAAGTCACGCGGCGCGTTTAACGGCGGTGTCGCAGAATTTGTAGGTCTGTTCATACTACGGCTAAATGGCGAAATACCTTCCGTGATAAAACTTAAAGTGTAACAAAAATCAACCCCTCTAGTACGAAAGCGCTCCGCTAGTACCCTTCGCTAGCGCCCCAGTCGCCTGTGCTCCCCACTTAAGGTACCACCTCCATCAAATCAGCACCCCACTGGAGAGGGATGCTCACAGGACCAAATAAAAGGATATGTTTTACCCCAAAACCACAAGAGTGTTCGAATCAATCTCTTGAACAGCACCTAGCTAGCGCACTGAATACGGTTCTTGCTGTGGTCATTCAATTTGATTATCGATTCCACCTCCTGTCTTGAACAGCACCTGACTAGCGCACTGAATACGGTCCTTGTCTGTGGTCATTCAAGCTGGACATTATTACGACTCTCCGTCTTCATTTCACTATTGTTATCCTCATATGTACAAAGTGTGAATAAAGTAATTATAACCATAACGAGTGTTATAAAAGTGGCGCCCAACTAAGTGGCCATCGAACGCATATATCAGCAAAATACGGCCTAATATGGCTATCCAGATGACAAACGAACAATTTCAACAACTGTTGCAAAGCTTTGCAAACCCCAGCAGGCAGCCCCAACGTCATTTTACGCAGTGCACCGCCCGCTTTAATGGAACACGAACGAAGGCAGCAGTTGAAGAATTTTTGACATCTATCACCATCTTCAAAACCGTAGAGCAAATCAGCGATGAAGATGCCATTACGGGACTTCCACTTCTCCTCACCGGTGAAGCCAATCGATGGTGGAACGGGGTTAAGACGGGAATAAGCACCTTCGAAGAGGCGAAGTGCTTCATTCGGCAAGCTTTCGCACCCCAACAGCCGAATTTCCGCATTCTGCAGGAAATCTTCTCAGACAAACAGGCGGATGGGATAACAACAGACCGATTCGTCACAAGCCAGAGGGACAGGTTCTCCCAGTTATCCCGTGAACTCGAGGAAAACTGGCAACTTGACATCGCGTAAGATAAAATAAAAATATTCTGCTCATCCATTAAAAACCAAACGTTTAATATCAGGGCTGTTTAATAATTTTTAATTTTATTATGAATAGATAACTAAGGTGATATCCTGACAATTTTTCTAATTACTACCAAATGTCTATGGAATCATTCGAGTAATTTGTTGCAAAGATTTGTGTTGTCTATGCAATGTCTGAAAGAACGATCCGGAATTGGTTTATTACATTAAAAAATGGCAAATTTGACCGCAAGGACGCGGAAAGCTCGGATCAACCGTCTGAGTTTGATGAAGAGCGATTGAATCAGCTTATTTAGGAATATTTGCACCAATCGACTAGAAAAATGGCTCAGCAGATAGAATGCGATCAATAGTCCGCTATTTGTATTTGCATTCAATTTAAAAAATGGCTAAGTAACTTATGCATCAACACAATCATTTAGTGCCTCCGTTACTTTCTGCCATAGACAAGAGAGAGAATAGATGGTCCACTCTCCCTATTCTTTCTAAAGATAGTTTGTAGTGCCATCTGTTGGGATCTCCTAAAAGTTTTGTTCAAACACCCGTTTGAGTTACAGGAACCTGTACAGCTAAGCGCGCGCAATTTAATCGTGCGTGCTTTTAGTTTTTAATATTTTGATTGATTATGAAAGTATGTAGGCTTTCACGGTCGGTGTTATTAATTATAACGTTCTTCTTTGGGATTTTGGACCGTGTTCCATTTGAAGTTCCATTAGGGGGGGTGTAGTGAACGCTCCGAGGAGCTAATTCAACAAGTGACCCCAATGAATCTCCAGACGTTTCATCCACAACTGCGGTGGATTTCATCAGTGGTTTAAGTTGCGATGTGGAAGAGCTCGAATGATGCTCGATGTGAGTCGCGAATGTGACAGCGAAGAGAACACTTCGAGCTCTTCCACATCGCAACTTAAACCACTGATGAAATCCACCGCAGTTGTGGATGAAACGTCTGGAGATTCATTGGGGTCACTTGTTGAATTAGCTCCTCGGAGCGTTCACTACACCCCCCCTAATGGAACTTCAAATGGAACACGGTCCAAAATCCCAAAGAAGAACGTTATAATTTTGATTGATTAATTTAAAACAATGTATATTTAAAACTGCTTTATTTATAAATTCAGCAAATTAGAATTACATTTCCTTAATATAGAACATACAAACAAAAATGGAAACTCAAGATGGCCCGTTTCAACATTATTGCACGTTATTTCATTGCATACATTAATACTGTTATAATAAAATTGGCTTGACTCTAAAATAATGCAAAATAACAAAATAAAATATTAAATTATAAAATATGTACACAACCTACTACGCCTTCGATCATATTTAGAGGAAACATCATTTTACAATTTCAACAATAAAAGTAACTCGAAAATTGTGACCGTACAAGTTAGTGTAGATTCACACAATTGCAGACCAGACAACTAATACTAGATAAGTTTCTAAACACAAGAATCCTCAAATCACCGCAAATAACTAAGTTTTCCTCCTTTTAAAATATTTTTCAATGGCTAACTTTTGTATGGGGTCCTGAGAAGCCGATCTTATATTTTTACCTAATAATTTTTTATTTATACTGGCCAAATATTTAAATAAAATGATATTTACTGTTACATTTATAAAATAATTAACATTTTCTTCGTGACTATCACAAAAAAGATTTCTTACATTATCACTACAATCATTCATTATGTATGCAGTTAATTTATTTTTAATTCCGAAGCAAAGGATATATTGAGAATTTTCACATTTAGGAACACAACACCGTTTCATTTTTATAAATAAAATGAATGTCCGAAATAAATTAAACACAAAACTAAAAAACACTACTTATTAATTATAAAACTATATTAAATTAATAAAACTATGTATATTATTAAAATATAAACAAATCAAACACCCGAACAAAAGAAAAATCAATTTAGACGCTGCCAGTTCACAACGCTAACTCGAACTCTCGAACGATAAAAGATAAAACGAAGCCATAACAAAACCAAGTGAAAATGCTGAATTCGAATTCTCCAAACGGTGCGTAGGTGCGGTAGTAAGTTTCCCACATTCTGCAATTATAGATTATAGGGAATTTGGGTTGGTTGTAAATTTAAGTTAACTACACTGCGTGAACCAGCAGTTCTTGGTGCCATCTGTTGGGATCTCCTGTAAGCTTACTGTATTTACAAAGTTAGCATAGAGTGCGCACCCCATGCTTTCTGCTAAAAGCCGTCCAATGGTCCCCTCCATGATCCTCTCCAGCCTTGGGATCTGCCCACAGCTCCTTCCCCATCAATAAAAGTATTGCTGGTTGCAGCCACACTTTAGCATTTAAATCGCATAATATCTGTCCCTAACTTACCATTGTAAACTGGCGGCCGAAAATTATGCGAATTTAAGGCGCAACATGGGTGCAACCAGCAATACCTTTATCGAAAGAGAGGGTCTGTGGGCAGATCCCAATGCTGGAGAGGATCATGGAGGGGACCATTGAACGGCATTTAGCAGAACGGAATGGAGCCACTAAATTATTACATTGATGCATAAGTTATACCACAGATTACTCCAGATGACTGACTTCATAGGGCGATTTTGTCCGGAACTATCTCTTTTCTACACATTGAAACTAGGCGAATGACATCTTTGTCAAAGATACCATAAGCAAATGTAGAGGCGCTGTAGTCGTTGATAATACTTTTTACGACCGCTAGATGTCACTACAAAAACTTTTATTTAAATTCAAATAAAAGGCCCAATATTTTTACTATTTTAAATTTAACAATGTACAATTCCGTGTTTTTTAAACAGCGTGACTGTTTCTACGTTGTTGCTTTTTTTCTGACTAATATTTTAAAAACAGCATTTTGCTGCAATTATAATCAAGCCAGTAAATGTCAAAACTTGCTTGTCGATTGAATCACAGATAAAGGATTGAATTTGTGAAAAATTTTAAGCGAAAGAAGAAGGGTCTTTTTTACATTATTTGTGGTATTGGTGAAAACTAAGCGGAAAAACTGCATTGTTTTCCAAAAAGTGAAGAATGGTAAGGATGTTTTATTAATACAACAAATTCAGGAAATCTAATTACAAAATTCTAGAGCAAAACTGTGGCAAGAAGCTCTAAACGTCAAAAATTCCAATCTAAAGCAAAAGTGGAGGGTTTGCAAAAAACACTTTTCGGCATCGTTAGATATTATTCCTTATTTTTGTGTATGAATTTGAAGAACTAAGCCAGGTTGCTCTATTGGTTGTCCGGCAAGTCTTCCAAAATTTCCATTAATATATAATAACCCCAAGTAATTATCATATGTGTAAGTTTTAGGTACTTATCTTAGAAATGTAATTGTTAACATTTTGTGTATAATTTTGTTTAATTTAAATTATGTAATATAATAAATTGATTTTTATAAAATTGCTTGTTTGTATGACGTGTAAATAATGAAGGAATATTTTATGATTTATTCTACAAAACAATTTTTTACATTAGTTTTGTAGAATAAATTATAAAATATTCAAAATATAATAGCATTTTTTCTACCTATAAAGAGAGAAGAGAATATTTAAATATGCCGCAAAATTTGATCGATGCGCCATCTGAAATCTGTTACATAATTTGAAGATCGTTAAAGGTCATTCCGCCAAAATATTTGCATTGAGTCAGTCATCTGGAGTAATCTGTGGTTATACTTAGCAATTTTTTAAATTGAAAGCGGAGAATGGTTGGTTCATTGATGGCATTTGATCTGCTGAGCCATTTCTCTGGACGATTGGCGCGGATAATCTTGAATAAGCTGATTCAATCGCTCTTCATCAAACTCAAATTGTCGACTCGAGCGTTATGCGTCCTTGTGGTCAAAATTGACATTTTAAAATTTTATAAACCAATTCCGAACCATTCTTTCGGGCATTTTATTCTCTCTACACATAAGACAAATGTCTGGAGCAGTTTCAGTGGCTTTATTAACACCTCTATTAAACGCTGAAAGAAATGGGGTCTGAAATGTTCGTTTTTGTCCACTTGACACTTCATTCCAATGCTCTAAAAATCCGCAAAAATGTAATCTAATAAAAAAACAAAGTGTTTTGTAAAGCAGAAGCTTTTTTATTAAATAATGATAACGCCAAACAGTTTTATATTTGAGTGAGAAAATTTGTTCTGTAGAATATAGAATTGATGGTAATGAAGTAAAAGTTGGTTCATTTCTCAATAGATCCCGTTTAATACGATTTCTGGTTTGGATAATTTATGCAAAATATTTTCCAGAATTAACCAAACTATAAACATTGTCACAATGATCGGCGATCGGGGCAATATCTACTCCGGTTCACACGTTTCATGCATCATCATACTAAATATCTGGCGCCAATTTTTACAAAAAACATATTTGCAACAATTTTTAATTATGTATTTTTTGATATATTCCCGGAACACTTGAACTGAACTGGCTTCATGGAGCACCAGTGTTCCGCGAACCACGGATTGAGAATCATGGGGCTGAAGTTATATTTGCGAGCAGTATCGCACTCATTTTGATGCGTTTATACCTGCGGCAAGCTCGCCTCATTTACATTTTTACGACCGGGGCAAACACCTAGAAAAACTCCCAAATATCCGATAACTTTCTGGATATTTCTCGTAATTTGGACGACGTTTCGATGTCCCTTCACCCGAATTTCTGATGAAAGTTATCAGAACAGAAAATAAAAATATTGGTAGGATTCGTCAAGTCTCTCAAAAATCTTTTAAGTTAGGTTTGTTTTTCAAAATTACACATCCAAATGCGATTTCGTGTTCTCTCATTTTGTCTGAGGCGCCAGTTCTGAAAGATCCTGTATTTAATTTTTATACAAATTAAAAAAATATATACCGGGACATTTTTTTAACTCTCAATATATTCCCTATGTTCAATTTAAAAAAGCACAGATCAATGCATTGCGAAATTTTTGACATGGTATAATTGCATTGTTTTAACATATTGCATTGCATTTTCCATAAAAGTTGTAATATTTCCGTAACCGTAATAAGTATATCTAACTAAGATCAAAAATGTAGCAAATTAAGCAAACAATGTAACGGCGTCAAAAACATTTGTTCCATTTAAAATAAGTTGAAGGCCACTTTCAATATAATCGGAAGTGTCATTTTGATCAAAATATTTTAGAAAGATAAATCGCGCGGAAAAATAACCGTGTGCCAAAATTGAAATTACCAATTTTTTTCTGAATCCGAGAATCCACTAATGGACCTATTAAGAAATTAGAAACACGAAATTGCGAATTTGACTCCAGTTCGCAGACGTAGTATTGGTGATTCCAATAAACTTTTCCCCAAAATTAAATATTTTATTGCTTGTAATTATGCTAGTGGTAAGAATACACTTTTCCCATTAAATAAAGGTGCGGGTTAGGGAAACATACCTGCTAGCTGATACCTGATAGCATTGATTATATAATATATAATATATAATAATCAATGCTGATAGTGAAGAACAGCAAATTTCAGCAGTTGAATTTATTGAAAGATTGTGCGTCGCGGTTACGCGCTTGCTATTCGATCAATTTAGACCGGGTATTTTGTAATCGACGTGAAATTATTAAGTCTATAATATGGGACCGAACAAATTTTTGATCTTTGTTTTCAAACGTTAGATATTACAAGTTGTTTGTTCTTCAAAACAGTAACATTTCTATCAGTGTTTTGATGACTTTAGAGACAAACATTTAGAAAAATAATAGAATCATATTGCAGAGAATTGAATATACTTTCAGGAGGTATAAATTTGATTTCAGTAGATGGACCACACGTGGAGTTCTCGCTTCTCAGCTTAAAATTTGAAACTCCATAAGAGCTTCGTTTGAAGTCTCTCTTAAAACATTATCTACAATACATTTGAATACATACAAAATCTCATCAAGTAAGAATAAACATCCTGAAATCCTGTAAAATTATATTCGACTACCTGCTTAATTTCGTGTTGGTTCCGGGAAGGCTTGCATTTGTTTATCTCATTTATTATTAAAGACCCATTGGACAAAACTACTACTACTACATTACACTAAATTAGTTTAATTTTTTACAAAATATGAGTGTTGAAAATGTTTGATAATGTATTTAATGGGCCACTTCCTCTAAGAGAGATTATAAAGAACCAAGATCATTTAGAACGGTTAAGTCTTTGTTGATAAATACGTATTAAAACATTATTCTAGAGTATATTTGAATACATATATACAATATTTTAACAAGATAGAATGAAAATCCTAAAACCCTCTAAACGTTTAAAATTATATGCGACTACCTGCTTAATTTCGTGTTGGCTGGCCTTCGGTTCCTGGAAGGATTGCATTTATTATCTCATTCATTACCCAGCTATCCTACCAGATTCAATGGACAAACCCACTATTACTACAATACTTCACTAAATTACAATAGTTGATAAATTTACAAATTTTCAGCATTGAAAATGTTTTGTAATTGTTTTTAATGAGTCACTTTCTGTAAGAGAATGTATAACAGTAACTTCTTGATTCAAACAATTAAATACATCAAATTTGGTGTTATTATACAAAGTCACGCGGCACGATTGAAGGCGGTGTCGCAGAATTTGTAGGTCTGTTCATACTACGGCTAACCGGCGAAATCCCTTCCGTGATAAAACTTAAAGTTTTTTGTCCACCGAAAGACACAGAGTTAGTGCGCAATGTAAGATGAAATAAAAATATTCTGCTCGTCCATTAAAAACCAAACGTTTAATATCAGGGCAGTTTAATAATTTTTAATTTTATTATGAATAAGATAACTAAGGTAATATCCTGACATTTTTTTTAATTACTACCAAATGTCTATCGTATCATTCGAGTAATTTGTTGCAAAGATTTGTATTGTCTACGCAATGCCTGAAAGAACGACCCAGAATTGGTTTATTAAATTAAAAAATGGCAAATTTGACCGCAAGGACGCGGAACGCTCGGATCGACCGTCGGAGTTTGATGAAGAGCGATTGAATCAGCTTATTTAGGAATATTTGCGGCAATCGACTAGAAAAATGACTCAGCAGATAGAATGCGATCAATAGTCCGCCATTTGTATTTGCATTCAATTTAAAAAATGGCTAAGTAACTTATGCATCAATACAATCATTTAGTGCCTCCGTTTCTTTCTGCTAAAAGTCGTCCAATGGTCCCCTCCATGATCCTCTCCAGCTTTGGGATCTGCCCACAGCTCCTTCCCCATCAATAAAAGTATTGCTGGTTGCAGCCACACTTTAGCATTTAAATCGCATAATATATGTCCCCCGCTGTACCATTGATTATGTATTCAATGCCTGTACACAATCTGCCGCGATTTAAAAGGTGACTGCTCATGAAATAACGGATATTCAATATTATGGCATGGCAGATTGTGTAAAATAAGATCTAGATGGGATTAGATGCTAAAAGAACTTTGTTTTAAAGAATTTTATTTCAAAATTATTAATTTATTAACAGTGACCTGGTGAATATGTCTAAGTATTTATTTATCAGACAAGCCGTTTATTTGGACAGGGGAGATTCCACGACGTGGGACAACCGGAGTATGCTGGAATTTAGACAGCTAATAGATATTTCTCGGAACACTAAACAATGGGACTAATAAGAGATTCACCTGTAGATGATACAGAGAAAGATGCAAAGAAATAATTACCCTCATTTTTGTAGGCGGGTTAAACCTTTGGGATATTTAATGCTAGAGAATATGTCTTTTTTTATAAATTCTAGTCTTCTGTCAAATTTAAGAGTTACCAATCGACAGTCCCTCACTAGGAAAGTGGATATGTTATCGGGACCATATTCTGCTCTTGGTGCAAGACACGTATACCTCTACATGAAGACGCCGTAGTACTCAGAAGAGAGCGAGTTTGTGCATTTTTTATTAATATGTTCTTATAAAAGTGTGTAGGCTTTCACGGGCGGTGTTGTCAACAACGGTGGTATTAATCGGGATTGTTGACCGTGTTCCAAGCGAAGTCCCATAAGGGGGGATGTAGTGAGCGCCCCGGGAGGCTAACTCAGCAAGTGACCCCAATGAAACTCTGCCAATATGTTCTTGTTTTTAATATTTAATAAACTTGAAGTGCTCGGCAACAGTTGCACTATCTTCTTTTAACACCCTAGTCTGACTTTATTACAAAACTTGAAGCGTCAGAATATTTCTCTTAATCTCAATTTCTTTTAACTGAATTCTGATAAGCCAGTCTTCAGAATGGGCTGAAGGCGAAGGAGGAATTGCAGTCATATCTCTTGGGGTATTTTTTATAATCAAGTGCTTGTTCCACTGGCAACATAATATTAAAAAAAGTCAAAGATTTTAACAAAACACCCATTGGAGTTTTAATCAATTTCAACTTGATCAGTGTAATTTTTACAAACTTCTTATGACTAGGTAACTAACAACCTATTTGTATTTTTAAAATTACTTAAATCTAAGTGAATATCATCATAACATTATTTCAAAACGACATCACATTTAGCGATAATGAGAATGTCTTAAGCATTAACAGACACAAGATCGAACAAATTCAAAATTCGCGAAACAAATTAGTATTTTTCCAGACATCTTTCAACTACTCGTAGTTCCATTAATACAAAGTCTGTGGGATAAAATCGAAACTAACACACTTTTACATGAAAAATACAAAGATTTTATAAAAGAGAACTAAGTAAAGACCGTTAGATAATATTATGTACGTGATTAGGTCACCTCACTCTTCCGGAAGGGGACCTCAGGTGTGAACGTATGTATCCTGTACGGTAGTCGACTGCGTCGCGAAGATGCGAATCGTGCAATCCATGCCTGCTTCTTCTAGTCCACCTGAATCATCAAAACAAAAATTATTACTACATAAGAACTAACTGTGAAATTTAGAGCCACTGATTTCACACATGTCACTATTGACATCATTTAAGGTGCCTTTCAACCAAACGGACACACTTGCGACTGGGTTCCCTTGAGAACAGTAACAGAAACAACTTTTAAACAAACAAGTTGAAACAAAACTGAAACACAAATTCCCCCAAACCGACGGAAAAAAAACGGAGGCTGGGAAGATTAGGTGAACTAGCTTTTGTTTGATTTTTTATAGTGTAGACAATTCACACAGAAGCGGTTGTCAACACAAAAATTAACCCAAGGTTAAAAGATTTCTACATTCTAACGAATGTCAAAAGGCTTCCATGGCCTATGCCATTTGCTTGACAAATTTTTGATTCGCAATACTGTTGTCATGTCAATGATATACGATTGATAATGATATATTGATTGACAATGTTCTTTCATCTTAGTTGTGTTTCAATTTTCAACCATTCTATCGACCTTGCAGCAAGGAGGTGTGCTTCAAAAATAAAGATCCAACACATAAACTCACAATCTACAAAGTTTGTCCGTTTGGTGGAAATCCGTCTTCAGAGGCACAAAATGAAGTGTTTGCTACCCTTAGGTATGTTAGCCTCATTTGAAAAATATTCTGATATTTAATATTGTGAATTTTCAAAATGTTTTGTCAATATTTACGGTTTTTGCAATGTCCGAAGATAACTAAAAATAATGGTATCCTCAAATGGTTGCGCAGAACTGTATTTTTTAAAAGCGTACAGAAGCCCTTTTGCTCTTGGCTGGGTGACCGCAAACATTTTCACGTTTTCTACAGCTCAGTGAGTCACGGCTGTTAGTTCGATATATTCGTACTCGGAAGTGTTCCAGTTTCGAAGACCGATAAGCCCCAGGATCAATTTTACGATTTGGAAAATAACCTTGTAGGGTTGACTTGGTTTGACACGAACGAAAAAAACGACTACAGCATACTGCACCATCTTTCGATAATCTTTGTTATTACCAACACTGCTGCTGAAAACTTTGTTATCCCGGTGGTTGGGTGCCAGCTGTTATGAATAGTTTTTCGTTCGCGTATCAATCAAGCAAAGTCAATCCTACAACCCGCAGCCGAAGGAAAAAAAATCGTGTTACAATAATATTGTAAATAGCTATCAATTTGGACAATTCCTAACCAATTCCATTTTGGACAAATTCCTAACACTGTACCGCTAGGGAAAGTATGGTGAGTTTTGTTTTAAATCATGACATGTTATAGCTATTCAAACTTACTGCAAACCATGGAGCAGCGCTAAATTAACAGCCAAGAAAAAAGCCTTAAGCAAAGATCTGTCTAAAACTAGCAGAAGAAAAAAATCAGCACAATTTTAGCCAGTGTAAAAATTATAGAGAAATAACGACTAGTTTGTTTATCAGTATTATTTTGACAATTTCCATAAATGTGTTAATTTGAATATCTTTATAAACTAACCTATGAAGTAACCTTTTCATAGCTGACACAAAATTTATTCCAGAATATGACACAATATTTTTAGCACTTGCCTTCCGACAGCCTCTTCCATTTATAGGTTCTAAACCCATACCAAACATTTAGGAACGCATTCAATTATCAATTAATTTCTGAATAAATCTTGTGCTTCAATTAGAAAATAACCTTATAACACGAGATTGGTACTATTCAGCTTGAATGACCACTGAATGTTTTTCCGGGTAGGAAGTGCATATCAATTCTCCCTCTCTCTTTGGCTTCTTCTGATTGAAAATCTTTTTTTATTAACCTTGGGAGCAGCATATGCTGGACTGCTAGCTGACCATAAAAGACTCTTAGCCTATTAGACTTATTTCCCGGCGAATGTTCTGGGATGTGGTTAGCAGGGACATTTTCGCTCTGTCTTCTTGGCACCATGAGGTCTGTAGCGGTATCCACTAGCAGAGATTAATGAACCACTTCAGTGTTTGAAAAGCAACACTTATCACCGTGCCTTCGTATATAAAAATGTATTCCGATGTTCTTCCCGTATTTTTTTAAGGATAAGTTCTTAATCAGATGGGTGGTGAAGTCCGGGGAGAGAACAATCTTGTCGTCCATGTTGATTAAGAGTCTAACGTGCAGTACTAACTTCTGAAAGCTTTAAAATTTGTAAATTTTGAAACTGGTGGAGACGGCGATTTTGCCGCGATCTCCTTCATATACCATATCCACTCTTCAAATCCATGGTGGAAATGTATGCCGACAGACCGGTGGGGTCAAGGGTCTTTCGGTAGCAGGCTGTTTTGCTTGCAGAATGCATGTGCTGCATTTCCCTTTATCATTCCGACATCTAATAGTTTGCGCATTTCAGCGTCTAGTATTTTTGGCGGACCACTGATAGGCGGCTTGTCTCTGGTGGAAATTGAATGCTCCGTCTTTGGCGTATAAGGTCCTTGTTTGCTTCCAAAACCTTGTTCAGCTCCACTCTTCCTTGAAGACTCAGATTGGTTCCTTCGTTTTTGGGAAATTGAAGAGGCACAGGAATGACGAGTTCCGATGCCGATGAGTGGTTTCCTTCCACCATCCCAAATGAAGTGCATCCTGATTTGGTGTTGTGGTCTGGAGGTCTTTGTTCCTTTCCATTTTTGTCTGGGTATTACTTAATCTGTTTTGTTTGCACTTTCGTCTTTGTCAACAAAACCAAAACCAATGTTTCGTTTCTTTACCCCGAGAAATTCTATCCGCCATGAAAGTACCAGACCCGCGCTTTTTCCTAAAAGTATATTAAGTGAAACATGTTCTGGTTGTCTTCACTATTGTGGGTGTGTCTGGATTAGGCTAATCACGATGTTGGTGTATTTTAATCTATTGGTCTTCATCACCTGTGAGGCAAGCGCTGCACTATCAAGATATGCCGTTCTAGTAGTTCCTTCGACTGATATACTAACAGCAACTTATTCGTTCTAGTAGACATGGAGAAGTTAGTTTCCCAGCCCTATCGCCTTTCTAGGAAACCAGCCACGTCGTGTCCGTAGATTTTACAGCATGCGTCCTTGACTCGTGCCTTGTATTGTCACTTCCAGTTAACCTCTGCTTTTTTCCACACAGGGATTGCGATTGCGGTGCGAAGGCCTGTCGAATTGTAATCTATATCTTTTTTCAAGATAGTTCGTGACGTCTTCACCCCTTTCGACATTCGATTTGTTTCATAGGTAAATAGCAGATAAAGTCCTTCCTGTATGTCATCGTCATCGTTCTTTTGCTCCACGGTTTTCATGATGGTGATATCTTTTCTGGTTTTTGAGGTTGTGTATCTTCTTTTTATCATCTTGGGAGCATCCTTCTCCACTAGGGCGTCCATTTGAAGGGGATGGTACCGTAAGTGGGATTGTAGTTGGAGCTAGGGGAGCGCTTGATTTTTTGTTACAAACTATTATTTAAATCATTATTCTTATTCTTCAGTATGTAGGTTTTTACCGCACCGATGGAATTCCTCCCAGACGTTTTGTCCACATCTGTGGCAGTGGCAGTACCTGGTGATAGCACATATAGAGTACCTCTATAGCCTCCACGAAACAATTCCGTTCCAGATGTGGTCGAAACGTTTAGAAGCGATTCTACGGCAACACGATTTACGAACCGTGGCGATTTCTATATACAACTGACAACACCAAGAAGCAGAAAGCTTATAAACAGTACCATAACATGAGTAGGAACCAAAGCTATAGACACAAATTTAAGAAAATGCAAACTCACATTTTACAAGAGACGTGAGGGTGTTAATGATTCTGCGGCAGATGTAGATCCTGTTCCTTGCAGAACGATGGTCTTTGGTGACAAAGAGGTACCACAGCGGTACCCAGCACCATCAGACCAGATATCAGACACACAACGGAGCACAAGAAACAAATCATTGAACATACTACTTTAAAAATGTGATTAAACATAATCCAAATTAAGAATGGAATTCATTGATGGAACTTTTATTGTTTCATTGCAATTAAACAAAATTTATGACGAAAGATAATTATAAGAATGTACAGGATGTTTGACCAAAATCACTAGCAGTCTGATTTTTCTCGGTTACGGAAATCTGTTTTCTTAAACTTGAGACTTTGCCGAATAAAAACTACAAGTGAACTAGTTTTGTAAAACTTTACTTCTTGCTAAGATTGATGCTTGGTGTGATGCAGCTACCTTGCAAAAATTGTACACACAATGTTTTCTGTCCTATTTTGTGGCCCCCATTAAATTTATATAAGAAAGATGCTCTTGGTTGAAGTCTCGCCAATGCAATGCTCTTCAGATATTATGGCAGAAAGTTGCTGTCGAAGGAACATGCAGGTGGAAGCCTATGCCATAACGAATGAGCTTTGAGAATACGTAAATAGAAGAAAGAAGATACCAGCAGCAGATGCTGGTGATGGTTCAGAATGGCGAAAGCAGATTTGATTTTAATAATAACGTTCTTAATTAGGTTTTCAGACAAGAACAAGAGAACACTTCGAGCTCTTATACATCGCATGATAAGGATGAAGTCCACCGCAGTTGTGGCTGAAACGTCTGGAATTTCATTGGCCTCTACATCCTCATGCGACTTCAAATGGAACACGGTCTAAAAACCCGATTAAGAATGTTATTATTAATAACACCGACCGGGAAAGCCTACACACTTTTGGATTTTATTCTCTCTGTATTCAATCGTCAGAACTCAAACAGATTCGAGAGACTGTAGAACGTTGTGGGATGTGCGGCTCAAAACTGTATCAATTTATGCGACGAAGGGAACAAGAAGTCGCCGTTAAAGAAGCAGTTGATGTTGCTGCGGATGGATTATGGTGGTGATATAAAGTACTATTTGGTAATGGTCTTCGGTATCGTAGATAAGTTAACAGCGTAAATATTATGCTTCTCCACAAATTATCGAAGTGCGAACAGAAGTGCCAAAAGTGAAACACTCTCATGGCTAGAACTAAACATACTAATAATGAGCCTTGTCTGTATATTGGTCATTAACAAGGAGATAGTCTTCTTCCTTCGTTGTAGTACATTTAGACCATGTAGACGATACACCCGTGTCGTGGCACAAGAATTAAACAATTAAAAGATATTGTTTGAAGGTTGTAATTTGAGGGATATTGAAAAATGTTGTCTGGGATTGGGAATCACAAAAACAACGGACCATTGCGTTGTTCTGAACAGAGGCTGAACATGCAGGATTTGGCTGAAGTTGAGTCGGCAAAGGATACATCTCTTGGAATTTCCACAGGATATTTATTTGAGAGAACGTCTAGGCGAATTTGCATTTTTCCAGTTTGTCAGCCACGTGTTTCAAACGTTACAATTCCAAATCTATCATTTACTATCTCATGAAGTGGACAATCAAACAGCAAGAGATTTTAGTCGTTATTTAAACATCCTGTATAGTTCCTTAAAAAATGATAACGTTCATGCAAACCGAAAATTGGTCTCTTCCGTAAAGCAAATAATTTGTGCGATAGAAAATGTGTGTAAAGTGTTTCGGATATTCCGATTAAGGATTAATACGTACATATGCAGGATCCATTCTAACAATGAAAATAGGTAAAAAATATGATAAAAATTTATTGTCATCTAAAAGGATGATTAAGCCGCTTGGCTAAAACTACTCGGCAATGCAACTCTTACATTTCTATCGTATTTTGTAGAGCATAAGAAGAACTACGCAACACACTACGCATACATACATTAATTCACGCTTTTTACCCCTATTGGGGGTTGGCATACTATAATTTAAAAGAAACATTACTAAAATGTAGAAGTTATCTAGTGTCGAAATTATATTACGGAGAACTACTTATACAAACCTTTGTTCCGAGCAACATATTTTTTACTTAACGAAGGAAAGTGTCTAGAAGTGGGTGCCACGAGATTCTTATCAAGCGCAGAAAAGTTAGGAATTCTATTGAATTCACATTTGTATTTACTTATAGAAATATGCAATTTGTTTTCTTCTAATGGTGAGCCCTATTCGCGTTTAAATTTTTGAGAATTAGAGAGCCGCAACGAATACTAGTTGATAGTTAAACAGTTAAAACTGCCGGTTTTGCGCGCCACACGCAAAAGTGTGTGTTTATGGGCGACATCCAACGTTTTAACCGACGGTTTTGCGTGGCGCGTGGAACGTTTAAAATTTTAAAACGCCACGCCACACGCCGATCCACAACACAGGATTTTACTAGATTGCGCGTGGCGGTTAAAGCCCTGGGAAAAAGTGTGTGTTTGTGGCCGGCTAAATTTTGTCTCGTGCAGGAGAAAACTGTGGCGTGGCGCGCTGGTGGCCACTAACACACAGTTTTAACCGTAGAAATTGCGCGTGGCGGTTAAAACCCTGGGAAAAAGTGTGTGCCTATGGCCACCTAATGACAGTCAGGGACGACCGATCCGGGTCGGATTTAGGTTGGGTAATACAGGGTGTTTCACGACGAGGGTCTATTAGGCAGATAAGAGAACGGAAAAACCGAGAGAACTGATACTTGCATACTTAATTAAATAAACTAATAAGATCTACTTGATGAAAATATTTTCAAGATCGTGCTACTTCCGGTTATCCCGGAAGCTGATATCAACTTTGTTCTTTTAAATACATACAACATATCTATTTTTAATATATTTTCAGAATCTGCATAAAATTGTGTGTCTATGGCTTCTAAAAGTTAGATCGACGAAACTTGGTCAACGGTTGGACAAGAGGTTTAGCTAATATGTGTAGGATTCTAATCATGTTCAAGGATATTCCTGCAGGAGATGAAAATTCAGCTGCTATTCAATAAATAGATAAAAAATAAACGCCGAATTTTTAAATTACAACCATACGTTCTTATTACACCTTTCGACAGAGAAATTTGTTCTAGATCTGATGATATATAATGTTCCTATACTTAAAATGGACGGTTTTTGAGTTATTTGATTTTTTCTACTGTTCTTTAGGCTTATTAAATTCTTCTCGAGTTAGCTCGATATTGTTTTTCAGTTGCAGCTGATTTTTCTCCTCCTCCAGGAATATTCCTGAAAATTTTTAGACTTTAACACATAATCCATAATCCAATCGTTGACCAAGTTTCGTCGACTTGACTTTCAAGATATATTAATACTTAAGTTTTTTATTGCACGGGATTTTTGACTTTTTTACAAACAAATATTTTTTTTCTCTAAAACAATGCAAGAAGGTGCATAAACGTTGAAATCATATGACACATAATTTAATACAGAATCCGAAAATACATTAAAAATAGGTATGTTGTATTTAAAATAACAAAGTTGATACCAACTTCCGATATAACCGGAAGTGACACAATCATGAAAATATTTTCAGCAGGTAGATCTTATAAGTTTATGCAAGTATGCAAAGTTTCAGTTCTCTCGGTTTTTGCGTTCTCTATATCTGCCTAATGGGCCCTCGTCGTGGAACATTCTGTATAGTAAACACAAAGAAAGTATACTCTTCTTCTTTATACTCTCTACCAAGGCACCCAGCCAGAGATTAGAGAGTATACTCTAGCTCCGAATAGAGATTATATCTACTGCAGCTGTGTATAGAGAGTTTACTTTAGATTGCAATTGCATAGATATATACTCTAGCTCTGCATACTCTCTAACACTGTGGTAGTGGTCACAGAGTAGTTGGGGTCTAATTAAATAGTCAAGAGCATACTATTCCTTTGTAAACTTTCTAATAATAGTGTACTTTATAGTTTAATCAGATATAAATGTGACACTCAGACAAAGTAAAATACCTATAGAGTACATAGTATACTCTCAATTTCTACTCTTAGATACAGAATGACACAGAGTATAGGGTATCCAGAAGTAGGCCCCAAGCAAAGAGAACAGAATTAAAGAAAGTTAGAATATCCTATTCAATTTAAAGGTCGCCAAAATAACGGGGATCAAGTTAAGATAACCGATTCAATTTAACGGTCGTCAAAGTAAAGGCGATCTAATACACCGGAAATATTCAAGCAGGTTCATCTTGTTACACGTTGTCGCCGAGTTTCCGATGTAAATCCACGGAAATCCAATACAGCGGTGTGTGCTGACTATCACAGCGGCTTCAAAATTTAAGGGGCCAGAAACTTGAAGATGACTCTTCGGTACCAGAGTTTATCAAAGGATTTTGCGGAATTGTCTCCCTTGTACTATGCGTTCGGTGTAGTTAGTTTTGCTGAATTGTTTCTTACTGTCTCATTCAGTCAACTGAATCAAATTATTTATAAAAAGGCATGTTACCAGTATTTAAGAACGAAATTAAGTTTTAAGAAAGTCACCAGATTTATCAGATAAGAGTTTTAGGAGATGCACCAAAGAAAAGGTAACAGAGAGTCAAGAGAGCCACCAAATTCATTCAGTCAGTGAGTAGTAAATATAATTGTAGTAATGATTCATTTGATTCAGTGAGGTGAATAGTTCTATCAAACCAGGTCGTTCACGAGCTATCTAGTATGCAGTTTTAAGAAAGTCATCAGCAGAAAGTTAAAAGAAAGTCGCCAATATTCGCGACATTTTCTACCTGCAATCCTGCTACCCCATTCATAAAATTGTACTGTGTAACCCAGGTTTTAAATGAACTATACCCACCTCCAGTCGAATGAAATACTTCACATTTGAATGTCATGTTGAAGCAAATATAGTGATAGATGATAAAATAGATTAAGCGAAAAAGATCTTTATTCGTAGTAAGTCGTAAATCATTATCTGTGGCTTTTGGAATTGGAAAGAGATCCTCTATTATGAGCCGGCAAACAATCAGTCGAGAAAATCAGACAAAAATTGCTCACAATTGGGCGAATTAAAGGCAGCGGGTTCAAGAATGTCGTGTTCCATCAAGACAATGCCAAGCCTCATGACTCTTTGACTACCAGACAAAAATTACTAGAGTTGTGGGTGAGACAGCACTATCCCACCCGCGGAATTTATAAGACATTGCATCTTCTAATTTCCACTGATTCATATCTTTGCAAGACTCCTTTAACGGTTTGGCCGATGTAAAAATCATAATTCAATAAGTAACATGGGTACAAAAATAAGACGAGGCTGCGAAGGCCATGGAAAAACTTCGTAATTCCGTAAAGTGTAGCAACTTTTCGGCACGATGTGTGACATTCATTTAACGACTTTTTAAGCAAATTTCATATCCAAGTATCAGTTTAGACGTCGCTTGAGCAACTTTTTGATTAACAATTTATGTCAAATGTCATCATATGTCAAAGCCTACACTGTAATAAATTGAACAAGAGCTAGAATGATTCCATCTTTACCTGAAAATCTCATTTTCAAAGTGATTCCATGTCTGTGTCCTTTTTTAATTTTCCAAGGGCACCTGAAGCTCAAATTTAAAATAATATATAAAATATCTGAGATGTTCACTAATTGTGGGACAAATAGCCCTATAGCAAACAGGGCCATAATCGTAAGAACGCCTATATAGTAAAAGATCATTCTTGTTTACAAGTGAAAATTTATATTCCTCAATAAATCTAATAGTAGTTAATTTAAGGAAGATAAAATATTTCTAAAATTACAAAGGTATAAAGAAGAAGAAACGCATGCAAAATGGGGTTGGATAAAAAGATCTTCGTAAAATTGAAGTACTATAAAAAGTGGTGAAGCAATAGTCACGAAGGGAGAAAAAACATTGACAACATTTCAACACAATGCAGGCGACTGAAGCAAGATAGGAACAGCACAGCTCAGCCCAGATATGAGGACAGAAAAACTTGTCACTAAATTGTGTCATGAGCAAAGCGAAATCCAACTATAAATGGTACAGTAAGATGTATAATAATATTTTGTTCACTTTTTATATGATTAAAGCAAATGTTCATCTCATTGCATCAGCAGACTTTCCATGCCGATCAACAGATGAAGAAAACAGAGAAATTAAAAAATTTAGGACGATCCTCTCTGTAACGAAATTATGATTCATTTGGCAGAAACACATGTTACATTATTATAAGCACTAACTGGTATAACATGGGTATGTTAAACCTTCCGAAAAATATTTCGTCGAATCTGGGCATCCTAGTTTTTCGGAAACAATTGAAGAATAAAAGGAATAAAAAAATTGAAAACTTTGCAATGTAAAGTAAAGATACTGCCATGTAAAGTAAATACACTCTGACAATGTGACACCTTCATAGGGGTGCATTTTGTACTTTCGAATTGTAAACTAAAAATCAAATGTATGTCATTAAAACAGAATCATAAAGTAGCTCCACTTATAAATATATATTTATATATGTTAGATGTTAGAATATGCCAGCGAATATTGTTAGAATGTGCCGGCGAATATCCCCTCCCGTGTGTGACGCACCGCACCAGAGCGTCAGGAGCAAAAACATAATTAGCAGAGTTTTTGGGCGTAGCCCGTTCGTTTTGGGTTGTCCATTAAAATTTGGAGAATAAAGTGATATAAAAGCTAACAAATGCGATTAATATTAAACCGACCTCCATTAAATCTAACATCAGAAGTGGGATTCGAAAAAGCAAAGTGCTAAACCTACGTTTAACCACGAACATGAGTGTTGGTGCCGATGTAACCGTCGAAATGGACGACGTTTTTGAAGAAGAGATCACCAGCCAGGTGAACCGCCCTAAGATACCAGTGCCTCCCACCGACCCATCTGTGCCCACGAGCCAAGTTGCGGAAAATTCCACGACCCCAGCAGCGGCCACTATGACTGATCCTGCCGTGCCCGTTAGCCAAGTCACGGAATTGGTGAAGATGATGCTGACTGAATTGAGGAAGCCGTCTGAGAATTGTCCACGCCTAGAATCGCCGCAGGTGGACCGCGGGTCAGCTACTTCGACTAATTTCAACCTCACCAAGTGGGACCCAGACGATAGCCCCTATTCGGTGGAGGAATGGTTACGAGTTATCGATGATGTTAAAGATGAAACCGGCTGTGGTGAGAGAGTATGGCTTCTTAAAGTAGGTGATGCGTTGCGAGGTAGGGCTAAATTTTTTTATGAAAAATGGCGTCCGATCAGCCGCGATTGGAAAACGTTACGAGACGATTTATTAACTGCGTATCCTAATAACGAGAATGCTCATGATCGAATGCTCAAAGCGGCTTGCATGCTTAGTTCGAATTTTAGAACGTTAGGGGATTGCGCGACGGAACGGTTGCGCGCGTTACATCGTTTTTCTCTAGATTTGTCGTGGTAGTGTCTTGGAAGTAATTCCAATGCTGCCCTTCGTGAGTTATTTATCGCTAACCATGCAACAAAACGTTTAATGACGGATAGAGCTCCTGTTTTTAAATCCAAAATAATCCTTGAACTGCTGCAGGAATGGAATGTCGAGTTTCATCAAGTAGCTACAGGAGTACCGCGCGGCAACGGTCAAGTTGAACGCGTCATGAGGACCCTTTTAACCTGCTACTAAGTAGTTTGTCAGGTGAGGCCGAACGGTTCTGGACAAAGAAACTCCCGATGCTTGAGCATGCTGTAAATGGAACCATATCCGCCGCCACTGGGTACCCGCCAGAATTTTTAATGTTTGGCAGAACATCTCGCTTTCCCGCAGAAAATGTTTTCCTACAGAACGTGCCAGCACCTGTTGATCCTGGTGTAAATGCGGATGACGTTCATGGAGAAGTTAGAAGCCGTTTAACTCATGGTCTTTTGAAGCAGCAACACAATTTCAATACAAAACGGCGTCAAGACAAAACATTTAAAGTCAATGATTTGGTTGTTGCACAAGACGCCCAACTAGCAGGTAGTGGTAAATTTGGCCACGTTACTTAGGACCGTTTCGAATTATTAGAGTGTTAGACCACAACAGATACGAGCTGCGGCGCTCGGATTCTCGGAGGCTAGCCAACCTTGTGGCTGCTTACGAGCATCTGAGGGCGTGGCCCACTGATTGATTTTGCTGAACTTATTTTCCTTGAATCTCGTGTTGATTCTGCTGAACTTATTTTCCTTGAATCTCGTGTTGATTCTGCTGAACTTATTTTCCTGAGCTGCGGCGCTTGGATTTTCGGATGCAAGCCAACCTTGTGGCGGCTTACGAGCGTCTGAGGGCGTAGCCTATTGATTGATTATGCTGTACTATTTGTTTTTGAATCTCGTGTTGATTCTGCTGGATTGTTTGTTTTTGAATCTCGTGTTGATTCTGCTGTATTATTTGTTTTTGAATCTCGTGTTGATTCTGCTGTATTATTTGCTTTTGAATCTCGTGTTGATTCTGTTGTACCTATTATTTGTTTTGAATCTCGTGTTGATTCTGCTGTACTATTTGTTTTGAATCTCGTGTTGATTCTGCAGGCTCATGCTGACTTGGGCTGAATCGTGTTTGACTTCATCGTTGCTATTTTACCTCAACTGCAAGGAGACCCGTTGAAGGCCAGGATTGCAACATTTGATTGTGACCAGCGGAAGTTACAGCTTCAGACGCATACCGCTGCTGCGAGGACGCAGCCCTCGCAGGATGGCCGTGTTAGATGTTAGAATATGCCAGCGAATATTGTTAGAATGTGCCGGCGAATATCCCCTCCCGTGTGTGACGCACCGCACCAGAGCGTCAGGAGCAAAAACATAATTAGCAGAGTTTTTGGGCGTAGCCCGTTCGTTTTGGGTTGTCCATTAAAATTTGGAGAATAAAGTGATATAAAAGCTAACAAATGCGATTAATATTAAACCGACCTCCATTAAATCTAACATATATATAAAAATTAATGGTGTTTGTGTGTTTGTCGCGTATAGACTCAGAAACTACTGAACCGATTGAGCTCAAATTTGCAGGATATGTATGTTTTAATGCCGGGAAAGTTTAGAGCATGGTTTGGACATGTAACTATATGTTTGGGACGTGTTTCATTTAAGTTTGTTTGTTCAGCACCACCTATCGACATTTATCCATACAATGTTCGAAACCTTGTGATGTAGACATTCAACCCCTCTAAAACCCGGTATGCATTTGTTGCGTATCACCGTATCATTCCAGAATGAAACGAGGGGTGCAAGGCAGCCAGTATATTCTTCGCGTAGCACGTATTCGTATCAAACGCTGAAACTAGATTGCGATACGAACCAAATGAGTTGAACTTGGAAATCTCGTACTTTACACTAATTTAGGGCGGATGTACAAATTGTAAATATCACGATGTCACAGATCCATTTAGCAACATCGGAAAGGCCCGTCACAAATTGCATCTTGCAACTCTTTGGGGCTAATGTATATTATAAATTCTATGTTATAGAATATATGATATCACTAGCTGAATGTACCCGGCGTTGCCCGGACGTAGATTAAATAAACGCACTGTTGACAAAAGTGGTGTATTGGTGATGTAGACTAATCGACATTATAATACAATTAAACAGGAATGCTCTACTTTTCCAATCACAAAATAAACAAATTTGCTGAAATTAACCTGCATTGCCAGGACCGGGTACTTGACCGGGTATATGATTTGGAAAAAGAGGATATCTTGGTTGATATCAGATGAAAAATCTCGAATAGACTCTTTAGGCAAAAACGCAGTTTGGAGGTGTTCTATAAGCGATTCCAGGAAATCGAAATTAATGTTAGAAAATTTTCGGGAAAATCGAAGTTTACAAATTAGCAGATAATGTTATGATAAAGTTGAAAAGACAATGGAAACATTTCTCCTGCTACAGTCATCTCACAGCAGAACAGTATGTAGATGATTTTGACTTATCTTCAGAATAAACAAACTCTTCAGCATAAATATCTCCTTTTGAGCTGCACAAAGTTATTAAAACCTGGCCGCAACTTGTTGAACAATTAAAGTGAGAACCTTTTGAGCTCCCTTTCCAGTATTAAAATTTCAATACCATTACCACAGATAGTAAAAAAGACAATTTTCATCAGCTTTCACGAAAATTATACGGTGTGGTATTTGTAATCTGCTAGATTTTCAAACTGCTCCATCTTAGTTTTAAATGATGCAATAATGAACACAACGTATTTACGTAAAATAAATAGTGTAAAACGCGTATCAAAGTCAGTAAAGTCTGGTCCAACGCTGCAAATTTCGGATTTCAGCCGGGGCAGGTTTGGTGAAAAACAAATACACCACTATCATTAACTGAACGTAAAAATTAGCGTACGAATATAAGTGGGGTCCGGTACGACGATGGTAATGTTTGGTTAACGGCAAGAACAAATCGGGAATATTATATTAAAATAATTTATTTAATAGCGATAGAACTTTTAATACTGATGCGTCGCCTCGACCTTGGCGACTTTGAGTACCAGCGTTTCAGCCGCTGAAGCAGCAATTTTCACAATTATATTAGGTGCACGTGCCTAGTGCGTGTTAAAACAATTTGGCTAACAAAAGAGATTAATTTGTATATACCAAATAATACTCGCAAAGGTGTACTCGTATGGCCCGTCATTATTTTCACGAAATGAATTAGAAAAATGAACATTCTAAAGTAAATAATTATTTTGACGGGAATGTGGTGGATGAAAAAATCTTATTCGGCCTCTCCGACAAACTAACACTTGTTTAGATTAACATGCATTCCTTCATGGACCTGTGACGAATTACAAACAAATATCGAAATTTCAACTGTTCCATATGATTTCGTTTCTGTATGAAAGCGGTTTTTTTCACTCGTCAGTCTGAACTTACTACACAGTGATATTTTCACATCCAGGCGACCTAAATTATTTTGCCGTTTATTTCAAGAATTTCCCTGAAAGGAGAGTAGTCAACAGTGGGGCTCATCAGGGGTGGCAGGGTTAGCAGTGCCACTCCAAGTATAAATTTACTATCGAACACAAAATTAGTTCTGCAATTCAATTGCAAAATTATGAATTTTTAGATATTTTAACGAAAATCTAGCGCTTACACCGCTTTAAAATTAAAAACCATAGAGCTCTTTATACAATGGAGAAAAAGTCGTTATTATTTGCGATGTAAATGCACGCATGTTAAGAAGATAGGGCTTGCCCTGTCAGCGTGTTGCAATTCAGAACATAAGTTTATGTTTGCATCTCAACTGGAATAATTATTTATTGGAAGGTGGAAGAGAATCAAAATTTTTATCAGCATATTTAATATTCAGAATAACGTCTATTAGTCCAAACAATATATTTTAGATGCAGATATTTCTTAATATTTTATGATTTTTGGCCTACAAAGTCTGCAACAGTACGTTTTTTCCATCTTAAAAAGAATTAAAACATTTAGTCGAACTTGTACTTGCAAATCTCGCTTAATCAACTTGTCAACGATTGCAATAGAGGAACAATTAATGAAGACTTTGCTTAATAGTAAGGAATTTTATGACATAATTAGTGGGCTTAGTTTGGGTTGTAAGGGGTATTTGAGGGTGATTTATGGTAGCCGAAGTAATTTGGGTGAATTTGGCATAGTTTGCTATGGTTTGTAGCATTTTTTATAATTTTAAAGTGATTGGGCTTAGTTTAAGGTGGTAAGGGGTAGTTGGGGTTGATTTATGGTAGCCGAAGTAATTTGGGTGAGTTTGGTATAGTTTTGCTATAGTTTGTAGCATTTTTTCTAATTTTAAAGTGATTGGGCTTAGTTTTGGGTGGTAGTTGGGGGTGATTTATGGTAGTTGAAGTAAGTTAGGTAAGTTTGGCATAGTTTTGCTATGGTTTGTAGAATTTTTTCTAATTTTAAAGTGATGGGTCTTAGTTTGGGGTGGTAAGGGGTAGTTGGGGGTGATTTATGGTAGCCAAAGTAAGTTAGGTGAGTTTGGTTTAGTTTGCTAAGGTTTGTACCATTTTTTGGAATTTTAAAGTGATTGGGCTTAGTTTGGGGTGGTAAGGGGTAGTTGGGGGTGATTTATGGTAGCCGAAGTAATTTGTGTGAGTTTGGCATAGTTTGCTATAGTTTGTGGCATTTTTTGTAATTTTAAAGTGATTGGGCGTAGTTTGGGGTGGTATAGGGTAATTGAGGTTGATTTATGGTAGCCGGAAGTAATTTGGGTGAGTTGGGCATAGTTTGCTATGGTTTGTATCATTTTTTGTAATTTTAAAGTGATTGGGTTTAGTTTGGGGTGGTAAGGGGTAGTTGGGGGTGATTTATGATAGCCGAAGTAATTTGGGTGAGTTTGGCATAGTTTGCTATGGTTTGTATCATTTTTTGTAATTTTAAAGTGATTTGGCTTAGTTTGGGGTGGTAAGGGGTAGTTGGGGGTGATTTATGGTAGCCGAAGTAATTTAAGTGAGTTTGACATAGTTTGCTATGGTTTGTAGAATTTTTTGTAATTTTAAAGTGATTTGGCTTAGTTTGGGGTGGTAAGGGGTAGTTGGGGGTGATTTATGATAGCCGAAGTAATTTGGGTAAGTTTGGCATAGTTTGCTATGGTTTGTATCATTTTTTGTAATTTTAAAGTGATTTGGCTTAGTTTGGGTTGTAAGGGGTATTTGAGGGTGATTTATGGTAGCCGAAGTAATTTGGGTGAATTTGGCATAGTTTGCTATGGTTTGTAGCATTTTTTGTAATTTTAAAGTGATTGTTCTTAGTTTGGGGTGGTAAGGGGTAGTTGGGGGTGATTTATGGTAGCCGAAGTAATTTGGGTGAATTTGGCATAGTTTGCTATGGTTTGTATCATTTTTTGTAATTTTAAAGTGATTTGGCTTAGTTTGGGGTGGTAAGGGGTAGTTGGGGGTGATTTATGGTAGCCGAAGTAATTTTGGTGAGTTTGGCTTAGTTTGCTATGGTTTGTATCATTTTTTGTAATTTTAAAGTGATTTGGCTTAGTTTGGGGTGGTAAGGGGTAGTTGGGGGTGATTTATGGTAGCCGAAGTAATTTGGGTGAATTTGGCATAGTTTGCTATGGTTTGTATCATTTTTTGTAATTTTAAAGTGATTTGGCTTAGTTTGGGGTGGTAAGGGGTAGTTGGGGGTGATTTATGGTAGCCGAAGTAATTTAAGTGAGTTTGACATAGTTTGCTATGGTTTGTAGAATTTTTTGTAATTTTAAAGTGATTTGGCTTAGTTTGGGGTGGTAAGGGGTAGTTGGGGGTGATTTATGATAGCCGAAGTAATTTGGGTAAGTTTGGCATAGTTTGCTATGGTTTGTATCATTTTTTGTAATTTTAAAGTGATTTGGCTTAGTTTGGGTTGTAAGGGGTATTTGAGGGTGATTTATGGTAGCCGAAGTAATTTGGGTGAATTTGGCATAGTTTGCTATGGTTTGTAGCATTTTTTGTAATTTTAAAGTGATTGTTCTTAGTTTGGGGTGGTAAGGGGTAGTTGGGGGTGATTTATGATAGCCGAAGTAATTTGGGTGAGTTTGGCATAGTTTTGCTATGGTTTGTAGCATTTTTTCTAATTTTAAAGTGATTGGGCTTATTTTGGGGTGGTAAGGGGTAGTTGGGGGTGATTTATGGTAGCCGAAGTAATTTAAGTGAGTTTGACATAGTTTGCTATGGTTTGTAGCATTTTTTGTAATTTTAAAGTGATTTGGCTTAGTTTGGGGTAGTAAGGGGTAGTTGGGGGTGATTTATGATAGCCGAAGTAATGTGGGTGAGTTTGGCATAGTTTTGCTATGGTTTGTAGCATTTTTTCTAATTTTAAAGTGATTGGGCTTATTTTGGGGTGGTAAGGGGTAGTTGGGGGTGATTTATGGTAGCCGAAGTAATTTAAGTGAGTTTGACATAGTTTGCTATGGATTGTAGCATTTTTTGTAATTTTAAAGTAATTTGGCTTAGTTTGGGGTGGTAAGGGGTAGTTGGGGGTGATTTATGATAGCCGAAGTAATGTGGGTGAGTTTGGCATAGTTTTGCTATGGTTTGTAGCATTTTTTGTAATTTTAAAGTGATTTGGCTTAGTTTGGGGTGGTAAGGGGTAGTTGGGGGTGATTTATGGTAGCCGTAGTAATTTAGGTGATTTTGGCATAGTTTGCTATGATTTGTAACATTTTTTGTAATTTTAAAGTGATTGTTCTTAATTTGGAGTGGTAAGGGGTAGTTGGGGGTGATTTATGGTAGCCGAAGTAATTTAGATGAGTTTGGAATTGTTTGCTAAGATTTGTAGCATTTTTTGTAATTTTAAAGTGAATTGGCTTATTTTGGGGTGGTAAGTGGTAGTTGGGGGTGATTTATGGTAGCCGAAGTAATTTGGGTGAGTTTGGCATAGTTTGCAATAATTTGTAACATTTTTTGTAATTTTAAAGTGATTGTTCTTAGTTTGGGGTGGTAAGGGGTAGTTGGGGGTGATTTATGGTAGCCGTAGTAATTTAGGTGATTTTGGCATAGTTTGTTATGGGATGTAGCATTTTTTGTGATTTTAAAGTGATTGTTCTTAGTTTGGGGTGGTAAGGGGTAGTTGGGGGTGATTTATGGTAGCCGAAGTAATTTAGATGAGTTTGGAATTGTTTGCTAAGATTTGTAGCATTTTTTGTAATTTTAAAGTGAATTGGCTTATTTTGGGGTGGTAAGTGGTAGTTGGGGGTGATTTATGGTAGCCGAAGTAATTTGGGTGAGTTTGGCATAGTTTGCAATAATTTGTAACATTTTTTGTAATTTTAAAGTGATTGTTCTTAGTTTGGGGTGGTAAGGGGTAGTTGGGGGTGATTTATGGTAGCCGTAGTAATTTAGGTGATTTTGGCATAGTTTGTTATGGGATGTAGCATTTTTTGTGATTTTAAAGTGATTGTTCTTAGTTTGGGGTGGTAAGGGGTAGTTGGGGGTGATTTATGGTAGCCGTAGTAATTTAGGTGATTTTGGCATAGTTTGCTAAGATTTGTAGCATTTTTTGTAATTTTAAAGTGAATTGGCTTATTTTGGGGTGGTAAGGGGTAGTTGGGGGTGATTTATGGTAGCCGAAGTAATTTGGGTGAGTTTGGCATAGTTTGCTATGATTTGTAACATTTTTTGTAATTTTAAAGTGATTGTTCTTAGTTTGGGGTGGTAAGGGGTAGTTGGGGGTGATTTATGGTAGCCGTAGTAATTTAGGTGATTTTGGCATAGTTTGTTATGGGATGTAGCATTTTTTGTGATTTTAAAGTGATTGTTCTTAGTTTGGGGTGGTAAGGGGTAGTTGGGGGTGATTTATGGTAGCCGTAGTAATTTAGGTGATTTTGGCATAGTTTGCTAAGATTTGTAGCATTTTTTGTAATTTTAAAGTGAATTGGCTTATTTTGGGGTGGTAAGGGGTAGTTGGGGGTGATTTATGGTAGCCGTAGTAATTTAGGTGATTTTGGCATAGTTTGCTAAGATTTGTAGCATTTTTTGTAATTTTAAAGTGAATTGGCTTATTTTGGGGTGGTAAGGGGTAGTTGGGGGTGATTTATGGTAGCCGTAGTAATTTAGGTGATTTTGGCATAGTTTGCTAAGATTTGTAGCATTTTTTGTAATTTTAAAGTGAATTGGCTTATTTTGGGGTGGTAAGGGGTAGTTGGGGGTGATTTATGGTAGCCGTAGTAATTTAAGTGATTTTGGCATAGTTTGCTAAGATTTGTAGCATTTTTTGTAATTTTAAAGTGAATTGGCTTATTTTGGGGTGGTAAGGGGTAGTTGGGGGTGATTTATGGTAGCCGAAGTAATTTGGGTGAGTTTGGCATAGTTTGCTATGATTTGTAACATTTTTTGTAATTTTAAAGTGATTGTTCTTAGTTTGGGGTGGTAAGGGGTAGTTGGGGGTGATTTATGGTAGCCGTAGTAATTTAGGTGATTTTGGCATAGTTTGTTATGGGATGTAGCATTTTTTGTGATTTTAAAGTGATTGTTCTTAGTTTGGGGTGGTAAGGGGTAGTTGGGGGTGATTTATGGTAGCCGTAGTAATTTAGGTGATTTTGGCATAGTTTGCTAAGATTTGTAGCATTTTTTGTAATTTTAAAGTGAATTGGCTTATTTTGGGGTGGTAAGGGGTAGTTGGGGGTGATTTATGGTAGCCGTAGTAATTTAGGTGATTTTGGCATAGTTTGCTAAGATTTGTAGCATTTTTTGTAATTTTAAAGTGAATTGGCTTATTTTGGGGTGGTAAGGGGTAGTTGGGGGTGATTTATGGTAGCCGTAGTAATTTAGGTGATTTTGGCATAGTTTGCTAAGATTTGTAGCATTTTTTGTAATTTTAAAGTGAATTGGCTTATTTTGGGGTGGTAAGGGGTAGTTGGGGGTGATTTATGGTAGCCGTAGTAATTTAAGTGATTTTGGCATAGTTTGCTAAGATTTGTAGCATTTTTTGTAATTTTAAAGTGAATTGGCTTATTTTGGGGTGGTAAGGGGTAGTTGGGGGTGATTTATGGTAGCCGTAGTAATTTAGGTGATTTTGGCATAGTTTGCTAAGATTTGTAGCATTTTTTGTAATTTTAAAGTGAATTGGCTTATTTTGGGGTGGTAAGGGGTAGTTGGGGGTGATTTATGGTAGCCGTAGTAATTTAAGTGATTTTGGCATAGTTTGCTAAGATTTGTAGCATTTTTTGTAATTTTAAAGTGAATTGGCTTATTTTGGGGTGGTAAGGGGTAGTTGGGGGTGATTTATGGTAGCCGAAGTAATTTGGGTGAGTTTGGCATAGTTTGCTATGATTTGTAACATTTTTTGTAATTTTAAAGTGATTGTTCTTAGTTTGGGGTGGTAAGGGGTAGTTGGGGGTGATTTATGGTAGCCGTAGTAATTTAGGTGATTTTGGCATAGTTTGTTATGGGATGTAGCATTTTTTGTGATTTTAAAGTGATTGTTCTTAGTTTGGGGTGGTAAGGGGTAGTTGGGGGTGAATTTTGGTAGCCGAAATAATGTGTGTGAGTTCGAAATAGTCTGCTATGGTTTGTGTCATTTTGTTTTATTTTAAAGTGATTGGAGTTACTTGGGGTTGCTAAGGGGTGGTAAGGGATGATTTAAGATAACGGATCTAATTTATGTCAGTTTGGCGTAGTTCGGGAATTTTTTGGGGTTGATTTGGTAAAGTTTGCAATGGTAAGAGATATTTGAGGATGTTTAATGTAGACGGATTAAATTTGGAGTGGTTTGGTAATTTTTAAATGAGTCACGGATCGACATTATAATTGAAATCAAAATTATAATTAAATATCTGCGCCTCGCTAGGTATTTACGGCAAAAGTATGATCAGGAAAGCAGAAAGTGAAAGTGTAAACCGGTCGCCCGACGTCGAAGTTGTTTTGGCTAGACACGTGCTTCTAACAAAAACACGGTCTCCGCGAGCCGATTTTAACCGGTTTTTATTCGGTTTTTATTTAAATACAAAGGAACCGGACCGAATTTTGCAAAATCTCCTTATATTACTTCGTTTCGGCACATGATACACCCGTGTCTAAAATTTCAAGTCGCCAGCCCTCACGGTTTGGGCTGTATTTGTGATTATCAATCAGTGAATGTATACATGAGTGTGTCAGTGAGGACACTTCGCTTTATATATATAGATAGATTCTATGATAGATAGAAACTAATATCGAAAATATTTAGAAGTATCCTAAAACTAGCTGTACCTAGATCTGTACGATACCGACAGCGCGCATAACTATAACCGTCTGCCAGGCATTTTGAATCAATTTACGTTAAAAATAGACGTGAATTAATAAATAGAAGATCGTATAGTTATTGATACTTACTGTTTGTTACAAATTCAAAAACGTTAATGTTTGGTAGGTTGAGGTTGGAATTTTGACAGAGAGTTCGCACGCCAATGATGCACGACAGCGCTACAACACAGACGAGAGATAGGACGCGCACAATAGCCCCGTCTTCGTCGAACGCGTTCACATTAGAGTAAAAGCGAACGGTACGAATGGCGTAGATTGTTCGGCGCACCGTCGACAAACGTTTCGATGAGGTTTGAAGCTGCACTACATGTGCAAAGAAGATGGTAATACCGCGTGCATGTCTGTGATATGTTCAGAAAGTATCGAGTGATCGGCCGACTTTCGGGGCGATTACTATATGTAGGTTCCGGACTGGCATAAAAAGAATGTAACGAATGCAAATCATACCCATTGCGACCCAGTGTGTATCGTATAATTTTTGTGATGTCACGGAACAAAAACATCAAATGGGCGATCAGGCACGTTGCGTTTCTTTGTGTCACATTTTGATACATAATCATGCAACGTTTCCTCCTATCCATTGATACGCAGCGGTGATACGATACATGGATACGCAGCTTACGCGGGCTTATGAGGGTGCAAGGCAATGTAAAATTTTGTACTGAAAATCTACTTGAAACTAGTGACAAATATATAATCTATAACAACATTTAATTCAATTTTTTGTAATGACATGTTATCAGATGTGTCAGGACTATTTGATTTAAATATTTTGAACATTTTTCTATTTTTAAAATAACATAAAAGATTCGACTTCTGTCTAAATGTCTTCATAGCCTTTGTATGTATTATAATGTTGTCTTAAAACATCAATGTAGCTGTAGTAAATCTGAGCATTGAATCTGAATCATTCTTTATACTTATTTATACGCAAATTCAACTTTAAACGATCGAGAGCGAAGCCGCCGGGTGAACGCTAGTAACACTATAAAAATTTACTGTAATTGTAATAGTGTACGTCAATTCAAATTGGTCTGCCGCCAAAAACAAGATGCGATTTTACGATATGTTCTGTTCTTTGATGTTAGCAATGATATTGATGGTGATTACTTTTGCCTATTTGGGTGCACAATTATTATTTTTGCGTTTTTTATGTTAAATCATATTATAGTTTACATTTGTAAATTTTTGGCAAGAAACTACATTAAAGACTTCAAACTGTAATTCCTGAAAAACATTTGCCATTTTTCCACATGCTCATTTGGATGACATAAATATAGAGCGAACAAAAAAACGATGGCTCAAGAGGCCATGGAATCTTTGTTTCGGTTTATTTTACAGTGTAGAATATTCACATTGTCTAATCATGCCGTTTGACAGAAATCGGTAATCACAAAATGGCTCAAACGACGTCTGAAGAATGAATTTGTGAAAGAGCACACTTAGGCCCTATGAAAGTATGTAGGCACTTAGGCCTTAATTCTAAATCAAATTTGCGCCGGTGTAACTTTTCTATTTATATGTAACCTTGCGCCGTTGCCCCTAACAACACAAGTTATACCGGCGCAAATTTGATTTAGAATTAGAGCCTCAATAAAGAGTCAGACAGGGAACCTCAAAATTATCAAAAGCAGTTGTACCCACACAATTACACCTATTCTAGCAGATTATGCCGAATTAGTGTGGGCATTTATTTTTACTTCTAATTGTTTAGATTGGCTTTGTTCCTGTCAATGTGTTTCTTGAGTCCAAAGCAGTGGCAGTGACAGAAATTAGTAGTGGCCCTGAAGGCGAATAAATCATCTCCGGACCAAGTAGATTTCCCTATTTCCATCCCAAAATTGACCAAGTGGAAAAGGTCAAAATCGAGCTAGATTGGTCGGAGATACAGATGTCCCAGCGCTGCGGTGATGTAGGATTACTCTCAAATCAAATAGATATCGAGATATGACAGAAGGTACAATGCATTTAAGAGAACATTTTGAAAATATCTGCTTATATACACTATGTCCACATACTGAGTGGCGCATCAAAGTTAGTTTTGTTTATGGAACATCCAGTATATTACAACATTTTCGGATTCCTTGTTAAAAAGTAATTAATAGTTTATACAGTACCTATTATGGACCTAACTTCAGTTGTTTTTCTATTTCTTGACATTTAAGCCAACAACTCGCTGTTCCCAAACCAATGAGAATTTAGGCTTGCAATGTTGACAGAAAATTTTCAAATAACTTTGTGCAGTCAAACGGCAGAATCTCGTGTCACTGAATTAATGGTGAAGAAGAACAAAAACACACTCGAAGGACCAGCTGGTGGTAGTTCACCAGCAACACGGAGTTGATGGTCAAAAGGCGTTTATAACTTAACAATTTATTTACACACAATTGCGAGTGATCAGGAACACTTCAACTGATTTAACTCGCAGGACAACTCTATCAACACGAACACGATTGCAAGTGACCAGGACCACTTCACTGATCGACTCACAAGAAAACTTTAATTAACATTGACACAAACTCAATTTTGCATCAACTTCAAACTCAAAACTCTCAACAAATTCAAACTCTCCTTCCAAACTCAATCAACCATCAAAACTCAAAGAAATGGGCCATGTCAAGGCCCGAACCCCCTTGCGTCCAATAATGGTCATCTGAAAACAACCGAGGGTAAAACCACACCACCCACTGGAAATCCCCAGCCTAAGTGCGGCTCGGTGTTGCACCTTCAAATTAGACGGACAGGAAGCTTGTCTTAAAATTCACAAAGCAAATTGACTATTTACACAGACTTTCTCTCGATGTAACCTACCCTAATTGCTTATCAATAATAAAATTATGAAAGGGACCAGACAATCCGGTACCAGTTCACTGGGACCGAACAAACTTCTAGTTCATAATGATCAATTCAAATTTTGAATTGTAGTAATTTAATATACAGACTTGCTCATGAACGCAAATTGTTCATTTAATAGAATTATTCAAATGGAACACCTGTATATTTTGGTATCAATTGATTACATTTTTTGTGAGATTTTTAATGATATGATTAAATTGTACAATATCTATAATGTGGAAAACAGCTGGTTAAGAAGTTGAAAAATGATGAGTCAAAGGACGTCATTAGAAAGCTTTTCAAAAATGTAATCGATTGATACCAAGATGTAAAAAACGTTTCATTTAAAAAATATGAGTGTTGGAGTGAATGGATTGTACTTTTTGTCCAAAATCCATCTCGATATCTTTTTTATATTAGAGTAATCTTACTTTCCCGCAGCGCTGGGACAACCTGTATAAGTATTCTTCAAGCTTCATGATTCATGATTCTCAAAAATGGATCGATGATCGGACCCCCGATGTTTAAGATTGGGTTTCAAAGGTACGAATAAAGGACTTGGGGTTGTCGAGGGATTATGGAACTGTATTCTTGTTTTCTTATCTGATGCCTTTTGTAAACAGAACACAAAAACCGCATCCAAGCAAAAGAAGAAAGTTTTATTTGTTAGATAGAATAGAAAATAAAATGTTCGAACAGCGATTAACAAAAGATCGAGAAACGTCGCTGACTTCTGCCTTTCCAACAGTTGCGATTACTGATCGTAAACATTTCCAAAGACTTCGGCAGAACATAAAATTGTTCAAAAATACTCGTACGATTAAAAATTGTAGCACCACTGTTAAAAGAAGAACAGTGTTCTCTTCTGTTATGATTTGACAATGTTAAAAGCCTACAAGCTAAACAAATCAACAAAAGCTTTTAGATTTCATGGGTTCCTGAGATTCCATTTTTTTGTGCTGCACTAATGTCATATCGCCCTATTCTTTTTAGTTATTAGCAAAAAACTGCATTTGGCAACTTTGTAATTCTATGCAGTTAAAAGTTTTGTCAGGAGCTTTATTGTTGTCAGTGTCAAGCAAGACATTTGAGGTCACGATCGCCATGATATTATTGTGATGCGTTTCATTTGTGCTTAGGTAACTGTCACTGTTTGCACCAGCGATAAAAGATTTATTTTCATGGCATTATGATGTAATAAATCAAACTTTTCTTTTTTAATTTAACAGTTAATTAAACTTGCCAATTTTTTTTGTAATTGTAATCTCAAAAACTACGCCACGGATCAGAAAATGATGAATGGTAGTCTAATCTGGAAACACCATTCCTTATAATAGAAACTTTTGAAGCTGATTAAAGCAACCAATCAAAAGATATTGCTAAGTTAAAAAAAGGTAGAAACTTGTCATCAACCTGTACAGTTTAATTTAACTTATTTTTGCTACATAATCTCCTATTATACCCGCAGTAACATTATCTTCCAAATGAGACCAAAATTATTCCTGTACGAATTGTCATTTTGAAGATTACCATTTTTTAAGCAATAATCCTGGCTGGCTCTTCATCTGCCCCTAGATGAAAGCGGTCAAGTAGAAACCGGTAAAAATCGGTAAGATTTTAGTTCAGCTATTGTGGTAACGATGTCGCTGACATAGTAACAATATTGAAAGTTAAAGATCGGATATAGTTATTTTTTGAGAGTAATGGCAGTGGCGTGCTACCCAGCGGTAAAATTTGCGGTGTTTTTAGATCAAACAAAATTGAGCGGCAGACCGTCGCGATGTATAAAAGCGCGCATATAGAACAATGCCTTTAGAAAACGTCGCGATTTTTTCCGTCGGGCGGTAGACGACAAAAACGCGTGCAGAAAATCGGTTTAATGTATCAAACTCACGTCGTGTGCTTGTTGATAATCTATCGGAATTTTGTGTTTGTCTATCGGTGTTTTTATTTTTTTCTGCGGTCGGGCTGTAGTTGAATTTAACTAATTTCGGGGTGTTGATTACAATATGTAATTTATGAAAAATTTAGTGCTGATAACCTGTGCTAATAGGAAATCATTGTTTTTAAAGAAGAATGAGTAAATTTATTAATTCATGGATTTGTCATTATTATCTAATATCTACTAAAAACCAATTTAAAAAATTACAAAATTATGACCCCGGCTTTTCTGAAAATCACCAGCCCTGCGGCTAACACGTTTACTACTTTTCTGTACGACTCTGTGGGTGGAGGACGCAGGTAAAGAGATGCCTTTCATTCGAGTTATTTCAATTTATGGAAATACATGAATGGTATGAAATTCATACCTGTTAAAATAAAATGTAGGTTCTGGTTCAGTACGTATTTATGAACATTTACTAAATTGATCTAAACAAACACGCCCTTTGTTGATCATTAAAAAAATCACAACTGCAACATGGTTGGCAAAAACTGAATTTTCAGGAAAAGCAAAAAACAGTCACCGATAAGTATTCTTTTTACACAACATCATTATTATTATTTTATACAAATAACTACAAAAAATACAAAATACGTACAAATAAGTATGACATGAGCTGTTTTTGGCTGAAACAATTCTTAAGAATAAAAAAGAAGTTTTTTGTGTTTTAATCGAAGTTATTCCAGTAGGTGGGGCGTAGCGAGCAAATTATGCAAAAAATATGGCTCTTAATTTAAAATATGAAAGATGAATATTGACAAAATATACCATGAAATTTAGAAAAATTCAAAAATGGTGGGCTTGTGGTAAATTGGAAGCCATTTAGTATGGTTTTTAATTTCTTGAAATCGGAATTTTACAGCGATTGCCGCTTTTTAAAAATCATCTTGTGTACGAATCTTTATAATTCGAATTCGAACTGTATATAATGAACTAGTCTTTGCTCGCGACTTCGTTCGCGTGGAAATTTTGATGTGTATATTTGTGAAATTACGGCCTGATCATAATAAATAATGTATAGATGACAGCTTGTGACCATCACCGCCACCGTGATGGCTTGAAATGCTACCGCTTGAAATGCTATCGATACGATCTCTTGCTCTATGATTAACACAAACATCATTCCCACGGGAACATGTTTCCGGGATAAATAGTAGCTTATGTGCTACTCCAGACTATAATCTATCTCTGTGCCAAATTTAATGCAGATCCGTTCTGGCGTGATTGAGTAACACACATCCAAACTTTCGTATAGATTTATTCCAATACCGTTCTGTATATTCAGCGTGCTGTATTCGCCTCATTTCTGACTGCTCCGACGTTTCGCTCCGCTTACTCAATTCTTCTAAGCTCTACTTGAGGAGTCGTCCCTCGACTTCGAGCTATCTTCATAGCCCGAGCCTTATTACTCCTCGTTTTACTTTTCGTTTTCCGGGCATTTCAAAAAACTACCAAATAATAACAATTCACAACATATTAGATATATTCCAATACCGTTCTGTATATTCAGCGTGTTGTATTCGCCTCATTTCTGACTGCTCCGGCGTTTCAGTTGATCTAGAAGCAGTCTGTCGCTCCGCTTGCTCAATTCTTTTTAACCTCTACTTGAGGAGTCGTCTCTTGACTTCTAGCTACTTTCATAGCCCGAGCTTTATTACTCCTCTGCGAAAGATTAGATTTGCATTTTCCGGGCATTTAAAAAACCTCCAAATAATAACAATTCACACAAATTATAACTGACGTAAGAATAATTTATGACAGCTCTGATGACAGCTTTCGACCATCACCGCCATGTAGTGATGGCTTAAAAAGTACTCTATAAAAAACGATAAAATCTATCCCACGGGAACATTTTTCCAGGATAATTAGTAGCCTATGTGCTATTCCAGACTATAATCTATCTCTGTGCCAAATTTCATCCAGATCCCTTCAGCCGTTCTGGCGTGATTGAGCAACAAACATCCAAACATTCACATTTATAATATTAGTATAGATTACCTGGAAAAGAATATTACCCGGATTCTGAAACTGATAAAGAGGAACAACCTTCTTTTCAAATCAATCATAAGGAATCCTTTCTTAGAAATAAGCCGCTTTCTTCATCGCACAGACAATACAAATCCTGATTTATAGGACAAGACAAGGAAAAACTAATTAAATGGCCGAAAGCATTTCTCAGTACTGTACAGCTGTACGAGATCTGTATGATAAATATGCGTGTTAGGGAAGAAAACCCATTTTTTGCAAGTTTTTTTATTTATTTCTCGACATTGTCCAGCGATGTTCTAACTTTTTTAATCCATCCAAAAAATATGATTGTTCGAGCTCCGCAAAATACGCCTCAGTTTCAGCAATCACTTCGGCGTTTGACGCAAACCGCTTTCCGCCCAGCCATTTTTTCATATCTACAAACAAAAAGAAATCACATGGGGCCAGATCTGGAGAATATGGAACATGCGGCAGCATTTCGTATCGTAATTTGACCAGTTTTGCTGTGGCAACTGAGGACGAGTGAGCTGGCGCGTTATCATGATGAAAAAGCACTTTCTTCCTTGCCAAATGTCGTCGTTTTTTCGTCAATTTAGCATCGAATCGGCTCATTAAGTCAGCATAGTACTGCCCCGTGATTGTCCTTTCCTTCTCCAAATAATCCGTAAAGATGATGCCACGCGAATCCCAAAAAAATGTGGCCAAGATTTTTCCGGCCGATGGAACCGTTTTTGCTTTCTTGGGAGCAGATTCAGCCAGTGCAATCCACTGTTTTGACTGTTCTTTTGACTCTGGCGTGTAGTAATGTATCCACGTTTCGTAGAAAGTTACGTAACGCCGCAAAAATCCTTTCGGATTGCGCTTGAACAGTTTCAAAGAATGCTCCGAAGTCGTCACACGATTCCGTTTTTGCTCCATTGTGAGCAACCGCGGCACCCATATCGCCGATAGCTTTTTCATGGCTAATATCTCATGTAAGATGTGATGCACGCGTTCTATCGAGATGTTTACAACATTAGCAATCTCTCTGACCTTAATTCGGCGATCTGCTAACACCAGATCTTAAATTTTACTGACCATATTGTCCGTAGTCACTTCAATCCGGCGGCCTGGGCGCTCTTCGTCAAAAACGGATGTTCGGCCACGTTTAAATTCATTAAACCAATATCTGATGGTAGTAATCGAAGGAGAATGGTCAATATAAACGGCGTCTAACTTCACCTTGATTTCCGTGCACATTTTCCCATCCAAAAAAAGGATTCGAATAACAGATCGATATTGCACTTTTTCCATTATTGCAAAAAACACAAACTCTTCACTTTCAACACTTGTCAAAACAAAACTACTCGAGGAATTTCTTTCAAATTTTGACAGACGTCGTGCAAAAGAAGGCGCTAACCGATGGTATAAAGATTTTGTGTCAGTGGCGCTCATTGTCGTCAAACACGGGTACTTATCAAACAGCCCTCGTAAAAGGAAAGAAATAGCGGTGGTGTTTATTTACATGGACTCCTGGCATTTTACCTATACCTGTGTCTTTATTCCGACACAAGAGCCGCTGGTTTTATCAACAAAGATAGGGACATTATCTGTACCCATCGTTTGCAGTTCCGGAAACTGCGTGATGAATGAACATGCTAGTCTGTGCTGTAACTCGCTAATATTGAAAAAAATATTTATAATACTTATCTAGGCAGTTACGAATAATCTACAGGTGTCCCACCCAAAAATTGACAAATACCTTTCTATACCTAAAACCACCCGTTTTTTGGATAATTCAATTTCTATGTTTATTTAAACCGATGAATCAATTTATGCTAATTTTTGATTCCGAAATGGAACATCAATAGAAAATAAGGATAAATGTGGCGATTTGTATGATTTATTTGCTCGCTTTCGAATACTGCAGATCATAAAAATGCAAATATCTCAAAAGGTACAGGACAGTAGGTACCCTTCCAAACTTTAGACTTTTAAGGACGGCGTCTCACAGTTGCGTACCCCCGTTCCCACTCACCCGCTCGCCCGTCAAAACATAAGCACTGTAAAAAATGGTAATCTCAAAAACTACGCCACGGATCAGAAAATGATGAATGGTAATCTAATCTGGAAACCCCATTTGTTATAATAGGAACTTTTGAAGCTGATTAAAGCAACCAATCAAAAGATATTGCTAAATTAAAAAAAGGTAGAAACTTGTCATCAACCTGTACAGTTTAATTTAACTTATTTTTGCTACATAATCTCCTATTATACCCGCAGTAACATTATCTTCCAAATGAGACCAAAATTATTCCTCTACGACTTGTCGTTTTCAAGATTACCATTTTTTAAGAAATAATCCTGGCTGGCTCTTCATTTGCCCCTAGATGAAAGCGGTCAAGTAGAAACCGGTAAAAATCGGTAAGATTTTAGTTCAGCTATTGTGGTAACGATGTCGCTGACATAGTATCAATATTGAAAGTTAAAGATCGGATATAGTTATTTTTTGAGAGTAATGGCAGTACCCAGCGGTAAAATTCGCGGTGTTTTTAGATCAAACAAAATTGAGCGGCAGACCGTCGCGATGCATAAGAGCGCGCGCATAGAACAATGCCTTTAGCAAACGTCGCAATTTTTTCCGTCGGGCGGTAGACGACAAAAACGCGTGCAGAAAATCGGTTTAATGTATGAAACTCACGTCGTGTGCTTGTTAATAATCTATCGGAATTTTATGTTTTTCCATCGGTGTTCTTATTTTTTTCTGCGGTCGGGCTGTAGCTGTTGTCTTTAACAACAATGTTTTTTACTATAGGGTCAATTTCAAACAAAAAAAAATTGTACTTTGATAAGTATTAGTTGAATTTAACTAATTTCGGGGTGTTAATTACAATATGTAATTTATGAAAAATTTAGTGCTGAATACGTGTGCTAATAGGAAATCATTGTTTTTAAATAAGAATGAGTAAATTTATTAATTCATGGATTTGTCATTATTATCTAATATCTACTAAAAACCAATTTAAAAAATTAAAAAATTATGACCCCGGCTTTTCTGAAAATCACCAGCCCTGCGGCTAACACGTTTACTACTTTTCTGTACGACTCTGTGGGTGGAGGACGCAGGTAAAGAGATGCCTTTCATTCAAGTTATTTCAATTTGTGTAAATACATGAATGGTATGAAATTCATACCTGCTAAAATAAAATGTAGGTTCTGGTTCAGTGCGTATTTATGAACATTTACTAAACTGATCTAAACAAACACGCCCTTTGTTGATCATTAAAAAAATCACAACTGCAACATGGTTGGCAAAAACTGAATTTTCAGGAAAAGCAAAAAACAGTCAGCGATAAGTATTCTTTTTACAGAACATTATTATTATATTATACAAATAACTACAAAAAATACAAAATACGTACAAATAACTATGACATGAGCTGTTTTTGGCTGAAAAAAAAGAAGTTTTTAAATCTGCGTCCTAAAAATTAAAAAATATACTGGGTATTCAATTCAGAAACATAGGTAGGAAGAATTTCCAGTTATACAAAAAATGAAAAAAAAAATAAAGAAATTCGTGATTTACAACCATATATGTATTTTTGTACGAAAGTTGAAAATTGAGTTTTTAGATAACAAAGTTAGTTGTTAATTTTTTTGACTAGTGCTGTTTTTGAAAAACCCATGAATTTAGTACAACTAATTTCGAATTATGTAGACTTTCGTGGCCGGCTTCATTAGCGGTTATATTTTATCGGTATGTAGATCGGGTTCCAATCGAAGTTATTCCAGTAGGTGGGGCGTAGCGAGCAAATTATGCAAAAAATATGGCTCTTAATTTAAAATAAGAAAGATGAATATTGCACAAAATATACCATGAAATTTAGAAAAATTCAAAAATGGTGGGCTTGTGGTAAATTGGAAGCCATTTAATATGGTTTTTAATTTCTTGAAATCGGAATTTTACAGCGATTGCCGCTTTTTAAAAATCATCTTGTGCACGAATCTTTATAATTCGAATTCGAACTGTATATAATGAATTACCTGGAAAAGAATATTACCCGGATTCTGAAACTGATAAGGAGGAACAAGCTTCTTTTCAAATCTATCAGAAGGAATCCTTTCTTAGAAATAAGCCGTTTTCTTCATCGCACAGACCATACAAATCCTGATTTACATGACAAGACAAGACCAATCTATAGGAAGAACTAATTAAATGGCCGAAAACATTTCTGAGTACTGTACAGCTGTAAAAGGAAAGAAATAGCGGTGGTGTTTATTTACATGGACTCCTGGCGTTTTACCTATACCTGTGTCTTTATTCCGACACAAGAGCCGCTGGTTTTATCAACAAAGATTGGGACATTATCTGTACCCATCGTTTGCAGTTCCGGAAACTGCGTGATGAATGAACATGCAAGTCTGTGCTGTAACTCGCTAATATTGAAAAAAAAAATTTATAATACTTATCTTGACAGTTACGAATAAACTACAAGTGTCCCACCTAAAAATTGACAAATACCTTCTATACCTAAAACTACCCGTTTTTTGGATAATTCAATTTCTATGTTTATCTAAACCGACGAATCAATTTATGCTAATTTTTGATTCCGAAATGGAACATCAATAGAAAATAAGGATAAATGTGGCGATTTATATGATTTATTTGCTCGCTTTCGAATACTGCAGATCATAAAAATGCAAATATCTCAAAAGGTACAGGACAGTAGGTAAATAGTCGTCATCAAACTTTAGACTTTTAAATTTATTTATCATTAAAATATTATTGATACAAAATATGGCCGTTCTTTTTTTTGTTACAACGATGTTGCAGCTGTGATTTTTTAAAATGGTAAGCAAAAACGCCATGTTTGTTTAAATCAGTTCAGTAATTGTTTATAAATACGTACTGAAGCAGATTCAACATTTTTATTTTCAGGCGGTATGAATTTCATTCGTTTCGTTCTTGAATGGAAGGTATTTCTTTACCTGCGTCTTCCACCCGTAGAGTCGCACAAGAAAGTAGTAAACGTTGTAGCCGCAGGGCTGATGATTTTCAGATGAGCCGTAGGAGGGGTCATGTGTATGTATGTATGTATGTATGAACATATGGGTGAGGCAAGTTTCATGTACATTTTCAAAATATAATTTTCTAATTAAACAAAAAATTTACAAAATTCAGAAATGATTTTTATACTTAGGAGCATAAGTTATAACAGCGCAAATTTGATTTAGAATTAGGCCCTAAGTCATCATTGACTATGAGTCTGATTAGCCGAAAAGCGAAAAGAAACCGAGAACTCGTCATATTATTTTTTCTATTTTCAATGATTCCAAATAGTAGTTTGGCGTTTTAAATTGATCGTGAATGATTTTCGATTATGTTGGGTTTCGACCAAAGTGTATTTCACGTCTCTCCGTTTATGAGTCTGATTACGCAATTGTTTTGTGGTAAGTGCAGACTCGGATCTCTAGTTCGACATGACAGAAATCTGTTTACTGTTTAAAGACGTTTCACCTCTACTCGGTAGAGAACGCTTTCACTGGTCAAATAAAAATTGAATTTAAAGAGATTGCAGATGCAAGTGCCATCTAGCGGTCAAAAATCAGTAGAGTTTGTGAGACGCCGCTCTTAAATTTATTTATCATTAAAATATTATTGATACAAAATATTGCCGTTCTTTTTTTTGTTACAACAATGTTGCAGCTGTGATTTTTTTAAATTGTAATCAAAAACGCCATGTTTGTTTAAATCAGTTCAGTAATTGTTTATAAATACGTACTGAAGCAGAATCAACATTTTTATTTTGAGGCGGTATAAATTTCATTCGTTTCGTTCTTGAATGGAAGGCATTCCTTTACCTGCGTCTTCCACCCCTAGAGTCGCACAAGAAATTAGTAAACGTTGTAGCCGCAGGGCTGATGATTTTCAGTGAGCCGTAGGAGGGGTCATGTGTATTACGATACACTTATACCGGTATGCTACGCTTCGAGCGTAAACGCGTCGAATTGGCGCAGGTGACGTCACTGCGAAGCATGTTCGTACTTGCAGCAACTGGAAACCGTTCTGAACGTTGGTTTCTCGTTGATGATTCTGATTTAAAGCCGTATTTATACTTATAAAGTGCGATTTTAGGGACAATAACAATGTATTTTTAAAGAATCCGTAATCCATGTGCTTCGCAGTGACGTCAAAAGTGGGAGGAACCTGAGCCTGGTGTGCGCGTCGGCATACCGGTATGAGTGTATCGTGATGTGTATGTATGTATGTATGTATGTGCATATGGGTGAGGCAAGTTTCATGTACATTTTCAAAATATAATTTTCTAATTAAACAAAAAATTTACAAAATTCAGAAATGATTTTTATACTTAGGAGCATAAGTTATGACGGCGTAAATTTGATTTAGAATTAGGCCCTAAGTCATCATTGACGATGAGTCTGATTGGCCGAAAGGCGAAAGGAAACCGAGAACTCGTCAATTTATTTTTTCTATTTTCAATGATTCCAAATAGTAGTTTTGGCGTTTTAAATTGACCGTGAATGATTTTCGATTATGTTGGGTTTCGACCAAAGTGTATTTCAAGTCTCTCCGCCTATGAGTCTGATTTCGCAATTGTTTCGTGGTAAGTGCAGACTCGAATCTCTAGTTCGATATGACAGAAATCTGTTTACTGTTTAAAGACGTTTCACCTCTACTCGGTAGAGAACGCTTTCACTGGTCAAATAAAAATTGAATTTAAAGAGATTGCAGATGCAAGTACCATCTATCGGTCAAAAATCAGTAGAGTTTGTGAGACGCCGCTCTTAAATTGAAGATCACGCGAACGAAGTAGCGGGCAACAGCTGGTACTTTCATAAAACTATATTATAATGTCTATAATTACGCCCTTGTCGCGTTTTATTCCCTTAACAGTTAATATTACATCGCTATTATCATCCAACTGTAACCACCAATTTGTTAAAAATAGTATAGATATGGAATAAAATAATGAGAACACTAAACCCGACGATATACTGCGAGGCTGCGGAACGACCGCTTCTGAGAAGAGGTTGAACAATCACTCTTCTAGAAAACGTATGTTTTAAATACTCCTATTTTGTTGACACCACGCAAGATACTGCAGAGCGAAATTAAACCACGAAAAAATGTTTCATTAAAACGTCAAAATGGGTAGAATATAACGGGCCTACAAAAAAAGCATTTAGGGTAGGCCATGGAATCACTTTGAAATTGATTAGAGTGTAGATACATTTTGACCTTGAGTTGGAATTAAATACTCTGTTGGCAACCGTTTCGGATGCCATGTATAATTTGTTGCTTTTTTCAATAAATTCAAGTGTAATGATATGGCAATATCAAAGTTCTCATATGTAAAAAATAGACAAAAGTTCGATTATATGCCCTTTTAAGAATCCGTTTTTATTAACATTCTTGTTGTGTGTGAAGGAAAAAATAAATCAGCTCGACATCTTGCTAGTCGTAACCGCCGCAGTATTTCGCCGGAGTAAACAGGCATTCTACCGAGTATCAAAACAGCATATAAACTGTAAACGATGTTGTTATGTAAGCGCTTATAAAGAGAACTAACAGAATAACTGTGGAAATCTTAGATCATAACAAATAGATCAACAATAAAAGCATGCACAATACTTTTCGATTGACTTACCTGGCACTGTGACTCAACAAGATGATATTTCTGTAACAAAGAAATACACTCTCTTTAATTTTGTGACGTGAAATTAAGATCGTGAAAGTTATAAAGGGTAATCAAGCCTGTTTGCAAGAAGGTTTCGTCAACGTCTGACAGATTATCGTCAGTGTTCACGAATCTTCCGTGATACGTGAGCCTTTAAAAACGAAATGGCATTTGTCCACTTACGATTAAATAATATTATTATTTAATCGTCAGTGCATTTGTCGGAATTTACCAGTCAAAAAGTAAGGGCATAAAAAAGGATTTGCAGAAGCCCATGGAATCTAGCTCTTGTTTTAATATTTACAGTGTAGACCTTTGACATTGACACATGACACAATGACATTTTATACTGTCACCAATCAAAACTTGTCCAACCGTCGTCTAAACCGACTCCCGGAGATGGAATTTGTTAAATACAGATACCAAAACGGTTGTCAATAGAAAACCCAATTGCGATTTTCTCCAACTCAAGATTAAACATTTTCTACACTCTAATCATTTTCAAAGTGATTCCATAGTCTACTCTGAATCCTCTTTTGTACGCCTCGTAGTATAATTTGAGGTCAACGATCGGGATCGGAGTTAGATGCGTAGTAGTTGAAAGGAATTGAAGTAAAGCAAACGGTTGTTAAAGTGTGCTTTGCTTGTTGTGTTTGTTGATTTCTGAACCACTGATCGGAAGCACTGATACTAGCATAGACGAAATGTACCTTGAAGGACGAAATAAAACATAATTTCAGGGAATAAAACAGGAGTACTACCAGTAGAAGCCTGGAAGAGAAGAAGCACAAGAACCTTTAAAGCTCTATTTGTAAGATTACGGATGACCTAAAAAGAGATTGTGCGCAGGTTCGTAGACAGTTTGGTTTTGAAAATAGAAGTGAATAAACAGACTTTGGAAACGGATTTTGAAAAAATGGATGAAAAGGTTTCCATAATTGAAAAATATGTGGGGCAAGTTGAAGATGTACTTTTGGAGGAACTGGAAAATTTGAAGTTTTGTGATGCAGAATATCATACTCAATTATAAACAATCGCCGAGTTGAATGGATGGGGCTACAAGGAAAAGGCGAGCATGGTACTTTGAAGTTATGCCGAATTTGCCAGTGGACTAAAGACTTGTCTGAAAGTTGAGATTCGATGATGCACAGCTGCAGTCCCTCTTGTATAGTGAGCTCCAGTTCAGACTCGTTGATTTTTGTCCTAGAAATTCTTTGCATTGTCCGAAGAGTTAATGTGAAATTGTCACTGAAGACCCAAAGACTGATTGGCAGTTTTGAAGGTAACTCGGGAACTGAGTGGTAAAGAAATTGGTAGAGCTGTCCTAACTGAAAACTTTACAAGCGCGCCACATTTAGAGTATAATAAGAGACTCGTTGGTCAAAATGGATTGATGCCAGGATGAGAAAGTGTCATATGTGGATACTGCCAAAGTCTTCGGCAAGCAGCACAAGGTTAACGTAGTGACATTAAAGTTATTCACTTGTTGGTAAGGTTTTCTGAGAGTGAATTTGGCCCACATTTATCCACAAACAAAAGACGCAGAATATAGCACGAGGAGTCGTAGAACACTAATTTGCTAGTGATAAGGTGCGTGAAGGACAATGCTTTAAACGTTCATATATCCGGCCTTTGTACATATTTTTCACAGATCGTAGAGACGTGGTGTCAGAGCTTCTATTTTACAGATTTTCAGTTTCACCTCATTTGGAATTGAAAACATGTTGATCACAGTATGCGTGCTGTTACTTGGGGGATATGATCATATAGTGCCCTTTCTCTAATCCATTCTCTTCGGACTTTTGTTAAAGGCCCTAGATATATTTTCTTAGGGGAAGCAATCCTCTTCGGATTCCACCATTAAAGCAGTCTTTAAAAAAATAGCATAATTGATATTCTGATCATTACGAATTATTGAGTTTCCAAAGCACACTATCTATCCTAAGATGTCATCTAGAACAAGATCATTTCCACGTGGTTTTGAACTGACTCGTTTGCTGAACTGATGAAGTAAAATCCATTGCCAGCTTTCCATCTCTGGGTTTCCAACTTAGATGTCAATTTTTGGTAGGTGTCATTGCAACTTGAGTGAAGTAAATGCCAAAATGGGTCTGTCCATTTCGAGTGTCTTTCGCCGGTTATTCGAAAAGAAAGAGATACGCCTATTGATGGTAGGTCTAGACGGGGCAGGAAAAACAACGATATTGTACAAATTGAAGTTTGGGGAAATCATCGCGACGGTACCAACGATCGGTTTCAATGTGGAAATGGTACAATATAAAAATGTTACGTTCACCGTATGGGATGTGGGCGGCCAAGATAAAATACGCCGTCTGTGGAGACACTACTTCTACAACACCCAAGGAATAATTTTCGTCGTTGATTCGAGCGACAGAGATCGGATCGGAGAAGCCGACCGAGAATTGAAAAATCTTCTTCAAGAGAATGCATTGCAAAACGCTGTGTTGTTAATTTTGGCAAACAAACAGGACATTTCAGTATCGATGAGCGTGGTTGAAACTGTCGAAAAACTTGGACTGGCCGAACTGCGCCTACGAAAGTGGCATGTCGAAGGGACCTGCGCGCTTGAAGGCAACGGACTCTACGAAGGACTGGGTTGGTTATCAAACGAATTACTTAAATAATACAATTAATTATTAACCAAGGCTCCGCATACTTATTTTCCTTCCAATGTAGACTCACCTCAAAAGCCTTGTTATATAATCCGGCCAGTTGTCGGGAAACATAACCAGAAAAAATCCTACAGCGATGAGGATCATTCCTGCCAATTTCATCCCGTCAAAGTTGGCACCGTATAATACCACGTCCAGTGCTGTCGAAAAAGATAAATTCAGTAACTTCCATTGTAAATTATTCTATTGATTGCACTGTAAGGGTTAAGATCATAAGGCCACATATAAGATTTCCCACTCAAGATACATATTTTCTTCCATATCTCGAGCATTATTCGGTTCTTCGATACCTCAGCAGACAAAAATCGATATTTTCAAGTAATAGTAGGTATGTACCCTTTTGGTCACGAATGTGGTTACATAAGAATATAAGAAGGTGCGTGTTTGTGTGATAGGAAAAAAGATTAATAATCCCTTCTTTTACTTCTTGTGCTCCGTCTAGAAGCTCTTCCAAAGACTTGATATGGATCATAAATGTACAAAAATATATTTTTTAAACCAAATAAAATTATCACATCCATATATTATATGCTCGGGAAACGACGCATTTAATCTAGTCTGCGGGAAACTTGAAGTAGGGGCAAGTAGTGGAAGCTAGGGGCTCTCTACAGGAAGGAGCATTTCCCTTCCCCTATGTTTTTTCTTAATGGAAAATCGAAAAGCGCTTCTTCGCTCAGGCATATGCAATCTTTGCATATTAATTCAGGGTAAGTTTCCGGGGGCAATTTTAAGCTCGTTTGGTCGTTTTGTGTTCACCGGAAAAATGGAACTTGGCTCTTCACCAAGACAAAGAGAATGAGTACTGTACAGTGGGCGCGTATTCAAGGTTTCTCATTAGATCTGGTGGTAACGCTGGATTAAAAAGCGTCTTAGACTGGAAACTCAAGTGCGATCGCCACCTGTTGGTCGTGTCATCGCTTTTTGTGCTCACTCAGGGCTGAACAGTAAGATAAAGCTAAAGATAAAGATAAAATAAAAAAACCTGTCGCATATAGTGCCCTGTGTTAAAAACTGTGTGCAAAATATCACAGAAATTGATAAAAATTTTGACTCGCACCCAATATGAAAAGCATGTGCACGTACTCAGAACTAGAGTACATTTTCAAAATTTAAGCGAAAAAGTGAGAGAGACTTGTGAAAAACGCCAGATATCTCAGCAAATGACACTGACAGAATTATGGTAAGTAAAAACAATATTCAAATGACTCCGCAAGTGTGACGTTACGATCGTCATTATGTCATGGTGATGCGTTCCATTTGTGCTTGGGTAAGTAGAGTCGGCTTCACGAATGTTGTCGGATGACTCATCGAGTGCGATGTAAGAGCGAGTAAGAGCGAACGGTACAAATGGCGTAGATTGGACCGGCGCATCGAAGACAAACGTTTCAATGAGGTTTAAAGCTGCATTATATGTGCAAAGAAGATGGTAATACAGCGTGCATTTTTGTAATATGTTCAGGAAGGAATGAGTCATCCGACAAAAATCGTGAAGCCGACTCTATCACTGTTTGCACCAGCGACGCTAGATTTATTTCCATGACATTGTCATGTAAAAAATCTAAACTTTTCATTTTTGATTCAACAGTAAATTAAACTTTCGCATTATTTTTTGTTATTTCGTGAGAGAATAAAGGCACCTCTTGATTTGGAGTACTTTTATTATTTAAAATATAGAAAATAATAGAAGATACAATTGTCGTGTTCAACCGTTTATATTTCTTCGGAAAGATCCTGAAGAATTTTTGAACACATTTTTCCTGACTTCCTGAATATTCCCCAAAAACGTACTGTACGGGTAGTTCGCAATTTCTGGGACAACACAGGCTAACCCAAAGTTCCGTAAAAGTTCCATAACTTTGTTACTATTCGAGCTATCGACCTGAGTTTTTATGATAGGTGCGTTTCTCTTGCACATTCTAAAGAATATTTGCGTTGATATACAGGATGTACAAATATTATAAAAACACAAAAGATATCTGTGTTTAAAGGAAAACACCCAATTTTTATAACTATCTAAATTCACAAGTCGTGAATAAGTAGCCCTGTACGGGGTGGGGTGACTGTGGGGGATGAAATATAAAAAACTGCAAAAAATTTTTTTTGCATAATATGACTCTCCACAATCCGACGTTTGTCTTAACCATTGATTATATATTGAATATATAATCAATGTCTTAACTGAAGCTGTTATTTTCACCCTTATACCACCAACTCCTATTTTTTTATAGCGATAAAAGTATTTTTACTTTCATCCCCAGATGCGTTTATATGTACGCCCGGGCAACGCCGGTTACATTCAGCTAGCATACAATAATATTACTATTAATAATTATATATTTAATATACGCACAAAAGAGAAATTAGCGATATTCGACCTAACAAAATCCGAGGCTAAGAAACGCAACGCGATAGTCGACCTTACCCGACCCTATGATTGCGTTCACACAAAAATTAGAATAAAATCAAACATGTTCGAAATGAAAAAACTAACAAGTGCATGAGCTTGCTGAGATTACGCTCTAAAACGTTGTCTAACGGTATTTTGGGATGAGACTGCGGATAAAGTATGTATAGCCACTGCTTTACACTTAAAGCGGCAATGATGTCGAAACATTAAGGTTTAGTTCAGTAGGACAAGCGCAATTTTAAATTATCAAAAAAAAATTTTTTAGGTACCTTATATAACTGAGCTTCAGTTAAGAGGATTGTCTATCACGTGACTTCGTCAGCTCTGGGTACCCTCCACACTTCACCGCCTAAAAGCTGTCGGCGCTTATCTATAAATATATAAAGCGAACACACTCATTCACTCATCTACACATCTACACATTCACTGATTCATCGACAACCCACAGCCCAAACCGTGAGGGCTGGAGACTTGAAATTTTAGACACGGGTGTACCATGTGCCGAAAGTGAACGCTAAGAAGGGATTTTGCAAAATTCGGTCCGGTTCCTTTGTATTTAAATAAAAATCGGATAAAAACCGGTTAAAATAAACAAAAAATGATCGGCTCGCGGAGACCGTGTTTTTGTTAGAAGCATGTATCTAGTCAAAACAACTTCGACGTCGGGCGACCGGTTTACAATAAAAGCACTTTCAACGCCGAGTTTCTGCTTTCCTGATCATACTTTTGCCGTACCTAGCAGATATTTCAATTATAATTTTGATTCCAATTATAATGTCGATCCGTGACTCATTTTAAAATTACCAAACCAATCCAAATTTAATCCGTCTACATTAAACATCCTCAAATATCTCTTACCATTGCAAACTTTACCAAATCAACCCCAAAAAATTCCCGAACTACGCCAAACTGACATAAATTAGATTCGCTATCTTAAATCATCCCTTACCACCCCTTAGCAACCCCAAGTAACTCCAATCACTTTAAAATAAAACAAAATGACACAAACCATAGCAGACTATTTCGAACTCACACACATTATTTCGGCTACCAAAATTCACCCCCAACTACCCCTTACCACCCCAAACTAAAAATTACCACTTTAAAATTAGAAAAAATGCTACAAACCATAGCAAAACTATGCCAGACTTACCCAAATTACTTCGGTTATATCATAAATCACCCCCAACTACCCCTTACCACCCCAAACTAAGCCCAATCACTTTAAAATTACAAAAAATGCTACAAACGATAGCAAACTATGCCAAACTCACCCAAATTACTTCGGCTACCATAAATCACCCCCAACTACCCCTTATCGCCCCAAACTAAGCCCAATCACTTTAAAATTACAAAAAAATGCCACAAACCATAGCAAACTATGCCAAACTCACCTAAATTACTTCGGTTACCATAAATCACCTCCAACTACCCCTTACCACCCCAAAATAAGCCCAATCACTTTAAAATTACAAAAAATTTTACAAACCATAGCAAACTATGTCAAACTCACTTAAATTACTTCGGCTACCATAAATCACCCCCAACTACCCCTTACCACCCCAAAATAAGCCAAATCACTTTAAAATTACAAAAAGCGCTAAAATCTATAGCAAGCTATGCCAAACTCAACTAAATGACTTCGGCTACCTTAAATCACCCTTAACTACCCCTTACCACCCCAAACTAAGCCCAATCACTTTAAAATTACAAAAAATGCTACAAACCATAGCAAGCTATGTCAAACTCACCTAAATTACTTCGGCTACCATAAATCACTCCCAACTACCCCTTACCTCCCCAAACTAAGCCCAATCACTTTAAAATTACAAAAAAATGCTACAAACCATAGCAAACTATGCCAAACTCACCTAACTTACTTCGGCTACCATAAATTGTTCCTCTTTTGCAATCTTTGACAAGTTGATTAAGCTAGATTTGCAAGTACAAGTTCGACTAAGTATTTTAATTCTTTTTAAGATGGAAAAACGTACTGTTGCAGACTTTGTAGGTAAAAAATCATAAAATATTAAGAAATATCTGCATATAAAATATATTGTTTCGACTAATAGACGTTATTCTGAATATTAAATATGCTGATACAAATTTTGATTCTCTCCCACCTTCCAATAAATAATTATTCCAGTTGAGACGCAAACATAAACGTATGTTCCGAATTGAACACGCTGACAGGGCAAGCCCTACCTTCTTATCATGCGTGCATTTCACATCGCAAATAATAAGGACTTTTTCTCCATTGTATAAAGAGCTCTATGGTTTTTAACTTTAAATCGGTATAAAGGCGGTGTAAGCGCTAGATTTTCGTAAAAATATCTGAAAAATTCATAATTCTGCAATTGAATTACAGAACTTATTTTGTGTTTGATAGTAAATTTATACTTGGAGTGGCACTGCCAACCCTGCCACCCCCGACGAGCCCCACTCCTGACTACTTTTCTTCCAGAAAATTTTTTGAAATCAACGGCAAAATAAATTTAGGGCGCCTGGATGTGAAAATATCACTGTGTAATAAGTTCAGACTGACAAGAGTGAAAAAAACCGCTTGCATCCAGAAACGAAATCAAATGGAACACTTGAAATTTCGATATTTGTTTGTAATTCGTCACAGGTCCATGAAGGAATGCATGTTAAGGCACCACGCCCACTGAATCGACTCGGATCGGTCGGATCGGCACGGCACGATCGGCATGTTTTGGTATACATGAAATTAAATGAGGGCCCACGCACTGGATCGGATCGGTCGGTTCAGACCGGTCGGATCGTCTCGGCATCGGCAGAGAAAGATCGAAGAGGCAAAAACTGCCGAAAGGTCCGACGGCTTTCCGCATTTCAGTCCACATCAGCAATTGTAAAGTAATCTGCAAATGTAAATATGCATCCAAAAACTAGCCGTGCCGCCTCCACCACCATAAGGTGATCAACATAAACACTCTGTATTACGAAAAAACCACCACGATACAATTAAACTGTTATTAATTATCCGATTTTAATCGTTCAACAACCACATAACACATCTATAAGAGCATATTTTTTATTATATTTTTATATATTATATATTAAATAAATTCAACAACGGTGGTATTAATCGGGTTTGTTGACCGTGTTCCATGCGAAGTTCCATGAGGGGGGGTGTAGTGAGCGCCCCGAGAGGCTAACTCAGCAAGTGATCCCCATGAATCTCTGCCAAACGTTTCGTCCACAGCTGCGGTGGACATCTTCAGTGGCGGTGTGGTCGTGGTCGAAGTACTCTCCCAGCTGTCACAGTCGCGACTGGCGTGTGACAGCTGGGAGAGTACTTCGACCACGACCACACCGCCACTGAAGATGTCCACCGCAGCTGTGGACGAAACGTTTGGCAGAGATTCATGGGGATCACTTGCTGAGTTAGCCTCTCGGGGCGCTCACTACACCCCCCCTCATGGAACTTCGCATGGAACACGGTCAACAAACCCGATTAATACCACCGTTGTTGACAACACCGACCGTGAAAGCCTACACACTTTTATTAAATAAATTGTTGTTAAAAACGAACTGTACTAAATGAGCTGATGAAATCACCGAAGGTGCCGACTGCCGACTGTGCCGATTGTGCCGATTCAATGCGCGGTATACGCTGCCGTGCCGATCGTACCGTGCCGATCCGACCGGTCCGAGTCGATTCAGTGCGTGTGGTGCCTAAGGCCTAAGTACTGTTGTGATAAGGACGGCCTTGAGCCCTTGAGTGTCTCGACAATCTGGGCTTCCACAATACGACAATCTTGACCTACGTAAATCTTAATCTACATTATGGAATAGTTTACAATTATTGGTGTTAAAGTTAATTGATACCGTGACAATTATTTCTTACACGTGTAAATAATAATAACCGATTGTCGTGGTAAACTTGATTCGTAAAATGCACAAGGCAATCATAAATTAAGTGAGGACTGGATGTGCAAAACTATTAAGTCTCAGATGTCACAGCCCTATGCTCTTTTGTCTTCCCGCGATTAGTATAGAAATAATTAATTTACTGAATTTAATACTCGTTTTAATTCCAATTAATGATTTAATGTCCATCGCAGGAATATTCAAGAATTGATACATTGCCGAACTAAACTTGTGGCGAAACCGTCGTTACCTCTTGACGCTAAATTTAACCAAAGGTAAACATTTTTCAAATGACCTCGAGTACTGCAACGATCCTCTCAAACTGGAAATAAGTTTTTTTCTACATGTATTTTGGGTTGCAAACTTATCTTGTAAACAGAGTTTCATTTTCTGAGAAACTGACTGTACAACCGTGGACAGTCAAGAATAACACTTTAGCCGGCGGGTGTGATGCAAATACCGACTCAATGACAATATCTCATAGAGTCGGTATTTGCATAACACGGGTGTTATTCTTGACTGTCCATGACTGTACATACATACATACATACACATGACCCCTCCAACGGCTCATCTGAAAATCATCAGCCCTGCGGCTACAACGTTTACTACTTTCTTGTGCGACTCTACGGGTGGAAGACGCAGGTAAAGGAATGCCTTCCATTCAAGAACGAAAGAATGAAATTCATACCGCCTCAAAATAAAAATGTTGATTCTGCTTCAGTACGTATTTATAAACAACTAGCCTTTGCCCGCGACTTCGTTCGCGTGGAAATTTTGATGTGTATGTTTGTGAAATTACGGTCGGATCATAATAAATAAAGTATAGATGAGAGCTTGCGACCATCACCGCCATCTAGTGATGGCTTGAAATGCTACCGATACGATCCTTTGCTCTATGAATAACAAAAACATCTATCCCACGGGAACATGTTTCCGGGATAAATAGTAGCTTATGTGCTACTCCAGACTATAATCTATCTCTGTGCCAAATTTAATGCAAATCCGGTCTGGCGTGATTGAGTAACACACATCCAAATTTTCGTATAGATTTATTCCAATACCGTTCTGTATATTCAGCTATATTCGCCTCATTTCTGACTGCTCCGACGTTTCGCTCCGCTTACTCAATTCTTCTAAGCTCTACTTCAGGAGTCGTCCCTGGAGTTCTAGCTACCTTCATAGCCCGAGCTTTATTACTCCTCTGCGAAAGATTAGATTTGCATTTTCCGGGAATTTCAAAAACCTCCAAATAATAACAATTCACACAAATTATAACTGACCTAAGAATAATTTATGACAGCTCTGATGACAGCTTACGACAATCACCGCCATCTAGTGATGGTTTGAAAAGTACTCTATAAAAAAACGATAACATCTATCCCACGGGAACATTTTTCCAGGATAATTAGTAGCCTATTCCAGACTATAATATATCTCTGTGCCAAATTTCATCCAGATCCGTTCAGCAGTTCTGGCGTGATTGAGCAACAAACATCCAAACATTCACATTTATAATATTAGTATAGATTACTCAACTGATTTAAACAAACATGGCGTTTTTGCTTACCATTTTAAAAAATCACAGCTGCAACATCGTTGTAACAAAAAAAAGAACGGCAATATTTTGTATCAATAATATTTTAATGATAAATAAATTTAAAAGTCTAAAGTTTGATGACGACTACTACCTTTTGAGATATTTGCATTTTTATTATCTGCAGTGTTCGAAATCGAGCAAATAAATCATAAAAATCGCCACATTTATCCTTATTTTCTATTGATGTTCCATTTCGGAATCAGAAATTAGCATAAATTGATTCATCGGTTTAGATAAACATAGAAATTGAATTATCCAAAAACATTTTTTATTTTTGCACCTTTCTGTATGACATGTGTAATTTTACCCATGTGCCCGCCAATTATTCGCACATAAATGTAAATATCTCTAAAACTCAGAAAATAGAGTGGCTTTTGAATTTAACGAGACGTGAGAATAAGGTATGATAATAAAGGTCTTATATGTAAAAAAACCAAATTGATATAATCATCAAATTAGTAATAATCTTTATTGATTAGGCCCCTGCTAAATATTGGTGTTCGGTACCAGTTCGCCGGTACCGAATTGTCTGCTTCCTGTCTTAGTTTATGGTAGCTTAGAAATGAGAAAATGTGAAATTAGTTTATTAGTTTTTGTCAAGATTTATGTTTCTTTGTGTGCGGCCGAGACAGACTTCCTGTCCGTCCAATTTGAAGGTACCGACAATGGCAACAGTTGTTTCACCCCGAGGCTGGGTTTTTCCAAATGGGTGGTGAAAGTTCACCCCCAGCCGTTGTCGGATGACCAGTTTTGGACGGATGGGGGTTGTCTTTATAAGCCTTGAAGAGTTGTTGTTGAGAGTGCGATTAATTGATATTTTAAGTGTTTTTAAAATATAGTTCTTTATTTTCGTTAAACCGAGTGCTTAGTATTATTTGTCTCCGTGTATGCTGGTACACTACCACCAGCTGGTCCTTCGAGTTAGTTTTTTCGATCATCGTTACAAAAAATTCAAAGAGTCCACGAGAGCCCGTCCGGGACTCGACAATTGGACTTCACAATTTTTTGTCGATAACTTTTGCATATGTCCATTGATGCAGTTCCCGGTGGGACACCTGTAGATTATTCGTAACTGCCTAGATAAGTATTATAAATTATTTTTTTTCAGTATTAGCGAGTTACAGCACAGACTTGCATGTTCATTCATCGCGCAGTTTCCGGAACACTACTAGTATAGATTCAGTTGTTATTTTCTTATCTTATGTTTCAATCTGATTCAGACAACAGTTTTGTGTCAAAATTGTAGGAGAAAGAGAGATAAGTGGAAGGACAAATCTCAAGTGGGACATCTGCAAGGATTTTTAAGTTGCTATTTCTAGGTATACGTGTTCTATTTGCAAAAACTTAAAAATTAACGCTGTTCAAAACAAGAGGAAGCAGCACGAGTAGATTTTAAAGTTTTAAGGTGCCAGATTGTGTTTTAGGTAATTACTTTTTATAACTAAAATATTTTACATCCAAAGGGTATATTTACCTGCTGAAACTGGCACAGCTGTGATAAATCCTAAAGTTATAAACAGATCGTAGGTCAGAGCAACACTGAAATTACCCAGTAGATTGGCAACTGAAAGAATATAAAATATAACATTTAAGTCACCATATGTTTTTTTATTTGAAAACTAGATACAATGAGTACAATAGATACAATAGTAACGTGCATACGAAAGAAAGCGAGACTGCCTAGGCCATAGAAGCACTTTGAAATTCGTAGAGCAGAAATATTTACAGATTGAATTTTTGAGTTTGTGTAAATTTGAGATCCACTTCTCTATTAACTGTAAATACGATGCCAAAAATGTACAATAAGTGCCTTTTGTAACAAATTACACTCCAGGCGTGGGTTTGACATCGTTTTCAGCATCTTTCTGATTCACAGATTTTGTCAAATGTCATTATTAATATGTAAATTATTTATACTGTAAAACTAGTTTTCAGGGCCTACTAAGCCTAAAGGCACTTATTTGTGGCAATTGCTGCACGTGCCCAACAATACCTATTTTTTCAGAAAAGGATGTTAAAAGGAATTGAAAAATATATTATTTTAAGAATTATAGTTTTTTGCAAAATTTGTTCCAACGACGTCTAAACACGACGACTCCTGAAGATGGAATTAATCCAAGAAGACACTAAATACCAGTGGCGGCTGGTGCTAAGGGACACAGGGGCACGTGCCCACTGATGCTAGAGAAATTCATAATCATATTTATAGATTATAGTTTTTAATTATTATTATATATTTTAATTAATTATATTTAGTTTTATGGCCTACGCTGTCTCGTTTTATTTTTGCACGCACGTTATAGCAATGTATCACCATGTACACAAATTAACATTTTCTCTCATGGCTCATTTAACCGATTTTCTGTCTCTAAAAATAAAAAAGTTATCCAAACATACATCCATACAAAAATGGCCTCTTGTATACTCGCATTTAAACATATATACTATATTTACATATAGCACTTACCTAGAGAAAGAGAACTTGCTGTTAGTAAGGCAGGCCATGGTATTCTATCCCAATGAATAATCTCCAGGCCTGTCAGGAACAACCCAAGACAAAATGGCCAAAGGAGGATCGCATTTAACACCCCTACAAGAGAGAAGAAAAGCGCTACTTGTCCATAAGTAGCTTCACCAATGACTTTTTTGAAAAGAACTTTGTAAACTGCGGAAGCAGCTGCCGCCGATGTTGCTAACACCACGCCTGCAAGAGTCGGGCTTCCAGTTATGCCGTCCATGTAGGCTAAAAGAGCCACTCCGGTATCACAGATGATAACGGCCATTATCTGAAAATATGATAAAGCATCAACTACAGGCTGTAATATAAAACGTTATATGTTTCGGAAAATGCTGTTCGTGTTAATCTGGTAATGGAGCACAAAGAATACAAGTAACACTAACAGAAGTGTTATATTTGTATAGGTATATATTTATAAGAAGAAAACTTTGTTTATCCTTGCCTTTCCCCGTGGCACATTTTTTAGATTGTAGATAATTTGAAAGGAATGGTGAATTAAAAATTTGAACTACGTCCAAACCTCCCTCCCTCTTGTCCACGGTCCAAATCAACGCCAGATAATGGAATTTGTACATAAAGAGAAAATGTATTGTATTCGAAACGATGGCCAACTGAGAGAACCTCAATTGCAACATTTTTCTACACCGAATCTTGAGCAGTGCGTGAAATACTGGAGATATTTTGGATAGGTGTTGAGTCGGTAGACCTAACTCTAAGCCTAAAGGTTCTTCATATTCAATTAAAAGTTTTTATGAACATACATTTTCCACGTCTAAAAGTGCTGCAATGACTTTCATTATGAGGTTAGGATCGACTGCAATTATTTTAATTCAGAACCCACATAGGCAATTGCTACTCGTTCTCTTCTTAACGTAACATGACTTAGTCTGTTATCTTATTTACAGAAGCTTAGTATGGGCACGGGGCAACCTTATTTGTCTATATCATTCTCTAACTTGGTCGCGTCTTTCTTTCCTTTAGAGATTATAACTAAAACTGCTTCTTCAATTCTTTAGGAAAACGGGTTTCTCTCAGGATTGCCGTGGTTTTGCATGTGGTCCATAGCTTAGTGGACATCCTGGGTGCACTATTACTAATTGCGTCAGTTACCGGACTTTTCTCCTTTTCAGTTCTCCTATTCCATCTGTCACCATTTCTTGGTCACTTTTAATGTGAAGATTCCACCTCTTCTGTGGTGGTGGCTTCACATTCGTTGTTGGTGGAGCAAATGTTTAACATTTTATTAATCTAAATTTACGAAAATTCTACACTAGCAACTAGTCTAAACTTATATGTTAGTAGGAAAAATAGAATATGGAGTTTTTAAGACTTACCCGAATTCCCACGAACTGTTCATGTAAGATGACCCATGACAGAAGATAAACAAAAGACACGTTTGTGGCGAAAAGTGCCATAACATCAGTGGCTAGAAGAATTTTCAAACTTTGGATGTACATATAATTTGTTCCAACCCATAAGAGACAAAACAAACTGCATCTAGTCATAAATCTCCCTATAAAGAGTCAGACGTGGTATCCTACGTATTCTAAAACTTGTACTAACCTGTAGTAAAACCCTTATCTCTATAGCCCCGCAGGCTTTCTAAAAAAATGTCAGATGGAGAATCGCATCGCTTACTGCTCAGTTGACTTAAAAAATATAAAGGAAAAAACAGCATGGTCCAATTTGTTACAAACCATGTCGTAAAGAATGGGGCTTGATATGATGCTTCCTGGATGAAAAATATAAAATACATAATAGCAGCCACCGTGTCTCTGGGGTACATACGTATTGCGTGTGAAGGATGGTTAAGTTGAGGCTCCTGGTGTCATGAGGCACGAGAATTGGATCGTCGCTTACGTCTGGTGTTATGGGTCTTCGTAAATAGAGATATTTGATGCAATGAGTTGCACCCACCCAGGAGGCTGTTACACATATCGTCACCCAAATTCCGAAATATATCTAAAGTACAAACATTATCGTCTCAGATCCAAATTATTCATTTGAAAGGTGCAAAGATTTAGTCCCCATCACGCTGTACAGGCTGCATCGGATCAAAGTGAGGATCCATGGTTATTAATCAGCCTCCGTGCCAAGAGGGGACATGGTACTCTCAACTCCAGGATGCAAAGGCAGACCCAGCGAGAAATGACTAGTGTTCAAAAAAAGAGTGTTGTATCGCGGAGCAAATGGACTGTATTTTTTCTCTTTTTTATTATAATAACTTATTATAACAACTTTACAAATTTCTGGTTCTTTATTACTCGTCGTCGCGAGCTGCGACTTTCTCTTCCGAGGCTTGGTCGAGAAGTGCTCCCCACCCGCCACCGTCCAAGCGTCGCGGTTTTGTCGTTATCGTCCCGTGACGCCACAATTCTCATTATTGCGAGTAAGGACGTACCAAAGAGTGAAAGCATGCTCACTCCAAAATATCTATTATGGTACTCGTACGCTCGACTCCAAAACATGAGTGGGATTGGTATAAGAATTTTTGGTGGAGGATCTAGGAGAAGTAATTTCCATTTCAGGAACATCCGAGTCTTATTCAGAGATGTAGGCCAGCCCTATAGAACGGATTCCGGAGAGTGGAAGCGCTGTTTTCTTCTTTTGGTCTTATAGATCAGACTACATATCCATCTGAGCGACACTACAGAGCTTTATAGGGTAGAAAGGTCTGGGTTGAGAAGATCGAGGCGAATAGTGCGGACATATTAGGCCGCGAGAACAGTGGCCCTTCTTGAAAACACATCGTATTGGAAAAAAAAAGAATAACTAAGGCTCTATAGTTGTTTAATATGTCATTAAAAAGAACCCTTAACAGTATCGAACGGATTCCGGAGGGTTGAAATCTCTGTTTTCGTCTTTTGGTTTTAGGGATCAGACTAGACCTCATACGCTTTCCCGAGCCAAATTATTAAGCTCGAATATAGAGAACGTCATGTCTACGAGAGGGCGCTGGCAAAGCCGGTAATGTAGACATCATGTCGGTAACAGTTGGGAGAACATTCCATTCAACCTTATTATTATCTACCTTTTTAAGCGATATTCATCACTGAGGTACTTTGCCGCGAAGATTTAAAAATAACGCGCACCCTTATCTACACCGGAGGAGATAAGGTCTGAAACAATACCCGCTTTCTTCCAATTCTGTCGCGATCCGGACAGCACGTGAATCTGTTTAATCCTTGTACATCTGTTTAGTTTTTATAAAATAAATCATTGTTGATCGTTGTTCGTAACAATAATTCTGGAATCCCCCACAATCAATATGGTTATTTTATTGAGAGAAATTTTGGACTATGTTGGGGACAGAAAGCGTCCGTTAATCGAATGTAAATCAATCCGAGGCATTTTTTGTGGCATATGAGTTAATAGGATTATTGCTTAGTGCACCTCTGCTTCAAAAATTTGGGCAAATCTTTTCGAAATAGCTTTAACAACCGCAGCTAATGCAGTATTAACATAAAAGTTCTTGTATTCCAAATACCTAACTTGAGGGAGACAATTAATTCTTACCTGTTGCCAAATAATCATCTCTTATAAAATATTTGGAACAAACATACATTTCAAAATTGGTTTTCCAATTTTTAACTTGTTTCTAATTTTAGAAAATTGTGCTAGATTTTGTAATTAAGGCTACCATATAGTCGATTTGGACTCAATGTAAAATGAGCAGAATTTTAAACAAGTTTTATTTTGATACCGACAGAATTGGAAAACCGCTCGAGACTGCAATGGTAGCAGAAATTCTTTTTCTAGCCCGTTACCGAGGCCGATTTTTGAAAATCTTTCTCAATTCTCTAAAAAACAAAAAAATGCCCTAATTTTAAAACAAGTTTTATACCCACACGGTTGATAATTAAAGCATAAATTTTGCACCAATATGTTTCAAATTGCAAATTCTAGCCCGATACCGAGGCCGATTTTGCAAATTTTGGTATTTTGTTTAGTTATTGTTAAAAAACGAAATGAAAACTAGTCAACACATCTTACACCAAATTCAAGCTAGCTGCAAAATTTGTAATGATTTATGACAGCAGGTAGATCCTTCACAGCGGGATGTAATCGCACATCATAAAAGTCTGAACTTGGGCTTGTGGTCCGAGTTATCAAGTACAATAATAATTCTTTTCCTTGACATTGTCAATGAAAAATGTTTCATTGAAATAACATTAATTAATAGGATCATTAGCGTATCGGCAGAAAATTTAAGCCTCAAATTTTAGGATTAGTCCTGGTTTACCCCAGTTTCGAGAAATTTGTAGATAACTAATCTTTTTAAACGGTCCTTTCTTGGTATTTTGATTGTGGTAAAACCGACAATCCTAACGTCTGGATTGGTTAAATGAAGAAATGGTACATTTTATCCCCTATATATATATAAAAGTGGCACTGGACAACAAAATTTCATTGTTTCTTTAAACAACAACAAGTGAACATTGTGCGATTATAATATTACCATTTGTGGTTTCGAATTCGAATTCGAAAATGGGTGTTCATAAAAAATACAAACTAGCTCTAAGAAGTCGGAAATTAACGCTCAGACGGCAACTAAAATCACGGAGGAGACTGAATACTGAACCTGAGTCCCGCTTAGTGCCGTTACACATGCACGCGGACGGTCCGCGCTACGCGCGCGGACAAAGTTTCCTTATCGTAATTCGTGCTTTCACATACGAGCGGATGGTCCGCGGGGCGGAGGAGCGACCGCGTAGCCCCTCCGCGGCGCGGACCGTCCGCGCCACTAAATTACTCACGAACAAATCGAAGCTTACACATGCATCACGCGGACGTCGCGCGGAGACCGTTGTAGCGAGTGTTTTTCATGTAATATTGGAAAACGTCTTTTGATACTGAAATTTTGATTGCAAATGTAGAACAACGACCGCACTTATGGGACGCAATCCACGAAAAATACAAAAAAAAATTTCTAGCGTGTGTACTTTATTTTTTTGTAAATATAATAGGCTGGACAAGCTTTTAATTGCAGTGAATGCACCATGACTTACTTGCCTCCGTTCAAATTGTCTGCAAGATCTCCCGTGCTCCGCGCTAGCAACCGCTCAAATGTGAAAACAACAGGCGCGGAGGCGGATGACACACGCGGAGCGCGGAGCCGTCCGCGTGCATGTGTAACGGCACTTAGGCACCACGCGCACTGAATCGACTCGGATCGGTCGGATCGGCACGGCACGATCGGCATGTTTTGGTATACATGAAATTAAATGAGAGCCCACGCACTGGATCGGATCGGTCGGTTCAGACCGGTCGGATCGTCTCGGCATCGGCAGAGAAAGATCGAAGAGGCAAAAACTGCCGAAAGGTCCGACGGCTTTCCGCATTTCGGTCCACATCTGCAATTGTAAAGTAATCTGCAAATGTAAATATGCATCCAAAAAATAGCCGTGCCGCCTCCACCACCATAAGGTGATCAACATAAACACTCTGTATTAAGAAAAAACCACCACGATACAATTAAACTGTTATTAATTATCCGATTTTAATCATTCAACAACCACATAAGACATCTATAAGAGCATATTTTTTATTTTATTTTTATATATTATATATTAAATAAATTGTTGTTAAAAACGAACTGTACTAAATGAGCTGATGAAATCACCGAAGGTGCCGACTGCCGACAGTGCCGATTGTGCCGATTCAATGCGCGGTATACGCTGCCGTGCCGATCGTACCGTGCCGATCCGACCGGTCCGAGTCGATTCAGTGCGTGTGGTGCCTTACTCTGTCAAACATCTGACACCGAGGAAAGCCTCGCTGAATTGGAAAACCCATTACTAAATCCTGTGGCAGAAGAGGAAACCGCAAAAATTCAAGGCCGTCGCATCGTGGACATCAACCACATATTTGACAGCTTGAGGGCTATAAAGCACGATGGATTTGGGTGCAGCTTTTTTGATGTGGACATTGTAAAAGAAGACCGAATGGAGCTGCGATCAACATTTACGACAAAGTGCAAAATGTGCAATATTGAAGCGTGTTATTCTACAGAAGAAAATTATTATTTTTTCTTTCCGGAGTTAGTAAAACACGTTTTGTAAATCAACCGACTCCTGGACGGAAGAGGCCAAAAGCCTATAAACGTCCAGAATTCGCGGGACAATATAACAACGCAGAAATGCAATGAAATGTAAATATCTTAAGAATCTGAATAAACGTTTTTTGATTTGACTTTTCAACATATTCTGGAATATTCATTTATTATTCCTCAGACTTATTCAGAATGACTTATTCGAGCGCTCTTCTGCCATTGAAGTTTATTGGCAATCTCTATAATTTAAGTAGAGATTTTCACAATATACTTTGTTTATTATTGATACAATTTGGCATTTTTTTTACAAAAAGCTACGTTGATATCATAGAGTTGTGTCATCAAAATAGTACAAAAATACAAACGGTCTGTTCCGAGTAAAATTTGTTAGTAACAGATCGAAAATTAGGGTGTCAGGTATAGCAAGGGACCTGCCCCTGAAGTGCCGGTACATCATTTTATTGCTTTTATTGGGCGTTATTAAGCTGTCAAAAGCTGTATCCCTGGTTGTATAAGGTAGTATTTAAGGAGCCGAGCACGAAATTTTTCCTGACTGAATGGCAGCAGCCTTAAGGGGATTGTCTATCACGTGACTTCGTCAGCTCTCGGTACCCTCCACACTTCACCGCCTAAAAGCTGTCGGCGCTTATTACCCAATAATACCCAGACGATCTATGTCTGTCTTTCTTTTCCCTACCGAAATGTAAGAGATAGGCCAGAGTATATGTAGAATAGTAGTTTCACTCGCTGTCGGCACTTTTGATCTGAGGTAAAACCATTTCGCCATGTTGGCTGGTGAGAAACCAGGGTCGGACTAAACAAAATATCAAATTGCATTAGAACAAAAGTTACAATGCGCCCAAAATGATCTTACTAATTAATGTGCAGACATATTTTCAATTAATTATAGTTGTGCAGTATTTAGCGAGCACATAAGTGGGTTATTATTCTGAATTCTCATCGTAGTCGAAATTTGTGCTGAACTGTACTTGAGTCCAACTCTGATATCTGCAGCTCCGAATGTACAGAATCACCAGACTTCATGTCATTTGAATGCGCAGAACGATCTGACCGTTTTGCTTCTTATCAGCGGAGTGAAACTACTATTCTACATATACTCTGGATAGGCTTCCAAGCGCTCGTTCCACATCTTTCATACGCACATGAAACGAATTCTGGACCGGCAACGTTGTATTACTTGACTCACTCTCACAGCACAGATCTCAGCGATCGGACCGATCCGTGAAGCGATGTCACTGCTGTTAGGCCGCACATGTTTGGGGAGCCATAAAAGAATCGTTTAGGCTGGTGTTACAATATGCTGGTGTCACACTATCAAATTTCCTGTAATTTCAATAATTTATAAGCTCGTATCTCGAATTTTTTTTAAAGTTCTTATATGAAAAATAGTTTGCGACCTCCTTTTTGGATTACACTTTTTTTTTTCTGGTAAAGAAACTAGAATAATAGGTCTGTTAGACCTTTGAAATTTTAGTTATTCTGGACCGAATTTTGCCCATTTCCTCAACAATTCGCTGTAATACATCGCGAGGTGCAAATTTGTTCTAGTACGAGTCATTTTTCGTGTTGTACAATAGTCCTATCTGTATAAATCAACTAATGTCGTCAAATCGATGCCACTCCAAATTTTCATTCCCATTTCACCCTGACGTGAAAATTATAAAGACCTAAATATCAAGAACGGATTGTTTTGAACTGGCGCTCACTTATCAGCCAATGAAAGTACCGACCGCTTCCAATAGTTTGAGAGAAATAGACGCCCTCCTATTCGTGTCAAGCGTTTGACCGTTTTGTGTCCAACGAGTTTGATACTTTTGCGAGCAGAATTTGATGGTGTGACAGGGTTTTTACCGTACGCGGAAAATAGGGTAGTAATGACGTCATCAACTAACTTTGCTACAATTAGTTTGTTTGAGAGAAATTTGACGAGAATTTGATAATGTGACACCAGCCTAAACCGGAAAACGGGAACACTTTGTCTATACAGAGCTACGGAGTCGCGCGAGATGGTTAATTTTCTGAAATTTGTATTCGCGTTTTTTAAAATTTGATACAAATATAATATGATTAAAAATAAGAATGGATTTAAAATAGTTTATTTTTTGACGTCAGAATAATAATATGGATTTACCATGGATAGGGGGATGTAGCGAGCACCCCGAGGTGATCCGATAAGTGATCCCAGCGAATAATCTAGATTCCTAGAAACGCCGGGGGTAAAGTACGAATTCTTGAAACTGCGTACTGACGCCATCAAAAAATTCGTCTCCAAACGGACACGTAATAAGAGTAACACTTTTATTACGAACTGACGACATCAATAAATTCATATTTGTATTATTTACTCTAAAATTGTTATTCGTCACGAATTCTTATCGTTATTCACAGCGTTCTAAAAATGGAATATTGTAGTGTTTATAATACGGGCGAATATACATATATGTCGTAGTTTCTTAGTGAAATACGTCATTTCATGAAAAGTCTAGGCAATACATGAACTGCCGGCATATTATGTATATTCTTTATTTTACACAATCTCCCTAGTCTCTTCGTGAAATGCCGCTCCTGTCTCGGCATATTATGTTTCACTAACCTGTACAGAATCTGCCGCGATTTAAAAGGTGACTGTTCATGAAATAACTGATCGGTATTCAATATTATGGCATGGCAGATTGTGTAAAATAAGATCTAGATGGGATTAGATGCTAAAAGAACTTTGTTTTAAAGAATTTTATTTCAAATTTATTAACCGTGACCTGGTGAATATGTCTAAGTATTTATTTATCAGACAAGCCTTTTATTTGGACAGGGGTAATGTGCATGTCGACCATCAAAAATGCAATGCAAGACCAATAAATGCCAGTGCTTTGAGGCAAAGTTGCAATGCAATTCGAAACGTCACAAAAGCGGCCCGTGTTATTAGTAAATTTTTATTTTTCAATTTTGTTAATTGGAACATTTGGAACTAGGGAGATTGTGTAAAATAAAGAATATACATAATATGCCGGCAGTTCATGTATTGCCTAGACTTTTCATGAAATGACGTGTTTCACTAAGAGACTATGAAACGTTAGACCAGGAATTTATCAATTTGTTAAATTGATGCGTGAGGACATGCTAACAGCTCACAGAAATGTATTATTCTTATTCTAGGTGAGAGATAGGTGAAATCTTGGCGGCTATAGAGATAGAACTTCATCGGTGATCGCTAAAAACGATTCAATTTGCAAATTAAGCTAAGCTAATCCGCTATCGCAAAAGCGCTTTAAAATCACTGCTATTAAAAAATAGCAACCGTGAAATAGCAGACGCTTGATTGAAAAATAGCGGTTTAACTCAACCCTAGTAGATCCAGGAACAGTAAAGTCGAGTAACTCATGTGCTGCGCTCGCCATCGACTCCGTACCTCAGTTGCAGAGTTGCCGGATGTTATCGAGTAATGCTCCTTTTGCCACAATTTTGCCGTGGCGCCACTTTACAAGCGCTTTATCGAAAGTTTACTAGTTTGCAAATTACAAGGTTTTAAATAATAATACTTAAGAAATTTTTGATCGGTTATGTTTAAAAATACATTCTTCATCATGGTAACCCCATAATTTGAAAATAATTCTTTTAGTTTAGAAAAAAAATCACTTTTTTTTAAATAAAGGAAGTTTCAAAGGGTTACCATGATTCTAGATTATTTTTGAAAGCTATCTGTGAAAACCGCACAAAAATCGAGTGAGAAATAAAGGAGAAATTTGCAAAATGCCGAAATCTCCACTAGACAATCCTCTTAACTGCAGTTGATCTATGGGATCTGTCTGTTTCGTGCTTTTGAGGCCAATCCGAAAGATTGGCCTTTCCTTTCTTCCTTACAAATGTTTAGTGTACGATTGAGGTGGACATCAAGTGGTAATGTAATTCTATTGCCTTTGGACTTTAATCTTGTCTTAAAATTATAATGTTTTAACAAAAAAAAAAACAAAGAGATATTTTGTGAGCGCTCACTTTCAAATAATAAACAAAGTTTTTATTGGAAAAGTGTACTTACTTTTCGTGCTGATGTACAACACAAGGAAACTGAGCAAGATTTGAGCTTGACTGCCAATCCTGTGGCCGGAGTTGTAGACAAAGTTTCGATATTTTCTTGTTGGCTGCTAATGGAATCTGCATGAGCGAATGGACCATTTGCTACCCCTTCGTCGGTTACTAAAACACTTGGCGCACGATTCCGACCACGTGGATTGAATATTGTAGGGATGTCTGCGTCCCGTGTCATGGTCCGTTGTTTTCGGTAGACATCTCAGTGGTCATAATCTGCAAGTCTAAGGAAAAGTCTTGCATTAATGCCGACTACAGGCATCTGTTTACTTAATCTGTAACCCCCTTTTCAAGGGGCTATAAAATTTGTGAACAGTCTTGCATTATAATGCCGATGTTTACTTAATCTACATAGAAACAGAATTTTCAGGCGGTCTAAAATTTGATTTATTTTTTACAGTGTAAACCTTTGGGCATTTGGCCAAAAATCAAAATGAATTTATGACCAACTCCATTTTTTTGTAGGCACGTTATTTAGAAATACCAGTGGCGGCTTGTGAGACTTGAGACAGGGGAGATCTGGGCCACGTTGCACCCTAAGCAGGTTGTGATTATGCAAGGGTTTCTTCAGCACCCAGAATATTCGCTTGTAAGTACTTATCTTGTAGAGTCTCCAGTGAGACTAGTGAAGCCTGAGACCAGTGAAGCTCGGGTCTCGTCTAAGGACAATGAGAGTAGTATATACCTATAGTTTGAAAAGTACCCCACAATCTTGGTAGGTGTATTCAACAAAATGTAGAAAGAGGCGTTAAAAATGGAGTACTGAAACGTTGGGAATTCCTCTCCTGAGACCAGGCGCCTTTATGGAGGCAAACAAAGTGACAACTAATCTGTTTTCTTCAGTGTATTATGGATGCAAAAGGAGTAGAGAACATCAAGATTTGACGCTAGCTCACAAGACCAAATGGACAAATTCATGCAAGATGGCAGAGCAATGTCTTGCATCCAGGCGCAGAACATTAAGAATAAATGGTTTTGGTTCTAGCTGCCAAGTTGTATAAGGCAGGTTGAGTGGGGCAGAATAAAGAACGATTTTGAAAAGGATATAATAACAGACAATCCATTTCTCCAAGTAACTTTTTAATCATTTTTTACCACGGTAAACTACAAAAAAACATTAAAGAAACTAATTCATTAATACTACAAGGACACTGTGAACCATTTATGAATAAGTGACGAAGCTCACTTCCATTTTCTCGGTTACGTAAATAAGCAGAACTTTATAGACCGGGTGATAGTGACAGATTTTGGGCTGCGATTTTACCCACTATACCTTTCAGGGGGCATAAAGGCTCGTTGACACATGCAAGTGACTTCCGCAACTTTTGATACTGTGTACAGCCATGGGCTCTCAAAGCCACCAGTGTAATGCAAATACCGATTCAATGACAATGTCTCATAGAGTCGGTATTTGCATGACATAACTGGTATTTTCGGTTGACCAAGGGTGTACATGACGGTGCAAGTGAACTTGCTGCAAAAAATTGATCTCTCTTGTCTATGTGTCTGAGGGCAAACGCTTGCGACACGTCTGAACTTGCAAGTGTATAGTGTACAGGGGCTCAATTTTTAGTAGTTCGCATGTCATTTTCGAATTCGCATTCTTCCTATAGTGACAGGTAACCAAATTTTGGTAGTTCGCTTTCATGAGAGTTCGCTTTCCATGGTTCGCATTGATGCGAGTGGGGTTATGAAAGTGAATCTTATACAAGCCAATGGTTACTCAACCAAAGAGATAAAAAGAGCAATTCGCCCAAATAGGTCTATAAGAACAACAAACAATAATACAAATCTACCAGCAGGAACAGTATTCTTACCATATGTAAAAAATGTAACAGACCGCCTTGGCAAAATTCTAACACGGAATAATATAAAAACAATTTACAAACCTATAACAAAAATTAGAGAATTGCTAGGTTCAGCAAAAGACAAGAGAGAGCCATTGTCGTCAGCAGGAGTCTATAGAATACCATTGTTCGGTCCCAGTGAACTGGTACCGGATTGTCTGGTCCCTTTCATAAAGTTTATTACTGATAAGCAATTAGGGTAGGTTACATCGAGAGAAAGTCTGTGTAAATAGTCAATTTGCTTTGTGAATTTAAGACGAGCTTCCTGTCCGTCTAATTTGAAGGTGCCGACAAACAACACCGCGTCGCACTAAGGCTGGGGATTTCCAGTGGGTGGTGTGGTTTTACCCCCGGTTGTTGTCAGGTGACCATTATTGGACGGAAGGGGGTTCGGGCTTAAAAGGCCTTGACATGGCCCATTTTATTGAGTTTTGATGGTTGATTGAGTTTGATGGTTGATAGAGTTTTGATTGTTGATTGAGTTTGGAAGAGAGAGTTTGAGAAGTGTTAAAAAGTTCTTCTTGTAAGTCGATCAGTGAAGTGGTCCTGGTCACTTACAATCGTGTTCGTGCCAATAGAGTTTTACTGCGAGTTGAATCAGTTGAAGTGTTCCTGATCACTCGCAATTGTGTGTAAATAAATTGTTAAGTTTTAAACGTCTTTTGACCATCAACTCCGTGTTGCTGGTGCACTACCACCAGCTGGTCCTTCGAGTGTGTTTTTGTTCTTCTTCACCATTAACGTCAGTCACACGAGATTCTGCCGTGTTGACTGTACAACCATGTTCTTGTGGTTCAGTGTATATTGGTACAACTAAACGAAGTATTAAAACACGTTTAACTGAACACAAGAGGAACTGTCGTTTAGGTGAGTTTGATAAATCTGCCGTAGCTGAACATGGATTGTCTAATGGAAATCATAATATAAAATTTGATGAGACAAAACTTCTGCCGTCCACTTCACAGTACTACCCACGTCTACACCGTGAAGCAATTGAAATTTATAAACACCAAGATAATTTCAATAGAATGGGTGAATGGTTAAAGATGGATAAAATTTGGCAACGAGAAGGGTAATGTCATTTGTTCCAGCAAATCAAGCAAACGATGAAAATGACAACAAAAATTATACAACGCCTATGCAGAATGTAAATGTGACAGTCGCGAATGTGACAGCGAAGAGAACACTTCGAGTTCTTCCACATCGCAACTACCACTGATGAAGTCCGCCGCAGTTGTGGATGAAACGTCTGGAGGTTCATTGGGGTCACTTGCTGAATTAGCTCCTAGGAGCGTTCACTACACCCCCCCCTAATGGAACTTCAAATGGAACACGGTCCCAAATCCCGAAGAACATCGTTATAATTAATAACACCGACCGTGAAAGCCTACATTCTTTTATAAAAATCAAAACTTTGATACGCAATACGCCTGTTAAATGGATTGTACTTTTTGTCGAAGACCGCATCTTAAAATGGGACATGCTGTATAAATCTACTGTACAGTGCATACCTACTAACTGTAAGGCTACTTCTGGCCCAGGCTGTATATAGAGTGTTTCACGACGAGGGCCTATTCGACAGATAACGAGAACGGAGAAATCGAGAGAACTGAACCTTTACATACTTATATAGACTTATAACGTCTACCTGCTGAAGATATTTTCATCTTTTCCGGTTATACCGGAAGTTGGTATCAACTTTGTTATTTTAAATACAACATATCTATTTTTAATGCATTTTCGATTTTCTGCATTAAATTCTGTGTCATATGATATCAACGTTATTGGACCTTCTTGCATTGTTTTAGAGAAAAATTAATTTTTGTAATTAATGTGAAAATCCAGTGCAATAAAAAAATATATGCGGTTTTCGACAAAAAGTGCAATCTATTTTAGAGAACACTGAAAATGTCCGCTTAAATACAGAATAGCGCATTAAAGTTATATTTTTTAAATAAAACACCCAGTATATTACGCTATTTTCGGGTTACTTATCAAAAAGTAACTCAAAAACCGTCCATTTTAAGTATAGGAACATGGTAATCATCAGATCGAGAATACATTTCTCTATCGAAAGGTGTAATAAAAACATATAATTGCAATTTGAAAAAACTTTTTAAATTTATTAAATTGCAGTTGAGTTTTCTTCTCCTCTAGGAATATTCTTGAATATGTTTAGGGTTTATTAATAATTAATGTTTTTATTGCACTGGATTTTCGCTTTTTACAAAAAATATTTTTTTTCCTAAAACAATACAAGGTGAAAAACGTTGATACCATATGACACAGACTTTAATGCAGAATCTGAAAATACATTAATTAACATTAAAATTACAAAGTTGATACCAACTTCCTGTATAACCGGAAGTGGTACAATAATGAAAATGTTTTCAGCAGGTAGATCTTATAAGTTTATGCAAGTATGCAAAATATCAGTTCTCTCGGTTTTTCCGTTCTCTTTATCTGTCTAATAGGCCCTCGTCGTGAAACACCTGTATATATCAGTGGCGGCTCGTGAGGTCTGAGGCAAGTGAGGCCCGTCCTCGTTACAACCTGAGAGTGTAGTATTAATGCAAAGGTTTCCTCATCATCTAGATAGTTCGCATGGGAGTGTCTACAAAATAAGTACTGTTAGTGCCGTTACACATTCACACGAACGCTCCGCGCTACGCGCGCGGACAAAGTTTCCTTATCGTAATTCAGTGCTTTCACATTTGTGCGGATGGTCCGCAGGGCGGAGGAGCGACCGCGTAGCCCCTCCGCGGCGCGGACCATCCGCGTCACTAAATTACTCACGAACAAATCGAAGCTTACACACGCATCAAGCGGACGTCGCGTGGAGACCGTTGTAGCGAGTGTTTTTCATGTTATATTGGAAAACGTCTTTTGATACTGTGGCGTGCACAAGATTTTACAAATGGCGGAAGGTATCCTCGCCGCTGGTGAAAATAAACAAAGATAGAGTGTTGAATGCTGTATATTTTAAATTAGAACTTTGTATGTACAATGGCTGCTTCGTTCGGCGTGGTCCCGATGATCTGGGGCCAAATCCTCCCGTGAATCGGTGGCGAAATGCTACGAGCACAACCATGTGATGGGGACACAAAGGAAAATGGCGCACTTACTCCTGACGGACGTCGGCGAAACAGTGGTTTGCGACGGTCGTTGGTCGCCAGAAACTTTGTACAAAAGAAAATCTTTCTCGCGGTACCACGGGACCGCGACGATAACACCGAATAAGCTCTGCGAATAATTTGCGTTGTTGGCGACCAAACCGTTCCCATGAACGGTCGACGGCGAAAGAGGTCCAGGGTGGTTCATCCGGCTCCCTCTTTGATAGCGGTTATCGGGGCGCATGACCGACTTTTGCACGTCGGTATCAAGTGAGCCATCTAGGGGGTGGAGGGTGAGGCTAGGCTAGAGGGAAGTCGGACCGGGACAAATCAGATACTGAAATTTTGATTGCAAATGTAGAACAACGACCGCACTCCACGAAAAATACAAAAAACTTTTTCTAGCGTCTGTACTTAATTTTTTTGTAAATATAATAGGCTGGGACACCTTTTAATTGCACTGAATGCATCATGACTTAGTTGCGTCCGTTCAAAATGTCTGCAGGATCTTCCGTGCTCCGCGCTAGCAAACGCGCAAATGTGAAAACAACAGGCGCGGACAAGGTTGGCGCGCGCGTAGCGCGGAGCGTCCGCGTGAATGTGTAACGGCACTAACGCTCACGGTCGGACGTACATTATTAAATTAAATTATTGTATCGGTTGGCAATCTTAATAAAATGTATTTTGTTGGAACGAGTGGCTTAATAGTACTTAATAACGCTGTGGTGTATCGGGAATGTAAATTCATTACAAGTACGAATAATATTTCGCTGACTGTGCCCAAATTACGTGGCACTATCGATAGGAAATATCCGTTTTAGTATTCATTCAAGATGCAGCTGAGAGCAGACTATATCATTATGTGTTTACAGACAGCCTATATTTAGGTCAAATTTCTTTAATTTTTTCTACATTCTAGTATGTTATTAATTAGGCTCAGCAGTTTAGTTGCCAATTAGTTGCTCAAGTAACCAATAAACTGAACACCAAAGAGTAAAGAAAAGGACGGTGTGGTATTTTCGTGAACGGACCGTGCATGAATAATTGCTTAGGCATCCTTCGTTTTTGAAAAGCGACATAAAAGAAAAAGTTAAAATAGGCAACTGTAACCCTTGCTTAATAATAATTGGGATATTGTTGGATGTTTGTTACTATAGTAACATTATGAATTAATTTCATAAATAACTATTATAAGGTCATTGTTGGAAAAAATTTACTTATAAGCTTAAAGGTAAACACTTTTTCATTAGTTAACAAACAAGTATCGGATCGCCTTCGCATATTGCCTAGAATTCTTTGCAACATTTCATTCGTTTTGTTACATTTTTTGACAATTGAAAATTATTACATTTTTGTTATGGTAACGTTTTGAAACTTTCCACCTTTAAAAACCATTTTTTCCTTGTATAATTAGTTAAATTTAGTATTGTTATAGTCTCGGTTGTTTGCAAGAAAATATAAATAAATAAGATGGATTTCGACTAAATAGACCTTTTGCTACCGGGTGACTATAAATGATTGACATTTTTTGTGTTAGGTTGGCAATATCTTTTAAACGTCAAATTTAAAAATTTCCCATATCAGAATGGTTTTCAAAATGGTTTTTACAACTGGAAAGTCTTTTCGATCATTCGCTGCAACCATTTTCTCCGTTATTTGTCACTTTTTGTTCGCCATTATTCAGTAAGTTACACTTTTTGACAACAATATTCTAACCTGAAAAGTTAATAGACATAAATCACGATGACAGTTAATCTGGTACCAATTCCTCACCGTTGCCGATCGCCTAAATTTAAGTCAATCATTTATAGTCACCTGGTATTATAATAAAATATTTTTGAATTAATTCTGTAGCAGATAGGTCAGTTTTTAAAGTGTTAAATAACTAGGTTTGAAGAGGTCTTAAGCTTAACTCTGAATCCAAAATGAAAATTTTCTTTCGGTTTACTGTTTCCTGAATACAGAGTAACCTACAATTTGTTTACTGTCTGCGATTTATGACGTACCCGATATATTTCTTCCGACTCTACAGGTGATTTTTTTAAGGCGCCTATTAGAAAATTATTAACTTACAAACATCACAGCAAGATGAAATTTGATACCCGGCCATAGTTGAATACTTCGGATTTAAGTAAGATATTTTCAAGATGGCGGCATATCCGGGAACACAGGAAATTGGTGCCATCTTTGATTTTTTAAATAGAACTACCCTATTTTGAATCCACATTTCCAATTTACACTATTTATATTATTCTGTTTATATTATATTTACTAAATAGTGAGGTCAGCCCCCTTAATTATCCACACGTATCGGCCATAGTTTTTGACTTATGTAACTTTTTAAGCAGAAATGACCACTTGTAGGGGTCTACTAAAAATGTATATCTTCCGAACAGTTGAAGATAAAGGCATCAAATTTATTTTGTTTTGTTCTTCAAGGTCGCCTGCATGTGCTGATTACCTACTGGCATTTGATTTTTTTAATGATCAACCAAGGGCGTGTTTGTTTAGATCAGTTCAGTAAATGTTTATAAATACGTACTAAACCAGAATTTACATTTTATTTTAGCAGGTATGAATTTCATACCATTCAAGTATTTTCATAAATTGAAATTACGTGAATGAAAAGCATCTCTTTACTTACCTGCGTCCTCCACCCACAGAGTCGTACAGAAAAGTAGTAAACGTGGTAGCCGCATGGCTGGTGATTTTCAGAAAAGCCGGGGTCATAATTTTGTAATTTTATTAATTGGGTTTTAGTAGATATTAGATAATAATGACAAATCCATGAATTAATAAATGTACTCATTCTTCATTAAAAACAATGATTTCCTATTAGCACAGGTTATCTGCACTAAATTTGTCATAAATTACTAATTGTAATCAACACCCCGAAATTAGTTAAATTCAATTCATACTTATCAAAGTGAATTTTTTTTTGGTTTGAACTTGACCCTATATTAAAAAACATTGTTGTGAAAGACAACAGCTACAGCCCGACCACAGAAAAAATAAGAACACCGATAGAAAACCACAAAATACCGATAGCTTATCAACAAGCACACGACGTGAGTTTGATACATTAAACCGCTTTTCTGCACGCGTTTTTTGTCGTCTACCGCCCGAAGGAAAAAATTGCAACGCATTGTTCTATATGCGAGCTTTTATGTATCGCGACGGTCTGCCGCTCAATTTTGTTACATCTAAAAACGCCGCGAATTTTGCCGCCGGGTGCCACGCCACTGCCATTACTCTCAAAAATAAACGATATCGGATCTTTAATTTTCAATATTGATACTTTGTCAGCGACATCGTTACCACAATAACTGAACTAAAATCTTACCAATTTTTACTGGTTTCTATTTGACCGCTTTCATCTAGGGGCAGATGAAGAGCCATCCAAGATTATTGCTTAAAAAATGTTAATCTTGAAAACGACAAGTCATACAGAAATAATTTTGGTCTCATTTGCAAGATCATGTTACTGCGGTTATAATAAGAAATTATGTAGAAAAAATTAGTTAAATTAAACTGTACAAGTTTCTACCTTTTTTTAACTTGGGAATATCTTTTGATTGGTTGCTTAATCAGCTTCAAAAGTTACTATTAACTAGAATTGGGTTTCCAAATTAGATTACAATTCATCATTTTCAGATCCGTGGCGTAGTTTTTGAAATTAACATTTTTTAAAGTGCCTATGTTTTGACGGGCCAGCGGTTGAGTGGGAACGGCGCAACTGTGAGACGCCGTTTTTGTAAGTCTGTCGTACATGGTTTCTGTGAAAATTCAAGTTATTTGCGAAAATTGTATCCTGTTGCGTAATTCTCAAGTGTAACAAATCAACAACAATTGTTGAATTGCAAAAAGGTTTGATAATTTTATAAAATCTATATGTAATCTCTAAAATTATTTTAATTAAATTTTCAAAGACAACAAATGATAATAGCAATAATACATATAATATATATAATAACAAAGGAAAAGTTTAAAAGATATTCCAACCAAATAACAGTCCTCTCCTCCTAAAAAAGTGAATTCTGATTATTCAATTTCAAAATAATAAGTAGTAATCTGCTTTAAAGATTTACGATATCTGCACCATTTTTATTCAGAACCTGAATAATACGACGTTCGACAGTGGCAGTTGCATTTTGAATTTCATTTCCATGTCGCCCAATAATTATTTCTGTTATTTTTGACTGCAAGTTCTTCATATCCGTTGGCTGAGTTTCAAAACGCGATCTTTAACACGCCCCCATAAATAAAAATCCAACGGTGTAGGTCCGGTGACTAATAATCATTTAATGAATTATCGTTCATTTTTGTATTATAGAAATCGCTACTGTGGATGCTGACAAGATATTTGACAACTAAAAAGTTATTTATTTCTTTTGTTTCATAAGTATCTACAACTTTTCAAAAAACATTTTACAAAACCTTAATAAAAATAGCCCTAAAATTAAATTTTCTAACGATTTTATCCTTGCCAAATGTACTCCTTGGTAGTAGGCCACGGAAGCAAACTCGATTTGTCAGTAGGTAATCAGCGCAGTCAGGCGACCTTGAAGAACAAAACAAAATAAATTTGTTGCCTTTATTTTCAACTGTTTGGAAGATACACATTTTTAGTAGACCCCTATAAGTTGTAATTTCTGCTTAAAAAATGACATCAGTCAAAAACATGACCGATAAAAAAGGATAATTGAGGGGGCTGAACTTACGATTTAGTGTAAATATATTGGCAATGTGGATTCAAAATGGCGTAGCTCTATTTAAAAAATCAAAGGTGGCCCCAATTTCCCGTGTTTCCGGATGTGCCGCCATCTTGAAAATATTTTACTTAGATCCGAAATAGTCTACTATGGCCGGGTATCACATTTCATCTTGCTGTAATGTTTGTAAGTTAAATATTTTCTAATAGGCGCTTTAAAAAAGTTAACGATGGGCAGAATCGAGTACCCTTTTAAGAATTCTTATCCGAGTACCGGATACTGAGTATCGGTATCGATACGATACATCACCCGAGGATCGGTTCTGCTCTGTTCTGGCATGCATCTCGCATACAAATATGATTGTTTTTTTGAATGCTTGTATATAATTTTCTATTTATTTCTGTACATGTATGGTTTTATTTATACTTTATGGTCGTATTATATTATTTTTGTCTATTTAGACAATAATTTTAATGTTATGAAAGTATGTAGGCTTTCACGGTCGGTGTTATTAATTATAACGTTCTTCTTTGGGATTTTGGACCGTGTTCCATTTGAAGTTCCATTAGGGGGGGTGTAGTGAACGCTCCGAGGAGCTAATTCAACAAGTGACCCCAATGAATCTCCAGACGTTTCATCCACAACTGCGGCGGATTTCATCAGTGGTTTAAGTTGCGATGTGGAAGAGCTCGAAGTGTTCTCTTCGCTGTCACATTCGCGACTGTCACATTTATTTTCTGCGGCGGCGTTGCATAATTTTTGTTATTATTTGCAGTGTTTGCTTGATTTTCTGGAATAAATGACATTACCCTTCTCGTTGACAGTACCGGTTGCCAAGTTTTGTCCATCTTTAACCCTTCACCCATTCTATTGAAATTATCTTGGTGTTTATAAATTTCAATAGCTTCACGGTGTAGGCGTGGGTAGTACTGTGACGTGGACGACAGAAGTTTTGTCTCATCAAATTTTATGTTATGATTCCCATTAGACAATCCATGTTCAGCTACGGCAGATTTATCAAACTCACCTAAACGACAGTTCCTCTTGTGTTCAGTTAAACGTGTTTTAATACTTCGTTTAGTTGTACCAATATACACTGAACCACAAGAACATGGTATTCTATAGACTCCTGCTGACGACAATGGCTCTCTCTTGTCTTTGGCTGAACCTAGCAATTCTCTAATTTTTGTTGTTGGTTTGTAAATTGTTTTTATATTATTCCGTGTTAGAATTTTGCCAAGGCGGTCTGTTACATTTTTTATATATGGTAAGAATACTGTTCCTTCTGGTAGATTTGTATTATTGTTTGTTTTTCTTACAGACCTATTTGGGCGAATTGCTCTTTTTATCTCTTTGGTAGAGTAACCATTGGCTTGTAGCATTAGGTCTAAATGGTTAAGTTCATCTTTCAAATGTTTAGGTTCACAAATCTTTGTAGCTCTACATACTAATGTTTTTATTACAGCTCTTTTTTGGCTGGGATGGTGGTTGGAATTCTTATTGAGATATCTATCGGTATGTGTCGGTTTCCTGTATACCTTGTGGCCTAGAGTACCATCTCTATTTCTTTTTACCAAAACATCCAGAAAAGGGATTTGTTGATGTTCTTCTTTCTCCATTGTAAACTGGATACGTGGATTTATTCCGTTGATATGTTCCATGAAACCTTTCAATGCTTCTTCACCATGGTTCCAGATAACAAACGTATCATCAACATAACGAAACCAACACTTTGGTTTTTTGAGTGCTGTTTGTAGAGCTTCTTTTTCAAATGACTCCATGAAAAAGTTTGCAACCACTGGACTTAGTGGGCTCCCCATAGCAACTCCATCCAATTGTTCATAAAAGGTGTTGTTATACTTGAAGTATGTTGTTGTAAGTACATGTTCGAACATATCAACAATATCCTTAGAGAAAAGTTGTTTTATTTTATCCAGTGCTTCTTTGACTGGGACCATTGTGTATAAAGAAACAACATCAAAACTGACTAAAAAATCCTCTGGATCTAAGTGAAATTGTTTAATTTTTTCAACAAAATGTGCCGAATCTTTGATATATGAATCCGATTGTCCGATATGAGGTTGTAATAATCTCGTTAAGTATTTGGCGATATCATATGTAGGTGAATCTATGGTACTCACAATTGGACGAAGAGGTACATTTACTTTATGTATTTTTGGAACACCATATAGACGTGGTGGTAACGCTTCTGATTTTCGAATTTTTAGTTTTACTTCATCCGGAATTGACGACATTTTAATTAATTTATTTGTGTGTTTTAAAATACGCGATGTGGGATCTCTTGAAAGTATTTTGTAAGTTGTAGGGTCAAGAAGATCATTCATTTTTTGTCGGTAATCTACAGTGTTTAATATTGTTGTGGCATTCCCCTTGTCCGCTGCTAAAATCATAATATCTTTGTTAGATTTTAGATTTCTTATTTATTATTATTCTTATTTATTTATTTATTTATTAGATTATTTCTTTCTTGCCGCCGCAGAAAATAAATGTGACAGTCGCGAATGTGACAGCGAAGAGAACACTTCGAGCTCTTCCACATCGCAACTTAAACCACTGATGAAATCCGCCGCAGTTGTGGATGAAACGTCTGGAGATTCATTGGGGTCACTTGTTGAATTAGCTCCTCGGAGCGTTCACTACACCCCCCCTAATGGAACTTCAAATGGAACACGGTCCAAAATCCCAAAGAAGAACGTTATAATTAATTTTAATGTTGTTTTGAAAAATTTAAAGATACAGATTGTCCCAGCGGGAACGCCATCGATCGATATAGGTAAAACCATACAATAGCAATTTATAAAAATTTGTGGATCTACGACTGCCGATGGGACCAAAATAATTACAAGTGTGCGTCACTTGTACTAACTTCCTTATTTTAAATGGAACATGCCTATTTTTATTACTTATTCTAATTCCTCTTATAATTTAAGTGTCACTTTATGTAAATATCCTTATATACAGGGTGACCCACAGCTCCGTAAACGCTCCATAACTTTTTTACTATTCGAGGTATCGACTTGAAATTATTGTTGGATGATGGGTGCTCTTCTGCTGCACATTTTAAAAATATTTTCATTTGTATACAGGGTGTCCAAATATTATTAAACGACCAAAGTTTTGTTTTTTTAAATGGGTCATTTTCACTTATCTATCATAATTTTTGATGTACGTCACTTCATGTTCCAAAATTCCTTGATGTAATGTTCCGTTAAAAAATTCAAATCTTCTAAACTATTAAAGAAAACATACCCATTTTTTTTCTGTGAAGTCTCTAGAGAATCTTTGAGCTGTTGCCGAGTGGCGAAGGAATATTCCAACGCTTTCTACGATTTTTTGAAAATGGTGAACAACAAATGGGGAAAACTCGTTTTTTTCAAATGGAACAACCTGTATATTTTTACAACATTCTTTAGCGTTTTTGATAAGCTTTTCTGTGATATAGGGTTTCTAGGGATCAATTATGATATTAGAAAAGTTATTGAGAAAATGTCATTTTTTTGATGAAACCACTGTTTTTACTAGGCTTGTGCCAAAATTAAATGTTACATTTGACATTTCTGTTTCATCGAAACTAAAGACTAAAGTCTAAATGAATTTTACACGCCAAGTACAGAACTTTATGGTGCTGATTTTCTAAATCTAATACATTTTTCGAACAAAATGCTTGAAATTTTGTATGGTAACTGGAATTATTTGAACAATATTTTATTCTTGGATAAAGCTACATTTTAAAGTAATGGATCTGTTAATAGGCACGATATGCACTATTATGCGATTGAAAACTCTAATTGGCTGCGAACCATCGACCACTAAAATAGGTAGTCATTGAATGCGTGGGGTGGAGTTATTGGAGGACGCGTTATCGGTCCGTTCTTTTTTGACAATGTTCTAAATGGCGAGAGATACTTAGAATTTCTTCAAACCGACTTCCCGTTACTACTAGAAGACCTAGACTTAACTACAAGAGCGATCATGTGGTTACAACATGACGGTACTCCAGTTCATTTTCACGGTATCATTCAGCAGTTTTTGAATGAAAATTACACCAACCGTTGGATATGAAAAGGAGGAAGTATTACTTGGCCACCTCGCTCCCCAAACCTGACATCCATTGATTTTTTTCTCTTGGGCAATGTTAAAGAAAAATTTTATAGGGTCCCATCAACTACAGCTGAGGATATGAAGCAGCGAATAACCGATCCATTTCACTCTATTGACAAGTTCGTCTTTTGTTCGTAGAATGAATGTTTGTGTAGAACAGAATAGCACTATATTTGAACATTTGTTATGATGCGAATAACCAATTTAATACTACGATAATTTATTTTTCTATTTATTGTTGAGCTTGTTATGATTGTTGATTCTTTTATTATTTTATTAAATATTGGCCGTTTGCCTATGGGTTATAATGGATTGTATTATTTGTACTAACTGTTGGAAGATGTAATACTTATTATCACAAAAATGACAATCTCAAACTTGATATTTAATTCTTGCACAAGACTACTAGAAAGTGGTTTCATCTAAAAAATGCTATTTTCTCGATAACTTCTCTAATATCATAATTGAACCCTACAAACCGTATATCACAGAAAAGCTGGTCAAAAACGATAAAGAATGGTGTAAAAATACATATATAGGGTGTTCCATTTGAAAAAATCGTGTTTTCCCCATTTGTATTTCATCATTTTCAAAAAATCGTAGCAAGCGTTGGAATATTCCTTCGCCACTCAGCAATAGCGCAAAGATTGACCGAAGGCTAGGAACTTCACAGAAAAAAATGGGTATGTTTTCTTCAACAGTTTAGAAGTTATGGATTTTTGAACGGAACCTTACATTAAGAAATTTTGGAAAATAAAGTGACGTACATAAAAAAATATGAGAAATAGGTGAAAATGACCCCAATTTAACGCAGAATTTAGTGTAGAAATCAAAAATGAAATCAAAATGGGGTGGTTCCATTTAAAAAAACATAACTTTGGTCTTTTAATAATATTTGGACACCCTGTATACAAACGAAACTATTTTTAAAATGTGCAACAGAAGCGCACCTATCATCCGACAATAATTTCAAGTCGATACCTCGAATAGCAAAAAAGTTATGAAGCGTTTACGGAGCTCTGGGTCACCTGTATATTTCCAACAGTTTTTGAGATATTTACATTTTTCTGCGAAAAATTACATTTTCCGTCCAACGAAAAAAAATTCATAATATTAAAATTTATAATTGCTGAAAAATGAATTTTGGCCACTTTGTAGCCATAACTTGAGGCTTCTCGGCAATCTGCATGACGTTGAAATCTTGTACCAATAATGAGCAATTTAGCATCAAATTTAAAACTTTTTAAACTTGAATAACTTTCTTAATTTAAATAGCACACCCCTAGTATTTTTAGGCCTTCTGGTTTTCCGTAAAATTCTCATTTTTTTTGTATAGCATACCTTATACCTAAACCCAATAGTTTTTGAGATATTTAGATATTTATGTTATAAGTGGTATGTAAGCGAGTGAATCACAGAGCGGAGTTGGCCGGGATTAGAAACAAAAAACTGTCGGTCATTATTAGTTGTAATTGGTGTAATTCAATCATGCAGGCATTTTTGACAACTAATAATGACTGACAGTTTTTTGTTTCTAATCCCGGCCAACTCCGCTCTGTGATTCACTCGCATACTTATTACTTATATCATACATATCTAATTATCTTAAAAACTATTAAGTTTAGGTATAGGATATGCTATACAAAAAAGAATCAGAATTTTAAGGCGAACTAGAAGGCCTGAAAATATTAGGGGTGTGCCATTTAAATTAAGAAAGTTATTAAAGTTTACAAAGTTTAAAATTTGATGCCAAATTACTCTTTATGGGTACAAGATTTCAACGTCATATGTAGATTGTCAAGAAGCCTCAAGTTATGGCTACGAATTGACCAAAATTCATTTTTCAGCAATTATCAATTTTAAAATTTTGATTTTTTTTTAGTTGGGCGGAAAATGAAATTTTTCAGAAAAATGTAAATATCTTCAAAACTGTTGCAGATTGATATAGGGATATTAACATAAAGTGACACTTAAATTATAAGAGGAATTAGAATAAGTAATAAAAATAGGCATGTTCCATTTAAAATAAGGAAGTTCGGTATAACCGGAAGTGACGCACACTTGTAATTATTTTCATTGAATTGGTCCCATCGGCAGTCGTAGATCCACAAATTTTTATAAATTTCTATTGTGTGGTTTTACCTATATCGATCGATGGCGTTCCCGCTGGGACATTCTGTATACAGGTTGGGTCATTAGTGCGGGATCGGTCCATAACTCCTGAACCATGTAAGATAGAATTTTTTTTTATACAATTTGTACACCAATTGCCAATCTGCACACCCTAAAAATATTTTAACGTATACAGTATATTTTTTTTCATATTTTTTGTCATTTGCAGAGGTACACTTAAAAATTTACTGAGAGGCCGTTTTATCAGCTAGAAGGCTGAAAATTGGCAGAAATATGAAGAAAGGACTGCTCTTTCAGCCCAATATGCAAAATATCATTTTTACTGTACAGAGTCTGCAATAATTCGTGTCGCATTATACTATTTTTAAATAAGCTTAACTTTAGCTTTTTAAATGGCATACCCTATATTTTTGTATGTTATCGAATGCGTCTGGAGTCTGGGCTACTTGTCCTCTTCCAGTTTTCTCAAGTTTTATCTTCTTATCTCTACTGTTCGGCGTCATAAATTCACTATGCATGTAAAATTTTTGTGTAAACATATTCAATTATAAATTAAGAATTATCTGATCACATCGTGCGCTGTGGACATGCACGAACATTGCATCATTCTTCAAAATGCTCTCTCTTTGCCACTCGCCCTCAGCATTTTTTTAGTCAGCTAATTTACGAAATGCAAAGGGAGAAACATATAAAATATTTATTTGTTACTGATTTCTAAAAAAAAATGTTGTTGCGTGTGTGAAAGAGAATCGATCATTCTAACCACCTAGGTATGTTTAAGCGCGTGACACGAAAGAACACAAGGCGGAGTTTGCATAGACGAGAAAAATCTCTTTAAATAAAAACTGAACGTATATTTTATATAAGACGAAACAAGGCGCCGGTGGAAACAATCCATTAGTTTCAAATACTGGTATGTCGGCACTTTTGATTGAAAACATGCATTAAGATATAAAAAAATTAAATAACAAATAAAAAATAGTTCCGAGAAAAACCGAAAATTACACTATATTATATTCAAAATTTATCCTTGGGTGAACAATAAGACTTTTAATTTTTTATAGAAAATATTAAAGAAATTGTATTAATCAGAACCAGGTCAGGTACGAGTGAAATTATAAAAAATACAGAATTTAGATATGCAAAGCAGTTTATAAATGTAAGATATTGCATGTTAGATTATAGTTTTTTCTAGTTCTTTGTAATAAACGCGGTATAATATTACTGGTTGCGCACTCGAACAATTAAATCAGTGCTTCCCAAACATTCTTGGCGCTCTCGCAAATCATGTTAAAATCTAAAGCCTAGTCCAGGCTGTATACAGTGTTTCTCAACAATATTTCAATATAGTATAGAAACAGTTCTTTGTAATAAAAGCGGTTTAATATTACTGGTTGCGCACTCGAACAATTAAATCAGTGCTTCCCAAACTTTCTTGGCGCTCTCGCAAATCATGTTAAAATCTAAAGCCTAGTCCAGGCTGTATACAGTGTTTCTCAACAATATTTCAATACAGTATAGAAACAGTTTCTATAGTGTTCAAATATGTATGCAGCTTGTATCGGGACTGTTGGGAAACATAAAAATGATGTTTCTTGTCTCACATCAGAATGGAAAAAAATACACGTTTCGACTAGTCTGAACGTGTTCAGATTAGTGTCCGACCGAACCTTCGGTTTCGGCCTAGTTTCGGCAAAAAAACTGGTTTCGGCCTAGTTTCGGTTTCGGCTGTCATCCGGCCGAAACCGAAACTGCACTCGGGTTTTGCAAAGCTCTTTTTATTTTGATACATTCGATTCAAGTATTATTTGCATCAAAAATATTTATTTAGTTGCTGTATGTGGTAGGTAGGTAGTTATTAATTTGAATTTTATTGTAGTTTGTTAACAAGAGTACCATACAAAATGACCAAAGTTTAGAAAAAATAATTTTGTTGTTAAGATGAAAGAGTTTTTTTTGTGTACCTACCTACACATATTTACTAGGTAATTCCTTTTTAGCTTTAAAAGCATTAATTTTGTTTTGAAGCTTTTATTTTATTTCATAATATTAAAAAAATGTATATTTATTTGTGGTTTTTTAAATAAGGGGGGGTAATAATATGATTTGATAAATTAATAATTTATTATAACGATCTTCTTCGGGATTTTGGACCGTGTTCCATTTGAAGTTCCATTAGGGGGGGTGTAGTGAACGCTCCGAGGAGCTAATTCAACAAGTGACCCCAATGAATCTTCAGACGTTTCATCCACAACTGCGGCGGACTTCATCAGTGGTAGTTGCGATGTGGAAGAGCTCGAAGTGTTCTCTTCGCTGTCACATTCGCGACTGTCACATTTATATTCTGCGTAGGCGTTGTATAATTTATGTTGTTATTTTCATTGTTTGCTTGATTTGCTGGAACAAATGACATTACCCTTCTCGTTGACATTACCGGTTGCCAAATTTTGTCCATCTTTAACCCTTCACCCATTCTATTGAAATTATCTTGGTGTTTATAAATTTCAATCGCTTCACGGTGTAGACGTGGGTAATATTGCGAAGTGGACGACAGAAGGTTTGTCTCATCGAATTCTATATTATGGTTTCCATCAGACAATCCATGTTCAGCTACGGCAGATTTATCAAACTCACCTAAACGACAGTTCCTCTTGTGTTCAGTTAAACGTGTTTTAATACTTCGTTTAGTTGTACCTACATATACTGAACCACAAGAACATGGTATTCTATAGACGCCCGCTGACGACAATGGCTCTCTTATCTTTTGCTGCACCTAGCAATTCCCTAATAATAATGTAATGTAATAATGTAATGACAACGAGAAGGGTAATGTCATTTGTTCCAGCAAATCAAGCAAACAATGAAAATAACAACATAAATTATACAACGCCCACGCATAATATAAATGTGACAGTCGCGAATGTGACAGCGAAGAGAACACTTCGAGCTCTTCCACATCGCAACTACCACTGATGAAGTCCGCCGCAGTTGTGGATGAAACGTCTGGAGATTCATTGGGGTCACTTGTTGAATTAGCTCCTCGGAGCGTTCACTACACCCCCCCTCTAATGGAACTTCAAATGGAACACGGTCCAAAATCCCGAAGAAGATCGTTATAATTAATAACACCGACCGTGAAAGCCTACATACTTTCATAAATTAATGATTACTTAAAATATAAGAAGCAGAATGATTAGTATGTGATTGGTTAAAAAAATAATAATAAACTGATTATGATAATTTTTACTTTGTTTTTCCCACGAAAACATGAAATTTCGGTTTCGGCCGAAACAGACTGAGGCCGAAATTCGGTTTCGGTTTCGGTCGTAAAAACTAGTTTCGGTCGGACACTATTTCAGATACGTGATACACGACACAGTAAAGAGTGTTTGTTGGGCGGTGTATACGGTTATTATAGCTGTATAATTGAATTATATCATGTAGACTCAAGAGGATGTTCTAAAATTATATAACTCATGAATTGCATTCCACATTTTGCTCATTAGCGTGATTATTAAAATCGAAATAAAAAGATCGATGCTTTACAAAATTTAGCACTAAAGTATAAAGTTACTTTCGTAGCCTAAAATCACATTTTCGCTGAGAACATGAAAGAAAATGTAGAATTCTAGAGTTATAGTTAAGTATTAATCTTATTTTAGACAACTAGAAACACTGAAATTGCATCTTTAGTGTGAACACGCAACAATGTATACAAACCGTCCAGAAACAATTCCCATATTATGTTTCGAAACTGTATGTATACTGTGTGTAGGCTTTCACGGTCGGTGTTGTCAACAACGGTGGTATTAATCGGGATTGTTGACCGTGTTCCAAGCGAAGTCCCATAAGGGGGGATGTAGTGAGCGCCCCGGGAGGCTAACTCAGCAAGTGACCCCAATGAAACTCGGCCAAACGTTTCGTCCACAGCTACGGTGGACATCTGTGGACGAAACGTTTGGCCGAGTTTCATTGGGGTCACTTGCTGAGTTAGCCTCCCGGGGCGCTCACTACATCCCCCTTATGGGACTTCGCTTCGAACACGGTCAACAATCCCGATTAATACCACCGTTGTTGTATGTATACTGTTTTAATACATTCAGAAACATTGTATATAATCTGGACTAGGCTTTGAAAGAACTGAATAATAAATTATGTATCAAATTAAAGTAAGGAAGTTGGCGACGCACATTTTGGAAACCTCTGTATTACAAAAGCAAAACTCTTGGCTCGCTATTCACAACTTCTCTCAAGAACTAGTAATTGCTATAAGAATTATGATAACGAGTGCACAAACAGAAATAATAATTTGTCAATTTCAAAAGTCTGCAGAATAAAAAGTTGAACAAAAGCAAAAGAGTTAATTATTTCCAAAGAAACGGTATTTTGTATGTTCTATACTCTATATTAACAAGCGTACAAATAAAAACGGAAGTTCAGGAGGCCCCGGAATTTAGCGTTTATTTGATTTATTTACAGTTTAACTGTTGAAAGTTGTCACTGAAAAATTAGCTTAAACGACGTCTAAACCGTATCCTGGAGGTGGAAGTTGTGGTAAGGTGGAGTGGAGGTAATATTGAAGAAGACATTAAATGCATCTTATTTATTGTGTCCGAGATGGTTGTTAACAAAGAACTTAATTTCAAACTTCTGCGAGTAAAGGTAGAAATTTTCATGGCCTCGTTTTATTTTTGTCCGCACGTTATATCCTACACAAGTAATAATTATTTAGTAAAAAAATTACCTCAGGATATTTCAGGTGGTTAAGGGTGCCAAAATTTAAGTCAAATAGATAATATTAATCAACATGGATAATATATCCTCAAGAAATTTGTGCGTTTCAGAATTTACACAAATACCAAAAAGTTCTGTAATCTTGTGGTAGCCTCAAAAATGAAGCCGAGACCAAATAATAATTAACTGGACGGACTTGAAACACGATTCACCAACAGCTCAATTATAAATTGAGTGAGAGTCAATCCAATAATTCTACAAATAATGTATCTTTCGTTCGACGGTTAAATAACCAAGCGGTTCGCGCCGTTTGACAAACAATTTAAGACTCACCCTTTGAGCAATTCCTGGAGGAATTGGTGTATCAAATTTCTCACTTTTTAACATGCAAGTTGTGGTTGAGCAGATATGGATTAAGCTCAAATCGACATGACGAGGTTCAACTTGATACTAAAACGTTGTGCATGAACGCCGTTTCCATCGATTACTGGAGGGGCGTCACGACGCAAAGCATCGTTTCGCACAGAACGGTCATAACATAATGCCTGAACTAATCACGTTTAAAAATTCCAACAGGACGATCATTGAAACAAATCCATCTAAGATAACACTTATGTAACAAAGGCAGGACCATGGTCCATCCGAAAAAAAAATCTTACGTACTTGGCCCTTGATCTTGCTTCTACTTATTCATTCAAATAATGTTTAGCAATGTTAATGTTAAATATGTATACTTAGTAAAAAAGTAATTTTTTATCAGCTGTTTTAAGCTGTTCTTGTCAAGAAAAATTTACTTCCTAAAAGGGATAATCTAATATTAATATGTTAAGGATTGTATCACAAATTACTTAAATTACCACTGTTATTATTACTATAAACCAAATAGGTGGGAACTCTGGTTTGTGGTTGTTGGACATTCCATGATCTTCATTAAGTCAGCATCTTTAACTTGACCTGACCCTTTTCCTGGGACATCAATTTGTCATCTTCATTAAATTGAGCTCTAAATCCCCAGCCCATTAGTATTGTTGAATACCTTACTACATCAATTTCCTACCAATTCAGGCAAACGGTGCTTACAGTCTTAAGATGGTTTACCAACAACCAGATTAACAGGCTGTCGGAGTTTTGGTTTCTTCCTCGCTCAAGATATTTTCTTGAATACAGATGTCGCAAGTCTTGAAGTAGACTCCACATTCTCTATGCCTACAACCCAATAGAAACACTCGCGTATTTTGTCAAAGTCTTGTCAGTACCAAAATGCCACTCGCTGCTTCCACTGTGCCGTTGCATAATAACATTTTGTTGAAAACTCCAGGGGAGGACAATCTTCTTACATATATACAGGTTCCGGCAGAAAGGTCGGTCGATTTTCAAATAATCATAAAATCGTGGCCACCACATGAGAGATCTGATTTTCCACACTTAATTTTCTTAAATTCTATGAAAAGACGAACCAGAATCTGCTAATTAATATATATATTTATTTAAATTAACGATATTATGATTATTTGAAAATCGTCCGACCTTTCTGCCGGAACCTGTATAAATCGCGTTATTGCCTATCGGCCTTAATATTCCTAAACACGGATAACATAATAACAAATCAACTTAATATAATGTTTCTTCCAGCACAACTCAATACCTTCTTTTTTGTGTGTTCTTTTACTCCCTCTCCCCCCTCTTTCTCTCTCTCACAACGTTTCTCAGCCATTCTAGTCCTTTTTCATCCCCATTCAGTACCTCATCTTTTCTCTTGTCTTAAACTCTCGCATTCATTCATTAGATGTTCCGTTTTATCCCACCAGTCATTCTCTTGTTTCCTCTTTATCTTCTTTCTTCCTTCTTTCCTTGGTGCTGCTTTCTCGATGTTGACCTTCAACTCTTTCATCTTTTCATGTTGTTCCGTTCTTGTTGCCTTGTACTCACTTTTCTCTACTTCTTTCCTGAAGTGTTTTATTCCCTCTTCATCCCACCTTCTCCTTCCTTATTTTCCCCTTTTCCTCTTCTCTCTTCCTCTTCTCCAATTTCTACTTATATCGGCATGTGATCTGCCGCCAGTCTCTCTCCCACTCTGAAGTTCTTTACTTCTTGCCATCATTTTTCCTCTACCCATGCGTAGTCAATGACTAATTCCCCTCTTTTATTCGCGAAAGTGTATTCTCCTTGCTCGTCACCTTTCTTTTTCCTATTTAGTAGTTCCCAGCCCATTTCTTCTGCTACTTTTATCCTTCTGTGTTCATCGTTCTTGTCTTTCGTTTTTCTCTTCTTGTCACCTCTTTTGTCCTCCTACATTCTTGCTCCTCGTTCTCCTATTCTTGTATTAAAGTCTCCCCATGTCAGTATTGTTGTTCCTCCCTCCCTTCCTCCATCCGAACTCTATACATCTAGAATTTTGATAAATTTTATCTTCCAAACGTAGCTTCAAGTTTTGTTTTGAATAACCAGGGATTGGACTTGTTTTTAATAAAATACTGTTGGAAGCTAGCTCTTAATGGAAATCTTCTGTTTGTTTCAAAAACGAAAAAAATCCTTAATTTTCCAACAGGTTTTTATCGAACACGGTTGATAATTGAAGTATCTATCTTGCAGTAACATGTTTGGTATTCGAGTTCGTAATGCATGTTTTGAAAGTTTTGTATATTGCATTAAACTTAAAATAAAAGTAGGCAACTTTTGTTACAGCCCAAAAGTCTAAAGTGCAAAATTTATTATGGCTTCAGGTAGACCGGGCCCAACGGGATGTCATTGCTCATTACTAGTTATAATAAGTTCGGATGGAGTTTTATAGCTCACCCATGTTATTTGAAAAAAAATGTTATAGATAAAAGGTAGAAAACGAATTTGAATCAACTTGCATTAGGATAATTATTTACGAATTACGTTTATATTGAATAAATTGTATAAAATTACTAATTTTTATAGTGTAGATCTTTGGCATTGCCACATCATGACTCTTGACAGGAACTGTCAACGAAATCTATATTTATTTAACAACACGGGGGCACATGGTTACGGTATGCCATGTCATCCTTCAGCAGTTTTATAACAAGAACGTGTCTACTTATCATTGGCAGCCTGTTCAGAAACGCGGACAAATTATTTATTCACATACAAGTTCATGTGGCCATAGGCCTTTGGACCCAAGCTAACGATATGCCTTTCCGATTAATTTTTATAAGAACTCCATTTTAAGCCACAGCCTGACTAAAATCGTTCCAAAACTTATATGTATTTTACAAACAAATGAAGGGTCACTTTTCCATATGAAGAATACAGGATGACTCTTTTTATTCTTAGCTTATTATCATAAGAAAATAATGACTACTGAAAGGGACACTGTTAAAATTTTGGTTGCCAACATCGCTCATTCGCACCACACTTTTTACACCCAATCTTTTCTGTCGGTTTCTCTAAATCAGTACCTTAAAATTTACTCGGTATGTAACGACCTTCACATCCTTCCAATTCTTTTCTCTTTGTCTGCGATTTCAACAATATCTTGTGAGAAATTCTCTGTACTTCACTAGTCTTCGCCTGATAAGTTATTATGTTCCAAATTGGGAGCAATACCAAGAAAATATAAAAATTTATAGAATTTAAAAAACAGTTCAAGCAGGCACATTGGAAAAGAAAAATAAATTCCTATTAAAAAAGGCGGTCATTTTAGGAGCGAATCAAAAAACACTGCAATAAAACTATATTTTGTCATGTAAACACTTATAACAGTAATTTATGATACAATGGATTTATCCGAGTCCATGGTCGTCAAAAAATCCTTGCGGTGTTTCTTCCTAAAACAGAGAACTTCAAAATAAGAAAATAACAATAAAGACCAATATGAATGTGGATAACATAGACAACACAAATATTAAAATACTGTGACATACCTAAAAATGGGTAAAACATCGTGCACTTCTGGCTCCAGTTATCCACTTTCATATTGATGTTCATTGGAACCACAACAAACAATGCAAGTCGACGTCTTTAAAAATAGGTTTCTCCCAAAAGAAAGGTTTCCATTGAAAGTGTTTAGTTCAACTACGCATATATTAAAAACTTCACCATTACAAGCGTTATTGGGTTATTCTAATTAAAATATTAGCAGCACACAGGGCACGTTTGAATCAGATGGACATCTACATAGAATTGACAATTAGTGTTTCCTGGTAAAATTAAGGGCCTCACTTCCAAGTACTCAGTTTCACATTTACGTAACTGTGAACAATCGAAGTGAAGAATACAAATGAACTATCCATGACTGCTCCAAAAAGTGTGTGTTATTTTTTTAAGTTTTAAAGATAATAAAATTGTCTTCCGGTTGTGCACTTTCTGTATGTCGCTATAGTAAACCAATATCCCTTAAGGCACCTTCCACCTGTTCGTCCTTTGAAAAGAATAATAAAAAAACTATAACACTAATACTTACTAAGAACAAAAACCACTAGCCAAGAACCAAATGCAAGCAAACATACAAGAAGCCATACATTACATACGTCGGTCAAGTCAAACTACAACAATTCGTAATTGAACGCATTTATTATTAATAACATGAATTTACATATCACCTGGAACAATATTACTAATAGCTAAAAACTATTAACTAACTAACGATGTTCTTCGGGATTTTGGACCGTGTTCCATTTGAAGTTCCATTGGAGGTTCATTGGGGTCACTTGTTGAATTAGCTCCTAGGAGCGTTCAACTACACCCCCCCTAATGGAACTTCAAATGGAACACAGTCCAAAATCCCGAAGAACATCGTTATAATTAATAACACCGACCGTGAAAGCCTACATAGTTAAAATATTGTCAGTCAACCTGCTACGTATTATGATTTTCTTATGTGAAGAGCTAGAGTTGCTCGGCAGCTCTTAAAATGTCTAGAAGTGGACCTTTGAAAAAATATAACTTTCCCTGTCACTATTAGTAACAGTCTATAATTTCAAACAAATGAAACATTTTTCACCTGCTAAATTTTGAAACACTTACACCACGTTTTGTTTTTCTTATCGGCGCCAAGGTAACAATTAATTGAAAAAATTCACTTTCATGTATTCAAAAATTTTAAATTTTTTGTACACAAGCAAAAAATGCTCTTTAGAACAAACAAATTGAAATCTGAAACCGTGAAAACAAAACTTTGAATACATTGTCCACCATTACTTTGCAGATAAAACTGGAAGCGGCTGGGCTGGAGAGAATTTGCGCCATTCCTAATTTTCGTTACTGACAATGCTAATTATATATTTTCGAACAGTGTTTTTCTTTTTCAGTCTCTTTCATAATAATAATGTTCTTAATCGGGTTTTTAAACCATGTTCAGATGAAACGTCTGGAATTTATATGGGGCCACTGGTTGAATTAACCCATCGGGGCGGGGCGCTCACTGCATCCGTCCAATATTTGGGGCTTACATACAATAGTAACAATGCAAATTTTTATGTCAGAATTAGCGCATTTAAAATTAAAAATTCACGTGCCCGAGCAATTTTTTTGTCGCTCCCTATAAAAAAGTTATCTAATTAGTTCCAACCTTTTCAGCCAGACTGTATGTATTCAAATATACTGTAGAATAATGTTTTAATACGTATTTATCAACAAATATTTAACCGATCTTGGTTCTTTATACTCTCTCTTAAGGCTGTATGACACGGTACAAAATTTAGTACTAAATGTATATCTTAAATTTACATCCTAAATTTAGCTTCGTGTCATCCGGCCGAAACTACGACCGAAACCGAAACTGCATTCAGGAGGTTTTGCAAAGCTCTTTTTATTTTGATACATTCGATTGAAAGATTATTTGCATCAAAAATATTAATTTAGTTTATGTATGTGGTAGATAGGGACTTATTAATTTGAATTTTATTGTAGTTTGTTAACAAGAGTACCATACAAAATAACCAAATTTTAGAAAAAATAATTTTGTTAAGATGAAAGTTTTTTTTTATGTACCTACCTTCACATATTTACTAGGTAATTTTTTTTTACTTTAAAAGCATTAATTTTGTTTTGTAGCTTTTATTTTATTTCATAATATTAAGAAAAAGGATATTTATTTGTGCTTTTTTAAATAAGGGGGGTAATAATATGATATGATGAATTACGATTAAAGATTACTTAAAATATCAGACGCTGAATGATTAATATGTGATTGGTTAAAAAATAATAATAAAAACTGATTATGATAAATTTTACTTTGTTTTTCCCACGAAAACATGAAATTTTGGTTTCAGTTTCGGCCGAAACTGAGACTGAAGCCGAAATTCGGTATCGGTTTCGGCCGTAAAAACTAGTTTCGGTCGGACACTACACCTGAAAGTATTCAATTCTCTACAATATGATTCTTTTATTTTTCTAAATGTTTGTCTCTAAAGTCATCAAAACACAGATAGAAAAGTTATTGTTTTGAAGAACAAACAACTTGTAATATGTAACGTTTGAAAACACAGATCAAAAATTTGTTCGGTCATATTATAAACTTAATAATTTCACGTCGATTACAAAATACCCGGTCTAAATTGATCGAATAGCAAGCACGTAATCGCGACGCACAATTTTTGAATAAATTCAATTGCTGAAATTTGTTGTCCTTCACTATCAGGTATCAGCTAGCAGGTATGTTTTCCTAGAACCCTTATTCCAACCAACCAACAACCCAGCTTGTTAGACATCACAATTAAAAAAATCATATCACATGACGCAAATACTGACGGGGCACGGTTGCTTCCAATAGTACCTTTGGAGGATAGGCAAGGCAGTTACGGGTATGCCTCTACTGCGATGCGGAGGTGGACGACGCGGAACACACCTTCCTGGTGTGTCCGAGATGGTCCAGCCACAGAGAAAAGGCCGAGGAGGAAGTCGGCAGGAAGCTGACTAAAGAAAATGTTACGACGATTATGGTCGATGACGAGGAGGGATGGACTAAAATATCCAACCTCATGGAAGTAATCATGAGGACCAAGGAGGAACACGAGAGAGAAAGAAAACGCTTAGTCGAGCAGGAGGATGCTCAATAACGAGCGGGAGGCCCGGTGGTCGTGAAGTAATGCTGTTCCGCGACTACTAAACACGGGGAAAGGGTTTAGTCGGTAGGCGCAACCTAGAGGCTGCGAATCCGGCACGAACTGGGGCATAGAGCCAGCCCCAGGGGTCTTTTGAAGGTTCCTAAACCCCTATAAAAAAAGGTATGTTTTCCTAACCCGCACCCTTATCTTATCGGAAAAGTGTATTCTTAATGTAAGAATCCCTTGACCTTCGGTTCCTAAAACGGGTGATTGGCACGTACAACATCCATTTGGTGCCGCCAGTCTGTCGTGGGAATACTTGCAGCGTCAGGAAGAATGAAGAGGCCGGGAAATTGGACAGTTGGTCTTGAGCAGCCAAACGATCGACTTGTCGAATATTTTATCCCTTTTTAATAAACTTTTAAATTGAGTCTTACAAATCAGAAGCGGGATAATACACCACATAAAAGCCCGCAAATAGTGATAATAACGAGTGAAGGTGTGGCTGTGTTTGTGTAGTTCATCCTCAAAAATGGAAGAAATATGTGATCTGGGATCTACAACTCCATTTCTGAGAGGACAAAGACGAAGCCGAGACCAACCGTCGACGTCAAGAGCAAGGTTGACGTCGAGCACGTTACGAGCGTTTTGCGAAAAGAGAAGAAACGGTTTCGTAGTTTGGAAAAATGGTTAAAAACAGATCGAAAGCCCGGTGCTGCGTGGTTTTTCCGAGAACATTGTTAAATGCGATGGTGTCGTTGATAGTAACGTACGGGACGACCAACGGCAACAAGTGCCGTATTACGGATTTGCCTAATGTGGTCGTGCTAATCAAAACGGGCAGAAACGTACTAGTGACCCAGTTGGGTGAAATTAATCACGTTTTGCAAGAAGACAAAGACTTTCATGTGGCTTTCGACGCAAACCATTCTTATGAAGATAAAGATGAGCACCGGAAGCTTATGCTTGTATTCAGCGACCGAATTTCGATGAATAAGATGGGAAATACGGACGCATCGAAAGTGAAGATGAAGCCGGTTCCTCCAGAATCCGTCGCTTGCAACCCTTATCGTATGTCGATAGCAGAGAAGTTCGTTCTACACGGTATCATCCAAGATATGAAGAAAAGAAGACAGAGGTGACTGCATGATGTGTGTGGACTACTGGCGTCAAGATGCTGTGGTCATAAAAGATAAGTACTCTCTCCTGTTTATTGATGAACAAAAAGTTAGGCGGACACTGTAAAGGCCGCAAGTACTGCTGGGCGTTCAATGTTTTCGAGTTTGTTGTGCCGGTTGATGAAATCCCAGTAGACAAGATCGCGTTCATTACTTCGAACTAAGAGTTTGAGTTTTAAGAAAGCACGTAAATAGGCCTTTTTATTTGTTGATTTATTTAACGTTTAGCGTAAATTCTTGCCGCAAGCAAAGGATTTATTTCGCCTTTTTCCAGATAATAAATCATATCGATTTGTTCTTGTAAAATCGTCAATTTAAAAGTTTATTAAAAAGGGATAAAATATTCGACAAGTCAATCGTTTGGCTGCTCAAGACCAACTGTCCAATTTCCCGGCCTCTTCATTCTTCCTGACGCTGCAAGTATTCCCACGACAGGCTGGCGGCACCAAATGGATGTTGTACGTGCCGATCACCCGTTTTGAGAACCGAAGGTCAAGGGATTCTTACATTGTTGGGAAGAGTGGCTTAATAATACTTATTGTTAAGGTTACGGAAATATCACAACTTTAAGGCGGGATTTCGGCAGACCGATGTTCGAAACACGATGGGATTTCAGGGGAGTACAATTGCAGCTCTCGGTTCCCCTTCCAAACCAGAGTCCAATATTATTGTCAGTAATAAGAGTGGTCCTCGGGTTCGGGTTTTACAATTTTATTGGACCCAATTGCAGTTGGGTCTTTCATTTCTAGAGAGGCTAATTTACTTTCACTTGGTTCTTCTTTGCCCAAAATAGACATTTGGAATCCAAGCTTTCAACAGAACGAACTATCTCAATATTATTACATACAGTGTGGATCAAAAGGTTGGAAATAATTCGGTAACTTTGTTATAGGGAGCGACAGAAAAAATCACTCGGACAAGTTAATTTTTAATTTTAAATGCGCTAATTCTGACATAAAAATTTGCTTTGTTATGTCATTTCTTTCAAGGCCATGACGTCATTTTAATTTTTTTTAAATGGCAACCCTAATTTTTTATTGCGTTATTTTAAAGAGCATGTTTTTTGCATATAAAACAATAAAATTAATAATGTATTACATAACAATATTTTTGAGAAAAAAAAAATTTTGAATGTTATTTAGTAATTTAATGATTTTAACAATAGCAGTTTATTTAAATAACATGTAAAATTTACAAAATAATAAGATTAAATGTTCAAACTGCCTGCCTTCTTCAAGTTGACAATGACTAAGACGATGTTCAAATTATTTTATAAGATTATTTAAAATTTGTGGGGCGATTAGCAAAATTTCCTGAGTAATTCTAATTTTGAACTTTTCATTTTTTCTCAAAAATATTGTTATGTAACCTATTACAAATTTTATTGTTTTATATGCAAAAAACATGCTCTTTAAAACGACGCAATAAAATATTAGGGTTGCCATTTAAAAAAAACTTGAAATGACGACATGGCCTTGAAAATGCAATGCAATATGTTAAAACAATGCAATTATACCATGTCAAAAATTGTTAATTAAGCCACTGAAACTGCTCCAGAGATTTGTGTTGTCTGTGGAGAGAATGCAATGCCTGAAAGAACGGTTCGGAATTGGTTTACAAAATTTTAAAATGTCAATTTTGACCACAAGAAGGCATAACGCTCGGGTCGAACGTTTGAGTTTGATGAAGAGCGATTGCATCAGCTTATTAAGGATTATACGCGCCAATCGTCCAGAGAAATAGCTCAGCAGATCGAATACCAACAATGAACCATAGTCCGCCACTTGCATTTGCTTTCAATTAAAAAAATTGCTAAGTATAACTTATGAATCATTTATACAGGGTGAGTCATTAGTGAGGGATCGGTCCATAACTTCTAAATCATGTAAGATACAAAAAAAAATTAAAGACAATTTGTACACCGTTTGTCAGGCTGCACAACCTAAAAATATTTTCACGTATACAGGTTGTTCCAAAACTCATAATTGCTACACAACTTTGTTTTTTCAAATAGAACTACCAGTATTTTATTTCTCCATTAGAACCCCTTTTCACATAGATTTATGGCGATATAAGACATTTTACATTCTGAATCACCGTTATCAAATTATCATTTTTTTCACATTTTTTGTCATTTACAGAGGTTTACTTAAAAATTTACTGAGAGGTTGTTTTAGCAGCTAGAAGGCTGAAGTTTGATACAAATATGAAGAAAGGATTGCTCTTTACGCGCGATGTGCAAAATATCATTTTTACTATACAGGCTCTGCAAAAATTTGTGTCAAATTACACTATTTTTAAATAAGCTTAACTTAATTTTTTTAAATGGAACTCCCTATATTTTTGTATGTCATCGAATTCGCCTGGAGTCTGGCTACGTTTTGTATTAAGGTTGTTCTATAGCGAAAATTCATCATTTACGAGATATTTGATATTTTTGGATGTGATACAGATTGAGCCAGGATAAGGTAGATAGTGTGCCATGGAAATCATAGAAATCATACAACTCACATTTCAATACTGCACTGGTTGTGTCATCACCGACTTGTTATTTGATTACCCATTCCATTATCCACAATTAATTCGATTTTACAAGAACAAATCGATATGATTTATTATCTGGAAAAAGGCGAAATAAATCCTTTGCTTGCGGCAAGAATTTACGCTAAACGTTAAATAAATCAACAAATAAACATTTAAAGAAATAAATATAAAAATTCAATAAAGTAAGCTAAACTAAATAATATATTCAATGTTGCGGCCACCTCTCTGTGCACACTTTCACGCGGTGGTTGAATGATCTTCCAATATTTCGTAAAATTTGCTGGCAAACGCTTCTAAATGCATTTTAGATTCTTATTTTCATGTTCTCTTTGGTTGTTTCGCTTAATTTCAGACAATAAATCAAATCGATTTGTTCTTGTAAAATAGAATTTATTGTGGATAATGGAATGGATAATCAAATGACAAGTCGGTGACGACACAACTGTGCAGTGTTGAAATGTGAGTTAAAATGATTAACATGGTTTTCATGGCACACTATCTACTTTATCTTGGCTCAATCTGTATCACAGCCAAAAATATCAAATATCTCGTAAATTATAAATTTTAGCTATAGAACAAGCTTAATAAAAAACGTAGCCAGACTACAGACGCATTCGATGGAATACAAAAATATAGGGGGGTGCCATTTAAAAAACTAAAGTTAAGCTTATTTGAAAATAGTATAATGCGACACGAATTATTGCAGACCCTGTATAGTAAAAATTATATTTTGCATGCCTGGCGTAAAGAGAAATCTTTTCTTCATGTTTATACCAACTTTCAGCCTTCTAGCTGCTAAAACGACCTCTCAGTAAATTTTTAAGTAAACCTCTGTAAATGACACAAAATGTGAAAAAAAAATTATAATTTGATAACGGTGATCTTAAATGTAAAATATCTTATATCACCATAAATCTATGTGAAAGGGGGTTCTAATGGAGAAATAAAATATAGGTAGTTCTATTTGAAAAATCAAAGTTGTATAGCATGCGGTAGTTTTGGAACCCCCTGTATACATTAAAATATTTTTAGGTTGTACAGCCTGGGAAACGGTGTACAAATTGTATTTTTCCTATCTTACATGGTTAAGGAGTTATGGACCGATCCCCCACTAATGACTCACCCTGTATATATCCATATTTATCACCGCTGCTGTGGAACTTGGTTCTCGACAGCCTTTTGCGTCGACTCAACTCCCAAGGCTTCTACACCATTGCATACTCAGACGATTTAACAATCCTGCTTAGTGGGAAGTTCGAAAGCATCCTCTGCGACAGAGCATAGGAGGCGCTGAGAATAACAGAAAAATGGGGCAGAGAACACACTCTGTCTGCAAACCCCAGAAAGACAGAGATGGTTCTCTTCACGAAAAAAAAGAAAGACGGAGAAGCTAAAAGCACCAAGCTTTCTAAACACAAAACTAAGCTTTGCGACCGAAGTGAAATATCTTGGAGTAACCTTTGATAGCAAGCTAACATGGAACCTTCACATCGACAGAAGGATAAAAAAGGCGTACATCTTCTGCGAGCAGTGCCGCAGGACCGTGGGGAAAACCTGGGGAATGAAACCCAAGGTCCTGATGTGGGTATACACTGCAATTGTGAGACCGATGATTGCCTATGGTAGCGTCGTCTGGTGGCCAAAAAGTCAACAGACAACAGCTAAACACAAACTTAGCCGACCACAGAGAACCGCATGTCTGTGCATAACCGGCGCTATGCGGACAACACCGACACGAGCGATGGAAGTGATGTTGTGCTTGCCACCTCTTGATATCTATCTCGAGGAAACGGCACTGACAACGATGGCACGCCTCAAGAGTCTCGGTGTACAGTCCAGCGTAGGATGTGGCGAGATAAGGCGCCGACTGTGGGATGAGGCGGTCAAGAAGATACCTCAAGTACAGGCAGGCACCAACGATATCTCCCCCCAGTTTGTCTGTAACAAACCCTACGCAATCCACATAAAACCATACGAAACATCCGATGAAGAGACCATAAAGGTCTTCACGGATGGATCGAAAAAGAAAGAAGGAGCGGGCTGTGGAATATTTTCAAGAAGCCTGCGAATTCGAAGCAGCTGGACTATGGATAAATACGCCAGCGTAACGGATACCGAGCTGGCAGGTATATCCATAGCCGCAAAAGAAATTGCACGCAGACAGGCCAGCGGCAAAAAGATACGAATCTACACAGATAGTAGACAAGTACTACTGTCCCTTCAAAGAAACAAAACTGTATCGAGGGCAGTATTAGAAACCCATAAAGCGCTCGCGGAGATCGCCACAGCGATCACAATTTGTGTTTGCTGGGTTAGAGGTCACGCGGAAAATATGGGAAACATAAAAGCTGACGAGTTGGCGGCGAGGGCAGCCAAAAGAAAGATCTTAGGCCCCTCAAATACGCTATCAACCTCAGCAAGAACAAAACTCATAAAAGAAAACACCCACTCTCAATTCAAAGAGAGATGGGATGACACAACCAGCTGTCGCCATGCCAAGGAATTACTAATGTATCCTAGCAAGGACGCAGCGAACAAATTTTTGACAATGACCAAGAAGAACCTGCGCCTCGCGACAGGCATTCTGACCAAGCACTGTCATTTAAGAAAACACCTTCATCAAATGAAGCTAGAACACACACCACTTCGCAGAGGATGTGAACAAGAAGACGAAACAGTGCAGCACGTACTTTGCGAATGCACTGCGCTTTCGTCCATCAGAGAATCCATACTTGGGGACAAATGGCCATCAATGGCCAACATAAGGGAGATCCCCCTGGGCACGGTGGTCAACTATTTCAACCAAATAGGATGGCTATCGACCCAGCTGGAGTGATCCCCTAATGGAGGCAGGACAAGGGGCCCGCTGGGGCCTAAGTCCAGTGGTCGCACAGACTACCCTCCACAAATTTACATACATAAATACAACTTATGAATCAATGTAATCATTTAGTGGCTCCATTCCGTTCTGCTAAATGCCGTTCGATGGTCCCCTCCATGATCCTCTCCAGCTTTGAGATCTGCCCACAGACCCCCCCCCTTTCGATAAAGGTATTGCTGGTTGCACCCATGTTGCGCCTTAAATTCGCATTAATTTAGTCCATAACTTTATATAATTATTATATAAAGTATATTATTATTATGATTTAGCATTGTAAACCAAGTTTTTTTATTCATTTAACAAAATTTCTCGCATGCTGGCTAAGTTCGTCCCCGAAAGACCTAAACTATTTCTTCGAACAAACAATAAAAATATGATTTAAGCAATTCACTTGGAAGTATTATTCATGTGATGTTTTCTCTATCGGCGTAAATCGCTACTATGGGCCCATAAAAAAAAACAAAATATGATATGCAATCTCAAAATCTAATAGGCGAATATATTTTTCATATATTTAGAAATTCAGAGTGTCCACTAGGAAACTGCATCGATAGATATAACGTGCGTACAAAAATAAAACGACGCTGCGGAGGCCATGGAAGCCCTTTGAACTTAGGTAGAATATTGTACAATCATGGCGATTGCACCCCACTATCTTCCATTTGGAGGGGTTGCACTCCACCCCCCAGTTGTAAACAAAAACGGCAGCAGAAGACATTTTTGACATTCATTCTCTATTTAACATTCAGATTCAATTCACATTCATTCACATTCACATTTTAATATAAGACATTCAGAAGGAATTGAGTAGACATTGATTCCACATTTGTAAATAGAAAAAGTGTAAACTGCATAACCTTGTAAATATTAAATATAGTGTACAGTGTGTTCGAAAGCGTTTGCCTCAACAAACCACCCCAAAGCTGCGTCGCATCCGTCCTACGACAACCAAGAGGAATCACGGGCGCGCACAAAACAAATATAAAAAAATATTTGAGGTTATATTACGATACGATCCGATACGCATACGATACATTTTGTTTGTTTTAACAAATTCCAAGTTCAGGCATCGGCTCGTACCATGGACAAGGGACAAGAGAAACGTGTTGGACGTCGGCCACAATTTCTCAGTATCAAAGATATATCTACACTGTAAAAAATAAACTAGATTCCATGACCTCCTAAGCCTCTGTTTTTTTCTACATACGCTCTATAGGAAAAACTGAACAATAGGACATTATGAAAATTTGTAGAGGATAATATTGGGGAAAGTAACTACAATTTCTTATTTTATTGCGTATTCTGATTTTTCCTTAAATTTAAAGACCACTTTATGTGAACATTATCCTATTCATATCTACAAGATTTGGAGATGTTTGCCTTATTGTGAGATAAATGACTATCAATAAAAAAATCATGTATTTTCAAAACTAACAGTGATTGAATGATGAATTCAGTCCTTAGAGCCGTCTAATACAAAAATTTAGTTTAAAAGTTAGTACGAAATTCGAAATTGCTGTATGACACGGAGAGTAAAAATTAGGATTAAAGTAAGCGCATGAGACTGCGCAATTACTTGAATTTTGAACTTTTGACAAGACCCTAATCTCAAAACGTTCTGTGTTGTTGTTGTAGTCTCGAGAGAATTAATTATAATACTGTCCATAAATTTGAAAGATGGACCGGCAGAGACAACACTTGCTAGCAGCTAATAAACTACAATTGAGGAAAACTAGATTTCTTCAAATGGAACACCTGTATATTTTTACACCATTCTTTAGCGCTTTTGATAAGCTTTTCTGTGATATACGGTTTCTAGGGTTCAATTGTGATATTAGTTTCGACGGCACAGAAATGTCAAACGTAACTTTTGCACAAGCCTACTAGAAACAGTGGTTTCATCTAAAAAATGCTCAATAACTTCTCCAATATCATAATTGAACCCTAGAAACCCTATATCACAGAAAAGCTTATCAAAAACGCTAAAGAATGATGTAAAAATATACAGGTGTTCCATTTGAAAAAATCGAGTTTTCCTCAATTGTAGTTTATCATTTTCAAAAAATCGTAGCAAGCGTTGGTATATTCCTTCGTCACTCGGCAATAGCTCAAAGATTGACCAAATCCTAGGGACTTCACACAAAAAAAAAGCTTTTCTTTAACAGTTTAGAAGTTATGAATTTTTGAACGGAACATTATATTGAGAAATTTTGGAAAATAAAGTGACGTACATCAAAAAGTATGACAGATAGGTGAAAATTACTCCAGTAAATTTAACGCAGAACTTAGTATAAAATTCAAAAATAAAATAAAAAAGGGGTGGTTCTATTTAAAAAAACATAACTATGGTCTTTTAATAATATTTGGACACTCTGTATACAAATGAAACTATTTTTAAAATGTGCAACAGAAGCGCACTTATCATTCAGCAAGAATTTCAAGTCGATACCTCGAATATAAAAAAAGTTATGGAGCTTTTACGGAGCTCTGGGTCATATTGTATACAGGTTGAGTCATTAGTGCGGGATCGGTTCATAACTCCTGAACCATGTAAGATTGAAAATTTTTTTAATACAATTTGTACACCGTTTGCCAGGCTGCACAACCTAAAAATATTTTAACGTATACAGAGTGTTCTAAAACTCACGCATGCTACACAAATTTGTTTTTTCAAATAGAACTACCTATATTTCATTTCACTGTTTGAACCCCTTTTGGGATTGCTTTATGGTGATATAAGGTATTTTACATTTTGGACCACCGTTATCAAATTAGAATATTTTTTTCACATTTTTTGTCATTTGCAGAGGTTTACATAAAAATTTACTGAGAGGCCGTTTTAGCAGCTAGAAGGCTGAAAGTTGGTAAAAAAAATGAAGAAAGGATTGCTCTTTTCGCCCGATATGCAAGATATCATTTTTACTGTACAGTACAGGAGTCTGGCTACGTTTTTTATTTATTAAGGTTGTTCTATAGCTAAAATCCATAATTTACGAGCTATTTCATATTTTTGGCTGTAATTCAGATTGAGCCAGGATAAGGTAGATAGTGTGCCATGGAAACCATGAAAATCATTTTAACTCACATTTCAACACTGCACAGTTATGTCATTACCGACTTATCATTTGATTATCCACTCCATTATCCACAATTAGTTCTATTTTACAAGAACAAATCGACATGATTTATTGTCTGGAATAAGGCGAAACAACCAAAGAGAACATGAAAATAAGAATCGAAAATGCATTTAGAATCGTTTGTCAGCAAATGTTATGAAATATTGGAAGATCATTTACCCACCGCGTGAAAGTATGTGCTCAGGAAGGTGGCCGCCACATTGAATATATTATTTAGTTTATATTACTTTATTGAATTTTTATTTTTATTTTTTTAAATGCTTATTTGTTAATTCATTTAACGTTGAGCGCCAATTCTTGCCGCAAGCAACGGATTTCTTTCGCCTTCTCCCAGACAATAAATCATATCGATTTGTTCTTGTAAAATAAAATTCATGGTGGATAATGGAATGGATAATCACAAGACGGTGATGATACAACTGTGCAGTGTTGAAATGTTAGTTAAAATGATTTCCATCATTTCCATGGCACACTATCTGCCTTGGCTTAATCTGTATCACAGCAAAAAATATCAAATATCTGGTAAATTATGAATTTTAGCTATAGAACAACCTTAATAAAAAACGTAGCCAGATTCCAGGTGCATTCGATGGTATATAAAAATATAGGGTGTTCCATTTAAAAAACTAAAGTTAAGCTTATTTAAAAATAGTATAATTTGACACAAATGATTGCAGACTCTGTATAGTAAAAGTTATATTTTGCATATCGGGCTTAAAGAGCATTCCTTTATTCATATTTCTACCAACTTTTTGCCTTCTAGCTGCTAAAACAGCCTCTCAGTAAATTTTTAAGTGAACCTCTGCAAATGACAAAAAATGTGAAAAAAAATTATAATTTGATAACGGTGATCCAAAATGTAAAATATCTTATATCGCCATAAATCTATGACAGAACTGGTTCTAAGAGTAAAATAAAGTATAGGTGGTTCTATTTGAAAAAACAAAGTTGTGTAGCATGCCTGAGTTGACACTATACGTACGTATACGTAAAAATATTTTTAGGTTGTGCAGCCTCTCAAATGGTATAGAAATTGTATTTAAATTTTTTTTGTATCTTACATGGTTTAGGAGTTATGGACCGATCCCGCACTAATGACTCACTCTGTATAATAGTTTATTCAGTCAAAATCCTAGGTGTCTTTAAAGATGCCGACATGATTTCCCAAACGAACTCGTGCGTAAAGATTAAAAATCGTTCGAAGAGTAATAATTTTCGCTTGTCATACTTTTAGATGTTTTTTGAATCGAAATCATTCGAAAGCTAGTGGGTAAGTTTTTGAGAAGGAGTACAATGAAGATTGGTTGACATTGACATTCGATACTGTATTCTCGAGTACTCCGATCTACTCCGATCACTAATCTTTTGTATCGAACTCATTCGAGTACTTAAGTATTCGAGTACTACTGGAGAGTACCCGTATACTACGAGTACAGTGAGGAATCGAATACCTTCGATACTTTGTACTCGAGTACTCCCATCGTTAGTAAAAAGTATTAGCAACGACTACAGCGCCTCTACATTTGCTTATGGTATATGTGACAAAGATGTCATACGCCTAGTTTAAATGTTTAGAAAAGAGATAGTTCCGGACAAAATCGCCCTATGAAGTCAGTCATCTGGAGTAATCTGTGGTTCTAACTATACATATGTATAATTGTCAGTTGTCCATTTTTGACAATACTACATCAAAGCCAACTACTTTTCTCAATTGAACACCTGACATTACACCACATGCATCATGCAATTATTAAAACCTTTAGCATGTTAATATTCTGGTAAAAAGAGTGCATGCAGTTTAGACACTTTTAGTTAATTTTGAACAACCACAAGTTCAAGTGACTTATATGATGTGTTTCAAACTATCTTTTACGCATTACTTAACAGGCGTATCGAAAAACGAAGGTCAATTCTCGTTTAGATCCTTGTGTGCACAAAATAAAAACAGATAACATAACATATACATATCAAGCATGTAGTGATGATGACACTGACGGTGCAACAGAGCTATCAAGATGAAAATGATATAAAGCTAATATTTAGACGGATAAATTTCCCAATTTTAGCTTGATGCGTTTACAACTCAATCTTTCTATGACTAACCTCTTGTAGTAGATCCTGTGCAGCTATCGCCTTGAGAATTGTCTTCTTACTGGTCTCCTGAATCTCCCCACCCAGCAGCAACTCATCCAAAATAAAATACGCCTTTTCAAAATTGAATATTATGTCTAGCTCGCAAACCTGCAAAATTGATCCTTAGCACAGTTCCTAACAAATCTCGTATACTTACACTTCCAAAATACTTGTCCAGTAGTTCAACGTATCTGTGAATTATCTCCAACGTGAGCAACTCGTTGTCTTCCTGTTCTATGGCGCAGCAAAAATACAAACTGGCATATCTAAAATACACTTTGACACGGCACCAGTTGGTAACATTTTAGTGTTCACCTCTTGTAAACTATTTTCACATCTCTCCATTCGAGAAAACTGCACATTTTAGGCTTTCTAGCCAAAATTGTCGTGATCAGTTCTCTAGTTATTTTTTTCTTCAACTTGTCAGGATGGGCCACATACCACTTCTGTAAACGAAGCTTTCCTTGACGGCTGAACAACAACATGAACTGCATCTACATAATTACGACTTATTTTGATCTGCCCTCTGGAAATTATGCCTACCATTATATTTTTATTCTAGTACCATTCATGAAATGTAGCTAGGTAATTGGAAAGGCGCCGCCTCAGACCTCAAAATAATCATCAGACATTAACCAACTTAACCAACAAATTGAATGGTCACCTCTCTCTAAAAAAATAAAATAAAAACAAATTCATTAACTGACAAACGTTTAACATACATCTATGGTCTAACAGGGACATATTATCAAGCATTTATGCGAATCTGGAGATAACAAGATAAGGTTTACACATCAAATGTCATTTACTGTGTCATTTACGCTCTTTTATTCGTATACCTTCACCTCACGCTCTAAGCGCCCCGTATTAGTGAAACTACTAACCACATTAGTAGTGGCTCCACTACTAACGAAAGTATTAACTAAATCAATTACTAATAAAAACAGTAACTGGATCGACTACTAAGCAAATTAGTAGTTGGCTCGACTACTAACCAAATTAGTAGTTGGCTCGACTACTAACCAAAGTTGTCACTAAATCAGTTACTAATGAAAACAGTAACTGGATCAACTACTAACCAAATTAGTAATTGACTCGACTACTAACGAAAATAGTAACTGTAACGACTACTAACCAAATTAGTAACGGAATCAACAAGTAAGCAAAGTATGGTGTAAGAATACGAATCGAACCTGTGAGCGCGATATTGAACATTAAATCAAGAAACACAGCGGAACTACAGATAAAGTAATCGAAATTTGGATTATCAAGTAAATAATTATCAACTAAAGTAAATTTTGTTATTTATTGTTTGATACATTGTTTCATTTTCCAATCAACATGCTATAAATAACAACATTTTCCATCAAATTAAAACGGACCAATTTGATATAAATTGTTTATTGTAAGTGTCAGGACATGTGTACTTATGTACAGCCATGGACAGTCAAGAATAACACTCGTGTTATGCAAATACCGACTCTATGAGATATTGTCATTGAGTCGGTATTTGCATCACACCCGCCGGCTAAAGTGTTATTCTTGACTGTCCACGGTTGTACATACCCCTTCGACCACAAGCTAAAACCGGAAAGTACGATATCATTGGATCCAAGTTCAGCTTGCAAGTTCAAATGATTCTTTGCATTACGGCTAATAAATATGGTGAACAAAAATTTGCTTAAAAATTATTTCATGATGTAAAGTTTATTACCTTATTCTTCCACATTATGCCCTTACAGATAAACCAACTTATTGGACTAAACAGCGTATAGGAGAGTAATTCATTCAAAATATGTCGAAGAATTTCAGGAGCTCCGAGATCTCATTAAAATCTTCCATTTTTACGAGTAATGTGTAAGATTAATTATAAAAGTTTATTAAAAAGATAAAATATTCGACAAGTCAATCGTTTGGCTGCTCAAGACCAACTGTTCAATTTCCCGGCCTCTTCATTCTTCCTGGGGCGCGAGAAAATTCTCTCTTTCTCTCACGATATCGAACCAATAATAAATATTGTTTTTTGATAATAATTAAATATTATTATTTATACCGGGTGGAATATGAAAAACCTTTGGTGCTGTAACTTCCTTAATTGTTATGCGATTTTAATAAATAATACCTTAAACGAAATCGTTTTAAAAACAATACAATTTGCAACAACCTAGTTTTTTTTCATTTTCGTTCGTTCGACAGACGGCAACCAACATTTGAGTTTCAAATGAAACTATATTTTTTTTGTATTGGGTTTAGAATTTTTTTTTTTGAATAATGAGCGTTAATAGAATATGTCAAATCTGCCTGAAGCAGAATGGAGGCCATTTCGAACAGATGTCGTAAAAACCTTAGTTACTTGATTTTTGTCCATTCATATAATTTTTTCATTTAAAATACAAAATTTTACATTTCATTTAAATGTATGTGTATACGGAAGTACAATCTCAATTAGAATAAGTAAAAAAAATATGTAGTGCAATTTAAGAAAAGAAAGTTAACTGTGATCTGTGAAACACTAACCGTCAAAACACAATTTACAGCAATTCACACAATGGAGTTTTTAAAACGATTTCGTTACCGTTACCGCAGCAATGGTTTTTCATATTCCATCCTGAATATTATATTGTTAGCCACAAATCAAAAATAGTGTCACAAATGAGTATAAAAATAACAATCGCGGCCGTGAGACCCAAGCAGCTCTGGTTTTCTCCGTCTCCAGACGCTGACTGGCGGCGACGAGTTCCAAATCGGCAATTCAGCAGTCTAGCAGTTCCGTGAAGTAGTCTTAAATTTCAATACTGCTTACACGACCATCCTGACGGGATCTTCGCTCTCGAAGACTCCTTGCCTGGTTAACAAAACACAGAAACAGAAACTCCTCTTTTTTTTCAAATCGATCTAACTGCTAGCACTTGCCGCCTTCTCTTTTTTTTTCCCATTTGTTACAATCACTTCATGCACAACATTTTGACCCGTGGAATTCTCTGTTGTTCCGTCTGGTGACTAAAACACACAGACGTATCATAACCACTTTGCATTCAGTCTCTCTGTCATTCAGCCAACTTTGCTTTCCCAACAATCAACAACAACATTTTGAAACAATTGATCCTCATTCCGTTTGATGACTAAAGCACGCAAACGTGTAGATCAATAACATTTGTCCTGTGGAATTCTCTGTTGTTCCGTCTGGTGACTAAAACACGCAGACGTATCATAACCACTTTTGCATTTTGAAACAATTGATCCTCATTCCGTTTGATGACTAAAGCACGCAAACGTGTAGATCAATAACATTTGTCCTGTGGAATTCTCTGTTGTTCCGTCTGGTGACTAAAACACGCAGACGTATCATAACCACTTTTGCATTTCCCCTGATCCTCATTCCATCTGATGACTAAAGCACGCAGATGTGTAGATCAGTAAAAATTTTTTTTTACACACTGACTTATCAATCTCTCTTCCAAATTCCATCATTCGTTTTAAAGATATACGATCATCGTCATTACTCTCATTCACAACAATAAGGCGTCAACTCACCTTATTCAGCGTTGGATGGAGCTTCCAATACCTCGAGTAAAGCATCCATGTCGCATCCAACAGACCAATCTGAAGGCCAAAGTCTGAGCTGTTCCTTTGCGGCCTTGGTTATTAACCGCTTCCCCAAGCGTCGAATTTCGTAACGGCCTTCCGGTGTGATACTGACTACCTCGTAGGGTCCCAGTAGTTCGTAGTTTAACTTGCTCTTGTGCATGGTGGAGTCTCGGTGTACAAGGACAATGTTCCCAACTTCAATTTGCACCTGGTCACGTCGCTTTTCGTTGACCTTTCCTAACTTAGGAGCATTTTCGTTCAACGCTTTCCTTAAGTATCATTTACATAGACAGTAGTGGAACTGTATCGCTAACCGTAGAGCTAGTGTAGAAGTTAAAACAGTGTGTTCCTTATGTATCTGTTCAGAATGATTTGCGGATAAGTAACAGTTGTGGGTTGTAGTGTAAAAGTTTGCATTTTGACGTATTTAGAGAAAAACCGGCCACGCGGAGAGCCTCAAGCACCAATCGTAAAAGCTTAACACCTTCCTCAGGAGTCTCAGAAGGGATAAGTAAGTCATCGAAGAAGATAAGGGCAAAACTCAGATGTTCAATGGCCTTTTTAACTGCTTTTTGGAAAACAGCAGGAGCATTTGCTAGCCCGAAGGGCATCCGCAGATACTCAAACAAACCGTCGGGGGTGATGAATGCTGTTTTCTCGATTGACTCCTCCTCAATAGGGATCTGGTGGAACCCAGACGCCATGTCTAAAGACGTAAAGTATTTAGCCTTTCCCAGGCTGTCAAGCTGATCCTGGATTCGAGGAATCGGATAACGATTTTTAACAGTATGAGAATTTAATTCGCGATAGTCGACGCATAAACGTTTAGTGCCATCTTTTTTCTGTACTAAGATAACTGGACTGGCATAGGGTGATTGGCTTTCTCTAATGATGTTATTTTGAAGCAACTCATCTAGAATTTTCTGGACATCAGCACGTTCGGCCATGGAAAGTCGTGTGGGAGGTCTATTTATGATGTGAGAATCGGTCAATCGAATTTGCAGAGTTGCTGTTTTTATTGGTGGAACCTTGTAGCCAACGGTCATTAGGTCTGAGTACTCGTTTAATACTGTCACAATTTCATTGATGTATTGTGGCGGTGCAGTAATTAAGTCAGGCTCGATTGATGGGTTTTTAGTTACTTGAAATACACCTGAAGTATGTTTACGTAATATTCGAGTACCGGAATAATCGGTAACAGCTTGCAATTCAGGATCTCGATAAAGGTCACGACCTGCTATCTCGACGTCTACTGTAAGTTTTTGACGAATTTCCAATTCGCCCTGAGCAATACCTTTTATTGTTGAGTAACAGGGTGTAATTATATTTTCGAACAAATGGCGAAATCGTTCTAAAATCAGCGACACATCGGCGCCCGTATCGATAAGAGCCTTAAATTTATGTCCCGCTACAAGCACGTTCGCCATCTCAGCAGATTCACCAGCTGCACAGAAATTTACTTTACGGCGCTCTTCGATAGTGTTCTTAGTAAAACAATTTTCAGACGAGTGCCCTGCTTTAGCGCAAAAAGAACAAACCTTACTATTACTACTAGTGGTAGTACTAGTCGCGGGTGGTTTTCCAAAAGATTGATTTTTCTTTATTCCGGAAGCATCTTGCGAAGGTAAGCAGCAATACCTCCGAATGTGGCCAAGATTTCCACAATTATGACAACGGGGAGGACTGCGAGCATTTCTGGATTCACCTAAGTGCGGTCTCTTTAAGGGTCGCCTCTCAGAACAAAATTCGGATTCGTCTCGCGCGCGTTTCGTAAAAGAGGACAAATACCCCAACAATTCTGGAACGGTTTTGCAGTCTCTGGACACAGCTGCATCGCGTACATGATTTTCTCTGATACCATAAACAATTTAAAGCGTCGGAAAACTCTCGCTTAAAGGTGGCCCATTCGTCGAGCATTTCCAACTAGATAACGCCCAACTCTCACCAACACCTCAATGTCTGACCACGAGAGCTCGTTCTTAATGGTCTCCACCTGCTGCAACCATTTGCCGGCATCGTCGGCCTCGGGGTGGAAGATCGGCAAATCCACTTGGTCTGGTGCAGCCCTGGACGATTCTAGGCCTTCACGAACTCCTTCAGCTGGACGCCTACGTTCGACGGGTCGGGTTCGCCGGGTACTCCATCCATTGTGGCACTCTGGCACTTAAACTTTTCACACAGTCACTTTCTGTGGATTTGGGCACAATCCCGCTTCTGATGTTAGCCACAAATCAAAAATAGTGTCACAAATGAGTATAAAAATAACAATCGCGGCCGTGAGACCCAAGCAGCTCTGGTTTTCTCCGTCTCCAGACGCTGACTGGCGGCGACGAGTTCCAAATCGGCAATTCAGCAGTCTAGCAGTTCCGTGAAGTAGTCTTAAATTTCAATACTGCTTACAATATAATAAAATTAAAATTTTTGAAGAAAAATTAATTTTATTAAAAATTGTATGGGAGAGGGGGCGGCAAATTATGGATCTACCCTCTATCCCAGGCGGCAGATACTTAGGCTACGCGTACGTAAAAATTTTAACTCTCTCCAATATTGTGTTAAAATGTAATGACAAACTTTATTAAAACTTAATGACAAACTCGAAACTGTGGACTGTTCACACTGAATATCGAGTAGCAAGTGTTTTTTTATGCCGTGTATTGGGCCCCGTCATCCACTTCAATTATGGTGCAGTCAGCTCCGACGATTCTCGGAACTCCTAAAAGCTGACTCAGCATAGTGACGTTGTGGACTTTCGGTCGCTCCTGACGCCCACGCTAACAATTGTATTCCACTGGGATGTTCAGATTCACCTGCTTCTGACCAGACGTATGGGTTTCCGTGCGCAATCGACCTCACGCGATCTTTCACCGATTCAAAAATGCACTTTTCTGGTTTCACTGGAATTTTGGGTGGGGAGTACGTGTGGGAATCGTTCCAACGGCCTCGAAAATCGGGCCCCTGACGATGCAAGTATTTCCGCGACCGGCTGGCGGCACCAAATGGATGTTGTACGTGCCGATCACCAGTTTTAGGTACCGAAGGTCAAGGGATTCTTACATTCGGCTATCCTGTGGACGGGATGTCCTCATACCGGAAAGCGTTGAGTTGTTTACCTGTGGAAATCAACTCGGTTAGACAACGCGAGGTCAAGTGGGTTTTTGAACAGCAATGTATCGACGATGGTCGATCCTGCAGTTCTCTTGTGTTCCATGACTCTCCAACATCTCACAGCTCTATTCATCACCACATGCATTAACTCCAACAGCACACGGAATCCGCATCAAATTCTACAACCCTCAGTGTCTCGCAACTTCGTCTTCACCGTCACATGCTGTGCTCCAGTGGTGTGCAGATTTTGCAATCTCGGACACTACCTTCATAACACCAGCATCTCGGTGACTCTGAACGACCCTTTAAACTTCCATAGAAGTTTCTTACTCGTACCCGTACACCACTTACTCATAACTAAGATTAACACGGGGCCGCCTTCATCATAACGATCGGCACTCCGTCTACTTTTATGGTACCTCTCCTTGGTCATTGCCTAAATTTTACTTAATGCAGCCGTAACGCCTTTTATTCGAATTTCTCAGTTTCCAACATTGCTCTCACTCGATGACTGAGAAGCCCTTGCGCCGGAGTACTGAGTACTCCACGGGTTTTCTCTTCACTAGCCGTGGCTAACATGGCCACAATCGTTTTGCTGTATCTTTCGCACTGTCCGTTTACTCGAGGAATAGCTACCTCATTTTCTACATGCTCCTTTCCGACGGACTCGCAATAAACTTTAAGAGTTTGGGACTCGAAAGCAAAACCCCGATTATTTATGATGCGACTTGGTTCTGCGACGATACACAATTCGCTCTACAGACCGCGTTTTATAGGTTGGACTTCAGTCTATTTCAAGGACCCGACGACAACAAATTCAGCGAACGTATCCGTCATCACTTATAGGTCCCTGTTACCGTTCTTACTGGTTTCAAAATGTTACACATGGTCTAAGCGCAACATGTGAAAATCCACCGCGCTACCCCCTCGATGGAGTACAGCCTCCCTTACCACCTGCGATCAGAGATTTTATAACAAGCCCAGTTCGGGCAAGCATCTATATAACCAGCAATGAAACGAAGTTGAAAAGTGCCAATCTAGATTAATTCGTTATAGCGTACATTCGGCACCAGATGCCCTGCCCGATCGTGACACGATCCAACCATTTACCACAGGTCAACAAAGGGTACCGTCTAAACCGTATTTCCATCGGGTAGTTTTCGATGAACCTTACGGATACAACTACCTTCTACAAGTCGTGTCAACCACGATCGAAACGGGATACTGGCTCAACACGTCCGCGCGGCATACATAATTAATGTCAGGCCTATCCGGAATAAGAAATCGGATTACCACAATCATCGCGCATCAATACTAGTGGTATCAAATACGATTACCTTTTTGTATCGGGAGTACTCGTTACTTTTTGTCGAGTAATCGTACTCGTTGCATCGTTACTGAATACGATTACTTTCTAGCGTATGCGCATTTCGTAGCAATATCGTATTGTTTTGATCAAGGGGTCTGTAAAGTACTTGACGTGACTTCACGGGGTTGGGTTTTATTTTGTAAAACCTCGCTGATTTGCTTTTTTTTTGTTTATTTACAACTATTTACAACTTAACATTAATCACTTGAATCATATAAAAATTACTGGATAACTGGACAACAACAACAACTACTCGAATGATATAAAAATTAAGACAGATACAGATACACCACAAACATTTTAATTAATATTGTTTGCCCCCCTATTGGAAGCAGTGGGGGCGCAGTTTCCCAAATGGAGCGGGGTAAATCCACCCCCCCTCAAAGGTGGTTGGTTTTGGAACCGAACATGGCGGTCTCCTTGAAAGCACCGCTTTCAATTAGATATTTAACTACTATATCAATACAAAACAATACACAAAAAAATTATTTGTCAATGGGTAGTACACAGAGATTTCGCACTGAACGGGTAAATTCCCCGCGATTTGTTTTTATAACTGCCACCCGCGCAACACCGTCTTTTCCAACGTGGAGTTTCTTCACCCTGGCCACGGGCCACTGCAACGGCGGAATATTGTTTTCGCGCACTATCACAAGAGTTCCTTCGGTTAGTGTGAGGGCAGACTCGGTGTGCCACTTCGGACGTGACTGCAACTGCGACAGATACTCCTTGTAGAAACGCTGCCACAGGTGTTGACGAAGCTGCTCCATGCGCTGCCACCGGGACAACCTGGTTTGTTTGACCTCCTTGATGTCATCCTCCGCAACTGCTGTCAACGGTTCTCCGACCAAGAAATGGCCCGGAGTCAAAACGCTAAGGTCGTTGGGATCGGAACTTAAGGGGGTTAAGGGACGGGAATTCAGGATTGCCTCGACCCGCACTAGTAGAGTGTACATCTCTTCATACGTGATACTCGCGTCCCCAACAACCCTGACTAAATGATTTTTTACTGAACGTACCGCCCTTTCCCAAAGTCCTCCAAAATTCGGACTTCGCGGTGGAATGAAATGAAACCTCGTGTTTTCATCTGGACAAACTCTCTTTGCAGCGAGTATGTTACTGGCGCCGACGAAATTTGTGGCGTTGTCGCAATAGATATGACCTACGTGTCCACGACGAGCAACGAGGCGATTTAAAACATTCAAAAATGTATCCGCGGATAAATCCGTTACTAATTCTAAGTGTAAGGCCTTTGTGGCCATGCAGACAAAAACGGCGACGTACGCCTTTAATCTTCTTTTTCCGCGTCCTTTCGATTCGCAAATGAGCAGCGGGCCGGCAAAGTCGACACCGGTTTTGAAAAAGGGCCTGAGAGGTTCTAATCGACACGCTGGCAAATCTCCCATTTTTTGACTGTGCGCTCGCGGTTTGGTCTTAAAGCAACATACACATTTAAATAGGATGTTTCTAACTGCGCTACGACCGTCGATTATCCAATAATTTTCGCGCAACGCAGCTAACGTTCCTTGCGTTCCGGCGTGCAGCTGCCGTTCGTGTTCTCGTCGGATCAAGAGTTCGCTTATATCACAGTACAGAAGGAATCAGTAGGTTCACTCTCCGATTTTTGTGTTCCAAGGCCAGTTCGACTCTAGGCTACATGCGCTGTAGATTTTGGCTCATAACCGCATATAACCTCAAATCGTATTTGATCACATTGTGTTATTTACTCTTGCTATTTGGGTTTTTCGGTATTATTGTTGCAAAATGCATATTTGTTGTGTTTCGGGGTGCTTGAACAATGACTTAAGATATGCACCACAATACAGTTTTTTTCGATTTCCACTCGATATTAGTCGGTAAGTAATGGGTTGTTTATAGCATCGTTTTGGGTTGGATTAGCAGTAAATTACGTTGGTATAATAGCAGTGGATATTTGGCAGGTGTAAGATGTGGCAGAGCTTACCTCAATTACGTCGAAGCAAAGATTTAACTGCAGCAGAGTGTTACAAGCGACTACGTGTTTGCAGCCAACATTTTTCTGCAGAACAATTTTCAAGCATAGGTAGACACCGACTTAAGAAGTACGCTATTCCAAATGTGTTTCCACAAGCAGATGGTGAGTTTCATGATATATAGATTCATAAATATAGACCTGCGAAGTTTCTCCAGATGCAGTTCCATCCACTTCGTACACACCAGAAACACAAGAAGTTCACTCTGGGGCTGTACAGGACAGTGTAACGCAAACAGTTGCTAGATTAAGTGCTTCAACACCACGAAAAGTGGCTTTGAAAAAACGTTTGAAGGGTTTGCAAAGGAAGCTACGATTTTCGGAATGTAGTGTATCAGAAAGAAGCGAGCTTACAAAGAGTGACATTATGGTATTCATATTGGAACATTATCCTACAATTGCGACCTTTATAAACACCCAAATTGAGCTTCTAAGTAAAGCTCCAAAAGGGGCACGATATTCAAGCGAATTTAAACAATTCGCACTTACTATATATTTTATGGGCCCTAAAGTTTACAAATTTTTGCAGAGCACATTCCGTCTTCCTTCTAAATCCACTCTAAATAGAATCACTAGCAAGTGGGAAATCGGCGCAGGTTTTTCAGACTTTGTGATGGAAGTAATAAGGCTGAAAACGGATCTACTTGATAAGAATTCAAAGGATTGCACAATCTGCATAGATGAAATGTCCCTGAAAACATTTTTATATTATAATATAGGGACGGATGAAATTATTGGTTTTCATCACACTGGTAAAGAGAAGGAATATTTCCCGGCCAATAATGTCTTGACATTAATGGCCAGAGGTATCAACAGTGACTGGAAACAACCACTAGCATTTTTTTTTTTAAATTCCACTTGTTCTGTAGTTGACTTAAAAAACATTCTTGATGATGGTATTTCTCGTCTATTGAAAATAGGTCTGAATGTTTTGAGTGTTGTATCTGATCAGGGGTCAAATTTTGTAAAATTTACAAACTCCATAGGTGTTACCGCAGAAAGGCCATATTTTTATGTCAATACTCATAGAATATTATATATATTTGACGTTCCGCACTTGTTAAAATCGACGCGTAATAACTTTTTTACTCCTCGGAGCATTCACTACACCCCCGCTAATGAAACTTCAAATGGAACACGGTCCAAAATCGTTATAATTTGTGAATATTATAGTGAATATATTTTTTAACATACATTTTGTACTTTTAATAAAATATAACATTTGATGCAATGTTTATTTCTTCGGTGACCCTTCCGCGCCTACGCCTATGAGTTTTAGGACGCTACTGGCGACGCCAGGCCACATGCGCGAAACCGATTTGGAACACCGACATCAAAGGTGCCGACGCGGAGTGAACCTACTGATTCCTTCTGTACTGTGCTTATATGATGTTTCTTTGGAAGAATTATCGGATGTCTTTTGTCATACGCCGCCCCTGAATTGCGCAAGCGGCCTCCGACGCGCAAAATGCCATCAGTGTCGACAAAAGGGTCCAGACAAGCTAATTTGCCTTTATATGAATTACGCGATTTACCGACACGAGATAAATCGTCGAAAAACTCGGAACTCTGAACTATTTTTATGATATTTCTTTTTGATTCGCGTAACTCGCTTGCTGATAGATGGCCATGTGTGCGATTTTTGCCTCTTGCATTGTTTACAAACCGACGACAATATGCAACAATTCTGCACAGTTTTTCGAACGACGAATACCCTCACTAAAATATCACATTTTGTGACCGGCACAGCTAAACTGACATGATGAAACTGTTTGGCGAGAAGCGCCTGCCTCCTATCTCTCGACATTGGCATTAACAAAACATAAGACCTCCCCCACGGTCTGGCAACCCCTCAGTTGCGAAAACCCATCCCAACACCACACTCCAAAAATTAGCGGGGACCCACCCAAGTCCCATCCGCACTCCCCAGTTCTGACTCTGGTGGAGCCTTCGTCGTCGCGGCTTATCGGCTGACATCTGTGCCACCTCCTGCCACGAGCAGTTGTCTCACGTTCTCTCTCAATTTCAATCCCTTATCATTCCATTTACCCCTGCCACGGGTTTATCTCTTCCTCCCTCTGCTATATCTATAGCGTCTGCCACACTCACGCTCCTTGTCCTCGTCGTGCCGTAGCTACCTAAAGTTCGAAAAAGTAGCCACTTGCACCGACTGGAACTTCTGAAGTCGCCTCAACCCCTGCTGTGGGTTTCTTGGCCGACTTTCTGGGTTACCTATCTGCAATAGGCCCCTTCCGCAACCCCACCAGTTCACCACGCTGGTAAGGCCTTCGTCGCCGCGGTGCTTCCCGGTCACAAGACGACTGTCCCGAGTTCGAATGGGTGCAGTCGGATTACAATAACCGGCTAGCCTTTGTCTCGCTCCTTTCCCGTACCCGCTGTTGCCCAAGACGACTATTTCGACGGCAAAATAGTCGCATTACATGGGTCGGCGGGTACATTCATCTCCTGAAAGATGGGACTGTCTGCCTCTTTGCCTCTCTAACAACTGTGCCACCCCCTGCCACGGGCAGTTGTGTTTGTCTTTCGCTCCTGATCTCTCTTTCCTCTCTCAATGAAATCTATCCTCACTCCAGTGCGCCGAGCGCCTCTGTCGTCGGCCTCTTGGCCCTCTAGAACCGTAGTTCTCTACCACCCCCCAGTTCACCACGCTGGCGGGGCCTTTTGCCATTTCGTGCCGAACGCAACGCAACTGTCCCGAGTTCGACAGTGGGAGCAGCCACATCACGCCTGCAAATGGCGGTTTCCCCTTCCTAGTTCCCCTTCGGACACTATCTCGCGGGGACTGTGTCCTCCGGGTCTCTGTCAGCTTCCTCACCCCTCGACGAGTTCTTGGTTACCCCTCAGCGGCCCTCCGAAGAGGGCCACGAAACCTAGGACCTGTTAGCCGCCCAACGCTCAACGTTGCCCGCGTTGCCCGGTCGAAACCACTAGGAGGTCGGTCCTAGGCACATCTGTGTCGCTCCGTCGGTCGTTGCGGCTACGCTAAACTGACAGTCTTTCTTTCCGGAATTTCGACGTTCGCATCATTTTGATTGTTCGTTCGCGGCCATTCGTCGGAGGAATCGCGCAACCACTCGGGTCCCGACCACCAAAGTGTATGTTTTTTGATTTGAACTGGGCTCAAGCCGCGACTTATGACATCCGCGGGATTGTCTTCGCTACGAATATGACGCCATTCGCAGTTGGCGGTTAAATGCCTGATTTCTTCAACGCCGGTTTGCAACGAATATTTTCCACGCACTAGTGGTCGATTTGAGCCATGCCAAAACTATTGTGGAGTCCGACCATAATATTTGATCATCGAATTTGATCTGTGCTTCGTCGACTACCTTTTGCACAAGTTTTGCTAGGATCAGAGCGCCACATAGCTCTAACCGCGGAATGGTCATTTGCTTCAATGGTGCTACCTTTGATTTGGCGCACATTAACTTGACTGACACATTTCCATAGGTATCCACCGCTCGTACATAAATAGCCGCCCCGTAAGCTTGTTCTGAGCTATCACAAAAACCGTGTAATTGCACCGAAATTAATTTTTCATTCGGAAATACATATCGCGGAATGTTTATCTCGTTAAGGTACTTAATTTCCCGGACCATTTGAATCCATGTTTCTTTGATATTGATCGGGACATCGTCATCCCAGCCCAACTTATTCGCCCATAATCGTTGAATCAAGATTTTTCCTTGTATAATCACGGGACTTAGATGTCCGAGTGGATCGAACATTTTTGCTAGGGTCGATAATATCGACCGTTTGGTTACTCTTTGTTTAAGATCTGGAGTGTCATTCGCGTTATATTTGAAAGAATCGCTGACGCAATTCCAGACAACACCGTTCGTCAAATTGAATTATGGCGTTCGGAGACGCATCATTGATACCGGCTAAAATGCGTTGGTCATTTGAAGACCATTTTCTTAAAACGAATTTTCCTTCATTTAAAATTTTGATAATTTCTTCGCGTAACCGAATTACGTCGTCGATGGTTTCGCCGCCTGTTAGTAAATCGTCCATGTAAAACTCTCCATTAATGACCCGACACGCTTCTGAATGTAATTCTTCGTTTTCTTCGGCTAATTGAAATAAACATCGCGTAGCAATAAAGCTTGCAGGTTTAGTACCATATGTCAATGTTTTCAACCGAAAAATTTGGATCGGATGCTTAATGTCATCACGCCACAGAATGCGATGTAGATCACGTTGATTCGCGTTCAAAAGGATTTGACGGTACATTTTTGTAATGTCGGCGTTCAAAACATACTTGAATGTTCGGAAGCGAATTAGAATTAAAAAAAGATCTTGTTGAATTACCGGACCCGCTAACAAGTTGTCGTTCAGACTTTTACCATTTGACGTTTTCGCAGAAGCATCGAATACGACGCGACATTTTGTTGTTAAACTCTGTTGTTTAATTACGGCATGGTGCGGTAAGTAACATGACTTATTATTTAACTCTGCATTCGGAACTAGCTCCATATGTTCTAGATCCTTATAATACGTTATGAATTTTATATATGATGATTTTAATTCGGGATTCTTGTTTAATTTAGTTTCCAAAGAAAGGTACCGACGGGTGGCCATTTCCTTTAAAGAACCTAAATTGATCCTATCGGTTTTTGAAGGCAATTCGGCAATAAAACGACCCTCAATATCTCTTTGAAATGTTGCGACAAAGTGCTCTTCGCATAATTTATCTTCTACCGACAAAGGTTTATGAGGTGCAATTTCCTCAATTAACCAAAATTTTTTTACCTGATTTTCTAAATTCGTTGCTAAATGACAAAAAGATGTTTTGGGTTTATTTGTTGTTTTGTGAATTGGCCCGCCTATGAGCCAGCCAAATTGGCTTGGTTGTAAAACCGGACCGTTAAGCTCCAGTCTCTTCCTGTCGTTAGAAATTATTTCCCAAAAATGCTCGGCACCGATTAGCATATCTATTGGACCCGGAATTGTAAATCTTGGGCAGATTTTCTGTTATTCTAGACACTATCAAGCATTTAACATTTGCTTCAAATGAGCTTGTTCGCGACGCGATTGTTACTTGCGCGGCTTTGCTGACGTGCCGTGAAAATTCCCCAATTCCTCCGACAATCATCGGATTTTCTTGGGTAGACAAACCGATTTTTTTTATCATACCTTCCGTAATGAAATTTGATTGGGACCCTTGGTCCAAGAGAATTCTGCATTCATGCATTCGGTTTTTTGCATCTTGTACTAAAATTACCGCAGTTGATAGTAATATCGCTTCTGAATCGCTTCTCGCGTAGTGCGTAAGCGTTTCTGTCAATTGATTCTCCGCTAAATGAAGTAGGGTGTTATGAGCCCCGTGGCACAATTTACATTTGAATCTGGATATGCATTCTTGCGAATGAAGTTTCAAACAATTTTTGCACAACTTGAGCTTTTGGCATTGCTGCACACGATTTTGAACCGTTAGCCCTAAAAATCTGTCACATTGATAAATTGCGTGACCATGCTTGTCGCAAAATTGGCAATTGTTTGCTTTGTTGTTCGTTGTGACGTGTGAATACGTTTTTTGGTTAAATTTTGTTTTGAAATAAGCCTTTGCGACTGCTTTGCCTTGATGAGTTTCTGTATTCGCGTTGACTGATTGAACCGATTCAAGGACTCTGCATCGTTTTTCTAAAAACTCCGTAAATTCGCTCAAAAGCGACATTTTGTTTGTTAGAGTGGCTTGCCACTCCCTCTTTGACGCATTGTCTAATTTTTCCGCGATGACCGGAACTAGGAAATAATTCCATGCATCCGTGTTGATGTTCAACGCCGTTAATGCTGCCAAATTCACCGTTAGATCATCGGATAATTGACGGATAGCAGCGTGTGATGATTTTGTAATCTCGGAAGCGTTTGATATGTTGAACACGTGCTTTGTTATAATGAGTCTCTCGTTTTTGTAACGTTTGACGACCGCTGCCCAAGCATCTTCGTAATTCGCGCCCGATACCACGAAAGGTTCGATTACGCGCACCGCTTCGTCTTTCAAGGCCGATTTCAAAAAATGAAATTTTTGAACGTCTGATATCTGATCGTTGCTATGAATAAGCGACTCGAACGAATCGTGAAACGCCATAAACTTCGCCAGATTCCCGTTGAAAGTCGGCAAGTCGTACTTAGGGCGCTTCTTCCAGCACCTAAAATAAATCTATAAGATTGAGAGCTTATTTTTGAAGATATCTTGTCTAAATTTTTACAGTATGTATTTGAAATATTTTTGCATATGACCACAGGGCCCCTTTTTCGAAATTATTATTATTAACAAAAATAAATATTCATTTAAATTTTTTTATAGAAAATAGTCATGTACTCATATTTTTACGATCGTTAGAAATAGTTTAAAATGACAAACTTTTGTGTAAAGCAAATATTTCGGAAATGGCATTATAAATAAATCTCCGTAAAACATGGGTGAAGGCGTTTCTCGAATAAGGCTTGTAGGAGGTGCGTACGGAGTCGGCTTCAGTAAAGGTATCATATTATGAAACAGGATCCAGTCGTATACCGATAAGTTTTTGATAAGGATTCAGTATATCACCAGTGCAAATTCTTTGCAAAAGTCAGAATGCAACGATGCAGAGTTCATGAAAGATTTGGATAAAAATTATTTCACTGTCGACCTAAGTGCTAACCTGCTCACAATTGTATTCTTTCTTTCGGGTTAGAGGTGTTGTGTTTGTGTTTTGGATGTTTTGGTTATTCGCTAGATTTTGCAGTTAGTTTAGTTAGAGCAGTTATAGTTAGTAATAGTAGTTTAGTTTAGTTTCGTGCTTTAGTTAGGTATAGTTAGATAGTTACTTTAGTTAGTTTAGATAAATTAGTGACAGAGACAGTTTTGTGAGGCATACGGACACTATACCTATAATACAATGGATAAACAGAAAAGGCCTTACCAAAGGAACAGCATGAAAAACAGAATGAAACGGTAAGTAAATTTACTTATGATACATAATTTACACGTTTAGTGAAAAAATCGATTTATATGTAAGCGTCCAAATTTCCTTATTTCAGGTTGCGGGATCACCATTTTTTTTTAGATTGAACGAGATGAAGAGTTTTGGAAGGGTGAAATTCTACCTAAGCTGAAAACATTTTATTCAGAGCATTTGCTAAAAGAGATTATCAAGTATTTACAGATATGTGTATCGACATTTTTTTTAGATTGAACGAGATGAAGAGTTTTGGAAGGGTGAAATTCTACCTAAGCTGAAAACATTTTATTCAGAGCATTTGCTAAAAGAGATTATCAAGTAGATTATCAAGTATTTACAGATATGTGTATCAACATTTTTTTTTAGATTGAACGAGATGAAGAGTTTTGGAAGGGTGAAATTCTACCTAAGCTGAAAACATTTTATTCAGAGCATTTGCTAAAAGAGATTATCAAGTAGATTATCAAGTATTTGCAGATATGTGTATCAACTGAGAAAATGAAATAAAATGTTTTGTTGCAAAATTGATTGTTCCATTGATTCGTAAAACATTTTGTAATAAAAAATCCTGCATAAAATGTGAACAAGAAGCTCATGTCCAAGGCGAATGTATGAAAGTGTATATCTCTGCGATATAATTCTTATCGGGAGGCTTATCATAATGAGTTCTAGTTAACAGTCCACGTGGACACAGACGTGGATTTGAGACCTGGCTGTCAGATTTTAAAACACCAATCGGACACCTCCATAAGTGATAAATTACGGCTGCGGAATGCTACGTCTCAAATAATACCAACTTCTCACTTTGTCACGTTATAATAATCAAACCGTACGTCCTTGCTTGAACATGACAATTAAATGTGGAGGGGAATTGCTGCACCCACTGCAAAGCCGATCCGAGTCAAAACGGTAACTTCGCCTTAAGTAGAAACGCCGCGGAATGCGATCTTGTGCAACTTCATGACGACGATTGGTTTTTAACGTTACAATTGCAGGATGAGTCTTTGAGAACTATACCTAGTAGATAGAATGCGCGATAATCTTGACTCAAATTTAGCTGGATAGTTTAAGGTGAAAAATCATAGACTTTATCGTAAAACCGTTGAGGGTAATCGATTAGTGATAAAGGTACAGCTTTTAGCAGCAGAGCCTTTAATGACTTTGTTAATGAAAAACAAATAAAACATGTGATTACCGCAATAGCGACTCCAGGTGCGAATGGTTAGATAGAGCGTTACCACCGTACCTTGTTAGACTCTATCAGGACCTCTGTAGATGAAAGTTGTTATTGGGACGTGAGTCTTCCGGAGATATTATGGGGTATGAACAATACAAGAAATGCTAGTACTGGGCATACACCCTATGAATTGATGTTTGCTCATAAAGGGAATCTGCTACAGAACCTTGATGGGTCGAGTGTTTTAGTTAGGAGAAAAAGAGCTTCTGAGAATTTGAGCAAAGTTGCTGAGAAAATGAAGCGTAGATACGATAAGGGTAGAAAGCGACCAACACGTTATAAAAAGGGTAATTTAGTTTTGTGGAAGCAAGGTGTTTCTGGTAGAGAACACGGTTTTAGTAGAAAGCTAGACAGTAGGTTTACCGGACCGTACAAAACAACGAAATTGTTTGGTAATGACAAGTATAAGATTCGTAGCATAATGGGCATGAGGGGTTACAAAAGCTTCTGTGCGGTTGTAGCCGTTGATGATTCCTTAAGGCCGTATCAAGGGATGCGGGGAGATAATACCGACAGTGAAGACAGCGAGACTGAAGTTAGAAATAGGGATGATTTAATTGACTTGTTGGAAGGTTAGGAATATGTCTGGTAGCGAAGTCTGAAATGCCTTTTATTCATTCAGTTGAGATGTTACTCTCGGAGTTATTGGAGATGAATGAGTAGAGGCGCTGTGTCAATCTTCTATGGTTGGACAGGCAAGTTTATGCCGCAGTTTCTGGTCTTTTACCACCAGATAGGGACGCTGATGTAAATGTGTTTGCGGTTGCGAGGGGCAACAACCTTTTATGGTATTGTTCCAGGCAAGCAGAGATTTTGAGGTGTCTTCGGCTGTCGACAGGACTTGCTCTGGTCAAGCATGCCTGTTGGTGACCGTTTTCATCTCAGAGAGCTACAGAGAAGGAGAGTTAGAGAGACGGAGAGTTACAATGTTGTTTCTCAGATAAAGTTGCTCATGATCAAGGCAGATTTCAGATTTCGTGGAGACGTATTCCTGTCTGCTAAAGCGCAGGATACTGTAGATTGTTGTTTCAGAACCGATTCTATTAGTTCACGAGGACGTGAACTTGACAGGATGGCCGACTGTTAATGGTAGAAAATGAGAAGCCGCTTGGACCATCGTTTTCTATTTCCAACGTTCCTGCCGCCGAGTCAGCAGACTCACACACTCACTTTGTTTTGACTGGAACGGGAGGACGGGCACCTGCGAGAATACTTGTAAAGCGGTTATGTGCTGCTGCATTATCATTCTTTGTTCAGACTCTGACAAATAAAGTCCTGTTTTCTTCCGTTAGTTATTCTTTGAATAACACTTCCTTGCTTTTACAAAAAATGTATAGGATTGTTAGCAATGAAATTTAGAATGCCCCTAACTAAATTTCATCGTGAATAACATTATCATTTAATAGCACTCGACGTTTAAAGTAGGTGAAAAAAAAACGCGAATTTCGTACGCCATTTCTTCCGCCTCGAAAGGTGTTTCGGAAATTTGAAAGTACTCGGGGCATTCATTTAAGCTTCTAGATTGCAAATATTACAACCAAATTCCGTAATGTGCCCTGGTTTATTCAATGAACTGTCAGTTTGGAGTGCATGTCGCTTATGGACGCTTTACATTGGGAAATCCCCCCCTTAAATCTGTGTGTTAGTGGCTACCAGCGCGCCACGCCACAGTTTTCTCTTGCACGAGGCAAAAATTTTAAACGTTCCACGCGCCACGCAAAGCCTTCGGTTAAAACGCTGGATAGGTGGCCATAGACACACACTTTTTCCCAGGGTTTTAACCGCCACGCGCAATTTCTACGGTTAAATCTGTGTGTTTTAACCGCCACACTTTTTCCCAGGGTTTTGCGCGTGGCGTTCCTCTTAACGACTTCGGCCACTAACGCACAGTTAAAACTGCCGGTTTTGCGCGCCGCACGCTAAACTGTGTGTTTATGGGCGATCCAGCGTTTTAACCACTGACGATTAAATAATATAGACCGATTTATTTACATCTTTTCGTGAGGAAAGAACTCGCCACATTCTAAGTGTGGAAGCAGGCTAAAATCAACCTTAATCTTGGATCAAAATGGCGCGTGTGCCGGCGAGTGGCTATGTCAGTGGCGTAGGTGATTAGTACCATCCTCTGACGATTAAAAATATACACCGACTTATTTACATAATTCGCGACGTGAGAACCATAATATTCTAAACAATAGCTGTTTGTGCAACGTACGTGTTAGGAAAGGGTAATTTTTTCCATTCTGGACGTGGGATTTTTTAGTGAGGCGAAGCCGAATGGAAAAGTATTACTTTTCCACTATCGTTAGGAAAAATTGAACTTTTCCTAATTTGAACATTTCCTAATCGAATTTCACAAAACTATTTTATGAGAAATCCTCAGACTTTGATCACAGGAGTGTAAGCGACGTCAGGAACCCTGGCGCCGATGACTTCATTACCCTTCGGTACGACCGGATTCTGCAGACGGAGCGTCTGGTCAAAAAGGTGGAACAGCAGGAATCTGAGCCGAAGGGACAGTGTTGGATAAGACTTATTGACATTCTTATCTTATTATTATGCAAGGGAGTGAGGTATCGACAGTACCTACCCACCTTTATGGCCACATGCAGTTTAATCGCCAAGCACTAAAGACCTGTAGCGGCAGCGACCTTCCTACGTCGCAGGCCCCACCAGCTGCAAATTGTAAAAATGTACTTCAATAAATCAGTCGTGCCGCCTCCAATTTCCAACCCGGTCATAAATCCATCTCAAGTTGACCGTGAGAACAACCCTGTTTCACCCTCCTTCCTTCAACACCAAATTTCCATCCTTTCCAACTCAATTTGCAATTTTTTATACTAAATAATCCACTGTTGGACTAAACCCCCCGTTTTTTATTCACCCCCATTTAATTCTAAACATAAACAACATGTTTACTGATAAAAAAACATGCCTTTCCTTTTTCCTGTATTTTTGGTTGCGTCTAATTCCGTGGCCACGTTTTTATTTTCACAACACAACTACGCCACTGTTTCGGCTAGACCGCCATTGTGGGCCACCGTACTCCCGCTCTACCTCTCTACTCCCCGCTCACATTCTAATCTTGGCACGTAAACATGCTGTAGTAAGGAATAGGAGTTGCCAAGTCTATATTATTTAATCGTCAGTGACTCCACCACGATTTTTGGCTTCCATTTTCAACAAAAACCCTCACAATGAGGTATAACAAATAAGAATGTCGAAACGACAATTGCGCTAAATACGGTCCTGCCAAAATTCTATAACGTTCCCAACCGATGCAGAATTGCAGACTGAGCTCAGGAACCCAAGATTGCTGCGCGGGTTCCCATGCGCGATTTCGAGGTCAATGAAAATGAAATAATTGAGATCAAAGAACATCAAAGAGCCGACCCGCCAATGACTTTGCTGTAGTATGCTGGGGTTAAACAGTGGGATATAAAATATTAAAACTGCCTTTCAAAGCAAAAGTGCCTCAGTTTGAGATGCAACTGACAATCCTATTTTTCGCCAGCCTGGATGGGGTAGAATTTTCTAGAAAATCATAGAATTTTCGATAATGAGCATATTCTGTAAGATTATGAGTTGCAATCACGAATTTTAAACATTTATAGACCAGGAACTTGTTCATGGACATGCCAAACAAATCTCTACGCCACATGCCCAGTCAAGCCGAACAGCGTTTTTTCTTCCAAATTTGACCAAAACCTCAACAAGCACGCTGGAAACAATTTTCAAAGTATTCCCGCAGTTCGTATTAGTTGTCATGACTTGTCAATGTCATCGGCATACACTGTAAAAAATAAAACAAAAGCTTGATTCCATGGCCTATAAGCGCCGGTTTTTATGTGTCCTTTATACGATTATTATTTATGCCGCATCTAAATAGAACACGATGAAGCTATTTTGTTAATGTTAGAAACAAATGAAAAATGGATGCCTTCCGGAAACTAAAAGTCTCAAAGAAAAACGTTTATTATATAAAAATAACATATGAAGACTGGGTACATGAACGAATAAAAATTAAATTAAACAATAACAAATAAAGGTTTAAATTAAAACGTAAATCCTCAAGCGTATTCGTGAAAAACGGTACATTGTTAAAACCCTAACGTCCCGATTCGTAACCGGGGAACAAGTTTTTAAGGGCTTTGCTTAAATTCTCATTTACCTCAACTGAAAATGACTCACCTAATTCGAAACGACACCATGGACAAACGTAAATGTGTGCAGAAAACGACCGCTTCAAACAAGCCTGAAAAATAGACCAAAATTTCAAATATAAATCCGTCAAGATCAATTCTAACACAAACCTTGCAGACGTTATGTTTACAAGTCACTGTTACTGGTTCATACAGAACTTCTTGGCAGCAGACGCACATGAAAACCTCTTCAACTTTACCAAGGAACTTCTGTTTCCCTTCAACCAGCAACTCGTGACACTCGTGCCATAACTTTTCGTTTATTTCGTCTTGCTTTATGTATTTTCTCGTTTCTGCACTAAGTGCATACACTTCAACTTTGAGTTTCTTCTCAGACTTCATGTACTTTGTAATAGAGTTATTGTCACCACTCTCGTGTTTTCGTTTGGTGCTTTTCTTGTTTGCTGCTTCCAATTCCTCAGCTTCTAAATGACCCGGCGGATACTTCAAACCAAACAACTTTCATTCGTTGCTTCAAGCGCTTCCTTTACTTACAATCATGTCATATTCCTTTCCTCCTTTAGCCCAGGGCGCTGGCACTGGATCGTCCCGCCTCAGCAAATATCGCCAGACAATAAACCCTGATTTGCCTTTTTCGGGAAAGTATTTCACAACCTTGTAGATCCCGTCGTATCTGTTACCATCAACTGGTGCGTATTTGGAATGTTTTCCTAATTTATAATTTCGGACAACGCGAACGGGTTTGCCTTTTCTCCATTCTTTTGCTTCTCCGCCTGTTTGGTCGTTGAACTGGACGTTGCAGTTGAGTGCCAGTGCCCTATGGATTAAACGATTCGGAAAACCTTTTTTTTTAATAAAGATGTAGTACTTATTCATTCTGGTAAGTTTTTGGTCGCAGCTTTGTCCACTGACACGTTTGTTACCGGAAAGATCGCGCCCTCCAGATCCGGTGTAATAAAACTCTTCTCCTTTGTCGACGTCGTCTTCATAACCACCGCTCAATACCAGGCTATAGGCACCGTCTGTTTCCCGGCCATGAATTCCCGCCACATGAGGTCTGTGTATTCCAGCCTCTGACACCTATGAATTAATGTAAAAGAAATAAAAAACGTAAAAAGACAAACGTAACAAGACAAATTCAAAATACAAACCCTTATAATGGAAAATTTTAAGAAACTATTTGCTAAACGGGAGCTGCTTTAAATGCGCTAAAATTGTAAACGTGCTCTGGGGATTGTAATCGAAAGGATGCACACTGCGAGTACGAGTATTTCTTATCTCTATATGAACTGCCCATGGATTTGATAAATCAGTGACATTTTTCAATTTGAATTCCAGAATTATACAATATCAGCGGTCAAATTAATGAGTTGTTGCGTCGAAAGAACCGAAAAGTAGTAGGGAAAGTTTTCTTGCAGTAATTTTTTGTTCGGTGCTTATCTGTTTTTAACATGAAGCATTATTATCCATTAGGCGGGTAACAAAATTAGAGTCAAATCTTCAAACAATTTAACTTGTTAACCAAAACGTTGACAACAAAAAGTTATTAAGAAAAGTTGTTGGTTTTGAAGAGTTATATTAATGGTTAAAACTAATGCCATTATTTCTGGAACAAACTGTATATAAAGCGAAGTGTCCTCACTGACACACTCATTGATAATCAATGTAGAGCCTAAACCGTGGGGGCTGGCGACTTGAAATTTTAGACACGGGTTTACATGTACCGAAAGTAAACGCTAAGAAGGGATTTTTCGAAACTGGGTCCTGTTCATTCGTAATTAAATTAAAACCGGATTAAGCGTAGTGTTGGTGGCCTACCGCCCGATGCAAGTTCGCGGAGACCGTGTATATGTTAAAAAAATGTATTTAACCAAAACAATTTCAACGACAGGTTTTTGCAATCGTTACTTTGCCATTGATACGGGCTGACGCGTCATTACGGGATAATTTCAGCTAGTCTTTCATAAAAGCTCCTATTCTTGACGTCTTGACATTTTCGGTAGACTCAACTCAAGCGTAATTTATCGTATACGACACCTGCGGTAACTTTAGAGTTGTTAAATTGTCGGGATAGATCCGAAACTTGTTAGCGTTTTGACTTCTCCAGTCTCATACTACACTACCATTCGTTTGTTCGTGTGAATTACTATATCTAACAATTTTGTTAATTTCTTTAGCTTCCTTCCTAATCTTTGTAAGTGGGTTCAGTATTTCTTAACCTTTCTGCCAATACTACTTCAATCGCGCAATCACACTATGTTTTCATTTTCCACTACAACCTTCCACTTTAAGTTGATGTATTCAAGTAAGTTTGTCCATTTTAAAACTGATCATGACGGCATCCTCTCTGAATAATAATCGCCAGATATATCCCCTTCTTTAATTCTCATCTCACTATCGCAAAAGTAACAATAAAGACATGGACAAGGTGACCGCGCGTGGAAATATACCGTGTAAAATAGATATTGGAAAATAATTGACAGGGGTTTCAACTAAGCTAAGCACTAGCCTTTAGTTGATATCCCTGTCAATGTTTAGCTAGTGACTTTGAATAGTTGACGTAGAAAATCTAAATCTAATCGTGCAAAGATATGTAGATTTCGAGAATTTTTAAGAAATTGAGACGTTAACTTTTATGACGTGTAAAACTTAAACATTTTTAATAGCGAAAAATACAATTTTGTAATAAACGGTACACTTTAAAAAAGAATTGACTCGACCCTCATATTCTACGTAAAAAACTATAAAAAAAGATTCAAATACAAATAAAAATTAAAAATATTAGTAAACAAAATTGTTAGAAAATGTTCAAAAACGACAACTACCCTCTAGCTGTTAAATTAACCAAGATATCCAAATGCGTTTTTCGCCATTCAACTGTTCTCAAAACGGACCCTTGACGTCAATTAGCTACTTTTTGGCTTCTTCGGGAAATTGGAAATTATTTATTGTAAATAAATTGTGTATAAATTATTCTTAGGTTAGTTCTAATTTGTGTGATTTGTTATTATTTGGAGGTTTTTTGAAATGCCCGGAAAATGCAAATCTAATCTTTCGCAGAGGAGTAATAAAGCACGGGCTATGAAAGTAGCTAGAAGTCGAGAGACGACTCCTCAAGTAGAGCTTAGAAGAATTGAGTAAGCGGAGCGACAGACTGCTTCTAGATCAACTGAAACGCCGGAGCAGTCAGAAATGAGGCGAATACAGCACCCTGAATATACAGAACGAATAAACGAATAAATAAATAAATAAGTCAATCAATGAGTTATAAGTTCTCTAATTTATATCATATATCAGACTGTTTCTCACAGCACCGTAATGATACGGTTTTTCATAATGATCAGGTCATCAGTTCACAAACATACACATCAAAGTTTCCAAGCGAACAAAGTCGCAGGCAAAGGCTAGTTGTCTATAAACGTCTAAAGCATGAATAAGCAATTAGTAACACTGTTATATCTGCATATCGTCCACAGTCGTTGTTATTTTTATGTCTTACGATTTTAACATAAAAAGCTTAAGCAGATCGAGAGTGACCAATTTAGATTTGATACATGTATGCTAAGTTGGTCTTAAGCTAAGATATAAGGAACATGGACATCCTCTGAAACAAGTACAACCCATTGAATATATGACATATAAAAATAAAACACACGAACTTCATAATGAATGTATGTACGACGTATGAGAGGCGCAGAGTACAATTCCTAGTACGGATTGCGCGCAAATGGGATTTCGAAAGAGAAGGGCAAATAAAATGCGAAAAATTTGTAAAACAGTACAATGCATTGAAGGATGAAAAAATGCAGAACAAGTGTAAAGAGAAAATAAATAAAACACTAAAAAGGTTTGAGCAATGTGAACTAGTGGAAGCAATGTGGGAACAAATAAGAGCAGCAACAGGTCAATGTGACAGTGTTACAAAGGAAAGCAAAAGAAACAAAGACTGGAGTGGTTTGAAGAAGAATATAATAGCAAAATCCGAGGAACTGCAGAGAGTAACATTAATGTAAAACGGATGGAAAGCGTGTTTGAATTAGAAATAAATCCGCAGAAAACCAATGATTATATGATAGTGGAAAGCACAAGAAGAGAAACCGAATAACTAAATTTAACTTCAAACACAGATATACCGGGTGATTATAAATGATTGACATTTCTTGTGTTAGGTTGGCAATATTTTTTAACTCTTCTATTGGGTATACTGATTTTCAAATTTGAAATTGTCATATAAACGTCAAATTTAAAAATTGCCCATATCGGAATTGTTTTCAAAATGGCTTTTACAACTGGAAGATCTTTTCGATCACTCGCTGTAACTATTTCCTCCTGTTATTTGTCACTTTTCGTTCGCCATTATTTTGTAAGTTACACTTTTTGACAAAAATAATTTAACCTAAAAAGTTAGTTGACATAAATCACGACGACAGTTAATCTGGTACCAATTCCTCACTGTTGCCAATCAACTAAATTTAAGTCAATCATTTACAGTCGCCCGGTAGTATAGTTTTTAAAAGGTAGAAAGAAAGCTTTGTTCACTTGGGAGTGCTAATAGGAGAGAAACAGCATGAGGAGCAGGAAATTAAATCGAGAATAGCAAAATCTAATCGCCCATTTGACCATTCTCATACTTGTTTTTTAGAATGATTTCCAAACTCTTTTTGCTGCGCTTTAGTTCCATGCATTAATCTCGTCCCTCATAAATATTAATTGGCAATGAACTACATTCTGAAATGTGTACCACTACTTCTCTTGTTGTTTTTATTTTCTCGTTTCTTTGAGGTAAGCTTTTTCCGTTTTAGATACAAGTGTTTGCACGAATTTAAAAAATTCCAAACACGTTTAATTAGCCGTCCATAGACACACATTTTTTCCCAGGGTTTTAACCGCCACACTTTTTCCCAGGGTTTTGCGCGTGGCGTTCCTCGGCCACTAACACTCAGTTAAAACTGCCGGTTTTGCACGCCGCACGCAAAAAGGTGGCCATAGACACACACTTTCCCAGGGTTTTAACCCGGCGTGTGTTTGTGGCCGGCTAAATTTTGCCTCGCGCAAGAGAAAACTGTGGCGTGGCGCGCTCGTGGCCACTAACACACAGTTTTAACCGTAGAAATTGCGCGTGGCGGTTAAAACCCTGGAAAAAGTGTGTGTCTATGGCCACCTATCCACAACACAGGATTTTACTACATTGCGCGTGGCGGTTAAAACCCTGGAAAAAAGTGTGTGTTTGTGGCCGGCTAAATTTTGCCTCGCGCAAGAGAAAACTGTGGCGTGGCGCGCTCGTGGCCACTAACACACAGTTTTAACCGTAGAAATTGCGCGTGGCGGTTAAAACCCTGGAAAAAGTGTGTGTCTATGGCCACCTATCCACAACACAGGATTTTACTACATTGCGCGTGGCGGTTAAAACCCTGGAAAAAAGTGTGTGTTTGTGGCCGGCTAAATTTTGCCTCGCGCAAGAGAAAACTGTGGCGTGGCGCGCTCGTGGCCACTAACACACAGTTTTAACCGTAGAAATTGCGCGTGGCGGTTAAAACCCTGGAAAAAGTGTGTGTCTATGGCCACCTATCCACAACACAGGATTTTACTACATTGCGCGTGGCGGTTAAAACCCTGGAAAAAAGTGTGTGTTTGTGGCCGGCTAAATTTTGCCTCGCGCAAGAGAAAACTGTGGCGTGGCGCGCTCGTGGCCACTAACACACAGTTTTAACCGTAGAAATTGCGCGTGGCGGTTAAAACCCTGGAAAAAGTGTGTGTCTATGGCCACCTATCCACAACACAGGATTTTACTACATTGCGCGTGGCGGTTAAAACCCTGGAAAAAAGTGTGTGTTTGTGGCCGGCTAAATTTTGCCTCGCGCAAGAGAAAACTGTGGCGTGGCGCGCTCGTGGCCACTAACACACAGTTTTAGTGCCGTTACACATGCACGCGGACGGTCCGCGCTCCGCGCGCGGACAAAGTTTCCATATCGTAATTCGTGCTTTCACATTTGTGCGGATGGTCCGCGGGGCGGAGGAGCGACCGCGTAGCCCCTCCGCGGCGCGGACCGTCCGCGCCACTAAATTATTCACGAACAAATCGAAGCTTACACATGCATCACGCGGACGTCGCGCGGAGACCGTTGTAGCGAGTGTTTTTCAATATTGGAAAACGTATTTTGATACTGAAATTTTGATTGCAAATGTAGAACAACGACCGCACTTATGGGACGCAATCCACGAAAAATACAAAAAAAATTTTCTAGCGTGCGTACTTTATTTTTTTGTAAATATAATAGGCTGTGACAGCTTTTAATTGCAGTGAATGCACCATGACTTACTTGCCTCCGTTCAAATTGTCTGCAAGATCTCTCGTGCTCCGTGCAAATGTGAAAACAACAGGCGCGGAGCCGTCCGCGTGCATGTGTAACGGCACTTAACCGTAGAAATTGCGCGTGGCGGTTAAAACCCTGGGAAAAAGTGTCTATGGCCAGCTATTCTGGTACTTTGATTATTTTAGAACGATTTCCGAACTCCAACCAAACATTTTTGCTGCCTTTAATACCAAGCATGAGTCTCGTAGCTCATAAATATTGGAAATGAACTACATTCTGAGATGTGTGCTATTTCCCTTGTGGCTTAAATTTTGTCGTCTTTTTGTATTATGCTTTTTTCCCTTTTATAATTACGTGTTTGCACTAATTATAAAAATTCTAAGCACATTTACGTATTTGTCAAATAAATTAAGTGGTAAATAATAATAGTATTAAAGGAACAAAAAAAAGTATGTTGGCCCTTTCTCTGACAAACTAGAAAATACAAAAATCGACATCTGCTGATTTTCAAGTGCATCGCTTTTGCGAATTGAATTGAATCGAGTAAAAGTAATTGTATTTTACCTGGACCCTGAACTTCCAACATGTGCCCACTTCAACCCCAGGAACTGGTCCATAATGGTCCTTGGGCACAATAGTACACTCACTTATTCGCCCCACACAAGCCATTCCTTTGCCCCAGTCACGATTCGCTGCGTTCTCCTTGTTGCTCGCCATTTTCATCTTCTTCTTACTAATTTTCAATTTCTCGCCTGCTTTTACTATCTCAGAGTCGTCGGTTTTACAACTTGGACAGTACCTGCGAACAGTGTTATAAAAAAGAGAGAAAAGAGTGGAAGTAGGAGTAATCGTACCATTCAGGGTCCGATGGAACTTCAAGTAGAGGCGGATTCAGACAGGACAAATGATAAGCTAGGTCGCACTCGTCGCATAAAATAAGTGTGCCCTGACTTTCTTTTTGCCCACAAACGTAGCAACCACAGTCTTTACACTTTTTCGTGGCCACGTCTTTGCACTTATTGCAATAAAGTGGTAGTTGTCCTGAAATATTTAGTTAGAAATTTTGCACAGCGTGTTCAATTATAACTTTACTGAGTGGTATCTCTTTGTTGTCATCTTTTCGCTCATCTAACAGAACACACTTTTCAATCCTCATAATTTCGTTGGTAAATTTAACAATGCAGTTCTCCAGTGGTGTGTGATCGGTTCCAACTAATAGTGTCCCTTTTACATTTTTCTTTGTAATCTCTTTGATCTCAAAGTCATACCTGCACATTTATATGTAAAAACTGTTAGTTGACAAAAAGCAGGGGGTTTACCAATAGCCCCTGGTGCTTGGCTTTTCAATATTATGATTTACAAAAACAACCATTCCAGATTGAAGCTCTGAAGGCAGGTATGTGTGAAATGACCTAGGTCTTATATCAGTGAATTTAACTTCCAACGGTGCAGTTTCCACATTTCTGCACAATCAGTTTCAATTAATTACTCCACTGCTAATTGATATTACCTGTCCATGCGAATCTTATAAATTAGATTGTTGTCCTCCACATCGGGTCTGTCTGTTCTGAAATAAATGTTTAAAATCTTCGCCTCAAACCAAGCCCCATGACTGTTATCTATGACGTCAATGCGATCACCATTTTTGTAATAACGACATTTTGCCTCAACTTTTTCCTCCATTATTTTATTCTCTTCACCAAGGTCCTCAGCAATGGGCTCGTCGTCTTCCTTCTCCTTCACCACATTCGCCTTTTCCAGTAACTGAATGACGTCGTTGAGTTTAATATCGTAGTCGGTTATCCGATGGTCCGACATTAGCTGGAACGGTTATTTTGAACGTGTTCATACAAGCCATTTCCAACTTACCAGCTTGCCGCGGTAATAGAGATTCTGGCGATCGATTTCAACGTTGAGTTTGTTGTAAATCATGACTTGGAGTTCCCGAATTAATGCCGTTTTCGATACTTTCAGTACCAGATCCACGTCTTTGGCCATTGAGGTTAGTTTTCGGATCCTCACATGCATCTTGAATACTATTCTATGCACACTTAATCTAATTAGCGCTTAAAACTAAGTCGAAATCGACTAAATACTGTGCGGTGATAATGTTTGTACAAGTTTTAAGTAAAGTTTTTTAAAAAGGCGGCAAAAACACTAAACAACGAAACAACCACTTATTCGCGGCAATCCATGATCGCCAACGGTTAAATTGCAAATGACACCAGATTTGAAATACGAATAAAAAACGAATCCTTTCCCATTGGCATAAAAAACTTGGATGGCGAAATATTCTATAATTTACCACAGATTACTCCAGATGACTGACTTCATAGGGCGATTTTGTCCGGAACTATCTCTTTTCTACACATTGAAACTAGGCGCATGACATCTTTGTCACAGATACCATAAGCAAATGTAGAGGCGCTGTAGTCGTTGCTAATACTTTGTATGACAGCTAGATGTCACTACAAAAATTTTAATTTTAATTGAAATAAAAGGCCCAATATTTTTACTATTTTAAATTGAACAATGTACAATTCCGTGTTTTTTAAAAAGCGTGACTGTTTCTACGCTTGTTGCTTTTTTTCTGGCTAATATTTTAAAAACAGAATTTTGCTGCAATTATAATCAAGCCAGTAAATGTCAAAACTTGCTTGTCGATTGAATTTGTGAAAAATTATAAGCGAAAGATGGTTCTTTTTTACATTATTTCTGGCGTTGGTGAAAACTAAGCGAGAAACTGCATTGTTTTCCAAAAAGTGAAGAAGGTAACGATGTTTTATTAATACAACAAATTCAGGAAATCTAACTACATAATTCTAGAGCGAAACTGTGGCAAGAAGCTCTAAACGTCCAAAATTCCAATCTAAAGCAAAAGTGGAGGGTTTGCAAAAAACACTTTTCGGCATCGTTAGATATTAGGCTTCATTATTCCTTATTTTTGTGTATGAATTTGAAGAAGTAAGCCAGGTTGCTCTATTAGTTGTCCGGCTAGTCTTTCAAAATTTCCATTATTATATAATAACCCCAAGTAATTATCATATGTGTAAGTTATACCTATCTTAGAAATGTAATTGTTAACATTTTGGGTATAATTTTGTTTCATTTAAATTATGTAATATAATAAATTGATTTTTATAAAATTGTTTGTTTGTATGACGTGTAAATAATGAAGGAATATTTTATGATTTATTCTACAAAACAATTTTTTACATTAGTTTTGTAGAATAAATCATAAAATATTCGAAATATAGCATTTTTTCTACCCATAAAGAGAGGAGAGAATATTTAAATTTGCCGCAAAATTTGATCGATGCGCCATCTGAAAACTGTTACATAATTTGAAGGTCGTTAAAGGTCATTCCGCCAAAATATTTGCATTAAGTCAGTCATCTGGAGTAATCTGTGAATTTACCTAAATGTTAGCTGCACAGATAAAGAGGTAAAGTTAGCTGAACGTCAGAATAGCTAACAACACTGTGTAACAAGTCAACAAAATAATGTGTAAAACTTCTAAATAATTGCAATATTGCAAAATAACTCAAAACATTAAAAAAAATTGTTTATGATAATGTAGGTCGGTCAAATCTCATCCATACACAGATCACAGCACAGACTATTAACCACAAATTTTCCCTTATTCTTTTCTCTTATTTCTTCCCCTTACTTCTCTGATCACGAATTCTCAAAAAAGTTTCAAATATGCACCATCACATTCAGCTCCTTCCATCATTCGCATTCAGACTTTAGCCATTCACTGCAAGAATATTCTTAATCGAAATTAAAACCCTATTGCAAAAAACCGACTTATAAGCGACATCAACAGAACTTTCCATATACCGGGTGACTATAAATGATTGACATTTTTTGTGTTAGGTTGGCAATATTTTTTAACTCTTCCTTTGTGTACACTGATTTTCAAATTTGACAAGAGACATATCGCCACTCACAAATACCGCATGCCGTACGCTAATAACGTCCCGTTATTCTATAACGTCATGCGCTATTGGGAACACAAAATGTGTACTCTCGCCATGCCATGATTTAGCGTCCTGACTTTATTTTGACATTTGGTGATTTTGACTTGATCCTTCAGTGTTTTTACTCTAAATTCTTGGCAGCGATGTTAAGATTCTGCTCAATATTTAGCCATCTTGCAATTTATTTGACACAACTTCGCTTACCAAAGCCGTCTGAAGAAAATATAATTATTTTTATCATTTTCACAATTTCTCGCAAATTAAAAAAAAAGAAAACACATATGAGTTTGCATTTGTTCACTTTGCGTTTTCAAAGAACCTAAATTCCGGCTTTTAAAACTGAAATAACAATTATAAACACTGGGGGCGCAAATTTCCAACTCTCAAACGCCGGAACGATTTCTAGCGATTGTATCCGAAAGCTGTACGAACGAAATAGCGTCCCGCTAAATCCTAACGTAAAACCTCCGCAAATAGGGAGTTTTAGCAGGTCTGAAATAAGTTACGGTAAACGTTAAACAATCATCTGGGTGCGTACTGCGCATTAGCGTCAAGATAGCGTATTACCGTATCTCGCTAATTCACCTAAAATAGCGAACGTTTACCGTTTTAATTCTAACCTCAAATTTTAATAGAACTGTCATTGATGATTAAATTTTTTAGTCTTTTAGATAATAATAATGGAAGAGTTATTACAATTATACGCAATTGAGGAATTAAATGACACAGAATTTGAAGATGCGGTGCTACTCCAAGCATCCCGAAAGCAACAACGGATCAGAAGTAATGAATGTTCTAATTTTAATCTGGAATTACTTTCAGAAGATGACATCTACTTAAATTTTCGGTTTCAAAAGCAAGATTTGTATAGACTGTTAAATGTTCTGGGCATTCCAGATCAAATAATTGTATCTGAAAACCGCTGTCATTTACCTGGCATAAATGGCTTATGTATGCTTTTGAGACGGTTTGCCTATCCAAATAGACTGTCAGATTTAGAAAATTTTTTTGGGTTTTCAGCACCGTTTATGTCTGTTATCATTAACAAAGTTATGGATATTATATATGAACGTCATGTACATTTTCTTAAAAATTTGAAAAATTTAAAATGGTTAACGTATGAAAAGCTCATATATTATTCTCAAATAATATCACAGAAAGGAAGTCCTCTTCATCAATGTTGGGGTTTTATTGATGGTACAGCCAGAGCCATTTGTCGCCCTACAGTAGAACAAAAAGAATATTATTCTGGACATAAGCGCCAACATTGTGTAAAATATCAATCTGTTTTGACTCCAGATGGAATAATAGTGAGCCTGCTTGGTCCTTTCCCAGGACGAAGACATGACTCAGGAATATTACGAGAGTCAAATTTTTATGCACAATTGGAAACCTGCACAAAGTTTAATAATGACCAAAAATTTTGTTTATATGCAGATAGTGGGTATCCACTTCGGGAATTATTAATTAGACCTTTTGGAGGGGCACGCCTGTCTGTAGAACAACAAGAATTTAATATTTTCATGAGTGCACTCCGCCAACCAGTGGAATGGGGATTTGGGAAAGTTATTAGTTTATTTGCATTTCTTGATTTTAAGAAAAATCAAAAGTTACTTTTACAAGATGTTGGAAAGATGTACAAAGTGGCCATTTTGCTTACAAATTGCCATACTTGTTTCTATGGAAGCCAAACGTCTCAATATTTTAATGCAGATCCACCTTCAATTGAAGAATATTTTACTTTGAATGAATAAAACCATTCAGCTGTTTGAAATATTTTTTATTACAATTTTTTTTTTATGAAAAATTAAACCTACTTTCCCGGTTACAGTAGATTTGTTCAAACTACCCATACGTAGTTTGAAAAAAACTGGTAATAACAATATAAACTGGTAAAAAATTAACATTATGAAAAAAATATTTAAACAATAATAATAACATAGAACCACAGTATGCTGTGGTTAGAACCTATACGAAAAAAAATTTCTAATTCTTAAATATAATTTTGACATAATTAAATATTAATTAGGTTTTCCAAACAAAGAACTGGGTAGTATACTTAGTCCTTTTTGAAAATCTGATTAAGTAACATGTCAATAAGATTTTGATTTTGATCACTTTGTTTTCGGCGATATTCCAAGTCTTCTCTCTCCTGTGATCTACGAAATTCAAATTCTTCTTCTTGTAAATTCAACTTTGCCTCTTCTAGCCTTAATTTTCGTTCTTCAAGAGCCAACTCTCTTTCTTTTAACTTTGCTTCACTGTCACGACGGTTTGCTATAAATTGTAGTGTGCTATTTTTTAATGCCGCTCTAGTTTTATTCTGCCTTTTTGGGCCCAAAACTCTTGGAGGGGTATCTTGCTTTACTACATGAATTATGTTGGCATCATCCTCGGCTTGTTCTCCACTTGCAACGTCGTTATCGTCAACTTCTAGGATATTATTTAATAATGGATTAACAGAAACGTCTAAATCCAAATGATCCTCAGTGTTTTCAAAAGGAGTCTGGCTTGGTTCCTCCTCCTCCTCTTCTATAACTAGGGATGCGGCAGCTATCTGTCTAATTTCTGCTCCTTTTTTTTGTTGATTCCGAGAAGTTTGTGATGCTGCGACGTTTTTTTCCCTTTTTAAATCCAATATTTCTTGAAGAAGTTGTTGTTTTTCATTATATTCTTCTTCTGTCCCAGATCTGCAATAAGTAACAACTTCTGTAAACAATACACATAATATTTTCTTACTTTTTTAAATTGGTTTTGTCGTTTCTCTCAAAAACATTTATTAAGTGATCTGTATGATCTTTAATAGCTCTTATACTGAAATTCTTATTACTTGTACGAAGCACATTTTCATGAACTAGTTTCCAGTCTTCTGTGTTGATAAATGGGTTGACCGATGCCACTTCCTTCAAAAGGCATAAATCGTCGTAAGAAGAAAATCTTAATCTAACTGCCATTGTTATGTTCTCTTTTTAGTTATTATTAAAAATTGTTTACAAAATTGCACTGACAATAAACACATGGGAAGACCTATCACCTCTTAGTCTTTCTCTTTTCTATGGTCTAAACAAAACACAAAACGTCTTGTGCTGCCAACCTCAGTGCATCAAAGTTACAAAAGTATTACGGTAACCTTAAAATAAATTTGCAAAATCTCTGTTGAAGACGTCTAACCTTATTGCTAATACCGTAATAATTACGTTCAAAATTGCGTTTAGAGTAATAGCGTCGAAGCATTGCAAAAACTCCCTAATAGCGTCAGGCGCTAACGCTATTACCGCACGTAAAGTTTCTCACCCCTAATGCGCACGCGCACATGTCAGAATAGCGTCAACGGTAATAGCGTGAGACGTTATTGGAGTGTGCGATATGTCCATATATGTATTAAGGGGATTGTCTATCACGTGACTTCGTCAGCTCTGGGTACCCTCCACACTTCACCGCCTAAAAGCTGTCGGCGCTTATTACCCAATAATACCCAGACGCTCTATGTCTGTCTTTCTTTTCCCTACCGAAATGTAAGAGATAGGCTTCCAAGCGCTCGTTCCACATCTTTCATACGCACATGAAACGAATTCTGGACCGGCAACGTTGTATTACTTGACTCACTCTCACAGCACAGATCTCAGCGATCGGACCGATCCGTGAAGCGATGTCACTGCTGTTAGGCCGCACATGTTTGGGGAGCCATAAAAGAATCGTTTAGGCTGGTGTTACAATATGCTGGTGTCACACTATCAAATTTCCTGTAATTTCAATAATTTATATGAAAAATAGTTTGCGACCTCCTTTTTGGATTACACTTTTTTTTTCTGGTAAAGAAACTAGAATAATAGGTCTGTTAGACCTTTGAAATTTTAGTTATTCGGGACCGAATTTTGCCCATTTCCTCAACAATTCGCTGTAATACATCGCGACGTGCAAATTTGTTCTAGTACGAGTCATTTTTCGTGTTGTACAATAGTCCTATCTGTATAAATCAACTAATGTCGTCAAATCGATGCCACTCCAAATTTTCATTCCCATTTCACCCTCACGTGAAAATTATAAAGACCTAAATATCAAGAACGGATTGTTTTGAACTGGCGCTCACTTATCAGCCAATGAAAGTACCGACCGCTTCCAATAGTTTGAGAGAAATAGACGCCCTCCTATTCGTGTCAAGCGTTTGACCGTTTTGTGCCCAACGAGTTTGATACTTTTGCGAGCAGAATTTGATGGTGTGACAGGGTTTTTACCGTACGCGGAAAATAGGGTAGTAATGACGTCATCAACTCAGTTTGCTACAACTAGTTTGTATGAAGGAAATTTGACGAGAATTTGATAATGTGACACCAGCCTAAACTGCAAAACAGGAACACTTTGTCTATACAGATCTACGGAGTCGCGAGGTGGTTAATTTTTTGAATTTTGTATTCGCGTTATTGAAAATTTGATAAAAATATAATATGATTAAAAAAGAATGGATTTAAAATAGTTTATTTTTTGACGTCAGAATAATAATATGGATTTACCATGGATAGGGGGATGTAGCGAGCACCCCGAGGTGATCCGATAAGTGATCCCAGCGAATAATCTAGATTCCTAGAAACGCCGGGGGTAAAGTACGAATTCTTGAAACTGCGTACTGACGCCATCAAAAAATTCGTCTCCAAACGGACACGTAATAAGAGTAACACTTTTATTACGAACTGACGACATCAATAAATTTATATTTGTATTATTTACTCTAAAATTGTTATTCGTCACGAATTCTTATCGTTATTCACAGCGTTCTAAAAATGGAATATTGTAGTGTTTATAATACGGGCGAATATATATGTCGTAGTTTCTTAGTGAAATACGTCATTTCATGAAAAATCTAGGCAATACATGAACTGCCGGCATATTATGTATATTCTTTATTTTACACAATCTCCCTAGTCTCTTCGTGAAATGCCGCTCCTGTCTCGGCATATTATGTTTCACTAACCTGTACAGAATCTGCCGCGATTTAAAAGGTGACTGTTTATGAAATAACTGATCGGTATTCAATATTATGGCATATCAGATTGTGTAAAATAAGATCTAGATGGGATTAGATGCTAAAAGAACTTTGTTTTAAAGAATTTTATTTCAAATTTATTAACCGTGACCTGGTGAATATGTCTAAGTATTTATTTATCAGACAAGCCTTTTATTTGGACAGGGGTAATGTGCATGTCGACCATCAAAAATGCAATGCAAGACCAATAAATGCCAGTGCTTTGAGGCAAAGTTGCAATGCAATTCAAAACGTCACAAAAGCGGCCCGTGTTATTAGTAAATTTTTATTTTTCAATTTTGTTAATTGGAACTTTTGGAACTAGGGAGATTGTGTAAAATAAAGAATATACATAATATGAGGGCAGTTCATGTATTGCCTAGACTTTTCATGAAATGACGTGTTTCACTAAGAGACTACGACATATATACCATAAAATATAAATAATCAGTAGTTCTGCGTTGTCGTAGTCGCTCTAGAAGAACCTCTCGAAACGGAACCCAAACATCGTAAAAATAAAACTTATAAACCATGAATAATTTCAATTTATGAAACGTTAGACCAGGAATTTATTAATTTGTTAAATTGATGCGCGAGGACATGCTAACGGCTCACAGAAATGTATTATTCTTATTCTAGGTGAGAGATAGGTGAAATCTTGGCGGCTATAGAGAAACTATAAAAGTGCGAAATTCCATAAAATATTGTAACAATTATTTCTCCTAGAACTTCATCGGTGATCGCTAAAAACGATTCAATTTGCGAATTAAGTAAAGCTAATCCGCTATCGCGATAGCGCGTTAAAATCACTGCTATTAAAAAATAGCAACCGTGAAATAGCAGACGCTTGATCGAAAAATAGCTGTTTAACTCAACCCTAGTAGATCCAGGAACAGTAAAGTCGAGTAACTCATGTGCTGCGCTCGCCATCGACTCCGTACCTCAGTTGCAGAGTTGCCGGATGTTATCGAGTAATGCTCCTTTTGCCACAATTTTGCCGTGGCGCCACTTTACGAGCGCTTTATCGAAAGTTTACTAGTTTGCAAATTACAAGGTTTTAAATAACAATACTTAAGAAATTTTTGATCGGTTATGTTTAAAAATACATTCTTCATCATGGTAACCCCATAATTTGAAAATAATTCTTTTAGTTTAGAAAAAAAATCACTTTTTTTTAAATAAATGAAGTTTCAAAGGGTTACCATGATTCTAGATTATTTTTGAAAGCTATCTGTGAAAACCGCACAAAAATCGAGTGAGAAATAAAGGAGAAATTTGCAAAATGCCGAAATCTCCACTAGACAATCCTCTTAAGGACGGCGTCTCACAGTTGCGTACCCCCGTTCCCACTCGCCCGCTCGCCCGTTAAAACATAAGCACTGTAAAAAATGGTAATCTCAAAAACTACGCCACGGATCAGAAAATGATGAATGGTAATCTAATCTGGAAACCCCATTCGTTATAATAGGAACTTTTGAAGCTGATTAAAGCAACCAATCAAAAGATATTGCTAAGTTAAAAAAAGGTAGAAACTTGTCATCAACCTGTACAGTTTAATTTAACTTATTTTTGCTACATAATCTCCTATTATACCCGCAGTAACATTATCTTCCAAATGAGACCAAAATTATTCCTCTACGACTTGTCGTTTTCAAGATTACCATTTTTTAAGAAATAATCCTGGCTGGCTCTTCATCTGCCCCTAGATGAAAGCGGTCAAGTAGAAACCGGTAAAAATCGGTAAGATTTTAGTTCAGCTATTGTGGTAACGATGTCGCTGACATAGTATCAATATTGAAAGTTAAAGATCGGATATAGTTATTTTTTGAGAGTAATGGCAGTACCCAGCGGTAAAATTCGCGGTGTTTTTAGATCAAACAAAATTGAGCGGCAGACCGTCGCGATGCATAAGAGCGCGGATATAGAACAATGCCTTTAGTAAACGTCGCGATTTTTTCCGTCGGGCGGTAGACGACAAAAACGCGTGCAGAAAATCGGTTTAATGTATGAAACTCACGTCGTGTGCTTGTTAATAATCTATCGGAATTTTGTGTTTTTCTATCGGTGTTCTTATTTTTTTCTGCGGTCGGGCTGTAGCTGTTGTCTTTAACAACAATGTTTTTTACTATAGGGTCAATTTCAAACAAAAAAAAATTGTACTTTGATAAGTATGAGTTGAATTTAACTAATTTAGGGGTGTTAATTACAATATGTAATTTATGAAAAATTTAGTGCTGATAACCTGTGCTAATAGGAAATCATTATTTTTAAATAAGAATGAGTAAATTTATTAATTCATGGATTTGTCATTATTATCTAATATCTACTAAAAACCAATTTAAAAAATTACAAAATTATGACCCCGGCTTTTCTGAAAATCACCAGCCCTGCGGCTAACACGTTTACTACTTATCTGTACGACTCTGTGGGTGGAGGACGCAGGTAAAGAGATGCCTTTCATTCAAGTTATTTCAATTTGTGGAAATACATGAATGGTATGAAATTCATACCTGCTAAAATAAAATGTAGGTTCTGGTTCAGTACGTATTTATGAACATTTACTAAACTGATCTAAACAAACACGCCCTTAGTTGATCATTAAAAAAATCACAACTGCAACATGGTTGGCAAAAACTGAATTTTCAGGAAAAGCAAAAAACAGTTACCGATAAGTATTCTTTTTACAGAACATTATTATTATTATATTATACAAATAACTACAAAAAATACAAAATACGTACAAATAACTATGACATGCGCTGTTTTTGGCTGAAAAAAAAAAGTTTTTTAATCTGCGTCCTAAAAATTAAAAAATATACTGGGTATTCAATTCAGAAACATAGGTAGGAAGAATTTCCAGTTATACAAAAAATGAAAAAAAATAAAGAAATTCGTGATTTACAACCATATATGTATTTTTGTACCAAAGTTGAAAATTGAGTTTTTAGATAACAATGTTAGTTGTTAATTTTTTTGACTAGTGCTGTTTTTGAAAAACTCATGAATTTAGTAGAATGAATTATTAATGAATTTACAACTAATTTCGGGGTGTGTAGACTTTCGCGGCCGGCTTCATTAGCGGTTGTATTTTCTCGATATGTAAATCGTGTTCCAATCGAAGTTATTCCAGTAGGTGGGGCGTAGCGAGCAAATTATGCAAAAAATATGGCTCTTAATTTAAAATAAGAAAGATGAATATTGCACAAAATATACCATGAAATTTAGAAAAATTCAAAAATGGTGGGCTTGTGGTAAATTGGAAGCCATTTAATATGGTTTTTAATTTCTTGAAATCGGAAATTTACAGCGATTGCCGCTTTTTAAAAATCATCTTGTGCACGAATCTTTATAATTCGAATTCGAACTGTATATAATGAATTACCTGGAAAAGAATATTACCCGGATTCTGAAACTGATAAGGAGGAACAAGCTTCTTTTCAAATCTATCAGAAGGAATCCTTTCTTAGAAATAAGCCGTTTTCTTAATCGCACAGACAATACAAATCCTGATTTACATGACAAGACAAGACCAATCTATAGGAAGAACTAATTAAATGGCCGAAAGCATTTCTCAGTACTGTACAGCTGTAAAAGGAAAGAAATAGCGGTGGTGTTTATTTACATGGACTCCTGGCGTTTTACCTATACCTGTGTCTTTATTCCGACACAAGAGCCGCTGGTTTTATCAACAAAGATTGGGACATTATCTGTACCCATCGTTTGCAGTTCCGGAAACTGCGGGATGAATGAACATGCAAGTCTGTGCTGTAACTCGCTAATATTGAAAAAAAAAAATTATAATACTTATCTAGACAGTTACGAATAATCTACAGGTGTCCCACCCAAAAATTGACAAATACCTTCTATACCTAAAACTACCCGTTTTTTGGATAATTAAATTTCTATGTTTATCTAAACCGACGAATCAATTTATGCTAATTTTTGATTCCGAAATGGAACATCAATAGAAAATAAGGATAAATGTGGCGATTTATATGATTTATTTGCTCGCTTTCGAATACTGCAGATCATAAAAATGCAAATATCTCAAAAGGTACAGGACAGTAGGTAACTAGTCGTCATCAAACTTTAGACTTTTAAATTTATTTATCATTAAAATATTATTGATACAAAATATTGCCGTTCTTTTTTTTGTTACAACGATGTTGCAGCTGTGATTTTTTAAAATGGTAAGCAAAAACGCCATGTTTGTTTAAATCAGTTCAGTAATTGTTTATAAATACGTACTGAAGCAGAATCAACATTTTTAGTTTGAGGCGGTATGAATTTCATTCATTTCGTTCTTGAATGGAAGGTATTTCTTTACCTGCGTCTTCCACCCGTAGAGTCGCACAAGAAAGTAGTAAACGTTGTAGCCGCAGGGCTGATGATTTTCAGATGAGCCGTAGGAGGGGTCATGTGTATGTATGTATGTATGAACATTTGGGTGAGGCAAGTTTCATGAACATTTTCAAAATATAATTTTCTAATTAAACAAAAAATTTACAAAATTCAGAAATGATTTTTATACTTAGGAGCATAAGTTATAACGGCGCAAATTTGATTTAGAATTAGGCCCTAAGTCATCATTGACGATGAGTCTGATTAGCCGAAAAGCGAAAGGAAACCGAGAAGTCGTCATATTATTTTTTCTATTTTCAATGATTCCAAATAGTAGTTTTGGCGTTTTAAATTGATCGTGAATGATTTTCGATTATGTTGGGTTTCGACCAAAGTGTATTTCAAGTCTCTCCGCCTATGAGTCTGATTACGCAATTGTTTCGTGGTAAGTGCAGACTCGGATCTCTAGTTCGACATGACAGAAATCTGTTTACTGTTTAAAGACGTTTCACCTCTACTCGGTAGAGAACGCTTTCACTGGTCAAATAAAAATTGAATTTAAAGAGATTGCAGATGCAAGTGCCATCTAGCGGTCAAAAATCAGTAGAGTTTGTGAGACGCCGCTCTTAAAGGACTATATTGCGCGTAGCTACCAAACACAATGCTCTCCCAATTCATCGATGAAAAGAAACAAAACATGCATTCGTTCGCACGCTTTTAAAAGGCTGCACTTGTGCGCAAGTCTAGATGCGGCCGCAAGTTTTGTTCTTCGGCCGAATAAACGGATTTTTAAAAACACACACTTTATTACGACACGGGGTACAGATGGAAAATGAACCGTCTTAATGCTAGTTAACTGACTATTTATAATGTGACGAATGTGATAATTAACAAAGTGGGTTAGGACATCGTAGTTGATTTTGGTAGGCATAGCAGTTTTTGTTTTAGAGTGGTTGTTATTGATTCAGATAGATTTGTGAGAGGGACATTCAAAAAAGTCTTCTTAATAAATATATCAACCCACAAAAGGTCGTTCGCGACAATAATATAAAAACTGCTGATCTAAATATCTAGCTAAGCACTATTAAGCATTATTATAACAAAGGATTAATTATTTATGCAACACATAACTCGCACTTTTCAAATAAAAGTAATTTTATTTTATTATTTAATTTAATCAAGTTGTTACGCAAATGCCCGACACCACCCTTTCCCTATAAACAAATTTAAAAAAATATAAGGAAATAAGTAGAAAAAACAATCACAGGTTTTATCACAAAAAATAATGGTGATGTCTTGACACTACAATTTCACTACCGTATAAATAGTATATTAATGCAATTTAAAATGCAAAATAAAATAATGCAAATAAAATAAATTCAGTTTATTGGCCTCTAAACAATAAAAGTTTGGAATATTTTTGCCTAATATAATCATCTTTCACAGAAAGTTTTCTAGACTCATGAAAAAATCTAACATTAACATATAAATCTATAATTAATTTAACTAATTGGACTCTATGATTATCAATTTGCTTAAAAATTATTTCATAATGATGTAAAGTTTATTATCTTCTTCTTCCACACTGTGTTCATACAGATAAACTGACTTATTGGACTAAACAGCGAATAGCAGTGTGTAGTACTTTATTCAAAATGTGTTGAAGAATTTCAGGAGCTCCGAGATCTCAGTAACATCACTTCCAATCTATACAAGCAATGCTATCAGTTTTTCGAAAATAACTCATGACTTAGTGTTCGTAAACTTCGAATTTTTCATACTGATACGTGTGTGCTTGAAATTCTTCAGTCGATGCTTTCACACAATCTTGTCAATTCCAATCGATCGTCCTTACATTACGTATGTAACTGCCAATCAACCATTAACATTTCTTACTCTATCGACAACAAAACTCAAAACCAACATAAATTTTGTAGCGTCAAAGTCTCACCTGTCTTTTTACAAACGCTAAAGCAAACGAACACTCAGTGTGGTCAGGTTCCGAAGTGAACTGATTTTGTTTGTGTAATAGACAAAACACCATATTAAGTGCAGATGAAATGCCGAGAAGTCCAAATTGGGGTCTGGAGATGAATTTGATAAAGAAAACATTTATAGTTTTCTAGTGAGTGCATCATATACGAAACCATTGTCAACAAAGAACCCAACCTAAAAACTATCTGACACTGACAGTTCTAAATTTTGTTACACTAAATTGATGCACAAAGTTTTTCCATGGCCAACTCGCCTCGTTTTTTTTTTGAACGCATGTTAGGTTAACGCATGGCTTAATTCACAGAATGATTAATTATTATTTGGCATCCAGCGTCATGATTTTGGGTATTGCTATTGGTCGAATTCAGGCATGCGTGCAATCTCAACTTCGACAAAGGGTGCAGCAATAGCTACTTCTGTCTCGTTTTGATTTCGTACATTTTCGCCTTCAACAAGCAATATAGTCGTTTAATACATATATGGATATGTCTCTATTGTCAAATAAACGTCAAATTTAAAAATTGTCCATGTCAGAATTGTTTTCAAAATGGTTCTTACAACTGGAAGATCTTTTCGATCACTCGCTGTAACCATTTTCTCCGTTATTTGTCACTTTTCGTTCGCTATTATTCAGTAAGTTTCACTTTTTGACAACAATATTCTAATCTGAAAAGTTAACTTCTAACCTGAAAATTTAATAGACATAATCACGACGACAGTTAATCTGGTACCAATTTCTCACTGTTGCCAATCACCTAAATTTAAGTCAATCATTTATAGTCACCCGCTATAAACTATATACCACAGTATATACTAAATAACATTTGACATTGAGCTTTACATATCAATCGTTTCGTTTCGTCATTTTTCGATTTGCTGTTGCCTATAACAAAATAAAAAAATGGGTGAAATTTCTTCTTATCCTACGATATTTGTTGCTTGTCATTTGCACATTTCGCGACTGTAACAGCTGGAAGAATACTTCGACCACGACCACACCGCCACTGAAGATGTCCACCGCAGCTGTGGACGAAACGTTTGGCAGAGTTTCATTGGGGTCACTTGTTGAGTTAGCCTCCCGGGGCGCTCACTACATCCGTCCTTATGGGACTTCGCTTGGAACACGGTCAACAAACCCGAATAACACCATCGTTGTTGACAACACCGACCGTGAAAGCCTACAAACTTTTTTTATTTATTTAATTTTTTTTATTAATAAGTGCATAAGTGAAGTTAGCAACCTACCCCTACTACTTTCTATAATCAATCCGAATAGTAACTCTGATATAAACCATGTCGGATAAAACTTGTCAACTTGTCAAACCATGTCCACCGCTTCAGTGGGTTGGCGACAGTGCTTTGGGGAAAATTGGAAAGTCAGTTTTATGTTGGCACTAACACAACAACCAGGCGTCCATTTTGTATCTTACAAGTTTGGCCGATGGTGCCGGTTTCGTTTTGTGACTAAAATTCCTCCGTTGGGAAGATCCAAGCCGTAAAATATATACCAAGACGTAGAATGGGAGACAGAGATTCGTTCGACGATAAGGACCGTTCCAGAGAGCGATCCCGGCGCGACCGTCCCAGCCGCTTCTCCGAAGGAAGCCGGGAACGCAGCATGGACCGCGGCCGAGAAAGAGGCGGCTTGAAGTCGTCGAATTGCCGAGTGTACGTATCAAACATTCCCTACGAATATCGCTGGCAGGATTTGAAAGATCTGTTTCGAAGTCAAGTTGGTGATGTGCAATTTGTCGAGTTGTTCGTCGACGAAAGCGACAAGTCTCGGGGTTGCGGGATCGTCGAGTTTTCTGATCCTCAATGCGTTAAAAAATGTCTCGAGGTAATGCAGCGGTTTGAGGTTAAGACTCGTAAACTCATCATCAAGGAAGATTCTGGTAACGTCCGTGATAAGCACGGAAACCTTATTGGCGGATCTGGCAGCAAAAGGTCGAGGGATGAGAATCGATACCGGGACGAACGGTACGATTCTCAGCAGAATTTGTCTAATCGGTCGACCACTGAATCGTCTGACAACAAATGGGGCAACACTTATGGGCTCAGTCCACACTTCTTAGAGTCGCTTCGAATCGATACTCCTCTTTGTAATCGAGTGTTTGTCGCCAATGTAAGTATTTGTTGCTGAATGCTTCTTTAAGTTGGGAATTTATTAATGCTCCGTGCGGTTTCCTCTTTTACTCTTTCACCCATAACTGTGTTTATCTATGCTTTATTTTTATTTTACAATTATAATATTTGCAGACAACATCATAAGAGAGAGGCACGGGATATTAATAACTTGATACCATGATTATCTATTCGTTTGTGAACCCTTTTCTATGAGGTGGTGTTGAGTGGATTTGTTAATTTTCTTTTTTTTCTTTTTATGCACCAAAGTTTTTTTATTAACTATAATTGAGTGAATCAGAGGATTGATTTGTTTGGATGTATGGTTTTAATAGAGAGAAACATTGTTTGGTATTCGGTGTTCAGTTGCAAACTTCATCAGGTGTGCTGTTATCATTTTCATAGTAACAGTGATGAAAAAGGAGGTGCGATTCATTTTATAACTTTAAGGGACAAAGTTTGACCACTGATAGGGATTTTGTATAGTTTTCTTAGAAATTTATTCTTCTCTGTACCTTCATATACTTTTTTCGGGGCCTTCAACTTTTATTTAGAGTTTAGGAATAATCTTGAAAATATTTCTGCCCCAACTGTATCTTGTTTTTCCGCCATAGTTTCGTGTGCAAGAAAAGAAAAAGAAACCTGTTTTTAGTATGAGAAACAAAACTGAACCAAATGGACTGAAAATGAGTTATTGTGTGAGTTTTAAACTATTACAACTATACGGATACTGTTTTATGTTATCATTTAAAACGAACAACTGTTGATGTGTAGGAGGGAACTCTGTCTCCAAAACTGCAGACCCAACACAGAATCTCTTTGAAATTTGCGCCACGCGACGACAATTTGAATTGTTTCCGATTTCTCGACTTAAACTCGAGTTGCTGATTTGTCGTAATCTACAGTTTCTTCGTGAAAGCCTACACTCTTTTATACAGTTTTTGCTTCGTCGTTCCACGCCAGATCCACGAAACTTGATCACCAATTAGATATAACGGGCGTACAAAAAATGGTATTCAGAGTAGGCCATAGAATCAGTTTCGAATTCGTTATAATGTAGAAAATGTGTTAAAATGCCGTATCTGCTTATTTTTCATGTTGCATCAGGTTTTCTAATAAACAAATATATTCGCATGACGGTTTGGACAGGAAGCAGTAATTCAGTGGCCAGCTCGTTCGCCGGCCCTAACGCCTTGTGGTTTTTTCATTTGGGAAGCATTAAAAAGTGTATGAGGTTATAATACAAACACAAGAACAATTGGGGGAAAGAATCCAGAACGCCGTAAATGAATTGCGCAATGAGGAAACCTTGCAAATGGCTCTTTTTGAACTTCTTGCGACGGATTGATCTTTGCCTAAACGAAGGGGGTGTCCGTATTGAGCATTTAATAAAATAGTAAAATCCAGTTTGAGGACAACAAGCATACCATTCCAAGGCTTCAGTTTATAATCGGTTCTTTTTAGTATCAACATAATTATGAAAAGACAGAAATAACACTATTGCTGCTTGTTAAATTTCGATATTAGAGAAACCGTTAATTTTTTCTTGATTATTTTTCATAGCCACCATCATGCGAATGCATTTGTTTATTAGCAAACCTGACGCAACGTGAAAAGTAAAGGTTAGGAAAAACATTTTTTTCTGCAGAACGGTAGCAGATACGGTTTTTTAATAAGAGACGTGAAAGCACAGAAATAATGTACCTCTTCAAGAAAGGTAAAAATTGAAGCGATATTTGAACGAACAAAAAAGTTATGGTGTAAAATGTTCAAGGATAGGAGTGATTTTCACCATTCGCAATTTTTTAAAAACAAAATATTTATAACAGAAGATAGTTAGTACTCCTATAAAAGTATCTACATATCATGTTTTGTTAAAATCAATTTACCCGTTTCTGAATTATTACGAAAAAACAAAATTTAATTTCAAACTTTGGCGTACTCTAACGGGCCAATGAAGCATGTTAGGACAAAAGTTTATGGCATCAAATCGAATTATTTTGATCCCAGGAATCTGTAGTTGTTCTGTCACTCTTGTTCTGGGACACCTGTAGAAGAAAGGAAAGAGGATGGTATGTATGTACATAAGTAAAAATTATGGATTGTTAAAGAAAGAAATATTGTGGTTGGATAAGAAACAATTATCATTAAGGAAAAATTGTGGTTCAATAAAGAATATTATAGATTAATAAGAAAAAAACTAAAAAAGCCGCAATTGTTTCTTCACTATTCAATATTTCAAACTTTGTATGATTGGGATATTTACATTAGACATACCACTTCAACATTTTCATTGGATTTCAGCCAGAGCAGGTTTTACATTCCTGTTCACATTAATGGACTCGTCAATTTCATCGAATGTTATGCCAGAATAAAATAAAAATAAGTGAGGCCAAGTTCACAGCATATAGGCTGTCCCAACGCTGCGGTGAAGTAACATTACTCTAAAATGAAATAATATATCGTGATGCGGTTTTCGACAAAAGTACAATCCATTTAAGAGAACACTGAATATGAGACGACTCTAATTTTCAAACTGATCCTGCACAACTGCGCATGCGCCAGCAAAATTTGCCGTCTGATCGTGGCCCAAGCAAATAGTTGTTAGAATAGCAACATAACTGGTTGCATAACTTTCGATAATATATATATCAAACGAGAAAAAGTAGTACGGCGGTAATGTTCATCTGAAAACGACTTTACCTGAAATTCTCCAAAGCCCACCTCCTGCACATGGTTCAAATTTGTTTGCTCTGCTTTTTTGTGGGCCGTGATGCATATCTTATCCTGGTAATTTTGAGAATTCGGTCTGCTAATGTTTAATATTCGTTGCCACATTTTGTTATCCACTAAAGTTTCAATTTTTTCTAAAAGTTGTTCAATTGTAATATTATATCTTCTATTCATTTGGTTTGTTTTTAATAAATTATTTAAACTTTTACTTTCTACTGCCATATTTGTATTAATTCCTGCATCTAATCTGTAACAATACTTTTTTAAATAATTTAAAAATTCAATCTCATTCTTCTCTTCCAGCAGTTTAAAATATGCTTCTTTTAAGTTATTAAACTTCTCTAATCTTGTTCCATTTAAAAAATTTTTCATGTGATTTCATACATTTTTTGACTTCTTCATTTTTTATTTTGGCCTTTCCCTGCAAATTCCAATTTTTATTACGTGCCAGGTGCACAACAGCCTTCTTAGTTGATGGTCCATTACAATCCTCCATGCATTATAATATTTTGGATCATCATCCGTCATAAAATATTTGGCATGAACCGTTTCTCCTAATTTTTTCTTTAATTCACCTAAAAAAACTTCTTGTACCACTTGATCTAAACGATTGGATATGAAAAATGCGACAGGAAACCCTGCATTTCTATCGTCCTTGACCAAAACAATTGTTAAATCCATTCTTCTTCTGTTCGTACAGTGGGTACCATCCATACATATTATGTCTTTAAAACTCCTTAATTTACTTTCCATGGTTGCATTCATAAAGCCTAAAGCGAAATCTTCTACTCTTAAATCTGAATGACCTTCACCTAGACATAAAGAAGAACCACCACCAATAATACCATCACCATAATGAGTATCTCACAAATAATAATTATAAACACATTAAAGAAGCCCAAACGTAAAACAAAACTAGTGAATGATAATAACATTACAATACCTTGTGGTTTATAAGAGAAAGCATAATTTTTCTCATTTTTATTCCATTCTTGAACTTTTAGCGCAATTGCCGTCATTTCATCCACATGTCTTTTTCTTTCAATGTTGTGCTTTTTAGATAAATAGTGTAAATCTTTACGTCTTAGTAGGTTGATTCTTTATAAAGTGGTCCCTGTAATTCTTCGAGCATCTTCCAATATTCTATCCAGTGTAACTCCAAGTTTAAGTTTTTCAACAATTACGTTTTCTTCTTCTTTTGTGAGTTTTTGGGTCCTAATTTCAAATGTATGACCAACATGTGTCTTGCAAAATTGAACCATGACAACTCCTACATGAATTCCAAATTAATAAAATAAAAACTAAAATTACAAAATAAAAATACCACTTTTTAAAATTTTGATAAATCGAGATGGACAATAGCCTTTGATCTTTATTGATCCTCCTGCCTTTTCTGTCCTCTTAACACATGTACTTTTATACTCTAAAACACAAAATTTAAAACATTGTTTCAACTGCAAATATTATAATAAAGAACTTTTCAAGTTGTTCCGATTACATTCATAAGTGATTGCCTCATATTCTGAGGTCTTTTTTGTATTGGAAACAGCATAGTTTGCCTTGATCTTTTCTAATTCTATCCACCTAGAACACTCTTCAAAATTAGCAAAATGCAAACTTACAATTTCTGTGCCCAGTCCATGTTGGTCCTTCAGATGTTGGTTTAATTTTTCAAAGCTCTTTATATATTTTTCACATAATGGGCCATGAATTCGACTCGCGTTTTTCCTTTCAAGGTCCTCATTGTGAAATTTCTTCGCATGCTTTCCGACGTTGCTGCTGGAAGAAAATAGTTTGCTGCAAAAGGGACAGGTTCTGTCAGTCGTATTTATGTTTTCACTTGTGGAAGCCATCATCCAGCTGCAAAATATTTAAATGGAATCGCAAGAAAAAATTATGGTATATAATTTACTTACATTTATTAATATTATTTACTAATTGTTATAGTTATAATAAACCTATAACTTTATAAAAATCAGCTAAAACTGGTTAAAAGAACAAAAATTCCTATTGACGTACAATACAGAAATAATTTAAGTATTAAACCTGAACTTTAATCACACGGAATACAAAAACAGCGAGAGCAATAAACATTGCTGATCAGAGTAACTACATATATGCGGTAAAAATTCGTAAAAATGTGCAAAAATTCGCCTCAAACAACAAAAGCTAACACAAGAGTGACAAATCGTTATGAGGTTATGTAGAAACATAAACCATCTGCGATTCTTGAAGTTATGCAAACAGTAATACGTTACGTTTTATTATACAAAAATCATGACCAAAAGTAAAATTCAGAAATGAACTGGCAAAGTGTAATTTTTACTGGCGCATGCGCAGTTGCGCAGGATCGGTTTGGAAATTAGAGTCGTCTCTGAATATGTCTGCTTATACATATGGTATAGTAAAAATTATATTTTGCATATAGGGTGTAAAGAGCAATCCTTATACGTTAAAATATTTTTAGGTTGTGCAGCCTGACAAATGGTGTACAAATTGTATTTAAAATTTGTTTGTATCTTACATAGTTTAGGAGTAATGGACCGATCCCGCACTAATTACTCAAGCTGTATACAGAATGTCCAGATTCAGGATGGCGCATCAATGTTATGTTATGTATGATACTTGTAAAAAAATAATTATACTTTGTATAACCTATTATCAACCTAACTTCAGTTGTTTTGCTATTATTTGACATTAAAACGAAAAAAAGGCCCTTTGAATAATGTTTGCTCCAAAGCCAATGAAAATTTTGGCTTGAAATTTTGACAGAAATGTTTTAATATCGTCTACTTTATAGTGGTCAAGTCATACTTTTAATTTTAATAATTTAGTATACAGGATGGCTGATGAACGCAAATTGTTAATTTAATTGAATTTTTCAAATGGAACGCCTGTATATGTGGTATCAATCGATCACATTTTTGATAAGCTAAATATAAAAGTGTTACATTTGATTTTTCAAAGAACGGGCTTTTGTTGGTTTAAATGTCGAATAATAGGAAAACAAGTGAAGTTAGGTCCATAATAGGTTATACATAGTATAACTTTAAGGAATCCGAAAATAGCATAATATACTAACTTTGATGCGCCGCTCTGTGTGTGGACACATTGTATATAAGCAGATATTTTCAGACTGTTCTCTTAAATGGATTGTACTTTTTATCGAAAACCGTTCTCAAACAATTCCATTTGAAATCGGCTTCGATACATTGAAACAATTATTTAAAAAAAAACTATTAAAAAGTTCCTGTAATTACAATAATTTATAAGCTCGTACCTTCGCAATTTTTTAAAGTTCTTATTTGAAAAATAATGTCGACAATTCACTGCCATTTCAAATTTTCGTTCCCATTTCACCCTCACGTGAAAATTACAAGGACCTAAATGTCAACAAGGGAATGTTTAGAACTGGCGCCCAAATATCAGCCAATGAAAGTACCGACCGCTTCCAATAGTTTGAGGGAAATAGACGCCCTCCTGTTCTCGTCAAACGTTTGACCGTTGTTGCGTCCAACGAGTTTGAGCAGAATTTGATAGTGTGACAGGGTTTTTGCCGAACGCAGCAAACAGGGTAGTAATGACGTCATCAACCCAGTTTGCTACAACTAGTTTGATGGAAATTTGACGAAAATTTGATAGTGTGACAGGGTCCTTAATAAAAAATGTAATTTAATTCAGCTAATAAGTTAACACAACATTTATTGATTCTGAGGCGGTACGAAGTTTGCCGGGTCAGCTAGTAGGAACTGAAATAGGGTCCACAGTAGTCCAGATTTTTCTTCCGACACATTCCGGATCAAAAAGTATCCGATGTAATTTCGTAAGGATTGTTTCTTTGTGATTATGCATTCAATTGGCATCTTATTAGATTTTACGTTGCAATACTGTGGTATTGTGTAAGCTTTTTTGGGGAGTGTGTGGATATTTGATCTGAAACAATTAATTTAGTTGGATTAATGGACTAAACACTATCGGGACGGTTGAAGCAAAAGCGGCTTGGACTTACATGGTGCTGTTAATAATTTTTTGTTTTGCCTAAAATTGATCATATTTTTGTTCACAAGGAAGGAGCAAATTATATCACAATGAACTTTGCCAATAATGTGGGTGGAGTTCGGAACTTGGAATGGCTTTAGGTATTTTTTTCTGGTGTACGGTAGGTGGGGATACGTTGTTTTGGTCAAATGTTGAGAATTTTTGTTAGCTAAAGGGTTCACATCGACGTATTAATGTTGTATGGCCATGTTCCCAGTAACACTTGTGCGTGTGTTGGTGTTTTTCAGTTGGAATATAACGTTGATAAGAAAAAATTGAAGGAAGTTTTTCGCTTGGCCGGTAGGATTGTGAGAGTCGATTTGCCTCTTGACAAAGACGGTCGCAGTCGAGGTTTTGCCATTGTCGAATACGATCACCCCGTCGAAGCGGTTCAGGCCATTTCCATGTTTCACAATCAAATTTTGAACGACCGCCCCATGAGCGTGCGCATCGATCGCGCTAACGAGACTTTAAAGTTGCCCGAAGGATTGAGAGGTATCGGCATGGGTTTGGGCACGAACGGCGAGCCGTTGCGTGACGTTGCCCGTAACTTACCCTCGATTGCTAATGCTCCTGCACAGACGACAAACACGGGGGCCGGAATTTTGGGGGCCGTGCCGAACCAGGCGTTGCAGATGGCAAACGCTCTGAGTGGACTGAACAACGTGTCCGCTTTCGGCGGATTGGGCGCGAACTCTTCGGTACTTCAGGCGGCGAATTTGGCGGGAATGGGTGGATTGGCGAGTAATCTGTTGAGTGGGGCCGATCTCTCTTTAGCGAGTAATTTGGTTTCGAACCCGATGGTCCAGAACAACTCTTCGTTGGGCAATTTGGGAGGAACGGGCAGTTCAGGAAATCTTTCCGCCAACAACTCGAATTCGCAGTTCTCTCGAGATACGTCGTTCAACAACGCTCAGAGCAATAGTTTCAATCAGAACAGCTCGAGTTTCAGCAGAAGTTATCAGAATTATGAGACGAAAAGTTCCAGCGGGGGTGGATACTCGTTCGGGAACAGTAGGGATAATTTTGGGTCGCTGAGTGCCACTCTTGGAAGCTTGAGCGGCGGTGGTGGCTCCGGACAAATGTCGCGTCCACAGATTTCTTCGAGTAGCCTTAAAGAGAGCGGCGGTGGATTGTCCCGAAAAGTTCTCGTTTCGAATGTAAGTAGTTAGCTGGGTCTTGGATGGATGGAAGGATGGTTTGTTACGATCATTTTCAGTTGCCGACGTCGACGAGCTATAAAATGTTGAGTGAAAAGTTTAACGAGTATGGGGACGTGCAACATTTGGAAGAAAGAGGGACCGGAAGCATGCTTATTGTTTATGCAGCTGATTGGCAGGCAGAGAGGGCTATTAGTATCCTTTTGATTTGTTTCACTGTTTAGAATTCAATTTCGTTCATTCCCTTTGAAAGATTTCGTATACCTGATATCGTTCATTTGATGGATATATTTCTGCTTTGAGAGTATTTTTCGCGCCTATGTTGGTCTCCGCTTCATTTCTCTAGTTGAAACTGGTTGGATTTCTCATTCTTATATTGATTATATTGATATTCTGATAATTGTCCTGGCTTGTGATTTGGGCTCTACAATTAGATTGACAATCAAGGAAACTAGTTGGTCTCTACATATTAAGCAAGTACGTTCCTTAATAGAAGAGATGCCACACATTCATAGTTCGGAATAAGTCGAAACAGATCTCGATAAGAGATTCAGAATAAATGGAAGTGTGTGATAACGATGCAGCGTCAACCGTATCTTGTAACTAATATTTTTTTGTATTTATGCCATGTACAAAGATTGTTTATAAATGTTTCATTCGTCTTTGACAGACGTCCTCAGTCTATTTTCGTAACTGCTGTACTTCAACGGTTTTGTTCCATTGTTAATACTAAATTGTGAGAAATTCAGTATCCATGGAGTTTGGCCCAGTATGATACTTATCCTAAAAGAGGCATCGTTTTTAACTTCTGGACAACAGTTGTTTACATGGTTTTGTGAGACGAATTTTCCTTAATGTATTTTTCAGAAAACTTGGATCGTGCCCGCATCGACGGAAGAACCATCGACGCCCGTCTGTTTTACTGAAGTATTTGACAATTTGTTTTTATAGTAAATTTTTTTTTATTTCAACCAATTCATTTAATAAGTGTTAGAGTATGGATAAGTGGAGTTATCTTCTTTTATTTTTGGAATAAATCGATCGGAGATTTTATAAATTGTGGTTATGTTATTAATATGTCGTATTCATTTTTCATCCAATGTTGGTTGTTCATGCAACTTCGTACATTTTTTCTAAGGGGTCTCTAGGTGGTTTAGGTTCATTAGAACAAGTATATTTGCGCCTCGTCAAGATTTTGTATGATTGAGCATCAGTGGAGGTATGTAAGTTCTCCTCGTTTCGTTTTGGATCTTCGCTAATGGCGCAATCAGGAAGTCTTTTCACACTGTTTGGGTCGCGCCACATTTCATATTTATATATAGTATTGTTATTCTCTTTTTTTGTTTTAGTGATTAAAATAGCTGGGATTGAAACCACTTATCGTCGTTTTCCAGAAGAACATGGTCCTTTCAGTAGTGTTAGGTGAGTTATAACTGCTGGTATGATATAAATTTAATACAATAATGATTACAGTACGTGACGCACGTTCTGGAGATTGTCGTGTCAAATGCACGCATTTTAGCCCCAAATCGGGGGCTAGCAAAGAAACATGAACGAAAATCGATGCACAAGTCGATCCGAAGCATTAAAATGGAAGTCACAAGTTTCAACCCGAATAATAAACCACAAATCTCTTGAGGAGTGTATTTGACCCTGAAAATATGCTTTGGAAAGATTGTGGCCCCGGTAGATGAAACATTATTAGGACTAATAAACGGCATCTACTTTGTTACTAATGCTCTCAACACCTCTTTGCTCTCTGTTTTCTTGTGTGTGCATCTAATAAAGATAGGTTGATTATAAGCGTATTTTATTTGTTTTGGACATGATGCTCGCACCATATTAAGGGGAGATTTCGGCAGGCAAACTCATATTTTTTCTTATACAAATTTCTTTTATTTATGAGATATCAACTCAATTTTTTTCTTTATATAAAGAAAATATTTTAGGGCGGTACAGGCTCCTCTTCCCAATTTTCTTTAAGGACGGCGTCTCACAGTTGCGTACCTCCGTTCCCACTCACCCGCTGTCCCGTCAAAACATTAGCACTTTAAAAAATGGTAATCTCAAAAACTACGCCACGGATCAGAAAATGATGAATGTAATCTAACCTGGAAACCCCATTCCAGTTAATGGGAACTTTTGAAGCTGATTAAAGCAACCAATCAAAAGATATTGCCAAATTAAAAAAAGGTAGAAACTTGTCAGTTTAATTTAACTTATTTTTTCTACATAATCTCCTATTATACACGCAGTAACATTATCTTCCAAATGAGACCAAAATTATTCCTGTACGACTTGTCGTTTTCAAGATTACCATTTTTTAAGCAATAATCCTGGCTGGCTCCTCATCTGCCCCGACATGAAAGCGGTCAAGTAGAAACCGGTAAAAATCGGTAAGATTTTAGTTCAGCTATTGTGGTAACGATGTCGCTGACATAGTATCAATATTGAAAGTTAAAGATCGGATATAGTTATTTTTTGAGAGTAATGGCAGTGGCGTGCTACCCAGCGGTAAAATTCGCGGTGTCTTTAGATCAAGCAAAATTGAGCGGCAGACCGTCGCGATGCATAAAAGCGCGCATATAGAACAATGCCTTTAGAAAACGTCGCGATTTTTTCCGTCGGGCGGTAGACGACAAAAACGCGTGCAGAAAATCGGTTTAATGTATCAAACTCACGTCGTGTGCTTGTTAATAATGTATCGGAATTTTGTGATTTTCTATCGGTGTTCTTATTTTTTTCTGCGGTCGGGCTGTAGCTGTTGTCTTTCACAACAATGTTTTTTACTATAGGGTCAATTAAAAAAAAAAAATTGTACTTTGATAAGTATGAGTTGAATTTAACTAATTTCGGGGTGTTGATTACAATATGTAATTTATGAAAAATTTAGCGCTGATATCCTGTGTTAATAAGAAATTATTGTTTTTAAAGAAGAATGAGTAAATTTATTAATTCATGGATTTGTCATTTTTATCTAATATCTACTAAAAACCAATTTAAAAAATTACAAAATTATGACCCCGGCTTTTTTCTGAAGCCCTGCGGCTAACACGTTTACTACTTTTCTGTACGACTCTGTGGGTGGAGGACGCAGGTAAAGAGATGCCTTTCATTCAAGTTATTTCAATTTATGGAAATACTCGAATGGTATGAAATTCATACCTGCTAAAATAAAATGTAGGTTCTGGTTCAGTACGTATTTATGAACATTTACTAAACTGATCTAAACAAACACGCTCTTTGTTGATCATTAAAAAAATAACAACTGCAACGTGGTTGGCAAAAACTGAATTTTCAGGAAAAGCAAAAAACAGTCATCGATAAGTATTCTTTTTACAGAACATCATTATTATTATTTTATAAAAGTAACTACAAAAAATACAGAATACGTGTGTACAAATAACTATGACATGAGCTGTTTTTGGCTGAAACAATTCTTAAGAATAAAAAAGAAGTTTTTTAATCTGCGTCCTGAAAATTAAAAAATATACTGCGTATTCAATTCAAAAACATAGGTAGGAAGAATTTCCAATTACACAAAAAATGAAAAAAAAAGAAATTCGTGATTTACAACCGTATATGTATTTTTGTACCAAAGTTGAAAATTGAGTTTTTAGATAACAAAGTTAGTTGTTAATTTTTTTGACTAGTGCTGTTTTTGAAAAACTCATGAATTTAGTAGAATGAATTATTTATGAATTTACAACTAATTTCGGGGTGTGTAGACTTTCGCGGCCGGCTTCATTAGCGGTTGTATTTTCTCGATATGTAAATCGTGTTCCAATCGAAGTTATTCCAGTAGGTGGGGCGTAGCGAGCAAATTATGCAAAAAATAAGAAAGATGAATATTGCACAAAATATACCATGAAATTTAGAAAAATTCAAAAATGGTGGGCTTGTGGTAAATTGGAAGCCATTTAATAGGGTTTTTAATTACTTGAAATTGGAATTTTACAGCGATTGTCGCTTTTTAACAATCATCTTGTATACGAATCTTTATAATTCGAATTCGAACTGTATATAGTGAATTACCTGGAAAATAATATTACCCGGATTCTGAAACTGATAAGGAGGAACAAGCTTATTTTCAAATCTATCAGAAGGAATCCTTTCTTAGAAATAAGTCATTTTCTTCATCGCACAGACAATACAAATCCTGATTTACATGACAAGACATGACCAATCTATAGGAAGAACTAATTAAATGGAAGAAAGCATTTTTCAGTACTGTACAGCTGTAAAAGGAAAGAAATAGCGGTGGTGTTTATTTATATGGACTCCTGGCGTTTTACCTATACCTGTGTCTTTATTCCGACACAAGAGCCGCTGGTTTAATCAACAAAGATCGGGACATTATCTGTACCCATCGTTTGCAGTTCCGGAAACTGCGTGATGAATGAACATGCAAGTCTGTGCTGTAACTCGCTAATATTGAAAAAAAAAATGTATAATACTTATCTAGACAGTTACGAATAATCTACTGGTGTCCCATCCAAAAATTGACAAATATATTTCTATGCCTAAAACCACCCGTTTTTTGGATAATTCAATTTCTATGTTTATCTAAACCGACAAATCAATTTATGCTAATTTTTGATTCCGAAATGGAACATCAATAGAAAATAAGGATAAATGTGGCGATTTGTATGATTTATTTGCTCGCTTTCGAATACTGCAGATCATAAAAATGCAAATATCTCAAAAGGTACAGGACAGTAGGTAACTAGTCGTCATCAAACTTTAGACTTTTAAATTTATTTATCATTAAAATATTATTGATACAAAATATTGCCGTTCTTTTTTTTGTTACAACGATGTTGCAGCTGTGATTTTTTAAAATGGTAAGCAAAAACGCCATGTTTGTTTAAATCAGTTCAGTAATTGTTTATAAATACGTACTGAAGCAGAATCAACATTTTTATTTTGAGGCGGTATGAATTTCATTCCTTTCGTTCTTGAATGGAAGGTATTTCTTTACCTGCGTCTTCCACCCGTAGAGTCGCACAAGAAAGTAGTAAACGTTGTAGCCGCAGGGCTGATGATTTTCAGATGAGCCGTAGGAGGGGTCATGTGTATGTATGTATGTATGTATGAACATATGGGTGAGGCAAGTTTCATGTACATTTTCTAAATATAATTTTCTAATTAAACAAAAAATACAAAATTCAGAAATGATTTTTATACTTAGGAGCATAAGTTATAACGGCGCAAATTTGATTTAGAATTAGGCCCTAAGTCATCATTGACGATGAGTCTGATTAGCCGAAAGGAAACTGAGAACTCGTCATATTATTTTTTCTATTTTCAATGATTCCAAATAGTAGTTTTGGCGTTTTAAATTGATTGTGAATGATTTTCGATTATGTTGGGTTTTGACCAAAGTGTATTTCAAGTCTCTCCGCCTATGAGTCTGATTACGCAATTGTTTCGTGGTAAGTGCAGACTCGGATCTCTAGTTCGACATGACAGAAATCTGTTTACTGTTTAAAGACGTTTCACCTCTACTCGGTAGAGAACGCTTTCACTGGTCAAATAAAAATTGAATTTAAAGAGATTGCAGATGCAAGTGCCATCTAGCGGTCAAAAACCAGTAGAGTTTGTGAGACGCCGCTCTTAAGAGGATTGTCTATCACGTGACTTCGTCAGCTCTGGGTACCCTCCACACTTCACCTTATTTATGCGAATTCTGGACGTTTATAGGCTATTGGCCTCTTCCGCCCAGGAGTCGGTTGATTTACAAAATGTGTTTTACTAACTCCGGAATGAAAAAAAAACTCAAAAGGGGATTGTTTCTTTGTGCGAGATTCTAGGGGATAAAATGTACCATTTGGGGGGTGTAGTGAACGCTCCTAGGAGCTAATTCAACAAGTGACCCCAATGAACCTACAGACGCTTCATCCACAACTGCGGCGGACTTCATCAGTGGTAGTTGCGATGTGGAAGAGCTCGAAGTGTTCTTTTCGCTGTCACATTCGCGACTGTCACATTTACATTCTGCGTAGGCGTTGTATAATTTTTGTTGTCATTTTCATCGTTTGCTTGATTTGCTGGAACAAATGACATTACCCTTCTCGTTGACATTACCGGTTGCCAAATTTTGTCCATTTTTAACCCTTCACCCATTCTATTGAAATTATCTTGGTGTTTATAATTTTCAATTGCTTTACGGTGTAGGCGTGGGTAGTACTGTGAAGTGGACGACAGAAGTTTTGTCTCATCAAATTTTATATTATGATTTCCATTAGACAATCCATGTTCAGCTACGGTAGATTTATCAAACTCACCTAAACGACAGTTCCTCTTGTGTTCAGTTAAACGTGTTTTAATACTTCCTTTAGTTGTACCTACATATACTGAACCACAAGAACATGGTATTCTATAGACTCCTGCTGACGACAATGGATCTCTCTTATCTTTTGCTGAACCTAGTAATTCTCTAATTTTTGTTGTAGGTTTGTAAATTGTTTTTATATTATTCCGTGTTAGAATTTTGCCAAGGCGGTCTGTTACATTTTAACATTGAAAATGTTTAACGGTTGAGTAGGATGGCATTTTAAGATTTTAGGTGACAGTGGGAAATTTCGCGGTTTTTGCAACTTTGTGTAAGTTCTACGTAAGCTAGCTGGATGTTTTTGGTGTCATTTTAAAGATTTCGTCAAATGCTATATTCTGGTAGTTTTCAGTAAGATGTAAGCCGTGTGGGGGCGGAAATACAAAGGTTAAAACGATTTCCTGAACATCAATGGGTTTGAACGGGTTACGCGTACGTATTTTTTGAAACACTCAAATATAGTTTGGTCTTCTTAGAAAGAGGATTAATCTGCGCTCATTTGAAGGGAGTTAGGGGTGGCTATAATCTACGGGGGTGGAGATACAAGCGTGTAACGTTGAGGAAGCGTTTTGAATTTGCAGAGTAAGTTTGTACGGACCATAACTTGTTTATTATCAAAGTAAAAGGTATAGTATAAGCGAATGAAATGTTCCTTGATGAATGTACAAGGTTTTTTACTTGAAACTTTTTTTGATATCTTTAACGATTAGCGAAATAATTAAATAAATAGTTGTAAATGTAGAAGACTTAGCGAGCGAGTCAGGTCGGCCATTGCACCGCGGCACTGCGACATGCGCACTTGGTAAAACTCGGTAAAACAGGAATCTATAAAATTGTTTATGTTTGCGCTAGTGAAAGTGAGGGATACTTGTATTTTTTTAATGGTAATGAATCCTGCCATAAATAATTAATACATATATTACATAAAAGACAAACAATAAATTCACATCCGATCACCGAAACAGTAATATTTGGCGACTTGGGATGTTTAATTTTTCTCGACGACGAAAGTCGAAAAATAATCGTCGTGTGCCAATGTTAACTGCTGATACTCGAATGTATATAAATCAGGTTCTTAATCTAAACAATGCGAACATTGCGTCTTTGCATTCGTGACCTTGCCCTTGCCGTATTTAGGTCGGTCCAGCTACTTCAATAATATCAATCCGTGTTTCATCACACATTTGTAAGGAAACGTAAATCTCGTCAAGTTGAGCGACCGTCTTTACGTTAACGGCGGTATGAGTACCATGACGAGTGATTAAGCACGTATCGGCCGTCTCCAAATTCAACACTCTCTAGGAACGACGATCATTAGTTTTGAAAATCATAATAAGGGCATTCGGGGTCTGGGTTCGATGTGAGATGGTTGACTTCTATTTTGATAAGTAATAAAGTTGTTATCTATTTAAATCGAAGCTTTTACATTATTATTTGAATTTATTACATTCGCATAGTTTATTATGTGTTGATAATGTTGTTGCAGTAAGCGACAGTGTAAGGGTCCTTGTCACGCTCAAACATGTAAATTTGCAGAATTAGTATTGGGCTGTTAGCAATAAAATTTTGTCGTTTGTGAGAACTGTAGCTTTGCTCTTCGGTTGAAACCATCAATTACAACGACGACGATGCGGCTGTCGTCTAAGTGGAATCTTAACATAGCAAACTCAAGTGTTATTGGTTTTGTTCACGCAAAATTTTCAGAGTCTGATCACGTCTTACATGCATTTGCTTCATTCCAATATTTACTTTTAATGAGAGCAGTCACTTTATTGTTGTGTTTGAACCCTGTGTTATATATTTAAACCAACCCTGTCACCATTTTGTGCCAGTGTTCCCGGTTCGTATAGATCCACCAGCCTGACTGGAGTATACACTTGTATATTTTATGCATACATATATGTAGGTATACAGGTGTCCCAGAAAAAGCGGACCACCTGTGCTGTACGTTGTTGGGGAATCTTCAGGAAGTCAGGAAAAATAGTTCAAACATTCTTTAGAGTAATATATCTAAACGGTTGAACCCAAAATTGTATCTTCTACATTATGCAGTATTTTAAAGAATAAATGTTAGAGTAATTTAATCAAGACGACCCGTGTGTCTGTCATACATAATTTTGAATATTGTCATATTGTGAATCGTTTTTCTCAAATAACCGATACTTGTCACATTATATTGCTTAAAATAAGCCGTGTGTCTTTTGGCTTATAAAACCCCCGCGACCTCTAACGCTAAAAATAAGAAGTGATTTTCTTCTCTTAAGAAATAAAAAAAATAGCCATAGTTTACTGTTGCATTAAAAAGGAAAAGAAAGAATTTTTACATTACAATGCGATAAAAATAAATCTGGCTTGGCTGGTGCAAACAGTTACCTAATGGAACGCATCAACAGCGTAGAATTACAGAGGTGCCAAATTGGGCATGCAATTTTTTGCTAATAACTAAAAAGAAAAGGGTGAAAAGGGAAAAGTTGAGAGTGGTAGCAAGAAAGAAGGCGACAACATCTGAGAAGAGAATAAGCAAAAGGACTTGGTGCGAACTGTTGCAGGAATGTCTGAGAGAGAAAAAGAGAGAAGGAGAAAATGATAGGACGAGTGAAAGGGCAAAGTACTATGAAAGGAATGGGTACAGCTCAGGAGAAGCGATGAGATTAAGAGAATGACTGAGAGAGAGAGAGAGAGAGAGAGAGAGAAAAGAGTCCAGGTATAATAGCAAGTATAAGGAAATTATAACCGAAGAACTACTGAAATATCTGTACAGAGAAAATGTGAAAGTTAGAAGAATGATTGCAAAAGATTCAGGTGCGCGAATGAAGATAGATAATGCAAGTTCTGGTTGGCAGAGGAGCAGAGAGGATGCAGAATATGTGGAGAAGGACGAGAGACAGAACACCTAATGAATGAGTGCGAGAGTTTAAGACAGGAAGAAAGAAGGAGGAATGAGGTACTAAAAGAGGATGGAAGAGGAGTAGAATGGAAGAGAAGCGTTGTGAGAGAGAGAGAAAGAGGGGGGAGAGTGCGTAAAAGAAAGAAAGAAGATGGGATTGATCTGTGTTAGAAGAAATTTATATTAAGTTGATGTTATACTTTTGTAAGATTTTGTAGGAGTGTTAAGGCCAAAATGCAAATAAAACGATTTACTAAATTACAGAGTTGCCAAATTGAGCATGTTATTTTTCTTAATAACTTAAAAGAATAGGGCAATTCGTTTTTTCACTATTTTTTCCTGACTCACTGAAGACTCCCCAACAACGTACTGTTTAATTAACTAAAGTTTAATACATATAAAAAAACATACATGTCTACACTTTCTTAAAAAAAACATGCCGATATCTCGATTAGTTTTTATTATTCAAAAAAAATATATGTCACCGTTTTTATCCCATTTTATTAATTATAACAATTATTTGTTGACATTGTAAAAAGCAGATGTTGTATGCAAAATAGAAAATGTAGGTATTATAGAGGAACAAATCAAAAGAAGCTTTATTCTCTGGTAAGTAGCGTTATATGCGTAGATGTGCTAGGAAAGGTGCAAAAACGGGTGTAGAAATACAGAGTTTCGTTTGTGTGTAATTTTTATTATTGTGTTCACGTGTGAATAGATCAAGATTTAATTTTTCTTAATGTTGAATATATCTCTGTTATCTCTTGAAATATATTCATGTCAGTGTCATTCGTGGTCATGAATTTTTCGTAGACGGAGAACAAGAAAATATAAGTAGAAGGTTGCAAATTTTTTGTTAGAGTTACTGCAAAATCTTTTGAATCAGCGCATAAGTCGTAAATACGTCGAAGATTACGTGAATTACGCAAACTAAATGCAGGCGCTCAGTGGACATGGACGTCCAATGGGCGTTCAGACAGCTTATGTTTGTGGCAGGGTTGAGATTTTAAATTGAAATGCCAACGGAACTCCTCATTCTGTATTTGTGCGTTTATTAATTTTATCTATATTTTATTTTTACTTTTGGGGGACTACAAGTTGTGTAAACATCTCTTGCCCTTTCTAAATTGCTTTTCATGAACAATTTTATAATTATTGTATTTCACACCTTCCATAATATCTGATGTTTGTGAGCGGATGCGTAACTATTGTGCATATTTTAAATTACGAAGAGGGCTTAAACCGAAGTTAGTATCCGAATGCTCTAGTGCAATTCGGGTCAAGTCGGGTTTGGCGCGAAAAGCATACTTGTATGTAATAAAAGTTTATTTTTCCACAAAACATAAATTTGCCTGTTGTTAAATTTTTAGATATTGCGAAATTTTGCCAAGTTCAAAAAATAGTCAAGTTCATTTTCAATGCTATAACGAAGGTTGCTAAATTGCAACTTCTGTAAATTTTTTACATATGGTAAGAATACTGTTCCTGCTGGTAGATTTGTATTATTGTTTGTTGTTCTTACAGACCTATTTGGGCGAATTGCTCTTTTTATCTCTTTGGTAGAGTAACCATTGGCTTGTAGCATTAGGTCTAAATGGTTAAGTTCTTCTTTCAGATGTTTAGGTTCACAAATCTATGTAGCTCTACATACTAATGTCTTCATTACAGCTCTTTTTTGGTTGGGATGGTGGTTAGAATTCTTATGGAGATATCTATCGGTATGTGTTGGTTTCCTGTATACCTTGTGGCCTAGAGTACCATCTCTATTTCTTTTTACCAAAACATCCAGAACAGGTATTTGTTGTTTTTCTTCTTTCTCCATTGTAAATTGGATACGTGGATTTATTCCGTTGATATGTTCCATGAAACCTTTTAATGCTTCTTCACCATGGTTCCAGATTGACAAAAATGTTGAGACCAAATAGGGAACAATAACTATATGTATTATGTACTATCAAAAAGTCAATCCGCTTGTTTCCAACACTCTTTTCGTAATCCACTTGGCGGTTTGAAAAACCTCTCACTGTTTCATCTTTTCAAAAACTTTTTCTTGTCATCTAGATGTTTTGGAAACACTAACCAAATTATAGACCAAGGAGGTATACAGGAAAATCAATACAAATTAATACATTAACAAAGCATACATAATCGAGCATAAACAATCCAACAGTTTAGCATGTTACAGGTTCTATTTCTGCATAGCAAGAAGTCAATAAAGAGGTTTTAGAATTTTGTCCAAAAGAAACGAACAATCAGTAACACCATTAATAAATTTCCATAAAAAAGTATTATTAAGATTTATCAGTGAATTTATGAATGAATGAAAGTATGCCAGGACATGTTGAAATATGTTATAAGATGTATAATGTAGTTACAATGCAATGAAGTAGTGCCCGAAAGAGAAAAGCCCAATAGAATACGCACTACCAACAAAATATGCAATAATTTACACAAATGGATATATTCGCGAAACAAGTTAAAAAGTAAATCGCTTTGAGTTGACTATTCTAATTTAATTCTGACACTTTAATTTGTCTTATGGGCATATTTCGAGATCGCCGAGAATCGACTATTTCCGGTAAAATAGCGCAATGAAAAAAATGGTCATGTACCATTTCTTCATTTGACCAATCCAAACGTTAGGATTATCGGTTTTACAATAAACAAAAAACCAAGAAAGGGTCGTTTAAAAAGATTAGTTATCTACAAATTTCTTGGAACTGGGGTAAACCAGGACTAATTCTAAAATTTGAGGCTCAGAAGTTTAAATTTTCTGCGGATACGGTAATAATCCTATTGATGAATGTTTTTTCAATGAAACATTTCTCATTGACTATGCCAAAGAAAAGAATTATTATTGTACTTGATAACTCGGACCACAAACCCAAATTCGGACTTTTATGAATTCAATTACATCCCGCTGTGAAGGATCTACCTGCTGTCATAAATCATTACAAAATTTGCAGCTAGCTGAATTTGGTGTAAGATGTGTTGACTAGTTTTCATTTCGTTTTTTTATAATAACTAAACAAAATAACAAAATTTACAAAATTGGCCTCGGTAACGGGTTAGAAAAATAATTTCTGCTACCATTGCAGTCTCGAGCGGTTTTTCAATTCTGTCGGTATCAAAATAAAACTTGTTTGAAATTCAGCTCATTTTACATTGAGTCGACTATATGGCAGCCATAAGAAGTAAGAATGGATTGTATATAAGTTATTCAAATAATTATTCAACTTAATGAAAATCTTGCGAATCAAGTCCATTTCGTATCTGTTTTTGATTTGGGCATATGTATGTTTAAAACTGATGTGGTATTTAAAATTAAAAATGTTCATTGTTTTTTATTATTTTGTGCTTTAAAAAATACTAAATGCTCAGTATTAAATGTGGAAAACATTCAGTGTTTTTTGTAGATTTGCAGGATGAAATATTGTATGTATTTAATTGGAATGTAATTTATACTCGGTTAATTTTTTAAATTTAGCTTCTTAAAAAAAATAAAAATTTCGGTAAATGAAATGGGATTAAATAGCATCGAAATCGACCTTCAAACGCGAAAACAACTCTTCTAATACAATAGGTAAATAAAATTGACGCATTGTTTAATATTAACTATAAGTTGTTTGGATTATCCGTTCGACAAATTGAAAAGAGAAGAACTGTTCATTTATTTAAAAAATAGTTTTTTGTCTGAATGTCTGCTAAATTTTATGTTATGTGTTAACTAAAAGAAATTAATTTTATAACCCCATATTTAACATAGAATGTAATCTACGTTCTATGTTTAAATATTCTTCAAATTATAGTTAATTAATAGATACTTTATAAAATTGATTTATTTTACAATATATTGTTTATTACGAAAACTATGAATTTTGCCACCAAATGTTTTATTTTATAGATGAGCATTTCGTATATTATACCCGGTGTTTTGTTAATTTACTGAGCATTTACCATTTTTACAGTTGGTGTGGTATTTTTGTTAAACAACTGAATAAAATAACGGATCAATACACTTTGCACGTGAATAAAATAATACCGATCTTCTTCCATAATAAATGTGGAAATAACAACAAAAATGATGCAACGCCTACGCAGAATACAAATGTGCCAGTCGCGAATGTGACAACGAAGAGAACACTTCGAGCTCTTCCACATCGCAACTTTTACCACTGCTGAAGTCCGCCGCAGTTGTGGATGAAACGTCTGGAGGTTCATTGGGGTCACTTGTGGAATTAGCTCCTCGGAACGTTCACTACACCCCCCCTAATGGAACTTCAAATGGAACACGGTCAAAAATCCCGAAGAAGATCGTTATAATTAATAACACCGACCGTGAAAGCCTACATACTTTTATAAAATAATACCGATTCAGTATTTTCCATTACGTTACAAATGTCACATTTACCAATGTAGAAATAAGTATTAATTTTTTCTTTTTACGTCATACTAGCAAAATATATGTCTACAACTCCTACAAATCCTATTCACATATGTGCGTTAAAACAAAAGCAGCAAAAACAGCATTTCTTCTCTACACCTTAGGTTCAGGACCAGGACATTTGGTTTTTTCTCTTAATTCGTAACAAATTACTTAACTCATTCAACGACTCGATGGATATTCAGTAATAATTTTTAAAATAAGACCTAAACCAAGAAATAGTAAACATTACAAATTTCAAAACCAACGTCTATCTGCAGTTCCATAAAACATTCCCTTTTATAAGTAGATATGGGTGCTTGTTAAAACCGGCAGCATCGAAACTATAGACTGCTGAAAATCAGTTGCGCCGGTTGTACCATGTTCCTATACCTAAAATTGACTGTTTTTGAGTTATTTGATTTTTTCTACTCTTCTTTACAATTATGAGAAGATAAGTGTGCAAAGTTTCAGGTCACTCCGGTTTATCCGTTTTCTTTATCTGCCTAATAGGCCATCGTCGTGAAATACCCTGTATATTTGGGAACTTCTTTTCAAAACACATTAGGTGACAAAATATTCGAAATTTGAGAAGTAGTTAAAATCCTAATTTTCACAAGATAATGACTGAACTGATTTTCGAAGCATGGTGGTCTAATAATATTTCGGGATTACTATAATAATCCCTATGCAGTTAATTGTATGAATTGTCGTTGAGAACCAATGAAAACCGAAAAACAGAGAAGTTCCACATTTCTTCTATCGTACACCCAAAATCCTCTATACATGCGGAAGGACTGCTTTGGCGGTGTCTACAGTCGATAACATCATTATTTTGGCAACTTCAACGAGCGCCTAACTCCTCAAGCAATGAACGTACACCCACACTTGAATTAGTGTGTAACATGCGCGTATCAACATGTGTGATTAGTGTGTATGAACGAACACTAAGAGAAAAGCCCTAAAGCCGATAGTTCCAGCTGCTGGACCACAGTCGCATCTTGGCGGTGCAAGTGTTAACATCAGCGCGTTATCCCCGCCAGTGCTGTTTTTGCTGAACTTTTATTACATTTTCACAAACTCCCACGCCGTTCTCATGGACATGAAGTGTTAAGTGTGAAGAAAAGGATTACTGGCAAATCGTAAGTGGATAAAAAACTACCAAATTTTGTAAAAATGTAGTTTCAAAAATTTTGCTAAATTTTAGCTGAAATAAAAAAGTACACGCTTTCATTATCAACTTCCGCATTTATGCAGATCTAAGTCTTATCTTCCACTTCCTTTGGCCGAGACAATTTTCAAATGTGGATTGCACTTTTTCTGGTTTGGAGACAAATAATTATAACTCCGAGTCTTTAAATTAGAGCTTTCAGAAGTTGTACGAGCGCAACCAAAAATAACTTAAATTCGGTGTTGTAAATCACGATGACAAATTCGAGCGACGTTAGGTTTCTTACCAAATCCTGCGAAGGCTGTTTATGTAACTGCTTTATATTTTATAAATAGATGTGTCCCCAACAAATGTATTCTTATCTGTTCCGGTTTGTTTTGAATTTTTTCTCTACTTATGGTGTCATTATCACCACAGATAAGTTAAGCTGTTTGCAGAAATCTTACATTAAAATATGTTGACTTATGTATTGTTCCCAATACCAGAACATTTGATATCACAAGCGCTGCTCTGTTTATAACACAATTTAAGAAAGACAGACAAATGATTTGTTAAAATTCTAACCATTCTAGTTTTCTTGTTTTAGACATCGACATGATACTTAGAAAGAACGTTGCACTGATCAACTACTTCTTTGTGCTATGGATAATTGCTGTAAGCCGTGCAGATCCTAGCAGACACAGCAGAAATCATCACTCCGAATCGGAAAATTCGGTGCAACCCCTTACGCCTGGGGGGTAAGTTTATAATTTTATCCACAACCTAGATGAGCAACCTTCAATGCATTCGTTTTTAATTCATAAATTCTTTTATCTTATATTAATTTTGTAATTAAATAATTTATTAAATTAGCAATTAATAATATCTTATTAAAATAACAATTAAGTTAATATTTTTTAGAATAAAAATAACTGGAAATGTTTGTGTCAGCGGGGAGTGATTTGAAGTTTTTTTTATGCTTAAGTCAGATGTTTATTTTAAAACCATTCCATTCATCCATAATTAAATTTTTCGTATTATGGGTGTGTTTCGCTTATTTATTGGAATTGGTGCTAACACACGAACAAGAAATAAACATTTTATTTATTTTCCAACTTGAGGTGTGAATGCTCAGCAAGCTACTACGAGTATAAGCAAGTGCACATTTTATTAGACAAACAATGTGCACGAATTGGTTGAGGATGATCCTGATGGTCTCGAATTAACGAAATTAACGCATAAAGGAATTATAGCAGATTCGCTTTGTTTGCAGCATTTTGTAAAAAATTCATAACAAACTACTTCTATATTTTTTTAAACTTTTTGACTTTTGTTTGGAGTAGTAGTGAAGATGAAAAAAGATGTCCCCAGGGACAGGATTGCTATTCAAACGCCTAGCAATTCCTGCTAGGAGGAACTATCTTCTCACAACCTAAAATTCGCCCTCTTTCAAGATTATTTATTTATTTGTGACCAAAATGAGAAGGTGTTCTAGCTCTCAGCATTTCTCTGAAATCACTAACTGTTCAGAAATTGAGTTGAGACAGAAGATGTTCTTGCTGTAGACATGTCTCTTAAACCACGAAATCTTTAGAAATTGACTTAAAACAGAAGAAACTGTCAAGGAGTTGTTGCTCTGGGCATTTCTCTTAAAACACTGAATTTTTAGAAGTTTAGTTAAAACGAAAAAAAGTTGAAAAAATCAAATCCAATAAATGGTATTGTAAATACTACGGCATATCATAAACTTTTCCTCCCAATGAAATAACGATGTAAAAACTATTTCTCCAATTTGAATTTTTTTTCGTAAATGTTTATAAAAATAACATTTTACACTTGTCTCTCCCTCTTGAAAATGTTTGCTTATTTTCAGTTTGTTACATTTGTCAAATTTTTATACATACACATGTATGTAATTGAGAAGATACGATTTTTGTCTACTATTCAACAGACAAGTAATCCATACAATTATTGACACCCAACAAGCTGGATTAGCTTCAAAAGTTATCCTGGTCATGTTTTTATTTTCTGTTTCGTGTCCGCACCGCCACTGATGTCCATCACAGTTTGGAGAGATTTTAGCGGGTTTACTTGTCGGATGAGTCCCTCAGTGTGCTTGTTACACCCCTCCTACTGAAACATCTTCGATTGGTTCACGGTCTATATACCCGAAAATACATTCTTTAAGAAAACCTGCCGTGAAAGTCTACACTTTTTTATTCCACGTAGTGTGATAATTTGTCTTCGTTTAGAGTAACTGTGGACAAGTTAGCAATCTTAAAACCAAAATAAAACCAATGAATTGCGATAAACATGAAAGGTACTCAATAGTAACAATAAGGGCCGCATATAATATATACTAAGGTAGGTGCGGGTAATAAGGCCTAGCTAAGGGAGATTTGAAATAAAATAAAAACTATGTATCCGAATCAACAAATTTTAATATTAATTAAACCTATAGATCAATTACTATAAAATATAAACAAAAAATGGCAACTTCTGCCGTAAACAAAAACAAAATTAAACATTTTACAAAACCTTGTCAGTAGGCCTTATTATACTATAGTAGGATAATAAGGCCTATGACTTTAACATACATAAATAATCAAAATAGGCTTTTATACATTTGGTAATTGAGATCAATAATAATATATATACAGGGTGAGTCATTAGTGAGGGATCGGTCCGTAACTCCTTAACCATAACAGATACAAAAAATTTTTAAATACAATTTGTACACAGTTTGCCAGGCTGCACAACCTAAAAATATTTTCACGTATACAGAGTGTTCCAAAATTAAGGAATGCTACAAAACTTTGTTTTTTCAAATAGAACCGCCTATATTTGATTTCACTGTTTGTACCCCTGTTAACATAGATTTATGATGATATACCGTATTTTACATTTTGGACTACCGTTATCAAATTACAAAATTTTTTCTCATTTTTTTGTCATTTGCAGAGGTTCACTTAAAAAATTACTGAGAGACCGTTTTAGCAATTAGAAGGATGAAAGTTGGTAGAAATATGAAGAAAGGATTGCCCTTTAGGCTCGATATGCGAAATATCATTTTTACTATACAGGGTCTACAATAATTCGTGTCAAATTATACTTTTTTTAAATAAGCTTAACTTTAGTTTTTTAAATGGAACCCCCTATATTTTTGTATGCCATCGAATGCGTCTGGAGTCTGGCTACGTTTTTTATTAAGGTTATTCTATAGCTAAAAGTCATATTTTACGAGATATTTGATATTTTTGGCTGTGATACAGATTGAGCCAGGATAAGGTGGATAGTGCGCCATGGAAACCATGGAAATCGTTTTAACTCACATTTCAACACTGCACACTGGTGTCTTCACCGACGTGTCATTTGATTATTAATTCCATTATCCACAATGAATGCTATTTTACAAGAACAAATCGATAAGATTTATTGTCTGGGAGAAGGCGAAACAAATCTTTTGCTTACGGCAAGAATTTACGCTAAACGTTACATAAATTAATAAATAAACACATAAACAAACACATAAAAATTAAATAAAGTAAGCTAAACTAAATAATATGTTCAATGTGACGGCCACCTTCCTGAGCACAAACTTGAACGCGATGGGTAAATGATCTCCCAACATTTCGTAACATTTGCTGACCAGCGGTTCTAAAGGCATCTTGGATTCTTATTTTCATGTCCTCTATAGTTGTTACAGGTTTTCTGTAAACTTGCTCTTTTACATAACCCCATAAGAAAAAATCAATTTTTGTAAGATCTGGTGATCTTGCTGGCCAATGTACAGGACCTCGTCTACCGATCCATCTTCGTGGAAATTGATTATCTAGATACCTCCGTACTTCACGACTATAGTGTGGCGGTGCGCCATCCTGTTGAAACCACATTGTACCAACGATATTAAGAGGCAAATTGTCCAACAAATCTTGAAAATCATTTGTCAAAAAATGCAAATAGCGTTCTCCGTTGACATTGCTATTAAAGAAATAAGGGCCCAGTAAATGATGGCCAACGATACCACCCCATACATTTAGAGACCATCTATGTTGATGGTCTAATGGTCTCATAAAATGGGGATTGTTTGTGTCATAATAATGAAAATTATGACGATTAACATATCCATTTTTATGAAATGTAGCTTCGTCCGTGAATAAAACAAAATCAAAAAAATTATTTTGTTCCTCGATTCTTTCCAATGCCCAGTTACAAAAAGTTAAACGATTTTCAAAATCATTTTCATCCAACTCCTGGACAAGTTGAACGTGGTATGGGTGAAATTTGTGTTTTCTAATTATCCTGGATACAGAGGTTTGACTTATCTCTAACTGCTGGCTGATTTTTCTTGTACTGGTGAAGGGATCCTCAATAACACCAAGAGCTCATTTTCTTCATTACACATGTTCTTTCTGCGCTCAGTTTTTTCAAACTCCACATGTCCAGTAGGTTCAAATCGGTTTCTTAACTTTTCAAAAGCTACTTTTCTTGGATGCCGCCTCTCAGGATAACGTTGGGCGTACATTCTTGCCGCAAGCAAAGGATTTCTTTCGCCTTCTCCAAGACAATAAATCATATCGATTTGTTCTTGTAAAGTAGCATTCATTGTGGATAATGGAATTATTAATCAAATGATACGTCGGTGAAGACACCAGTGTGCAGTGTTGAAATGTGAGTTAAAACGATTTCCATGGTTTCCATGGCACACTTTCCACCTTATCCTGGCTCAATCTGTATCACAGCCAATAATATGAAATATCTCGTAAAATATGACTTTTAGCTATAGAATAACCTTAATAAAAAACGTAGCCAGACTCCAGACGCATGCGATGGCATACAAAAATATAGGGGGTTCCATTTAAAAAACTAAAGTTAAGCTTATTTAAAAAAGTATAATTTGACACGAATTATTGTAGACCCTGTATAGTAAAAATGATATTTCGCATATCGAGCCTAAAGGGCAATCCTTTCTTCATATTTCTACCAACTTTCATCCTTCTAATTGCTAAAACGGTCTCTCAGTAATTTTTTAAGTGAACCTCTGCAAATGACAAAAAAATGAGAAAAAATTTTGTAATTTGATAACGGTAGTCCAAAATGTAAAATACGGTATATCGTCATAAATCTATGTTAACAGGGGTACAAACAGTGAAATCAAATATAGGCGGTTCTATTTGAAAAAACAAAGTTTTGTAGCATTCCTTAATTTTGGAACACTCTGTATACGTGAAAATATTTTTAGGTTGTGCAGCCTGGCAAACTGTGTACAAATTGTATTTAAAAATTTTTTGTATCTGTTATGGTTAAGGAGTTACGGACCGATCCCTCACTAATGACTCACCCTGTATATGCATTAATCATGCTTAGAGTCTTAAAAGTAACAACAAATTTGTTTGTTTAACAGCGATCAGGACACTTAAAATTATCTGTATCATCCGATGACAAACCGACGCACTCCTCATGATACCACTTGCCACATTTAGGACATTGCCTTGTATAAGCCATCTTATCCTCCTCACAACCGTGACAGTACCAACTCGCCTCGTTCTGTTTAGTACCACTTCTGCTTTTGAGGGTTGATATCTTTTTTTTTCTTCTTTTATTCTTTGGGAGTATGGGAGTTTTCCTGTAATTTATGGATTTTCTTCTAACTGTTAGTGTTTTTTCATTATTTTTGACTGGTGTAGGTATAAGCTGCTGAAATTCTGTTCTTATTACTTGAGCGAGCGTCACGTCATCGTCATCGTCCGAACTAGAATTTCTGTAAACCATGCGGTAAAACCTTGCAGGAGGTCTTTTTGGGGTATGCTCAATTCAATTTACAATCCTAACACTTTGAAAAAGCCATAAAATAAACTGTAAAATAGAAAAATGTTGGTACAAAAGAGGAGGATTATAAGGCCTACGATCAAATTTGGTAGGCCTTAATAGCCGCTTACAATGTGTGTAAAGAAACTAAAAAAAATTTCATTTCGGATCATGATATATTATTCAAACATCAAAATTCCGTAAAAGCATGAAATAATAGACAACTATAGCGCAAAATTATATATATAAGTGTACCATGACAAAAAATACTTACCATTGATTCGGACGATTTCTTATTATTCGTGCCGCGCAATCGACACTCACAATGAAAAATGCTGCATTATTGGCAGCGAGCAAGCTAAAGCTTTGCAAGAACTTTGAGACACTATCTAATGAGTGTTATCTACCTCCGAGTGTGATTTTGAGCGAAATCGATCATTTTAAATAGTATTTTTGTTAAGTAGGCCTTATTACCCGACAGGCCTTATTACCAGCACCTACCTTATATAATATAATGAATATAATATAATGAAATTACTAAAGAACGAATAATCTAATATTATCTTTCTTGGTTCTGTTTAACAGAGAATTTAACGACCTTTAAAATCAGGGGCGACTCGACTCCCTTGAATTTTATGGCGCCAATTTTTATTTTCAAAAATGAAATACTTTAGATGCTGCAGAAATGTTGGGTTCTCTCTTTATAACCGTTTTGGATACAATACACTTTTTGTTGTTGCTTCAACAAATTCCATCTCCAGGCGCTGTTTGGACGATGCAAGAAACAAGCGAAAGGTTTCGACGACGATTGTACAAATTTTTGAGTGGCATTTGCTCTCAGTCGTCATTGTATAAGGTATAATTAGGTCGAAGAGCTACACTGTAAAAAAGCAAAAGCTAATGCAATCTAGCTCTTGAACTTTCGTTGGTTTTGAACGTTCTATAGTTCTTTTATAATTTTAAAGCGAATCTTTATTAGCCTTGTTTTTCGTTTCGGTTATAGCGTGTCGCTGCAGCGTCCCCCAACCACCATAGCGCTGCTGTCTGGTTCGATAGTTGTCAGTTGGCGTATCGGCGTTTTATAGGGTCGAATCGACTTATTTTGATCCCAGGAATGTGTAGTTGTTCCATGTCACTGTTCTTCTGGGACACCTGTAGAACAAAATTGGATATGGTTTTACGAAACCACGATGTTAAACTATTGCCACAAGCCTAAGTGCTTTTAAGCCGAAATTGCCGAAAATATATAATTTTGTTTACGTGGTTTCGATTTAATCGTTTGATTTTAACAGTCGATAAGATGGAAGTAAATACAGGTACAAATGTTTTTTCACATTAAGGAACACGTCTTTAACTAATTTGTATTTTTTATTTTATAATTGTATTGCAGCTGTTGTATCGTTTTCGCGTATTTGCATTTATATTTATCTCTGTTTTAAGAAATTATTTTTGTTGTTTCATCTTCTTACTTTTATCTGCCGACCTTACCATTATCAAATTTTTATGTTCAATGTTCCAGTTAGAATTACACTAATTATCATCGGAACTAAATAGGAAAAAATATTAGATGCCAACCTTGACTGTGGGCGCCTGCAACACATGGGGTCTTGTTCCGATTACGCACTTACATATGCTAACTTATGGTTATTTTCCAGGCCCAGAAAGAAAGTTTGTAATGAGAAACACTCAAACCAGTAAGTCGTTTTTGGGCTTGCACGGAGTAAATCGCCCGTGCTTGTTGGATTCACTTGACAGGAACGTTCGAAGCATGAATATGTATCTTATGCAGATAATGAATCTTTCGTGTCCACGAATGAAACAAAATCGCCTGTCGATATTACTATTGCAATTAAGTCGTGTACGAATGACAAGAGCGTAAAAAACGAATTCTTAGGAGCCCATGATTAGTAGCTTTTTTTTACAGTGTAGACCATTAAAATTCACATTAGACAGTAATTGCCAATAACAAATTTTCTAAAACAAATCATAAGATACTTCTGCATGCAAAGGTAGATAATTTACTACACTCTAATCAATTTGAAAGTGATTTCATGGCATACACTGATTTTTAAAATCGCGAACGTTATGTGTGGTCTGTTGTTATTAGAAGAACAAATGGGTTTCCTCCATGCCTTCGTTCCGTCCAATAAATCTCAATGCGATCAATCTGCTTAATAGTCTGTGATCGATTGGATTTTTATGATGACAATCGACGGAAATGCAGGTTGTCATACACTTTTCCTGCGGCTATTATGATTACGAAGGATGAAAGACGGTGTGTGTGTGTGTGAATTAAATAATCACATACGTTTCGAAATTTCGTTAACCCGTGGGTCAACCACACGTGCTAATCTTCAAATATATACAATAATGATTATCGTTCTTTTGAGTTGTCAGATCTGCTCGTCACGTTCGTTATAAAATTTGATCGTTTTGCGATCGCCACGTTCTTCTTGGGTGGTTCCGGTGATGTCAACTGTGCGTGATTACACTGATTTTAAACTTATATAGTTATGTCATAATACCAGACGTAATTTGTACGTTCTAGGCGCATTCGTGCAAGCGATTGCAATTTGCACATTTATATCGATGACAGGCGGTTTTTATTGAACTGGTTGTTTTGAAATTCAAAAAGAATAGTACGGATGACATTCCTAGGTCTTCACACTTGGAAATTAATTACCGTACATTCTAATACGCAATTTGTTAGGAATTCTCGAGTGAAAAGTGGATGCGTTTGTGGAATACAAACGTGCAAATAGCGATTTGAACGATTGGACGGTGTAATTGTGCACAGGAATTTTAAGATTATTGTTGTAAGGTATCAGAGTAGGCCATGGAATCAAAATGAAAATAATTACAGTGTAGCAAAGTTTTGACCTTGAGTTGGAGACACTCAGTTGACAATCGTTTCGAATACAATACAAAAGATACGTTTTCTATGTATTTTTCCATAATCAGCGCCATCAGGCTTTGTTGTAGACGGCATTTGGGCACATTTTTTGTTGCTAGTTTGTGTGAAATGTAATAATTTGTCAATGTCAATGATTTACACAAACTACTTCTTCTACTAGTACTACTACTACTACTACTACTACTACTACTACTACTACTACTACATATAACTAAGGCTAGATTCCATGTTCTCTTAAGTCTGCTTTCTATTACGCTGAATAGGTATAATCGGCATGAAACGGCGTAAGTTTTTCTTATTTAACAAACCTTTTATCTCCTATACGTTCCGAGATACCAATGCTGGCTGATGATAATGTCAGAATGCTTCTGGGTTTCGTCAAATGCGCGAAATATGCGAGTAGAGGTTTCTTATTTTGGCATTTGGGAAAAAACCAGATGTTTTGGTCTTTGTAAAGTGTTCAGTAAAGAAATTTCGGACACAATTTTGCGAGATTCACAACGTATTCTCTTTCCACCTGCCACTAGCTAAATTTGTTGTTTATACCAACATAATAAGTACCTACTAGTAAATGAATAAGACAGAGATTGATAGAGAATTGGAACACTTGGAACAATTTCTTTCTAATGATCAATGTGCCTATATGTATATTAACGGTATATGAATGATATGCCTATATCATTAACGGTTTTTGAATAAAACATACTTTTATGTAAAGTTATCGGATTTATTCAATTTTCTAGGATCACTAGCTGGATTTGATGCTCCGTTGATATTGTATATAAGATAAATACAATTGTTTCTATTTATGTATATTAATGACGTTTACTATTATGACACTTTTGGCAACAAAACAATGACACACAATAAAAGGACCAAATAAAAAAATGACTGTATATCGTGCGTACAAATAAATAAGAATTTAGGCTGATTTCGCACCGCGCCAGTCCAATCCAGTCCAGTCAAGTCCAGTCGGACGCTGCTAAATTCGTTCAAGCCAGTCACTATGACAATAAAACCTAACTACGCCAAGTGGTTTCGCACTGAACGCATCGCGTCCAGTCCAGTCGCGTCCAGATCAGTCAAGTCGAGCAAGTCAATAGTTTTCGCATCAAGGCTGATTTCCAATCGCGCCAGTCCAGTCCAGTAGGGGGTAGGCCATGAAATCTAGCTTTAGTTTCAGAACAGTGTAGACATGGATAGTTCATGATATTCGACAGACAAAAAGAGGATGGAATTTCTTCAAAACTGCATTAAATGTATTACATTTTATGCATCGTACCCGAGACGGTTGTCTATAGAAAACTTAATTTTAAATTTTCCCATCCCAAGGTCAAACATTTTTTATTACGGCTAAATATACAGCCTGAAATAAATTCTGAATTGATCGGTGCATTTCTACGTAAAAATGTGCCTGCATAATGTTTTTATTTCAAGTTAATAAGTCCATTACTTTCCGAGATCTTCTATACGGCCATCGAAAATGAACCATCTTGTACATTCCCTTTTTTGCGTAATTTTAAATATACAACTTTTACAGATTTGGTTCATCAAATATGCATGTCATTTGTCATTCTTTGGATTAAAAAGCAATTTTTTTTAACTTCCGGTTTTTCCAAAATTGACACCAATTTTAGATTTTTAAATGAAACACCGCATATATTATTTCACATTTGGATTCTAAATGATTTGCTGAATCGAGCTACATGACAATAGTATTATTCGAGATGTTAATTTAAATCTTTAGCAATTTATATTTACGATCTAGAGGGCGTCAAATTCTTCTAATCGATACTACCAAACTTCCACACATCGGATTAATTCAAAAACTAATCATGTTTTTTCTGTATGATCTTATCAATTTGGACTAAATACCCTTGGAAAGCTCGTTCATAGAAAAATATCCCCATGTAAGTAGCCATTTTTTATTTTGTCAATGTAAATGCCTACTCATGGAATGGAAGACACCATTATTACCTAAATGTCCGAAACGGTTACTTAATCTAGAATTAATCTAAAAATTTTCCATTCCAATGTCGAATATTTGTTACACTGTAATCCCTAATCCAGTGGTTCTGTTCGCACCTACCTTCGCGCCGAATGACGTTATTTTTTTGTATTTTTTTTATAAATTCACTAATTTCTTTGACTTTTTTAAATCGTATTTAGTTTTCAACTTTGAATTCGTCGTTTCCTTTTTTCACGATTTCGTTTTCTTCGTTATTTGCGCATTTCATCGTTACACAGTTGTTTTCCCTATTTCATCATAGTTGTATCGTTTATATTAAATAAACGTTCTTCGTTCTTCATCTCCTCTTTTTGACAAAGTTTAGGCGGTGTACTTGTGCACAGGAAATTCAGGTCCAGGTTCAATATTATTATTGCAGGGCTTGATAAAAATTTATAACTTTTAGTAAACAGGTTGAAGCTTTTTCTTCGGCACGTCCGGCGTTCTCGGATAGCCGTGTTTGCGTTTCTCATCTCTCCTCTTGATACTGCCGAACATTTTCCTGTTTTCGTACGAAAGCAAATAACCGGCTGGAAATATGTAGTAATTGTAATTGAAAATCGGCAATAAAGCGCGTTATCAGTGAAAATGGCTTGTTTTATTTGCAGCTTAAGTTTAACAGGCTATAGAAATATGGAAATTTGCCCGAACGGAATTTAAATTGCCGGGGGGAGTGCTACTATTTTCAATTAAATAAGTATCCGATAAGGATACCGAGAACGTCCGTTCTTGTTAAGTTTCTATTGTGCTCGATTAATCTTTTTCTTGTGGTATCTTTTACAACCCTATTCGAGATTAGTGCCGGCTTTGATCCCATAAACTGCCATTATTTTATGTCAACTGTTTGATATTTAATTACGAGAGTTGGTGGCAAGCCGATAACTGCTTTATCTGTAACATCTCGTTAAGCTCCTAAAAGGAGGCAGGAGATCAGACGGTTTTATCAGACTCGTGTCAGAAGAAGTTTCTTCGTAAAATACATCCGTTTTTCTTTTATAATCTGCGAATTCGCGTCTTGTTTTTATTAGAACCGCAGTTTATGGAATAAAATAATAAATCAGTTCTTCAATTTATTAACTTTCTTCTTAAATATCAGAACCGAGAACATCTAATAGTTTTTATTTGGTTACAAACCATTCATTGCCAATCTACTTGATTGCTGAAGAATGATTTACGAGCATTTGACAATTTAATTACCACTTGAGCAATTCGTTTAATACGCTTTTGTCAATACTTTTGTTAGCGACAACCTCAAATTTGTGTCTTCTACAAGATCAAATAAAAGTGTAAATATTTGTAGATAATTTTGACGGGCCGTTATAAAAACACCGCAAAATGTGTGTCACACGTGAAATTGGCTAATCGTGGTGCATTTATTAAATATTGAATTTTATGGTACTTGGATGCCATGCAATTCCGTGTGTGTCTCCACTCGACGTGGCGAAGAGTTCTCATAATTAAACTTGATCGAATCGAGAGAATGAACAGTTTGTTCGTAATTTTGTACGTTAGACGGGACCACATGTATTGATAACAAGAGTGTGAGAAGTAGCAGCGGAAAATTGTAATTATGTAGGTCACAGACTTGGGAGCCTGACAATTTTCTCACCGACGCGATTCGCTCTTTTATTACTAAAATAAAACGGTGGCGTTGGAAATGGAAGAAGAGAATGATACGAAAGAATGTTGGGACAAATTGAATGTGGTAGCAACTAGCTAGGTACTTCTCTGATAATTTATGTAAATTTTATAGCGCCACTCAGCTCAAAGACACCGCAGTGATTATCATAAGCATGAATAACTCGACAGATGAACTGCGTCCATTTATATTTCTTTCAGACGCTCTTTTCTTTGTAGAGCCAAGGGTTAAGAATGCGCTGTGTCTGATTAATGACAGCGATTTGTGGTTGTGACAACTTTTTCCAAAAACTTTTTGATTATGATACTTTACAAGAAGCATCAAGCTTGTTTCAGTGGTCGCCTCCTTGCTGCTTTTATTTTTTTTCAGACTGTTTTTTTTGTCATAGTCTCTGGCATAAACTGCAAATATTATGAGAGCATAAATTCACACAATTGGTGCTCTAGGGACTTCTCAACCTTCTGGGTAATTCAAGTAATGGAGCTCTTTTAAATTACTTTACTGCGGACGTGACTGCTAAACGTCTTATTTCAAGCAAAAGAATATATTTTTATGGTTTCTTTGGATTCCACACTCCATTCTCCGGTAATTATTGTTTAGCGATATATTATATATATGATAGTAATATCCGTACCGAAAAAAGAGATTCAGAGCATCGAATCAGTTTGGATTCGTTATTGTGAGATGGAGAAATTTGAAATTAAGATCTTTTTGGCAACCCTTTTGGACATGATACAGTCGTGGCCGAAGGAAATGGTTCCCCAAACATTTTAGTATGTATAGAAAACTCAAATCAGAAACATCTTCATCAACTAATTTTTCCCTGCGGTGGGTAGTTATAACAATTTTTATGTTTAATAAATCTAAATATTAAAACTAAAATCTTAAAATTATGGCAACTTAATTGCATCCCAATAAACATTTTTTGTCTGTTCGACATTTTTCTTGAACCGATAGTTTTTTGGATAAAAAATATTGATATTAAATAAAATTTTCCCCTCAGAATCTAATTGTCCAATTGGAATAAATAAAAACGCAAGTAGTCAGCCAACATTGAACTTTTGTTTTGTTTTGATTGTTACTGATATTACTTAATAGTGTATACTTTATAATAGTCGAGCTTTCACATCTCTGTCTCTGCAACATTTTTTTTGGCTTTCTGAGGTTGGCAATAGTGTCCGACTGAAATTTCGGTTTCGGCTGCATTCGGCCGAAACTACGGCCGAAACAGAAACTGCATTCGGGAGGTTTTGCAAAACTGTTTTCATTTTGATACATTCGATTGAAGGATTATTTGCATCAAAAATATTTATTTATTTGTTGTATTTGGTAAATAGGTACTTATTAATTTGAATTGTATTGTAGTTCGTTAACTAGACAACCATACAAAATGACGAAATTTTAGAAGAAATAATTTTTTCGGCCTCCGTCTCAAATTCCCCGCCAACAGGGGAAAAATAAATCCCCTAATCGAAATTATTTTAACAATTAATGTAATTTTTTTAATTAAAATATTTTGTTGGCCGAAGAAGTTTCGGTTTTATTTTATTTCATAACATAATAATAGATATAATAGATAAAAGAGACCTTTTCGCACCCTTAGAGGTATAAATCCATTTCAATCAACTAGAAAATCGTTAAAAACTGCTTCAACGCATGTCTTGTTTTCTACGGCCACGACTGTATTTACATACGTGTCCTGCCACTCGGTTCTTATTGGCAAAGTATGGAATCTATTTTCCATGCCGATATCAAAATCGGTCTCATGAAGTTTTTTTAACGTTTGGTTTGAAAGTTATAAGGTTTTAACACTGACCAATCCTAGAAGCTAACTTTCAGGTATACATTTGTTGATCATGCCTCTTGCTAGGTTAAACACTATAGTCTACTAATTCCCGGTTGCACAAAAGTTAATCAGTTGTTAACGGCCAATCAATGACTATAACAAGAGATTGACGTGCCGTTAACAAGGGATTAATCGTCCGTCAAATATTAACAACTGTCAACGTTAATCTCTGATTAACGGCCAATCAACGCTGTTTTGCGTTGCACAAACGATAATCTCTGATTAAACTCTTGTCAACGGCTTATTTATTTAGTCAGTGACAGTTGAGTGATTAACCTAAAATCAATTCACTCATTCGTGTTTTTTGGCCATTTATCTACGTTTTTTATTCAAAATTGGTGATGTTTTGTCAAAATAATTTGAGATATACATTAAATAATACTATCCGGTCTAGTTTCACCAAGTGATTTCAAAGATAAACCACCACGAAGACCGATGCAAAGAATTCGGCTTAAACGCGATCGAAGAAACCCATTTTTTTATATTATTTGTCCAGAAAATATGAAATTGGTAGAAATGTTTGCAAATTTAGTTTTTCGAGGCTTTTTACGTGGTGATGTCATGAAGATAATTTGTTGAATATTACGTTGAATAAAAGTGTTGGTGGTGTTTGATGAAATCCTGACAAAGTGTTCAGAAGAGAAGAATATAAATATATTTCTCTATCTCTATAAAAATTTGAAGTTCTATATTCTATTATTTGAAGCTAATTCTTGATATTCTTTTGTTCTGCATGTCCTTTGCTGTTCTCTTTGTTCCTTAAAATATGTTTGTATACTATATGCTTACTTAGTTTTTGCAAATATCTCTTGCCCGGATATCTCTTTTGAGGTCCCGCAGGTATCCGTCTAAAAGAGGTTCCACTGTACTTCCATCGTTGATGTTGATAAAACGCTCAGAATTGTAAATTTAAAAGAAATTTGGATATGTCAAAATACGATTTCTGACATTTAAGGATCGTTTTTGCGCTGTTGCCACGTTGTACCCCTTGTTAATTGCCAATTACGGAACGGACGATTAACGGAGGTGTCAAGTGCTTTGTGCAACCCGATCAAATTTCAACAAACCGTCACATTTGACGGACCATTAGGGAATTGTCAATTAATTGGTTTTCTGCAACCGGGCATAAGTCTTTAATTATCGAGATTATTAATCGCCCATTAACATACGAGTTGATTACAATATTTTTACGTTGACCGTAAACTCTTTTTATCTTTTTTAAGTGTTAGTAACTATAGTTACAACGGAAAAAATAATGCATTAATGGAAAATCGTTCATTAATGTAAAATCATGCATTAATGACCTACATTAATGAACGATTTCTTAGATTAAATCATGCATTAATAGATGATTTAATAAAGGTCGACGAAAAATAAATTTAACAAGCTAACCTGGCTCATTTAGTGTAGTATTTAAAATTGTATAACATTTGCTTTGTTTTACTTACTTAAAAATATTTATATTTTACTTCAAAAGGAGCTTATTATGAAATTATTTCAATAATTTGGAATTCAAATGAAAACACTTGTTAAATTAAAGTAGTAAGCATTTATTTAAAACCACAGTTGAAAACTATAGAGAACACATAAAAATTAAAAAGTGTGTTTAAATTGCCTGCCACCAAGTTGAATGTGCTCCTATTATTACTAAACGAAACGTTTGATTTGTATTCATCGGGTTAACTTGTCGGATTAGTTCCACATGCTGATCATTTCATACTCACAACAGAACAACATCTTATAGAACACGGTCTTCGAGCATGAGAAATACAACCACTGCGAATAGCACCGGCTGTGAAAGCCGACACTTTTTTAATATCATTAATATAATGCAGAACAATATATCGTGTATTCTTACTTACTGTAGCCTCTCAATTTCTGGGCTACATGTTGTCTATTAACTCCACATTCTCTCACAATGATTTGCGCCCCTTCCTTGAACTTGTGCGCCTGCTCAAGGGTTAGCAACTTTTCAATGAATAATATTTACACTTATTGTCGATGATAAAGAAGAACTGTGGTTTCGACAGCTGGAAAGCAAAAAAGTTGTGCCAAAATAAGTTACTCAGAATGAAGATAACGATAACTGCGTTGGCATTTTCAAATATTCTACTGCACATCCTTCTCATTCGATAGCAGCTGATACTTCCGAAGACTTGCGCGTTTTGAAATCATCAATGCAGAGAATAATGAAAAAAAGCGCGTATGAAATTTATTTGGAAAATTAGATCTGTGCGGTTGGTACTTGCGGCTTTTAACAGAAGTACTGGAAGAGTTTCGGAAAGATTTGCCACTGAATGTGCTTCGAAGTTGTTTGTATCAGATATAGGGGGAAGTAGCCACCGAGGTCACCGGATAGCTTTAGATTTCTTGTTTTTTTTGAGACACATTAAGTTAATGCTCAACTTGTGTTAAGTCGTGACCGTGACGACTTAATACTAAAAGAGCAGTATTCGAAATTGAGATCTTGAGCAAGTTAGAAAAGCTAGAGACGATGAAATAAAAAAAAACATATATACTCGTAGCTGTGTTGAAAACACACAGGTCACATACAAAAATGTAAGTAAAAATCTCAAAAATTGTTTAACTTAGACATACAAAATCGTGCAAAAGTATATAATCACCCCGATATATCAAAAACCCCAAGTCCGATCTGACCGAAATTTGGCACGTATACTGTAGGAGTCTATAGTGTCTACTTCTTGTAATTTTTTGTGGAGGCACCGTCATTTGTATTCGAGATTCAGAGCAAAAATTTAATAGCAACATTGGTTGAAAGTAATTTTTTTGGAAAGAGATTTTTTTCTGAATTCAACGATATGCTATAATGCTACTTTTTAACTTTTGTCTACAGCAAGAAAAAATAATTATATCTAATATTTTATTTCCTTATAAAATTTTAAAAATCGCTGCTGAAAATATTATTATTCGTGCTGTAAGATAATCTGCCATCAAAATCAAACGAAACTGTATCTGAAATTGAATAATAATAAAAAACAACAAATGTTCAAAATCTTGATCATTTATTTCTTAAGAATAATGAATAATGAAAATAATGAATTCTATGATCGAAGCTCTTTAACACTGTGTAATATGTTGGGAGTAATGCTGCTAATATCTTCTTTTATTCGTTGCTTTTAATTCTCAATATTAAGTGGACTTGTTGCATTAACTCTTACTTTCCCCATATCTCCATAAAAAAAAATCGAGAGGTGACAAATTCGGAGATCTGGCCGGCCATTCGGTTGCTCCTCGAGTTCAGTAGTAGTCTTTTTTTTGTTATTGAAGAATCGAAGAAAATCCCAATTCTTCACTGCAGCAAAAAGTAGCATTATAGCATATCGTTGAATTCAGAAAATATGATCTTTCTAAGAAGATTAATTTCAACCCATGTTGCTATTTAAAAAAGGAAAGTTACCTTTATATCTCGAAAATAAATGGCCATGCAACCATAATAACAATTGAAGCAAGTAGGAATTATAAGACGTTTGGCATTAGAGACCCCTATACATATATGTGCCAAATTTCGTTCAGATCGGACGTAGGGTTTTTGAGATATCGGGGTGATTCTATACTTTTGCCCGACACGTATAATCAATAAGCAGTAGATATCTCAGAAAGACGTCTAAAATAGTAGAATCCAAAAAGCAATAAAAAATGTATCCTTTTATAATATTTGAAATAGGAAAGTTAGTTGTCTTTCGTTGATGAATTTCCACGTTTCTTGTCAGTTATTTGTTCCTTTTACTCTCCTTTTCATGCATTTTGTCTCGTTTACATTCTAATTGTCAATACTATTTTGCCAGTTTTACGAAACTTATAAATGACTGTTCTCATTCTTTCTGTATTTTTGTCATTATTACAATGACACGAATTTCCTTTATCTAAGTACATTTATAAAGAAGATTTGTTGATTCATTGCCCTCCCTCTCTTAGATGCAGTAAACCCAGTATAGATTCGAATTAGTGGAACACCCGGATCATTGAAATCTCTTTAAAATTCGGAAATGATAAGCACCCAGAGTATATTATTGTAGGATTTTATTCCTTAAAACTACGATAATACAAACAACCATGTGAAAAAGTATAAAGAAAAACGATAATTTATAACTTCATATTTATAACACTAAACACAAATTAAATGACACATCATCCTCAAAAGCACATTTTTAATTTCTGTAATCTCTTTGATTTTCACTGACAGATTCACATCATTCTTTAAAACCAATAATGAGACCAGATCTTCAGAATTCCAAGCAGAATCTACCTCGTCAGTGTCCGAAGAGATGAAAAAAGAGTATAGACTTTCACGATCCAAGCTATTAGCAATGGTGGTATTTCTCAAGAGAGACGTAGGAGCGCTCTGAGCGGCTTTCCATCGAATCCAAAGTATTTGGTGGCACGTCCAAGTGGCATCACTTATAACGAGGATTTGCAGTCATTTCCTTACATAATCTGATGACCTCCCTTTAATAAAAACACAATTTAAGAAAATTGTCGTGTTAAACCGTTTCTAGGCCACCTGCACCCACATTGTGCAGTTCCTTAAACGTCTAATCGCCTACAATTATCGTATCTTGCAGTTTCTTGTTTGGGTTAATAGGATAATCAATGATGTCCAAGCAGCGAGTTAAAGGGCCAACGCGTTTTCTAAAATTCACCCGTTACGTGAAATTCCAAGCGATACCAAGTATTTCCTCGTAGATAAAATTACGGCAACCGCACCACTCGTTATTGATGACCTATAATTTCCAAACCACGATCTTAACACTTTCCTACATTAGTGCACACCGACGACTATTATTAGTTTAGCTGATTTCTTCAGAACAATTACAAACCAAAAATAAATCTCGCCAAGACGGCTCTTATACTGATAAACAGGAGGTTGTAACGGTTAAGATTATGGTGATTTGTGTGAGGATTTTAAGAATTTAACGTTAAAGTGTTTTACCCTATTGTTAACGGTACTGAGTGGCCGAGTAATCCCTTCAATTAGCTCTATCGAAATGCGGAGATAAAAACCGAACGAAATCCACAACTCACGGAACGCTCATTAAAAGGAGCTTTAACTCGAATAATTGGTTTATAATAAGCTAATTTAGAGTAAAATGTATTTGATTTGTTTGCTTTGCTTTAACCAAGCTTAAGTAAATCAGCAATGAAAGCGTCGTTTGGCTCCATCAGCTCTAATCACACCCTAGTTATGGATTATACAAACATATGTATTTATAAATGCCATAAATTATGTTATTACGCCACTGAAAATTAGCGTTTACATAATATTCGGATTGATTTTCTCTTTTAAGTATAAGCTTACGGAACGGTATATGTTCCACACGATATCGCCTGAACACAACTGTTGAATGGTTTCTATAAATTGCTTTCAATTGATTTGATACTTAACGCTCATTGTTTAAGTAATTAAAACAATATCCTGCACTTAACTCAGTTAACTTCAAACTCCCAGATCCATTGATGATTATCTCCCGCAGAAATGTTTAGTGTTAAATTTTTTATAGTGTACAACTTCGACATTGACAGATTACATTTGACCGGAATTTTGAAATTAAAATTTACGTACAAACCTGCCGATGCGGTACGGTAGTGGTTAGAGGCGCAGTGGCTTGCTCGGCGGAGTCAAGCAAGTCACACAGCGTCCCGCATTTGGATGGGTGACCGAATCCCACCAAAGGCCATTACGGCTCGGTGCGACACAGGCAAATAAAATCTGAGCGGCTTTGGCAACACTTTCGCTAAAGGAGGCTGGACAAGGGGCCCAATGGGGCCTAAGTCCTGTGGTCGTCAGCCCACACCCCCACAGATATACGTACATACGTTCAAATCTCTCTGTTGTCTTTACTCTGCAGTACAAACAGACGCTTGGAGATAATGTATCTAAATCGGTTAACAGAGAACTTGCTCCTCCAATTTATCCAACCCTGGGTCAAAAGTGTTCTACACTCTAATGAATTTCGAAATATGTACTTCCATGGCTTACACTCCCTCGCTTGATTTCTGCACGCACTTTATGTTTAGTGAGCTTTTACGTATTTAGCCGGTGTCTGAGTAAAAAATTTGATAGCTGTATTATGAAAACCCTATTCTTGCCAATATTGAACTCACAAAAATGTCACGAAAAAAAAATTATACAGGTTACAATTACCAGTTCGTAATTCAAGTATTGTAATCTTCAATACAAGTTCAGAAAACTCAAAGATAATTTCCTGCAGTTTGGGCAGTTGATAAGTAAAAAAATCGTGCCAAAACCAGGTACATCTAACTGAAGGAAATGAAATAACCGTGAAGACGTACATCCCCATCATTCGATAACAGCTTCGAAGATTTGGGAATTTCGAAATAATCAATATACATAATATTGAAATAGAAAATGCATACATTTCATATCAAGTGTGCTTCAGTTTAAATTACAAGAGAATTGCCACTTTTGTCTAATCTAAGTTAACAAGAGAAATTTGCTTTCCTGGGCACGGTATTCGAGAAATTTTTTTTTCAATTCAATGTGTTTAGCTCAGTGATGCACAAAAGACTTTGTGCATCAAATGCAGAAAATTTGACCAGTGTCAGGTATTTGCAGCTTATAAAAGACGCAGTGGAAGAATTTTGAAATGAATTTTAGAATGTGCTACGGGATTGTTGGCATCAGAAGGATTGGGCCAGAGACTTGGACCTGGAAATAACAAATATGGTTATAGACGACTGGATTTGTTTTTGAATGGTAATTGAAAGGCCATTAAATAAAAAATTTATTTTAATATATTATTATTACTAGTTTACTTCTTGTTTGTTGTAAACATGTGTTGGGACCAAACACCGATGTTGGCCAGTAGTCGAAAAAAGCAGCTAAAACGCGTTCTGGACACCGACAAATTGCCAAAGTCCGAAATATCGTTTCTGGTTATTTAATTTTGACCAGAACGCGTTCTGACATCCGAGTGACATCCAACGACCGATTGCATTGACAAGAAATACACGTGTAGAGGCAAGAAAATATTATGTACCTGCAAATGTCACACAAAATTGTCTCCTAACCATCTCAAATTTAACAGCTACTGTAAAAATATGTAGGAAATAAGTTATGCCCATAAGGTAAATAGTACATGCTGTTTGTTGCGTATTTTCATGTATTGTATTTACTTGTTTATAAATTATTACTACATACCTAAATATAATCTTTAGAATACACGGATGGCAGGATGCTTTCTGGTTGATTTATGAAAGCCAACACGTGATTTACATTACCATTTCGCATGCAGGTAATTTCAGAACGCGTTCTCTAAATGTAGGTAATGTACAGGGTATTTCCGTGAGGTATAGTCAAACTTCATGAAAAAATAAGTCGTTAAAGTGGCAATATAAAAGTCCAGATATCAAAAGCAAAAGCGCTGGAAGTAATGGGCAGTGGGGTGTGCACTTCGCGTCGCATCTTGCATTCCTTGTTTTACGCACATATTTGCCGAGTCTTCTTTTTCCACTCGTTATTCCAAAATACTAGAAATCTCGATATTCAGACTGTATGCAGTTTTAATAAAGATGGTTGTTTGCTAAACTGTTCTAAAAGAAGCAAATTAACTTGTAAATCATTCACAGTGGGTACCATCACACTTTTATTTTTTACACGTTTATTTAAGGAGAATAAAACTGCGTGTGTTATTGGCGGACCCCTGTGTAACTTTTTATGAAATGTGAAACGACGTGGACAATAAAATAATTTAAGGTGGGAAAAAAGCATGCAAATTTTCCATAAGAAGGTTTGAGGGTTTAATTTCCTAATTTTCCAACAGATTCGTCTGATTATTTGGCATAGCATTCGTTGAACATTGCACTTGAAATTAACATCATTTGAGATTCATCCTAATAGTAGTTATTTAAGAAAAAACTAATACATGCAATTTTTCCATAGGAGGGTTTTGAGGGATACACTTCCTTATTTTCCAACAGAATCGTCTGATTTTTTGGTATTACCTTCACTGAACATTGCAATTTAAATTAAGATCATATGAGATTCATCGTAATAGTAGTTATTTAATAATTAATTAATTAAACGGCCCTTACATAATGCAGAAAAAGATGACACCAAAGCAGATTATTTTGGAATGTGATAATGATGAAGATGCCTCAGATTACCAAAACCTTTTACCAAAAGATAAATGCTCTAAATTGCCTAATAACTGAGATTAAGCATTATTTTTAAGGGGAGATTTCGGCAGACCGATGTTCGAAACTCGAAGGGATTTCAGGGGAGTACAATTGCAGCTCTCGGTTCCCCTTCCGAACCAGAGCCCAATATTATTGTCAGTAATAAGAGTGGTCCTCGGGTTCGGGTTTTACAATTTTATTGGAGCCAATTGCAGTTGGGTCTTTTATTTCTAGAGAGGCTAATTTACTTTGACTTGGTTCTTCTTTGCCCAAAATAGACATTTGGAATCCAAGCTTTCAACACAACGAACTATCTCAATATTATTATAAGGAGTGTCGATCAAAAGGTTGGAAATAATTCGGTAACCTTATTATAGGGAGCGACAGAAAAAATCGCTCGGATAGGTTAACTTTTAATTTTAAATGCGCTAATTCTGACATAAAAATTAGCATTGTTATGTCATTTCTTTCAAGGCCATGACGTCATTTCAATATTTTTTAAATGCCAACCCTAATTTTTTATTGCGTTATTTTAAAGAGCATGTTTTTTTGCATATAAAACAATAAAATTTGTAATGTGTTACAACTGTCAACTTCTTCAATCGCTCACTTCTTCAAATAACATTCAGAGATTTTTCTCGACGGTTCTCTCTAATTCAGTAATTCCTTTCCAGCATTTTTCAATTCTTCTTCAAAATTCTTCAAAAAATTGGTCTACTTATAATTTATATGTTTCAGGGAGGCGTAAATTATCCATAATATCTACTTCTGCTTTTCCATAATTTCTATCAGATTCAGTAGAATGCTTCTTAGTTTCTGCTCCCGTTCTAATTTTAGCTTCCTATAATGCCATATTCTTGTTGCGAGTTTTTTTATAAAAGAAGTGCCAACACATTCGTGTAACCGACTCTGCGTGCCATTAAAAAAAATTAAATTGTGAAGTTTTGTTTTGGCTGTTTTTATTGATCATTGTAAGTACTTAGAATGTGATTTAATTTTTGTTGATACCAGCAATAGATTTTACAAATTTTCGATTATCGACTGCAAAAAACAGTTTGCGTTTTTTCCGCATGGTTACTGAGAAATCGTTTTATGTATAGACATCGTAAATGCAAAATTTTGTAAAATAATTAGAATATATCTAAAACTATGCAAATAGACTGCGACAACATAGATATACTGGACTCAGATAGAAAAGAGGGACTCGAAAATTGAATAGAAACTGCGGTATTCCGTTTAAAATATCAAAGATGGCGTCCATTTCCGGTATAAGAAAAAATGCCGCCATATTGAAAATAATTTATTTCGATTCAGAATTGTTAATTTCGGCCCTGTTCCAAATTTCAAATTTATAGCCCTATAGCAAATTGAAATTTTTCTAAAGACCGCTTAAAAAACAGCCCTGTATGTAATGCAAAACAAATCGATCTGATTTATGTACAATTTATTTATTTCTGAGATTCCCATAACGTAGATTTTATGCAAACCGATGAACAATTAATCTTATTTGTATTATTTAATTCAGAGTTTCTTATATCGCGCTCTCTCCCTATAACGCGGTATGAATTAACCGCGATATAGGAGGGTTGTCTGTAATTGCAACAATTTACATGGGTCCCAGCCAACAGTAAATAAAAGCAGATAATATAACAGATAATAAAAATTCTGGATTGAATATGGTCAGAGAGAACCGGTAGTGGGGGCGTATTCCCCTCTTTGCTGACGGCCGATGTTCTAAGAAATTTGACTTGACATTCAGTTTTCGTAGATATTTTAGGTACTCAATTATGGAATTTCCTAGAGAAGAGTTAATTTTAATCTGTATTGTGAAAGCATGTCTTTAGGGCGGGACAGGTCCAAATTTTTAGATTTCTTATCCGTTGCTAAGTTAATTCATGTTGAAAATGTCGCAATTTTAAGCAACTTTCGTATTTTTTATAAAGATCTTTGGAAAAAGGAGCCTGTCCCGCCCTAGAATCAAAGTTCCTTTATACAGAGAAAAAAATTTGAGTTGATATCTCTTTAAATAAAAGAGAAAAACGTATTAAATGTAAAACCTACGTTCTCAACTTGAAAATGAGATGTCGCTGCCGATCAACTTTTCGTTCCTAAATGAAATATCGGCAAAATGTATTTCCAAAACTACTTTTTACAACGAATACTACGATTCATCGTAATCTTTGAGGCAAAAAAACTAGGGAAAATGCTAAAATTTGGCCGCCTGCCTTTGATGGATAAATAATCGATCATTGCGACAACTAGCGGCCGTAAATCGTAACAAATAAAAAATTTCCCACCTGAAACCTTTTTTGGAATTAATAACCACCTTTTGGAATTAATTCCCTACGTTTTGACTAGTATATGCGGTTGACATCTTCAAGGGCTCCGATGTCGCCGTAGAACAGACTAAGCGTTAGGATGTTATTCCGCTAGTATCAAATTCCAGGAAAAACTCATTTTTACTGTTAGTTACTAATGTTACGTTAATTGCACGACTTGCATCCTTGCGAAATTTAAATTTTGTGATTTTCAAAAACTGAGTAGGTACGGATGATTACCCTTTCTTCATCTACCATCGGTTTTGTATGGAATTAAATGGTAAAGAAGAGTTCTTCGAACGTTCGGTTTCCTGGGTTCGCCGCTAGGTTAAATATACCAATTAAAATGTCTGAACTCATTCGTGACAATTGTTTCTAACGTGCGTACAAATAAAAAATGATTCAGAGGAGGCCATGGAATAACTTTGGAATTAGTTAAGTGTAGAAAATGTTTGATCTTGAGATTGAGATTTGTGAAATTAGGTTTTCTGTTGACAACCGTTCCGGGCATATGCATGAGAATCTTAAATCATATATATATTTAATGTCTTTTTAACCAATTCTCCTCCGGGCGTTCTATTAAATGTTATGATATATCAATGTCAAGCGTTTATTCAGACAAAAATAATCTATCCGTTGCATTTTTACAGTTTTTATTCTCAACAACACTAATTGCAGTTTATGGTAAATATTTGACAGAACACATTATTTTTTTATTGTTTAAAGAAGACTCAAACTTTTTGTTTTATACAATTTGTGTTGTGTGTTATTGTTGTTTTGTTACATTAAATTATTTTCTATCTTGATAGCAAAATTCTTTGATCCATATGTATCAACCCCGATGTATGTATGAAGTTACTCAATTACGTACAATTTCGTTATCTTTTTGAATTCGAAATACTACAAGGTCTATAAGATAAAAAGTACGGTAAGTAATAATTAATAAGTCAAATACAATAATTACATTGATACGAAAAGCAACAACAATTAAAAAACCCCGTAGGTTTACAAATTAATGTTGCTCGGTTCTCATTGCTCCGTCAGTGTGCAATGAAGAGTGCCTATACCAGTGTCCCAGAACAACAGTGACATGGAACAACTACAGATTCTTCGGATCAAAATAAGTCGATTTGTTTCTATAAACTTTTGCCCTAAAATGCTTCGTTGGCTCGTGAAAGTACGCCAAAGTTTGAAATTAAATTTCGTTTTTTCGTTCTCTCTTGACGGACCAAATAGCATGGACTCTCGTTTACTATAGTTTTCTCTCTGGTATTAACTAACGAACGTTCAAAAAATGGAAGCTGCGCTGGCCATGGAGTAACTTTGACTTTCGAAAGAGTGTGGAGAATTTGAAATTAAGATCTTTATTACTAACCGTTTCGGACACAATGCATAACGTATGTATCTTTTATGCCTTCTGCGACAAATTCCATTTCTTTGAGAACATTTTTGAATGACAGCTCCTGCAAAATGTCACGATTTGACAAGAACTGGGAAGCAAAATTTCGCTGAAATGATTTTTAACCGAGACCAGGAGATGGGATTTCTCAAAGAAGGCACAAAAGATTCCTTATGGATTCTGTCCGAGACGGTTTTTAACAAATAACTTAATTTCAAATTTTATTCAAATTAGAGGGGATGTAGTGAGCGCCCCGGGGGGCAAACATAATAAGTGACCCAACTGAAATCCTCCCCTACGTTTCGTCCACGACTGCGGTGGACATCACCAGTGCGGTGTGGACGTGGTCGAAGCACTCTTCTTGCTGTCCCAATCGCCACTGTCATATCTATATTCTGCGTCGGCGTTGCATTATTCGTGTTATTGGTTCAATTACTTCCTGAGTCCACCGCAATCCATGACGTTATTCTTTTCGTTGACCTCATCATTCAGTCTTGTCAAGTGCACTATCTGCCTGTCTGAGCACAAACAGAATCATCATTGAATAAATGTATACGATTTGATTGATGTTTGCAATCAGACACTCTGAAGCATGCCGCAACGGATTTATTGTTTCTTATACACGCGGTGAAGTCGTCCAAAACAGTAAAGCAGTCATAACCGGAATTTTTAATTTTAACTGTGTAACACAATCTCAGATTGCTGATGCACGCCATGCGACAAAGAAGCTGTCCGTATCAATTTTATCTCAAACCGCCAACCTTGATCTACTTAATCGCTTATTGAACCATAATTTGCTCGTAAAAAGCTCAACCCTAAATCTCGGTGATAGGAACCGGTCCCGTACACGATCGCGTGACTGAATCCCAAATAAGTCAAACTCAGCGGGCTGCCAATGTCTTTAATCAAGATTTTCAACGCCGAGAAAATGAGGCTTCAAGACGAATTTAATTATTTCATAAAGTGTCGACAGTTTAATCTCATTGTTGTGAATAAAAAAAGTTGAATAATTTGCTCGTTAGCAGTGACTGGTTCGTGAGGCATTTTTATGCTTTTGTTCCACAAAACACCAACGCTCGTGTGAATGCTAACAGTCCCGATCAATGCGTATAATTACATACCAAGATCGCGTCTATCTGAAATCTGAAAGCTTTTTTATGAGTTGATGGGAGATTAGCTCTTTCAGAACACGTCAACTTGTGGTACCGGAAGATAAGTATAGGTGAACGTCTGGATCTAATATTTAAACTGAAACAACAAAATTAGACACTAGTTTTTAGGCCACACATAAAGCAACTAATTGTATCTTCAGAATTGTCTCCACTGTCATTATGTGTGAAAAAATTCTAGATGGCGTTGGAGGAAAAGTGATGAAAGAATTTAAAAATAATGCCAGACTGTACACAAGAAAAAATTAACACTGAGGGAAGTGATCAAGGAAACTCCAAATTCGAGTTACTCATTGTAGAAATTCAGTGTATTATAAAATACTGGGATTGGTAGACGTCTAGTTGTTTAAAATTTAATTAACATTTCTGTATTGTTGTCTGTTCAGCGGCGTTTGTGTTGCAATGACACTTCCAACAAACAGCAAACTCTTATTTGCTAAAGGAGTTAGCCAATATTATTCAATTTTTTAAATAAACCATGCAAAATTCATATTTATGCATAGAATTTGGTTTCTCTTTATTTCCGCATAGTTGTCTGTTTTGTCTTGGTACTTGCTTCATACTAATTCCATACCACACGATGGATCGTCTATTTACATTTAATTGGCTTAATACTCAATTGCCCTTTGACTCTCTTTTTTTATTTACAATTTTTCCTAGGAATCTCATTTCAGTTGCTCCAAGGCTACTCTTTATCTCTCATACGTAGGTGGTATACGGTATTGTAATATTTTTGCATTTTAATTTAGGCCCTTTGGGGCATTTCTCTTTTCAACAAGAATGTTCATTGTTCTAAATAATCTGTCAGGCGTATTTCTTCTTTCACTCATTCTATATATAATAAAATAATTTACATTTTGTTTATATTAAATAGAAATCGATTATACAGGGTGAGTCATTAGTGAGGGATCGGTCCATAACTTCTAAATCATGTAAGATACAAAAAAATTTTAAAGACAATTTGTACACCGTTTGTCAGGCTGCACAACCTAAAAATATTTTCACGTATACAGGACGTTCCAAAACTTATAATTGCTACACAACTTTGTTTTTTCAAATAGAACTACCAGTATTTTATTTCTCCATTAGAACCCCTTTTCACATAGATTTATGGTGATATAAGACATTTTACATTCTGGATCACCGTTATCAAATTATCAATTTTTTTTCACATTTTTAGTCATTTACAGAGGTTCACTTAAAAATTTACTGAGAGGTTGTTTTAGCAGCTAGAAGGCTGAAGATTGATACAAATATGAAGAAAAGATTGCTCTTTACGCCCGATGTGCAAAATATCATTTTTACTATACAGGTTCTGCAAAAATTTGTGTCAAATTATACTATTTTTAAATAAGCTTAACTTAATTTTTTTAAATGGAACTCCCTATATTTTTGTATGTCATCGAATTCGCCTGGAGTCTGGCTACGTTTTTTATTAAGGTTGTTCTATAGCGAAAATTCATCATTTACGAGATATTTGATATTTTTGGATGTGATACAGATTGAGCCAGGATAAGGTAGATAGTGTGCCATGGAAATCATAGAAATCATAGAACTCACATTTCAATACTGCACTGTTGTGTCATCACCGACTTGTTATTTGATTATCCATTCCATTATCCACAATTAATTCGATTTTACAAGAACAAATCGATATGATTTATTGTCTGGAAGAAGGCGAAATAAATCCTCTGCTTGCGGCAAGAATTTACGCTCAACGTTAAATAAATCAACAAATAAACATTTAAAGAAATAAATATAAAAATTCAATAAAGTAAGCTAAACTAAATAATATATTCAATGTTGCGGCCACCTCTCTGTGCACACTTTCACGCGGTGGGTGAATGATCTTCCAATATTTCGTAAAATTTGCTGGCAAACGCTTCTAAATGCATTTTAGATTCTTATTTTCATGTTCTCTTTGGTTGTTTCGCTTAATTTCAGACAATAAATCAAATCGATTTGTTCTTGTAAAATAGAATTTATTGTGGATAATGGAATGGATAATCAAATGACAAGTCGGTGACGACACAACTGTGCAGTGTTGAAAGGTGAGTTAAAATGATTAACATGGTTTTCATGGCACACTATCTACTTTATCTTGGCTCAATCTGTATCACAGTCAAAAATATCAAATATCTCGTAAATTATAAATTTTAGCTATAGAATAAGCTTAATAAAAAACGTAGCCAGACTACAGACGCATTCGATGGAATACAAAAATATAGGGGGTGCCATTTAAAAAACTATAGTTAAGCTTATTTGAAAATAGTATAATGCGACACGAATTATTGCAGATTCTGTATAGTAAAAATTATATTTTGCATGCCTGGCGTAAAGAGCAATCTTTTCTTTATATTTATACCAACTTTCAGCCTTCTAGCTGCTAAAACGACCTTTCAGTAAATTTTTAAGTAAACCTCTGTAAATGACAAAAAATGTGAACAAAAATTTATAATTTGATAACGGTGATTCAAAATGTAAAATATCTTATATCACCATAAATCTATGTGAAAGGGGGTTCTAATGGAGAAATAAAATGTAGGTAGTTCTATTTGAAAAATCAAAGTTGTATAGCATGTGGTAGTTTTGGGACCCCCTATATACATTAAAATATTTTTAGGTTGTACAGCCTGGGAAACGATGTACAAATTGTATTCACAAATTTTTTCTATCTTACATGGTTAAGGAGTTATGGACCGATCCCCCACTAATGACTCACCCTGTATATACATATATAATGGAAGCACAGCTCCATAATCGGTTCTCCTTACCTTCTCGTCAGTGTGTTCAAACTCGTGATTTCACGGATCTTCTAAATGCATCGAGTTTTTGCGGTTAATAATGTCTCCCGAATTCTTCATATTATTCGGATAGTTTATATTCTTTATATCCTTCATATTCTTAGAATTCTTTAGATTTTTAATTTTTTTCAAATCCTTCTGGACTCGTCAAAACTTTAAATTTTATAAGATTATTCAAATTTATCGGATTTACCATATTCTCAAATTATCAGGATATTTTTATCCGTGTCTCAGATTCTCTGGTTCTTGATATTGATCGACTTTTTCAAATTTTTCATGTTAGTCAGCTCTTCGAATCCTTAGGTAGGTAGGTACTTTTCAGATTAATCTCAAATTATTTAATACCTATTTTCAGATTCTGCAATTTTTTCGGATTCTCCTCAATTAAGGTTCTTCAAATTATTGGAATTCTTCGATTTTCTTTAGTTACTCCTCAGATTTTTTATTTTTTATATTTATCAACTTCTCCAAATTCTTAAAAGTCTGTACAGCAGTGTCTGAACAGGGGAACTCGTTCGTTTGGGCAATCAATTCTGAATAAGAAGCGCCCAGGTTGTCGGCACATATCTCTCATAGTTTTTGAAATATTTTTAATTTTATGTTAAAATTTGGAAATGCAAGGATCTTTTTAAAAATTAATACCTCTTGAATCATTTGAAGTATTGCAATATTTTTTTTTCGATCGATTAGTATAACTTTAAAGAATAATGCCAGAAACTCAATTTTTTCAAATTGCAATACCACAATATAACAACGGAATCCTCATTTAATTGTAGAGATAGATAATCAAAATCAGAATCGACTAAATGTCTTCGCTTTGCTAATGGATTGTGAAGTTCAATACTTCATGTATGACGATAATTTAAATCGACAAAATTATCTCCAAATTTTGAGGAAAATTGTAGAACCATTTGTTGTAAATCTACCATGTGCCAGGGCACTTAATGCCTGGTATCAGATGGATGGAGCTCCAGCACACTCTACAAATGAAATTGATATCATTGTTTGAAGACTGTTGGTTCGGGATTAGAGGCCCGTCATTGTGGACGGCCAGATCACCCGATTTGACCTCTCTTGATTTTTATTCATGGGGCCGTATAAAGGAAATAGTGTACGGCACAGCTATTTTAAATAAAGATCATAAAATAATAATCGTTAAGACATTTAATAATCTTTATCTAACAAGTGGCCACTAACACACAGTTTTAACCTTAGAAATTGCGCGTGGCGGTTAAAACCCTGGAAAAAAGTGTGTGTCACCTAATGTTGTACTTCAACTATAATTGATTTATTATTAGTATTAAATACATAGTTAAATTAAAGTTTTCTTCTACTTTCTTGTTTATACTTTTTGGTTCTTAATTTACAAAATAATAGTAAAGATTTGATAAAAAGCATAATACTTTAGACATACTAATTTTAATTGTTTAATTTAAATGTTTTTATTCAACAGCCTACACATATCGAAAGCTTAAGAGAAGATGCATTTTCTACAAAATGTGGAATATCGGAAAAACTACCGAGAATTGACATAATAAACCTTTATAAAGATCGTGTTATTTTTTAGTTTTTCATTGAATTCCGTTAGAATTGTGGTGTTACAATTTGAAAAAAGTTGCGATAGAAACAAAATTATTGCAATACTTCAAATGGTTCAAGAGATATTAATTTTTATTTGCTGCAAAGAGTCAGAACCTAGGTTTCAAGTAGGTAGTCTACAACTTCAGTTGCTTCTTAGCATGTTATTTATCTACTCACTAACTTGTGGAATTCTGCAATTTTTTGCAGCTTTCCTAATTGAAGTATGAATGGTGTATATTGCATTTCTTATATCTTCCTCAAACCATTTTGCTTTCTCGGTGCTTTTCACGTACTTACGGGAAATTCTGCAAATAACCACCACACTTCCAGTACAGAAAATCCATTATAATATACGAAGGGTAACGGTGGTCAAATGACGGGCATTACCCGCCGCTTTTGACCGGCATTACCCCAGAATCACTATTTCACGTTAGTAGGTTATTCAGCGAAAATTGCTAAACTAAACTAAAACAAAAAAAATGTTTGCCGATTGGTTCAGAAAAGACAGCATGTTACCACTACTGCTTTGTTTATTCGGCTGCTAACGTAATTTTGTACATATCCTTTGTTTTCGACCGCCGAATATAACATTGAATTGCCACCAAAATTTTGTCGGAGCATGCGTTATAAGAATGTTACAAACACAATTTCTTCAAAATTATGTTACAGGCATCTAAGAAACATAATGTGGGAGAAATCAATGAAAAATCTAGAAGACTAGTGTAGATGTCACACACATATTTTGAATATTGTCATATTGTATTCTGTGAATCGTTTTCTTTGAAATAACCGATACTATATTATTTGCTTATAATCAGAGTTGTGTTCTGGTTTAAACTCCCGTCCACTAACGCTAACACATAATAGCACTAACAGCAGTTTCGTGTAACATATTGTCTTTGTGGTAAGGTAATGACCAGTATTACCCACTGACCGTGGGAAATACTGTTCGTATTCGTCAAACGATTTAATGGACATAAGAAAATAATTAAAAAATTTCCTATCGTCTTCCCGCAATATCGAATATAATGTGACAAAATCACCTTCTAAAAGTCTTTCACTGTGCATGTGAAAGTAGTACGCCGCGTACGGAAAATCAGCGTGTATTGTCAGCGCTGACGGTACGCGCTGACCGTACGCTCCATGTGAAAGGGCTCATAAGGTTTTGAGACTGACCAATCCTAGATGCTAATTTCCAGGTATATTTGTGGATCGTCCTCCTTGCTAGGTTATACAAAATAATACAAGTTTTTATGAAATATATTGGCGACTGTAATACTCTGACACTTCAGAGATATCCATGAAAATGACAAACATCAGATCTATCACAGATTAATCCAGATGAATTACTTCATAGGGCGATTTCATCCGGAACTATATCTTTTCTACACTTTGAAACTAGGCGCATGACATATTTGACACAGATATGTGTAAGCAAATGTAGAGGCGCTGTCGTCGTTGCTAATACTTTTTACGACCGTTAGATGTCACTACAAAAACTTTTATTTATATTTAAATAGCAGGCCCAATATTTTTTCTATTTTAAATTAAACAATGTACCATTCCGCGTTTTTTAAAAAGTGGGACTGCTTCCACGTTTGTTGCTTTTTTTCTTACTAATATTTTAAAAACAGCGTTTTGTAATTACAATATCAAGCAAGTAAATGTCAAAACTTGCTTGCATTGCTTAAATTTGTGAATAATTTTAAGCGAAAGATGGGTCTTTTTTGCATTATTTGCGGTGTTTGTGAAAACGAACCCGAGAAACTGCATTGTTTTCAAAAAAGTGAAAAAAGGTAACGATGTTTTATTAATAAAGCAAATCCAGGAAATCTAATTATATAATTGCAGAGCGAAACTCTGGCAAGAAGCTCTAAATCTCCAAAATTACAAAAGTAAAAGTGGAGGGTTTGCAACAAACACTTTTCGGCATCGTTAGATATTAAGTTTATTTTGCTTATTTTTGTGTTTGAATTTGAGGAACTAAGCCAGGTTGCTCTAGTTGTCGGGCAAGTCCTTCAAGATTTCCATTATTATATCATAACCCCAAGTTATTATCATATGTATATAAATTATTTTACCTAGAAATGTAATTGTTAACATTTTGGGTATAATTTTGTTTAACTTAAATTATATAATATAATAAATTGATTTTTATTAAATTGTTTGTTTGTATGTGATGTAAATAATTAATATTTTATGATTTATTCGCCAAAACTAATTTTTTACATTAGTTTTGTACAATAAATCATAAAATATTCAAAATATAATAGCATTTTTATCACCTATAAAGAGAGGAGAGGTTATTTAAATTTTCCACAAAAATTCGATTAATGCGCCATCTGAAAACTGTTATACTAAAGATTAAAGGTCATTCCGCCAAAATATTTACATTGAGTCGGCCATCTGTAGTAATATGTTGATCTATCAACCCCGTTCAGGACTTTTCAGCACTACTAAATAATCCCACTGAAAATTATATTTTATTTATTCACCGTTAGAACAATTATCGTTAATTGTTTGTTAGTGACGATCCAATACGTTTTGTCATTTTGATGCATTCTCATGATGTGGTATATTTTCCAAAGCCGTACTCGATCGGATTTCATTCCTAGGTAGCAAGTTTATTATTATCCCCGACCCTGTACCAATTCTGAATACTCTGTTTGGACAATCTAAAATGTTACCTACTAAATTTTGATTGCCCAGGGGTTTCCTATCAACTCAACAGTCTGGACAATTATCCAAACTATGTTCCAAACCTTATGACGTAGGCACCCAAAGTCCGTACATTGTGGTTGCCTGGATAATTTTAACGAATGAAATAATTGGGGCAAATACGTAATCGCGTATCTCCATTTAAATTTCCGCATTGTTATTTACAGAAATGTATTTACAGTATTCATAATTTTATTCTCTTTTGAAAATAAAAAAAAATTGCAAACATATGTATTACAAGAAATATTTATTAATAATAAATTACCGAATACATTTTTATTTATTTTTATAATTTACGGTATTTGCTGTTTCTGTTTTGTTTAACAGCAGTTGCTGGTTTCGTGATATTGAAATACATAATTTTTATGAAATTCCATTCACGCGCAAGTGCTTCAGCCAGTTTCAACGTGGTCTCAATTGAATTTTTGAAATATCGTCTCTGATGGCCTGATTCTAAATGAATTGCGCGGTTGCAGCTTGCGTTGTTAGGGACAACGGCGCAAGTTGACACAAGTCCCTTTGCGCAAGCGATATGACGCGGCCTGTCATATTGTTTACCAAAATGTCGGCAGGTTATGTTGCATTTTTTGGTGACGATTTTGCAGATTCTAGCGAAAGCGATTGTGATAACGAAGAAAATTTGCCGCTAGTGCTTTTCAATATTCGTGAAATATCCGAAAGGTTATTATTTCAACGTACTCGATTCGATCGGCGCGTGTTTACTTATGTGCTTGATATAATTTCACCGGCTTTGACCAACGAAGCTACAAGAGGACGTCTTCGACCCTTAACACCGATTCAGAAATTATACATTGCACCGCAGTTTTAAGCTTCAGGTCCTTATCAGTGGTTAGTGGGTAACAATGGTCGAGTTTCACAACCAACAACGTCCAGAATAATCGAAGAATTGACCACAGCTCTTGTGAATATTTCGCAACAATTTATACGATTTCCAACAAATACAAGAGTATTATGATGTCAAAAGAGATTTCTACACTTTTGGTACAACTCAATATCATGTTGAATTTCCGGATGTTTTGGAAGCAATTGATTGTACACATATCAAGCTTGTACCATCGTCTGCAAATCGTGAACAATATTTCAACCGTCACCATTACCATTCTATGAATGTTCAGTCGATTGTTGGACCAGACATGAAAAAATCCGGACTCTGATCATGACTATTTCATATGGAAGGATTCACCTGTTTGAGATGTGTTCTTGAAAGAGGCACAGTGTTTCCCAAAGGTTGGGTTGTGGGTAGTTTTGGATACCCCCAGGAAACGTGGCTTATGACACCACTCACAAATTCAACGACTCCTGCCGAACATTTGTTTAGGCACTCGCTAGAAGCTACGTTTATTGGCTAACCATAGTCCGAGAAATTCGAGATTTTTGGAAACACGTACAAACATTTCTATCAACACCTAACAGGAACACTCCAGGCAGGAACCTACCATCATGCTAGACATGAAACTGAAAATACAATTGGACCTGATGAGACACTGCACTTCAACAGACCACATCAGCCAAAAGGCTCAGCAGTTTGCACTCGAAGATCACGTTTAAATAAAAATATATCGCACAAACCAATGGCAGTGGACCCCGTGGAAGATAATTGAACAAATCGTGAATGTTATGTGGAATCTAAGGATTAATAAAAGTAGAAGACTTCTACGTATGCACACAAACCAGCTGAGACGCAAGTACAATGGTGATACTGAAAAAAATCAACACTGATCCTTTATAATTTTTCTATAGTTAATCAGAGAGGAACTCCAACTTCCACAGACACCCGCAAGTTGTCGAAGAGGCACAAACAAGTCATCAGGCGGATCCGGTAGAATTCCAACCCGCAACAACGACTTCCCGCGCTTGAACCAGATAAAAGAATTGCTACACTTAAAGGGGAAAATGTTGGCATTGGCTGTTTGCAGGATTATTATTTAAAAGTTTTAAGAGAGATCAAGATTTGTTATAATTTTTAACCAACCGTATAGTTTCACTTTTGTATATTACTCTTCATTAAACTAATAAATTATAAATTGTCTTTATCTAACTGTGGAGGAGCTGAACAAATAATATAAATAATAGACTAATTGTACCTAAATACATTCAAAAATTTTATATCAAACCTATTTATGAACCGAACATAAGATTATATTTTATTGTTTTACAAGAAAATGCGTCCAATGTTGTAGCTTGTTGCATTGGGTCAAAAAAATGTTAAGCCTGAAGAGATGGGAATTTCAAATAAAATCAAGCACATAAATACACAGTCGAGTTCGTTAAATTTAGGATATTTCACGAAGACACATTTTCCTCGTTATCACTTTCGCAAGAATCTGCATGATCGTGACCAAAAAACGCAATGTAAGCTGCCGCATTTTGGTAATATAAATAATAATTTGCGCCGGCTTGCAACCACTTGAAAAGGTGGCGCAGCGAGATAGCGCAACACACTGCTTGTTTTCGATTTTAGAATAGCAAGTAGGCATAAGTTGCGCCGTTGTCCCTAACAACGGAACTTGCAACGATTTTTGGTGCGTTTCACGACCGACGCAAATGGTTGCAGCGCAATTCGATGTTGCAACTGTGCGCTGCGCGACCGGCGCAGCGCAGTGATTTAGAATCGGGCCGTGAGACTACAAAGGGGCGTATCTCAAATGATTCAAAACCGCGGTAAAGCGATTTTTAAGAAAATTAATTGTGCTAACACCTAATATACAGGTTTATTTTATCACTGACCAAAATTAATGACATATTAACATAATTTGGTTTTATAGTGTGAAATGAGATAATAAAATTAAAATTATAAGTCTGTTTGCATTTCTTTTATTTAAATGTTATTGTCACTTACGCCTCACGACACAACTACTATGTGTAACCAATTAAGCATTGATATCAAGAAAACTAATTTATTATTGCATGCATTTTTTAATCTATTGCAAATTACAGTTTGATCTAAGCTAAATATAAATTTAACAATAGAGACAACAGAACGAAACAGACAAGAGGAAAAATTGAAGAAACGTACAAAAATTGTATAGCAATTTACATTTTCCGAAAGCAAATAATTGGTGTTCGTCCTTCACAAAGAGCCTTCAGATCTTTACATTTTTCATTGCTTATTTTTGGAGGACTTTGATATGATTGCGAGGGCACTGCTGTTCTTTTTAAACGGATAATCTGATATTACGACTCCAGGTTACATTTTTTGTAGTAAATTTGATAAGATGAGTTTTTATTAACTTTAATTTTGCGAATATTTGTCCAGTTACCATGCTTCGGTTTTCGTTTTTACATACAGACTGTTCTGACAAATTTTTAAATTCAACGATAGTTTTCTAAAATCTATAAAATCGTCAGATTTCAGAGCCCGTACAGTGTAAGGTTTTGACTACCTCGCAAATTTAAAAAATTTTGTCAGTTGCGCAAGTATGTAGAGATTACCAGATTTTACAAATTTTGCTTTTCAAGATGCTCAAAGGCACATTATCTTCTAGGTCAAAAGAAGTGTTACAGTGTTCGTCTCTCATGGCTATTACTTTTCCAAAATACTTTACTTTATATCATTTGAAGAAAACACATTGACCCATCACCCCATTTCACTAACACATCCATTTTGCAACATATTACAAAAAAAAACTACGCGTTTTCCATATTTTCTGCGATTTATGTGATACTTAGTATTTTGTTTGTCAACGACGCCACCTTGGATTTTTGTGTATATGGTAATTTTGAGTTACGCAAGGTAAAGTGTCTTGTTTACATTGCATAAAAAATCAGTTACGCCCATCGCTAAGTCACATTCCTTAATTATATGAGTTACGCAGGTTTTCCAGAATATGTCTTAGTATCATTTACATAGGAAGTAGTGTAGATCAGTAGTGTAATTGGTAGTGGAAAAGTGTTGTAGTGGAACTTCTGCAGCCCAAACCATTTACATAGACAGTAGTGTGCTTTTGTGCCAATTATGGCACATGCGTAAATCGCGCTCTTTCAGTTTGTAGTTTGTACACAAAGGAAAAGCAAGTGTCAAACCACTACTCATTGTTGGTATTTGTGTTACGTTTGTGTTAGAATTTCGCAGGGGTTTCGTATTTACAGGTTATGTTTTGAATTTTGACGTTTAAAAGCCAGCTGATGATTTTAAAGTGGGGTGATACGCAATCTGATTGGCTAATGTAGATTCGGAACGGAGTGGTAACCGTAAAAGCTTGAACCTTGCAAACTTTTACACTACAACCCACTACTGTTACTTATCCGCAAATCATTCTGAACAGATACATAAGGAACACACTGTTTTAACTTCTACACTAGCTCTACGGTTAGCGATACAGTTCCACTACTGTCTATGTAAATGATACTTAAATGATACTTTACACTACGACTATTTTATAAATGGTATTAACTAAAAAATTTTGAGTTACGTAACTTTGTCTTCTCAGCGACGATATATCCCCCAGTTTTTTTAATGATGGCATGATCGCGTCTAAAAAGTTTTTAATGAGAGTGTTTCTCTGCAAAGAACCGTTTCGTAGAATGTGGAAGGATTCTTTAATCAGCCCATCAAAGGATAAACTTTGTAGAGCCATGGACTCCCAAAGCTGCCAATTCAGCCGGGTGTCATGCAAATATCTACTCAAGCAGACAATGTCATGCAAATACCGACTCAATGAGACAATATCATGTTAATCTCAAAAACTACGCCACGGATCAGAAAATGATGAATGTAATCGAATTTGGAAACCCAATTCCTGTTAATAGGAACTTTTGAAGCTGATTAAAGCAACCAATGAAAAGATATTGCCAAGTTAAAAAAAAGGTAGAAACTTGTCATCACCCTGTACAGTTTAAATTAACTTATTTCTTCTACATAATTTCCTATTATAACCGCAGTAACATTATCTTCCAAATGAGACCAAAATTATTTCTGTATGACTGGTCGTTTTCAAAATTAACATTTTTTAAGCAATAATCCTGGATGGCTCGTCATCTGCCCCTAGATGAAAGCGGTCAAGTAGAAACCAGTAAAAATCGGTAAGATTTTAGTTCAGCTATTGTGACAAAGCAGCAATATTGAAAATTAAAGATCGGATATAGTTATTTTTTGAGAGTAATGGCAGTGGCGTGCCACCCGGCGGCAAAATTCGCGGCGTTTTTAAATCAAACAATATTGAGCGACAGACCGTCGCGATGCATAAAAGCGCGCATATAGAACAATGCCTTTAGAAAACGTTGCGATTTTAGCCATCGGGCGGTAGACGACAAAAAACGCGTGCAGAAAAGCAGTTTAATGTATCAAACTCACGTCGTGTGCTTGTTGATAATCTATCGGTGTTTTGTGGTGTTCTTTCGGTGTTCTTATTTTTTCTGCGGTCGGGCTGTAGCTGTTGTCTTTCACAACAATGTTTTTTAATATAGGGTCACACCAACAAAAAATGCACTTTGATAAGTATCATTTGAATTTAACTAATTTCGGGGTGTTGATTACAATATATGAATACAATCGAACAAGGGCGCCATAGTGTAAATTGTCTGCGAGACGTCATATGGCGGAACAAATACATGTCGGTAACGAATAAAGTCAGAATCTACAAAATCATAGTAAGACCAACACTGACATACGCGAGCGAAACTAGAGCTGAGACGAGCAAAACAAAACAAAGGCTCAGAGTAACCGAGATGAGAGCGCTAAGGACGATAGTAGGTGTAACTCTCCACGACAGAATACCTAATCGAGAAATCAGGAACAAATGTGACATCCAAGACATAATCAAATTCACCAAGACCAGAAGGAAAGAATGGAACGCTCACGTCGATCGCATGGGTGAAGATCGGCTACCAAAAACTGTGCGAGACGGAATCCCCTTCGGCAAAAGACAACCGGGAAGACCACCAAAAAGATGGGCCGAAAGTTGGACCTCATCATCTATGGAATCGCCACCACGATGAGGCCGTATGCTAATGAAAACAGGCAAAATGCCTAAGGAAAAGAGGAAGAAGAAGAAGATTACAACATTTAATTTATGAAAAATTTAGTGCAGATAACCTGTGCTAATAGGAAATCATTGTTTTTAAAGAAGAATGAGTACATTTATTAATTCATAGATTTGTCATTATTATCTATTCTTCTATTCTATTCTTTCATGATGATGTAAAGTTTATTACCTCCTTCCTCCACACTGGGTTCATACAGATAAACCGACTTATTGGACTCAACATCGAATAGCACTTCGAGTGTTCGAATAGAACTTCGTGTGTAGTATGTACCATTGTTTAAGTATATACTATATATAGTATATAACGTGTGTTCAAAAAGAAAACGAGGCTGCGTTGGCCATGGAATTTATCGGCTTTCCAGTGTAGAAACCATAGAAAAACAAAAACATATAGATTTGACAATTGTCAAATGACAAGAACTGTCCTTAAAATTTAACATCAAAATAAAACGGAAATTGTTTATTATAAGAGCCAATACATGTGTACATCGTTCTCGTAAACATAATGCTAACCTCCTTCGCGTCCTTTTACTGAAATTTGTCCCTACAAATTGTTTTTGTTTTACATTCTGTTCCGAAGTTCTTCCGAGTTGTTATCAAGTGTTTTGTAAATGAATTGTACCACTTCGACCACAAGGTAAAACTGGAAAGTACGATATCATTAGATCCAAGCTCACCTTGCAAGTTCAAATGATTTTTTGCATCCCAGCTAATAAATCTGGTGACCAAAAATTTGCTTAAAAATTATTTCATGATGATGTAAAGTCTATTACCTCCTTCTTCCACATTGTGTTCGTACAGATAAACGGATTTATTAGACTAAACAGCAAATAGAAGTCTGTCTTCATTCAAAATGTGTCGAAGAATTTCAGGAGCTCCGAGATCTCATTAACATCACTTCCATCTATATGGGTAATGCTATTAGTTTTTCCAAATTAACTCATGACTTAGTGTTCGTGAACTTCTCGAATTTTTCATAGTGATACATGTGTGTTGTTTAAAATTCTTCAGTTGATGTGTTCACATAATTTTGTAGAATCCAATTGATCCTCCTTACATTACGTATGTAACTGCCAATCAATCTTGTTTATTTCTGACTCTATCGACAACAAAACTCAAAACCAACATAAAATTTGTAGCGTCAATGTCACCTGTCTTTTTACAAACGCTAAAGCAAACGAACACTCAGTGTGGTCAGGTTCCGAAGTGAACTGATTTTGTTTGTGTAATAGACAAAACACCATATTAAGTGCAGATGAAATACCGAGAAGTCGAAATTGGCGTCTGGAGATGACCGAATTTGATAATGAAAACACTAAATGCATCGTATACGAAACCATTGTCAACAAAGAACCCAACCAAAAAACTATCTGACACTGACAGTTCGAAATTTTGCTACACTAAATTGATGCACAAAGTTTTTCCAAGGCCAACGCAACCTCGTTTTCTTTTTGAACACTCGTTATGTAGTATATACTTAAACAATGATAGTACGGAGCGCACGATTTTGCTCGACTTGTAGTTTATGAAGATACTGTTCAACAAGATAATATGAAATGGTTGGGCAATACAAAAAATGAGGCGAAATAAGAGTTTTGTAAACCAAAATCCTCGCAAGTAAATTTAGATATCCTGCCACTATACAGGCTATTTTTTTTGGTTTTTTAAGGCTGCCATTAGAAAATTTTTAACTTGCTACAGTGCTATAAACTTGAAATTTGGAACACAGCCGAAATTGATAATTTCCAATCGAAGTAAATAATTTTAAATATGGCGGCACTTCCGCTTATATCGGAAGTAGACGCCACCTTTGTTATTTTAAATGGAACACCCCAGTTTTTATTTAATTTTTGAATGCCCCTTTTCTTTTTGAGTATCTTACACCTATATTGTACTTATCTATCTGTCAAAGTCTTGGAGACATGTGCACTTTTTTTACAAAATTTTGCAATTTTGGTGGTCTATTTAAAAAATTATTTTGCAGTAACCATTTTGAAAATGTGCAAACTGTTTTTTGCAGTTGATAGCGGAAAGATTTCAGAATTGTTAGCTGGCCTCAAAAGTAACTATATCACAATCTAAGTACTTACAATGATTTAATGAAAATGCCCAACACATAACGTCAATATTTAATTTTTTTTAAGTGGCATTTACCAAATTTTATATCGCGATTCTTTAGAAAATTAAATTTAAGGGGATGTTGTATTAGCATATCCTATACCTATCTCAATTACTTTAAGAGTTATTATGATTTGATTCTCCTCAGTGTATCAGCAGATTTTCTGCAGTTTCTCGCTCATATTTACGCTTCATATACTCAGCTCCATCAGGAAATCCTGATGATTAATATTTTCAATTTTTTATTACCCTACTTCAGAGAATTGTTTTCTTATAATAGTATTTTTTAATTTTATGATAAATTTTTTCTTTTAAATTACACGGTTTGTTATTTTTCAGGCCGAACGTGTGCAAGTCCAGATACAGGACCTACTGCTGTCCCGGCTGGACGAGACACAACATCTTAGGACTTTGTATAGTACGTAAGTAGATATAAATCGTGTGGGGTCTAATAATAATTTACAAATTAATGTTCAGCCGTCTGCTCAAGACCCTGCGGATCAGGAAGATGTGTTCAGCCCAATTTGTGTTTATGTGAAAATGGACAACAGACCGGATCATGTGGTCATGCGGCTAGCCGGACAGGTGAAATTTAGTTTAAATAAAGACAAAACTGATGTACGTTTACAGGTGCAGACGGTAAATCTTGTCGTGCTATATGCATGAATGGGGGCACGTGTAGTGACGGAAAGTGTGTCTGCGCTCCTGGGTATTCGGGAGAATTTTGTACAGAACGTCAGTAAGCAAAATTGCCCAATTCCTTGAATTAAAAATGGTTTTTAGCAATATGCTTGGACCCGTGCAAAAATGGGGGAAGATGTATTGGACCGGATCGATGCGCTTGTATATATGGATTTACGGGCAATCACTGCGAAACAGGTAAATAATCATAATTTATTATATAAAATATTATATATAATTTGTAATGTACATGTATGTTGAGAATTTTATGAATTTATATTTATGAAACATACTTTTTAATATCGATATTGTGCAGTCAACATGGCAGAATCTCGTGTGACTGACTTTTGGTTGGCGTAAAACAAAACACACACTCGAAGGACCAGCTGGTAGTAGTGTACCAGCAACACGGAGATTAATAAGATCAAGACTTTAAAACTTAACAAACTTCTATTGACACACTTGAAACACAATTGCAAGTGATCAGGAACACTTCACTGATCCAACTCACAACGAAAACTATATTTTAACTCTTAACACTTCTTTACTCTGATCAAAACTCAACTCTAACTCTCAACAAATTCAACTCTTAATCTCGCAACCAAATTCAAAACTCAAAGAAATGGGCCATGTCAAGGCCTTTTAATAACAAACCCCCTTCCGTCCAATATCGGTCACCTGACTGACAACGGCCGGGGGTGAAAACTCACCACCCATTTGGAAATACCCAGCCTCGGGGTGAAACAACCGTTGTCATTGTCGGCACCATCAAATTGGACGGACAGGAAGTTTGTCTTAATTCACACAATGAAATTAGCATAATTGCAACAAAACCCAAAAGCTTAAACATTCTTGATCACTTTCTCCTCACAAACCTTAATAGAGGAAATGGACAATTCGGTACCGGGTCAAAGGCATCGAACAGATACAAAGTGTGAAAGAAAACATCACTATTATTTCTCAAAGGTGTTTTTTGGCGGTACGTCATATCTCCCTTAATAATAATATCTCCTATAATGTCCCTTCATAAAAACCAATGCTTGAGCCATCATTTTGAAGATTACCTTCACCGGTATATGCGAAAAATAAACAAACATTTTAAACAACGGTGGTATTAATCGGGATTGTTGACCGTGTTCGAAGCGAAGTCCCATAAGGGGGGATGTAGTGAGCGCCCCGGGAGGCTAACTCAGCAAGTGACCCCAATCAAACTCTGCCAAACGTTTCGTCCACAGCTGCGGTGGACATCTTCAGTGACGGTGTGGTCGTGGTCGAAGTACTCTTCCAGCTGTCACAGTCGCGACTGACATTTCAAAATGTTAATGTTTGTTTTGAAATCATTAAAACCCTTATTTTGTCATAGCGCCATCTATTTGTGTAATTAAAAACCGAATTTTGGTTACAGGGCCATCTGTTAACTTGATTTAATTAAAAGCGCCATCTATTGACATCTACCACTCACCAAGCTAAGCCAATTATTCGCACGGGCCATTTTGGTCATAGCGACATTTATTGAAAATATGATTAACTAACGTCTCCCACTCCGCAAGCGCATTCTATATGTAAATTTACAGCGTTGCTCCTAGCAACGTAAGTTACACCGACGTAAATTGGATTTAGAATTAGGACCATAGCTTGTATCATTTTCTTCTTTCAACAAAAACGTGTGCTTGTTGCATGAGCTCCGAAATTGCTGCTAAAAGTTTCTCCTTAATAATATTGCAATGCAGTGATAGTCTGCATAGGCGTAGGTTTTTTAGAAAGTCTATCTGCCTCTTATTTGTCGATGTTTAGGGTTGATCTGCGACTCCGTCTCTTCGGTACTGCTCATTTATTTTTATTTTGAAAATCTTTAGTTATGGCATAGTTAAAAATTAAGAATAACAGTAGCAATAAAGGCATACTTTAATACAGAAACGAAAAAGAATGTATAAAAATTGGAGTTGTAAATGGGTAATTTCTGAAGAGTATTTTCACTGAACTATTTCATCTACTCCATTGAAGGGGATGTAGCAAACTTTCGTATTAATTTCATAGGACGCTTAGTGCTACTTAACATACAGACAATAGGAAACAAAAACCAAGCAAGAAATAGGAATAAATAAAAATATAAATAAATGAATGAATAAAAAACAATCAAACACACAAACAACTCAAGTAGCATTTTTAGTGGGCGCCACGTACCGTAACCACTTTAAAGTTTTTATCACTAGTGGTTGCCACGTAATAAGAACGGTTCTATTCCGTGGCTACCACTAAAATGGGGAACATTTTTTGCGTGGCTGCCACGTGGTAGTCCCGTTACTGGAACCTATACAGCTACTTGACCACCACGTGGAGAAAAGGTGGGCGCCAAGTGGCAGCCACCTAAAAGCCACTAAGATTGATTGTGTTTCTTCTACATCGCTCGGTCTCTCTTCTTCAACTGATTTCTCTTAACAAATAATATACGCATCTCCTTTCTACCTTTGACTTGAAACTGCATTCTTACTAAGTCACCATAAAGATATTCTTACTTGCAAATAAATAGGCAATAGGCACATCAAAATATCAGCATCCCCTCGCAATATCTTATTATTTAAACAAATTAACGAAAAACTTTAAATCACAATTTTCAAAATATTTATCTCCAAATGCCGCAAACCATTTTTTTAATTAATTATACTTGGTCAGCTAAAACCAAAAGCCAATAATTACACAATAATAATGTAGTCCTGTCAAGAAATTATAATTTTTTGAATGGTCTGCTCAATTTTTGTAATAATGGCGGCATTACTACTGTTCTTAAATATGGCTACCTTTTAGAATATAACTTTAAAGTGGTTTTTGAGTACTTAAAGTGAAAATCACTTCTATACGTGGCGCAATAGTGGCATAAACGTGGCAACAATCATTAGTTGCCACTAAAAATGTATGCCACTTTAAAGGTTTTATAGAGGTGGTCAAAACGTGGATGACACTGTAATTACCAGTTTAAATCTGTCGCCATTTCTAAGTTATATTTTAGTGCCTTGGTATGGTTACCGCCACTGTCATTTTCCATCATAAAGTTATAAACACTTTAAGGTGGTTTTAGATAGTGACCAGAACGTTTCAAACACCTTAAGTTCCACTACAAAGTGATCCACTATGTAGTGATTAATAACAGTGAAATTCACGTTTTTGCCACTATTTTTGTATAAACGAAAGTTATTCTTACTGTAAAGTTGTAGATTTAGTGGTAATCATGTGGCAGCCACTTAGTCAAAGTGGCGGCATAAGTTTTTCTTACTTTGATGCTACTTGGGAAGCACGCACGCACGCGCACAGAGACGTACAAACAGGGTGCAAAACAAACAACTTTGTGGTCTTTTAATTAGCATCGCCGTCTTATGATCAAGATCTTCTTTGGTTCTTTGATTTACATCGAAGTAGATGTACAGAATTGTTGGATTTTAAGTAAAGATTGCCTGCATGACATTGACAAGCAAGATGAAAATAGAATACGAGGGCACTGCTTTTAACTACTGATGAAATGTGAAATATTTGAAAATATTTTTTATGATCATCAGTTCATCATATTTGACCAGAACACAAATATGTCAAAGCACGATTTACAAAACGAAACAGTAACGTTGCTACATTAATATTATTTAAGTTTACTATTTATTATACAGAATCAGATGATCTTAAACTGGATTAATTACTTATAATGAGATTCATTCCACATCTTACCACACTCAAATTTTCGATAAATAATACCTACTCTTAGATTACAGGACAGGTCCATGTTATACTGGAGCACGTGGAGCTTTGTGTGTTAATCAGCTCGAAGGTGTGGTTTGCACTAAGACTCTGTGTTGTGCAACTGTTGGAAAAGCGTGGGGCCATCCTTGTGAACACTGCCCATCCCGTCTCGAGTGCGAAATTGGTTTCCTCAAGAATCAAAAGACTGGCGAATGTGTCGGTAAATCTCAGCGTTCACTATCATTCACTTCATTCTCGGCTCTGTATTATCAGATATCAACGAATGCGAAGCCATTCCCTATTTGTGCGACGGCGGTCAGTGTGTTAACTCGATTGGCTCCTTTGACTGCGAATGTCCGGAAGGGCAATCCAGAAACCCCAATACTAATAAATGTGACGACCGAGATGAATGTGAGGACGAAAATATCTGCCTGGATGGTCGGTGCCTCAACACTGACGGTTCCTACATTTGCCTCTGCAATCCTGGGTTCATACAGAGTCAAGACAAGAAGTTTTGCATTGACGGACGACAAGGATTATGTTTTACCGACCGATCCCAGCAAGGCAATTGCCGCAATAGCTTATCGATGCGACTTTCGAAGAAAGATTGTTGTTGTGGGGTCAATATGGGTGAAGGTTGGGGTGACGAATGTTCCAAGTGCCCTACATTTGGAGAAGGTTTGTATACATTTCACAGCACAATGTTTTTACAAATTCTTACCTTTCGACATTGTATCACATCAGTTCCATCTTTGTTTTTTCTAGCTTGTTTTATTTTAATTGTGGTTTTTAGATGAACACAGGCGGTTGTGTGCTGGCCCCAATCAACCTGCGGGAAAACCGGAACCGGTGTCGCCAATCAAACAGAAAGACGATGAGAAAAAAGACACGGTGAAGCTGATACCTATCAATGAGTGTATACTAAGGCCTGACATCTGTGGCGAAGGACAGTGCATCGACACTTTGGAAGGATATGAGTGTGTTTGTAAGGCAGGATACCGGAAAGGACACAGACAAGTGTGTGAAGGCTAGTTCTCTTACTTCTTTAAACAATGGTAACTGATGGATTGGTCTTTACAGATATCGACGAGTGCAGAGAAGGGAAATGTCGAAACGGACACTGCACCAATACACCAGGCAGCTTCAGTTGCGTTTGTCCTCCAGGATTTGATGTCTCTCCAGATGGAACCGTCTGCACTGACCACGATGAGTGCGCCGAGATTGGAATGTGCTCCAATGGGATTTGCATCAACATGGATGGAAGTTTCAAGTGTCAGTGCAAGAGCGGCTTCAAATTGTCACCAACTGGCTTTGCATGCATTGACATTGACGAGTGCTACGAAAATCCAAGAATATGTTTGAATGGAAGATGCGATAACATTCCAGGATCGTATACGTGCACATGTCTGCCTGGGTTTGTAGAGTCCACTGATAAGACGTTCTGTAGCGACTTAGACGAGTGTTTAAATACTGGTAAGTTATTACTAGTTTACCATGCGCAGTTAACTACAATTTTGGTCACATGGTAGGAATGTGTGATCATGGAAGATGCGTCAACATGGAAGGTTCATTCCACTGCGTTTGCGACTCAGGATACCGTCTAGGCCCTGACGGCAAGCACTGCATCGATATCGATGAATGCATAACAAGGCCCTGCCAATTCGGAACTTGTTACAATACTCCTGGCAGTTTCCGGTGCGAGTGTCATCCAGGATTTAGTCTAGGCCCTGATGGTCGTTCCTGCCTGGACACCCGTCGGGATTTGTGCTATCAGGAGTACAAAAACGGGCTTTGTTTGAATCCATCTACGACAGCAGTAACCAGATCAAGCTGTTGTTGTTGCACTATCATTTCCGGGAAACCAATGGGCTGGGGTACTAGTTGTCAACCGTGTCCAATGCCAGGAAGCACCGAATTCGAATCGTTGTGTCCGCATGGTGTGGGCTCCACTTTTGATGGCAATGACATAAATGAATGTGCCCAAAATCCGAATATCTGCCAAAATGGAGCTTGCGAGAACTTGATCGGCACGTACAGGTGCATCTGCAATCCCGGGTTTGAGGTTGATGAGAGCGGCAAAATCTGCACCGATATTAATGAATGTGAAGTGGAGCAATTGGTAAGTTTATTTATAGTTACGGTTCAACTTATTTGTACTGCTGTCTATCTTTTCAAAGACGGTTATATCGAGCGTTAAAAAAAGCGAGGCTAAGGAATGTAGCTTCTCTTTTATTATTTCCAGTGTAGTTGTTTGAAACTATCTATGAAACTATCAAATCATGAAATTTGACAGGAGCTGTCATTCAAAAATTTGCAAAAATGACGTCTAAACCGAGACCAAAAAAAAAGGAATTTGTCGAAGAAAGCAAAGGACATACCTTATGCATTCTGTCCGAGACGGTTATTAACAACGAAGTTGTTGAATTTCGTTATTTTTGTCCCATTTAAATATGGCTCAATATTTTTGAAAACGGTTTTCAAATTCTGATTTGAGATTATATAACGCATAGTGCATGCCTAATTATATTTTACAATAAAAAAATAACAATATAAAAACGCTATTTATGATAATTTGATTGTCGAGTTCCGGACGGGCTCTCGTGGACTCTTTGAAATTAGGCGAAGAACAAAAACACAAACTCGAAAGACCAGCTGATTTTAGTGTACCAGCCACACGGATCCGAATGATAGTCAGTACTCGGTTTAACAAAAAATAACTTATATTTCAACACACTCAAAATATTAATTACACACTAAAAAACCAACTCCTTGTAACTCAAACTCAATTTAAACTCAGCATCTATTACAATCCAACTCTGCACTTTCTACCATCGAACTCTGCACTTACTACCATCGAAATCATTGACATTTGGCCAACCCCCTTCCGTCCAAAACTGGTCACCTGACAACGCCTGGATGCGAACTTTCACCACCCGTTTGGAAATTCCCACCCCTTGGGGGGTAAACAACAGTTGCCAAAGGAGCACCCGACAAATACCCAATTGCAATAAGTGTCTTATCATAAAAACCAGTAATTAGGGCTGCTCTGAGTTGTTGTCGGCGTGACAGAATTGGACGGACAGGAAGCTTATCTCGTCCACGCACAAAGAAATTTGAATAATGTACTAAACTGAAAAACTAATAGTGGTCTTTCGCGAGTCTCTGAATAAGAGATTTAGTTAGTATTAGTAGGTTATGGATGTTCTCTGGTGGCTGGCCACTAAACTACTACACTGTGGTGTCTTCAGCAAGTCTTTGTTTTACAATATATTGTCTAATTACGAAGCCAGTCTTGTTATAGCAACAAACTCAACACCAAACATACTAAGTGACATAGAAAAAAGAACACCTAGTAATAATGAATATTTTGCAACAGTTTTTGGTATACATGTGTATTAGGGTTAGATCAGGTCAGGTCAGGTCAGGTCAGGTCAGGTCAGGTCAGGTCAGGTCAGGTCAGGTCAGGTCAGGTCAGGTCAGGTCAGGTCAGGTCAGGTCAGGTCAGGTCAGGTCAGGTCAGGTCAGGTCAGGTCAGGTCAGGTCAGGTCAGGTCAGGTCATCGATCAAAATTTCAGGAAAATCAAACTGTTGAAGAAAAAGTAAAAAATTAATAATATATTGTGCCTCCACGATGTCTTATGCACTCATTAACACGCCTGGGCATACTCCGAATGAGATGGTCGATTTCCTCCTGAAGTGTTTCATCCCAGGCTACCTGTAAACCATGCCAAAGTGTCGCTAAAGTATGTGGAAAATGGGGTAAATTGAGTAGTCTTCTTCCCATAATATCCCTTATGTGTTCAATGGGTGAAAGATCGAAAGATCTAGCTGGCCATGGAAACAAATCGACTTTATTGTCTTTAAAATGATCCATCGTAACTCCGGCTACATGTGGTCGTTCATTATATTGTTGGGAAAGTGGGTTGGGGAGCGTCCAAATGTAGGGGAGAACATGTGGATCCACCACCTTCTGGATGCAATAGACGGCGGTCATACTACCTCTAACGAAGACCAAAGGTGACCTACTTCCAAAGGCAATAGCCCCACATACCATAATTCCAATGGTGTGGTGCACATGCCTTTCTACAGAAAATTGAAGATCTCGTCTTTTACCACATCTCCTCCCCACCCTTGCACAGCCATCAAGCATATCCAAACAGAATCTGGATTCATCACTAAGGACAATAAAGACTACCGTATTCCATTCTAAGTCTCAGTTTTGCCGTTCTCTGCACCACGCCAGTCGACCACGACGGTGCGTAGGAGTGAGAGGTAACACAAAATGAAGATGGTATGAAAAAGGTGCAAAACTTCGATTCGGCGATAAATGGTTTTAATCCCAATAGGTCTTCCATGTTCTTCATACCATTGGTCTGCAATCGCCCTTGTGGATGTAAAGCGGTCTCGTAGAGCCAAAAGTCTTAGGTGGCGATCTTTGCGTTGTGTTGTTCTTCTGGAACAACCTGCACCTCTCGCTTCTTGTATACGGCCTTCTTGGTTCCATGCCCGACAACAATTCACCACCGTGTTTAGACTTCTGTGCGTCTTAGTGGCTATTTCTCTTAAGGACAAACCAGCCTCTCGCAAGCCCATTATTAGCCCCCTATCAAACTCGCTAAGTTGCCAAAAATTTTGACGTCTTTCCGCTTTAGGCATCACGAACACATTAAAGAAGCTCTTCAAAATGTACTGTACGATGCTCAAATGTAGTTACAACAGATAATTATCGCCTACTAGTTTTTTTTTTAAAGACGATCATTTAAAAACAAATGAATCGAGATGGCTGAAAATTTGATCGTTTTTATTTTAACTTAAACAAAACCATTTGCAAAATATTCATTATTACTGGGTGTTCTTTTTTCTATGTCACTTAGTATATTACTGTAACTCCTAAGTGCTCAAAAACGATCTTATCATTTGATTCCAAAGTTGATCTATTGCATTCACATCAGGGCTTTTTGTTAGAAAATTCAGCCAAAGTGTGTGCTGCGTTAAATACTGTAAACGGTACAATTTGAAGTTCTAAAACTCTGACGTTATACTGTTGTACTGTTAATAGGCCTTCGTCAAGATCCAATAAACCTGGGCGTTAGCATTATGGCACTCGAGACAACACACCCTTTACCACCAAAACTGTTACACAAAACGTATCGTCTTCCAAGTCGTCTGTAGACTATTCTTCGTCAACCATCACATAAAAAATAAACCTGAGCTTATGATGACTGAACAATAGTGTTCCCAAAAAGGATAAGGACAAATAGTTGTTCAGCAAGTTTTTATTCCACAATATTTTAGCTGACTTGGAAGACACTGTTGTTGTAGCAACGGACTTATACCAACCTTTGCAGTTTTTGCCATTGTGGCTCTTCTTCGTCTTTGTTCAGGTTTTCTCTCACGTTTGTCTAAAACGTCTTAAGGTCTTAGATATGGACATAAGTATCCGCTCGGCAATATAAGCCTTCGCTGATGTAGAAAGATTTTTTATTTTTGTTTCTTTCCATAATTTCTTGATAATTTCACGTGTTGCCATTATGAATTGTTAGATCAATTGCGCAGGTATGCAGTGGTGGTCAATGCCGCAACACTCCAGGAAGCTTCCAGTGCATATGCCCCACGGGGACCCGCTTGAATCCTCACAACTTCGTCTGCGAAGACGTCGACGAATGCAGAGATGTCGGTCCAGAAGCTTGCTTCAACGGAGAATGCGTCAACACGTTCGGTTCGTACAAATGCGACTGTGATCCCGGCTCGGTCTTAGACAATACTGGAAGAATTTGCATTGGTAAAAATCCTAAAAATTTGCAGTTATTCGCTTAGGTAACATTTGCTCTATTTAGATAATCGCAAAGGTTCGTGCTGGACCAAACTGAATCATGGTCGATGCGAGAATAATCTCCCCCAGTTAAGCAGACGTTCAGAGTGCTGCTGTTCTATTGGTGTTGCTTGGGGTTCCCCCTGCGAACGCTGCAATCGCAACGAGTGTGATTGCTCCAGAGGTTATGCCAAAGTCGATGGGAAAACTTGCACTGATATCAATGAGTGCGACTTGTATCCTGATATTTGTAGAGGAGGGACTTGTGTTAACACAGATGGAAGCTTCACCTGCACGTGTCCACCGGGACTTACGCTTGATGAAACCCGTAAGTTGAACTTCTTTCTTTTTTCATTTTGTTCAAATACAAAAAGTCGTATCTAGAACGTGCCCATGTTGAACTACAACATTTATTTCATTGTCTTAATCTTAAGGATTTTTAAATAGTAATGTTTTTAAGCACTAATTGTTTTGATTAAGAGGATTGTCTATCACGTGACTTCGTCAACTCTGGGTACCCTCCACACTTCTCCGCCTAAAAGCTGTCGGCGCTTATTACCCAATAATACCCAGTCGCTCTATGTCTGTCTTTCTTTTCCCTAACGAAATGTAAGAGATAGGCTTCCAAGCGCTCGTTCCACATCTTTCATACGCACATGAAACGAATTCTGGACCGGCAACGTTGTATTACTTGACTCACTCTCACAGCACAGATCTCAGCGATCGGACCGATCCGTGAACCGATGTCACTGCTGTTTAGTCCGCACATGTTTGGGGAGCCATAAAAGGAAGGTTTAAAAGGCTGGTGTCACATTATGCTGGTGTCACACTATTAAATTTTCTGTAATTTCAATAATTTATAAGCTCGTACCTCGATTTTTTTTTTAAGTTCTTATATGAAAAATATTCTGCGACCTCCTTGTTGGATTATACTTTTTTTCTGGTGAAGAAGCTAGAATAATGGGTCTGTTCGACCTTTGGAATTTTAGTTATTCTGGGCCGATTTTTGCCCATTTCCTCAACAATTCGCTGCAATGCATCGCGACGTGCAAATTTGTTCTAGTACGAGTCATTTTTCGCGTCGTACAATTGCTTCGTGTCTGTTTAAATCAACTAATGTCGTCAAATCGATGCCACTCCAAATTTTCATTCCCATTTCACCTTCACGTGAAAATTATAAGGACCTAAATGTCAACAACGGATTGTTTAGAACTGGCGAGGGAAATAGACGCCCTCCTATTCGCGTCAAACGTTTGACCGTTGTTGTGTCCAACGAGTTTGATACTTTTGCGAGCAGAATTTGATGGTGTGACAGAGTTTTTACCGTACGCGGAAAATAGGGTAGTAATGACGTCATCAACTCAGTTTGCTACAATTAGTTAGTTTGATGGAAATTTGACGAGAATTTGATTATGTGAGATCAGACTTAACTGGAAAACGGGAACACTTTGTCTATACAGAGCTACGGAGTCGCGAGATGGTTAATTTTCTTAATTTTGTATTCGCGTTTTTTAAAATTTGATACAAATATATGATTAAAAATAAGAATGGATTTAAAATAGTTTATTTTTTAACGTCAGAATAATAATATGGATATTTAACATGCATAGGGGGGTGTAGCGAGCGTCCCGAGGTTACCCGATAAGTGATCCCAGCGAATAATCTAGATTCCTAGAAACGCCGGGGGTAAAGTACGAATTCTTGAAACTGCGTACTGACGCCATCAAATAATTCGTCTCCAAACGGACACGTAATAAGAGTAACACTTTTATTACGAACTGACGACATCAATAAATTCATATTTGTATTATTTACTCTAAAATTGTTATTCGACACGAATTCTTATTGTTATTCACAGCGTTCTAAAAATTGAATATTGTAGTGTTTATAATACGGGCGAATATATACCATAAAATATAAATAATCAGTAGTTCTTCGTTGTCGTAGTCGCTCTAGAAGAACCCCTCGGAACGGAACCCAAACATCGTAAAAATAAAACTTATAAACTATGAATAATTTAAATTTATTAAACGTAAGACCAGGAATTTATTAATTTGTTAAATTGATGCGTAAGGACGTGAGGTTCACCACTATAGTTACCACCGGGGTTATAACAGCTCACAGAAATGTATTATTCTTATTCTAGGTGAGAGATAGGTGAAATCTTGGCAGGTATAGATAAGTGCGAATTTCCATAAAATATTGTAACAATTATTTCTCCTAGGACTTCATAGGTATACGCTAAAAACGATTCAATTTGCAAATTAAGCTGAGCTAATCCGCTATCGCAATAGCGCTTTAAAATCACTGCTATTAAAAAATAACAACCGTGAAATAGCAGGCGCTTGATTGAAAAAAAGTGGTTTAACTCAACCCTAGTAGATCCAGGAACAGTAAAGTCGAGTAATTCATGTGCTGCGCTCGCTGTCGACTCCGTACCTCAATTGCAGAGTTGCCGGATGTAATTGAGTAATTCTCCTTTTGCCACAATTTTGCCGTGGCGCCACTTTACGAGCGCTTTATTGAAAGTTTACTAGTTTGCAAATTACAAGGTTTTAAATAACAATACTTTAGAAAATTTTGATCGGTTATGTTTAAAAATACATTCTTCATCATGGTAACCCCATAATTTAAAAATAATTCTTTTAGTTTAGAAAAAAAAACACTTTTTTAAATAAATGAAGTTTCAAATGGTTACCATGATTCTAGATTATTTTTGAAAGCTATCTGTGAAAACCGCACAAAAATCGAGTGAGAAATAAAGGAGAAATTTGCAAAATGCTGAAATCACTACTAGCCACTAGACAATCCACTTAAGTCTGCTTTAGACGCTCATGCAATTTGCGCCGCTTGACTTGAGCAAGCTAATTTTGAGGGGTAAACCGCTGGGGATTTATGGTGTACAGTGTGAAAGAATTATGTGATTTATTCGGGATTATGTGGATTTATTTGGAATTATGGGGATTTATAGGGAATTTCGGGGATTTACAAGAGATTTATTTGTAATTACAAAGGAAATAACAATTGCCCATGCGATGCTGCAAATGCACAGTATTTGCCAGACAAGATTGTTGTCTATAGATGCAATAAAACGAAATATCCCTTTTTTTACGATAGTTCTTGATAATTTTTTATACTGCAAAGTTTTTATTTTGTTGAATATCTTCTTTATTTACTAAGGCACCGAAACAAGTGCCCACATAATATTTATAATCGTTTTAACTATATACATACATACATACTATATGCCTAACTGAAGTTTTGTTATCCTTAATTATATGTATCTACAGTGGAACTTCACTAACTCGAGTCTTCAAGGGCCCGAAAATTTACTTCGAGTTACGGAAAATTTGACTTATAGAAAAATACGCCGAATTAAGACTTAAATTTAATAGGCATTGTAAAAAACACACTGGTTCATACATATGTACATAATACAAGATTCATACCTACATATGTATCTATATACATAAAGCAACAAATGAGAACAATCATAAAGAGTTTTACCATTGGAAAAAATCAGTCTTTTTTGGGTTAAATCTTGGTAAAATTAAAAAAGTTTGTCCTTGTTTTCTAAAATAGTCGATAGTGTACTGCGGGAATTGTAAATTGTTCTACAATATCTTTCTTTTTCTTTTCGGTCTTTCATACCTCAGCAATTAATTTCAATTTTTCCTTTCTTTTCTTTCTCCCACACAATAAATCATATTGATTTGTTCTTGTAAAATATAATCAATTGTGGATAATGGAATGGATAATCCAATGACAAATCGGTGATGACACAACTGTACAGTGTTGAAATGTGAGTTAAAACGATTTATATGGTTTCCATGGAACACTTATCTACCTTATTCTGGCTCATCTGGATCACAGCCAAAATTATGAAATATCTGGTAAAATATGAATTTTAGATATAGAACAACCTAAATAAAAAATGGTATGGTACTCAAAAATATAGAAGGTGCCATTTAAAAAACTAATGTTATGCTTATTCAAAAATAGTACAATTTGCCACGAATTATTGTAGACCCTGTATAGTAAAAATAATATTGTGCATAAAGAGCAATTCTTTCTTCATATTTGTACCAAACATCAGCCTTCTAGCTACTAAAACGTCCTCTCAGTAAATTTTTAAGTGAACCTTTGCAAATGAGAAAAATTTTAAAAAATTTGTAATTTGATAATGGTGGTCCAAAATGTAAAATACCTTATATCACCATAAATCTATGTCAAAAAGAGTTCTAACAGTGAGATAAAATACAGGTAGTAATAGAAGTTCGAGTTAGGGAAGTTCCATAGTATATGTATAAATAAACGTTGTAACAAACTCACACTTATTAGAAGTCAAGTACCAATCTTCCTAATTTTTTATTATTCTTCTACTTAGCAACCCTAACCACAACCTACTCTAAATAATATTACTCCCCCTAGAAACGAATAAGAATTGATAACTGTTACATTCTCCCCCTCTGGATTGGCCGTGAGGGACGATCCAGGATTTTCTGTAACGTTAAGCCGTCTTTTACGTAACACCAGTACGGTGTTGGTTTTCGGTTGTCTTTTTGGGACGAGAACAACCGCAGCAGCGTAGGGGCCATCACATTCTTCTATGATCCCTTTTTCTAACATTTTTCCCATTTCCTCCTTAAAAAGATCGCAATTTTTGTCGGAGACATTCTATAGGGTGGTTCTGCGATGTTTTCCTTGGTCGTCAGATTGATCTGATGTTCAGCGTAAGGAGTGGGGTCGGTAGATTCTTTGAAAACCGTCGAAAATGTGGTAAGTATCGCCTCTAGCTGATGTTTCTCTTCAGTTATCAGCTCAGTAGCTTCTTCTGTACGTAGCGACAAGTCCACACTACCCAAAGATACTGGTTTGGTTATTAAATCAGGGATCAATGGTAGTTTTCTGTCTGGTTCATCAACAAAATTATATTTCATATTTAGAAGGTCGATAACCATTGCGGCGTTAGTAATAAAATCAACCCCGGGCCAAGTAAGGTCTTGGCATCGATGAGTTCGGGAACTGCGATGATGGTGACGGGTACAGCACGAGTCGCGATTGTGATTAGAACGTCGAATAAATGAGCATCAACACGCGACGTTTGTCCATCTGCTAATGTCATGTTCATAGTTTCCGATTTATATGGAACATCGTTGTCCAATAGATGCTCGTAGAGCTTACGGCTTGCAAGAGTACGTGCGGCAGCAGTATCGACGTACGCGTGACCGGTTTTTCCATACAATGTGATGGGTACGAGAGCGCGAGACGCTGCTGGTTTGGCATCACCAAGAGTAGACATGAAAAGTTCCACAGCGGAAGAGCTAACTTTTGATGACGTTTGACGACATGTTGGACACGTGGACCGAACATAACCAGACGCTCCGCATCCGTAACACGAAATGTTAGATTTTCCTTGTTTCTGGGTTGTAGTCTGCTTGGAAGTCGGAATTACATGGGTTTCACGGCGATCTGCTTGTGTTTTCGCGAATTTACGGCAGACGTCCTTTTGGTTTTCTTTCGATCGTGCAAACTTTCTGCACTCAGCTTGCGAGTGGCCGAAGTTTCCGCAAAACTTGCATTTGAGCCTGTTTTTCGCTTCTCTTGGCTTGGCCTCTTGCACTGTCTCTTCTTCTTGGAGATTTTCTTCGATGCGCCTGGCTTCGTCAAGGAGTTCCTTGAAGCTGAAAATTTTGTCCCTGGGAAGATGTCGGCGTATTTGTGTTGACAACAGCCCGTACACCATGTCCAGTTGGACTATTTCCGGGAGTGTTCCTTTCGGAAGTTGCGCTAGTAAAACTCTCGCGTTGCTCACGAAGGTGTCGGTGCTTTCTGTGGCCTTCTGTTCCGTGGAGAAGAGCTCGCGGTAAATGCGGTGAGGCGGTTTTCTCGGACCGAATGTGTGTCTTAGGGCCGTCAAGGCCTCATCCCAGTTTTCAACCGTGTCCTTGACTCCCTGAAACCATGTTGCTGCGTTTTCTGTCAGGACGAGCGATAGACCTTTTAAGGCGTTCGTGTCGGAGACGTCGGTGACCTCTTTGAACGTGGAGATCGCGTCAATGAAGGCGTTAACATCGCTGCCCTTTTTCCCATCGAACCTGGCGGTGCATTTTGCGAACGATCCCTGCCTGTGCATAGGAGCTGTGACTTGCGATGGTCGCGGAAAGTCAGCGGTTTGTTGCAAAACCGTGTTCTGGACCGTTTGTAGAAATATGGCGAACTGTTCGGTCGACATGGCGATTGTCGGCGAAGGGACGTTCAAGCGATCGTCGTCGTCTTTGACGGGGTTTCTTTTGGGTGGCATTTTGGTTTGCCTTCGTTAGCGCGTTTGGAACGCGAGTGGCTGTGTTTACAGCAACAGCGGGTTGAAGACCGAGGGGTAGTCCTTGTTTCCGCTGAATGGCACGGCGTGCAAACCGGTAGAGTAGATTTCGGAGATAAACGCGTGTAACGTGCGGCGCGTCAAGTTAGAACATCGGATCGAACTACAATGATGCAGCGATGGTGGCTTGGCGGCGACGTGGAAAAATTCACGCACTTTAACTCACAATTAACTCTCTGGGTCGGTTTCGGCCCCACGTTGGGCGCCAATTATGTAACAAACTCTCACTTATTAGAAGTCAAGTACCAATCTTCCTAATTTTTTATTATTCTTCTACTTAGCAACCCTAACCACAACCTACTCTAAATAATATTACTCCCCCTAGAAACGAATAAGAATTGATAACTGTTACAACGTTTAATTACACTGACCGTGCATCTTCTTTTGCATAAATAGAAGGTATAGTTTCCGAAAAGTACTTAATTCCATAAAATTCTACATAAGAATGAGGTGAAGGATGCACGAAGAAAAGGCGGAGTGCGATTCCACACAGGAAAATTTATTTCTTTCACTCGTACAACAAAACAACAAAAAACCACAAGGAAATAGCGATCTTCTCGTCGCGAAGACCAGTACCAGTGTCGCACCGCAGGTACTTTCGGCCATTGGTTTTCCCACCAAAATCGTTGGCCGGTCTTTCCAACATCCTGCCATAAAAACCAGATGTGCCGCATCGATGTCGCCACAAGAATTACAGGATTTATTGAGAATTTACAGGAATTATTGGTGAATTAAAGGGCTTATTTCCATGAAAAGGATTTATGCTGTACACCTTTGTGCCAGCGGTTTACCTCTCGGCTAATTTGCATAAGTAAATCGTTTTATGTAAATAAAAGCATGGAGTTTGCGCAGGCCAAATCATTTGTATGAAACTTACATGCACAAGTCAGTTTGCGCAAATTGCACGGCCTCTACACCAGCCTTTAGACAAGCAAATTCAAAGCTAAACAAATGTCTGGTCTATTTATATCCTGGCGCTTCTTCTCTTTGATAAACTCTTTCTTTTTTATATTGTTTTAGACACTTATTTTTTCATTTTGTTTTGTTCCCAAGCAAATGTAAATATGAAAGTCAAATCCAAACTAGTTTAATGCGTGTTTAGAACTTGTTCATGCTGTTCTTGCACAACTTTATCATGAAATGTTTTCTCTTGAAACTAATTCTTTCTGTAATTATTTTAGGCACTTATTGTCTGGACATTCGACAAGAACAATGCTACGTACGCTACCAACACGGCAAATGCACCAACCCAATCGATGGCCTCTTTCACAAGAATTTGTGTTGTTGTTCCTCGCTGGGACGCGGTTGGGGTGAAAAATGTGAAGCGTGCCCCAGACCAGGGACACAAGCTTTTACAGAATTGTGTCCAAAGGGTCAGGGATTTATCGAGAAGAAAGACATTAACGAATGCACGGAGTTCCCGGGAATGTGCCAGAACGGCCGTTGTAAGAATACCATTGGAGGTTACAGTTGTAGATGCAACAAAGGTTACGACTTTGATGACAATAAAATCAGATGCGTTGGTAATTATTTTCGGTGCGTTCTTAGGATTCAAACACTGACAGTTGTTGGATTGTAGACATTGACGAGTGCAGTATTACGACCAGTAATGTCTGTGGAAATGGAGCTTGTAAAAATATTCCTGGAGATTTTGTTTGCGAATGCAATGAAGGATTCCGCACGATGGCCCCAATGCAAGTTTGTATGGGTAAGTTTCTAGTGGAACTATTCTGAAAGACGACTGAACAAACAACAATATTTTAGACATCAACGAATGCGAGGAAATTCCGGGACTTTGCAGAGGAGGACTCTGCATCAACACCGAAGGATCGTATAGATGCGAATGTCCACCCGGTCACGAGTTAGCATCTGACAAACAGTCGTGTAAGGACATCGATGAGTGTTCTAGATCAAGCGGTATTTGCTCGAATGGTGTTTGCGAGAACATGATGGGCACATACCAGTGCGTTTGCAACGAAGGTTTTGAACAAACTGGCCTAAAATCACATTGCGAAGGTACTCGTTCGTTCGTTAAACAGCTCCCGCAATTGATTTCTTGTAGATATTGATGAATGCGAAGACGAACCCTGTGATGATATCTGCTTGAATACTCCTGGAAGTTACTCGTGCTCTTGTGGGTCGGGTTATTCGCTCAATTTGGACGGGAAAACGTGCGCTGACGTGGACGAATGCAAGCAAAATTCGCGAATTTGTAATGGAGGCAAATGTACCAACACCATTGGTAGTTACATCTGTCATTGTACCTTGGGCTTGCTCCCTGGAACGGGGGGCACTTCCTGCTTGGGTAAGCAATTTCAGTTACTTTTACCTCAAATGACAATATTTATTATTAATCTGTCAAATGGGTTCAGAGATTTTCATTAGGAAGATTTTAAAATAAACTCGGCAATTTACAGCAATATTACAGCTAAACAATTCTACTTGATTGGCCGCGAACTATTTATTTGTCCGTTTGACTTTCTTCGATTTACTTCGACTTCTTTGTACAAACCTTGGTGATCTTTTTTCTATTTCTTCATTCGGGATGGTAGAATCTGAGCACTTCACTCTCTGAAGTAATATCTATTGCCTTCATTTGGTAGCTTACAGATTGAATGTAATACTAATGCAAACTCATGATGAACTCTTAAGTGTTTCTAAAGATAATTTACCCATTTAGTGAAAAAGGCCTAACTTGGCTCCAGAAGGCAGTCAAATATTCAATTTATTTTTTATTGAAGCTTCTATTCTGCAATTACAAATGTCAGCAGCAATGGCGGCTGGTCAAGTGAAGTGCCTCCTCACCCAAAATGCATTGAAACCTGTGTTGAAACCTCTATTGAAACGACAGAAATATTTTTTCAACATAGTTGTAAATTTAATCTAAATTTATGAATCTATATCCCATTACATTTCGATTACTAATTGTTGTATTAGTTGTACTAGTCTTCAGAAATTTAAATATTATCATGTCGCAGGCGCACGCCGCAGATTCGGTTAGAATACACTTATGAAGAGCTAAGCGTCAATTAACTGTGTTTAGCACTGCACCAAATAAAGTCCGTTACCATGGTAACGAAGAATTGAGGATGCGTAACATTCCAAGAAAAGTTGTCTTTGGGGCAGAGTTTGGTCGCCAGCCGTCTTAAATCTTCACTTTGTCTTGTCTACCCGTATTGTGTGTATTTTTTTCGATGTTTTCGCAGAGCTATAATTTTTGTGACTACATTATAATATATTTATGAGACTGAGTGATTGTTGAGTGTTTTAGGATCAGTTTAGTGTACAATCAATGAATCCGATTAACTATATTGTTTGCAATTTATTGGAAATTCCGTTCGGTGGTTGAAAAGGTGACGACAAAAAGAATATAATAATACACGGGCGATCAACGACACTAAACTAAACTAAAAACAGTGGCAAATCTTACAACATTAATAGATGGTTAATGCTAATTTATCTAATGTAGCTCTTCATCCATTTTCTTACCTGCGACCCGCCACTGGTCAACAGATAGCCGAAGTCTTTATTTCTTCCTCATTAAGCTATTTTTACTTATAGATTTACAAAGTCTTGCAGCAACTCTTCTAAACTTCTCGCCATTCTATTCTATAGAAACGTTCACGTACTTACAAACATGGAGATTTTTGATAACGCTTTTTTTGTGCCAAATTTGTGTAGACTCTTATGGAATACTTCTTGGCATGTGGTTGTACCTTAGCCATTTCATGATCTTTATTAAGTGTCAAGTACTCTGACAAAATCACTGATCTGTATATGGATTATACAGAGTGACCCAGAGCTCCGTAAACGCTCCATAACTTTTTTGCTATTCGAGGTATCAACTTGAAATTATTGTTGGATGATAGGTGCGCTTCTGCTGCACATTTTAAAAATAGTTTCGTTTGTATACAGGGTGTCCAAATATTATTAAAAGACCAAAGTTATGTTTTTTTAAACGGAACCACCACATTTTGATTTCATTTTTAATTTCTACACTAAATTTTGCGTTAATTTTACTGGAGTCATTTTCACCTATCTGTCATATTTTTTGATGTACGTCACTTTATTTTCCAAAATTTCTTTATGTAAGGTTCCGTTCAAAAATTCATAACTTCTAAACTGTTAAAGAAAACATACCCATTTTTTTTGTGTGAAGTCCCTAGGCTTCGGTCAATCTATTGAGCTATTGCCGAGTGGCGAAATAATATTCCAACGCTTCCTACGATTTTTTGAAAATGATGAACTACAAATGGGGAAAACTCGATTTTTTCAAATAGAACACCCTGTATATTTTTTACACCATTCTTTAGCGTTTTTGATAAGCTTTTCTGTGATATAAGGTTTCTAGGGTTCAATTATAATATTAGAGAAGTTATCGAGAAAATAGCATTTTTTAGTTGAAACCACTTTCTAGTAGTCTTGTGCAAGAATTAAATGTCAAGTTTGAGATTGTCAAGTATTACATCTTCCAACAGTTAGTACAAATAATACAATCCAACATAACCCATAGGCGAACGGCCAATGTTTAATAAAATAATAAAAGAATCAACAATCATAACAAGCTCAACAATAATTAGAAAAATAAATTATCGTAGTATTAAATTGGTTATTCGCATCATAACAAATGTTCAAATATACGGCTATTCTGTTCTACACAAACATTCATTCTACGAACAAAAGACGAACTTGGTCAATAGAGTGAAATGGATCGGTTATTCGCTGCTTCATATCCTCAGCTGTAGTTGATTGAACCCTATAAACTTTTTCTTTAACATTGCCCAAGAGAAAAAAAATCAATGGGTGTCAGGTTTGGGGAGCGAGCTGGCCAAGTAATACTTCCTCCTCTTCCTATCCAACGGTTGGTGTAATTTTGACTCAAAAACTGCTGAATGATACCATAAAAATGAACTGGAGTACCGTCATGTTGTACCACATGATCGCTCTTGTAGTTAAGTCTAGGTTTTCTAGTAGTAACGGGAAGTCGGTTTGAAGAAATTCCAAGTATCTCTCGCCATTTTTAACCTTGTCAAAAAAGAACGGACCGATAACGCGTCCTCCAATAATTCCGCCCCACGCATTCAATGACCACCTGTTTTGGTGGTCGATGGTTCGCAGCCAATTAGTTTTCAATCTCATAATAGTGCATATCGTGCCTATTAACAGACCCATTACTTTAAAATTTAGCTTTATCCAAAAATAAAATATTGTTCAAATAATTTCAATAACCATACAAAATTTCAAGCATTTTGTTCGAAAAATGTATTAGATTTAGAAAATCAGCACCATAAAGTTCTGTACTTGGCGTGTAAAATTAATTTCGACTTTAGTCTTTAGTTTCGATGAAACAGAAATGTCAAATGTAACATTTAATTTTGGCACAAGCCTAGTAAAAACAGTGGTTTCATCTAAAAAATGATATTTTCTCAATAACTTTTCTAATATCATAATTGAACCCTAGAAACCCTATATCACAGAAAAGCTTATCAAAAACGCTAAAGAATGTTGTAAAAATATACAGGGTGTTCCATTTGAAAAAATAGAGTTTTCCCCATTTGTTGTTCATCACTTTCAAAAAATCGTAGTAAGTGTTGGAATACTCCTTCGCCACTCGGCAACAGCTCAAAGATTGAACAAAGTCTAGAGACTTCACAGAAAAAAAATGGGTATGTTTTCTTTAATAGTTTAGAAGATATGAATTTTTTAACACAACATTACATCAAGGAATTTTGGAACATAAAGTGACGTACAAAAAAAAGTATGATAGATAGGTAAAAATGACCCAAGTAAATTTAACGCAGAACTTAGTATACAATTCAAAAATAAAATCAAAATGAAGTGACAAAATGAAGTGACACCCTACATGTCATGTACTATTCGTAAGAAACGGTTATTGCCCACCAGGCAGATTGCAGACAGCCCTAGGAGTTAATAAAAAAGTTCTCAATTCTCAAAGGTATTATGTACTTTCGATCTGTGCATGAGTTAGCTCTCTCGCGGATACAATTTTATTCTAAGACAAGTACTTCTCGGGGGGTTCAACCATTTACTTTGTTTGATGGGTTTAATATTCGCATATCAGCGACAAGGCAGCTACAATGAAGTTCGATTGCTTCCAATTTAACACTATTCTGCATACTCCGGGCCAAATCAAAAACGCCATGCCAAGAAGACACTTGTCACTAATTGGAGCACCAAACAGATGATCAAATTCTTCAAAAAGTTATCAATTAATTTTTTATGCAGGCAACAGGTCCTAAGACCTGTTTCGAAATCTTTTATCATACTTTTCGCCTAAGATTATTTTCTTTGTTTACTGCCGTCAGCATGATTCTTGGACACGATGCAGAACGTCTGCAATAGTTTTGCGCCATTCTTGTGTCTTTTTTATGGATAAATTTGCGGCAAGTCTCTGTTAGATGTATTTCTGCTACAGTGCCAGCAACTACGGGCTTTCTTAAAGTTACCGCATTTTCGTTGTTGTTGTTGGTGAAGATTTTGGCAGCATTCCCATTCGGCATTTGGTCTTGTTCAACACCAATCCATTTCACATCCGCAGGGACCAGCGACGAAAAATTTTAAATTTTTATAGACATTTTGCAATGATCAGAATTAATAGATAGGGACCCAAAATGTTTTTGGCGGGGGGCCTAAAATTTGAAGTTACACTACGGCCGTTGGCTTTTAATAGTCAAGTCTTTAGTCCACTTGTAGATTCTTAACATAATATCTTGCTATGCTCACTCGCCTTTTCCTTCTGATCCCACCCATTCAAGTCGGCAATTATTTCTCACTGTTATTCTTCCCAGAAGGATTTTTGTTTTGGATTTAGACCTTCCTTCAGTTTCCTTTTCTGCACTGGCTGGTCGACTTGCTAAAGGACTGCATCAGAATCGAACTGCCTCACTAATCTTCAAGCTCTTCACCTTACTACAACTGAATTTTCCACAACTATCCTCATATCTTTTTCAATTCACCTTCTTCAAATTTCTTCTTTTCTAATTCTTTTTAAATCATCTGTCAAGGCGTCCAACTGTACTGAACCTCATTTTTCAGGTCATTTCAATAATCTATCTTCCAAAATTAGCATCGACTCCTCCTTGTAGAAATTTGTTTTATTTCTTATTTCACGTTCAATTTGGAGAATTCTGCGTTATATCTTCCATGCTCGCACGGCTTCCAATAACGGTCTTAGTCTTCAGCAATATTCCATCTCACTGGTGTTCACGATCACCTACTTCTTCCACATTACTTTAGTCTAGTCCAGATATCTTCTCGAATTCACACTCATCGGATACAAGTAGTCAAGAATAGCATTTGTGGATTCAGCAATTTTCGTTAGGAACACTCTACAAGTGAAACCAATTTCAAAACGAACAAATATTACAAGCACCAATTGCTAACTGCTGAACTATTCTAGTTCGTTTACTACGCACTCTTTCTTCACACTTTTGCCTACTTCACTTCACTAGACATTCCATAACTTCCACTTCAATTTCTAACATAAATTGTCTATTTTTTAGACATCGACGAATGTAAACAAAACCCCAACGTTTGCGGAAATGGCGATTGCGTCAACACCCTTGGATCCTTCCAGTGTCGCTGCGAAGATGGTTATTCGGTGAAACCAGAAGGTGGGCCTTCTTGCACGGACGACGACGAATGTTTCTTAGGCTCTTTCAACTGCCACATAAACGCCGATTGTATAAACAATCCCGTAATTATTCCTTTCATCTGCGCTGTAAATTATGTTTAAATTTGTAGGGGTCTTACCAATGTAGATGCCAGGATGGGTTCACAGGCAACGGTATAAGTTGCAGAGACATCAACGAATGTCTGACAAACAACGGCGGTTGCGACCAGAACGCCCAATGCATCAACACCGAAGGTTCTTTCCGTTGCCAGTGCGATTCAGGGTTTAAGGGAGACGGCTACAGTTGCGTGGACATCGACGAGTGCCTCAACGATCCTAATTTGTGTGACAACGGCCAGTGTCTTAATTATCCCGGCGCTTTTAGATGCGAGTGCGAGATGGGTTTCATGCACCCTGACGAACGCAACGACCAAGCTTGCGTTGGTAACATGACTCCGTACAGCTTTCAACAATTTCCACATTCTCTTCTTGCAGACATAAATGAATGCAGTATGTTCAACAACTTGTGTGTGTTTGGAAAATGCGAGAATACGTTTGGAATGTTCCGTTGTGATTGCCATGATGGCTACAAGTTGGATGGTTCCGGTGGTAATTGTACGGACATTGACGAGTGTGAAAGCCCCCAGTCGTGTCTTTATGGGAAGTGCACAAATATGGACGGGGGCTTCCGATGTATCTGTCCACCGAACTACGAACTAGTGGCTGAAGGGAACGCTTGCATCGGTAATAAATTGTGTGCCGTTTGTCCAATTCGTCGTCTACTAGTTTTGTTCCAGACAGAAGAACTTCGAGGTGTTATTTGCATTTAAATCAGCAAGGTCGCTGCGATGTCTACACTGCAGATTATGTTACGAAAGCCGCATGTTGTTGTTCGGTGGGCAAAGCCTGGGGACCACAATGCGAACTCTGCCCATCTCTTGACAGCGTCGAGTACCAAGAACTGTGTCCTGGAGGGCTTGGGTATAAACCCAACGACCTGACTGTAAGTAAACTTATATTTCTTTATTATTATTAAACACTTGGAACCATTAAGACTAGTCTCCTGGGCTAACCATTAATCTTCTTTTAGTACAATTTTAAACTACTTATTATCCACTAAAGTCAATCCACTGCTGTCCTTACACACCCAACACACTACACAAGATTGAACGTCTGGTCCACTTCAATCGTAGGACATGGTGCTTATTGTCCAGCAGCTGCAAACATTTTTGCGTTGATATGAAATTGAAGCCTTGTCTCATTCTGGCCGGCATTCCTTTTACTCTCTTTTTTTACGGTTGTATTCCAAAATCTCGATGACACACCGCACACCAAGGGGCGTTTACTATGTTGCGCAATACTTTATTTTGGAAAGTCTGTATAGACCACTGACCTGTATATAGAAATGGATGAGCAATCGTGTAAGTGAAAAGTGAGGCAAATTGAATCTGCGTCGGAACCTAATGAGTTTGCGCACTAAAGTTTTACACAGGCGGTTGCTTAAATTTAACAAGATGGCTGAAGCCGTATGAAACCGTTATGGAACTATTAAAAAAAATTTAACCGTTAAAACTGAAGAAAATTGATAACTGTCCACTTACACCTCGAAAAGGCTCTAATAAAACAGTAAAATCTAAAAATACGCCCAAATACTCAAAACACACGGCGTTCCAAATTATAAATTCCTGTAAAATTCCGTCGAACATTACAGATTCCTGAAAAAATACAATAAAAAAGCCATGCGACTGCTGCACACGTAACGGCAAACACCTGCACTACTTCAAAATTGATCAAATGCGCATGTTTCTCAGGTTCCGACTCCATTTTGGAGGGCACGGTAATGGTCACAAAAATTTCTGGCGCATCCCAATGTTGTGCTTATCCATCTTATATAGAGGTCAGTGGTATAGACTGAACGTTGCCATCGATGGCGCATCCTCATAATTGGATTCTGTAGAGCCACACTTTAGAGTTTCTGCCAAGTATCCAATAGTGCTGTTTATATTTTAATCTTAATTTCTATGTTTTCTTTTTAACGGGTACTGTCCATCGTAACTTGGCATTGACTGTCATTATACCAATATACTTTGCATTCAGCTATAAGATAGGTACATTTACGGTGTTAAAATCTCCACATACTGCTTCGGAAGCATCTTATTTTGCTTGTGAACCAAACATGCATGCCTTACATTGTCAAAAGCTTGGGCAACATCCAAAAATACTGGGGAGCAAATTTCCTTTCTTTCAGGGGCTCGTTCAACACTAGAGTGCTTCTATCGAAACTTAAATTAAAAGCCTGGGATCACTTTGTTAACTTCAATCAGAGGTGTAGCTTTTGAAACAAATTTGATACAATCGGCAAGAGAGAAATAGGTCTATAAGACTTAACTTCGTGCGGTTATTTGCCTGGTTTAGGTAACATGATTACTTCTGCAATTTTACAGCGTACAGGAACATGTTAATCTGCTAGATGCATTAAAAAGATATCTTAGCAAGGCAATGCCTTTTCTAGGCAACGGTTTCAAGATTTCACCAGTAATTAAGGCGAAGCCAGGTGCTTTCTTCAGACTAATGTTAGTTTTAATCTCATTGGCTACTTCTTTCGGAATAACAGGGGTGATGTATTCTAATTTTGGATTGTTCATTATAGGCAAACTGTTTTTCTCTTGCATCGGATTATATGTAAGGCTGTCAGATATTCAGCCAGCAGATCTGTTTTTTGTTTATTATCTCTGGCCCATGCTTTTTATCTTTTCTGATATGACGAATAGAGGTAATAGATGTCTTAATGTTTTTAGTGGCTTTCCACAGATAATAATCTGACTATTCCTTTACTGAGTGTGTTTTGATTATCGTGGATTTTTGTGAAATACGCCGCACGAGTACAAGATATATATTTTTGAAAATTCATACAAACTTCAAAATCTTACAAAATCAAAAAATCAACAACTTGTTATATTCTGTTGCTTAGTTACGATCATAAAAGGAACACTTGCAATCACAGCCTTTATGATCACGCACTAATTTATATTAACATACCGCCGCCCTTGAAAGGCTCCCTTTCAACGAAAATTCACGTGATTGCTTCAAAGACAACTAACAAATTATCTAAAGAACTTCAATAATAAGCACTCTTAAGCGTCCATATTGTCCATGATGGGTAGCAGGCACACTTTGGCAGTGGCACGCTTAACTTCGCCGCCTCTCGTTCTCACGGTGACGACACGCACAACGCCATCCGCTCCTGGATGAACTGCTGTAATGCGTCCTAGCAGCCAATGTAGGGGAGGTGCGTTGTCTTCCTTCAAAAGTACAAGTGAACCGACGAGGAGAGAAGGAGACTTGTTGAAATGGGACTTGGTACGCTGCTGCAACCGATGTAAATAGTCTTTGGACCAGCGGGTCCAGAAGTGTTGGCTCATCAATTGTATGTGTTTGAATCGATGTACAAAGTTGATCGGCTGGTCTGTTAGATGTGGCTGCGGAATTGCATTTAGCGGCTCCCCGATCAAGAAATGTCCCGGGGTCAACGCTGTCAGATCATTGGGATCCTCGGAAAGGGGAATTAAGGGCCGCGAGTTTAAAACCGCTTCCACCTGAGTGAGGAGAGTGTAAAACTCCTCGTAAGTTAAGTTAATGTTGGTCAAAATGCGTTTGAGATGATATTTTATTGATTTTACTGATGCTTCCCACAGGCCGCCAAAGTGCGGACTGCGAGGAGGAATGAATTTCCATTCAATACTGGAATACGAAAAGTAATTTTGAAAGTCGTTAGTTTGCAACAACTTAGAAATTTTCTGAAGATAGTTATCAGCCCCAGTAAAATTGGTGGCATTATCAGAAAACATATGACGCGCTGCTCAACGCCTAGAAGCAAATCTCTTAAACGCGTTTAAAAAACATTGTGTGGTCAAGTCAGTTGCGAGCTCAATGTGTACAGCTTTCGTAGCAAGACAGACGAAAATGCATAAATACGACTTTACTATTTTGCTGTTGCGTGTTTGACCTCTCTTCAATGCATATGGCCCTGCGTAATCTACCCCACAGTGATAGAATAGACGCGCAGGCGTGACTCTTTGTTTTGGTAAGTCACCCATTTGGGGAATCACTGAAATTGGATTAGCTCTAAAGCAGACTACGCATCGTCTTAACACTCCTTTCACTGTTTGATTGCCTTTGAGTGGCCAATAGTTTTGTCGAACTGACGCGAGTGTGGCGTGAGCCCCGGAATGCAAATTTTTGCGGTGATAATCTTCGATGATGAGTTTGGTCACATGATATTGACTTGGCAAAACGATAGGATGTTTTTGATGGTATTCCAAATTTGAATTTTTTAACCTACCACCGACGCGAATCAATCCTTCTGGATCCAAGAATACATTAAGAGTTCTTAGTCGACTGCTCGGTTTAACAGAGCCCGTTCGGCGAAGCGCCGCGATTTCCGACGTGAAATGCCTTTTCTGAACATATTTTAGAAGCACTGTTGTAGCCCTTTCGATTTCCTGTGTACTTAGATTACCCGAGATACGGAAGTTTGATGATAATTGAGCATTTGAAATAAATCTCAAGCAATATGCGATTATTCGTTGTAACGTTTTGATACTTGAGAATTTGGTTACAAAATCTAATTCCAATGAACAGGGCAAACTTATGATTTTACGTTCTGGAGTTTCTTGATGTTTTAGCAATAGATTGTGTAACGAGACTTTCCTCGTGGATTAGGTCTCGTTGGAGTTTTTTCTCCCGGGTCGCTTCAGTGGAGACGGAAAATCGCCAGGGCTTCTTGATGAAAACGTTTCCAGAACTAAATGATTTATTTCGGAAATAATAATAAAAATTAACGGCGGTGATGGTGACGGTGACGGTAACGGTGACGGTGACGGTGACGGTGACGGTGACGGTGACGGTGACGGTGACGGTGACGGTGACGGTGACGGTGACGGTGACGGTGACGGTGACGGTGACGGTGACGGTGACGGTGACGGTGACGGTGACGGTGACGGTGACGGTGACGGTGACGGTGACGGTGACGGTGACGGTGACGGTGACGGTGACGGTGACGGTGACGGTGACGGTGACGGTGGAAGGACGGAGTCTGGAAGGCGCAGTACTCCGGGGTGGAGGAAGGACGGAGTCTGGAAGGCGCAGTACTCCGGGGTGGAGGAAGGACGGAGTCTGGAAGGCGCAGTACTCCGGGGTGGTGGAAGAAGGGAGAGGTCTGGAATTGGGCGCAGACCTCTTTAGGATAGGGTAGGGTGGACTGGTACCTCAAGCGTTGCCAGAGCTGGAAGGCGCAGTCATCCAGCAACTGATGTGTACGGCTTCCGCAGTCGTATTTATAGGGCTCCTTTAAGCCCCACTCTAGTCGTGAGTAGGGTTGCGCTTGGTGGATGCGCCTGGTGGATGCGCCTGGTGGATGCGCCGTTGGGCGGGGTTGGGGGGGGGGGCATATGGAATTTTCCAAATTTTGCTTCGTTACATTCCCCCCTTACTTCCAGGAGTTGTTTCTTCCCCGAAACAACTCCAAACTCAAAATTTCTTCTTCGAAAAGCAACTCAAAAAAAACTTGTGCCCTTGTCCATCACGGCCGTGGGAGCCTTTCGATTCCCTCGACTTTTGTCGTCTTCGGCGGCATCGGCCGTATGGTCACCCAACGCAGTCCGGTCGACATCCTCGGGTCCGGAATCCTTACCCGATTTCGCCTTTGAGCCGGTGACAGGGGCCAAATCCTGGCCAACGGAAATGTCACCATCAAACTCTTGGGCTGTGGTGGCCCGCCTTGTAACATCTGCCGAATTTCCTCGGGTAGGTTCTTCCCCGGCGTGATAGGCAATGGGGTGCTCGGCAGTGGAGTGAGGAGCCTCGGTACCGGGGTGAGTTGGAGCTCAGGCGTTGACGGCGGCTGTCGGCTTCTCGGTGGAGTGTTGGGCGGTGATGTTCCCGTCTGGAGCCACCATGACGGACTGGTCATCTCTGGGCGCCCCATAAACTTCGCTTCTAGGATATCCTGGATCTCCTTCGAATCGATCACAATCTCGCTGAGGGTTCCCATGCTGGTAACAAAGATGCCTTGTTAGTGTGCCGGTTTGAGATCCTTGACGTGGACGGATTTCAAACGGCGGTTGGTCATGGGATCGGTCAATTGGAAAACGACGGGAGAGATGACTTTTGTCACGATATACGGCCCGGAATATTTCGGCGCCAACTTGGCGGCGAACCCCTTAACGGCGGATGACAGGAAATGTTCCTTCTTCAGGACTCGGTCTCCCACGTGGCAGGTCCATTCTCTTCGTCGTAAATCATAATACTTTTTCTGCGTCTGGGAGGCTTGTGTCAATTTTACTCGTACAATGTCAAAGATTTCCTTTAGATGCTTCATCCGGTCAGAGTGGCGTAGTGTATCAGGTCGTGGGATTTCATCGGTCTCATCCTCAGGTTCTTCGCCTGTGGCCTCCATGGTCGGCATTCTTAGCTCGTGCCCGAAATTTAGGAGGGCTGGGGTAAATCCTGTTGACTCGTGGCGGGCCGTGTTGAGAGCCAGCATGAAGTCGTGTACGTGAACGTCCCATTTCCTTTGATTTTCCTCACAGTATTGGGCGAGCATGGTTTTAATCACTTTGTTCTGCCTCTCAACGGGATTTGCCTGGGGAGTGTACGGAGGGGTTTGCCGGTGGTGGATTCCAAATTCACGCAGCTGGCGTCTAAAAACCCCGCTCCCGAATTGAGTTCCGTTGTCGGTGATGACAACCTTGGGACATCCGAACCGGGAAATCACTCGCTCGTATAATATCCTAACGGCAGAAGTTGAAGTCGCTTTCCTAATTGGCTGTAGTTCCGTCCATTTAGTAAAGCGATCCTGCATAACGAGCAGGAAGGTGTGCCCTTGGGTGGACCTCGGGAGTGGACCTACCAAGTCCACACTTACTGTGTGCCACGGCCCCTGGTGTTGTGGTGGTTGCATGAGACCCGGAGTACGCTGCTGGCTGTTCTTGTAGCGTTGGCAGGACGAGCATTTCCTCACGTACTTCGCCACATCCCGGAACATCCCTGGCCAATAGTACCGTGCCGCAATTCGGCTAATGGTCTTTGCTATCCCCAGGTGTCCGGCAGTCGGTGCGTCGTGATTTGCCTGGAGCACGTCCGTCCTCTCGCCCGTGGGAACACATAGCTTCCATGGGTCGGTGAGTCCTTGTGCCATGATGTCAGTCCGGTCGAAGAGGTGCCGGTACAAGCGGCCGTCCTTGATGAGGTAATCTGGGAATAGGTCGGGGTGTGCCTCTACTTCTGCCCTTTTTTTCTCGTACCATTTGCATCGTGCCGGTTCCGTGCCTATTTCCAGCAGTGGCGACGATGTACTTGGTCGTGACAGGGCGTCTGCCACCTTGTTGAGGACTCCTTTGCGGTAGGTTATTTCAAAGTCGAATTGCTGGAGAAACATTATCCACCTGGCGAGGCGGCCTGAGGGGTCGGTGATTGACATCAGCCACTTAAGGGAGTGGTGATCGGTTTCCACCCGGAAACGGTAACCCTCCAGGTACGGTCGCATCTTCTTTATTCCCCAAACGATGGCCATACATTCTTTTTCCGTGGTGGAGTAATTCTTCTGCGGTCCCGTCAGCGTAGTGCTCGCATAACTTATCACCCTATCGTCTCCGTTCACCCTCTGTATCAATGCGGCGCCAAGTCCCTCGTTGGAAGCGTCGGTTTGTAGCGTAAATGGAAGAGCGAAGTCTGGACATGCTAGCACTGGTGCCTGCGTCAGTCGCTGTTTGAGGTCGGCGAACGCCCGCTCCTGCGGTTCGCTCCAGGTCCACTTCTGTGCCTTCTTGAGCAGGCGGGTTAATGGTGCCGCTACGGTGGAGAACGCTGGAATGAACTTCCGGTACCAACTGGCTATACCCAGGAACTGGCGGAGTTCCCGCACTTTGGTCGGAGGCGGTATCCTCTCGATGGCTTCTACTTTGGCCGGATCAGTGGATATGCCGTCAGCGGAAACGGTGTGTCCCAGGTACACCAGTTTTTCCTCGAAAAATTTGCATTTTTCCGGGTTTGGTCTGAGTTTTGCGATACGAAGTCTCCTAAACACTTCCTTCAGATTCTGCTTGTGCTCCTCAATGCTGCCTCCTAGGACAATGATGTCGTCAAGATATGCAAAGGCCCTGGATTCCATCTCTGGTCCAATAATCTGATCCAATAAACGTTGAAAAGTGGACGGGGCTGCGTGCAATCCGAACGGCAACACCTTAAATTGGAAAAGCCCTTTATTCGGTACGGTGAAGGCGGTTATCGGACGAGACTCGGGGGCGAGTGGGACCTGCCAGTACCCGTTCTTCAGGTCAATTGATGAGAAGTATTTAGAGCCTTTTAGTCGATCTAGGATGGCGTTTACCATGGGTAGGGGGTAGGCATCTTTTTGAGATACGGCGTTAACGGCGCGAAAATCGATGCAAAAGCGGTACTGCCCATTCTTCTTCCTCGTCAGGACCACCGGACTGCTCCATGGACTGTTGCTCGGTTCGATGACGTCCTCCTTGAGCATATTGTCCACTTCCTTGTGTATGATGTCCTGTATTGCCGGGTTTCGTGTTCGGTAGCGCTGTTTGATCGGTGTTGAATTCGTCAGACGGATGTGATGTGTAATCGCACTTGTAGGGCCCTTGAGATCGGCGAATCGTTCCATCTCGTCTTTGATGAACGTTTCGAGATTGTCCGAAGTGTCAGTAATTGCGCTTAGACCCCCGTTCGGTGTGTGCCCTGCGGTGGAAATTATTTTCCCTCGACTCCTCACCTGTAATTTCTCCAGGTCCAACACGAGTCGGTGTTGACGGATGAAATCCATCCCCAATACCACTGGCTCCGTCAGCGTTGCGAGTCGCAGACAATTCGCCGTAAACTTCTCATTTGCTGTCCTGAAGGATATCCGAAAGCACTCGTCAACTCGTTCCTCATGTCCGGTGGCGGTGCGAGCAAGCAGGACCGGTACTTTTGCAGGAACCATTCCGTGGTCTTGGCAGAATTTTGCTGTTTCCCCGTTGATGTAGGACCTCGCGGCCCCTGTGTCGATCAGGGCGACTACTTCACGACCCCGGATCTTCACACGCCATTTCAAACGGTCGTCATTGGCGTTGGCGGACAGAGCGGGGATTGGCGTCGATCGGCGTCCTTTGTTCACTGGCGGCGACCCCGGTTCTGAGGACCCACCGGGGTTCCTTTTGCGGCGGCCTCCCCTTCGTTTCCCGGACGGGTGCACGGACAATTCCGTGTCATCACCCCTTGTTTCCCGCACCTGCTACAAAACAGCTTGGCTTCTCCTCGACATTCAGACCGGAAGTGCCCCTCCTGACCACATCTCCAGCAGACACCGCGCTTTTCGATTCGTTGCGCTTCCTGGTGCTGCACGGTGGAAATTCTGGAAGGGTCCCGTCTGCTGCGGTCGTTCCGTAAGCCTCTGTTTGTTCCGGCGGTGTTGTTTAACTCTCGCTGCAATCTCTCGTACTCTTGGACCTGCGGTATCAGATCGGTGACAGAGTGGATGGAGTTACGGCGGATGTAAACTCGGTATTCCGGCAGAAGGTGTTTGTATATACAATCTAATTCTCTGTCGCTGGTGAAGTTTCCATGTCGTCGAATCAGCGTCTGGATGGCGACGATGAAATCACACCCGGATTCGCCCCTGCGCTGCATACGCCGGCTGATCTCGTTCTCGAGGTCTTCTCGATATTCGGAGGGGACGTAGAACAGCTTGAATTCCGTGAGGAAATCGTACCATTCCCGGAGCCGCGGTCTGACGTTCCGGTACCACAAAATCGCCTGTCCTTTGAGCATCTCTGGTAGCGCCCGCAGGAGGCGGTCGTCGGGAACATCGTATTCTTCTGCTAGTTCGGTGACTCGTTCGATGAACGATATGGCGTCTCCTTTTCCGTCGAACGTTACGCCCCATTTCCTCACTTGGTGGGGATCTACGTGGGCAACGGTGGCTGTCGGCTGTATCAGCGGTGTCATCAACGGCTCAGACTGCGGCGGAAAACTTGGCTCGGCAACATATCCTTCACGGAGGAAGCGACTGAGGCGGCGTCGTAGTTCTTCCACGGTGCCTTCGGTGTCGATCCCGAATTTCTCCAGTTCCCTCGTGAGCTCGGTTTTCTTCAGGTTGTAGATCCAACCTACACGGGTGTCGGCTATTTCTAGGCCAACGGCGGCTTCTTTGGTCGGTGTGTCGTCTTTGGGTTTCGGCATTTTCGTTCTTCACCCTTTTGGGTCCCTGCTCGGGCGCCAAATTTGTAACGAGACTTTCCTCGTGGATTAGGTCTCGTTGGAGTTTTTTCTCCCGGGTCGCTTCAGTGGAGACGGAAAATCGCCAGGGCTTCTTGATGAAAACGTTTCCAGAACTAAATGATTTATTTCGGAAATAATAATAAAAATTAACGGCGGTGATGGTGACGGTGACGGTAACGGTGACGGTGACGGTGACGGTGACGGTGACGGTGACGGTGACGGTGACGGTGACGGTGACGGTGACGGTGACGGTGACGGTGACGGTGACGGTGACGGTGACGGTGACGGTGACGGTGACGGTGACGGTGACGGTGACGGTGACGGTGACGGTGACGGTGACGGTGACGGTGACGGTGACGGTGACGGTGACGGTGACGGTGACGGTGACGGTGACGGTGACGGTGACGGTGACGGTGACGGTGACGGTGACGGTGACGGTGACGGTGACGGTGACGGTGACGGTGACGGTGACGGTGACGGTGACGGTGACGGTGACGGTGGAAGGACGGAGTCTGGAAGGCGCAGTACTCCGGGGTGGAGGAAGGACGGAGTCTGGAAGGCGCAGTACTCCGGGGTGGAGGAAGGACGGAGTCTGGAAGGCGCAGTACTCCGGGGTGGTGGAAGAAGGGAGAGGTCTGGAATTGGGCGCAGACCTCTTTAGGATAGGGTAGGGTGGACTGGTACCTCAAGCGTTGCCAGAGCTGGAAGGCGCAGTCATCCAGCAACTGATGTGTACGGCTTCCGCAGTCGTATTTATAGGGCTCCTTTAAGCCCCACTCTAGTCGTGAGTAGGGTTGCGCTTGGTGGATGCGCCTGGTGGATGCGCCTGGTGGATGCGCCGTTGGGCGGGGTTGGGGGGGGGGGCATATGGAATTTTCCAAATTTTGCTTCGTTACAATTGTCTCGTGTTTGGGCTTCCCACACCGTGAAATCCTTGCTTAAAAATGACGGGCCACCCCACCACAATTTGGTCTCTGCAAACTCGCCCGGGAATATCCCGCGGGAGATTATGTCTGCGGGATTATGTGCTGATTTTACATGCCGCCAATGTTTAACATCTGTTAAGTTTTGGATTTCCGATACGCGATTTGACACGAATGTCTTCCAGGTGTTAGGCTCAGCAGCTAGCCAAGAAAGTAATATAGTAGAGTCCGTCCAATAAAAAATATCGCTGATGTGAATGTCTAGAGCGTTTTTAACCCTTTTCATAAGTTGTGCGAGAAGTAAGCCACCACACAATTCGAGACGCGGAAGAGAGATTGCCTTAAGCGGCGCGACACGCGACTTTGCGCAGAGAAGACTCACCTGGACGCGTTCGCGGGACGCTTGTGATCGGATGTATACACAGGCTCCATAAGCCAACTCGCTTGCGTCACAGAAGCCATGGAGTTGCACGGTTCTTGCGTTGGGTAAAATTGTATGCCGAGGTACGCGAACGGTTTGCGAATCCTCGAGCCGTTTGCAAAACTGTATCCATGCCGTGTGCAAACTGATCGGCACTGATTCGTCCCATGTTACGTTTAATTGCCATAGTTTTTGTAATATGATCTTAGCTTGCACCGTGATTGGCCCAAGGAGGCCCAAAGGATCGAATATCTTAGCTATAATTGACAGAATTTTTCTTTTTGTGACATGACAATGATTGCCATACTCGCGTATCTTATATTCAAAATTGTCCGATGACGCGTGCCATGAAATTCCTAAAGTTTTAGATTGATCATCTGCAATTAAAAATCTCGATGCATTGTCTGGTGCCCTGGTCAAATTATCAAGTACTGATGAATCATTTGATAAGAATTTTCTTAATTCAAACCCGGCACTGTTGAAAATCGTGATTAAGTTTTGTGAAATTGTACTTAAATCACGTGAATCATTAGATCCTGTCAAAAGATCATCCACGTAAAAATCGTTTTGTATTATTGCTGCTTCTCGAGGGTAAGTTGAACTATTTTCAATTGCCAATTGCTTTAGGCATCGAGTTGATAGAAATGACGCGGAAGCTGTGCCGTATGTCACCGTGTTGAGCCGATAATGCTCAAGCTCACCTCTTGGATCCGATCGCCAAACAATGCGCTGAAGGTCACGTTGAACTGGTTCAATGTTAATTTGCCTATACATCTTCCCTATGTCTGCAATTAAAACTACGGAATGCTGCCGAAATCGTATGAGGGTAGTGAATAGGTCGTTTTGAATCGTTGGACCGATTTTTAATACATCATTTAGTGATAAGCCGGAAGTGCTTTTTGCAGAGGCGTCAAAAACAACGCGTAAACGAGTAGTGGTGCTTTGCTCCTTCAGTACTCCATGATGTGGTAGATAAAATATGGGCACCTCAGAACGTGATTGATCAACAGTTACTCGTGACATATGACCGAGTGATTCATATTCTGACATAAATTCATTATAGTCTGCTCGTAATTTTGGATTCGCGAGGAGTTTACGTTCAATTGAAGCGAAACGCGTGATTGCCATTTCTCTGGAATCGCCTAAATCTGTATAATTCGCTTTTAAAGGCAATTGAACCGAGAAACGACCAGTTTCGTCTCGACGCACGGTTTTTAAAAAATGTTCCTCACACTCGGTTTCCTCCCTTGAGTATTTGGGAGTCGCATAGTGGCTTTCCAGTTGCCAAAACTGTTGAAGTTGGTCTTGAACATCTGAATTTGCGATTAAAAGACATGATTTCGTTTCCAGTGGTTCGCACTGAAATGTTTGTCCCGATACAATCCATCCTAAATTTGTTTTATTTAATATGATTTCATTCTGTCCCAACTTTACTTGTCCGACGCAAAGTAAGTCAAAGAATATGTTTGCTCCTAAAAGTGCATCGATGCGCCCAGGTTGATCAAACTCAGGATCTGCTAAGCAATCTTGAATATCAGGCGGAATGCACAGCTTATGACGTTTTAACATTTTTTGTGGAGTGAGACCAGTAATTTGATCCAAAATTAAAAATGTCAACTCGGCAGAGTACTGATTTTGACGTGATTGTATTCTTGCCTTTGTTTTTGCTTTGATGCGCAATGCTGCTTTGTTAATACCGCATACGGGAACACTTATTTTTGATGATTTGAGATCTAGTCTTTCCGACAACCACTTGGTCATGAAATTAGATTGTGAACCACTGTCCAGAATAGCGCGACAAAGAACGGGTTGATTATTTGAATCGTAAATTATTATTTGCGCTGTAGCTAACAAGACGAATGGCTCCGGAGACAAACTGCTATTATAGAGCGATGCTAAAGCCGTAGTTGTAGGTTTTACTTCGATCGAAGTTGACTCTTTCTCATTTGAAACGCTTGCCATTGCATCTGTTGAAATTTGCTGTGTGGCTGATGGAAAATGCAAAAGTGAATTGTGTTTTTTCTGGCATTTGCGACAGGCACTTGATCTGCACTCTGAATTTGTGTGTCCTGACCGTAGACAATTTGTGCACAGATTCAATCTGCGGACGTTCGCTAGCCGGTTGCTGATTGGCAAACCCAAAAATTGTTTACAATGATAAATGAGATGATTTTCTTGACATATCGGACATTTTATTCGATTCATTGCTAAATGCGAAACTGACTTTTGTTCAGGCGGTTTTTTGAACAATGTTTGTTTTGCGGGCTTTTCATCAATAGCTTCTAGCAATTTGCACTGTTGTGTCAAAAATTCTGTGAAGATTGTAAATGTAGGTTTCGCGATGTCTTTCATATAGATTTCCCAATTTTTCTTGAATTCAAAATCTAACTTTGACGTTAATATATATAGCAATATAGTGTCCCATTGCTCAACACATTCACCAAGGTTGGCAAGTGATCGATAATTTTTGACAATTGTGCTTACAAAATTCCTTAACGCGGGAGCATTGGGTTTAACAGGAGAAATATCAACAATTTCCTTAACGTGTGCGCGAGTTATTACTTTTTTGTCTTCAAAACGTCGCTTCAACAAATCCCATGCTAACACGTAGTTGTCTTCGGTAATTTGAAGTGATGCTACGATTTGAGCAGCTTCGCCCTTGAGAGACGATTGTAAATAATAAAATTTCTGAATAGTTGTCAAACATGGATTATTGTGAATTAACGAGTTGAATGTGTCATGAAAATGCATCCAGTCATTATAACCGCCGCTGAATGATGGCAAGTTAATTTGAGGAAATTTTATGTTAAATTGATTGTTCGTATTCGAATTTGAGATTGCGTCCATTGGAGGATGGGTTAGAATCGAGCTTGTGCTCGGGGTAGTTGATCTCAACAATTGAGTTGTCTGCGTTGCTGCATCAAAATATTTGTCCTCAAATGATTCGCGCTCGCAGCATTGAACATCGCTACTGTCAATGATTTCGATTTGTGATTGTACATCGTCGAATTGCTTCCAGACCTGCTGTAGCATGTCAAAACGCAACTGTAATTGATCTGACTTTGAGTTGTCATGTTCTAAATCCTTTAAAAACTTCACAAACCTTGTTAGTTTAGCTTTTAAGAAACCACGTTGTGCGACTAATTGATCGATATCCATTTGTATTTATTGAAATTGATATGTTAGTTTACAATTAATTTACCACCTCATGCGCAAAATATGTGTATTTTGACGATTGAGCTAATACGGTGGATGCGATTTTAATTGTAAAACTCGAGGATGGACGATTTGATATGAGATAATACAAGATGCTTGCAATGATCTGACTAACCTTGTACCGCGTGGCAAGATGCTGAACGATATGTTGTGATGGATCGGCTTCTTCTTGTTGTTGTTATTCTTTTATATCCGGCTCGAAGGACCAATGTTTTGATTATCGTGGATTTTTGTGAAATACGCCGCACGAGTACAAGATATATATTTTTGAAAATTCATACAAACTTCAAAATCTTACAAAATCAAAAAATCAACAACTTGTTATATTCTGTTGCTTAGTTACGATCATAAAAGGAACACTTGCAATCACAGCCTTTATGATCACGCACTAATTTATATTAACAGAGTGCTTCTGCCGATCTGAGTTTATTGATTCTTCCTTGAGAATCTCTATTTCTTTTCTCAATTTTTGAAATGCATTACTTCACATAGCCTTATCAGATGGATCTCTAGATTGTTGCCATCTTCTTCCTGCTCTTCTTTTTTTGACGAATTCTCTGATCTCAGCTGGGTAGTTTATTCATTTTGTAATATGGGTAAGTATAATCTTTCGTGTGGTAAGCATCTATTTGAAACAAAATGTTTTCAGCTTCCTCTTCAAGTTGTTCAATTGTTTGCAAATTGATAATTAGATTGATGTTGTTCTGAAGTTTTATTCTGAATCTTAACCAGTTTGTGGTTTTGTTAGCAAGACTCGGTTGCGCTAATTTTTAATAACTGTTTTGCTCAGGATTACAAAACGGCTGGGTGATCAGAGTTCAAGTGAAATTTTTCTTCAAATTCAATGAAGTTAGGACAAAATTTTCTTGAGATAAAGAAGTCTATTAGCGGTGGCATTTTGAAGGGGCGCGTGGACCTGTAATTAGGTTTACCTGTTGCATGATAATTGCAGTTCTTTTCACGGGCCTCTTTTCTTTATTATCTCTTTTTGGTCATCGTGAACCTGGATCCCCGGTCAAAATGTTTGGCGTTGAAATCATCGCCTATGATAAACCCATATCTAATATGCTGCAGCACGGTTAAGTTGTGCTCTGGGAGGTTAGTAAATTGACACCAAGTTTTAATTCCTGTTTCGTGGATTTCAAAACAACTATTGTAATCTGAATATTTAAGTGGCATCTTCGTAATTATTAATTTGCTCTTTAATAATTATAACCGCACTACCAGCTTTTACTGTCAGGGTAGGTAGCATTACAAATTTTAACCTTCATATGATTTATATGCATAGCGGAAACTTCTGGAACTGGAATAAATTTAGTATCTTGAATACGAATGATTTTGCGAAAAATTTCTGAAACACGTCGATTTTTGTTTTTAACTTGATACTTTCCAGCCTAATCAGTTTTCTTTTTTTTACTCAGGGGGCTGTAACCAACGTTAACTATTTTTCCAAATGGAAACATATGTCAATGGACATATGATTGCAAAGCTCATGAAAAAAGGAATACAACAATGTATTTTTTTCACGTTAACATTTATTTTATTATATTTTTCTTTTTAGTTTGGGTTCTGTTGCCAAAACCAATCATAATTAAAATTTCAATTCTAAGATTTTCTGTTAGAGAGCGCATTTTTTTAACAGTCACTACTTTATTTGTTAAATGAAAAGTGAAAAGTAACAAAGTTTGCAAAAAGAATTACATTTTATTGTAAATTGCGATAAGATAATAAACTCACGTTTGAACCGCATGAAGAAAAAGAAAAACATTGAAACATATTAAAAACGGTTTTTAATGCATTTTTTATCATATAAGACATGAAAAAATACATCGTTGTACTCTTTTTGCATGAGCTTTGCAATGATGTGTTAATTGACAATACTTTCCATTAAAAAAAAGTTAAAAGTGGTTCCAGCCCCCTGACTAAAAAAATAAAAACTGATTAGGTTAAAAAGTAGCAACTTCAATACAAAAATAGACGTTTCAGAAATTACAACTGGAGATACTCAAGTAAGTACAATTCGAAACATGACTGTACAATTTTACAACTGAATTCAAGGTCCGCAACCACAAAAATTCAAATTATGTGATATCTTGACGGAAAAAATATAACGCCGCTGCCACTTTGATAGAATTTGTACTGCATTAATTAAGATATCGAGCCAAATAAATATCATTAATTAACATTTATTTATCTGATTTTGAATAAAAAATATTAACATATGCTTGCAAAATCACAGTGTACTTGCTAAAATCGCCTTACATGACTGTAAATTTGCAACTCTCTCCGATGACGGCATGTGCATTTTTTATAATTTACAACTGAACAATTTATTATTTATAAAAGTGTGTAGGCTTTCACGGTCGGTGTTGTCAACAACGGTGGTATTAATCGGGATTGTTGACTGTGTTCCAAGCGAAGTCCCATAAGGGGGGATGTAGTGAGCGCCACGGGAGGCTAACACAGCAAATGACCCCAATGGCAGAGTTTCGTTGGTGTCACTTGCTGAGTTAGCCTCCCGGGGCGCTCACTACATCCCCCCTTATGGGACTTCGCTTGGAACACGGTCAACAATCCCGATTAATACCACCAATTTATTATTTGCCTAAAAAAGAAAAAATACTAACATTGAAGATATCAATTGCAAATGAGAGCATTCATAAATGATCCGTGCTCTTCATTTTGCAGCAACCCTCGCGTCGGCAGATTGACGAAATTTGCAATAAATAATTTGATACAAAATTTTTACAAAAAAATGGACATTATTGCAAATTTTTCATTTGTATTCAAGATACTGAATTTATTCCAGTTAAAGTTTCCACTGTATATTGCATATTGTAGATTTTTTTAATATCTTCAGTACATGGTAAAAACTAATCACTTTGTAAATTCCATCTTGTAGTTTGTTAAATACAGGTTGTCCCACCGGGAACGCCATCGATCGTTATAAGTAAAACCACACAATAGAAATTTACGAAAATTTGAGGATCTACGACTGCCGATGGGACCAATTCAATGAAAATAATTACAAGTGTGCATCACTTCCGGTTATACCGGAAGTCGGTACTAACTTCCTTATTTTAAATGGAACATGCCTATTTTTATTACTTATTCTAATTCCTCCTAAAATTTAAGTGTCAGTTTATGTACATATCCCTATATCTAGCTGCAACAGTTTTAGAGATATTTACATTTTTCCGCAAAAAATTATATTTTCCGTCCAACGAAAAAAAATTCATAACATTAAAATTTATAATTGCTGAAAAATGAATTTTGGTCACTTCTTGCCATAACTTGAAGCTTGATGACAATCTGCATATGACTTTGAAATCTTGTACCCATAATGAATAACTTGGCATCAAATTTTAAACTTTGTAAACTTGAATAACTGTCTTAATTTAAATGGCACACTCCTAGATACACCCCTTTAGATATTCTGGTTCACCGTAAAATTCTCGGCCTTTTTTGTATAGAATACCCTATACCTAAACCCAATAGTTTTCGAGATATTTAAAAATTGTATGTTATAAGTATTATGTACTAGCTTTTGCCCGCGACTTTGTTCGCGGGTGGAAATTCTGATGTGTATGTTTGCGAACTTACGGCCTGATCATAATAAATAAAGTATAGATGACAGCTTGCGACCATCACCACTAGACAGCATTGCTCTATGAAAAACAAAAACATCTATCCCACGGGAACATGTTTCCGGGATAAATAGTAGCCTATATGCTATTCCAGACAATAATCTATCTCTGTGCCAAATTTCACGCAGATCCGTTCTGGCGTGATTGAGTAACAAACATCCAAACTTTCGTATAGATTTATTCCAATACCGTTCTGTATATTCAGCGTGCTATATTCGCCTCATTTCTGACTGCTCCTGCGTTTCAGTTGATCTAGAAGCAGCCTGTCGCTCCGCTTGCTCAATTCTTCTAAGCTCTATTTGAGGAGTCGTCTCTCCACTTCTATCTACTTTCATAGCCCGATCATTATTACTCCTCTGCGAAAGATTAGATTTGCGTTTTCCGGTTATTTCAAAAAACTACCAAATAATAACAAATCACACAAATTATAACTAACCTAAAAATAATTTATGACAACTTGCGACCATCACCGCCATCAAGTGATGACTTGAAAAGTGCTCTATGAAAAACGATAACATGTATCCCACGGGAACATTTTTTCGAGATAATTAGTAGCCTATGTGCTATTCCAGACTATAATCTATCTCTGTGCCAAATTTCATCCAGATCCGTTCAGCCGTTCTGGCGTGATTGAGCAACAAACATCCAAACTTTCGCATTTATAATATTAGTATAGATTTATGGAAAATGTGATAAGGTCGTATCAAGGACATGTGTCACTTTTGCAAAAAAATTTCCTCATAAACAAAACCCGTCGCAAAAAGCTGTGAAACGCATATTAGAAAATCTTAAGACATTTGGCTCCGTCAAAGCAGAAGTTAAAGGCTCGTCCTTAGTGGTAACATCTGGTCACTGTTCTAATTTTTGTTTGAATTTCTCTCTACGTCCAACTATTAAAAATAGTTGGACGTAGAGAGAAATTAAAACAAACATTAAAACAGGGACCACATGTTACCACCTAGTAAACACACAAAACGCATTTAACGTTTTTTAAACGTTGAGGAAACGTTTAGTCGGTTGAAAAACGGTTTTACGTTGAATTTTAAACGTTTATTTTCAGTTGATTTTAAAACGTTTCCGATTTAACGTTTTTTTAACGTTTATTCAACTTAAATTAGAAACGTTTTTTTAACTGAAATTATAAACGTTACTTCAACGTTTTATTGACGTTTATTTAACGTTTTAATGTCCCGCGATATAACGTTATTTGAAACCACAATTCAACGTTTTTTTAACGTTTATTGAACGTAAATTAGAAACGTTTTTTTAACCAAAATTAAAAACGTTTATTCAACGTTTTATTTGACGTCTATTTAACGTTTTAATGTCCCGCGATTTAACGTTATTAGAAACTAATTTTCAACGTTTTTTAACGTTTATTCAACGTAAATTAGAAACGTTATTTTAACCAAAATTAAAAACGTTTATTCAACGTTTTATTTGACGTTTATTTAACGTTTTAATGTCCCGAGATTTAACGTTATTAGAAACCAATTTTCAACGTTTTTTTTAACGTTTATTAACACTATTATTTTGTTAATATTTAGTGACTTTTGTAAAAAAAGTTTTAGCCGTATTTTAAAATAATATGAATGAAATATTTCATATTATCTAATTTGTTGTTTCGTCGTTATAGTCTTTAAATTTCCCAGGTTGTGTTGGAGGACATCAACGAATGCGAAGAGCACGAAAACATTTGCAAAAATGGACACTGTACCAATACTTTCGGCAGCTTCATGTGCTCCTGTAACGAAGGCTTCCGTCTGGACGAGACAGGATTCATGTGCGTCGACATCGACGAATGTGCAGAAAGTCCAGGCATTTGCAGGGTTGGAGTGTGTGTTAACGAACCAGGAAAATATTATTGCGAATGTCCTGAAGGCTACATGCCTCTGCCTGGAAGAAGTAGGTTTAGATGTTGTTTCGACCAATGACTGACGACGATTATTTTTAGGAGAATGTGTGGATATGAGGAAGGATTTGTGTTTTCTGAACTACAGCAGATGGAGATGTTCAACGCCCATGACTCAGAATCAAACTCGAAAAGTTTGTTGTTGCTCTATGGGGCAAGCGTGGGGTCAACCATGCGAACCATGTCCAGTGGCAGGCACCAGTAGGTACACGTTTCAGTCTTGCGACCATAGTTACCATAAAACTGTTCCACAAAAGTTAGAAACACGAAATTTAATAGTAGAACGTCCAACCATTTGTTCCACCGGAAAGACAAGTGCATATTGCATGCTTGGACATTCTATCATGAAATGATTTCAAAACAGCAGAACTATCATTTCTGATTAGAAACATATAAACATACACATACAACAACATAACATATAACAACTCAACTTAATATAATGTTTATTCCAACACTCAATTCTTTCTTTTTTGTCATTTTTTTACTCACTCTCCCCCCTCTTTCTCTTTATCACAATGTTTCTCATACAGTCTAGTCCTCTTCCATCCTCATTCAGTACCTCATCCCTTCTTCTTTCCTCCTATCTTAGACTCTCGCATTTATTCAATAAATGTTCCACCGTCTCTCATCCTTCTCCACATATTCTACTTCCTCTCTGCTCCTCTCTCAATCATAACTTAAATTCTTCCGTTATTATTTCCGTATACTTGTTATTAAACCTTGACTCTTTAATTCTCTCCCTTCCCTCTTATCTCTCCACAGCTTTATCTCTCAGTATTTCACTTAATCTCAGCCCTCGTTCTCTCATTCTCGTCGCTTTTCCCATTATACATATATAACTATAGCCAATCCTTTTATAATAATTTGCCTTTTCACTCAACTCTATCATTTTCTCATTCTTTCTTTTTCTCTTTCAGACATTCCTGCATTAGTTGGCACCAAGTTCTCTCTCTTATCCTCTCCTGAAATGTTACGCCCTCTTTCCTGCTACCACTCTCATCTTTTCCCTTTTCCTTTCCTCTCTTACTATTCTCAATCGGTGGACCGTTTTGAGTTATTTAACTTTTTTACTTTTCCTTACAATGAGGAAATAAGTGAAGTAGGCTTAGTTAATCTTATCTAGTCAGCTGTGAAAATAGATTTTATATTTTTAAATGTAAGCAGTTGTGGAATTAGATTTCTAATTCACTTGTAATGCTACAATTACAAATACCTTAATAATCATAAAATTTAAATTCTTTGTTCATACACTGCCAGAAAGAATCTTCACAAATTTTCTTAGTGATTACAATTTTATTTTTAAATTTATCATTTTTCATTTCATGAACAGCCACATTTTAAATCGCGGCAGATTGTGTACAGGTACGTGAAACATAATATGCCGAGACAGGAGCGGCATTTCACGAAGAGACTACGGAGATTGTGTAAAATAAAGAATATACATAATGTGCCGGCAGTTCATGTATTGTCTAGACTTTTCATGAAATGACGTGTTTCACTAAGAGACTACGACATATATAATTTTAACAAATGCTCAATTATGCCTCTATTTTGTTTTAAATACATCTAATTCGAAAATTGCATTTACTTTGAAATGATAAATTAAAAAATAAGAGTTATCACTAAGAAAGTTTGTGAAGATTATTTCTGGCACTGTATGAACAGGGAATTTAAATTATCTTAATTAGGAAATTGTAATAGTAACATTACAAGTGACTTAGAACTCAAATCCCGCAAGTGCTTACATTTTAAAATATCAAACCTGCTTTGAGACCTAACTCGATAAGATTTTAATAAGCCTAATTGTATATAATTGTATAAAAAGTAGAAAAAATCAAATAACTCAAAAACCGTCCATTTTAAGTATAAGAAGATGAAACATAATGAGATCGAAAATAAATTTCTCTATCGAATGGTGTAATAAAAACATATGGTTTCAATTTGAAAAAATCGACTTTTATGCTTTTTGGATTTATTCAATTGCAGCTGAGTTTTCTTCTTCTCCATGAATATTTTTGAAAATGTTTAGAATCTTGCACATAGCTGAACATGTTGTCAAACCGTTGACCAAGTTTTGTCGACCCGTATAACCGGAAGTGGCACAATCAGTTCTCTCGGTTTTTCCGTTCTCTTTATCTGCCTAATAGGCCCTCGTCCCGGTATACCCTGGTGTTTCTCTGTCCACTCATTTCAAATATTTCTCTTGCACCCTTTCAACCTCCTCCCCTGAAATGATGCCCGAACTTCCTTTATCTTATTCCCCTGCTCCTACATTCTGTTTTCCTTTTTGAATTGTTCCTTTACCTGTGCCCCTTCTGCCCCTCTCTCATTAAACATGTATGCCAGGTATTTAATCTCTTTCACTTTCTGTATCTTTTACTTTTTGTCCCACAACAATTCAACTTCTCTTCTTTCTCTTCCTCCTTTTCTAAACACTAACAATTTTGTCTTTTCCACGTTCACTTCTAGTTCCTTTTTTTTTCAAATATGCTTTCAGTGTCCCTATAATTCCTCTCATGTCTCTTTTTCCCCCCGCCACTAGCACCAAATCATCCGCATACGCCATCGACCATACTTTTTTCTTCCTATCACCATTCCTCCATTCTCCGCTCCGCTCAGTATCCTTTCTATAGCTTTTATGAAGATTGCAAACTGAGTGGGACTAAGCGGGTATCCCTGTCTCACCCCTTGCATTATCCATTTTTATCTTATTTTGTGTAAGTTCTATAATTCTAGTTGTTATTATTTTTAGATGAACACTTCAGCTTGTGCGGTGGAAGACCAGGTCAGATAGTAAACCCAATGACGAACGAAACTATCGAAATTAACGAATGCGAGTTGATGCCTACAATGTGCAAGCACGGCGAATGCATGAACACTCCTGGAAGCTTCGAATGTCAATGCAATCGCGGGTACATCTACGACGTCAACTCGCACCAATGCATAGACGACAATGAGTGCTTGCGAAACCCATGCGAAGGAAACGCTCAATGCATCAACCTTCCAGGCAGCTTCGAATGCAAATGTCCGGAAGGATACAAACACGGCCACACGTTTATGGATTGCGTGGACATCGACGAATGCCTCGAAAAACCCAACGTTTGTCATAACGGTGAATGCAAGAACTTGCAAGGAAGCGTCCAGTGTATTTGTCATCCAGGTTACTTGCTCACACCTTCGAGAGACAGCTGTGTGGATGTGAACGAATGTCTTCGCCATCCGACTATATGCAACAACGGCACCTGCCTGAACATGGAAGGACACTACAAGTGCCATTGCAATCCTGGTTTTAAGCTGAGCAGTGATAACGATTGTGTTGACGTGGACGAGTGTCATATGATGCCGTTCTTGTGCAGAAACGGCCGTTGCAGGAACACGATCGGGTCGTTTACTTGCGAATGTGCGACTGGTTATGTTCTTTCGGCTGATGGACACAACTGTCGTGACGTCGACGAGTGTCACGAAGTTCCAGGCACTTGTCCCTCACCAGGTCGGTGCACTAACGTCATGGGGTCGTTCGTCTGCACGTGTCCGAACGGATACGAGCTCAGCCAGGTTACTGGTATCTGCGAAGACATCGATGAGTGCTTGGACAATCCTGGAATATGTGAAAATGGGATTTGTACAAATACGGAAGGAGGCGCGTTCTGCACTTGTCCGGATGGCTTCCTCATAGACCACCACGTCATGAAGTGCATAGATGTGAGACAAGAACAGTGTTATGATTCATTCGATAGAGGGCGTTGTGCCGCACCCAGAGGAATGCAAATTACGGAAATGGAGTGTTGCTGTTCGAAGGGAGCGGCGTGGGGGAGAAACTGCGAGAGATGTCCGGCGGAAGGATCTTGTAAGCTTTACCACGAAGAGGGAGTCAGCCACTGATAATAATTGATTTTAGCTCAATTTGCCAAGCTTTGTCCCAAAGGAGCCGGGCGGATGAAAACGGGAAGCGATTTAAATGAATGCGAGCTGATGGCGAATCCCTGCGAAGGTGGGGAGTGTGTAAATACGGACGGGTCGTTCCGATGTGAGTGCCCCATGGGATTTGTTTTGGACGCGACAGAAAAGAGATGCGTTGACGAAAATGAGTGCGTTAGCACGCCGAATGTTTGTGGAAATGGGACCTGTACCAATGTCATTGGAGGTTTCGAGTGCAGCTGCAATGAAGGGTTTGCTTCAGGACCCCTTCAGGTAATCCGTTTTGAATTTTAAAACCAGTAGAAGAACATTTCTCGAATTTTGTTAAAATATTCTTATATTGCTGTGTTCTTACCACCGTAACTGGGTTTGCTTTCAGTAATGAAAAATTAAGACCTCTTAAAATAATTTATTTTACATAGTGACATGTGTCGCCAATCAGAGAAGCCCAAAAATTGGACAAGCTAAGCAAAATGGTGTATTAAATTTAACTGAATACACTAATCATATGAAAACTGCTATATCCATCTATAGAAAATTTTGACTTGCTGTGGGTCTCCACCAAGCCTTCCAGAACACGTAACTGGATCGGACATTACAAAGTCACCTTCGTCTGCAATTTTCATTTATTGAATACTAGAAGGGGAAACATTGTCATTCGATCTATTTGTTTTCTCACAGCTATTATGTCTACGAACAGTCGCTTTAGAAGGCAAGTGATTGTCCTTGTTTGAAGGGATAACTCGAAGCTTGAGAACCAATTTTAAAATTTCTGTTTCTCGTTTTTGCACTTTTCTCAGTAAGCATCAGACATAAGTTTGGTTTTTCTCTCCGATCACATTTTTTGTAAGCTTTCCAACGAATTGACATGACTCATCATTATTCAACTTCTTAGTCAATAATTGCATGTCTTCCAACTATTATTGACATGCCACTGTTCAAATCATATGATTTGAAAGCTTATCAAAAATAATGTGATATATTGATTCCAAACTATACATCCATTAATAGCGTACTAATATAATATAATACTCCTATAATATACTGGTTGGTCCATTTAGAAAAACATAAATTTGATGCGCCACTCTGTATGTGAACAACTGTATATAAGGAGATATTTTAAATGCATTCTACTATGCCTCATCCCGATATATTTTTAATGGCCTCAAGGACGTCTAAACCGACGCTTAGACTTGGAATTTGTTAAAGAGGAATTATATGTATCTTATGTATCGTGGCCGATACAGTTATCTTCAGAGAAGTTTAAGCTCAATTCTCTCTCTTGATTTCTCAAGATCAACAATTTTCTACACTCTAACGAATGTGGAAATGCTGCCAAGGCCTACACAGCACCGTTTTATTTTTGAACGCATGTTACTGTTGTTGCGAAAAGTATGGAAACTTTTTTCTAATAATGTCAACTTTAATTATAACGCTCTTCTTCGGGATTTTGGACCGTGTTCCATTTGAAGTTCCATTAGGGGGTGTAGTGAATACTCCGAGGAGCTAATTCAACAAGTGACCCCAATGAAATTCTATACGTTTCATCCACAGCTCGGTGGACTTCATCAGTGGTAAAAGTGGCGATGTAGAAGAGCTCGAAGTGTTCTCTTCGCTGTCACATTTGCGACTATCCATCACAAACACGCATCAGAGTTGGTAAGAATAGTTCGAAGAAAAGAACGTTACAGTTTTGAAATGGAACACGTTCCAAAATCCCGAAGAAGACCGTTATAATTAATAACACCGACCGTGAAAGCCTACGTACTTTCATAATGTCAACTTTAACAACCCTGCAAATTTTTTTGGATGTCATTCGATTATTAAGAGATTATGGCTATTTTTTTTGATCAACTCAATTTATTTGTGTTATATCTGGTCAAAAGATTGGAAACTTACTTTGGAGTAGCTTATCTTTCTGTATCTTACTTTCAGTCGAAAAGGTATAAACTCGTTTCAGTTTTGTATTCCACATCATTGTTAGCGCACAAGTGCATAGATACAAATATTTCTTAGGGGACTAAAAAATTGTTAGTTTGAACAGAGAAGAGAAAAGAGTTGTTGATATTATTCCCGAGCTCCGAATATTCAGAAGACTAAAGAAATGTCGCATAAAATTGGACAGGCTGATCAAACGGATATCGCAAGGGGATGTCCAAGAAATTTTGCAAACTACGGATACACCCTTGTCAGATCGCACCATGAGACGACATTTGAGCCAATTGGAAGACTTGCTGTCACAAAACTGTTGCTCTCCAAAAAGGTTCGCAAGGGATTTGCAGGAAATCAGTCCAACTGGTCGAATAAAAAAAAACACGGTTCTATGGAGTGACGAAAACAAGTTTCAAATATTCGCCTAGGATGGAAAACAATATAGAATGTAAGATGCTCTGCTTCCAAACGGTTTGAAGTACAGTACCAAATTCCAACCGTTAAACATGGCAGAGATAACATGATGGTGTGGGGCTGCATTTCCACATTTGGTGCAGTACGCCCAATTAGGATAGATGGAAAAATGGATAGGTTCATGTTCAGACCCATTTTGAGTAACACAATATTGCCTTATGCTCAAGGAGAAATGCAGGTGCGATGGATATTTTAGCAAGACAATGCTCCCAAAGACGCATCAGAGTTGGTAAGAATAGTTCGAAGAAAAGAACGTTACAGTTATGAAATGGCTGTCATAATCGCGTGAACCTAATCCGATCAAAAATCTTTGCGAGCATTTGGACAGGTAAATAAGGAAGCACACGTAACCAATCAAAAAATGTTCTTCAAAACTCTCCAGGATGTGTGGGGAACGATACCACAAGACATCTGTGCGAATTTAGTTAATTCCATGTCCAGACGATGTGAAGCTGTAACAAAAACCAAAGAATTTGGCACAAAATATTGAAAATTTAGATATTTTTCGTTGTTTAAAAAATAATAATGTTTCCATTGTTTTGTCCAACCATTTTGTCTTTTTTTATATTTAAAAAAGAACAACTTATAGCAAATTATTCAAATGGGTTTATTTTTATTTGATTTGAGAGTAGTGATTATGAGAAAAAATATAATTGCAATAACTTCCTGAATCGCCAAATAAAAATAAAAGCTTCTATATTTTAACAAGCCAATCAAATCAACACTATATGAAAAGAAGGACTACAAAGGCGATTTGGACTTGACAGTCTCAAGCCATCTCAAGCAGATATAACTTTAAATACACGGTGTTAAAAAAATATGGAACTGGCTTAACATTTTCAAAACCATTAAACAGAATAACTTGATATTTAGTATACTAGTTCTACTAAGTTCTACTAGTTAACACAAATTATCCCTAATTTTTTCAACTGTTTTACAGGGTTAGCTTACAAGATACACAGGTAACTAATTTTTTTTAATAGCAATAGGGGTCAAATTTGACATCATTCGACAGCTTATTTTTTTCTTAATTCAAAACTATGTTAATCTTGTCTAAACATTGCCACCAGAAGTGTTAATAAATTAAAAATGGGAACACCTAGTGACTTAACGAAATGTTTTGATAGTATCACAGGTGACACAATGAGAATACTGAATTTGCCAAATATGGTTAATAATAAATTAAGTGAGAATAGAAGTCCTGATGATAATCTGCTATGGCGATAGAAGGCGTAGTCATATTTGGTTGATTTTTAATTTTTTTACGGTTGTTGTTAAAATGTTTCGACACCACCATTACATGATGACATTCAGTAAAAAATTAACTTTCGAATGATGTCAAATTTGGCCTCTACGGCTATTCAAAAAAAAAAAACTAGTTGACTGCGTATCTCGTAAACTAACAATGTAAAACAGTTGAATGGGGGGGATAATGAGTATTAAATAGTAGAATTCATATCCCAAATATTACGCTATTCCGCTTAAGGGGAGATTTCGGCAGGCAAATTCATATTAAAAATGACGTTTATTCGTAGATAAATTTCTCTTTTATTTAAAGAGATATCAACTCAATTTTTTTTCTGTGTATAAAGGAACGTTAATTCTAGGGCGGAACAGGCTCCTTTTTCCAAAGTTCTTTAAGGAAACGTTTATAAAAAATACGAAAGTTGATTAAAATTACGACATTTTCAACATAAATTAACTTAGCAACGGATAAGAAGTCTAAAAATTTGGACCTGTCCCGCCCTAAAGACATGCTTTCACAATACAGATTAAAATTCACACTTCTCTAGGAAATTCCATAATTGAGTAAAATATCTACGAAAACTGAATGTCAAGACAAATTTCTTACAACATCGGCCGTCAGCAAAGAGTGGAATACGCCCCCACTACCGGTGCTCTGTCCATATTCAACCCAGAATTTTTATTATCTGTTTTATTATCTGCTTTTATTTACTGTGGCTCGGACCGATGTAAATTGTTGCAATTACAGTCAACCCTCAAATATCGCGATTAATTCCTACCGCGTTATATATAGAGACCGCGATATAAAAAAAACTCTGAATTAGATAATACAAATAAGATTAATTTTTCATCGGTTTGCATAAAAACCACGTTATGTGAATCTCAGATATAAATAAATTGTAAATAAATCAGATCAATTTGTTTTGCATTCCATACAGGGCTGTAACCATTCTGAATCGAAATAAATTATTTTCAATATGGCGGCACTTTTTTTATACCGGAAATGGACGCCGTATTTGTTATTTTAATACCCCAGTTTTTATTTTCGAGTCCACCCTTTTCTATTTGAGTCCAGTGCATCTATGTTGTCGCTGTCTATTTGCATAGTTTTAGATATATTCTAATTATTTTACAAAATTTTGCATTTACGATGTCTATACATAAAACGATTTCTCAGTATAAAACGCAAAATGTTTTTTGCAGTCGTTAATCGAAAATTTGTAAAATCTATTGCTGGTATCAACAATAATTAAATCACATTCTAAGTACTTACAATGATCAGTAAAAACAGCCAAAACAAAACTTCACAATTTAATTTTTTTTTAAATGGCACGCAGAGTCGGTTGCATGAAATTGTTGGCACTTCTTGTATAAAAAACTCGCAACAAGAATATGGCATTATAGGAAGCTAAAATTAGAACCGGAGCAGAAACTAAGAAGCATTCTACTGGATCTATAAATAGATAAATTATAAGTAGACGAATTTTTTGAAGAATTGAAAAATGCTGGAAAGGAATTACTGAATTAGAGAGAACCGTCGTGGAAAATCTCTGAATGTTATTTAAAGAAGTGACCGATTGAAGAAGTTGACAGCGAGCAATTTTGTGAGATGAGAGATAAAACCCCTCGTGCAAAAACTGTTATTTGTATAAAAATGTTTCAACCTTTTCAACAAAATGGGGTAAAGATCATGAATTAGTTGCTTGGAACATATACGTGTGTCTCAAAAATCAATTTCTGAATGGGGGTTTGTTGTACATGCGTCTGAGTTATATTTAGCGGGTGAGATCTAGATTGGTGCTGGACTGTAAACACGCGCTGTCAAGATTGGCAGAGGTGAATGCTGTCACGGTCGTATGGGTTCCAGGCCATACGGGCGTGGCAGGTAACGAAAAGCCTGATGAGTTGGCTAGAGAAGCGGCGGAGACGCCGTATCTCGGCCCGCAGCCCTCGTGCGGCGTAAGTGGTGGTTACTTGAGACAGAGGACGCAAAGTGCGCTTACGTCTCAATTTTACTCCTACTGGAGGAACATCAGCGGGCTGAGGCAGGCCAAGTCTCTGATAAAGGGAGTGGCCAGCCCGGTAGCTCGGGGATGGATGCTAAAGCTCAGTCGGACTAGACTGAGGAGGCTGGTGGGTGTCCTAACGGGACACTGCCAGCCGAGGCGACATCTTAACATCATGGGCCTCTCGGAGGAACGTAGATGTCGGCTGTGCAATGAAGACGAGGAAACTCCAATTCATCTGTTGACCAACTGTGCCCTTTAAGTCACAGTATGGCAAATTTTCTAGGAGCACATCAGGTCCCTATAGAAGAGCTCCATACGCTCCCCTGGCCCAAGATACTAGCTTCATAGAAAGGTCAGGACTTGAGTAGGGTGAGCGGGGAGAGGAGGGCGGTCATAATGGGCCGCAAGGCCTGAATGCAGCGGTCCTACATAGGAACGCACCGCTACATAGAAGTAGAAGTAGTAAGTAAGTATATTTAGCGGCGTCTCTAGATGCACCAGTAGATAATGATGGGATCATTGAGGTAAAATAGTAAAATGTCTTTTTGCTGCAAAAGACTATAGTTCTCGAAGCAACATTGATTGGTAAAATCACAAGTTCACAATAACATAGTCGCATTGAAATTATCATTACGTTTATTATTATCAAATTCAAGAAAAATTTGAAGTCACCAATAAAATTATTATTTTTTTGCATGTGGATACCAAACGACTTTTGTTATCCAAAGAGTTCAAAAAGATAGGAACTTTGAAATAATAATATGAAGAGAATTGTAAAAACCTACACAAACTGCAAAAATTCTACTTATTTTCTTCCATAAATAACTGATAGACGATTCAATAGAAATAAAAATTTACAATGAGAAATACGAACATATTTTTTCATTGTTTTAATTTTTACTAGCTTTTTAAGTAATAAATTGTGATTTTCTGTACAATTGTTTTTAAATTGATATCAGCATCAGCCGGCTGGCGATCGCGAGCGTGCATTCAGTCCTAGCCAGGCACAATAATACACTCGCGGACAAAAAAGTAGGGTCACTTAAAAAAATTTGGATTAAAGTTGCTTGAAAAAGTGTTTTTCTACCAATCGCTTGGTAATTTGGCACATATACTCGTTCTCAACAAAAATTGATGAACCATATACTATGCCGTCCGTTTGAATAGTTCGTGGAATAATTTTTCAGGGAACAGGCATTCATGCTCTAGGAACCACAGGCACTGCATTCGCCTGTATCTCAATTGTTTCTGCTTTGCCCGCGCATTCGGTCAATAAAAAACGTGGTCAACTGGTAATTTGCAATTTTAAAGAAAGAATGAGCTTAGATCCAGTTGTGGCGGTGAGAATTACCGCAAATATTCAGGACGGGAAAGGACTAGATCTAGAAACGGCTAGATCTGCTGGCATCAGTTTATCAACGGTGCAAAGAACTGTCCAGCGTTACAACGAAACTGGACAGCTTGTGCGAAGACCAAGATCTGGCCGATTGCGGTCTACATCGGCCCATGATTTGTGGGCCGATGTAGACCGCAATCGGAAGAGGAACCGAGAGCTGCAATTGTACTCCCCTGAGATCCCTTCGTGTTTCGAACATCAGTCTGCCGAAAATAGCTGAAACGGAAAAGTGAATTTACGGTGCTTCCTATGTGCCTTAGAGGGAGTGAGGTTCGAGTTATCGTCTGATCCTGGACAATATTTTCAGATTTAGAATTGTTTCTTCCGATTATTCCGGTGATGAATGGGTAATTGAAGTGTAATTTTTTCCTCGACGTTATCCGCTTTGGCGTGGTTTTCAACTAAGAAATTTAAGTGGCTAAATTCGGTCTAAATTAATGCCGCAGATTGTCTGTGAAGGCATTATCTTCCTCTCTGAATACCACGGATAGGAGGTAACGGTTTATGGTCGGCTTCCAGAACTTTTGTAATTTTCCAGATTGAATTGTCGGTGTTCAGGGATTCGAGTTTGCGTTATTAGGTACTGTTCATTTGTGAAATAAACCAGTGCGACTTGCATTCAATATTCTCCGATAGATTGGGAGTCGTGCCTCCTGGCAGCATTGACGATGAAGCCAGGGATGGTTTTGCTCCGCCGGGTCTTTTCCGAAACTCTTGTTGTTGATGATGCAAGTTGTCCGACTTCTTCATCAATATTCTCGATCGAGTTGATCTGTTCCTTTTTAGTTCTTCCGAGAATCTTGTCCAGTACAGGTAGTATTTACCACGACTAGTACTCCATCCTTGCACGTCTGCGCCTTGATGAAGTTGATTCAGCGCTAAACCATAATCGTGGATACTGGAATCATCATCAATGGGATACGTTGTCGAGACGATGCTGACGGAATTGCCTTGGGAGGGTATGGTCGCGCGTTTTTGGTTCTTTTCCTTGGGCGTCGCTTGGCTTCTTCCTTACTTCAGGAAGGGAGCTTAGGTTTAGGATTTCGTACCGGTTATGCACTAGAGCAGTGGGTGGACTACTACATCTCTTCTCGGACCTTGGTAGGTTCATTGATGGTGCGGGCGATTGTTATCATGATGGGCTGGCTAATGGGTGTCTAGATGATCATTTTGACTTCTTACTTTTCCGCCTTGTTTCCGGTTCCGGCTCGGTCGTGGAGACTGGAGACGTGGAGAACTTTTTAAAGACTTAAGACTGAATGTTCAAGTTTTAGATTTCTACTCTAAATTTTCGTTTCTTATAATTTTTTTGAAACACTGCCATAATATTGCAGGTTTGTGAGGACGTAAACGAATGCCATGAGCTGGGAAATCAGTGCGCGTTCAGATGCCACAACGTACTAGGATCATTCAGGTGCATCTGTCCTTACGGCTACGCTTTGGCTCCAGACGGTCGTCATTGCCAAGGTTTTATAATATTGTTAATATGTGTTAACACTAAGAAGTTATTGATTCCAGACGTGGATGAATGTATAACCCCAGCAAACAACTGCAAATATTTATGCAAGAACCTCATCGGCTCGTTCATGTGCATCTGCCCGGAAGGATACACACAAGTGGGCCAAACCGACGATTGCAGAGACATTAATGAGTGTGCCGGCAATCCTGGGCTTTGTCAAAACGGTGAATGTATTAATCTTCAAGGTTCCTACAGATGCGACTGTTATGAAGGCTACGAGCCCACACATGATAGAAGACGATGCATTGGTGAAACTTTAGTCTTCTCCCAATCCCTAGTTTAAACGCAAATTTATTACAGATAGAAGACAAGGAGTTTGCTTCAGGAAACTAACCCACGGACGATGCACTGCGCACAATCGCGAAACTAAACTTGTGACCAAAGCCGATTGTTGCTGTTCGATGGGTGAAGCGTGGGGGCCGCATTGCGAACTGTGCCCCTCGAAATACACACCGCAGTACCAGGAGATGTGTCTGGATAGCGGATTTACGGTCGAGGGCAAAGGTATTTCTACCACAATCTCTATTTAACCTAATTGTGAGATTTGATTAGACGTAAACGAGTGCGAAACCATACCAGACTTGTGCAGAAACGGACAGTGCATCAACACTATGGGGTCGTACAGATGCATCTGCAACAAAGGCTTCAAAGCTGATGTCTCGGGACTATACTGCATTGGTAATACATTTCAAAACTATTCCTCCTGTGGTTAAGAAAACATTGCAGATGTGAACGAGTGCGAGCACTCTTCTCCGCCCTGTCAGCACAATTGTCGCAATACTGAAGGAAGCTACACGTGTTCTTGCCCACCTGGATTTTTGCTTAACCCAGACGGTTTGACTTGTCGCGACTTGGATGAGTGTGCAAGCGGACAGCACGTTTGTCAACACACCTGCATTAACACCCAAGGAAGCTACTCTTGTTCCTGTCCGAAAGGCTACATCCAAATAGGCGATGACTGCCAAGGTTTGCTATAAGCCATGTTTACACTGCTTGATCCTTGGTTTGCAGACATAAATGAGTGCAAGGATGAGCCTGGACTTTGCCCCAAACCAGGTCGCTGCGTCAATACCCTTGGTAGCTTCAAATGCATTTGTCCAAGAAGATTTAAGTTGGACTCAACCGGAACTTATTGCATCGATGCTGACGAGTGTGTGGATGACGCAAAATGTCCAGAAGGTTGCCAGAACATAATCGGGGGGTATCGTTGCGGGTGTCCAGAAGGCTACGTCTTGCACTACTACTATAACCAGTGCGTGGACGACAACGAGTGTATCAACAGTCCTTGCGGAGGAACAGGAAATTGCTTCAACACACCTGGGAGCTATAGATGCGGCTGTCCTGATGGTTATCAATTCGACAACAAGTTGAGCATCTGCATTCAAGTCCGTATCACCACTGAATCGGTTATTGCTTTATTTATAACTAATTCTTGTAGGTTAGTGCCGGTTGCAGCAACGCACCATGTGCTTTTGGCTGCACTTCTGTTGGAGCAGCCGGATTTTCTTGCGGATGTCCTCAAGGCTATCAACGCATAGGACAAGGTCACTGTCTTTCAACAATCACTCCCGCGTCCGTTGGATATGGACAAGATCTGGGTGACGTTCCAACTTATCCCATCAACCAACAGTACGGATCCGCTACCAACGACAAGTTAATCACAACCGAAGGCTGCTTCTCGTGCAAAGTTGTTCCCTCGTATTTGTCTCCATTGGTTGAGTGTAAATGTTCCAGATTAACGGAAGACACAGGCGCAACTTACGTCATTACAAACTAAGTTTGCTGACAAACGATACAATGGCTAAACAAGCGAAACGGTTCAGGCGCCATCATCACGGCGAAGATCTCGACTTGAAAATCAGTTTGGCACAGACGAAACACAGGACGCGGATCATCAAAATACAACCTTCGGTCAAGGTTTTAACGGGAATGGATTGTAAAATCAGAGTTAATTGTTCAGTTGCAGCGCGAAGTAGAGTATATGATAGTGCGAGGAAATGAGAGCGGTAAATTCGAGTTGGTGAAGAAGCACGGCGTGTGGGCGTTACACTTCAAACGGAGACTCAAACACGGAGGTGCTTTCGACCTTCTCATCCACGGAAGACCGATCAACAACAGTACGGAAGTTAACAATTACGAGAAACCGCTCACTTTGAGGGTGCGTTTAATCGTTACGGATTGAATGAACGGAACCATCACCATCTTCGAATAGCAACGTTTGTAAATTTTTATTGTAAGCTGTGTGGAAAACACATTTAATTGTGATAAGAGCATTGTACAATCCCACGAGTTTCCACTGCCAAATTCGATGTGTTCGTTTTACAATCGTAATCAGCTGCCTTTGATAAGTGAAATTTGAAATGTGTTCAAACGTAAGTCAACAATTTTTCGATAGAAGTATACATTTTTCTAGATAGGAATTAAGTAAAATATTAATCAATAAGTATTATCGCACCATTATATGAGTTATATTTATATGTATAGATAAGTATTTAATTGGTTACCTAAAACTAACTTTAGACAATGAGATCTTTGTATTATATTTGCTTTTTCAATAATAAAATATCTAAGGCTCATGCAACGTTCAATGGTTTTTGAGAAATTTGCATAAAATATAGAGTGGACAAGAATAAGTTACGGAATCCAGAAGTTTTATTTATTACAGTGTAGTCCCTTGAAATAGACATTTGACAGAAACTGTCTATCAAAAATTTGTTTAAACGACGTCGAAACTGAAGCCGATTGATGGAATTTGCTGAAAAAGACATTATGTGTACGAATCTTATATATCGTGTCGTTTTTACAAGAAGTGGGTGGTGCAAAACTATTTTATTTGTTTAATATGAAATATATTTACTCAAGATTTTAAAATGAGGCTATTATAAAGTATCCCATCCATCTGAGAGCGAAGTTTTCTTTGTCTGGTACCACTCCATACTCCATACCATTGTAGAGTAGTTATTCCATAACAGCATGCAATAAAGTTACAATGTGCTATGTAGCAGCCTGACGCAGCCTTATGGGAACCTCAATCTAAGATAAAGTAGTTCGAGTCTCAGAAGCGCCTCCAAAACCACATCTAAACTCTGATTTCGCCTCAACTCATCCTTGATCGATTTCCGCCCCATGGTGTTTCCTTATTTTGGCAAAGAGCATAAGTTCTATTTTTCAATTTATTTAACCTTTGCCTTAAAAAGGAAAGAGTAAAAGCAGTCCAATAAACCAAATTTGAATTTGACCAACTAACGCACGATCGATACCAAGTGTTCCTGAAAGTGCTATGTCAATGTAGTCCGTGCTATATACTGTGCGTTCCGTCTAACTTCGTCGCTCTGGTGGGGGGTCTGGCAATTAGGGCGGTCTTCAAATTATTAGCGTGCAAGCCACTGACGATTAAATAATAATAATAATTTAATCGTCAGTGTTGCAAGCCGATTTTTACAAATAAAATTATGCCAACTTATATTACCAAATTATTCATCTGAGGGCTATTATATTGTTAATATTCATATAAAATTATGCTCTGTCGCCGCATATCTCATCCTCACATGGTATTTACGTGTTTTCAATAATTAGATGGAATAAAAGTGTGTAGGCTTTCACGGTCGGTGTTGTCAACAACGGTGGTATTAATCGGGTTTGTTGACCGTGTTCCATGCGAAGTTCCATGAGGGGGGGTGTAGTGAGCGCCCCGAGAGGCTAACTCAGCAAGTGATCCCCATGAATCTCTGCCAAACGTTTCGTCCACAGCTGCGGTGGACATCTTCAGTGGCGGTGTGGTCGTGGTCGAAGTACTCTCCCAGCTGTCACAGTCGCGACTGTGACAGCTGGGAGAGTACTTCGACCACGACCACACCGCCACTGAAGATGTCCACCGCAGCTGTGGACGAAACGTTTGGCAGAGATTCATGGGGATCACTTGCTGAGTTAGCCTCTCGGGGCGCTCACTACACCCCCCCTCATGGAACTTCGCATGGAACACGGTCAACAAACCCGATTAATACCACCGTTGTTAATTAGATGGAAGTCTGTCCTAATCCCACGAAGTCGCGCGCCAATGCCACCTACATAGATCTCTTAAATGGGAGGAGTCCAGCCCTTGTATATATATATATATAATCTATACTAATATTATAAATGTGAATGTTTGGATGTTTGTTGCTCAATCACGCTAGAACGGCTGAACGGATCTGGATGAAATTTGGCACAGAGATAGATTATAGTCTGGGATAGCACATAGGCTACTAATTATCATGGAAAAATGTTCCCGTGGGATAGATGTTATCGTTTTTCATGGAGTACTTTTCAAGCCATCACTAGATGGCGGTGATGGTCCCAAGCAGTCATCTGCTGTCATAAATTATTCTTAGGTTAGTTATAATTTGTGTAATTTGTTATTATTTGGAGGTTTTTTGAAATGCCCGGAAAATGCAAATCTAATCTTTCGCAGAGGAGCAATAAAGCTCGGGCTATGAGAGTAGCTAGAAGTCGAGAGACGACTCCTCAAGTAGAGGTTAAAAAGAATTGAGCAAGCGGAGCGACAGACTGCTTCTAGATCAACTGAATCGCCAGAGCAGTCAGTAATGAGGCGAATACAACACGCTGAATATACAGAACGATATTGGAATATATCTTATATGTTTTTATTTGGTAGTTTTTTGAAATTGCCGGAAAACGCAAATCTAATCTTTCGCAGAGGAGTAATAAAGCTCGGTCTATGAAGGTAGCTAGAAGTCGAGGGATGACTCCTCAAGTAGAGCTTAGAAGAATTGAGTAAGCGGAACGAAACGTCGGAGCAGTCAGAAATGAGGCGAATATAGCACGCTGAATGTACAGAACGGTATTGGAATAAATCTATACGATAGTTTGGATGTATGTTACTCAATCACGCCAGAACGGATCTGCATGAAATTTGGCATAGAGATAGATTATAGTCTGGAATAGCACATAAGCTACTATTTATCACGGAAACATGTTCCCGTAGGATATATGTTTTTGTTTTTCATAGAGCAAGGGATCGTATCGGTAGCATTTCAAGCCATCACTAGATGGCGGTGATGGTCACAACCTGTCATCTATACTTTATTTATTATGATCAGGCCGTAATTTCACAAACATACACATCAAAATTTCCACGCGAACGAAGTCGCGGGCAAAGGCTAGTATATATATATATACAAAGGTCCAGCTTGGCACGTACAATGTCCCAGTAAAATAAATGACCGTTAGCCGCGCGGTTTTGCTCGCAAGAGGAAAAAATTTACGGGCCACTAATATATACCATTCGACAGCCCTCACTGGATATCAATGTTCTCATTCACATTCCTAAGAACGCTTTTCTTAGCCGGAACGCACAGTACTATAAGTGTCTTACATGATTATCTAATCCAACACCCCTTCAGTGGTCAAAGAACTAGAACAGAAAAAAAACTTTTACCCTTAAAAAATATCAGAATCTGAGAACGTAAAGAGGAAAACCTAGGGACATCTAGTACTAAAAATAACAAATACCTATATAAAAACATCTACAGGGTGGTCCAGTTTTTATCTGCATAACTTTAACAGGTGATAGAACGTTGAAAATGAAGTAAAAAATTCCTATACCATTTTAGTCTTAAGTGCCTTCTTTCGGATATACGGGGTGTTGAAAATTTGAGTTTTGTAAAGTTTTTGGTCCATAACTCTAACGATACATGTGCGATTAATTTCAAATTTTGACCAAAAATATTTCTAAAGGATTCAAATAATCTGACCAAGTTTCATAGCTCAACCCCTATTGAATGCACCTTTTTGTTCACTATTCCCTCTTATTTTGGGCTGTAAACTAATCAAATCTGTAAAATTCTGGCAAATTAACGAGATGAAATTATTAATTGATAAACTTCCTAAATCTTTTGTTTCTTGTCACATTTCATAAAATTGTGTCGTTTTAAAGATTTTTGCAAATTACTCATTGGGGTGCGAGCGCGGCCATCATCCTCGCTTTTCCGGGTGCATGCTCCAGACGGCCAGACGGAATATATTATTTGGTCAAAATTTGAAATTAATCGCACATGTATCAGAGTATCCCCCCTTATGGGACTTCGCTTGGAACAGGGTCAATAATTCCCAATAACACCACCGTTGTTGTATTATTATTGTTATACTATTATATAAATTAAAAGAATGTATTCAACTAAAGAAAAAATAAACTAAATGCATTTTTACCCTGCCTAAAGTTAATTTATTTTGGTTATCATCATGAATGACAATTCGACCATTTTAATCAGGTTTGTGGTATAATTTTATTGGTTTCCTGTAGAACATGAAATCTAATGTTCGTTTTAATTTTTACGGTGTACACCTTTGACAGCAGTGGCATATCATGACTTTAGACAGTATACTGTCTAAAGTCATGATTTAGCCGATATAGCTATAGCTGTCAATCCAAAAGATGCCTACGACGATGTTTGGAGATTTCTTCAGTAGATCAAGCTTCAATCAATTTCCAACTGTTTAATTTAATCATTTTACGTTGAGTTGAGTTTTTAATATTTTGATTCATTCGTACGCACGTTATAATTTCAAGTTTATTACTACAAATAAGTCAAACACGGTTTCTGTTTTAAGTTTATTCCGGTTCAGGGAATACATTATAAAATGTCAATTATCACTTATCACTATAAATAAAAATTGACAAATAGCTCCGGAAAAATTTCAATAGGTACATTAATAAATAAAGCAGGTTAATAAACTAGTTATAATTCGACGTATAATTAAAATAATATAACGTATAATTTAATAGTGTTTACAAGAGAGAAATGCCGTTACAAATTAAATTTCGTAATTAATTTACATTACCTCATTAAATAATAAAAGTAATAAAAAAACATTGATAACGTTATTACAATACAATAGGTTCTAGAGTGAATCAACCCCGTATGTAAAACTTTTCAGGAAATTCCGGTAGTGCCTGACATATTTTAGACCATTTTAGACGAAGAAATATCATTTGTTGTCAGTGTTCACGAATCTTCTGTCATGGCACGCGAGCTTGCAAAGTCGAAATGCCATGAGTTTTCTGAGAAGCTCAAACACCTCTCCATAACGTGCATACAAAAATAAACCGAGACTGCTATGGCAGCACTGAAATTCGGTAGTGTAGCTACAGAAATTTGTGGTCAAGTTCTCTGTTGAAGGAAACGACACATTTTGTGTTTCTTCCATCGACATTCCGAATTCCATCTCCAGGCGACGGTTTGGGCCATGGACAAGAGACGACCAGATTTGACGTCGCTGGCAAACATTTTTGATTAATAGTATCTATCAGAAAGAAAATAATACTAACGCGAGTGGGCGAAAGTATAGGCAAACTTTTCCATCTCTCTCTCTCTCTCTCTCTCTCTTTTAGTTATGTCCTGGGATAATATATATCTCTGTTGCTCACTGACGAAATCGCGGAGTTCAAACGTCAAACGTCAGAATTTGAAGAATTAGGGTAGGTGTCTGTAAATTAATATAAGTTGAATCATTTGTGACCCATATGAGAATTGTAGCGGCCGCAAAGTTCCCACGTCGCAGGCCCCAGCTGCAAATTGTAAAAATGTACATACTCAAATAAATCAGTCGTGCCGACTCCAATCCTCAACCAGGTCATAAATCCTGCCAAGACGACCTCGAGAACAACCCTGTTTCACCCTTCTTCCTTCAACACCAAAATTCCTTTCTTCCAACTGAAAACCTTCAGTCAGTCCATGTCCAGCTCCACGACACCATCTTCCACGGCACGACGACAAAAACCGCAAAAGCTACTTTCATTGAATTTCATGCGCTCAACGATATCGTCCGCGCTAAACACCCACAGAGTTATTGAAAATTTTGAGTGACTGCAATAATATTATTGACAATGTAGCATTAATCAATATATTGACTGGGCCGGTAAAGGGTTAAAAACTATGAATTTGTAGGAATTAATAGAAATTTTTTTCCCCTTTAGAAAAAAATGAGAGCTAGCAAAACCTGACCTGACCTGTGATACCAAATTTAACTAAAGAAGATGATGTAAACAAATTGTAGTGAAGAAGTAGACCAGTTTTAGTTTATAACTTTACATAATTTGTGGTGTTTGTTATTGTTGTCATCTTATATTAAATAATTTAATATCTTGATACCAAAATTATTTGATCCTTATGTATCAACACCAATTTTGGTAAAAAGTTAACCAATTTTGTGCCTTTAAAAGTTACACCTTTTTGTATTCGAAATTCTACAATATAACTATAGTAACTATATAATATATCTATAGCAACTATATCAGGTGTGCATTTTAATTGGTAGAACAAAGTATCGGTATAAACTCCTTGGCCACAGATTACTCCAGATGACCGACTTCCTGCAAATTATGTAACAGTTTTCAGATGCCGCATCGAACAAATTTTGCGGAAAATTTAAATAGTCTCTCTGAGAGGGGCTTCCACTCAAGCCGTGGTAGCGAGGGGCTGTCCGCAGGGGGGAGTTCTTTCTCCTCTCCTGTGGTCGCTTCTCCTGGACGGTCTTCTGGAGGACCTTAATGAGAATGGGTTCTATGCGCAAGCATATGCGGACGATCTCTGTATAATTATACAGGGAAAGTTTTTGGGACCAATCACGGAGCTCATGCAAAGAGCCCTGGGAATGGTCAATAAGTGGTGTGGTAGTAAGGGCCTTTTGATGAATCCGTCGAAAATGGAACTTATGCTCTTTACCAGGAAAAGGAATGTGGACACGGTCCAGTGGCCATGTATCCTAGGCGTCACACTAAAGTTGGCCGAGAGGGTTAAATATCTAGGGCAAACCTTGGATCCGAAACTCTCTTGGACTGACCATGTTGGAAGTCAAGTGCGGAAGGCGACGACCACCTTTTGGGCGTGCCGTCGGTTCTGGGGCAGCACATGGGGTCTACAACCTCAGGTGTCTTTCTGGCTATACACTACGATAGTCAGACCTATTGTAACTTACGGTGCCTTGGTCTGGTGGCGCTCTACGGAGCGGCAGTCGATCAGGGCGAATCTGGGACGGGTTCAGAGACTGGGACGGGTTCAGAGACTGGGATGCCTCATGGTGACCGGAGCTCTGAGAACAACGCCTACCGCGGCGATGGAGGCCCTGTTGGGTCTCGAGCCCCTTCACCTCAGGGTTAGGGCCGAGGCCTTCAGGGCGGTGACAAAGCTAAGGTTGGAAACGAGGGGGCGACTAGAGGGAGCCTATCATTGGCCCGCATCCATCCCGGGGTGCAATGACTTGTGTTCTGGGATGATCAGGGACGATATGGAACGCATCTGGTGTTTCAATAAACCTTTTAAGATCAGGATCCCATCAAGGGAGGACTGGAGGATAAAAGGAGAAGATATGCTCACGCCGAAAGGAATAGTTTGGTACACAGACGGGTCCAAAACGGGAGAGCATACTGGCGCGGGCATCTTTAGTAGAACACCCAGAGTGGAAGTCTCTTTTCCGCGGGGGACTTACCCGAGCGTTTTTCAAGCGGAATTGTTCGCTATCCTGAGATGTGCGCAGGAGAATCTCGAGAGAGAATACTCGGGCAGCCAGTCAGGCGGCCATCGGGGCCCTCAACTCAAACGAGGTGAGATCTAGATTGGTGCTGGACTGTAGACACGCGCTGTCAAGATTGGTAGAGGCGAATGCTGTCACGGTCGTATGGGTTCCAGGCCATACGGGCGTGGCAGGCAACGAAAGGGCTGATGAGTTGGCTAGAGAGGCGGCGGAGACGCCGTATCTCGGCCCGCAGCCCTCGTGCGGCGTAAGTGGTGGTTACTTGAGACAGAGGACGCAAAGTGCGCTTAAGTCTCAATTTGACTCCTACTGGAGGAACATCAGCGGGCTGAGGCAGGCCAAGTCCCTGATAAAGGGAGTGGCAAGCCCGGTAGCTCGGGGATGGATGCTAAAGCTCAGTCGGACTAGACTGAGGAGGCTGGTGGGTGTCCTAACGGGACACTGCCAGCTGAGGCGACATCTTAACATCATGGGCCTCTCGGAGGAACGTAGATGTCGGTTGTGCAATGAAGACGAGGAAACTCCAATTCATCTGTTGACCAACTGTGGCCCTTTAAGTCACAGTAGGGCAAATTTTCTAGGAGCACATCAGGTCCCTATAGAAGAGCTCCATACGCTCCCCTGGCCCAAGATACTGAGCTTCATAGAAAGGTCAGGACTTGAGTAGGGTGAGCGGGGAGAGGAGGGCGGCCATAATGGGCCGCAAGGCTGAATGCAGCGGTCCTACATAGGAACGCACCGCTACATAGAAGAAGAAGAAGAAATATATATTTTATGATTTATTCTACAAAACTAATATAAAAAATTGTTTTGTAGAATAAATCATAAAATATTCCTTGATTATTTACACGTCATACAGACAAACAATTTTATTAAAATCAATTTATTATATTTAATACATAATTTAAATTAAACAAAATTATACCCAACATGTTAACAATTACATTTCTAAGATAGGTATAACTTACACATATGATAATTACCTGGGGTTATTATAGTCCAGTGCCAATAATTTTTGAAACAAAATAAAATTATAGTAGGATGAAACCCATTGGAAAAGGAAGAGAATATAACAAAAAAATTTTTTAATCATTATGTACAATTTTGAGTTATTTATTAAAATTTACACTTTAATAACACAAAAGACCTAATATTCTATGTTACATTGATTAACAAAAAAAGTTACATTAATTAATTTGTGCATTTTAAACCATGTTTTCGGCAGCCACATTTTAAACTGTTACATCCAGTTTCACAGCTGCAGCAAATAGTTTTGAGTAATATTTCCGGAATTAATTCTTTTTCTGTTAATTTGGGCATAATGCCACGTTGATGTTGCTTCCAGCCCCAATCTGTTGCTATCAGTTCGTTACCCAGCCAAGTTTGAAGCTGATAATATGCCCTGTGACAATGTTGTTCTGCTGCACCTTCTGTGGGTGGGAGATTTGCCAATATGAAAGATGATTTAATTTTTGCCAATTGATATTTTCGAAATCTAAATTGATTCAGTGATATATTAGCATTTTTACATTTATAAATAGATTTCATTAATTGTAATCCATTTTTTTCGATATCTTCTTTGTTAGCATCTTTTTTATAAAAAATATTAGCCAAATTCAACAAATTTTTATCGTCTAATAATGAATTTACGATACTTTTCTTTCCTTTTCCGGCAAATCCAGATGTTGTATCGCAACCAGAAAAACAATGCAGAAATGCAACGATATTTTTGAAGGATTCATATTTGAAACTATTAGACGTGAAAAATAGATCTTTTACATTTCCAGAACCTGGCTTGAGAAAATAAATGTCATGATTATTTGAATTTAATTGATTCAAAAGAACCAAAATATCAATATCTAGACCCACAACAATGACAGTTTTATTAGATATCAGTATCACTGGCAATTTCTATCGAGGTCTTAATTATGTCAGCATCAGCATCTTCTTCTGCTTGTTTACAGGAAAACCCTTGTGACTGTAATCTTTTCATTACCGTTTTTATTATTTTGTCCTTGTTTTTCTCGTTAGATAAAAATTTTTCTTGTAATACTGACTAACAGTTTTTACAGCTGCTACGAAATAACAGGAAAGTTAGGCCCTGACCCTCCTAGCCCCTTCCCCACTTCACTATGAAATACCTTTTGATGGGCTAAAATTTTCCGTAGGTCACTCAGGTATATCAGTTATCTTAAAATAGCAATGAATAGACATCTACGCATATAATTTAAAGAAGATTCTACAACTTTCTCAAAATATTGTAGATGTCTTATTAAATATAAACTTTATTAACTTATTTGATTGTTAACTATAGTAGTATATTTCGATTTGTAATTTTTTTGTTAATCAATGTAACATAGAATATTACGTTTTTTGAGTTATTAAAGTGTAAATTTTAATAAATAACTCAAAATTGTACATAATGGTTAAAAAAAATTTTTCGGATTCGACTTTTTTCGTTTCCTTGCATTTTCTGAGAACATTTACCATAGTAATGTATATTTTTTTACACCATCAAAAAGTAGAGATTTCAAAAAACAAAAAGCCCACCGAGTTTTTTAAAAAATCAGATATTTTGACGTGAGAATTTTTGATTGAAAAATAGGGTGCTTTTTCGTTATTAAGTCAAAATAAGGTAAAAAAAAAATATTTTAAATAAAAAAAAATTCTGTGTGTTTGGGATATATCAACGTAAGTTTTCACCAAATTTCGTAAAAAAAAAAATTTTTGAAAAAGATAAAAATAAAAAACCAAAAATTTGGTTATTTGAATTTTTCACATAAATTTTGAGGTTATGTGAAAAAAGTATAAATACAAAAGTTGTAGATCTTTCTATTACCTACAACTTTGCCATTTAATTTTTTTCCATGGGACTTGTAGTTTTGCCGGAAATCGAGATAAACCGTTTTTTACCCTTAAAAACTCAACCCCTCCGACTTCCCGACCTCAGATCGCCCGTAATTTATTTTTCCTTTAATTTTTGTTATATTCTCTTCCTTTTCCAATGGGTTTCATCCTACTATAATTTTATTTTGTTTTTTACCATTTTCAGAGACATTGGCACTGGTCTATTATATAATAATAGAAATTGAAAGACTTGCCGGATAACCAATAGAGCAACCTGGCTTAGTTCTTCAAATTTATACTCAAAAATAAGGAATAATAAAGTCTAATATCTAACGATGCCGAAAAGTGTTTTTTGCAAACCCTCCACTTTTGCTTTAGATTGCAATTTTGGATATTTGGAGCTTCTTGCCACAGTTTCGCTCTAGAATTATGTAATTAGATTTCCTGAATTTGTTGTATTAATAAAACATTCTTACCTTTCTTCACTTTTTGGAAAACAATGTAGTTTCTCCGCTTAGTCTTCACCAAAACCACAAATAATGTAAAAAGACCCATCTTTCGCTTAAAATTTTTCACAAATTTAATATACAAGCAAGTTTTGCCATTTACTGGCTTGATTATAATTGCAGCAAAACGCTGTTTTTAAAATAATAGTCAGAAAAAAAGCAACAAGCGTAGAAAAAGTCACGCTTTTTAAAGAACACGGAATTGTACATTGTTCAATTTAATATAGTAAAACTGTTGGGCCTTTTATTTTAATTTAAATAAAAGTTTTTGTAGTGACATCTAGCGGTCGTACAAAGTATTAGCAACGACTACAGCGCCTCTACATTTGCTTATGGTATCTGTGACAAAGATGTCATGCGCTTAGTTTCAATGTGTAGAAAAGAGATAGTTCCGGACAAAATCGCCCTATGAAGTCAATCATCTGGAGTAATCTGTGCCCTTGGCAGAACGACTTGAACATCCCAAGTACGCGCCTTGATTAGTTAATAGTTACTATAGTTATATTAAAAGTTGAAGCTTAAACAAATAATAAAAATGTCGTCATTCCCACGACATGTTTGGGGTGTTCAACTGTAAAAAAAACGCAGTATCTGAAAATACATATGGCAACAATAATACGGGGCGTGTATATAATTTACCAACAACCGAGATGAACCTTTACAATCCCGTGAAGTCAGCAACGAACCTGTGTGGTAGATCCACATTGAACGCGCTTAACGAGGTTCGCAACGCATATGCGGAGGCAAACCTATGTTCAAGATGGAAAAGACAACACTGTCTAATGGTCACAGTGGACGTTAAAAATGCGTTCAACACAATACCATACCCGCTGGTAATAGAGGAGGCACAGAAGGCAGGTCTCCCGGATTATCTGGTCGACCTAATATTCAGTTATCTGGAGGGAAGGAAATTAATATTTCGGGCCGAAAGCGGAACCAAGAGCTGGAACCTTTACCGGGGGGTCATTTCCAGAACCTGGCTTGAGAAAATAAATGTCATGATTATTTGAATTTAATTGATTCAAAAGAACCAAAATATCAATATCTAGACCCACAACAATGACAGTTTTATTAGATATCAGTATCACTGGCAATTTCTATCGAGGTCTTAATTATGTCAGCATCAGCATCTTCTTCTGCTTGTTTACAGGAAAACCCTTGTGACTGTAATCTTTTCATTACCGTTTTTATTATTTTGTCCTTGTTTTTCTCGTTAGATAAAAATTTTTCTTGTAATACTGACTAACAGTTTTTACAGCTGCTACGAAATAACAGGAAAGTTAGGCCCTGACCCTCCTAGCCCCTTCCCCACTTCACTATGAAATACCTTTTGATGGGCTAAAATTTTCCGTAGGTCACTCAGGTATATCAGTTATCTTAAAATAGCAATGAATAGACATCTACGCATATAATTTAAAGAAGATTCTACAACTTTCTCAAAATATTGTAGATGTCTTATTAAATATAAACTTTATTAACTTATTTGATTGTTAACTATAGTAGTATATTTCGATTTGTAATTTTTTTGTTAATCAATGTAACATAGAATATTACGTTTTTTGAGTTATTAAAGTGTAAATTTTAATAAATAACTCAAAATTGTACATAATGGTTAAAAAAAATTTTTCGGATTCGACTTTTTTCGTTTCCTTGCATTTTCTGAGAACATTTACCATAGTAATGTATATTTTTTTACACCATCAAAAAGTAGAGATTTCAAAAAACAAAAAGCCCACCGAGTTTTTTAAAAAATCAGATATTTTGACGTGAGAATTTTTGATTGAAAAATAGGGTGCTTTTTCGTTATTAAGTCAAAATAAGGTAAAAAAAAAATATTTTAAATAAAAAAAAATTCTGTGTGTTTGGGATATATCAACGTAAGTTTTCACCAAATTTCGTAAAAAAAAAAATTTTTGAAAAAGATAAAAATAAAAAACCAAAAATTTGGTTATTTGAATTTTTCACATAAATTTTGAGGTTATGTGAAAAAAGTATAAATACAAAAGTTGTAGATCTTTCTATTACCTACAACTTTGCCATTTAATTTTTTTCCATGGGACTTGTAGTTTTGCCGGAAATCGAGATAAACCGTTTTTTACCCTTAAAAACTCAACCCCTCCGACTTCCCGACCTCAGATCGCCCGTAATTTATTTTTCCTTTAATTTTTGTTATATTCTCTTCCTTTTCCAATGGGTTTCATCCTACTATAATTTTATTTTGTTTTTTACCATTTTCAGAGACATTGGCACTGGTCTATTATATAATAATAGAAATTGAAAGACTTGCCGGATAACCAATAGAGCAACCTGGCTTAGTTCTTCAAATTTATACTCAAAAATAAGGAATAATAAAGTCTAATATCTAACGATGCCGAAAAGTGTTTTTTGCAAACCCTCCACTTTTGCTTTAGATTGCAATTTTGGATATTTGGAGCTTCTTGCCACAGTTTCGCTCTAGAATTATGTAATTAGATTTCCTGAATTTGTTGTATTAATAAAACATTCTTACCTTTCTTCACTTTTTGGAAAACAATGTAGTTTCTCCGCTTAGTCTTCACCAAAACCACAAATAATGTAAAAAGACCCATCTTTCGCTTAAAATTTTTCACAAATTTAATATACAAGCAAGTTTTGCCATTTACTGGCTTGATTATAATTGCAGCAAAACGCTGTTTTTAAAATAATAGTCAGAAAAAAAGCAACAAGCGTAGAAAAAGTCACGCTTTTTAAAGAACACGGAATTGTACATTGTTCAATTTAATATAGTAAAACTGTTGGGCCTTTTATTTTAATTTAAATAAAAGTTTTTGTAGTGACATCTAGCGGTCGTACAAAGTATTAGCAACGACTACAGCGCCTCTACATTTGCTTATGGTATCTGTGACAAAGATGTCATGCGCTTAGTTTCAATGTGTAGAAAAGAGATAGTTCCGGACAAAATCGCCCTATGAAGTCAATCATCTGGAGTAATCTGTGCCCTTGGCAGAACGACTTGAACATCCCAAGTACGCGCCTTGATTAGTTAATAGTTACTATAGTTATATTAAAAGTTGAAGCTTAAACAAATAATAAAAATGTCGTCATTCCCACGACATGTTTGGGGTGTTCAACTGTAAAAAAAACGCAGTATCTGAAAATACATATGGCAACAATAATACGGGGCGTGTATATAATTTACCAACAACCGAGATGAACCTTTACAATCCCGTGAAGTCAGCAACGAACCTGTGTGGTAGATCCACATTGAACGCGCTTAACGAGGTTCGCAACGCATATGCGGAGGCAAACCTATGTTCAAGATGGAAAAGACAACACTGTCTAATGGTCACAGTGGACGTTAAAAATGCGTTCAACACAATACCATACCCGCTGGTAATAGAGGAGGCACAGAAGGCAGGTCTCCCGGATTATCTGGTCGACCTAATATTCAGTTATCTGGAGGGAAGGAAATTAATATTTCGGGCCGAAAGCGGAACCAAGAGCTGGAACCTTTACCGGGGGGTCCCACAAGGCTCGATGCTTGGCCCAACGTTGTGGAACCTGGCATATGACGGCATACTACGACTGCCTGTCATGCCGGGAGTAAGTCTTCTAGCCTTCGCCGATGATTTGATCGTCCTATCAAAGGCCAAGGAAATTGGAAGAATAGAGGAGATAACAAACCATGCACTGACGAAAATTGCTGATTGACTAGACGTTAGAGGGCTTGAGGTGGCGGTGCAAAAAACCGAGGCAATGATGATGTCGGGAGGTAGAAAGTTCGATCCCCCCCATATCACACTGAAAGGGGAGAGAATTGCCTTTAAAGACAACATCAAGGCTGCGAATCCGGCACGAACTGGAGCATAGTTCCAGACCCAGAGGTCTTTTGAAAATTCCTAAACCCCTATAAATAAAAAGCAGAGAACCTGTAATAATAAACAGTAGGTAAGCATTGTTGCCCGGCAACGAAGGCCTCATTCACACAACGTCCCATTGGACACTTTAAAACAAGCCACTGAACCTTTGTGGCACCAGGAACGCACAGCCTCATTCACGAACCACAACCCCACATCAATCCCCGGTGCCTGGATCCCCAAGGTCACCGCGCCAAACCAGTAAACCCCGGTTGGCATTGGTTACAATCACAGATTACCTACTCCAGATGAATGACTTCATAGGGAGATTTTGTCCGGAACTATCTCTTTTCTACACTTCGAAACTATGTGCATGACCACGGTTCTTATACTCATACGGTTGCCTCACTCAGCCATGACCTACGCAACATGATGACGTAGCCGGGCTCCGAGTGTCGAAACAGAGCATCATTAGCTATCGGCCAAATCGCAAAATAAAATACAAATTACGAAATTTTCCATCCATAAGCGGTTGAAATGATTGGACAATATGTATTATTATGATAATAATCCAATACCAAAATATCAAATTGCATTAGAACAAAAGTTACAATGCGCCCAAAATGACCTTACTAATTAACGTGCAGACATATTTTCAATTAATTATAGTTTTGCAGTATTTAGCGAGCACATAAGTGGGTTATTATTCTGAATTCTCATCGTAGTCGAAATTTGTGCTGAACTGTACTTGAGTCCAACTCTGATATCTGCAGCTCCGAATTTACAGAATCACCAGACTCCATGTCAATTGAATGCGTAGAACGATCTGACCGTTTTGCTCCTTATCAGTGGAGTGAAACTACTATTCTACATATACTCTGTCTTTGTCACAGATAGATATAAGCAAATGTAGAGGCGCTGTAGTCGTTGCTAATACTTACGACCGTTAGATGTCACTACAAAAACTTTTATTTAATTTATATAACCTGATCAAGGGCATTGAAAGGACGCTGATGGCTAAACAAGTAGCTCTGGGAATATTCATTGACGTAGAGGGAGCCTTCGACAGTACCTCCTATGAATCCATCGAAAGAGCTGCTTTACTAAGAGGCGTCGAAACCTCAACCGTAGAATGGATAAAATCCATGCTGAGGAGCCGAGTCATAACGGCAAGCGTCGGTGGAGAGGAGACGATGGTCACCACAGTAAAAGGGTGTCCGCAAGGCGGAGTTCTATCGCCCCTACTGTGGTCGATTGTTGTCGACGACCTACTGAGCAAGCTCAATGACTCGGGAATCTATACCCAAGGTTACGCAGATGACCTGGTTGTAGTCATCAGGCGCAAACACGAAGGCACGATCTCTGGCCTAGCGCAAAATGCCCTAAACATCATCTCAAGATAGTGCTCGGACGAACAGCTCAATGTTAATCCGAGCAAAACTGTTCTAGTTCCCTTTACGAAGAGAAGGAAGCTGAATTTAACAGCTCCAACTTTGCACGGGAGAAAGCTGTAGTTCTTCATAGAGGTCAAGTATGTAGGTGTAAATCTAGACGAGAAACTCAACTGGAAAACGCATGTTGACAAAACTCTTACAAAATGCACAGCGGCACATTCAAAGTGGCCATTTTAGGCCGCCAATGTGGAACATTCGATACGACTCGACTTCCAAAGAACTCACTCCTCTGGTACACAGACGAGTCAAAATCGCAGCAGGGGACTGGAATAGGAGTCTATGGTCCGCAGACCAGGATCCATCAGCCTTTAGGAAGTACCCCTTCGATTCATCAGGCCGAAATATGTGCCATAGATGTTTGTGCTCGGAAATGCCTCGAAAGGCGCATAAAGGGTGCAAACATCTATATACTGTCAGACAGTCAAGCAGCCTCAAAGGCCATGGGAGCCTACCTGTGTACAGAGGACTGTCTGGGAATGTAAACAATCCCTGAAGCAACTGGCGATAGGCAACAGAATCACTCTGATGTGGATTCCAGAGCATGAGGGGATTGAAGGAAATGAAATGGCAGACGTCCTCACCAAGAAAGGTGCGACAGCTCCATTTATTGGACCAGAACCATTCTGCGGGCTAACCAAAGCCCAGAGAATGTCCGACATCCATAAATGGGAAAAGGAACAGAAAGAATCCTACTGGAGAAATACTCCAGGCCAACGCCAGGCGAAAAAGTTCATACACTATTCGTCAAAGAAGACTAAGATGCTTCTCAAACTGGAAAAGAATGATCTGAGGCAAGTAACTGGCCTCCTGACAGGACACGGTCCAGTCAGATACCATCTCCAGAAAATGGGGAAAGCAGAAGTCGCTACATGTCGACTCTGTGGATCGGCGGTAGAAACGGCCGAACACATTCTCTGTGAGTGCAACACCATCGCTCATAATAGGTTACAATATCTGGGTGCGGCTGCACTCACGGCCGCCCAGATACGTAAATCAACTCCCAAGGATCTGGCCCACTTCATCAGGGGGCTAGACTCCCTGGGATTCCAATAGGAAGCAGGGTTATTCACAATAAACCAACAATGGTCGCAGTGACGAAGGGCTTCAGTAGCCAAACGACCCCCCTACACTACAATACAAGCAAATGTAGAGGCGCTGTAGTCGTTGCTAATACTTTTTACGACCGTTAGATGTCACTACAAAAACTTCTATTTAAATTCATATAACAGGCCCAATATTTTTGTACAATGTACAATTCCGCGTTTTTTAAAAAGCGTGACTGTTTCGACGCTTGTTGCTTTTTTTCTGACTAATATTTTATAAACAGCGTTTTGCAATTACAATCAAGCAAGTAAATGTCAAAACTTGCTTGCATTGCTTAAATTTGTGAATAATTATAAGCGAAAGATGGGTCTTCTTTGCATTATTTGTAGTGTTTGTGAAAACGAAGCGGAGAAACTGCATTGTTTTCCAAAAAGTGAAGAAAGGTTAAGATTTTTTATTAATAAAACAAATCCAGGAAATCTAATTATATAATTGCAGAGCGAAACTCTGACAAGAAGCTATAAATCTCCAAAATTGCATAAGTAAAAGTGGAGGATTTGCAACAAACACTTTTCGGCATCGTTAGATATTAGCATTGTTCCTTCATTATTCCTTATTTTTGTGTATGAATTTGAGGAACCAAGCCAGCTTGCTCTAGTTGTCGGGCAAGTCCTTTAAGATTTTCATTATTATATAATAATCCCAAGTTATTATCATATGTAAAAGTTATTATATCTATCATAGAAATATAATTGTTATGATTGTGGATGTAATTTTTTTTAATTTAAATTATGTAATATAATAAATTCATTTTTATAAAAAAAATTGTTTTTATGCCATGTAAATAATGAATATTTTATGATTTGTTTTTCAAAACTATTTTTTTACATTAGTTTTATAGAATAAATCATAAAATGTTCAAAATATAATAGCATTTTAATATAATAGCCTATAAAGAGAGTAGAGAGTATTTAAATTTGCCGCAAAATTTGACCGATGCGCCATCTGAAAACTGTTACATAATTTGAAGGTCATTAAAGATTATTCCGCCAAAATATTTGCATTGAGTCAGTCATCTGGAGCAATCTGTGTTTACAATGTTCGCGAATTTTCCATCATGTCACGTCGGGTCAGCTGATGAAATAGCAGTAATTGAATATTGAAAAATGCCTGAACGCACGAAGACTATTCGTGACAATACGCCGATGTCAAAGGTCTACACTGTAAAAAATAAAACAAAAGCTAGGCATCTAGACCTCTGTTTTTTTCTGTACGCTGCATACAAATTATTATTGGCCTGTAATTTATGTCCATTACCTTTAAGCTTCTTAAATTTACGATCAGAGCCGTCTTCTTAATATTCAGCAAAAATAATTTTCAAAGCCTATTTAATAATCGATTTATATGCATTAAAAGAAAATGCTGCGTGTCAGACTAATCTCAAGTTCGCTATTCATTGTTTCCTACCGATTCTATCAATTTCTCGTCAGTCGTATTAAATATATATATTTGCTTGCTTTTTGATTGGGAGAAGGGTGCAAATCGCTTAATGGCACGAATTCATAACGTATTTTATTGACTAACCGTAAAGAAAACGTTGAAAAGTATAACTAGTTTGAATTGACAGATTGCGCACGAGTTCCCATTGGCACTGAGAACGTAGTCACGCAGCCTACATCATCACTTTATCGCACATGAAATTAATTATTGTAATATGAGGTTAACAAAAAAAAACAAATCCAGCCCATTTATTAGGTTACGAACATCTGAGTGGCTGTAACAAAGAGCGCACATGGTTGCTATAATCAATTATCATTATATATTATTTCTCGCCTGTAAGTACCCTATATGTCCCTTAATACTTCATCAAAACCAACGATTCAGCCATAATTTAAAAGATTACTTTTACCGCTATATGCGAAAAATAAACAAACAATTCAAAATGTTAATGTTTCTTTTAAAATTATTAAAACCCTTTATTTGTCATAGCACCATATAGCGCATTATCTCCGAATTATTCGCACGGGACAACAAGTAAAGTCATAAACGATCTACAAGTCGAGTAAAAAGTGTGGGCCTTTTAGAATTACTACAAATCAACAACGTTTCTGTTTTTTCGTTTTCTAATAATTATATTAATGGAGTTATTTTAGTAATGTTCTTCCACACTTTCCTCTCGCTTGTGTCTTTCAATTCGTTGTTTTTCTCCTTATTTATGTTGTCACCGCATCCCATTTTCCAGGCCTTCCGCGTTTTTCTTGTATGTGGGTTCTTAGCACGCTACCTTTTTATTATTTTGTTGCTTTTCAATTGTCCCAGCCATTTTTTCTCCTGACTTTTATGGCGTCATCTATGATCGTTTCTTTGAAAATTAAGGGGAGATTTCAGACTGATGTTAGAAATCTAAAGGTATATATTTCAGGGGAGTACAATTGCAGCTCACGATTCACCTTCAAAAACAAAGCAAATTATTATTGTCAGTAATAAGAGTGGTCCTCCAGTTCGGGTTTCACAATTTTATTGGACCTAGATGCAGTTGGACTTTTCATTTCTAGAGGGCCTAATATACTTTCACTTGGTTCTCCTTAGCGCAAAATAGAAATTTGGAATCCAAGCTTTCAGCAGAACGAACTATCTCAATATTATTATATTCTTATTGTGCCTGGCTAGGACTTTCTGCACGCTCGCGTCGCCAGCCGCTGATATGACCATGATTCCTCTTGAATGTCGTAGACGCATCCGTCCTACGACATCCAGCTTTGGGGTGGTTTGTTAAGACAAACACTTTCGGATGCACTGTACACCATCTATACTTCTATACTAATATTATAAATGTGAATGTTTGGATGTTTGTTGCTCAATCACGCCAGAACGGCTGAACGGATCTGGATGAAATTTGGCACAGAGATAGATTATAGTCTGGAATAGCACATAGGCTACTAATTATCCTGGAAAAATGTTCCCTTGGCATAGACTTTATCGTTTTTTATAGAGTACTTTTCAAGCCATCACTAGATGGCGGTGATGGTCGCAAGCTGTCATAAATTATTCTTAAGTTAGTTATAATTTGTGTGATTTGTTATTATTTGGAGGTATTTTGAAATGCCCGGAAAACGCAAATCTAATCTTTCGCAGAGGAGGAATAAAGCTCGGGCTATGAAAATAGCTAGAAGTCGAGAGACGACTCCTCAAGTAGAGGTTAGAAGAATTGAGCAAGCGGAGCGACAGACTGCTTCTAGATCAACTGAAACGCTGGAGCAGTCAGAAATGAGGCGAATATAGCACGCTGAATATACAGAACGGTAGTGGAATATATCTAATATGTTATTATTTGGCAGTTTTTTGAAATGCCCGGAAAACACAAATCTAATCTTTCGCAGAGGAGTAATAAAGCTCGGGCTATGAAGGTAGCTAGAAGTCGAGGGACGACTCCTCAAGTAGAGCTTACAAGAATTGAGCAAGCGGAGCGACAGGCTGCTTCTAGATCAACTGAAACGCATGAGCAGTCAGAAATGAAGCGAATGTAGCACGCTGAATATACAGAACGGTGTTGGAATAAATCTATACGAAAGTTTGGATGTTTGTTACTCAATCACGCCAGAACGGCTAAACGGATCTGCATGAAATTTGGCCCAGAGATAGATTATTGTCTGGAATAGCACATAGACTACTATTTATCCCGGAAACATGTTGGGATAGATGTTTTTGTTTTTCATAGAGCAAGGGATCGTATCAGTAGCATTTCAAGCCATCACTAGATGGCGGTGATGGTCGCAAGCTGTCATCTATACTTTATTTATTATGATCAGGCCGTAATTTCACAAACATACACATCAAAATTTCCACGCGAACAAAGTCGGGGGCAAAGGCTAGTATTTAATATTTACAAAGTTATGCACTTTACACTTTTTCTATCGGAATAAATGTGGAATCAATGTCTACTTAAGGTGGGAAAATTTTCATTTGTTGCGATTCACGGCGTCTAGATGTCGCAAAGATCGATTATTCACCATCAAAGGCAGGCGGAAAAATTTTAGCATTTTTCCTAGTTTTTTTTGCCTCAAAGATTAGGATGAATCGTAGTATTTGTTGTAGAAAGTAGTTTTGGAAATAAATTTTGCCGACAGTTCATTTAGGAACGAAAAGTTGATCGGCAGCGACATCTCATTTTCAAATTGAGAACGTAGGTTTTACATGAAACACGTTAATAATAATGCTTAATCTCAGTTATTAAGCAATTTATGGCATTCATCTTTCGGTAAAAGGTTTTGGTAAACTTAGGAATATTGATAATAATAACATTCCAAAATAATCTGCTTTGGTGTCATCTTTTTTAGCATTATGTAAGGACCGTTTAATTAATTAATTATTAAATAACTACTATTACGATGAATCTCATATGATGTTAATTTAAATTGCAATTTTCAGTGAATGCAATACCAAAAAATCGGACGATTCTGTTGAAAAATAAGGAAAATAAGTTAAACAATCAAAACCCTCCTAATGGAAAAATTGCATGTTTTTTTATATATAAGTATAACTACTATTAGAAAGAATTTCAAATGATGTTAATTTCAAGTGCAATGTTCAACGAATGCTATAACAAAAAATCAGACAAATCTGTTGGAAAATTAGGAAATAGAACCCTCAAAACTCTCTTATGGAAAATTAGCATGCTTTTTTTCCCACCTTAATGTTTTCTGAATGTTTTAAGAATGAATTATGAATGTCTTCTGCTGCCGTTTTTGTTTACAACTGTTGTTGTTACACACTAGAAGATAGTGGGGTGCAATCGCCATGATTGTACAAAGGTGCAGACGTTTTTTTGTCTTCATATTATTATTCCAGAGTTCCTATATTTTTTAATTCTTTGGATAACAAAAGTCATTTGGTATTCACACACAATAAACAACATAGGATTTCTATATTCGGCAATGCTATTGAAGTCGTGTATAACGTCGTCGGCTGTGTCTGGTGAATGTGCATCTGTATCTAAATGTACAGCCATGGACAGTCAAGAATAACACCCGTGTTATGCAAATACCGACTCTATGAAATATTGTCATTGAGTCGGTATTTGCATCACACCTGCCGTCTAAAGTGTTCTTGACTGTCCACGGTTGTACAACCGGCGCAACTGATTTTCACCAGTCAGTAGTTTCGATGCTGCCGGTTTTAACAAGCACCCATCTCTACTTATAAAAAGGAATGTTTTATGGCACTGCAGGTAGACGTTGGGTTTAAAATTTGTAATGTTTACTATTTCTTGGTTTAGGACTTATTTAAAAAATTATTACTGAATATCCATCGAGTCGTTGAATGAGTTAATAATTTGCTACGAATTAAGAGATAAAACCAAATGTGCAGGTCCTGAACCTAAAGGTGTAGAGGAGCGACGCCGTTTTTGCTGCTTTTGTTGTAACGCACATATGTGAATAGGATTCAGTTTTAAATGTAAACATGACCGTATCAGAAATCAACGGAGTTGTAGAAATATATTTCGCTAGTATAACGTAAAAAGAAAAAAATAATACATATTTCTTCACTGGTAAATGTGGCTTTTGTAACGTAATATTATAGTTAACCGGTATTATTTGATTCACATGCAAAGTGCACTGAATCGTTTTTTTATTCAGTTGTTTAACAAAAATACAACATCATGTGTAATAATCCTAAATGCTAAGTAAATTAACAAAACTCAGGGTATAATTTACGAAATGCGCATCAATAAAATAAAACATTTGGTGGTAAAATTAATCATTCCGTAATAAACAATATATTCTAAAATAAATTCATTTTATAAACTATCTATTAATTAACTAAAATTTGAAGAATATTTAAACATAGAACCTATACATTATATGTTTAAATATGAGTTATAAAATTAATTTCTTTTAGTTAACACATAACATAAAATTTAGCAGACAGTCAGACAAAAATGTATTTTTTAAATAAATGAGCATTTCTTCTCTATTCAATTTGGCGAATGGATAATCCAAACAAAAGGACGTTAAAATAATGTAGTAAATTATCGTAAATATTAAACAATGCGTCAATTTTATTTGCTTATTGTAAGAGAAGCATTACCATATCATTTTCCAAAATTTTTATTTTTTTTTAACAAAATAAATTTAAAAAATTAACCGAGTATAAATTACATACCAATTACAGAAATACAATATTTCATCCTGAAAATCTACAAAAAACACTGAATGTTTTTTACATTTAATACTGAGCATTTAGTACTGACCAACCCGCAATGGCCAGCGAGGTGGAGTATGGCTAAAATCCCCGCATGACTGTATAAGTGAAGGCACGGCCCTCAGAGGACCGTTTGGACGGACATGCGAGAGACCTACGTTCAGCAGTGGACATCAAGTGCTATAGGTATGATGATGATGATTGTGATTTAGTATTGTTAAAGGACAAAATGATATAAAGCATTTTTAATTTTAAATGCCACATCGGTTTTAAACATACATATGCCCCAATCAAAAACAGATAGGAAATGGACATGATTCGTACATTTGGTTTTTTTCTCTGAATTCGTAGCAAATTAACGATTCGATGTACATTGAGTATTCAATATATAATCAATGGTAATATATAATTTTAAAAATAAGACCCAAACCAAAAAATAGTAAACATTACAAATTTCAAACCCAACGCTTACCTGCAGTGCCATAAAACACTGCCATAACGAACTATGTGCGAAAAAAATAAAATTTTATTGTTGGTGGATACTTGCGGAGTTCATACTAATGTACGACTCCCATGAAGATGAAGACGACCCCGGCAAAAAATTTGAGCCACCATCAACATTTGAGGCAATTGAAGCTTTAGAAGTGGTGCGAAACTACATTTCATTTAATGACAAGGTGAATGAAGATTACATCAAGAATGTTATCTATTATATAAAGCGAAGTGTCCTCACTGACACACTCATCTACACATTCACTGATTCATAATCAACCCACAGCCCAAACCGTGAGGGCTGGAGACTTGAAATTTTAGACACGGGTGTATCATGTGCCGAAACGAAGTGATAAGAAGGGATTTTGCGAAATTCGGCCCGGTTCCTTTGAATTTAAATAAAAACCGGATAAAAACCGGTTAAAATAAACAAAAAATGATCGGCTCGCGGAGACCGTGTTTTTTTTGTTAGAAGCACGTGTCTAGCTAAAACAACTTCGACGTCGGGCGACCGGTTTACATTAGGCTGAACTCAGACGGACCACTCCCGAACCACACGACAGCGACAAAAACAGTTTCAACGTCGAGTTTCTGCTTTCCTGATCATACTTTTGCCGTAACTAGCGAGGCGCAGATATTTCAATTATAAATGCTACAAACCATAACAAAACTATGCCAAACCATTGATTATATATAATCAATGGCCAAACTCACCCAAATTACTTCGGCTACCATAAATCACCCCCAACTACCCCTTACCGACCCAAACTAAGCCCAATCACTTTAAATTTTCAAAAAATGCTACAAACCGTAGTAAACTATGCCAAACTCACCTAAATTACTTTGGCTACCATAAATCACCCCCAACAACCCCTTGCCACCCCAATAAGCCCAATCACTTTAAAATTACAAAAAATGCTACAAACCTACGGTTGAAGTATGTACCAAATACATGGAAAACGGTTGAAGTGATTATGATACCTGAGCCTGGTAAAAATCTAAATGAAGTTGAATCATATCGGCCAATATCACTGCTGCCCGTTATGTCCAAATTGTTCGAAAAACTAATTCTTAAACGCCTAAAACCAATTATCGAAGATAAGCAACTGGTGCCGACTTACCAATTTGGGTTTAGAAGCAACCACTCGACGATGGACCAGGTACACCGTATTACTGACGTCATTGAAAAAACACTTGGGAGCAAAGGTGTGTGCTTCGCTGCCTTTTTAGACGTTGCCCAAGCATTCGACAGAGTGCAGTAATGGCGGTACGGGATACAATTCAAAACTCAACAGGAAAATTGCAGTCAGCCTTAAATAATATCACCACCTGGACAAAAAAATGGCGAATCAAACTGAACGAGGATAAGTCAATTCACATTGATTTTACAAATAAGAAGATAATACAAAGACCAATCTTCATCAATGGCACGCAAATCCCATATGCCAACACAGCGAAATATCTTGGAATGACGCTCGACGCCAAGCTTCGATGGAAAGAGCACATCAAGAAAAAACGTGACGAACTTAACATCAGGCTTAGAAAAATGTACTGGCTGCTTGGACGCAACTCTGAGCTATCAATGTTCAACAAGCTTGCTCTGTATAAACAAGTCCTCCGTCCGGTATGGAGCTATGGTATACAGCTCTGGGGCTGTGCCAGTGACACCAATATTCAAATAATTCAACGATTTCAGAACAAAGTACTAAGGTGTATAGTGAATGCCCCCTGGTACGTTCGGAATGGTGATGTCCATCGCGATCTTGAGATCGAAAAGGTCACCGATGTCATAATTAGATTCGCCAACTCTCACCAGGTGAGACTTCAAAGTCATGTCAATGTGGAAGCGTCCAGACTCTACAGAATGAGTAACATCACTAGAAGACTCAAGCGGAAGAAACCGTTTGAGCTTGCCTATCGCCAGAAAACTAAGTGTGTCAGTGGAAGCAACTTAGTCTTGAATTGTAAATAGAAGATTAGGTTAGAAGCAAATTAATCGTTAGTTTTGTTAAACTAGTTTTAATTGTAACAAAGGCTTGTGGTCTTAACAAAAAATATATATATATATTTTATTTTTATTTTTGATTATAAGTTGATTAAACATTTCTTGGCGTTTCTAAATGGCTTTTCTTGAACAATTTTATAACTAATTATTGTATATCACACTTTACATAATGTCTGGTGCTTCTGAGTGGAGGCTTAACTATCGTGCTAATTTGAAATTACGAGCAGAGAATAAGCTGAAGGTAGATAGTATCCGAAAGCTCTATTGCAATTCGGGTCAAGTCGGATTTGGCGTGAAAAGCATATACAAATGTAGGTATGCTAATAAAAGTTTATTTCTCCACAAAACATTAAATTCTCTCTTGTTAATTTTTTAGATATTGCGAAATTTTGTCAAGTTTGAAAATAGTCAAGTTCATATTCAATGTTATAACGAAGGTTGCTATTTTGCAACTTCAGTAAATTTTTTTATATAATTGTTTCTCTTTTCATATTGTGCTTGGCAATTGCACTGCTTTAAATGTATTACTATTAGTTTGGAAGGCATGAATCCTGGAAGAAGTAAATTTTATTAATTTTTTGTTACCGTTATCGCAAGTGACACAGGTGTGCAGAACGCTGGCATGTCTTGGATGAGACGATGAGGGTGAGCGGAACACAGAAGGCGCATGTTGGCAGGACTCCGTTGGTGGGGAGCATAATAACCTAGCAGCAAACAGTGAAACAGAACGAGGAACGAACAGCGACGCAGTCAGAATCCGACGTTCGTGAGACGAGTTTCGTTCCGCTCGAGCCTCTGAAGCAGACGTCCACGCCTCCCACAGAGATGTCCCAGACGTCACGGCGTGTCACTTAACCAGAACCGCGTTGTTTAGTCCGGTCTCTTCGCCACCCCAATCATGGATGAGGTCAACTTCGCCGCCCAGTGCCTGCTGGAGATGTCCCACAGTAAAGACCACCTCAACCGTCCCTTGGACTTGTCGTTCAACTCGTCGCCGGCGGTGATCGTCGAATCCCTGCCCGCTGTAAATTACGCGAAAGAGGCCCCCCAGGAGTCGTCGTCGTACATGGTGGCCCGCATCCTCACCGATCTCACGAGGATAAAGCAGGAGCCGGTGCCGGAAGTGCCGTTCGATAGCGAGGACGATGCGGGTTATAACAGTTTCATGGACAGCAGCAGCAGCAGTTCTAGTGGTGCAAGTGTTGAAGTGGTTGAAAGCAAGAGTCGGAATGTGGTGCCGCCGCAAAGAAAGTCGAGCCCCAGGGTGCAGTCAGCTGGAAGGCTCACCTCGCAGATGAGGAAAACGCACAAGTGCTTTTATGACGGATGTCACAAGATTTACGGCAAGAGTTCGCATCTGAAGGCTCACTTGAGGACCCACACAGGTCAGTAAAAAAGTTTCTTTGATCATGACTATGGACCGTAATTCTGCATATACCGCGAGAGAATCGCCGAATCGTCAGTTTATTATCGACATAACTCAAGGGAGCGGTGATAAAAATAAAACAAAAAATCGATGCAACCAACCCACAGATTCCTGCCAAAATTCCAAAACGATTTAACGATGTCTTTAGGTGTGAACAAACAGTATTAAACCATGTCGGGGTCCAGGAAAACCTGAAAATTAAATAGATTAATGATAAGATCCCTTACAATAACACTTACCATAACATTTGCGCAGCGGCTTCCAATTTTAAGAAACAAGTCTTCTCCCAGCTTAACAAGATTAGGGTCGGCAGGAAACACCTATTGTGCTAATTGCTTTTAAGATTCAGGTTCAAACTCGTTATCCCGGTTATAAATTAGATCCAGCTTTGTTGTTGGTCCACGGAATGTCTTTGATTCGTACGTTTTATTTCAAGAGCACAAGGGTTCACCCAAACTTTTTGGATAATTCAAAATAAATGGGAGCCATGAGTTATGAATAACTACAGGTGATATTTGCTATCCACAGACAATTTAAATTGTGAAAAAACTTTCGCTTCAATACCTGGCAGCAGCTGCTCCTTTGAACAATACTCAAATTCCAAGAGAAAAACACATTTTCAGAAACCCATGGAGTCTGGCATTTATTTTATTTTTTTCAGTGTAGACCTGTAGATTATTTAACAAGAACTGTCACTTAATGGCCGCAATATATAGTATCAACAGAGAACCTCAACACCCTCGGAAATTCAAACTGCTTCCATGGCCATTGCGGCCATTAAGTGACAGTTCTTGTTAAATAATCTACAGGTCTACACTGTAAAACATAAAATAATTGCCAGATTCCATGGGTTTCTGAAAAAAAAATATATGTATATATGTCGTAGTCTCTTAGTAAAATACGTCATTTCATGAAAAGTCTAGGCAATACATGAACTGCCGGCATATTATGTATATTCTTTATTTTACACAATCTCCCTAGTCTCTTCGTGAAATGCCGCTCCTGTCTCGGCATATTATGTTTCACGTAGCTGTACACAATCTGCCGCGATTTATTTATTTCATGAAATAACTGATATTCAATATTATGGCATGGCAGATTGTGTAAAATAAGATCTAGATGGGATTAAATGCTAAAAGAACTTTGTTGAAATTTTATTTCAAATTTATTAACCGTGACCTGGTGAATATGTCTAAGTATTTATTTATCAGACAAGCCTTTTATTTGGACAGGAGTAATGTGCATGTCAACCATCAAAAATGCAATGCAAGACCAATAAATGCCAGTGCTTTGAGGCAAAGTTGCAATGCAATTCGAAACGCCACAAAAGCGGCCGTGTTATTAGTAAATTTTTTTTTTTCAATTTTGTTAATTGGAACATTTTTGCCAATGTTTGTAAATAGTTTTAAACAGAGTATTATCTTTCGTTTTGTTTCGTTAATATTTTGCAAATGTTTTTGTATTCTTTTAACCAGAGTATGTATTATCTTTTGTTTTGTTTCCTTACTTTTAACCAGTGTTCATTCACATTTTTCAATAAATTTGAAATAACATTATTTAAAACAAAGTTCTTTTAGCATCTAATCCCATCTAGATCTTATTTTACACAATCTGCCGTGCATAATAATCAATATTAATTATTTCATGAACAGCCACCTTTTAAATCGCGGCAGATTGTGTACAGCTACGTGAAACATAATATGCCGAGACAGGAGCGGCATTTCACGACGAGACTAGGGAGATTGTGTAAAATAATGAATGTACATAATGTGCCGGCAGTTCATGTATTGCCTAGACTTTTCATGAAATGACGTGACTAAGAGACTACGACATATATATATTTCGGGTACGATGCGTTTTGTAATATTTCCGGAGGTCGGTTTGGATCATAGACAAGAGAGAACAAAGACTTGAACGTCGCTAGGTCAACTAAGCCAATATGAAAAGGCTACTCCGTAAAAAAATAGTAAAATCTAAATTCCATGGCCTCCTGAGAAACCGTTAGTATTTGTATTGTTGTATTTTAAGTATTGATATTCGATTTTTACCTACTTTATTATTATTATCAGAAGTGACCTTCATTCACATCTATATAATTATGTCATCCAAAGTTTGTGGGAAATTCTACTCGAGTTTTTTAGTGTCTTTAATCGATCGTCTTATAACGTTCGGTTTAAATTCGCGTGCGTTTTGAGAAAAACTTCTAAGAATTTAAATTTGTATTGTTCAGGCCTCTACCTTTACGTGGGTCTTCCACCAGTGGGGTCCAAAGTTTAGAATAAATGTAAATAAGAGAAGTCCTCGGCTAAGAAATAACTTTTGTTTTTCCAAGTTGAAGAACATTATTTTTAGCCCTTTGAGTCAGATCTGTCAGAGATCTGCCATACCATAAAATATAATACATTTTTGCGGTACAATTCGCCTAGTTTCGCCTGGTCGGGAGTCGTCATCTTTATTGAGTTCATGAACAAGACTCGACCTTGTGGTGTGCTTGGCATTTCCGAAGCTTCTACAAGATTTCAATGAAACGACTATTTCCGATTATTATTGTTTATTTAAGAAGATCTCGACTAATTACTCAAAATACTAAATTTCTGTTACATTTTCTATGATTGCAATAACATGGAAAAAGAAATTTAGTAAACTTCCCAATTTATATTTTCCACTAACTGTTGTAACATGGAGTTGGCTGGAGGGTTGTGTTTTTAGCAACAAGTATTAGCTAATAGCCTTCTTCCACCTTGGCATACAGATGTACTTGTTTGCATATTACTACTTCGCATTCTGTTGCTGCTGGAAATAGAAATGAAATGAATAGAATAGAAAAGACAGAACTAAGTGAATAAAAGTTTCGTCATTCGGTTATGTACTCGTATAATTTCTTCTTCTTTTTTATAATGTGTACATATTATCAAAAATGTATTTTTTTTAGTAAATTCAACGCTTTGGTGCAAACACACACTATTTTGGTACAGTCGTCAGCCAAACGGTGCGTCGAGATAGTGTTTATTCCGCGGGTGAAAAAGAGAAAAAAATAATGTTTCTTGAGATGATGATCTTTTACAAATAAAATGTGGGAACTGTTAGCTAAATTCTGTTGACACTATTCTGTCTCCCCGGGTTCTGGCATAGGTTACTGTGACCTATTTAGAAACGAAATACAGACTGAAAGGTCGTCCTTCTTACATTAGATCATTTATTTATTGGGTTATCCCGTAGCTGTTGTCTCTTGTTGGGTACTACATAAAAGTAAACACAATGGAATCAGATAAAGATGAAATAATAAGATAAGTGTAATTGATTGAAATTTATTCATGCCCATCGAGTGTTTCTAAAAATTATCAAAATAAATTTGGGGTAATTTGGGATCAGTTTGGACTAGTTTCATTCATAATATTGTGTATTTGGCACTTTGTTGTCGCGCGGGTACAGAAATAAAGCATTCAAAATAGGCCATGCAATCACTTAATAAGTGATAAGAGTGTAGCACATTTTCGATCTTGACAACTGTTTCGGACACGGTGCATAAAATATATTATTTCTATCTTCAGGCGCCGGTTTGATCGTCGTTTGGGCAAGTTATGGATTGACAGTTTTTGTCAAATGTGATGTTATATCAATGTCAAAGGTCTACACTATCTAATTAGTTTGTAAACTAGCCAAGAACGTTGGTTAAAGTATAAACTAAAGGCAAGTAAATAATAAAATAGCCAATGCTTCTTGGTTATTTTGTAAATCGATCTAACTTAATAATTTAATTGATTTGTTTTTGTAGTTTATTTAATTTTTTTTGTGCTGCATTGAGCAAACTCACATGAGTTATTTTTTGCAATTATTTTTGTTTAATTAAGAGCGCTGTTCACCCAAGAATTTCGTAATTTTTGTCCCATTTAAATATGGCTCAATATTTTTGAAAACGGTTTTCAAATTTTGCTTTGAGATTCAATAACGCATAGTGCATGCCTAATTATATTTTACAATAAAAAAAATAACAATAAAAAAAACGCTATTTATGATTATTTAATAATTTAAAAAAGCATGCACTCTTCTGGAGATATTTGTATACCGATCACCGCAACTTGCGATGTGAAATTACATCACTTATTAATAGGGGAAGAAAAATTTGTTTTGCTCCGTACGAAGTTACGGCGTTACGTTCAGATCGACACTCTCCCACTGAGCGACGTAAGTAACAACGTGTGTCTTTGATTTGTGCATTTCATCTTCACGCACTTGCTTTTAGTCACGAGGTGTACAGCGCTCTTAATGTTTACGCTTTGAATGTAAATAAAATTTTAAGTTTTTAAGAATTAATATTTTATTTAATTGCAGCGTCGATAAAACGCCTTATTATTTGACAAACGAGTTAACAAAACTTTTTAAAGTTGACAAAGGGTAATTTTTTGAATCAATCAAGCTGGCTCGTTGTAAGCAATCAACTTTGCAAGATGGCGTTATCGGCATTCAACAAAAGCATGTTTTAGTCTAAAAAGGTTAATTTTTTGAACCCTACCGACTTCCGACTCCTACAAGAAACGGAAGAATTTTCTCTTATTTGGGACATTTTGAGACAAGTGATTGATAATTGAAAACAAGAACAACCGTACAAGAATATGATAGACAACCCACATATTGTTTGACAATTTGGCATATTTTTTGAAATGTTAATTAATTTCAAGTAGACATTGTTATTATTACAAACTGTTTCATTTTGGTATTCTTTATTTATCTTAATTAAAGAAATATTGTTTCGCAAAAGTCTGACTTATTCAAATTATTCAGAACCGAGACAATGTCTTCGCTTTACTCCATTTAATGGAACAATTGCTGCGGAACGTCAGTTGTTTACTTTAACGTCCACGGCACGCTATGTGATATTTTTTCTGAAAATCTAGATTGGAAAAATTTAGATTTGTACCATAAATGAACCAAAGTGAAGTTCTGCTTCTGATTTAGTAAAAATCAATGGAACTTCACATAGAGCACAGTCCACAAACTCGAATATCACCGTTATTATTGAGTGAAAACCAGAATATCAATCCATTTGAAAAAAACAAAGTTCGTGCGTATAGCATGTAATCACGTAAAAGTTCGTTAGAGTGTAGAATATAAGTTGGACCTTGAGTCCGAGAAATGTGTAGAAGTTCTCTTTGAAAACCGCTTAGATTATGATACATTTTGTGTTTATGTTTTAAGAAGTTGAATCTCATGGCGTCGGTTTGGACTGTGGACAAGAAACGTTTGGACAACTTCTTATTTGTCAGTTCTTGTCAATATGTTGGCAACGTCAAAGATCTACAATGAAAAAAATAAATTAAAGCTATATTCAATGGCCTTCAGAGTCTCTGTTTTTTGATTGACTTTATAATACAAATGATGAGCACATCATATAATATCAGGGAATGTAAAAAAATAAATAAGGAGATCTCGAAAATTTTATAGATAAAAGTTGTTGAATTTATCGAGTAGCCGGTAAATTTTTTGCACTTATTTCAAGGATACTCTGCATAGTGTTCAATTTAAAATAATGAAGTTGTTATCTACTTTTGATATAATCGGAGTGCTTCAATTTCGAATTTTTTATAGTTGGATAGAGCAAGAACCAAAACCCAAAGTGCCAAGGAGTGTAATCATCTTGGGAGACCTCTGTATGGACCACCAACAGCTTCTCAACGATCGCAGATATTTAAACTATAAATTCCGATTAAATACTATTTTAATATATGTATAACCTTGTTTTTTTTAATTCCTAGTCTTATACTTACTTAGTCCAGATTCACAATTATCAAAAAGGCCTCAAACCGCATTTCGATATCTTAATCCAGCACAGATATATCAAAATGTTAAACTTGACATATTTTCATAATCTTTACAGCTGCTTAGATAAAAACCAAAAGAGTATTCATTTCTGATGCGGGTCAGAAATGTATGTAAACTCTTAGAAAACATCCAATTTCTTCTTTCGATATCGCACCGGTTCTTCTGCAATTGTGGTCCTACAGATGACACATCCTCCTGTATACAGGGTGAGTCATTAGTGAGGGATCGGTCCATAACTCCTAAACCATGTAAGCTACAAAAATTTTTTAAATACAATTTGTATACCATTTGTCACGCTGCACAACCTAAAAATATTTTGGCGTATACAGGGAGTTCCAAAACTCGCGCATGCTACACAACTTTGTTTTTTCAAATACAACTACCTATATTTTATTTTACTGTTAGAACCCATTTTATCATATATTTATGGCGGTATAAGATATTTTACATTTTAGATCACCGTTATCAAATTACAATTTTTTTTTCACATTTTTTGTCATTTGTATAGGTTTACTCAAAAATTTACTGAGAGGCCGTTTTAGCAGCTAGAAAGCTGAAAGTTGGTAAAAATATGAAGAAAGGATTGCACTTTAAGCCCGATATGCAAAATGTCATTTTTACTATACAGGGTCTGAAATAATTCATGTTAAATTATACTATTTTTAAATAAGCATAACTTTAGTTTTTTAAATGGCACCCCCTATATTTTTGTATGCGATCGAATGCGTCTGGGCTCTGGCTACGTTTTTTATTAAGGTTGTACTATAGCTAAAATTCATAATTTACGAGATATTTGATATTTTTGGCTGTGATACAGATTGGGCCAGGATACGGTAGGTAGAGTGCCATGGAAATCAATTTAACTCACATTTCAGCACTGCACAGTTGTGTCATCTCACTAATGACTCACCCTGTATATATTTCAGATTAATTGCGTTTTTTTTTTGTTCATATAGTTACCATATTGTAGGATATTTTTATCTGTGTCAAATAAGTAATTTTTACTTATAATTTGGCACAGAACTTCCTCACGAAGGAGAAGGAGAGGTCTTGGTTGGAAAGAGAAAGAGGAAAAAGTGGGTGGAATGTATGAAACATCAATGTGTCATTGTAAAGAGCCATAAATTTGCTTATTTTTTTCATTTAAATCATTGCAAATATGGAAACACGCTTCGCATTAGAGTCGGTATAATTCTACAAATCCGCAACGTTTTTCAATTTTTGGCAGATGCTGAAATATTAGTTTCCTGATGTGCTTTCAACAACCCCTGTCTGTATAGAAACGAAGCGTATCCAGAGCAGCGCTCATAAAAAAATTTTAGTCAAAATAAACGAAAACTCTTTTTCTGTTGCTTCAGAAGCCCATATGTACTTACTTTCGGTTGTAAAGGAATGCTCTAGAAATGAAGTGATCCCGCAGGATAAAGTAATTTTGCCTGCTGAGTTTTTGTTGAGTCAGTAAAATCAAACTTTAACTAGCATATGCATTCAAAAATAAAACGAAGCTGCTTATGCTTTGGAAGCACATTGAAATTCGTTAGAGTGTAGAAACATTGTGACCTTGAATTAGAGAAATTCGAGTTTTCTATTTATTAAACTAATTCAATTAAACAAATCTACAACTCCAAGGCGTTGACTGAATTTAATCAAAGCAAACTTGTTATTTTTGTGTCTATGGTAAAACTCTGTCTCTTCAAACTACAAACGAAATTCATCAACAGTTGAGAAACATGCAAACAATTCTCGTGGACTTTCTGACTTCAATGAAAAATTTGAAGATAAACATAAATGTACGTTGCCGAGTTTTATATTTCTTTTTGGAGTATCTTCAGAAGGGTGGGAGGAATAGATAGGAATACAAAATAATTCAAATTTTAATTCCACAATGGTAGTTGTGTATGCAAAAACAGCCTGCGTTGAAAAAAAAACTAGGTTGCCTTGGCTATGGACTCATTTTGAAATTGATTAGAGCGTAGCAAATTATCGATGTTTGTTTGGAGACTTGAGGTTAAGTTCTATGTTGACAATTGTTTCGTCTTTAACATATTATTATCGTACTCAGAGGCAAATTTTTTTTGACAGTAAAATAAAAAATGCGTTTGTTACAAAATTAAACGAGATTGCGATTGAACCACTTGAAAATTTGTCATAGTGTAGAAAATGTTTGACTTGGATTGGAGAAATTTGAGGTTTAGTTCGGTACGATACTATCTACACTCCCCAGCAAAATTATCGCATAATCATTGGTTAACATATATCGTATATCTAAATATGCAAATTATGTAACGATATTTTATCGAACACAATAAAAAAATGTTTTATTAGGTACTTGTTAAAGACTACAGTTTCAAACGGTTACACTACTTGTTTTTAAGCGAGCATTGTTTTATACTAAACTAAGCTGACGCGTCTGATGAGCGGGTGTTGCCCTGGAGTGCGTGCAACGTAAGATATCCTGTTAGATAACTTGCATAGGTATATCATTTTTAATCATCATTTGTTTAGATAAAATCATAGTCGAAAGGTCATTAGGGCACATTTAGTAACATAATCGCCTGTTCAGCTGCCTTTTTGAGTTTCGTCACTCTTTTTGTGTATGAATGCACTGGGCCTTTACACTTATTAATTATTAAAGTAAACAGCCAAAAATTTCACTCTGTGTTTTCTGATTCAACATTTTTTAATCATGCGATCATTTTGTAGTGTAGTTGTAGTTTTTTAACAACTCTAGGCGTCGGTTTGGATCGTGGACAAGAGACAAATGGGAGGGTTGACCATGAACAAGACGCAATAGCGCGATTTGGACCAAATTGGCAACTTCTGTCAGTGTTATGATTTTGCAATATCAAAGTTTTATACTGGAAACAATAAAACAAAAGCTAGATTCCATGGCCTCCTAAACCCCCGTTTTTTTGTACGCTCTATATTATTTTCTTTATTACCTTGTAGGGCAAAAGAATCGTTACTGCTTCAAAGACGATACATTTCCACGACACGCTTTTTTCTTAAATATTATCAAATTTAGTAGCTTTACAATCGAATTTTACATTGAAAAAAATAAGTTTTTGTCATTTTGTTATCATAATTTTCCGGAACTCGCAACGACCTTCTGAAACATTAAAAAATATTAGAAGTACTTTCGAAATATTTTTTGAAATTATACGAATCGACAGAAATAAGAATTTTTGCAATACTTCAAATGGTTGGAAATATTTATTTATTTTCAAATGTTTAGCATAAAATTGAGGATATTAAAAAAAACTAGGAAAGGTAAGCAACAAAAATCTGTTTTTTCGATTCACAATTGAGTGATCCAATCAATATTAACATCAAAATGGGGGGTTGCCATTTAAATTCACAAAGTTGATGTCAATTTCCGGTATGCCCGGAAGTGCCGTCATCTTGTAAGCATTTTAATTCGATTCATCATGATCGATAATGCACCATTCACCAAATTTCAACTTTCTAGCTTTACGGGAAATTGAAAATTTTCTAATGAACGGTCCACATGAATCCACCTGTATACATAATGTGCGTTCAAAAAAAAACGAGGCTGAGTTGGCCATGGAAAAACTTTGTGCATCAATTTAGTGTAGCAAAATTTCAAACTGCCAGTTCGAATCTGTCAGATAGTTTTTAGGTTGAGTTCTTTGTTGACAATGGTTTCGTTCACGATGCATTTAGTGTTTTCTTTATCAAATTTCATCTCCAACCTTGGATCTGGACTTCTCAGCATTTCATCTGCACTTAATATGGTGTTTTGTCTATTATACAAACAAAGTCAGTTCACTTCGGAACCTCACCCGACTGAGTGTTCGTTAGCTTTAACGTTTGTAAAAAGACAGGTGAGACTTTGACGCTATAAATTTTATGTTGGTTTTGAGTTTTGTTGTCGATAGAGTCAGAAATGTTCATGGTTGATTGGCAGTTACATACGTCAGTAACATCAATTGGATTTGACAAGATCATGTGAAAGCATTGACTGAAGAATTTCAAGCACACACGTATCATTATGAAAAATTCGAAGTTTACGAACACTAAGTCATAAGTTATTTTCGAAAAACTGATAGCATTGCTCGTATAAATTGCCAGTGATGGTAATACGATCTCGGAGCTCCTGAAATTCTTCGGCACATTTTGAATGAAGTACTACACACTGCTATTCGCTGGTTAGTGCAATAAGTCGGTTTATCTGTATGAGCACAATGTGGAAGAAGAAGGTAATAAACTTTACATCATCATGAAATAATTTTTAAGCAAATTTTTGGTCACCAGATTTATTAGCCGTAATGCAAGTAATCATTTGAACTTACAACGTGAACTTGGATCCAATGATATCGTAGTTTTTGGTTTTACCTTGTGGTCGAAGTGGTACAATTCATTTACAAAACACTTGATAACAACTCGGAAGAACTTCGGAACAGAATGTAAAACAAAAACAATGTTTTGGGACAAATTTCAGTTATGTTTAGGAGAGCGATGTACACATGTCCTGGCACTTATAATAAACAATTTAAATAAAATTGGTCCGTTTTATTTTGATGGAAAATTTTCGACTGACAGTTTTTTTCATTTGACATTTGTCAAATCTATATGTTTATGTTTTCTATGATTTCTACACTGGAAAGCCGATAAATTCCATTGCCAACTCAGCCTCGTTTTTTTTTGAACGTACGTTATAACACATGTTTGTAACTTTTTTATTACGTTACCGTAACATGTAAGGAGGTGTTTACTTTCAATAGATTTAGTGCATAATGGAGAATTTACTGCATAGGGGTAGAAATCAGTGTCATGATTTGGCAATATCAAAGTTCTACACTGTAAAATATAAAACAAAAGCTAGATTCCATGGCCTCTGCGGCTCTGTTTTTTTTGTACGCTCTACGTATATTATAATCTTTATGACCTTGTAGGACAAAAAAAATTGTCACTGCGTCAAAGACGATACATTTTCTAGGAGAGGCTTTTTTCTTAAAAACGTATTAAATGTTTTAGCCCTTCACTTATCAGTGCGGCAATACCAGCTATTACCTGTATTGCGATAAGCAACCCGCATCCAGCCATAAATAAACAATACAGCCGAAACCGTAGAATCGGACCCAGACATGGCTCGTAAAATTATATTGAAAGCGTTACTTTGGCGAAAAATCAGGCAAATGCGATTGAAAAGAGCTCGTGAAACGGTTCGCTGTAAATATTACTTGCCGCAGGCCGGTACCAAGCACCCCGATCGTGTTTCTTAAGCCTTCTCACCTGCTGCTCGATAATGCTCCACGTCCGCTTTCGGCACGAAGAACCGTACAATAATGGGCTTTGTATGACGACCTTGAAAACAAGCCACTGCTTGCTCAGGCGGATTGTAGGCGTGTCCATCTGTCTCCGGCTTTGAAAAAAGTTCATTGCCATTGTTTTGCAACCTCTCTTTTGCCTTGCTTGACTCACCTTCTTGGAGCTCGCTGTTTATTTACATTCAGACTTGACCAAGTAAAGAGAGGCGGCCTAATTAACGACTTTTAAGAAAATTATGCAAATTGGGTCCCGAGGGAGACGGTGTAAATACGTAATTCCGACATAGCGTTACTCCGTCCTGCTGCAACATATGCATGTGTTATGAATAATAGCGCAAGACTGCCTCCAGATTGAATCAAGTTTCTACAAGAAGGTAAGTAAAGTCATGCCGGTTTAATAATTCCGTCTTTCGTCGCCGTGCTTTGAAATTATGCTAAAATATGTCGGGCACGTGCATTTGTTCTGTGCCACTTACCTTGGAATATTTAAATTACGATACTTCATTTCATTAAAAAGTAATTTATGCAGGACCGATTTTTTAACGGCCCGGATTTTATGTTTACTCAGTGGCGCTGAAGACGTCAGATTAAAATGCAACCACGGATTCTTTTTAAAGTAATAAGTTTTTGTTCCGACGGGAGAAATTGCATCATTTAGTCGCCTTAGTGCCAAGTTCGGACGCCCGTGTTGCTCCATCAGCTTTTTATCTTCCCCCTGAAAGCTTCTTGCGCAGATGTAATTACTTTGTTGTTGTTCTTCGTCGCGCAAAAGCTTGTCCAAAATGTTGCGCAATTTGCACTCGCACGTGTACATAAACACCAGCGACTTCCGCAATTTTCAAGTTCTCGCCAAGTCTAAACAGGCAAATTTCATCTTATCAGTCACGAGATAATTATGTCGAGATGCGTGCGCTAGTTTCGACAGATCAAAACTTATCGCGATTATTAATTACACGCGTCCCAATTATAATAAACATTGAAGATAATGTAATTGGGACGAATCGGTTGCGAAACTAAATGTCTCCAAAATGTTAAACTGCAATTCGGGTTCTGATATTTTCCATCTGTAGTTCATGTGCTTCGTGGGTTCAGGGACTTTATAAAGATTCTAAACTGCAGATAAACCCAGCAAACATTTACCATGTTAATATCGCGAGCGTTTAGGCGCAAGTTAGGTTTTTTAAAATGCGGATTCTTTGTCAAAAAATTAATGTATTATTATCGACCTAACTTCAGTTGTTTTCCTATTATTTGACATTTAAACCAACAAAAGCTCCTTCTTTGAATAATCGCTGCTCCCAAACCAATGAGAATTTTGGCTTAAAATTTTGACAGAAAATTTTTAATACCGTCTAGTCTAGTGGTCAAGTCAAAGTTTGAATTTTAATAATACAGGGTAGCTCCTGAACGCAAATTTAATCGAATTTTTCTAATGGAATGGCCTATTAATTTTGATATCAATGGATCACATTTTTGATAAGCTATCCAATGACGTCCTTATGACTGATCATTTTTCAACTTCTTAACCAACTATTTTTCAAATTAGCAATATTCCACTATTCAATTATATCATTAAAGACGTCATCAAAAATGTAATGTAATGATTCCAAAATATACAAGGCTGTTCCCTTTGAAAAATTTGTTTAAATGAACAATTTGCGTTCATGAGAAACTCTGTATATTAAGGGGATATTTACACTGGTCGAAAACATACCAAAAACACAGCTCGGGAGAAAGACTTTTACAGCGTCATTTATCGACAGATTTTTCTCAAATTTTTGACATGCATTAATTAATGTTCAATTCATGTTTCGTTGGAGCTAGTTTTTTTAAATTTTGAAAAATTTCACTCTTTTTACTATCAAGAAAAATCACTAACTTTGGATGTATTTCCTAGCTCTACCAGATATAATTTGGAAATTCCGCTCCCACAGAAACATAGATTCATCTTTTGTCTGTTGAAAACAAAAACAAACTTTGAAATTAGTTGGATAGATTTTCTGTAATCAAGTGGCGGCGAAAGCACTACAAAGTCGAAAATCTACAAATTCTGGTGCTGATAATTGCGCCCTCTGCGTAATTTTTTGTGAATTATTGATTGTGCCCGCCTTACCACAATCTGTCCCATTTCATTGGTAGAGTGGCTGACAAAGAGCTTTATTGCTTATACCTGAGAAGAAGGCCCCTGGGCACAAGTGCGGTATGCTGAAATTCTCGAAAAACCGGCACAATATTACAATGGGATGAACGATAATAATTTTAATAAGTTTTTTTTTTAACTTTAAAACTACGCGCGGAAATTAATTGTTTTGGCGTTATGTCATATGTTATTTGGAAGAGGAATTATTGCTCTATAAGATTGTATGTTTAGTTTATTCGTTTGCCTTAATTTTTGTTGATTTTTAAGTCATTGAAATGGAGTGTCAAGCATTTTTGACACTATCTTTTGTTTGCGTTTAATCGAGGTGACCGCAGAAACTGCTTGAGATATTTGCAGGAGCAGAAATTCCTGAAAGTTCCGCCCGCTGTTCATTTTCGAGCTTCAAAAATCGGAATTTTGATTTGTCTGGTATTTATTATAAACAATTATGGTCATTTCATAACATTAATGTTATCTTTAAGCGATAAAGTTTAATATATATTAAAAAACATACATGTCTACACTTTCTTTAAAAAAAACATGCCGACATTTCGATTAGTTTTTATTATTCAAAAATAAAAACGGTGATTTTTTATATATCACCGTTTTGATCACATTTTATTAATTATAACAATTATTTGTTGACATTGTAAAAAGCAGATGTTGTATGCAAAATAGAAAATGTGGTTTTATAGAGGAACAAATCAAAAGAGGCTTGCGGGTCGTCTCTGTAAAAAAAAATTTGATGACCACATAGGAGATCTCGTAAAGTAATGGACTTAGAAAAATACAAGTGGCGCATTTTTGAGCTCGATTTTTGAGAAACTTATTTTGGTGTAGTTTCTTTAGTTTTCGAGATATAAGCAAAAATTGCCATTTCGTCGAAATTATTAAAAATTCCTATCTTTTTTGTTAATGGTGTTATTAACTTGAAATACAAACATTATGGAAGCATATTTTTAAGTAAAATTCAACGATCTAGTCAAATGTTATTTTGAGCTGTTTATTTAGCGATAAAAAATCGAACTTGTGTTTTTAAAAATATAAAAGACAGAAGACGATTGCATTTTTAAAAACGCCTTTTTTGTTTTTAAAAATATGTAAAAGTACCTACATTTTATATGAGATGAAAATTTCAGAAAATGGATAATTTTATTTTCCAATTTCTAATAAATCAGCCATGAAAAATAAACGATTTATATTGTTAAATTACCAACCAAATGTGCAGTAAATACCCTTTGTTTACGTTTTGTTTGCAAAAGAAAATTTTAAAAAGTACGACATATTAGGGTATTACATCGAATCCAACAAAAATGCGGCAAAAACAAAAAGCACCTATTTTGAAATATTTCCTGAAAGACGCCAACCGGGTTTGAAAATATTAGAACTTCCAAAGATATACGCTAATGAAAAGAGGAAGGAAGGAAGTCCTAGGAAGTGTTGCAGCTTATCCGAATATTTTTTTATATTCAAGAGAAATGGTCTTGCGATTTTTATTGGATTCGATGTAACACTCTATCATGTCGTACGTATTTTTCAAATTTCTTGTAGCTTTGCATTTTTCGTATGAAAACAAAATAGAAACAAAATATATTTTTGACACTTTAACAATTTTCTGCACTTTGGTAAGTAATATAACAAAATAAATCGTTTGTTTTCCATGGCAAACTTAGAAAAAATTGCGAACTAAATTTTAATTATCAAATTTTTTAAAAGTTTTTAGGACTATCGCATAATGTACAGCCATGGACAGTCAAGAATAACACCCGTGTTATGCAAATACCGACTCTATGAGATATTGTCATTGAGTCGGTATTTGCATCACACCCGCCGGCTAAAGTGTTATTCTTGACTGTCCACGGTTGTACCTATATATATTTTTAAAAAAGAAAAAAATAACATTTTAAAAAATACAATCGTCTTCTATTGCTTATATTTAAAAAACGCAAGTTTGATTTATTACTGGTAAATAAACAGGCCAAAATATAATTTCACTAAATCGTTGCATATTACGTAGAAATGTGCATCAATAATGTTTTTATATGAAGTTAATAACATAAATAATAAAAAAGTTAGGAAGGTTTAAAGATTTCGAAAAAAAAATTACTTTTTGAGATCTCCTACGTAGCCATCGAAAATGAACCATCCTGTACTCGCCAGCATGCAAAATATTCAACATTTTCATGGCCTTCTTTACCAATAATCATGGACTTTTTCTCTACCAAATACATTTTTCTCTATACATTTTTTTGTAATTTTTTGCTGTAATTGTAGATTTGCGTTACAAACTACAGAGAAATACGCTCGTTTAATGATCACAAAAAAATGATTTGGCTTAATTAGAAAAAACAAAATTGATTGTCATAGTAGTTAAACAAAGAAAGTTAGGATCAAACTACAAACGCCATGTCATGCGCAATAATAAACCTAACAACTTTTCTATTAAACGTTTCATAACTATAATTAAAATATAATTTTAAAGTTACAGCCATTATTTGATTCTTTTTCTGCATTCTGTAAATGTTTCCCAATGCAGATTCTTGTGAAAGAGAAGCAAATACTCAAAATACAAGTGTGCCTCTCTACCTGCGACACTGCCTCCGGCTACAATTGCCCACCCTAGTCGATCAGTTGTACTGTGTAAACTATGATATAGAAAGATACATAAACATGATGTTTCAGTTTGAACTGAGCCTCAAGTTATTTGGTACCGCCCCTTCGACACCAAATTTTTACCTCGTCCCAACCCGCGGCGTCCCTCAGAAACTTTGGGAAAGTGTAAACATCCCCTTAAATTACTACAATTCAAAATTCGAATGGATCATAATGAACTAGAATATATTTGAAAGATTTCTGTCAAAATATCAAACCAAAATTCACATTGGTTTGGGTGCAGCGATTTTTCAAAGAACGGGCTTTTGTTGTTTTAAATGTCAAATAATCGGAAAACAACTGAAGTTAGCTCCATAAGGCACCACGCGCACTGAATCGACTCGGATCGGTCGGATGGGCACGGCACGATCGGCATGTTTTGGTCACTGACCTGTATATAGAAATGGATGAGCAATCGTGTAAGTGAAAAGTGAGGCAAATTGAATCTGCGTCGGAACCTAATGAGTTTGCGCACTAAAGTTTTACCCAGGCGGTTGCTTAAATTTAACAAGATGGCTGAAGCCGTATGAAACCGTTATGGAACTATTAAAAAAAATTAAACCGTTAAAACTGAAGAAAATTGATAACTGTCCACTTACACCTCGAAAAGGCTCTAATAAAACAGTAAAATCTAAAAATACGCCCAAATACTCAAAACACACGGCGTTCAAAATTATAAATTCCTGTAAAATTCCGTCGAACATTACAGATTCCTGAAAAAATACAATAAAAAAGCCATGCGACTGCTGCACACGTAACGGCAAACACCTGCACTACTTCAAAATTGATCAAATGCGCATGTTTCTCAGGTTCCGACTCCATTTTGGAGGGCACGGTAATGGTCACAAAAATTTCTGGCGCATCCCAATGTTGTGCTTATCCATCTTATATAGAGGTCAGTGGTTTTGGTATACATGAAATTAAATGAGGGCCCACGCACTGGATCGGATCGGTCGGTTCAGACCGGTCGAATCGTCTCGGCATCGGCAGAGAAAGATCGAAGAGGCAAAAACTGCCGAAAGTTCCGACGGCTTTTCGCATTTCGGTCCACATCTGCAATTGTAAAGTAATCTGCAAATGTAAATATGCATCCAAAAAATAGCCGTGCCGCCTCCACCACCATAAGGTGATCAACATAAACACTCTGTATTACGAAAAAACCACCACGATACAATTAAACTGTTATTAATTATCCGATTTTAATCATTCAACAACCACATAAGACATCTATAAGAGCATATATTATTATAATTTTATATATTATATATTAAATAAATTGTTGTTAAAAACGAACTGTGCTAAATGAGCTGATGAAATCACCGAAGGTGCCGACTGCCGATTGTGCCGATTCAATGCGCGGTATACGCTGCCGTGCCGATCGTACCGTGCCGATCCGACCGGTCCGAGTCGATTCAGTGCGTGTGGTGCCTAACGCTGGGACAGTCTGTATGTACCTAGGTATGAATCTTGTATTATGTACATATGGATGAACCAGTGTTTTTTGCAATGCCTATTAAGTCTTAATTTGGCCCATTTTTCTATAAGTCGAATTTTCTTTAACTCGAAGTTAATTTTTGGTCCCTTGGAGATTCGAGTTAGAGAAGTTCCACTATAGATACATTCTCGAAGGGCGGTTCACCCCACGAAAGGGGGGCGCGCAACATATTTCAAAATAACCTCAGAAGATGTCCCCCTCTGAACAAAAATTGACCTTTTTTGAAAATTTTTATATTTCTTGTCTGTTCAAAGTTATTCAGGGTGACTCGTTTGAAAAAAATCATCCTGTAAAGCTAAATAAGTAAAGTAACAAAAATTAAACGTAATCATTTTGCATTATTAACGATAACAAAACTTCCTCTTAGGCATATACCTAGTATGCACTTAAAACGATAATAAATATTATGTGGGCACTTGTCTAGGTGCCTTAGTAAATAAATAAAATGTTCAAAAAAATAAAAACTTTGCAATGCAAAAAACCAAGTAATTATCAGGAGAAGCCAGGGGGTTTATACCGATATTTTGTTCTGCCAATTAAAATGCACATCTGGTATAGTTGCTACAATATTATATTCAAAGTTGAAGCTTGAATAAATAATAAAAATTTCGACATGCCACGACATGTTTAGGGTGTTCTGCCACCCTTTTATTACCGACCAACTGATCTGCCAATGTTACAATGACATTTCTCGACTAATAATTAGCACGAAAATTTGCAGCCTTGAACTAATAATAATTGTGTACACTATTTTTTTACATATTGGGGGTGTTCTTTCTTGGATACCGTTATCTGGGATAGTCCTTACGGATGACACTTACACATGCTTCCTTCAACATCCTCACAAAAAATAGACCTTGAACTAATAATCACTGAAAAATGTCCACGGGCTCTTAGACTATTGTGGAAATTTGTTATATTTCTTTCTTCGCATTTGTATAATTTAATTTAATTTCCTCCATACTTGCTAGCAATGCTCCCACAACAATCTTCTTTAGTACTCATATTCTTTTTCCACTTAGTGAAGGCCAGATTCCCACTTCTGATACTAATTGTCACGAACTTGGGTTGAGGAAGTTCAAATCTCAGGAAAATCAACAAACATTAGCACTAATCGAACAATTTCTTCACCCCTTTGACTTGGGGGAACTCACTTAAATTTCGCCTTTAACTAAATTACTGCACTCGGTCAGCCGACCGCATTATACCAGGATTAGCTCTTTTTAGAAAATTTCGACCAATGGGAATTTGTTTTTAAAACATGTGTGTCATGACGAAAAGTTTGCGAACAATGACTGATACTGACAACTAATGACATTTCTCCATCGATAATCATCCTGACTTCTCGAACTTAATTTACGTCACATTACTATTCTTGCATGTATCGTTTGCATAAATGTAATTTGTTTATTTTTTTTTTTGGAAAAGGGCAATAATCCCATGCAATTTACGGAAGTATTACAACTGAAATATTGTAATTTTTTTGCCTTATTGTTCAGTCACAACAATCACTATTGTGTTTTTTTTTATCGAAATTGTTGCAATTAATTTAAAATTCCATCACAGTTCAGCGAGTGGGTCATCATGTTTTGATAGCAGTATTTATTCAGTGTTTCTGTATGTTTTATCCATAACAAATATACAGTTAAAAATGAAGAGCGCCCAAGCAGCTGTTCTCTTTAAAAAGAAAATCAATTCTTCTCGAGGGAAATTTGTCGCCAAGTGGGGATTAAGAGTATTTTAAGATTGTGTATGTTTGTTTGTTCTGGTTCGTTTGATCCCCACAATCATAGTACAAATGTAAATATTTTAACCGACGACCAGCTATTTCATGTGGTTTGATAAATTATGATAGTTAGTCCAATAATATTTTTAAATGATTTAGTAAAAAAATGGTTTTGAGTTGATTTAATGGGGGGGCGTAGCGCTGACAAGTGACTTCCAAACGTTTCGTCTACCGGTGAGGTAGACATCTTCAGGCGTTTTGGACGCGGATCGTCCCAATCGCGATGGGATAATCTAATTACTATGATTACGAGCCCAAACAACCAAATGTTTGGACAAAAGTAAAAATCTCAATTTCAGTTGTAATTAGCAAGTAATTTAATTTTTATCTTTTCGATACTCGGCCTATTGAAGAAAATAGCTTAAGGGGAGATTTCGGCAGACCGATGATGGAAACACGAAGGGATTTCAGGGGAGTACAATTGCAGCTCTCGGTTCCCCTTCCAAACCAGGGCAAATATTATTGTCAGTAATAAGAGTGGTCCTCGGGTTCGGGTTTTACAATTTTATTTTATACCCAGATGTAGTTGGGTCTTTCATTTCTAGAGAGGCTAATATATTTTCACTTGGTTCTTCTTTACCCAAAATAGACATTAGTGGAATCCACGCTTTCAGCAGAACGAACAATCAATATTATATTATTATTGTGCCTGGCTAGGACTGTCTGCACACTCCCGATCGCCAGCCGGCTGATGCTGATATCAATTTAAAAACAATTGTACAGAAAATCAGAAATTATTACTTAAAAAAAACTAGTAAAAATTATAACAAGGGTGTGAAAAAATTGTATTTCTCATTGTAAATCTTTTTTTCTATTTAATCGTCTATCAGTTATTTCTGGAAGAAAATGAGTAGGTATAATCGTTGCAGTTTGTGTAGATTTTTACAATTCTCTTCATATTATTATTTCAAAGTTCCTATCTTTATGAACTCTTTGGATAACAAAAGGCGTTTGGTATCTACACACAAAAAAAAATTATTGGTGACTTCAAATTGTCCCTGAATTTGATAATAATAATCATAATGGTTATTTCAATGCGACTTTGTTATTCTGAACTTGTGATTTTACCAATCAATGTTGCTTCGAGAACTATAGTCTTTTGCAGCAAAAGGACATTTTACTATCTTACCTCAATGATCCCATCATTATCTACTGGTGTATCTAGAGAAGCCCCTAAATATGACAATACAGACGGTTGTACAAAAAACCCACATTCACAAATTGACTTTTGAGACACCACATATATGTTCCAGAGCAGCTAATTCATGATCTTTACCCCATTTTGTTGAAAAGGTCGATGCATTTTTATACAAATAATAGTTTTTGCACGAGAGGTTTTATCTCTCATCTTGAAAACACGACCACAATTGCTCTCCAACTTCTTCAATCGCTCACTTCTCCAAATAAGATTCAGAGATTTTCCTCGACTGTTCTCTCTAATTCAATAATTCCTTTCCAGCATTTTTCAATTATTCCAAACATTCGTCTACTTATAATTTATATGTTTCAGGGAGGCGTAAATTATCCATAATATCTACTTCTGCTTTTCCATAATTTCTATCAGATCCAGTAGAATGCTTGTTAGTTTTCTGCTTCCGTTCTAATTTTATCTTCCTATAACGCTATATTCTTGTTGCGAGCTTTTTGTACAAGAATGTGCCAACACATTTGTGAGTTTTGTTTTGGACGTTTTTATTTATGATTGTAAGTACCTAGAATGTAATTTAATTATTGTTGATACCAGCAATTGATTTTATAAACTTTCGATTATCGACTGCAAACAGTTTGCGTTTTTTCCGCATGGTTATTGAGAAATCGTTTTATTGATAGACATCGTAAATGCAAAATTTTGTAAAATAATTAGCATATATCTAAAACTATGACAAATAGACAGAGACAGCATAGATGCACTGGACTCAGATAGAAAAGGGGGACTCGAAAATTGAATAAATACTGGGATATTCCGTTTAAAATCACAAAAATGGCGTCCATTTTCGGTATAAGAGAAAGTGCCGCTATATTGAAAATCATTTATTTCGATTCCCAATGGTTAATTTCGGCCCTGTTCCTAATTTCAAGTTTATAGGACAATAGCAAGTTGAAAATTTTCTAAAGACCGCTTTAAAAAAACAGCCCTGTATGTAATGCAAAACAAATCGATTTATTTACAAATGATTTATGTACAATTTATTTATTTCTGAGATTCCCATAACGTGGTTTTTATGCGTCAAAGAAGACTAAGATGCTTCTCAAACTGGAAAAGAATGATCTGAGGCAAGTAACTGGCCTCCTGACAGGACACGGTCCAGTCAGATACCATCTCCAGAAAATGGGGAAAGCAGAAGTCGCTACATGTCGACTCTGTGGATCGGCGGTAGAAACGGCCGAACACATTCTCTGTGAGTGCAACACCATCGCTCATAATAGGTTACAACATCTGGGTGCGGCTGCACTCACGGCCGCCCAGATACGTAAATCAACTCCCAAGGATCTGGCCCACTTCATCAGGGGGCTAGACTCCCTGGGATTCCAATAGGAAGCAGGGTTATTCACAATAGACCAACAATGGTCGCAGTGACGAAGGGCTTCAGTAGCCAAACGACCCCCCTACAATACAATACAATACAATACAATACAATACAATGCAAACCGATGAAAAATTAATCGTATTTGTATTATTTAATTCAGAGTTTCTTATATCGCGATATAGGAGGAGATGTAATTGCAAGAATTTACATCGGTCCGAGCCAACAGTAAATAAAAGCAGATAATATAACAGATATAACAGACCAGATTTCTGGTTTTATACATCGAAAACATAATGTTGGTTAGTCTTGCCATGCTTTTCTTTAATGACGAAAACGTACCATTTTAGCCAAAAACAGCATTTTAAAGTCTGGGTTTTTAAATTTAAAGGGCAATTGTTGTTCTGCACAATCTGGCAACGTTTGGAAGATTGGAAAATGTGAGATATATGTGATATGTTGCGTGTTGAAAAGAGAAAAGTAGGAGCGGCTAGAGAATATGGGGATTTTTGATCAGTTTGTTAGTGAGTTTATGGCCACTTAAACTTAAAATGACAGAATACAACATTTGATTCATAGTTGTTTTACAATTAGTTTGGTTAAGGTGTTTGAGAGAAAATTGAAAAATGATCCTCACAGCAATATTTATTTGTGCTTGTGGGTTTAGACTTTATTCCGACCGCTTGCAACCATAATTATTGCACCTGGTTATTTCTCGAAGAAAAATAAATACTTTTTTATGAGCATTCATCGTTGTATTGAGGCAGCAAGGAACGAAACACACTTTCTTCATATTGTATCAACAAAATAACCAGGTGAAAACTAACATGTGCCAAAAATGACAGATGACAGTAAAGGGATGATGTTAGGCGGGAATAGAATCATTCGATACGAACCAATGAGACATGTGGACAACACTGCATTGTTGCCAGATGGTGAATTACCACAATTGTCCTTTAAACATTATAATTCACGTGTTTGACATCATTTTCTACCCATTTTATAAAATAACAACAAAAATTGATGAATGAAACCCAACCTAGATTTTAAAATAATTTTTATTTCCGTGCATTCCCAAATTGGGGACTATTCCCCATTATGGAAATTCCTAGAGAAGTGTGAATTTTAATCTGTATTGTGAAAGCATGTCTTTAGGGCGGGACAGGTCCAAATTTTTAGACTTCTTATCCGTTGCTGAGTTAATTGATGTTGAAATTGTCCTAATTTTAAGCAACTTTCGTATTTTTTATAAAGGTTTCCTTAAAGATCTTTGGAAAAAAGAGCCTGTTCCGCCCTAGAATTAACGTTCCTTTATACACAGAAAAAAAATTGAGTTGATATCTCTTTAAATAAAAGAGAAATTTATCTACGAAGAAACGTAATTTTTAACATGAATTTGCCTGCCGAAATCTCCCCTTAAATAAAATGATATCTGATCTGATCTGATATCTTAGTTTAAGTCCCTCATTTAATGTAAACGGTTCTGAAATTTTGCTTTATATAATTAAATAGTTTGCATTGTCTTTGTATAGGTTCTGGATTATTCTGAGTTTTTGTTAATTGCTCTTTCGATCAGGATTTCCCAAAGTTTGTCTTTTTGAACCTAATTGAAGGCCAAATATAATTACTTCTTTTCTGTTATTTGCTCAACTGTTAAAATATGCTCTTGTATGCTTCGTCCTTTTCGAAAGTTTAAGTTGTGTTCTCAATTATCTCTCTTTTTGTATAGTGGTGATATCAGTAGTGGTTTTCAATCTGGAGGTATCTGTTTCTCGACCCATTTTCTATTGTATATCTCTAGGAGAATATGTGTATTGTCCCTCATCCGTTAAACAACAGTGGTTAGTTTGTCACATACTGGTGCCTTTCCATTTCTGAGCTTGCTCATGACTTCTATTAGTTCTCTTTCATTTATATTTATACTAGTCTTTGCCCGCGACTTCGTTCGCGTGGAAATTTTGTTGTGTATGTTTGTGAAATTACGGCCTGATCATGATAAAGTATAGATGACAGCTTGCGACCATCAGCGCCATCTAGTGATGGCTTGAAATGCTACCGATACGATCCCTTGCTCTATGAAAAACAAAAACATCTATCCCACGGGAACGTTTCCGGGATAAATAGTAACCTATGTGCTATTCCAGACTATAATCTATGTCTGTGCCAAATTTAATGCAGATCCGTTCTGGCGTGATTGAGTAACAAACATCCAAACTTTTGTATATATATATTCCAATACCGTTCTGTATATTCAACCTGCTATATTAGCCTCATTTTAGACTGCTCCGACGTTTCGCTCCGCTTACTCAATTCTTCTAAGCTCTACTTGAGGAGTCGTCCCTCGACTTCTAGCTATCTTCATAGCCCGAGCTTTATTACTCCTCTGCGAAAGATTAGATTTGCGTTTTCCGGGCATTTCAAAATCTTGGTCATTTTTTACTTCTTGTCCTGCACCCGTTCACGATGGCTAGAGCTACTAACCTTTACTTTGCGATGTCCAAGTTCCGAATTCACTAAGAAAACTTTGTGTTAACGACAAACCTAGGATAATATCACTACAATAAAATTTACATTTTTGGTCGGCCATAATTGACGTTTTCTTGATTTTTGTGACTGCGGTTGCGCGTTTCATAGCAACGCATGTGCCCAGCGGCGAATCAAGGAAGCATTGTGCGACTAGATTTGCGTGTTCAATTTGCTTCTTACATGTAAGATTAAAGAAGGTGCTAATTGAACTCAGCAAAGCGGATGCACCAGTTGGACTGTTGTAAAAAATATTTTGATATTAAAAATGCGTCGGTGTTAGGTCTTCTACAGGAGCGGAGCGAAGCGGAGCGAAGCGGAGCGGGATTCCCATTAAAAAAAGCACGCAAGAGGGTGATTTCACACGAGTTATGGTAGTTTAGGTAGTTTTTCAGTTTATGCCTCACTGGAACTCGGTAATGCGGATGCACCAGTTGGACTGTTGTAAAAAATGTTTTCATATTAAAAATGCGTCGGTATTAGGTCTTCGTCAGGAGCGGAGCGGGATTCCCATTAAAAAAAGCACGAAAGAGGGTGATTTTACACGAGTTATGACAGTTTCAAACTGAACAAAACTTTCACTTAAACTTTTTTTCTGATTTGACGTATGTTGATGTGCATGTGCGTGTGACATGCGTTCTTACTTATTTTATGGAAATTCTTATAATGTCAAAGGCATAAAATGGCGATCGAGCACAAGTAACAGATTGCAAAAGTACTAGCGATGTTATTACTATTATTGGTTTGTGAAGTGATTATAGTGAATAGAAGAAGGAAAGGGTGATTCGTTCTGCACCAAACATTCACAGTGAGTAGAAATGACGCACCCAAATGTGTTTCAATATGCCGGACTCAGCGAAAATATTTGTCTTGATTTTCCGTGTTTTAGAGATATTTACACAAACTTTCATTATCAGAAATGGCATTAGGGCATTGTTTTAAGGCCATTCCAAAAAAATTTTTGTAAAAATCGACGCAGGACAAGAAGTAAAATTTTACCATCTCCCAAATAAGAACACATTAGATATATTCCAATACCGCTCTGTATATTCAGCGTGTTGTATTCGCCTCATTTCTGACTGCTCCGGCGTTTCAGTTGGTCTAGAAGCAGTCTGTCGCTCCGTTTGCTCAATTCTTTTTAACCTTTACTTGAGGAGTCGTCTCTCGACTTCTAGCTACTTTCATAGCCCGAGCATTATTACTCCTCTGCGAAAGATTAGATTTGCATTTTCCGGGCATTTCAAAAACCTCCAAATAATAACAATTCACACAAATTATAACTGACCTAAGAATAATTTATGACAGCTCTGATGACAGCTTGCGACCATCACCGCCATCTAGTGATGGCTTGAAAAGTACTCTATAAAAAACGATAAAGTCTATGCCAAGGGAACATTTTTCCAGGATAATTAGTAGCCTATGTGCTATTCCAGACTATAATCTATCTCTGTGCCAAATTTCATCCAGATCCGTTCAGCCGTTCTGGCGTGATTGAGCAACAAACATCCAAACATTCACATTTATAATATTAGTATAGATTCGTCATTGTCTTGTCTTAAATTCGTTATTGCCTTGTTCTGTTCTGTTTCATTTACATTGTGGTCCCTTATTTTTATTTTCCTTGCTATGGCAGTTCCTGGAAATATTAGATTGGCAATTTTTGTTAGTCAGATAAAAATATGCTTTTTTTGTACTTCTAGATCATTTTTACTCGTAGATTCATATTTTATCAACTATTTCTAATAAATATTCGTGTTGCTTCTTTTTGTTGTGTGAAACACACATCATGCATTACGTATGAAAATTTTCACTACGTGTTGGGTGGCTCGACTGAAAGTTTCCGCCAAAACGTTAATATCTGTTCTTGTTCTTGCTCGAATAGATGGAAGCGGCTTATGATTTTTGTAATATTTTGTGGCTTACAACCGCGGATTTATCATAAATGTATTCGAACGTGCCGAGTTGAAAAGCTCGCCAAGTCGCAGGACCGACTATCAACTCACTGTAAAGCTCTCCCCTAATCCTAAAGAGGATGGCCGTAAGCTTCAAATTCACTGAAGCCGAAAGTTCGAGTTAATTATACACACGCAGATGGCCATCGCAGCTTCAGGTACGCCCGCCACATTTTCAATTTTGCCCTGGGAGTGATAAGAGCGACACCGCTCGCTGCAAACAGTACGATTATCTGCAACAAATCTGATTTGCGGAAGTTGAATCCCAAAAGCTGCTTGGGCTTTTCCACATTTTATTACTACGAAACGTCGCAGAGATATATAATTGGATTTATATAAAAGTGACACGCAAAAATGAACGCGTTCTCTAAATTTAAATGAACATTGTTACTTGGAAAAAGCTCCGTCGCATCAGTTTTTTACTGTCATTTTATTGTCGGCAGACAAAAGATGAAAGAATGGCTGTTATAAAAGAGTTTGAGGAGATTTATTTGTGAACATTAATGATGTAAATGCGATCTTCTTGCTATCGGAAGAAAGAATTGCACAAGTTTGCCATCGGATTTGCTTTATTTAATTTCGGCCCGTGTCGTTCAGCAAACATCAAAGCGATCAAATTAACTTAAAAGTTTGACTTCGTTAGGTAAGTGATTGCATTAGTTGTAATTATTGTGAGGGTGAGCTGCCTCAGTTTCATTTAATTGTTTAATAGAAAACGAGTTTAAAGTTATAATAAGGGAGAGCAAGGTTTTAGTTGTTTGGGCGTGCAGATGAAAGTTGTTGTAACTCAATTGCCGCTGACTATATCCTTCAATTTCTCAGGTAGATTTAGCACTGAAGGTAAATTGCACCCCGAATATCATACCTTGAACCGCTCGTCCCGAGGTTTGTGTATTAAATTCGGATTTGTTATGCAGATGGTGAACCCATTAGACACCACGCGCACTGAATCGACTCGGATCGGTCGGATCGGCACGGCACGATCGGCATGTTTTGGTATACATGAAATTAAATGAGGGCCCGCGCACTGGATCGGATCGGTCGGTTCAGACCGGTCGGATCGTCTCGGCATCGGCAGAGAATGATAGAAGAGGCAAAAACTGCCGAAAGGTCCAACGGCTTTCCGCATTTCGGTCCACATCTGCAATTGCAAATTAATCTGAAAAAGTAAATATGCATCCAATAAGTAGCCGTGCCGCCTCCACCACCATAAGGTGATCAACATAAACACTCTGTATTACGAAAAAACCACCACGATACAATTAAACTGTTATTAATTATCCGATTTTAATCATTCAACAACCACATAAGAGCATATTTTTTATTATATTTTTATATATTATATATTACATAAATTGTTGTTAAAAACGAACTATACTAAATGAGCTGATGAAATCACCGAAGGTGCCGACTGCCGACTGTGCCGATTGTGCCGATTCAATGCGTGGTATTGTGCCGATCGTACCGTGCCGATCCGACCGGTCCGAGTCGATTCAGTGCGTGTGGTGCCTTATGGTTGCAACCGCATAATGTTGTAAAAATCCTGGAACATTTCGGGGATGCTTTGGTAAAAAAATTATGTTCATGTTCAATGGAATTCAAACGGTTGAGGTACATACAAGTAAATTCAGATGGTACTTCTATTAACGTTCCATTAAAACATCCCAGGATCTACCCAGTTATTTATCTTCGTCATCAAATAATAGTGTGAGATCAGATCGTCAAATAAGACGCGATAGAGTTTTTGATCGCAAAGTAAAAGAAGTCGATACTTTTTTTAAAGCTGATTTGTTTACCCCACAGAAAGTATTTGTCGCCATCTTTTAATGTATCCCCCGATTGGGATAAAAACTCACATTATTATCACATATGTCTAAGAAGTTGTCCGATCGAGACAAAGTATGTTTATTAATTGATGAAATATATGCAGGTGTCCCAGCGCTGTGGGGAAGTAAGATTACTCTAAAATGGAAATAGATATCGAGATTCGGTTTTCGACAAAAAGTATATCCCATTTAAGAGAACACTCTGAAAATATCTTCTTACATACAGTCTGTCTACATACAGAGTGGCGCATCAAAGTTAGGTTTTTTAAATGGAACACCCAGTATATTACACTATTTTCGGATTCTTCACTCAATTAAGGGCCAACTATAAATTGATTTAAGATTAAACCTCGTAATTTTTGTACATCTTAAATTAAACGTTAAATTATAAATATTAATTTGTAAGCTTGACTTACAATTTGGTTACTGTTTTGATTTTTTTGTTAATGGATAATAACTTTGCTTTTCCATTTTTCGTTTCTTCTCTAATGTCGCCTTTACATTTAATTCTTCATCAGTCAGGGATGACATTTTTTTTTATAAAGTTGTACTTTCTGGTTTGCTGGCAATAATTCAATTAAATTAGTCTTCAAATGAAATTGTTCAGCTTGTATTTTGCTCTGCTCTTCGAAATCAATGTTGTCACTCGTGCCTGCTCTTTTTTGGAGAAATTCTGTTACACATTCTTTAAAATCATGTTTCTTTTCTGGTTCTTCTTGTTCAATGCTGGTGGATGCTGAAACAAATCTCGCTTCGGCTGCCCTTCCTACTTTATACAAAGCTACCATGTGAATATGCTTACACATAGTGGTTTTTACAGAATACTTCACACATTCACGTTTATATTTATGGATACATATATTACATGCCTGACAGAAACTACCCAAACTACCCCTCCATATGACACACAATAAAAGTTATTACCTTTTGATGACTTTACCTTAAATTTACCAAATGAAACATTTTCAACTTTACCTACATTCTCTTCAGCTTTTTTGTGTGCTCTTGTTGTGATTCTATCTTGAAAAGTGCTTAAATTTGGTCTTTCCTAACTAATAATTGTGTTCCACATTTTGTTGTCAACTACTTCCTCAATGGCATCTAATAATTTATCTATCCGAATCCTAGAATTTTACATTCCGCTTTAGATACTTATTTAAACTTTCAATTGCCATGTTTGTATTAATTCCTGCGTTAATTCTGTGACAATGGGCCCACATTTGAATCCTTTCCTCACTCTGGATATAATATCTATAACATTAAAAAAATCATTTGATTTCATTGAATGACAGATTGCAATACATACAACGGTGGTATTAATCGGGATTGTTGACCGTGTTCGAAGCGAAGTCCCATAACTTCGAACACGGTTAACAATTCCGATTAATACCACCGTTGTTGACAACACCGACCGTGAAAGCCTACACACTTTTGCAATACATACTTCAAATAATTGAAAAATGCTGTTTCACCAGCTTCTTCGAGTTTTTGAAAATACATGTAGGATGTTTCATTGCATATTTCTTCAGATGTAATATGAATGATCATTTCTCTGCACATTTCTTCTCTTTATATACATTGTGTTAGTCCTATTTATCTGCATCCACTTTTCAAATTAATCTTTCATTTTAAACACAAAACTACTTTCAATTATGTTAATACCATGAGTTTCTACAAAATGACGTGTTAATAACTAGTGTGTAGCAAAGTTTGCCTTTTCATTGTCCCAACAAAGCGGACAATTTATTTTAGTTTCCAAATGTTGTGCCCCGTGAAATTTCCTCATGTGCTTTAACATTCCAGATCTATTCGAAAATGTCTTTCCGCAGTCGGAGCATTTACTATCTTGCCTAAAACATGTTTGATTATCATGACATTGCCTAATATGAATCGTACCTTGATGTCTCCATGTTGCTGTGTTTTGTAAAAATCTAAATTATACACTTCACTAACAAAGGCGAACATCACAATGTAATATTATACTAAAATAAATGTGTGGACTAACAACGTAATCTAATTTAATAATAAAACTTAATATAAATAATAATTAAAAGCAATAACTGTAATACTAATAATATAAAGTAAATAATAATATAGTAATTCGTATAAAATCTAGCCGATTAAATACAAATAATCAAATAAATTCAACCTCTCGTGTAACTGTCAACGTCAAGTAGAATTTAATTCTGCTGAATTCTTATTGGACGAGACACTCGCCACGGAACGGTTTATTTGAAAAATATCCCGCGAGTTTTTGCCCGCTTTCCATTGGTTGGGAATCGAGGCAATATTGGGGTATGCTTATTATTTGACATTTAAACCAACAAAAGCCCCTTCTTTGACAAATCGCTGCTTCCAAACCGCGGTTAAAACCCTGGGAAAAAGTGTGTGTCTATGGCCGGCTAATGAGAATTTTGGCTTCAAATTTTGACAGAAAATTTTTAATTACTAGCACAGATTACTCCAGATGACTGACTTTATAGGGCGATTTTGTCCGGAACTATCTCTTTTCTATACATTGCAAATAGGCGCATGACATCTTTGTCACAGATACCATAAGCAAATGTAGAGGCGCTGTAGTCGTTGCTAATACTTTTTACGACCGCTAGATGTCACTACAACAACTTTTATTTAAATTCAAATAAAAGGCCCAATATTTTACTATTTCAAATTGAACAAAAGCGTGACTGTTTCTACGCTTGTTGCTTTTTTCTGACTAATATTTTAAAAACAGCAATTTGCTGCAATTATAATCAAGCCAGTAAATGTCAAAACGTGCTTCTCGATTGAATTTGTGAAAAATTTTAAGCGAAATATGTTTTTTTTTATATTATTTGTAGTGTTGGTGAAAACTAAGCGGAGAAACTGCATTGTTTTCTAAAATGTGAAGAAAGGTAACGATGTTTTATTAATACAACAAATTCAGGAAATCTAATTACATAATTCTAGAGTGAAACTGTGGCAAGAAGCTCTAAACGTCAAAAATTCCAATCTAAAGCAAAAGTGGAGGGTTTGCAAAAAACACTTTTCCGCATCGTTAGATATTAGGCTTCATTATTCCTTATTTTTGTATATGAATTTGAAGAACTAAGCCAGGTTGCTCTATTGGTTGTCCGGCAAGTCTTTCAAAATTTCCCTTATACTTTCATCACATTTCTCATATTTCACATAATTGTAGAACACCACTTGTGGGGTTTCGCGCCACTTTTTAAAGATTTCGGTCCTTCCTGTAGTACCCAAGCTCTCTGGTTGCCATGGACACAATACTATTTGTGGCATTTCGCGACCGACAATTTTCAAAAGAAAGAAGAAAAATTAAGGAGATTACCCTAAATAAAACGGAAAATACCAGACCTGAACAAGATTAAATAGAAAGTGCGCAAACTAGAAAAGATGATAGCAGAAATTCCATCTTCAAGTAAGCAACATAAACATAATCTCTAATTTTAGATCAAACTCTGAAGAATCAAAAACTGAGACGTGTAACACGGGCAACGAAAACCGTTGGGTCATATCTACTCTGTAGATATTTAAACAAATCAATTGTTTGAACCTGTGTAGTTTCTGACTTACACAGCCCATAGATGAAAAGGGGGGGGGGGGGGGGTCCGCACAGTCCTTGACTTGTGACGAGTACCCTATACAGCGACACCTTGTGCCCTGTCCCATTAATGACTACATCATCAACTGAAATCAAACGCACCTTCTCTTACACACAGTCCTCCAAGGAATCATCAGCGATCACCAAGGAAACAACAGAAACAGGAAGGCAAAAAAAAAATTATCACTTATGTAGAAAGTGTCAAGAAATTGCAACAGTCGGGAGTCATACATTCTTTCAGGCTTGCAGGAGGTGTATTTATCTCAACATATTTTCTGAGAAGTCAAACGGAACCTGCAGGTGCATACTAAATCTCCAAAAATTAAATAAATTTTTGCAACCCCCATTTCAAAATGGAAGACAGCCGATCAGTCAAAAGACTAGTATCACATGGTTGTTTCATGGCATTTGTTGACTTCTAGAACGCGCGTTGTTTCGCGATACCAGTGCATCCAGAGCACGAGTGGTGCCTCAAACTTGTGTTTGGGGGACATATTTTTCAATTTACGTATCTTCCGTTCGGTGTGTCAAGCGCCTCCTACGTGTTTGCAAAATCCTTGCAGAATTTAAGAAATCTAGCACTAGGTTAGTTGCTTATTTAGATGATATATTAGTTTTTTGGGCAAAGCGGTGGAGGAGTACACGCGAGGAGTGGGAGTGACTTTGGCGTCTCTGACTAATTTGGGGTTTATGGTTAGTTTTGAGGGAGTTAGCTAGCTCCAGGAACTTAGAGTTTTTTGGTTGTTCAATACAATAGCTTAGGGATGACAATGACGCTAACGGATAACAAAATTTTCTCTATATTGGAGTGGTTTTTTGACCATGATAAATGGAAAAGCAACAAAGATCAGGGAACTGCCGCAGTAGACCTTTCCAGTATTCGCCTGTTATAGTTCGACATTGGTGGATGTATTTTCGGCTGCAATTGGCGGGACACTTAAACTTCTATCAAATTGTGTCAAATGTGACAATTAACCTAAACGTACATATTGTCAATTGTGAGTAGCGTTGTTTCTGTGGTTGGAATTCAATTCAATTAATTGACGACCGGTCAGCGCAGCGGCATAGTAAACCGACTTACGCTGGCATGGTCAGGTCCTGGGTTTGTATCCCGGTCCGATCATGGATGTTTGTGTTTGTTTAAATACAGAAAAATCAGAACACACGGAAAGAACTCTCTCCCTATAAGTGGGACTCCGGATCTGTTGGGACGGAGTATAAATAAACAAATTTTAAATTGCCGATTTATAAAATACACAACAAAACTGAACCAATGTAGAAAATGATACGATGACCTCATAAGTTTCATATTGTTCTTGCAGGAAACTTTTGTTTGGTGGTATTTGAGCAGAATTCTCAAGTTAGTACGGAACACGTCAGTGGTTTTTCGTTATTCGACGTTGAATACCAAACATATTTACTCTCACTCCTAATGTAACATATTTTATAGCTAAACTATTGAGAGCAGCAAATTAGTGGCTATCTGATTTGCGACACACAACTGTCTTAGCGACTCTATTAGAAACGCGTAGGTGGAGCCCTTATTCCTTACACACCTTTGGTTGGATGCATATCAAACTTTTAGAACGGGAAAATTGCTTAGACTTGAGAACAATCATGCGACATTACAACAAGAACATAAAATTGAGACGTCATCTTGACAACGATTTTGAATGGTGGCTAAATTATTAGAAAAAAAAACAATTACTACTACCTTAAACCTGTCAATTACAAAATGAAAATTTTCTCAAAAACGGGTTGTGTGTGCGGCGAATAAACAGCACGAGGATATTGGAATGAGGATAATGCAAATTGCACATGCAACTCTGTCGAACTCTTAGCGGCATTTTATCGACTAAAATATTTCGCAAAACACAAAAAAAAGTGTATCCCCCTGTCCATAGGTAACATCACTCCCATAGCTTATATAAATCACATGGGCGGTACCAAATACCTTAAACTCAACACTTTATCCCGGGAAATATTGCAGTGGTGTGAGTCTAGAGAAATAATTATATTTGCATCCTGCATCAAATCTAAAGAAAAAGTTATGGCAGACAGAGAATCCAAAAACATAGATCCTTTTGAATTCTATCACAATAACAAGGGCAGAAGGGATAGATATGTTTCCTGAGAACTCTATTAAGATAGACGCATTTACCCTGAGGTGGACAAGACATATGTTTACGACTTTCCCCCTTTGTTTATTAATGCCAAGACCACTTAGCAGAATCATTGCGAACAGGGCAGAATGGACAGTAATCGTATACTTTCTATAATTTCTGAGCGAAGCAACAATCAAACAATATAAAACAAAAATTGCCAAACGGTGAAACTTCTGCCGGAGAGTTGATGAAAATCTATACGATCCAAAACTAGAAGACATTCTTTCTGAATCTGTCTGAATCAAGACAAGTTCCTTATGCAAAAGTATGCAAGCTGAAGAAAATATGCAACAGTCAACACACATAGAGCAACACTGGGCATGATGTTCTCCACAATATAACATGACGAGACAATAAGCAGGGTTTTGCAAGAGGTCTGCAAAAACAGACCGATTTTTCCAAGATGCGACTAATTTTGGGACTCCAATCAACATTAGACCTTTTGGAAGCGTACCATCCATTAAAATCACTCATCTTATCAAAATAACGATCAAGGTTGTTCTCCTTCTTGCCCTCATAACTGCCCAAAGAGTCCAGAAGTTATCAAAATAAAATCCAAGACCTAAAGACTCACCAAGACAGCATGAACATACTCATAACAGAAAGTATAAAAACCTCGCAACCAGGCAACCATAACCAGACTGGGATTATGTATCGCTTCGTTAATACTAATTTACACCAAGAAGACGGAAAACCAGCGGGGCAACAACAAAAAGTACTTTTGCTTCAGGTAAAAAAAAACGCACAAGAAGGCATCAGCGCAATCCATCAGCAGATCCCTTCGGAAAGGGATTAACATCAAAATCATGCGTAAAGTTGCGGGGTGGTCTGATAAATCATTAATAAAATGATGATAATGCATTCACAAAATCCTACAATCCTCAATTAAGACAAGAACACTTGATTCGATATATAATTAACCTCAACAACAATTAATCAACTACATTTACATTTGATACATGATAACTTCTTCGTTTCTTTTGTCACTCTATTCAATACATTTATATACGCATTCATATATAAATTACAACACGTATTATATCTTTTGGTCTTTGAACAACTACAACTACAATTATGTGAAATATGAGAAATATTTCACAACCCATACCCACAACCTATTCCCCGAGATATAATACTTACCTTCCATCAAATAGCATTGTGACCATGGCAACCAGAGAGCTTGGATACTACAGGAAGGACCGAAATCTTTAAAAAGTGGCGCGAAACCCCACAAGTGGTGTTCTATAATTATGTGAAATATTTCAAAATGTGATTTCGTATAATTGAGATATGAACTTCCTTACAGGTAAGTCGTTTAATCTCTAATTATTATATAATAACCCCAAGTAATTATCATATGTGTAAGTTATACCTATCTTAGAAATGTAATTGTTAACATTTTGGGTATAATTTTGTTTAATTTAAATTATGTAATATAATAAATTGATTTTTATAAAATTGTTTGTTTGTATGACGTGTAAATCATAAAATATTCAAAATATAATAGCATTTTTACTACCTATAAAGAGAGGAGAGACTATTTAAATTTGCCGCAAAATTTGATCGATGCGCCATCTGAAAACTGTTACATAATTTGAAGGTCGTTAAAGGTCATTCCGCCAAAATATTTGCATTGAGTCAGTCATCTGGAGTAATCTGTGTTACTAGTTTATAATGGTCAAGTCAAACTTTAAATTTTTATAATTTACTATACAGGCTGGCGCATGAACACAAATTGTTAATTTAATCAAATTTTTCAAATGGAACGTTCTGGATATTTTGGTATCAATCGATCACATTTTTGATAAACTATCGAATGACGTACTTATGTCTGATCAATTTTCAAATTCTTAACCAACTATTTTCCAAATTAGCGATATTCCCCTATTCAGTTATATCATTAAAAACGTCATCAAAAATGTAATCGAATGATACCAAAATATACAGGTGTTCTATTTGAAAATTTTGATGAAATGACCAATTTGCGTCCATGAGAAACTCTGCATATTAAATTACTGCAATTAAAAATTCGAATTGATCATAATGAATTAGAATATATGTATATTAACATTTTCTGTCGAAATATCAAACCAAAATTCTCATTGATTTGGGCGCAGTGATTTTTCAAAAATCGTTGGTTTAAATATCAAATAATAGGAAAACAACTGAAGTTAGGTCCATAATTGGTTATACAAAGTATTATTAATAAGGAATCCGAAAATAGCATAATATACTGGATGTTCCATAAAAAAAACTAACTTTGTTGCGCCACACTGTATGTGGACATACTGTATACCTACATATAAGCAGATATTTTCAGAGTGTTCTCTTAAATGCATTGTACTTTTTGTCGAAAACCGCATCTCGATATCTTTTTTCATTTTAGAGTAATCTCACTTCCCCACAGCACTGGGACACCTGTATTTATAACATCGCGTTTAGATTATCGAAAATGATCTATAGTAGGATCAGCTTCAAATAATAGTGACGAATTAGCTAAAACTGTAATAGCTTTTTTGATTTTATATTGTTTTGGTACTGTTAAAAAATAGTTAAATTGTTGTCTGTTAATAACATGAAAGCACCAGCGTTGGCTGTTATGACACAACATATTATCTAATTTCTTCAGCAATGTGGTTTTGAGGTGCTGTGTGTGATAACAAATAACCATTCGATTAACAGGTCATTGTATATCATTTTATACCCTAATGGTAGTATGACTATTCCAAACCCATCCGACCCAGGCATACAGGAGCACTTTACTTTGTAGAAAATCGGCCTTTGCGGTCTGCTGCGAGCTTACGCAAGCTTTTGACTGTATTAGCTCCGATATTCTAAACAAAAAACAATTTCTGTACTGAAAGAATATGACTAGTTAACACATTTTTACAGTTTGTCGTATATACAGCAGTCATAAATCACACATCAATTTATTTATTATCGGGTGGCGCAAGGGTCGGTACATGGTGTTTCTAATTTATATCAATGGTCAGCCTAATTATATTGAACAACTAACACAAAATGGTCTTGTTCGTGAATCATACAATAGTCGGAAAGCTAAGGGCTTCGACAAAATAGCCACGCCATTCTCTAATAGTTCAGAAAATATAAGAAAGTGGTTTAATTCCCATAAATTACTCATAAACGAATTGATTATTGTTTGACTTATAGATCCCACGATCAGTGCGATGAAACCATTATACTAGCAGAAGTCGGATCTGACTTGACAATCGCACACTAACCCAGTTGCAAAAAATATATCAATAATTATACACTTTACACTTTTGTACAAACAACTTAATTCTTGTTATCATAGGAAAAAAAATGTTTTTTACAAAAAGTGAAACATTATTATGATTATCTCTTATGAAAGGAAGAATGGGATATAAAGACATTTAGTTTTACAAGGAATATTTAAGAAACAGTGTTTACAATAACTAAAATACATAGGGCTCATTCGATAAGTGTTATGTTGTCATTGGGGTGACTAATACCACAGATTACTACTAATACTGTGTACTGGGCAAGATGGCGGCGGAAACGCTCTGTGTGGTGTCAGCGGGAGCCCCCTGAGCAAATTGTTTGACTTTTATTGAAGGGACATTCCCTAACTGAGTAGTAAAAGTACGTAATAAAATTTGTGGCGACACCAACGACATTATGATGGATGTTTAAACTCAGTCCGATTAGTCCGAAGAAGCCTTACTATCAGCTTTGGCGGTATCTGAATACTATGAGTCTTGAAGGCTCCCATTCTCTCAGAAAAAAATTCGTGCTCGGCTCCGAGCGTACTACCTGATACAACCAGGAAGAATACGACTTTTGACAGCTTAATAACGTCCAATAAAAGGATGTACCCGCATTTCAGGGTACTTTGCAATACCTGACAATATAGTTTTCAATCTCTGTTACTAAAGTCCTTGCAAAATCTCATGGACCAGCGCAGAAGACGTAAATGCGTCCGTCCAAGGTTACGTGTACTACGCAACCTAAATGCAAGTGCATGCAGTGAACATGGACATCCCACGGACGTTCTGGCAGTTTATGTTTGTGACAGGGTTAAGTTTTGAAATTGAAATGGCATTGGAACGCCCCACCCTGCGCGAGTTTGGTTCATGAGATTTTGCAGGGCCTCTAACAGATTTTATTAAAAATCCTCGGAACAGACCGATTAGTATTTTTGTGCTATTTTGATGACTCAACTCTATGATATGAACGTAGCTTTTTATCAAAAAAAATGCCAAATTGTATCAAAAAAGACAATTTATTTTGTGAAAATCTCTACTTAAATTATAGAGGTTGCCAATAAACTTCAATAACAGAAGAGGGCGCGAATATGTCACTCTGATGAGGAATTTAAATCATTTATTCTATTGTATGTACAGTCAGTTTCTCAGAAAATGAAACTCTGTTTTGAAGATAAGTTTGCAACCCAAAATACAAGTAGAAAAAAACTGATTTCCACTTTGTGGGTGGGTATCGACAAACTGTGACACAATGCTGGAGGCCACTTGACAAATGTATATCATATTTTTGGTGAAGTGGCATCAGCACGTAACGACGGTGACGGTTTCGCTCGGTAATGTTTCAATTCTCGACGATTTCTCCGATGCACATTAAATAATAAACTTGTATTATAATGAGTATTTTATTATGTAAATTTTGAAGATCAAACGAACTTACCTGTAAGTGAAGTTCCGATCTTAATTATATGAAACACCTCGCCGGAAATGATCAACATTGTAGTACCCTCTATGTTACTACCAGAAACGCACATATTTAAAATAACAAAAAAAGCTCAGGTAGTGGGGGCATGTGGCCTCTTACCTCACCGCTGTCAATCAACCATTATGTTTAAAGGTGAATAAAGTCGCAACAATGAAATGATCTGGGAACGACAACGATAGGGAACGGGTGGGACTGATCATTTCCGGCGAGGTGTTTCATATAATTAAGATCGGAACTTCACTTACAGGTAAGTTCGTTTGATCTTCAAATTATATTCACACCTCGCCGTCATGATCAACATTGTAGATGTTTAAAGTTGTTGCGACTAAACATTATCCACAAGGACAATAAAGTAAATAGCTTAAATTTTAATTAAAGCCTTTTGTAACTGTGTAAAACATTTACATCAGAGACAAATCTTAGTTTAGAGAAAGAATTGGGAACAAAACTTGTTCGCATACCTTAATAAATTAAGGATTACAAATGAACTTTCGAAAACGTCTAGTAAAAACTGAATCTAAGTATAATTTTATATGACAATCTAAACAGCTTCCTCAGTGTTTGTATTTCAACTATTAAGAATAGCGTTTGTAAATATAGATTTGTCGCCAAGCGGTCTATTACAAAATTTCGCAAAGGTATGAGAAATTGCAGACCAACCTGCTCGTGCTCTGATCACGTCAAGTTGTACCCCCTTCCGTTTTGCTGCCGACGTCGATACGTGACGTACGCTATGTGCTGAGAAGCACTCAGTATCTATACTACTCGCCTTCAAGGTTGTTTTTACCCAGCGGCTTAAAGTTTGGGTTGAAGCTGACTGGTAGGGTCTTTTATAAGTGAGGAAGAGTGACTTTGTATCTCCCCTGATAGAACGGGTTCGATTTATGTAGCAATTCAGAACAGATGCTACACAAAGACTGGTTTCCTTTTTGTAAAACGGCAGGTATAGCGTAGGCTGTACTGCATCTTTAGAAGAAGTTTTGAACGGTTGTGTGATGGCTATTTCGATTCTGTCATTTCTTGTTTGAATAATTTCCAGTCCTATCAGAGATAATGTTTGCATGGGTTGGGCGGTCACCAACGCTAGAAAAGTTATTAGTTTGGAAGATAACTTCTCAAAAAGGAAGATCCTTCTCCGGTGAGAGCGATTTCGGTAGTTCAATACCGGTTGAGGATCCCATGTCGAGTCGTACCTTGGTGCTGGTGGGCACAGGTTGTAAATGCCTTTGAAGAAACGTTTCAATTTTGGGTCGTCGCCCCTCTCATTTGGTAACAAGCATAAAATTGCTGATCGAGCCGTATTTAGGCTGCTGTAACACGCCCCTTTTGCAAACAATTCCGTAAGAAACTCCATGATTTTCTCGAGTGAGGCTTCAAACGCTAAAATCAGTTTGAAAAGATATGCTTTATCAACTTGCATAAATTGTTGATGAAAACCTTGGAGCATATTTAATAAACTCCTTAGGATTTACAGAATACCCACCACTTCTTAAAGGTGGATTCATACTGTTTCATAGTAGAGGGGCGGATAGAGGCTGCCATTACCAATATGCCAGTAGCCGCCTCTCTGACAAGCTTTTGCAAAGTTCGTGATATCAGATCAAAGTGTGGGAAAGCATAAAAATAATATATAGACCAGTCGACTGTGAAGGAGTCTATCTACAGCAATTGCTTCTGAATCCAAATCGATTTCAGGGCACCCAAAACAATTGTTTTGAAAGCTGTTTCCGAGAGACTCCATTCCATCACGGGTTGTAATGAAAACGAATTCCTTTCATGAGGTTTACATAGGACACAATCGTAGTATTGTCTATTCTTAAAAGACTTTCGTAATTGCTCAATTTTGTTGCAAGATGGGATAGTTCGCGGAAGACCGCTAGAAGTTCCAATAAATTTATAATTTATCTTTTCGGTCTCGGTCCAAAATCTAATTGTTTCAGATCCATACACAGCACCGCAACCCGTAGTTGAGGCGTCTGTGAAAATTGTAACTACAAAGTGACATTGGCGGATGGGGCAAAAGGCGCCACAAATGTTTTTCTTCCACCAGCATAAGTTCTCTTTGATGGATGGCGAGATGTTGACGAAACTGTCAAAGTTTCTCCACGTCTGCATAGTGCTAAATATTTTTCACGTTCCAAAGTTTTCGTGTAAAGCCAGTCATATTCGGTGGCCGGGCAAATGGAACCTAATGTTCCAAGAAAACGAGCAAACTCTCGAATTTTTCAACCTAAATCTGTCAATGACTTGAGTGTTTTTTGCACATTAAAGGTGCAACTTTTTATAGTATCGCCAAGGATAAGGAAGTCATCTAAGTAAACGATTGACACAATTCCCTGACGGCTCAGATGTTTCAACATTGGTTCCATGACCTTTGTGAATAACCATGGTGTTGTCAATAATCCAAAAGGAATACAATTAAATTGATACAGTTGTCGGCAGAAAGAAAACCTCAAATATTTCTAAAATTCAGGATCAATAGGTATCCTGTAATATGCGTCGCGTAAGTCCAGGATATATAAAATGTCCAGGACGAAGCTTGAAATGGTCTGGTTTCAAAAATGTGTTTACTCTTTTAAGGTTTAGAATAAACCTGTAAAAACCGTCTAGTTGGAAATTAAAGAAAAATTGGTGACAAGAACTGGTCCTTGCAAGGCAAGCATTTAGGAACTGCACCAGAGCTTAGTAGCTGTGAAATACCTGCATTGGTGGTTTATAATTCTTGAATATGTTTCTTGTTTTTGGGACCACGGCAGCAGGTCGGGCCTTCAAAGCACCCGATGTTTTTTCCCTTCACCTCTACTTCCGTTAAGATATCGGCTAGATCCCTGTTGGGAACATATTTCAAAATTGCCCGACGAGCTTGCGACTGTTCATAATGAACGTCTGCTAAGAGTCGTGCGGAATAACTGACATTTGATAATATCTGTGTGTCTAAAGGCGTTCGGTCTGTCTTCTCCAAGAGAATTGTGATGGTTCCTCCCAAAGCCGAGAGAGCTGCCCGGAGGCGGCTCTGAATCTTTACGAGTCGGTTGCCTCGGTTTTAGCACGCTTCTGAGACGGAGGTAAACTTCCCGAACTTCTTTATGAACTCGTGGAGGCGCCAAAAATGGGGAGCTCGGCAAGGTCTGATATTTTGCTACCAGTTTAGTTTGGAGTTCTTTAATCAAGCCTGAAAACAAGATGGCATTCCAAATAGTGGCTATGCGAGTGTGAACCAAACTAGTAGTTTTGGTTGTGGGACCTGTTGGCCCAACACCTTCAAAAGGTCTGGGTCAAGCGCAGTCTGCTTAGTTTCGACCGCTGCTTGGAGTTCAAGATGTTCTGTTTCAGTGTACTCCTCTGGCATAAGTTTCAAAAACTGTCTTTGCATGAAAAAAAAGTTTCAGCATGTCTGCGGATGCATTAAGATAAATCCTTGTTGTTAGAGTACCAAGAGGTGTCTTGATAAATGTGCCAAAAAGGCATTCATTGACTAATGAGACCAAAAGGTCAAAGCATGAACGCAGAAAATACGTTCAATATGCTGAATATGCTTGGTGGGTCACCATATTATCAAAAGAGAACAGCGACACCATCTTTTTCTAGTTTCAAAAACTGCCTTTGGCTGAAAAAAGTTTCAGCATGTATCGAGATGCGTAAGACCAAATTAATCCTTGTTGTTAGGGTACCAAAAGGTGTCTTGATAAACGTCCAACATGCCAAAAGGCATTCATTGACTCATGTGACCAAAATGTTAAAGCATGAACACAGGAAATACATTCAATATGTAATATGTAATATGCAAACTTACGGTTGCGAGTTTCTAAAGACGCATCATCCGAGTAGGGCACCAAAAGGTGTCTTGATAAACATTCAACATGCCAAAAGGCGTCTTGATAAATGTTCAACGAGACCAAAAGGTCAAAGCATGAACGCAGGCAATACGTTCCATATGCTGAATATGCTTGGTCCTTGGTGGGTCACCATATTATCAAAAGAGAACAGCGACACATCCTCCTCCAGTTTCAAAAACTGCCTTTGGATGAAAAAAAAGTTTCAGCATGTATCGAGATGCGTAAAAATTAATCCATGTTGCCAGGGTACCAAAAGGTGCCTTGATAAACGTCCAACATGCCAAAAGGCATTCATTGACTCATGTGACCAAAAGGTCAAAGCATGAACACAGGAAATACATTCAAAATGTAAGTCCCACATTTGAGGTTAGGTGAGTTGTCACTTGTTGCATGGTCATGTGACCAAAAGGTCAAAGCATGAACACAGGAAATACATTCAAAATGTAAGTCCCACATTTGAGGTTAGGTGAGTTGTCACTTGTTGCATGATGCATATTCCTTAAACAGATTATTATTATTATATTGCAAGCTTACGGTTGCTAGTTTCTATAAGACGGCTCTCTCCATCATCCGAGTAGGGCACTGGCCCTTCAGTGACAGTTATTGAGTGTTTCCAATCCGCTTTTTTGTGAAGGAGCCGCTTTATCAATCGGCCTACACTCGCCTCAGGTTCTTCTGATGATGAGGATCACCTTTTTCTTTTCCTGCTCCTTCTTTCCATTTCGAAAACACTAGATTTTTCACGATTTTACGAAAATTTGTGAGCGGCGAAGCGTTTCTGATGCGCACAAAAGAAGTAATGGTTGATTGACAGCGGTGAGGTAAGAGGCCACATGCCCCCACTACCTGAGCTTTTTTTGTTATTTTAAATATGTGCGTTTCTGGTAGTAACATAGAGGGTACTACAATGTTGATCATGACGGCGAGGTGTGAATATAATTTTCTATATACTGGAGGGAGCAAGAAAAAATTGATACTCTTATAACTAATTGTAAGCTCTATGAATAATTTAATAACATAATGTAATGGAAGAATTTCAAATCGGACACGGTCCAAAATCCCAAAATTAATTTAATAACTGTTCGTTTCTACAATGAATGTGCCTCTTACTGTTGTTATAAGGACGGCCTTGAGCCCTTGAGTGTCTCGACAATCTGGGCTTCCACAATACGACAATCTTGACCTACGTAAATCTTAATCTACATTATGGAACAGTTTACAATTATTGGTGTTAAAGTTAATTGATACCGTGACAATTATTTCTTACACGTGTAAATAATAATAACCGATTGTCGTGGTAAATATGATTCGTAAAATGCACAAGGCAATCATAAATTAGGTGAGGACTGGATGTGCAAAACTATTAACTCTCAGATGTCACAGCCCTATGCTATTTTGTCTTCCCGCGATTAGTATAGAAATAATTAATTTACTGAATTAAATACTCGTTTTAATTCCAGTTAATGATTTAATGTCCATCGCAGGAATATTCAAGCATTGATACATTGCCGAACTAAACTTGTGGCAAAACCGTCGTTACCTCTTGACGCTATATTTAACCAAACGTAAACATTTTTCAAATGACCTCGAGTACTGCAACGATCCTCTCAAACAGGAAATAAGTTTTTTTCTACATGTATTTTGGGTTGCAAACTTAACTTGTAAACAGAGTTTCATTTTCTGAGAAACTGACTGTACATACACCCGTCTGGTACGATCCTAATTTTAGTCCTGAATTCAGGACTGAAACTTGGTATTTTGTACTAACTTGTAAACTAAATCTGCGCGCACAGTTTCAGTACATACTAAATTCAGGACTAAAATTAGGATGGTATCAGATGGCTCTTAGGCTCAATTTTTAATTAATTAGTTTAATGAAGAGTAATATACAAAAGTGAAACCATATGGTTGGTTAAAAATTATAACAAATCTTGATCTCTCTTAAAAGTTTTAAATAATAATCCTGCAAGCAGCCAATGCCAACACTTTCCCCTTTAAGTGTAGCAATTCTTTTATCTGGTTCAAGGGCGGGAAGTCGTTGTTGCGGGTTGGAATTCTACCGGATCCGCCTGATGACTTGTTTGCGCCTCTTCGACAACTTGCGGGTGTCTGTGGAAGTTGGAGTTCCTCTCTGATTAACTATAGAAAAATTATAAAGGATCAGTGTTGATTTTTTTCAGTATCACCATTGTACTTGCGTCTCAGCTTGTTTTGTGTGCATACGTAGAAGTCTTCTACTTTTATTAATCCTTAGATTCCACATAACATTCACGATTTGTTCAATTATCTTTCACGGGGTCCACTGCCATTGGTTTGTACGATATATTTTTATTTAAACGTGATCTTCGAGTGCAAACTGCTGAGCCTTTTGGCTGATGTAGTCTGTTGAAATGCAGTGTCTCATCAGGTCCTATTGTATTTTCCGTTTCATGTCCAGCATGATGGTAGGTTCCTGTCTGGAGTGTTCTTGTTAGGTGTTGATAGGAATGTTTGTACGTGTTTCCAAAAATCTCGAATTTCTTGGACTATGGTTAGCCAATAAACGTAGCTTCTAGCGAGTGCCTAAACAAATGTTCGGCAGGAGTCGTTGAATTTGTGAGTGGTGTCATAAGCCACGTTTCCTGGGGGTATCCAAAACTACCCACAACCCAACCTTTGGGAAACACTGTGCCTCTTTCAAGAACACATCTCAAACAGGTGAATCCTTCCATATGAAATAGTCATGATCAGAGCCCGGATTTTTTCATGTCTGATCCAACAATCGACTGAACATTCATGGAATGTTAATGGTGACAGTTGAAATATTGTTCAGGATTTGCAGACGATGGTACAAGCTTGATATGTGTACAATCAATCGCTGCCAAAACATCCGGAAATTCAACATGATATCGAGTTGTATCAAAAGTGTAGAAATCTCTTTTGACATCATAATACTCTTGTATTGTTGGAAATCATATAAATTGTTGCGAAATATTCACAAGAGCTGTGGTCAATTCTTCGATTATTCTGGACGTTGCTGGTTGTGAAACTCGACCATTGTTACCCACTAACCACTGATAAGGACCTGAAGCTTAAAACTGCGGTGCAATGTATAATTTCTGCATCGGTGTTAAGGGTCGAAGACGTCCTCTTGTAGCTTATTTGGTCAAAGCCGGTGAAATTAGATCAAGCACATAAGTAAACACGCGCCGATCGAGTCGAGTACGTTGAAATAATAACCTTTCGGATATTTCACGTATATTGAAAAGCACTAGCGGCAAATTTTCTTCGTTATCACAATCGCTTTCGCTAGAATCTGCAAAATCGTCACCAAAAAATGCAACATAACCTGCCGACATTTTGGTAAACAATAAGACAGGCCGCGTCAAATCGCTTGCGCAAAGGGACTTGTGTCAACTTGCGCCGTTGTCCCTAACAACGCAAGCTGCAACTGCAACTGCAATTCATTTAGAATCAGGCCATAAAGAAACAATGAAATTTTATTGTCCAGTGCCAGTTTTATATTTATCTAGGGGATAAAATGTACCATTTCTTAATTTGACCAATCCAGACGTTAGGATTTTCAATGCCAAAGAAAATAATTATTATTGTACTTGATAACTCAATCATTAAAAATCACCTTGTTATTTGAAATAGTAGGTAGGTATATAAATGATATAATAAAGTTTTATGTGATAAAGCTGGCAATTTGACCTGCATACATGTTCATATAAGTATTATAAAAAAAGTTGCTGTTTACAACCGGAACAGATAGGGAGATTTAGGCAGACCGATGTTAGAAATGTGAAGGGATTTCAGAGGAGTACAATTGCAGCTCTCGATTCCCCTTCCAAACCAGAGCACAATATTAGGCACCACGGGCACTGAATCGACTCGGATCGGTCGGATCGGCACGGCACGATCGGCATGTTTTGATATACATGAAATTAAATGAGGGCCCGTGCACTGAATCGGATCGGTCGGTTCAGACCGGTCGGATCGTCTCGGCATCGGCAGAGAAAGATCGAAGAGGCACAAACTGCCGAAAGGTCCGACGGCTTTCCGCGTTTCGGTCCACATCTGCAATAGTAAATTAATCTGAAAAAGTACATATGCATCCAATAAGTAGCCGTGTAGCCTCCACCACCATAAGGTGATCTACATAAACACTTTGTATTACGAAAAACCCACCACGATATAATTAAACTGTTATTAATTATCCGATTTTAATCATTCAACAACCACACAAGACATCTATAAGCATATTTTTTATTATAGTTTTATATAATATGTAAATGGTTGTTAAAAACGAACTGTACTAAATGAGCTGCTGAAATCACCGAAGGTGCCACTGCCGATTGTGCCGATTCAATGCGCGGTATACGCTGCCGATCCGACCGTTCCGAGTCGATTCAGTGCGCGTGGTGCCTTATTGTCAGTAATAAGAATGGTCCTCGGGTTTGGGTTTAATATTTTTATTGCATCCAGATGCAGTTATTTCTGGAAGAAAATGAATAAAATTTTTGCAGTTTGTGTATGTTTTTTTACATTTGAAATTTTTGTCTTTATATTATTATTCCAGAGTTCCTATCTTTTTGAACTCTTTGGATAAGGAAAGTCGTTTGGAATCCACACACAAAAAAATTTTATTGGTGACTTCAAATTGTCCCAGAATTTGATAATAATAGTCATAATGGTTATTTCAATGCGATATGTTATTCTGAACTTGTGATTATACCAATCAATGTTGCTTCGAGAACTATAGTCTTTTGCATCAAAAGGACGTTTTACTCTTTTACCTCAATGCTTCCATCATTATCTACTAGTGCATATAAAGCCCCTAAATATGACTCAGACGGATGTACAAAAAACCAACATTCACAAGTTGACTTTTGAGACTCCACGTATATGTTCCTGAGCAGCTGTTTTGTAATCTTCCCCCTTTTTGTTGAAAAGGTTGAAGCATTTTTATACAAATAACAGTTTTTGCACGAGGGGTTTTATCTCTCATCTTGAAAACACGGTCAAAATTGCTCACTGTCAACTTCTTCAATCGCTCACTTCTCCAAATAAGATTCAGAGATTTTCCTCGACTATTCTCTCTAATTCAATAATTCATTTCCAACATTTTCCAAGTTTTCCAAACATTCGTCTAATTATAATTTATATGTTTCAGGGAGGCATAAATTATCCATAATGTCTACTTCTGTTTTTCCATAATTTCTTCATCAGATCCAGTAGAATGTTTATTAGTGTTCTGCTTCGGTTCTAATCACCCCCGTAACCAGGGTAGGGGGCTGGGGGGTTGCAGCCTCCCCCCCTCCGAAATTTTTTGGCTTCACGCTACATAGAATTTAACTTTCCAGACGTGCGACCTTTTAAAAAACATTTTCAATGCATCATTTTGTTTTCGTACTGAAATGCAAGGAATTTTTTCCTCTAACTTAAACGCAAACAAAAACTAGTTAGGTAGTTTTAGAAGAAAGATCGCAGCCCTCCCGAAAAAAAATCCTGGTTACGGGTTTGGTTCTAATATTAGGTTCCTATAACGCCATAAACTGGTTGCGCGTTTTTCGTACAAGAATATGCCAACACATTCGTGCGCATTCGACTCTACCTGCCATTTAAAAAAATTAAAATTGTGAAGTTTTGTTTTGGGCGCTTTTATTAATCATTGTAAGTACATAGTATGTTATTTAATTATTGTTGATACCAGCGATAGATTCTACAAACTTTTGATTATGGACTGCAAAGTTACTAAGAAATCATTTTATTTACAGGCATCGAAATTGCAAAATTTTGTAAAATAACTAGCATATATTTAAAACTATGACAAATAGACAGAGGCAACATAGATGCACTGCACTCAGCTAGAAACGGGGGACTCGAAAATTAATAAAAACTGCGGTATTCCTTAAAATAACAAAAATGACGTCGACTTCCGGTATAAGCGAAAGTGCCGCCATATTGAAAATAATTTATTTCAATTCAGAATGTTTAATTTTGGCCCTGTTCCAAATTTCAAGTTTACAGCCCTATAGCAAGTTGAAAGCGGAAAGATCGCTTTAAAAAAAACAGTCCTGTATGTAATGCGAAACAAATCGATCTGATTTATATATAATTTATTTATTTCTGAGATTCACATAACGTGGTTTTTATGCAAACCGAAATCATGTCTTTAGGCGGTACAGGTCCATTTTTTTAGATATCTTATCCGTTGCTGTGTTATTTTATTTGGTGCAAGTTTCGTATTTTTTATAAAGGTTTCTTTAAAGAAAAATGAGCCTATACCGCCCTAGAATCATAGTTTCTTTATGAACAGAAAAAAAAATTGAGTTGATATCTTTTTAATAAAATAAAAATTTATCTACGAACAAACGTCAATTTTAACATGGATTTGCCTGCCGAACACTCCCCGTAAGAAAAACGTCGGTGTTGTTTGTGCGTAGAAAAGTATGGAACATCTTTCGATTCCTTTGATTCGTAGAAATTATATTAGTTATATTTCGCTTATTAGGGACAACGTCAGGGATCTTATTAAAATGCTTAGTTAACTATTTTTATGTATAAATTCGCTAGCTAGATGAAGAAGCGTCACTCTTTGATTTCACCGCATAAGTATTGTTAGTCGCGTTGCTTTAAATAAACTTTTTAAAAAAGCCGTCGTTCGTTTTCATAATATAATTGGCGCAGTCGGTAGGATAGGCTAACGTCTTCGGTAAACATTTCGAGTGGACCCAAAAGTGTTTTGAGGACTTCCATTGTGAAAATTCTGGACCAGGACAACACCTAGGACTTCCGGACCAAGACGGTGCATTTCTATGCTTTGAAGCCTATTCCAAAAAGAAAAGTGGACCTGACGACGAAGCATGCTACAAACTTGGTGAGTCATTGATGTCAATAATTGATTCAGATTCAGAAATTGATTTTAATTACGGTTACGAAAACCGCGATCGTTCGAGATCACCAATTACTAGAATCTCTAATACAATCTACCTAAATAAAATGGCTTTTAAAATGGAATACCTACAAATTCTACCAGAATTTACCGGAAACCAATCAGTATTAAGCGAGTTTATTAATACTAGCGAACAACTCATAACGCAATTTTATAATGTGCAAGATGAAAATACATTTGAAAATATCCTGTTAATAAAATCAATAAAAAATAAAATTAAAGGTGAAGCTGCTGAACGCATAGCGTCTTACCAAATTAATAATTGGGGCGATTTGAAAAATGCGCTTCTTGCTACATATGCTGATAAACGCGATCTCCAGACGTTGACCATAGAATTATGTAATATGCGTCAGGGAAATTTAAAACCTCTCGAGTTTTTTGCTAAGGTTCAAGATAATTTGAATCTTCAAATTAGTTATATTACGACTCACACGGATGACGCCAATGAACTAAGAGTGTTGACCGCAAGTTCGAGAAAATTAGCATTACGCGTATTTCTCAAACAATTAAACAATCCTTTAGGTGATTATTTATCTACTCGTCAACCCGATTCATTAAATGCGGCGTTGCACATATTAACAAACGACTTTAATGTTCAACAAAAACCAAAATTCACCAACCCTCAAAATCAACCGTTTGTAAAATCTAATAGCAATTTTCAAACTCCCAAACAGCCGATAAGAAATTTCCCTCAATTTAACCAACAAAATCGCAATCAATTTTCAAACCATCACCATCAGCAAAATAATCATCAATTTTCAAACAATCACCAACACCAAAATGTATTTAAACCAAATCCGAATTATAAACCCACTAATAAACCCGTGCCAATGAGCATTTCAACACGAAACTCTTCAAATCCAACCATAAATAAGTTCAATAAACATTATTCGTCGCGTCCTCATTGGATATCCGAGGAATTACATAATAACGAAGATAAATCTGTTGAACCGACAAATGCTTCAAACACGGAAGATGACGAAGAATGCGATTTTTTAGGCGAACTAGCCTCGGATACGCAGAACTTTTAAATATCGACAATAACCCCTCTCAACTACCGTTTATAGAGATCCCTTTTGAAAATTTTAAACTAAAATGTCTTATTGATACCGGATCAACAAAATCATTTATAAATCCGAATAAAGCCAAAGAACATTTTTCCAAATATGTCAAATTTGATCCCTTTAAAATATCTACCGCACATGGTACTACTAAAGAAGACTACAGTATTTCGATACCGTGTCCTAAGTTGTTTAAATCAAAACAACCCAAAATAAAATTCCACGTGTTTAAATTTCATAAGTACTTTGACTGTCTTCTTGGTGTCGACAACCTCCGTCACTTACAAGCCAACATTAATCTGACTCTAAGCAAGCTAATATTACCCAACGCTACAATTTCCATGAGGTTAAAGAATTTATCAGATTACAATAATCTTATTGTTAGTGCACCGAATTCACAACAGATAATAAAAGTAAAAATTGCAAACGTTAAAAATGGCACTGCCTTGTTGCCTAAACAACAATTTTTAGATATAGAAATGCCAGAAAGTTTAATACAAGTTGAAAATCATGAAGCTTTAACAACTGTCATCAATCGCTCTGACCAGCCAATTGAGATCGAACTGGAAAAAACTTTTGAAGTTATTCCCCAGGAACAATTTTATATTGCAAATCTAAACAATATAAATGATTCGAAGGATCAATATTTTGATTTTTCAAAACTAAGACTCGACCATTGTAATAAGGAAGAAAAGTTTAGTATTACAAAACTAATTAAAAATTATTCTGATATCTTTTACGACGAATCAACATCACTTTCATTTACGAATGCAATTAGGCACAAAATTAAGTTAAAGGATGACACCCCTATACACACTAAAACATATAGATACCCCTATGTTCATAAAGCCGAAGTACAAGATCAAATTAGTAAAATGTTGAGACAAAAAATAATTAGACCTTCAAATTCACCTTGGACATCACCAATCTGGGTGGTACCCAAAAAATTAGATGCTTCAGGCCAACGAAAATGGAGAATAGTGGTGGATTACCGAAAACTAAATGAACAGACTATCGATGATAGATATCCGATTCCGAATATAAATGATATCCTAGATAAACTAGGTCGAAGTCAATACTTTAGTACATTAGATCTTGCTTCCGGATTCCATCAGATTGAAGTTGAACCCGACGACATACCGAAAACTGCATTTACAGTCGAGAATGGCCATTACGAATTCGTTCGAATGCCTTTCGGATTAAAAAATGCGCCCTCCACTTTTCAACGCGTTATCGACAACGTTTTGAGAGGTATTATAAATGAATCTTGTGTTGTGTACCTCGATGATATTATAATATTTTCAACATCTCTTCAAGAACATATCCAAAATTTAACATCAGTATTTGACAGGTTACGTAAATTTAACTTTAAAATTCAGATAGATAAAAGCGAGTTTTTGAAAAAAGAAGTTAATTATTTAGGACATGTCATCACACCAGACGGAATTAAACCTAATCCAGATAAAATTAAAGCCATCGTAGATTTCACAATACCAACAACCCCAAAACAACTAAAAGGATTCCTAGGCCTCATTGGTTATTACCGTAAATTTATTAAAAATTTTGCAAAATTAACCAAACCTCTCACTGTTCGACTTAAGAAAGACCACAAAATTTACCCCGAAGATGAAGATTATAAAAATTGTTTCGAACTTTGTAAAAGCCTGTTAACTAATGATCCCATTTTACAATACCCAGATTTCGAAAAACCTTTCGTACTGACTACAGACGCCAGCAATTACGCTATTGGTGCCGTCCTATCACAAGGACCTATAGGTTCAGATCTCCCAATAGCATATGCGTCCCGCACATTAAATGAACACGAAATCAACTATTCCACGATTGAGAAAGAACTTCTTGCCATTGTCTGGGCAACAAAATATTTCCGACCATATATATATGGACGTAAATTCAAAATTGTAACCGACCATCAACCGTTAAAATGGTTATTTTCTCTTAAAGAACCTAACTCGAAATTAATTCGATGGCGCTTACGCTTAGAAGAATTCGAATATGAAATTCATTATAAAAAAGGAAAGCTAAATAGTAACGCCGATGCTCTTTCTCGACCCCCAAACTTAAACATGACTTTAACAGAAGACGAATCACCTTTTCTAAAATATATGAAAGACTTTAACAAGACATATTCAAATTTTAATCCGACTGAAACTGACGATAAAGATTCAGTAATCGTCCAAATACCAGACGAACAAGACGAACTAACAGAAGACGACATCACTATGCATAGTAATATAGAAAATCCTATCTGTGCTATACCCATTTCGGAAGACCCAATAAATTTCTGTAAAAACCAATTAGAGTTTATCTCAGTTAAAACTAGTCCTTCTCAACCTTCGATAATACATCTGTTCGATCATTCTAAGCAACGAATCATTGTCCAAATTTCTGCCAATAATATCGAAAATGACGTAATTAATTTTATTAAAACTTTTGTAGCACCCAATGTTCCATACGGATGTTACTTTGAATCTGATCTACTGTACCAACAAGTTTGTCGAATTTTACAAACAGCATTTAATAATACGATTATATTGAAACGTCATATGAAAATATTAGAAGATGTAGAATCAATAGAAGATCAAAAAGAAATATTAGAGAACTATCATTACGGAAAATGTAATCATCGTGGTGTAACCGAAACACTACACAAGATATCTTCAAAATACTACTGGCCGAACATTCAGAAGAGTATTCAAGATTTTATCAACAGATGCGAAATTTGTAAAGTGACAAAATACGATAGAAAACCATTCAAACTAAAATTTAACATCACACCCACGCCTACTAGACCATTTGAAATTGTTCATATAGACGTCTTAAAATACCAAAGCAATAAATTTTTGACAATAATTGATGCCTTCAGCAAATATGCCCAGGTATACTCATTAGATAATATGCAAGCAATAGAAATAATGAAAAAGTTACTTTTTTACTTCAGTCATCATTCAGTACCAGATTTAATAATAGTTGATAATGGATCAGAATTCGATAACGGTGTGATAACTGAACTATTTAAACTACATAAAATACAAGTTCACTTTTGCAGTCCCCATCACCCTGCTAGTAATGGCCTATTAGAGAGATTCCACTGCACTTTCTTAGAGCACCTAAATCTCATTAATAACAGAGACGAATTTAAAAAAGATTCTATTCAAGTCAAAACACTATACGCTACTATTGCCTATAATAATTCTATACATTCCACTACAAAAATGTCTCCCTTTACAATATTGATGCCTAACAGTGAACGAGAATTTGACGACATAAATTTAGAAGAAAAAATTTTTGAGTAATTACCTACAACAACATAAAGAAAAAATTCAAATTTTATTTAAAGAAATCAATAAACGATTGTCTGACACAAAACAAAAAATTATTTCCAAATTGAATAAGAATCGTGAAAACGTACCAACAGATCTACCACCTGAAGTATTCGTCAAAAGTAATTTTAGATCAAAAGGCAGAAATAAATTTAAAAAAGAGGAAATTATATGCCTTAACCCCGAAAGAAAAACCTTTCAACCTACTATCTGCAAAACAAAAACCGGCCGAAAGTTCCATAAACTACATATTGATAACGTAAAACGCCCTACTAAAACTGAAACATCTCCCGTTACAGGGCCTTCATCGTCTACTGGCTAACGCTGAATAGCCTTGCTGAAAAGGACATTTCCAACAACCCGGGAATATTACCGATTAAACTAGGACAAGCTATATTCCAAAACTCCTCTCACCATTTAATACACTATTTTGACGTTTCGATTCTTTTAAATGAATACAACAAACTACAGACCCACGTGAGAACGATCGAAGATTCTATAAGCAATGACACTCATTCAAAAAGAGAACTTCAAAACTATTTCAAAATTATTCGGTACAATATTAATCTAATAAATGAAAAATTACATCCCTTTTTGCATTCTAGATCAAAAAGAGGGTTAATAAACGTAATAGGATCGACAATAAAAGCAATCACAGGTAATATGGATGCAGCAGATAACGAAAGAATTACAAAAATTTTGGAAGAACTTAAACAGAATGAAAATAACATAGCACATCATTTTAAAAATCAATATTCTATAAATAAACAAATTATGAATAACTTTGAAACAACAGTTAAAGATATAGAACATAATGAACAATCTCTATATACAATGCTAGACAATTTTACAAAAATAGGAATTACTACCCAAAATCAAGTCAATAGCCTTTTTTTTAAAGATATGGCAAATCAGCTCGTTCATCTTTTGACAGTAATTTTAAACATTGCACAGGATATTGAAAATTCAATAACATTTTGCAAACTCAAGATTCTCCATCCTAGTATAATTACGAATGACGAGTTGTTGCTGGAACTAATAAAACTCAGCACGGTATACAAAAAAGATTTACCTTTTCCGGTAATATCTGAAAATCTCCAATTCTTTAAAACTCTTTTAAAACCTAAATGCGTAATTCACAAACTACAAATAATTTACTTCGTGTCTATTCCTCTATACGAATTAAACAATTTCGAACTGTACTACTTCATACCACTTCCAAATAGGCAATTTCGAACGATTATACCTTCAACAAAATATTGTTTAAAATCTGAATCTAATTTAATACCATTAACTGACATCTGTGACGAAATCCATGACAAATATTTATGTCCGACTAACCTGAGAACATATATCAACACATCATGCGAATGGGACATACTCAACAACAACTCTTTCAAGAAATGTTCCTTTACCCAGTTAACCGCAGAGGACACACTAGAATACATTCCTCAAATTAATCAATTTTTGGGCATCTTCCCTAACGACACAACAGTGAGAACAAGTTGCGACGAAGTTTGGACAAGACGAAATGTTAAAGGAGTTTTCCTGTTTGAAGAACAACATCACTGCCACAAATACATCAGAGATCAACTATTGGTGTTCAACGATGTAACAAAAGGCCAACCACTCCTGCTAGAAGATCTGCACCTTAACATGCCAAACACAAACAATCAAGTTCCCCGCCTACAAATGAAATATCTTCGAGTCACCAAATTAGAAAATTTACAACCAATAGAAATGGCAGAACTCGACAACGATTTCGACTCCTGGCACATTTCTGGTACCGCCATCTTATACGTCGGCATCGTATCCCTAGCCATCTGCCTAGGAATCCGAAAATATCGACAAAGAAAGTTCGCATCCACTCCTTCTGCAGAATCCGAACAACAAAGAAGCTCACTGCCAGACACCGCCAAAGTCTAAACGTACCTTCACCGGAGTTTCAGGACTCAGAGGGGAGGAATTATATTAGTTATATTTCGCTTATTAGGGACAACGTCAGGGATCTTATTAAAATGCTTAGTTAACTATTTTTATGTATAAATTCGCTAGCTAGATGAAGAAGCGTCACTCTTTGATTTCACCGCATAAGTATTGTTAGTCGCGTTGCTTTAAATAAACTTTTTAAAAAAGCCGTCGTTCGTTTTCATAATATAATTTAGATGCTTTAAGGAACTGGAGGCGTTTTACACACACACGGAAGAACTTTATAAGCTCCACGAATACTCTCTTAAGACTTTCCGAATGATGCATAGCATATTTGGCTTAGTAGCGGTGTTTTATTTTTGTATGCACAAACGTGTGAGGATTTACAGTAGGCCATGGAATTACTTTGAAAATGTTCAGAGTGTAGCGGAAAGAAATTTGATATAAATTTTTCTCAAGGCGACCGTTTCGTACACGATACATAATAAGAAACATTTATGCTTGTTTGCACCGTAACATTTAAGTCAGACTTAAAAGTTAAGTCTACTTAAAAGTGCAGTTTGCGTTGCATTGCTTAAATATAAATCCCCGACTTCAGCTGCTTAACTTCTATTTAGCCTTGCGTATTCATTTCGTTATTCTTTGCTTGGTTATGATTTCTTATCTTTTATTCACAAGCGAATTAAAATAGATAATGTTTCAACTGTGATTGTGGTAGCCGATTTACAAAACATTGCATCAAGATAATACTCCAGAACTTTCAAAAATATTAATTCACAACAATTAGAGGAACTAATTGCAAATGGTCAAATGCCAAACGTTCCTCTTCCAAATAATGATGCAAATAATGCTTGGACAATTAATTTAATTGATCGTAAAAATTGAAATAAAGATTTAAAATGAAAACCGTTTTGCTAGGAAACCGAAAATAAACAATGCCAACAATCACCCGCACAAAAAATTCTTAGAAGTAACCAGGTTTTCCAGCGTTGCCACATGTCTCGTTTGTTAAGTCTTACCACAGATTACTCCAGATGACTGACTTAATGCAAATATTTTGGCGGAATGACCCTTAACGACCTTCGAATTATGTATCAGTTTTCAGATGGCCCATCGATCAAATTTTGCGCCAAATTTAAATATTCTCTCTTTATAGGTAGAAAAAATGCTATTATATTTTGAATATTTTATGATTTATTCTACAAAACTAATGTAAAAAATTGTTTTGTAGAATAAATCATAAAATTCCCTTCATTATTTACACGTCATACAAACAAACAATTTTATAAAAATCAATCTATTATATTACATAATTTAAATTAAACAAAATTATACCCAAAATGTTAACAATTACATTTCTAAGATATATATAACTTACACATATGATAATTACTTGGGGTTATTATATAAGAATGGAAATTTTGAAAGACTTGCCGGACAACCAATAGAGTAACCTGGCTTACTTCTTCAAATTCATACACAAAAGTAAGGAATAATGAAGCCTAATATCTAACGATGCCGAAAAGTGTTTTTTGCAAACCCTCCACTTTTGCTTTAGATTGGAATTTTGGACATTTAGAGCTTCTTGCCACAGTTTCGCTCTAGAATTATGTAATTAGATTTCCTGAATTTGTTGTATTAATAAAACATCCTCACCTTTCTTCGCTTTTTAGAAAACAATGCAGTCTCCGCTTAGTTTTTACCAACACCACAAATAATATAAAAAAGACCCATCTTTCGCTTAAAATTGTTCATAAATTCAATCGACAAGCAAGTTTTGACATTTACTGGCTTGATTATATTTGCAGGAAAATGCTGTTTTTAAAATATTAGTCAGAAAAAAAGCAACAAGCGTAGAAACAGTCACACTTTTTAAAAAACACGGAATTATACATTGTTCAATTTAAAATAGTAAAAACATTGGACCTTTTATTTGAATTTAAAGCATTGTTTAAAGTTAAGAATGCCTTAGTAAAGTTCTGCTTAAGTTATAAGCGGTGCAAACGGGCATGAATGTCTTACAAATACCATCCACAGGCGTCGGTATTAGCCGTTTTTGGGCAAATTGTTCATCGACACAATAGCTGGCCATACACCAAGACGCTTTCCTGCCCGATTGGAGCGGGAAACGCCAATCTTGCCAAAAATCACGTACGTTAGTGGTCATGGGGCGCCAAGCTTATCTTGCCAGCTTGCGCTGCGTTCGGCGTGCCGGTCTCGGCTTGTCGGAAAACTTTTGGTCACAAACTTGCATTCTTGTCGCGCGCTACCGGCATGGTGTTCGGTCCCAGTAAAGTGGCACCGGATTGTCTGGGCCCTTTCAGATTTTATTACTTGTAAGCAATTAGGGTAGTTTAGATCGGTAGAAATTCATTGTAAATATTCAATCCAATCAATTGGATGTAAATCAAATCCAAAGAGTACTTAAATAGGAATTGGAAGAACAATAGTTTGGAAAAATTATGGGAGTTATGTAAACGTTATGACATAAAAGCAGACAAGAACGTGGTTACAAAAAAAAATACAATAAATTAGGAAAATTAAGTGAGCACACAGAAATAATAAATAATACACCACAAAGCTCAAATTATGATCCCGCTTCGCTGAGTTGTTTGAAATAAACAGTATTTTATTTTGTAAGTTATCAATAATTTTAAGCTTGCTATTTTTTCTTATTAGTGTTAATTTAGTTTTTTTTGTTTTGTTAAAGATTCACATGACTATATTTTTCTCTTTCGAGATGCCATCTTTTACACCAAATCCTTTGTCGCCGATTTTTTTTTTAAGTTTATGGTGGCAGATAAACGTCATGGAGCATATTACAGCAAATTTTTTTTTATCAGGGAACATAACAGCAAGTTATTAACACTGTATATGTTGGCGCGCCCTGAAGAATTTCAGAATTACGAAACTCCACGCGCCTGGCGAGTACTGTCGATTTCGTCAGAAATTTTACCGGTTTCGGTGTCTACGGGATAAGCGCCCGCGCTAAGCCTGTGGTGCCAATTCAGCGTTAGTGGACGCAGCGAGACTAAAGTATCATTTACATAGACAGTAGTGGAACTGTATCGCTAACCGTAGAGCTAGTGTAGAAGTTAAAACAGTGTGTTCCTTATGTATCTGTTCAGAATGATTTGCGGATAAGTAACAGTTGTGGGTTGTAGTGTAAAAGTTTGCAAGGTTCAAGCTTTTACGGTTACCACTCCGTTCAGAATCTACACCAGCCAATCAGATTGCGTAGCACCCCACTTTAAACTCATCAGCTGGCTTCTAAAGGTCAAATTTTAAAACATAACCTATAAATACGAAACCCCTGCAAAGTTCTAACACGAACGTAACAAAAATACCAACAATGAGTAGTGGTTTGACACTTGCTCTTCCTTTGTGTACAAACTACAAACTGAAAGAGCGCGATTTACGCATGAGCCATAATTGGCACAAAAGCACACTACTGTCTATGTAAATGGTTTGGGCTGCAGAAGTTCCACTACAACACTTTTCCACTACCAATTACACTACTGATCTACACTACTTCCTATGTAAATGAACCTTATCTCGCCTCGTTCCAATCGTGCGAGACTGGCGGGACGCGCAAGGCGGGCAGGAAAGCGTCTTGGTGTATGGCCAGCTAATCATGTCAAAGCTCTACACTGTGAAAACTGAAACAAAAACTAGCATAGTTTCTTGAGAATCCTTTTTATTTCGAATGCTGCATAAAATAAGTAATTACTGAAATATATGTTTTTCACGGCCATTACTTAAGTAATTTAAGGAATTTTGAAATTTATTTTGTTTATTCAAACAGCTATTGTTTTATTTTTGTACAAATGTTAAAAGTATCAATAAATAATTGTTTTTGGTTGCCCACTGGTGTGAACATAATTTATATTCTTCAAAATGAATTATTATGTTTTTTATTAGCAGATCATTAATTTACTCTTAGATGAAAGCCGACACGGAAAGCCGTGATCTGGCCGTAAATTACGCTCCTATCGTGGCTTTTTCTTACGACCTACATTTTTAAGGCTCAACTTTAAATTATTTAAAATCGTGGTTCGAAGGGGCAGATGTTATTTTCGTACAAAGTTTCCGGAAATACTTAGAAATCGATCCGAAAATCAGAAGGCGCCAAAACGATATCGACACGCTGAAGTTCGTAAATCAAAGTGACACTAAACCACATTTTTACATGTATCTGAACACGTAAATCCGATGTAATATACAACCTCCGCCAGATCTGATATCAATACAGCGAGACGCCACCAAATATTGATTCGAGGGCGGCGGCAATGTTGGTGGAACTGACGAACACAATCAGCATCCTCTTTCGAGATATGGGTGATTCTTATTGAATAATTGTTTGAGCGTCTTGTTCAAACTAGTATTTTTACCTCGATTAGAACACGTGTGATTTATGCCCTCCGTACCCATACCCATCCAACCTGTCGCCAACAGAAGATATTACACCAGTTATTACAAGGATTCCTGAACGTATTATGAACACGGAAATTCCCTCCTTTATGAATGTTTTATTGGCTGAAATTAAATTTCTCAGATAAGATACTGTAGTGGTTAGAACGTGCTCGCGACCTAATTGATACGCAACCTAAATCTTCACTAATTGCATCCGATTCACTGAAGTTATGAGCAGTATTCTTTTAATACAACTATATGCGATTGATGGAACGGATAAAATGCGTTGGTGTTAGGCACCACACGCACTGAATCGACTCGGACCGGTCGGATCGGCACGGTACGATCGGCACAGCAGCGTATACCGCGCATTGAATCGGCACAATCGGCACAGTCGGCAGTCGGCACCTTCGGTGATTTCATCAGCTCATTTAGTACAGTTCGTTTTTAACAACAATTTATTTAATATATAATATATAAAAATATAATAAATAATATGCTCTTATAGATGTCTTATGTGGTTGTTGAATGATTAAAATCGGATAATTAATAACAGTTTAATTATATCGTGGTGGTTTTTTCGTAATACAGAGTGTTTATGTTGATCACCTTATGGTGGTGGAGGCGGCACGGCTATTTTTTGGATGCATATTTAAATTTGCAGATTACTTTACAATTGCAGATGTGGACCGAAATGCGGAAAGCCGTCGGACCTTTCGGCAGTTTTTGCCTCTTCGAACATTCTCTGCCGATGCCGAGACGATCCGACCGGTCTGAACCGACCGATCCGATCCAGTGCGTGGGCTCTCATTTAATTTCATGTATACCAAAACATGCCGATCGTGCCGTGCCGATCCGACCGAGCCGAGTCGATTCAGTGCGCGTGGTGCCTTAGGATCCCGAAGGAAGACCTTCTCGGCTCATCGACAACCTGTCGCAGCACTCCTTCCGCCGAACTGGTTTACGAGTGTTGTTTCAGGAACCTTGATTCAAAATAATTCAAGATTGAATTGAAGGGTTAGGGAGGGTCGAATGTTTGCCAAGAACCGGATGGAGAAAAAGAATGGCGAGATCCTAGCGGAATGGAACAATAATGTTCAGTGTTTGGGTTTCACATTTTTGGTGTGTATTTTTAATACCTGAACAACATTCTGTGTTTATGTAATAACTTTAAATTTGGGGGGCTCGGAAAAAGCTTAAATGCAAACATTTTCTTCCAATACTCGCGACCAGAACAATTTAATACCAGCAACTAACTAACATATCCTCAAGAAGGTATTTCGTAATAATTTCTGTTGGGTAAATCAAAGATAAATAACATAGTAATTGTCAAAGTCTTGGCAGCCGAAGGAAACATCTGGCACAATGATTATTAAAATTTAAAAAGGTAAGCGTTTCCTAAATGATTTATTTCAGTACAGATTTAGATATGATGCCGTAAAGGAAATAAGTGAATAATGAATTAAAATTGAATTATTGTTGAGTAACTCTATACTACATCTGGGACCAGCTAAACCTCACTAAAGGATACTTATCATAATACGTATATTACAGTTCTTTAGTTCTATTTATATAGAACGTACAAATGGGAATTCAAAACAGGCCATGGAATCTAGCTTTTATTTATTTTGTACAGTCTAGATCTTTGAAATTGAAATTGACAGGAACTGCCAAACAAAACTTCCCAAACTACGTGCAACCCTATCTTTTTTGTTGTTGTTTATGATCCAAACCGACGTCTTGATATGGAATTTGTTAAATCAAACAGAAATTCGAAACGATTTCAACAGAGAACATAACCTCAATATTTTTCTACACTCTATAATCACATTCATAATTATTCCATAGTGTACGCTACATTTTACACACTTTATAATTTAGGAATGTACAAAAGGAAATTCGCAGCAGATCATGGAGTCTAGCCCTTGTTTAATTTTTTACAGCGTAGACCCTTTACATTGACCTATCTTGCCAAATGAGGTTTGCCCAGACGATATTTTAATCGACTCCTGCAGATGCAATTTGTTAAAGAAGACCCATAAATCACAAGTATTTTATCCCGAAGCGATTGTCAACAGTGGATTTAATCTTAAATTTTCTTAATCGAGGATTCAAAGTCATTCCCATGACTCTGAATCATGTTATTTTTGTACGAACTTTGCCTATAATGGGGAAAAAATATAAAATACAATTTGTATGTGTTATGAGTGGAGTGCCCTTTTCTCTTATTTCATCCGATCTGATAACTATCCCAAGTAGTTGATCGCAGTGCCCAAGGAGATCTTTCTTATTTTGGTCATGGATAGCCATTTACCCCCAGCATGAATTCTCGCTGAGCCCATGCTGGACCCTTACGTCTTCTTGTTTACATCCACTAGTGGTGTGCTACTTCATTTGTTGATGATTTTTCCTTGATATCGGGTCAAAAGTGCCAGGTTCTTTCTGGTCATTGCTAAAAGTTATTGCGACACCTTTTCTAATGTTCCTAGCGCTTTGCCAAGACGACACTATTTTTTATCATAGCATCTCTCCTTTAATTTGATATCAGGCTACCGCGAAACCGTTTCATCTTGACACGTGACAGACCTTATGCCGTTTCCCCTACATACAAATACAGCATCATTGCTTGTGTTCCTTACTGTCACGGTTTTTTTCAAAGGACATGGAGTATGTATGTTTTGGTAGTGATGTAGCTTGCATGATGTACAGATGTACACCGCACATCTATAGTTGTAATAATGCAAATAATGCTTCATAAGCTTTTGTAATTGTAATTTGTGTTTTTTGAGATTTCGTCTCTGTCTGTCCTTTGGACTTACGTTTGTTTTTTCTTTCCTCTACCATGTAACAGAAGGTGTACAGTTACTTTCCGGTAAAAAAACTTTCCGGTGTCCAAGACCTTTGCCATTACGGAGAATACGATTCCTAGGTGTTGGCTTAACTGATTAATACATCTGAATCTGATCTATAAATTGTTGAAGTTTGGTTCTGTGAAATCTAAAGTTGAAGCGAAGTCTTTGGACAAGCTTACACTCTTTTATGGGCCCGGAGCACTGCCGAGAACAGCATTTTATTTTATTCGCCTTGTTGGTATTTCTATTAATTTTATTTGATTTTACACGTTTCGAGAATATGCAACTTACGAACGCTGTACTTTTAAAATGAGGAAAGTTTTGTACATCGATTTCCACAAACTGGTACTTGAGCAACTGAAGAATTATGCTGAAACCCGGGATTGTCCGGGTGTAGACAATTTTTGTCAAATGTCATACATCAATGTCAAAAGTCTACTCTATAAAAAAATTATACAGAAGCTAGATTCTCCGGCGCTGAGCCTCAGTTTTTTGTACAATGTTGAAAGCCTCAACAACAGTTTAAATCAATAAATTCCAGATCTGAAATTATAAAAATTACTTATTTCATTGTAACAATACTAGTGGGTTTTCAAATGAGTGACAGGATTTGTTTTGATATTTCGCTAAAACAAAATTTTAAAATTAATTTTAACTCAATTTCCGTTCCAAATATTTTCAGTAATTGAAATGAAATGTAGTTTATGACAGTTTAAATGAATAACGAGTAATTAACTTTTTTACATATTTCGCACAGTTAATTTGCTCTTTTCTTATAAAAGAATTAAAACGCATCTCATTAGTATTAATTGTCTCTGCAATTATTTCGCATATTTCATGAAAATATAGAGCATTTTAACTAAAACGGAGGCTTAGAAAGCAAGGGAATTAAATTTTTGTTTTATCTTTTACTGTGTAGATTTTGACATTGACACATCATGACAGTTGCATAAACGACGTCCAGACTTCTCGTCTCTTGTCTTTTGACCATTAGGCACCACGCGCACTTAATCGACTCGGATCGGTCGGATCGGCACGGCACGATCGGCATGTTTTGGTATACATGAAATTAAATGAGGGCCCGTCCACTGGATCGGATCGGTCGGTTCAGACCGGTCGGATCGTCTCGGCATCGGCAGAGAAAGATCGAAGAGGCAAAAACTGCCTAAAGGTCCGACGGCTTTCCGCGTTTCGGTCCACATCTGCAATTGTAAATTAATCTGAAAAAGTAAATATGCATCCAATAAGTATCCATGTTGCCTCCACCACCATAAGGTGATCTACATAAACACTTTGTACTACGAAAAATCCACCACGTTATAATTAAACTGTTATTAATTATCCGATTTTAATGATTCAACAACTACATAAGACATCTATAAGAGCATATTTTTTATTATTTTTTTATATATTATATATTATATAAATGGTTGTTAAAAACAATCTGTACTAAATGAGCTGCGGAAATCACCGAAGGTGCCGACTGCCGATTGTGCCGATCCGAGTCGATTCAGTGCGCGTGGTGCCTTATCCTATGCCTTGCCTGCAGATGGAATTAGTTAAAACAAACAAAAAATGTATAGAATCTGAAACGGCAATCAACAGCGAACTTAACCTCAAATTTCTCCAACTCAAGCTAAAACATATTCTACACTCTAATGAATTTAAAAATGTTTCATGTTACGTACGATAATTAAAATCCCTACACGGTTGTGTTTGGAAGTTCGAACACTAAACTTGATGAGTTCTTTCCAATTTAACAGTACATAAAGTTAAGAATTTGCACTTTAGAGCTTACAAACTCGGAGCAAGTTTATGGAGCTTTGCACTTGATAAAAGAGTGGGTGCAGATGCAATAGGATTAACTTTGACAACACAAATGCAGTACACGGTAGATGATATCACTTACGTGACTAAAATGGCACATGAGGATGGTGCCTATTTTTGCGGTTGCGTAACCGCAGCAACCGAGCTGATTGAGTATTCAAATCATCGTGCATTTAGCACAATTCATCGTTAATGGCAAACTTCAGAATAATGGGGAAGCACATAAATCACTCAGGAAATGATACAACACAACGGCACCGCGCTCTCAGCTCCTTGTCCCCGATCTCGTCTCGCAGGACTTGTCCCCACATCAATGATTCAATGGAGGAATAATATCGAAGGGTCTTATCAGTCCCAATAATATTTTCCCTCTCAATAATGCAAAAGAAATTGTAAGATTCTGTTTCGCGTTATTTCTTCGCGTCACTTCTACTATTTGGAAATTCAGCCGGTTCTTGTTCAACTAATCCGATTTCTAATTAAGTGGATAGATCAATTATCACACTCGGTTTTGTTTGTGGTCGACATGAAAGCTTGACGTGGGTTACATTCGTGGATTAAGCCACGTCCCGAATTTGAGTAAGGTCCTTGGATTAAATCGAGCTTTTGGGAAACTCTGAAACTGAAGTGGGAATATATGCAGACAAGTGCATGTTGCATTATTTTTAGACGCGAGCCACGTCACGGAAATAGCGGATTTGTCTCCGTTCGAAGAAATTAGAAATACTGTAGGGTGTATAATTTTCAAGATCAAATCGTTTTAAAATAATCCGCTCGGAAGTTTCACTTGGGAAAGCGAATTCGTTTCACTGCTCGCAGAGGCTTCGAACTATTCTGATTTATAAGTTTCAGGAGAGCTTCCAGTATAACTTTTCCAGTTATATAGTTGCGACTTGTGAGCTGTAAGTCCCGAATTTACGATCGTAAAAGTGACCGATAAAAATTGTCGCCGATCGAACAAATATGTTATTACAAGACTCGCGGCAATTGCTAGTTTTCTCTGCTAGCAACTGGGAAATCGTGTTTCAAATGCGAAATATTGATTGTAATTTATTCCGCGCCGGAAAACTGATAGCGAATTCTTGTCTGAAACTCGAAGCTTTTCAACAATATGAAGCCAGAACTGTTGCCAGCCGGCAAAGTCTTTGTGCCTCGCAGTCTACTGAAAAACAACGCCGACGTTTTCCGTCTTCCATCCGACGGTTTTTTTTGGAAAAATAATTAAATACGTGGCCAAAGCGGAAAATGCTAATAGTCGATAACTGGCGGGTCGATTGTAGCGTCTGATAACGTTGAAACGGGAACGCCGGCGACCGATGCCAACATTTTAGTTTCATTAACCTGCCAACAATGCGACCTCTGCCAGAAGGTTGCGATCCAGGACCTTACTTCCGTTAAATATCCTTTATAAAGTGTTTACCGACCTAGCTTTTGTTTGTGGCTTTGAAGGAAAACACTTTTCATCACCGGACTGCGTTCGTTGAGGCTGGAAGCTTTCAGGTTTATTTATACCCGAATTCAAGCAGCGGAGTTTGCATATTTTATAAGCGACGGATTAGATTGATTCCCATTTGTTTGTAAAATGCAGATTAACTTTAGGATCGAACAGAAATGGCAGGGAAATTGTGACTAAACGAAAATGTGTAAACAACCTAATTAAGGCGGTGTAAAAGCATTTAACACAACGAAATAAAAAATAAATATTTATATTCTGGAACATATAAAATTATTATAACACTTTGCTAATTTTAGAACACGAAGAAAAGAGAAGGAAAAGAAAATAAATAACAAATAAGATATAAAAGAATGTGAAACAGTAAACAAAATAGTAAAAATAATATCATGGGTACAAATAAAAAATTATTCAGAGTTGTATAGATTTATGATTACACACTGACAAATGACAGGAATTTTCAATCAAAAATTTGGCAAACATAATATTACCATGTTATTGAAAATTTCATTTAAAATATTTGTAGCAAACACGAGAAAATTCTACCCCATTTTTTTATAACATAACCAACTCGTCTGTTCATTCAAGGAATGACATTTGTCCAAAGAAACAGATTACATTCTGTTTAGAAGTTCTGCCAAGTTGTTTTAAAATTAGAATTGTTTTAATTATACGACAAAGATAAAGATCTATGATGAAATTATTCATTGCATTACACCTAGTAACTCGGATGTCGAAAAGATGACTCAAATATGTCATTTAATGAATGATAAAAGGTGTTTTTACATGTCTCATCAATGTTCTGTACTGACACAACATTGACAGAACAAAACGAAAAGAAGCTTCATTCAAAATGTGTCGAATAGTTTCAACTTCAACGATATGTCATTACAATCACTTCTGTTTTCACGAGCAATTCAAGCAGTATTTCGATAATCACTCATTCATAGGGTTGCTGTACTTGGATTTGTTTATATTCAAAGGTTGGGGCTAGAAATTCTACCGCTGATGTGTTCATAATAATTCGACCATGATTATCTCTTGTGCGAATGCAATTTGATGATCCTATCGACAACACATCTCACTATCCACAGGACACTATCATTAATATCATATTGGCTTGCATCCAAGTTGTATTTGGAACATCATTTCTTGAGTTGTTTCTCGATCTCGTGTTGTGGGAAGTTGTCTCCGGGTGTGCATCAGATGATTCTTACTAGTTTTGTGATAGAATAAATAGGGTTGGCTGGGTTGTGGTTTCGCTCTTTCAATTTCCATCTCTACTTCTTCAGTTGTTGACACAATTTTTGTCCGTTCGTCTTTCTTTTCGCTGTTAATCTTGTGCTTTCTTCATAAAATCCATATCCTCTTTATTTATGATGGTGGGATTACCACCAAACAAAACTTCGCTCTATAGTTGAAACTTTCTACAAAAATTATTTATTCAAGTACAGGTTCATGTGGCTATAATAGCCCTTTGATCCTAAGCTAACGATATGCCTATGATTTTGCGATGCATTTTTATTATGAACTTCATTTTAGGACACATGGCAGTCTGACTAAAATCGGACCGAAACTTATATTTTGAACAAATGAAGACTCATTTTTCCATTTGAAGAACGCAGGATCCTCTGATTTCTATCAAAGGTCTCCACTATAAATAAAATACTCTTATTTTGGAATTTTGTACAACCACTAATTATGTATAACTACTAACAACTACACAAGCCGTTCGTTCATTGGTGGTTGAGACAAAACTTAGATTATTTATTTCTTAGATTCGTGACAAGAGTGTTTCTTCATAAAGTGTTAATGGTGACAACCCGATTTTAAAATGGTTTTCAATCTTGAAGTTGTCACAGACAGATGACATGTGGTCCATTTGAATTTGCGTTTTATCGTTCGAATTTTCTAAAAGATTTGCGGCCGCTATTGTAGTGAACTTTAAAATGATAATATCTTGCTGCATCAATCACTGTCAAGTGTTCAATGTCAAGAAGCGCCAGGTTTTGCTAAAACCGGCGATCACACGATTCGTCAAGTCGGAAATTGCATTCGTTTTACGACCATTTCTGCACCGAGAACATCTGATTGTGCTATCTAACGTAGATTGCGTCGAAATTGACCTGTTGATTTGACCCAGATCGGTCGTAATTAGTTCAGACGTGGTTTTTAAACTGATCAATTGCCGCAAGATTTTTTATCGCCCTTTTCCGGCTTGATGTGCGCGCGGTTTCGTAATAAATCCCCAGTTTATTAAACTTGTTATCGAAATTCCTCATAACACGACACTGAGCCGTGATTTTATTTCATGGCATCATCAAATTCTCAACTGGAAAACCGACGATTCCTCCTCGGGAAGATGACGTGTAATTCTCGGCAGCAGATGGTTCCTAATTAAAATAGACAAAATATCATCAAAACGCCGAGGCAAACGAACACGTTTTGTCACTCTGTGGTGTCAGAAGATGACACGTCACGTAATTATAAGTTTGTGCCGCGAAGGGACTCTTGTGTCGCTGCAAATTTAAATTGATGTAGGTTAAGTGGAAAAATTACTGCCCGGATTTCCCAAATAAAGTCGAAAAGGGTTTTAGAAAATAAATTGGTATAAGTGGTGTTTAAAATTTAAGCGGCGACGCCGAAGTTTAAAGCATATTGTGTTAAAACTAGCAATAAAAGCGATTAACGTGCAGCTGTGCGAGCCACAACTCGTACAAAAAGCTCTCGTGGGTTCTTTTCCTCAAAGCCCGAGACTACACAGTCTACTGACGAGCCGGCGAGAATGAAACGAATATTATTCGCGATTGATAGGCAGTCTCGCAGTCTGCGCTGTAATCATACCATTTTTATTACAATACGGATAGCTAGCACTTTTACATACTTCTATGCAGTTTTTATTATTATTTTCAATTACACGTGCTCTACACTTGCACATTGTGACATGAGACTTTCATTTAATTCGGGATCAAAGCACAAAAGTGGTGCTCGGAATTTTTGTTACTAGACACCTTTGAAATATTATATTATATTTCAAACAAAGCGACAAATACTTTGTAGCAACGAGATACTTGTACTAGTTAGTGTTGTCTTTGACTCCTCAAATTAAAATTTGATCTCGTAGCTCTTACATACAGGTACTATTTGACATATCGGCTTGAACTTTATCAAAATATAATTTTATATACGGTATGTAGGCTTTCACGGTCGGTGTTATTAATTATAACGATCTTCTTCGGGATTTGTGACCGTGTTCCATGTTCCATTTGAAGTTCCATTGGGGGGTGTAGTGAACGCTCCGAGGAGCTAATTATTATTTCCATTGCTTGCTTGATTTGCCGGAATAAACTATATTACCCTTCTCGTTGACATTACCGGTTGCCAAATTTTTTCCATCTTTAATCCTTCACCCATTCTATTGAAATTATCTTGGTGTTTATAAATTTCAATTGCTTCACGGTGTAGGCGTAGGTAGTACTGTGGGTAGTAGTAAATAACAACAAAAATGATACAACGCCTACACAGAATACAAATGTGACAGTCGCGAATGTGACAGCGAAGAGAACTCGAGCTCTTCCACATCGCAACTACCACTGATGAAGTCCGCCACAGTTGTGGATGAAACGTCTGGAGGTTCATTGGGGTCACTTGTTGAATTAGCTCCTCGGAGCGTTCACTACACCCCCTCTAATGGAACACGGTCACAAATCCCGAAGAAGATCGTTATAATATATATACAGTATTCCAGAATTTTTTCCATGCTTTTTTAATGTTTGTTTTTAAAGTCAATTTAACCCTGATTATAACGTAAGAACGTGCCTACAAAAATAAAACGAGGCTGCGTGACAATGGAATAACTTTGACGTTCGTATTAGATTTTGTTAATTTTTAGATTAGATATTGTAATTTTAATCAATAACGGTCGGTTTGACGATAAGTCACGGTTTAATCGCTAAACGATCGCATTGATTATTTTTGCGAAGCGGGCAGTTCATTAAGACGTTGGGCTTGGTTTCGATTGTGGTTGGCTAATTGTGGAAAGTTGATTATAAGTAGTTTAAAAATGATTGGTTTTGTGTAGATGTGATTTGGAGACCAAATCTATATACAGGGGTTTCAAAAAGTATGAAACCGGCTTTTCAGAAAAAAATAAGCGTTCGAATGATGTCAAATTAGACCCCTATGCTATTTAAAAAAAAATCTAGATGACTGTGTATCTCATAACGTAAAGGTGCTGATACACTAGCGAGAAACTCACGCGATTTTCTGTCGGACACTACTGTCGTAGATGTAAATAGCGTTATGAGTCGACTCGACGCAACTTGTGCAAGCACTCGCGCAAATTTCTAACTTGCCAGTCTAAACAGGCCAAAGTGAAGTTCCCAAAGTTCTCACAACACTTCCAATTCGTTTCAACATTTCGGTGAGCAACCGTGCTCGTTTAGGTAAAATATGTGTTCGGTTCCTGCCAGATGGCAGACATCTTTTAGCGAAACAAAATGCAGTCAATGTTCGTCAAGTGGGAATTCAAAAATTTATGGATATAGTGACAAAGTATAGAAAAAATTTAAAATATTAATCGTTATTTGTTTCTTGCGTTGTAATCAAGAATTAACATTTTGCAGACACGATAAAGTAAACATTTGTTCAATAGAATTTTTTTTGATCAATAACAATTTAAGAAATCAATGTGTCAAATCATTGTAAGCAATTGGACCAATAACCAGTTAAAAAAATTGCCTGCCTCTAATGATAAAATGACCACGTGCCGCCACTGAATGAATCGTATATTTATGTTGTGCCAAGATGGTTACAACAAAAACCTTAATTTCGAAAAACTCCAACTTTGCTACACTCGAATCATTATTGGTTCCATCGCCTACTCCGAGTCCCTTTCTATTCTAAACTACGGGGTGGGGTGTTCCTTATGCGACTCTCCTTAACTTGTCATGCAAATTTCACTTAGTCATTCGTAATTGAATTTAATTTAAAAAGGATTTATTTGCCGACTAATCTTAACTAAACTTATTGTTTTTGACCACAATGATTATGTTGTACAGATGTCTCCCACACATTTGGGGGGTTTGTACATGTTTCCGTGTCGCATCGAAGTTGTTTGCGTAATGGTTTTATGGTCCACACGATTTGAATGCTTCCAAAGCAAAGCCAAACGATGCTTCGCCGCTTTACACTTCTCGAGTGACAAAAGCGACTACTAATTGTGCACAAATTACCATATATAGACGCAATTTACATGAACTCAGCCGTGATGAAATTCTACAACGTTTTGGACACTTCGGTAATGTCCACAGTTCTTACTTGCATGGTATTTGGATGCCGTTAGCGTCCTTTAAAAACTCGTCTGATTCTTGTAGGACTGCTGCGCATAGACACTAAAGAAACCTTTGTAATGAACGCACACCTTTCAGGTCACACCAAAGGTCCCGTTCTTGTTTTGAATCGATAATTGCGACAAAACATTTTAATAGTACATTCTGATGTTCTTATTTTAATTGTTCTTCTTCATGATATAATTCAGAATTTGTAATAAGGATAATAGAATTTGTAACGAAAGTGCACTTTGAAATTTAAATGTGGGAGTTATTAAATTATACCAAGTTTGAAAAATTATAAATACCCTGTCATCAGGTTGAAAATATGTCATTCTGGTTCAAGCCTGGGGGAATCTTTATGAGAAAAACGGGAAGTTGGAGTGGACATAACTCAACTGTTGTCAAAATTGTTTATTTTATCGGAGGTCATAGAATTGGGGGATTGGGGTAATTGTAAAAAAGCTGAGCGTTCGGCGAGCTTTATTGATCAATATGATTCAATAAAAGACGACCTTCCAGGACATAAGTGTTTGATACGAAAGATGCCAGGAAGTGAAATTTCGAGTTCGGCACCTCAACCGAAACATTAAATATGTTAGCGGAAATAAATGCACATAAAATCACAATTCGAAAAGAACATAAACTTAGTAGGATGATGCATGCGATCTATGCCTCGCTCGGCGGGAGATAAGTACAAAATATCCATCAGTGGCAGAGGTCGTGGAGCAAAAAGTCCAGATTTATTGACCGGTCCGTTGTGAAATACATAATACAAGATGTCAAGTTCGTCCGGAAGAATTGATGAAAGTGGGAAGCCAAGCTTCGACTTCAAAAGGTCCCAGTTTGGATAAGGTTAATTGAAAACATTCTTGGAGGTTGCAACAACTCACGTACAACGACAATTTTATTCGGTAAATAACAGAGAGAGTTCCGCCAGAATCACGCGCATCTTTATACATATTTGAACCGAAACTTCCATCAGGAGGATGGATAATATCCATTTTCACGGATTTTACAAACGTATTGCTGTATCGTGGAGCTCCTGCAACTGTAATATAATTGTTAACGACTTGCGCACTGCAGATATCGTGACTGCTTAGAATACGTTATGATAACGCATCATAATTACGTTCATCTCGAATTTTCACGTCTTCATCCACCCATTCTGTGTCTTCTACCAACAGACGGTATGGATATTAGTCAAACTTAGCGCCAGATGCTGTACGGTCGATTACACATATCTAAGATATCTATCTGCATCTCCATATTAAACCGAACAGAGGATAAACGTTATAATAGTGAAACATTGTTTGTGTATCCACTTACACCACTAGAGTGTTGAATATTCACCCCGCTCTTGACGTAATAGCAATTGGATATCTATTGTATTCAGGTGGCTTTAATCGTACCTCGTTCCATTTTCAATCAAGTCTTGGCCTCTTTTACGAACGATTTCGAGGCTACGTTTTAGAGGCCACTTATTTTGAAATGCTTTTTTATTTAAGGATCCTGCTCTGACTTTCCTGAATCACAGTATTCTCAGTTATTCTTGACCAGATAAAACTTTCATTTCCAACCGTTAGCCTTTTTTGTTGAGAATCTGTTGTCGGTGCGGTTTTTTTATTGATGTGTCTGCAGAGACACTAAAATTTAGTGTCTTTGTGATTTGTAATTAAGACAGCCGAAAAGTAATGCGATAAAAAGTACCCGAAAGAATCAATAAGCTTAACTTTATTGACCATATTATAAAGATAATTAAATATACCTTTAAAACCTTTGCAATTTAAAATATTCGGTTAATGACGCCCTCGACGCCATCTATAATTTTTCAAAAATTAATTCTTTAATAAGATGCTTAAGCTTAATAATTAATTCTTTAATGAGATGCAAGTGGAACTTCTTGTCAATTTAAACTTTTTAGGTATTTTTTTGTAATTAACTTTCCTTTAAAGTACATTTTATGTAAAAATATTTCATCTCGTATTTTCTGTATCTGTCTTAATTTTTTCCAAAGGTAAATGAGATGCAACTCGTTGCAATTTTTGCGCCATTTTTAATTTTTCAAAAATGTATATATCTTTAAAATATAATAATGGCAAAATATTTCGTTTGGTTTTTGTTTAAATCTTCTGTCTTCATTCTTCATAAATGAGATGCACCTGGATCTTACCATGGTAGCACTCAATGCATTTTAGGTGAATTATGGAAATTCCTTCTATTCCAGACTTATTTATTTAAAATTAACAAAACTCGTGTAATTCCATCTAAAATTTTCCTGTGATTCACGCTTGCTCAAATTTGTACGCCTAATTTTTTTTAGAATCTTGTTTAAGTTAACTTAATTTATTTACAAGTAAGCGTGATTTAGAAAACAAATCGTATAATAAAAACCGTTTTTGATTTCGATGGATATTAACAAAATAAATAATTTTACAAATACTACCAAAAAGAAATTTTTGGTAGGATTTGTAAAATTATTTTTATTAATTGCCTTTAAGGCCGTATGACACGGTTCTAAATTTAGTACTAAATCTTGTCCTAAATTTGCATCCTAAATTTAGCTTCGTGTCATACTAAAATATTTCAACACAAAATTTTTAAAACGTGTTCTGAAAACTGATAAATTTACATCCTAAATCGACGCCGTCAGTGTGCGCACGTTTCTGTTACTGTTTCCAGTTTACCACAAGAGCAACAGTAGTAACCCCACTCGCAAATAAATATAAAAGTTTTGGGTTATACATTTTGTAACAAATCATAGGAATTATTGAAATTATTTGAATTCAATTATTGAAATTGAGGTTAAGGTCAAGTGACAATTAGATTACAAACGCAACACTTTAAAGCGAGAATGCGCAGGCTCAGACACGAAATTTCATACGAAATTTAGTACTCGTGTCACACAGCATTTCACATTTTTTCAATAAAGTTAGCACATAATTTTTATACCTATTTTAGGACAAGATTTAGTACTAAATTTAGGACCGTGCCACACGGCCTTTAAACCCTAAAAATCTGGAAAATTGTGAAAATAAAAATTCAAATATGATGAATCTTGCCTTATGAATATTTGTCAGGCGCAGGTGTTGCAGTGTTTTTTTTCCCCTCACACGTTTATATCTTAAATAAAAATCTATAAGCTTTCGGAAGCTTTAGACGACTTTCTCGGACATACATATTTAAATTCCTTATTTGCCCTTTTCTTGAAATAGATCACTTTTCATTCAATTGTGAGTGCATTCACTCGTTCTAGTTTTAATCACCATTTAATTTTTATGAAGCTTGCTGAAATTGTTATTTAAATTTCAAAGTGGAATTGCGATCGTGCAACAGCCTCACAGCTCACAGAACAGTTTTAAAATGAAATCGTACGTTTTTGTATTTATTGAGCGGATTGCTTGGAACCGGAAACATATTTCAAATTGTTCGTTGCCAGGGGTCAGCACTAATTTATTCTCTCTCATACTATTTCTATTATTCATTAAACCGCTAATTGCAACACGGAATCGTAGCAGAATCCATTAAATGCGGTTAAATGAAACAACAAAGAAGTGAATTGTTATTTTATGATGAAAGCATTCTCTCATTGCCGGATCAAAAAAAATAAAAATAGGAAATTTTCCGTTTAGATTTGGGAAAACTGAATATTCTTTGAAATGTCAGCGCTGAAGAAGCTTAAAGTTTAATGTGCTCAAGTAGTGAATTCGGGGCGAATTGTAGTTGCATAAGCAGCTTACGTTTAATGCTTAGGGCTACTACTCGTAACACCAGAGCCCGACATAAAGTAGAATTGCGGTAGGAAGCTTTAATTATTAGCGACAAAAAATTCACGCGAAGGAATCAATTATAACTAGTAAATCGAACGCTGGAAAATTGTTACAGTTCCTGTTTAAATGGAACGGTTAAAGTTGGTTTTATCTCCAGCCCCAAGGGTTTGGATTAGGAAGAAAGATACATTGTTGCCGCTCTGGATGTTGTTACGACTGCTAGTTACAATTTTATTGTGTTTCCTAAGCTCATTAGTTGTCAAAGTAGCTTTTGATTTCTAAATAAATAAAACGATAGTGCGATTTTTCCATCTGATAACGTCGCTGTATTGCGTTCTTAAATTTCTCTTTACGCCAAAAATGCGAACCAAGGGAGCGACTAATGGTCCCACCTAGAAGCGATAGCCGAAGGTTTTTTATGGAGCAACGGTGTTAAATTAAATTACGTCAGCGGTCGAGGGATGCTCCAGTGTTGGAGCGTCCCCTTTAAAACGCGAACAATGAAATTTGCGAAGATCTGTTGATCTCTTCTCTATCCACCAATATCAACCACGTGAACAATCCGCATTTTCGGAATTTGTTGGTGAATTATTGAGCATTTGTTGAATAATTTATCACATAAGAGTCAAATATCTGGAAGCTACAACGCTCATTTTTCATATTAAAATATAATCTCTGCAAAGGTCCTTTGCCTGTCTACGGTAAATAGGAAGTTAAAACGAGGGAAGTGTGGAAGACGTAAAGTTGACATTTTCCGGATAATGTAAACATTGTAAAATATTACTCTCCGAGATCTCGTCTGAATTCTTTTATCACGATTTATTCTAAACGCTGTTTATGCTAATGTAGTTCTGTCGAAATTATTTTCGCGAAAAGTTTTTTCGTTTTCATTTGCTAAAATCTCGATTACATTTTTAATAGAGCTTTTCAGAGAAAAACTGTTCAATTTACAGCAGCGAGCGTCGCTTTAATACGAGTTTACTTCTAACAAAAAAATAACCAGGGAGAATTTAGTTGGAACATTTAGAGCAAGGATTGCAGCAAAACGACTATAACTGTTTTTACTGTCCGCATTTGAAAATTATCGACTTTTCCCCTCACCTTCATTTTGAGTTGTGAAAATCGGGTCCCTGGGGAAAATCACACCACATCCTTACTAGTTTTTCGCTCAGGTACCGTTTATTCTTTGAAAAGTTGTTCACCCGGGCAATAATTTCCTTCGATACACAGTAGATTGGTAGAGGACAGTCCTACCCCCACTTACATACCTATCCCAACATCGCGCATGCGCTCACACACGGTTTGAAACCGATTAATTTTAAATTCGGTAAGAAAGGGCCAAAAACGCAAACGTCCAACTTTTGTAATAATTGATAATGTAATTGTAATGTAATTTGCAATGAAATGTATTATCTTAAGAAATCTGAAACGTTTTTTAACTTGACTTGGGTTTCAAATCCTGAATTATTTTCCTACGTGAAGGTAAAAAGAGGCAATAGTGTCTTCATTATTATATAATAACTACATAGTTTACCCCATATGAATGTAAACTCTGTCGGCAATCCCATCTTGCTCAAAATTATTTTTCCATAAATTGCTTTTCAGATAACATTAATTTTGAGCTGGGAGAATCACATGAAAATTATAAATAAACCCGAACTTATTTTTAGAAGATGGCAAGTCGTGGGAATAGCTGTTTGTGACGTTGACCTACGTATTTTCGAAAATATTTCGAATCTACGCCTTCCGTTTGTTTTTAACGGGCGTAATGCATAAAGACGTGGCGGAATGATCCCTTTATCGTTTTAATGTGATCTTCGGGACGATAGTCCCTCGTTTGAGCGTTAACACTAAGTTTGCATCAATATTTGCATTTCATCACACGCTCGATTTGTTTTTCTAAAGGTGTTAAGTCCTTTACGCGTCTCTTGCTAAAATATTCATCAGTTTCGGAATATTCCTCCCACCCCAAGAACATCCACTCACATAAAGAGAACCATCGCTTTGAGTTCATGGGACATAAATGTAAATTTAGCAATGCAATACAGCGTACAAATAAAATGCGGGAAAATATTATTGGACTTGAAAATGGATCGTTTGTACGAGTTTTTGTAAAACTTCTGCTTTACACGATCCCATGACAAAGTATCACCTTCACAAATTCAAATGATGTGCGAAATACGAAAACACACAACAAATAAGTAAGATAAGTAGACGGAAGTGCTTGTACTTTAGATATTATTCAAAGAAAAAATATTTGAATATCTGCCAGATACGATAGTCCACCATATTGCCTTAATTGGACCTGGACAACTATGCATCACCTTTGTTATTTTTATTTTAATTAACCAAAGAAGTAAAATCCTGGTTTCAATCGCTCAACTTAAATTAAATTCACATAAAAGTTGAATCTATTCGTTCTTATGAAAGCATTTATAATTATACTTAACGTACTTATGTCACATAGTACAATTGTAGGTATGCTAGTTTTGTAAATTCCACCAATCAAGTAAGACCTAAAATAGCGCACTAATTTTGAATACGTGTAATTCAAACAGGCATTTAGTGAGCTGAGTGATTGTGAACAGCTTTGATTTAAGCCATTAATGTCCGTTTGCACCGTAACCGTTAAGTCAGACTTAAAAGTGCAATTTACGTACACCGTTTGCTAAGCATCCGTGAATGTGGTTAAGAATGCATGTCAATATATGGCGCTTTTAATTAAACTAATAGTCAATAGATGGTGCTATGACCAAAATCCGGTTCTTAATTAAACGGATAGATGGCGCTACGACAAATTATGGTTTTTAATAATTTTAAAAGAATTATATATTAACCTTTTTAATTGTTCGTTTATTTTTCGCCTCCAGCGGTGAAGGTAATCTTCAAAATGATAGCTCTATTATTGGTTTTGATGCAGTATTAAGGGAGATATGGCGTACCGACAAAGAATACATCTTTCGAGAAACAATATGCAAAAATCTTTTTAATTATATATGTATTTTAATAAATGATTTGTTATATTAACTTGTTGTAACTTTTCAAGAGTTGCTTTTTTAATTGAAAATATTGTAGTTGCAATTTCTCTTGTTCTTTTTGCCCTATTAAATTATTCTGCAATTTTTCTATTTCCATGTCAGCTTTTCAGTAATTTCTTTTCTTACAAACAAAAAACAGCGTGGAAAGTAGAAATCGAAATAAAGATTAAAATTTAAAACCGTTGTGTTAGGAAACGGAAAATAAACAGAGACAACAATAACCCGCACAAAAGGTACCAAAAAATAAGCAGATTTTACAGCGTTGCCACATATGTATTTTGTTAAGTCTTACTTTGCTGATTCTTTAAGGACGCGACGGTGCAACAAGCATGTAGCTTAAGTATTTACCCTAGTAAAGTTCTGCTTAAGTTGTAAACGGTGCGGGCGTTAACATAGTGTTTCGATAAGTTGATCATGCTAAATTCAAATAAGTACTTAATAAGCTAAGTGATTGTGAAAAATCTTGACTTAAGCCATTAAGTATGGTTTTATCTTAATTTAGATAAAGATCGGTATTTTGCACACAATACATCAAATTTCGTTCAGATGCCTCAGCTCTCTTGGTTGACATACAACTAAGTTTGTGATGCAAGACCTCATATCGATTTTTGAGTAGTGTTTTGGATCTGGAGCAGCTTGCATGGTCGGCCACGTGGAGCCTTAGGGCTAAGGGGTTAATTCAGACGCGCAACCTGAACCACTGGTTATTGATTTAAACCGCCCCGAGCCGCGCGCAATGCAGCTTCTGACAGCTTATCCGCCACCCCCGACCCTTATTGATGGTCATTTTGTTAGGTCTGATTTTGATTCAATCGCCACTTGCGAAATTTATTTGGTTTCTGTTGTTGCGAGTTGATTTTACGGCGAATGCACTTTTTCCACCTTCCTCATCTTCGAAAATTGGATGAAACTTTGAATGACAGTTTGTTCATTTCACAAGGCAACATTTGCACGTTTACGTCCTTAAATAAACGGACTGTGAAAATTTATCAATCCCTCTTACAGTTTTACGAGATTTCCTCGTCGAACGTGCTCGACATCCCAGATTTATCGTGATGCAGATTATATGCAGGTTTTGCGATCCCGGACGGATTGCTATTTTTTATTTAGATTGGAAAAAGTTTCATCGGAAGTGTAATCATTCTTCGCCGTTGCATACTAATTACGAGATTTAATAAGGGAATTTTGCGAAAGTCGTCAGTTTATGTTAAAACACAATCGTGAGGAGCTTCTCCAGAAAATAAGCTCTTCAAGCTTTGATTTTCACACTATAGAGTACAACCAATACTTGAACAACTTTGTTAGCGCTAATGGCATGCTTGTGCTTCGCATTCAATTTTCTCCATTCCTGCCCGAGTCAAGCTGTACTCTCTCATTTTCTTTCTTTGGCAATTTTGGGTTTTCCAAAATTATTAGAATAGGTTATTAAAATACAGTTACAGGCCCTACATCTCTCCATTTCTTATAAGACATTAATATTAGTATAAATATACCTGAGAGGAAGCTATGTTTAGTTGATCCGGACGACTAGAGAAACGTGTTCATCGAGTGTGCTCAAGATAACGCAGGATCTATCTCAAATTGTTGGCCGAACTTTGATTAATTTTCTGAAACAATATTGTGCTTTAGAATTTTTGTTCCACATCGAAGTCGAACTAAAATTGATGCTTCAGCTTTAATGATGCTACTACAAACATGAGTTCTACCTGTATATGCCGGCGCAAATTAAGATTACACTTTTGTTGTGTAACTATAAAATAAAATAAAATAAGTGAACGATTTTTTACGTTATGTAAAAGAAACATCATTTCGGTCAAGTGACCAACGGTGTTCGCATTAATATGCTCTTTATACTGTTTTCCATGACCTGTCTCAGGGTGTCAGGATTGACGATTTGAGGCTGACCCCTTATAAACCCTGTTTCTGTCAATCTTTGGAGAAAGATTATATCGTTTAACTGTATATTTTATTGATATATTCACTGCCAACACAAGACGAAAGCTTCTTTATTTATAACGGCATTGACCACAATATTTGCATTTTGGTTGTCGCTCTTCCGATTGGTGTATCCTAAATCTTTATTTACTTCAATGCAAGTGTTCATTTCCGTTTAATAAGTGTTTTCTTCATTAATTTAAAGAATGTGTGAGGGATAGGTCAGAGATTTCTTCCCACGTGTCGAGTTTGAAATTTGGAATAATTTTGAGGCACAAGTGATGGGTTATATTTGCCCTACTGACCAAGTTTTAAATAGTAGTCGTACAGCATATGAATGAATGATTTATTAGATAAAATATCAACCAGAGGACTTTTTCTTAATAATATTGTTTAATCTAAGCGCGTTCGAGCAATCGGTTTGCAAAAAAGCAATTTGTGCGATTTTGATCTATCCATTTTCACTTCCGTCCCAAGTAGCATCAAAGTAAGAAAAACTTATGCCGCCACTTTGACTAAGTGGCTGCCACATGATTACCACTAAATCTACAACTTTACAGTAAGAATAACTTTCCTTTATACAAAAATAGTGGCAAAAACGTGAATTTCACTGTTATTAATCACTACATAGTGGATCACTTTGTAGTGGAACTTAAGGTGTTTGAAACGTTCTGGTTACTATCTGAAACCACCTTAAAGTGTTTATAACTTTATGGTGAAAAATGACAGTGGCGGTAACCATATCAAGCCACTAAAATATAACTTAGAAGTGGCGACAGATTTAAAGTGGTAATTACAGTGTCGTCCACGTTTTGGCCACCTCTATAAAACCTTTAAAGTGGCAGACATTTTTAGTGGCAACTAATGATTGTTGCCACGTTTATGCCACTATTTCGCCACGTATAGAAGTGATTTTCACTTTAAATACGTAAAAACCACTTTAAAGTTATATTCTAAAAGGTAGCCATATTTAAGAACAGTAGTAATGCCGCCATTATCACAAAAGTTGAGCAGACCATTCAAAAAATTATAATTTCTTCACAGTAGTACATTATTATTGTGTAATTATTGGTTTTTGGTTTTAGCTGACCAAGGATAATTAATTAATAAATTGTTTGTGGCATTTGGAGATAAATATTTTGAAAATTGCGATCCAAAGTTTTTTGTTAATTTGTTTAAATAATCAGATATTGCGAAGGGGATGCTGATATTTCGAAGTGCAACATCTATTTTTGACAGTAAACTTGATATCGTTTTGAGTTTATACCATCTAGGGTGCTGCCTTAAGTTAATAATACTTGCCTATTTATTTGCAAGTAAGAATATCTTTATGGTGACTTAGTAAGAATGCAGTTTCGAGTCAATGTAAACGTAGAAAGGAGATGCATATATTATTTGTTAAGAGAAATAAGTTGAAGGAGAGAGACCGAGCGATGTAGAAGAAACAAAATCAATCTTAGTGGCTTTGAGGTGGCTGCCACTTGGCGCCCACCTTTTTGCCACGTGGTGGTCAAGTGGCTGGAACGTAACTGTATAGGGGCTACCACGTGGCAGCCACGCAAAAAATGTTCCCCATTTTAGTGGTAGCCACGGAATAGAACCGTTCTTATTACGTGGCAACCACTAGTGATAAAAACTTTAAAGTGGTAACGGTAGTGGCTGCTACGTGGCGCCCACTAAAAATGCTACTTGGGGTACCATGACAATTAGAACAGCATTATCCTCTAATTTTTGACTTCTTAAACGGAAACAGAAACGAGTTAGTTCAACGAAAGACGTCGGGCCCTGCGGTTTGTTCGCTGTGGCAATAATTACCAAAACTAAGCAAATTAGTAGTGCCTAAGCTCATTTCCTCCCCTTCTACTTAAATGCCCTCTCACCACTACTACCATTGCACATGCGCAGCTGAAGCGAATGCTGCATTGTAAGTATTCTGTGTGGTCTAATTTTGCTGAAACCAGTGCATCTGCTGGCTGATGAAGAAAATTCACAACTAGAGTCAATGATAAACTGCTGGACAATGGATGCGGTCCACCCAGATTCTGACATGTCTTTAAAACTGGTGTAATTCTTGAAGTACTCATCGGATTTCAAAACGGTTTCCTTTAGATGAATCCACATTCTGCAAGAGGGTGCTTCTGTGTGTACTCATATGCTTTTTTTAATTATAAGACAGTTAGAAAACTTTAGCTAATCTGGAACCACTTATTTTAGCATAGACCGTACTGATTACGTGACTTGGATATGGTGTGTCTCATAGATATAAAATTGAGCTTTCATCTAATGAAACATTTTTGAAATACACCAGATAATACACCAGAGGTTAAATCTGTTTAAAATCAGCAATAATTTGGGTGGAAAGGTTCAATTGACCAGCCAATTTAGTTTCACTGTCTGAGACACCTACACCATCCCGGAAGAAGTAAGTTTCGGTGGTGCGATTTACATTTATGCACTCCATACTATTATTTGAAATGGATGCAGTTGTCTCGTGAATTCGTTAGAGTTGGCATTGCCCCAAAATCGAACGCTTTGCTTATATACAAAGTCACATGATTGTAAATGTGCTTTGTCGGTTATCATCAAATTTGAAATCAGTTGAGATCATTTTGTCGGATCTTTGCAACGGCTTGGGAGTATTGTAAATGAAATAACTTGTCCCTTGAACTATAGGCTGGTTCAGTTAAAACTTACAGGGAACGGATACAAGTCTGCTCAAATTCGCTGCAACGAGTGACGGAACAATTGTGACGCACGTCTTGGTCGATATTTGTGGTTTATTGGCAACACTGTGTCGGACATGTTGAATGTTTTCAGTTGAGATCGATTAGGAGGCCTTTCAGAATGTTGCAGAATTCTTTAAAATAAAAATATAAAAAGCACAACAAAAACTAAAATGTATTATTACCGATAATGTGAATTTGTTAAAAACCATCAGTTTATTTGGGCCAGTCTGAAAATTCATTTTTATCTTCAAGTAAATGGAGCACACAATTTTCCAATAATCGATGTTTCATTATTTTCATTAGTGGAATTGGAAAACCGTTAAATTATTAAATATGGAACCTAAAGCAACATATAAAAATTGGAAAATAAAAAAAACAGAAAAAGTAATTAATGATGCATTTGCACTGAGAGCATTTAGTTAGCGATGATGCAGTAGGTATGAAAGTAAATGGAAGCGATAAGCGTACCTTCATGCGTGTGTTTATTTTTATTTAAAATCCCTCTCAGCTTGTTACTTCCAACCGAGATACAAACACATGTTAGTAAAAGCTCTACGGCAAAAGTTTCCTAATTTAAGTTTTAATCTCGATTTATAGCTAACGTTCAGGACAAGAAGACATAATGGATATTAAATGCTTCGACGCCCTTGGCGATAAATCAAGGCGAGCAAATTTAGTCGCCTCTCATTTTTATTCTACCCTTAACTGTAACGTTTAATTTCGATTTCAGATCGAGATCTGCGTATACATCTCCATAAATTAATTACATTTTCGAAACTTTTTAATTCTTTGCCTCGGCGAGAGAGGCACAAATTACGGCGCTTTTTACGCCGGGGTCAGAGTGCGCAGCTCGTAATCTGCGTCGTGGAGCAATTAACTTAAAATCTTCTTAAGGGGTAAGAAGGTTAAATCCGCGGTTCGCTTTCGTTATTAATTTAATTAATTTGAATGAAGCGAGGTGGGGCGCACCTTCCCGTTCTTCATAAAATATAAACGCTCTGAAATCAAGAAGCTCTCACTAATTAAGTATGGTAGTAATTTAATTAACAAGACAAACTTTGCAGCGAGTAGGAAACAGCCCCGCTTATCTAATGATTTATGCGCCACGGTCAGCCTTTAAACACTGCTCTTTAAGCTTCTATTATGTACACGTTGTTATAAATAATTACTTATAGTTCGTACAAATTGCCCTTTAACGAGTTTAGTTTTGGGGGTGTTAACTCGGGTCTCAGTTGCGATTCACACGGGGCTTATGTCAACGATTAGAAGAGCCTTCAAATATCTTCAAACGCGCGGTATCGATTCCTTCCTCCAATAAACTTGTCATCTTGTGAAATACGAGTTTGGACAACTTTTAATCACGAACCAGATGGCGGAAACCCTGTCGTTATAAACATATGCTAGGATAAAGCAATAATTAAGTATTATTAAACGAGTGAGTAATGAGCTCCATTGCTCACAATTCAAATGTTTCAAGTTTCTACTATTTATTTTGCGTTTTGATATGTATTTCTTTTTTAATAATAATAATTTTATTATTATCCAACTGGCATTATTTACATATTATTATTGTGAAGAAAAATTAAGTTTGGGGAAGTTCTAGAATTAATGCAACAATTCGTAATTGTCATTGTTCAATTTTGGAAAAATTTTTAACGCCTGACAGATTATCGACGGAGAAATATTATTGATTAATTATTGATAGAGTTCGTGAATTTTCCGTGATGGGAACGAGCTTTTAAACGCAAAACGCCACTGATTGTCATTTTGCGAATGTGACAGCGAAGAGAACATTTCGTGCTCATCGACATCACCAGTGATGAAGTCCACCGCAGTTGTGGATGAAACGTCTGGAATTTTATCGGGGTCTCTTGTTCAGTTAGCTCCTCGGGACGCTCACTACACAAGTGGAACACGGTTTAAAAACCCGATTAACAACGTTATTATTAATAACACCAACCGTGAATATGTAGGTACAGCCATGGACAGTCAAGAATAACACCCGTGTTATGCAAATACCGACTCTATGAGATATTGTCATTGAGTCGGTATTTGCATCACACCCGCCTGCTAAAGTGTTATTCTTGACTGTCCACGGTTGTACATACTTTCACAAATTTTAACAAGCTGTTTATAACTATCAGCTATGGGTGTGCAGACTTGGCATGTTACGCTTTTGGTTTAAAGGTATTTTTAGGAGACCATAAAACAGCTTAGACATAGCATTTGACAGAAGTCATCAATAAAAAGCAGACCCCCAGGCACCAGGATATGAAATTTGTAAAAAAAAGACAAATGTCTTTTCAATGGTTGTCAATGAATTTTTAGCTTTAATCTATAATTTCGTTGAGGTGAAAAATTTGCTACAGTCTAATCAATACTTCAAAATGATTTCATGGGTTTTTTATTTCTCATTATTTGTTCACGACTTTGTAAGAAACACTGTTTTAACAATCTACAGCTCGATGAGTAGCATGAAGCTTTACAGGCGAAAAGCTTTCAAAATAATGGATAATTTATTTGGCAACTGTGGACAAGAACCATTTGAAGTAATAGTTGCTTGCGTCGTTAACATAACTTTTATTGTTACAGGAGAACGACCGTTTCCTTGCAGTTGGAACAATTGTGGAAAAAGGTTTGCCCGTTCAGACGAGCTCGCCAGGCACACTCGCACACACACGGGCGAAAAAAATTTCGCCTGCCCAGTTTGCAACAAGAAGTTTATGAGGAGCGATCATCTCAGGTAACTCAATCTCCTTCGCCGACTTTTATTTCAATCTACTATAAAGTTGTGAGTTGTGGCGGAGTTCAAAGTTTCGCGCAAAATGAGGTGCTTTTTCTGCAAAAATTACCTTAACTTGGAAGAAAAAATTTCATAAGAAAGGGTAATTAATCAAACGCCGATGTTACTCGACCGTCGGACACAAGTAGTGGTAATTTTAGCACCGATCGGTGCTAACCTTAACAATGCGCTATTATTAAAAGTGGTCAGTGGAGCTTGCTAGACAATTGCTTGACCCATTTCTGGTAGAATAACAGTAATGACGATATTTTGACGATGCAAACGAGAAATAGAAGTGAAAAGCAGCTTGATGACTTCAAACTGCTCTCAAACATGCCGGAGAAATGTATTCGGGTCTCGCCATCATATTATCTGGAGCAGTGAAATAGCTGTGCAAGGGATGTTTTCCAATTTTATTATAATGAGGTCTCATTTACCGCTAACGGACGACCTTATGATAAGAGTTTCAATAAACCAAAATGTCACCGACGTAAAAATAACTCTGCTAAATAATCCACTATGTGTGTGCTGGAAAATGCGACGACGCAAATCAAATTTCCAAAGATCATTTACGACTTGTTTTTAGGTGCTATTCGGATCGATTTTTTCGTAATTTATGCGCAAATATTTATATTTACAGCAGTCGTGTTATAAATCGGGTAACCGAGAGGTGAATTTTTTTCGGTTCGAATTTACTACCGCGGAAAATAAATAATTTAACATAGAAATAGCAGGTGTACGTGAAAAAAAGGAAGATTTCATCTTGGCAAGAGAAATAGCACAGATGAGAACGTAAGAATAATATCCTTAAGGAAACCTAAAAGCAACTATGGACGTCGAAGTCAAAAGAAAGAAGACAAAACTAATATGAAATGAGCTTTTTATAAAATTATAGGTCATTTTTTACTTTATGTCCTGCACCAGTTCACAACAGCTAGAAGTACTAACCATTACTTTGTGATGCCCAGATTCCTATTTATCTAAGGAAACTTTGTGGAAATTATAAAACCTTGGAGAACATCAACCAAATAAAGATGTAGAAAACAACACGCTATACCCGTTTACGTAAAAAAAACGGAAAAAGAAGTTAAATATAGTTTTTTGTAACATTTCCTCATTGTGCAATTCATTTACGGCGTTACAACATGGTCACCGTGATGCGAATATTATTTGTTTATGTACTGTGTGTTTTATATATGAATGTGTTGTTTAGAAAACCTGACGCAACGTGCAAAATAAGGGTATGAAAAAACATTTTTTTATCGAGAACGATAGCAGATACGGTTTTATAATAAGAGACGTGAAAGCACTGAAATAATGTACCTACCTCTTCAAAAAAGGTAAAAATTGAAGCGATATTTCAACGAAGAAAAAAGTTATGGTGTAAAAAGGGGTGGTTTTTACCATTCGCAATTTTTAGAAATCATAATACTCATAACAACATATTAATCCTATAAAAGTATCTACATGCAAAGTTTAGTGAAAATAAATTCACCCGTTTCTGAATTATTACGAAAAAATTAAATTTAAATTCAAATTTTGGCGTACTCTCAGAGGCTAACGAAGCATTTTAGGACAAAAGTTTATATATAGGGTCAAATCGACTTATTTTGATCCCAGGAATCTGCAATTGTTCCATGTCACTGTTGTTCTGGGACATCTGTATACGATTATATTATTTCTCAAATGTGTTTTTTGTCGGTACGCCGTATCTCTCTTAATACTTCATCAAAACCAATGATTTTATTCTTCTTCTTCTTCAAGTGCCTAGTCCTGTTCGAACGTTGGCAATCATTAGCGCTATCTGTATTTTGTCGACCGCTTTTCTAAAGAGACTTGTCGTATTCTCACCATACCATTGTCGCAAATTCTTCAGCCACGAAATTCTTCGACGCCCGGGTCCTCTTCTGCCTTCGATTTTTCCTTCTATTATTAATTTGAGAAGTCCGTATTTTTCGTTTATGAGAATGTGTCCAAAGTATTCCAACTTTCGTTCTTTAAGTGTGAGCATGACTTCGAAATCTTTTGACATTCTCGCAAGCACATCCACATTGCGCACTCTGTCCATCCAGGCGATTTTTAACATCCGTCGGTACGTCCACATGTCGAAAGCTTCCAGCTTTTTACACATGGCGTCTGGGAGTCTCAATTCCATAATAGAGAATACTGAAGATGTAGCAACGTAGTACTCGAGTGCGAACGGAGAGCGACAGATTTCGGCAACACAACACCGACTTCATTCTTACAAATGATGCTCAGGCTTGTTCAATTCGGACCTCCTGCATAGCATATAGTAAACGCCAAGAAAGTTGGCTGATCGATAATCGAATCGGATCGTCTGAACTAAGAGATTCGATGTCAAGTGTTCAGTGACGTGCTGTTTCAGCAGGGGTCATAATAAGTTAAAATATATAAATATATCAATAAAGTGTCGGATGTTCGAATAAAGTATCAATTAGATCGTTTTTGAACCCCAACGTAGTTTAATATAAAGTCCGCGTGTGTTTTCTAGGTTATCAAAAAATCTTAACCTCTTAAAAAAGTATTTATTTTTGTAAAATTATTTATCACTATCACAAACTGCATTTATATTTCTCTTCAATATTTTTATTAACCAACTCTTCGGAATAAATGGCAAACTTCTATTGGTCATATTGCGTGATGTTTCATTTCAGATGCGTTGAGCACTTAGTCCAACGGCTGGCTCGGAAAGTACAATCACTTCCATCTTCACCAACAATGCAGTTAGTTTTTCGAATATAACTCCTACAAAGGGTTAGGGTCCTTTCAAACGTGTGTACCGGAAAGACTTCAATAGAACTGTTCAAATAACCAATTTAATTGATCCTCTTTACATTTCAAATGTATGATACAACTATGAATAATAATTCTAGCACGAATGCCGGTTGGTGGTATAGGTCACCACTATACGCCACTGTTCTGGGGTGCATTGGGCCAGTGATCGCTCCCACATCTCCAACACTTTCTTGTCGCCATATCCATCTTCTCCCATATGGGAATCGTAAAATGTTTTGGCCTAGAGAACACTGAATGGACCTATTAAAAATATGAGTATTGTACTTAAAATAATAGTTGTACCTGTGCCCATATCAGTTCAATTGCAATGGTACGGTGGCAAGTGGAGGACTTCGTGTCCGTGTTCTCGCAAATACTCGTCCACTACATATCTGCTTTGCTAAATTAAGCAACTCGGCCTTAAACATGTGGTGCTCAAACAGCACGTTGTGTTGGTGTAGCCACTCTTGTATTTGGCACTTCTTTCACACCGCAATAGGATTCCGTTCGACTACAATGCTGTGATAGGACGCATTGTCCATTACAATAATCGAGGGCTCTTCTAGATTGGGAACTAATTGCTCTTTTATCCACTTCATGAACAGTTCGGCATTCATGTCGCCGTAGTAATCCGCAAGCTTCGATTTTGTACCAAATATAAGCGAGGCATTGGACACGAAACCGTCCTCCGTGCCATCACACATCACAAATGCTTTTTGGGCATCGTTTATGATAAGCCAGGCATTTTGAATCAATTTACGCTAAAAATAGACGTGAATTAATAAATAGAAGATCGTATAGTTATTGACACTTACTGTTCGTTACAAATTCGAAAACGTTAATGTTTGGTAGGTTGAGGTTGGAATTTTGACAGAGAGTTCGCACGCCAATGATGCACGACAGCGTTGCAACACAGACGAGAGATAGGACGCGCACAATAGCCCCGTCTTCGTCGAACGCGTTCACATTAGAGTAAGAGCGAACGGTACGAATGGCGTAGATTGTTCGGCGCACCGTCGACAAACGTTTCGATGAGGTTTGAAGCTGCACTACATGTGCAAAGAAGATGGTAATACCGCGTGCATGTCTGTGATATGTTCAGAAAGTATCGAGTGATCGGCCAACTTTCGGGGCGATTACTATACCAGTTTTCATTGACCTGGCACCCAAGATATTTATATGACTGAGCGCGTTCGATTTGTTGGTTCCGTACCTGTAGAATACCTCCTCCAACCTGATTCTTACTAATGACCACCCATTTGGTTTTTTTTATGTTTAAATTTACTATTTACTATTAGTTGCCACGTGGTCAAGTCAGATCTGAAGACCCTCCAACGAGTCCGCGATTATAACGGTGTCGTCAGCGTACCTAAGGTTATTTATGTTTACGCCATTAATGGAAATTCCTTATTTTATTAATTAATAAAAATAAATTATTAATAAAATATTGAGATTTATTAAACATAATAATATTTATAACTAGATATGTTTTAAAAGGCTGCAGAGAAAAAATTGTTAGATATAGAGGTTTAGTATTCATTTTTAACTTTAATAACATTTTATAACTACATAATAATATGTACTGAATGATCGCAGAAAAATTAAGTGTTTAAGTTGGTAACAGTAACAGCCACCTACCCCCGGCAAATTGCTATTCTGCAATAAACTCATTATAATATAGTGCCTTATGATTTTCAGGCAAGCACCTAAAAACCCGTTTTACACAAAAAAATGTTTGGTAACCCGTAACGAATTATATGTAAAACAGGACCATTGTAGAAGGCAGCTTCCAATTGAGAGCAAAAATTCGGCTTCAAGCCCAATGAAGAATGTAAAATAGGAGCTAAATGACATATCAAAAAAAAACATTTTAGTAAAATCATATCTCAGCTGTACACGATATTAGCGGTTCAAATTCTGTAAATACTTGACCTCTTATTAAAAATTATTCCTGCAGGATATCTATAATTGTTTTACCAAAACATGGAAATTAAAACTGAAAGACTGTAACTAACACAAATCTGGGCTGCAAGGTTCATATTAACATGTAAGAGGTAAAAATAACGCATTTATATGGAAACTAAAACGAACGACTGTAAAAGAAGAAGATACAGTTGAGACTCTTGTGTTTGGGAGTATCATCTTGCATCATTAGTAATCTATCTATATATGTACTAGCTGAATGTACCCGGCGTTGCCCGGACGTAGATTAAATAAACGCAGTATTGACTAACGTGGTGATGTTGACTAATAGACATTATAATACAATTAAACAGGAACGCTCTACTTTTCCAATCACAAAATAAACAAATTTGTTGAAATTAACCTTCGTTGTCAGGACCGGGTACTTCAATATGATTTGGACAAAGAGGATACCTTGGTTGATATCTGAGATGAAAAATCTTGAATAGACTCTTTAGGCAAAGACGCAGTTCTATAAGCGATTCCAGGAAATCGAAATTAACTTTAGATAATTTTCGGGGAAATCGAAGTTTACAAATTAGCTGATCATGTTATGATAAAATTGAAAACACAATGGAAACATTCCTTTTGCTGCAGTCAACTCACAAACAGAACAGTATGTAGATGATTTTGACTTATCTTCAGAATAAACAAACACTTCAACATAATTATCTTCTTCTAAACTGCACAAAAATTATTAAAACCTGGCCGCAACTGGTTGGACAATTAAAGTGCGAAACTTTTGAGCTCCCTTTCCAGTATTAAAATTTTGGTATGTGGTAAAATGTGGTATTTGGTGGTATTTGTGCATCGCTAGATTTTCAAAATTGTCCATCTTAGTTATAAATGATGTAAAGCAATAATGAACACAATGTATTTACGTAAAATAAATAGTGTAAAACGCGTATCAATGTCAATAAAGTCTGATCCAACGCTGTAAATTTTGGATTTCAGCCGAGGCAGATTTGGTGAAAAATAAAAACACCATTATAATTAACTGAACGGTCCGGTACGACGATGGTGATTGGGAGCAAATTTGGTTAACGGCAAAATTAACATTCTATATAAAATAAATAAATATTTTGACGGGAATATGGTGGATGTAAAAATCTTATTCGGCTTCTCCGACGGACTCACACTTGTTTACATTAACACAAACTTGTTGAACAATTAAAGTGCGAACCTCTTGAGCTCCCGTTCCAGTATTAAAATATCAATACCAATACCATAGATATTAAAAAAGACAATTTCCATCACCTTTCATAATACGGTGTGGTAATTGTACATCGCTAGATTTTCAAACTTCTCCATCTTAGTTATAAATGATGTAAAGCAATAATGAACACATTGTACGTAAAATAAATAGTGTAAAACGTGTATAAGCACATAATTATTAAGGGTATGAATGTCAGTGATGTCTGGTACATACAACGGTGAAAATTTCGTATTTTAGCCAGGGCAAATTTGGTGAAAAACAAATACACCACTACCATTAACTGAACGTAAAAATTAGCGTACAAATATAAGTGGAGTCCGGTTCGACGCTGGTAATTTTTCGAAAATTGATTGGGGGCAGATTTGGTTAACGCGAGGATCAAATGTTAAATTAAAATACTTTATTTGATAGCGGTAGACGTTCGAACACTGATGCGTCGCCTCATCGAATTTGGCGACTTTGCGAACAGTTTCCGACGCTGGAGCAGCAATTTTCACAATTGTAGTTGTGTTAAAATTAAACACCGCGATCGAGTACTGCTCCACACGCTGAACCAGCAATTCTCGAATTCTAAGAAACGATAAGAAAGGCTTATCCAATGCTTGGATGTGCGAATTTCTGCATAGATATTGAATAAAACCAAATCGAGCATCGCCTTTTCACGTTTGTGACCTTGCCCTTGACGTGGCAGGCTCAAGCTGCTTCAATAATGTAAAAATCTTATTCGGCATCTCCAATAAACTCACATTTGTTTACATTAACACGCATTCCTTCATGGACTTGTGACGAATTACAAACAAATATTGCAACTTCAAGTGTTCCATTTAATTTCGTTTCTGGGTGCAAGCTCCTTTCTTTTCACTCTAGTCAGTCTGAACTTATTACACAGAGTGATATTTTCAAATCCAGGCGCCCTAAATAATTTTGTCGTTGTTTTCAAAAGTTTCAAGAGAAGGAGAGTTGACAGAGAAGCTAAATTATTCCAAATTATTCCCATTTAGTTCTCTGACAACGTTAAAGACAATGTTGAAATATATAAATACAAAATTTCACACCATAAAAACGAAGTATTTGGGAATTATGTATAAAAAAAGTCGAAGTTATTTATGTTAATTTGGCGTGATTTGCTATGGTTCAAAAAAATGCAAAAATATTAGGTTGATTTGGGGTTGTTTCGGACGATATGGGTTTCTTTGAGGATTGTTTGGAATGGTTATTGATGGTTGGCAGGGTTTAGCTTTGGCGGATTAAACGAAATTTTTGGTAATTATAATGTGATTGGGCTTTGGTTGGCTTGGTAAAAAGTGGTTGGGGTGATTTAGGGGAATTCGAAGTCATTTATGCGAGTTTGGCGTAGTTTGCTTAGAATTCGTAATTTTTTTTTAATTATGGGTTGACCTGGAGTAGTTTTGAATGGTAAGTGTATGACTTTTAGGGATAGTTTGGAATGGTGCGTTATGTTTGGGGTGTTTAACGTATTCAAGTAAATTTTACAAAAATTTTGGTAATTTTAAACTGAAGAATTAAAGTGCGAACCTCTTGAGCTCTATTTACGGTATTAAAAATGCAATAGGAAAAATAGTAAAAAAGACTATTTCCATCACTTTTCACGGGAATTATACATGGTGGTATTTGTTCTCCGCTTACTATTAGATTTTCAAACTGCTCCATCTTAGTTATAAATAATGCAGAACCATTAATGAACGCAATGTACGTAAAATAAATAGTGTAAATCGTGTATAAGCACACAATACTTAAGCGTATGATGTCAGTGAAAATTTCGGATTTTGGCCGGAGCAGGTTTGGTGAAGAACAAATACACCACTATCATTAACTGAACGTAAAAATTAGCGTACGATAATAAGTGAAGTCCGGTCCGACGCTGGAAATTTTTCGAAAATCGATTGGGGAGAGTTTTGGTTAACGGCAAGAACAAATCGGGAATATCGGGAATAAAAAAATTTATTTAATAGCGATAGAACTTCGAATACCGATGCGTCGCCTCGACCTTGGCGACGTTGAATACCAGCGTTCCAGACGCTGAAGCAGCAATTTTCACAATTATATGAGGTGCACGTGTCTAGTGCGTATAAAAACAATTTGGATAACAAAAGAGATTAATTTGTATGTACCAAATAATACTCGCACAGGTGTACTCGTATGGCCCGTCATAATTTTCACGAAATGAATTTAAGAAATTAACATTCTAAAGTAAATAAATATTTTGACGGGAATGTTAAAAATCTTATTCGGCCTTTCCGACAAACTAACACTTGTTTACATTAACATGCATTCCTTCATGGACCTGTGACGAATTACAAACGAATATCGAAATTTCAAGTGTTCCACGTCAGTCTGAACTTATTACACAGTGATATTTTCACATTCAGGCGCCCTAAATTATTTTGCCGTTGATTTCAAAAGTTTCCCTGGAAGGAGAGTACTCAGCAAGGGGCTCGTCAGGTGTGGCAGAGTTGGCAGTGCCACTCCAAATATAAATTTACTATCGAACACAACAATAGTTCTGTAATTCAATTGCAGAATTTCGAAATTTTCAGATATTTTCACGAAAATCTAGGGCTTACACCGCGTTTATACCGCTTTAAAGTTAAAAACCATAGAGCTGTTTATACAAATTCACGCATGTTGAGAAGGTAGGGCTTGCCCCGTCAGCGTGTTGCAATTCAGAAATACGTTTATGTTTGCATCTCAACTGGAACAAATAATTATTGGAAAGTGGAAGAAAATCAAAATTGGTATCAGCATATTTAATATTCAGAATAACGTCTATTAGTCGAAACAATATGTTTTATGTGCAGATATTTATTAATATTTTATGATCTAATACGATAAGGCATTTATAAATGACACAACCAAATGGAAGATTTTGATTGAAAATGATTATTAATTTATGGTAACCGAAGTAATTTAGGTGAGTTTGGCATAGTTTGCTATGGTTTGTAGCATTTTTTGTAATTTTAAAGTAATTGGGCTTATTTTGGGGTGGTAAGGGGTAGTTGGGGGTGATTTATGATAGCCGAAGTAATTTGGGTGAGTTTGGCATAGTTTGCTATGGTTTGTGGCATTTTTTGTAATTTTAAAGTGATTGGGCTTAGTTTGGGGCGGTAAGGGGTAGTTGGGGGTGATTTATGGTAGCCGAAGTAATTTGGGTGAGTTTGGCATAGTTTGCTATGGTTTGTATCATTTTTTGTAATTTTAAAGTGATTGGGTTTAGTTTGGGGCGGTAAGGGGTAGTTGGGGGTGATTTATAATAGCCGAAGTAACTTGGGTGATTTTGGCATAGTTTGCTATGGTTTGTATCATTTTTTGTAATTTTAAAGTGAATGGGCTTAGTTTGGGGCGGTAAGGGGTAGTTGGGGGTGATTTATAATAGCCGAAGTAATTTGGGTGAGTTTGGCATAGTTTGCTATGGTTTGTGGCATTTTTTGTAATTTTAAAGTGATTGGGCTTAGTTTGGGGTGGTAAGGGGTAGTTGGGGGTGATTTATGATAGCCGAAGTAATTTGGGTGAGTTTGGCATAGTTTGCTATGGTTTGTAGCTTTTTTTGTAATTTTAAAGTGATTGGGCTTAGTTTGGGGCGGTAAGGGGTAGTTGGGGGTGATTTATAATAGCCGAAGTAATTTGGGTGAGTTTGGCATAGTTTGCTATGGTTTGTGGCATTTTTTGTAATTTTAAAGTGATTGGGCTTAGTTTGGGGTGGTAAGGGGTAGTTGGGGGTGATTTATGATAGCCGAAGTAATTTGGGTGAGTTTGGCATAGTTTGCTATGGTTTGTAGCTTTTTTTGTAATTTTAAAGTGATTGGGCTTAGTTTGTGGTGGTAAGGGGTAGTTGGGGGTGATTTATGGTAGCCGAAGTAATTTGGGTGATTTTGGCATAGTTTGCTATGGTTTGTATCATTTTTTGTAATTTTAAAGTGAGTGGGCTTAGTTTGGGGCGGTAAGGGGTAGTTGGGGGTGATTTATAATAGCCGAAGTAATTTGGGTGAGTTTGGCATAGTTTGCTATGGTTTGTGGCATTTTTTGTAATTTTAAAGTGATTGGGCTTAGTTTGGGGTGGTAAGGGGTAGTTGGGGGTGATTTATGATAGCCGAAGTAATTTGGGTGAGTTTGGCATAGTTTTGCTATTGTTTGTAGCATTTTTTCTAATTTTAAAGTGATTGGGCTTAGTTTGGGGTGGTAAGGGGTAGTTGGGGGTGAATTTTGGTAGCCGAAATAATGTGTGTGAGTGTGAGAATAGTCTGCTATGGTTTGTGTCATTTTGTTTTATTTTAAAGTGATTGGAGTTAGTTGGGGTTGCTAAGGGGTGGTAAGGGATGATTTAAGATAACGGATCTAATTTGTCAGTTTGGCGTAGTTCGGGAATTTTTTGGGGTTGATTTGGTAAAGTTTGCAATGGTAAGAGATATTTGAGGATTTTTAATGTAGACGGATTAAATTTGGAGTGGTTTGGTAATTTTTAAATGAGTCACGGATCGACATTATAATTGAAATCAAAATTATAATTGAAATATCTGCGCCTCGCTAGGTACGGCAAAAGTATGATCAGGAACGCAGAAAGTGAAAGTGCTTTTAATGTAAACCGGTCGCCCGACGTCGAAGTTGTTTTGGCTAGACACGTGCTTCTAAAAAAAACCCGGTCGCCGCGAGCCGATCATTTTTTGCTTATTTTAACCGGTTTTTATTCGGTTTTTATTTAAATACAAAGGAACCGGACCGAATTTTGCAAAATCTCCTTATTAGCGTTCATTCTCGGCCCTTGATAGACCCGTGTCTAAAATTTCAAGTCTCCAGCCCTCCCGGTTTGGGCTGTAGGTTGTCGGTGAATCAGTGAATGTGTAGATGTGTAGATGAGTGTGTCAGTGAGGACACTTCGCTTTATATATATAGATTTAAAGCGAAGTGTCCTCACTGACACACTCATTCATTCCGGTTTCTTTGTAATTCAATAAAAACCTGATAAAATAAACAAAAAATGATCGGCTCGCGGAGACCGTGTTTATGTTAGAAGCACGTATCTAGCCAAAACAACTTCGACGTCGGGCGACCGGTTTACATTAAAAGCACTTTCAACGTCGAGTTTCTGCTTTCCTGATCATACTTTTGCCGTACCTAGCGAGGCGCAGATATTTCAATTATAATTTTGATTTCAATTATAATGTCGATCCGTGACTCATTTAAAAATTACCAAACTACTCCAAATTTAATCCGTCTACATTAAACATCCTCAAATATCTCTTACCATTGCAAACTTTGCCAAATCAACCCCAAAAAATTCCCGAACTATGCCAAACTGACATAAATTAGATCCGTTATCTTAAATCATCCCTTACCACCCCTTAGCAACCCCAAGTAACTCCAATAACTTTAAAATAAAACAAAATGACACAAACCATAGCAGACTATTTCGAACCCACACACATTATTTCGGCTACCAAAATTCAGCCCCAACTACTCCTTACCACCCCAAACTAAACCCAATCACTTTAAAATTAGAAAAAATGCTACAAACCATAGCAAAACTATGCCAAACTCACCCAAATTACTTCGGCTATCATAAATCACCCCCAACTACCCCTTACCATCCCAAACTATGCCCAATCACTTTAAAATTACAAAAAATTCTACAAATTTTAGCAAACTATGTCTAAATTACTTCGGTTACCAGAAATCACCCCCAACAACCCCTTACCACCCCAAACTAAGCCCAATCACTTTAAAATTACAAAAAATGCTATAAACCATAGCAAACTAAGCCAAACTCACCTAAATTACTTCGGCTACCATAAATCACCCCCAACTACCACAAACTAAGCCCAATCACTTTATAATTACAAAAAAGCTACAAACCATAGCAAACTATGCCAAACTCACCTAAATTATTTCGGCTACCATAAATCACCCCCAACTACCCCTTACCACCCCAAACTAAGCCCAATCACTTTAAAATTACAAAAAATGCTACAAACCATAGCAAACTAAGCCAAACTCACCCAAATTACTTCGGCTACCATAAATCACCCCCAACTACCCCTTACCACCCCAAACTAAGCTCAATCACTTTAAAATTACAAAAAATGCTACAAACCATAGCAAACTATGCCAAACTCACCCAAATTACTTCGGCTACCATAAATCACCGCCAACTACCCCTATTACCACCCCAAACTAAGCCCAATCATTTTAAAATTACAAAAAATGATACAAACCATAGCAAACTATGCCAAACTCACCCAAATTACTTCGGATACCATAAATCACCCCCAACTACCCCTTACCACCCCAAACTTAGCCCAATCACTTTAAAATTAGAAAAAATGCTACAAACCATAGCAAAACTATGCCAAACTCACCCAAATTACTTCGGCTATCATAAATCACCCCCAACTACCCCTTACCACCCCAAACTATGGCCAATCACTTTAAAATTACAAAAAAAGGCTACAAACCATATCAAACTATGCCAAACTCACCTAAATTACTTCGGCTACCATAAATCACCCCCAACTACCCCTTACCACCCCAAACTAAGCCCAATCACTTTAAAATTACAAAAAATTCTACAAATCTTAGCAAACTATGTCTAAATTACTTCGGTTACCAGAAATCACCCCCAACAACCGCTTACCACCTCAAACTAAGCCCAATCACTTTAAAATTACAAAAAATGCTATAAACCATAGCAAACTAAGCCAAACTCACCTAAATTACTTCGGCTACCATAAATCACCCCCAACTACCCCTTACCACCACAAACTAAGCCCAATCACTTTATAATTACAAAAATGCTACAAACCATAGCAAACTATGCCAAACTCACCCAAATTACTTCGGCTACCATAAATCACCCCCAACTACCCCTTACCACCCCAAACTAAGCCCAATCACTTTAAAATTACAAAAAATGCCACAAACCATAGCAAACTATGCCAAACTCACCCAAATTACTTCGGCTACCATAAATCACCCCCAACTACCCCTTACCACCCCAAACTAAGCCCAATCACTTTAAAATTACAAAAAATGCTACAAACCATAGCAAACTATGCCAAACTCACCCAAATTACTTCGGCTACCATAAATCACCCGTAATTACCCCTTACCACCCCAAACTAAGCCCAATCACTTTAAAATTACAAAAAATGCCACAAACCATAGCAAACTATGCCAAACTCACCCAAATTACTTCTGCTGCCTTAAATCCACCCCAAACTCACCTAACTTACTTCGGTCATAAATCACCCCCAACTACCCCAAAATAGGCCCAATCACTTTAAAATAAAAAAAATGCTACAAACTATAGCAAACTATGCCATACTCACCTAAATTACTTCGGCTACCATAAATCACCCCCAAACTACCCCTTATCACCCCAACCTAAGCCCAATCACTTTAAAATTACAAAAAATGCTACAAATCATAGCAAACTATGCCAAACTCACCTAAATTACTTCGGCTACCATAAATCACCCCCAACTACCCCTTACCACCCCAAAATAGGCCCAATCACTTTAAAATTAGAGAAAATGCTACAAATTATAGCAAACCATGCCAAACTCACCTAAATTACTTCGGCTACCATAAATCACCCCCAACTACCCCTTACCATCCCAAACTAAGTCCGATCACTTTAAAATTACAAAAAATGCTACAAACCATAGCAAACTATGCCAAACTCACCTAAATTACTTCGGCTACCATAAATCATCCCCAACTACCCCTTACCTCCCCAAACTAAGCCCAATCATTTTAAAATTACAAAAAATGCTACAAATCTTAGCAAACTATGCCAAACTCACCTAAATTATTTCGGCTACCATAAATCACCACCAACTACCCCTTACCATCCCAAACTAAGTCCGATCACTTTAAAATTACAAAAAATGCTACAAACCATAGCAAACTATGCCAAACTCACCTAAATTACTTCGGTTACCATAAATCACCCCCAACTACCCCTTACCACCCCAAACTAAGCCCAATCACTTTAAAATTACAAAAAATGCTACAAGCCATATCAAACTATTCCAAACTCACCTAAATTACTTCGGCTACCATAAATCACTCCCAACTACCCCTTACCATTCCAAACTAAGCCCAATAACTTTAAAATTAGAAAAAATGCTACAAGCCATATCAAACTATGCCAAACTCACCTAAATTACTTCGGCTACCATAAATCATCCCCAACTACCCCTTACCTCCCCAAACTAAGCCCAATCATTTTAAAATTACAAAAAATGCTACAAACCATAGCAAAATATGCCAAACTCACCTAAATTATTTCGGCTACCATAAATCACCCCCAACTACCCCTTACCACCCCAAACTAAGCCCAATCACTTTAAAATTACAAAAAATTCTACAAATCTTAGCAAACTATGTCTAAATTACTTCGGTTACCAGAAATCACCCCCAACAACCGCTTACCACCTCAAACTAAGCCCAATCACTTTAAAATTACAAAAAATGCTATAAACCATAGCAAACTAAGCCAAACTCACCTAAATTACTTCGGCTACCATAAATCACCCCCAACTACCCCTTACCACCACAAACTAAGCCCAATCACTTTATAATTACAAAAATGCTACAAACCATAGCAAACTATGCCAAACTCACCTAAATTATTTCGGCTACCATAAATCACCCCCAACTACCCCTTACCACCCCAATCTAAGCCCAATCACTTTAAAATTACAAAAAATGCTACAAACCATAGCAAACTAAGCCAAACTCACCTAAATTACTTCGGCTACCATAAATCACGCCCAACTACCCCTTACCTCCCCAAACTAAGCCCAATCACTTTATAATTACAAAAAATGCTACAAACCATAGCAAACTAAGCCAAACTCCCCTAAATTACTTCGGCTACCATAAATCACGCCCAACTACCCCTTACCACCCCAAACTAAGCCCAATCACTTTATAATTACAAAAAATGCTACAAACCATAGCAAACTATGCCAAACTCACCTATATTATTTCGGCTACAATAAATCACCCCCAACTACCCCTTACCACCCGAAACTAAGCCCAATCACTTTAAAATTACAAAAAATGATACAAACCATAGCTAAACTATGCCAAACTTATCTAAATTACTTCGGCTACCATAAATCACCCCCAACTACCCCTTACCACCCGAAACTAAGCCCAATCACTTTAAAATTACAAAAAATGATACAAATCATAGCTAAACTATGCCAAACTTATCTAAATTACTTCGGCTACCATAAATCACCCCCAACTACCCCTTACCACTCCAAACTAAGCCCAATCACTTTAAAATTACCAAAAAATGCTACAAACCATAGCAAACTATGCCAAACTCACCTAAATTACTTCACTACCATAAATCACCCCCAAATACCCCTTACAACCCAAACTAAGCCCACTAATTGTCATAAAATTTCTTACTATTAAGCAAAGTTTTCATTAATTGTCCCTCTATTGCAATTGTTTACAAGTTGATTAAGCGAGATTTGCAAGTACAAGTTCGACTAAATGTTTAAATTCTTTTTAAGATGGAAAAAACGTACTGTTGCAGACTTTGTAGGCAAAAAATCATAAGATATCAAGAAATATCTGCATATGAAATATATTGTTTTGACTAATAGACGTTATTCTGAATATTAAATATGCTGGTACAAATTTTGATTCTCTTCCACCTTCCAATAAATAATTATTCCAGTTGAGATGCAAACATAAACGTATGTTCTGAATTGCAACACGCTGAAGGGGCAAGCCCTACCTTCTTAACATGCGTGCATTTTACATCGCAAATAATAAGGACTTTTTCTTCATCGTATATAGAGTTCTATGGTTTTTAATTTTAAAGCGGTATAAAGGCGGTGTAAGCGCTAGATTTTCGTTAAAATATCTGAAAAATTCATAATTTTGCAATTGAATTGCAGAACTAATTTTGTGTTCGATAGTAAATTTATACTTGGAGTGGCACTGCCAACCCTGCCACCCCTGACGAGCCCCACTGCTGATTACTCTCCTTCCAGGGAAATTTTTGAAATCAACGGCAAAATAATTTAGGTCGCCTGGATGTGAAAATATCACTGTGTAATAAGTTCAGACAGACGAGTGAAAAAAACAGCTTGCATCCAGAAACGAAATCATATGGAACACTTGAAATTTCGATATTTGTTAGTAATTCGTCACAGGTCCATGAAGGAATGCATGTTAATGTAAACAAGTGTTAGTTTGTCGGAGAGGCCGAATAAGATTTTTTCATCCACCACATTCCCGTCAAAATAATTATTTACTTTAGAATGTTAATTTGTCTAATTCATTTCGTGAAAATGATGACGGGCCATACGAGTACACCTTTGCGAGTATTATTTGGTATATACAAATTAATCTTTTTTGTTAGCCAAATTGTTTTAATACGCACTAGGCACGTGCACCTAATATAATTGTGAAAATTGCTGCTTCAGCGTCTGGAACGCTGGTACTCAACGTCGCCAAGGTCGAGGCGACGCATCAGTATTCGAAGTTCTATCGCTATTAAATAAATTATTTTAATATAATATTCCTGATTTGTTCTTGCCTAACCAAATTTCTCCCCAATCGATTTTCGAAAAATTTCCAGCGTCGGACCGGACTTCACTTATATTCGTACGCTAATTTTTACGTTCATTTAATGATGGTGTATTTGTTCTCACCAAATCTGCTCCGGCCGAAATTTGCAGTTTTTCCGGATTTCACTGACATCATAAGTAATGTATGCTTATACACGATTTACACTATTTATTTTACATACATTGTGTTCATTATTGTTCTGCATTATTTATAACTAAGATGGAGCAGTTTGAAAATCTAATAGTAAGCGGGGTACAAATACCACCACGTATAATTCCCCTGAAAAGCGATGGAAACAGTGGCGGCTCGTCAGGGGTGGCAGGGTTGGCAGTGCCACCCCAAGCATAAAGTTACAATCGAAAAACAATTTTCTGTTAGTTTTTAAATTTTTAAATATTTTTTACGAAAATCTACTGTAGGGCAACATCGTTTAATGCTCAGAATGTCAAAGTTTTCTTTGACAAATTAGCTGTAGTTATGGATAAACATGGATTCAGTGCATCAGATATTTGGAATGTTGATGAGACTGGAGTGTCTACTGTGCTGAAGCCAAATAAAATTGTAGCTGCCAAGGGTAAGCGTAACGTCGGTGCCATGACTTCTGGGGAACGAGGGACTAACGTTACAGTAGTAACTGCTGTATCTGCTTATGGAAATACAGTACCTCCTATGTTTGTGTTTCCTAGAAAAAAATTTAAGAGCCACTTTCTTAATGGTGGTCCCCCTGAATGTATAGGAGCAGGAAATGCCAGTGGATGGGTTACAGACGAAGAATTCCATCAGTTTATGCAACATTTTATAAAACATGTGAAACCGTCCATGGAGCACCGAGTTTTGTTAGTGTTAGATAATCACTCCTCTCATTTGAACGTGAGGACACTAAATTTGGCCAAAGAGAACGGTGTTGTAATGTTGTCCTTTCCACCGCATTGTAGCCACAAATTGCAGCCCTTGGATGTCTCAGTATTTGGACCATTTAAAAAATATTGCGCTGCTGCTCAAGATACATGGCTACGAAACAACCCGGGAAAGACCCTAACTATTTATGGTATACCAAAAATTGTCGCTGATTCGTTACCGTTTGCTCAGACAAGTATAAATATTGTCAATGGTTTCCGAAAGACTGGCATCTACCCGTATAATGCAAATATTTTTAGTGAGGATGAATTTTCACCATCATTTGTGACCGACCGTTCAGAACAAGCTATAATGTCCAACACCAAACCTGATCCCACACCTTCTGCCTCCATCAGCCAAGCTGAACCCGAACCTGGTACAAGCAACAAAGAAAACGAGCTGACCGATCTAGCGCATACATTTTCCCCGGAAATCGTTCGACCATACCCAAAGGCAGGGCTTAGAAAAGTAAGCAAAACTAACAGAAGAAAGCGGAAAGCTGCTGTTCTGACAGACACACACGAAAAGAACGCATTAGAGGAGGAACAAAATAAAACCATTAAAAAAGTTAAAAAGCCAAAGAAGAAAATTGATAAAAAGAAGAAGAGTGTCTGTAAAAAAGTACTCCAGTCAAGTGACGAAAGCAGCGATGATGATTATTCCTGTCTAATTTGTTGCGAAAACTATTCTGAAAGTTTACCAGGAGAAACATGGATTGAGTGTCAAATTTGCAAGCAATGGGCACATACAAAATGTGCCCCACAGGCTGGTCTTACTTTCGTTTGTGTCAATTGCAACAGTGACAACGACGATTAAGTTTCTAAGATCTTAATAATATTTTCTTTTATAATATAAGGCATATTGATAATTACATTAATATTTAAGTCGGGTTTTGAACAGAAAGACTGAATCTTATCCTAAAATTAATCTTAAGAAACGTTGATTTCTTGTTAATTCTGTTTTAAGTTTATTATTCAACGAAAATTTAGTTTTGTTGTTTTGTCACTAAAAGACTATAAATAAAAAGTTGATTGTCAAACAGAAGTTTTATTTCATGTCTAGTTAACATTAAGCCTATGGTTTCGGTTAGACTTTCTAAGTGCTCAATTTGCCCCATACCCTTGCTCAACTTACCTCACCTATGGGGTACGTTGAGCATATCTGACTTTCTGCATTTGAACAGCTGTAGCTCTTAAATTCAACTTGTTAGAAATAAGCAACTATGGACACTTTTGTAAAGGAATAAATTACTAATCTATTAGTATACATAACAAGCTGTTAAGGCTTATTGTTGAGGAGCTATAACCGCTCAAGTGAATAACTGCTCAACTAGCCCCGCCCTACCCTATATACCGTCTTGATACCGTTAAATTCCTTAAAATATAAAAAGCAATACCACAGAGCAAAAGTCCTTATTATTTGCGATGTAAAATGCACGCATGCAAGATGCAAGCCAGGTAGGGCTTGCCCCGTCAGTGTGTTGCAAATCAGGACATACGTTTATATTTGCATCTCAACTGGAATGTGAAGAGCGGTACACGCACGTATGTTATCGCTATATCGGCCGCTCTCTCTCGATCACTCTCAGGATGGGCAAGCCACTCTACTGCCACACGTGGCCACACCGAGCATCCGAGTTGTCGGCGCGCGCCCAATTGTAAAAATTATTTATTGTGGAAATTGGAACAGAATCGAGCATCAGAATATGAATGAAGTGACTTTTAATCAAAACAAAATAAATGAAACAAACTAAATGTGCATTATAGTAGCTAATAATAATTCGTTATTTACTGCGGCACATCTACTACAATAATGTAATCATTTATTGGGAAGCAATAAAAAATTATTGTTCGATTTTAAATTTTTATTTTTATTAAATACCTTCAATTTAATATTTCAACAGTGTAATTTGGTTTTCAATATTCTTCAGAATAAATTTTCAGACATTTTGTATTGTCAAAATAGAATTAAAAATTTACTAATGGTTATGAAAACTTTCCGCAGTGATGAAAAGTTTGATGACATTTTTAGACAGGCCGACTCAGTGGGAAAACATCAACCATACACAACAAAAAAGCGCAAAACAAATTTTGACGTTTCTGATGATCCACGGGCGTCTTTTAAGCGATTATATTTTGAAATTATTGATATACCTAGTAGTGAATCAAATAGAAGTCAGGTTTAAAAATTTTGGCAACTTACTGTTTTTAAATTTAGTAGATAAAAATAATTTTACGTCTCGTTGGTTCTTGCAGAACAGACCAATATGGCGCATGCTTTTATGTACAATAAGTTATATTGGGTCAGACTAACATGGAGTAGATTACCTTAGGTACTCATATACCTTGCCCACCCTGAGAAAATAACCACGAGCCGCCACTGGATGGAAATAGTCTTTTTTACTATCTTTCCTATTGCATTTTTAAAACCGGAAATACAGGTCAAGAGGTTCGCACTTTAATTGTTCATTTTAAAATTACAAAATTTTCTGTAAATTTTACCTGAATGCGTTAAACACCCCTAAACATAATGTACCATTCCAAACTATCCCCAAAAATCATACACTTACCATTCAAAACTGCCCCAAATCAACCTAAAATTTAAAAAAAATTACGAATTCCAAGCAAACTACGCTAAACTCGCATAAATTACTTCGACTTCCGCTATATAACACCAATCACTTCTTACCAAGCCAAACTAAACCCAATCACAATAAAATTACTAAAAGTTTCGTTTAATCCGCCAAAGCTAAACCCCGCCAACCATCAATAACCATTCCAAACAATCCCCAAAAAAAACCTTATCATCCGAAACTACCCCAAATACATCGTTTTTATGGTGTGAAATTTTGTATTTATATATTTCAACATTGTCTTTAACGTTGTCAGAGAACTAAATAGGAATAATTTGGAATAATTTAGCTTCTCTGTCAACTCTCCTTCTCTTGAAACTTTTGAAATCAACGACAAAATTATTTAGGGCGCCTGAATTTGAAAATATCACCCTGAGTAATAAGTTCAGACTGACGAGTGAAAAAAAAGAGCTTGCACCCAGAAACGAAATTAAATGGAACACTTCAAGTTGCAATATTTGTTTGTAATTCGTCACAAGTCCATGAAGGAATGCGTGTTAATGTAAAGTACAAATACCACACCACATTATTCCCGTGAAAGGTGATAAAAATTGTCTTTTTTACTATCTATGCTATTGGTATTGATATTTTAATACTGGAACGGGAGCTCAAGAGGTGCGCACTTTAATTGTTCAACAAGTTGCGGCCAGGTTTTAATAATTTTGTGCAGTTCAGAAGGAGATAATTATGCTGAAGAGTTTGTTTATTCTGAAGATAAGTCAAAATCATCTACATACTGTTCTGTTTGTGAGATGACTGCAGCAGGAGAAATGTTTCCATTGTGTTTTCAACTTTATCATAACATGATCAGCTAATTTGTAAACTTCGATTTTCCCGAAAATTATCTAACCTTAATTTCGATTTCCTGGAGTCGCTTATAGAACATCTCCAAACTGCGTCTTTGCCTAAAGAGTCTATTCAAGATTTTTCATCTGATATCAACCAAAGTATCCTCATTTTCCAAATCATATTGAAGTACCCGGTCCTGGCAATGCAGGTTAATTTCAGCAAATTTCTTTATTTTGTGATTGGAAAAGTTGAGCAATCCTGTTTAATTGTATTATAATGTCGATTAGTCAACATCACCAATACACCACTTTTGTCAACACTGCGTTTATTTAATCTACGTCCGGGCAACGCCGGGTACATTCAGCTAGTCATATATAAAAATTCAGTTCAAACAGAATATAGGTAAGAATTGCTGTCCACAGTGTGTCTTGGATATTTGATATGGCCGAGTTCGGATATGGTTCGTTCATGCATGCACGGAATGTGTCAATTTACCTAGAGCAATGCTAATTCGCGATGCCACAACTACACATCCCTTATTTGCCAATCCGTGTTTGTATAGCTGAGATATTAATTTGTTCCAGCAAACACGCAAGGCGACATCCCAACTTCGATCCTTCAGTGCTGCGTCAGCGAAGAGCCCCAAACCGGGCTTTCTCGATCAATTCCAGCGATGGAACTCCCTCAGATGTGCTTTCCGATTCGATGCCTAGTCCTTAAATTTTTTTATCGAAAATAACTTGTTTTGTTTGTTCGTTTTTCTGGCGTCGCCCATTCGCGACGCTCTCTTATTGTTAGTCGATCATTTTTAATGTAGGTGATATTACGTTTTAGTCTGTTGTTGTTAGGTTTTCAAAATTGTACTTACTCAGTCAGTTTTGTGTAGGTTTAAGCTTGTATTATTTATTAATGGGGTAGTTTATATGCTCAATACCTCTACAATTACCATTAGTAGTTGTTAATTACTGGCATGTTTGGACGTGTTCGCCATTACAAGATGGAACACGTTTAACTTGTGTGTTAGACCTATTCCCTGCGGAGAACTACTGTATATAATCATAGAGTAACGTTTATTTTTTATTACAAGAAAATAAAGTACCTAGAACTACTAAACAAATAAAATTAACAAAATTCAAGTTAAAAAGACACTTTTCTAATGATTTTGCCTTTAGGTTTCTATTAAGCTTTTATCTTTGCATTTAATTATCGTTTGTTTGTTTGTTTTTCGGTATCTGTTTATTTGAACGTTACTTGTTTTTTTATTTCAATATTAAACAGTCGCCATTGATTTGTGCTTTTCTTTCTCGAAAATCATATCGACAATCGTTTTGTTGCGTGTGCGCTGTTAGCGATTCTAAAACAAACTAGTGATGAAGATAGAATTCTAAATAAGAATGTTAAAAAGAAATCATACACAACGTATGGTTTGGAAATTTTCTAGAAAATTTACTTCAAATCTGTATATAATCTAGCGAAAACCGCGTATTTTATAATAACCAACTAAGAGATAGTGGTCTTTGTATAGTTTAGACGTGTACATTGAGATCGACAATATCAGTGGTTTACAATATTTAGAATGTACTGTTGCCTTTTATTTCCATTGTGCTTTCAATCCCCCCCACTGCAAATGGCAGCTTATCTAAACGGGCAAAATGCGTGAAATTATCCATTAATGCTTCATCATTAAAAAGCTGACAGTTTGACAAGTGGCTAATGGAGTATTTGTTTCAGTTTTTACGAACATTTCGCATTCATTGGAATCAGTTCTTTGTATTATTGCTTAGCTAGTAAAGCATACCACACACGGGCTCTGCATGTGCACGTGCATGTGGGGTTAAAGCTGTTCTCAGTGCCAAATATTGTCAATTCGTGTGGAATCTCAATTTGATTAGGAACTTTGCTTCTCTAAAAGCTTACGGCGGCAATTTTTTACATAACTTAAAGAGAGCAAAAAAAGAACGGAGGCTTAGAAGGCCATGAAATTTTGTCATGTATTATTTTGACATTGATAACTTAGGACATTTAACAGTTGTCAATGGAAATATGGCACAAACCACACCATGAGATGGAATTTGAAGAGGTTTTCTAAAGTTTGCTACACTCTAATCAATTTCAAAGTATTTCCATGACCTACGCAGCCTCCATTCAAGAGTATAACTTGTTTCCATTGCTCACTGCGTTGTTTCCTCTTTTGTCGCAATAATATATTGCCAGTATTTATAATTTCCTTGCTAAAGTTACAAATTTATACAGTTCTGTAAACTGCTAGACAATTATTGAAGCATTGCATCTATTTCTGTTTTGTTGTTTTGCTTTTTAAAACAGGTGTAACTAATGCAGTACGAATTTTAAAATTGTTTTCTTTAGATGAAAGCCTTATTTTGTATCTACCAGAGCGTGCAGACGGTATCAAAGTCAATTGGACAGGGTATAAAAATATTTGAAATTTACACCATCTGAGGACCATCTCCAATCTCAAGGTCTTGTCATAATGGTGATGTCCTTTGTCAATACTTGAATAAATATTTTTAGATTGACTCTTTGTCCCTTTGAAACTCGGTAATTCGTTTGAAAATATCACAAGAATGGGGCTATGAGAATATTAGAAGAGTGTGTAGGCTTTCACGGTCGGTGTTGTCAACAACGGTGGTATTAATCGGGATTGTAGACCGTGTTCCAAGCGAAGTCCCATAAGGGGGGATGTAGTGGGCGCCCCGGGAGGCTAACTCAGCAAATGACCCCAATGAAACTCTGCCAAACGACTGGAGTCAGAGAGTTACGAAGCATGAAAAGAAAACTTCTAGCATTGTAAATTGGTGGAGAACATAAAGTGAAAAATTACCAAAGTCACTTAATCTGGAATCATTTTATCCAAAGTCAGCGAATGAGGCTTCTAAATAGTGGTTGGAGGTGCAATTCCGGGGATTCTTTCCTGATATTGGGAAAGGTCTAAATTTCAGACACTTGTTGAAACTAATTATAACGATCTTCTTCGGGATTTTGGACCTTATGGGAATCATAATATAAAATTTGATGAGACAAAACTTCTGTCGTCCACGTCACAGTACTACCCACGCTTACACCGTGAAGCGATTGAAATTTATAAACACCAAGAAAATTTCAATAGAATGGGTGAAGGGTTAAAGATGGACAAAACTTGGCAACCGGTACTGTCAACGAGAAGGGTAATGTCATTTATTCCAGCAAATCAAGCAAACACTGCAAATAACAACAAAAATGATGCAACGCCGCCGCAGAATATAAATGTGACAGTCGCGAATGTGACAGCGAAGAGAACACTTCGAGCTCTTCCACATCGCAACTTAAACCACTGATGAAATCCGCCGCAGTTGTGGATGAAACGTCTGGAGATTCATTGGGGTCACTTGTTGAATTAGCTCCTCGGAGCGTTCACTACACCCCACCTAATGGAACTTCAAATGGAACACGGTCCAAAATCCCGAAGAAGATCGTTATAATTAATAACACCGACCGTGAAAGCCTACATACTTGTTGAAACTGTTATACTAAGTCCAGGGGCACTTTTCTGAGTTTGGAAAAGTTCGAAATTTTAGTAGGTAACTCTTCCTTGAGATTGGGTAGTTCTAAATATCAAGGTTTTAGTAACATGTTTATATTCTACCTCTACTCGTAGAACTGTGCTGATCCATATTCATCGCATGACATTGATATCATCAGCAATCTTTGGTAGAGTCAAAAAAGGGTGCTCATCTACAGCTGACCGTTTTGAAATACGTTGGATACAGCAAAAGTAACAAACGTATTAAAAATATGTCCCAATTGTCCAGTAGTTTCGTTTCCAATTCCAAAATTAATTTTTCATAATTTAAAAAACTCAACCTGGCCGGAGTAGTGTCACAACGCGCTTGATACAAGTGTTTTTGATTTCACTCGTCTTGCACTCTGTCGAGTGGATTTATTGATTTACTTATTTTAGTTTAGTTCGAATCATTACCTTATCATGCATATTTTTATTGGTTTATCTTTGAAATTTTTGTCCCATTCTGAAGATGTTCACAACTACATAATTATGAATAATCTGTTCCGTTTTCAATATTTTCCTACAATTCATTGTTCGCCATCTCACAAATATCTAGATTTTTAGCACCTTTGTTCTATTTTTTGCTTTAATTCTTTAGCAGTCGTTGTTATTTCACTTTTCATAGACAGGTCATTTTCGGAAATCAGTGGCACATTTTCCAATATTTTACACGAAATTATTTAAACACTCTTATTTTATATATCTTAATTGAACATATAAATTTCAAACAAATAAAATTACCCGGACTCCTTTTCAATAGAAAATAATGACCTGGTCAGAATTTCGTTTAGACCACTCACTTAGGCGTAATAAACGAAAGATGTAATGATAACTTAAATCGTTTTGAGAACATACTTTTATTCTGATGTTCAAACCACGAGCTTTAGTTGGCCATGGAATCTAGCTTTTGTATTATTTTCACAGTGTAATCCTTTGTTATTTGACAGTAAAAAGTAACGCCACAAAGAAATCATTTGTTTTCCACGGCCAACTATAAATACAAGTTTTCAAAAATATGTTTTTTTTAGGTTAGAAATAATGGCGTCTACTTACTTCTACATACTAGACTTACATGATGCATACTACTTTTTTACGGCAAAGTTGAGTAGTCTAAAAAAGATTCTGATTATCCCACTGTAATCTACAAGTGTATCTATAAGGTTTGTGTTATAGATATAAACTAATTATCAATGTTTACTTGAAAACAAAAGACAATAGTGGAATGCGATTGTTTGCAAGTTGTTTTTCGTAAAAATCTAGTTTTCGAGATCTTTTATGCTTCAATGCATACAATACGCTTCGTACGAAAACAGCGGAGGCTCTGGAGGTCATGGAATCGAGCTTTTGTTTTCTTTTTAAAGTGTAGATTTTTGAAATTGACATATCATGACAATTGAGGAAAACTGTCACAAGCCGTCGCCTGGAAAATTTGTTAAAAAATACATTAAACGTATGTTATGCATCGTGTCCGAAGCGATTGTCTATGTCAAGATCAGAATGTATCTACACTCTGACGAATTTCAAGCGCGTCCATGGCTAATGCAGCTTGGTTCAATTTTTGTACATGTATTACATGGACAAATGAGCCACCTTGCATACAAAACTTCTATGGAATGAAAGGTAAAATAGCATTTCAAACTTATTAACGTCCTTGCAATTAAACGAGTCAAAACCGAAATCAAAAAGAAATTGCAAATTGATGTGCTCGAGTTATATTTCTACAATTTAGCGGCTGTAATTATTTGATTGTGCTGTCGCTGCTTGCACTCTCTTGACCAATTTAGATATGCACTGGGAAGATTAGAGTATTTTTATATTAAAAAACGCTTGTCATTGTACCTAATGTTCAATCACAATTTTGTATAATGTCCTGTGTATCCTGTATGATGATGTGTAAATATTGTACATAATATGCAAATAATATTTATCAATGTTTATGTTATAACGGAGATAAGCCAAATCCACAGATTTGTGACCATACATATGATAATAAAACATATGGAAATTCGGCTGTGTCTAGATGAATCCCGGATTATAACTGGCAGTCGTCGAGAACCTCAGATATCGGTTTCGTAAAACCATTGCAGCGCTTGAAGGGACTCTTCAAGTCGAGGGAGTGAGTGAGTCCTGGAAAAAACGTGCGCCCCCGTTGATACTTCTCAATCCTGAAATTCCAGTAGGACATGGCTGGAGAAGTGTACAGAGGGTATTTCTCGAATAACTAAAACACGCCACTATTAAGTTACGCTCTTAATTACGGCAAGAAACTTAATATGCTGGGGACACAACATTGTAATCAGTCGACTTTCACAAATAAGCTCACCTTCTTTTTCTCTTCTTCGTCATTACCGACGCTCTTGATCAATTCGGCGTTATTGTAATTGCCGTCGTATTCCGTGCAGTATTTTTCGACAGGAGGGGGTTCCTGACGTTCGCGAATTATTTCCTGGGCGGCTTCGTTGTATAATTTTTCCATGATTTTTACTCGGCGTTCTCCTAAAACCAATTTATTACTGTTCCAAAGTTAAATCGAGCGACAATCCCACACACCAACGTTTGTTTTTTGTTCCAATCGGGGATACGGATACGTTTCTTTCATCGTTGATTTTTGTCCAGACTGGGAATTTTTCGTGTGTCCGTCTTTTAACAACCACTTTCTACTATCTCCTTTATACGTTTCTTTCCAACATTCTTCTGAAACAATACCTTCACTGTGATTGGGTTCATCTGAGATATCGTTGCATTCATATTCGTCCATGGTTTAAACAAATTTACGCCCGAAATTGTCAGTTTGTGATTACTAAAATGAAAAGAACTGGAAGCTCGTTGCTAAGTGAAGTTTAGTCAATTGGTTGATGGTAACCGCTTATCTCAACCCCAGGTGACCTAATAAAATAACATTAAAAACACATAACTACTCAACAAAGAATTTGATCTGAAATTTCTCCAACTTTAGAGTCGAACATTTGCTAAACTCTTCATTTCCAAGGCATACTCTTAATACTTATATTTTTGTATACGCATTAATGTTATATTAATTGTTTAGCAGTAAAGCTCTGTTGATGCCCTGCTGAAAAGGGGCGCTGATAGATAGTAATAAATGATATAGCATAAATGAAATATCATTTGCAAAGACATCTTCTGAATCACTAAATTCGCTATAATCATTCTAGTGATCTAAAACGGTAAATTTTATGAGTTTTATAATTGAGTTTCACCTTTTTCATTTTCCATACATGGGACCGGACTGACCAGCCCCCTCCCACATACACCTGACTGACTACTATAATTCTTCATTATAACGTGTGTTATGTAATAAATAATTTGTGTATAAATTTTTAGTTTTTATAAACTCGTTTTACTACCGTGGTCTATTAATAACACATGTCCCGACAAAATCTTGACTGGCCCAGTATGTTAATGTGTGCCACTACTAAAATGAAATATTAAAAATACTAGCCTTAATTTTGTAGCTTCATGCTCTTGGACTTTGCGATGCCCAGTTGCCGAAATCAGTAAAGATTTCTCCCTGTTGTAAAAGATACTTTTACACAGTGGCGGCTGGTGCTAAGGGGCACAGGGACACGTGCCCACTGATGCTAGAGAAATAAATATTTTTATTTATAGATTTTAATTTTTAATATGTTTTGGTCTTCAAATAATTTGAAAACAAAAAAATTATTTCTTTAGCATCAATGGGCATGTGCCGCTGTGTCCCTTAGCAGCAGCCGACACTGTTTTTACATAAAAAAACTTTCACCCTAGGTTCTTCTTCTTCTTCTTCTACGAAGCGGTCCGTTCCTGAGCAGGACCGCTGCATTCAGGCCTTGCGGCCCATTATGCCCGTCCCCCTCTCCACGCTCACCCTACTCAAGTCCTGTCCCTTCTATGAAGCCCAGTATCTTGGGCCAGGGGAGCGTATGGAGCTCTTCTATAGGGACCTGATGTGCTCCTAGAAAATTTGCCCTTCTGTGACTTAAAGGTCCACAGTTGGTCAGCAGATGAATTGGAGTTTCCTCGTCTTCATTCCATGATGTTAAGATGTCGCCTCAGCAGGCAATGTCCCGTTAGGACACCCACCAGCCTCCTCAGTCTAGTCCGACTGAGCTTTAGCATCCATCCCCGAGCTACCGGGCTTGCCACTCCCTTTATCAGGGACTTGGCCTGCCTCAGCCCGCTGATGTTCCTCCAGTAGGAGTCAAATTGAGACTTAAGCGCACTTTGCGTCCTCTGTCTAAAGTAACCACCACTTACGCCGCACGAGGGCTGCGGGCCGAGATACGGCGCGGCGTCTCTGCCGCCTCTCTAGCCAACTCATCAGCTCTTTCGTTACCTGCCACACCCGTATGGCCTGGAACCCAAACGACCGTGCCAGCATTCACCTTGGCCAATCTTGACAGCGCGTGTCTACAGTCCAGCACCAATCTTGATCTCACCTCGTTTGAGTTGAGGGCCCCGATGGCCGCCTGACACGATCCGTGCAAATAAAGATGTGACTACCCAAGTATTCTCTCTCGAGATTCTCCTGCGCACATCTCAGGATGGCGAACAATTCCGCTTGAAAAACGCTCGGGTAAGTCCCCAGCGGAAGGGAAACTTCCATTCTGAGTGCTCTACCAAAGATGCCCGCGCCAGTACCCTCTCCCGTTTTGGACCCGTCCGTGTACCAAACTAGTCCTTTCGGAATGAGCATTTTTCCCCTTTTATCATCCAGTCCTCCCTTGATGGGATCCTGATCTTAAAAGGTTTGTTGAAACACCAGATGCGTTCCATATCGTCCCCGGGACCCGGGATGGATACGGTCCAATGATAGGCTCCCTCTAGTCGCACCCTCGTTTCCAACCTTAGCTTTGCCACCGCCTTGAAGGCCTCGGCCCTAACCCTGAGGTGAAGAGGCTCGAGATCCAAAAGGGCCTCCATCGCCGCGGTAGGCATTGTTCTCAGAGCTCCGGTCACCATGAGGCATCCCAGTCTCTGAATACGTCCCAGATTCGTCCTGATCGACTGCCGCTCCGTAGAGCGCCACCAGACCAAGGCACCGTAAGTAACAATAGGTCTGACTATCGTAGTGTGTAGCCAGAAAGACACCTGAGGTTGTAAGCCCCATGTGCTACCCCAGAACTGACAGCACGCCCAAAAAGTGGTCGTCGCTTTCCGCACTTGACTTTCAACATGGTCAGTTCAAGAGAGTTTCGAATCCAAGGTTACCCCTAGATATTTAACCCTCTCGGCCAACTTTAGTGTGACGCCTTGGATACATGGCCTTTTTGTCACAGATTACTCCAGATGCCTGACTCAATGCAAATATTTTGGCGGAATTACCTTTAACGACCTTCAAATTATGTAACAGTTTTCAGATGGCGCATCGATCAACTTTTGCGGCAAATTTAAATATTCTCTCCTCTCTTTATAGGTAGAAAAAATGCTATTATATTTCGAATATTTTATGATTTATTCTACAAAACTAATGTAAAAATTGTTTTGTAGAATAAATCATAAAATATTCTTTCATTATTTACACGTCATACAAACAATTTTATAGTGTCCGACCGAACTTTCGGTTTCGGTTTCGGCCAAGTTTCGGCAAAAAAACTGGTTTTCGCCTAGTTTCGGTTTCGGCTGTCATCCGGGTGAAACTACGGCCGAAACCGAAACTGCATTCGGGAGGTTTTGCAAAGCTCTTTTTATTTTGATACATTCGATTGAAGGATTATTTGCATCAAAAATATTTATTTAATTGTTGTATGTAGTAGGTAGGTACTTTGAATTTTATTGTAGTTTGTTAACCAGAGTACCATACAAAATGACCAAAGTTTTGAAAAAATAATTTTGCTAAGATGAAAGGGTGTTTTTTTTGTGTACTTACCTACACATATTTACTAGGTAATTTCTTTTTACTTTAAAAGCATTAATTTTGTTTTGTAGCTTTTATTTCATTTCATAATATTAAAAAAAGTATATTTATTTGTGCTTTTTTTAAATAAGGGGGGTAATAATATGATTGTTATTCATAAAATAACTAACGGAAGAAAACAGGACTTTATTTGTCAGAGTCTGAACAAAGAATGATAGTGCAGCAGCACATAACCGCTTTAGTGCCGTTACACATGCACGCGGACGGCTCCGCGCTCCGCGCTCCGCGTGTGTCATCCGCCTCCGCGCCTGTTGTTTTCACATTTGAGCGGTTGCTAGCGCGGAGCACGGGAGATCTTGCAGACAATTTGAACGGAGGCAAGTAAGTCATGGTGCATTCACTGCAATTAAAAGCTGTCCCAGCCTATTATATTTACAAAAAAATAAAGTACACACGCTAGAAAATTTTTTTTGTATTTTTCGTGGATTGCGTCCCATAAGTGCGATCGTTGTTCTACATTTGCAATCAAAATTTCAGTATTAAAAGACGTTTTCCAATATTACATGAAAAACACTCGCTACAACGGTCTCCGCGCGACGTCCGCTTGATGCATGTGTAAGCTTCGATTTGTTCGTGAGTAATTTAGTGGCGCGGACGGTCCGCGCCGCGGAGGGGCTACGCGGTCGCTCCTCCGCCCCGCGGACCATCCGCTCGTATGTGAAAGCACGAATTACGATAAGGAAACTTTGTCCGCGCGCGTAGCGCGGAGCGCGGACCGTCCGCGTGCATGTGTAACGGCACTTACAAGTATTCTCGCTGACCACGCAGATGCCAGTCCTCCCGTTCCAGTCAAAACAAAGTGAGTGTGTGAGTCTGCTGACTCGGCGGCAGGAACGTTGGAAATAGAAAACGATGGTCCAAGCGGCTTCTCATTTTCTACCATTAACATGATATGATAAATTAATGATTACTTAAAATATCAGAGGCTGAATGATTAATATGTGATTGGTTAAAAAAATAATAATAAAAACTGATTATGATAATTTTTATTTTGTTTTTCCCACGAAAACACGAAATTTCGGTTTCGGTTTCGGCCGAAACTGAGACTGAAGCCGAAATTCGGTTTCGGTTTCGGCCGTAAAAACTAGTTTCGGTCGGACACTACAATTTTATAAAAATCAATTTATTATATTACATAATTTAAATTAAGCAAAATTATTCCAAAATGTTAACAATTACATTTCTAAAATAGGTATAACTTACACATATGATAATTACTTGGGGTTATTATATATATAACTAGCCTTTGCCCGCGACTTCGTTCGCGTGGAAATTTTGATGTGTATATTTGTGAAATTACGGCCTGATCATAATAAATAAGGGTTCCCAATAAATAAAGTATAGATGACAGCTTGCGACCATCACCGCCATCTAGTGATGGCTTGAAATGCTACCGATACAATCCCTTACACTATGAATAACATAAACATCTATCCCACGGGAACATATTTCCGGGATAAATAGTAGCCTATGTGGTATTCCAGACTATAATCTATCTCTGTGCCAAATTTAATGCAGATCCGTTCTGGCGTGATTGAGTAACACACATCCAAACTTTCGTATATATTTATTCCAATACCGTTCTGTATATTCAGCGTGTTATATTCGCCTCATTTCTGACTACTCCGACGTTTCGCTCCGCTTACTCAATTCTTCTAAGCTCTACTTGAGGAGTCGTCCCTCGACTTCTAGCTATCTTCATAGCCCGAGCCTTATTACTCCTCGTTTTACTTTTCGTTTTCCGGGCATTTAAAAAAAACTACCAAATAATAACATATTAGATATATTCCAATACCGTTCTGTATATTCAGCGTGTTGTATTCGCCTCATTTCTGACTGCTCCGGCGTTTCAGTTGATCTAGAAGCAGTCTATCGCTCCGCTTGCACAAATCTTTTTAACCTCTACTTGAGGAGTCGTCTCTCGACTTCTAACTACTTTCATAGCCCGAGCTTTATTACTCCTCTGCGAAAGATTAGATTTGCATTTTCCGGGCATTTCAAAAACCTCCAAATAATAACAATTCACACAAATTATAACTGACGTAAGAATAATTTATGACAGCTCTGATGACAGCTTGCGACCATCACCGCCATCTAGTGATGGCTTGAAAAGTACTCTATAAAAAAACGATAAAATCTATCCCACGGGAACATTTTTCCAGGATAATTAGTAGCCTATGTGCTATTCCAGACTATAATCTATCTCTGTGCCAAATTTCATCCAGATCCGTTCAGCCGTTCTGGCGTGATTGAGCAACAAACATCCAAACATTCACATTTATAATCTATACTAATACTAATATTATAAACAAAAATAAACTCTAAGGCCCTTAGGGCCTTAGAGTTTATTCTTGATTTTGGTCTCATATAACTCTATTATTATTAATTGTGTCTAATCTTGGATTATTAAAATAAACCCAATTATAGAGTTTACCCCCTATATCTACGTTTTTTGGATATTTATAATTTTCGCAGCTAGCGGTTGCCTGACGGCTTTCGTTTTTAAATTTATTTTAAAAGAAATCCTCGCCGAGTACTTGCTCTGGGGTCTTGAATTTTCGCGGAAGAGCTTTTTCGAAAAGTTGCCGCGCCTATATATAATTAATTTGTATGTTATTTTTTCTGTAAATAGAACATAAATGATATATTATTAAGTAGCGACCGGTACTTTTAGCCATTTTAGTGACAATTGTGATTTTAGTGTGATATAGGAGGGACCCCGGTCCTTAACACCGGAAGAGCGTTCTTCGATGCCATTACTCACGGACATACATATATTGTTAAGTGAAGTGAATTAAACGTAAATTGGATGAATTTCATTATCAATCGATGTGGTAAAATAATATTCCTCCAACTCTTCCAGTGTTAAATTGATGGATATTTCACTTTTTTTAATGAGATTTCTCCGGGAAATATATATTTTCGGACAATAATCTAATTATAATTTCTCTATATTCTTCGGCAATTATCATTTTTAATTTGAATAATAGCGAAAAATGCACGCGCAAAATTAAAAATTGACAGTTATTTGACAGGTGACAGCCAAACTCAACTCGAACGATCGAAATTGCGGTGTTGCCAAATTGCCTTACTCGAACGATCGTCGACTGTAGTCAAGAATACCAAATTATGCGAGTGTTCGACTTGTGAGTGAGTCACCTACGCGAAACTCACTCACATGTCGAACGATTCAAGAATAGGGGCCTTAGGGCCTTATTCTTGACCGTTCGACTTGTGAGTGAGTGAGTGAGTTTGACGTCATGTCGAATGATTTTCAAAAATTGGTATTCTTGACCGTTCGAGTCACATGTCACTCACTCACTACACGAATGATTTTACTCGATCGCTTTTTTGTGAGTGACTTGCCACTGTTCGAGTCATATGTGACCGACTCATGCCGATAATTCTTTTAATCGATCACTTTTTAGAGATTATTCTTGATTTTGGTCTTATATAACTCTTATTATTATTAATTGTGTCTAATCTTGGATTATTAAAATAAACCTAATTATAGAGTTATCCCCTATTCAACGTTTTTTGGATATTTATAATTTTCGCTGCTAGCGGTTGCCTGACGATTTTCGTTTTTAAATTTTATTGAAAAGAAATCCCTGACGAGTACTTGCTCTCGGGTCTTGAATTTTTGCGGAAGAGCTTTTTCATAAAGTATATATAATTAATTTATATGTTATTTTTTCTGTAATTAAACATAAATAATATATTATCAAGTAGCGACCGGTACTTTTAGCCATTTTATTGGCAATTACGATTTTAGTGTGGTATAGGAGGGACCCCAGGTCTTGAACACCGGAAGAGCGTTCTTCGATGCCATTATTACTCACGGACATACATATCTTGTCAAGTCAATTGAATTAAACGTAAATTGGATGAATTTCATTATCAATCGATGTGGTAAAATACTATTCCTCCAACTCTTCCAGCGTTAAATTGATGGATATTTCACTTTTTTTTAATGAAATTTTTCCGGGAAATATATATTTTCGGACAATAATCTAATTATAATTTCTCTATATTCTTCGCCAATTGTCATTTTTAATATGAATAATAGCAAAAAATGCAAGCGCAAAATTAAAAATTGACAGTTATTTGACAGGTGACAGCCAAACTCAACTCGAACGATCGAAATTGCGGTGTTGCCAAATTGACTTACTCGAACGATCGTCGACTGTAGTCAAGAATACCAAATTATGCGAGTGTTCGACTTGTGAGTGAGTCACCTACGCGACACTCACTCACATGTCGAACGACTCAAGAATAGGGGCCTAGGGCCCCAAGTCTGCTCTCATCGTGATTTATCGCGATTCACTTTTCAGGTTAAGATTTTGTTATGTTTAGTTGTAAATTGTAATATATTGATTAGTGGCGTACACGAAGGGACAAATAAAAAATACAATAATTGCAGCAAGTGTATGTATGTATAAAGTTGTATAAAAATGAACTAGAAGAATGAAATTTTTTTGCACTTGTACTAGTAAGTTAAGGAAAAAATAACACTTTTAGACTAACTACTGCAATATCATCTATTTTGAGCATTGATTTAATTTACATTGTAAATAACTAAAAATATTTTTTTAAACTTAGTAAACACTGAAAAAGCAATCATGACATAAAACGAAAATAATGTACTAGTTTCAGTTCTTGTGACTTTAAGGGTACACCACTGTTTTTTTCAATAATTTTCCAAATAACTTATTATAGATAAATTGTATACTAACCCATATCAACACCCCTTTTTTATTCTTTAAGAATTGCCGTCAATTTGGGACAGTTAAATCAAGAAAAATTTAAATCAAAATTTCTATTACATTGAAAAAATAAGAAAACATGGAGATATTCCTTTTTGAGCGAACTTCTCTAAGGGTACTTTGTGTACAAGACAATAACAAACACAAACAACGAATTGAAAATTAGGACATTTTTTAAACTTTGCAGAAAAACCAATTTGTGCAAATTGACGAGATCATAGAGAGTGGACCTGATTATTTTTTGAATTAGTTCTATGGGTGGCAGGTTACTAAAAACGACTAGAAGAATTTGATACGGATCGCAGCCCTCCAGAACGTACATATTTTACGTAAAAATGTTACTTTTGTGGTGTTGGATTCAGAAAATTATTTAGAATTTAAGAATGAAATAATATATAGGGTGTTATATTCAAATATTAAAATTTGTGTCATTTCCTGAAAAACCAGAAGTTGAAAAAAATCTTTTATGTCTGACTAGTTTCGGAGTAACCACTCCATCATCAGCGCAACATATGAAACACTAAACAATACATAAAAACGTTAAAATTCATGCATTACAATAACTAAATTAAATAAAATGGTCGCAACTCGTGAAGCGAAGAGCACGGACCCCTTTACACGGTCTTGCAAAATAATAAAAAATGCAAGCAGATCTTCACATCCTCCTTTCTTCATTTAAAATTGGGATCTGCACATAATAAACACTGAAAACAATCATTTGATGTACCGAAATATATCTTGTAAATGATGGAAGAAAATGTTATAAAATAGAGAGTTTTCCGTAAAGATAGAAAGTTGAAACTAAAAATAAAATACGTTCGGTTATATATAAATCATTTTATTTGCCTTTCGGCCTTTAGACTTTTACACAATCTTACATATGTATAACGCTTGAACTTAATATAAATATCTTCTAACACAAATACTAAATAACACAAATCAATTCCCTCTTCTTTCCTTCTTTTAGGCACTCTCCTCCCTCTTTCTCTCTCTCTCACAACGCTTCTCATTCATTCTAGTTCTCTTCCATTCTCATTCTGTACCTCATCCCTTCTTCTTTCTTCCTGTCTCAAACTCTCTCATTCATTCATTAGGTGTTTCACTGTCTCTGGTCCTTCTCCGCATATTCTGCATCCTCTCTGCTCCTCTTTCAACCAGAACTTGCATTCTCTCTCTTCATTCGCGCACCTTAATCTTGCAATCATTTTTTCTCATTTGCATTTTCTCTGTCTAGGTATTTCGGTAGTTACTAGTTCGCGAACTAAAGGTTCAACGAACTAGTTCGCGAACTAAAGGTTCGCAAGCAACAGATTACAGACGTTTTTAGTTTGAACTAGTTGATTTGTGATAGGTTATTAATAGAATCGACGAATGAGTTGTCTGGCACCTGGAAGTTACGTTGACTGATTGCATAATAATTATAATTCTCGTCAGTTCTCATTGATTGCACAATAAGTAACGTGCGTTCAAAAAAAACGAGGCTGCGTTGGCCATGGAATTTATCGGCTTTCCAGTGTAGACACCATAGAAAACATAAACATAGATTTGAAAATGTCAAGATCTGTCAGTTTAAAATTTACCATCGGAATAAAACGGCCCAAACGCTAGGACAGTTTAATTTTATTTTTAATGAACATTTTTAATAATCATTGGTTTTTAAACCTTCGAACCAAACAAATCCGAACCTTTTTTTTCTAATGTATATTGTGTAATTTATAACTCACTAGTGATCAACGTTCGTATGTAACTATGTATACAACGATTGGTAGGTCACAAACATATTATTATTATAATTACATAAATGATGGGGAAAAAAATTTGGTACTTTAAATAAAATGTAAACATGCAAAAAAAATTAATGTAAACTTTAATGAAAGACAATCCGTAGTTAAACTCCAAAAACAAACAACATTTGTCGCAATTGCTTTCGATTTTTTGCCGTAACTCGTCTAAATTTTTTGGCCTACTAAAATAATTAATCTTCGAATCCAAGCAAACCCGAACCTTTTTTTTCTAATGTATATCGTGTAATATAACTAACTCCCTAGCGGTCGACGTTCGTGTTTAACTATATATACAACGATTTTTGAAATATTAATTGAGAATGCAGTTGCTCTTAAACTGAATTGGTAGGTCTCGAGTTGCGCATAGAGACTGATGATCCATGAAGGTTGACGGGACAAACTGAGTGGTTCCCAAATATTCTCAAAACATTTTTCGGTTTTGTGACTGACTCTTCATCTATCTATTCAAGACTCACAGTAATATAGAATTAATGACCCGTCCTGTTAATTCAGGAATGGCACACCACCATTCCTGAATTCACAGGACGGGTGATGATTCTCCTCGACAGACAAAAAGAGGAATTGCTGTAATAAAGAATAGATTGATGATTGGATTCACAACAGAAGCGGGAAATGTTTTGCACTTTTTTTATCCCATAATAAAAATGAAGGTTGACGGGCAACTAACTGATGAGTGCTGCCAAATATTCTCAAAACATTTTTCGGTTTTGGGACTGATTCTTCTTTATCTATCTATTCACGACTTACAGTAATATCAAATTAATGACCGTCCTGGTCGTGCCGATATTCTCCTCAACAGAAGAGAAGCTGTAACAATGAATAGATTGATGTTTGGATTCACAACGATACCGGGAAATGTTTTGCACTTTTTTTTATCCCATAATGATTTATCTCATTGTCAACAAGGAAGCTAACCTAGGGCCTTATTCTTGACCGTTCGACTTGTGAGTGAGTGAGTGAGTTTGACGTCATGTCGAATGATTTTCTAAAATTGGTATTCTTGACCGTTCGAGTCACATGTCACTCACTCACTACACGAATGATTTTACTCGATCGCTTTTTTGTAAGTGACTTGCCACTGTTCGAGTCATATGTGACCGACTCATGCTACGAATTCTTTTACTCGATCACTTTTTAGGGTGTTTTCTTGATTTTGGTCTCATATAGCTCTATTATTATTAATTGTGTCTAATCTTGGATTATTAAAATAAACCCAATTATAGAGTTTACCCCCTATATCAACGTTTTTTTGGATATTTATAATTTTCGCAGCTAGCGGTTTCCTGACGGCTTTCGTTTTTAAATTTTTTTAAAAAGAAATCCCTGCCGAGTACTTGCTCTCGGGTCTTGAATTTTCGCGGAAGAGCTTTTTCGAAAAGTTGCCGCGCCTATATATAATTAATTTGTATGTTATTTTTTCTGTAAATAGAACATAAATGATAAAGCGACCGGTACTTTTAGCCATTTTATTGGCAATTGTGATTTTAGTGTGATATAGGAGGGACCCCCGGTCCTTAACACCGGAAGAGCGTTCTTCGATGCCATTACTCACGGACATACATATATTGTCAAGTGAAGTGAATTAAACGTAAATTCATTATCAATCGATGTGGTAAAATAATATTCCTCCAACTCTTCCAGTGTTAAATTGATGGATATTTCACTTTTTTTTTATGAATTTTTTCCGGGAAATATATATTTTCGGACAATAATCTAATTATAGTTTCTCTATATTCTTCGCCAATTATCATTTTTAATTTGAATTATAGCGAAAAATGCAAGAGCAAAATTAAAAATTGACAGTAATTTGACAGGTGACAGCCAAACTCAACTCGAATGATCGAAATTGCGGTGTTGCCAAATTGACTTACTCGAACGATCGTCGACTGTAGTCAAGAATACCAAATTATGCGAATGTTCGACTTGTGAGTGAGTCACCTACGCGAAACTCACTCACATGTCGAACGATTCAAGAATAGGGGCCCTAAACTTGAACAGACTCGAACTGACACTTTGAAGTTTTGCTACACTAAATTGATGCACAAAGTTTTTCCATGGCCAACGCAGCCTCGTTTTTTTTGAACGCAGGTTACATTACATTACAATGTACATTATTAGGAACAGATAGATAAACATATTTTCATCATTTGTTTAACTGAATTTAAAATAATAAAATTTTCGTCTAAATAAAAATAATACAAAAAAATAGATAATAATAAATTAATGTGTTTTTATAATTTTTTGTTGCTCTCGGACAATTTTAATTGGTATTGACATAAAAAACGGCCATTATTTTTATTTTTATGTGGAAAGCGAGGACGGGTAAGTTCAGACATTTTCAGAAGTTTTAATAGTTTCCATTATTAATTATTGTATCCATCCAAGGTTCTAATAATCGCGACCGAAACGCAGTCGTTCTCGTTCAACGTAATAGTTCAGAATTTGAGTTGAATAGATTTCGCTGCCAAGTGCGAACTGCAAATCTTCCGTATCGTTCGCCGGTTCCCACTTCTACTCATTCAGTGACTGTTTTAGTTCGCGGTTAACTAGTTCGTTTGCGCATTGCGAACTAGTTCGTTTAGTTCACTTAAAAGAACGGTTCTTTTTAATAGTTCGTTCGCGAACGACTCATCTTTACTGAACACTGACAAAACCCTTAACCTAACTTTTTTAACCTCACTTCGAGTCATTTGTGGTCACCGAAAATAATTTTTTACTTGAATTTAGTTCTATTTTGCGTTTATTCTTGACACTTGAATTGAAATTAGTTTGGGTAACCTTAATTTTTTATCATGAGTAGGTGGAAGAAATATTTGTTGTGGTTCGCACAAGAACACATCGAATTTAGAGTCCCTGTATGTATTTCACCTCACTGTTTCCATGATTTTTTTACACATTTTATAGGAAATCGATTCGTTACTTTCAATGCTGAACATTGAGATGAACAACATACACCGTGACAGTGTGGTAAGCATAGAACATCGAAGCTGTTCTTTTTTGTTAATTAAAAGATTTGCAGGCGCCATACTGGATAGTAGAATTCCAATCTGAAACCGACGCTAAACTGTTAGTTAATCGCTCAGTCCTAATTCGATCGTGTATGGAATTGTGGGCACATGCCAAGAGCACGGAAGAGCTGCATTCTAAACTTAAGAATTATCCGCAGAATTTAATGGAGCCTTATTTTCAGCCACATCTATCATTTAAAATTGAGGTTGAAACGTTTTGTCGCCATTTTACCCAAAAAGAAAAAGTCAACAAGCTCGAAGTGACCCTTCTAGTTGTGGATGTATCATAAATTTTATTGATGCAGAGTTTTAGTTATTTACCAGTTAAAGGCCCAGTCAAACTATCCAACCCTGATTTGTGCATGCAGTATATTGAGTATTATGGAACCATATCTAATTATCCTCCCGAGTTGCCTTATGACGTGTTTTTTGGCAGATGGGTTAGATATGCATTTTTTTGTTTTGTTTTTGGTCAAGCTACAGTAATGTTATAGATAGGGAACGGTTTAAGACAATTAATTCAAAAGTTGTCGTTAAAAACGCGTAAATTCATTGGGAACACTAGCATGGATCCTCAGTTGTCGCTGCTGATGGCCAATCAAGGACGAGTTCAAAACGGGGATATCGTTTTGGATCCGTTTGTGGGGTCTGGGTCGCTTCTTGTAGCCGCAGCCGAATTTGGCGGCTACGTTGTTGGTAGTGATATCGACTACTTGATGCTGCACGCCAGGACGAGGCCTTCAAGGATTAAGCAAAAGGTCGCATCGGAATCAGCTTTTTAAGGTTTATTTATGTGTTTGGTCAATCAGGTGCGTCAGTCGGATGAGAGTATTAAAGCAAACATGGAACAGTACAATTTGCAACACAAGTATTTGGATGTGCTCGTCAACGACTTTGCCTCATCTTTCTGGAGGGATAATTTCGAGATTAATGCTATATTAACGGATCGTTAGTAGCGTCGAACAGAGTATTATCAAATGTATTGATTCACTTATAATTATAGCTCCGTATGGCATTAGAGAAGCAACAGAACGTGTTGGGACCACTAAACAGAATTTCAGTGTCAGCGAGTGTCACTTACCCACACATATTCCGGCCAAAATCGAGTATGGAATCGCCAACATTTACAAAGACTTACTCGAGTTTTCCGCGAAACACTTACGCATTGGAGGACGGCTCGTTTGTTGGTTTCCCGTGTTTAGGTAAGACCTTACCTCACTAATTATGTGATCATTATTGTATTTTATAGAGAGGACTATGACCCTTCAGGCCTTCCTTCTCACCTTTGCCTGACAATGGTGTCCAACAGTGAACAAATCTTAAGCAAAGTCACTTCCAGAAGACTTTTAACATTTGAGAAAACAAGTTCCGTTAATGGGTTAGATGTGGACGCACTGCAGAATCCAATTATTGACTTTAGAGAAAAATATTATGAAGCGCGAGAGGAAACCAGGAAAGAAAAACGAATTAAAGAGGCGACAATACGTAGGGAGAACTGGATAAAATCTGGCAAAAACGGAGGTAGCTTTTAAGTGAAATCATTTTATAATGTGAATTTACGTAATTAAATGATATTTTCAACTTTGTCACACTCATTTACTTTTCTTACTGCAACGTCTCTAGAAGCCAGTAAATTACTTGCAAGAAGCAAGTCTTCAAAACATTATCAAAATTAACGAGTGCGCCGTCGTATTTCCGGCGAATCTCGAATTTTTTGCACAGCTTGAAGGGAGGACACTAAAAACCTAAATTAGATGGCACGGACACGACATGTTTTGGTTTTATCTTCCATACCAATCAGGTGAAGAAGACATGGCTTCTACTTCTACATACTCTCTTTGTGTCGATATACAGGCTGAGTCATTAGTGCGGGATCGGTCCATAACTTCTAAACCATGTAAGATACGAAAAAAATTTAAATAGAATTTGTACACCGTTTGTCAGGCTTCACAACCTAAAAATATTTTAACATATATAGGTGGTCCAAAACTCACGTATGCTACACAACTTTGTTTTTTTAAATGGAACTACCTATATTTTATTTTACTGTTAGAACACATTTTGACATGGATTTATGGCGATATAAGGTATTTTACATTTTGGGCCGCTGTTATCAAAGTACAATATTTTTTTCATATTTTTTGTCATTTACAGAGATTCACTTAAAAATTTACTGAGAGGTTGTTTTACCAGCTAGAAGGCTGAAGGTTGGTACAAATATGAAGAAAGGATTGCTCTTTACGCCCGATATGCAAAATATCATTTTTACTATACAGGTTCTGCAATAACTCGTGTCAAATTATACTATTTTTAAATAAGCTAAACTTTAGTTTTTTAAATGGCACCCCTTATATTTTTGTATGCCATCGAATGCGTCTGGAGTCTGACTACGTTTTTTATTAAGATTATTCTATAGCTAAAATTCATAATTTACGAGATATTTGATATTTTTGACTGTGATACAGATTGAGCCAGGATAAGGTAGGTAGTGTGCCATGGAATCATGAAAATCATTTTAACTAACGTTTCAGCACTGCACAGTTGTGTAATCATTGATTTGACATTTGATTATCCATTCCTTTATCCACAATAAATTCTATTTTACAAGAACAAATCGATATGATTTATTGTCTGGGAGAAGGCGAAAGAAATCCTTAGCTTAAGGCAATTTACGCTCAACGTTAAATAAATTAACAAATAAACACATAAACAAATAAATATAAAAATTCAATAAAGTAAGCTAAACTAAATAATATGTTCAATGTGGCGGCCAGCTTACTGAGCACACACATTCACGCAGTAGGTGAAAAATCTTCCAATATTTCGTAACATTTGCTGACAAACGGTTCAAAAGGCATTTTAGATGCTTATTTGCATGTTCTCTTTGGTTGTTTCGCCTTATTCTAGACAATAAATCATATCGATTTGTTCTTGTAAAATCGAATTAATTGTGGATAATGGGAATGGATAATCAAATGACAAGTCGGTGATAATAAAACTGTGCAGTGTTGAAATGTGAGTTAAAATGATTTCCATGACTTCCATGGCACACTACCTACCTTATTCTGGCTCAATCTGTATCACAGCCAAAAATATCAAATAATTCGTAAATTATGAATTTTAGCTATAGAACAATCTTAATAGAAAACGTAGCCAGAGTCCAGGCGCATTCGATGGGATACAAAAATATAGGGGGTGCCATTTAAAAAACTATAGTTAAGCTTATTTAAAAATAGTATAATTTAACACAAATTATTGCAGATCCTGTGCAGTAAAAATAACATTTTGCATATCGAGCATAAAGAGCAATCCTTTCTTCATATTTCTGCCAACCTTCAGCCTTCTAGCTGTTAAAACGACCTCTCAGTAAATTTTTTACTGAACCTCCGTAAATGTCAAAAAATGTGAAAAAAATTTGTAATTTGGTCCAAAATGTAAAATAACTTATATCACCATAAATCTAGTTCAAAATGGGTTCTAACAATGAAATAAAATATAGGTAGTTTTATTTGAAAAAATAAAGTTGTGCAGCTTTTGTGAGTTTTGGAACATTCTGTATACGTTAAAATATTTTTGAGTTGTGCAGCCTGACAAACGATGTACAATTTGTTTTTAAAAAATTTTTGTATCTTACATGGTTTAGAAGTTATGGACCGATCCCGCACTAATGACTCACTCTGTATATTGCCAATTTGTAAAATGAGTCCAAAATTTTGATAAACGTTCGAGTTGTGCGCGTTCGATATTTGAATGAAATGAAATAGGAAAATTACTTTAAAAATAATCTCATCGATCGACATCTCAGCAACATATTCGCATATATCAATCAGGTAAAGAAGACATGGCACTATCCTTTCATGGCTTCGACATACTTCTTTTGTGTTAATATTTGTTACTAATTTGGAAAATTAGTTTTAGAGAGAAACGGTATGCCATCTTTTCTTCAGCAATTTTGTAACAAGAACTTGTTTGCTTATAATTCAAGTTTGTTTGCGGTGTCTTGGCGTTTCAAAACACACTCTTTGTAAACTGGCGGCCAAAAATTATGCAAATTTAAGGCGCAACATGGGTGCAACCAGCAATACCTTTATCGAAAGGGGTGGTCTGTGAGCAGATCCCAATGCTGGAGAGGATCATGGAGGGGACCATTGAACGGCATTTAGCAGAACGGAATAAAGCCACTAAATTATTACATTGATGCATAAGTTATACTTAGCAATTTTTTAAATTGAAAGCGGAGAATAGTTCATTGATGCCATTTGATCTGCTGAACCATTTCTCTGGACGATTGGCGCGGATAATCTTGAATAAGCTGATTCAATCGGTCTTCATCAAACTCAAACTTTCGACCAGAGCGTTATGCGTCCTTGTGGTCAAAATTGAAATTTTAAAATTTTATAAACCAATTCCTAACCGTTCTTTCAGGCATTTTATTCTCCCTACAGACAACACAAATCTCTGGAGCAGTTTCAGTGGCTTTATTAACACCTCGATTAAACGCTGAAAGAAATGGTGTCTGACACTTGACACTTCATTCCAATGGTCTAAAAATCCGCAAAAATTTAATCTAATAAAAAAACAAAGTGTTTTGTAAAGCAGAAGCTTTTCTATTAAATAATGATAATGTCGTCGTCCTGCGCCGTTCAGCGATTCTTCCTCAGTCGATGTGGGCGGGACGCGCACTAATTTCGTCGGACAACAAAACAAATTTCGACACTTTTAAAAAAAACACCCTTAACTCAATGTTTCTTCTCTATATTTTTACTTTTCCCAAAAAAATCCACAACACCCCGTCTCTCCGACAATATCTCTCAAAATTAAATAGCTAACTACATATAAAGTATTAAAATTTGGGCAACTTTGATCAACTACAACACTTTCCCTCCTCCAAATGGCCAAATTTTAATCTAATTCTAATCTACGTGTGATAACGCCTCTTGTCAGCATCTTCTCTGTCATGACCAGTCTCCTTTGAATCATATTCGAAGTCGCTGATTTCGCTTGATGTTGTCACACTCTGATCTTGGACTACCTCGGATGAAGATGGATTCTGTCTTTTTTTCCGTCGGTAGATCCGCAGTTCTGTTCCATCGTCTGGATCCTCCAGTGACGTTGGGAATGTTCCGCGATGTGACGGCGCCCGGCGAATATTATCTACATGTTCCCGAACGGTAACGCCATTGCGGTCCACCAGGTAGCAATTCCCTGCGACACCAGTTATTTTGACGGGGCCGATCCATTTCCCCTTAAAACCAGACCGGACATGTCTTCTAACCATTACTTGTTCGCCTACATTGTAACGGCAAGAGTCATCCATGTCTCGGTCATAGCGTCGATTTGTTTGTTTTGTTTGTGCATTTTTAATACGTTCTTCCGGTAAAAGTGCAGTAGACTCATTTTTCTCTGGATGGCCAGGTCGCATAATGTCGAAGCCAAGAAGTGTCACGCTAGGAGTTTGTCTGGTGGCAGCATTCCGACGTCGCCGCAAAGAAAATAGCGCCTGGCCCAGCTGACGGTCCCATGGCCGTTTTGAATCAGCAAACTAAAGATGGCGTATAATTTTCTTTAGTTCTTGATTACGGCGCTCAGTTGGGTTGGCTCGTGGATGATAAACTGCTGTGGGCCAGTGTTTAATTTTCCACCGCCGACATGCAGCTTGAAACGTCTCGCTCCTGAACTGAGGACCATTATCGCTGATTAGGGCGCGTGGATACCCCCAGCGTGGAAAAATTTCGTCGCGCAGAACTGCAAGCGTAGATTTTGCGGTCATGCGTTTTGTTGGAAATGCCTCTACCCATCTCGAGAAAGTGTCCATGACAACGAGAATAAAGCGATTTCTTTTTGGTGTTTCTTCGAAAGGACCCATGTAGTCAACTACAATTGTTTGCCACGGCTTCGTCGGAACATATGCACGCAAAGGTGCATGTGTCTGTGTTGTTTCAGGTTTGGTGGTCGCGCACACAAGACAGTTTCGTACGTAGGTTGCAACGTCATTGTTAAGAGACGGCCAGGTGTATTCTTCACGAATTGCACGAATAGTTTCATCGCGTCCAGGATGGTTTATAATGTCGTGGAATTCGTGCAGGACCCGTTCGCGCTCTGTTTTAGGTACCCAGAGTTGGGACACTTCTCCTTTTCGGTAAAGGTAGCCGTCACGCAATTCATAATATTTCTGGAATGTGGCAGTACCCCGTTGATGGTTCGTCTGCGTGAGGCGCTGGACCATTAACGGAAACTCAGGATCTTTCTGTTGTGCCTCTTTGACTGTGTCCATAAATGTGACACTTTCCATCAGACACAATCGATCGGATGGCAGCGTGGGAACAAACATCCTGTCGAGATCTTCGGCTTCCACCGGTACCTCTGACGCCTCGGGTTGTCGGGAAAGAAGATCTGGAAGTTCGTTGTGTTTTCCTTCACAGTGTTCGACGCGAAAACGAAATTCCTGCAACAATAACGCCCACCTAGTTAATTTGGCGTTACTGTCTTTGGCAGTATTGAGCCACAATAACGCTTTATTATCCGTTCTCAGCGTAAACGGCACATCCTCCAGGTATGGTCAATATCTCTTAATCGCCCATACAATCGCCAAACATTCTTGCTCATTTATGTGATATTTCCGTTGCGTCGCAGTGAGTCGTGCGCTACTATATGACACTACGTGTCGCACGTCGCCTTTTTCTTGAAATAAAACAGCAGCTATACCAACTCCGCTGGCATCAGTCTGCAAGACAAACGGCAGTTGCGGTTCCGATCTCTTCAACTGAAGCGGTTGGTCAATCGCCTTCTTCAAATCGTCGAATGCTTTTTGTGCGTTATGGTCCCATTTAAAAAGCTTTTTGGTGGTGAGGAGGTCGGTCAATGGGGCTGCGATGATAGCGTAGTCCGAGATGTACTCACGCACCCAATTGGCCAATCCAAGGAATTTTTGAAGTTGTTTCCGGTTTCTAGGTGGTACAGCTTCTTGGATCTGTCGCAAGTGAGTCGATTGTGGCTGATTACAATAACGTCCTATCGTGTGGCCAAGATATGGAAGTTCGGTAACGCCGAAACGACACTTGGCAAAGGCGCATCGTAACCCAAACTCACGAAGACGCTGAAAGACCCGTTGAAGATGTTCCAGGTGTTCCTCATAACTTGATGAGTATACGATAATGTCGTCGAGGTACACGTGTACGCATTCTCCCAGTAATCCGACCAAAACACGGGTCATCAACTTCTGGAATGTCGCAGGTGCATTTTTCAATCCAAACGGCATAACGTTGTACTGATAAGTAGCTCCGTCTGGAGTTGAAAACGTTGTGAGGTGCTTCGACTCCAAGTGCATTGGAATTTGCCAATATCCAGATTTTAAATCTATGGATGAAAATACAATCGCCGCACCAAAATCGCGTAACGCTTCCGTTATGCGCGGTAAAGGAGCCGCTTCGTCACGCGTTATAAGATTAAGGCGACGATAGTCTGTGCAAAACCTCACTGTACCATCTTTTTTCCGTACTAACACAGCAGGGGAACAATAGTCACTAGTTGAGCGTTCTATAACACCCGCGGCTAGCATATCTTTCACGCAACTGTACATCTCGCGTTTTTTGTCGTCATTTAAGTGATATGGACGTAAGCGGAAAGGTTCGTCTTTTATTAATCTAATTTTGTGACTGACCGTTTGCGCTGAACCTACAACTTATTTTTCATCTAAAACTTTTTCGTACTCGCGCACTATCTGTTTAAACTGATCAATGTATTCCTCTGGAAAACCGTGTGTCGGAAGCCGAACTTCTACACTGTCGGAAGCCCCAATAAAAGGATTCGTCCTTCTGTGTTCTCGGCCATGATGGATGCATCGCAGGTCGTAATCTAGCATGGCACGTGTTTCGTGCGTTTCATACCGGTACCTGGGGTATGTTACATGTACCTAAGCCGAGGGACCGGACCGGGATGGAGACTTGTCCGCGGTCCTCCTCCAGTTTTCCGACTGCTTCTTAGGGTTTTGTTCGTAGTGGAACTGTTCCAGAACTCGTCGTAACACTTTGGTGAAGCTATCGACGTTTGAAAACTCATTCAGAGCAAGATCTCGGCATTTGTTTTATTAGCAGAGATATTAATCGTTGTTTCGGTGCTTCCTGAAACAATCGTCGAAACAACCGCTCTTGCTGATCTACGTAGAATTCGACATCATGGGGCGGACCATTGAACGAGCGTCCAATAAACCGTTCGTGCAAGGCCGTAAAATTGTTTTCTACGCTGTAGTGGTTCTTTAGTCGCCCAAACACAATTTCTGGTGGTTCGTTGCGCCCGATAAAGGCTTTATAACGACGAGCCGCGGCACCCCGAAGTAGTCGGAACACAATTGCCGTCTGCGCCTGCGGAGACAATTGAGTCCCTTCTGCACGGAAGTACTCCCGGAGAAGCTGCTCGAACTCTTCTGGATCCTCTTCAGGTTCTCCACTAAAAGTGACGTGCGTCTCTTCTGGGCCCCTATTTTCGAATCGAGGGAACCGTTCTCGCGAGAACAAACGTCATGCGTTTGTAGGTAGGGAACGTGCTGCGTTGTCGGATCATCCAAAAGTACGGTTGACAGGAGGATCTCGTTTGTTTACTTGTGTCTAACCTCAAAACCTACGAATGCGATTTATTAATATCTAAAACGGCAATCGCCGTTTTATCCATCACTGAGTGTTCCAAATATGTTGTGGGTGCTGAGTGGACCAATTAATTGAGAACGAAAACACTTTGTTTTTCTCAAGTGACACTAATTCATCGGAGTCTAAGAATTTCCTTTCGAGCAAATCACCCTTGTTCGAAATTGAAAAAGACTCAAATATATATCATGGATGCTATTGATGTCCTAAATAATGGAAAAATTATACCCATAAGTATAATAAAGTTTAGTAAAGGGTTACATTTTCAGTGAGTTTACTGTCCCCGAGAAACGATTGTTTTACATAAACTTTATTCAAAAATAGATACAAATCGACGTGGTTTCCCAAAGCAAAACTTTTGTTGGTTCAAAGATTTAAATTGGTTATTAGTCTAAAAATTTCCTTTTGGACAGTACAAATCACCCTTGTACTGAATCGAAAAGGGCTCAAATTCGTCTATGGTGGCTCTGTCGGATTGTCATTCCAAACTTTTATAATAACGTTAATAATGGCAAGTAATAAGATGAAGTTAGAAGTTAGGTTACTGGTCAATGTTGACATCGATCATGGTATTTTTGGGGAGCGGGATCCTTCTCATGATAACTGCGTGCGATCGTGCGAGGTCCGATCGATAAACAAAGAAGGAAGATTTGGAGAGAAACGCATTCCTTGCGAGGGAGTTTGTTCGCAAGAGAACGTATGTGTATATACGTGCGAAATTTCGATGTTTTACGAGACGTCCAAGCTCACGCCAAAACAACGATTTTCCTAGTCGGCTTTACTGTTACAAAATAATAAAATTAAAATAATATAATTAATGGGCAATTGAACCGTTCCACTCAAAATTTTGGGTGTTTTTAAAACGGGTGTAACTTTATTTGTGCTCATGCGATTTTAAAACGGTTTCCTTTGGGTGAAAGCCCCATTTTCCATCTATCGTCACAGTATATACAGTATATACAAATGTAAACATGTTGCAAAAAGAAGTGTGGACCGTCCCCAATTACCAGAGAAAAGTGGCGGCCCGTGGGTATTTTTTCAGGGTGGACAACGACAAGATGTAACCTACTCGATGTTAGTTGAACAATACCTAATCATACATAAAACCTTAGATATCAATATTGACGTGTTTGACAAAATCTAAGAAGAAAGTTGAACTGAACTCTTTCTAGGAATTGGAAGGAAGCAGCATGGGATAGCGAATTTATTATTAATACTATTATAATTCTGACATAAAAACTTCTTAAAAAATCTTATCAATAATCTTAGCAAAAATAAAATAAAACAAATTTATTTTGGGAAAATTGCACATTTTATGTAAGCATAAAGAAAATGTTAACTTTTGCAGGATATAATGGATAGAAAATTTAAATATTTTAATAAATTGTATTGTCCTATTTTTCTTTAAAAATGATGAGAATGATCAATAATCATGTCATAAAATTTCTCACTGTTAGGCAAAGTTTTCATTAATTGTTACTCTATTGCAATTGTCGACAATTTGATTAAGTGAGATTTGCAAATACAACTTCGAGTAAGATGGAAAAAACTTACTAGTGCAGACGTAGTAGACAAAACTAGCAAAACAAAAAGCGTAATTTTAATATTTCGTTTTCTTTAAATCGTTTGACGAATATTGAAGCATCTAAGCACCACACACCCTAATCTGTTTCAAATTTAGATTTATCAAAAAAATTTTAACAATTTCAAGTAACAAACATTTATAAAATTATGATGAAACTTTTTACTAAATCAAATTAATTTATTTTAATCTAAAACTGTAAATTAGCCCCCAAATTAATGCTCATCAAACATAGCAAATCCTGAGGCGATACATGAGCAAGCAGAATAAGCGTTTTTTTCCAAACAATTTTGTTCATGCGAGTAGGAAGCGTTCTCCTAGCACGCTGAATATTGTATAAAATTTGGTTAATTGCAATATTTAAACAAGTTACTGATTCAATGAAAAAAATGAAAAAGTTGACTGTATAGTCATTTTAAATTAAATTATTGGTATATTTTTATTTTATACATATTTTATCTAAAATAGATTGAGTCCTACTAATAATTGTGGATAGTTTGTAATTTGCAAAATAACTCTAAACAACCAATGTAACTAAATAAGTATATAATATAAAAACCCAACTAAGATCGTTATCATTATGTATGTAATAGTTCAACGGTGCTTGTTTTTTTATAATGCATACTTGTGTGTATGCGTATTAGGATTTTGATGTAATTGGTAGAAGGTCCGATAAAATTAATACATACATACCTAATATAAGTGGTGCAAGCAATACTAGACCTATTTGTAACAATTGGATAGCTTTTGAGTGTTGTTATTCTCCCTCAAAAATTGATTCCTAATACGGCAAAATATCTTTTACATAAATTTTTACCGTTCCAACACCGCTTTCAACCCTACGATTCGAGGTAGCTTTAAATTTGGGGATTAACGTCCATCCACATACTTTACATAATAAAACTTGATGCATAATGTTGATTGTTACATCTTAAGAGTAATTTTTGGATGTTATTTTATATTATCAACATAGCAGCTCTAATTGATTTTAAATAAAATAGAAAAATTAATTCACTATTATTTTAAAAATTGAAATTTTACTAGGAGTAGGTATTTACAATAATTTTAGAAAAAGCATTCGCTGTTTTGAGGGCGAAATAAACCCCTCGTAGTAACATCGCATGGGCCTTTATGTCTTCTCCTGAGAATGATCCCGCTCTCTTGGTCCGTACCAAGAGAACGCAGTTCTCTCTGAACCTTCCATCTTTGTTGTCGATCGGACCTCGCACTCGCCAAAAATGTAAACATTGACAACTAACCTAACTTTCTCTGTCTCATCATTTGCTATTATTACTGTTATTATTAACGTTTGGAATTATAATCCGATATAGTTAGGGTTCCAATACATTCGTTCATTTATTTTAAACACAACCAAATATTAACAACATTATTATCACGTAAGTAAGTGATGAATCGTACGCCACTCCTTCTCCTCTCTCATGTTCCCTCTTACAAACCCTTGGAGAGTTTTTGGTAACGTTTTGGATTAATAAATCAATGTGAACTTCGACGATTGGCTAAATATACTGATCTCCATGATGTACAACTACATATCATCACTTGAAGTTCGGACGCTGGTTTCAACTGCATGTCTCCTCGTCCCAATAACCGCTTTCTGTAGTTGGGTCGACAAAAGCTTTATCTTAGGAATCCACGTCGATTAGCTTCCTTCTTTTTATAACATTTATATAAAACTAGTTTCTCGGGGACAGTAAACACTCACCGAACATGTTAGCATTTACTAAACTTTATTATACTTATGGGTATAATTTTTCCATTATTTAGGACACCAATAACATCCATAGATATATTTGGGTCCTTTTCGATTTAGAACAAAGGTGATTTGTGCTGCCCGAAATGAAATTCTTAGACTCCGATGGGTTCATTTCACATGCGAACTTAAAAGTGTTTTCGACCTCAATTAATCGGTCCACTCAGCACCCACAACACGCTTAGAACCCTCAATGATGGTAAAAGCATCGAAAAGACGGCGATTACCGCTTTTAAATCTTAATAAATCGCGTTCATAGTTTTTGGGGTTAAAACCAGGTAAACAAACGAAACGTCCTGTGATTGGTCAAAAACCAATCTACAACACCGCACGGTCCCTTCCATCGTCAGAGTGGCGTGCTTCTCGCGAGAACGCTTCCCCGAATTCGAAAATAGGGGCCCTGGTCGAATCGGTGTTGGATTTTTCTGTAATATCTTTGTTAATGTCATTAAAATTTTCGTCATTTGGACGGCCTCCGTCGCAGAACTAATCGACGATCCTTCTGTTGTATCTTCTATTTTAGACGACTCTCTAACAGAAGCCATTGCTCTTGTCATTGGTGGCGGTGTCATCTGAAATTCGTTCTCGTCCGGCGTCTAAGAGCCAATCTTTCACTCTTCTGTGGTTCGCTTCACAGCAATGTGAAGAATCAGAATTGAGATTTGCCCCACGTTGGGCGCCATGTGTCGTCGTCCTGCGCCGTTCAGCGATTCTTCCTCAGTCGATGTGGGCGGGACGCGCACTAATTTCGTCGGACAACAAAACAAATTTCGACACTTTTAAAAAAAACACCCTTAACTCAAAGTTTCTTCTCTATATTTTTACTTTTCCCAAAAAAATCCACAACACCCCGACAATATCTCTCAAAATTAAATAGCTAACTACATATAAAGTATTAAAATTTGGGCAACTTTGATCAACTACAACAATAACGCCAAACAGTTTTATGTTTAAGCAACAAAATTTGTTCTGTAGAATATAGAAATGATGGTAATGAAGTAAAAATTGGTTCATTTCTCAATAGATCCCGTTTAATACGATTTCTGGTTTGGATAATTTATGCAAAATATTTTCCAGAATTAACCAAACTATAAACATTGTCACAATGCACAATGATCGGCGATCGGGGCAATATCTACTCCGGTTCACACGTTTCATGTATCATCATACTAAATATCTAGCGCCAATTTTTACAAAAAACATATTTGCAACAATTTTTAATTATGTATTTTTTGATATATTCCCGGAACACTTGAACTGAACTGGCTTCATGGAGCACCAGTGTTCCGCGAACCACGGATTGACAATCCTGGGGCTGAAGTTATATTTGCGAGCAGCATCGCACTCATTTTGATGCACTTTTATATTGGTGCGTTCATACCTGCGGCAAACTCGCCTCATTTACATTTTTACAAATATCCGATAACTTTCTGGATATTTCTCGTAATTTGGACGACGTTTCGATGTCCCTTTACCCGAATTTCTGATGAAAGTTATCAGAACAGAAATTAAAAATATTCGTAGGAGATTCGTCAAGTCACCGAATGATCCTATAAATATTCAGTAGTAATTTAAAAAATTATTAGGATATTTCCTTAGTTCTCTATACATAATCTATACTAATATTATAAATGCGAAAGTTTAGATGTTTGTTAGTGCCGTTAGTGCCGTTACACATTCACGCGGACAAAGTTTCCTTATCGTAATTCAGTGCTTTCACATTTGTGCGGATGGTCCGCAGAGCGGAGTCCTGGTTAATTCGCCATTTACCGCGCTGCTGCAGTTGGCATAGGTATTCAAGGGACCAGCGCTTCCAGAAGTGTTGTTGGGCCTGAGTCACATGCTGCCACCTTGACAATCTTTTTGGTTCCTCTAATGTAATGTCGCTTTCTGGAATTGCAGTTAAGGGTGCTCCAACAAGGAAATGACCGGGTGTTAAAACGGATAAATCATTTGGGTCATTGGACAACGGTGTAATTAGACGCGAATTTAAGCACGCCTCTACTTGATTTAATAATGTGGTCAATTCTTCAAAATTAAACAAGCTGTTTCCCATTACACGTTTTAGATGAAATTTAGTCATTTTCACACACGATTTCCAAAGGCCGCCCATATGAGGAGCGCTGGGTGGAATGAAACTCCAATTAATTCCTTGATTGACTAAATTCTTAATAATTTCCGTTTCAAAGTTTGTTGATGTGACAAGCCTTTTTAACTCGTTATCAACGCCGACAAAAGTCTTGGCGTTGTCTAAATGAATAACTTGCGGTTTGCCACGGCGTGCCACAAAACGTTTCAAAGCATTTAAAAACGTTTCCATCGTGCAATCAAGTATTAATTCTAAATGGACTGCTTTGGTGGTCATACAAACAAACACACCAATGTATGATTTTCAAATTTTCGGTTTGTCTTTTCCACGATTCAGATTTACGGTTAGGGGTTCGGCATAATTTAAACCAGAGTGTGAGAACGTTCGACTTGGTTTGATTCTGTAGGAGGGCGCAAATCTCCCATTAATTACTGTTGCAATTTCGGCTTTACGCGAAAACAAGTAATGCACTTTTGTAATACATTTCTGATGGTACTTCGTCCTGAAACTACCCAAAATTGCTCTCGTAATGTCGCTAAGGTAGCCTGCGCCCCCGAGTGTAAATTCACTTTGTGTGTGTGTTTTATTATTAGCGTTGTTACAAAATGATTTTTGGGTAGCAAATATGGGTGTTACTTGGTCTCACAAAAATCTGGATTGTTGTTTAGGCGTCCTCCGACTCTGATGATTCCGTCTGAATCAACAAAGGGAATAATAAATAAATTGCTCTTCCTATGGACTGTATCACTATTCGCTAGTGATTGAATGAATGTCCGATGCAAAGGAAGTTGCTTGAACATGTTTAAGTATAATCTTGAGCGATTCGTTGAGTACCTGTGTGTTTAAAGAAGCGGTCACCTTATTGTTTGGATTTTTACAATTGTTTATGAATCTGCCACACAGTGCCACAACGCGTTGTAATTCCACAAAATTGGAAAACTTGAGTAAGATATCCCACTCAGGAACTGTTTGTAAAGAACATATAATCTTCTGTTTCTCCGTATTGCGTCCAAATTCTGATTTTTAACGGGTTTAAGCCAACTTTTGATGTTTTGTTTTAGAAAATCTGGTCCGTGCCACCATGCGTTACTCTGAATTAGTTGACTGGGAGACATTCCTCTGGAAATTATATCGGCTGGATTATTTTCCGACGGGACATGTCTCCCGGTCTCTTCCGGTGATGTTAATGTTTGAATCTCTGCCACGCGGTTGGCTACAAATGTCTTTAGTGAGTGTGATGGACTTTTAATCCACGACAGCACGATTTGAGAATCTGTCCAATAGTACGTTTTCGCGACGTGTAACTTTAAAGCTTTTATTACTGTGGTGGACAACTGACTAATTAACAATGCACCGGATAGTTCTAACCGCGGCAGCGTGGTTGTTTTTAAAGGTGCAACTCTGCTTTTTGCACATGCCAAATTGACAGTGATTGAGCCATCTATGCCAATAACTCGAACATATATGGCTCCACCGTGGGCTTTCTCCGATGCGTCCGAAAAGCAATGCAGTTCAATTGATTGATTTGGAAGTGGACAAATGTTTCTCGGAATTGTTAAATTATTTATTGGGCTGAAATCCTTTACAAGCCCTGACCAGATGGTGTGAAGATGTGTCGGTATGCTTTCGTCCCAATTTATTTTACGAGGGCTGTTTGATAAGTACCCGTGTCTTTATACCATCGGTTAGCGCCTTCTTTTGCACGGCGTCTGTCAAAATTTGAAAGAAATTTCTAGAGTGGTTTTGTTTTGACAAGTGTTGAAAATGAAGAGTTTGTGTTTTTTTGCAATGATGCAAAAAGTTCAATATCGATATGTTATTCGAATCCTTTTTTTGGATGGGAAAACATGCAAGGAAATCAAGGTGAAGTTAGACGCCGTTTATATTGACCATTCTCTTTGGATGACTACCATCAGAAATTGGTTTAATGAATTTAAACGTGGCCGAACATCTGTTTTTGACGAAGAGCGCCCAGGCCGCTGGATTGAAGTGACTACGGACAATATGGTCAGTAAAATTTAAGATCTGGTGTTAGCAGATCGCCGAATTAAGATCCGAGAGATTGCTAATATTGTAAACCTGTCTATAGAACCGCGTACATCACATCTTACATGAGAAATTAGCCATGAAAAAGCTATCGGCGAGATGGGTGCCGCGGTTGCTCACAATGGAGAAAAAATGGAACCGTGTGACGACTTCGGAGCACTCTTTGAAACTGTTCAAGCGCAATCCGAAAGGATTTTTGCGGCGTTACGTAACTTTCTACGAAACGTGGATACATTACTACACGCCAGAGTCAAAAGAACAGTCAAAAAAGTGGATTGCACCGGCTGAATCTGCTCCCAAGAAAGCAAAAACGGTTCCATCGGCCGGAAAAATCTTGGCCACATTTTTTTTGGATTCGCGTGCATCATCTTTACGGATTATTTGGAGAAGGGAAGGACAATCACGGGGCAGTACTATGCTGACTTATTGAGCCGATTCGATGCTGAATTGACGAAAAACGACCACATTTGGCAAGGAAGAAAGTGCTTTTTCATCATGATAACGCGCAAGTTCACTCGTCCTCAGTTGCCACAGCAAAACTGGTCAAATTACAATACGAAATGCTGCCACATGTTCCATATTCTCCAGATCTGGCCCCATGTGATATCTTTTTGTTTAGAGATGAAAAAATGGCTGGGCGGAAAGCGGTTCACGTCAAACGCCGAAGTGATTGCTGAAACTGAGGCGAATTTTGCGAAGCTCGAACAATTATATTTTTTGGATGGATTAAAAAAGTTAGAACATCACTGGACAAAGTGTATAGAGCTGAAAGGACGGAAACACGGGTATTTATCATACAGCCCTCGTATGTTCCCACAGATTTTGTAACAAAATTTTTGCTTTCTCTGTGATTGGTCCTAATAAACCGAGTGGATCGTAAATTTTGGCCATTGTTGACAGTACATTGCGTTTTGTTATTTTTGTCGGAAATTGAAGTGTTTGAAAATTGTATCTGAACACATCTCATTTCGTGTTCCAAAATAGCCCCAATGTCTTTGCTTCCGATGTTTTACAATCAAAATTTACAATGGTCGGCATGTCTTTGACGCCGCCGTCCGTGGGAAATAACCGAGGGTCGTTGGTGGCCCATTTTGATAATTCAAAACAACCCCGTGACAGAATTTCTACTAATTGATCGCGTAAAGCTTTTGCTTCGTGCAGCGTATTTGCTCCTGTTAGCACATCATCGACGTAAAAATCTGATTTAATAACTTTACTTGCTTCAGGAAAATTATTTTCTTCATCATCCGCTAATTTGTTTAGACATCTAATGGCGAGATAAGGCGCGCATGCCGTTCCATATGACACGGTATTTAATTTATAAATATCAATTGGTTTTGACCGATCTTCCCGCCAGATAATTTGTTGGTAGTTTCTGTCGTCTGGGTCTACCAGAATCTGGCAGTCCATTTTTCAAATATCAGCGGTGAATACGAATTTGACTGTACGGAATTTGAGTATAATATCAAATATATCGTTTTGTATTTTTGGCCCTACCAACAGAGCATCATTTAAACTCGTGCCCGTCGATGATTTTGCGGAGCCGTCGAAAACGACTCGAATTTTGCCCGATTTAAAAACTGCATGATGCGGTAGAAAGTAATTTCCCACATCCGCTGTTTGGCCACTGGACTTATTGAGTTCCATGTGATCCATTGCAAGGTATTCTTGAATAAATTGTTGATATTTTAACTTTAATTGATCGTGATTTGTCAATTTGCGTTCGAGAGCTAGAAACCGTTTGAATGCTATTGCAACTGAATTTCCGATTTCACTTTTGTTTTGATGAAAGGGTAGTTTTACCTGAAATCGTCCGTTTTTATTGTGCACTAGCTGAATGTACCCGGCGTTGCCCGGACGTAGATTAAATAAACGCAGTGTTGACAAAAGAGGTGTATTGGTGATGTAGACTAATCGACATTATAATACAATTAAACAGGAATACTCTACTTTTCCAATCACAAAATAAACAAATTTGCTGAAATTAACCTGCATTGCCAGGACCGGGTACTTGACCGGGTATATGATTTGGAAAAAAAGGATATCTTGGTTGATATCAGCTGAAAAATTTCGAATAGACTCTTTAGGCAAAGACGCAGTTTGGAGGTGTTCTATAAGCGATTCCAGGAAATCGAAATTAATGTTAGAAAATTTTCGGGAAAATCGAAGTTTACAAATTAGCAGATAATGTTATGATAAAGTTGAAAAGACAATGGAAACATTTCTCCTGCTACAGTCATCTCACAGCAGAACAGTATGTAGATGATTTTGACTTATCTTCAGAATAAACAAACTCTTCAGCATAAATATCTCCTTTTGAGCTGCACAAAGTTATTAAAACCTGGCCGCAACTTGTTGAACAATTAAAGTGAGAACCTTTTGAGCTCCCTTTCCAGTATTAAAATTTCAATACCATTACTACAGATAGTAAAAAAGACAATTTTCATCAGCTCTCACGAAAATTATACGGTGTGGTATTTGTAATCTGCTAGATTTTCAAACTGCTCCATCTTAGTTTTAAATGATGCAATAATGAACACAATGTATTTACGTAAAATAAATAGTGTAAAACGCGTATCAAAGTCAGTAAAGTCTGGTCCAACGCTGCAAATTTCGGATTTCAGCGGGGGCAGGTTTGGTGAAAAACAAATACACCACTATCATTAACTGAACGTAAAAATTAGCGTACGAATATAAGTGGGGTCCGGTACGACGATGGTAATTTTTGGTTAACGGCAAGAACAAATCGGGAATATTATATTAAAATAATTTATTTAATAGCGATAGAACTTTTAATACTGATGCGTCGCCTCGACCTTGGCGACTTTGAGTACCAGCGTTTCAGCCGCTGAAGCAGCAATTTTCACAATTATATTAGGTGCACGTGCCTAGTGCGTGTTAAAACAATTTGGCTAACAAAAGAGATTAATTTGTATATACCAAATAATACTCGCAAAGGTGTACTCGTATGGCCCGTCATTATTTTCACGAAATGAATTAGAAAAATGAACATTCTAAAGTAAATAATTATTTTGACTGGAATGTGGTGGATGAAAAAATCTTATTCGGCCTTTCCGACAAACTAACTCTTGTTTAGATTAACATGCATTCCTTCATGGACCTGTGACGAATTACAAACAAATATCGAAATTTCAAGTGTTTCATATGATTTCGTTTCTGTATGAAAGCGGTTTTTTTCACTCGTCAGTCTGAACTTACTACACAGTGATATTTTCACATCCAGGCGACCAAAATTATTTTGCCGTTTATTTCAAGAATTTCCCTGAAAGGAGAGTAGTCAACAGTGGGGCTAATCAGGGGTGGCAGGGTTAGCAGTGCCACTCCAAGTATAAATTTACTATCGAACACAAAATTAGTTCTGCAATTCAATTGCAAAATTATGAATTTTTAGATATTTTAACGAAAATCTAGCGCTTACACCGCTTTAAAATTAAAAACCATAGAGCTCTTTATACAATGGAGAAAAAGTCCTTATTATTTGCGATGTAAATGCACGCATGTTAAGAAGATAGGGCTTGCCCTGTCAGCGTGTTGCAATTCAGAACATAAGTTTATGTTTGCATCTCAACTGGAATAATTATTTATTGGAAGGTGGAAGAGAATCAAAATTTGTATCAGCATATTTAATATTCAGAATAACGTCTATTAGTCGAAACAATATATTTTGATGCAGATATTTCTTAATATTTTATGATTTTTGGCCTACAAAGTCTGCAACAGTACGTTTTTTCCATCTTAAAAAGAATTAAAACATTTAGTCGAACTTGTACTTGCAAATCTCGCTTAATCAACTTGTCAACGATTGCAATAGAGGAACAATTAATGAAAACTTTGCTTAATAGTAAGGAATTTTATGACATAATTAGTGGGCTTAGTTTGGGTTGTAAGGGGTATTTGGGGGTGATTTATGGTAGCCGAAGTAATTTGGGTGAATTTGGCATAGTTTGCTATGGTTTGCAGCATTTTTTGTAATTTTAAAGTGATAGAGCTTAGTTTGGGGTGGTAAGGGGTAGTTGGGGTTGATTTATGGTAGCCGAAGTAATTTGGGTGAGTTTGGCATAGTTTGCTATGATTTGTAACATTTTTTGTAATTTTAAAGTGATAGGGCTTATTTTGGGTAGGTAAGGGGTAGTTGGGGGTGATTTATGGTAGCCGAAGTAATTTAGGTGATTTTGGCATAGTTTGCTATGGTTTGTAGCATTTTTTGTAATTTTAAAGTGATTGGGCTTAGTTTGGGGCGGTAAGGGGTAGTTGGGGGTGAATTTTGGTAGCCGAAATAATGTGTGTGAGTTCGAAATAGTCTGCTGTGGTTTGTGTCATTTTGTTTTATTTTAAAGTGATTGGAGTTACTTGGGGGTGCTAAGGGGTGGTAAGGGATGATTTAAGATAACGGATCTAATTTATGTCAGTTTGGCGTAGTTCGGGAATTTTTTGGGGTTGCTTTGGTGAAGTTTGCAATGGTAAGAGATATTTGAGGATGTTTAATGTAGACGGATTAAATTTGGAGTGGTTTGGTAATTTTTAAATGAGTCACGGATCGACATTATAATTGAAATCAAAATTATAATTGAAATATCTGCGCCTCGCTAGGTACGGCAAAAGTATGATCAGGAAAGCAGAAACTCGACCTTCAAACTGCTTTTGTCGCTGTCGTGTGGTTCGGGAGTGGTCCGTCTGAGTTCAGCCTAATGTAAACCGGTCGCCCGACGTCGAAGTTGTTTCGGCTAGACACGTGCTTCTAACAAAAAAAAAACACGCTCTCCGCGAGCCGCTCATTTTTTGTTTATTTTAACCGGTTTTTATCCGGTTTTTATTTAAATACAAAGGAACCGGGCCGAATTTCGCAAAATCCCTTCTTATCACTTCGTTTCGGCACATGATACACCCGTGTCTAAAATTTCAAGTCTCCAGCCCTCACGGTTTGGGCTGTGGGTTGATTATGAATCAGTGAATGTGTAGATGTGTAGATGAGTGTGTCAGTGAGGACACTTCGCTTTATATATATAGATTTCGGTCTCAAGGAAATAATTTTCGCACGCCTGTTTATCAGTTGTGAATCTTCTTTTGTTGTTGTCAAAGCTTTCTAACAACCAAAATTTCCTGTTCCAACGATTTTCTATTAGCTATCGCTACATTACAACTCTGCGAAATGTTTTGACATTTTTTATGTACCGGTCCCCCAATCACCCATCCCAACATCGTTTTTTGTAACACGGGACTGTTGCCTGACAATTTTATTTGTCCTACACACATCAATTCCCCAAAAAGTTCTGCACCTATTAAAATATCTAGTGGTCGAGATATATTAAATTCTGCATCCGACAATGCTATGTTGGATGGTAGGTGGAATTCAAACTTGTCAATTGTACTGGATGGTATATTTTCCGTGATTGTTGGAAGGACTAGGCATTTAATTTTTGCTGAGTATGAATTGCAATTAGAATGCAGCGTAATTTCGGTTTCGGTGGTGTACGGTCGTTACTGCGTTCTGAATGCCACTAATGGCAATGTTGACCGGTCTTACTTTCAAACCTAATTTATTGCAAATTAATTATTTTGAAATAAAACTGGATTGTGCCCCTGCATCGAGGAACACACGAACCGGTGTTAAGTGACCTCTGCTATCCTTAACTGACACCATTGCTGTTGATAGTTACACATGTTCTATAGAGGTTTGATTGCAATTGTTTTGATTGCTTGGACCGCTTTGATTTTGATTTTGCATTGTAAGGTTGGCTTCTGAGTGAAGCAAAGTGTTGTGTTTTTGGTGACATAATTTACAACCGCTCGCCTAAGTGCCGTTACACATGCACGCGGACGGCTCCGCGTGAGTCATCCGCCTCCGCGCCCGTTGTTTTCACATTTGCGCAGTTGCTAGCGCCGAGCACGGGAGATCTTGCAGACAATTTGAACGGAGGCAAGTAAGTCATGGTGCATTCACTGCAATTAAAAGCTGTCCCAGCCTATTATATTTACAAAAAAAATTAAGTACACACGCTAGAAAAAGTTTTTTGTATTTTTCGTGGATTGCGTTCCATAAGTGCGGTCGTTGTTCTACATTTGCAATCAAAATTTCAGTATCAAAAGACGTTTTCCAATATTACATGAAAAACACTCGCTACAACGGCCTCCGCGCGACGTCCGCGTGATGCATGTGTAAGCTTCGATTTGTTCGTGAGTAAATTAGTGGCGCGGACCATCCGCACAAATGTGAAAGAACGAATTACGATAAGTGCCGTTACACATGCACGCGGACATGCTGAGTCGGAAAATTCGATGTTATTGGCAGGTTTTTGACTATTTTATGCTGAACAAAATTGATTTGGAATGTGTGTTTTATTAAGCAATGACTTATTAATCTCCATCGCTTCCAACAAATTACATCGCTGTGTCAAGTAATTAATTATTTGAATTTGTGATGGTGGCTCAGTTGTAGTGAGTGATTCCTCCCATCCTTTTCGCGACAAAAAATCCAACTTTGCAGTAATAACATGAATAATGGCAGGATCCCAAGATTCAGTGTGGATGTTTAATGATCTTAAAACTTGTAGATTAGTTTGTACCTGCGTCAATAATTCTCTCAGTGACCGCGAAGAATCTTTTGTTACTTGGGGCAGATTGAATAAATCATTTGTATGGTGTTGCACAATTAATTTTTTGTTTTCGAAACGATCCCTCAACAAGGTGAACGCAACTTCATAATTTTCCGCACAAATAGGAATATTTTGAATAGAACTGAACGCATCACCCCGCAACGAGTTTCTTAATTGATGGAAAGTAGTGTAGATAGGCCGGTTATGGAACAACCCCCCACCACCACTCTGAGGAGCCCCCCCACTGCGCACTGCCCGAAGCGCCCTGTACTAGCCCAGGCCCGAACCAAACCGTGGCGCCCTCTACTGGCCCAGACCCGAACCAACCCAAAGCGCCCTGTACTAGCCCAGACCCGAACCAACCCGAGATAATATTGCGCATGCGCCGACCAGTGTTACCAACCTATGGTGCCAAACCCTAGATAATCAAAAATCCCCCCAGCCAACTTAAACGACGACCCGATGCCGCCAACCCGCCCACAAAAATCCCTAGATTTAAAAAAATTACAATGCGCATGCGCGGTTTTGACAGTCTCCACCACCGCCAACTTAAACGACGCCCAGATGCTGCCAATCCACCGACAGAAATCCCTAGACTTAAAAAATTACAATGCGCATGCGCGGTTTTGACAAATTTAACCAATTACAATGCGCTCGCGCGTTTTTGACAGTCTCCAGCACCGCCAACTTAAACGACGGCTAGATGCCGCCAACACACCGACAGAAATCCCTAGATTTAAAAAATTACAATGCACATGCGCGGTTTTGACAGTCTCCACCAGCGTCAACTTAAACGAAGATCAAATGTCGCCAACACACCGACAAGAATCCCTAGATCCTAAAAAATAATTAAAACACATTAGATAAGCGTTTATTAGCATATAATAGTTCTGTTGTTGTTGTTTATTGGTATTGATCATCAGCATTCTTGAATTTTGTCGTCAGACACCTGATAGGAAATGTTCTTGTGACCCCAGGCTAAGGTTTCGTACACCCCTTGCACCACGTAACGTTTGTCATTGTGGAATGATAGCGCCACCTTATTTTTTAGTTCCGTGTAAATGTTATGTAAAATTGAGTGAAAAACTGACATTTTTTAAAAAATTTGCGTTTCTGGTTTCGAAACTACTTGTTGGTATTCATTTAAATGCAACTCATTACACACAACGTCCTGCTTAATACCTTTGGCTTTTTTTGTAAGTTCACCCTCAACATTAACACAATAAGCCTTCGCACCTGTACCTAAAAATTCCCAAATCGTTCGCCCCCCGTATTCATCTTTCATCTTTCCAAGTACTGAGTCACTTATGGGAATATCATGAATGTTATTTGAACGATAATTGGAAGTATCGAAATGTTCTAAGTTATTTTTCACGTCCTCGTAGAAATTTTCACACAAGATTTCTAAAATAAAACTATCAGTGTCTGTATACAATAAGCGCGCTCTATCTCCATATTTATTTTTAATAAAATTGTAGAAAAAATCGTACATAATAATTTTACTCAATTCTAATACTGAAAAACCAACATAAGTAGGTTTGTCGTATACAACAAGTGATTTATTCATTTGAATTGCAACGAAATTTTCAGTAAAAATCGAACAATTTTTAAAGTTCGGTCGAGCTATCAGACTTTCCGCACCCAGTCTTCGATGGGAGTTTTTCCAACTCGTAACTAAACGTACATCGACTCGCTTGTCTATGGATTCCATCGTTTTTCCAAAGACACTGTTATTCATTAATTTGAAAAAGTTTTTCTCAAACGAATTTTTAGCTCTATTTCTCATATTAGTGTTTAAATCTATGTACGACGCCAACCATTGTTTAAATTTTAGTGCACGATGAATTCTTATTAATTTTAAACCATTAGCGAGGGCTTGCTTTAAATTTCTATAATGTAAAACGTATTTGCGTTTATCAAATAAAGTGACACATAGTTTCTCACTCTTACCAGATGGAGTAATTTTTTTTTCGGGACAAAAGGGTAAATCGTTATGGTTATCATGTAATTCAGATGGATAATGTAAATCAACTTCAAAAATATAACCCTCATCTGATTCGTCCGCCAAATGCATAATGGTCTCTGGGTTAAAATCCTGTACATTTTGCCATCCAAAGTTTGCATATGGTAAATATTGAGTCATCGCTGCACCGTACAAATTTGTAGCGTCTAAATAAACGATATAAGAAGTCGGTTTTGATGGTTCATATTCAGACATGTATTTATTATTAGCGACCGATTTACGTTTGGAGCACTGGCACAATCCCCCTCGAAAACCATTTTTTATAAAAGAAAGCTTTTCGAAATCGGTTAATAGTTCCAAACGAATATTAGTAAACTTTAACATAGCATCCCAACTTAACGCAGGAGTGGTATAATAATGTGCCGCATCGAGATCATATGTTTGCAGACAGATATTTCGAAAACTTTCAAAAACATCTGTTAGTAACAAAACGTCTGATTTCAAGTAAACGTCCGAATATTCCCCTAATGTTTTATAATTAAATAAATTCCATACTTCCAACGCTCGCTCGTAATCACATTCGCTGATATTTTGTTTACGTAAATTGTTATAGAATTGTTCTCGATCGGGTAATTTTGTATCGTTCAATTTATCGAAAGAATCTACATATAAATACGGAAATACACCCTTTTTGCGAATCAGGCGAAACTTAGAATCGTCAGGAAAATGTTTGCGTATATCTAAACAATCGATATCTGTTAGGTTTTCCGCCAATTTTTCCCATGAAGATGGCATATATCGAAAAGAATCTAAAAATCTAATTTGTATAAACACAGATTTTGTTATATCGATATCACGCGATTTCTTAACATAAATATCATCGACCAAAATCTTTTTAGAAAATGAAACATAGCGTTCCTTATTTTGAGCAATAACCGTGACGTCAGAATCAACATTGGCAAGTTCTTTAATGAACAAATGAGCATCGTAACCAGAAAGATTATGATAAAAAGCCGGAATATATTTTGGAACCTTATAGTTTAGATTACAAATAGTATGAGCAGCCCCCAAAAAAGAACCAGTCAGATGACAATGATTTCTACATTTCTTATTATTATCATCATTATCGTCTCGAAATTGATTTTTGCAGATATGACAATGTGTTGAATTTTGGTAAAGTAATTCGTTTTCGCTTGTCATCTCGAGTGGAACAATAGTTTTTAAATAACGATCATAAATAAATTTTATGTCTGTCTCTAAACAGTTAACAAATTTCTTTGACGCGTCAACACCTCGATAAGTTCGCAATATTGAAAGTGAATCTTCATAACAGCATTTAATGTTATAGCAAAAACTATAAGGCATATGAGTGTGAGTCTTTAAGGTGAAAGATTTAGAACTGGTAGGTTCACAGGTGTCGAGAGGTTGTAAAATAGTTTCAAAATCAAAATATACGACAAAGGGAATTTTCAAAGAGCGTTCGAAATTTTGAAATTGTGTAATATTGTGAGGTAGAAAATTTCCCAGTTTATTTTTAATTAAATCTGAAGTAGGTAATTTTGTTATTACATTAATACAGTCATAATTCCCATGAGACTTCAGCTTTTCCTCTGAAGAGAAGTAAAGTAAGCAACCGTGACATAAATATTGTGCATGTTCATGTTTTGAAATTTGGGAACTAATCAATCGTGACATGTTTGTTATTAGACAGTAATGACTTGTTTGATTTTTATCATTACTAATTAGTAACAAATTTACATGCTTTTCGCGTAATTTTGCAGTTAAATGAAATGGTCCCACGATCTGAGATTTCCAAATTTCTTCAGATTTATCGTAAACCTTTTCTATCCCGTAAACATTAATCGAAATATTATTAAAATTTTCGAATTTAGAAATATCACTCAATTTTACCGGAAACTAAGTTCATTTTCATATTGTCGATAGTGGCAGATTCTGTGTGAATTTTCCTTGGTGGGATGGAGATGCGCCAGTACGCACCAAGCATGAAGCATTGATCATCATCGTTCTGAATATTGATGATGGCTCTTTTGTTTCTCAAATCGTTCGGAAGTTCGATGTACATGGTCGCCCTCATCGGATTGTATTTATTAATATTAATCTCTGAATACAAAATTTCCTTAAGGGCCCAACCTAAAAAAATAATAATTGAAAAATAAATAAATAAACTTTAACAAGTCATACCACTATCCTTCATTTTAAATTCGCTCATTTTCTTTTTTATGTCTTGAAATAATTGATCCAACGATGTGGGCACATCAGTACTTGCAGAGATGATACGATTTTTAGTGATAAATGATTTAATTTCAATAATTTCTTTAGATGGTAGAAAGTATTCCGCGAAAAGTTCTATATTTAATTTAATCGCTTGCAATTGCACTAGTTGCGATTGAAGTAAGTTAAAAATTAGATCGAATGCCTCGGCGAACAATTTTTTTATATCCAAGTCTGTTTTTATCAAATTCTGTACGCAACTATGCGATTTTTAAAAGCTGATGGCAAAGATTCTACTTTATTATAATCTGAATGTTGTGTGAGAATTTTGTTTTTATGTTTTAACGATCGAAGATGTGTCGTTCGTGAACCAACATAATTTTCATCACAAATTCCACAATAAGAGACCATTGGTGGAGGAGCAGGGGGTGTGGTTACGGTTACTGATGACGTTGACGATGATGATGTTGACGCATCCCCCGCCAGGCGAATTTTTTTTGTGGGAATTTCCACATCTTTTACTGAGAATGTATGAAAAGTTAAAACAAGTAAATGGTGGGGTTTAAAACTCACCGGAAGATTGACAATTACTTTCACGGAGATGTCTCAAGTAATTATCTTTCCTAGTATTGTAGGCTATTTAAAATCGTTTTGTCAAGATGGTTCGATTTTCTATCATAACTTTACTTTTTATCAGGATGAAAACGACAAGAGCGGTTAAATACATATTTATTACTATTCATTCATATTAATAACTGACAGGGCAGGGAGAGAGTGCGACCTGAGCGTACTGAGACCGTGTTTGGCTGATGGTTGTCTGAAAGAGAAAACATGTATGAGCATCTCATGATCTACACAAATCTTTACTCATCAATGTAGTTAATGAGCGGTTAAGGTTGAGAATGTAAATGAACAAACTTCCTCCATCATAATTGAGGTATCACTAATCAAATCAATATCAAATCTAATATCACACCAATGACTAAATCAATGATTAACCAAATGATCAAATGAGTGATTCTGTCCCCGGATTTTGCCAGCTTTGATTGTGCAATGGGTATTAAGGGATCGCGCACAAAATACCCCCACAAAGTGCTTATGAGCTCTAAACTCCTCAGTGCCGGCTGTGCAATGACATCTCAAAATGTCGGCCCACCCACTGACCATTGCTGATAAAGAATGAGACGTGCAATGATCATCGAAAGATGTCCGCTCCATTATCAAACAATCACGCATCCTAGCTACGCCTAATGATTCGTCAATCATTACAATCACCGGAGTGATAACGGCTCAAAAGCCTGATCTGTATTGAGCCGTGCAATGACATCAAGGGAATCGCGCGCCAGATTCTGCGCGAGATGTCCTCTCACCTACAGACCGTCATTAATGATGAGACGTGCAATGACATCAAGGGAATCGCGCACGAGATGTCCGCTCCAAACATTAACCAAAAGCAAGACAGAAGCATCTCACAATGCTTAATTGTACTCATGCAGACAAAGCATGCTCAGCGAAGATTCACACAGATAGAGAATTGCTCAGTGATAAACTCACCCTTATCAATTGCTTCACACCACCAACACAATTAACACAACCGTCTGGTAGTAAAGTCGAAGTCAAAATGCAAAAGTGACCGCCGGACCTTTTAATTACCCTTCGCGGTCTCACACTTCTAGAGTTACAAAAAAATCACATGTGTTGGGGTGTGTCGGTGTGTGATTTATAATTTCAGTAAACTTGGATTTTTATGGCACACGTGTTCGAATTTAATAACAAAGAAATTCATTAGTCTTACAGTATAACACTTGAAACAGCCAGCACATGTGATCGTTCGATTAACATCTAAAATATTTCTAACATTGACGAAAGAATCTAATACACGTAAACTTACCGTGTGTTTTAATGTGACGATTTAGATTGCGTCGAACATTAAATTGTTTTTTACATATTACACACTCAAACATGATAAATTCACACTTTCTAACGGAAGAGTTTTTAAGTTGAGTGAAATGCACAAAAGTTATTGCGTGAATGATGTAATATTTCTTCACTCTACGCACAAAACAATGTGTGATCACGTGGTGTTGTTGTGACTAGCTTTGTTCTCTTATCAGACCAGTGGCGGCTCGTGGTCATTTTCTCAGGGTGGGCAAGGTATATGAGTACCTAAGGTAATCTACTCCATGTTAGTCTGACCCAATTTAACTTATTGTACATAAAAGCATGCGCCATATTGGTCTGTTCTGCAAGAACCAACGAGACGTAAAATTATTTTTATCTACTAAATTTAAAAACTGTAAGTTGCCAAAATTTTGAAACCTGACTTCTATTTGATTCACTACTAGGTATATCAATAATTTCAAAATATAATCGCTTAAAAGACGCCCGTGGATCATCAGAAACGTCAAAATTTGTTTTACGCTTTTTTGTTGTGTATGGTTGATGTTTTCCCACTGAGTCGGCCTGTCTAAAAATGTCATCAAACTTTTCAACACTGCGGAAAGTTTTCATAACCATTAGTAAATTTTTAATTCTATTTTGACAATACAAAATGTCTGAAATTTTTTTCTGAAGAATATTGAAAACCACATTATACTGTTGAAATATTAAATTGAAGGTATTTAATAAAAATAAACATTTGAAATCCAACAATAATTTTTTAAAAGCAACCAATTTCCTGATTGAGCTATAATCTTTTTGAAAGTCCTCTTTGCTTAAAATCGTATCAAAAACAGTCAATAGTTCATCTCTTTGATAAAGCAGGGTCCACGTCAGGCGTGATTTAAAATTCCAACGCGTTTCAGAGGCATTGGGAAGATGTCGACTACTGACTTGATTTAAAATTTCGGTTCGTTTTGGAGATTTAGTGAAAAACGTGGGAAATCCGCTTAAATTTGCAAAATTATACCTTCTTTAATTTTACCACATGCGTCTTAAAGCACTAAATTTAAATTATGGATATAGCAATGCGTGAATAACGCCCGAGGGGCCACTGATTTGATTTTTGCTTGCAAGCCGTTCACATCTCCAGACATTACACTTGCTCTGTCGTATGTTTGGTCGATTAATTTTTCGGAAACGTTGAAGTTATTAAAAGTCTGAGTCAATAAATTAAACAAATCATCTGCTTTGCGACCTTTACTGACATCGAAAAATTCCATAAAACACTCAACGACTTTACCTTCGCTTGTATACCTGAAAATTACGGAAAGCTGGGAGAGACAGGATATATCTGTGATTTCATCCACCTGCCAAGAAAAACACGGCGCCTTTGTAATTTCCAGTGAGATAACGTCATAAGTACTTTATTTAAAGATGTAATAAAATCATTTTGAATAGTTTTTGAAAGTCCACCAAACACTGATGATTCGTCCAAGAACATTTTGAATGTGTTGTCATATTTAGATAAGAATGAAGCAAGTTCTTTGAAATTTCCCTGATTAACAGAAGATTCGGTTTCATCATGACCACGTAGCGCTTGCTCTTGCATTGCCAAATACAAAATCATATCAATAAACCGTTTGCATATATCTTTATTATGTCTGACGGTTTCATTAAATTTTCGAACATTTTCCTTGTATGCCGAATCCATGACAGCCTGAATATTTTGATTTTGATTATTAAAAAATTTGAGTTTTAACGTTGCCCGCGTATGATCTTCCGAACTATTATGTTTCAGTAAAGATTTATAAATATTTTTTAAATTGTCAATGCCTGATCTATTCCAAGGAGAGAGTTGCTTCTCAGAAAAAAGTAAACAATTCCAGCAGAACAACTTGTTTCGAATTTCGCTTCCAGTTAACCAAATATATTTATCGAACCAACTTTTAGAAAATTCTCTATTGCCACTTTTCTGAATCAAATTTTGCATTGCAGGTTTGGGTCTCTCTAATTTATTTAAAATAAACTTTTTGTCATCGTAACTTAATTTCGAAAATCGATTAGTTAACAAATAACGCACCATATCATGCCCTAAACTCACTGCCTCCTGCATAGAATTTGCACCTAGATCTGTGCTTGTAGAAGCCATTATTTTGTTTCACCTGACACTAGGGCCTAGCCACGACCTAAAGCCTTACACCTCACCTTAGTTAAATTGTAACGGAATTAACAGATTTTTCTCCCACCCACAGCTTCCTGTCCACTCAATTACATTTAGTCGTTTTTGCAGTTTTTAGGGTGACGTGTGGCTCTAGTTATCGCAATAGTACATAACAGACCATTGACGATTAAATAATAAAAAATAATCCTTTAATCGTCAGTGATACATACGCTTCATTTTCTGTCATTTTCTCGGCAACTCTACTTACACGGTACCGATAAGATTCGGCTGTACGTTCGGCCTTTACCGAATCATTCCGATCATGCATCGTTCAGGCAGGTTCAGGGATGGCAAGCCATACCTGCCTCATAAAAAAGCGCAATCCGTAATCGTCGGAGACCATGGTGTTCCATTTAAAATAGCAAATATGGCGTCCACTTTCGGTATAAGCGGAAGTGCCGCCATATTGAAAATAATTTATTTCGATTCAGAATGGTCGATTTTGACTGTATGCCAAATTTCAAATTTATAGCACTATAGGAAGTTAAAAATTTTCTAATGGCCGCCTTAAAAAAACACCTGTATACAGTAGATTTTCGTAAAAAATATTTAAAAATTTTAAAAACTAATAGAAAATTGTTTTTCGATTGTAACTTTATGCTTGGGGTGGCACTGCCAACCCTGCCACCCCTGACGAGCCGCCATTGTATCAGACGTTTGTTTATTAGCATTGATTATATATAATCAATGTTATTAGTAACTGAGTAACGGGTAGATACTTGTTTCAATAAGACGATTACATTTTAATACAATTATTTAGGTAAATTATTAAATAACCATTGATAAATAAACTGTACATTATTATTATTACAAATACAAGATTTATTTTTTATATAATGATTCATACATGAAGGAAGCTGAGCTGGTAATTTGGGACATGAAGTTGTTGCTGTATCCAAATTAATAATGCATGGGAAGAAATTCATCGAATCACAAAATCTTTGCAGAAAATCTTTTATATTTCCCTTAGGCTGAACCATTGATTATATATTGGAAAGATCTCTCACCGCCACAGGTAAAAGCTTGGCAATGCTCCACCGCACCCCGCACCCTGCCTTGCCTAGAAGTTAGACCCTCGGCAAGTAGCGCCTTCAAAAAATTAATAGAACATTTTATGAACTTGTAGCACCAGTACAGCGTTGGTGTGCGTCCACGCTGAGGAACCGGCCATCACTCAAGAATGAATTAAAGAACCCAAGAATATATAATCAGGAGGATATCATTGACCTGACAAGATGTTAATGGTATTGGTGGCAGTTTCTGATTGCAATTCTCCCGTTGCTTTCGCTGTGAAAATAGCAGCTGACACGGCATTGCTAAATATTTGTGCAGCATACTTTACCCTCATTTTGTGGATTTGGATAAGCTATTTGGATAAATATATTTTTCAGTAATTTTAATTAAAGAACGTGAACGCAAACTGTTTTTGTCAATGTTATATATTTCAACAATGTCATTCCAAGATATTTCTCCTTCATTAACAATACGAGGACGAAGTCTAAGAAAATGAAGTTTTTGTATAACGGTATTTAACATTTTGGCAATAGTTTCACCACTCACGGGTCCGACAGATAGATGTAAAATAGCAAAATGGCTTTATTTGCCAATTTGTTGACTAAAGATCTATTGCAATCCGTTGTTAAATTATTAATCTTTAGCCAAGTTAAAATTGTCGAGATTTCAGGTAGTGCGAATCCTAAAGTTGCTGCATATACTTATAAATACTAGGTGATTTATAGTACAGTGATAAAACCAGTTTCCTTTCTGCTTTCCTTCAAACGGTTCTTTTGCGATTAAAACTTTGCATTTGTAACACAGTTCGTACGGACGAATAATTTTAGGAACACTTTCATGATGTTTTCGGGAGTGTGTTTCCGCTTATTTTGCCTTAATCTAATATTTACAGCTTTCTGACGTTTGATGTTTTTTGTAGGTTTAGAATTTTTATTTTAAATATTGGATATTAGACCCTTTCAACACTTACTGATATTACTGGCTTGACAACGGCACATGAAAACCAATTAATAGAAATATCCTGAGATTCAGCTTTGAAACATAATTTCAGAGAATTCTCTTTATCAATTTATATCCAAATTTCTCAGAAATGGGGTAAACCAGGACTAATCCTAAAATTTGAGGCTCAAAAGTTTAAATTTTCTACCGATGCGCTCGTAACCCTATTGATAAATGTTTATTCAATGAAACATTTCGTATTATTGATAACTCCGACCACAAACCCAAGTGCGGCCTTTTATGATGTGCAATTACATCCCGCTTGGAAGGATCTACCTGCTGTCCTAAATCATTACAAATTTTGCAGCAAGCTGAATTTGGTGTAAAAAGTTTTCATTTCGCTTTTTAGCAATAACTAAACAAAATTGCAAAATGAACGAAATCGTAACTGACTTTATATTGATCAATGTTATTGAACCGTGTGAGGGGTACCCGTTTTTTAGCACATATTTCGTTTTGTATGTTATTATTAAACTGAATATATTTTATAAAATACGGCCTAGCTTCTACGTCTAAATGTAGACGAAATATAAACATATGTTATACTCTCATGAATACGTATATTTTGGGCTATATTATTCCGTATATCGTCGCTGAAATGGGAAAACCACGTAAATTATAAAAGAAGAAGCTTCAAATCAAAGTTAATCTTGGCTACAAACCAAGTTATTACTCATTTTAGTTCTTGTGCTGGGATACAGAGGGCCACTGGTTGGAATTACTACTTTTAGTTGATGTGCTGACATACAGAGGGCCAGACTCTGGCCCTCTGTAGTTCAGCACATTTTCTGGGTACGTTTTTACCCGTAAGGTGAGAGATCTTTCCAATATATAATCAATGGCTGAACTCAGACGGACCACTCCAGAACCACACGACAGCGACAAACCGGTATTTACAAACGGTCCGACAGTCGTCGGGCCAGACGTCGCGTGTGGCCCGTGAGAGTTCAATCATGCGTTCCCATTACAATGAATTACCAGCCACAAGTAACCACCGTTTTGTCGCTGTCGTGTGGTTCTGGAGTGGTCCGTCTGAGTTCAGCCTTAAGAGGAGCCAGCGCAATTTAGTTCCGACTACTTTTGCCGGTGGCGCTCACATCGTTAAAATCGTAATTTATTCCCTCCGAAGTTTTAATACCTTCCACAAGATGTCACTTTTGATGAAAACGTTCTTCTGATGGCTAAATGTTCCGAGATATTGGTAACATCTACAGATGGCGGTACTATTGGGGTGAAATTTAATATTTATTGGTGTTTTCTGACGACTCATGAAAATCTGGACGATTTGAATTTGCAACACCGCGTGCTATCCTATCAGAAGGCGTTGAGCGCTCCGATAAGAAATTATCTTTTAGTTTCTTGGAAAACAATGTAGACTAGCGAGCAGACATAGATAATTCTTCCTAACGGTACTTTCCTCTTCACCGCGGGCCTTTCATATTTCACCGGTCAGACTATACGAATACACGTTTATTGATGTCAGTTCGTCACTTCAAATACGAATTATTATTGTTATTATTATTATTATTATTATTACGCATTATTATTGATGACACGTCAAAAGACGTTAAACCGACACCCGAAGATGGAATTTGTTTTTGCAGTCTCAAAATGATTTTCAAACATATTTTAATTTTGCGTCACCCGAATTTTTTAATATTTTGTATGGCTTCCAAGAAAAAACAAATTTTTGATAATATTACTGAAAGTGGTTTTTTATTCTGCGACCTTAGATGTAAAAATATCATGAGTGTCCTATTTAAAAAACACAAGTAGGAAGCATTTGCTGTTAGACGAAAATTTAAAAAAATTAAAATACTATAAATTTGTTATTTGCAACTATTTGAAGTATTGCAATAATTTTTTTTCTATCGATTAGTATAACTTTAAAAAATAATTCGAGAGTCCTTCTAATACATTTTAATGCCTCGGGTGGGCGTTGAGATTTCTTGAAAATTACTATAACAAAATGCCAATAACTCAATTTTTTCAAATTATTGCAACACCACAATCTAGTTTAGTTTTAGTCTAGTTTAGTTAGTTTTTCTGCAATAAATTGCAGATATAAAGTAAAAATAATTGTCAGATTCAGGGACAACTTAACATAACAAAACTAAATACTTGATATTTAGTTGTTTATGTTAATGACCTGATTCCAATTTATATCGAAAAAATTGAAAGGGATGAAAATCTTTGGGCGGACAAGATGCTCCCTATTTTGAAAGAGTTTTATGTTAATTCTATTGCAGCGGAAATGGTTGGGGATAACTTAAACAAGGGATTACGTTGCATCGATCCTCCATTCATACTGGAAGCGCAAAAACTCTACAAAAAAAGAATGATGCAATGAAGCCAAATAAACAAGACACGGCAAAACATTAATTCGCGATTCCTCTATTGGGGGGAATATGAACAGTGAAAATTAAGAATATGAATAAAAATTAACAAATAATATAATATCATGTGAAAAGCCACTACTAATGACAGTGGACTTTCGGTTGATTTAATTTCTTATCTGTTCGTTTCGTATCAATTCGTATTAAATTGCCAATCTATTCGTATTAAACTGCCAATCTGCGCCACTTCATGGCGCCATCCGTGAGGGAATCGTTGAACTATCAGAGGGTTTGCGAACAGGATAGTACAAAGTCAAACGACTGTAAGAGCGGCGTCTCACAAACTCTACTGATTTTTGACCGCTAGATGGCACTTGCATCTGCAATCTCTTTAAATTCAATTTTTATTTGACCAGTGAAAGCGTTCTCTACCGAGTAGAGGTGAAACGTCTTTAAACAGTAAACAGATTCCTGTCATGTCGAACTAAAGATCCGAGTCTGCACTTACCACGAAACAATTGCGTAATCAGACTCATAGGCGGAGAGACTTGAAATACACTTTGGTCGAAACCCAACATAATCGAAAATCATTCACGAACAATTTAAAACGCCAAAACTACTATTTGGAATCATTGAAAATAGAAAAAATAATATGACGAGTTCTCGGTTTCCTTTCGCTTTTCGGCTAATCAGACTCATCGTTAATGATGACTTAGGGCCAAATTCTAAATCAAATTTGCGCCGTTATAACTTATGCTCCTAAGTATAAAAATCATTTCTGAATTTTGTAAATTTTTTGTTTAATTAGAAAATTATATTTTGAAAATGTACATGAAACTTGCCTCACCCATATGTTCATACATACATACATACACATGACCCCTCCTACGGCTCATCTGAAAATCATCAGCCCTGCGGCTACAACGTTTACTACTTTCTTGTGCGACTCTACGGGTGGAAGACGCAGGTAAAGAAATACCTTCCATTCAAGAACGAAATGAATGAAATTCATACCGCCTCAAAATAAAAATGTTGATTCTGCTTCAGTACGTATTTATAAACAATTACTGAACTGATTTAAACAAACATGGCGTTTTTGCTTACCATTTTAAAAAATCACAGCTGCAACATCGTTGTAACAAAAAAAAGAACGGCAATATTTTGTATCAATAATATTTTAATGATAAATAAATTTAAAAGTCTAAAGTTTGATGACGACTATTTACCTACTGTCCTGTACCTTTTGAGATATTTGCATTTTTATGATCTGCTGTATTCGAAAGCGAGCAAATAAATCATATAAATCGCCACATTTATCCTTATTTTCTATTGATGTTCCATTTCGGAATCAAAAATTAGCATAAATTGATTCGTCGGTTTAGATAAACATAGAAATTGAATTATCCAAAAAACGGGTAGTTTTAGGTATAGAAGGTATTTGTCAATTTTTGGGTGGGACACCTGTAGATTATTCGTAACTGTCAAGATAAGTATTATAAATTATTTTTTTTTCAATATTAGCGAGTTACAGCACAGACTTGCATGTTCATTCATCACGCAGTTTCCGGAACTGTAAACGATGGGTACAGATAATGTCCCAATCTTTGTTGATAAAACCAGTGGCTCTTGTGTCGGAATAAAGACACAGGTATAGGTAAAACGCCAGGAGTCCATGTAAATAAACACACCGCTATTTCTTTCCTTTTACAGCTGTACAGTACTCAGAAATGCTTTCGGCCATTTAATTAGTTCTTCCTATAGATTGGTCTTGTGTTGTCATGTAAATCAGGATTTGTATTGTCTGTGCGATGAAGAAAACGGCTTATTTCTAAGAAAGGATTCCTTCTGATAGATTTGAAAAGAAGCTTGTTCCTCCTTATTAGTTTCGGAATCCGGGTAATATTCTTTTCCAGGTAATTCATTATATACAGTTCGAATTCGAATTATAAAGATTCGTGCACAAGATGATTTTTAAAAAGCGGCAATCGCTGTAAAATTCCGATTTCAAGAAATTAAAAACCATATTAAATGGCTTCCAATTTACCACAAGCCCACCATTTTTGAATTTTTCTAAATTTCATGGTATATTTTGTGCAATATTCATCTTTCTTATTTTAAATTAAGAGCCATCTTTTTTGCATAATTTGCTACGCCCCACCTACTGGAATAACTTCGATTGGAACACGATCTACATACCGATAAAATATAACCGCTAATGAAGCCGGCCACGAAAGTCTACATACTTCGAAATTAGTTGTACTAAATTCATGGGTTTTTCAAAAACAGCACTAGTCAAAAAAATTAACAACTAACTTTGTTATCTAAAAACTCAATTTTCAACTTTGGTACAAAAATACATATATGGTTGTAAATCACGAATTTCTTTATTTTTTTTCATTTTTTGTATAACTGGAAATTCTTCCTACCTATGTTTCTGAATTGAATACCCAGTATATTTTTTAATTTTTAGGACGCAGATTAAAAAACTTCTTTTTTTTCAGCCAAAAACAGCTCATGTCATAGTTATTTGTACATATTTTGTATTTTTTGTAGTTATTTGTATAATATAATAATAATGTTCTCTAAAAAGAATACTTATCGGTGACTGTTTTTTGCTTTTCCTGAAAATTCAGTTTTTGCCAACCATGTTGCAGTTGTGATTTTTTTAATGATCAACAAAGGGCGTGTTTGTTTAGATCAGTTTAGTAAATGTTCATAAATACGCACTGAACCAGAACCTACATTTTATTTTAGCATGTATGAATTTCATACCATTCATGTATTTCCACAAATTAAATAACTTGAATGAAAGGCATCTCTTTACCTGCGTCCTCCACCCACAGAGTCGTACAGAAATGTAGTAAACGTGTTAGCCGCAGGGCTGGTGATTTTCAGAAAAGCCGGGGTCATAATTTTGTAATTTTTTAAATTGGTTTTTAGTAGATATTAGATAATAATGACAAATCCATGAATTAATAAATTTACTCATTCTTATTTAAAAACAATGATTTCCTATTAGCACAGGTTATCAGCACTAAATTTGTTTTAATTACATATTGTAATTAACACCCCGAAATTAGTTAAATTCAACTCATACTTATCAAAGTACAATTTTTGTTTGTTTGAAATTGACCCTATAGTAAAAAACATTGTTGTTAAAGACAACAGCTACAGCCCGACCGCAGAAAAAAATAAGAACACCGATAGAAAAACACAATATTCTGATAGATTATTAACAAGCACACGACGTGAGTTTCATACATTAAACCGATTTTCTGCACGCGTTTTTGTCGTCTACCGCCCGACGGAAAAAATCGCGACATTTGCTAAAGGCATTGTTCTATATGCGCGCTCTTATGCATCGCGACGGTCTGCCGCTCAATTTTGTTTGATCTAAAAACACCGCGAATTTTACCGCTGGGTACTGCCATTACTCTCAAAAAATAACTATATCCGATCTTTAACTTTCAATATTGATACTATGTCAGCGACATCGTTACCACAATAACTGAACTAAAATCTTAATGATTTTTACCGGTTTCTACTTGACCGCTTTCATCTAGGGGCAGATGAAGAGCCAGCCAGGATTATTTCTTAAAAAATGGTAATCTTGAAAACGACAAGTCGTAGAGGAATAATTTTGGCCTCATTTGGAAGATAATGTTACTGCGGGTATAATAGGAGATTATGTAGCAAAAATAAGTTAAATTAAACTGTACAGGTTGATGACAAGTTTCTACCTTTTTTTAACTTAGCAATATCTTTTGATTGGTTGCTTTAATCAGCTTCAAAAGTTCCTATTATAACGAATGGGGTTTCCAGATTAGATTACCATTCATCATTTTCTGATCCGTGGCGTAGTTTTTGAGATTACCATTTTTTACAGTGCTTATGTTTTGACGGGCGAGCGGGTGAGTGGGAACGGGGGTACGCAACTGTGAGACGCCGTCCCTAACGATCAAAGCCGACTTTTCAAACAACGTCCTGTCCTACATGTTGTAACTTTTCAGTTTTAAATTGCATATTCTTTTAAACTAATACCTAACGAAGGGGTTAAAGTTCTCAACATTCAATTATTATTCAATTTTTTTTAATATTACCAATATTCATAGCATTATTATGCGTACATTTAACAATTAAAACCATTGCAAAATATGTCAACCCCAAGACCAATCATTTCTTATTAAAATGATATGCTTCATTTATGATTTAAAGCTGCCTCTTTCGAATGCCGTTGTTAAGGTTGGAAACGAATGAGTAAAACCTATACCCTGGCAGAGCTTACGAATTTCATGATTTTACGAGAAGTAGGGAATTTTTCGTAAATGCTGCATACATATATTTGTAGATAAAATAATTCTCTGTGTTTCTCGGTAAAAAAATTCCAAATTAGGGGCAAAATTGCCATTGTCTTTTTCGTGTTAGAAATAATGCATATGTTGTCTTTATTTAAATGAGACTGCTTTATTTAGGAACAATTATAATTTTTAAAGTTATAGAAACGTCGTCCTCAGACGGAGCTCTTATGGAGTTTCTAATGTTACGCTCCGAAGCGAGAACTCCACGTATGGTCCATCTACAGAAATCAAATTTATATCACCTGAAAGTATATTCAATTCTTCATAATATGAGTCATTTATTTTTCTAAAGTTTTGTTTCTAATGTCATAAAAACACTGATAGAAAATTTACTGTTTTATAAAGAACAAACAACATTTAATAACGTTTGAAAACAAAGATCAAAAATTTGTTCGGTCATATTATAGACTGAATCATTTCAGGTCGATTAAAAAAAGCCCGGTCTAAATTGATTGAATAGCAATTTTTCAATAAATTCAACTTCTGAAATTTGGTGTCTTTAACTATCAGGTGTCAACTAGCTGCTAGTTACTAGCAGGTATGTTGCCCTAAATGTAAACCCGAACCGTATCTTATCGGGAAAAGTGTATTCTTACCACTAGCATAATTACAAGCAATAAAATATTTAATTTTGGGCAAAAAGTTTATTGGAATCACCAATTCTTCGTCTGCGAACTGGAATCAAATTTGCCGTTCGCAACCGGAGCTTTTTTGATGGATTCATTAGAGATTTCTCGGATTCTAAAAAAAATTGGTAATTTAAAATTTGGCACACGGTCATTGTTCTGCGCGATTTATCTTTCTAAAATATTTCGATCAAAATGACACTTCCGATTATACCGGAAGTAGCATACAACTTATTTTATTTTGACTATTTTTTTTGACGCCGTTACATTTTTTGCTACACTTTTGATCTTAGTTATGTTTACTTATTTCTTATGGTTACGGAAATATCACAACTCTTTTAGAAAAATGGCTACTTGCATGGGTTTGTTAGAAAAATCATAACTTTTAAACTGCTCGCAATAAAGAAATATACAAAATGCCCGATAATTGCAATATAATAGTTCTTTTCACTGCATGGTCGTAGATTTACATAACTTTAGCAAATAGCCTAAAACCTTGAAAACGATCATTTGCCGGAAAATAGAAAGCAGGAATTTTCAATGAAAGCTTTTATGTTGGCGGCGCTGACTTTTCGGGTAATAAATTTGAATTAGCAGTAGAATTGTGCACTCAAATTACTCAAGACTTACAAATGTCAAAAACATTATTCGCCCAAGTTAAATTTTTGTTTGTCGTGTTCGACCCTTAAGAAAAATTACACATTTTAGATGGTGGCGTGCTCTGTGGGCATTGATGAAGCGCTGAGCAGTATTTCAAACAAGTTTTATTTTGATAGAATTGAAAAACCGCTCGAGACTACAATGGTAGCAGAAATTATTTTTCTACCCCGTTACCGAAGACGATTTTTGAAAATTTTTCTCATTTCTCTAAAAAACAACAAAATGTTCTAATTTTCTAACAAGTTTTATACCCAAACGGTTGATAATTAAGGCATAAATTTTGCACCTATATGTTTCAAATTGCAAATTCTAGCCCGATACCGAAGCCAATTTCGTTCATTTTGTTTAGTTATTGCTAAAAAACGAAATGAAAACTTCTTACACCAAATTCAGGTAAAATAGCTGCAAAATTTGTAATAATTTGTAACAGCAAGTTGTAACGAAGCAAAATTTGGAAAATTCCATACACCCCCCACCCCCTGCCCAACGGCGCATCTACCAAGCGCATCCACCAAGCGCATCCACCAAGCGCAACCCTACCCACGACTAGAGTGGGGCTTAAAGGAGCCCTATAAACACGACTGCGGAAGCCGTACATATCAGTTGCTGGATGACTGCGCCTTCCAGCTCTGGCAACGCTTGAGGTAAAGTTCTGGTCTAAAATTATGCGAATTTAAGGCGCAACATGGGTGCAACCAGCAATACCTTTATCGAAAGGGGGGGGTCTGTGGGCAGATCCCAATGCTGGAGAGGATCATGGAGGGGACCATTAAGCAGAACGGAATGGAGCCACTAAATTATTACATTGATGCATAAGTTATACTTAGCAATTTTTTAAATTGAAAGCGGAGAATGGTTCATTGATGGCATTTGATCTGCTGAGCCATTTCTCTGGACGATTAGCGCGGATAATCTTGAATAACTGATTAAATCGCCCTTCATCAAACTCAAACTTTCGACCCGAGCGTTATGCGTCCTTGGGGTCAAAATTGAGATTTTAAAATTTTATAAACTAATTCCGAACCGTTCTTTCAGGCATTGCATTCTCTCTACAGACAACACAAATCTCTGCAGCAGTTTCAGTGGCTTTATTAACACCTCGATTAAACGCTGAAAGAAATGGTGTCTGAAATGTTCGTTTTTGTCTACTTGACACTTCATTCCAATGGTCTAAAAATCCGCAAAAATTTAATCTAATAAAAAAACAAAGTGTTTTGTAAAGCAGAAGCTTTTCTATTAAATAATGATAACGCCAAACAGTTTTATATTTGAGCGAGAAAATGTGTTCTCTAGAATATAGAATTGATGGTAATGAAGTAAAAGTTGGTTCATTTCTCAATAGATCCCGTTTAATACGATTTCTGGTTTGGTTAATGCACAATGATCGGCGATCGGGGCAATATCTACTCCGGTTCACACGTTTCATGCATCATCATACTAAATATCTGGCGCCAATTTTTATAAAAAACATATTTGTAACAATTTTTAATTATGTATTTTTTGATATATTCCCGGAACACTTGAACTGAACTGGTTTCATGGAGCACCAGTGTTCCGCGAACCACGGATTGAGAATCATGGGGCTGAAGTTATATTTGCGAGCAGCATCGCACTCATTTTGATGCACTTTTATATTGGTGCGTTCATACCTGCGGCAAACTCGCCTCATTTACATTTTTACGACCGGTGCAAACACCTAGAAAAACTCCCAAATATCCGATAACTTTCTGGATATTTCTCGTAATTTGGACGACGTTTCGATGTTCCTTCACCCGAATTTCTGATGAAAGGTATCAGAACAGAAAATAAAAATATTGGTAGGAGATTCGTCAAGTCACCGAATATTCCTATAGATATTCAGTAGTAATTTAAAAAATTATTAGGATATTTCCTTAGTTCTCTATACATAATCTATACTAATATTATAAATGCGAAAGTTTAGATGTTTGTTAGTGCAGTTACACATTCACGCGGACACTCCGCGCTACGCGTGCGGACAAAGTTTCCTTATCGTAATTCAGTGCTTTCACATTTGTGCGGATGGTCCGCAGGACGGAGGAGCGACCGCGTAGCCTCTCCGCGGCGTGGATAATCCGCGTCACTAAATTACCCACGAACAAATCGAAGCTTACACATGCATCAAGCGGACGTCGCGCGGAGACCGTTGCAACGAGTGTTTTTCATATTATATTGAAAAACGTCTTTTGATACTGAAATTTTGATTGCAAATGTAGAACAACGACCGCACTTATGGGACGCAACCCACGAAAAATACAAAACACTTTTTCTAGCGTGTCTACTTTCTTTTTTTGTAAATATAATAGGCTGAGAAAGCTTTTAATTATATTGTAGAGAATTGAATATACTTTCAGGAGGTATAAATTTGATTTCAGTAGATGGACACGTGGAGTTCTCGCTTCTCAGCTTAAAATTTCAACTCCATAAGAGGTCCGTTTGAGGTCTCTCTTAAAACGTTATCTACAATACATTTGAATACATACAAAATTTCATACTAAGAATAAAAATCCTGAAACTCTGTAAAATGATATTCGACTACCTGCTTAATTTCGTGTTGGTTCCGGGAAAGCTTGCATTTTTTTATCTCATTTATTACTAAAAACCCATTGGACAAAACTACTACTACACTACACTAAATTAGTTTAATTTTTTACAAAATATGAATGTTGAAAAGGTTTGATAATGTATTTAATGGGCCACTTCCTCTAAGAGGGAGTATAAAGAACCAAGATCGTTTAGATCGGTTAAGTCTTTGTTGATAAATACGTATTAAAACATTATTCAACAGTATATTTGAATAAATATATACAATATTTTAACAAGATAGAATGAAAATCCTAAAACCTTCTAAACGTTTAAAATTATATGCGACTACCTGCTTAATTTCGGGTTGGCTGGCCTTCGGTTCCTGGAAGGATTGCATTTATTATCTCATTCATTACCCAGCTATCCTACCAGATTCAATGGACAAACCCACTATTACTACAATACTACACTAAACTACAATAGTAGATAAATTTACAAATTTTCAGCATTGAAAATGTTTTGTAATTGTTTTTAATGAGTCACTTTCTGTAAGAGAATGTATAACAGTCAGTAACTTCTTGGTTAAAACAATTAAATACAGCAAATTTGGTGTTATTATACAAAGTCACGCGGCGCGATTGAAGGCGGTGTCGCAGAATTTGTCACAGACACAGAGTTAGAGTGCAATGTAAGATAAAATAAAAATATTCTGCTCGTCCATTAAAAACCAAACGCTTAATATCAGGGCAGTTTAATAATTTTTAATTTTATTATGAATAAGATAACTAAGGTAATATCCTGACATTTTTTTTAATTACTACCAAATGTCTATCGAATCATTCGAGTAATTTGTTGCAAAGATTTGTATTGTCTACGCAATGCCTGAAAGAACGACCCAGAATTGGTTTATTAAATTAAAAAATGGCAAATTTGACCGCAAGGACGCGGAACGCTCGGATCGACCGTCGGAGTTTGATGAAGAGCGATTGAATCAGCTTATTTAAGAATATCCGCGCCAATCGACTAGAAAAATGACTCAACAGATAGAATGCGATTAATAGTCCCCCATTTGTATTTGCATTCAATTTAAAAAATGGCTAAGTAACTTATGCATCAACACAATCATTTAGTGCCTCCGTTTCTTTCTGCTAAAAGCCGTCCAATTGTCCCCTCCATGATCCTCTCCAGCTTTGGGATCTGCCCACAGCTCCTTCCCCATCAATAAAAGTATTGCTGGTTGCAGCCACACTTTAGCATTTAAATCGCATAAGATGTGTCCAAAACTGTACCAGTCCACCCTACCCTATCCTAAAGAGGTCTGCGCCCAATTCCAGACCTCTCCCTTCTTCCACCACCCCGGAGTACTGCGCCTTCCAGACTCCGTCCTTCCACCGTCACCATCACCGTCATCGTCACCGTCACCGTCACCGTCACCGTCACCGTCACCGTCACCGTCACCGTCACCGTCACCGTCACCGTCACCGTCACCGTCACCGTCACCGTCACCGTCACCGTCACCGTCACCGTCACCGTCACCGTCACCGTCACCGTCACCGTCACCGTCACCGTCACCGTCACCGTCACCGTCACCGTCACCGTCACCGTCACCGTCACCGTCACCGTCACCGTCACCGTCACCGTCACCGTCACCGTCACCGTCACCGTCACCGTCACCGTCACCGTCACCGTCACCGTCACCGTCACCGTCACCGTCACCGTCACCGTCACCGTCACCGTCACCGTCACCGTCACCGTCACCGTCACCGTCACCGTCACCGTCACCGTCACCGTCACCGTCACCGTCACCGTCACCGTCACCGTCACCGTCACCGTCACCGTCACCGTCAACGTCACCGTCACCGTCACCATCACCGCCGTTAATTTTTATTATTATTTCCGAAATAAATCATTTAGTTCTGGAAACGTTTTCATCAAGAAGCCCTGGCGATTTTCCGTCTCCACTGAAGCGACCCGGGAGAAAAAACTCCAACGAGACCTAATCCACGAGGAAAGTCTCGTTACAAATTTAGATCCTTCACAGCGGGATGTAATTGAACATCATAACTGTACGAACTTACTAAGTTACTAAAAGAGAAAACACCGTCCGTTAGAACTCTGTTACAAATGTAATGTTTTCATCGCAACAGAACCGTTTGGAGGAAAGCAGAAAGTAAACTGGCTTTATCACTGTACTATAAATCACCTATAAGTATATGCAGCAAATATTAGGATTCGCACTACCTGGAATCTCGACAATTTTAAATATGCGATTGTGAAACAGATGCCAATAAATACTTATTTTTGAGTGATGACGACGAGAACCAGCCGTGTATTTTAGATTTATTTTATTTATTTTAGATGTATTTTAGTACATTCTATGATCAAATTTAAAGTGGTGGAAACAATTAGGTCTACGATGCTGAAATTTTTAAAGGACAAATGGCTTCCATCTTGTCATGAAAATCATAAAATAATCATATATTGATCAATTAATATAAATCAAAATGTTCCGCCAATTAAAATGGGATGTAGCCACATTTGAATTTAATTCGAAAAAGATACAAGACGGAAGCGGCCGAAACAAATCTCATAGAAAAATTAACATCTTGTCAAGCCAATGATAACTTCCTGATCACACATTCTTTGATAACTTTGTAGATTCAATATTCAAAAATAGCATAAATCCTTTGTTATCATATTATTTCATTGTTCAATATTTAGTCCAATATGTACTGTATTGTAGTGTATTGCAAGTGTATTACACATTGACTAAAGTCGAATCCAATCCGTCTCATTTATTATTTTACAATTAACTTGTAACTAGCATCTATTGTTCTTAAAGTAGTTAGCCAGTTACTTTGTTTTGTTCGTAATTTTTAATAAACCTGTTCGGTCCCTTTGCCCGGCACCGAATTGGTTGTGTCCTCTCTAAAAGTTTATGAGGAGAAAGCAATTGAGAATATTAGAGCCTTTTCAAATTTTGCTAATTTGTTGGGAATATGCTAATTCCTTTGTGTACGAAGAAGACAAACTTCCTGTTCGTCCAATTTGATGGTGCCGACAATGACAACGGTCGCTTCACCCCGAAGCTGGTAATTCCAAGTGGGTGGTGAGTTTCTCACCCCCCGACCGTTGTGAGGTGACCAATATTGGACGGAGGGGGTTTGTTCTTAAAAGGCCTTAACATGGCCAATGAGGACGAGTTCGATTGTAGTAGTGGCAGAGTTTAATTGTATAATCAAGTGATATTTTAAGTGTTGAAATATAAGTTATTTTTCGTTAAACCGAGTGCTCACTCTTCTTTCGTCTCCGTGTTGCTGGTACACGATTACCAGCTGGTCCTTCGGGTGTGTTTTGTTCTGCGATACCAGAAATTCAGGCACACGAGAATCTGCCGTGTGTCGCACATTTTTGGTCCTTCGAGCCGGATCACAGCGCTAGCAATCCGCTAGAAACCGAGAAGCTTCGAGAGGTGACGGCAGTGTCCAACAGGAGTTCAGCGATCGACCGCAAAGGAACTCAAGCGACCACTGCGTCCATCTCCAGGAAGTCAAGCGACCACAGCGTCCAACTTCAGAGGTTCAAGCGATCTACCGCAACGAACACAAGCGACGGCAGTGTCCAACAGGGGTTCAGCGATCGACCGCAAAGGAACTCAAGCGACCACCGTCCATCTCCAGGAAGTCAAGCGACCACAGCGTCCGACTTCAAAGGTTCAAGCGATCTACCGCAACGAACACGAGCGACCTCAGTGTCCATCTCCTGGGAGATCAGCGACGCCCACGCCGTCCGTTCTCCAGGAATCCAGAAGCTGTAAGCGACCGCAGCGTCCAGGCAGCAGAAGTTCCAGCAACGAGGAACAACCACGAAGACGACTTAGAGAAGTTGTACAACAGCGAGGGACAACTCAAGGAAGTCGTCCAATTCAACAACAACGAGAGCAGCGAAAGGTCAGTCCTATTTTCATTTCCTTTCCCGAATTCAATCGCTTCGATTCGGCAATCGGTGTTAAATCTCGTTCGGTTAACATTGCGATTCAAATTCAAAAGGATGACCGCGTTGACTTTTGACGATTTGCCCACCTTATGTCGACTGCGCGAGGAGTTCAAAGGCAAGGCCCGCCGGTTGCATGAGGGCATGGAGAAGCATTTCAACACGGACGGCGAGATCGCCGTAGAAATTCGACTTTCCAGACTGGATACGGTTATCACAGAGTTCGATAGCGTCCAATCAGAAATCGAATCAAGGCGTCGGGACGATAGTGACGCGATTGAACGCGAAGAGTTTCAGAAACGTCTTCAACGCACACGCGTGACAGCGCACAGCATTTTGCGACGGGGCAAACGCAATCCCGCAATTTCGACGGCCACCGCGGGCCCACCGACGGAAACACGCGCGACGTTCATAAAGTTCGAATCCATGCGCACCGACGAAAACGACGCGACCGTGCGCGACGTTTTCGACAAGCGAGTTCGCCAAGTCCGCGTTTTCAGCGACAACATCTTGCAATGGGGAACGCCAAAACTCGCGACTCCATTGGCAACAGCGGTTCCACGGAGGAACACAAACGCGGCTTTCGATGTACCGGTCTTCGGCGATCAAGACGGCGGACTCAGCGGAGTTCGCAAACCCACGTCTGATCTGTTCGGCGAGATTGAGGTACCGGAAGACCCGCCAGATTCAGGCAATGAATCAGAGAAGGAAGGAAGAACACGCACCTCCAGGTGCCAGAGTGAATGTGACGACAAGGTTGTCGAGTCACTCACAGTGTCACACGAGATCGAGAAACGCGTAGAAAAAGATCTACCGAATCTGACAATCGACGAGACGAGTCGATTGAGCAATCTGGCGTGTGAACCGTTCAGCGAAAATGGTGAAACGCAAAGGGGCCGGTTGGCTACAGACCGCGAAGGGGTTGAAGGCGGTGCAACTGCCCGAATGAGTCCGAAGACGACCAGCGTCGAGGACAACGTGTTGACTGAGAAGAAAACTCATCAAAGTGACCAGAGTGCAAGTACGGAAAGCGATTCCAACTTTCAGAGTTTAAACATCCAACGGATAAGGCGATTCGTGGAGCGGTTTAACAACGAGCATGATGTGTACGAGTTGATGTCGCGTCTCGACACAATGCAACCGATGGCCGACGAATTCGCGACCGTTCAAAGAGAAATCGAGTCAATTCTGAAATCTCCCGACGATGCCGAAAGAGACGCTTTCGACGGGCAGTTTCATAATACACGTGCAAAGATCACAACTTTATTAGAACAACGTAAAGTAAATTTTGCAATTCCAACATCGGCAACCGCGGTTCCAACGAGGAATCCGACCGCGGCTTTCGGTCTACCGGCCTTCAGCGACCAAGACGGCGGAAGCAACGAATGGCGTAAAGTCGCGTCCGATCTTGTCGGGGAGATTGCGGTACCGGAAGGCCCTTCAGATTCAATCGATGAATCAAGGGGTGAGAAAACAAGACGCACCTCCAGGTGCCAGAGCAAACGTGACGACGACGAGCTCGATCGGTCACACGAAAGCCGGAAACGCGTAGAGGAGCTACCGATTCTGAGCGATGAGACGCGTAGTGGTCTGGCGACGGCAGACTGCGAACGGGTTGAGAGCGGCGCGAGCGCCCAAAAAGGTCCGAAGACGACGAGCGTCGAGGACAACGAATCGACTGAGAAGAAAACTCATGAAATTGATCAGAATGCGTGTATGGAAAACGAGTCCGACTTGAGGAGTTCGAAGCTCTCCACACACGCGAAGCAGACATCCGGGAGTACGACGAAACTTGTCGGATCGTCATCAAGCGCGATCGGGTTAGCAGAATGTGCGAGGCTGCTAACGGCGCGCAAACAGTCAGTAATTCGAAAACAGCCGAAATCGAAATGGTCATTGGACCAGTTGGCAGCCGTGCATGTTACGAGTACATGTGCGCAATTCTCTGACGTACTCGCGGAACCGGCCGCGGTACGGGTCGGAATCGGAACTTCGGAGCGGTTTCCAATTAAAGATCATGTGTTGCGTTCAGAGGCTTCCCGCGAGAAGCACGGGGCCACTATTGACATCAGCTCGGGTGCACCGGGCAGCAGATGTAATGCGAAAATCACGAAGTCAAAGAGTCGCGTGTCACTCCGACAAATTGTTGCTGAATCGAAATCGGAGCTCGGTACGGCTCGCCGATCGGCAAAATCAGTCGCGAGGAGCGCGAGTTTGTCGAAACCGAACGTCGAACGCGAGAACGGCGAGACGCGAAAGGTTTTGTCGAAACCAGATCGCGAAGAAGTTGGGAGCGAAGTTGTCGCTCAAACAAGTCCAAGGACTGAACGAAACGTCACGAGAAAGAGCGGTGTCATGACGAGAGAACCAGTTCGGTTGAAGGAGTCATCCGCGGATCGGCATAGGTCAATTGCGATTCGCGGAGTCGACGTCCGAAATTTGAGCGCTTCGGTGAAAACGCGGCGTGTGTGTTCCGCGAGCGAGTCTGCGAGTCTGAGTCGCAGAGTCGTCGTATTCAAGCCGCCATCGAAGCAAGTGACTTGGGCACGCGGCCCAGAGTTCACCCAGGCAAGTGACAATCAGCCGCGAAACGGTTTGCGCTTAGAGCCGATGAATGCGTCGAGAGCGCGAAAGAAATCCCGGTTTCGCGGTGTCGAGTCGAAAGACGAAGGCGATTTCGGTCCAGTTTGGAGATTTCGCGAATTGCAGCCAGCTATCAGCCAATTAGCCAAGTTGTCCTTCGTCCGCCAGCGAATCTGGCAATTGTTGAACCGAATGTCGGGTGCGGTCAACTCTCGATCGAAACGCTTCGCAGCGATGGCCGAACGAATTGTCGCGCAGATTGAAACGTTGACGTTGTCGAGTCGGGTCCGGTTTGAATTCCCGCCTCACATTCCTCGTGTCCCATTCATTTGGCCACCTCCAAACCCGACCCCTTGGCCTTTCAACAAGCAGAGGTCCGGTGACTTCGCGGAACGCATACGACTTGGACGACATCCACACGAGCAGGCTAACCCGATGTCAACGAAGCGCGACTTCGCTCACATGCGAGTGAGTTCGCGAGGATGCGGTACAGCTGCGGGTCCGTCTCAAGTGATCGTTCCGGACTGTGATCCTCCAGTCCAGGATTTGGACATCGTCCCTGAGGACAATCAACCATCGCTTCGTCAGAAGATGGGCAAGGTTCGCCTGTGCATCTCATCTTGGACGTTTAGTGCTGGTGATGATTGTGTAAGGCCGATGGTCCTTTGAAGTGCGTGTTGCGCAAGTGTTGGCCGTAAGAGACAGTGAGAGAGACACTAATGCGCAATTTTGGTTGTTTCTTCATATTCATGTGTTTTTTATGCTAAGTTGTCACGAGATCTGTATTCTCTTGTGTTGTGTTGTTCTTTGTATTTTGTTTAACTTCATAGAATTTTAGTGTTGAACTCGGTGAGTTCAAAGGGGGCGGTATGTTCGGTCCCTTTGACCGGCACCGAATTGGTTGTGTCCTCTCTAAAAGTTTATGAGGAGAAAGCAATTGAGAATATTAGAGCTTTTTCAAATTTTGCTAATTTGTTGGGAATATGCTAATTCCTTTGTGTACGAAGAAGACAAACTTCCTGTTCGTCCAATTTGATGGTGCCGACAATGACAACGGTCGCTTCACCCCGAAGTTGGTAATTCCAAGTGGGTGGTGAGTTTCTCACCCCCCGACCGTTGTCAGGTGACCAATATTGGACGGAGGGGGTTTGTTCTTAAAAGGCCTTAACATGGCCTATGAGGACGAGTTCGATTGTAGTAGTGGCAGAGTTTAATTGTATAATCAAGTGATATTTTAAGTGTTGAAATATAAGTTATTTTTCGTTAAACCGAGTGCTCACTCTTCTTTCGTCTCCGTGTTGCTGGTACACGATTACCAGCTGGTCCTTCGGGTGTGTTTTGTTCTGCGATACCAGAAATTCAGGCACACGAGAATCTGCCGTGTGTCGCACAAAACCATTAATCAAAATCAAGTTTAACATTGTTAATCAAATCGAAAAGTGTTCGGTACCAGTTCGCCGGTACCGAATTGTCTGCTTCCTGTCTTAATTTATGGTAGTTAAGAAAGGAGAAAATGTGAAATTAGTTTATTAGTCTTTGTCAAGATTCATGTTTCTTTGTGTACGGCCGAGACAGACTTCCTGTCCGTCCAATTTGATGGTGCCGACAATGGCAACGGTTGTTTCACCACGGGGCTGGGTTTTTCCAAATGGGTGGTGAAAGTTCACCCCGCCGTTGTCGGATGACCAGTTTTGGACGGAAGGGGGTTGTCTTTATAAGCCTTGACATGGCCAATTTTCTGTGATTCCGATGGTAGAAAGTGCAGATTCCGATGGTAGAAAGTACAGATTCCGATGGTAGAAAGTGCAGATTTCGATGGTAGTAAGTGCAGAGTTCGTTTGAGTTTGAGTTACAAAGAGTTGGTTTTTCGAGTACTGTCTATCATTCGAATCCGTGTGGCTGGTACACTAAAACCAGCTGGTCTGTCGTGTGTGTGGCATTTCTGTTTTGTTCTTCGACAAATTTCAACGAGTCCACGGGAGCCCGTCCGGGATTCGACAAAAAGAATAATAAAAATTATTGCTTTCTATGACCCAAATTTCGAGTGACGCGCGATAGCGCGATTACTAGTAATTCTATAATATATAAAATTTTTTCGTCAGCGTTTGGATTCTGGCATTACATCATGCCGTCGATTCCTCGGAGCGAGATAAAGTAGAGTGGTGGCCGGTTCCTCAGCGTGGACGCACACCAACGCTGTACTGGTGATACAAGTTCACAAAATGTTCTGTTAATTTTTGAAGGCGCTACTTCCCGGTACTCTAACTTATGGGCATGGCAGAGTGCGGGGTGCGGTGGAGCATTGCCATGTTTTTACCTGTGGCGGTGAGAGATCTTTCCAATATATAATCAATGATCTTACTGACTACTCCCAAAATATAGCATTTGACGAAATCTTTAAAATGACACCAAAAACATCCTGCTTGCTAACGTAGAACTTACACAAAGTTGCAAAAACCGCGAAATTTCCCACTGTCACCTAAAATCTTAAAATGCCATCCTACTCAACGGTTAAACATTTTCAATGTTAATTTCTATGTTAAAATATCGTACTTACAGTATAGTTTTTTTTTGGCAGCTGGTGAACGTCCAGGAAATGTTCTTTTTGTAATTTTATTTTAGTTATTAGATGTCGCACCCTTGTTTTACAAAAATTATTTCCCTTTTAGGAAATTCTTGAAGTCTGCGTGGAAATTTTTTATTTAGTAGTTTTTTGATATTTTATAAACATTTGTCTAATAAATTGTGTTGTGTTGTGAACATATGTGGACACTGTGAATCAACGGTTGATTCACCAGAAAAGAAGGATGGATAGAATATACAAGAGAAGCGGGAGCCCTAAAGTTGCCAAAAAAGTCAGATTGGGATTTACTCCCATTTAGGAGCTTATGTAGCTGTAGCTCTTATGTAGCTTTGATTGTTATCGACATAACATCAGCGAAAAAAGGGGACGTCCATCAGCACTAGTCGAGGAAAATTTGACCAAAAGAACAAAATCTGTTGAGACTAGTGCCCTAAAAGAAATAAGACAGGACACTTTAGGCATTTTCCCATTTTAGACGGTGTTCGGTCCCAGTTAGCTGTGTGGACGAGACAAGCTCCCTGTCCGTCCAATTCTGTCATGCCGACAACAACTCAGAGCAGCCCTAATCACCAGTGTTTATGATAAGGCACTTATCATAAAAGCAATTGAGTATTTGTCGGGTGCTCCTTTGGCAACTGTTGTTTACCCCCCAAGGGGTGGGAATTTCCAAATGGGTGGTGACAGTTCGCATCCAGGCGTTGTCAGGTGACCAGTTTTGGGCGGAAGGGGGTTGTCGTTATAAGCCTTGACATGGCCAAATGTCAATGATTTCGATGGTAGTAAGTGCAGATTTCGATGGTAGTAAGTGCAGAGTTCGATTGAGTTTGAGTTACAAAGAGTTGGTTTTTTAGTGTGTAATTAATATTTTGAGTGTGTTGAAATATAAGTTGTTTTTTGTTAAACCGAGTACTGTCTATCATTCGGATCCGTGTGGCTGGTACACTAAAATCAGCTGGTCCTTCGAGTTTGTGGTTTTTTGTTCTTCGCCTAATTTCAAAGAGTCCACGAGACCCCGTCCGGGACTCGACAGACGGCAAAAGTTGCATTCAGATGCAAAAATCCAGGTTGCAAGCCGAAATCAGAATTTTATGTCCAAAATGTGAAGTGCATCTTTCTTTAAATAGAAATGTTAATTGTTTTCTGAATTTTCACAAAAAATAAACACTTTTAAATCGTGTTAAATATATTGTTGACACAATATTTGTTATATTAAATGTATTATTAATTAATATATACATATGTTACATACATCCCAAAATTGGACTATAGCATAGTATTATAGCTAGCATTAAAAATATGTCAAAAATTTTAGAATTAAAAAAGAAACATATAGGTAAAGTTTCAATTTTTTATCTTCAAGTTTAACAAATCATGAGTGAAAGGGAAGGGAAAGATATTCCAAGTAGTAACAATAAAGGTAGGTTATTTCCAGAGTTTTCAGCATCCAACGCATTATAACGTGTTTTCAGAAACGCAGCTTGCGTAAGCCACGCGGATATACTTTAAAATTCGTTATTGCGTGGACATTTTTGACCTCGGGTTGATGTTATGTCCTTTGTTGACAATCGTTTCGGCTACGATATATTTTGAAGTGATCTTCAGTTCAGGCGAAGTGTTAAAAGAACATATGTATTAAAATTTAGGAACAGAAAATTAATAATGAATCTTCTGTTTGAAAATAAGTAAAATGAAGGCTATAAGTTGCAGATTAAAAGATTTATTGTATAATGTAACGAATCAGAACATACATTGCGGTTTTAAAATTCGATGTATGTACACTATGAAATATTTACAATAATAAAGTTACATTAGCTACAAAATTTATTTTGAAAGTTTTTTTTATATTCATAACAGGATTCAATTGTTATTAATATGGTGCATTATATAAAGGCAAATTCTAATAATGTCGATTCTAACCAGTTTAAAGATAATTCTACTTGTGTAGGTAGACGAGGCCGAAGATTGATAGAAAATTAAAAAACATTTTGGAAGTAATTTTACAAAGCTCAGAAATTTACTTGAACTGGAAAAAATAAAATACTAGTAGGAGTATTACTTTTGGGCGTCGTCTGTTAGACATGACTAGATTTATTTTGGTAGTTTTGGTTTTAAGCTGTTCAGTCTGTCATCACAGTGTCTGCTATATCGTGCATGATGCTATCTAACAACTATACTACAACCGTTTGCTATTTTAAATAATTATATTTGAAATTTAATTTTTGAACTTACACTAATTATACACTTATAATATACACTTAAATTTGAAAATGTAATAAAATGTATTACGCGGACTGTCACAAAGATTTCTGCAAAGTGACTACAACATGTCTATTCGGTATTTAACAGTTCGAATAATCACATATTTCATAGATTAGATTTTTATCGGTTTGTAGAAATTTTTGCCTTCCTACGTAAACATTTAACAAAAATAAAAATAAATAGAATTATAGTCTTATATATAACCATTTTTACAAAACTGAGCTTTTAAAACATTTATAAAATATTTTGGAATGTAAACGTACATTTGAAGTGGACAACTGTTATAAACCCTATAGCTTTATTAAAAATGTCGATTCTGTAACAAAAATATTCAACAACCCGTCAATAATGAGACAGAATACAAAACAACAATAGAAGGTGTGTAGGCTTTCACGGTCGGTGTTGTCAACAACGGTGGTATTAATCGGGTTTGTTGACCGTGTTCCATGCGAAGTTCCATGAGGGGGGGTGTAGTGAGCGCCCCGAAAGGCTAACTCAGCAAGTGATCCCCATGAATCTCTGCCAAACGTTTCGTCCACAGCTGCGGTGGACATCTTCAGTGGCGGTGTGGTCGTGGTCGGGGCGCTCACTACACCCCCCCTCATGGAACTTCGCATGGAACACGGTCAACAAACCCGATTAATACCACCGTTGTTAACAATAGAAGGGTTAGAATGTAATGCTACTTTCAAAGGTCACACTTCGTCCCAAGCTAGGGAACCGATTGATGTCAAGCAGCTTTCGAGAAAGCATTTTAAGTAGTGACTAAACTTTAAAGGCTGGTTCGAATAACAAACAAGTAAGGACACTCTTTGAAAGGACTGCAATTTCAGGTACGCTTTACATAAATATCAATAATCACAGAAGTGGTTTGCAACACATTTAAATTCTAGAAAAATAACAATAATTCTGCTGAAAATGGCACAGATACTTTGGTCACAGTGGATCATGGGACATTGCTGACAACTCAAACTTAGTGCTACAATTTGCAGTTCCTTAACTTTTGGTAGTCGGTTGTAATAACAAATGAACTAAAACATGAATCCTCAATCCTCGCCGGTTGGAACTTTACAGATAGTGGTGCACTTATTCACGCTAGAAGTCGTTTCAAAACTACCAGAGCAAATACTTATTTATGTACAGAAATAAACCAATAATGTTCTCATATACCTGGAACAATTCTCTAACATTTCATTTAATTATTTTAATTCAGAGGTTTTTATTTAAGAAACCAGAACTATGTGTCATAACCAAAGATTCTTATAAGAATGTAATGTAAAAATAAAACTAGACTAAGTAGGCTATGGAAATATTTTGAAATTCGTTAGAGTGTAGAAACATTTTGACTTATGAAATGACAAAAATTTCAGTACAGTAACCGTTTCATAAACGATTCATAAGATTCATTAGACCTTGACGGTAATTCTCAACTGTTTATGTCAAATGTCTATAGGTATATATTTGCGAGTTTATTAAAGTATATAATTTTTAATACCGTTTCTCGCATCCTAAGCGCCGTAGTTTTGTATCGGTCAGTCATCTTCTTCTAGGGATATTCCTTTCATTGCTTCTTTAACTCTCTCGATCCAGCATTTCACCTTACTTCTTCTTCATTCTTTCTGTTGGGATCTAATTCCACGCCATCTAGGGCCACCTGTCGGCATCCGCCGTTAATGTTATGAGCCTTCTTTTTTCTATTTCTTCCATTATCATACCTTTCATACTCATTTTTCTTCGTATGTTCTAGTGTGGACACTCGGCAACTTTGGCGTAGCAATCATAATGCTGTCTTTTTTTCTTTCTTTAACTTCCCAGCTTTCTGCTCCATAACTGGTGATACTCTTTCACTATGCTATTGTACATACCTATATATTTATTTTTGTATCTTTTCTTAATTGTTTTGATCACCATATATTAATTTAATACAGCTCCCAGGACCTGAAATCTCTGCGGCTTAGCGGTACCTCCCGCGACCAAATATTCGGTTTTGTCTAAAATTATTTACAAACCCCATTTATCATTGGTTTTTGTCAATTTCCTAAACAGATAATTTACGTCATTTTCGGCTGCCGCTATAATCACTTGATATTCTGTGAAGAGCAGTATACATATATGGAACGTTTTTTTCTATGGGTATTCCCATTTTCTTACACTCCACTTGCATTCCTTGAGTAAATTTAAATTAATTGATGAACATTTTGAACAATGTCGGAGACAATACGCACCTAAGGCCGGCCGCACATTTCCGATTTTTACATCCGATAGTCGGAAACGATTGTCGGAACGGAAAACCTGAACTCCTAGATAGCATTATAACAACCGATTGTAAAATCGGTTCAGACTATCGGATCCGGTAGAATTCAATGTGCGCCTGCGTTCTACGCCCGGATCAGACAATCGTTTCCGACTATCGGATGCAAAAATCGGAAATGTGCGGCCGGCCTAAGACTTTTGGTGACTGTAAATTGGTCGGACATTTTATTTTCCTGTTTTAGCATACTTGTTTGGTTTTCGTAAGTCTTGAATTATTTTAATATACTTTGCTGAGATTGTGGAATGTCTACACTTTAAAAATTAAACAAAAGCTAGTTTCCATGGCCTTCTGAGCATATATATAAGAAGACTCTACACGATAGTTAGGATCTCTAATACGGGCGAAATGTTTTAAAATACTGAAGACATAAAACTTTGCTCTGGCAGTTAAAGAAAACGTACGTCATCGTGTGATATCACAATATGTAATGCACAAAATTGATTTAAAAATGTGTGTGATGTATACAAATCTGCTACAATATATGCATGTCAAAATACTCGTATGAATGATCCTCAAGAGTATACTATGTACAGTGCTTTTGCAGCTACACGTTTTGCGAACCTTCATGTTATAAATTGCAACAAATTGATATAGATAAGATGAGACTACGATAATCCTGCGGCCAGTCACAACAAAACACAGTTTCTTTTCCGTAATCACCTTAAAATGCTTGATATGTACCTCGTATTATTATCACACTTCTTCATGCAATCTCTGACCATTTCATGTGTGTGCGTCAAAGTGAGTGTAACTGCTGTAGTGATAAAAGAAGAATATTAAAAACACTGCGAAGGCGGTAGGGAAAGTAATCCGAGCTATAACGTCTATTGTTTTTGCCACTCGAATCGGGTGAGGAGGTTCCTTTTTTCGCACCTGCAATAAACAAGACTACTCCAGGTTAGACTATTGTGGAATGAAATTAGGGGGCACAAAAACGTTAGAATTCGCATGATATAGAATTTATGGCAAGTGTTTTGTACTATTTTGATTTATATTTAAAACATTCTTCATTGAAGCTGATTAATTTGAAAACTATCCGAATCAAGTTGATTCTAGACCCACTCACTAATTCCAAATGTGAAGGAAGGAATGTTTTTGAGTATTTTTAATTAAAAGGTAAATAATGTATTTTTTGTTGCTTATGTATATGCATTAATGGGTGTTTGCAACAACATGTACCATTTTCTTCCGGTTTATTGTTTCTACTATACCGATCATCATCCATCATTATCCATACCAATAATAACGATCACTGTTTTATGTTACGCGACGTTACCACGACATCCTTCGTCCTACTTTGCCATAAATATTTTCCTCATTAGTAGGTTGCAGTATTTGTATTCTCTGTTGTCAATAACGTCTCTTAGATATGCTATTTTTCTTCTTTTTATGGTGACTACGAATCTGCGGTCTCTATTTCTTCGCCTCAAAGGCTCTACGTTTATTTATACGCTGCCCATGAAGAAGGACTATGACCACACCCACATTTCAAAAACTTCCAATTTATTCATTGTGGCTGTTTCAGCGACCAAACTTCTTCCTTGAGTTGTGGCTCTCTCAATTGACTCATTTTTTTCTTGCATAATTGAAGGTCTCATTAGCACCAAATTTTCCTCATTCGCATAAATAAAATTAGAAACCAAGTATATATAGTGAAGTAGTGGGTTGGTCGGAAAATAAATTTTTGATATAATATTTGTGAATATTAAGAGTTCACGAGACAACTCTCCGTTAACTAAAATTGAAATGATCGTTCTTTATATTCTAATTATTAGTGTCAATTGTGGTCTGGTTATCATGAATACCGCAGCCTGTTTATAAAAATGTGTGTTTGTTTGTTTGTGTCGTATAGACTCGGAAACTACTGAACCGATTGAGCCCAAATTTACAGGCTATGTATGTTTTGATGGTGGAAAGGTATAGAGTATGGACATGTAACTACATTTTCAGAGTTTATGATGATGTAGATCATGATTTTAAATGACTAACAAGACAATCTATTTTTTCAACAACGGTGGTCTATTTTTTGTTTTTATTGAGCTTGTAAACTAGTTTCGGAGTACAACCTTCATCATCAGTACACAAAACACAAAACAATACACGTAACAAGTTAAAATTGTATAAACCAACACATGGTATAAATGAAAAATCTAAATGGTCACATGACGTGAAGCGAGAAGGACCGTGCAAAATTTGTAACATAACATAACATAAAAAGTAACGAAGGTACAAACTAAATACTGGTGACCATTTGTAACAAATTCAAAAACCAAACAGTTAGACTGAACTGCAGATAATTATTCAGCTGCGAATTTTGTCTGAAAAAATAAAATTAAAATTTGGGGTTCAAAAGGAAATTTAGTCATTGACTACGTGGAAATTGGAATTGTGTAATATTTCGTAAATTTCAACAATTTTTAAGAAATTGAGTCGGGATGCACAATCTCTCGAATGTGCATCCCGACACAGACACATTTTTTATGATCTTGTCCTGTACACGTGTAGTCGTTTCTTCAAGTTTTCTGTTATTATCGTCACCTTTCAGTCTGTGTAAATTCATTATCTTCTTGTCTAAACACTCAATCTGCGCATCTTCCCAAACATGGAAAAACCCATCCGATACTATTCGCAGGGGTGTGAACGGTTTCCAACAACGTCCTTGTTTGCACACGTTTCCTCAAGTTTCCTGCCCTTATTCTTACTGTTCAGCTTCTATAAGATCACTCTGTATACTAGTGATTTTCAAGTTTTATTATTGACCAAACCCTCAATATTATAATATCCCCACTTCTGATAAAACCGGCGGGATTCCAGTCCTAGATGGGAGTGGTTTCCAACGGTGTCCTTGTCTTGTACACTTTTATCCCAGGTTTCTATCTTTACTTTCTTAAATTCACTCTGAATATTGGTGACTTTCCCGTTTTCTTTTCGTCTACACCCTCAATTTGCGAGACTTCCTAAACTTGGCAAAACCTGCCTGATTCTACTCAGTAGGAGTAGTTTCTAAATATATTCTTGTTTTGTACACTGTTCCTAAATTTTTCTGTTCTGTTCAGTATGTGAATTCACTCTCTAATATATGGGTTTGTCCTAACCGTACGTTCTCGGCCCATAAATGCCGACTGTATAACCGAAAAAGATATTTATGTATACAGAGTGAACCATAAACGTGGTATAACATTGAACTTCATTTTTTTTAAATGGAACCCCCTATTTTATTACATTTTTCAATTGGACCTAAAATTCCAAACATTTTTGTATGACATGATTTTTTCGTAATCCTACTAGTTTTGTAGATAATTGACATATTATACAGAAAATTGATTTTTTATTGGTTAGTTTAACAAGTAATACCTTATTTACTTTCAATTGGAGAATTACGACTTCTGTGATATTCCATATTTAGACTTATTGTTAACAGTAATCTAAAACGAGGTTTATCAAAAGAGACGGTCGTAAATGTAATCAAAACACCACAAATTTCAAAATGCCAAAACTCTTTATTTTAAATGGAAGGAATGGCATTTTATTATGTACTTCATTTTTTCTTCTAATAAATATCTTTCATTTTTGTTAAGAATGTCCTATACCTATCTGTAATAACTACCGTAAAACATTATAAATTATAAGATTGCCATAACTTCTGTGTTGTTACCACACAAAACGAAAATTGTTGTAAATTTTACCTCAGCAGCACAGCCGTTGTTAGCTGTATGAGTGCAAGGATTTGGTCCACAATTGGTACAGGAAACGATCTCATTTCCCACAGCAGTCGAATCGCGCTTCTTATCTCCCTAAGAAAAAATGGCGATTACTACAATAATAATTCTGTTGTATTTTATGGGTAGAAGTTATTCACAATCGAGTCGATTCATGTGGTAAATAAATATGTAGATATTTCGAAAGAACCAAAATTAACAATTTTAGGGGAATTGGAAGGGATTTATAATGATTTATCTACTGAATAAAAATTATAACAAAATACATATATTAGGTACGATAGGAATATGTATAATTCCATCTGTAAACTTACTCTATTTTGAGGACTTTCACAGAATGTGGAATAATATTCTTGTTCGGCCGTTTCCTAACAATTAAAATAAAAAAATAATGAAAAAATTGCAAATTATAAAACAACCAAAAATAATGTCGTTAATAAGCCCAAATAGTCACTCTTAGATTTATTAAGATCAATATTATAGAATCTAAATATGATTTACTTGAAATCCTTAAATTTATAGGATAAGCCAGATATTTGCATATTTCTTTTGTTGTTAATTATCAATGCTTTTTGTGCAGTCTATTCTAGCCACGAAACATGCAAAAGCTGTGGTAAACATCATGTAGTTGTCATTAGTTGGAGGCTTGTGGGGGTTGATTATTATGAATGATGATGAAGGAATGCGTCGTTAAGGCGCTTACTTACCGATCTTAACTTATACTGAAACAAACGAAAACTTTTTTACATCGAGTACAAAGGATCTGTTAACGATTAATGAGCGAAATAATTATTTAGATTGAGTTTGTAGGTAAGTCATAAAAAGAAGTCTGATCCTAAAAACCGACAACAGTATAAACACACTTTTACTTAATCTAATGAGAAGCTCACAAGTTTTAATTTTCTTCTTGCATTTAGAAATTGTATATGTATAGAGCGTTAAAAATATGTGATTCTAACGAGACCATGAAATCTATTATATTTTTAGTTTTATTTTTTACAGTGTACATCTTTGACACTGATATATGACGTTGGCCGGAAAATTTCGTAAATGAATTAAATGTATATTATGTATGCCCGAAACGGTTGTGAACAGAGAACTTGACCTCAATTTTCTCTCATTTTAAAGTGAAAATGTCATATACCCTCCAACGAATTTCGAAATATTTCCATAACCTACGCAGCCTCGTTTTATTTTTGTACGCAACTTACACTCTAATAAGATTTTTCGATTATAGCACATACATGGTTCTGGTTCCTTTCAGTTCAAGTTCAGTTCATATAATGCAATGTTACCGAATTCATCCAGGCAAATGAGAATACGATATTTTTTCCTATTTTTTATTTCTGTACGTAAATACAGGGTCACTATAAATGATTTTAGTCGAAGGGTGCTGTGCTATTACCGCTGTCGTGAGTTCCATACGAACATATTCGGAATTTAGGAATTTTTATTTTGCAACTGAAAACTAAACTGTCAATTGTCGACTCGTTGTTCCTGTAATCATTTTTTCGTACTTGTGTAAGTGTTTTTTTGTCATTTACTGTCGTTTTTATTGTTTTCGCCGTTCATTAAAAATGTACGTTAAAAATATATTTTTTTATATTTTAGCGGAGTACTATGCATTATCGCAATGAAGTGATACGTAAAAATTTTACATTTGTTTCTACAGTACTCTTTGCATATAATCATTTATTATAACGCTGTATTATTGATAGTAACGACTTTAGCATGAAAAAGTGCCATTAGGTATTCTCTCTAAAGTTCCAATTTAACTCAATATCGAAAATCACCTTATACTTTAATCATCTTTGCATTATTCTCAATCTTTCTTTTTCATCTCGTTCTCTGTCTTATATTTGTTTTGTTTTTTTATTGTAGTTTTTGGCTTCCATTTGCAATTATCTCTAGGCAATGAAATAAAAAATGGATGGATCTGAAGAGCACGCTGGTCTCTTAGCCTATATATTTTTTAAAGAATCGTTAGTAAGAGTGGTTTCTAACATTTGGTGAAACAGCATATTACCATTGTTTAAGTATATTCTAGTTGGACCACCTTATGGCAGTTTTACTTGCCATATTTTGGGAGGTTTGGGACACGAACGCTATGGGGGCGTGGGACAACTCAATGGTAAAGCTACTGTTACCTAGAGCGCGCAACAGGTTCAGTCGAATTTGCAGTGATCTATAAATGATCAGTCCGATACAAGTGCTTTTGGGCCGGTGAATAGAGACGTGATAATAGCAAAATTTAAAATGAATTGTAACCTTTTTGAAACTTTGCGATGTGATGACGTACGCATATAAAAATTTGCGACTTTATTCAAGGTGGGCAAGATTATTAAAATCGCCAAAATTCAAATTAGGTGATATCTCGACGGTAAAATGTAACATCGCTGTAAATTTGGTAGAAATTATAAATATTGAAGCAACTCCAATGGGGGGCCAAATTTGCAGCAACTTACGACCCCGGTAAAATAATTAACATTTACTCATCATCAACATCGCGTTTAACGCAGATGCAGCTGATTGTGAAAATTGCCGCCTCCTAGTCTGGATCATTTCAGCTAGCTCATGTGAATTTTCTGAAGTTCTTCAGTAAGGCATCGAAATTAGAATTTCATCTACATATTATTGGATTGGAATGTTTGGGATTACACCGTAAATTGTTGAAAAAATATCGCTGCTAAATTGTTGATAATTCCTGATCACGTTTTATTTTTATTCAATTTATTTACTAGACGTCAGCGGCAATAGCGGTGGCTAAGGGATTTTCGAAATGTAAATACACAACGGCCGGTCATAAATACTGCCTCTCAATTTGGAGAGAAAACCAGGACCAAAATGGAATTATTAGTGTCGGCCTCCTGGATTCTGCAAGATGCTGAGTATGAGCTTTTTGCGGACTTGTTCTAATGAATTTCCGCATATTCGTTTTATCGAAAGAAATTTACTTAAAAAAACTGTTGTATGCAATCAAATCCTGCTTTGTCATATAAAAAAATTTGACTCATCGCTGTTAAAAAACACGTAAGTATACTGCTTTGCTGGAGAATAATTGTTTGTACAAGTTTTTATTCATTTAAATTACATTATATTGGGGCTTTTAGAACTCGCGCCGCAGAGAAAAATGGTATAATACCTACTTGCCGACGACAATAAGTCGTCAAAAAATATAAGAAAAGGATATGCTACTGTTTACATAACCGAGTTACAAGACTTGTAATTTTGCCGTCGCGGCAGCGAAGTCACTCTTCTTATTGAAATTGTTCTGGTGTTTGAAAATTTCAATCCCTTCTAGGTGTCTGACTAGCGTAGTAGTGTGAGGTGGACGCCAATCTTGTAATTTTACCAATCTCAGAAGGGCACATGATTGTAACCAAATAAATAAAGGTGTTGTCCTTTTTATACGATTTTAATTTGACACTGGACATCATTCAAAAACTCAATATTTTAAAGAGGTTTTTTTAATGTAATCCTAGTAACGTAAAATTAAGGCAAACACACCTTGAAGGTGTAGATCTCTGATTAGTATTTTCTCGAATATCTTTGAAACTAGATTTTTTCTTCAAAATTACACATCCGAATACGATCTCGTATTTCCTCATTTTCTCTCGGGTGCGAGTTCTGAAATATAGTGTATTTAACGGTGGTATTAATCGGGTTTGTTGACCGTGTTCCATGCGAAGTTCCATGAGGGGGGGTGTAGTGAGCGCCCCGAGAGGCTAACTCAGCAAGTGATCCCCATGAATCTCTGCCAAACGTTTCGTCCACAGCTGCGGTGGACATCTTCAGTGGCGGTGTGGTCGTGGTCGAAGTACTCTCCCAGCTGTCACAGTCGCGGATCACTAGCTGAGTTAGCCTCTCGGGGCGCTCACCACACCCCCCCTCATGGAACTTCGCATGGAACACGGTCAACAAACCCGATTAATACCACCGTTGTTGACAACACCGACCGTGAAAGCCTACACACTTTTATATAGTGTATTTAATTTTTATACTCAAATTTCAAACAATTATACCGGAACCGGAACCGGAATTATAGGGAACATATTCCCTATGTTCAATTTAAAAAAGCACAGGTCAATCTATTGCAAAATTTTTGACATGGTATTATTGCAATTTTTTTGTTTTTTTTTTAATTTGAATTATACATTTATTTAATTTATTGTATCACTATAATAATACAAACTCCATAATTTGTTTTATTGTCAGGTCAGGTTTTAGCCCATTTGCTAAAGCTTGTAAATCTACGACCATGCAGTGGAAAGAACCATTACATTAACACGCATTGCTTCCTTCAAGGACCTGTGACGAATTACAAACAAATATTGAAACTTCAAGTGTTCCATATAATTTCGTTTCTGGGTGCAAGCTCCTTTCTTTCAAGAGAAGGAAAGTTGACAGAGAAGCTAAATTATTCCAAATTATTCCCATTGATGCATTCACTGAATCGGCAGAGTTCTCTGACAACATTAAAGACAATGTTGAAATATATAAATACAAAATTTCACACCATAAAAACGATTTATGTTAATTTGGCGTGATTTGCTATGGTTCAAAAAAATGCAATAATATTAGGTTGATTTGGGGTTGTTTCGGATGATATGGGTTTCTTTGAGGATTGTTTGGAATGGTTATTGATGGTTGGCAGGGTTTAGCTTTGGCGGATTAAACGAAATTTTTGGTAATTATAATATGATTGGGCCAAGCCCAAAGCCAAACAAATTTGGCTTGGTACGAAGCGGTTGGGGTGATTTAGGGGAATTCGAAGTAATTTATGCGAGTTTGGCGTAGTTTGCTTAGAATTCGTAATTTTTTTTAATTATGGGTTTACCTGGGGTAGTTTTGAATGGTAAGTGTATGACTTGTGGGGGTAGTTTGGAATGGTGCGTTATGTTTGGGGTGTTTAACGTATTCAAGTAAAATTTACAAAAATTTTGGTAATTTTAAAATGAACAATTAAAGTGCGAAACTCTTGAGCTCTATTTCCGGTATTAAAAATGCAATAGGAAAGATAGTAAAAAAGCCTAATTTCATCACTTTTCACGGGAATTATACGTGGTGGTATATGTTTTCCGCTTACTATTAGATTTTCAAACTGCTCCATCTTAGTTAGAAATAATGCAGAACATTAATGAACGCAATGTACGTAAGATAAATACTGTAAATCGTGTATAAGCACACAATACTTAAGCGTATGATGTCAGTGAAAATTTCGGATTTCGGCCGGAGCAGGTTTGGTGGAGAACAAATACAGCACTATCATTATATTATCTGAACATAAAAATTAGCGTACGAAAATACTAAACGGTGTAAGCCAATCAGTGCTAATGTACGGGACGCCCATATGGGCTGATGTCCTAAAGAAGGAGATATCAAATAAGTACCCGGCTAGAGTACAGAGGCGGAGTGCGCTTCGCACTATAAGAGCATATAGGACGGTGTCCAAAGAAGCGGCGTTGGTCCTGGCCGGTACAATTCCAGCGGATCTACTAGCGGAGTAAAGGAAGCAGGCCTTTGACAATACCAAATCCATGCCGCCCGAAGAGAGAAGGGAGGCCGCAAAAAGGCTCAGAAAGGGGACGTTGCTTAAATGGCAAGACAGATGGAGGATAGCGGAGAAAGGGAGTTGGACCAGAACCCTTATTCCAGATCTAACAAGCTGGGTTGTTAGACATCACGGCGAGCTGCCATATCATATGACGCATATGACCTGACCTTCCTGGTGTGTCCGAGATGGTCCAGCCACAGAGAATAGGCTGAGGAGGAAGTCGGCAGGAAGCTGACCAAAGAAAACGTTACGACGATTATGGTCGAAAACGAGGAGTGATGGGCTAAAATATCAAACGTCATGGAAGTAATCATGAGGACCAAGGAGGAACACGAGAGAGAAAGAAAACGCTTACTCGAGCAGGAGGAAGCTCAATAACGAGCGGGAGGCCCGGTGGTCGTGAAGTAATGCTGTTCCGCGACTACTAAACACGGGGAAAGGGTTTAGTCGGTAGGCGCAACCTAGAGGCTGCGAATCCGGCACGAACTGAGGCATAGAACCAGCCCCAGGGGTCTTTTAAAGATTCCTAAACCCCTATAAAAAAAAAGATAGATTCCATGGCCTCCTGAGCGTCCGTCTACCACAAAGTAATTTTTTTGACAATATTTTGGGTGATATTTTAAAAGCCTTGTGCTAATAAAAAAATCATAGGAATTATATGGATATGCTTGGGCTGTTTATTATAATTGGGCGCAAATTGCACAAGTGCAAAAAATTATAGAAGCCATCCTCACAAAGGCTGAGGATTTTTCCATAAGTTGGTGTTTATAATTACACTTGTTCCCTTGCAGTTGTGTGAATACCGCCATACAAAATGCATCAAAAACCTTTTTTGAGACTGAATGCAAGGATTCTGAACAACCCAAGGTAGATAAATGTAAAAAATTTCTAAACAACTACTTGTTAATCGAATAAGTCAAGTAAAAAAAAAACGAAAATTAGTAAGTGTTAAGTATTAAAAATAAATTTGTTGCAAGGCTTTACGCTCGTCAGGAAGTAAGGAGAAATCGAATCGTTACCTGTTTGGTGTTTTCGAAATATCGAAATTTCTTCAACTTTTTCATAAAATTGCCCATTAGAGACAAACGATTCATAGTGAATTTATAGTTCACTGGAAACTCTTTGATCAGCCAAAGGCTTTCAAAATATCACAAATCAAAAGTTGGAAAAAGTACAAAAATACAAAAATGTCATAAAAATAAATGTTATATAACTTAATGCGGCATACTTAAGTGTATGCGTAACCGAAGAGTCTTTCACAGGAATTCTAAAAAAAGGGTTGGAGGAGATTTTTTCAAATCCAATGTACATTCGTAATCGTGTCTATACTTTCACGAAGATTGTGAGAAACTTGGATATGTGCGATCCGGGAGAAATTAAGCACAACCATTGTGTCAAAAGAAAATGGTTGCTTAAAAATTAGGTTATTGTTTAATAAAAAAGTAATCATTTAATTCCTTTCTGTCTCTTTTAAAGTATAAGTCATTTGACTAGTTCATCTTAAATACCTAAATATATGAAAGTATAAAATATATTTGAGTTAGTGGTTTTTGTATAATTCATACAATTAACACAGTCGTTTCTTAACGAGGCTGATTTTCTTTGGCTACAAATAATTGGATCATAAATCAATTGGTTATGGTGGAAGGGGTACAGGAGACGTTGGAGGTGATCTCCATTTTTGAGGTTATTATTACATCTAAGACGTAGTACTTGATTTTATGATCCATGTAGATCTTAAACAATACAGGGGAAGAGAGAGTCTCTCTGTCCAAAGCTTGTCACATCTACTCTTGTTTATATTGTTGTCGCAGTTTGGCCAAATTTCGTTTGGTAAATACATATTTGCAGTTAGTTTTTCTCACCTTGATTTGGCTTTGTACGAAGTATATAGTCAGTAAGTAGTACCAGTAGAGAAATGTGCCGTTAAATATTAAATGTGTGAATGCATGAAAAATGTCAAAAAGAGAGAGAGAGGCTTGTTTAAATAATTGTAAGTACCATAAGCTATTCAATTAGCTGTTTTTGAGTATTTTTAATGTCATGCGCATGAACATTCCCCACATGCGCATGCAGGGCGGGTCTGTCGCTAGTGCACAGTGATTAGGCTGGGAAGGGTATTGTAGCTATAGTATCCTAGGCTTACCAAGGGACTGGCCAGAATAATGCCTATCCTGCTGAGAACAGCGGGAAGTCGCTGCAACATGACAGACCAAACAACGTACAATCTTATGATGAGCCACTGGTTAAAGCATGGGCCATATCCGCCCTTGATATTCAATAAAAAAAAGAAAAAAAATTTAATCATCATGCTCGATTAGAGGCCAATTTGTGTTAGTAGTCATTCGATTTTTTACAAAACAGGGACAACAGTGTCCATGGTACAATTTGTTGATTCCTTCACGCTGTTATAGTATTGCCTTGCCTAAAAACACCAAACAACGCGAAAGAAGAACTGGATATGTATATGGGGGATATACCTAAAAATATATGAGGCCACTAACAACTATTCGTTCTAATTTCTTCTCTCACTTGGACATTATTGACCCCTCACCGTCAAGCCAAGCTATCATAAATTTTATCAAATCTACACATCCTTGCTGATGCTGTGTTAATACGTTTTGATTATTGTTATTGTAGCAGTTTGTACAAAATGTAAATTTGAGGATAAATTATTAAGAATATATCATATAATTTGTGTATTCTTACGAGATTAAGAAGTTCTGATATGCAGGTGAAATAATGGCATTAATGTTAATCAGTAATACAACTCGTCAAACCCAACAACTTTTCTTAATAAGGACCATGTCACTATCAATTTTTCGTCAAATTTCCATCAAACTAGTTGTAGCAAACTGGGTTGATGACATCATTACTACCCTGTTTGCTGCGGTCGGCAAAAACCCTGTCACACTATCAAATTCAGCTCAAACTCGTTGGATGCAAGCAACAACGGTCAAACCACAGTAGAAAAGGAATCAGTAGGTTCACTCTGCAATATTTTTGTTCCAAGGCCATATCAACTCCAAGCCACATGCGCCGTAGATTTTAGTAACATCATTGGCAGGATCATAACTCCCGGCACTCTCATCACAGACTGACGCAGTATCCTTGAAGAAGCACAGTATAGAAAATTTTGCCGAGACCGACTCAGGTCTTCCGATTGCCGGTCGGGTGCTCCACCGACTAAGCTACCGGTCACGTACAAATATCTCTGCCTACACCTCACTTAACTAACTTAAAATCCTACAAAACATGTAATTAAATATAACTTTGATGCAATGATGTCTTCCATGGCCCGTCCTAATTCTATGCCAATGAGTTGTAAGATGCTACTGGCAACTCCAGGCCTCATGCGCAAAACTGACTTGGAACACGAACATCAAAGGTGCCGACGCGGAGTGAACCTACTGATTCCTTCTCTACTGTGGTCAAACGTTTGACGAGAATAGGAGAGCGTCTATTTCTCTCAAACTATTGGAAGCGGTCGGTACTTTCATTGGCTGATAACTGGGCGCCAGTTCTAAACATTGCTTGTTGACAAGTAGGTCCTTGTAATTTTCACGTGAGGGTGAAATGGGAATGAAAATTTGGAGTGGCAGTGATTTGTCGACATTATTCGATTTATGCAGATAGGAATCAATATTGTAAGACACGAAAAATGATTCGTACTACAACAGATTTGTAGTGGCGGCTCGTGCTATAGGGCACAGGGGCACGTGCCCCCTGATACTGGAGAAATAAATAATCTATTTCATAGATTTTAATGTTCTATTTGTTTTGGTTTTTAAATTGCATCAGCAATATTACGAATGTTATCAAAATGTACTTCCCTCGCCCACGCTTGTACTGCCTAAGAAGTTGTTAGGAATGCGAGATTGTTCATCATTTCATTACTCCGCTCGTATCCTTTCCTGCTTCACCGTCATGCATTAGAATGAGAACACCGATATCCATTGAGGGCTATCGATGAGAATATATTAGTGGCGCGTAATCTCCTCTTGCGAGCGAAACAACGCGACGAACCGATATTTATTTTACTGAAAGATTGTAGGCGACTCTTTCCACTCAACATGTATGTGTATTGCGCGCTCAGCATGTCAACACTGGCTCAGTCGAAACAAGCCCCACTTTAAAGCGCTGCGGTGGGCATTTTCGGCAGCTTGAAAGTTGCGATCAAGCAACTTAATTTAAAATTTCACCAATTCAATGTTGGAATTTTGCAACATTTTGAACGTCAAAATTATTCCTGAGCCTACGCAGCCTCGTTTTATATTTGAATGCACGTTATAAGTACGTTGAAAAATAAAATTGAGTGCAAAAAAACAGGGAGGTGCTTCTTGAGATTCTTCTAATGTTTGATAATGCTCATGAATCATCTATACAGGCTGTTATGGAAATGCATACGAATATTTTAAAAACTGGTAAAACTCGTCAATTTGAGCAACTTTTCTTAATAAATTTGTTGCAAAAGGTTTTTTTTTTTGTATTTTACAAACCCTCCCTGATTTTAACGAGTCGTTTGATGCATCAAGTGCGAATACATTAAAACAACAGTGGCGGCTCGTGCTATAGGGCACAGGGGCACGTGCCCACTGATGCTAGAGAAATAAATAATCTTTTTTATATATTTTAATTTTTAATTGGTTTGGTTTGTTTTGGTTTTCAAATTGCATCTGCAATGTTATCAACAGTTACTTCCTTTGCCCGCGCTCGTCTTGCTCGAGCTCAGCGTATCAACTTTTCTTCCGGGGCTCAGTCGAAACAATCCCCATCTTCGAGGGCTGCTGCCATTTTCGGCAGCTCGAAAGTTGCGATTTTAACCCATATTTGGGGAACACGATCGCTGTTGCCCAGTAACTGTGACGTTGACAGGAGATTGAGTAGCGCGTGCGTTCTTGCGAAAGTCGTGCAATATGGAATCGCAACCGGAAGTAAAATTAGTAAAATTTGTTAAACGGCAACCAATCAACCTTTGAAGAAAAAGAGGAGAAAGGAAGACCAACTCCCAAAATGTGTGACGTTGGAGGTATTTTGCCACTTTTAGCGTCGGTTTTTCAATCGTTGGTTAAACCACAGATTACTCTAGATGACTGACTTCATAGGGCGAAGTTGTCCGGAACTATCTCTTTTCTACACATTGAAACTAGGCGCATGACATCTTTGTCACAGATACCATAAGCAAATGTAGAGGCGCTGTAGTCGTTGCTAATACTTTTTACGACCGCTAAATGTCACTACAAAAACTTTTATTTAAATTCAAATAAAAGGCCCAATATTTTTACTATTTTAAACTGAACAATGTACAATTCCGTGTTTTTTAAAAAGCGTGACTGTTTCTACGCTTGTTGCTTTTTTTCTGACTAATATTTTAAAAACAGCATTTTGCTGCAATTATAATCAAGCCAGTAAATGTCAAAACTTGCTTGTCGACTGAATTTGTGAAAAATTTTAAGCGAAAGATGGGTCTTTTTTACATTATTTGTGGTGTTGGTGAAAACTAACCGGAGAAACTGCATTGTTTTCTAAAAAGTGAAGAAAGGTAACGATGTTTTATTAATACAACAAATTCAGGAAATCTAATTACATAATTCTAGAGCGAAACTGTGGCAAGAAGCTCTAAACGTCCAAAATTCCAATCTAAAGCAAAAGTGGAGGGTTTGCAAAAAACACTTTTCGGCATCGTTAGATATTAAGCTTCATTATTCCTTATTTTTGTGTATGAATTTGAAGAACTAAGCCAGGTTGCTCTATTGGTTGTCCGGCAAGTCTTTCAAAATTTCCATTCTTATATAATAACCCCAAGTAATTATCATATGTGTAAGTTATGCCTATCTTAGAAATGTAATTGTTAACATTTTGGGTATAATTTTGTTTAATTTAAATTATGTAATATAATAAATTGATTTTTATAAAATTGTTTATTTGTATGACGTGTAAATAATGAAGGAATATTTTATGATTTATTCTACAAAACAATTTTTTACATTAGTTTTGAAGAATAAATCATAAAATATTCGAAATCTAATAGCATTTTTTCTACCTATAAAGAGAGGAGAGAATATTTAATTTTGCCGCAAAATTTGATCGATACGCCATCTGAAAACTGTTACATAATTTGAAGGTCGTTAAAGGTCATTCCGCCAAAATATTTGCATTGAGTCAGTCATCTGGAGTAATCTGTGGTTAAACTTAAACCTCTAGTTAAACTAAAAATGCAGTATTTTGATTGGTTAAATTGCAAAAATTTCCATAGAAACTAGAGGTAAACCAACGATTGAAAAACCGGTCCTTTTTGTTTATTATATCGGATAGTAACCTCAAAAAGGTATTCACAGAAACTTACAAACTCTTGGAGATTATTTGTACAACACCAATGTCGACTAGTGAATGCGAGAGATGCTTTTCGACTCTGAAGCGCATTCAAACTTTTTTGAACAGCACATGTCGGAGGATCGGCTCAATGCATTTGTCAATCGAAAAGAAGTTCGTCCAATCCATTCCAGAGTTTGTCAACACGGTCATTGAGTTATTTTGCAGCAAAAAGAAAAAGACAGGTCATGCTACAAATTTTATGTTGGTTTTGAGTTTTGATGTCGATAGTCAGAAATATTAATGGTTGATTGGCAGTTACATACGTAATGTAAGGAGGATCGATTGGATTTGACAAGATTATTTGAACGCATCGACTGAAGAATTTCAAGCACACATGTATCAGTATGAAAAATTCGAAATTTACGAACACATGAGTTATTTTCGAGAAACTGATAGCATTACTCGTAAAAATTGAAGTGATTTTAATGAGATCTCAGAGCTCCTGAAATTCATTTTGAATAAAGTACTACACACTGCTTGCTAGTATGTTTAGTCCAATAAGTCGGTTTATATGTATGAACACAATGAGGAGAAAGGAGGTAATAAACTTTACATCATCATGAAATAATTCTTAAGCAACTTTTGGTTACCAGATTTATTACCCGTAATGCAAAAAATCATTTGAACTTGCTAGCTGAAATTAGATTCAATGATATCGTACTTTCCGTATTTACCTTGTGGTCGATGTGGTATAATTCATTTACGAAAAAGTTGATGAAAACAACACTTGACAACAACTCGGAAGAACTCCGGAACAGAAAGTAAATCAAAAACATTTTGTTGGAACAAATTTCAGTAAATGGACGCGAAGGAGGGTAGTATTATGTTTATGAGAACGATGTACACATGTTCTGGCATTTATTATAAAAAATTTAAATAAAACTGGTCCGTCATTTGAAATTTGTCAAATCTATGTTTATGTTTTCTATGGTTTCTACACTGGGAAGCCGATAAATTTCATGACCAAGGCTCGTTTTCTTCGTGAACACACGTTATAAGAATGGACTTCATGTACAAATAAAAATTGTTAATAGGTTTTCTTTGCCACTTTTTGTTTTGTTGCCCACCCTGTTTCTGAACCCACGAGCCGCCACTGCAGATTTCCACGTCGCGATGCACTGCAGCGAATTCTTGAGGAAATGGGCAAAATTCTGCCCAAAATAACTAAAATTTCAAAGGTCGAACAGATTCATTATTCTAGCTACTTTACCACAAAAAAAAGTAATCCAATCGCAAACTATTATTCAAATAAGAACTTAAAAAAAATGCGAAGTTACGAGCTTATAAATTATTGTAATTACAGGAACTTTTTAATAGTTTTTTTTTAATAATTGATTGAATGTATAGAAGCCGTACAATGGAATTGTTTGAGAATGCAGTTCACGAAAGAATGGCAAAAAATTAAAGACATTGTTATCGTGTTTCGAAAAGCTGACAGCATAAAAGCCTACAAGATTTTATTAAAGACAGGAGAGGAGAATGTAACAAATCGTGTTCCTTTTATCTAATAATTTATTAATTTCGCATTTTATTTGTGAAGTCATACGGATCTTCGTCCGCGATTTCGTACTTCATGAGGGAAATTAATGTTTGCCCCCTTGTCTCTATCCATCACAGCCTTCCTTCGTTTAATGCAAGATCGCGTCCTTTTTTGAGGCTTTGAGTTTTCTAGTTAATAAGATTCCTGCTAATGATAATTCCACCTTTTTTGCGTGGGAGTCGATTACTACTCAAATTTCTATCTATTCCATACAAAAATGCATACAAAAACACGATCGTCCGTGGTTCCCTAAGCTAAACTCAAAGTTTGATCTAATCTGACGTTTGTTGAAAGGAAATAGAAAATTTGATGAAAGTTGTTGCTGACGTCATCAACGCAGTTTGCTACAACTGGTTTGATGGAAATTTGTCGAAAATTTGATAGTGTGACAGGGTCCCACTGACCTCTATATAATATGGATAAGCACAACATTGGGATGCGCCAGAAATTTTTGTGACCATTACCGTGCCCTCCAAAATGGAGTCGGAACCTGATACACATGCGCAATTGATCAATTTTGAAGTAGTGCAGGTGTTTGCCGTTACGTGTGCAGCAGTCGCATGGCTCTTTTGTAATATTTTTTCAGGAATCTGTAATGTTGGATGGAATTTTACAGGAATTTATAATTTTGTACGCCGTGTGTTTTGAGTATTTGGGCGTATTTTTAGATTTTACTGTTTTATTAGAGCCTTTTCGAGGTGTAAGTGGACAGTTTTCAATTCTCTTCGGTTTTAACGGTTTAATTTTTTTTATTAGTTCCATACGGTTTCATACTGCTTCAGCCATCTTGTTAAATTTAAGCAACCGCCTTTGTAAAACTTTAGTGCGCAAACTCATTAGGTTCCGACGCAGATTCAATTTGCCTCACTTTTCACTTACACGATTGCTCATCCATTTCTATATACAGGTCAGTGCAGGGTCCTAACATTTTGTTAGAAAGGAATTTTTGGTAGATTTGCCTGTTTATTTGGTTACCCGCCTATGGATAATAACGCTCCATGTTAAACACCGATAAGCGCAGAACAAAAAACAAAAGCAAAAAACTTTTCCCAAACCCAAAAGTAGGGTTCTTTCGACGCAGCCAATCATTAGTTTGACCATTGTTATTATAATCTATTATACTTACCTCGGACGCAGCAAGAAAAAAACTTCCTAATAAAACGTAAATAATATCATATGCAAGGAGGAAAACCTATATATGATAATATTCCCGGCAATGTCTCTGATTTATCACATCCATAAGCAGCTCGTCACTTTCAGGCAGGGTAAAATGCTAAAACAAAATTAGCGATTGCGAAAAAATGGTACAAGAAAAAGTGTTTGTTTTGCCGAGTTCTACAACTAGTTAAAGTTAATGCCATTATTTTTGAGACAGCCTGTATTCGCAGTTTTCCATCTAGAGTTGAGCCACATTTCTCTGTTTAATATTAATAGCATTGTGTAATATCATTTTAAAGGGAAATTAAATCCATGTTGTATCGTCTTAAAATTATCAAAAGATTTATGAATTTCTGCTTTTTAACACCTAAATACAGTGTGTGAGACAAACTAAAACTTGTGCACACGCAATAAGATCAAAATCAGGCCACCGGGGTTCTACTTTTGTTGCTCTGCACCAGGATGCGCTGGTGCATTCATTATCCAGTAGCAGCACGGCTTTTGGTGGAAGATTATTTTGTTGCAGGTACATTTTAACTTGCGAAACCGATAATCAGCGCACGTAAGATCAATGTTAATATGCCGCACGAAGAATCCGCCGCCCGGATTAAACGCGCACGGAAAATCGGGGTTCTACTATATATGGACCGTTTGATAAACTATTTATTTATTTCATGAAATATGTCGATTGTTACACGAATGCTATTAACATCGCAGTAACATTATCTTCCAAATGAGACCAAAACTATTTCTATATGTATTGTTCAAGATTACCATTTGTTTATGCGATAATGCTGGATGGCTCTTCATCTGCCCCTAGATGAAAACGGTCAAGTAGAAACCAGTAAAAATTGGTAAGATTTTAGTTTAGCTATTGTGGTAACGTTGTCGCTGACAAAACCTATTCAAGATTGTCTGAACTACGGCTATCACCCATTTTAAAAGGCTCAAAACAGACGCAAAGCTTAATATGAAGTCTGACAGGAGACGTTGTTGTTTTTATTTGTGTAAGGCAATTGTGTTTTTCAGGAAAATGGCAGCTTCGGCTAACACCTTGACTGCAAAGAACAGAAAAAGATCACCTTTGCGCCCTTGATACTCAAATAACTATACAGGTTGTTTTTTTTAAGGCGGCCATTAGAACATTTTTAACTTCCTATAGTGCTATAAATTTGAAATTTGGCACACAGTAAAAATCGACCATTCAGAATCGAAATAAATTATTTTCAATATGGCGGCACTTCCGCTTATACCGAAAGTGGACGCCATCTTTGTTATTTTAAATGGAACACCATAGTTTTTATTTAATTTTCGAATACCCTCTCTCTTTTTAAGTATCTTATACCTATATTGTACTTATCTATCTATCAAAGTTTTGGAGATATGCGCACTTTTTTACAAAATTTTGCAATTTCAGTGGTCTATTCAAAAAATGATTTCGCAGTAACCATTGGGAAAATGTACAAACTATTTTTTCCAGTTGATAGAGAAAAGATTGCAAAATTGTAGCTTGGCATCAAAAGTAACTGTATCACATTCTAAGTACTTACAATAATTTAATGAAAATGCCCAAAACAAAACGTCAATATTTCATTTTTTTTAAATAGCACCTACAAAATTTTATATCGCCAGTCGATAGAAAATGAAATTCAAGTCAATATTGTATTAGCATGTCCTATACCTATCTCAATTACTTTAGGAGTTATTATGATTTATTTAGAATATGAGTCTAATTCTGTAATCATGAGGGTGTTTAGTAGGCTGTGAACAATGTATATGACTGTCAACGTCGCCGTTTAAGTTGTAATAAATTGATTTAATGTAATAAATAAATCTAAGCATATGCATTTTCTTTTAATATTATTGAGTTTGGAATTTTTGGTATTGTCGTTTTATATTTTATTGTTTTTTTTTAATTTACAGTTCTGTTGTAAATTTATACCCAAAACAGCACAAAAATTACCAATTTGCATAACTTCACTAAGTCTGGAAAGACAGAAAGACAGATTTAATCCCAAATTTTTAGCGGCAGCTCGTCGTTATGCACGGGGAAATGCGGCAAAATATCCCAAAACGTTGATTTGGTTTTCTTTACTTCTAGGAACAACTTTAACTCTTTCTCTGGTGATATGTATTATTCCTGAATGGATAAATTGATTCTGAAGACGGGAAAATTTTTGTTTATTCATTGGGGCTAGGTGCGAATACTAACATGTGCTTTGAACGATTTTATCACAACTTTCGTGAATAGTAAACAAATCTAAAATCAATACATTTGGGTAATTATCCATTGCACTCAATTATTAAAACAGATTTACAAGACAACTGCAATTTTTGCAGTGATATCAATTGTTTTACTTTCACAGCCTACTAAACACCCTCATGAATTAGACTCATTTTCTAAATAAATCATAATAACTCCTAAATTAATTGTGATATGTATAGGACATGCTAATACAATATTGCCTTAAATTTCATTTTCTATCGACTGGAGATATAATATTTGGTAGGTGCCATTTAAAAAAAATGAAATATTGACGTTTTGTTTTGTGAGTTTTTATTAAATCATTGTAAGTACTTAGAATGTGATATAGTTATTGTTGAGGCCAGCCGACAATTCTGCAATCTTTTGGCTATCGCCTGCAAAACAGTTTGTACCTTTTCCCAATGGTTCCTGCGAAAAAAAATTTTGAATAGACCACCGAAAATGCAAGATTTTGTAGAAAAGTGGGCATATCTCCAAAACTTTTACACATAGATACGTATTTACAACATAGGTGTAGGATACTCAAAATGAAAGGGGGCATTCGAAAATTAAATAAAAACTAGGCTGTTCTATTTAAAATAACAAAGATGGCGTCCACTTCCGGTATAAGTTAAAGTGCCGCCATATTGAAAATAATTTACTTCGACTTGAAATAGTAATTTTCGGCTGTGTTCCAAATTTCAAGTTTATAGCACTGTAGGAAAAAATTTCTAATGGTCGCCTTAAAAAAAACATCCTCTATATGCATCGTTTCCAAAATTATTGTCAAAACAGAACTTAATTTCAAATTTCTCAAACTCACGGTAAGGGTAATCAATTTCAAAGTGATTGTGATCTTTTTGTAGGCTCGTTATGAAATTAATGTACTACTAAAATGCAGGCTGTTTCACGACAAGGGCCTATTAGCTAAATAAAGAGAACGAAAAAACCGAGAGAACTGTTAATTTGTACACTTGTATAAACTTATAACTAAGATCTACCTGCTGAATTTTCATAATTCTGCCACATCCGGTTACCGGAAGTTGGTATCAACTTTGTTTACATTTTAAATACACCTATTATTAATGTACTGTCAGATTCTGCATTAAATCCTATGTCGTACGATATCAACGTTTATCTATTTTCTCCCATTGTTTGAGAGAAACAAAAATTCTTGTAAAAAAGGTGCAAATTCTTACATTTATATACAGGTGACCCAGAGCTCCGTAAACGCTCCATAACTTTTTTGCTATTCCAGGTATCGAATTGAAGTTATTGTTGGATGGTAGGTGCGCTTCTGTTGCACATTTAAAAAATAGTTTCGTTTGTATACAGCATGTCCAATGTCATTTTCTAAATAAATCATAATAACTCCTAAAGTAATTAAGATAGGTAAAGGATATGCTAATACAATATTGCCTTAAATTTCATTTTCTATCGACTGGCGATATAAAATTTAGTAAATGTCATTTAAAAAAAAAGAAATATTGACGTTTTGTTTTGGGCATTTTCATTAAATTATTGTAAGTACTTAGAATGTGATACAGTTACTTTTGATGCCAAGCTACAATTTTGCAATCTTTCCGCTATCAACTGGAAAAAACAGTTTGTACATTTTCCTAATGATTACTGCAAAATCATTTTTTGAATAGACCACTGAAATTGCAAAATTTTGTAAAAAAGTGCGCATATCTCCAAAACATTGACAGATAGATAAGTACAATATATGTGTAAGATACTCAAAGAGATAGAGGGCATTCGAAAATTAAATAAAATGTAATATTGACGTTTTGTTTTGGGCATTTTCATTAAATTATTGTAAGTACTTAGAATGTGATGCAGTTACTTTTGAAGCCAGGCTACAATTTTGCAATCCTTCCGCTATCAACTGGAAAAAACAGTTTGTACATTTTCCTAATGATTACTGCAAAATAATTTTTTGAATAGACCACTGAAATTGCAAAATTTTGTAAAAAAGTGCGCATATCTCCAAAACTTTGACAGATAGATAAGTACAATATAGATGTAAGATACTCAAAAAGAAAGAAGGCATTCGAAAATTAAATAAAAACTACGGTGTTCCATTTAAAATAACAAAGATGGCGTCCACTTCCGGTATAAGCGGAAGTGCCGCTATATTGAAAATAATTTATTTCGCTTTGGAATGGTCAATTTTGACTGTATTCCAAATTTAACATTTATAGCCTGTATATATTTTTTTTGTAAAAAATGCAAAAGTCAAGTACAATGAAAATAATAATTATTAATAAACCCTAGAAGTCAGGTCGACGAAACTTGGTCTGTGGTTGGACAAAAGATTCAGCTGATCTGTGAGAGTCTAAACATTTTTCCAGATATTCCTGGAGGAGCGGAAAAGTCAGCTGCAATTCAATAAACGCAAAAAGTATGACAGTCGATTTTTTCAAATTGCAACCATATGATTTTATTACACTTTTCGATAGAGAACGTTATTCTCGATCTAATGCTGTATCATATTCCTACTGTTTTTACTTTTCTTTTCAATTATGACAAAAAATAAGTGAAATAGGCTTATTAAAATCTTATCGAGTTAGCTGTAAAAGTAGATTTTATATTTTTAAATGTAAGCAGGTGCGGGATATGATTTCTAATTCACTTGTAATGCTATGACTACAAATCCTTAATCAAGATAATTCAAATTTCCTGTTCATACTGTGCCAGAATAAATCTTGACAAACTTTCTTAGTAATTACAACATTATTTTTTAATTATTTGTTGACCAAGTTCCCTCAACTTGACTTTTAGAATTTTATAATTATTTTTTATTGCACTGGATTATCTCCTTTTTTTTGAAAATTTAAAACAATGCATAAGTATTGATACCATGTGATGTAGAAATTAATGCAGAATCTGAAAGTACAATAAAAGTAGGTATCAACAACGGTGGTATTAATCGGGTTTGTTGACCGTGTTCCATGCGAAGTTCCATGAGGGGGGGTGTAGTGAGCGCCCCGAGAGGCTAACTCAGCTAGTGATCCCCATGAATCTCTGCCAAACGTTTCGTCCACAGCTGCGGTGGACATCTTCAGTGGCGGTGTGGTCGTGGTCGAAGTACTCTCCCAGCTGTCACAGTCGCGACTGGCGACTAGGATTACATTAAAAAAACCTCTTTAAAATATGGAGTTTTTGAATGATGTCCAGTGTCAAATTAAAATCGTATAAAAAGGACAACACCTTTATTTATTTGGTTACAATCATGTGCCCTTCGCTAGTCGCGACTGTGACAGCTGGGAGAGTACTTCGACCACGACCACACCGCCACTGAAGATGTCCACCGCAGCTGTGGACGAAACGTTTGGCAGAGATTCATGGGGATCACTTGCTGAGTTAGCCTCTCGGGGCGCTCACTACACCCCCCCTCATGGAACTTCGCATGGAACACGGTCAACAAACCCGATTAATACCACCGTTGTTGACAACACCGACCGTGAAAGCCTACACACTTTTATAAAAGTAGGTATGTTGTATTTAAAATAACAAAGTTGAAACCAACTTCCGGAACCGGATAACCGGAAGTGGCACAATCATGAAAATATTTCATCAAGTAGAGTTTATACAAGTGTGCAAAGTTTCAGCTCTCTCGGTTTTTCCGTTCTCTTTATCTGCCTAATTGGCCCTTATCGAGATTAAATCGATTATTGATATTTATTGATTTTAAATATGTAATCTATGTTAAAAATTTGTTTCCACGTTTTATCAACTTTTCTTGCCCCGATCATTTTATTTATTGTCGTTATAAGTTAACTCGAATCAAATCAAAATGATAACAATTGTAATAAGGTTAGTACGACAATATTTAGTTTGCTATTTTGTGGATGTTTTCACTTGAGTCCTCAAGCAGTAAAATACTTCAAAGCTACTCTGAAAGCTTCTCTCCCTCTGTTTTAATTGTTAAGTCAAACCACAATTGTAAGTGATGAAAATTTGCTCATAGTACACAACCTACTCAGATGAAGAAGATGCATTTCATACTTTAGTGTTGTTACATCATAGAATTTTAGGTATAGTTCAAGTAACAAGCATGCACTTGCTAATTATACATGCAGAAGAGAAGAGAAGAAAGTAGAATATAGAAAATTGCAACAAGAATATGAGTGTATTAAACAAACACTGTCACACAAACTGACACAAAAAGTGGTAAATTGGTAATGTTTTCACACAGAGTTCTCAATTCTGTCTATACACATAATGTAAAAGAAATATTTATTCCACATGTACTAATTTTTGAACTAACGCAATTTTGGATTATGAAACAAGGACAACAGAAAAAATCTAGGATAATACTAGCGTATATTCATTGAGCTTACTTTAGCGGCTCTAATGAGATTATAGGACTGACCTGTATTACGGGATTTTCACCAGGTCGATAGACGACATTATGCAGAGGTCGCTTCCTTCCTACGTAATTCACACAAACGAACTCTAGTAAGGACGCGTAAATGAAACACATGCACACACCATCCCACACATTCATGGCAGTCAAGTTCGATACCACCGGCAATGTTGAACGAAATCCATTTGAGGTTGTGAAAAAGTTGAGCATTGTTGTCACACCTGCGAACAAAAGTCCAGTTTTAAATAGTACACGTAAAGTACATTTCATAACCATTGCAAGACTGATTGACAATCATTTTAGATGACGGAGACGAATTTAAATTTTCAGATTTACAGACAGACATTTCAACAGGCGGGAGCCCACAACCTTAAATCGTAGGAAAAAAGTTAAAGACTCCACTCTACATTTAGAAGTATAAAACAACATAAAATTGGAAATAAAATTTATCTTAAAGATAACATCGGGAAATACTGACTTGGCGGCACGAGGTTAGAATCAATTCAGAACTATTTTGGTCAGCTGACTACGAAAATAACGTCACATTTGCAGGATTGGTTCTGGTTTTTGAGAACAAGCCAAAGCACCACGGTAATAATCTTAGATTTTAGTTCGTTCTTGGTATCATTTTTCCATTACATCGATATCCTCTGATTATTAATGTATTCGACAAGAAATCTATGTTAATGACTGTTATAAGAAATGATGCTCATATAATAGCATCACATTTAGACTGAATCATGTGGCCCGTTAAGTTTGCTTGAGGTGTTCATAAAGACTAACTCCTGGCTGATATTCTGATAGGATCATCAGTAGCAAAACTCCAGAAACATTGTTGCAAAATAAATGATGATTTTCTTCCTATCCTGAGAAAGAACTCTCTAGTTTGGTATAATGCTAGAGTAAATCCTGGACGAAGGCAATTCTTTTCTAAATCTTGATACAAGGAGTGCAGTATAATAATAAATAATAATATATTTATTATAAATAATGGGGGTTAAGTCATCCTCAGTGGGAAAGTGGTTTCGAAGTACTCTCTTTCCGGTTTCACCTCCGAGTGAGAATTTCGCAATTCAAACAAAGAGTTACCATCTTCAAATCTACACAAGCTGCGACTAATGTTGAACAAACGACATTTTCGTTAAACAACTTTGAATTTTTTCTTCTTCTTAAGTTTCATAGAGGACCTATCGAAATCGATCAAACTATTTTGGAGCAATAAATATTGTAAACTTATTTTCTCTCTCCAGGTCCATTCCGTAAAAAAAATTCAGGCATATTGTTGCAATATAAAATTTTTTGTTCACTAAAGTTAGGAAGAATCTGGTGTTCTTTAGTTCGGAACTATGTTTGAGTAACTCCATACTGAAAGTAAAAAGTCTTAAATAACTCACATTAAGAGAAACCGTGAGAGAGACCACATTATTTTGATATCCTCTGTTCTTCATTATAATTGCCACATTTGCCAGTGAATCTATCTAAATGACTGGGTAAAAATTGTATCTTAATGATCATAATTAGTTTAAAAAAATTGATATGACAAATATTTTACGATAACTTTGTGCTTTGTGATACCCTAATCAGCTTTTGGCCACCGATCGAAGACCGGCCACACATCATGTACACTATTTATTAGGGTACGAATTTGTGGACTATCGAAGATTCCTTCCTGCTTTGAAGTAGTGGATAAATGATTTCAACACACTTTTTTGCACGACAGAAAAAACAAGATAAACAAAAAAAGGGTACACACTTTGCAGTCCCAGTCTTCTTTAAGTTTTGTTAACTTCCCATTATGAAGTAATACATACTATAATAGTATATTACGTTGCGAAAGATGTAAGCAAACAATTATACATTAAGGGGAATGTTGCAACAAAATTTGTAATTTTTAACTTCAAACCTCAATAATTTTGAAGAAATTAATTCTGAAGAATTTAAAAGCCGTAAACGCTGGAGTAAAACAATATCGCATAATAAAATGAATACGACAAACTTGTAGGCTCGTAGAACCTGGCATAATTCAAAGCAAACAATTGTCTTGGAAATGAACCAAAACACTTCTTAGCCCCTTACCTATCATAACACGGGCGGGCACAGCATTCCATTCTAACCAAAATGTGATGAAGGATGACGTCACTAGAATGATGCCTGGTATGAATACCGTGGTGAAGTAGAACGCTCGATCCCGTGTAAATATTAATTTCACTCCCAGGCAACTGTAGTTTCCTGCATTTGAAATGAAAACATTTAAGTGTGAAGCAATGCATGGAAAGCAATTAAAACGAAGCGTTATTCTATGTATTTAATGAATAGATTAGAGTTGTGAACTGTTCGTAATAAAATGTTGGCATTAATCGATGCAGATAACTCAGCACAACTTAAGTAGATGAGTACCTTTAAATTGTTTTTGACAGAGGTCACAAACATGACGTTCACCGTCATTTGTTCGTAAGTCATCTGCAACATAATGCTGTGTCTAAACCTTGTAACAGTTGTGTAATATGTTCTGCCGTTATCATATTACTACCGTTAAACACCGAGAGAGAAATGTGACAAAATTAATTGATTAACAGGGAAGTCAGAGCTAATGTATAATAATAATAATATACATATTAATAAAAATTAAAGTAAATCCATTCAATTACTGAAAATTTTGTGAATAAAGTCCACAACTGCCATGTTGCCTAAAAATGAACTGGACATTTTTAGGAAAAACAAATCGCTGGTGTAAAGCAGTTGATCACTATCCTCAACGAGATCTCTCTAACTTTGGGCTAGCATGGGTCCTCGTATACACCACAAATCAGCGCTTTGTATTCCATCTTTGATTAAATTCGATGAGGGTGTTTACTTTAATAATTTTTTTCTTGATGACATTGTTAGTTTGTTGGAAGGGCACCATGCACTCGTCGAGGCTCTCAACCCAATAAACTTCTGTGCTTCTGTTTGTGTGGGCAGATTTACATAGGAAATCTATAGTGTTTCGGTACTGATACTGATACTAGTTTTAGTTTTTGAAGGACAAACTTTATGACACATGACTTTCTAGGGTAGATGAACAACAAAAAACAAAAAAGCACTCGGTAAAAGTTCTGCGCTTTTGTCAATAAGATAATCCATCCTGCATTGATGATAAAGGGCCCTCCATGGCCCAATATATAATATAACGGACCCAATGGGTCGGCAGTCCGCAGGCTACCCTTACCAAAAATGCATTTGCAGGGAATCAAATGTGTTAAACATTAAAAGTGAAATAAAAAAACTTTTAGGATCAATCTAAGCTAATAAATATGTATAAAGGACTATTAGAAACAGAAAAATTGACTTTCAAAAACAGTAATAATGTTATTTCAAGACCGTGTTCTAAGCCCAAATAGCACTGCCTTGTTGAACACCCAATTTGAAGGCTTGCACTTTTTTATAATGTGTGTCGAGTCCCGGACGGGCTCCCGTGGACTCGTTGAAATTTGTCGAAGAACAAAACAGAAATGCCACACACACGACAGACCAGCTGGTTTTAGTGTAAAGTTCTGGTCTAAAATTATGCGAATTTAAGGCGCAACATGGGTGCAACCAGCAATACCTTTATCGAAAGGGGGGGTCTGTGGGCAGATCCCAATGCTGGAGAGGATCATGGAGGGGACCATTGAACGGCATTTAGCAGAACGGAATGGAGCCACTAAATTATTACATTGATGCATAAGTTATACTTAGAAATTTTTTAAATTGAAAGCGGAGAATGGTTCATTGATGGCATTTGATCTGCTGAGCCATTTCTCTGGACGATTAGCGCGGATAATCTTGAATAACTGATTAAATCGCCCTTCATCAAACTCAAACTTTCGACCCGAGCGTTATGCGTCCTTGGGGTCAAAATTGAGATTTTAAAATTTTATAAACTAATTCCGAACCGTTCTTTCAGGCATTGCATTCTCTCTACAGACAACACAAATCTCTGGAGCAGTTTCAGTGGCTTTATTAACACCTCGATTAAACGCTGAAAGAAATGGTGTCTGAAATGTTCGTTTTTGTCTACTTGACACTTCATTCCAATGGTCTAAAAATCCGCAAAAATTTAATCTAATAAAAAAACAAAGTGTTTTGTAAAGCAGAAGCTTTTCTATTAAATAATGATAACGCCAAACAGTTTTATATTTGAGCGAGAAAATGTGTTCTCTAGAATATAGAATTGATGGTAATGAAGTAAAAGTTGGTTCATTTCTCAATAGATCCCGTTTAATACGATTTCTGGTTTGGTTAATGCACAATGATCGGCGATCGGGGCAATATCTACTCCGGTTCACACGTTTCATGCATCATCATACTAAATATCTGGCGCCAATTTTTACAAAAAACATATTTGTAACAATTTTTAATTATGTATTTTTTGATATATTCCCGGAACACTTGAACTGAACTGGTTTCATGGAGCACCAGTGTTCCGCGAACCACGGATTGAGAATCATGGGGCTGAAGTTATATTTGCGAGCAGCATCGCACTCATTTTGATGCACTTTTATATTGGTTCGTTCATACCTGCGGCAAAGTCGCCTCATTTACATTTTTACGACCGGTGCAAACACCTAGAAAAACTCCCAAATATCCGATAACTTTCTGGATATTTTTCGTAATTTGGACGACGTTTCGATGTTCCTTCACCCGAATTTCTGATGAAAGGTATCAGAACAGAAAATAAAAATATTGGTAGGAGATTCGTCAAGTCACCGAATATTCCTATAGATATTCAGTAGTAATTTAAAAAATTATTAGGATATTTCCTTAGTTCTCTATACATAATCTATACTAATATTATAAATGCGAAAGTTTAGATGTTTGTTAGTGCAGTTACACATTCACGCGGACACTCCGCGCTACGCGTGCGGACAAAGTTTCCTTATCGTAATTCAGTGCTTTCACATTTGTGCGGATGATCCGCGACCGCGTAGCCTCTCCGCGGCGTGGATAATCCGCGTCACTAAATTACCCACGAACAAATCGAAGCTTACACATGCATCAAGCGGACGTCGCGCGGAGACCGTTGCAGCGAGTGTTTTTCATATTATATTGAAAAACGTCTTTTGATACTGAAATTTTGATTGCAAATGTAGAACAACGACCGCACTTATGGGACGCAACCCACGAAAAATACAAAACACTTTTTCTAGCGTGTCTACTTTCTTTTTTTGTAAATATAATAGGCTGAGACAGCTTTTAATTGCGTCCGTTCAAAATAGAGTAAGGGATCGATATGATTTTTTGCATGGTGGTAGGTGGTAATACGTATTAAAACATTATTCTACAGTATATTTGAATAAATATATACAATATTTTAACAAGATAGAATGAAAATCCTAAAACCTTCTAAACGTTTAAAATTATATGCGACTACCTGCTTAATTTCGGGTTGGTTGGCCTTCGGTTCCTGGAAGGATTGCATTTATTATCTCATTCATTACCCAGCTATCCTACCAGATTCAATGGACAAACCCACTATTACTACAATACTACACTAAACTACAATAGTAGATAAATTTACAAATTTTCAGCATTGAAAATGTTTTGTAATTGTTTTTAATGAGTCACTTTCTGTAAGAGAATGTATAACAGTCAGTAACTTCTTGGTTAAAACAATTAAATACAGCAAATTTGGTGTTATTATACAAAGTCACGCGGCGCGATTGAAGGCGGTGTCGCAGAATTTGTCACAGACACAGAGTTAGTGTGCAATGTAAGATAAAATAAAAATATTCTGCTCGTCCATTAAAAACCAAACGCTTAATATCAGGGCAGTTTAATAATTTTTAATTTTATTATGAATAAGATAACTAAGGTAATATCCTGACATTTTTTTTAATTACTACCAAATGTCTATCGAATCATTCGAGTAATTTGTTGCAAAGATTTGTATTGTCTACGCAATGCCTGAAAGAACGACCCAGAATTGGTTTATTAAATTAAAAAATGGCAAATTTGACCGCAAGGACGCGGAACGCTCGGATCGACCGTCGGAGTTTGATGAAGAGCGATTGAATCAGCTTATTTAAGAATATCCGCGCCAATCGACTAGAAAAATGACTCAACAGATAGAATGCGATTAATAGTCCCCCATTTGTATTTGCATTCAATTTAAAAAATGGCTAAGTAACTTATGCATCAACACAATCATTTAGTGCCTCCGTTTCTTTCTGCTAAAAGCCGTCCAATGGTCCCCTCCATGATCCTCTCCAGCTTTGGGATCTGCCCACAGCTCCTTCCCCATCAATAAAAGTATTGCTGGTTGCAGCCACACTTTAGCATTTAAATCGCATAAGATGTGTCCAAAACTGTACCAGCCACACGGATCCGAATGATAGTCAGTACTCGTAAAAAAAAAACTCTTTGTAACTCAAACTCAATCGAACTCTGCACTTACTACCATCGAAATCTGCACTTACTACCATCGGAATCTGCACTTACTACCATCGAAATCTTCACTTACTACCATCCAAATCTGCACTTACTACCATCGAAATCACAGAAAATTGGCCATGTCAAGGCTTATAAAGACAACCCCCATCCGTCCAAAACTGGTCATCCGACAACGGCTGGGGGTGAACTTTCACCACCCATTTGGAAAAAACCAGCCCCGGGGTGAAACAACCGTTGCCATTGTCGGCACCATCAAATTGGACGGACAGGAAGTCTGTCTCGCCCGCACACAACATGAACATGAATCTTGACAAAAACTAATAAACTAATTTCACATTTTCTCCTTTCTAAGCTACCATAAACTAAGACAGGAAGCAAACAATTCGGTACCGGCGAACTGGTACCGAACAATGTGAAATTTGTCAAAAATTTTATAGCAATATGATGGATTCAGATGTCGAGATGTAAAGGATTATTGTATAAAAATTAGGAAAAAATTGGAATTTTCAACATTTGTAGATAAGGAAACAATGAGGAAATATTTGTAACACATTACAAATTTTATAGTTTTATATGCAAAAAAAACATGCTCTTTAAAATAACGCAATAAAAAATTAGGGTTGCCATTAAAAAAATATTGAAATGACATCATGGCCTTGAAAGAGATGACATAACAAAGCAAAGTTTTATGTCAGAATTAGCGCATTTAAAATGAAAAATTAACGTGTCCAAGCGATTTTTTCTGTCGCTCCCTATAAAAAAGTTATCGAATTAGTTCCAACCTTTTCATCCACACTGTATAATACAATTATTAGATTTCTCTCTAGTATGTATATGATTGAGCGTATAAATGCGCACAACCGTAAGGTGAGAGATTAAATAATAAGCATTTTTATTACATCTAATAAAATTACTTTTGATAGCCAAAAACCTTACTTTGATAAGCTTAAAATTACTGCAAAACTCATGACTTGACATAAATTGTAAAAGTTTTAGTATTTTTTTGGAGCTCTGTGAGGATAATATCATATCTGCACAGCTGTTCTCTTTCAATGTAACGATAAGAAGTTGATTTGTATTTTATTTACAATTTGCAACGCCTGCTTGTTTTAATTTGCAGTAATGGATTTAGACAAACACCCAGAACGAGAATTTAAGATGAGTGAGAAGCGTTCCATGTTATGAATAAAAGGACACGTTACTTTTGTTTTACCTTTTGGTGCAAATTTTGATATGTTTGAAAGACGTAATTTACAGACACATGAAGATGATTTTACAGCATAAAGATTACACATACATAGATTTATCTTGCTTAATATGTTGTTACTTGGCAGTAAAGCAATTTCAACATTATTCGGCATTACAATTTATTATCCCGGCGCATCCACCAATTTTGCACCACGCTATTTTGAAATCAAACAACCTGAAAGAAACACAAGATACTAAAATCGTATATGGGACATCCAAACTTGCACAATATAAATTGCTTCGAATTAATTTTAGTTGCGGTTCTGCCACTTTTCTGCAATTTTTTAGTTTAGGTTGGTTGCAATTTGTAATGTGGTTTGTCTTTATCTTATTTTTTACAAGTTCCCATAGATTTTCATTAAATTAGGAAACTGACGTGTTCACATCAAAACTCGAACTTTGTTTTGACCAATCATTGGCCTTCTAGTTTTATTTTTTACAATGTAGAGCTTTAACAATGGGATACCGTGACGTTTTGAATTGTCAATAAAACTACTTCGAAATCTTACTCTTGTCTCTTATGTATGGTTTTAGCCTGCCTATGGAAGTTGTAAAAAATACCTCAAATATATCATATCCAAAAGGTTTGATATCGGATGAAGTAAGAAAATATAACCTCAAAATTATGCATAATGTCTTGTTCATAATGAGTATAACGTGCGTATACATACAAAATAAATATAAAACGAGGCTCCCGTAAGCCATGGAATGACTTCAACGTTCGAAAGCGTAGCAAAAGTTAACATGGAAAAACTTGAAATTAAGTTTTCTGTTGACCACCATTTCGGACGAGGAGGTATTGATGTGTTCTTAGCCTATTATTGACACAATTAAACTTTGGAACTCAAAATATGTTTTTATTCAACGTAGTCTTCTTTTAAATTAATACACTTAAGACAGCTATCCTGCAACGCCCCTAACCCTTTAAAAAATATTTATTTTTGCTCAGAAAAGCAGCCCTCCACAGCTTCTATTACATCTTCGTTACACAAAAATGTATGTCCCTCTAGGCTTTTTTTCAATCGAGGGAATAGAAAATAGTCCGAGGGCGCAAGATCCGGAGAATAGGATGGGTGTTCCAGTAATTTAAATCCTAAATCCCGAATTAAACTCATGGCAATGTGTGATTTGTGTGCAGGTGCATTGTCCTGCAAAAATAACACATATTTCGCAAGCATACCAGGTCTTTTAACGTTGAAAATGTTTAACATTTCGGAAGGATAGCAGTCAATTTAAGATCTTGCGTGACACTGGGAAAGCGTTTTTTGCAACCTTGTGCAAGTTCTATATGTATAAGCTAGCTGGATGCTTTTGGTGTCATTGTAAAGATTTCGTCAGGGAGTTTGGGAGTTTTCACTGAAAACTTTTCAGTAAGATTTAAGCTGTGCGGGGGCGGAAATACAAGAGTTAAAACGATTTCTTGAACACCAAAGCGTTCGGTCATGTTATATCGCATACTTTTTGAAAGACCTAAATGTGAGTTTGGGCTTGAATTTGTAGAGTAACTTGTTTATTATTAAAGTAAGAGGTATAGTATATGCGAATGAAATATTCCTTGATGGATGTACAATGTTTTTTACTTGATTTAAAGAGCGAGCCAGGTCGGTAGACGGTAATTGCGCACCGAATATGCGAACGGTCGGCAAATTAGAACTATTATAGAAATCTGTTATAAAAAGCAAAAAAAAATGTAAGTGACAGCGTAAGGGCCCCTGTCACGCTCAAATATGTAAATTTGCACAATTATTATTTGGCTGTTAACAATAAAATTTTGTACTTTTGTGAGAATTGCAGCGTTGCTCCTCGTTTGGAACCATCAATCACAACGGACGACGATGCGAAAGTGGAATCATAACATAGCAAACTCAAGTGTTACTGGTTTTGTTCACTTATAATCATCAAAGTCTGATCACGTCTTACATGCATTTAATTCATTCCAAGATTTACATGTAATGAGAGCAGTCACTTTATTGTTGTGTTTGAACCTTGTAGGTATTATATAGGTTGATTCTCTTATGGTGTCCGATATTTTAAGGGGTTCTAGCACAAGTCAAAAAAAACACTGATTTTTAGTAAGAGTGGCCTATGTGCAACGGTTTCAGAGTAAATAGATAAAGAATTTTACCCCCATATTTTTGGAGCCGGTGTCGAATTAGCATCGCTAGGTTATATCGGCAAACGACACTACAAATCATAAATTAGAAATGTGTATTAGAAGCTCACTCTTAACTCAAGTAGAGACATAAAAATGACTTTTCCCAATCCCAAGTGTGTTACCAAGTGAATTCCACGTGAAAATCGTACAATTGTGTAGTTGGAGAATTTGTGGTACCAAATTGGCAACAATTATTTGGACTTTTTGCAAGTTCTTCTTCCCAAATCTGCGTTGTGCGTGAATTTCTTAATACGAAATTTCCAGAAATTTCTGCGGGCCACCCCGTTCCCCTCACTTTAACCCGTTGGATTTTTGAACTTGACCTAAATACGTGTGCCGTGAACTGTTTAGGTATGCAAAGCTTATTGAAACACTCACAAGTACTTGAGCGACAGAACTTTGTGTATGTCTGTTTCGCACCGCGACCGGCGGTTCTTAATCAGTGCTCGCCAAAACTCCCTAATTTGGGGCGTTGAAAAATATTTTCATAAAAAATGTTTCATTTTTTTTGTCCTATTTGGGTATGCAGGAAATCCTGGTTACAATATCGGACAACATAAGAGAAACGCACTGCATATGCGTTTTATTCACACATGTGCAAGGAAATGTATCAAAACGGGTCTCGAAATTCAGAGTTGCGTTTATGTGTAATTTTTTATCATTGTGTTTAGGTGTGAATAGATCAAGATTGCATTTTTTTGAATGTTGAATATCTCTGTTTTATTATTTCACTTGAAGTATATTCATGCCAGTATCATTCGTGGACATGGATTTTTCTTTGCTTGTGGTGTGTCCTATGCTTATGTTCCTCTTCCTAGGTACCTACTACATTTAACTACATACCTACTTAATGTTTGGATTGGCATTAATTCAGTTTTTTTTAAATTCAATTTAAGTATCATCAAATAATGTTTTTTTGTCTTTTGCGTAGACGGAGAACATTTTGTTAGTCACTGCAAAATCTCATGAACCAGCGCAGAAGTCGTAAATACGTTGAAGATTACGTGAACTGCTCAACCTACATAAATGCAGGCGCTCAGTCGATATGGACATCCAATGGGCGTTCAGACAGCTTATGTTTGTGGCAGGGTTGAGATTTTAAATTGAAATGCCAACGGAACTCCTCATTCTGCATTTGTGCGTTTATTAATTTTATCTATATTTTATTTTTACTTTTGACTACAAGTTGATTAAATACTTCTTGCCGTTTCTAAATTGCTTTTCTTGAACAATTTTATAATTATTGTATTTCACACTTTCCATAATGTCTGGTGCTTGTGAGCGGGCGTAACTATTGCGCAAATTTGAAATTACGATCAGAGCACAAGCCGAAGTTAGTATCCGAAAGCTCTAGTGCAATCCACCCCACCTATTTCGTTTTTGCCACAAACAATAGGACATTCGCGGCTGGTTCCAAATTTAGTTACTTTCCTTGTCAGGAAAATTGACAAGTGACATGACACATGTCGATGTCAAATTTCAAGTTAAGTGAGTAACAGTAAAAAAGGGTCAGCGACTGTTGTCTGTGGTGGTGTTTCCAGATGTTTCTTAATTGTTGAGTGTTGTTGTGTTTCGATGTGCAGTGTCCTGTCAATTTTTACTTGTCAATTTTCTGCCAAGGAAAGTAACTAGATTTGAACAATATGGGTGGAGTTAATTTCCCGCTGCGCATGACGTATCGAAATGTATCGAAAAACGAAATAGGTGGATTCGCAGACCGGTTTGGCGCAAAAAGAGTATACATATGTATGCTAATAAAAGTTTATTTTTCCACAAAACATTAATTTGTCTCTTGTTAATTATAATAATTGTTAAATATAATATGACAGTATCGGTTATTTGAGAAAAACGATTGTATGTATGACAGACACACGCGTCGTCTTAATTTTTTCATTGCTTAAATTACTCTATCATTTATTCTTTAAAATACTGCATAATGTAGAAGATACAATTTTGGGTTCAACCGTTTAGATATATTACTCTAAAGAATTTTTGAACTATTTTTCCTGACTTCCTGAAGACTCCCCAACAACGTACAGCACAGGTGGTCCGCTTTTTCTGGGACACCTGTATATATACATAAAATACTCCAGTCAGGCTGGTGGATCTATACGAACCGGGAACACTGGCACAAAATGGCGACAGGGTTGGTTTAAATATACAACACAGGGTTCAAACACAACAATAAAGTGACTGCTCTCATTAAAAGTAAATATTGGAATTAAGCAAATGCATGTAAGACGTGATCAGACTCTGATGATTTTGCGTGAACAGAACCAATGCAACACTTGAGTTTGCTATGTTAAGATTCCACTTAGGCGACAGCCGCATCGTCGTCGTTGTAATTGATGGTTTCAACCGAAGAGCAAAGCTACAGTTCTCACAAAGGACAAAATTTTATTGCTAACAGCCCAATACTAATTCTGCAAATTTACATATTTGAGCGTGACAAGGACCCTTACACTGTCTCTTACTACAACAACATTACCAACACATAATAAACTATGCGAATGTAATAAATTCAAATAATAATGTAAAAGTTCGATTTAAATGGATAACAACTTTATTCGTCAAGACAAATACAAGACAACCGTCCCGCATCGAAGCCAGACCCCGAATGCCCTTATTATGATTTTAAAAACTAATGATTGTCGTTTCTGGAGAGTGTTGAATTTGGAGACGGCCGATACGTGATCACTCGTCATGGTACTCCTAGCGCCGTTAACTTGACGAGATTTACGTTTCCTTACAAATGTGTGATGAGTGAGACACGGATTGATATTATTGAAGTAGCTGGACCGACCTAAATACGGCAAGGGCAAGGTCACGAATGCAAAGACGCAATGTTCGCATTGTTTAGATTAAGAACCTGATTTATATACATTCGAGTATCAGCACTTAACATTGGCATACGACGAATATTTTTCGACTTCGTCGTCGAGAAAAATTGAACCTCCCAAGTCGCCAAATATTACTGTTTCGGTGATCGGATGTGATTTTATTGTTAGTCTTTTATGTAATATATGTATTAATTATTTATGGCACGATTGCATTACCATTAAAAAAATACAAGTATCTTACCTTACTTTCACTAGCGCAAACATAAAGGTATCTATCTATACAATTTTATAGATTCCTGTTTTACCAACTGCAGTTTTACCAAGTGCGCATGTTGCGACGCAATTACTCATGGGGGACCTGACTCACTCGCTAAATATTCTACTTTTACAACTATTTATTTAATTATTTCGCTAATCGTTAAAGATGTCACAAAACGTTTCAAGTAAAAAACCTTGCACATTAATCAAGGAACATTTCATTCGCTTATACTATACCTTTTACTTTGATAATAAACAAGTTATGGCCCGTACAAACTTACTCTGCAAATTCAAAACGCTTCCTCAACTTTACATGCTTGTAACTCCATTCCCGTAGATTATAGCCACCCCTAACTACCCTTCAAATGAGCGCTCATTAATCCTCTTTCTAAGAAGACCAAACTATATTTGGGTGTTTCAAAAAATACGTACGCGTAACCCGTTCAAACCCATTGATGTTCAAGAAATCGTTTTAACCTTTGTATTTTCGCCCCCACACGGCTTACATCTTACTGACAACTCCCAAAATATAGCATTTGACGAAATCTTTAAAATGACACCAAAAACATCCAGCTAGCTTACGTAGAACTTACACAAAATTGCAAAAACCGCGAAATTTCCCACTGTCACCTAAAATCTTAAAATGCCATCCTACTCAACCGTTAAACATTTTCAATCTTAAAATAATGACAAGTTTAAATATCATATTCAAGGAACTGAGAAGTTCTATCAAGAAATGCATAGATCATAGTCAAATGAATCAGACTGAGTAGGTATTGTGATAAAAGACGAGATTGAGGATCTTGTCCGAAGTAGTACCTTCGAAGTGATTCCATGGCCTACGCAGCCTTTTTTTATTTTTGAACGCATGATAAGTTAGGCCTCCAGCCACATACTCGTGCATCAATAAAGCCACGACGCGTAATTTGTCTTAGTAATAAATAAAGCAAAGCTATCATTAGTTTATGTGTTCATTACTTGTACAAAATTTACACCTTCATTATTTTGTTTATGAGTTATTTTATTCATTTTACAATTTAAAGTTGTCACTTAGTTAATACTTGAATTGATTTTTACTGACTAGGAGTATAAGAAGTAATTCTCCAACTTCTTCCACTTTTAAATTACAGGTCGTAGACACAAGGAATCTATGAGCCATTGACACCCAACTAATTTCATTTCCTTTCAACGACTCCAGAATAACATCATATTGATTTTAAGTAATAGGATTTTACTAGAGAAGACTTAAAATGTGTAATGACTGATACAAACACACTTTTATTGTGTAATACAAGTAATGCTCCGACTTCCCGTATTGATTATTACGAGTATATATTTTTTATTAAAGCTCACTCACCTCTCCAGTTATTCTTCCAGTTGCATTCCAGCGTTTGATTTTTAATCAAATACGCATTAAGTGTGGCCAAACTCGTCGACTTCTTCAAAACATCCTCGTCGTTCTTCCACACATATTTTATACTTTTCATCTCATAAGATACTAAAATTATTGGTTTTCAAATAAGGGACAGCATCATCATCTTTCCGACTTACTACTTTCTAGGGAAAACAAGCATTCGGGGTCATCAAATGGAAAAATATTTAAGTGGCCTTGACAGGAAAGTATAAGATGCCTCCTAAAAAGTGTATATAGGGGGGTTTATGAACTATTTTATTATGTATTTTCAAATGTAGGGAAAACTTACCGCATCGAGTAAAAAACTGTTCCGTTACGATAAATTCGAAGCGAAAAGTGCATGGGTATTAGGGGATCCTTGAAATCACCGTGCATTATAAAATACGTGTCTGGTAACCAAATGTCATTGTGGTGATGGATGGCGTTGAGGAAATCGTAACGACTCTGATTTGAATATTTTAGCCGAGGATCGAACCATTGCTGCTGCAGAAGGAATTCCACTTCGTATTTCTAGAAAATAAAAGTTAAACGAAATTGTATTTTACATTCGACGCTCAACTCACCAAACTCGACTCGTCTGGAGAGGCCAAACTCAGTAATAAGACGCTCACGTCTACTTTGACGGTCTCTGAAAATAAAATACTGTTTAAAAATCGGAAATTCCACTTGCATTTATTTGGATGTATTCACTAGTTTCTATTTTCATCTATAGTATGGACATGCTTAGACTAAAGTCAAAACATTTTAGATTCGGATTTTAATTGAGATGTAAATATTCCTGCACAATCTTTGGTTCTCTGTAATACGAACGCAGTAAACACACAAAATGCATTTAACGTTTTTTAAACGTTGAGGAAACGTTTAATCGGTTGAAAAACGGTTTTACTTTGAATTTTAAACGTTTATTTTCAGTTGATTTTAAAACGTTTCAGATTTAACGTTTTTTTAACGTTTATTCAACGTAAATTAGAAACGTTTTTTTAACTGAAATTATAAACGTTACTTCAACGTTTTATTGACGTTTATTTAACGTTTTAATGTCCCGCGATTTAACGTTATTTGAAACCAATAATTCAACGTTTTTTTAACGTTTATTCAACATAAATTAGAAACGTTTTTTTAACTAAAATTAAAAACGTTTATTCAACGTTTTATTTGACGTTTATTTAACGTTTTTATTATTGTTATTATTATTTGTTATTGTTATTATTTGTTAAACATATTTCTATTACGTATATTTGATTCATAAATTGATTATTAGATTAATATGTAATTTGTAATTAAACTGCCATTCTAGTCCAATCTAATTAGATACCATACTAGATAGCATACCAGCGAACCTTTTATAAACGTTGATAAACACTTGAAACCATCCTAGGTTGTTTATGCATTATTTTCATTCATTTATTAGTTCCAAAAAGAAACGTAAGATGCCGCGCCCTAGTACAACTACGGAAGTACTGGAATATAATGGTGGAACTATTTCTTGTCACAGCAATCACAGTTGCAATCACATCTGTTCTGCAGCCGATTACGTCACTCGAATGTTACAGGTCACCGCTTTTTTCACAACAGCTCTAGGCCTTTCTCGGAATCTACAGGACCATCCTGATTTTTGCGGAGAAGCATCTCCAAGTGCAATCTTACTGTACTTATTTTCATTGTTGATTTCTGGCGTTTTTTTCTTTCCTTTATTGGTATTGTAATTATATCTATTTGTAAATTAATACATACATAATTTACCATTTTGATTGAATAAACAAACGTTGAAAAACGTTGAATAAAGGTAACGTTTATCTTTTCGGTTAAAAAAACGTTTATAAATTGCGTTGAATAAACGTTTTTAATTTTCGTTTAAAAAAAGTTGAATAAAAGTGTAAAAATAAGGTATAAATAACGTTTATCATTTCGGTTAAAAAAACGTTTATAAATTGCATTGAATAAACGTTTATAATTTCCGTTGAATAAACCTTTTTAATTTTAGTTAAAAAAACGTTTCCAATTTACGTTGAATAAACGTTAAAAAAACGTTGAATAGTTGGTTTAAAATAACGTTAAATCGCGGGACATTAAAACGTTAAATAAACGTCAAATAAAGCGTTAAAATAACGTTTATAATTTCAGTTAAAAAAACGTTTCTAATTAACGTTGAATAAACGTTAAAAAAACGTTGAATAATGGTTTCAAATAACGTTAAATCGAGGGACATTAAAACGTTAAATAAACGTCAAATATAACGGATTTTCAACGTTTGGTTTCACGTTTTTTTCAACGTTTATTAAACGTTTCTGTGTTTACTGGGACCTAGCTGAAGCATATTTATAACTAATATGCGGTCATATACGAAATTGTCGCATTGTTATTTATTTTAAAAACTTTATAATGTTCAGAACAAATGAGAGACAATAGTTTTTAACAAATCTTGAAAAATTAAAATTTCGTGCACCCACTGTTACGTAAACAAAATATTCGGCGTGTAGACACAGATTTTAAACTCATTCAAATTAAACAAACACTTAAATTAAAATAAGAACACTAAATATATATGTTGTTGTAAAACTCACTATCTAACTTACCTAAGAGCGGTTTGAGATGACACTAATTTTAGTACTAAATTCAGTACTAAACCTGCGCGCGCAAATTTAGGAGATTGGGGTGCAAGAAAATGTTGTCAAAAAATCACAAATCACTGCCCAGACTCATGCATTTACTTTAATCCTAATTTTTAGTTTCCATGTCATACAGCAACTTCGCATTTTGTATTACTTTTTTAACTTTTAAACTAAATTTGCGCACAGTTTCAGTACAAAATTCAGAGCTAAATTTAGTGTTGTGTAAAGCGGCTCTAAGATATCGAATTGAACCTTTATGCACTATTAATGAGGGTCATATTCTATAATCTAAAAAAATATTAATTACACAAAGTTATGTTTTTTAAGTAGAGCAAGATATATTTTAAACACCATGCAAGCCCTTGAAAGTCTGATTACAATGGTATAAAATACTGTAAGCCAAGAAAAATATGACCTCTTCTTCCTATACAACCATTAAAATAGACTTGATCTAAGTATTGGCAAACAATTCGATTGTAGTATATTTGAGCACCAGAAATCCCATCGAGGTATCTAGATTCATATCTTCTAGCAGCATCAGAAGCACTTTTTGAAGAAATTGCAAGTATCATTCGCCATTTAAAATATTTTCGAAGAAAATGAAACCTACCACGCCCTCACCAAACAATTGTTTCCTATACGCTTAGCGCCCACCGATTTTGAAAATGTACCGACAGATCTTTTACTTTTAGACGTGAGTTTCTCAATATTTATCGTCCTAACTTTTAAAACCCTTTTTTTCACGAATTCTCATAAGAAAAAAATAATCAGCGTTCAGTCATGCGAACAAGCTGGCCAAACAATAGATCCTCCTTTTTCTATTCAACAATGAGGATAGGGTTGGTCCTAGAATTTGCGAAACAATTCGGTGGTACTCTACCATCCAAGTACCATCTTGGAACTACGAATCCCATCGAGTATTCATAATCACATATTCTAGCAACATCCGGGAGCTAGTCTTAAATAAATTGCTTGTATATTTCTGTATTTATAAAATCGCCGAAGAAAAAGGGACTTACCTCTCGCGCACCAACCATTCCTTTAACGAGCACAAAACCTTTACATCGACAGATGGATAAAAAATTTATATACTCATATATTTATATTTCTTAGATATAGTAGTATGAGAGCGAGGAAAACTTGAAGAATGTAATCCAAGTTCTTTATGATTTCATACACTAATCGTAAGTCTGATGATAGCTTATGACAGTGTTATGTGTTGACCAAAATGCCAACAAGTATCAACCAAATATAAATTCAGAAGTCTACACAGGAATACAGAGTAGACAAGGAGTTACAAACATACCCTAGCAAAAATGTCGCAATAAACCTTTTGACAATGACTAGGAAGTAACAGGCATTTTGATCAGGCACCGTCAACTCAAAGAATATTTTTATGAAAGAGCAATACATATACACACCACTTTGTAAGAAATGTGAACAAGAATACTAAACTAGTATGTACGTGCTCTTCCCCTAGGCTATCTTTATCAGTAACCCTTTTTTGAGTTTTTTATTCAGGATCGTTTTTGTCTTAAATCTACCCAAAAATGGCTAATAGAATAATCGATCCTAATAAGAGCTTTCAAAATGCGGTTCCTGTTACTTTTAAAAAACATAACTTTGTGTATAATAAATAGGAGTAACGATCGTATAAAAAACGTTTTACAGTATTCCATGGAATCACTTTGAAATTGATTAGAGTGTAGCAATGTTCTGAGCTTGAGATGGAGAAATTTGAAATTGAGTTTTCCATCTCCAGCCGTCGGTTTAGAGTTCGTTTGAGTGGAGACCTTTCGTTAGAGCATCTTTTTGGTTGACAGTTTATTTCTAATGCCAGAATCAATTTTTTTATGCTTTATTTATTTAGATTATGCAAGATGGCCGTCGTTGAATAGGCTTTTACCTTTCTGTAAACACAAATACCGAAATTTATTTAAAGTAAAATACTATACAAACGTAGTGATAAATTGAAATTGTTATTTGTGTGTATTTCTCATAATGTTTGAACCATTTCAAGTGGTACGACGTCAATCCGACTGTAATAAAGTTTTGGAAAATATGTCAGTTATGTCTACAACTGGAGGTAAATTATTAAATAGCTATTTGGCAAAGTATTCTATATCCGTTTCATTCGAGAAAACAGATGAAGTTGTTGTGTTGGAACATAAAATTCCTCGTTTCTCATCATAAACTCGCATTCACATGATTACATGCAGTAACACAAGTGATTCATGCAAAAGAGAAGACTATTTCGTGCAAAATCTTTCTTTGAAAAAACCCAAATTCATGTATATTTTTTTCTTTTGTTGCACTGAAGCAACTGGGTGCAGGTTGTTTTGCAACCTTTGAAATCGAACGAAATCTGGAATATTCTAACGTCTGGTGTATTATCACAGAGAAACATTGACATTCAACATTCAAAGAAGAAATGCAACACACATAAAACATTCAGGACGACGTTATATGAACTACAGAGTCATTATTTAGGTTCAATATGGGTGTCCCAAGGAATAAAATAGTCGCCTGGCGCTTTTGGGAAAACTGTATAATTTTTAAATAACTATGATGATATATACAAATATTTAATTGTACATGCAGAATATGAGGGTTGGCCAAAAAATTGATTGTGTGCTTTACAAATATGTGTGTATTTATTTTAAACAACTAGACATGATTATCTTCATTTTGTTTTTTGTATTAATTAAAGTACTTTTCGGTTAAAGAAGTAATAACTTGATAAAATTTGTAAGGAGCTTGTTTGGCAGTGGCTTTGTTGGATACGTTAATGACTGAATAAACAATGGAATATGTTGAAAGTCAAGATGCTACGAGGGTTGTACAGTATTTACTCTCCCTAACATGTAAAACAAAATTATTTTTTAACATTATTACGCGCACGGGAAAGCCTTCATTCCTAGGCTCTAGCACAGAACCACGCTTTTTAAATGTTCGATTTCTGGTCACGGAAGAACTTCTGATCTGCTACTATAACTTAGTATTGTTTTCTTATACTTTTCTTCAGCTTTGGAAATTATAAAATTCGCAGAGACCTAGGTCCGGTGAATATGGTGGATGTGTCAGTTCCACCCTAGCAGCTTGAATTGTGTTCATAGAAACGAAGCTCTAATGCACTGGTGACAATTTTCCTCTGCTTTTCTCTTTACTGCATTTGCGAAGCTTAGTAATTAAGTGGATGTGATTATGTATTACGTTACCTTCAACACCCCAAAAAATTATAACCACAATCTTGTCTGTTGAAAACTGGTGGTAAATTTGCGAGATGGTGAAAATTATCGATGTCGCCATAGTACACGGATTCTAGTTTACATTCGCGATTCAGAAAATGTTTTGGATACCTATCTTCCTGGCGCCTTATGAAATCTCAGATGTGATTGAGTATGGTTCCATGGGTTTGGAATTTGTCTCCCCTAAGAACACTCTTCTTCGTTCACAAGTTGTCCTATCATCTCAGCCTAGGTATACTTAAAATCTTTTACCTTGTAGGGCTTCTTCCCAAACCAATTAAATTAATATTTCCACGGCTTTGTTGTGTACCTGCTGCCTGCTCGTATATTAATCTGCCACACTTAATTTCGTGAATAATTCGTAGACTAGTGTACATTTTAGAAATATCTTTATTATATTGCTTTCTGGATGCTGCCTCTGCCTCTTCCTTTTGTAATATGTAAGTGGCATACGTGTACTTCGTTTCTATTTGTTCACCTTTAGACCAACTCTCCTGTTTCTTTTTGGAATTTTCTATTCCTTTATCTTTTTTTGGCACTTAGTGTGCTTTTGCCAACAATGTATGTATCAAAGTGTGTAGGCTTTCACGGTCGGTGTTGTCAACAACGGTGGTATTAATCGGGTTTGTTGACCGTGTTCCATGCGAAGTTCCATGAGGGGGGGTGTAGTGAGCGCCCCGAGAGGCTAACTCAGCAAGTGATCCCCATGAATCTCTGCCAAACGTTTCGTCCACAGCTGCGGTGGACATCTTCAGTGGCGGTGTGGTCGTGGTCGAAGTACTCTCCCAGCTGTCACAGTCGCGCCAGTCGCGACTGTGACAGCTGGGAGAGTACTTCGACCACGACCACACCGCCACTGAAGATGTCCACCGCAGCTGTGGACGAAACGTTTGGCAGAGATTCATGGGGATCACTTGCTGAGTTAGCCTCTCGGGGCGCTCACTACACCCCCCCTCATGGAACTTCGCATGGAACACGGTCAACAAACCCGATTAATACCACCGTTGTTGAATGTATGTATCATTAACATAAGCTCAATGCACATTAGATCCATTATTCCCGAAGACTTGGACGTTTGTTATTGCTCTAACGGACTTACAATGCAATCCTGATTGGCAGAGGCGATAGAGTGTGTTTCTGCTTTAAGCCCCTTGTGATGTAAAAAGCATCGTAGTTTACACCTCTACACAGGTTTTAGAACTTTCGGGGCACGTTTTTGTTGGTCCTATTAGTTTTTCTGGAATAGCCATATTTATCATGGATATCTTACTCTAATCAACGTCGTATACATAAACAGGTTATGTAGGTTTTCTAGTAAACTTATCCATTTTTCCTTTGTCAACAAAATTTGAAATTGGAGAAATGAACGTATCCTGTTATTGACAATATATTGTTTGGATAATATATTTCTTTGGTGCCTCTATAATTGGATAGGCGGAAACATGTCGCTAATCAATATAGTTATTATTGTCAATAACCAGATAAGTTCATTTCCCCAATTTCGTATGTAGGTTTTGACAAGTAACGTCCTGTTTATGTTGGGGCTCATGTTTTTGCAAACCATCCTCGAAGTTGTGTACAACCGTGGACAGTCAAGAATAACACTTTAGACGGCGGGTGTGATGCAAATACCGACTCAATGACAATATCTCATAGAGTCGGTATTTGCATGACACGGGTGTTATTCTTGACTGTCCACGGCTGTACAACCATGAAAATCGGAAACAATTTAGAATTTAAACGGACATTAAAAATGGGCATTGGCCAAATGTAGAGGAGCTAAAACGAGAAAAATAGGAGAGATATCAGCTGCAAATTGCTATCAAAAGTTGTGGTAAATTTGTTACAAACCTTTTGATTCACAAACGCTTCGAAGATGCATATGTTTTCTTTATTTGTCAATCGTTGTGGATTAAGCTGATAAAACCACTTCACTCGAGTTGATTTCAAAATTTTGTGACTTTAAAAACATATTGCAGACACAAAATTTTGTACATACTCGTACACACATTTAACTTGGATACAGGAATTTGCTTGCACATTTATTACTAGTTAGTTGTGCCACTTATGCGTACCTATCAGTTTTCAAATTAAAATTATTCAACGCCATCAGCACATTTATCGCACAATTTGCACCAAATTTTTGGCCAACGTTAGTATGTACTTTGATACTAACTCAACAAGTTAAAGTTAATTGTTTTTATAGAAAACAATTTAGGGCTATTTATGCAATTAGAAACGAACTACTTTTTCTAAACAAAACTTACATTACCTGTTAGATTAAACAAATATAAATTTAGTTTTTCTCAACGTTTGGTTGAGGTTGTAAAAGCCAGGGAGGTTCGCAGAGTGCTTTCGTAAAATATTGATCGAGTAAATAGTCCGAATGAGTGTTTCCTGAAACAATAACACCCAGTTTGGACAAACCTCTGCTTTAAAAAATTACGCAAATTTTGGGCGAAATAAGATTAGAGCGACTGATCGATTATGTAAATAAAAATAAATGCGAAAATATATCGGGGCGCTTGGGTCCACTCCAACATTAGTCAGACGACAATAGCCTTGAATCAAAAATAGAAAAATTTCGTTGTTGCCGCCACATGACTTTCAAAACAAACTAAATTATTAATGTGGCGAAGATATGGAATGCGGTTAGCGACTGATGATGGATGGTTTTAATAACTCCCATCAACAGTTGATGGATTGTGCAAGAAGGGATGACCGTGAAACACCCTGCTTAGTAAGCATCATAATAATTCCCGCCACATAGAATCTCTGTAGTTCGTTTATTTAAGTGTAGGAACAGAAAAACAAATTTAAGTGTCTTTCTAACGTCGATAGAGAAACAAATAACGGACCACGCTGTTTGCTGTTTGACGAGATGTTTCGAATTGTAAACGGCACTTCTTCAGGTGACTGCAAACCACAGCAGAAGTCCGCATCTGTAACAGCAACAGCAATATGCAGTGTTCTAGATTAATTAAGAAACTGCCACAGGAACGACAAAAATAAATATATGGATAAATTGCTACAAAAGTACTCATAACACATTTATAAACATATTTTTTATAGGTTTGGAACCGTGCAAATTTGACTGCATAATTTCAATACTGATTCTGATGTTCGTGGTTCGACTAACCTAGCAGAAGTAAAACTTATGCCCGTTTGCACCGTAACCTTTAAGTCAGACTTAAAAGTTAAGTCGACTGAAAAGTGCAGATTGCGTTGCACCGTTCGTTAAGCATTTCTTAAAGAGGTTAAGCGTTGCTTAAATATAAGTCCCCAATTTCGGCTGCTTAAGCTCAATTTAGTCTTAAGTCAGACATTGCGCTTGCGTATTGATTTTGGTATCTTTTAATTTTTAATTCACTAACGAATCAAAATACAAACAGATACCGGAAGAATGAGAGTTTGGAGATGACCTGGTAATGCAGAATGCCTATCAACTGCTCAAGAAGTTCACAATTACCAAGGAGGAACTGTTATAGTGTGGGGTGGTATCAGCATCGGAGGAAGAACAGAGCTCGTTTTCTTGGAACGTTATTAAACGTCTACTTAAAGTATCGTCACACAATTCTCCAGCCTGTTGTTCTTCCCTATGCAGAAGGAATTGGGCAAAATTTCCAGCTCATGCAAGATAATGCTCGGCCACACACGGCGAGACTCATACGAATGTTTCTTGAAAACAATGAAATCACAGTTTTACCGTGGCCTGCACAGTCACCTGACTTGAACCCCATCGAGCATGTATGAGATATGCTAACTAGGCGGGTTGTCAGGCAAAATGTGCTGACTAAAAAAGAGAGCAACTTTTCTAGGTCATTGCGGAGGAATGGAATGCAATAGAGCAGGAAGATATTGACAATTTAATCCTCAGCATGCCAAACAGATGCAGAGCTGTAGTCAAAGCCCGCGGTGGTCATAACTTTTATTGAATAATCTTAATCTAACCTAACGTAATTTGTCATAACGTTAGTCGTAATAAAATAAGATTGTTTGTTATACGTTCTTTTGCCAAACCGCATAAAAAAGAAAATCCAAATAAAGATTTAAAATGAGAACTGCTCTGCTAGGAAACCGAAATAAGCAGTGCGAGCAATCACCCGCACAAAAGATTCCTAGAAGTAACCAGATTTTGCAATGTTGCCATATGTCTCGTTTGTTAAGTCTTCCTTTGCTAAGATTCTGTAAGGACACGACGCGTCGTGACGGTGCAACAGACAAGTAACTTAAGCATTGCTTAAAGTTAAGCATGCCTTTGTAAAGTTCTGTTTAAGTTGTCAACGGTGAAAACGGGCATAAGTAAAATAAAATATTATAGGTTTTGCATATAGCTGAGTTTTGTGTAATTTTGGGACGAAGTAATGCTCTGATAATAATAATAAATAATAATAATAATAATCCTGACCACAAATGTTTTAGTCGCAGTAACGGCTCGTGAGGCTTAAGACAGGTGAGACCCGAAACAAGTGAGGCCCAAGACAGATGAGGCTCGTTGCTCTGTGAAGAGTAGTCTAAATACAGAGGTTTCCTCGTCACCTCTAAAGATCTCTGATAGACACGTTTCTTACTTTTATCGCCAATATTTAACAACAAATGTACAATTAATACAATGATGTAATACAGCAATAATTAATAATGATGTAATTATAATATTTAGGATTCTTATTAATTTTAGTAAGTAGTGTATTCCATTGATATACGAGTGATTTTAAAGACTCTGAACAGTAAAGTTATACTGTGAACGGATTTCTATGAGACGAATAGCATATTCTTTCATTTTCGAAATCAGAATTGGTGACTTCTCGAAAAAGTGCTATGTGCTGCGGATACTAACGAATGTATTCATTGTTTGGTGTTTCTTGGTGTTTCTTTAAGGAGTTGGCAATGAAGAAATTGTCACCGGCCGGAGATGTAAAGCAAATGAGGAATTCTCCTCGCATCGAAGGCTACAAGAATAGCAGCAGACGACTGGCCTATAAGTGTTAATGTCACCAGAATTGAAATGTGTTTGAAGCCTTCAGTAAATTTCAAGCTGATGATGCTTGATTATAGAATGGCTAAAAAGTTTCCCAAAGTTAAGTAGTGTTTGATACCATGTCATTCTCCAAAACTGAAAAATGTCCTTTTGTACCGGATTTGAGAAGATGTTAATGGATAAATAACGAAAAAGAAGTTTGTCTTGCCTATGAGTTTTTGGCAAAGTACACTCGCGGACAAAAAGTAGGGTCACTTAAAAAAGTTGCTTGAAAATGTATTTTTCTACAAATCGCTTGGTAATCTATATATATAAAGCGAAGTGTCCTCACTGACACACTCATCTACACATCTACACATTCACTGATTCATAATCAACCCACAGCCCAAACCGTGAGGACTGGAGACTTGAAATTTTAGACACGGGTGTATCATTTGCCGAAACGAAGTGATAAGAAGGGATTTTGCGAAATTCGGCCCGGTTCCTTTGTATTTAAATAAAAACCGGATAAAAACCGGTTAAAATAAACAAAAAATGATCGGCTCGCGGAGACCGTGTTTTTTTTTTTGTTAGAAGCACGTGTCTAGCCAAAACAACTTCGACGTCGGGCGACCGGTTTAATTAGGCTGAATTCAGACGGACCACTCCCGAACCACACGACAGCGACAAAAGCAGTTTCAACGTCGAGTTTCTGCTTTCCTGATCATACTTTTGCCGTACCTAGCGAGGCGCTGATATTTCAATTATAATTTTGATTTCAATTACTATGTCGATCCGTGACTCATTTAAAAATTGGATGTGGCTATTTATACATACGGTATGTATACGCAATTGGCTATTTATACATACAGTATGTATATACAATTGGCTATTTATACATACAATATGTATATGCAATTGGCTATTTATACATACAGTATGTATATGCGATTGGCTATTTATACATACAGTATGTATATGCAATTGGCTATTTATAGTTACGTATAACGTACTAACTAACCAAAAAGTTTATTGATATTAATATTTTAATAAAAACTACATAATTATAGATAAATATTGTTTTATTTATTGTTTATTGTTACAATATACTTGGGTATTTATTTTATTTTTTATTTCGTGTTTTAGTTTGCTTCTTGTAAAACTGAATCTGTTTAGTTTTTCTCTTCGGACGTCCTTTAGACTTAATTTTTGTTTTAAATTTTATGTTTTCATTTGATTGATGATTTGTATCGGATTCGTTCTGACTTTCAGTACCAACTAAGCTATCCTGGCAACTTCCAGCTTCAACTAAGTTACGTGTCTCAAATTCTATTGAACTAATTTTAGGATCACTATACTCATTCTCAAACAGAGAAACCCCATTTCTAGCATTTTTTTCAATTAATTTTAGTTCGTTCATATATTTGTTAAAGGTTGTAGTTCCATAATTTGATAAAATATCTGCGATATTTTTTGTTACTGTCAGTGCTGTATTGAATTTTTCTCGATCCGATAATACTTTTTGACAACCACCGAATTCATCCTTGTCTATATCATCAATGTCTACGTCATTCGTGTCTTCATCATCGATATCCATATTCATAATACTTTCTGTATTTTCAACTGAAGTAATGTATCTTGGATGGAAACATGTTTTTGAAAAAATATCTAAGTTATTGTATTTTCTTAACATAAAAATATGCCTACATGGTGCACTGAAAGAGTTCCAAAATGTGCATGAACATGCTTCCAGCGACGTATTATAAATCTTCGATATTCCAGTCTCAAGATTTTCCTCAATGCCATTAGCCATTACTTTTATTTTAGATTCTAAAGTTTTAAACAATTTTAATTGTTTATGAAATAATTTCATTCCAGTTTCTGTGAGAACTTCTGAACATACTTCCAGCAATTTTCTTATTTCATTATCGTTATCCATAATTTTAAAAACTTTTTGTTTATTTTTGGCTAATTTATTCTTTATTCTTGAATCAATAAAGTCTATAAGCTCTTTAATACATAAATAAATAGTCGGCAAACTATGATATTTAGTTTGTATGTATTGCTTAAGAGTCCAAAATGATCGTTCAATTCTGTTTGTTGTCGTATCTCCCATTAGCCGGCCATAGACACACACTTTTTCCCAGCGTTTTAACCGCCACACTTTTTCCCAGGGTTTTGCGCGTGGCGTTCCTCTTAACGACCTCGGCCACTAACACACAGTTAAAACTGCCGGTTTTGCGCGCCGCACGCAAAAGTGTGTGTTTATGGGCGACATCCAGCGTTTTAACCGACGGTTTTGCGTGGCGCGTGGAACGTTTAAAATTTTAAAACGCCACTCCGCACGCCGATCCACAACACAGTTCACAATTTGTAGCGAGCGTTGAAATGTCGGTTAGAAATGAAAAACGGAAACTAGCTATTGTTAGTTGATTAATATATTCGGAAGTGATTATAAATAAGAAGAAAAGAAGAAAGCATTTCGAGCCAAATAAATAACTACATTTTTATTTTATTTTGTATAAATTGCAATAAGAAAAACTCTAATTGTAAACCCAGCTATTCGCACGTTATATCGCCTATATTTTAAAATTATTATATACGCCGAATAACAAATAAATTCGATCTATTTAATAAAGGAAAATAACGGGCCACACGGACCGCCAATTCTTAACGCAGCGACAACACCGCTACACACAGATGGAGGATTAAACTCTATTATGCGTGGCGGTTAAAACCCTGGGAAAAAGTGTGTGTTTGTGGCCGGCTAAATTTTGCCTCGCGCAAGAGAAAACTGTGGCGTGGCGCGCTGGTGGCCACTAACACACAGTTTTAACCGTAGAAATTGCGCGTGGCGGTTAAAACCCTGGGAAAAAGTGTGTGTCTATGGCCACCTATTAGTGGCAAATGTTTTCTAAAATAATGTACCCACATTTCTTTACAGCTGTCCCAATTTTTAAGAAATTGCTCTTCAAGAGTCACGTATTTATCTTTTGTTCCTGCAAAAACTTTTACAGACTTGCAAATGTCCAGGAATTTCTTTTTCTGCTCTTCGTATTCTTCATATGATTGAGCATATAAACATTTCTTAAACGCATCCAATATTTTGTTTTTTTCATCAATTTGTTTATTGTAGGCAGTAGAAACTAGCCTTTTAATGTATTTAATGACATGAAATTTACAAAGTAAAACAGTTGCACTAGAAAAAACGTCTCTGATAGCTTTTATTTCGATGAAATCTTTGTCAATTAAAAAAACGGATGGGTGGGTCTTACAAATTTTTTTAAATTCATTCATACAATGTATGAATGCGGAATATGTTTCTTTAGCAATAAATCCTATAGCTGCAAATTCTGATTTGTCGGTTATGCTAGAATAGTAGCAAAATCCCAAAACTTTATAATTTTCGACATTAAATCCAAAGGAAACATCTATTTGTATCACTGGACACTGAGATTTATTATAATTTAGAACCATCGCCGAAGAGGCTACAAATAATGATTCTACTTCTTCTTCTGCATCTTTTTGTATAGCGTATATACCACCATTTTCTTCGATTTCCGCTAAGAATTCCATTAAATGATTTTGGTCCACTTCGGTACATGAAGGAAAAAGTTTGTTTCGAAAATTTTGTATATCCTTTCTTATAAACTGTTTCCCACTTTTTTTACTTAACACTGCAGCAACCATTCCATCTTTGGCGCTAGACAAGATTAAATCTGTTGCTGTTTCGTAATCATTTTCATTCATAATTTTGGCTTTGCCGTAATTACTATATTCTTCTTTGCCAACGGTATGATTGTGATTTAGTAATAGTTTTGTTAATTTCCATTTTTCATTTTTGCTTTTATAAAAATTAATTTGAGCTTTACAATTCTTGTAGTAGTAATGTTGATTCGGACGTTTTCCCAGGCATTTTGAATTTTGCTTAATACCATGACAACATTTGTACAGCACTTGTTTCTGAGACCGTGTTCTAATAACAAATGGATGATAATGCTCTTTACAAAATACATTAACAGTCTTTGATAACTGTTCATAATCATTAAAATGTTGACCAACATTTAAAGTATGTTCACTAACATTGTTGTCATTAACGGACATTTGTTCTGTCATCTAAAAGTTAGGTTAGAATATTAAAAATTTAATTAATTTAAAAAAATCAGCTAATACCTTGCAACACTTTTATAGAATAAGTCATTCACAATTTAGCACTTCGATTATCTATTCAATGTACATATGTATAAAATGGTAATTATCTTGACTTGAATAACTTGAATAGTTTCAATTATTAGTACCGGTGCACACGGGCGTCAAAAGTAAGCTAACCGCGCGCTCGATTTGCAGCAGATAGGTAGAGAGACATTGGCGCTTATGATGTGATGCACACGGTAAGCTGCTTACTTTTGACGCGCCGATATGTATCGAAATCAACGCGTATTTCTGTGGGATGCAGCTTCCTATCTTGCCTATCCCGATACCCACAGAGGCATTGCTGGCTATTGTGCGATGCACACGAGACGCAGCTTACTATCGCCTATCTCCATTAAAAATTATTTATGAGCTTCTTGATGGCTTGAAAATCGGAATATGTGCACTGTGAGTAAACTAGCTCATCACGATATGCAAAATTAACGCAGATTACTTTTGACGCCCGTGTATGTTAAACAGAAGTATTAACAAGAAGAAGGGGCACTTTAATGAATATAGTGGAGGCAAACATTTTAGTTGAGGATGGCATTCATAGATGGTCACAATCAATATTCTACTTTTCTATCTGCGTTATACGTAACTATAAATAGCCAATTGCATATACATACTGTATGTATAAATAGCCAATCGCATATACATACTGTATGTATAAATAGCCAATTGCATATACATATTGTATGTATAAATAGCCAATTGTATATACATACTGTATGTATATATATAGCCAATTGCGTATACATACTGTATGTATAAATAGCCACATCCTTAAAAATTACCAAACCACTCCAAATTTAATCCGTCTACATTAAACGTCCTCAAATATCTCTTACCCTTGCAAACTTCACCAAAGCAACCCCAAAAAATTCCCGAACTACGCCAAACTGACATAAATTAGATCCGTTATCTTAAATCATCCCTTACCACCCCTTAGCAACCCCAAGTAACTCCAATCACTTTAAAATAAAACAAAATGACACAAACCACAGCAGACTATTTCGAACTCACACACATTATTTCGGCTACCAAAATTCACCCCCAACTACCCCTTACCACCCCAAACTAAGCCCAATCACTTTAAAATTACAAAAAATGCTACAAACCATAGCAAACTATGCCAAAATCACCTAAATTACTTCGGCTACCATAAATCAACCCCCAACTACCCCTTACCGCCCCATAATAAGCCCAATCACTTTAAAATTACAAAAAATGCTACAAACCATAGCAAACTATGCCAAAATCACCTAAATTACTTCGGCTACCATAAATCAACCCCCAACTACCCCTTACCACCCCAAACTAAGCCCAATCACTTTAAAATTACAAAAAAATGCTACAAACCATAGCAAACTATGCCAAAATCACTTAAATTACTTCGGCTACCATAAATCAACCCCCAACTACCCCTTACCTCCCCAAAATAAGCACAATCACTTTAAAATTACAAAAAATGTTACAAATCATAGCAAACTATGCCAAACTCTCCCAAATTACTTCGGCTACCATAAATCACCCCTAATTACCCCTTACCACCCCAAACTAAGCCAAATCACTTTAAAATTACAAAAAATGATACAAACCATAGCAAACTATGCCAAACTCACCCAAATTACTTCGGCTACCATAAATCACCCCCAACTACCCCTTACCACCCCAAACTAAGCCCAATCACTTTAAAATTACAAAAAATGCTACAAACCATAGCAAAACTATGCCAAACTCACCCACATTATTTCGGCTTAATAAATCACCCTCAACTACCCCTTACCACCCCAAACTAAGCCCAATCACTTTAAAATTACAAAAAATGCAACAAACCATAGCAAACTATGCCAAATTCACCCAAATTACTTCGGCTACCATAAATCACCCCCAAATACCCCTTACAACCCAAACTAAGCCCACTAATTATGTCATAAAATTCCTTACTATTAAGCAAAGTCTTCATTAATTGTTCCTCTATTGCAATCGTTGACAAGTTGATTAAGCGAGATTTGCAAGTACAAGTTCGACTAAATGTTTTAATTCTTTTTAAGATGGAAAAAACGTACTATTGCAGACTTTGTAGGCCAAAAATCATAAAATATTAAGAAATATCTGCATCTAAAATATATTGTTTCGACTAATAGACGTTATTCTGAATATTAAATATGCTGATAAAAATTTTGATTCTTTTCCACCTTCCAATAAATAATTATTCCAGTTGAGATGCAAACATAAACTTATGTTCTGAATTGCAACACGCTGACAGGGCAAGCCCTATCTTCTTAACATGCGTGCATTTACATCGCAAATAATAAGGACTTTTTCTCCATTGTATAAAGAGCTCTATGGTTTTTAATTTTAAAGCGGTGTAAGCGCTAGATTTTCGTTAAAATATCTAAAAATTCATAATTTTGCAATTGAATTGCAGAACTAATTTTGTGTTCGATAGTAAATTTATACTTGGAGTGGCACTGCCAACCCTGCCAACCCTGATGAGCCCCACTGTTGACTACTCTCCTTTCAGGGAAATTCTTGAAATAAACGGCAAAATAATTTAGGTCGCCTGGATGTGAAAATATCACTGTGTAGTAAGTTCAGACTGACGAGTGAAAAAAACCGCTTTCATACAGAAACGAAATCATATGGAACACTTGAAATTTCGATATTTGTTTGTAATTCGTCACAGGTCCATGAAGGAATGCATGTTAATCTAAACAAGTGTTAGTTTGTCGGAGAGGCCGAATAAGATTTTTTCATCCACCACATTCCCGTCAAAATAATTATTTACTTTAGAATGTTCATTTTTCTAATTCATTTCGTGAAAATAATGACGGGCCATACGAGTACACCTTTGCGAGTATTATTTGGTATATACAAATTAATCTCTTTTGTTAGCCAAATTGTTTTAACACGCACTAGGCACGTGCACCTAATATAATTGTGAAAATTGCTGCTTCAGCGGCTGAAACGCTGGTACTCAAAGTCGCCGAGGTCGAGGCGGCGCATCAGTATTAAAAGTTCTATCGCTATTAAATAAATTATTTTAATATAATATTCTCGATTTGTTCTTGCCGTTAACCAAAAATTACCATCGTCGTACCGGACCCCACTTATATTCGTACGCTAATTTTTACGTTCAGTTAATGATAGTGGTGTATTTGTTTTTCACCAAACCTGCCCCGGCAGAAATCCGAAATTTGCAGCGTTGGACCAGACTTTACTGGCTTTGATACGCGTTTTACACTATTTATTTTACGTAAATACATTGTGTTCATTATTGCATCATTTAAAACTAAGATGGAGCAGTTTGAAAATCTAGCAGATTACAAATACCACACCGTATAATTTTCGTGAAAGCTGATGAAAATTGTCTTTTTTATTATCTGTGGTAATGGTATTGAAATTTTAATACTGGAAAAGGAGCTCAAAAGGTTCTCACTTTAATTGTTCAACAAGTTGCGGCCAGGTTTTAATAACTTTGTGCAGCTCAAAAGGAGATATTTATGCTGAAGAGTTTGTTTATTCTGAAGATAAGTCAAAATCATCTACATACTGTTCTGCTGTGAGATGACTGTAGCAGGAGAAATGTTTCCATTGTCTTTTCAACTTTATCATAACATTATCTGCTAATTTGTAAACTTCGATTTTCCCGAAAATTTTCTAACATTAATTTCGATTTCCTGGAATCGCTTATAGAACACCTCCAAACTGCGTCTTTGCCTAAAGAGTCTATTCGAGATTTTTCATCTGATATCAACCAAGATATCCTCTTTTTCCAAATCATATACCCGGTCAAGTACCCGGTCCTGGCAATGCAGGTTAATTTCAGCAAATTTGTTTATTTTGTGATTGGAAAAATAGAGCATTCCTGTTTAATTGTATTATAATGTCGATTAGTCTACATCACCAATACACCACTTTTGTCAACACTGCGTTTATTTAATCTACGTCCGGGCAACGCCGGGTACATTCAGCTAGTTTGGCACATACAGGTGACCCAGAGCTCCGTAAACGCTCCATAACTTTTTTGCTATTCGAGGTATCGACTTGAAATAATTGTTGGATAATTGTTGGATAAGCTTCTGCTGCATATTCTAAAAATATTTTCTTTTGTATACAGGCTGTCCAAATATTATTAAAAGACCAAAGTTATGTTTTTTTAAATGGAACCACCCCATTTTGATTTAATTTTTAATTTCTACACTAAATTCTGCGTTAATTTTACTCGAGTCATTTTCACTTATCTGTCATATTTTTTGATGTACAGTCTTTGGCGATGGAAATGAGACTCATTAATATACAAAAACCCCCATAAGTCCGCAACCAAAATGGCAACGGGCTCTATTTTTATTCCGCTTTCTGTCACTTTATAATACGTCAAATTTAAGGTTAGGCTTCAGTTTACAAAATTGGAAATGATGTATTTCGCGTTTTCTTTATGAGATTCTTATGAGATTCTCTCCAGGTCTCGATTTGGACTTCTCTGCATCACATGCGGTGTTAAAATGTGGCGAACTGTCAAATTTAAAAACACAATCAGATCCTCACATTGAAGTTCTGCCTTTCTTCGATATAAACAGGAAACAGGCATGAAAATGGGGATTGTAAAACAGCAGATTTTATTTTAGTTATGGGTTTTAGAGGTCCATTGATAACGATTCGTTCAACGGCAACGTATGAGCTATATTCCGTAAATTGGGTGCCGTGTCCGTAAAGATTGCAAAGGTGGTAATGCCTCGGAGTGAAAATGAAGTTTGGAACACCAAATGTTCAAACTGATGACCCTGCATCATCCGACAAAATCCAAGACGATCATAAAAAGCAGCCAATTCATTTTGAATGATTTGAGGAGTTATTAAACTGCACTCATGTCTAATTCTTGCTTTAAGATCATCCAAATTGTTGGGTCGGTTTTGATACACCTTGCTTTTTAAATACTCCCATATTTATTTATGTATTTAAAAAGCAAGGTGTATCAATGGAATGGCCGGTCATTCCATTTGACCTCTTATTCTTAGCCATCTTCCTGGAAACACTTCGTCCAAATAACGCCGCAAAATTATATTTGCATATCCAGGTATGCCTGGACAGATTATCCGATCTTTGGTTGGACATTGATCACATTTCATCAACTCTACGCAAAAATACAGAAACACTGTCGAGTAAATTATAAAGTGCCATTAAAATGAGTATTTCTTTCTGTAAATTAATTACATTGTTAATGTAAAGCGATATGAATTTGAAATTTATAATAAATAATCAATCACACGGCGCTATTTTAGCAACTGTCAGTGTATTTTCTGTTGTAGTGAAGAAAGACAGCAGTTAATTGAAAATGATTCATATTTTATTTCGTTGTTGTCTGGTTAGATATATTTCACCCTTTAAATTTCAGGTAAATCTAATATTATATTTGCATATCCAGGTATGCCTGGACGGATTATCTGATCTTTGGTTGGACATTGATCACATTTCATCATTAAAATGAGTATTTCATTCTGTAAATTAATTACAAAAAGAGCGCCGTGTACTCTTTAAGCAACTGTAAGCGTATTCAGCGTAATAATTCTAATGTGTTCTTAAAGTCAAAGACGAAACAGTACGATAATGTAAAAGCGAATCAGAATTAAATGACGAAACGCCAAACGAATCCAGGTATATTTTGTTCCAAAAACGATTTCTGCCTTGGATTTTCCCATCCTGCCATAAAAACGGCGTAAAAGTGTAGAAACGGGATATATATTAGGTTGCAGAAATTTAAGACTTAGTTCTCTGTGAACAACCGACTTGATAATTTGTATTTTTTTGGATGTGGCTTTAATTTTTGCTAATTTTATGGGAAGACATTTACATCAAAAATATTCTACAGTGGAATCTCGCAGCAAAATAAGATCGTTATAATTATATATACTAATAATTGTATATATTGTAATAATAACTTTAGGCAATAATTTTTTTAAAAAGAATAAGAAATAATCGAGCGAAATCTTTTTGATGTAGGCTGAGATAGGTGAATATTTATTTTTCAGTTAGATGCTGTGAAAGTGCGAATTTGGTGTTCATATAATAATTATATTGTCTTATTTAATCTTTATAGCAGGAAATTCGTTGTACTCCTATGTGTAACTTATGTAATTAATTTACAGAATTAAATAGTCATTTTAAAGGCAGTTTATTATTTACTCGATAGTGTCTCTATTTTTGCGTAGAGTTGTGAAATGCGATAAATGTCCCAACCAAAGATCGCAAAATCCATCCACGCATACCTGGATATGCAAATTTCATATTTGCTTTACCTGAAATTTAAAGGGTGAAACATATCTAACCTGATAACAACGAAATAAAATATGAAAAACTTTCAATTAACTGCGGTCTTTACTACAACAGAAAATATGCTGACAGTTGCTAAAATAGCGCCGTGTGATTGAGTAGTTATTATAAATTTCAAATTTATATCGCTTTACATTAATAATGTAATTAATTTACAGAATGAAATACTCATTTTAATGGTAGTTTATTATTTAATGTGGATCGGAGAAGTCCGTTCAAAATCTTGCAAGAGGTAATGAGAGACGTAAGGACAGCATTTTGAAGTCTAACAGAATTACTTTTTGGCATATTATTACTGAATTCGATTTTTTTATTTTATTTTTGATAACAACAAAGATATGCTTGTGCTATATTGATTATTTCAGTAAAAAAGATTGCCACATTTTAACACCGCATGTGATGCAGAGAAGTCCAAATCGACACCTGGAGAGAATCTCATAAGAATCTCATAAAGAAAACGCGAAATACATCATTTCCAATTTTGTAAACAGAAGACTAACCTTAAATTTGACGTATTATAAAGTGACAGAAAGCGGAATAAAAATAGAGCCCGTTGCCATTTGGGTTGCGGACTTATGGGGGTTTTTGTATATTAATGAGTCTCATTTCCATCGCCAAAGACTGTACGTCACTTTATTTTCCAAAATTTCTTTATGTAAGGTTCCGTTCAAAAATTCATAACTTCTAAACTGTTAAAGAAAACATACCCATTTTTTTTCTGTGAAGTCCCTAGGCTACGGTCAGTCTATTGAGCTATTGCCGAGTGGCGAAAGAATATTCCAACGCTTGCTACGATTTTTTGAAAATGATGAACTACAAATGGGGAAAACTCGATTTTTTCAAATGGAACACCCTGTATATTTTTTCACCATTCTTTAGCGTTTTTAATAAGCTTTTCTGTGATATAGGGTTTCTAGGGTTCAATTATGATATTAGAGAAGTTATCGAGAAAATAGCATTTTTTAGATGAAACCACTTTCTAGTAGTCTTGTGCAAGAATTAAATGTCAAGTTTGAGATTGTCAAGTATTACATCTTCCAACAGTTAGTACAAATAATACAATCCAACATAACCCATAGGCAAACGGCCAATGTTTAATAAAATAATAAAAGAATCAACAATCATAACAAGCTCAACAATAATTAGAAAAATAAATTATCCTAGTATTAAATTGGTTATTCGCATCATAACAAATGTTCAAATATACGGCTATTCTGTTCTACACAAACATTCATTCTACGAACAAAAGACGAACTTGGTCAATAAAGTGACATGGATCGGTTATTCGCTGCTTCATATCCTCAGCTGTAGTTGATGGAACCCTATAAACTTTTTCTTTAACATTGCCCAAGAGAAAAAAAATCAATGGGTGTCAGGTTTGGGGAGCGAGTTGGCCAAGTAATACATCCTCCTCTTCCTATCCAACGGTTGGTGTAATTTTGAATCAAAACCTGCTGAATGATACTATAAAAATGAACTGGAGTACCGTCATATGTTGTAACCACATGATCGCTCTTGTAGTTAAGTCTAGGTCTTCTAGTAGTAACGGGAAATCGGTTTGAAGAAATTCCAAGTATCTCTCGCCATTTTGGACCTTGTCAAAAAAGAACGGACCGATAACGCGTCCTCCAATAATTCCACCCCACGCATTCAATGAACACCTGTTTTGGTGGTCGATGGTTCGCAGCCAATTAGTTTTCAATCGCATAATAGTGCATATCGTGCCTATTAACAGACCCATTACTTTAAAATTTAGCTTTATCCAAAAATAAAATATTGTTCAAATAATTCCAATAACCATACAAAATTTCAAGCATTTTGTTCGAAAAATGTATTAGATTTAGAAAATCAGCACCATAAAGTTCTGTACTTGGCGTGTAAAATTCATTTCGACTTTAGTCTTTAGTTTCGATGAAACATAAATGTCAAAATAACATTTAATTTTGGCACAAGCCTAGTAAAAACAGTGGTTTCATCTAAAAAATGATATTTTCTCAATAACTTTTCTAATATCATAATTGAACCCTAAAAACCCTTTATCACAAAAAAGCTTATCAAAAACGCTAAAGAATGTTGTAAAAATATACAGGATGTTCCATTTGAAAAAATAGAGTTTTCCCCATTTGTTTTTCATCATTTTCAAAAAATCGTAGTAAGCGTTGGAATATTTCTTCGCCACTCGGCAACAGCTCAAAGATTGACCAAAGTCTAGAGACTTCACAGAAAAAAAAATGGGTATGTTTTCTTTAATAGTTTAGAAGATATGAATTTTTTAACGGAACATTACATCAAGGAATTTTGGAACATAAAGTGACGTACATCAAAAAGTATGATAGATAGGTGAAAATGAACCAAGTAAATTTAACGCAGAACTTAGTATACAGTTCAAAAATAAAATCAAAATGGGGTGGTTCCATTTAAAAAAACATAACTTTGGTCTTTTAATAATATTTGGACACCCTGTATACAAAAGTAAATATTTTTAGAATATGCAGCAGAAGCTTATCCAACAAATATCCAACAATTATTGCAAGTCGATACCTCGAATAGCAAAAAAGTTATGGAGCGTTTACGCAGCTCTGGGTCACCCTGTAAATTCGTTCTCAACAAAAATTGACGAACCGTATACTATGCCGTCCGTTTGAATAGTTCGTGGAATAATTTTTCCAGGAACAGGCATTCATGCTCTAGGAACCTCAAGCACTGCATCCGCCTGTACCTCAATTTTTACTACTTTTTCTCGCGCATTCTGTCGATAAAAAACGTGGTCGACCGGTAATTTGTCAATTTTAAAGAAATAATAAGTTTAGATCCAGTTGTGGCGGCAAGAATTATCGCAAATATTCAGGACGGAGAGGGCAGAGAGAAACGGCTAGAAGTGCTGGCGATTGCGGTCTACATCGACTCGGGATGACCATTTTGTGGTGCTAGCTTCACGACGAGATCGCCACCTAACAGCAGTAGCCCTAAAACAGGAGCTGAGACATGCTGGAGGTGTTGATGTGAGTGCACGGACAATTAGACGACGTCTTCGGAAAGCAGGTCAGAGGTCTCATAAGATGGCAACGGGTCCATTGTTGACCACAGCTCACAAAAGAGCAAGACTCCAGTTCGCCTTAGAACACCGGGAATGGGGAATTGACCAATGGGCCAATGTACTGTTTACTGACGAGACAAAAATCAATCTGAATGGTCAGGATGGTCGTAGGAAGGTTTATCGGAGGACAGGCGAGCGGTATATTCAGCTCTGTATTGCTCCACGGATTCCTTTTGGAGGTAGTGGAGTCATGGTTTGGGGAGGCATTTCTTTGGCTGCTCGCACCGACTTGGTAGTGTTTCGCCAAGGCTCCATTACCGCTGACCGTAATGTTAGAGAAGTTTTCGAAGAACATGTTATGCCTTTCATGGGGTTTATGGAAAGCGATGGGATTTTTATGCACGATGGTGCGAGAGCCCCATTGAACATGCATGAGATGATCTAAAAAGACGCATTCAAGACAATATGCCCCCCGGATGTAGCTTTCAGCAGCTCAGTAACATTGTGATGCATGAATGGGACAACATCCCCCAAGAAAGAGTATCCAACCTTATAATAAGTGTACCAAGGAGGGTTTAAGCAGTCATTGTTGCTAGAGGTGGTAACACTCGCTTTTAATTTGTGCTTTTTGTCTAGTATAGTGATATGTTTGATACGTTTATTAATGTATCTTGTAATGTTTCAATAAAAGACGAGTTGATCTCACTGCATTGAAACGACCAAAAACCGATATTTGTCTACAAAACATCTTCTGCTTTGCTTGAAGACCTTCTAAAACATCTAATTTCGTGTTCTCAAACTGTTCCGCATGGAAATGGTGAGTTACTGTTTCAGTTTTCAAAAATTTCGAAGTGACCCTACTTTTTTGTCCGCGAGTGTATTATAAAACAACTTTTCGATGTAAACAGAAGAGGACATTTGGGCATAAAGATGCCATTAGACCAAGTACTGGAGTTGAATACAGAAAAGATGTGGAAAGCGAATGCAACACCTGTGACATCTGCAACTCAGAAAAAGACATTTAACGTCGAATAATTGAAATCTCTGGTTACCCGTTTATCTGGTTGTTCAACTACCTGAAGGCACTAAGCCCGTTCGCCTAAATGGGTATAAAATCTTCAGAAACACGAATAGACTATGGAAGTCTATGGCTTCTATAATATTGTATAATACTATTTCAAAATTTGTCCTTTTCAGAGGGATTGTAAGCGACGTCAGGAACCCTGTTAATGCTTATAGGATTAGCTTTCAATAAGCACCACTTTTCCATTCTGATTACGAATTAGAATCCGAAATTCTGTAGTCTGTGTTTGTATATTAGTCAAGTTTTCATTGGAGTAAGTTGTTACTTTAAAAATGGAAATGTTACTTCGTCTTCATTTTAGCCACTGTGTACTGCAATTTTATATTGGTAACTGAACGTAAGATCACGGTGAAGAGTGCAAGTTCGTACATAGTTTCTCAGTTAGTTGCTAAGACCACTTTATGTACCCCGTTACAGGTATTCCTTGAATTTTGTTGAATCCGTAAATGTGCATTCGTAATTTGTATTGTAACTTTGTTATTGCCAATTATATCCCACTTTTTGTCAATTTATTATAGGGACGGAGGTTTTAAAGATCCCTCTCAACTCCTGCTTCTTCGACTTGAATTTCTTGTTCTTCAATCAACTCTTCTACGAGCGATTTCATTTCCATGCTTCTCTCTGATTTTTTTGCATCATCAATATGCTTTTTGACCTCTTTCTAAATTTTTCTGATTTGATCATAACAGTCTGAAGACATGTAACGTGGTCTGTCATACCTGTTGCTTTCATTGGGGGAGGGGGGGGGGGGGTGTTCTGGAGGTGATTTTTTGTCTATTTTTGCTTGTCGATAATTCAGGTCAGATCTGATCATGTTAATATTTGCCGAAACTCCAGCTCTTGTTGATATTTTGCATAACAGTTCAGTGATTCCATTTTGTCGGAGGTTTCTTACCTTTTTGATAAAATCCAGCACCAAAACCTTGGAATTATAGTCCGTTGCACGGATTTTAAATCGTTCCAAAGACCATGTAAACGTGTTAACTTGTCTTTGAGAACTTCCCGTAATTCTATGTATTTGACGGAGTGACATAATCTTTGACTCACGGCTACTGGAAAAACCAAAAATTTGAATGTCGTAAAAAATTTGGAATTTAAACGGACGCCAATCTGTCATTACGACGACTTTCAAGTGAACCTCGTACATCATGGTAAATAAAAAAGTTTTCTTGCTCTGCAGAATAAAGCTCTTGTTTTATTTCTCATTCTCTCATTCTCTTCATTTCTCATTCAGGGCTTAGACACTTTTTCGATACCGTAATTCTATTATTTTTAGTTTCGGTATCCCTTAGGTGAATCCTAAGGACATTTCCTGAAATTATTTAATTTACATGAGTTGTGAACCAAATCTCTCTTTGCATTTGCACAACAGTTTCAGGTTTTCTGTAACAATTTTCCAAGGAATATGATGTACTCCTACTCAGTAGCATACGCTCTTTCAGTTCCAAAGTCAAAGAAGTCCCAAATCTACAATCAGGAGATATGATGGAAATTTTACCATGACTAATAGTAATAGTTTTGGACTTCTAGTTCTTGTCCTAAGCGGCGTGTTCTTAGACCAATTTTGCAGTATAGGCTTTAGCTACATAATGTTGACTAAAACGTTTTCTTCTCAATCAGAATAATGTTCTGGGTTTTTTCTTTCCCTAAAGGCTTGACACTATTTGTATATCGTTATAATGTTGCATACCTAAAGATATTGACCGTAATTTTTGTAACCTACAGAAATTGTAAGTCGAATAGCTCTAAGATCAGGAGATATGATGGAAATTTCACTATTACTAATAGTAATAGCTCTGGATCGCCACCTTCTATGACCTCAGCGGCGTATTCCTAGACCAGTATGAGCTTTCATGATAAATACATAGGTTTTTTGCTCTCCACAATAAAGATCTGGAACTATACTTTCTTTCTCACGACAACATCTTTTGCATTAATTTTCACTTTCGACGGATATCAAATCAAATATATTTTTCGAACTGATTCTGACTCACATGAGTTGTAAATAGAATCCAATGGGGAACGGTTTCACCATATTTAACGTAAAAAATCTTGAATTTTCCATTACATGTTTCAGCTTCAATAAAAAGACCACAAAGTCAAAAATAAACAGTATCATGTCTACTGCAGTTAATTTATATTCAGTTCCTTTTATCGGTTCTTCGATAAGAAAGTGTTCTTAATCTGTTTTAGACATGTACCATGTTCATGAATCTGAAAGTCGAGCCTCACCAAAGATGCAAATTAAAAGTCAGTCAGAGTAAACGCCGCCGGAAAGGGTTGCAGCCAAAAGTTTACATCTGAGGTAATGCAGTCTATTGCCCTTGGGAGTAACTTCTGCAACTCTGTGCCTGCCATGTTTAAAGTAAGCAAGAACTATTTCCTTGGAGTATTTTCAATGTTTAGTAATTTCTGAATTCTGCTTATCAAACAATGGAAAAGTGTAAACTACAATCGCAGTAAAATTGAAATGTAAATCAAAACATAAGTATGTTAAGATATTAGTAAAAGAGTTGGGAATAAAGCTAAGCCTGATAAGTATAGTAAATTATAAGTTGTAAATTGAAAATTTACATTTTAATAAATTGCAGATTCATAAATAATTAGTTATGAAATCTGAATACAATTTTTATTTATAATTTGTTTAATTAATGATTCAGAATAAAATTCTAAGGAAAAATATGTTTTAGACGTGCACGTATGTTCGTTAACATCCACCGGTAAGTAAACTTAAAAACTTTTCTCTCTTGAACGTAACCGGAACGTAGCCTGGCAAATGAATAATTAACGATTTACCTTGCACCGGAGGAAGTAGTCTTTTGTCATAACGGGTGACCCTCAAAAGATTATCCAGGATTTCCTTGTCGGACTTTCCGTCTTCAAAGCTGCGAGAAAGCAAAGGCGTCTAGAATAAATGTTGCTTTTAATTTGAAAGACTTACATGTCCGACAGGGCCAGTGTTTGCCTTGTCACAAGTAATATAGCAGCCGCACGAACTAGCATCCAAGGCTGACCCATATTAGGACATCTGCAAACAACACAAAATGCTTAAAATTTCATCGACCCAACTTTGCGATTTTATATAATATTTTTCATTCTTTTGTCTTAACTGTACAATAACAAAGCTAATTATTATAAAAAGTAGGAAATATATCCGCAATCCACAATCCAAACATCAACATTTTTACATTAAAAATTTTAGTTTTTTACATTTTTTAAAACTGTTTCCTGTCTTAATTCTTATGAACTGTCAGTTCTAATCTCTTGTCAATTGATATGTTTGTGTGCAATTAACAATTTTAAGTTCATGAGGTCCAATGTTTTTAACCACCCAAATGATCAAGCGTCCGCAGGTCACCTTTCCTCCAATTAATAATGTTCAGGAAAACTGGGCAACCCAGATACAGCAAAGGGCATATTATTCTTCATATTGTTTCGTAAATTACAAGGAAAGAACATGGAAAGAAAATATAGGTGCTCCGGTTGCATTAGCTTAACAAATAGACCAAAAAACTAAAATTAAAGAAATACATAACACCATTTTGCCGCATCTAAATTCAATGCTCCGAAATATATTGATATACGATCTGATTACAGGCAATCCTCAGGGAATTACCTCAAGTCAATCTAACTATGATAACAATGGTATTTACTACTTTTGGTAAGTATAAGCTATTACCCATCATAATGAAAAGTAGTTCCAAAACAGAAACAAAACAAAAATCCCCACATGGAATAGTTATATAATGAAGAGGGCGATTAATAATTGACACTGTTTAAAAGACGAACGAGCGGAAGCGAGTGAGAGTCTTTAATTGTCGAGATTATTAGTCACCATTAACATACGGGTTGATTACAATATTTTTTCGTTGAACGTGAACTCTTTTAATATTTTTTAAGGAAAAAAAAATTAAATGCGTAAAATAATAGTGTCACCTATTCACTAACCATAGTTACCACCACTTTACACTTATACCGGTATGCTACGATTCGGGCGTAAACGCGTCGAGTTGGCGCAAGTGACGTCACTGCGAAGCATGTTCGTACTTGCGGCGACTGGAAACCGTTCTGAAAGTTGGTTTCTCGTTGATAATTCTGATTTAAATCCGTATTTATACTTCTAAAGTGACTTAATAGATTAAATACCTGTTTAAATATGCCTGGTTGTGCAGTTGCATACTGTGGAAATTATAATAGAAATACAAAAGGTACGGAAATCAAATATTTCCGATTTCCAAAGAAAAATAAAGAACTTTGTAAAAAATGGATTATTGCATGCCGCCGAGCTGATAATATTAATTTAAAGAACGGTAAATGTTATTAGCGTATTTATTATTCGTGTATTTATTATTGGTGTAAGTATAATGATTTTATTATTAATTTTAGCCTGTACATGCTCTGTTCACTTCGAACTGAATTGTTTTGTGGAACCGTCCTTTCAGCAACAGCTATTAAACCACAAGCCTGCAAATATCAGAAATCTTAAACCGGATGCTATTCCCACTATAAATCTACCTGGTAAACGAAACAAACAAAATTCTTCAGATAGAGCTGCTCGATTGGCAAAAATGAGAGTAATTGAAAACATTTCACCAATACCATCAACATCTAAATTAACCAAAACTTTAAATATTTCAGATAACATGGATGAACAAGGTACCAACGACTCAAATGGGAAAACATTGCAAGAGATTGATTTGCCAGTTGAAGTGCCATACATGTAAGATTTTTTCTTAAATCTGAATTCAATTTACCTGGTAAAACATTGTCACAGTCCTTGAAAATTGATCACTTGTTCGAGTTTAAGATGAAGAGTATGTTTCTAATTACTTGATGTGTTTTACCCTGGTAGAACGTTTCTGTTACCATTTTTTCAAAAACTCGAATTTCAGAGTTGAACAAAGCGGCATTTTGGAATTTAAAGAAAAGTTATTGACACTGGAAAAGGAAAATTCAAAACTACGGCAAAACATCGAAACCTATAAAACTGAGATCAAAGCAATGAAGGAAATATTTGGAAATATATTTTCACCCGGTCAGATGAAAAAAATATTACACCCCCAAAACAAAAGTTTACGACGGTCGCCCGAAGATATTGATACTGCAATATCTTTGCTATATATATTGCTATGATATTGCTTCTGCAATATCTTTACGGAGTATTAGTCCTAAAGCATATCGTTATTTAAGATCACAAAACTACCCCTTACCTGCTCTTTCCACCTTGCGTAAGTGGGCTGCCACATTTTCGGTTTATCCAGGCATATTAAATGATGTCATCACCTTAATGAGCAAAAAAGCTCAACAGTTGAAAGAAAATAAACCATTATGCTTTTTGTCATTTGACGAGTTATATCTTTCGAACAGAATAGATATAGACAAAAAAGAACAACAGAAAATTGGACCACATAAAACCTGTCAAGTTTTAATGGCAAGAGGTATAATTGGAAGTTGGAAACAACCCATTTTTTATGATTTTGACCGACCCATGACCAAGGATATATTAAATTCTCTAATTTCAAAACTATATACCGCTGGGTTTACTGTAGTTGGTATTGTAAGCGATATGGGTACGGGAAATTTAGGGCTTTGGTCGAAATTGAATATTGGAAATAACAAGAACTGTTTTTTTTACACCCAGTTAATGAATCTTTAAAAGTGTTTGTATTTGCCGACGTACCACATTTAATCAAACTTTTAAGAAACCATTTGCTTGATCATGGTTTTTGATGTCGAACAATCACATTGACAAAGCTTGGCTTGAGAATCTACTTCACTTATCTACAACAGAGCTGACATTAGCACACAAAATTACAAAATTTTGTTTTGGTGTGCAAGGTTCAGAACGCCAAAAAGTTAGACCTGCCGTTCAATTACTCTCTGGATCCGTTTCAAAATCAAAAGAATATTGCGGCATAAATGGTTTGATGCCCTGTAATATTCCTTGGAAAGAAACATCACATTTTGTACTTCTAGTTAACGATTCGACTTATTAAATTCTTGACTAAAATTTGTAGCAAATAATGGAACGAAAAAAGCATAGGTATGGTACAGGTTTAGAAAATCAAAAAAAATTAGTACGACAATTTTCGAATATGGTTAGTGGCATGTTTGTAGGAAATCATAAATCTCTCATACCTTTTCAAAAGGGGATTTTGTTAATAAACAGGTCGCTTGAAGAGTTGTATGACTATCTCTATTTTAAATACGATGTGGATTATATTTTGACTGCATGACTAAACCAAGACATTGTGGAAAATTTCTTTTCTTACATTAGAGGTATGGGTGCCAGCAATGATCACCCTAGTCCTCTGGATTTCATATACCGTCTAAGATGGTTTATATTGGGCAAAAATTCAGCAGCTGTTTTTACTAAAATAAAAACACCGAAGAACATGGAGAACAGTGTTTGGTGACAATTGAAAAATCAAAAGATTATGATAATATTTTGATCGAACAGAATTGTTTGACCGAAGATATGTTGCAAGGATTAACAACAAATCTTGAAACAGAACCTGATATTACGAAAGAAGAAGCCTTATTTCCACATTCGTTCATCGAGCCCCAATATCCGGTGGAAGATTGGTTAGAAACTGAAAGAAAGACCGATGAAGGCCTCCAAGATATCCAAAGCAAAGAAAAGATTAATCAAGAGTGCCTTAAATATATAGCTGGTTATGTTGCTTGTAAGTTAAAAAATGAGTATAATTTAGGATCTGCAATCAATGTAATAGAGTTGAAACCTAAAGCAGATGACTGGATATATTTTATTTCTCGAGGGGGTCTCTTAAATCCAAACAAAGAATTGCTGCATGTTGCTGAAGTACTGGAATCTGAATTTAATAGTATGCATTATGCAGTATGCAAAATTTTCAAACGATTGGCAGACAACTTGGATCAAATTCCACAATACCTTATAAAGTTATTCATTGTTTAAGTCGCACAAGGACTTATATGAGAATGCGGGAACTGAATCGAAAAATCAGTTTCAACAACTGTAAAAAAAGTTAGGAAAAAACTATCGAAATTTACTAACCGGAAAACGAAAATATAATTTTAATTATAATATATATATGGATTATTATGAATAGGTATAGAGCGTATTTAACCATTTAACTTTAATATAATGTGTATTTCATTATACATACATATGTAGGTATATTTAATATATTTATAATGAATTTAAATGCACATATTATATTGTTGTCAAAGTGAAATAAGAAAATGCCTTGTGCCCTCTATTATTATGAAGTTGGAAAACTTATTTCATAACTAATTAAATATTATTACAAAGTGGTAAGAATGTTAAAATAATCAGCGTGAATCTGCAGTGATTATGTTATTATGTTGCAGGATATAAGGTGAAAAAATGCATAATATTATTAAGTAACAATAATTATTCGAAAGATTTATATTTTTTATAAATGTTTTTTAAACCTTCAATCATTGCGATTTTTGGGACAATAACAATGTATTTTTAAAAATCCGTAGTAGGAGAGACTGGGTACGGTTGTGCCAGGTTACGGTTGTGACAGTCGTCATATTAGCGAAATTATAAGAAATACTGAGAAGAGTGTAATGAGAAAAAGGATCCGGATGCCCGTCTGAACGTTTTCACAGTATTGCGTCCACCCATCGTGCGATATTAACGTAAGGGGGGGCGGGGCCTACATTAGTTTTTAACTCTCAAAAGTAAATATTTTTATTCAATTTATTTTAATAATTGTTGTTATATGTCTACAGATAGAGTAATGAACGTTTTTTCTCGTTATAAGTTAAACATTAGTAGTTAAATTGGAGTGATTACTTTTTACGTACATTATTTTGTATTGTCATGGCGAATATTTTTTTGCGAAGAAGTGCGTTGGATACGGTTGTGACATATTTTCTGGGTACAGTTGTGACACAAGTAAAATTTGTTTATTTTGCTTTTAGATGTCCCGAAAAGCTCTGGTCCCACTTAGAGTGCGCAGGTGGTAGTCGCCATTAGTTGTAGATGTTAGATATAACTTGCAATAAAAATGATTTTAGATCATTTTCGGGTATTTTTGAACTTGTCAGAACTAACCCCAAGCATTGTCACAACCGCCCCTGGGGTGTGGTCGATTGTGACATTTTATTTTTTTAAATTTACTCCTATGAGTTAACCATTGTACTTAGGGACACAATTTTAGTATTTATACGTAGACAAATGTACACTTTACTATTAAAAACACATTTCTTCCAGCTAACTGACATGCTGACAATTGCGGGCGATCAAATGAAAATTGTCACAACCGTACCCAGTCTCTCCTATTTCATGTGCTTCGCAGTGGCGTCAAAAGTGGGAGGCACCTGAGCCTGGTGTGCGCGTCGGCATACCGGTATGAGTGTATCGTGGTTACCACTGAAAAAATTATGCATTAATGTAAAATCGTTCATCAATGTAAAATCATGCATTAATGGCCTACATTAATGAACGACTTCTTAGACAAAATCATGCATTAATAGGCCTTTTAATAAACGGTCGAAGGAAAATGTATTTAAATATTTCTGAGCACTTTTTTCTTTATTTCTTCCGTATAAAATTTGAATACAGACATTAATTATGTACCTTGCCATCAGCAACGATATAATACAGGCGGAACTCCTAATGAAAAATGTGAAAATGAAAAAATTTAGTCATGTGTTTCAGATAATTTCCAAAGCCAACATACAGCGTCCCTGAGTGTCCTCAGAGAATCTAAATATATTTAGTTACACATACTGAGTTTTATCAAGTTGCAACAAGCCAGGAGGACCTTTGACATTTTATCTGAAGATCGCCTCATCCAGTTCTACGTCCCAGCAAAATGTCAAAGTTAACTCAATCTTAACTTTCATCTTAAGTGCGACACACTGTATAAGAAAATCCAAGTTAGGTGATAAGAGACCATATCTGTCTAAAATAAGAAAGACACCCAAAAGAACTGTATGCTACCTTCCACCACATACGTACGCAAATACTTGGTCGAAAAGTATTTTTCTTTTTTTTAGTCAGATTTGACTTGAACTAAAAGTTGAGGCAATTTACCTATTTGACAAATTTAAAAGCGGCAAAATAAGTATTGAAATGTTGACTGTTCGTCGCCAATACTACAAATTATTCTGGCTCAAACAACATACTAAAAGTTAAGCTGCAATATCATATCGTTTATAAAAGTGTGTAGGCTTTCACGGTCGGTGTTGTCAACAACGGTGGTATTAATCGGGATTGTTCACCGTGTTCCGAGCGAAGTCCCTTAAGGGGGGATGTAGTGAGCGCCCCGGGAGGCTAACTCAGCAAGTGACCCCAATGAAACTCTGCCAAACGTTTCGTCGTGGACATCTTCAGTGGCGGTGTGGTCGTGGTCGAAGTACTCTTCCAGCTGTCACAGTCGCGACTGTAGCCAGGACCATCCAGTGTCCAGTGACCAGGTCCATCAGCCCTTAGGAAGTACCCCCTCGATTCATCAGGCCGAAATATGTGCCATAGATGTTTGTGCTCGGAAATGTCTCGAAAGGCGCATAAAGGGTGCAAACATCTACATACTGTCAGACAGTCAAACAGCCTTAAAGGCCCTGAGAGCCTACCGCTGTGTACAGAGGACTGTCTGGGAATGCAAACAATCCCTGAAGCAACTGGCGATAGGCAACAGAATCACTCTGTTGTGGATTCCAGGGCATGAGGGGATTGAAGGAAATGAAATGGCAGACGCCCTCGCCAAGAAAGGTGCGATAGCTCCATTTATTGGACCAGAACCGTTCTGCGGGGTAACCAAAGCCCAGAGAATGTCCGACATCCATAAATGGGAAAAGGAACAGAAAGAATCCTACTGGAGGAATACTCCAGGCCAACGCCAGGCGAAAAAGTTTATACACTATTCGTCAAAGAAGACTAAGATGCTTCTCAAACTGAAAAAGAATGATCTGAGGCAAGTAACTGGCCTCCTGACAGGACACGGTCCAGTCAGATACCATCTCCAGAAAATGGGGAAAGCAAAAGTCGCTACATGTCGACTCTGTGGATCGGCGGTAGAAACGGCCGAACACATTCTGTGTGAGTGCAACACCATCGCTCATAATAGGTTACAATATCTGGGTGCGGCTGCACTCACGGCCGCCCAGATACGTAAATCAACTCTCAAGGATCTGGCCCACTTCATCAGGGGGCTAGACTCCCTGGATTCCAATAGAAAGCAGGGTTATTCACAATAGACCAACAATGGTCGCAGTGACGAAGGGCTTCAGTAGCCAATCGACCCCTCTACAATACAATACAATACAAAATCCTCAGCTGTAGTTGGTGGAACCCTATAAACTTTTAACATTGAAAATGTTTAACGGTTGAGTAGGATGGCATTTTAAGATTTTAGGTGACAGTGGGAAATTTCGCGGTTTTTGCAACTTTGTGTAAGTTCTACGTAAGCTAGCTGGATGTTTTTGGTGTCATTTTAAAGATTTCGTCAAATGCTATATTTTGGAAGTAGTCAGTAAGATGTAAGCCGTGTGGGGGCGGAAGAACAAAGGTTAAAACGATTTCTTGAACATCAAGGAGTTTAAACCGGTTACGCGTACGTACTTTTTGACAGACCCAAATATTGTTTCGTCTTCTTAGAAAGAGGATTAATCAGGGCTCATTTGAAGGGTTAGTTAGGGGGGTGCTATGATCTACGGGGGTGGAGTTACAAGCGTGTAAAGTTGAGGAAGCGTTTTGCATTTGCAGAGTAAGTTTGTACGGACCATAACTTGTTTATTATAAAAGTAAAAGGTATAGTATAAGCGAATTAAATGTTCCTTGATGAATGTACAATGTTTTTTACTTGAAACTTTTTTTGATATCTTTAACGATTAGCGAAATAATTAAATAAATAGTTGTAAATGTAGAAGATTTAGCGAGCGAGTCAGGTCCGCCATTAGTAATTGCATCGCAGACATGCGCACTTGGTAAAACTCTAAAACTCGCACTTGGTAAAACAGGAATCTATAAAATTTGGGAAAAGTTGAGAGTGGTAACAAGAATGAAGGCGACAACATTTGAGGAGAGAATAAGCGAAAGGACTTGGTGCGAACTGTTGCAGGAATGTCTGAGAGAGAAAAAAGGAGAAGGAGAAAATGATAGGACGAGCGAAAGGGCAAAGTACTATGAAAGGAATGGGTACAGCTCAGAAGAAGCGATGAGAATGAGAGAACGAGGGGTGATATTAAGAGAAAGACAGAGAGAGAGAAAGGAAGGGATGTGGAGAGACAAGAGAGAAAAGAGAGAATAAAAGAGTCGAGGGATAATAGCAAGTATAAGGAAATAATAACCGAAGAACTACCGAAAGACCTGAACAGAGAAAATGTAAAAGTGAGAAGAATGATTGCAAGATTCAGGTGGGGGTGAAGAGAGAGAATGCAAGTTCTGGTTGGGAGAGAATGCAGAATATGTGGAGGACAAGAGAGAGAACACCTAAAGAATGAATGCGAAAGTTTAAGACAGGAAGAAAGAAGGAGGTACGAGGTACTGAATGAGGATGGAAGAGGACTACAATGGATGAGAAGCGTTGTGAGAGAGAGAAAGAGGGGGAGAGTGCGTAAATGAAGGAAAGAAGAAGGGAATGATCTGTGTTAGAAGAAATTTATATTAAGTTGATGTTATATGTAAGATTGTGTAGGAGTCTTAAGACCGAAAGCCAAATAAAACGATTTATTAATTACAGAGTTGCCGAATTGAGCATGCAATTTTTTGCTAATAACTTACAAGAATAGGGCAATTAGTTTTTTCACTACTTTTTCCTGACTCACTGAAGACTCCCCAACAACGTACTGCACAGGTGGCCCGCCATTTTTCTGACAACCTGTATATATTCAAGGAGTATACTGTGGTAAGTTGCGTTATATTCGTAGATGTGCTAGGAAAGGTGCAAAAACGGGTGTAGACATTCAGAGTTTCGTTTGTTTGTAATTTTTATCATTGTGTTCAAGTGTGAATAGATCAAGGTTGAATTTTTCTTAATGTTGAATATATCTCTGCTTTATTATTTCTTCTTAAATTTTTAGATATTGCGAAATTTTGCCAGGTTTCAAAATTAGTCACGTTCATTTTCAATGCTATAATAATGAAGGTTGCTAAATTGCAACTTCTGTAAATTTTTTCTACACGTACTTAAGAAAATGCAGTGTGATTTTGTTTACGATAAATTTATTTTAAGTTTTTATTCTCAAAGTCTTGTAAAAGTTGAACTTGTAAAAGACTTAGAGAATGGTCCCTATCAGTGATTGGTAATTTATAACCAAAACCAGAATTGAAATAAAAAAACATGGATGCTGCCTGCAAAGAAAATATAAAATGAAATCTAGGAAAACATACAGAACGATTCAGAACGTATCCTTAAAAAAATATGGGGAGCAAAACGAACTTATAGGAATAAGATAGCGTAAAAATAAATTTTAAAAACACAAAAATCTCCAAAATGACTGGAAATTGTTAGTTGCACGCCATTGGGCGACTGGATTAGAAGGAAAGTCCGTAGATAAAAACCTCCTCTGAAAAATGTAAACAAAACCAATACCGGCCGTGACAAAACTTACATTTATAAAATTGTGCTTCATCCATTTCAAGGCCTTGCCTATCTGCCTCTAAAACAATTTTAAAGTATGACTTTCACGGTCTGTTTCATTAGCAGTTGTATTTTCCGGGTATGTAGACCGTTTTCCAATCGAAGGTATTTCAGTGAGTTGGGTGGATTGGGATACGGCAGATATATCACCAAAAGTTCCACCTCTATCACCAACACCTTCATACAACCGTCAATTAAAGGTGAAGAACTGATCTTATGAGGTAAAAACTTATCAGTGTATCCCCGAAAAAGCACGGCGGAGCTACAGTCGCCTAGTCTACAAGTCTTCAAATTTTAATAATTTCTTACTCAGAATGTATTTCACTTTCAGTATACTTATTTTGGTGCAATCGACTCCAAATTTAAGGGGCTACAAACTTTTAAATTTTTTGGGATAAGTTCTGAATCAACCTCTATAAGACAAAAATGCAAGTTATGAAGGAACTGAAAATAAGGAAGAAATAGAGTTTCCAAAGAACGACTAATGCGAAGTTCACAAGTCGGACACAAAGAGACATACATTGATAAGCGAATGGATCAAAATAATAATTTATTATTATTATTATTATTATTATTATTATTATTATTATTATTATTATTATTATTATTATTATTATTATTATTATTATTATTATTATTATTATTATTATTATTATTATTATTATTATTATTATTATTATTATTATTATTATTATTATTATTATTATTATTATTATTATTATTATTATTATTATTATTATTATTATTATTATTATTATTAATTCTTCCTTTTTTACCGGAAGTCACGATTTTCCGAAAAAACTAAAATTATGTGAGTTATTAGTACACTTTTTGGAAGCTATTATTTTGGTGTAAAAACTAATGTTGAATAATAACTTTCTAATGATGTATCCCATACCCAGGAAACATTGTTTTCAATGGATTAATTTACGAAAAGTTTTCCGATGGTGAGCATTGAATGGACAATGTATATCAGGCATATAAAAAAATTGGAATCTCAGTACTCCATGTTTAGCTTTTATTTTACTTTTTCTTTGACTTTTTTTACCCCTTTTATAGTGTAGACTTAGAGATTGACGTATCATGACATTTGACAGGAACTGTGAAACAAAAAGTTGTTCAAACGAGTCTAAACCGTCGCCTCGAGATTCAATATGATAAAAACGACGCTAAATAAATGTATGTATGTATTACCAAATGAAAACCTAATTTCAAATTCCTTAATCTCAAGATCAAATAGTTTCTACACTCTTAACGAATTCCTCAGTAAGATCTGAATCTTTTTTTGTTTGTACGCTCATTACGTCCTTGGAAAATTCATAATGATCGATATAAATATTCAATTTTATTTTATTTTATTTTATTGCATTTGCTTAAGATTGTTGGTTGTTTTTACTGCATATTTAGAATTACCCAGATATTTTACGTATATAGTCTTGAATTTTGTACTTCGCGTAGTGTCTACCTTCAAATGCAAGTCGGGGTTACTGGTCTGTACAGTCGCACCCAACCTAATCAATAGCGTGCTGCGGTAACCACGTGTCTGCATAGACAACATTGTTAACTGTAGTTCTTTGTCTGGTTATTAGAAATATATTCCATTTATAGTCTTTAATGATTTATTTCAAGCTTCACTTTGTCACTGCGTACTGGCGTAATTAGAAAAATATTTTAATAAAGTAAATAGACATGCTAAGAAGAGGTGACAATATAACAAATAATTTCTGTAATATTTTCAGTTTAAACTTCTTATTTACTGACATGTAAATGGCTATTGATATGTTCGTAATCTTTGTAAATCCACAACAGCTCCCTGTTGGATGATTGCCAAGCTTATTCTTCGACTAATGACAACACTATATTGCGGTACTAGGGAATTAAATTACATTAAGGTTGTCTTATCCAATTTTATAAAATGGAAGTCTCGTTTCTTAAAAACTTCTTCAAAACAATTCTATAATAGATGTTTGTGAACGAATCTTACTGAGAATAACATTTATCAATTTATCTAATAAGTGAAATAAAAGAGTGAAATATGTGAAGTAGGTGGGGTATAACTACAATGATATGAATAGCTATTTCACCTTATAAATAATGTAATTGATTTTTATGTTCTATAGATAGAATTCGATTTTAAGTGTCAATACAAATTATTTTGAGTTTTTTAGCACATTTATATTTCTCTATTAACGTACACAGATATATGAGCTTGAATGATTTTTTCATTCTATTTTAGTATGCAGAACCTGCAAGCAATTGTATTTTTATGGCGAGTCGTTTGGCACCGGAGTGGCTTGGAAAAAAGCACACCGTGGGATTAATTATCCCTTTTAACTTTTTATAATGTGTGAAAAAATCTTCTCATCAAGCAACATCTGCTAAACTATTAGCGTATGCAAATGTTGGACTTCACCCAAAACTGAAGGAATGTAAAATATTAAATGTTTGAAAATTAACAAATGTTTTTCATGACGTACCATTTGGTGGAATCAATATATTTTTTGATATAATGAAATTGGAGTAAGTTAAGTACCCACATACATATTTTAGTTTATGCTAATGGTATGTACGAATAACAAGCAATTAAATTCAAATGTGGGTTTCAAATCACTTAAATTGCTGATTATTCGCTGTTCTGCTTACATCTTGTTTTTTCAGGGTGGTCCTTATTCCCTAAATCTGAGAATTTGTTGTTCATTTCGAGTTGTAATTCCATTAGCTACCTGAGTATTACCGGACCTTTGCTACATGTAAACAGTCTTCGTACAGCCATGGACAGTCAAGAATAACACCCGTGTTATGCAAATACCGACTCTATGAGATATTGTCATTGAGTCGGTATTTGCATCACACCCGCCGGCTAAAGTGTTATTGTTGACTGTCCACGGTTGTACATACATCGGTATTATGATTCGGAGAATGAAGCGAACGCCTCGAACCGATCCGACAATAGTACCTATATGAAAGAACGAGTTCCATAAGGCATATTTTATATTACGAGGCCAAGTTTATAAAAAAAAACGAGTGCCATAATAGCCTTATAAACAAGTTTTTTATACTGCGCATCTTTTATGCAATTTTCAATTAAAAGTATGCAATTTTAGTATGGAATTTTGCATGGGTTGGTTTTCCAAAATAAAATGTTGATTTTGCAATTAGAAGGCACCACAGTTGGCGGTAAAATAATTTTCAGCAAAATATTGTGGCAAGCTATCTACCTAGAATTAGTTGTTTTTTTGTTATATATATTTTGATAAACTAACAAAATTTTAAAAAACGCTCTGCATTATGAGCCAGATGTTATAATCCTAAACATGTAAGTGTAAGGTAGATACTATAATTCACAAGCGTCTTCGAATAAAACCTGTTGGAAATTTAAGGTTTTTGGTTTTTGGTTTTTTAAAGAAAGTAAGAAGATTTAAAAAAAAGCTTTGTATCACGTGCTAGATCTTCAATATCTGCTTCCATAAAAGATGCGCGCGATTTGTCAAATCAATTGGTATCAAAATAAAACTTGTTGGAAATTTGACTCATTTTACATTGAGTAGAAATCAACTGCATGGGAACCTTAAGTGCTCCAGACACTTTCAATGGATACCGATTAATGACATAATGACATAATAAGGAAAACTAATTTAAATTAAAAATATTGTAACGTTTTTTGTTGGTGTTTACTTTTACGTTTGATATGACATTTCTAATATTGACATACCACTCTAGAAAAACTTAATCACACTAGTTCTATTACGAAACTCAAACAGCTATTAACGCACTCAGCTGGGTGCTTTAACAGCTTTGTTAAAGACGTGAAGTAAAAAAAAAGACTTTTAGATGTTTTGCCTACGACTGCGGAAGACATTAGTAGCGGCATGGACTGGGCGGAGCGCTCTTCTTGTGTTCTCAGTCTCAGCTGCCGCAGAATATCTTCTACTAGGACACCATTGCTGAGTCTTAGTACAGATCAATACAAAATTCTAAATAAAAGAGAAAAAAGCAAAAGTATTGCTAAGTATTCCTTGATAGCCTAGATTTCCTTGATGTTTTTACACTCCTATTTTCTTATCACAGTGTGTTCAAAACACAGAATTGTCCAAATTTCTAGGAATTTAAAATTGAGACAGCCCCCAATGTCACACATTTATAAAAATGCCAATGAAGAGGCACAAATTGTTGTTTGGTGCTGTGTCTTGTCGTTGCTACTGAATTTTTCGATGTTTTTTGCTCGTAGGAATATGTGTTTGAGAATAAATCGCTGCTGTTTCGCTGTGGTAATTCCATCAGGTTTCGTCGCAGATAACTCTAACTAACAAACTAACTAACTAATGAACACTAATTTAGTGTTGTATAATTTAATTACTTCCCGTTTATTACTCTACTCGTCAAGACACAATGTTTAACAAAGAACAAAATGACCACACTATCACGGAAATTGGAAGTAGTGGTGTCAAAACGAAATCGTTAGATGATTCAAAGCTTGAAGGTGGCGGGTATAGAACTTACCGATTGAAGAGAAGACCATACAGATATTTATTGCATGTCCCCCATTTCTAAATTGCTCAACTTTCTACCAGATATATTTTTTCTTCAGTTTTGTTTATAATATATTTGTGTAATTTTTGACATTTAGGCAGCAATGATTGAATTTTATGATAAAGGGGCAAGTATACAAAGCAATCTGAGCTTGAAGCGTTCCACCCACATTTTGGTGGAAAGTTTTAGCTATACTCAGCGTACTTCAAATTTGTTTTAGATAATTAAGTACAACGGCTTTGGAACAAATGGTTCTAGATTAACTGTTTTCTTTTTGTTCCTTCGTAATTCGCTGCTTCAAAAAATATGAAACACATGAAAACTCTTAAACCTTAACTTCAAAGGAGCTCTTAATTATGCAGAAACCCATAAGCTACATCCGAACCAACACAAACACATCCCAGACATATACACTGACAATGCCTTGTCAAATTGCTGCTTCGATATTCATATGCAGTTTCTATATTCCTCCAGATCTTCATTAACCAATCGCTTCAGCAATATGCTCGCAATTTTCTGATACACATAGGCTTCTTTTTGTTCTGTTTAAGTTCTATTATATTGGAAATTTCTTCGTATAAAATAAGTATATACTTTTTACGACCGATCTAATACCCTTTCCTTCAAAGGGCACCATTTATCTTCAGTTACTAAACAGTGCGAGTCAAGTGGCAGACAGATACTAAATGGTAATTAACTAAATGTTTGTAACTTACTTGCTTTATCTTGTTTTATAAATATTCTTTGATAAAATTACAAAAGTGCAGGTTTATTTCCTGGCACATGAATCTCAAAGTGACGAATACCCAAACAAAAAATTTAAAATAATTACAAATTTCACATCTATATATTTCTTATTTATGATCAAATTAAAACACATACCAAAAGAATGGTTTCTATGTGAAATATACACTAAATGTCATATTTTTATTAATATTCAGATGCACCTCACATGTGCACTTAAAAAGGGTTACATAGTTAAAAGTGGGAGCTGAGTCCTTTTAACGTGAATACGTCCCTCGAGTTCCTAATTGCTAACTAACATTTCCGCTTAAGCAGCACTAAATTACGCTTTTAAAATATTAAAATTCTGACAAGATTTTGATATTTATATCAGGCAAATTATAGTGAATATTGTAGGTCGTAGAATAAATCAACGCAGACATAAATATTAAAAATCATTTTCAAATAAATAAAAAACATATACCTATAAAATGAAATAAGAATTTATATGTACAAAAACCAAAGATATTTATCATAACAAATTAATCACCGGATAAAATAACAAATATTTTTGCCCACTAAATTGTCAAAGTTGTGAAAAACAACATTACTATTGCATAAAAATGTTAATGTCATACACTTCCTTTGAAAACTATTATAAGAGTTGTAAATCGTCGTGTTTGTTATTTCGTTTCCTTTTTTGCTGACGCACAATTTAAACGTACAAACTTCCAAAAATATGCATCGTAACTTTTGATGGGGGCACTATTTTCAAAGGTGGGCTCCGTAAATATTTGTAGAAGGCGTTCTTTGCCATTTATTGTGACAAATAGTAATTGCGAAAATAACTGGTTCGCATTTCCATTTTAGTGAAAAGCGAAAACATGTTTTGGTTGTAACTTTTCATCTGTAAGTGGAAATCATTCGAATTATCTATCACACATTTATTGTATAGAGCGTACAAATAGAAACCTAGGCTTGGGAAACCAGGAAACTATTTTTGTTTCAGTTTGTAGAGTGTAAATCTTTGACTCTGTCATATTACGACATTTTATAGAAGATGGTATTCAAAAATTTGACGAAACGACGTCTAAAGCAGGATTTGGATTGTGGAAAATTATATAAATTTTTTTATTTTTCGAACTCAAGGTCGAAATATTGCTACACTACACTACACATTAACTAAATATGCTTTGTAGTTTTTAAAACTACATTTCGCTTGAATTTTGAAACCATTTTTTTGCACCTCCACTCTTTAAAACATTGAACTTTTTAACTGCTGATATGATCTTCTCTCAGCTGCTTCGTCAATCGCTCATGCTTGTAATTATGGAAATGCAATTGCCATCTTGTGTTCTCGTCAGTATTCCTCTATTACTCATGAAAATTACTAATTAGCCAACTCTGGTTATAGTGCGAAAAACATGGATTCGGTCGCTTTTTTAATCTTTTCATCTGTCCTAATTACGATGTCCTCAATAGATATCCAACAATTGTCCGGACTGGGATATTATTTTAGTTTTTATGTCTTTGCTTTTAATCCAAAACTCTTGGCCATATTGGGGCACAGTTATATTAATTTTGATCCTCAAGTGCTTTACTGCATTCTTGAGGATCTGAATATAAAATGGTGTTCAGAAATATTTATTATGAACAAAATTATTTGGTTCTCGTGAGAGTGATCTTCCACTTTTCCGCATATTTTTGAACTATTTCTAACATGATATATTTTTGTCAAACGATTAAATTTCTTGAACTATCGCTTGAATCATGTGCTTACATCCACTCCATTGTAAAAAAAATATTGGTTCACTTTAAGCTAACCTTTTCACGGATATACCATAAAAATTTGTCGGTAAAAGTTTACATTTGCCAGGCAGTTTTCTTCTATTCTGAAATTTTGTCGTCTTTGTGCTCCGAAATATCTTTAACCGGTCTGTTCCACGTGGTACGCTACAAACTTAAACACACAACCTGGACCACTCTGCTCAAAGCAGCTCAAACTCGAAAACCGTTTTCTATTAGAACTTGTTTCATTGGGAAGGATGTGGAGAGCCAAAAAAAGTTAAGGCGAAAATTGATATCAACACAATCCTTCCTGACCTTTCGTTTACGACTGCAGTGGACATTATCAATTGCGGTGAGGACGGAGGAAAGTGGCAAAAAACTATTCTAGTCGCGAGAATAGTCTCCCCCATAGCGTTGCGACACGAATTTCAAAACCAAAAAAAATCGGTCAAAGAGGTGTAAGTTCAAATGACAAGTCTACAAGCGTTTCAAAACCTACAAATATGTAGCTTTTAGGTCAGGCGGGCACATGCGATTTTCGGTCGTAGCGGCTAAAAAATCGGAGCCGCAAAATAAAAGTGCAGTGCGACAAAATAATCGTAGGAACAATAGTGTTAATATGGATGTCAACTAAGTAGCTTGTGCTGTAGCTTTATTGCTGCGAAAAAAAGCTAAACAACGAGTCAAAGGCAATATTGGGTGCATCCACTAATTAGTCAACACCTGTTGAAAGGGCAGTTTTACAAAAAAAATTCAGATGTAAGAAATTATCCGAATAAGTTTTTCCAATATTATAGGATGAGTAAAGAAAGTTTTGATGAGTTGCTTGGAATAATAGGACCAAAAATATCTTATCAGGACACTAAATGGAGAAAGTCCGTTCCACCTGAGGAGCTCTTGTCAGTTACAATAAGGCGGCAAAAATACATGTAAATTTCAATTTTATTAATTTCAGTAACTTTAATACTTATAATAAGTTATACTGATTTGACAAATCAAATATTCCACTATTACTAATGGACAATGCAGGCAACGGTATGGAAGAATAAGCTGTTGAAGGCATAGGAGATAGTAAATGGTCTCAATGTGTAGAATAATATGGCTAACATAGGAACAAGCATTAAAGCGAAACTTTTGTCTTTGCTAATTTCTTCGCTTTGTTTTTCTTTTAGTATATTTTGTAATTGACATTCGGATGACGATTCTTGCTGAATGTTAATTTTTTTTGCACGGCGAATGGGCTTGCTTGGTTCTTCGGATGGTCCAGAAAGTTGCTCTTTTTCATTTTCGCAAGGTGAAATATTGTCACTAGTATATTTTTCCGGTATAGTAGGAAGCAGAAATAAGAGTGCATCAAAGTACATGTATTTTCTTATTTTTCTTGCACTTGAACCAGATTTTGAGCTTCTCTGAATTGCTAACTCTCCTGAAAAGCAATCTTTTAAATTCTTCCATTTTTTCTGCACTTCTTTTCCTGTGAAAACAATAGATTGACCGAAGCCTAGGGACTTCACAGAAAAAAAAAATGGGTATGTTTTTTTTAACAGTTTAGAAGTTATGAATTTTTGAACGGAACCTTACATAAAGAAATTTTGGAAAATAAAGTGACGTACCTCAAACAATATGACAGATAGGTGAAAATGACTCCAGTAAAATTAACGCAGAATTTAGTGTAGAAATCAAAAATGAAATCAAAATGGGATGGTTCCATTTAAAAAAACATAACTTTGATCTTTTAATAATATTTGGACACCCTGTATACAAACGAAACTATTTTTAAAATGTGCAACAAAAGCGCACCTATCATGCAACAATAATTTCAAGTCGATACCTCAAATAGCAAAAAAGTTATGGAGCGTTCACGGAGCTCTGGGTCACCCTGTATAATATATAAAAATATAATAAAAAATATGCTCTTATTGATATCTTATGTGGTTGTTGAATGATTAAAATCGGATAATTAATAACAGTTTAATTGTATCGTGGTGGTTTTTTCGTAATACAGAGTGTTTATGTTGATCACCTTATGGTGGTGGAGGCGGCACGGCTATTTTTTGGATGCATATTTACATTTTCAGATTACTTTACAATTGCAGATGTGGACCGAAATGCGGAAAGCCGTCGGACCTTTCGGCAGTTTTTGCCTCTTCGATCTTTCTCTGCCGATGCCGAGACGATCCGACCGGTCTGAACCGACCAATCCGATCCAGTGCGTGGGCCCTCATTTAATTTCATGTATACCAAAACATGCCGATCGTGCCGTGCCGATCCGACCAATCCGAGTCGGTTCAGTGCGCGTGGTGCCTAACTCGGGCTCGTCGAATGGTAGAATGTTCGTTTGGAATTTTTGCCAATTTTTTATAAGCCTATAGATGTCGAAGGCAAATTTGTTGATTCTATTATAAAAGCGTGTTGAATCTTACATAGTTTTGTACGCAAAAAGGGTGTGGTACGAGTAGAGGACGAATATTACGAATGTCCACTTGCAATCCAAGCCTTGCAAGCTGCAATCCAATCGGACTTACACTAAGACGTGTGGCATTAATGTCAGAGACTACTTTGCCTATTATTTTGTATCGCCACAAGGGCTCAATCCCGTGGCAGTATGTTAAAATTTATTTTTTTAGCAATAAAAATTAAATTAGAAATAAGTACATATTACATAACTTTGATTTGTTTTTCCGAACCTGATAACTCATTCCAATTCCGGATAATCTTTAAACGCCCCACTGTTTTTCTTTTAAATTTCGATCACTGTAGTCTTTTAAAGTTTTATTATAAAGGGAAGGTCTTTTCTGCACCTTTAAAATTAACCTTTCTGTATCCAAGACAGAATTTGCAACAACGGGAGATTCAATATCAAACATTTTGTGGGTGCTTAAAAATGTGCGACTCTGCGGCTGAATAGTACCAAGTGCGTGCACGCTCATATTTACCTGTTTATGTGACTCATTGTAATCTGCGACAGTCGCATCGCCACGAAAATGGAGCAGGTTGCGTCTTTTTAGCAGCAGCGATTTCATAGCCGCAAGTGCGCGCATTTACATCTATCACCATGTGTTTCAATTTTGCGTTTAAATAATCGTGCGACCGGAAATCGCATTCAGTGCGCGTGCTGCCTTAAGCACCACACGCACTGAATCGACTCGGACCGGTCGGATCGGCACGGTACGATCGGCACGGCAGCGTATACCGCGCATTGAATCGGCACAATCGGCACTGTCGGCAGTCGGCACCTTCGGTGATTTCATCAGCTCATTTAGTACAGTTCGTTTTTAACAACAATTTATTTAATAATAAATATATAAAAATATAATAAAAAATATGCTCTTATAGATGTCTTATGTGTTTGTTGAATGATTAAAATCGGATAATTAATAACAGTTTAATTGTATCGTGGTGGTTTTTTCGTAATACAGAGTGTTTATGTTGATCACCTTATGGTGGTGGAGGCGGCACGGCTATTTTTTGGATGCATATTTACATTTGCAGATTACTTTACAATTGCAGATGTGGACCGAAATGCGGAAAGCCGTCGGACCTTTCGGCAGTTTTTGCCTCTTCGATCATTCTCTGCCGATGCCGAGACGATCCGACCGGTCTGAACCGACCGATCCGATCCAGTGCGTGGGCCCTCATTCAATTTCATGTATACCAAAACATGCCGATCGTGCCGTGCCGATCCGACCGATCCGAGTCGATTCAGTGCGCGTGGTGCCTTAGCCTCCCGGGGCGCTCACTACATCCCCCCTTAGGCACCACACGCACTGAATCGACTCGGACCGGTCGGATCGGCACGGTACGATCGGCACGGCAGCGTATACCGCGCATTGAATCGGCACAATCGGCACTGTCGGCAGTCGGCACCTTCGGTGATTTCATCAGCTCATTTAGTACAGTTCGTTTTTAACAACAATTTATTTAATATATAATATATAAAAATATAATCAAAAATATGCTCTTATAGATGTCTTATGTGGTTGTTGAATGATTAAAATCGGGTAATTAATAACAGTTTAATTGTATCGTGGTGGTTTTTTCGTAATACAGAGTGTTTATGTTGATCACCTTATGGTGGTGGAGGCGGCACGGCTATTTTTTGGATGCATATTTACATTTGCAGATTACTTTACAATTGCAGATGTGGACCGAAATGCGGAAAGCCGTCGGACCTTTCGGCAGTTTTTGCCTCTTCGATCATTCTCTGCCGATGCCGAGACGATCCGACCGGTCTGAACCGACCGATCCGATCCAGTGCGTGGGCTCTCATTTAATTTCATGTATACCAAAACATGCCGATCGTGCCGTGCCGATCCGACCGAGCCGAGTCGATTCAGTGCGCGTGGTGCCTTATGGGACTTCGCTTGGAACACGGTCAACAATCCCGAATAACACCACCGTTGTTGACAACACCGACCGTGAAAACCTACACACTTTTATAAATATATAAATAACTGATAACAAAGAATACCTACCGTATAGAATAGAAACTAACAGGCTGGCTTTTTATGACCAAGTGGACGAGTCTAGGTGCTTCAAGGAAGCAAGACCATCAAGATTTGTTAAAAAGCTCAGGTTTGATTTTATCGGGTAACACCCCTCTAGAATATGAGCTACTGGCTACTGTAAGAGGCACTTTGTTGATGATGAGACTGACAACGGTCATGGTTCAAACGTAAAGTCTTTAGTAGTGCTTGTTGACGGTTAATTGTTGTTTGCTCGAAGGACCAGAATATTTGTAGATTTACTTATGAATTCTCGAAGGAACGCTTACGCGTTTATTTTCCAACTAACTTACAAACTTACCATCCCTACTGAGGGTGGTAAAAATGGTGGGGACTAACCCCTTGGTCAGGTACTGAACAGTGCTTTATCAGTTTTTTCTCATTATAAATTATGTTGAAAATGAAAAAAAAGCAATTACGAATTTCTGACTTCTGGTATTAACTTAACAAGTGCAATTAAGCATTATGCAAATTTTATTAACTAAATAATTTTCTGGGTTACATAAGTCTTAATTCGTTCAGACTTTCTATTCTCTTTGTCCGAGCAATAGGTTCTCGGTGAAAGCAGTCGCAGTTGGCAGTGTTCGGTAAAAAAAACCGGAGGGAATGCGAAAAGAAAAATTATTTATTCTGCGATGCATTATTGATTAAGGAAACTCGGAAAACAAATGTCAATTGATTTGTCTAAATTTATGAAATCGCACGAACTCTCAATTATAAATATATCAATTTCAAATATTGACAAATTACAAACACAATTAACTTATCACTTTCGCTGCCTGATGGCTATCGTATCGTACGTCACGTTAGTGGATTTCTATATCTTTCAATCGCACCGTTTAATGTTTTGATTCATATTACACTTGTCTCAAAGAGAATTTTCCAGCGGCTATCTATAGCTTTAACTGCCTATCCTATATAATAAGTACATAGAGCGGTGCGTGAACCGGCAAAGCACCAGGCAATTGCGTATCAGGAATTCTTATCTATCCACGTTTTAATAATCGTCTTACAATTTTGCTTCGTGCGCCAAGGTCAAATATAAATTGCATGCGACTGAAAGCTCTGGCTTTGTTTTCAAACTAAAATTGATTTGGTTGGTTTGCCGATGAGCGGTTGAAACTGCTATCCCGGCGCATCCACCATTTTATCAACATTGATTTATAGATTCTCGGCTATGTTGCCAACCAGATTGACGCGCTCTAGTTTCGTACCTCGATTATTTTATTATTCCTGGAACGCTGAAATTAATATAAATGCGCATGGCAACTGAGCCGTTTCAGAAGGGCGATTTTAGGTTGCAACGACGGCGTGCTGGTCTTTTTCTCGGCACTAACGCGTCTAAGACGATATGACATAATCTAATAATGCTGGTTACCTTTCCAAATATTATTGCGGCGCTGAGTGCGGTAAGCTCAGCCTACGTGACTGGCGTTTTTCAGCGGTTCACCGCTATCCAGAGAAGTAATCTCCTGCTTTCCACCCATCAAGCCGCCCCGTAGACCTGGAAAACAAATCTTTACTTAGTGGACTTGCTTTGTTTCAGCAAACAACGTTAATGGAATTTTAGTTTTTAAATTATTACAACTACATAGAAATGTTCTCTTTGGGATCGGCAAAATGAGAATAATAATTAGTCTTTATCTCGACGATTTTCACAATACATTTTACTACTATGTGTTATTTCTCCCAAAAAAGTAGAGCAGAATAATTTTTAATTTTTTATTACAAGCTTATTTGTACAAATACATAATATGTATGTCAAAGGAACAAAACAAAGACGGTAGCCATATACATATAATAAAAAAAATGTTTAAATATTTATAAAATGTACATATTATGTACATCGTACATGCATACATGTATGTACATACATACATGATTTAATTCGCTTCAAAAAAATCGGTGATTTTTTTCTGTTTTTGCCCTCCGTAAATTCTGCTCCTTATAATTTCTTTCATTTTTCTAAGCTGAATTAGATAAATGCCATTAGTGGCAGGTTGTTCTTCAAAATATTCGATGAGTACTTTTACTAAATTTTTTGCTTCTTGATGACTTCTTTTGATGACACAATCATCACTACTTTTATCAGAACTTTCTGCAGAAGTCTGGTTATTTAAATAATCATCAGCATCCATAATCTGATACTCTTTTTCTTAGATTGTAACGAGACTCTCCTTGTGGATTAGGTCTCGTCGGAGTTTTTTCTCCCGGGTTGCTTTCAGTGGAGACGGAAAATCTCCAGGGCTTCTAATGAAAAGGATTCCAGAAACTAAATGGTTTATTTCGAAAATAATAAAAATCAATGGTAGTTCTTTGGTACTCTTCCTGACGTCTGAGCGGTGGTGACGACCAGGGGGCTGAAAGTCTCGCTTTCCCGCCAAAACACGATCTCCCGTGGGCTGTGTGAGATGGAAAATTTCGGGGTACCTGAGATTGAGAGAGATAAAGTAATTTTAACGAGTGAGCATGCGCTTTTTCGTAGCGCCTGCTCAGGTCTCGTTCGTTAAGGTTGGTTTTTGAAGGAAAGCCTCCATTGCGTGCCGTTTCAACTTGGCTGACTGTGATTTTTGTGTTTGGGTTGTGTACGGCATTTTCCACTTTTCACTTTTTCTCGTGTAATCGCCAACATTTGAAGAATGACACGCTTCTGTATCAAAGACTGCAGATCAACGGAAAATCTTCACATTTTTCCAAAACAATTCATTGTAAGTATTTTAAAAGTGTATTGATATTTATTAATACATTATTCTAATTTATTTTTATAGCGATTTATGCAATGGACATATTTAGCTGGACGTCCGGAAATTAATTATGAAAAACGAAAAAACTACAGAGTGTGCGATTTGCACTTTACAGAAGCCATGCATTGTCCCATGTTTCGCTCAAATTTAAGATTGGATGCCTTTCCAATACTACGTATACCCGGCAAGATTTTCTTCGTCTAAATTTTTAAAATCTATAATATGTTTTTTATAGATATATCCAATGAGCAGTCCGCAGCCGGTCCACATAATATTAATCCGCATTGGGGAATGTACTACGTGCAGAACCTTTTTGTGTTCTTCGGACGGTAAACATCATGGTCTTATTGAAGCAAGAGCATATTCTGCAACTGCTTTAATACGACCAAGTACGCACTTTACAGTAATCTTTAATAAATGTTACCAAATCTGTGCATACTACTTGCCTCTTTTTTGCAGCAAAAAAAATCACTTAAATTCTCTATTGAATTCACAATGTTTTCGTTATATTGAAACTGTAGCTGTTTGTCCTAATCATAACTTATTTGCTTTATTTTTTAAAATGTTTATTATATTTCATATTAATTTTTGGTGCAAAAAAATTAATGCAATTCTGAGGGATGGCAGTAAAGTTCCTTCGACAGATGCCATCAAGACGATTATTATCTTTACGAATTCAAGTGAACGTATATGTAGATTATGTTGTTAGATAAATGTATGATTATACTAGACCAGACTGTTCAATTGATGGCAAACAACTCGTACTAATGAGTAACTGTATTTCAGAATTGAATCTTTTACTATGTGTTTTTCTACTTATACTACAGAATTGCTAACATATTTATAATTGTTCTTTAGCACTTACCATATGTAATATGTTAATATACGTATATATATTGTTAACTACTGGTTTTTATTGCATCAAATACCTGCCAAGAATAAAATTGAACAAATTTTTAATGCGGCGCCAGGGATTTTGTCCTTTTCGCACAGTATGTTTGTCTCTTTTTGGTCTACGGGGTTCGTTGATATAATTGGTTAGCAGAAAATAAGGAGAGAAGACCATCTATATATCTCTCTTGTCTATGGTGACGACGGCGATACTGTCGGCGGTGACGGTGATGGTGACAGTGGGGCGAGGAGGAAGGACGGAGTCTGGAAGGCGCAGTACTCCGGGGTGGAGGAAGAAGGGAGAGGTCTGGAATTGGGCGCAGACCTCTTTAGGATAGGGTAGGGTGGACTGGTACCTCAAGCGTTGCCAGAGCTCGAAGGCGCAGACATCCAGCAACTGGCGTTTACGGCTGCTGCAGTCGTATTTAAAGGGGATCCTTATCTTTAGGCCCCACTCTAGTCGTGGGGTAGGGTTGCGCTTGGGGATGCGCCGTTGGACGGGGGGGGGGCATATGGAATTTTCCAAGTTCTGCTTCGTTACAAGATGTTATGTATTCAATTGATAACTCGCCAGCATTTAACTGATCATCGTCTTCAACTACTGTATCTTCTAATGTCATTATTTTATAAAATGCTTTTTAATGTTAGTTTCCTTCACTTCACTCCAAGCACGAGCTACAGCATAAATTGCTTGTTTATAATTCAAAGGTTTCCAAAACCCTATAAAATCACAATCCCCAACAATTGAAGCATAAGGTCTTTTCTATAAAGCCTTTTCATGGTCCCTATAACACCATTGGTTGGGCCATAGATGTAATATTCGGAGGGAAAATATGCTACAAATATATTCCCATCTTCTGACTTTAGTTGCTCTGGTTACCAGGATGTATTCATTATCCAGTAGCAGTACGGTTTTGGTGGAAGATTATTTTTTTGCAGATAAATTTTAACCTGTGGAACGGATAATCCGCGCACGGAAAATCAATGTTAAGATGCCGCACGGAGAATCTGCCGCACGGATTAAACGCGCATCGATAATCGGGGTTCTACTGTAATAAAACAATTCTTTGTTACATAATTTAATTTTTTAAATTTCTTCCTTAAATAAGGAACATATTTGTAGAAAATATTGAGAAAACTTTATCTTAGGGATGAAAACTCACTAGGTGTCATAATTACTGTGATAACTGTTTTTCTCGTCGACCGTTTATTAAAAGGCCCATTTCGTTTAAGAATCGTGTAGGTCACTAATGCATGATTTTTCATTAATGAACGATTCTCTATGCATTATTTTTTCAGTGGTAACCATGGTTACTAGCATGCTATTATTGTACGAATTGAATTGTCCCTTAAAAAAGATTAAAAGAGTTTACGGTCGACGAAAAAAATATTGTAATCAACTCGTATGTTAATTAGCGATGAATAATATCGAAAATTAAAGATACACACTCGCTTCCGCTCGTTCGTGTTTTAAACTGTCTCAAATATTAATCGCATTCATTAACTTGGTTGTTTATTAAATAGGAATAACTATTATATTTCGTTGCCTCAAAATGATGGTTTTTTGTAGAAACCATAACGAACCCAATTTCGAACTTATTGTACGTAAAATTGTAAATCCTGTAGTAAGAAGTAATATCTCTTCTTCTTTCTTCTTCTTCAGCTTTCATTTGACCACTCCCGAACATAGACCTCTTTCATTCGTTTCCATGCCTTTCTGTCTTGTGTTGTTTGGAACCATCTTTTCCCCGCTATCTGTTTGATATCGTCCAGCCACAGTAGAGAAGGAATCAGTAGGTTCACTCTGCAATATTTTTGTTCCAAGGCCATATCAACTCCAAGCCACATGCGCCGTAGATTTTAGTAACATCATTGGCAGGATTATAACTCCCGGCACTCTCATCACAGACTGACGCAGTATCCTTGAAGAAGCACAGTATAGAAAATTTTGCCGGGACCGACTCAGGTCTTCCGATTGCCGGTCGGGTGCTCCACCAACTAAGCTACCGGTCACGTACAAATATCTCTGCCTACACTTCACTTAACTGACTTAAAATCCTACAAAACAAGTAATTAAATATAACTTTGATGCAATGATGTCTTCCATGGCCCGTCCTAATTCTACGCCAATGAGTTGTAAGACGCTACTGGCAACTCCAAGCCTCATGCGCAAAACTGACTTGGAACACGAACATCAAAGGTGCCGACGCGGAGTGAACCTACTGATTCCTTCTCTACTGTGGTCCAGCCATCTTTTCTGGGGTCTGCCCACGATACACTCATACTCATATAAGTGTATCGCGGGTCTGCCTGCATTACGTTTGGTTTGTCTTGGTCGCCAATGTGCTATTGGCGCTGTCCAAATGTCATGATTCTGTCTGGCCACATGCCCCACCCACTGCCATTTGCTTTCCGAGATACGCTTCATGATGTCCACGACTTTAGTTCTTTGTCGGTTTTCCTCATTCCTGATCCTAGGCTGATTCCAAGCCTGATGCGCTCCATTGCTCTTTGCGTCACTCTCAACTGTTCTGCACTTCTTTTTGTTAATGCCATTGTTTCTAAACCGAATGTTGCTACCGGCAGTATACATGTATCGAAGACTTTCTGCTTTAAGTTTATTGGTATCTCTCTGTTTTTCAATATATAGCTTATCTTGCCAAAAGCTGCCCATGCAAGTCTTTTCCTACGTTTTATTTCGGCAGTTTGGTTCTCTTTGCCAATTTTGATAGCATGTCACAAGTATACATATTCGTCGACGTTTTCTAAAGTCTATTGTTACAGTATATTCCGTATCGCTGATTATCTTGGTTTTAGAAAGGTTCATTCTTAGGCCGACTGTTCTCGACGCTTCGATCAGTTGGCTTAACATATGTTTTAGTTCATGGATGTCGCTACTTGTGAAGACGATATCGTCGGCGAATCGTAGGTGGTTTAGAAGAGTTCCGTTCAGTAAGAAGTAATATCTTGGTATTAATCATTCTTAAGACCAGATGGGCTGATGGATGTATGCAAAGTGCAGACCATTAAGATTTGTCGTTGGTGCTGGCTTTCAAAACCAAGTGGACTAATTAATCCAGGGGTCTTATATTGTAGATGCAAGAGAAACCATTACTGATCTGTTTTTGGTTGGTCTTCTAAAGCTCGGTTTCATCTTGTAACATCCCTCTAAAATTAAAGTGGCTTGCTTGTAAAGGGTACTTTGTTGGTAGTAGGTACAGATTTCATTTCATCGAAACTTGTGAGTCTAACTTGACTAACTGACTTTTATTGTAAGTTGTGGCCTTGAGAAGGCGCTGAAGCGAATCGTAAGGGCAACACCGCCAGAAAAAGGAGCCAAAAGGATCCGTTCTGACGGCAGTACCCCTGAAACAGCAAACGCTAAGAAAACAAAGAAGCAGGAGAGCAGTTCTGGCAAGCCCTCATTTAGCCAAGCTGTGACTGGAGTGAGGGTTGGAATTATACCCTTAGACTATCCACAGTCACTCCTGACAGCGGCACAACAGGAAGCCGTGCAGGAGGCAATTGTGGAGAAAATGGCGGCCATGGGAGCAGGGGACAGAATAAGACTCAAGTTCCACGGCCTCCATTACAGGCCAGGTTGGCTTTCATTGGTGTGTGCCGACAAAGACACCGCGCAGTGGCTACGAAGTATCGCCGATGAAATCAGACCGTGGGAGGGTGCGTCGTTTAGGATGGTAGAAGAGGCAGAAATGCCTCACACTGGCGTCCTTGTGGCGTATCTTCCCGGAAGTCAGGACTACTCGAACGAGAAAGTCCTGAATCTAATAGAGGCCCAAAACGAAGGCCTCAGTGCAAAAAACTGGAGGGTGCTTAGGAGAAATCTGATAGGTCCCACACTCGAAACAACGCTCTTTGTCGACCATCAGTCGGCGGAGATCTTTAAAACCATGGCTTTAAGGTGAGCTATAAGTTCGGCCAAGTTCAACTTAGGCCAAGGACCGCTGTCGCCAACAAAGCCCAAGACAAAGGGGTGAGCACCTCTACTAGCTCTGCAACCAAGTCAGCAAGGACTGGTGTTCCTAGTGAAAGGAGATTGCCCTCCTCAACGTCTGCTGCTGCCAACTCTGGAGCAAAGCCTAAAGGCAGGAAATTGCCTAAGGTAGCGCAAAAGAAAGGGTGCGGCAGAAAGAAGTAACTGCAACAATGGCCGGCAGAATAAACTTCACCCAGTGTGCTGCATCCAGTGTGCTGCATCCAGTGTGCTTTATTGGGGGTTTGTCAGAGGGTCCGCAGACGTGGGGCTAATTCAAGAGCCCTGGATAAATGGGGGAAGCATAAAGGGACTCCCAACCAGATCATGTAAGGTAATAAGTGACCACCATGAGCATCCAAGAGCGGCAATTCTGCTCAAAAAACATATCAAATTTGTTCCAATTCCAGAGTTCATCTCCAGGGACTTAGTTGCAGTAGCTGTGGAGGTACCCACGGAAGGTGGCAAAAGGTTAATTGTAATGACCTCTGCCTACAGACGAAAATAACTCCATTCCAGAGGAAGTGACTGACCTAACTTCAGTTGTTTTTCTATTATTTGACATTTAAACCAACAGCCCCTTTGAAAAATCGCTGCTCCCAAACCAATGAAAATTTTGGCTTAAAATTTTGACAGAAAGTTTTGTATAGCGTCTAGTTTATGGTAGTTAAGTCAGACTTTGAATTTTAATAAGTTACTATACTGTATATTAATAAACCCAGAGAGCCGGACTCCGGAGAGCTCTTTTTTACACTCTGGGTCTGTTGCAGATACGAAAGCTGGTAGACGTACGCGCCCAAGTTGGAATTCTTCTTTATTAATGCCTAGAGGAGCTTGATCTATGTTAAGTTCGTAAAGCATATTTTTGCACTAGATTCTGCAAGCTGTTGGAATCTTTCTCGAATTTCAGCAGTTACTCTGTCTACTGAAGAAAACATTGTTCGCCTCAAGTGATCTTCGTACGATAACTCAACTTCTTGACTTCCGTCGCCAAATATAAGTATGCTTCCTCCTGATTCGTTTTGGGGGTTCAAAATAAATTTCTTGGAGTTTGAAATGATTTTTTGATTTTTTATTTAAATAATCGCTTGCCGCCGCCCCTTTTTGTGTGCCGCCCGGGGCTATGGCCCCCTCTGCCCCCCCAAGCTACGGCACTGCATGTGGGGCAGCACGGACACAAATAAAACAGGTGAGTCCCTTTTTGAATATTTGTCGGCGAACGACATGGACATTATCAACCGGGGGAACAAAGCCACCTTCATAAATGCGCTTAGGAAAGAGGTTGTAGATCTAACCCTGACGAGTCCATTTATTGGGAATTTTATTAAGAATTGGCACGTGGCGGACGAGGCCTCCATGTCGGACCATTGCACAATCCGATTCCACATGGAGGCATCCCCCCACAGCCTCGAAACGTGCAGAGTGCCGAAGGAGACGGACTGTTGTCTCTACACGGAGTACATCAGAGCCGAAACCGACGGACTCCGTTACCAAATCGACACAAGAGAGGACCTCGATGCGGCCTCGGTGCATCTTCGCGACCTCATAATCTCGTCCTATGAGAAAAGTTGTCCTCTGAAACAAAGAGTGACTTCGAGGAACGTTTCTTGGTGGAACAAAGAACTCGGCCGACGTAGGGCCGAAGTAAGGAAGCTATTCAATAGAGCTAAAAGTTTAGGAACGTGGATCGACTACAAAAAAGCTCTTACAGAATACAACAAAGAATTGAGGAAGTCAAATAGGCGCTCCTGGAGTACCTTCTGCGAAGGGATCGAGCAATTGATCCCAGCAGTAAGGCTCCAAAAAGTGCTCTCAAAAGACCACTCAAACGGAATAGGCTTAATAAAAAAACCTAACGGCGAATACACCTGTGATCTAAAGGAAAGCTTAAAGGTACTTTTAGAGACCCATTTTCCTGGGTCAAAGGCGCTAACAGACAGAGAGATCAGAGACGTGACTCAAGGGCCGATAACACGCCCAACCCGGCAAACCAAAAGCCTAGCAGGAAAAATGTTTACTGCTAACAAAATACAATGGGCGATCAACAGCTTCAAGCCGTTCAAATCGCCGAGCAGAGACGGAATCTTTCCAGCCCTGCTCCAAAGGGGAACAGACTACCTGATACCCAGCTTAATGAGAATATTCAAAGCTAGCTACATTCTCGGATATATACCCGAGACCTGGAGAAAGGCTAAAATGGTATTCATATCAAAAAGCGGTAGAAGGCCTCCTGAAGAGGCTAAATCTTACCGCCCCATAAGTCTCACTTCCTTTCTTCTCAAAACCATGGAGAAAATAATTGATAACTACATCAGAGGGGCTATACTAAAGCAAACTCCACTTCATAGTAATCAATTTGCTTATCAAGCAGGCAAATCCACAGTAGACGCCCTACATTGCCTCATCAAGGGCATTGAAAGGACGCTGATGGCTAAACAAGTAGCTCTGGAAATATTCATTGACGTAGAGGGAGCCTTCGACAATACCTCCTATGAATCCATCGAAAGAGCTGCTTTACTAAGAAGCATCGAAACCTCAACCGTAGAATGGATAAAATCCATGCTGAAGAGCCGAGTCATAACGGCAAGCGTCGGTCGAGAGGAGATGATGGTCACCACAGTAAAAGGGTGTCCGCAAAGCAGAGTTCTATCGCCCCTACTGTGGTCGATTGTTGTCGATGACCTACTGAGCAAGCTCAATGACTCGGGAATCTATTCCCAATTACGCAGAGGACCTGGTTGTACTCATCAGGGGCAAACACGAAGGCACGATATCTGGCTTAGCGCAAAATGCCCTAAACATCATCTCAAGATGGTGCTCGGACGAACAGCTCAATGTTAATCCGAGCAAAACTGTTCTAGTTCACTTTACGAAGAGAAGGAAGCTGAATTTAACAGCTCCAACTTTGCACGGGAAAAAGTTGCAGTTCTCCAGAGAGGTCAAGTATCTAGGTGTAAATCTAGACGCGAAACTCAACTGGAAAACGCATGTTGACAAAACTCTTACGAAAGGCACAGCGGCACTCTGGTGTTGCCGCAGGCTTTTTGGGAGGACATGGGGACTCAAACCGGAGATGATCTACTGGTCATACCTGACGGTGGTAAGACCCGTGGTAACCTATGCATCCCTGCTGTGGTGGCCAAAAACTGAAGAAACAACAACGCAAAGCAAAATGCAGAAATTGCAAAGGCTTGCTTGTCTAGGCGTGACGGGCTCAATGCGCTCCACCCCCACGGCCGCCGTAGAGGCGCTGCTCGATCTTCTTCCTTTACATCTACATGTGAGGAGGGAGGCTGCACTGAGTGCCTTGAGGTCAACACGGACAAAAAATCTAAAACCAGGGGACATGGTGGGTCACTGCAGGATTATGAATCTGATAAGAGCAGAGTCCTGGAACCAATCAACGGACGTAATGCCAGCCGAACTCGACTTCGATGTGCCATTCGAAGTGGCCATTTTAGGCCGCCAATGTGGAACATTCGATACGACTCGACTTCCAAAGAACTCACTCGTCTGGTACACAGACGGGTCAAAATCGCAGCAGGGGACTGGAATAGGAGTCTATGGTCCGCAGACCAGGATCCATCAGCCTTTAGGAAGTACCCCTTCGATTCATCAGGCCGAAATATGTGCCATAGATGTTTGTGCTCGGAAATGCCTCGAAAGGCGCATAAAGGGTGCAAACATCTATATACTGTCAGACAGTCAAGCAGTTTTAAAGGCCCTGGGAGCCTACCGCTGTGTACAGAGGACTGTCTGGGAATGCAAACAATCCCTGAAGCAACTGGCGATAGGCAACAGAATCACTCTGTTGTGGATTCCAGGGCATGAGGGGATTGAAGGAAATGAAATGGCAGACGTCCTCGCCAAGAAAGGTGCGACAGCTCCATTCATTGGACCAGAACCGTTCTGCGGGCTAACCAAAGCCCAGAAAATGTCCGACATCCATAAATGGGAAAATGAACATAAAGAATCCTACTGGAGGAATACTCCAGGCCAACGCCAGGCGAAAAAGTTTATACACTATTCGTCAAAGAAGACTAAAATGCTTCTCAAACTGAAAAAGAATGATCTGAGGCAAGTACTGGCCTCCTGACAGGACACGGTCCAGTCAGATACCATCTCCAGAAAATGGGGAAAGCAGAAGTCGCTACATGTCGACTCTGTGGATCGGCGGTAGAAACCGCTGAACACATTCTCTGTGAGTGCAACACCATCGCTCATAATAGGTTACAATATCTGGGTGCGGCTGCACTCACGGCCGCCCAGGTATGTAAATCAACTCCCAAGGATCTGGCCCACTTCATCAGGGGGCTAAACTCCCTGAGATTCCAATAGAAAGCAGGGTTATTCACAATAGACCAACAATGGTCGCAGCGACGAAGGACTTCAGTAGCCAAACGACCCCTCTACAATACAATACAATACAATAGGTCAAGTTCAAAAATCCAACGGATTATAGTCAGGGGAACGGGGTGGCTCGCTGATATTTCCGGAAATTTCGTATTAAGAAATTCACGCACAACGCAGATTTGGGAAGAAGAACTTGCAGAAAGTCCAAATAATTGATGCCAATTTATTGGTAGCACAAATGCCCTAACTACGCGATTGCCAATTATCCTTGTGCTCTTGTACGATTTTCACGTGGAATTCCTCCATCCCATCGAGAGGGCAATAACGAACCCATGCCCCGTAATCATTGGGTATTCGCACAAATATCTTGCGATTTGGGATGCGCTCGTCCTACAATCTCACAGCAATTTGCCAGGCTTCACTTTAAACTAAATGCATATCTACCAATTCGCTTATTGCACGATTCTCCATTTCGACACGACACGACGAAAGAGAGCTACACTAAGTATTTTATTTTGGAAAAGCAGAACAAAACATAATCGATAACACACTTGGGATTGGAAAAGGTAATTTTTATGGCCCTACTTGAGTTAAGAGTGAGCTGACTGGCATCTAATACACATTTCTAATTTATGATTTGTAGTTTCGCTTGCCGATATCTCATATCACTGTTAATTCAGCGTCACCAAAAATGTGGGGGTAAAATTCTTTTACTATTTACTCGGAAACCGTTGCACATTGGCCACTCTTAGGCTGATTTCGCACCGCGCCAGTCCAATCCAGTCTAGTCAAGTCCAGTCGGACGCTGCTAAATTCGTTCAAGCGAGTCACTATGATAATAAAACCTAACTACGCCAAGTGGTTTCGCACTGATCGCATCGCGTCCAGTCCAGTCGCGTCCAGATCAGTCAAGACTGATCGCGACTCATTCGGTCGAATTTTGTTGCCAGTCGTGTACAGTATTTGTCGAAAATAGACGTGGAAAAATTGATAGAGCTTATAAGGAATCAAGATGCGATCTATAACCCCAAGCATTCGAAACACAGGAACAAAAATAAAAATAAGAAGAGAAAATGGTCTTTTATTATTAATCGGATGAACACAAAATAGCTTTTTTCTTCTTAGGTTTAGTTTTATCGGATTTGCAGACAACGAGCAATACTCAATTCGAGAGCCACGTCCATCTTTTTACGTAGTTCTGGCAAGACTGACCAATTTTATAAACGCGGTACTCGTTCGGTGCGAAAACGATTGACTTGCTCGACTTGACTTGCCTGGACTGGACTTGACGGGACTGGATTGGACTGGCGCGGTGCGAAATCAGCCTTACTGAACATCAGTACTTGTTATGACTTAAAATATCGGACACCATAAGAGATTCACCCTGTATACTAAATCTATTGCAAGTAAACACCTCTTTACGTATAACTCTTACATAATGAAAAAAGTTACTAACATGTTATTTATAGGGGGAGTTTGAAATGACGCATATTCTCTTGGGTACGTTCTAGGGGATCATTGAGGAAGTTTAGGAAAAATATTAAAAAAATTCCTACTGGACAATTCACCGGCATATGAAGATAATAAATATGATAATCCAACTTCTTAATATTTTGAAATATTGCACCTTTTCACCATTTTTAAATTAACGTTATGTGTCCTCAATTGTTATTTGTGGTAAAAAGGACTGAAAACATTATTTTTGGGTTTATTATTTTAATTTAATTTAATAATTCACGTCAAGCGACGAGCATGTACGCGGAAAGATATTTTATATACCTATTTTTTCATTCGCTGCAAGAAACGAACTACCAGCACTTTAATGTACAGTATGGAACAAAATGAGAGTTACCTTTGCATTACCCTTGTAAAAATACGAAATGCCGCTCTACAAAAAAACGGAACAAAATACAGGGTGATTCAAATCTTTAAAACAAAAAAAATATAGAAAGAACAACAAACTCATAGAAATACGATAGCGCAAACAAAAATTTTAAAAACAAACTTTCAAAACAAAATAAAGATAAAATTTAATGAGCTTTAACTTCTTAGTTCACAGAATTTCCATATAGAGCACATTATCTTTCAGAATAAAATTTAATTTAGACCTTGGCCGTAAAATGCTTGTAAAGCTTTAAAAGTTTTTGTGGCGACTGTTATAATTAGAAATTAGCTTCTGTAGATTTTAGGATCGATGTTGTCGCCTCGGGGCACATCAGCCAGCATATTCTCCACTAGTCCTTTGAGGTTAGTTCGGGTAGTTAGTAAGTTTAACTTTCGTCTCTTATAAGCTAGTTCGCGCTGTAAGCTTTGCATATAAAGTAGTTGTTTTTGTTCTATGTTTCTGACATTCGAATAACAAGCAGAATAAACGGCATAAAGTTGAACAATTTGATGAGATTTTGTGTATTTGGGATTGAGTCGTCAATGAACTCTACTCTGACCACAGCGCGTAACTGAAGTTAATGAACCACAAAGAGATTCAGAATCACGAATTTTACAAAACACTGACAGGAATTGGAAAACATCGGTGAAGCAATAGAAACGCTGAAAAACGGATAATCGACGTCGTCGAACTTTCGACGACAAGAGGTCACGCCATGCAAGAAACATTCTAAACCTGAACGTGCGTTTTATCAGAAAGGAAAATGCTGCCACAAGAAGAGCTCGTCCTTCAGGTATCACAATCGATCGCAGAACAGTGAATCGATTGCGGTTGTGAGACCATAATGGGACCATAAACTCATATTCAGACCGATGTCAGAACCGATTAGAAGTGAGTACAAACCTAACCACCTATCCACAAACTGCGAAGATTTGTCTTCACCGATGAAGAAACGGCGGAAGCATTCTGCAGGAACAATGCAGACCGAACAGTAACAACTATCTGAACTTCATGGAAATCTAAGCAATACTCCAAACAGTCCCGAGTCAGTCCTTTCTCCTACTTCGCCAGAAATAATGGAATAAATTAAATGGATTAAGAACAGCTTTAGGTCCAGACGTCAGCAAATTGAGACTCGAAAATTATACAGAAAAGTCTCGTTGTTTACCTTGCATTGTTTTATTTTCATCCTTCTACGGAAATCGAAAGTACATGTTTCCTCAGAGATACCGCCAATCACGTTATTCTCCGCTGTTTTCAAGATCGCCAAATCGAAAATGAACTGCAAAAGTTTTCCAAGGCCAACAATTTATTAGGTTTAAGCACTTCACGGCTCTCCAAATCCTACTCGCGCTTTCGAATATAAGCGAATAGCGAATAGTCTTCTTGAATGTTGCCAGGATTTTCAACACCGTCTGGCACGAGGAACTTGTTTGCAAGCTTTCTCTATGCGGCCTGCCATTGGCACTGGTTCAACTCTTTCATTCATTCTTATTCAATCGCTCTTTCAAAGCGCGAAACAACAATTTTCCAAGCCCATCAAAGAATCACTACACTTTCGCCGATCTGGTGTACCCCAAAAGCGTGCGTATTCATCTATGCGTATACATCTGAGCACGAACGGGAACGAGCATACCGATGTGGACGTGTCATCGAAGCGCGGCAAACAGAATGCGGTTGTGCGACGCACGGGGAATTCGATCGGAATCGGTACCTAAAAAGAAAATTCGATTAAATGTATGGCATTTGCGTTTCAATTGCGCCTCCTTCCGATCGTTTTTTGTTTATTTGAAACGGAATTAAATGGGGCAAGCGTTCGGCCTCGGTTCGCCTCGTTCTCGTTCGTGCTCAGATGTATACGCGCCTTTAAACACACAACTAACCATCTACGAAGATGACTCAGAGGTACTACATACTAGATACCTGCAGGATGCAAAAACGCAACTGGAGAAATAGTTTTAGACGCTGAAGATTTTCATACAGATGTACTTATAACCGAGTTATTATCTGTTCAAACAGATAAAATATCTAGAGTGATACCTAGGTGTCATCTTCGACAAGTAACTGCGCTTCATTTCGCACGTCGACTATGCGATTGCGAAAAATAAAAATGTGGCGGGAAACCTGATGATATTATACGGGACGGGGGGTGTTTCCGTGAGGTATAGACAAACGTCAAATAAGGCGTTATACTGTCACTATAAAAGGCCAGATATCAATGGCAAGCAAACTCGGCCTCTAATATTATAATTCGTAAAATAATAAAGTCACCCATGCTAGTAACCATAGTTGCCGCCGAAAAAATCATGTATTAATGGAAAATCGTTCATTAATGTAAAATCATACATTAATGACCTACATTAATGAACGATTTCTTAGACGAAATCATGGATTAATAAGCCTTTTAATAAACAACCGACGAAAAAAATATTTAATGTACTAGAAGTTGAAATGTATAAATATACAGGCTGAGTCATTAGTGGGAGATCGGTCCATAACTTCCTAACCATGTGAGAAAAAAAAATTAAATACAATTTGTACACCGTTTGCCAGGCTGCACAATCTAAAAATATGTTAACGTATACAGGCTGTTCCAAAAATCACAAAAGCTGCACAACTTTGTTATTTCAAATAAAACCACGTATATTTTATTTCACTATTAGAACCATTTTTGGCATAGATCTACGGCGAGGTATAAGGTATTTTTTATTTTGGACCATTACAATTTTTTTCACATTTTTTTGTAATTTGCAGAGATTTACTTAAAATTTTACTGAGAGGCCGTTTTAGCAGCTAGAAGGCTGAAAGTTGGTAGCAATATGAAGAAAGGAAAGCTTTTTTGTTGAAATGTGAGTTAAGACGATTGCATGGGTTCCATGGCTAAATCTGGATCACAGCCAAAAATATCAAATATCTCGTAAATTATGAATTTTAGCTGTAGAACAACCTGAATACAAAACTTAGCCAGACTCTAGATTCATTCGATGGTTCATAAAAATATATATATATATATATATATATATACAGGGTGAGTCATTAGTGAGGGATCGGTCCATAACACCTAAACCATGTAAGCTACAAAAAATGTTTAAATACAATTTGTATACCATTTGTCAAGCTGCACAACCTAAAAATATTTTGGCGTATACAGGGAGTTCCAAAACTCGCGCATGCTACACAACTTTGTTTTTTCAAATACAACTACCTAGATTTTTTTTACTGTTAGAACCCATTTTATCATAGATTTATGGCGGTATAAGATATTTTACATTTTAGATCACCGTTATCAAATTACAATTTTTTTTTCACATTTTTTGTCATTTGTATAGGTTTACTCAAAAATTTACTGAGAGGCCGTTTTAGCAGCTAGAAAGCTGAAAGTTGGTAAAAATATGAAGAAAGGATTGCACTTGAAGCCCGATATGCAAAATATCATTTTTACTATACAGGGTCTGAAATAATTCATGTTAAATTATACTATTTTTAAATAAGCATAACTTTAGTTTTTTAAATGGCACCCCCTATATTTTTGTATGCGATCGAATGCGTCTGGACTCTGGCTACGTTTTTTATTAAGGTTGTTCTATAGCTAAAATTCATAATTTACGAGATATTTGCTATTTTTGGCTGTGATACAGATTGAGCCGGAATAAGGCAGATAGTGTGCCATGGAAATCATGGAAATCATTATAACTCACATTTCAACACCGCACAGTTGTATCATCACCGACTTGTCATTTAATTATCCATTCCATTATCCACAATTAATTCTATTTTACAAGAACAAATCGATATGATTTATTGTCGGGAATAAGGCAAAACAACCAAAGAGAACATGCAAATAAGAATCTAAAATGCCTTTTGAACTGTTTGTCAGCAAATGTTACGAAATATTGGAAGATCATTCACCTACCGCGTGAATATATGTGCTCAGGAAGGTGGCCGCCACATTGAACATATTATTTAGTTTAGCTTACTTTATTGAATTTTTATATTTATTTGTTTATGTGTTTATTTGTTAATTTATTTAAACGTTGAGCGTAAATTGCCTTAAGACAGACAATAAATCATATCGGTTTGTTCTTGTAAAATAGAATTTATTGTGGATAATGGAATGATAATCAAATGTCAAATCAATGATGACACAACTGTGCAGTGCTGAAATGTGAGTTAAAATGATTTCCATGGCACTCTACCTACCGTATCCTGGCCCAATCTGTATTATAGCCAAAAATATCAAATATCTCGTGAATTATGAATTTTAGCTATAGAATAACCTTAATAAAAAACGAAGCTAGACTCCAGACGCATTCGATGGAATACAAAAATATAGGGGGTGCCATTTAAAAAACTAAAGTTAACCTTATTTTAATATAGTATAATTTGACACGAATTATTGCAGGCCCTGTATAGTAAAAATGATATTTTGCATATCAGGCGTAAATAGCAATCCTTTCTTCGTATTCGTACCAGTCCTCAGCCTTCTAGCTGCTAAAACAACCTCTCAGTAAATTTTTAAGTGAATCTCTGTAAATGACAAAAAATGTGAAAAAAAAATTGTAATTTGATAACGGTGATCTAAAGTGTAAAATATCTTATACGGCCATAAATCTATGACAAAATGGGTTCTAACAGTAAAATAAAATATAGGTAGTTGTATTTGAAAAAACAAAGTTGTGTAGCATGCGCGAGTTTTGGAACTCCCTGTATACGCCAAAATATTTTTAGGTTGTGCAGCTTGACAAATGGTATACAAATTGTATTTAAAAAATTTTTGTAGCTTACATGGTTTAGAAGTTATGGACCGATCCCGCACTAATGACTCACCCTGTATATATATATATATATGTGTCATTTAAAAATCTAAAGTTAAGCTTATTAAAAAATAGTAACATTTGACACAAATTATTGCAGAACCTGTATAGTAAAAATTATATTTACATATCTGCCGTAAAGAGCAATCCCTTCTTCATATTTCTGCCAACTTTCAGCCGTCTACCTGCTAAAACGGCCTGCCAGTAAAGTTTTAAGAGAATCTTAGCATGTGACAAAAATGTGAAAAAATATTCTAATTTGATAACGGTGGTCCAAAATGTAAAATACCTTATATTACCATAAAGCTATGTCAAGAAGAGTTGTACGTTTTTAGTGTAATAAAATATAGGTACTTTTATTTGAAAAACACATTGAAAAAAAAGTGTAGCTTTCGTAAGTTTTAGAGCAACCTGTATACGTCAAAATATTATTAGATTGTACATCCTGACAAACGGTGCACAAATTGTATCTGAAAGATTTTTGTTCTTACATGGTTCAGGAGTTATGGACCGATCCCGCACTAATAACTCACCTGTATATGGCAGGTTCTCTTGGACCTTAGATACAAAGATCGTTCATCTCTAAATACATTTCGTTTGAATCATTCTATTCTAGGAATGACACAGTTTCATGGAACAATAGGTACAGTCGATCGAAGTCGCTACTTTACGTTAATTATGTCCACTGACAATGGTGCCGTATCGGTTTCAACGATGTCGCCATAAATAATGCCATCACAGTCAATCGACGCTTACCTGAAACACCTTGCCGTAAAATTTCATTGTACCTAATCACGTTTTATATTATCCATATTGAAACCACAAAGACTACAAAGCGCTTCAAAAGAACAAATACAACAGATGTAACAAAATGTTGCATTATACATATGTAACCAAAGAGTGTATTTCTGTCTGCGATATAATTATATTTCCTGCTTCAACCGTCAACTGGCGACAACGAGCGGTCAATACGCGACAACAATATTACAACATTGCCAAATATTATAAAGGCATTAAATTGAAAATTTGCACTTGGTAATCAGTTATTAAGAATATAGCACCGAGCGAACGTTGCAATATTGCTTATGGTTTAGCCCGTGAACAATAACGTGCTTGCAAAATTCCTTTAATAAATAATTAGGCAAGAATCTGCTGTAGCGACGGCGCCTAAAACGACCCATTCAGTGCATTAATAATGCAGACAGCCACGGAGGCGTCGCCACATTTAGAACCCTATGCCAGCGTTTGTAGGAAATGGACACACCAAATACGAATAATTCACTTACGAATGTGTTACAATGCTTCAGTATGTATTTTACGGCCAGTTTACGGCTGCTAAATAATGACTTAATAAAAGCACCAAATTGTGCGGACGCTAATGTTTTGAGCTTCAGACATTTCAACAGGTTCATCGTGCATATTACATTATCTGTTTTATAATTTACAACATGAAGGCTTGTACTCATTTTCAGTTAACAGTTTTTTTATCATTGCATATGCAATATTCATATTCAATCTGTCAAAGCCAGTCTGGAAGTTTTAGTTGGGAGTTAGCAAAGCAGAGCATGGAAACCTTTACAATTAATTAAACATACAAAACCATTTTCCTAAAATTTGTTCGAAAATTTACCTGTGTAGGTAAATTTAGTCAGTCACCCTAAACTAGGATTTATCTAGAATCAACAACGGTGGTATTAATCGGGTTTGTTGACCGTGTTCCATGCGAAGTTCCATGAGGGGGGGTGTAGTGAGCGCCCCGAGAGGCTAACTCAGCAAGTGATCCCCATGAATCTCTGCCAAACGTTTCGTCCACAGCTGCGGTGGACATCTTCAGTGGCGGTGTGGTCGTGGTCGAAGTACTCTCCCAGCTGTCACAGTCGCGACTGGATTTGCATTGAGTCAGTCATCTGGAGTAATCTGTGATCAACACCAAGAGGCACAAAAGGTGCCTAATGCACAGCCGACCTTGACATCGAGAAAGGTTACGTCATTAATGATAGTTATAGGGACGCCCAGCAGGAACGATCGAACGTTTGGCAGAGATTCATGGGGATCACTTGCTGAGTTAGCCTCTCGGGGCGCTCACTACACCCCCCCTCATGGAACTTCGCAAGGAACACGGTCAACAAACCCGATTAATACCACCGTTGTTGACAACACCGACCGTGAAAGCCTACACACTTTTATTTATCTAGAATATTGAATTTTTTAAATTGTGAATGAAGCGCCATAAAATACGAAAGCATAGAAAATTTGCGGATATTTGCTTATAGACAGTGAACGAAAATGAAACAGAAACTAGCTTTTGTTTAATTTTTACAGTGTAGACCTTTGACATCTGACAGCAATTGTTAATCAAAAATATGTCCTCGCTTTTTTAATCTCTGTGTAATCAAAACCGTTGTCTGGAGATCCGAATCAAAATCAAAATAAAAAAAGTCAAGTCATGACTCTTGACAAGAGGTATCATTTAAAACTTTTCTCAAATGACGTCTGAACCAACACCACAGATTACTCCAGATGACTGACTTCATAGGGCGATTTTGTCCGGAACTATCTCTTTTCTACACATTGAAACTAGGCGCATGACATCTTTGTCACAGATACCATACGCAAATGTAGAGGCGCTGTAGTTGTTGCTAATACTTTTTACGACCGCTAGATGTCACTACAAAAACTTTTATTTAAATTCAAATAAAAAGCCCAATATTTTTACTATTTTAAACTGAACAATGTACAATTCCGTGTTTTTTCTAAAAAGCGTGACTGTTTCTACGCTTGTTGCTTTTTTCTGACTAATATTTTAAAAACAGCATTTTGCTGCAATTATAATCAAGCCAGTAAATGTCAAAAAATGCTTGACGATTGAATTTGTTAAAAATTTTAAGCGAAAGATGGGTCTTTTTTACATTATTTGTGGTGTTGGTGAAAACTAAGCGGAGAAACTGCATTGTTTTCTAAAAAGTGAATGGTAACGATGTTTTATTAATACAACAAATTCAGGAAATCTAATTACATAATTCTAGAGCGAAACTGTGGCAAGAAGCTCTAAACGTCCAAAATTCCAATCTAAAGCAAAAGTGGAGGGTTTGCAAAAAACATTTTTCGGCATCGTTAGATATTAAGCTTCATTATTCCTTATTTTGGTGTATGAATTTGAAGAACTAAGCCAGGTTGCTCTATTGGTTGTCCGGCAAGTCTTTCAAAATTTCCATTATTATATAATAACCCCAAGTAATTATCATATGTATAAGTTATACCTATCTTAGAAATGTAATTGTTAACATTTTGGGTATAATTTTGTTTAATTTAAATTATGTAATATAATAAATTGATTTTTATAAAATTGTTTATTTGTATGACGTGTAAATAATGAAGGAATATTTTCTGATTTATTCTACAAAACAATTTTTTACATTAGTTTTGATGAGTAAATCATAACATATTCGAAATCTAATAGCATTTTTTCTACCTATAATGAGAGGAGAGAATATTTAAATTTGCCGCAAAATTTGATCGATGCGCCATCTGAAAACTGTTACATAATTTGAAGGTCGTTACAGGTCATTCCGCCAAAATATTTGCATTGAGTCAGTCATCTGGAGTAATCTGTGATCAACACCAAGAGGCACAAAAGGTGCCTAATGCACAGCCGACCTTGACATCGAGAAAGGTTACGTCATTAATGATAGTTATAGGGACGCCCAGCAGGAACGATCGAACGAACATTTCACAAACTGTTTTTATAATGTCCGACGTATTTTTGTAATTGCAATGATTAATCAATAACAACCTCGGGAGAAATTTACGTTGATAAGATTAATTGTAGGAGTTTCCAATGCGGCTGTCGACATAATAACAAAATGTGGGTCAGTTATTTATATGCTTTTTATGCGAAAAAGTTAAATGGTCTGCGACATGTTCAAAACATTTTTAACTTATTGTGTTCCTCTAGCATTGTTTGGCTGGTTTTATTTTGTTTTCATCGATTGCAGTACCAACGAACAATTAATTAGCTTTGAAAGTTGAGACGAAGATACGAAACGAAGTCTCATTTTCACTTGTTTAAATATCAAGCAGAGTTCTAATATTAATTAGAAATTCACACAATGCAAAATGTATTTTGGGAAACCATCAGGAAGCTAGGGGGCCGATGAAATAGAATATTTCCTTATCTTACCTTATTGTTTTGTATCTGAGTTCGAGAACGTTCTGTTCTCATAGAGAACTCGTAGATATTCTGTTATGAATGTAACTTTCCCCATCTGTTTAGCCAAGCACATTTAACAGGCTCAATAAACGTATCTGCACCGAAGTTATTCATTGAAGCAAGTACTTTGCAAGTAAGTTGCTAATTATTAAAAAGAATAGGGAGATGGAATTTCTTTACTATTTTTACCTGACACTCTGAGCACGCTCTAATAACATAATGAAAAGTTTATTTGCCATTTTTGGAACACTGTGTAGTGACAAGAACAACTCACAAGAGAAAGTTTGAAGTTCGAAAACCATTACATAAACCAAAACACAACTTGATTTATATATATTTTAAGGATTCTTCACCATGGATAAAAATGCTGCATAAAAAGCGGTTTATTGATTTATGTTGTGGCACAGATGATACCGAAATGTCAAGACCCAAATGAAGACACGACACCAAAAATGATGACAAAACCCACGATATCGACTTGAAAAAGCACAAACTGAAAGTGCGTGACATAGTTGTGATGGTACGCACCTCAGACGAACAGATGTGCAATATCTTAAATGAATATTTGCAAATCTATATATATAAACCGAAGTGTCCTCACTGACACACTCATCTACTCATCTACACATCTACTCATGTACACATTCACTGATTGATAATCACAAATACAGCCCAAACCGTGAGGGCTGGCGACTTGAAATTTTAGACACGGGTGTATCATGTGCCGAAACGAAGTAATATAAGGAGATTTTGCAAAATTCGGTCCGGTTCCTTTGTATTTAAATAAAAACCGAATAAAAACCGGTTAAAATTAACAAAAAATGATCGGCTCGCGGAGACCGTGTTTTTGTTAGAAGCACGTGTCTAGCCAAAACAACTTCGACGTCGGGCGACCGGTTTACACTTTCACTTTCTGCTTTCCTGATCATACTTTTGCCGTACCTAGCGAGGCGCAGATATTTAATTATAATTTTGATTTCAATTATAATGTCGATCCGTGACTCATTTAAAAATTACCAAACCACTCCAAATTTAATCCGTCTACATTAAACATCCTCAAATATCTCTTACCATTGCAAACTTTACCAAATCAACCCCAAAAAATTCCCGAACTACGCCAAACTGACATAAATTAGATCCGTTATCTTAAATCATCCCTTACCACCCCTTAGCAACCCCAAGTAACTCCAATCACTTTAAAATAAAACAAAATGACACAAACCACAGCAGACTATTTCGAACTCACACACATTATTTCGGCTACCAAAATTCACCCCCAACTACCCCTTACCACCCCAAACTAAGCCAAATCACTTTAAAATTACAAAAAATGCTACAAACCATAGCAAACTATGTCAAACTCACTTAAATTACTTCGGCTACCATAAATCACCACCAACTACCCCTTACCACCCCAAACTAAGAACAATCACTTTAAAATTACAAAAAATGCTATAAACCATAACAAACTATGCCAAAATCACCTAAATTACTACGGCTACCATAAATCACCCCCAACTACCCCTTACCACCCCAAACTAAGAACAATCACTTTAAAATTACAAAAAATGCTACAAACTATAACAAACTATGCCAAAATCACCTAAATTACTACGGCTACCATAAATCACCCCCAACTACCCCTTAACACCCCAAACTAAGAACAATCACTTTAAAATTACAAAAAATGATACAAACCATAGCAAACTATGCCAAACTCACCCAAATTACTTCGGCTACCATAAATCACCCCCAACTACCCCTTACCACCCCAAACTAAGCCAAATCACTTTAAAATTACAAAAAATGCTACAAATCATAGCAAACTATGCCAAACTCACCTAAATTACTTCGGCTACCGTAAATCACCCCCAACTACCCCTTACCACCCCAAACTAAGCCAAATCACTTTAAAATTACAAAAATGATACAAACCATAGCAAACTATGCCAAACTCACGCAAATTACTTCGGCTACCATAAATCACACCCAACTACCCCTTACCACCCCAAACTAAGCCAAATCACTTTAAAATTACAAAAAATGATACAAACCATAGCAAACTATGCCAAACTCACCCAAATTACTTCGGCTACCATAAATCACCCCCAACTACCCCTTACCACCCCAAACTAAGCCAAATCACTTTAAAATTACAAAAAATGCTACAAACCATAGCAAACTATGTCAAACTCACTTAAATTACTTCGGCTACCATAAATCACCTCCAACTACCCCTTACCACCCCAAAATAAGCCCAATCACTTTAAAATTACAAAAAATGCTACAAATCATAGCAAACTATGCCAAACTCACCTAAATTACTTCGGCTACCGTAAATCACCCCCAACTACCCCTTACCGCCCCAAACTAAGCCAAATCACTTTAAAATTACAAAAAATGATACAAACCATAGCAAACTATGCCAAACTCACCCAAATTACTTCGGCTACCATAAATCACCCCCAACTACCCCTTACCACCCCAAACTAAGCCCAATCACTTTAAAATTACAAAAAATGATACAAACCATAGCAAACTATGCCAAACTCACCCAAATTACTTCGGCTACCATAAATCACCCCCAACTACCCCTTACCACCCCAAACTAAGCCCAATCACTTTAAAATTACAAAAAATGATACAAACCATAGCAAACTATGCCAAACTCACCCAAATTACTTCGGCTACCATAAATCACCCCCAACTACCCCTTACCACCCCAAACTAAGCCCAATCACTTTAAAATTACAAAAAATGATACAAACCATAGCAAACTATGCCAAACTCACCCAAATTACTTCGGCTACCATAAATCACCCCCAACTACCCCTTACCACCCCAAACTAAGCCAAATCACTTTAAAATTACAAAAAATGCTACAAACCATAGCAAACTATGTCAAACTCACTTAAATTACTTCGGCTACCATAAATCACCTCCAACTACCCCTTACCACCCCAAAATAAGCCCAATCACTTTAAAATTACAAAAAATGCTAAAAACCATAGCAAGCTATGCCAAACTCAACTAAATTACTTCGGCTACCATAAATAAACCCCAACTACCCCTTACTACCCCAAAACAGGCCCAATCACTTCAAAATTACAAAAAATGCTAAAAACCATAGCAAACTATGTCAAACTCACTTAAATTACTTCGGCTACCATAAATCACCCCCAACTACCACCCCAAACTAAGCCCAATCACTTTAAAATTAGAAAAAATGCTACAAACCACAGCAAAACTATGCCAAACTCACCCAAATTACTTCGGTTACCATAAATCAACCCCAACTACCCCTTACCACCCCAAACTAAGCCCAATCACTTTAAAATTACAAAAAATGCTACAAACCATAGCAAACTATGCCAAATTCACCCAAATTACTTCGGCTACCATAAATCACCCCCCAAATACCCCTTACAACCCAAACTAAGCCCACTAATTATGTCATAAAATTCCTTACTATTAAGCAAAGTCTTCATTAATTGTTCCTCTATTGCAATCGTTGACAAGTTGATTAAGCGAGATTTGCATGTACAAGTTCGACTAAATGTTTTAATTCTTTTTAAGATGGAAAAAACGTACTGTTGAAGACTTTGTAGGCCAAAAATCATAAAATATTAAGAAATATCTGCATCTAAAATATATTGTTTCGACTAATAGACGTTATTCTGAATATTAAATATGCTGATAAAAATTTTGATTCTCTTCCACCTTCCAATAAATAATTATTCCAGTTGAGATGCAAACATAAACTTATGTTCTGAATTGCAACACGCTGACAGGGCAAGCCCTATCTTCTTAACATGCGTGCATTTACATCGCAAATAATAAGGACTTTTTCTCCATTGTATAAAGAGCTCTATGGTTTTTAATTTTAAAGCGGTGTAAGCGCTAGATTTTCGTTAAAATATCTAAAAATTCATAATTTTGCAATTGAATTGCAGAACTAATTTTGTGTTCGATAGTAAATTTATACTTGGAGTGGCACTGCCAACCCTGCCACCCCTGATGAGCCCCACTGTTGACTACTCTCCTTTCAGGGAAATTTTTGAAATAAACGGCAAAATAATTTAGGTCGCCTGGATGTGAAAATATCACTGTGCAGTAAGTTCAGACTGACGAGTGAAAAAAATCGCTTTCATACAGAAACGAAATCATATGGAACACTTGAAATTTCGATATTTGTTTGTAATTCGTCACAGGTCCATGAAGGAATGCATGTTAATCTAAACAAGTGTTAGTTTGTCGGACAGGCCGAATAAGATTTTTTCATCCACCACATTCCCGTCAAAATAATTATTTACTTTAGAATGTTCATTTTTCTAATTCATTTCGTGAAAATTATGAAGGGCCATACGAGTACACCTGTGCGAGTATTATTTGGTACATACAAATTAATCTTTTTTGTTAGCCAAATTCTTTTAATACGTACTAGGCACGTGCACCTAATATAATTGTTAAAATTGCTGCTTCAGCGTCTGGAACGCTGGTACTCAACGTCGCCAAGGTCGAGGCACCGCATCAGTATTCGAAGTTCTATCGCTATTAAATAAATTATTTTAATATAATATTCCCGATTTGTTCTTGCCGTTAAGCAAAACTCTCCCCAATCGATTTTCGTAAAATTACCATCGTCGTACCGGACTCCACTTAGATTCGTACGCTAATTTTTACGTTCATTTGATGATAGTGGTGTATTTGATCTTCACCAAACCTGCTCCGGTCGAAATCCGAAATTTACCGGATTTCACTGACATAAATAATGTGTGCTTTTACACGATTTACACTATTTATTTTATATACATTGTGTTCATTATTGTTCTGCATTATTTATAACTAAGATGGAAATAGTCTTTTTTACTATCTTTCCTACTGCATTTTATTACCGAAAATAGAGCTCAAGAGGTTCGCACTTTAATTGTTCATTTTAAAATTACCAAATTTTCTGTAAATTTTACCTTTTAATACGTTAAACACCCCTAAACATAATGTACCATTCCAAACTACCCCCAAAAATCATACACTTACCATTCAAAACTACCCCAGATCAACCCTAATTAAAAAAAAAAACGAATTCCAAGCAAACTACGCTAAACTCGCATAAATTACTTCGACTTCCGCTATATCATTCCAACCACTTCTTACCAAGCCAAACTAAACCCAATCACATTAAAATTACCAAAAGTTTCGTTTAATCCGCCAAAGCTAAACCCCGCCAACCATCAATAACCCTTCGAAACAATTCCCAAAAAAACACTTATCATCCGAAACTACATCAAATACATTGTTTTTATGGTGTGAAATTTTGTATTTATATATTTCAACATTGTCTTTAACGTTGTCAGAGAACTAAAGGGGAATAATTTGGAATAATTTAGCTTCTCTGTCAACTCTCCTTCTCTTGAAACTTTTGAAATCAACGACAAAATTATTTAGGGCGCCTGGATTTGAAAATATCTCTCTGTGTAATAAGTTCAGACTGACTTGAGTGAAAAAAAGGAGCTTGCAGCCAGAAACAAAATTAAATGGAGCACTTGAAGTTGCAATATTTGTTTGTAATTCGTCACAAGTCCATGAAGGAATGCGTGTAAGTGTAAACAAGTGTGTGTTTATTGGAGAGGCCGAATAAGATTTTTACATTATTGAAGCAGCTGGAGCCTGCCACGTCAAGGGCAAGGTCACAAACGTGAAAAGGCGATGCTCGATTTGGTTTGATTTAATATCTATGTAGAAATTCGCACATACCAAGCGTTGGATAAGCCTTTCTTATCGTTTCTTAGAATTCGTGAATTGCTGGTTCAGCGTGTGGAGCAGTACTCGGTCGCGGTATTTAATTTTGACACAACTACAATTGTGAAAATTGCTGCTCCAGCGTCGGAAGCTGTTCGCAAGTCGCCAAATTCGATGAGTCGACGCATCAGTGTTCGAAGGTCTATCGCTATCAAATAAAGTATTTTAATTTAACATTCCCTTGGTGGTTGATTTGTTCCTCGCGTTAACCAAATCTGTCCCAATCTATTTTCGAAAAATTACCAGAGTCGGACCGGACTCTACTTATATTTGTACGCTAATTTTTACGTTCAGTTAATGATAATTGTGTATTTATTTTTTACCAAATCTGCCCCGGCTGAAATCCGAAATTTGCAGCGTTGCACCAGACTTTACTGACATTGATACGCGTTTTACACTATTTATTTTACGTAAATACTTGTGTTCATTATTGATTTACATCATTTATAACTAAGATGGAGCAGTTTGAAAATCTAGCAGAGTACAAGTACCACACCGTATAATTTTCGTGAAAGCTGATGAAAATGTCTATTTTACTATCTGTGGTATTGGTATTGAAATTTTAATACTGGAAAGGGAGCTCAAAAGGTTCTCACTTTAATTGTTCAACAAGTTGCGGCCAGGTTTTAATAACTTTGTGCAGCTCAAAAGGAGATATTTATGCTGAAGAGTTTGTTTTTTCTGAAGATAAGTCAAAATCATCTACATACTGTTCTGCTGTGAGATGACTGTAGCAGGAGAAATGTTTCCATTGTCTTTTCTACTTTATCATAACATTATCTGCTAATTTGTAAACTTCGATTTTCCCGAAAATTTTCTAACATTAATTTCGATTTCCTGGAATCGCTTATAGAACACCTCCAAACTGCGTCTTTGCCTAAAGAGTCTATACAAGATTTTTCATCTGATATCAACCAAGATATCCTCTTTTTCCAAATCATATACCCGGTCAAGTACCCGGTCCTGGCAATGTAGGTTAATTTCAGCAAATTTGTTTATTTTGTGATTGGAAAAGTAGAGCATTCCTGTTTAATTGTATTATAATGTCGATTAGTCTACATCACCACTGCGTCAACACTGCGTTTATTTAATCTACGTCCGGGCAACGCCGGGTACATTCAGCTAGTAATTATATAGGGGAGACCGGGTACAAAAGTAACGGCGGGTCGAAAGTAACAAACACTCTGTAGAATTGTCCAATGGCCGAAACGGCACGAGCAACAGTTTAGGGCCAGTTTGCAAAGTCCCCCGCGCTTGCCATTATTTTCCGTACCCATCACGCGCAATTGGGTAATTTTAGAGGGCGCAACGTGATTTTACGCACCAAAAGTAAGTTTTTTAATGTGGTGTTACATTCGACCCGTACTTTCGTCCTGATCCTGTGGACGAAAATAACGATCGACATATTATTTTGCAGCCCGTTTAATTGTTAGAAACAAATATATCTAATATATAAAATTCTCGTGTCACGGTGTTTGTAATTAAACTCGTCCGAAATGGCTCGACCGATTTTCGTGAAATTTTGTGTGTATATCGGTTAGGTCTGCGAATCGGACAACATCTATTTTTCATCCCCCTAAATGTTAAGGGTGGTCCACCCCTAAATTTTTTTTTATTCTTATATGATACAGCATACAAAAATACATACAACCCTTAATTTTTACCCCTCTACGATCAACCCCTATTTTTTAATAGCAATATATTTAAATAAAGCAAATATATAAATATTTGACATTTTTGTGTTAGGTTGGCAATATATTTTAACTCTTCAATTGGGTACACTGAATTTCAAATTTGAAATTGTCAAATAAACGTCAAATTTAAAAATTGCCCATATCAGAATTGTTTTCAAAATGGTTTTTACAACTGGAAGATCTTTTCGATCACTCGCTGTAACCATTTTCTCCGTTATTTATTATTCGGTAAGTTACACTTTTTGACAACAATATTCTAACCTAAAAAGTTAATAGACATAAATCACGAGGACAGTTAATCGGGTACCAATTCCTCACTGTTGCCAATTATCTAAATTCAAGTCAATCATTTATAGTCACCCAGTAGTATTTTTACATCATCCACAGATGGGTTTATACATATGGACGGGCAACGCCGGGTACATTCAGCTAGTATTAAATATAATTATAAAGTACATTTATAAAGTATAGACGAGAGTTTCATAAGGTTAAATTAGTTTTATTGGAATCATAATTAATAGCCCGAAAACAAGGAAAAAGTACAAAGTGTTACTTTTGTACCCGGTCTCCCCTACTAGTTGGCCCGTGCGAATAATTCGCATAAAATGCGCTTGAGGAGTGGGAGCTGTTAGTTAAATAGATTGTCATTACATTTAATCGAATTTTCCTTTTATGTACCGATTCCGATCGAATTCCTCGTGCGTCGCACAACCGAATTCTGTTTGCCGCGCTTCGATGACACGTCTACATCAGTATGCTCGTTCGGCCTCGGTCTGCCTCGTTCCCGTTCGTGCTCAGATGTATACGTGATTTTAAATGCGCTTGGTGACCCGGAGATGTCAATAACGCTATAACTAAAATCCGGTTTTTAATTAAAAGATAGATGGCGCTATTATAAAATGCAGATTTTAATAATTTTAAAAGAAACATTAACATTATGAATTGCTTGTTTATTTTTCATTATTAACGGTGAAGGTAATCTTCAAAATGATGGCTCAAACACTGGTTTTGATGAAGTATTAAGGGAGATAGTGGCGGCTGATGTTAGGGGCACAGCGCGCGTGCGCACTGGTGCTAGAGGAATAAATAATCATAATTATAAACTTAATTTTTAATTTGTTTTGGTTTTCAAATAATTCATAATTCAAATAACTTGAAAACCAAAACAAATTAAAATTTAAAACCTATAAATAACATTATTTATTCGTCTAGCATCAGTGGGCACATGCCGCTGTGCCCCTGTGCCCCATAGCACCAGCCGCCACCGAAGGGTGATACCGACAAAAAACACCTTTGAGATATAATACATAGAAATAGTCTTTTTCGCGAGATTTAAAAACTGGAAAATCGCCGAGTTAAGTATATCTGCGTAGATTGCTTCAAATGCAAAAATCCTAAGCTGTCATATTGTATATATAAGATAATTAAGAGTATGCTAATATTGGTGTTATCTTAATTTAAAATGTAGACGGATTTTGGTTAAGCTTACAAAATTAGCTTATAGCTCCATGGAATTCTTTTATTAAAATGTTGAAAAAGTTTCAGGACATTATTTGGCAGTTGCTAAATCCTTACACCACAATAAGTTTTCATATATGTATTTGCAAACGACATTTCTTGTTTTATTACAATACTTCAGTGCTCAACACAGCTAAAAATAACTGGAACTAATGCAATAAGCATTCAAGTCAAGGCTCACGTAATATCGATGTGATCGAATGTACAATATAAAATAAATAATTCATTTCTATATGCTACTAGCGTTCACCCGTCGCGGCTTCGCCCTCGATAGTTAAAAATTAAATTTGCATAAAAACAAGAACAATGAGTTAAAACTATTGTATTGACTCTTCAACGATCAGATTTACTATAGCTACAGTCATGTTTTAAGAAAACATTATAATATGCAAAGGCTATGAAGACAACTCGCCTCGCCGTCTTGTTTATAGTGCCTGTGTTTCAAGTAGAACAAGCAGAGAAACGTCGAATTTTTATGTTGTTTTAAAAATAGAGATATATTGAACAAATGAAAACCAAATAGTACTGCTGACACATCTGCGCACATGTCATTACAAAAAATTAAATTAAATGCGTAATGGCGTACTTTTATGGATTATTTGTCCCAAGTTTCAAGTAGATATGTTAGAGTGTAGCAAATTATCGACCGTGAGTTGGAGAAATTTTAGGTTTACTTAATAATTGTTGAAAACCGTTTTCGATACGATTCATTTCGTATATTCTTTAACAAATTCCATCTCAAGGTCGGTTTGGAGGTTGGAAGTTGATTTAGCTTTGTTATTTCAGCTATACCTACCTATATTTTGAATATGGACTACAAAAAATTACAATGTGTGAAGCTTCCGCGCATCTAAAACATAAACCTAAATTTACCTGAACAAAAAAAATCAGTTTTTGTCTTTGAATAATAAAAAAATATTTCTTGATTTAGAAAAAACCTAAATGCTGCATTGATAGGAATTGTGTCTAGTTTGATAAATGTATGTGTGGAGCCTGTAAATTTTTGAAAATAGAAGATTTGTTAGAAGCTTTTTCTTGCAAAGAAAGATTGAATGTGCTTCCTATGAGGCTTCCTTCGGATAAAGGTAACACATAAAGCCATATAGAATTGTTGTGTTAGAACGTCCACCTTACAGTCGAAATATAGCTATAACTCTGCCTGTGGCCCCCTACATGGGAATATTCCTTTTAACATTGAAAACGCTGAACGTTTCATAAGGATGGCAATTTAAGATTTTAGGTGACAGTGGGAAATTTCGCGGTTTTTGCAACTTTGTGTAAGTTCTACGTAAGCTAGCTGGATGTTTCTGGTGTCATTTTAAAGATTTCGTCAAATGCTATCTTTTGGGGGTAGATGTAAGCCGTGTGAGGGCCGAAATACAAGGGTTAAAACTATTTCTTGAACATCAAAGGGTTCGAACCGGTTACATACTTTTTGAAAGAATGAGAGTGTGGGCGTGTTAGAAAGAGGATAAATCAGCGCTCATTTGATGGGCTGGTTGGGGTTTATTGATTGTACGGATTGTACGTTTGTACGGACAATAACTTGTTTATTATCAAAGTAATAGGTATAGTATAAGCCAATTAAATGTTCCTTGATGAATGTACAAGATTTTTTACTTGAAACTGTTTTTGATATCTTTAACGATTAGCGAAATAATTAAATAAATAGTTGTAAATGTAGAAAATTTAGCGAGCGAGTCAGATCGGCAATGAGTAATTGCACACCGAACATGCGCACTTGGTAAATTACAAACAGGAATCTGTAAAATTGTATATTGTGTTAGATAACCTTTATGTTTGCGCTAGTGAAAGTAAGTGATACGTGTATTTTTTTAATGGTAATGCAATCTTGCCATAAATAATTAATACATATATTACATAAAAGACAAACGATAAAATCACATCCGATCACAAGATATCCGAAAGAAACAGTAGGTAATATTTGGCCGACTTGAGATGTTCAATTTTTCTCGACGACGAAAGTCGAAAAATAATTGTCGTATGCCAATGTTAAGTGCTACTACTCGAATGAATTAAAATCACGTTCTTAATCAAAACAATGCGAACATTGCGTCCTTGCATTTGTGACCTTGCCCTTGCCGTATTTAGGTCGGTCCAGCTACTTCAATATCAATCCGTGTCTCATCACACATTATTATATGAATCACATTCGGATAGTTTATATATATGTTTGCAGAATTTGCAGAATTATTATTTGGCTGTTAGCAATAAAATTTTGCACTTTTGTGAGAACTGTAGCTTTGCCTTTTAGTTTAGAACCATTAATCACAACGGACGACGATGCGGCTGTCGCCTACGTGGAGTCTTAACATAGCAAAATCAAGTGTTATTGGTTTTATTCACTCAAAATCATCAGAGTCTGATCACGTCTTACATGCATTTGCTTCATTCCCATATTTATTTTTAATGAGAGCAGTCCTTTATTGTTGTGTTTGAACCCTGTGTTATATATTTAAACCCATTTTGTGCCAGTGTTCCCAGTTCGTATAGATCCACCAGCTTGACTGGATTATACACTTGTATATTTTATGTATATATACAGGTGCCCTAGAAATGGACGGACCACTTGTGTAGTATGCTGTTGGGGAGTCTTCAGGAAGTCAGGAAAAAATAGTTCAAAATTTCTTCAGTGTAAGATATCTAAACGGTTGAACCCACAATTGTATCTTCTATATTATGCTGAATTTTAAAGAATAAAAGTACTCCAAATCAAGAAGTGCTTTTCTTCTCTCAAGAAATAACAAAAAAAAGATTGCCGAAGTTTACTCTTGAATTAAAAAAGAAAAATTTGATTTATTATATTACAATACCATGAAAAAAATCTGGCATTCTGGTGCAAACATTGAAAGTTACCTAAGCACAAATAAATGAATTTAATTTTACCAGCATAGAATTACAGAGTTCCCAAATTGAGCATGCAATTTTTTGCTAATAACTAAAAAAAAGAACACGATGAATTTTTTTCCTATTTTTTCATGACTCCTTGAAGACTCCCAACAACATACTGCACAGGTGGGCCGTCGTTTCTGGGACAACCTCTGTAGGTATATATGCAAGGAGTATACTCTGGTAAATTGCGTTATATTCATAGATGTGCAAAGAAATGTGCAAAAACGGGTGTCGAAATTCAGAGTTTCGTTTGTGTGTAATTTTTTATCATTGTGTTCAGGTGTGAATAGATCAAGATTGAATTTTTCTGAATGTTGAATAACTCTGTTTTATCATTTTACTTAAAATATATGCATGCCATGCCAGTGTCATTCGTGGACATGGATTTTTCTTTGCTTGTGATGTGTACTACATCTACATACTTAATGTTTGGATTGGCATTAATTCAGGTTTTTTTTAATTTAATTTAAGTATTATCAAACCATGTTTTTTGTCTTTCGTAGACGGAGAACAAGAAAATATAAGTAGATGGTTACGAATTTTGTTAGTCCCTGCAAAATCTCATAAATCAGCGCAGAAATTATAAATGCGTTGAAGATTACGTGAACTGCTCAACCTACATAAATGCAGCTGCTTACTGGACATGGACATCCAATGGGCGTTTGGACAGCTTATGTTTGTGGCAGGGTTGAGTTTTGAAATCGAAATGTCACCGGAACTCCCCACCCTATGAGAGTTTGGTTCATGAGATTTTGTTAGAGGCCCTAACGTTTTGTAACGAAATTTGCATGTGTGCGTTTATAAATTTTATCTGTATTTTATTTTTATTTTTGACTACCAGTTTATTAAACATTCCTTGCCGTTTCTAAATTGCTTTTCTTGAACAATTTAAAAATTATTGTATTTTACACTTTCCATAATGTCTGGTGCTTGTGAGCGAATGCGTAACTATTGTGCAAATTTAAATTGCGAGCAGAGAATAATAAGTCGAAGTTAGTATCCGAAAGCTAATTCGCAGTCCGGTTTGGCGCGAAAAGCATATACGTATGTTTGCTAATAAAAGTTTATTTCTCTACAAAATATTAATTTGTTTCTTGTTAATTTTTTAAATAATGCGAAATTTTACCAGGTTTGAAAATTAGTCAAGTTCATTTTCAATTCTATAACGAAGGTTGCTTAATTGCAACTTCTGTAAATGTTTTATATAAGAGGACGATATGGTACTAGCTAATATTGATAGAAATATAAACATGTATTAAATCTAAAAAAAATCGTAATTTGTATTTATTGAATATTTTTTACATTGCTTACCAGAATTTGTACTACAACTGACAAATTTTACAAAAATCTCTTCATTTAATTAGCTTCAAGTTTACGTAATTACTTAGAGTTAGTAGGTACTAGATGATATTAAAAATGTTCTGTCAAAATTTGAAGCCGAAATTCTCATTGGTTTGAAAGCAGCAATTTTTCAAAAAAGGTTTTTTTTTTCGTTTTAATGTCAAATAACAGCAAAACAACTGAAGTTAGGTTTATAGAAGGTTATACAAAGTAAAATATTTTTTTAATAAGGAATTCGAGAATGGCGTCACATACTGGGTGTTTTGTTTAAAAAAACATAACTTTGATGCGCCACTCTGTGTATGGTCATTCTAGATATATACATTTAAGCAGATATTTTCAGAGTGTTCTCTGAAATGGATTGTACTTTTTACCGAAAACCACAATATCCATATCTTTTTTCATTTTAGAGTAATCTTACTTCTCCGCAGCCCTGAGACAACCTGTAACTAACACATAATGTTAGTAACTTTTTTCATTACGTAACTATTTAGTAACATGTAACGACGTGTTTACTTTGTTACGAAGCAAAATTGGTCGATGAGATTAAGGTCAACGACTAGTCAAAAAATTACCGAAATGGCCGAAACGCATACTGCTTCAAAATCACCCCCACGGTTGAAGATGGGCTAAGTTCGGCTATAAAAGGACGTGCATGACCCATCTTCGCTGGTTATGGCCCTTTCCGCAAGGAAGACGGTAGAGATACTTTCCCCTGACATGCCCTAGACGCCAAGACTCTATACCAATTATGGTCCTTTCGATCTGGAAGAAGTTCTAGTTCCTACTCAACCCCCGGAGACGTTATAACCATTACCGCGGCCCGTAACGTACCTAAGGGTGCTGGTACACTAGGAAGTTTCTTGCGACAAAACTCGCGCGAGAACTTCCACATGCATTTACACTACAAGCAATAAGTGTTGCGAGAAATTGTCGGGCGAGTCGAGTGAGCCCCTACTGTCGCGATTTCTCACAAACCTGTTTACACTATCAGCACCCTTAACTCGTGCAAGTGCTTTCAGTCGATATCTAGCGGTTGTCGAATACTGACATCACAACATGCCAACAAGACAACCGTATTGCCGCGGGTTTAGTAATTTTTAATTCACGTAATTTAGTAATTCTGCGTCTTCGACTGAGCTGTTAATGAATTTTAAAGCAGAAAAATATGGCCAATTTGATGTATAATTGTCAACAGTTGCTGCACCACTTTTCTTTTTACTTTTTTTTTAATTCCTGCTTAAATATTGGCTTCATTATTTACGAGAAATTTCAACCACTTCAGTTTTTAAATGTTACGGCAATTAATTGCAACGCATCTTGTTTTTTTCTTCTGTCTCGGCAATCTGCTGACCGCACATTCCACAACACCGGATTTTCTTCTAATAATGAAATTAATAATTTAATTTCGTCGACGCCCCACATTTTTTTCTCTGACATTTTGCAGTGACTACGGCTCTCCTTCATGCGCTTTGCAAGTGTGCACTTTCGTCCATAAGAGAATCCACGTTGGGTGGTGATAAGTGGCCATCCATGGCTAATTTAACAGAAATCCCCTGGGCACTGTGATCAACTACTTCACACAAGTAGGTCATCAGTCCAAACGGAATAATTCCCTCATGAAGAGACGACAAACTACCTACCCTTCACCAGCAACATCGGTAATTGAAGACTAAAATTTAAAATCTTACGGTTCGAATGAAAACATTTGGAATCTATGACCATAAAAAATACACTGGTTTAAAAAAGAGCATACGAGGACACAATCAATTCCTGTTTTGGTGGAATATTTATAAAGATGCCGAGATTATAAAGAAGTCAAAAAGATGTAAGCGAGATTTAAATGTTTAACACTTGAAAAATTGAAATTAATTGCTGAGGCAGAAAACAGCGAAAAGAAAAAGAAAGCTTATTGCAGAACATTTTAGGCTATTTTATAAAACAAGAACAAACTTTTGAAATGGTCTAATTTGACACAAAAAGACTGATTTTTTCAAATGGCAAGACTATGTACATTTTTTATATGCTGGTTTATTTATGTATGTCCATATGTAGGTATAAATCTTGTATTATGTCCATATGTACGAACCAGTGTTTTTTACAATGCCTACTAGATTTAAGTCTTAATTCGGCGTTAACTCGAGGTAAATTCTCGGTCACTTGGAGATTCGAGTCAGGGAAGTGCCAGTGTAGGTATGTACATATAGGTAAGTAAGTACAGTAACAAAAATTAAACGTAATCATTTTATATTATTAAAGATAACAAAAGTTTAGTTATGCATATCGTACGCACTTAAAACGGTTACAATTACTGTGTGAGCACTTGTCTAGGTGCTTTAGTAAATAAAGAAAATATTCAACAAAATAAAAAATTTGCAATACAAAAAACGTAAGAAATTATTTAGAACTGTGGTAAAAAACAGTTATTTCGTTTTATTGCATCTATAGAAAACAATCATGTTTGGCAGATACTGCTCATGTGCAAAATCGTAACCGCAATTGATATTTCTCTTGTAATCTATACTAATAATATAAATGCGAAAGTTTGGATGTTTGTTGCTCAATCACGCCAGAACGGCTGAACGGATCTGAATGAAATTTGGCACAGATATAGATTATAGTCTCGAATAGCACATAAAGGCTACTAATTATCCTGGAAAAATGTTTCCGTAGGATAGATGTTATCGTTTTTCATAGAGCACTTTTCAAGCCATCACTAGATGACGGTGATGGTCGCAAGCTGTCATAAATTATTCTTAGGTTAGTTATAATTTGTGTTATTTGTTATTATTTGGAGGTTTTTTGAAATGCCCGGAAAATGCAAATCTAATCTTTCGCAGAGGAATAATAAAGCTCGGGCTATGAAAGTAGCTAGAAGTTGAGAGACGATTCCTCAAGTAGAGGTTAAAAAGAATTGAAAAAACGGAGCGACAGACTGCTTCTAGATCAAAAATCTCCGTAATTCCCAACAAATCCCCATAATACCTTTACGCTGTACAGGATGGTTCATTTTCGATGGCCACATAGTTCGTAAGTTTGTAGTTCGTAAATGTTTTTCGAGCAAAAAGCGAATTTGGCACTATACACTCTAAACATCGTGCTGAAAAAGATGTATCGCAAAAATTGGCTATTTTAACTTTGTCATTTTCCAGCAAATTATTTTGCAACACGAAGATATTGTGATCAAAACAATTTTCGTACTACAGTAATAGTATGAAGTGTAAAGAGTTGTAGATTTACGAGAAGAAAAAGAAGCAGATTTTGGAAAAACCTTGTGAAAATTTCAGCCATTCTAGAAGCTTCATTGTGTCAATCATTGTCAGTATTTTGTGTCTCTAGACAAGTTTATGTAGTTCAGGTCTTTGTTCTATTTTTATCTCAGTTTTATTTTATTTTGTTTTATATTTGTACTGTATATTCTATTTATTTTGTTATTGTACTTGTTGCGAGGCATGATAAATGCTTACTTATTTTTGTAAAATGAAAAAAAATGTATATAGCGGAAATAAATATAGAATGCAAGTCTGAAAGTTATTGAAAAAATATGAATGCAACAGTGAAAGATAAGATACGAAATAAGGCGGACATCTTGCTTAAGAATTTATATCAATCTCATTACTGGACTGCATTGCCAGACAGATTTTTCTGCTTAATCCGAGATCGGATTTTCAGTTTCAATGAAATCTCACAGCGCTTTTAATATTTTTTCAACAACAAAAAAGAAGAAGAAGATTGCTAAACTCAGAACAATTTCCCGAAGTTAAAATCAGTAAAAAAAAGAACTAACGAACTTTTGGAAAGATTGGTAACAATTCTGCATTTTTAATTTGAGGTTGATTATAAAAGTTAAAATACATTAAACATGCTGGTACTCTACAGTTTCAGCAATTGAAAAAAGTGAAGGATATGAGACGTTGTGCAACATATAGGATTGACCAATTATCGGAACAGCGATTTGTAATATAAAATCACTAGCTGAATGTACCCGGCGTTGCCCGGACGTAGATTAAATAAACGCAGTGTTGACTAAAGTGGTTGTGCAGTCAACACGGCAGAATCTGAAGAAGAACAAAAACACACTCGAAGGACCAGCTGGTGGTAGTGCACCAGCAACACGGTGTTGATGGCCAAAGACGTTTAAAACTTAACAATTTATTTACACACAATTGCGAGTGATCAGGAACACTTCAACTGATTCAACTCGCAGTAAAACTCTATTAACACGAACACGATTGCAAGTGACCAGGACCACTTCACTGATCGACTTAGAAGAAAACTTTGTTAACACTAGCACAACTCAATTTAAACTCAACCTTAAAAACTCCAAACTCATCGTCGTTCTCATCAACATTCAACTCTCCTTCCAAACTCAATCAACCATCAAAACTCTCTCAACCATCAAAAACTCTTCTCAATTCTCAAAACTCAAACAACCATCAAACTCAAAGAAATGGGCCATATCAAGGCCTTTTAAGCCCGAACCCCCTTCCGTCCAATAATGGTCACCTGACAACAACCGGGGGTAAAACCACACCACCCACTGGAAATCCCCAGCCTAAGTGCGGCTCGGTGTTGTTTGTCGGCACCTTCAAATTAGACGGACAGGAAGCTCGTCTTAAAATTCACAAAGCAAATTGACTATTTACACAGACTTTCTCTCGATGTAACCTACCCTAATTGCTTATCTATATATATAAAGCGAAGTGTCCTCACTGACACACTCATCTACACATCTACACATTCACTGATTCATAATCAACCCACAGCCCAAACCGTGAGGACTGGAGACTTGAAATTTTAGACACGGGTGTATCATGTGCCGAAACGAAGTGATAAGAAGGGATTTTGCGAAATTCGGCCCGGTTCCTTTGTATTTAAATAAAAACCGGATAAAAACCGGTTAAAATAAACAAAAAATGATCGGCTCGCGGAGACCGTGTTTTTTTTTGTTAGAAGCACGTGTCTAGCCAAAACAACTTCGACGTCGGGCGACCGGTTTAATTAGGCTGAATTCAGACGGACCACTCCCGAACCACACGACAGCGACAAAAGCAGTTTCAACGTCGAGTTTCTGCTTTCCTGATCATACTTTTGCCGTACCTAGCGAGGCGCTGATATTTCAATTATAATTTTGATTTCAATTACAATGTCGATCCGTGACTCATTTAAAAATTACCAAACCACTCCAAATTTAATCCGTCTACATTAAACGTCCTCAAATATCTCTTACCCTTGCAAACTTCACCAAAGCAACCCCAAAAAATTCCCGAACTACGCCAAACTGACATAAATTAGATCCGTTATCTTAAATCATCCCTTACCACCCCTTAGCAACCCCAAGTAACTCCAATCACTTTAAAATAAAACAAAATGACACAAACCACAGCAGACTATTTCGAACTCACACACATTATTTCGGCTACCAAAATTCACCCCCAACTACCCCTTACCACCCCAAACTAAGCCCAATTACTTTAAAATTACAAAAAATGCTACAAACCATAGCAAACTATGCCAAAATCACCTAAATTACTTCGGCTACCATAAATCAACCCCCAACTACCCCTTACCACCCCATAATAAGCCCAATCACTTTAAAATTACAAAAAATGCTACAAACCATAGCAAACTATGCCAAAATCACCTAAATTACTTCGGCTACCATAAATCAACACCCAACTACCCCTTGCCACCCCAAACTAAGCCCAATCACTTTAAAATTACAAAAAATGCTACAAACCATAGCAAACTATGCCAAAATCACCTAAATTACTTCGGCTACCATAAATCAACCCCCAACTACCCCTTACCTCCCCAAAATAAGCACAATCACTTTAAAATTACAAAAAATGTTACAAATCATAGCAAACTATGCCAAACTCACCCAAATTACTTCGGCTACCATAAATCACCCCTAATTACCCCTACAAAAAATGATACAAACCATAGCAAACTATGCCAAACTCACCCAAATTACTTCGGCTACCATAAATCACCCCCAACTACCCCTTACCACCCCAAACTAAGCCCAATCACTTTAAAATTACAAAAAATGCTACAAACCATAGCAAAACTATGCCAAACTCACCCACATTATTTCGGCTTAATAAATCACCCCCAACTACCCCTTACCACCCCAAACTAAGCTCAATCACTTTAAAATTACAAAAAATGCAACAAACCATAGCAAACTATGCCAAATTCACCCAAATTACTTCGGCTACCATAAATCACCCCCAAATACCCCTTACAACCCAAACTAAGCCCACTAATTATGTCATAAAATTCCTTACTATTAAGCAAAGTCTTCATTAATTGTTCCTCTATTGCAATCGTTGACAAGTTGATTAAGCGAGATTTGCAAGTACAAGTTCGACTAAATGTTTTAATTCTTTTTAAGATGGAAAAAACGTTCTATTGCAGACTTTGTAGGCCAAAAATCATAAAATATTAAGAAATATCTGCATCTAAAATATATTGTTTCGACTAATAGACGTTATTCTGAATATTAAATATGCTGATAAAAATTTGGATTCTCTTCCACCTTCCAATAAATAATTATTCCAGTTGAGATGCAAACATAAACTTATGTTCTGAATTGCAACACGCTGACAGGGCAAGCCCTATCTTCTTAACATGCGTGCATTTACATCGCAAATAATAAGGACTTTTTCTCCATTGTATAAAGAGCTCTATGGTTTTTAATTTTAAAGCGGTGTAAGCGCTAGATTTTCGTTAAAATATCTAAAAATTCATAATTTTGCAATTGAATTGCAGAACTAATTTTGTGTTCGATAGTAAATTTATACTTGGAGTGGCACTGCCAACCCTGCCAACCCTGATGAGCCCCACTGTTGACTACTCTCCTTTCAGGGAAATTCTTGAAATAAACGGCAAAATAATTTAGGTCGCCTGGATGTGAAAATATCACTGTGTAGTAAGTTCAGACTGACGAGTGAAAAAAACCGCTTTCATACAGAAACGAAATCATATGGAACACTTGAAATTTCGATATTTGTTTGTAATTCGTCACAGGTCCATGAAGGAATGCATGTTAATCTAAACAAGTGTTAGTTTGTCGGAGAGGCCGAATAAAATTTTTTCATCCACCACATTCCCGTCAAAATAATTATTTACTTTAGAATGTTCATTTTTCTAATTCATTTCGTGAAAATAATGACGGGCCATACGAGTACACCTTTGCGAGTATTATTTGGTATATACAAATTAATCTCTTTTGTTAGCCAAATTGTTTTAACACGCACTAGGCACGTGCACCTAATATAATTGTGAAAATTGCTGCTTCAGCGGCTGAAACGCTGGTACTCAAAGTCGCCGAGGTCGAGGCGACGCATCAGCATTAAAAGTTCTATCGCTATTAAATAAATTATTTTAATATAATATTCCCGATTTGTTCTTGCCGTTAACCAAAAATTACCATCGTCGTACCGGACCCCACTTATATTCGTACGCTAATTTTTACGTTCAGTTAATGATAGTGGTGTATTTGTTTTTCACCAAACCTGCCCCGGCAGAAATCCGAAATTTGCAGCGTTGGACCAGACTTTACTGACTTTGATACGCGTTTTACACTATTTATTTTACGTAAATACATTGTGTTCATTATTGCATCATTTAAAACTAAGATGGAGCAGTTTGAAAATCTAGCAGATTACAAATACCACACCGTATAATTTTCGTGAAAGCTGATGAAAATTGTCTTTTTTACTATCTGTGGTAATGGTATTGAAATTTTAATACTGGAAAAGGAGCTCAAAAGGTTCTCACTTTAATTGTTCAACAAGTTGCGGCCAGGTTTTAATAACTTTGTGCAGCTCAAAAGGAGATATTTATGCTGAAGAGTTTGTTTATTCTGAAGATAAGTCAAAATCATCTACATACTGTTCTGCTGTGAGATGACTGTAGCAGGAGAAATGTTTCCATTGTCTTTTCAACTTTATCATAACATTATCTGCTAATTTGTAAACTTCCTTTTTCCCGAAAATTTTCTAACATTAATTTCGATTTCCTGGAATCGCTTATAGAACACCTCCAAACTGCGTCTTTGCCTAAAGAGTCTATTCGAGATTTTTCATCTGATATCAACCAAGATATCCTCTTTTTCCAAATCATATACCCGGTCAAGTACCCGGTCCTGGCAATGCAGGTTAATTTCAGCAAATTTGTTTATTTTGTGATTGGAAAAATAGAGCATTCCTGTTTAATTGTATTATAATGTCGATTAGTCTACATCACCAATACACCACTTTTGTCAACACTGCGTTTATTTAATCTACGTCCGGGCAACGCCGGGTACATTCAGCTAGTCAATAATAAACTTTATGAAAGGGACCAGACAATCCGGTACCAGTTCACTGGGACTGAACAGTGGTGTATTGGTGATGTTGACTAATCGACATTATAATACAATTAAAGAGGAATGCTCTACTTTTCCAATTACACAATAAACAAATTTGCTGAAATTAACCTGCATTGGCAGGACCGGGTACTTCAATTTGATTTGGAAAAAGAGGATACCTTGGTTGATATCTGAGATGAAAAAACTCGAATAGACTCTTTAGGCAAAGACGCAGTTGTTCTATAAGTGATTCCAGGAAATCTAAATTAACTTTTTTTTTCGGGAAAATCGAAGTTTACAAATTAGCTGATCATGTTATAATAAAGTTGAAAACACAATGGAAACATTTCTCTCGCTGCAGTCAACTCACAAACAGAACAGTATGTAGATGATTTTGACTCATCTTCAGAATAAACAAACACTTCAGCATAATTATCTCCTTCTGAACTGCACAAAAATTATTAAAACCTGGCCGCAACTTGTTGAACAATTAAAGTGCGAACCTATTGAGCTCACTTTCCAGTATTAAAATTTTGGTATGTGGTATTTGGTGGTATTTGTGCATCGCTAGATTTTCAAACTGGTCCATCTTAGTTATAAATGATGTAATGCAATAATGAACACAATGTATGTAAAATAAATAGTGTAAAACGTGTATAAGCACAGAATTATTAAGGGTAAGAATGTCAGTGATGTCTGGTACATCCAACTGTGAAAATTTCGGATTTCTGCCGGGGCAAATTTGGTAAAAAACAAATATACCACTATCATTAACTGAACGTAAAAATTAGCGTACAAATATAAGTGGAGTCCGGTCCGACGCTGGTAATTTTTCGAAAATTGATTGGGGGCAGATTTGGTTAACGCGAGGATCAAATGTTAAATTAAAATACTTTATTTGATAGCGATAGACCTTCGAACACTGATGCGTCGCCTCATCGAATTTGGCCACTTTGCGAACAGTTTCCGACGCTGGAGCAGCAATTTTCACAATTGTAGTTGTGTTAAAATTAAACACCGCGATCGAGTACTGCTCCACCACTGACCTGTATATAGAAATGGATGAGCAATCGTGTAAGTGAAAAGTGAGGCAAATTGAATCTGCGTCGGAACCTAATGAGTTTGCGCACTAAAGTTTTACAAAGCCGGTTGCTTAAATTTAACAAGATGGCTGAAGCTGTATGAAACCGTTATGGAACTATTAAAAAAAATTAAACCGTTAAAACTGAAAAAAATTGATAACTGTCCACTTACACCTTGAAAAGGCCCTAATAAAACAGTAAAATCTAAAAATACGTCCGAATACTCAAAACACACGTCGTTTAAAATTCTATATTCCTGTAAAATTCCGTCCAACATTACAGATTCCTGAAAAAATACAATAAAAGAGCCATGCGACTGCTGCACACGTAACGGCAAACACCTGCACAACTTCAAAATTGATTAAATGCGCATGTGTATCAGGTTCCGACTCCATTTTGGAGGGCACGGTAGTGGTCACAAAAATTTCTGGCGCATCACAATGTTGTGCTTATCCATCTTATATAGAGGTCAGTGTGCTCCACACGCTGAACCAGCAATTCTCGAATTCTAAGAAACGATAAGAAAGGCTTATCCAATGTTTGGAATTTGCGAATTTCTGCATAGATATTGAATAAAACCAAATCGAGCATCGCCTTTTCACGTTTGTGACCTTGCCCTTAACGTGGCAGGCTCCAGCTGCTTCAATAATGTAAAAATCTTATTCGGCCTCTCCAATAATCTCACATTTGTTTACATTAACACGCATTCCTTCATGGACTTGTGACGAATTACAAACAAATATTGCAACTTCAAGTGTTCCATTTAATTTCGTTTCTGGGTGCAAGCTCCTTTCTTTTCACTCTAGTCAGTCTGAACTTATTACACAGAGTGATATTTTCAAATCCAGGCGCCCTAAATAATTTTGTCGTTGTTTTCAAAAGTTTCAAGAGAAGGAGAGTTGACAGAGAAGCTAAATTATTCCAAATTATTCCCATTTAGTTCTCTGACAACGTTAAAGACAATGTTGAAATATATAAATACAAAAATTTCACACCATAGAAACGAAGTATTAGGTTGTCCGGAAAATAATTGCGGTTTTTCGTATTTGTGACTTTGGTGGTTGTTTATAATGTCAAACTTTTTGTATCTCTGAAATATTAAATTCCATTTTGACGAGCGTTTTATGCTCATCATCCTGCATTCTCAGTTTTATTCTGAAATAGTTTTCAACAATTGCCCAGGACATCAAAGAGAACATGGATAAGAAGCAAATTCGGACGATTTCCTTTTTCCAAGTCAAATTAGGTCAGAAAGCATCGCAAACAGCTCGCGATGTTAACGATACGTTTGACCCGAGAACCGCAAACGAACGTACTGTACAATGGTGGTTCAAAAATTTTCGGAATGGCAATGAGAGCCTTGAAGATGAGGATGGTCTGGGGCGCATATCGGAGGTTGACAATGACCAATTAAGGGCGACAGTTGAAGCAAATCCGCGGACAACTGACCGAGAGCTTGCAGAGGAGCTTAGTGTAAATCAAACAATAGTTTTAGAACATCTACGACACCCTGGACAATCAAAGAAGCTTGACAAATGGGTACCGCTCGAAGTGAACAAAAATCATAAAAATCGTCGTTTTAAAGTGCCTTCTGCGCTACTTTTTCGCAACAAAAACGAACCTTTTTTTGATCGAATTATAACGTGTAATGAGAAGTGGATTCTGTACGGTAACAGGCGACGTTTAACTCTATGGTTGAACCGCAATGAGGCTCCACGTCATTTTGCAAAGCCGAAGTTGCACCAAAAGAAGGTTATGGTAACTGTTTGGTGGCCTGCAGCAGGACTGATCCACAATACATTCTTAAATCCGGGCAAAACAAATACGGAAAGAAGTACTGTCAGCAAATTGAAGATATGCACCAGAAACTTCGATAACAGCAGCCCGCATTGGTCATTAGAATAGGACCCATTCTTTTACACGACAACGCACGACCACACGTCGCACAAAAAACCCTGCAGAAGTTTAACGATTTAGAGTACGAAACTCTGCCTCATCCACCATACTCGCTGGAACTTTCGCCAACCGACTACCACTTCTTTAAGCACCTCGATGACTTCCTGCACGAGAAATGCTTTAAAATCCGAGCCGTTGCCGAAACAGCCTTCAACATCTTTGTTGCTTCCAGATCTTCCGATTTCTACGGTATTAGCATTAATAAACTTATTTCTCGTTGGCAAAAATGTCTAGATTCTAATGGTGCTTATTTCGATTAATATACTTTATTCTGAGTTGAGATATGCGTCTTTTACTTTGACAATTGAAAACCGCAATTATTTTCCGGACAACCTAATATTTGGGAATTATATATAAAAAAAGTGTAAAAAAGTTATTTATGTTAATTTGGCGTGATTTGCTATGGTTCAAGAAAATGCAAACATATTAGGTTGATTTGGGGTTGTTTCGGATGATAAGGGTTTTTTTTAAGGCTTGTTTGGAATGGTTATTGATGGTTGGCAGGGTTTAGCTTTGGCGGATTAAACGAAATTTTTGGTAATTATAATGTGATTGGGCTTTGTTTGGCTTGGTAAGAAGTGGTTGGGGTGATTTAGGGGAATTCGAAGTAATTCATGCGAGTTTGGCGTAGTTTGCTTAGAATTCGTAATTTTTTTTAAATTATGGGTTGACCTGGGGTAGTTTTGAATGGTAAGTGTATGACTTTTGGGGGTAGTTTGGAATGCTACGTTATGTTTGGGGTGTTTAACGTATTCACGTAAAATTTACAGAAATTTTGGTAATTTTAAAATAAACAATTAAAGTGCGAACCTCTTGAGCTCTATTTCCGGTATTAAAAATGCAATAGGGAAGATAGTAAAAAAGACTATTTCCATCACTTTTCACGGGAATTATACGTGGTGGTATTTGTTCTCCGCTTACTATTAGATTTTCAAACTGCTCCATCTTAGTTATAAATAATGCAGAACAATAATGAACGCAATGTACGTAAAATAAATAGTGTAAATCGTGTATAAGCACACAATACTTAAACGTATGATGTCAGTGAAAATTTCGGATTTCGGCCGGAGTAGGTTTGGTGAAGAACAAATACACCAATATCATTAACTGAACGCAAAAATTAGCGTACGAAAATAAGTGAAGTCCGGTCCGACGCTGGTAATTTTTCGAAAATCGATTGGGGAGAGTTTTGGTTAACGGCAAGAACAAATCGGGAATATTATATTAAAATAATTTAAATAATAGCGATAGAACTTTAAATACTGATGCGTCGCCTCGACCTTGGCGACGTAGAGTACCAGCGTTCCACACGCTGAAGCAGCAATTTTCACAATTATATTAGGTGCACGTGCCTAGTGCGTATAACGACAATTTGGATAACAAAAGAGATTAATTTGTATGTACCAAATAATACTCGCACAGGTGTACTCGTATGGCCCGTCATAATTTTCACGAAATGAATTTAAAAAATTAACATTCTAAAGTAAATAAATATTTTGACGGGAATGTTAAAAATCTTATTCGGCCTCTCCGACAAACTAACACTTGTTTACATTAACATGCATTCCTTCATGGACCTGTGACGAATTACAAACAAATATCGAAATTTTAAGTGTTCCATGTCAGTCTGAACTTATTACACATGATATTTTCACATTCAGGCGCCCTAAATTATTTTGCCGTTGATTTCAAAAGTGTCCCTGGAAGGAGAGTAGTCAGCAAGGGGCTCGTCAGGGGTGGCAGGGTTGGCGGTGCCACTCCAATTATAAATTTACTATCGAACACAAAGAATGTTCTGTAATTCAATTGCAGAATCTCGAATTTTTTAGATATTTTTACGAAAATCTAGCGCTTACACCGCCTTTATACCGCTTTAAAGTTAAAAACCATAGAGCTGTTTATACAATGGACAAAAGTCCTTATTATTTGCGATGTAAAATGCACGCAATTGCTCCGTCAGCGTGTTGCAATTCAGAAATACGTTTATGTTTGCATCTCAACTGGAACAAATATTTATTGGAAGGTGGAAGAGAATTAAAATAGGTATCAGCATATTTAATCAAAATAACGTCTATTAGTCGAAACAATATATTTTATGTGCAGATATTTATTAATATTTTATGATTTAATATAATAAGGCATTTATAAATAACACTACCAAATGGAAGATTTTGATTGAAAATGATTATTAATTAATGGTAGCCGAAGCAACTTAAGTGAGTTTGGCATAGTTTGCTATGTTTTGTAGCATTTTTTGTAATTTTAAAGTGATTGGCTTATTTTGGGGTGGTAAGGGGTAGTTGGGGATGATTTATTGTAGCTGAAGTAATTTAGGCGAGTTTGACATAGTTTGCTATGGTTTGTAGCATTTTTTGTTATTTTAAAGTGATTGGGTTTAGTTTGGGGTGGCAATGGGGCAGTTGGGGGTGATTTATGGTAGCCGAAGTAATTTAGGTGAGTTTGGCATAGTTTGCTATGGTTGGTAGCATTTTTTGTAATTTTAAAGTGAATGGGCTTAGTTTCGGGTGGTAAGGGGTAGTTGGGGGTGATTTATGGTAGCCGAAGTAAATTAGGTGAGTTTGCTCTGGTTTGTAGCATTTTTTGTAATTTTAAAGTGATTGGGCTTATTTTGGGGTGGTATGGGGTAGTTGGGGCTGAAATATGGTAGACAAAGTAATTTAGGTGAGTTTGGCATAGTTTGCTATGGTTTGTAGCATTTTTGTAATTTTAAAGTGATTGGGCTAATTTTGGGGTGGTAAGGGGTAGTTGGGGGTGATTTATGGTAGCCGAAGTAATTTAGTTGAGTTTGACATGGTTTGCTATTGTTTGTAGAATTTTTTGTAATTTTAAAGTGATTGGGTTTAGTTTGGGGTGGCAATTGGGCAGTTGGGGGTGATTTATGGTAGCCGAAGTAATTTAGGTGAGATTGGCATAGTTTGCTATGGTTGGTAGCATTTTTTGTAATTTTAAAGTGAATGGGCTTAGTTTGGGGCGGTAAGGGGTAGTTGGGGGTGATTTATGGTAGCCGAAGTAATTTGGGTGATTTTGACATGGTTTGCTACGGTTTGTAGCATTTTTTGTAATTTTAAAGTGATTGGGCTCATTTTAGGGTGGTAAAAGGTAGTTGGGGGTGATTTATGGTAGCCGAAGTAATTTAAGTGAGTTTGAAATAGGTTGCTATGGTTTGTAGAATTTTTGGCAATTTTAAAGTGATTGGGTTTAGTTTGGGGTGGTAAGGGGTAGTTGGGGGTGATTTATGGTAGCCGAAGTAATTTGGGTGATTTTGACATGGTTTGTAGCATTTTTTGTAATTTTAAAATGATTGGGCATATTTTAGGGTGGTAAAAGGTAGTTGGGGGTGATTTATGGTAGCCGAAGTAATTTAAGTGAGTTTGACATAGGTTGCTATGGTTTGTAGAATTTTTGGTAATTTTAAAGTGATTGGGCTTATTTTAGGGTGGTAAATGGTAGTTGGGGGTGATTTATGGTAGCCGAAGTAATTTAAGTGAGTTTGACATAGGTTGCTATGGTTTGTAGAATTTTTGGTAATTTTAAAGTGATTGGGTTTAGTTTGGGGTGGCAAGGGGTAGTTGAAGGTGATTTATAGTAGCCGAAGTAATTTAGGTGAGTTTGACATGGTTTGCTATGGGTTGTAGCATTTTTTGTAATTTTAAAGTGATTGGGCTTATTTTGGGGTGGTAAGGGGTAGTTGGGGGTGATTTATGATAGCCGAAGTAATTTAGGTGAGTTTGGCACCGTTTGCTATGGTTTGTAGCATTTTTTGTAATTTTAAAGTGATTGAACTTAATTTGGAGAGGTAAGGGGTAGTTTGGGGTGATTTTTGGTATCCGAAATAATGTGTGTGAGTTCGACATTGTCTGCTATGTTTTTTTTCATTTTGTTTTATTTTAAAGTGATTGGAGTTAGTTGGGGTTGCTAAGGGGTGGTAAGGGATGATTTAAGATAACGGATCTAATTTATGTCAATTTGGCGTAGTTCGGGAATTTTTTGGGGTTGATTTGGTAAAGTTTGCAATGGTAAGGGATATTTGGGGATGTTTAATGTAGACGGATTAAATTTGGAGTGGTTTGGAAATTTTTAATAGAGCCACGGATCGACATTATAATTGAAATCAAAATTATAATTGAAATATCTGCGGCCTCGCTAGGTACGGCAAAAGTACGATCACGAAAGCAGAAACTCGCCGTTAAATTGTTTAGGTTAAATAAGTGGTTTTAATGTAAACAGGTCGCTCGTAGTCGAAGTTGTTTTTGCTAGCTACGTGCTTCTAACATAAACACGATCTCCGCGATCCAATCATTTTTTGTTTATTTTAACCGGTTTTTAGAGAATTACAAAGAAACCGGGTCGAATTTCGCAAAATCCCTTCTTAGCGTTCACTTTCGGCACATGATACACCCGTGTCTAAAATTTCAAGTCTCCAGCCCTCACGGTTTGGGTTGTGGGTTGATTATGAATCAGTGTGTAGATGAATGTGTAGATGAATGAGTGAATGAGTGTCAGTGAGGACACTTCGCTTTATATATATAGATATCCGCAAAATATATTTTCTGAGGGTAAGAACATAAAAATAAGACACCTTAAAGGTCTGGTGTTTTAACATTGAAAATGTTTAACGTTTCAGAAGGATGGCAATCTAAGATTTTAGGTGACAGTTGGAAATTTCGGGTTTTTGCAACTTTGTGTAAGTTCTACCTAAGCTAGCTGGATGTTTTTGGTGTCATTTTAAAGATTTCGTCAAAAGGTATCTTTCGGAAGTTTTCGGTAGGATGTAAGCCGTGTGAGGGCGGAAATGCAAAGGTTAAAACAATTGCTTGAACACCAAAGCATTCGATCCCGTTATTTCGCATTTTTTTAAAGACCCAAATGTGAGTTTGGGCTTGTTAGAAAGAAGATAAATTAGTGCTCATTTTATAGGCTGGTTGGAGAGTCTAAATTTGAGGAAGCGTTTTGAATTTGCAGAGTAAATTGGTGCTGTCAATAACAAACGATAAAATGACATCCGATCACAAGATATCCGAAACAGCAATACAGGGTGTCCCAGAACAATGGTGACATGGGACAACTACAGATTCCTGGGATCAAAATATGTTTATTTGACTCTATAATCATTTGTCCTAAAATGCTACGTTGGCCCGTGAGAGTACGCCAAAGTTTGAAATTAAATTTCGTTTTTTCGTAATAATTCAGAAACGGGTGAATTGATTTTAACAAAACGTGGTATGTAGATACTTTTATAAAAGTACTAACTTCTGTGGAGTATTTTGTTTATTAAAAATTGCGAATGGTAAAAACCACCCCTACACTTTAACATTTTACACCATAACTTTTTTGTTCGTTAAAATACTGAAAATACACGATTCCTGCTTGTTAAATTAAACATATCAAGTTTTGTTAAAATCAATTTACCCGTTTTTGAATTATTACGAAAAAACAAAATTTAATTTCAAATTTTAGCGTACTGTCACGGGCAAACGAAGCATTTTAGGGAAAAAGTTTATTGAGTCAAATCAACTTATTTTAATCCCAGGAATGTGTAGTTGTTCTATGTCACTGTAGTTCTGGGACACATGTATTTGGCGACTTGGGATGTTCGAAAAATAATCGTCGTATACCAATGTTAAGTGCTACTACTTGAATGTATTAAAATCACATCAAAACCAAATCACTGCGAACATTGCGTCTTTGCATTCGTGACCTTGCCTTTGCCGTATTTAGGTCGGTCCAGCTACTTCAATAATATTAATCCGTGTCTCATCATACATTATTATTTGAATTGCATTCGGATAGTTTATTATATGTTTGTAATTTTGTAATAAGCGAGAGAGTAAAGGCCCTTGTCACGCTCAAACATGTAAATTGTAAACATTGTAACCCTGTAAACATTGCAGAATTTTTATTTGGCTGTTAGCAATAACATTTTGTACTTTTGTAAGAACTGTAGCTTTGCTCTTTGTTTGGAACCATCAATCACAACGGACGACAATATGGCTGTCGCCTAAGTGGAATCTTAACATAGCAAACTCAAGTGTTATTGGTTTTGTTCACTCAAAATCACCAGAGTCTGATCACGTCTTTCATGCATTTGCTTCCAATATTTACTTTTAATGAGAGCAGTCACTTTATTGTTGTGTTTGAACCCTGTGTTATATATGTATTTAATCCAACCCTGTCACCATTTTGTGCCAGTGTTCCCGGTTCGCATAGATCCGCTAATATGACTGGAGTATATCCTTGTATAGTTTATGTATACAAGGATTGGATACAAGGATTCTGGAACACAGGTGTTCCAGAATAATGGCCAAAGTTTACTATTGAATTAAAAAAGAAGAATTTAATTTTTTACATCACAATACCATGAAAATAAATCGTGCATCGGTGCAAACAGTGACAGTTACCTAAGCACAAATGGAACGCATCACAATGACATCATAGCGAACTTTTTACCAGAATAGAATTACAGAGTTGCCAAATTGAGCCTGCCATTTTTTGCTAATAATCACACCAAATAACTAAAAAGAATAGGGCGATGTATATTTTTATTATTTTTCCCTGACTCCTTGAAATGTCCCCAAGAACGTTCTGCACAGGTGGTCCGCTATTTCTGGGACACCTGTATATATTCAAGGAGTATACCCTGATAAGTTGCGTTATATTCGTAGATGTGCTAGTAAAGGTGCAAGAACCGGTGTAGAAATTCAGAGTTTCGTTTGTGTGTAATTTTTTATCATTGTGCTCAAGTGTGAATAGATCAATATTTAATATTTCTGTTTTATTATTTCACTTGAAATATATTCATGCCAGTGTCATTCGTGGACATGGATTTTTCTTTGCTTGTTGTATCCCATGCTCATGTTTGTGCTTCCTAGCTACTAAATCTACATACTTAATGTTTGGATTGGCATTAATTCAGATTTTTTTTAATTTTATTTAAGTATTATCAAAAAAAAATTTTTTTTGTATTTCGTAGACGAAGAACATTTTGTTAGAGTCACAGCAAAATCTCATAAACCAGCGCAAAAGTCGTAAATACGTTGAAGATTACGTGCTCCACATAAATGCAGGCGCTCAGTGGACAGGACATCCAATGGGCGTTTGGACAGCTTATGTTTGTGGAAGGGTTGAGTTTTGAAATTTTTTTGTTTGGTTCATGAACTTTTGCAGGGCCTAACGAAATTTGCATCTGTGCATTTATTAATCTTAAGTATATTATTTATAAAATTAATTATTATTTATACCTACTTGTGTTCATTAAATATTTCGTGCCGTTTCTAAATTGCTTTTCTTAAACAATTTTATAATTATTGTATTTTACACTTTCCATAATGTCTAGTGCTTGTCAGCGGATGCGTAACTATTGTGAAAATTTGAAATTACGAACAGGGCATAAGCCGAAGTTAGTATCCGAAAGCTCTAGTGGAATTCGGGTCAAGTCGGGTTTGGCGCGAAAAGCATATAAGAATGTTAATAAAAGTTTATTTTTCCACACAACATTACTTTGTCTCTTGTTAATTTTTTAGATATTGCGAAATTTTGCCAGGTTTGAAAATTAGTCAAGCTCATTTTGCTATAACGAAGGTTGCTAAATTGCAACTTCTTGTAAATTTTTTAAAAATTTACAATAGAAGACGAATGTATTTTTAAAAACGCAATTTTTTCTTATTTTAAAAATATATACACTTTATATACATATAATAATCCTGAAAAATTCATGAAAAAAATGATAATTTACTTTTTTTCCGCAATTTCTTATTGGCTACGGAAAACAAAGAATTTATTTTGTTACATTACCAACCAAATATGCAGAAAATTCTTAAACTGGCTCTTTTGTTTCCAAACAAAATATGCAATGTTACGAAAACTTTGAAAAGTACGACATCCTGTGTGTTTCATCATCCAACAAGGCAACCTCAATACGGACCTATTTTGAAAGATTTCCTGAAAGACGCCAACCAGATTTGAAAATGTTTGGACGATTATTAGAAAATTTAAAATAGTTTGCTTCCTTCATACAATCAAGTCCAAAAAGATACGCTAGAAAAAAGAAGGAGGAAGAAGAAATGTACGTCGTATGAAGTATTGCAGCTTATCCAAATATTTCAAATTGTCGCATTTTCGTTGGATTTGATGTAACATCTAACATGTCGTATTTTTCAAAATTCTCGTAACTTTGCAACTTTTTTGAAAACAAAACTGAAACTAGAGAGATTATATTTTCTCATTTAGATCATCTTTTGAAATTTGTTGAAATATTTTTTCATAGTGGAATTTTAGTCTTTCTATTCTTTAAAGATTGAATCAACGTACCAAATAATAAAACAACGAGAAAAAATATATAAAGTAGCAGACATTACTTCTACACAGAAACTATCAAAATAACCCATTGTTTTTCTTTAATAACTGTTCACTGCACTTTGTGTTTGATTATCATGAATGAGTATACGATCCAAAATTTTAATGAAACTACCAAAATTTAAATTTTTTTCACGTGTTTAATACGTGGTTTATCGTACTTAATTCTTATTGGCTAATAATTACAGAGCAAATCATGTGCAGAAATCTATGAATTGAGGCGAAAAAATTTAATATTTTTATGTATATATTAATATATTTCGTAGTAAATTTGTGTTTATTCTTTCGTTATCTATTTAATTTAAAATTGAAAAGCTAGGCTTAAAACGTACAAAACTAATTGGTAAAATTTTGAATACCATCCGAAGCTACAAGCACCAGTAGACCTTTATTGAACCGTCATAAAACTTAAAAAATTAAATGAAAAATCTAGCAACAAATATTTTTTCTTAATGATGCTACTTTACTTTTGACTAACTTTCCAGTTTCTGGGAACAAACAGCTGTCGTTCAAGGTGGTCAATTTAATTTAGCCAATTTTCGATGCCCCATATAGAGATCTCGAAAGTAATAGAAACATCATGAGACACATTGCCCAGCTCGATTGTGGACAAACTTAATCGCACCCCGCATATTTGCTTTTCTTGTTAGAAACACAAGTTTTCTTTTAGTGAAATCTTCAAACTTTCCTAATTTTTTTATTATTAAAGTTACTTATTATCTTGAAATAAAATCGCAAATGCGCGTATTTACATTTTGGACCGGGTATTTATTTAATTTTTGTCATTACACTCTAGGGAGGTAATTTAACAAATTTTGCTTATCTCTTTTTTCTAGAAAACGTAATTCCGAAAATATCCTAATGCAACGTGATTCAAATTCGTTTTCTACTTTTATCCACTATATTATATTTTTCGAACAACATGTTAGAGCTATACAAACCCCATTCGGGGGGTTACTTTAGTAATGAGCCATAATATCCCGGTATGTCGTTTTTTTTACCTAAAGCCATAAATCCAATTGAGTTTTGTACTTTAGAAGCTTCGGGCTGTAATAAAAGTTGCCTACTTTTATTTTAGTTTTTTGTAATATTTTAATAAACAAACAACATTTTTAAAAATGCCCTGCATTCCGAGCTACATTTTATAATCCTAAACATGCTAGTGCAAGGTAGATTACTCCAATTCACAACCGTCTTCGAATAAAACTTGTTAGAAAATTAAGAGTTTTTTTGTTTTTTAAGAAAACTTTAGCAGATTTTGAAAAAAAGCTTTGCATTATGAGCTAGATCTTTAATATTTGTTGGGTTTTCCACATTTCAAAATTGCAACCAAATTAACTGTGACGACATCTCCCTTCCTTGAACAAGTTGGGTGGGGTAAGAAACCACCCCACCGCCCTCAACACTAATAAAAGGGCGGAACATTCAGATTTAAGAAGATAACAAACATATTTTGCAAGCAACAAGCAAATCGGTAGTACGTATACTCTGTCCATTATTCCTTATATTAAACACATTTCAACAAATTGTGTAGTGTTTCATTATTTTCGAAAAAAATCAATTTCGCGAAACAGATATCGTGGTCAAAAGGCTGACCACGCAACAATATTTCCTTTCAAAAAAATGCTCACGATTTTTCAAAGCAATTGGTATCAAAATAAATCTTGTTGAAAATTTATCTCATTTTACATTGAGTAGACTGCATGGGAGCCTTAAGAAAATGGGATATCTGTTGAAGTTTCTAATTATTTCATTAATTTATGATGTTAATAATAACGTTAGAAAGCTTACACACTTTCATTATTTTTGATCAGCTTCTTCTAGAAATGTTTATCTATATACAGGCTGAGTCATTAGTGAGGGATCGGTCCATAACTTCTAAATCATGTAAGATATAAAAAAATTTTAAAGACAATTTGTACACCGTTTGTCAGGCTGCACAACCTAAAAATATTTTCACGTATACAGGTTGTTCCAAAACTCATAATTGCTACACAACTTTGTTTTTTCAAATAGATCTATCAGTATTTTATGTTTTCATTAGAACCCCTTTTCACATAGATTTATGGTGATATACGACATTTTACATTCTGGATCACCGTTATCAAATTATACATTTTTTTCCACATTTTTTGTCATTTACAGAGGTTCACTTAAAAATTTACTGAGAGGTTGTTTTAGCAGCTAGAAGGCTGAAGTTTGATACAAATATGAAGAAAGGATTGCTCTTTACGCCCGATGTGCAAAATATTTTTTTTTACTATACAGGCTCTGCAAAAATTAGTGTCAAATTATACTATTTTTAAATAAGCTTAACTTAATTTTTTTAAATGAAACTCCCTATATTTTTGTATGTCATCGATTTCGCCTGGAGTCTGGCTACGTTTTTTATTAAGGTTGTTCTATAGCGAAAATTCATCATTTACGAGATTATTGATATTTTTGGATGTGATACAGATTGAGCCAGGATAAGGTAGATAGTGTGCCATGGAAATCATAGAAATCATAGAACTCACATTTCAATACTGCACTGTTGTGTCATCACCGACTTGTTATTTGATTATCCATTCCATTATCCACAATTAATTCGATTTTAAAAGAACAAATCGATATGATTTATTGTCTGGAAGAAGGCGAAATAAATCCTTGCGGCAAGCGGATTGCGGCAAGAATTTACGCTCAACGTTAAATAAATCAACAAATAAACATTTAAAGAAATAAATATAAAAATTCAATAAAGTAAGCTAAACTAAATAATATATTCAATGTTGCGGCCACCTCTATGTGCACACTTTCACGCGGTGGGTGAATGATCTTCCAATATTTCGTAAAATTTGCTGGCAAACGCTTCTAAATGCATTTTAGATTCTTATTTTCATGTTCTCTTTGGTTGTTTCGCTTAATTTCAGACAATAAATCAAATCGATTTGTTCTTGTAAAATAGAATTTATTGTGGATAATGGAATGGATAATCAAATGACAAGTCGGTGACGACACAACTGTGCAGTGTTGAAATGTTAGTTAAAATGATTAACATGGTTTTCATGGCACACTATCTACTTTATCTTGGCTCAATCTGTATCACAGCCAAAAATATCAAATATCTCGTAAATTATAAATTTTAGCTATAGAACAAGCTTAATAAAAAACGTAGCCAGACTACAGACGCATTCGATGGAATACAAAAATATAGGGGGTGCCATTTAAAAAACTAAAGTTAAGCTTATTTGAAAATAGTATAATGCGACACGAATTATTGCAGATCCTGTATAGTAAAAATTATATTTTGCATGCCTGGCGTAAAGAGCAATCTTTTCTTCATATTTATACCAACTTTTAGCCTTCTAGCTGCTAAAACGACCTCTCAGTAAATTTTTAAGTAAACCTCTGTAAATGACAAAAAATGTGAAAAAAAAATTATAATTTGATAACGGTGATCCAATCTGTAAAATATCTTATATCGCCATAAATCTATGTGAAAGGGGGTTTTAATGGAGAAATAAAATATAGGTAGTTCTATTTGAAAAATCAAAGTTGTATAGCATGCGGTAGTTTTGGAACCACCTGTATACATTAAAATATTTTTAGGTTGTACAGCCTGGGAAACGGTGTACAAATTGTATTAAAAAATTTTTCCTATCTTACATGGTTAAGGAGTTATGGACCGATCCCCCACTAATGACTCACCCTGTATATATATAAAGCGAAGTGTCCTCACTGACACACTCATTCATCTATACACTGATTCATAATCAAATCACAGCCCAAACCGTGAGGGCTGGAGACTTGAAATTTTAGACACGGGTGTATCATGTGCCGAAAGTGAACGCTAAGAAGGGATTTTGCGAAATTTGGCCCGGTTCCTTTGTAATTCACTAAAAAGCGGATAAAATAAACCAAAAATGATCGGATCGCGGAAACCGTGTTTATGTAGAAGCACGTATGTAGCCAAAACAACTTCGACGTCGGGCGACCGGTTTACATTAAAAGCACTTTCACTTTCTGCTTTCCTGATCATACTTTTGCCGTACTTAGCGAGGCGCAGATATTTCAATTATAATTTTGAATTCAATTATAATGTCGATCCGTGACTCAATTATAAATTACCAAACCACTCCAAATTTAATCCGCCTACATTAAACATCCTCAAATATACCATTGCAAACTTTACCAAATCAACCCCAAAAAATTCCCGAACTACGCCAAACTGACATAAATTAGATCCGTTATCTTAAATCATCCCTTACCACCCCTTAGCAACCCCAATCACTTTAAAATAAAACAAAATGACACAAACCATAGCAGACTATTTTGAACTCACACACATTATTTCGGCTACCAAAATTCACCCCCAACTACGCCTTACCACCCCAAACTAAGCCCAATCACTTTAAAATTACAAAAAATGCTACAAACCATAGCAAACTATGCCAAACTCACCCAAATTACTTCGGCTATCATAAATCACCCCCAACTACCCCTTACCGCCCCAAACTAAGCCCAATCACTTTAAAAATACAAAAAATGCTACAAACCATAGCAAACTATGCCAAACTCACCTAAATTACTTCGACTACCATAAATCACCCCCGACTACCCCTTACCAGCCCAAACTAAGCCCAATCACTTTAAAATTACAAAAAACGCCACAAACCATAGCAAACTATGCCAAACTCAACAAATTACTTCGGCTACCATAAATCACCCCCAACTACCCCTCACCGCCCCAAACTAAGCCCAATCACTTTAAAATTAGAAAAAATGCTACAAACCATAGTAAACTATGCCAAACTCACCCAAATTACTTCGGCTATCATAAATCACCCCCAACTACCCCTTACCTTCCCAAACTAAGCCCAATCACTTTAAAATTACAAAAAATGCCACAAACCATAGCAAACTATGCCAAACTCACCCAAATTACTTCGGCTACCATAAATCACCCCCAACTACCCCTTACCTTCCCAAACTAAGCCCAATCACTTTAAAATTACAAAAAATGCCACAAACCATAGTAAACTATGCCAAACTCACCCAAATTACTTCGGCTACCATAAATCACCCCCAACTACCCCTTACCTTCCCAAACTAAGCCCAATCACTTTAAAATTACAAAAAATGCCACAAACCATAGCAAACTATGCCAAACTCACCCAAATTACTTCGGCTACCATAAATCACCCCCAACTACCCCTTACTACCCCAAAATAGGCCCAATCACTTTAAAATTACAAAAAATGCTACAAACCATAGCAAGCTATGTCAAACTCACCTAAATTACTTCGGCTACCATAAATCACCCCCAACTACCCCTTACCACCCCAAACTAAGCTCAATCACTTTAAAATTACAAAAATGCTACAAACCATAGCAAACTATGTCAAACTCACTTAAATTAGTTCGGCTACCATAAATCACCCCCAACTACCCCTTACCACCCCAAACTAAGCCCAATCACTTTAAAATTACAAAAAATGCTACAAACCATAGCAAACTGTGTCAAACTCACTTAAATTACTTCGGCTACCATAAATCACCCCCAACTACCCCTTACCACCCCAAACTAAACCAAATCACTTTAAAATTACAAAAAATGATACAAACCATAGCAAACTATGCCAAACTCACCCAAATTACTTCGGCTACCATAAATCACCCCCAACTACCCCTTACCACCCCAAACTAAGCCAAATCACATAAAATTACAAAAAATGCTACAAACCATAGCAAACTATGTCAAACTCACTTAAATTACTTCGGCTACCATAAATCACCCCCAACTACCCCTTACCACCCCAAACTAAGCCAAATCACTTTAAAATTACAAAAAATGATACAAACCATAGCAAACTGTGTCAAACTCACTTAAATTACTTCGGCTACCATAAATCACCCCCAACTACCCCTTACCACCCCAAACTAAGCCAAATCACTTTAAAATTACAAAAAATGATACAAACCATAGCAAACTATGTCAAACTCACTTAAATTACTTCGGCTACCATAAATCACCCCCAACTACCCCTTACCACCCCAAACTAAGCCCAATCACTTTAAAATTACAAAGAATGCTACAAACCATAGCAAACTATGCCAAACTCACCCAAATTACTTCGGCCACCATAAATCACCCCCAACTACCCCTTACCACCCCAAACTAAGCCCAATCACTTTAAAATTACAAAAAATGCTACAAACCATAGCAAACTGTGTCAAACTCACTTAAATTACTTCGGCTACCATAAATCACCCCCAACTACCCCTTACCACCCTAAAATATGCCCAATCACTTTAAAATTACAAAGAATGCTACAAACCATAGCAAACTATGCCAAAATCACCTAAATTACTTCGGCTACCATAAATCACCCCCAACTACCCCTTACCACCCCAAAATAAGCCCAATCACTTTAAAATTACAAAAAATATTACAAATCATAGCAAACTATGCCAAACTCACCCAAATTACTTCGGCTACCATAAATCACCCCCAACTACCCCTTACCTCCCCAAACTAAGCCCAATCACTTTAAAATTCCAAAAAATGGTACAAACCTTAGCAAACTAAACCAAACTCACCTAACTTACTTTGGCTACCATAAATCACCCCCAACTACCCCTTACCACCCCAAACTAAGACCCATCACTTTAAAATTAGAAAAAATTCTACAAACCATAGCAGAACTAAGCCAAACTTACCTAACTTACTTCAACTACCATAAATCACCCCCAACTACCACCCCAAACTAAGCCCAATCATTTTAAAATTAGAAAAAATGCTACAAACCATAGCAAAACTATGCCAAACTCACCCAAATTACTTCGGCTACCATAAATCAACCCCAACTACCCCTTACCACCCCAAATTAAGAACAATCATTTTAAAATTACAAAAAATGCTACAAACCATAACAACACTATGCCAAACTCACCTAACTTACTTCGGCTACCATAGATCACCCCGAACTACCACCCCAAACTAAGCCCAATCACTTTAAAATTACAAAAAATGCTATAAACCATAGAAAAACTATGCCAAACTCACCCAAATTACTTCGGCTACCATAAATCAACCCCAACTACCCCTTACCACCCCAAACTAAGCCCAATCACTTTAAAATTACAAAAAATGCTACAAACCATAGCAAACTATGCCAAATTCACCCAAATTACTTCGGCTACCATAAATCATCCCCAAATACCCCTTACAACCCAAACTAAGCCCACTAATTATGTCATAAAATTCCTTACTATTAAGCAAAGTCTTCATTAATTGTTCCTCTATTGCAATCGTTGACAAGTTGATTAAGCGAGATTTGCAAGTACAAGTTCGACTAAATGTTTTAATTCTTTTTAAGATGGAAAAAACGTACTGTTGCAGACTTTGTAGGCCAAAAATCATAAAATATTAAGAAATATCTGCATCTAAAATATATTGTTTCGACTAATAGACGTTATTCTGAATATTAAATATGCTGATAAAAATTTTGATTCTCTTCCACCTTCCAATAAATAATTATTCCAGTTGAGATGCAAACATAAACTTATGTTCTGAATTGCAACACGCTGACAGGGCAAGCCCTATCTTCTTAACATGCGTGCATTTACATCGCAAATAATAAGGACTTTTTCTCCATTGTATAAAGAGCTCTATGGTTTTTAATTTTAAAGCGGTGTAAGCGCTAGATTTTCGTTAAAATATCTAAAAATTCATAATTTTGCAATTGAATTGCAGAACTGATTTTGTGTTCGATAGTAAATTTATACTTGGAGTGGCACTGCTAACCCTGCCACCCCTGATGAGCCCCACTGTTGACTACTCTCCTTTCAGGGAAATTCTTGAAATAAACGGCAAAATAATTTAGGTCGCCTGGATGTGAAAATATCACTGTGTAGTAAGTTCAGACTGACGAGTGAAAAAAACCGCTTTCATACAGAAACGAAATCATATGGAACACAGGTCCATGAAGGAATGCATGTTAATCTAAACAAGTGTTAGTTTGTCGGAGAGGCCGAATAAGATTTTTTCATCCACCACATTCCCGTCAAAATAATTATTTACTTTAGAATGTTCATTTTTCTAATTCATTTCGTGAAAATAATGACGGGCCATACGAGTACACCTTTGCGAGTATTATTTGGTATATACAAATTAATCTCTTTTGTTAGCCAAATTGTTTTAACACGCACTAGGCACTAATATAATTGTGAAAATTGCTGCTTCAGCGGCTGAAACGCTGGTACTCAAAGTCGCCAAGGTCGAGGCGACGCATCAGTATTAAAAGTTCTATCGCTATTAAATAAATTATTTTAATATAATATTCCCGATTTGTTCTTGCCGTTAACCAAAAATTACCATCGTCGTACCGGACCCCACTTATATTCGTACGCTAATTTTTACGTTCAGTTAATGATAGTGGTGTATTTGTTTTTCACCAAACCTGCCCCGGCTGAAATCCGAAATTTGCAGCGTTAGACCAGACTTTACTGACTTTGATACGTGTTTTACACTATTTATTTTACGTAAATACATTGTGTTCATTATTGCATCATTTAAAACTAAGATGGAGCAGTTTGAAAATCTAGCAGATTACAAATACCACACCGTATAATTTTCGTGAAAGCTGATGAACTATCTGTAGTAATGGTATTGAAATTTTAATACTGGAAAGGGAGCTCAAAAGGTTCTCACTTTAATTGTTCAACAAGTTGCGGCCAGGTTTTAATAACTTTGTGCAGCTCAAAAGGAGATATTAATGCTGAAGAGTTTGTTTATTCTGAAGATAAGTCAAAATCATCTACATACTGTTCTGCTGTGAGATGACTGTAGCAGGAGAAATGTTTCCATTGTCTTTTCAACTTTATCATAACATTATCTGCTAATTTGTAAACTTCGATTTTCCCGAAAATTTTCTAACATTAATTTCGATTTTCTGGAATCGCTTATAGAACACCTCCAAACTGCGTCTTTGCCTAAAGAGTCTATTCGAGATTTTTCATCTGATATCAACCAAGATATCCTTTTTTTCCAAATCATATACCCGGTCAAGTACCCGGTCCTGGCAATGCAGGTTAATTTCAGCAAATTTGTTTATTTTGTGATTGGAAAAGTAGAGCATTCCTGTTTAATTGTATTATAATGTCGATTAGTCTACATCACCAATACACCACTTTTGTCAACACTGCGTTTATTTAATCTACGTCCGGGCAACGCCGGGTACATTCAGCTAGTCATAAAATATTAAGAAATATCTGCATCTAAAATATATTCTTTCGACTAATAGACGTTATTCTGAATATTAAATATGCTGATAAAAATTTTGATTTTCTTCCACCTTCCAATAAATAATTATTCCAGTTGAGATGCAAACATAAACTTATGTTCTGAATTGCAACACGCTGACAGGGCAAGCCCTATCTTCTTAACATGCGTGCATTTACATCGCAAATAATAAGGACTTTTTCTCCATTGTATAAAGAGCTCTATGGTTTTTAATTTTAAAACGGTGTAAGTGCTAGATTTTTGTTAAAATATCTAAAAATTCATAATTTTGCAATTAAATTGCAGAACTAATTTTGTGTTCGATAGTAAATTTATACTTGGAGTGGCACTGCCAACCCTGCCCGCACTGATGAGCAAGCCCCACTGTTGACTACTCTCCTTTCAGGGAAATTTTTGAAATCAACGGCAAAATAATTTAGGTGGCCTGGATGTGAAAATATCACTATGTAGTAAGTTCAGACTGACGAGTGAAAAAAACCGCTTGCATACAGAAACGAAATCATATGGAGCACTTGAAATTTCGATATTTGTTTGTAATTCGTCACAGGTCCATGAAGGAATGCATGTTAACGTAAACAAGTGTTAGTTTGTTGGAGAGGCCGAATAAGATTTTCTCATCCACCACATTCCCGTCAAAATAATTATTAACTTTAGAATGTTCATTTTTCTAATTCATTTCGTGAAAATGATGACGGGCCATACGAGTACACCTTTGCGAGTATTATTTGGTATATACAAATTAATCTCTTTTGTTAGCCAAATTGTTTTAACACGCACTAGGCACGTGCACCTAATATAATTGTGAAAATTGCTGCTTCAGCGGCTGGAACGCTGGTACTCAAAGTCGCCAAGGTCGAGGCGACGCATCAGTATTAAAAGTTCTATCGCTATTAAATAAATTATTTTAATATAATATTCCCAATTTGTTCTTGCCGTTAATCAAATTTCTCCCCAATCGATTTTCGAGAAATTTCCAGCGTCGGACCGGACTCCACTTATATTCGTACGCTAATTTTTACGTTCATTTAATGATAGTGGTGTATTTGTTCTTCACCAAATCTGCTCCGGCCGAAATTTGCAGTTTGACTGGATTTCACTGACTTCATACGCTTAAGTTATGTGTGCTTATACACGATTTACACTATTTATTTTACGTACATTGTGTTCATTATTGCCTTACATAATTTATAACTAAGATGGAGAAGTTTGAAAATCTAGCGGAGTACAAATACCACACCACATTATTCCCGTGAAAGGTGATGAAAATTGTCTTTTTTACTATCTATGGTATTGGTATTGATATTTTAATACTGGAACGGGAGCTCAAGAGGTGCGCACTTTAATTGTTCAACAAGTTGCGGCCAGGTTTTAATAATTTTTGTGCAGCTCAGAAGGAGATAATTATGGTGAAGAGTTTGTTTATTCTGAAGATAAGTCAAAATCATCTACATACTGTTCTGTTTGTGAGATGCCTGCACCAGGAGAAATGTTTCCATTGCGTTTTCAACTTTATCACATGATCAGCTAATTTGTAAACTTCGATTTTCCCGAAAATTATCTAACGTTAATTTCGTTTTCCTGGAATCGCTTATAGATCACCTACAAACTGCGTCTTTGCCTAAAGAGTCTTATTCAAGATTTTTCATCTCAGATATCAACCAAGGTGTCCCCTTTGTCCAAATCATATTGAAGTACCCGTTCCTGGCAACGCAGGTTAATTTCAGCAAATTTGTTTATTTGTGATTGGAAAAGTAGAGCATTCCTGCTTAATTGTATTATAATGTCGATTAGTCGACATCACCAATACACCACTTTTGTCCACACTGCGTTTATTTAATCTACGTCCGAGCAACGCCGGGTACATTCAGCTAGTTGTTTATAAATGAATGTAATTAGTCTAACTCTGGTGATTTCCAATTGTGCAAATTTTTATTTGAGTGATAATATCTTCTTTGTTAAGCTTATTTTATGGCTGTTACTCTCATGTCCCTTTCACCAATTTTAAAAAGGATTTATTTCTTCTTAGGAAAGACAAGGGTGGGTAGGAACGTATGTCATTTCATGATTCTAGTTTCTCTGATGCCAGCCCAAAACTGTGTAATTTGTTTTTTACTTATTTTTTTTGGCAACATGTATATACAGGGTGATTCACGTAGACCGTTCATTAGAACATTTTCAATTTCTCGTAAAGCTAGACAGTTGAAATTTGGTGTATGATTATAATCTATTGTTCTGAATCGAAGTAAATTACTATCAAGATGGCGGCACTTCCGGTTATACCGGAAATTGACGTTTACTTTGTTATTTTAAATGGCAACCCCTAATTTTTCTATTGAACGGTCTACGTGAGTCACCCTGTATAGAAAAATAATTTTAGCAAAATAGTTATATCGTCAGAATACATATATTTAAAAATAATTTTACGTACAAATTTGTTACTTCATTTTAGTATATATTAAGAAAAAGAAAAGTAATCTCATTATTATTTGCAAATCTTAGTTGCACAATGCTGGTGTGCCTGATTAACATTGTTTTAGGCTTAACTATGTAATTGTGAAACCTGTTTTAATTATTTTACTCATATTATAAAATGACATCGCGAGATATTCGTTATTTGCTCTAAATTAACGATGGTTGCTGTTGACACATACATTTCTGTTTAAGTTCTCCGCACTTTAAGCGCATTACAACTTTACTCTTGTAGAAAAAAGGAAAGAATATTGATTTACTAATACTGCCAGCAACTTTCTTGCTTGCCTAAAAGCAGATATTTATCATTTTATTTTTACACATATCTAACAAGCCCGCTTAACATTTCACAAACTGCAAAGTGTAGAAAATGTATGCATATTATAAGATAACATCACTCATGTTTGTTTATAACCGAGAAACACTGGCAATGTTATTGATACCTGCAGGTATTTCATAGTAAACGCTTTACCTTTGTTCGCCGCGCTTGACATTATAAGGATTCCATTGATCGATACATTTGCTGCAAGTTCAACGTTATTTATCGTATTTTGCATGCAAACAAATTTATAACACAGCCTCTAGGAAACATCTATGCAAATATTTTCATTTTGTTTTATTATTTAACTGTGTACTTAGCCCCAGTGCGAATAATTCGCATTGCAATCATGTTTGTTTTTCTTACCGTTTGGAATGTGCTTGGGGAGCGGGATATATTAGTTAAACAGACTGTCAATAGATGGGGCTATATCCAAAATATGGTTTTTAATAATGTAATAAAAAACATTAACATTTTGAATTGTTTGTTTATTTTTCGCATCTAGCGGTAAAGGTAATCTTCAAAGTGATGGCTCAACCATTGATTTTGATGAATTATTAAGGGAGATATGGCGTAAAGTATATATTGATAAAAAACACATTCGAAAAGTAATATACGGAGATAGTACTTATATTACATATCGAGAGATGTAAGTACGCAATTATACATGAGAGGGAGGGCTGTACGAGCCGCAGGCGAGTGCGGGAACCCAACGAGAGTAGTATAGTACTATACTTTTTCCGCGAACAAAATATGGTTTCCAATTCCATTTTGGCAACGATATATGTATTTAATGAGAAACGTCAAAACTGATCAAAAAGCGAGAACTTGAACTGCAAATCAGAACGACAAAAGTCTCTAACGACAGTTTGCGCTGCCAACATAAACCTGGAACAGAGAAAAAAATTACGAAATATACATGTATATTACATGTTAATTATGGAAACAACAACACGAATAATGCAATGCCGCCGCAGAATATAAATGTGACAACGAAGAGAACACTTCGAGCTCTTCCACATCGTCACTATTGCCACTGATGAAGTCTACCGAAGCTGTGGATGAAACGTCCGGAATTTAATTGGGGTCACTTGTTGAATTAGCTCCTCGGAGCGTTGACTAAACCCCCGCTAATGGAACTTCAAATGGAACACGGTCAAAAATCCCGAAGAAGATCGTTATAATGTATAACAACGACCGTGAAAGCCTACATATTTTCATATATTACTATTCATATGTTGGTAACTTTTTCATAACGTAACCGTAGCACGTAAATATGTGTTTACTTGCAATAGATTTAGTGTATAATGCAGAAAAAAAAACAAATTTATTCGATATATTCAGTGTCAGGAGGTCATGGAATTGACCATGTTTTATTTATTAAAGTGGAGTCTTGTGACGTTTGACAGGAATTGTGAATCGAACAGATTTGCTTACAATGCGCTCAGGTTCTCTTTCTCGTCTCCTTTACTTACCAAATCAAGTTTGGAAATTAAATGTGTTAAAAAAAACAAAATGTTTCATATCCGAACCGGTTAGTAACTAACTAGTTTAAAGTGGTCAACGCAGCTTCGTTGTATAACCCACAAGTTCAAGCTGATATTAAAAAAAAAATCATAGTTATAAATGAATAACAATGTCCAAGTGCAAACCTGGTTTAAACATGTAAGTCACTTACGTTTCATAGAAATCGTGCTATAAATAAAATAATGTAGTTAAAAGCAACAAAATGAACGTTTGTGTAGAACCGAAGAATGAACTGCATAAAAAGAACAACCTGAAAACCTTCACGTGTCTGTGTTATTTTTACAGCAATCAATAAAAACATTGGTAATGGTAATTAAATGGATTCATTTACGCAAATTGGAAGCTAACTTATACAATTGAAGACAGTCCTAGGCTGTACCACTAATGACGCCTACGATGATTAATTATTGAAATAAGCTACGAAGTATAAAAATAAGATGGTCTGCAATACATCGATTCAACAGTCACGCAAGCACCTGAACTGCGACCACTTACTTTGCTGAAACGCACGCACCCTGTTTTCTTCAAACCCGGTCATAATTTGCTTTCTATGCCATTTAATATTGACCCACTTTTCACTTGAAAAAGTTTCTACATTGATTTTGCACAAAAATGCTGCAATTAAACGCTTTCCGGTTTTGATCGACCGTAAAATATTTGAAACAATTTTTGGCAAGTCTTCAGTTATTTACGGTTCGTAAATGTTTTTCGAGCAAACAGCGAATTTGGCACTATATACTCTAAACATTGTACTGAAAAAGATGTATCACAAAAATTGGCTATTTTAACTTTGTCATTTTCCAGCAAATTATTTTGCAGCACAAAGATATTGTGATAAAAACCATTTTCGTACTACAGTAATAGCATGAAGTGTAAAGAGCTGGATTTTGGAAAAACCTTGTGAAAGTTTCAGCCATTCTAGAAGCTTCATTGTGTCAATCATTGTCAGGATTTTGTGTCTCTTTGTGTCTCCAGACAAGTTTATGTAGTTCAGGTCTTTGTTCTATTTTTATCTCATAGTTTTATTTTATTTTGTTTTATTATTGTTTTATTTTTGTACTGTATATTGTATTTATTTTGTTATTGTACTTGTTGCGAGGCACAATAAATGCTTATTTATTTATTTATTAATTTTTGTAAAATTGAAAAAAATGTATATAGCGGAAATGAATATATAATGCAAGTCTGAAAGTTATCGAAAAAATATGAATACAACAGTTAAAGATAATATACGAAATAAGGCGGACATCTTGCTTAAGAATTTATATCAAGCTCATTAGTGGACTGCCTTGCCCGCCAGATTTTTCTGCTTAATCCGAGATCGACTTTTCAGTTTCAGGGAAATCTCACAGCGCTTTTAATATTTTTTCAACAACAAAAAATACTCCCGAAGTTAAAATCAGTAAAAAAAGAACTAAAGAACTAAGTTTGGTAACAATTCTGCATTTTTAATTTAAGGTTGATTATAAAAGATAAAATACATTAAACATGCTCCTCGAGAGCTGGTACTCTACAGTCTCAGCAATTGAAAAATGTGAAGGATATGAGACGCATTTACACTACAAGCAATAAGTGTTGCGAGAAATTGTCGGGCGAGTCGAGTGAGCCCCTACTGTCGCGATTTCTCACAAACCTGTTTACACTATCAGCACCCTTAACTCGTGCAAGTGCTTTCAGTCGATATCTAGCGGTTGTCGAATACTGACATCACAACATGTCAACAAGACATAATCGTATTGCTGCGGCTATAGTAATTTTTAATTACCGTAATTTAGTAATTCTGCGTCTTCGACTGAGCTTTTAATGAATTTTAAAGCAGAAAAATATGGCCAATTGGATGTATAATTGTCAACAGTTGCTGCACCACTTTTCTTTTTACTTTTTTTTTAATTCCTGCTTAAATATTGGCTTCATTATTTACGAGAAATTTCAACCACTTCAGTTTTTAAATGTTACGGCAATAAATTGCAACGCATCTTGTTTTTTTCTTCTGTCTCGGTAATCTGCTGACCGCACATTCCACAACACCGGATTTTCTTCTAATAATGAAATTAATAATTTAATTTCGTCGACGCCCCACACTTTTTTCTTTGACATTTTGCAGTCATTACGGCTCTCCTTCATGCTAGGGCTTATATCGAGAACCCGCTTCTTCCCAAATTTCTCAGAGTGTAGACACTCATCGTCAAATTACATCCGCCAAAATCCGACCGTCACAATAGAATTTGAATATTTAAAATAAAGTACAACACTTCATGAAGCCCAGCTACATAAACAAATTCAGAAAAGACGGAGGCAATCCGGTGCCATCTGGCAGGGACCGAACAGATATTTTACCTAAACTCGCACGGTTACTCACCGAAATGTTGAAACGATTTGGAAGTATTGTGAGAACTTGGGGAACTTCACTTTGGCCTGTTTAGACTGGCAAGTTAGAAACTCGCGCGAGTGCTTGCACAAGTTCCGTCGAGTCGGCTCACAACGCTGTTTACACCTACGACAGTAGTGTCCGACAGAAAATCGCGTGAGTTTCTCGCTAGTGTATCAGCACCTTTAGAAAGAGGATAAAGCAGCGCTCATTTGATGGGCTGGTTGGGGTTCTATGATCTAGGGTGGTAGAGTTACAAGCGTGTAAACTTGAGGAAGCGTTTTTAGTTTGCAGAGTAAGTTTGTACGAACAATAACTTGTTTATTATCAAAGTAAAAGGTATAGTATAAGCGAATGAAATGTTCCTTAATGAATGTACAAGGTTTTTTGCTTAAAAATTTTTTTAATATCTTTAACGATTAGCGGAATAATTAAACAAATAATTGTAAATGTAGAAGATTTAGCGAGCGAGTCAGGTCGGCAATTAGTAATTGCATACCGAACATGCGCACTTGGTAAATTACAAACAGGAATCTGTAAAATTGTATATTGTGTTAGATAACCTTTATGTTTGCGCTAGTGAAAGTAAGTGATAGGTACTTGTATTTTTTTAGTGGTAATGCAATCCTGCCATAAATATTTAATACATATATTACATAAAAGACAAACGATAAAATCACATCCAATCACAAGAGATCCGAAACAGTAATATTTGGCGACTTGGGATGTTCAATTTTTCTCGACGACGAAAGTCGAAAAATAATCGTCGTATGCCAATGAGTAAAATCACGTTCTTAATCAAAACAATGTGAACATTGCGTCTTAGCATTGGTGACCTTGCCCTTGCCGAATTTACGTCGGTCCAGCATCACACATTATTATTTGAATTACATTCGGATAGTTTCTTATGTGTTTGTAATGTTGTTGTAGTAAGCGCGACAGTGTAAGGGCCCTTGTCACGAACAAACATGTAAATTTGCAGAATTATTATTTGGCTGTTAGCAATAAAAATATGTACTTTTGTGAGAACTGTAGCCTTGCTCTTCGTTTGGAACCATCAATCACAACGGATGACGATGCGGCTTCGCCTAAGTGGAATCTCAACATAGCAAAGTGTTACTGGTTTGGTCACTCAAAATCATCAGAGTCTGATCACGTCTTACATGCATTTGCTTCATTCCAATATTTACTTTTAATGAGAGCAGTCACTTTATTGTTGTGTTTGAACCCTGTGTTATATATTTAAACCAACCCTGTCACCATTTTGTGTCAGTGTTCCCGGTTCGTATAGATCCACAAGCCTGACTGGAGTATACACTTCTTTATTTTATGTATATATACAGGTGTCTCAGAAATTGCGGACCACCTGTGCTGTATGTTGCTGGGGAGTCTTCAGGAAGTCAGGAAAAATTACTTCTAAAATTCTTCAGGGTAATATATCTTAGCGGTTGAACCCACAATTGTATCTTCTATATTATGCAGTATTTTAAAGAATAAATGTTAAAGTATTCAATGAAAAAATCAAGACGACGTGTGTGTCTGTCATACATAGTTTTGAACATTGTCATATTGTGAATCGTTTTTCTCAAATAACCGATACTTGTCATATTATATTGCTTAAAATAAACCGTGTGTCTTTTGGCTTATACCACCCCCGCGACCTCTAGCGCTAACAATAAAAGTACTCCAAATCAAGAAGTGATTTTCTTTTCATAAGAAATAAAAAAATATATTGACAAAGTTTACTGTTGAATTAAAAAAATTATGATTTTTTACATTGTAATACGATGAAAATAAATCTTCCAAGGCTGGTGCAAACAGTGACAGTTACCTAATGGAACGCATCACAATGACATAATGGCGATCGTGACGTACTTTTTACCAGCATAGAATTACAGAGTTGCCAAATTGAGCATGCAATTTTTTGCTAATAACTAAAAAGAATAAGTCGAAAAGGGAAAAGATGAGAGTGGTAGCAGGAAAGAGGGCGACAACATTTGAGGAGCGAAAGGACTTGGTGCGATCTGTTGCAGGAATGTCTGAGAGAGGAAAAGAGAGAAGGAGAAAATGATAGAACGAGTGAAAGGGCAAAGTATTATGAAAGGAATGGGTACAGCTCGAGGGATGAGATTAAGAGAAAAACTGAGAGAGAGATAGGGATGTGGAGAGGCAAGAAAGAAAAGAGAAAATAAAAGAGTCCAGATATAATAGCAAGTATAAGGAAATAATAACCGAAGAACAACCGAAATACCTGTACACAGAAAATGTAAAAGTGAGAAGAATGACTGCAAGATTCAGGTGCGGGAATGAAGAGAGAGAATGCAAGTTCTGGTTGGGAGAGGAGCAGAGAGGATGCAGAATATGTGGTGAAGGACGAAAGACATAACACCTAATGAATGTATGCGAGAGTTTAAAACAGGAAGAAAGAAGGAGGTATGAGGTACTGAATGCGGATGGAAAAGGACTAGAAAGGATGAGAAGCGTTGTGAGAGATAGAAAGAGAGGGGAGAGTGCGTAAAAGAAGGAAAGAAGAAGGGATTTATCTGTGTTAGAAGAAATTTATATTAAGTTGATGTTATATGTAAGATTGTGTAAGAGTCTTAAGGCCGAAAGGCATGCAATGTTTTGCTAATAACTTAAAAGAATAGGGCAATTAGTTTTTTCACTACTTTTTCCTGACTTACTGAAGACTCCCCAACAACATACTGCACAGGTGGTCCGCCATTTTTCTGACAACCTGTATATATTCAAGGAGTATACTCTGGTAAGTTGCGTTATATTCGTAGATGTGCTAGGAAAGGTGCAAAAACGGGTGTAGAAATTCAGAGTTTTGTTTGTGTTTAATTTTTATCATAGTGTTCAGGTATGAATAGATAAAGATGTAATTTTTGTTAATGTTGAATATATCTCTGTTTTATTATTTCACTTGAAGTACTAGTAGCAGTACTAGTTTCATTCGTGGACATGGATTTTTCGTAAACGGAGAACAAGAAAATATAAGTAAAAGGTTGCACATTTTGCTACTGGTTACTGCAAAATCTCTTGAGTCAGCGCAGAAGTCGTAAATACGTCGGGGATTACGTGAACTACGCAAACTAAATGCAGGCGTGCAGTGGACATGGACATCCAATGGACGTTCAGACAGCTTATGTTTGTGGCAGGGTTGAGATTTTAAATTGAAATGCCAACTCAACTCCTCATTCTGCATTTGTTCGTTTATTATATCTATATCTATATTTTTACTTTTACTTTTGACTACAAGTCGTTTAAACATCTCTTGCCGTTTCTAAATTGCTTTTCATGAACAATTTTATAATTATTGTATTTCACTTTCCATAATGCCTGGTGCTTGTGAGCGGATGCGTAACTATTGGGCAAATTTTAAATTACGAAGAGGGTATAAACCGAAGTTAGTATCCGAAAGCTCTAGTGGAATTCGGGTCAAGTCGGGTTTAGCGCGAAAAGCATATATGTATGTAATAAATGTTTATTTTTCCACAAAACATAATTTTGCCTCTTGTTAAATTTTTATATATTGCGAAATTTTGTCAGGTTTAAAAATTAGTCAAGTTTATTTTCAATGCTATAACGAAGGTTGCTAAATTGCAACTTCAGTAAATTTTTTATGTAGTTACACCTATTCATGAGACACTTATAATATTGGTATAAATTGATGTTAAAATATACAGATGTAGCGATAATTTTTGTGCGGAATGTATTTTCAGATGTAACTTTTTAAACTATTGAATCTGTAATTATTTTTGGAGGATTTTTGAGCGTGTTCCATTTGATGTTCCGTTAGGTGAGAGGTGTAGTGAACGCTCCGAGGAGCCAATTCAACAAGTGACCCCAATTAAATTCCGGACGTTTCATCCACAGCTGCGGTGGACTTCTAATCTAGCTTTTGTTTTATATTTTTCTATGTAAACGTTTAAAACTGTCACATCATGACATTTGACAACAGCTGTCTTTTAAAAAATTATTAAAATGTCGTCTAAACCTAGACCAACAAATGGAATTTGGCGAAGAAGGCACAAAATGTACGTATACATTGTGTCCGAGACGGTTTTTAACAAAGAACTTACTTTCAGATTTCTCCAACTCAAGGTCGAAATATTTGCCACACTCTTTTGAACGCCCGTTAAGTTAGTACACGCGTGGTCAACCAGTCCAACCAATACCAGTCATGTCATGCAAATACCGTCTCTATGAGAGACCATGGCTGTATAGCCATGTACTCTCTTGCCCGTTTGCACTGTAGACTTTAATTCAGACTTAAAAGTTAAGTCTACTTAAAAGTTCACTTTGCGTTGCACCGTTCGTTAAGTATTCCTTAAGAGCGGCGTCTCACAAACTCTACTGATTTTTGACCGATAGATGGCACTTGCATCTGCAATCTCTTTAAATTCAATTTTTATTTAACCAGTGAAAGCGTTCTCTACCGAGTAGAGGTGAAACGTCTTTAAACAGTAAACAGATTTCTGTCACGTCGAACTAGAGATCCGAGTCTGCACTTACCACGAAACAATTGCGTAATCAGACTCATAGGCGGAGAGACTTGAAATACACTTTGGTCGAAACCCAACATAATCGAAAATGATTCACGGTCAATTTAAAACGCCAAAACTACTATTTGGAATCATTGAAAATAGAAAAAATAAAATGACGAGTTCTCTGTTTTTTTTCGCCTTTCGGCTAATCAGACTCATCGTCAATGATGACTTAGAGCCTAATTCTAAATCAAATTTGCGCCGTTATAACTTATGCTTCTAAGTATAAAAATCATTTCTGAATTTTGTAAATTTTTTGTTTAATTAGAAAATTATATTTTGAAAATGTACATAAAACTTGCCTCACCCATATGTACACATACATACATACACATGACCCCTCCTACGGCTCATCTGAAAATCATCAGCCCTGCGGCTACAACGTTTACTACTTTCTTGTGCGACTCTACGGGTGGAAGACCCAGGTAAAGGAATGCCTTCCATTCAAGAACCAAAAGAATGAAATTCATACCGCCTCAAAATAAAAATGTTGATTCTGCTTCAGTACGTATTTATAAACAATTACTGAACTGATTTAAACAAACATGGCGTTTTTGCTTACCATTTTAAAAAATCACAGCTGCAACATCGTTGTAACTAAAAAAAGAACGGCAATATTTTGTATCAATAATATTTTAATGATAAATAAATTTAAAAGTCTAAAGTTTGATGACGACTAGCTACCTACTGTCCTGTACCTTTTGAGATATTTGCATTTTTATGATCTGCAGTATTCGAAAGCGAGCAAATAAATCATACAAATAACCACATTTATCCTTATTTTCTATTGATGTGCCATTTCGGAATCAAAAATTAGCATAAATTGATTCATCGGTTTAGATAAACATAGAAATTGAATTATCCAAAAAACGGGTGGTTTTAGGTATAGAAAGGTATTTGTCAATTTTTGGATGGGGCACCTGTAGATTATTCGTAACTGCCAGATAAGTATTATAAAAATTTTTTTTCAATATTAGCGAGTTACAGCACATACTTGCATGTTCATTCATCACGCAGTTTCCGGAACTGCAAACGATGGGTACAGATAATGTCCCGATCTTTGTTGATAAAACCAGCGGCTCTTGTGTCGGAATAAAGACACAGTTATAGGTAAAACGCCAGGAGTCCATATAAATAAACACCACCGCTATTTCTTTCCTTTTACAGCTGTACAGTACTGAGAAATGCTTTCGGCCATTTAATTAGTTCTTTCTTGTCTTGTCATGTAAATCAGGATTTGTATTGTCTGTGCAATGAAGAAAACGGCTTATTTCTAAGAAAGGATTCCTTCTGATAGATTTGAAAAGAAGCTTGTTCCTCCTTATCAGTTTCAGAATCCGGGTAATATTCTTTTCCAGGTAATTCATTATATACAGTTCGAATTCGAATTATAAAGATTCGTACACAAGATGATTGTTAAAAAGCGCTGTAAAATTCCGATTTCAAGAAATTAAAAACCCTATTAAATGGCTTCCAATTTACCACAAGCCCACCATTTTTGAATTTTTCTAAATTTCATGGTATATTGTGTGCAATATTCATCTTTCTTATTTTAGATTAAGAGCCATATTTTTTGCATAATTTGCTCGCTACGCCCCACCTACTGGAATAACTTCGATTGGAACACGATTTACATATCGAGAAAATACAATCGCTAATGAAGCCGGCCGCGAAAGTCTACACACCCCGAAATTAGTTGTAAATTCATAAATAATTCATTCTACTAAATTCATGAGTTTTTCAAAACCAGCACTAGTCAAAAAAATTAACAACTAACTTTGTTATCTAAAAACTCAATTTTCAACTTTGGTACAAAAATACATATACGGTTGTAAATCACGAATTTCTTTTTTTTTTTTTTTTTGTATAATTGGAAATTCTTCCTACCTATGTTTTTGAATTGGGTACGCAGTATATTTTTAATTTTTAGGACGCAGATTAAAAAACTTCTTTATTATTGTTAAGAATTGTTTCAGCCAAAAACAGCTCATGTCACAGTTATTTGTACACACGTATTCTGTATTTTTTGTAATTATTTTTATAAAATAATAATAATGATGTTCTGTAAAAAGAATAGTTATCGATGACTGTTTTTTGCTTTTCCTGAAAATTCAGTTTTTGCCAACCATGTTGCAGATGTTATTTTTTTAATGATCAACAAAGGGCGTGTTTGTTTAGATCAGTTTAGTAAATGTTCATAAATACGTACTGAACCAGAACCTACATTTTATTTTAGCAGGTATGAATTTCATACCATTCGAGTATTTCCATAAATTGAAATAACTTGAATGAAAGGCATCTCTTTACCTGCGTCCTCCACCCACAGAGTCGTACAGAAAAGTAGTAAACGTGTTAGCCGCAGGGCTGGTGATTTTCAGAAAAAAGCCGGGGTCATAATTTTGTAATTTTTTAAATTGGTTTTTAGTAGATATTAGGTAATAATGACAAATCCATGAATTAATAAATTTACTCATTCTTCTTTAAAAACAATGATTTCTTATTAGCACAGGTTATCAGCGCTAAATTTTTCATAAATTACATATTGTAATCAACACCCCGAAATTAGTTAAATTCAACTCATACTTATCAAAGTACAATTTTTTTTGTTTGAAATTGACCCTATAGTAAAAAACATTGTTGTGAAAGACAACAGCTACAGCCCGACCGCAGAAAAAAATAAGAACACCGATAGAAAAACACAAAATTCCGATAGATTATTAACAAGCACACGACGTGAGTTTGATACATTAAACCGATTTTCTGCACGCGTTTTTGTCGTCTACCGCCCGACGGAAAAAATCGCGACGTTTTCTAAAGGCATTGTTCTATATGCGCGCTTTTATGCATCGCGACGGTCTGCCGCTCAATTTTGTTTGATCTAAAAACACCGCGAATTTTACCGCTGGGTAGCACGCCACTGCTATTACTCTCAAAAAATAACTATATCCGATCTTTAACTTTCAATATTGATACTATGTCAGCGACATCGTTACCACAATAGCTAATCTTACCGATTTTTACCGGTTTCTACTTGACCGCTTTCATGTAGGGGCAGATGAGGAGCCAGCCAGGATTATTGCTTAAAAAATGGTAATCTTGAAAACGACAAGTCGTACAGGAATAATTTTGGTCTCATTTGGAAGATGATTACTGCGGGTATAATAGGAGATTATGTAGCAAAAATAAGTTAAATTAAACTGTACAGGTTGATGACAAGTTTCTACCTTTTTTTAACTTAGCAATATCTTTTGATTGGTTGCTTTAATCAGCTTCAAAAGTTCCTATTATAAGGAATGGGGTTTCCAGATTAGATTACCATTCATCATTTTCTGATCCATGGCGTAGTTCTTGAGATTACCATTTTTTACAGTGCTTATGTTTTGACGGGCGAGCGGGTGAGTGGGAACGGGGGTGCGCAACTGTGAGACGCCGTCCTTAAGCAATGCTTAAATATAAGTCCCCAATTTCAGCTGCATAATCTATACTCAGACATTGCGTATTGATTTCGTTATTTATTGCTTGGTTATGATTTCTTATCTGATTTGACAGCTCGCAAGTGACCCTTTTAATTAAAATATATAATATTTCAACTGTGATTGTGGTAGCCGTTTTAAAAAATATTGCATGAAGATAATCCTCCAGAACTTTCAAAAAATATTAATGCACAGCAATTAGAGGAACTAATTGCCCAAATGGCCAAATTCCAAAAGTTCCTCTTCCAAATAATGATGCAATTAATGTTTGGAAAATTAATTTAATTAATCGTAGAAATCCAAATAAAGATTTAAAATTAAAACCGTTGTGCTAGGAAACCGAAGATAATCAGTACCACCAATCACCCGCACAAATGGTTCCTATATGTAACCAGATTTTCCAGCGTTGCCACATGTCTCGTTTTTAGGTCTTACTTTGCTAAGATTCCGTAAGGATGCGACGGTGCAACATACAAGTAACTTAAGCATTGGTTAAAGTTAAGCATGCCTTAGCAAAGTTCTGCTTGTAAACGGTGCAAACGGTCATAAGTAAGCGAAATGCCAACAAGACGAATATATGATTTTATTATTGACGTTTTTTATTTTTAAACACATATTTCGTATGTGAATATGAATTTTTTTAAAGATTATGCCGTTTCAATGAATATTCATAATATGAATAAATTAGCATAAGCTTTAAACAGCCATTTACAATCACTGCACTATTATGACATTTTGAATAAATTTTATCCTGCTCAACACACATTTATAAACGTTAACAAAAAGAAATCCTGTGAGTTGTTTAACGATTTTCCTTCTCTTCCATGAACTAGTCCGAATGTCGCCAGAAATTTGGCGCAGTATCAGATCAATGAAAACTGACTGTCTGAATTATGAACGCAGTCAACGCAGCCCTCATCATACATTATTTGCTTTATCCTACAAATTAGTTCAGTATTGAACATCTATAATCTATATGATGTTGCTACATTGGGAGGGGACGTAGCGAGCGTTTCGAGAAGCTAGCGTTGAATTAGCAGTGGTGTTGTTTCTTGAGCTCGATGACTGAAGCCTAATACCATACCCGTAGATGCCCGTTTCATATCTTAGTAAACAGGCGTCAAAGAACAACAAGCAATTCAAACAACACACATACTGAGGAAGGGTCGTCCAATAACACTAGATTCAGTGAGCGAACAGTCAGCAGACTGAAAGATGTTGAATTGAAGTCGTCTGTGCCAACAAAGGTACCAAAATTCGAAGAACGAGTTTACTATACTTTGCGGCTATAATTCACTAGAGAGCACCATCACTTGAGATAACCTGAACACAATTGAAAAGATGATCAATAGGAGTCAAGTTTTTTTACGGATCGGAGCCATTTTACGTAATTTCGATCCAGGGTAGAGAGAGATTATATCGCCCCAAGAAGTACAAAAAGATTTTATTCCTATGTTTACTTTAAGAGCGCCCCGGAGCACGTATATCTTTATTGTATTATAGTATTGTACATAATTAATTAATTACTAATACTGTACTTTCAATTGACAAAAAAAGCACTCATTGTATTTTAAGTGAAGTATCTGATTCCAGACTTATACAGGCTGGGTCATTAGTGCGGGATCGGTCCATATCTTCTAAACCATGTAAGATATAAAATTAAAAAAAAAAATGTGTACACCGTTTGTCAGGCTGCACAACATAAAAATATTTTAACGTATACAGGTTGTTCCAAAACCCACGCATGCTAGACAACTTTGTTTTTTCAAATAGAACTACCTATATTTTATTTCACTGTTAGAACCCATTTTAAACTATATTTATGGCAATATAAGGTATTTTACATTTTGGACCACTGTTATCAAATTACACATTTTTTTCACGTTTTTCGACAGTTACAGAGGTTCACTAAAAAATTTACTGAGAGGTCGTTTTAGCAGCTAGAAGGCTGAAAGTTGGCAGAAATATGAAGAAAGGATTGATATTTATGCTCGAGATGCAAAATATCATTTTTACTATACAGGATCTGCAATAATTCGTGTTAAATTATACTATTTTTAAATAAGCTTAACTTTAGTTTTTTAAATGGCATGTATGCCATCGAATGCGTCTCGACTCTGGCTACGTTTTTTATTAAAGTTGTTCTATAGCTAAAATTCATAATTTACGAGATATTTGATATTTTTGCTGTGATAGAGATTGAGCCAGAATAAGGCAGATAGTGTGCCATGGAAATCATGGAAATCATTTTAACTCACATTTCAACACTGCACAGTTGTGTCATCACCGACTTGTCATTTGATTATCTATTCCATTATCCACAATTAATTTGTTTTTACAAGAACAAATCGGTATGATTTATTGTCTGGAATAAGGCGAAACAACCAAAGAGAACAAGCAAATAAGAATCTAAAATGCTTTTTGAACCGTTTGTCAGCAAATGTTACGAAATATTGGAAGATCATTCACCTACCGGCGTGAATGTGTGTGCTCAGGAAGGTGGCCGCCACATTGAACATATTATTTAGTTTAGCTTACTTTATTGAATTTTTAAATTTATTTGTTTATGTGTTTATTTGTTAATTTATTTAACGTTGAGCGTAAATTGCCTTAAGCTAAGGATTTCTTTCGCCTTCTCCCTGACAATAAATCATATCGATTTGTTCTTGTAAAATAGAATTTATTGTGGATAATGGAATGGATAATCAAATGTCAAATCAATGATGACACAACTGTGCAATGCTTAAATGTGAGTTAAAATGATTTCCATGATTCCCATGGCACACTACCTACCTTATCATGGCTCAATCTGTATCACAGCCAAAAATATCAAATATCTCGTAAATTATGAATTTTAGCTATAGAGTAACCTTAATAAAAAACGTAGCCAGACTCCAGACGCGTTCGATGGCATACAAAAATATAGAGGGTACTGTACATGTTAAAATATTTTTATGTTGTGCAGCCTGACAAACAGTGTACAAATTGTATATACTTTTTTTTTACATGGTTTAGAAGTTATGGACCGATCCCGCACTAATGACTCACCCTGTATATTTAAAACTAACAAAACTCGTGTATTACAATCTAAAATTTTTCTGTAAAAATTTTTTAGCAAAAAAAATATTTGAAATTAAAATTATTTATATACATGTTGGATTTTAATATTTGATAAGTGCCTTCTCCAATAACTTATAAGGAGTTAAGTGATATCCTCTTGATATGGTAAAAGTACCTACACAATTTGGAGCAATTTTGTCAGTAAATAACGGTGCCATGTGCTAAAGTTTGCAACAACGTGTATTTTACTTTAGCTTTAAGGAAAGAAACAATATAATTCTCGAGAACTAGTTTTCGAAAACATTTTATTAATCAAAAGACTTGGTATCCTTGTCAAAGCAAAAAGGGCAAACAAAACAAAAATGCAAATATATACAGAAAATTGTGAAGAAGCAAGTAACTGAACACACGCAAACGTTTACAAAAAGTAAAAACAATTACTGCAGATCGACAACCCAAAGATAACACTCAATATCAACGGGTTATACAGGGTTTTCATTACCTAAGTATGGAAGCGGCTTAATATCTTCAAAAATACTGACCGGAGTAACTTGAAATATGGGATGTGCATTCTACTAATTAATATCTATTGTACCTAATTTACTTGTACCTATTTTTCACCTGTTTTGCATTGTTACTTTACAAGTTACCGAGCCAACTTGTTTTTTATTAAATAGACATTCTTTTCTTGGTTGCGACATAAATTTTGCATAGAGACGTAAACCGAAGTAATATCAGGTATTGTCATTTGAGATCATTTTTGAATTCATTATGAGAAAGGAATGACACGAGAAACTCTTAATGTTTTAAAAAGAACCTAAATATTGATTGTATTAAAGCTACGAATTTGGAAGCAGTAGATTATATGTATTTGCCAGAAGGATACATGAAGACAAACAGGCGAACTTAACGAACGATGCTACCATACATCAAACAAGACTTATTTGTTTCAAGTTCTTTGCCTGAAGTGAAAACAAAATAAAAACACTCACACAACGCATCCTATGATGAAGCCAGACATGAGGCTAAATTGGATTAGATAAGATGGGTTAAAGGATCCATCAAGCAAGCATCGGCATCATGTTCAGAACATTGACTGCAACGTATTGGGATGGAGCAATGTAATGAAGTTTCTTTCGTTTAAACGAAATACCAACAGGTAAACTTTTCAACTAAATAACTGCACCACTGCATGCTAAACGGTCTCGTTGCAACTGCATTAAGAAGCCCACGAAATTCTTTCATTTTAACACATACTATGACATTCACTATTTTTAAAACAACTAAATTGGCTAAGCAAGCCATGGAATCAAGCTTCTGATTTATTTTTACAGTTATACCTTTGACATAATACATACATACACTCAATCAAAAATGTATCGAAACGATGTCACTCGTCTATAGTCCACACCGATGTTTGTACGTGAAATTTATCAAAAAACAAAAACGGTTGGCAATAATAAACTTAACCTGATATTTTTCCAACTCAAGGTCACTAATTTTCTACACTCTAAAAAATTTCAAAAATGACATGGAATCAGGCCTACCTACGCCGCCTATTCGTATTTATAACTTTACTTTAGCATTTTAAGTATATTGTTGAAAAGTGACTTCAAACGAATACACGATACACCGAAAACCTTTACACTTCGTTAACCTAAAAATTTATAATATGTGTTAAATATTTTATATGCAAATCTTAGATCGTTCTTGATTATTATTTTAAATAATGTGCTTAAATTGGATTCAGTTCTCCAGCAATTTCAGGACATAATAAAGTATAATGACAGAGGACATTTCTCTTTGTGGAAGTCTCACATTGGGAACGCTTCAGCCGAAATAATCAGGAATTTCATTTGGGTGCAGATATAGAAAATGTATATTTGATGAAAATCTGCAAGTTTGATAAGATTGGTCCGTCGTTACTGTCGAAACAGACAAGAAAGTGATAGAAGTTATCATAGCAGTATAAATTTTTTATCGGGGAAATATCGACAAGGATGCCGACGAACCGGCGCCACTCACTATTCTATCCACGCTTCAGGCGAAGATCTATCCTTTCAGACAAAAAATCCTAATTGGTAAATGGAGAAAGTAAACATTTCAGATGGACCATTTTATTTTTGCAGGTCTGCAATAAATATCGTAATATGAAATTTGGTTATACGTAATTGATATTATTATGTCATTATAGAGTTTCTATCAATCAATTAAACATTGTACTTATAACCTTATAAATAGTATAACCTATGAATTTTGAAGTATTTGCGGCGGTACAGACGTAATGTTAGTTAGTTATGGTTATAAACGGCATATCAAATAAGGCTAACGTCTCATATGTGCTGTCCTAGGCGCAAACTCTTTATTGTTGTATTTCATATAATAAATAAAATGTTTTTAGATAGTTTGCATTTCCAATAATTTTAAAATAGTGTTTTAACACAGAATCAAATCTTTTGTATCAATGCTTTTGTATTTTTTCTACTGCTACATTTTTTCAATTGAGCTGTCTGAATGTGGTATTAATTATTTTAACTTAAATGTGCACACTAAGCAAACACTATCAATATTTTAATTAAATAAAACTATTTTAAAAACATACAGGAAAACCTAAGTGAAATACTGAATTGCATTAGTGAGGAAAAACTGATTTCATAAAATGTAATAACAGCTGCCCGAATGTAAATGAGAGACCTGATGTCGATTAAGCCCTACCATGAAATATAAAGAAAAGAATTTGCAATTCAAATCAGCAGCGAGCTTATCCTACATTCTCGTCGTGTCTGCTCGCTGTAGTCATGATAGGCTTCGGTTAACAAGAAGCTTTAAATTACTAGGCATTACTGCAAAGCCGAATCGAATTAATAAAAAATAACCACTAAAAAACATAAATCTTATAGAGTATTGGTACAATTCCACCTAATTGTTTGTGCACTCGGAGATTTTATTTGTAAGTTGTTTTAATAGTAATGATATCGGTAGGGAAATCCACGTTAAAAAAGACGTTCCCCTTGAACAACATTTTTACTATTATAACAATTATTAGGACCAATTTCTCTTTTATTTATAGAGATGTCAACTCAATTTGATAGAGTTGAGATCGCGTTGCTATAGGCGACAAGTATGCGTCAAATTCAAATTCTTGCTTTTTCGGAGGCCTTTTGCACGAAAACTGCTCTAAAAAGAAAATTGAAAAAATAACAGGAAGATAGCCGGTTTTGTGAACTTCAATTCTCATGTAACCCAGTTTTTCAATTAGATCAACCTTACAGCCGCAAAAAAATAAAATATGATTTCATATGTTAATATCCAGACTAGCAATAGACACCCGGTGTACAAGGTGTTTCACGACGAGGGCTTATTAGACAGATAAATAGAACGGAAAAACCGAGAGAACTGATACTTTGCAGACGTTTATAAACTTATAATAATAATTATCTACCTGCTTAACATATTTTCATGATTGTTCCAGTTCCGGTTATGCCGGAAGTATTAACTTTGTTATTTCAAATACAACACACCTATTTTTAATGTATTTTCAAATTCTACATTAAATTATGTGTCATATGGTATATATCAACGTTTTTGCACCTTCTTGCGTTGTATAGCTATTATGAAAGTATAACAGATTACTGCAGATCGCCGACTCAATTAAAATATTTCAACGGAACGATCTTTAACCTTTAAGGTAACCGTTTTTAGATGGCGCATCGATTGAATTTGGCGGCAAATTTAAATAATCTCTCTTCTTTTTTAGGTATAAAAATGCTATTTACCTTTAATATTTTATGATTTACAAGTCATATATATACATACAAATTTATAAAAATGTATTTATTATATTAATTTAAATTAAACAAAATTATACCAAAAATAATAACAATTACATTTCTGAGATAGGAAGAATAACTAATTCATACACTGGCGAGCAAAAAATTGAGGTCACTTAAAAAATTGCATATAACTTCAGAAGGAATAATAATAAGGGCATCATTGTAGTACTAATGGGCGCTGAATCACATGTTTTGCGAGGATTGTTATCTGTTACTTGGTTTGTTTGACATAAAGTGCATCGTTTTTACGGCTTCTATGAAATAGCGTACATTCGCGCTAATTGTAAGTTCACATTTCGGTGCCTATTTTTCAGTTTAGTTTATTTATCTTTTGCTTTCTCTCTGTTAAACCTATTGGTCACATGGTGTAGTGTTTATTTAATAGGCCATAATGCCTTTAAATCTTTTCATGATAACCATGAGCGGGCATGGCATAGTCATGCAAGATTGTGCTACATCTCACGCAGCCAGAATTGTCAGGGAGTATCAAGATGAGGTGAGAATTCGGCGGTTCGATTGGCCAGCCCGCATTCCAGACTTGAATCCAACCGAACTTGTCTGGAATAAGTTGGGACAACGTATTCGAAACCAATCACCAAGTCCAAGCACTGCCAAGGAGCTGCAAGAGTTGCTATCGCAGGAGTGGAGTAACATCGACCAGAATGTGATCCTTAACTTAATTCAAAGTATGCCTCGTCGACTTCAAGCAGTCATCAACGCAAGAGGTGGAAATTACACGTTATTACTGATTAGTTTTTTTATTTTGTCGCGCCATCTTTGCCCTAATAACAAAAAGTCGAACTTCGTTTTAAATGTAAGTTTGTTGTTTTTTCTGTATAAATCACAAAAACCAAAAAATACCCTTTCCAATTCAATATTGAATATCAAATTCAGCCTACAAAATTCAGTAGGTACAATAATTTTCAATTTGCAAATATAAGTTTAAGAGCGCTGTACACCTCGTGACTAAAAGCAAGTGCGTGAAGATGAAATGCACAAATCAAAGACACACGTTGTTACTTACGACGCTCAGTGGGAGAGTCTGTCGATCTGAACGTAACGCCGTAACGCTTCGTACGGAGCAAAACAAATTTTTCTTCCCCTATTAATCAGTGATAGAATTTCACATCGCAAGTTGCGGTGATCGGTATACAAATATCCCCAGAAGAGTGCATGCTTTTTTAAATTATTAAATAATCATAAATCGCGTTTTTTTTATTGTTATTGTTTTTATTGTAAAATATAATTAGGCATGCACTATGCTATGTTATTACAAAGCAAAATTTGAAAACCGTTTTCAAAAATATTGAGCCATATTTAAATGGAACAAAAATTACGAAATTCTTGGGTGAACAGCGCACTTAAAACAGAAAATTCCAAAATCATCACAATTTTAATGTGACCTCAATTTTTTGCTCGCCAGTGTATAATAATAACTTGGAATTTTTAATATAAAAAACATCAAAGATATTACCCGACAACTACAGCCCAACCTAGCTTATTTCGTTATAAATTATTTAATTCATACACAAATATAAATAATAATGAAGTCTAATCTCTTTGATGCAGATTAGCATCCGGCGATAGATATATCAATTAGTTAAAGAATGTAGGGAAGTTATCACAGCTATTGAAGTTAGGGTTCTCCGGGTTCTGGTGCTATAGCATCTTGGAGTCAATTCCAATCGGAGGGATGTAGCAAGCAATAGGTGCTAACCCAACAAATGATCCCACTGAAATACTTTCATAGGTTTCTCCTACATTTCTGGTAGGCATCCTCAGAGGAGAAGTGGTCGCAGTCGAACTATTATCCTCCTCTCAGTCTCACTTCTAAGTGGTGTAATAAACATATACAGGCTGTTTTTTTTAAGGCCGCCATTAAAAAATTTTTAACTTGCTACACTGCTATAAACTTGAAATTTGGAACACAGACGAAATTTATAATTTCCAATCGAAGTAAATTATTTTCAATATGGCGGCACTGCCGCTTATACCGGAAGTGGACGCCATCTTTGTTATTTTAAATGGAACACCTTAGTTTTTATTCCATTTTTGAATGTCCCCTTTCTTTTTGAGTATCTTACACCTTATTGTACTTATTGTAACACGCTTTTTCTAACTAACTAGAAATTGTGGATAAACCCTGGCTAAAAATAATAAAATTAAATTATTTTTATGATATGTTAGCAAATGGCCTATTTGGTTTCGAAGTATGAGCCCATCATAAATATACTTATCTATACTATAAATCTGATGTAAACGGCAATAATCAGTTTAAATTAGTTCCAGTAAATTACTTTTTTTTAAGAAAAGCTGTTTAACGAAGAACGATTCCATTTATCTTCATTATTATACTACGGTTATACGTTGTGCTACCGCAAACAGTATTTGAATTCAAAACGCCCCATATTTTTTATTTATTATCATAATGAGCCCAGTAATAAAAACAATCAAGCTTTCTTTCACAAATTGACACTGAAAGAACATTTTGTAAATATTTCCTCAAGAAACTTCGACCTTAATTCTAATTTATTACATACTTATCCACAATAAGTATTTAACATTTAAAGCCCAATTACTAAATTTATTTATTTTTATTTATACCATTTGTACCAGTCTATCTAAAAAATAATAAAGACATTACAATGGATATATTCCTAGCTTAAAAATTTTTGTTTCTCGAGCAGAAAACTCTTATGTCCGAGTTCTGTATGTTTGGTGAATTTAAAGCACAACTTATAAAGCTCGTTCCAGGCTAACTCGTAGGTATGGAGTATTCTAAGTGTATTTTGTGTTTTTATGTAAGTGCTCCCCAAATCCAACGTCTAATTTATTATTCAGTCCCAAATCATAAAAGATGTGTTGTGTGTTATGTATATGTTGTTCACACTTTTCATTCAAAGGAATACAATTGCATTACTTGTATTATTAATATATTAATGTAACGGGCGTACTAAAATAAAGAGATTCGGAGTGGGCAATGCAATAAATCTTAAAATGATGACGCCTTGAGTTTGAGAGATATGGAATTAAGTTCTCTGCTGGCAACCGTTTTGGTTACAATGAATATTTTTTTAACAAATTTCATCTGCAGAGGTTGCTTTAGACGTCGTTAGGGCATCTCTTTGACAGTTTCTGTCAAAAGTCATGATATGTCAATGTCTAAAGTCTGCAATATAAAAAAGTAAATAAAAGCTAGATTCCATGACCTACCGAGGATCCCTTTCTTGTACGCTCCAGACACCGTTGCTTACATTTATAGGGAATATTGTACTTTTCAGTATCATCAGTTTAACTAAAATAAATTATGTGATGGATTAAAACAAGTTTTGTAAAAGCATTCATACAATTCTCCACCAAACACTCAATCAATAGTACTTATTAATAAATCAGTTTTCGACCTATTATAGTGTCATTCATTTTTCAACGCTTGTCCACGGTGTAAAAAAAACTGTGACCAGAAGAGTGACAACTGCATACGACATCTGGACGATTGATAGAGTTATCTACAAGGAAATCATTTGAATGGTTTACATCATAATAGATTTAAAATTAAAATGTGTATTAACGGGTAACCATTCTCCATGCAAGATGCTCAGCCAAATCTTGTCTTGTCTTGAATATGGCTAGGAATATGAATATACAGATTTGGGGCGGAACACCTGCTTTCTGGATAATTTTTTATTATTTATTATACTCCTAAAAGAAATATTTGCAGTTTCTTCATTCTATTTATGCCTTAACTTGTTTTCCAACAGGTACCCTATTTTTTGAAATTTTTTCAACAATTATAATGAGATGGTGGGTGTGAGACTTGTGGTTTTTTAAATATTAAATTTCATTATTGATCAGTCTACATATTTTGAAATATCGAATAAATATACAAAAACAAACAAAACATAAATTATAAAAGTGATCAGTAATTTTTGTAATTACAACCTTTATCTTAATGTAATAATCCAAGTTAAATTTTTTTGTTTTAATAATATAGCTTTACTAGTTGCTGACATTTAATCTCATTTAATAATTGGTTTTTACAATTTCATCACATGAATTTCTAAATTGTAATTAGAGATACATTTAAATTTGTCTCGGTATAACTAGACTGCTCCAAAGAAAATAAGAATTTATGTATTTTTCTCACATCAAGCGCTTATGGCAACGAAAATTAAGAATTAATAGAACACAATTTGAAGTTCACATTTATTATTGATAATGTAAGCAGTGATTTTTAAGGACGTAATTGAAGCTATATGTATAAGAGAAGGATATTATTATATTAGAATGAAACCATGCCGCTTCCTTTTAATATCGACGACGAGTGGACCTAATAGGCACACACATCGACAAAATTGAGCAGTTATTTAAAACTTCGTGATATTCAAATAAAGATTAAAAGCGTTGCGTGCGAATTCCGCAATCCTCTTTAAAAAAAATTGGGATATTACTCCAATTTCCACGGTTTTGTTGTTCGGCCGCTTCGTCAATGACCTGAACTCGCGTTAAAAATATCGATTGCTCTGCGAAAATGTCCCGCTGATCAATATTTTTTGTGAAAACGTCGTTAAATGCAAGGGCTGCTATAGTGATTTTTTTATTGATAGACTAACACTTACCTTCACTTGTACGTCATCTTAGAAGATGCGACATTTGTTCCATACAAGCAGGTTTTTTTTGGAACGCGCGGACACTTGCTGATACTACGCGTCTCGTGTGATGTACCGGAAAAGCACTGAGGGAAAACTAGGAAACACTGGTGGAAATTCGCCCCGAGAGTTAGTGGCGCTCGCGCGGTTCAACCGATACACCTTCCACTCTGTCCACCAAGACTCGCCGGACTGACACAACGCTTTCCGTGTTAAAATTATTTTGTGCTATTTTTGTCATCTGCTCTGCTAGTGTACCTACAATAAAGCTATTTGGATAGAGAGATTTGGTGACCACTGCCTGACGTACGGTTTATTTTCAGGCTTATAGTCGTCGCCGTCTGAACTGCTATCACTCCTAATCTTCATCGACACACCAAGCAACACACACAAGATTTACTAATAACAATATACCCATGCCCTCCCATTCCCAATACCATACCCTCTACAAAAATGTTTCCATTAGAAAATTATTAAACTAATTCCAATTAAAATGTACGAGTAATTTAAATTAATACACTGTTTATTTAAGGTGTCTTAGTTTTCTCTCGTATTACCAAATCTCTTTGTATAGAGCGTATAAATGATGCAGAAATGTTTGAGAGAGAAAAAGAGAGAAGGAGAAAATATTAGGATAAGTAAAAGGGCAAAGTATTATGAAAGGAATGGGTAGGCATAGCTCAGGAGACGCGACGAGAATGAGAAAACGAAGAGTGAGATTAAGAAAAAGACTGAGAGATAGAAATAGAGATGTGGAGAGACAAGAGATAAGGGAGAGAATTAAAGAGTCAAGGTATAATAACAAGTATACGGAAATAATAACGGAAGAACTACCAAAATATTTGGAAAAAGAAAATGGAAAAGAGAGAAGAATGAGAAATTCAGGTGCGGGAATGAAGCGAGAGAATGCAGGTTCTGGTTGAGAGAGGAGCAGAGAGAATGCACAATATGTGGAGTGGGACGAGATACAGTGGATCATCTAATGAATGAATGCGAAAGTTTAAGAGAGGAAGAAAGAAAAAGGGATGAGGTACTGAATGAGGATGCAAGAGGACTATAATGGATGAGGAACATTGTGAGAGAGAGAAGGGGTGAGTAAAAGAAGACAAAGAAGAAGGTATTGTGTTGTGTTGGAAGAAACATTATATTAAGTTCATCTGTTATATGTTATGTGTGTTTAGGAGTTTTAAGGCCGATAGACAGTAAAACGATTTATAAAGAGCGTCTAAATGTATTATATTTTACAGTATACAGGTTTGTTTTGTTGTACATACCTACCTATCCTTGATTTTGGGTAGATACAGTAATGTTTGATTTTTAACGATTTATTTTAATCTTTCAAATGGGCAGAACAAAGCCACCTTCATTCTCATCAGTTCCAAACTAAACTCTCTAAAAAAAATATCAGAGTAAAGTAGTATTGCAACCAATTTAATTCTGCTTCTTTCCCGTGGCAAAACAAAACACCGGCATATTTTTAAATCTTCGTCTTATTCTTACTGTTAACATCATATTGTGCATCTGTCTCTGCTTGCTTTCCTACCAACATAACAACTGCAGTTAGATAAAAGAAAATATAGTTATTTGTGGCAAATATCACCGACATGAAATTGTCACACTACAGTCGACTGTGGACTGTCAAAAGTGAATATTCTATTTATGTATAACCTTACTTTGTCTCACAAATATTACTTCTAAACTTTCATGAATTCATGATGATATCACAGATGATATAAAGATTTCAAATGATGAAAAAATGTAGCGATCTACTTATTGTTTTTATTAATGTTTTACTCTAGTTTCGGAGTGACAACCTCCATCATCAATACCCATAACACATTAAAACACATGCAATACATATAACTCGTTAAAATTGTATAAAAGAACACATGGTATAAATGAGCAACTGAAATGGTCACGTGAAGCGAAGGGGACCGTGTAAAATTTAATAAAGTAGAAAAAAGTGACAATGGTATCAAATAAATACTTGTGACAATTTGTTAGTAAGACAATTCAAAAAAGAAAAAACCAGAACGAAATGTGGTATTAATCCTATGTTGAAAGAAAATATTGTTCTAACAAATGGAGAGATTACCAAAGAAAGACAAAGGAACATAAATGTTGAGTGGATTGGAAGGGAGTAAAGTAGTAGAAGTGAAATAGTAGCAGGAGTATAATTGTCGGAGTGGGGAATAAAATAGAAAAAATCCGTGTTTATAAAAAAGTGAGATATAATTTGTTAATTAAAAATACAGGGAACGCATTGTTGATAGCGTATTTAATGATATCATCCTCTTTTTTGAAAGAAGCGGGAGCCGTATGACACGACACTACTTTTAGTACTAAATTGCACACCGGTTATCAAGCTGCACAACCTAAAAATATTTTAACGTATACAGCGTGTTCCAAAACTTAGCTATACAACTTTGGTTGTTCAAAGAGGACAACCTATATTTTATTTCATTATTAGAACCTTTTTTGACAGGGCTTTATGGTGATATAAGGTATTGTACATTTTGGACCACCGTTATGAAATTACAATTTTTTTTCACATTTTTTGTCATTTGTAGAGATTTCCTTTAATATTTACTTAGAGGCCGTTTTAGCAGCTAAAAGGCTGAAGGTTGGTAAAAATATGAAGACAGGATTGCTCCTTACGTCCGATATGCAAAATATAATTTTTTCTATACAGGCTCTGCAATAATTTGTGTCTCTCTTATCATAATATCGTCGCTGAGAAGACAAAAGGGCGTAACTCAAAAAAAACTAAATTTGAGATAATACCACTTATGAAACAGTCGTAGTATAAGACATATTCTGACAAACCGGCATTACTGAAATAATTAAGGGATTTGAGATAGCGATGGGCGTAACTCATTTTTTATTTAATTTAAGCAAGACAAACGGGCGTATCTCAAAATTACAACATAAACATAAATCCAAGGCAGCGTTGACTAACAAAATACTATCGCGTAAACATCACACAGAAAATATTGAAAACGCGATTTTTTTCTTGTGTTAAATGGGTAAAATATCGTTGCAAAATGGATGTGTTAGCTACAGACATAAATAAATACAATAATGGAACAGGTAAGGTTTCTTTGCTATTAAGAACAAAATACATAGAATAAACCGGTGGAATATTTTTAGAATTAAATGTTGGTGTTGATGAAGTTAGTTATGTCGAGGAACCGAATAATGCAAGATGTGAAGTCCCAGAATGCACCCAAGAAGTTTTTAGCGCTTGTCCAAGATGCCTACGATTACAATGTTGGAACCATTTTTCAGTGGACGGAACATCTTGTCAAAACATGCACCGTAGTAGTAACGTGGAGGCTCCAGAATCCTTTATAGTGGAAGGCAACAGAAAGGAATACGTTGTTACAGCAATAAAAAAATATAATAAGAAGAAAAAAGCAAAAAACCTACGAGATCTGGGTCAAGAATACATCAGCTCAACAACGGGAAAAAGAATGAAGCCTAGAAAATGTGTTTTAACTAGATGCAGTGGTAATTTTTGCAAAAAATTTGGACGGAATTGTTCGATTGTAACGGAGGAAGAAAGACATCGAATACTTACTGATTTCTATGGCACAGGCGATCTGCAATTGCAGAGAGAGTTCATTGCCAGATATGTTAAGATAATAGACAAGAAGCAGAACACTACAAAGCCTGATCCTTCTAGAAGACAGAAAACAAATTATTACTATCTTCCACGAGGCAGTACCGAAGTTCTTGTGTGCAAGACCATGTTCTTAAATACTCTAAGTATTTCTGAAAAAAGTCTGCGCACAACATTACGAAAAAAATTAGAAACTGGCGTTATAGAGCATGACAAAAGAGGACGAAGATATAGACATTTAAGGGAGAAAGATGAGGAAATGCACGCATTAGTCTTGCAACATATTCAGAGATTTCCTCGAATGGAATCCCACTACTGCCGAAAAACGTCCAGTAGAGAGTATCTTCATCCCGAGTTATCTGTGAAAAAAATGCATAGCATGTTCTTGGAGGGGAATGGAGAATCAGTTAGCTATAAAACATACTTGAAAGTCTTTGACAGCTTAAATTTATCTTTCCATCGACCAAAAAAGGACTTGTGTGGTTTATGTCTGACTTATAGAGAAGGTGGCACAGAGAAAAAAAAAGAATTAGAACAAGAGTATCAAATACATCTTAAGGAAAAAGAAGCAGTGCGTAAAAAGAAGGAAGAGAACAAAGTCGATTTGCTTGACGAAAATGCCTGCGCAGTGTTTGATCTGCAGCAAGTAATAAGCTTGCCTAAAACTTGTGATAGCAAACTTTTTTATAGCCGCAGGTTATCAAATTATAATTTTACAATTTACGACGTCAAGTCAAAAGAATGTGTCTGTTTTTTCTGGCACGAAGGAGAAGGAAAACGCGGATCATGTGAAATTGCAACATGCATTTATTTTTATCTGCAAAAATTGGATAAGAAGGGAGTGAAAAATATATTTTTATATTCAGATGGATGTGTGGGTCAAAACAAAAATTCTGTAGTTGCAGCAATGCTGCTACGAATTGCAGCAACATCAGAAAATATAAGCAGCGTGTCCCTTAGATTTTTTGAACCGAGTCATGGGCAAAATGAGGGCGATTCTGCCCACAGCGCTATTAGTATTGCCATCTCGAAGGCCGGTAATCTCTATGTACCTGCGCAACTGGTAACAGTTTTTAAATTTGCGAGGCGGTCAAAACCTTACACTGTACAGGTTCTGAAATCTGATGATTTCATAGATTTTAAAAAACTATCGTTGGATTTAAAAATCTTGTCTGTCAGACAAGACGAAAACGGAAACATGATAAACTGGACAAATATTCGTGAAATAAAAGTTAATAAAAACTCGCCTTATCAAATTTATTACAAAAATAGTCACCTGGAGTCGGAATACCGGAATATTCGTTTAAAAAGAACAGCAGTGACGCTTAACACTTTGCTCTCGAAATTATATCAAAGTCCTCCAAAAATAAGCAATGAAAAGTTTAAAGATCTGAAGGCTCTTTGTGAAGGTCGAACACCAATTATTTGCATTCCGGAATATGTAAATTTCTATAAAAATTTACCACACTGACATGTTTTTTTAAACTGACTTGTTGTTTCATTGTTTCTCTTATTTGTTTCATTCTGTTGTTTTTATTGTTAAATTTATAATTAGTTTTAAGATGAATCTGTAACTTGCAATACATTATTATGCAATACAATCATAACTTATTTTTTTGATATAAATGCTTACGCATTGTAGTTATGTCGTGAGGCGTTACTGATAATACATTTCGAATAAAAGGAATACAAACAGACTTAACAATTTAATTTCTTATCTCATTTCACATTATAAAACCAAATTATGGTGATATGTCATTAACTTTGGCCTGTGATAAAGTAAACCCCATATATTAAGCCTTTCCATAATTAATTTTCTTTAAAATCGTTTTACCGCGGTTTGGAATTATTTGAGATACGCCCCTTTGTCATCTCAGCGACGATATGTTCGACTATTTTTTAAATTCAGTCATGGGACCTGCCACCGATCCAACAGCAGATGGAATTTTTTGTTTTTTTTTTTGTTTTCGGCGGATTTGCAATATTCTCAGGACGACGTTGACTATCCGTAGTAATACTCGAAAGATCATTGTCCTCTGCTTCTTCAATACGGACACTATGTTGGTCAAGTTCCATCGATTCATTAGCCTCTTCTGTTGACACGTTTCCTATTAATGGTCTATGTTGCCTGACAAAATGTTCATGTTATCTGCAATATACCACTTTTTTAGAGACTTTCCATTCATTTTTGTTGCGCTCGAACCATATTCTCCTCTCGGTAAACTGTACACATTTTCAAGGAAAAATTTAACTGCTCAAAAAAGAATATTTAATTATCGCCTTTTACGAGCAAGACGTACAGTAGAGTGTGAATTCGGTATGGCTACTAAGGAATTTCGAGTTCTAGAAAATGTTATGCCATTAGGTCCAAAAAGGCGACTATGATAATATTGACTTGTTGCATTTTACATAATATATTCAGAGAACCAGAGGGTTCATTATGAAGCGCTAATAGAATGTGAAGAAGTTACTGGTGAAATGCGAAACTGTGACCCCCGAGGAACGAATGCAGGATTAAATATCAGAATGCAATTTGTCACTTCTGTTTGTTCGGGTGAAGGTTGTGTCACTTGGTTAAATAAATTCGCACACGTTTAAAAGTCGGATTTTTATACATTTTGAAGACATACAGTGTGGATGAAAAGGTTGGAACTAATTCTGGAGGAGATAAAATCGCTTGGACACGTGAATTTTTAATTTTAAATGCACTAATTCTGACATAAAAATTTTCTTTCTTATGTCATCTTTCTCAAGGTTATGACGTCATTTCAATTTTTTTATAATGGCAACCTTAATTTTTTATTGCGTCATTTGAAAGAGCATGTTTTTTTGCATATAAAACAATACAACTTCTAATTACAATTATTACAATATTTTTTAGAAAAAATGAAAATTTAAAAATTAGAATTACTTATGAAATTTTGCTAATCACCCCACAAATTTTAAATAATGTCATAAAAGAATTTGTACCTCGTCTTAGTCATTGTCAACTTGAAGAAGGCAGGCAGTTTGAACATTTAATCTGATTATTTTGTAAATTTTACATGTTATTTAAATAAACTGCTATTGTTAAAATCATTAAATTACTAAATAACAAATTAAAAAATACTTTTTTTCTCAAAAATATTACACATTACAAATTTTATTTTTTTATATGTAAAAAAACATGCTCTTTAAAATAACGCAATAAAAAATGAGGGTTGCTATTTAAAAAAAAATTTAAATGACGTCATGGCCTTGAAAGAGATGACGTAACAAAGCAAATTTGTATGTCAGAATTAGCGCATTTAAAATTAAAAATTAACGTGTCCGTGCTATTTTTTCTGTCGCTCCCTATAAAAAAGTTATCGAATTAGTTCCAACCTTTTCATCCACACTGTATGTATGTATACAGGTGATTCACGTTCATTAAAAAATTTTCTATTTCCCGTAAAGCTAGACAGTTGAAATTTGGTGTATGATTATCATCGGTTATTCTGAATCGACGTAAAATACTATCAAGACTTCCGGTTATACCGGAAATTGACATCAACTTTGTTATTTTAAAGGGCAACCCCTTATTTTTATGCACTCATTGGTTTTGGCAATCAAATTCTAAGTAAGATGCGCCCAGGTTATCGGCACTTATCTCTCATAATTTTTAATTTAATGTTAAAATTTGGAAATGCAAGGATCTTTATAAAAATTAATATCTCGAACCATTTGAAGTATTGCAATAATTGTTTTTTCTATCGATTAGTATAACTTTAAAAAATAATTCGAAAGTACTTCCCCTACATTTTAAAGCCTCGGGTGGGCGTTGCGATTTCCTGAAAATTACTATAACAAAATGCCAAAAACACAATTTTTTCAACTTGCAACACAACAATATAATAACGGAATTCAGTGTAAATGTAAAAATAACTCAACCTTTATAAAGGTTTGTTATGCCAATTCTCGATAGTTTTTCTGCTGTTGCTCTGTTGTACATAATAGTTATTTTTTGGTGTTTTTATACACACTAAGGCCGACGACAAAGTCACGCGGCGCGTTTAACGGCGGTATCGCAGAATTTGTAGGTCTGGTCAGGTCAGGTCAGGTCATACTACGACTAAACAGCAAAGTCGCTTCGGTGATAAAAGTTAAAGTTTTTTGTCCACCGAAAGACACAGTTAGTGTGCATTATACACGCAACATGTAATATAAAATGAAAATATTCTGTTCATCCATTAAAAATTAAACTTTTAATATCAGGGCAATTTAATGTTTTTTTATTTTATTATGTATACAGAACTAAGGTAATATCCTGATAATTTTTTAAATTACTAACAAATTTCTATCAAATCATTCGATTAATTTGCTACGAGGATTTGTATTGTCTATGGGGAGAATGCAATGCCTAAAAGATCGACTCGGAATTTGTTTATTAAATTAAAAAATGGCAAATTTGACCGCAAGGACGCCGAACGCTCGGGTCGAGTTTGATGAAGAGCGATTGAATCAGCTTATTCAAGAATGTCTCCGACAATCGACTAGAAAAATGATTCAGCAGATGGAATGCGATCAATAGTCCGCCACTTGTATTTGCATTCAATTTAAAAAATGGCTAAGTAACTTATGCATCAACACAATCATTAAGGAACGGAGGCACCTTTCTGCTAAAAGCCGTCTAATGGTCCCCTCCATGATTCTCTCCAGCTTTGGGATCTGCCCTCAGCCCCTTCCCAATCGATAAAATTATTGCTGGTTGCAGCCACATTTTCGCATTTAAATCGCATTAAAAATGACCAAAACCGCACTATAATAAAAGCTAGGAAAGCAGTGAATATGTCCTGTATATGTAATTCATTAAGCCACAATATAAAAAAAAATTGCGTATAAAACGCGTATAATTGTATCTCCCGATCTTATTGCTAATAGCAATAGTTTCGGATAAAACACATTTCATGCCTTGGTGTGTATGTACAGTCAGTTTCTCAGAAAATGGGACTCTGTTTACAAGATAAATTTGCAACCCAAAATACATGTAGAAAAATACTGATTTCCACTTTGTGGGTATCGACAAACTGTGACACAATGCTGGAGGCCACTTGACAAATGTTTATTATATTTTTGGTGAAGTGGCATCAGCACGTAACGACGGTGACGGTTTCGCTCGGCAATGTTTCAATTCTCGACTATTTCTCCGATGCACATTAAATAATAATCTTGTATTATTAAGAGTATTTTATTATCTAAATTTTTCTATATAATTGAGGGAGTAAGACAAAATTGATACTCTTATAACTAATTGTAAGCTCTATGAATAATTTAATAACTTAATGTAATGGAATTTCATATCAGACACGGTCCAAAATCCCGAAGAAGTTCGATATTATTAATTTAATAACTGTTCGTTTCTACAATGAGTTTTAAGAACGTGCCTCTTGCTGTTGTGATACGGACGGCCTTGAGCCCTTGAGTGCGTCGACAATCTGGGCTTCCACAATACGACAATCTTGACCTATGTCAACCTTAAACTGCATTATGGAATAGTTTACAATTATTGGTGTTAAAGTTAATTGATACCGCGACAATTATTTCTTACAGGTGTAAATGCTTTGCAATAAAACCTAACTGTAAGAACAGGCTTCATAGTTCTTAAGGGCACCTTAGTTCTTATAACATCTTGTAAATAATCAGCACTAGTTAAGCGTCAGTCATGTTTTATGAGAACACTGTAATGATGATGATGAACATGAAGACAATTCACCGCCTTGTTTATAGCGTTTGTATAATGTTTAAAGAGAAACAAATACATATAAACGGAATCTTATATTTATGTTATGAGCGATTGTCGTGGTAAATATGATTCGTAAAATGCACAAGGCAATCATAAATTAGGTGAGGACTGGATGTGCAAAACTATTAAGTCTCAGATGTCACAGCCCTATGCTATTTTGTCTTCCTGCGATTAGTATAGAAATAATTAATTTATTGAATTAAATACTCATTTTAATTCCAGTTAATGATTTAATGTCCATCGGAGGAATACTCAAGAATTGATACATTGCCGAACTAAACTTGTGGCGAAACCGTCGTTACCTCTTGACGCTAAATTTAACCAAAGGTAAACATTTTTCAAATGACCTCGAGTACTGCCACGATCCTCACAAACTGGAAATCAGTATTTTTCTACATGTATTTTGGGTTGCAAACTTATCTTGTAAACAGAGTCCCATTTTCTGAGAAACTGACTGTACATACATCGTTTGGGCAATTTCTGTAGTGTCATGATTTCAGAATGCCTACTTTCAACACTGTAAAAAATTGATTCTATGGCTTCCTAAGGCTTCGTTTTTTTTTGTACGCTCTACATAATGTGATAAAATGCTTGACCGTCACGCTAGTAAAATTGTGATTATTTTCACGAAAATAAGAATAAACAAAATGAATACAAAGTATATCAAATAAACATCACTTTTTAGAATAGTTAAACCTTATAGACATCATTAAAACTACTTTAAATAAGCTGGGATTCGTTACTAACATGACGGGCTTAAAATAAAACTCTGCTGATGTGAAAATTTATGAGTTGAATATGTTTTCGATATTTATACGTCGTCAGGCGAAGGGAGTTAAGAAAACACGGACGTCTAACTTTGCAAATATATTATCAAAACCCAAGTAAATCCACATGTTTTAGATCAGGTAATGCTTCTCGTTGATGTACTCAGTCGTCGTTGGACTGTTTATTATACTTAGATGATCGCCAGTCACTAGAGTAACTTGAGGAGTTTGTTTGCAGTACTAGAAATAGAAACGATTATTATTAAATTTACAACAAAAGCAACAAGTTACCGAAACAAGACCGCAGTTATCGTACTTGCTGGCTCCAGTCGGTCTGATCAGATGGATTTGGCCGGACACCAACTCTTCAGTTGGTTTATACGACATCAAATTCTGTAGACGAGCTTTGAGGGTGTTCAAACCATCATTTAAAGCTTGTTTGTCGGATACAGAGTTTTCCAAATTGTCCAACGCCAATTTCACACGCGATTGCCAATTAGTTGCTTCTCTTACTCTTTTCGTGACCTTAAAAGTAACACTTAGTTCATTCCACCTGGTACTAAGACATGCATACCGTATCATCGGTGAGTTTCAAAAGCCTGGTGAGAAGATTAGTTTCCAAATTAACGTCATCTTCACCCAAATATTTAAGGGTGGACTGTAAAGTTTCGGGTGCCGCATCTATGAAGTATAGATGAAGACTGGCTCCTCGCTTGTCTAATATTTTGGCAATTTCTATCATGAGAGCCCCACCCCAGGACACGCCAATTATGTTGTATGCACCTTTGGGCCATATTTTCAAAATTTTCTACAAGCTCAAGAATTATACTGGATGACTCTAATGGAAATTTAATACCTCGACCAGCTGTTGAGCTAAATCTGCGATTGGTAGTGGATTTGCTGGTAAAACGGCACAAAACGTTGGATACAACAGTTCAAATGCCATGTCTTTGAGTTCTTTATGATTGAACAATCCAGGAATAATGAAGACGGGAGACAGCTCTCGCATATCCCTGGGGCCTAGAGTTGGTAACTGCACCAGTTCTGGTTCGCTTGGAGCTGACAAAGTGTCTTCAATGAAATCTTCCAGGGAATGTGATAGCATAAGTGTCAACTCTAAAAACAAACAAATCAATTCGCGTCATTTTCAGGTCGGCTGTTACTCTGGAAGAGGGCTTGGGCAGATTCCTGATGGGAGTCTCCGATTCTGTCGTTCTTCACCAAGATCGCGTTGAACTTGTAAGTCAAGATTTGATCCAAACCGCTGATAACTTCATTCAATTCTAGATCTTTCTCCCACTGGATGTTGTAGGTAGAGAATCCGGTCTCCGCACGAAGGTTGCAAACACCAGCCGCGCTTTTGATAAAGTTAACCAAAATAGCTTTAGGTGCGGTGGTTCTTAACGCATGGTCTAGGTATTGCACGGATTTCGTTTCACTTCTGCTGGTATTAGTCTTGTTTGGCAATAAAATGACAAAGTGGATGGGTCCCAGTTTGTAGAGCTCAGAAAGTAGTTCGGATGCTCCCTCTCTGGTGTGGGCCTTGTTCGGTACGAAAACTATTTCAGCTTGGAAGTATGATCGTAGTAAAGAAACACGACGGTGGATGGAAGCCTGCTGAGACTTAGAGTCTGAGGATACGACTACTTTGCGAGCACCACGCAGAATGAGCCACTCCACCACATCGATCCAAAGATCAGAAGTTCCACCTAACAATGATCATTAGAAGATCCCTGTTATTCTATGAGAGATCCAAGTCTTACCGTAAATCAAATACGAACTCTTAGTGTCGCAAATGAATTGTGAAGGATTGTTTAGAATAAATTTGTTCAAATAAAGATTGTCGTTCACTTTCATAACGATTTTTCCAACATTTTCCGCATTGCTTAAAGTGCTTTAATGAAATTAAGGATTATTCACAAATGAAGACAATAAAAACTACTTACGTTAAGATCTGACCGACATCTTGATGTTCAACCACTTGCCTCTCGATCGGTTTGACGCTTCGATTTTTGATGCCTTCTTGAAGCAAGCTTCTCAGCTCCTTCTTAACTTCATCCAAAGCAAGGAACACGTTTCCCAGATCAACAACATAGAAAGATGTATTTTTCAAAAACACGCTCATGCCGATGCTGTTGCTTTCCTCCAAGTCGTATTTACCGATTTGAATAAATCTACCGTACTCAGCAAGACAGGCCACCGAGGACTGAAGGAGAGTCCCCGAAAGATTGTTGATAATCACATGCGCACCTGCACCTTCAGTTGCCATCAGAAGATAAGGTTCGAATTTGTTATCGGTCGAACTGAAGATGTTGCTGTCATCTATGTCAAAACGTTTTTTGAGATAATTTCGCTGTGCTTCAGTTGCCACAGTTGTAAATATTTTGCAACCATGATGGGTAGCGATCGAAAGAGCGGCCAAACCGATGGGAGAACAACCGGAATGAATTAAAACAGTCTCTCCGTCCTCCAAACGAGCTTTTTCGAATAAGCAGTAATAAGCCTGGAATTTGAATAATGTTTGCATGTTTAAAAAATAATGATACGCACGCTAATGTAAGCATGAGGAACAGTAGCCGCATCTTCGAGACTCCAATTCTCTGGAACTTCCCACGACAGAATCGGATCAGGAATTAGTTTGCAAATGTCTTTGTCTAGTTGGGCAAGACCCATAATTTGTTTACCAGCATTGGATATTCCCGAGTAGTCGATATTTCCGACGTCGTTCCTTCTCTCTTCCGGTGGTAAGAGAGTTTCATCTTTCAAGTTTATACCAACGTATTTGACACTGGCGTTAGATAAGACACTTCCGTTCGTAGTAACACTGCTGGCAATGTTACTCTTCAGCTTAAGAGGCACTGACGCAATCGTACCCAAAACTCCGTCTTTAATCACAGACAGCGTCAGGTCTAGTTTGAAAATGTGCTGCATCTGCTGGTTCTTCACATCGACATCACCAACTTTCTTGTCAAGAATGAAGAGGGTACGAACTGATGTCATTTGCGGAGTTGCCAGCAGTTCCTCAACGAAGTTTTTCATTCCTTCCGTCGGGACTATGTGCGAAATTAAATACACACTGCTGTTCCTCGCCTTTGCTGAGTGTACTGCTTCGTGCAGCTCGTTGACCCAGGAGACTGAGCTTCGAGACAAGTCGCGGATGCTTAAAGTGTCACCTCTGACAGTCACAACAGCCGGAGATGCGGTTTTAGATCGGCGTACAATGGAATAGTCCACTCCACCGACATTGAACTGGGCCAGCTGTACGACTTCTGAATAAGACGACAAGTTCTTGCTGTTGCGAACCAAAAGAGTTCCGTTTCGCGATTTGGCGATGACATTGACGACTTCTTCGGTGGCGGTATCGTTAAGGACAATTAAGAAGGGGTAGGATCCCATATTGACGAAGAATTTAGTGTCCTTGGTTTGATTAATATTTGGCTGAAATTTGTTAGTTAGTAAAGAAACGAAATTTTTGAACGGTTACATTTAATTTGGCGTACTGTTCGCAAACGTTTCGAATATTGTCCAGCAAAGATGGATTGCGGGTTTCAATCTCAGTAATGCTGATGTTTGCGCCGAATTGACCGTCGTCGTTTTCCAAAGTAAGATGTAAAGCGGTATTGATGCCACTTTCAATACTCTGAGAATAAAACTGTAACTCTCATGTTAAGTCAAAATTAGTAATTACCGGCAAAGAAGTGCTGCTGAACGGACTGAACTCGACTGAATCGAAAGAAATTGCTTTGGGATCTCTTGTAAATGGAACTGACTTAATTCCAACAATTTGGGCGCCTTCGGTTGAAATCAAACCTGTAGCCAGATCGTGATGAACGACTACATCTGTTTTTTCACTTGGTAAAAATTCCTCGTTGATCACGATCTTATGGATATTTTTGGGAACGTAAACCTCTTGGCGTCGCTCACCAGCTAAGAACAGCTGCTGCTGGATCATGGCTTCAACCAAATTGACCCATTTATTAGACCACTGGACGACGGAACTTGATCCATTTTCCGTAATTGTTAAATTTTTGATTGTCTTGTACTGCCCGGAGTACTTATAACCTCTGTGTTGGAATTCGTTGTAAACATCGTTTGAAGTTAAATACACACTTGTCTCAGTTTCTTCAACTTTGATAGATTCCATCATAACTTTGTCAGCTCCAGACGGGAACGTTAACCGGCCGGTTACAAGAATATCATTTCCGGTCAGAATTTCAAAATCTCCACTTCCCTTCTGGATCATTGCGTGAACCGAAACAGATCCAATCCTGGGAACAGTTAACATTTTTCTGAAGTGGATGTTTTCAAAAACGTATTCCTTTTGTCCAGTGCTAATACTGGCGACTATATTGAAGATGATGCTCTAGAATATAATCAGTTTGAAAACAAGCCCAAAGAAATCGAAGATTTACCAAATAGGAAGCGGGTGAAAGAATAATTTTGTTATCAACTTGATGACCAACGCAATCTCTGAACTCTTCGCTGTTAAGAGTAACTTGGAAATCGCGCACACCGTATAATGATTTCAACTTCTCTTCAAGACCGGTTCTCCAGGTTTCGCTGTGTTCCCAGTGGGACAAATTCGCCAAACATGCGGTCCCCCGACTTACAGGATACTCAATTTTGGGGAACAAGTTGGACACGTCCATGTCTAACCCCGCTAGGTACAGCTTTCCAAGAGCTGAAAGAAGGAACTCAACCCCACTGGCACTTCCTCGTTGTGTGAGCGGAACATTTGTACATCCAGACTTCAAAGAGCGTTTCAAGATGGCTTGCAGTAACCCGTGAGGGGCTATTTCGATCAGGACTGAGTCTTTTGGAATGTGTTTTAAGCCCTCCTCAAATAGAACGGAGCTCAAAAGGTTGTTAGTGTGGTATTCGGGAGAGGAATGCTTCGCCTGCTCCGTGTCCCAGTCTTCTTCTTTGTTGGAGGTGCTGATCCATTTCGATGACCGAGGTATCGGGTTGGGTAAGACTTTTTTCAAATACTCCAGCAGAAGTGGAGCTGCGGGCTTGATGTACCTGCTGTGGTATGCGATGTTCGAGACGTTTACAAGTCTAGCGAACACTCCTTGCTCTTGTAGCTCCTTGACAAACTTTTCCATGTCTTCCGTTGGACCCGAGATTGTTGAACTGTCGGGTCCGTTGTGACACGCAACTTCGATACTCGGGGGACATTTGTCTTTGATCTGTTGATAACCCATACCTAATATCATATTTTAGTTGCATTTTTAAGAGAAAATGTATAGTATACCGATGGCTGCCATCATTCCTTTAATCAGTGAGGCTTCCAACGAGGCCCGCCCTCTTGAATAGGCAGAAAGAATCATTTCTTCGGCAGTCATGCAACCGTCCGCGTAAGCACAGCCCAATTCACCAACCGAGTGACCGATTATACCATCAGGAACTATTCCCACCGATTTAAGAACGTCGGTGAGCCCAATCTGAATGGCGGCGATTCCGACAAAAGAATGCAAAATATTGTCAAAGATTTTCTTGTCGTCGGTTGAAATAATATGAAGAAGGTCGACTCCTTTGGTGAGCAAGATTTTGTGACATTTGTTGACTGCATTAGCGAACACTGGAAGTTGCATGAGGTCACTAATCATTCCACACCATTGGCTACCCATTCCAGAAAAAACGAACCATATTTGGCGTTTGTTACCTAAGTGGTACTAAACACTGCATTAGAAAAGATTTGATATTTTGGCAATTGTACTAACATCAGTTTCGTCTTTGGAATTTTCTGTACCCAGAATAGTGTATCCTCGGTACAAATGGCCCAAAATGGGTTTGGAGTACAAATCCTGAATCAATTGGATGTATTCCACGTCGATAGACGGTTTGGATTTGATCTGCAAGACAACGTTGTAGAGTCATGCGAATAAACCAGTAGTATTTACAGTTTCCAGAATGTTCTTGATTCCTTCTTCGGTTCTAGTGGAAGCGAGCACAAGACGCGGAATTTTATCTTGTACTTCACTTACAACTTTAACCTTTGGATTAGCCTTCAGCAAAATGTGCCCATAATAAGAATCCAAGCCCAAAGCATTAACGGCTGCATATTTTACGCCCCATTTCCGATTTTCAGTAACCAGTTGTATGGTCCCATTAATGAGGGGCTTCAGCTCAGGATTTGGGGTCTTGTACTGAATAGTGGCCGGTATGATTCCTGTTTCCATAGCAATCAGAACTTTCACAACACTGAAAAGAGAAGCTGAAGCTTCGCTGTGTCCGGCGTTGGGCTTAACACTCCCAATTAAAAGAGGTTCCTTCCGATTTTTGCAGTAAACTTTTTCAAGCGCGTCCAGTTCTTTACGGTCGGTCTCCTACGTTGTAAATGTGTTCATTTGTTTGAAATCAAAGACGACTTACTTTAAGAGCACAACCGTAGGTTTCGACGAATTCAACTTCGTTGGGGTCGACATCAATTTCGTTGTAAAATTCGTTAATGAACTCCGCCAAGTTGTTGGAGTCGATGTCGAGAAGAGGCCCATCGCGATCACCGTCAAACTGAGTGGCGACATTGACAATGCTCGCATATGAGCGTCTGGCTTCGCTCGCTCGTTGGATGTAAAGAACAACAATACCATCGCTTCTGGCATAACCCTGAGCTATAGGAAGTGTCAAATGTTGAATGTCTTTTTCCGTATATTACCATCAGCATCGAATGATTTCGTGGAGCCGTCAGGAGAAATAACGTGCAAATCATTGTACAACCATTGAAACTCGGAATTTAGAGCTAAATTGGCCGTACCAACGAGGACACTGTCGCACTGGCCAGTCTTAACGGCTTCATAGGCTAAACGCAAAACTTCGATACCACCAATCCAGTTGCTGTCATAAGCAACGCTTGGTCCTTTAAGATCCAACCAATAAGAAACTCTGTTTGGCATCATGGCACGGGAATGGCCCGTAACACCAAAACCGCTGACCACCGACTCCAAGAAGAGATTGTCGTTTTCACCAACAGAAGAACCCATGAAACATCCAATTCGCTTGCCCCTTACTTCAACCGGGTTCACACCAGCATCGATTAGAGCTTCGAAGGTTCGTTCGAGGATTAGACGGTGCATCGGATCCATAAAGGTACATTGCTGACGGTGAATGCCGAAGTAGCCACTGTCAAAGTATTCGGTTGGGACAGTACCGATGACATTGGTCACTCCACGCTCGCCCGCCTTCCAACGACTTGTCATAAGATTTTCATTGTTAAGGAGGCGGTCTCTGAACTCTTCCACGTTCAAAGCTTTGGGAAAATACCCGCCGATTCCGGAAATCACCACGTCGTCTTTTACGAAATGCATAATCACGAAAGCTGCAATTGCGTTCTTGTTTACTACCTCGATTTACATTCATTTATTATACGATGTTATTGGACCCAAATGTTTTTTTAACAAGTAAAAGAAAAGGTTGCTCTTCTTCTCCGTCTTCTATCCAACGATACGGATTCAGCAAAATTGTGGCGCGAACGCAAAAGTGGAAAAAATTGAAAAAACAACCCACTCAGGATGTATAGTATAGTTTTGTTTAATTTTTAAAGTGTAGCCAAATTGCATTGTTATCTGTTCTGTGCGACGACGTTTAAAAGTTATAGACCACGCTGTTTACATGGTTTCGTAATCCAACAACTAACAGTGGAATCTCGATTATCCGAACCAATTGAGACCGAGACTAGTTCGGATAATCAAAACTTCAGATAATCGAAACGTGGGTTTTTTGGGACCAATTTGGCATACATACATATTGACGTTGAAATATTATGTATATTAAACACCTGAAAAAGTCTTTTTATATTTTTTTATATGTCTTTCCCGCCAACGTTACTAAGTCATCGTTCGGATAACTGAGGGTTCGGATGATCGAGGTTCTACTGTAGTCACAATCTAAACAGTCTAAACGCAGTAAATATCTCTCAATGTTACATAAGATGGCGGCTGTTTTAAACCCATAGTTTGAAGTTTGAACAAACGTCTAGATCTCGGCCGACCAATGGAAGTATTTACAAGTGCAGTTTTCGGTTCCCCCTCCAAACCAGAGCCCAATATAATTGTCACTAATAAGAGTGGTCCTCGGGCTCGGGTTTTACAATTTTCTTGGACCCAGTGGCAGTTGGGGCTTTCATTTCTAGAGGAACCAATATACTTTCACTTGGTTCTTCTTTGCCCAAAATAGACATTATTTGAATCCACGCTTTCAGCAGAACGAACTATTAATATTATTATATTATTATAGTGCCTATTGTGCTAGAACTTTCTGACACTCGCAATCACCAGCCAGTTGATGCTTATATAAAACTAGCTGAATGTACCCGGCGTTGCCCGGACGTAGATTAAATAAACGCAGTGTTGACTAAAGTGGTGATGTTGACTAATCGACATTATAATACAATTAAACAGGAATCCTCTACTTTTTCAATCACAAAATAAACAAATTTGTTGAAATTAACCTTCGTTGTCAGGACCGGGTACTTCAATATGATTTGGACAAAGAGGATACCTTGGTTGATATCTGAGATGAAAAATCTTGAATAGACTCTTTAGGCAAAGACGCAGTTGTTCTATAAGCGATTCCAGGAAATCGAAATTAACTTTAGATAATTTTCGGGGAAATCGAAGTTTACAAATTAGCTGATCATGTTATGATAAAATTGAAAACACAATGGAACCATTCCTTTTGCTGCAGTCAACTCACAAACAGAACAGTATGTAGATGATTTTGACTTATCTTCAGAATAAACAAACACTTCAGCATAATTATCTTCTTCTAAACTGCACAAAAATTATTAAAACCTGGCCGCAACTGGTTAGACAATTACAGTGCGAACCTTTTGAGCTCCCTTTCCAGTATTAAAGTTTTGGTATGTGGTAAAATGTGGTATTTGGTGGTATTTGTGCATCGCTAGATTTTCAAACTTGTCCATCTTAGTTATAAATGATTTAAAGCAATAATGAACACAATGTATTTACGTAAAATAAATAGTGTAAAACGCGTATCAATGTCAGTAAAGTCTGATCCAACGCTGTAAATTTTGGATTTCAGCCGAGGCAGATTTGTTGAAAAATAAAAACACCATTATCATTAACTGAACGGTCCGGTACGACGATGGTGATTGGGAGCAAATTTGGTTAACGGCAAAATTAACATTCTATATAAAATAAATAAATATTTTGACGGGAATATGGTGAATGTAAAAATCTTATTCGGCTTCTCCGACGGACTCACACTTGTTTACATTAACACAAACTTGTTGAACAATTAAAGTGCGAACCTCTTGAGCTCCCGTTCCAGTATTAAAATATCAATGCCAATACCATAGATATTAAAAAAGACAATTTCCATCACCTTTCATAATACGGTGTGGTAATTGTACATCGCTAGATTTTCAAACTTCTCCATCTTAGTTATAAATGATGTAAAGCAATAATGAACACATTGTACGTAAAATAAATAGTGTAAAACGTGTATAAGCACATAATTATTAAGGGTATGAATGTCAGTGATGTCTGGTACATACAACGGTGAAAATTTCGGATTTCAGCCAGGGCAAATTTGGTGAAAAACAAATACACCACTACCATTAACTGAACGTAAAAATTAGCGTACAAATATAAGTGGAGTCCGGTTCGACGCTGGTAATTTTTCGAAAATTGATTGGGGGCAGATTTGGTTAACGCGAGGATCAAATGTTAAATTAAAATACTTTATTTGATAGTGGTAGACGTTCGAACACTGATGCGTCGCTTCATCGAATTTGGCGACTTTGCGAACAGTTTCCGACGCTGGAGCAGCAATTTTCACAATTGTAGTTGTGTTAAAATTAAACACCGCGATCGAGTACTGCTCCACACGCTGAACCAGCAATTCTCGAATTCTAAGAAACGATAAGAAAGGCTTATCCAATGCTTGGAATGTGCGAATTTCTGCATAGATATTGAATAAAACCAAATCGAGCATCGCCTTTTCACGTTTGTGACCTTGCCCTTGACGTGGCAGGCTCAAGCTGCTTCAATAATGTAAAAATCTTATTCGGCATCTCCAATAAACTCACATTTGTTTACATTAACACGCATTCCTTCATGGACTTGTGACGAATTACAAACAAATATTGCAACTTCAAGTGTTCCATTTAATTTCGTTTCTGTGATATTTTCAAATCCAGGTGCCCCAAATAATTTTGTCGTTGTTTTCAAAAGTTTCAAGAGAAAGAGAGTTGACAGAGAAGCTAAATTATTCCAAATTATTCCCATTTAGTTCTCTGACAACGTTAAAGACAATGTTGAAATATATAAATACAAAATTTCACACCATAAAAACGAAGTATTTGGGAATTATGTATAAAAAAAGTCGAAGTTATTTATGTTAATTTGGCGTGATTTGCTATGGTTCAAAAAAATGCAAAAATATTAGGTTGATTTGGGGTTGTTTCGGATGATATGGGTTTCTTTGAGGATTGTTTGGAATGGTTATTGATGGTTGGCAGGGTTTAGCTTTGGCGGATTAAACGAAATTTTTGGTAATTATAATGTGATTGAGCTTTGGTTGGCTTGGTAAGAAGTGGTTGGGGTGATTTAGGGGAATTCGAAGTCATTTATGCGAGTTTGGCGTAGTTTGCTTAGAATTCGTAATTTTTTTTTAATTATGGGTTGACCTGGAGTAGTTTTGAATGGTAAGTGTATGACTTTTAGGGATAGTTTGGAATGGTGCGTTATGTTTGGGGTGTTTAACGTATTCAGGTAAATTTTACAAAAATTTTGGTAATTTTAAAATGAAGAATTAAAGTGCGAACCTCTTGAGCTCTATTTCCGGTATTAAAAATGCAATAGGAAAAATAGTAAAAAAGACTATTTCCATCACTTTTCACGGGAATTATACATGGTGGTATTTGTTCTCCGCTTACTATTAGATTTTCAAACTGCTCCATCTTAGTTATAAATAATGCAGAACCATTAATGAACGCAATGTACGTAAAATAAATAGTGTAAATCGTGTATAAGCACACAATACTTAAGCGTATGATGTCAGTGAAAATTTCGGATTTTGCCCGGAGCAGGTTTGGTGAAGAACAAATACACCACTATCATTAACTGAACGTAAAAATTAGCGTACGATAATAAGTGAAGTCCGGTCCGACGCTGGAAATTTTTCGAAAATCGATTGGGGAGAGTTGTGGTTAACGGCAAGAACAAATCGGGAATATCGGGAATAAAATAATTTATTTAATAGCGATAGAACTTCGAATACCGATGCGTCGCCTCGACCTTGGCGACGTTGAATACCAGCGTTCCAGACGCTGAAGCAGCAATTTTCACAATTATATGAGGTGCACGTGCCTAGTGCGTATAAAAACAATTTGGATAACAAAAGAGATTAATTTGTATGTACCAAATAATACTCGCACAGGTGTACTCGTATGGCCCGTCATAATTTTCACGAAATGAATTTAAGAAATTAACATTCTAAAGTAAATAAATATTTTGACGGGAATGTTAAAAATCTTATTCGGCCTTTCCGACAAACTAACACTTGTTTACATTAACATGCATTCCTTCATGGACCTGTGACGAATTACAAACGAATACCGAAATTTCAAGTGTTCCACGTCAGTCTGAACTTATTACACAGTGATATTTTCACATTCAGGCGCCCTAAATTATTTTGCCGTTGATTTCAAAAGTTTCCCTGGAAGGAGAGTATTCAGCAAGGGGCTCGTCAGGGGTGGCAGAGTTGGCAGTGCCACTCCAAATATAAATTTACTATCGAACACAACAATAGTTCTGTAATTCAATTGCAGAATTTCGAAATTTTCAGATATTTTCACGAAAATCTAGGGTTTACACCGCGTTTATACCGCTTTAAAGTTAAAAACCATAGAGCTGTTTATACAAATTCACGCATGTTGAGAAGGTAGGGCTTGCCCCGTCAGCGTGTTGCAATTCAGAAATACGTTTATGTTTGCATCTCAACTGGAACAAATAATTATTGGAAAGTGGAAGAAAATCAAAATTGGTATTAGCAAATTTAGTATTCAGAATAACGTCTATTAGTCGAAACAATATGTTTTATGTGCAGATATTTATTAATATTTTATGATTTAATACGATAAGGCATTTATAAATGACACAACCAAATGGAAGATTTTGATTGAAAATGATTATTAATTTATGGTAACCGAAGTAATTTAGGTGAGTTTGGCATAGTTTGCTATGGTTTGTATCATTTTTTGTAATTTTAAAGTGATTTGGCTTAGTTTGTGGAGGTAAGGGGTAGTTGGGGGTGATTTATGGTAGCCGAAGTAATTTGGGTGAGTTTGGCATAGTTTGCTATGGTTTGTATCATTTTTTGTAATTTTAAAGTGATTTAGCTTAGTTTGGGGTGGTAAGGGGTAGTTGGGGATGATTTATGGTAGCCCAAGTAATTTGGGTGATTTTGGCATAGTTTGCTATGGTTTGTATCATTTTTTGTAATTTTAAAGTGATTGGGCTTAGTTTGGGGCGGTAAGGGGTAGTTGGGGGTGATTTATGATAGCCGAAGTAATTTGGGTGAGTTTGGCATAGTTTGCTATGGTTTGTATCATTTTTTGTAATTTTAAAGTGATTGGGCTTAGTTTGGGGCGGTAAGGGGTAGTTGGGGGTGATTTATAATAGCCGAAGTAATTTGGGTGAGTTTGGCATAGTTTGCTATGGTTTGTATCATTTTTTCTAATTTTAAAGTGATTGGGCTTAGTTTGGGGCGGTAAGGGGTAGTTGGGGGTGATTTATAATAGCCGAAGTAATTTGGGTGAGTTTGGCATAGTTTGCTATGGTTTGTGGCATTTTTTGTAATTTTAAAGTGATTGGGCTTAGTTTGGGGCGGTAAGGGGTAGTTGGGGGTGATTTATGGTAGCCGAAGTAATTTGGGTGAGTTTGGCATAGTTTGCTATGGTTTGTGGCATTTTTTGTAATTTTAAAGTGATTTGGCTTAGTTTGTGGTGGTAAGGGGTAGTTGGGGGTGATTTATGGTAGCCGAAGTAATTTGGGTGATTTTGGCATAGTTTGCTATGGTTTGTATCATTTTTTGTAATTTTAAAGTGAGTGGGCTTAGTTTGGGGCGGTAAGGGGTAGTTGGGGGTGATTTATAATAGCCGAAGTAATTTGGGTGAGTTTGGCATAGTTTGCTATGGTTTGTGGCATTTTTTGTAATTTTAAAGTGATTGGGCTTAGTTTGGGGTGGTAAGGGGTAGTTGGGGGTGATTTAGGATAGCCGAAGTAATTTGGGTGAGTTTGGCATAGTTTGCTATGGTTTGTAGCATTTTTTGTAATTTTAAAGTGATTGGGCTTAGTTTGTGGTGGTAAGGGGTAGTTGGGGGTGATTTATGGTAGCCGTAGTAATTTGGGTGATTTTGGCATAGTTTGCTATGGTTTGTATCATTTTTTGTAATTTTAAAGTGAGTGGGCTTAGTTTGGGGCGGTAAGGGGTAGTTGGGGGTGATTTATAATAGCCGAAGTAATTTGGGTGAGTTTGGCATAGTTTGCTATGGTTTGTGGCATTTTTTGTAATTTTAAAGTGATTGGGCTTAGTTTGAGGTGGTAAGGGGTAGTTGGGGGTGATTTATGATAGCCGAAGTAATTTGGGTGAGTTTGGCATAGTTTGCTATGGTTTGTAGCATTTTTTGTAATTTTAAAGTGATTGGGCTTAGTTTGTGGTGGTAAGGGGTAGTTGGGGGTGATTTATGGTAGCCGTAGTAATTTGGGTGATTTTGGCATAGTTTGCTATGGTTTGTATCATTTTTTGTAATTTTAAAGTGAGTGGGCTTAGTTTGGGGCGGTAAGGGGTAGTTGGGGGTGATTTATAATAGCCGAAGTAATTTGGGTGAGTTTGGCATAGTTTGCTATGGTTTGTGGCATTTTTTGTAATTTTAAAGTGATTGGGCTTAGTTTGAGGTGGTAAGGGGTAGTTGGGGGTGATTTATGATAGCCGAAGTAATTTGGGTGAGTTTGGCATAGTTTGCTATGGTTTGTAGCATTTTTTGTAATTTTAAAGTGATTTTGTTTAGTTTGGGGTGGTAAGGGGTAGTTGGGGGTTGATTTATGGTAACCGAAGTAATTTGGTTGAGTTTGGCATAGTTTAGTATGATTTGTAACATTTTTTGTAATTTTAAAGTGATTGCGCTTAGTTTGGGGTGGTAAGGGGTAGTTGGGGGTGATTTATGGTAGCCGAAGTAATTTGGGTGAGTTTGGCATAGTTTGCTATGGTTTGTGGCATTTTTTGTAATTTTAAAGTGATTGGGCTTAGTTTGGGGTGGTAAGGGGTAGTTGGGGGTGATTTATGATAGCCGAAGTAATTTGTGTGAGTTTGGCATAGTTTTGCTATTGTTTGTAGCATTTTTTCTAATTTTAAAGTGATTGGGCTTAGTTTGGGGCGGTAAGGGGTAGTTGGGGGTGAATTTTGGTAGCCGAAATAATGTGTGTGAGTGTGAGAATAGTCTGCTATGGTTTGTGTCATTTTGTTTTATTTTAAAGTGATTGGAGTTACTTGGGGTTGCTAAGGGGTGGTAAGGGATGATTTAAGATAACGGATCTAATTTGTCAGTTTGGCGTAGTTCGGGAATTTTTTGGGGTTGATTTGGTAAAGTTTGTAATGGTAAGAGATATTTGAGGATTTTTAATGTAGGCGGATTAAATTTGGAGTGGTTTGGTAATTTTTAAATGAGTCACGGATCGGGGACATTATAATTGAAATCAAAATTATAATTGAAATATCTGCGCCTCGCTAGGTACGGCAAAAGTATGATCAGGAACGCAGAAAGTGAAAGTGCTTTTAATGTAAACCGGTCGCCCGACGTCGAAGTTGTTTTGGCTAGACACGTGCTTCTAAAAAAAACCCGGTCTCCGCGAGCCGATCATTTTTTGCTTATTTTAACCGGTTTTTATTCGGTTTTTATTTAAATACAAAGGAACCGGACCGAATTTTGCAAAATCTCCTTATTAGCGTTCATTCTCGGCCCTTGATAGACCCGTGTCTAAAATTTCAAGTCTCCAGCCCTCCCGGTTTGGGCTGTAGGTTGTCGGTGAATCAGTGCATGTGTAGATGTGTAGATGTGTAGATGAGTGTGTCAGTGAGGACACTTCGCTTTATATATATAGATTAAAAAGAATAGTATGTATGTACATACATACAATCACAAATTATTACTTAAAAAACTTTAAAAAAATATTTATGACTTTCGCAATTGTAAATCTTTATTTCTACTGTAGGCGACGACTGTGAAGAGTAGACAGAGAGTGTACGGGCCTGGTAGCTTAAATGGTAGAGCACCCGACCGGCAATCGGAAGACCTGGGTTCGGATACCGGCATATTTTTCTGTCAGCTACAGTGCTAAATTGTCTAGCAATTATTTTGGAAGAAAATGAGTAGAATTTTGCAGTTTTATGAAGATCTGTAGGTTTCTACAATTGTTTTTAAATATTTTTCTCATATTATTATTCCAGAGTTCCTATCTTTTTTGAATTCTTGGATAACAAAAGTAGTTTGGTATCCACATACAAAAAAAACACCCTTCAACTGCTTTTTCATAATTTCCATCAGATTCAGTAGAATGCTTGTTAGCTTTCTGCTTCCGTTCTAATTTTAGCTTCCTATAACGCCATATTCTTGTTGCGCGTTTTTCGTACAATAATATGCCGTGAAACCCACTCTCCGTGCCATTTAAAAAAATTTAAATTGTGAAGTTTTGTTTTGGGCGTTTTCATTAATCATTGTAAGTACTTAGAAAGTGTTGATACCAGCGAAAGATTCTACAAACTTTCAATTATAGACTGAAAAAAATAGTTTGCATTTTTTCTATATGGTTACTGCGATATCATTTGAATTATAGGCATCGTAAATGCAAAATTTTGTAAAATAATTAGCATATATCTAAAACTATGACAAATAGACAGAGACAACATATGTAGATGCACTGCCCTCAGATGCAATAAGCGGACTCGAAAATGGAATAAAAACTGGGATATTCCGTTTAACATAACAAATATATATGGCGTTGATTTCCGGTATAAGCAAAAGTGCCGCCATATTGAAAATATTTTATTTCGAAAATTTTCTAAAGACCGCTTTAAAAAACCACCTGTATCTAACGCAAAACAAATCGGTCTGATTTATGTACAATTTATTTATTTCTGAGATTCACATAACGTGGTTTTTATACAAAACCGATACAAATTAATCATATTTGTATTATTTAATTCCGAGTTTCTTATAACGTGGTCTCTCCATATAACGCGGTAGGAATTAATCGCGATATTGACTGTAATTGCAAGCATCTGAAAGCATGTTTTTAAGGCGGTACAGGTCCAAATTTTTAGATTTTTTATCCGTTGCTGAGTTATTTTATGTTGAAAATGTCGTAATTTCAAGCAGTTTCGTATTTTTCATAAAGTTGTCCTTAAAGAACTTTGCAAAAAGGAGCCTGTACCGCTCTAGAATCATAATTCCTTTATAAACAGAAAAAAAGTTGATATCTCTTTAAGTAAAATAGAAATGTATCTACAAAAAAACGTCATTTTTAACATGGGTTTGCCAGCCGAAATCTACTAATGCATCTAGAAAAGCCCCTAAATATGACTCAGGCAGATATACAAAAAACCGACATTTACAAATTGACTTTTGAGACACCACGTATATGTTTTGGAGCAGCTGATCCATGACCTTTACCCCATTTTGTTGAAAAGGTCGAAGCATTTTTATACAAATGACCGTTTTTGCACGAGGGGTTTTATCTCTCATCTTGAAAACACCACCAAAATTGCTCGCTGTCAACTTCTTCAATCGCTCGCTTCCTCAAATAACATTCAGAGTTTTTCCTCCACTGTTCTGTCTAATTCAATAATTCCTTTCATTCATTCGTCTACTTTTAATTTATATGTTTCAGGGAGGCATAAATTATCCATAATATCTACTTCTGCTCTTCCATAATTTCTATCAATCCAGTAGAATATTTTTTAGTTTCCTGCTTCCGTTCTAGTTTTAGCTTCCTATAACGCCATACTCTTGTTGTGCGTTTTTCAACACAACACGTTTTGAACACAATAATATGCCAACAGCTTAAATGGTTTAAGAAGTTTATGTATATGGCATTACTTTTCGTATGTATTAAATTTTTGCGTTTTTTATAATATTATGTATTGCAAAACAAATCTTTATGTACAATTTATTTATTTCTGAGATTCACATAACGTGGTTTTTATACAAACCGATACAAATTAATCTTATTTGTATTATTTAATTCAGAGTCTCTCGGTCTTTCCATATAACGGGGTAGGAATTAATAGCGATAGAGGAGGGTTGACTGTAATTGCAACAATTTACATCGGTCCAATAGTAAATAAAAGCAGATAATAAAAATTCTGGGTTAGACATGGACAGAGAGCACCGGTGATGGGGGGGGGGCGTATTCTCTTCTTTGCTGACGGCCGAAAGAAATTTGTCTTGACATTCAGTGGTCTTTGGCATTTTACTCAAATTATGGAATTTCCTAGATAGGTGTGAATTCTAATATGTATTGTGAAAGCATGTCTTTAGGATGGTACATAGCCAAATTTTTAGATTTCTTATCCGTTGCTGTGTTATATCATATTGAAAATGTCTTAATTTTAAGTAACTTTTGTATTTTTTATAAAGGTTTCCTTAGAGAAATTTGGAAAAAGGAGCCTGTACCGCCCTAAAATCATAGTTCCCTTATACATAGAAAAAAATTGAGTTGTCATCTTTATAAATAAAACAGAAATTTGTCTCAGAAAAAACGTCATTAACATGGCCGTGCCAAAATATCCCCTTAAAAAAGAAAATAATACAATAAAAATACTTGAGATAGAATATTGAATTTTATTTTCCAGATTTGCCGTAAATTGATCTTTTCTTCAGTTATAATTATTATTCCCTGTTGTTACGCCGCTGGTTGTCTTGACATTGACAGTAATTTTCCACCCGCCGCTTCCCCACTAAACTCCTTATTGACAAATAATGTTGAAACATCAACAATAACAGTTCCACATAGCACACTTTTACATTTATATTTTTTAATTGTTATTGGTTCTATGATTGTCACATCATGATAACTGAAAGGAAGAACCACAGGAAGAATGCCAACCAAAAATTTACCTAAACCGACGCCTGGAGGTAAAATTTGTTCAAAAACGCACCGGATGTATCTAATGCATAGTGTCCGAATCAGTTGTCAACAAAGAACTTAATTTCAAATTTCTCTAACTCAAGGTCACACTCTAACTAATTCAAAATTATTCCATGGCCTGCAAAGTCTCCGTACGCCAACGCCGATAAAAAATTATAAACTATGTTTATGTTCCAACATTACAATGTGGATGAGGAGTTTAGGGAGGAAGCGGCGGGTGGCAACTTACTGAACTTGGCGGCTTGACATTTAATTTCTTTTTTAAATATTACGCTCTGACAGCCGCATACGAATAGCTTTGAGTGGAAAATGGGTCGTCCGAGAACTAGACGCTTGCTCAAACCAATTTAACCAATTTTTTAATCGTCGTTGCCTAAAAATTGTGTATCAAACGGCCGCCATCTTCTGCCTGTTTGTGTTTGGAGTATGAGTTGTTGGATCGCGAAATCATGTAAATAGCGTGGTCTTTATTTTTTAATCGCCGTTGATGGACGCACGTTTTAATTTGTTCATTTCTTTTGAAAAATGGCAATTTCTAGTGAGCGCGCAGCTTCTACAAAACAACTTCAGCCAATATTGTTTGTTCAGTAGGTATATGATATAAAAAGTTTTTTAAGCATGAAGGCATAACATTTTCCTTGAAACAAAAAATTAAAAGTCGTGGTAGCTTGAAAACAAGAAGGCAGAAAATAGTGAAAAAAAAAGATTTGTTTCCTGAACACCGTTCCCCAACTTTATTCAGAACGTTTGGATAGGTTTGAATATAAACATTTATGATTCCGACTAGCTACAGAGAATATTAGTAATTTGTGAATCATTATGAAAAGAAATAAAATTTATTTCTGCCAAAAATTCGCACTCTTAAATTCGTCGAGAATGCAAGGACTACAAACATGAAACACTCACCCCAACAAGCACTTAAAGAACTGAATTGCTGGCATAAAATGCAAGTTGTACCTTTATATGCAAACGTAATGTAAATACTTAAAAAAAAATGGTGGCGTAGATGAACTGGTGATGAACTTCACCTTTTTTAATTAAGGTAACTGAATACAATGAATGAACGAATAATGAATAGAGTAAGGGTCTGAGCATTTCGTTTCCACCAGGATATAGAAAACGAAATAATAAATATAATTTGCAATAAATTTTATTTCGTCATTGTTAATTACATACAGTGTGGATCAAAAAGTTGGAACTAATTCGATAACTTTTTTATAGGGAGCGACAGAAAAAATCGCTTGCACACGTAAATTTTTAATTTTAAATTCGCTACTTCTGACATAAAAATTTGCTTTGTTATGTCATCTCTTTCAGGCCATGACGTCATTTTAATTTTTTTTAAATGGCAACCCTAATTTTTATTGCGTCATTTTAAAGAGCATGGTTTTTTGCATATAAAACTATAAAATTTGTAATAGGTTACATAACGATATTTTTGAGATAAAATAAAAATTTAAAAATTAGAAATTTTGGTAATCACCCCACAAATTTTAAATAATTTCATAAAAAAATTTAAACATCGTCTTAGTCATTGTCAACTTGAAGAAGGTAGGCAGTTTGAACATTTAATCTTTTTTTTATAAATTTTTCATGTTATTTAAATAAACTGCTATTGTTAAAATCATTAAATTACTAATTACATATAATCAAATGACAAGTCGGTGATGACAACAGTGCAGTGTTGAAATGAGAGTTAAAATGATTTCCATGATTTCCATGGCACACTATCTACCTTATCCTGGCTCAATCTGGATCACAGCCAAAAATATCAAATATCTCGTAAATTATGAATTTTAGCTATTTAAAAAACTAAAGTTAAGCTTATTTGAAAATAGTATAATGCGACACGAATTATTGCAGACCCTGTTTAGTAAAAATGATATTTTGCATATCGGTCGTAAAGAGCACTCCCTTCTTCATATTGCTACCAACTTTCAGCCTTCTAGCTGCTAAAAGGGCCTCACAGTAAACTTTCAAGTAAACCTCTGCAATTTACAAAAAATGTGAAAAAAAATTGTAATTTGATAACGGTGATCCAAAATGTAAAATATCTTATATTGCCATAAATCTATTTCAAAATGGGTTCTAACAGTAAAATAAAATATAGGTGGTTCTATTTGAAAAAAGAAAACAAAGTTGTGTAGCATGCGTGAGTTTTGGAACCCGCTGTATATGTTAAAATATTTTTGGGTTGTACAGCCTGACAAATGGTTTAAAATTTTTTTTGTATCTTACATGGTTTAGATGTTATAGACCGATCCCGCACTAATGACTCACCCTGTATATTATTAGGGCCAGTTTTTCATATCGAGTTTAAATGTGGGTTCAACTGATCCAAGTTCAAAATTTTAACCCGGTTCACGTCAGTGAAGTGGCGTGGAGAGGGTTTAGTTGATCTAGGTTCAGGCTTCGCAGTTGGTACAGTGTGGAACAAAATGATTTTCATCTAGTTACCTAAAAATACGAAATGCCGCTCTACAAAAAAAGGTGGGCGGTATCCTAACGTCAAAATATACATTAAAATTTCAATACTATGCATCCAGTTCGAAAATGCGCCTTATGATGAAAGTGTTCTCTATGATGAAAGTGTTCTCTTGCACCGTATACATTTTTAACTTTTGTTAATTCAATTCACTTCAATAATTTCTAATAACTGTCATTTTGATTGATGTCATTTATTGACAGTACTATGTACTTTTAAAATAGTAGAGCGGTGCATGAAAATTTACATGTGAAAAGATTTCAAAGGTAACTAGATGAATATCATTTTGTTCCACACTGTATAATGTATGGTATTAATCTTTTGAAATTTGACAACAAAAATGAACATTTTGTGCCGGTTTAGCAGAGGTAGAGGTATCTACAGTCTTTTATAATGGAAATGAGACTCATTAGTATACAAAAGACCCCATAAGTCTGCAACCCAAAACACAACTGACTCTATTTTTATTCAGCTTTCTGTTACTTAATAATACGTCAAATTGACTGCCAATTGGGTGCAGACGAAAAATAGGAACACGATGCAATCAACACTTGAAGAAAAAACACGAGATGAAACTGTTGATATTTCAAAAATAATTAGAATAAAATAAAAAACAAATTCATATAGTTTCCCTTGTGCAATTTAATTAAAATAAAAATTAAATTTTAAACAATACTATTGTTATAATTTAATGTGAATGCTGTAAAGAATCACATATTAATGATAATCAGCTAACACTTTAAACTTCTTTATTTACAGGCCCCCGCGGCCGGTTAACATAATCTATGTAATCGATTTTATCTTCGTCATCAGTGAATCAATCAACTCCATATTTTTTAAATACTACTAACTTTTATAATAGAAAATCTGTTGAGGGTTGTTAGAAAGAGACGCCTGATAGAAAGCCACCGTACCATCAACTAACCTCACAATCGGCCCTGAACTCGGTTTAAATCTATGGTTTAAATCACCAATTTTGACCGTTCAGGATTAAATTTATTTGAACTTTATTTGTTTATTTCTAATCCAGAATCCATGAAAAAAGAGTAAAATGCCGTCAGAGCAGGTGTCCTATCTCAACCCATTGTCAAAATATTATTTTTTGTGTTTATCTCTAAAACCGTGACTATGTTTTATTATATCATAATTTTCTCTACTTTTTGGTCATCAATATCAAAAAAACCAAGACATTTTCGAATTATACATTAAATTTCCTATAAGTAAGAGGTGTTTTCATCGTCCTTGGACTCCAAATTAGTACCTTGTGTAACACTCGAAACATGAAAACTTATGAAAATGGGAATTTTGACACGGAAACCCCCGCGCCTGAATAGAAGGCGCCACAACGTTTCGAATATCATAAAAACTACGGCATTTTTTCAGCTTTCTAAGGGGGCGTCTATTAATAACGGGAGGCGCTTTTGGAGATTTTTCGACCCTCCCTGGGTGAGATGTCGTGAGATTTGGCTCAACCAACTGCCCCCCTCCCCCCCTAATCTCACGTGAGATTTTTTTAAATGCGTATTTTTAGTGTAAATACGTTCCTCTGTGCTTGATTTCGTTGGGTTTATTAAAAAAAAACATATAATAATTTGCTTAATTATTTTTATTTAAGGCTAGTTAAGGCTAGTATTTAAGACTATTAAGAACGTAGTCTAGAATCACATTGCGAAAATCGAACAAAAAAATACTTAAATAGAAACTACCAAAGTTCGTAAAATAATATTTCATTCTAATTCAGTCTGGATGGTTGCATGGTGGCCATGACCCGAAAATTTTGTTATCGTCCCGTTTTCCACTATCGGTACAGCTCAGGAGATCTGGATCATTACCTAATTCTACTTGGTCATTCCTTTTCCGTTGCCCTTGACACCGTAGTTGGTGATAGCTGCAGGCAACAAGTTTTACAAAGGTCCAAGGAAAAATCGCAGACGTATGGTAATATAAATGTTGTTCAAGACCGTTTCTTGAGAATATCTACTTTGCGAAATCCAACAGTAACTGCGAGATCGTTGCAAAATGACCGTCAGAGTATCATCTGCGAATATCAGATTAGACTGTTAGAAAACGAATTCATGAAACATCATTTAAGGGCTAGACGTCCTTCAACAGGTCCAAATTGGCCAGGAAACACTATGTGAGAAGACTAGGAGTTGCAAGACAACAAGTGAACTGAACACTGGAGCATGGAGATGTTTTGTTCACAGATGAGTCTAGGTTCACTCTGTACACTAATGACACGTGAAATAGTGTGGAGAACTCCAGGAGCTTGACTTTTTCAAAGCAACATTAATTAATCGGAAGCTCTTGGTGGAGAACGCGTAATTATATGAGGAAGCGTCAGTTTTGAGGTATAGACAGAGCCAATGGAATTCTGCATGCAAAGAGATATCTTACGGACATTCTTGAAAAATACGTCATACCTTTTGCATCTTTTATTAGAGAAGATTTCACATTTGATCAAGATATCGCCCCCTCACACTGCCGGGACAGTGAGAAATAGATAAAACTAGGAGGAAATCGGTATTGAGTCCATAGAATGGCCAATAAAATATTCAGTCTTAATTATATTGAAGACGTCTGGAATGCATTGAGAAGGAAGCCGGTACCTCCTGCGACTAGAGCAGAGCTTTCGGAAGCAATGGTGGAGCAATAGAATAGCTCCCAAAATTGCAACAAATCCTCAATTTTAAGTAGGTCCGTTATTCGGGCCACAGTTTCTACATTTTTTTGTGAATACTTATTTGAAAAAAATTAGTCATATACGCTAATTATTTTGAGCAGTGTATTTCAGTTTAATTCGTTTGTTTTTCTCGAATTCTAATTTTAAGTCGTGGTTCTTCGGGCGTAGGGTCTGACTGCCACGGCCTGTAAGTTTCTTATACTCCCTTCTAATTCGGGGCAACGAATCTCTTTTCGATAAAGATAAATCACACCTCGATCGATTTATAGGAACCAGAGGAACTGTCCACAAACTCAAGCATTTCAAAGTTGTCAAATGTGACTCTTCAGATGCTTCATTCGTTTCTGATCGTGTTTGAAATCATTTTCAAGACGAAGTTACAGAAGGCGAGCAGTCGTCAGGAAAACGTCAGCAGTTAGTTATTTTTCGGTGGTGATTTAATCGTTACGTTAAGGGCCCCAAAACTGTGCGATGATCTCATCACCGTGACAGCTAGGGCTCCAAACCTGTAGCCATGATTTCGTCATCGTCACGTTTCTTCGAGGTTTGTAGCGGCGAAACTTTGGAAAGTTACGAGAAGCAAGAGTTTTATTTGAAAATACAAGATTTTCTTGCTTTTGCTGTTATTTATCCAAATCCAACGTGATATTTTAACACAATAAATAACTGTTTGTTGTGCAAAACTAAACATTCCAAACGTTAACAGGAAACATTAGTAAACTCTTCCGTTTATTCAGTTTGAAAAAAACAATCAACATTTGAATTTCAATCGTCTTGATGAATAGTCAATCAACTTAAAACAATGAACTTTGAAGCAGTGGCGGTTCGTGGTCCGACAGATTGATCCGTTAATGATTCCCAGCTCACGAGAGCGCTGGACTTATACGAGAGAGAAGTGATAATCAAATAAAAAAATATTTTCAATCAAGACAATGCACGGACACAGTTGCATGAACACATTCCATGAATTATGCTTACAATTGCTTTTACGTCTACCATATTATCCATATTTCCTCCTCTGCAAGTATCGAAAAAATAATGGCGAAAAAAGATTCGACTCTGATGCAATAAGCACCTAGTACAAATCGTATTTTTAGAAAGGAAGGGTGGTGATGTAGCGAACGCCCGAAACAAATTTCTTCCATACCGCGGTTGTCCTTTCTTCCCAAGACTTTAAAGCCACCTCTACAACTTGGTAGTAGCTGCAGCGACAATCCTGTTCATTCTTCTAATGCTCGTGAAATAATTGTAATGTCGTTTTAGGTCGTAAACCTGAAGATCGCTGGCTAACATTATACATCAAACCGATTGGACAACATGAATCGTAGGATAAACCGTGGGACATAAGACATATTCGATCAATCACTTTTTACCAGCTAGGCCACATCTCCAAAACATGGAAACAATGCCATCCAAGTCGAGACATCAAACGGACCCATTTATCAGTTCTTCTGCTACAACAGTTCCCGTTCTCGAAAGCGATCTTTGAGATTTTCTGGGCACATGATTACTGCGAGCAATTTCAACACCAAGCAAGTTCTTTCACAACGACGAAGCGGTAGTGATCACGCCAGAGTAGCCGATGTATGTAAGTACCACCATTTCTGGACTGATCGCAATCGTGAACTCTCAGTGAACTCATTTCCGTTCATAGCCCAGTAGTGATTTGATTTGCTATCACAAACTGGCCAGTTGAAACAAAATTTTGGACCAATCCCACGAGTCGACTTCAGTGGCAAATAAACTATGGAAAGACTCTCACGAGGCTTAGTTCGGAAGGCCTCCTACCGTGGCTGGTTTCAACTGCTTCGGGTGTGAAGTTCTCGTCGTAAGTAGATTACCAAGCAAACACGAAAAATCCCGTTTTCACATGAATGCTTGTGTAGACTTCAACATTTTGGGTAAAGTCAAGAATTAAGTAGTGCTTATTTACAACATAAACTAAAGTGCAATGAAGAAGTGGAAAGTGCCATATTTTACGGCGATTGATTATGTGTATTAAGTTTTGTGGGGTCTTTGAATTAGCCTTGCGAAGTCACGATGAGAAAAAAGTCGTCAGAAAATCCAGGTATTAACATGGGCTTAATCAACATTACCGCCAAATTGGATTCTGTTCTTGCGATACATTTGAAAGACTCAAAGGTATTCAAGGGTGTGTTAAAAACGATTTAAAATGAACTGCTTGACGTAATGTTAGAAATATACAAAAAAGAAGTAATAAAATAAAAGTTCATCACCCAAAGGACACGTGATTTTTCTTCTCGTTGATGCAACGTGTAATATTTCAACACCATCAAATAGACAATTGCCGCTCTCAATTTCTCTGATTTCATGTCTCACCAGAAGTCTTTTATAGGCACTTTTGAATTGAAGGGCTGTGGAATTATTGTTAAAGCCACCTCTACCCCATATCGCGGTCAAAACGTCTCCAAATGATCTTGAGACAGCTTGATCGTTAATAAAAAAGTTAAATCATGTTCTTTCAACAACGTAAATAATGAAAATATGTTTTTAAGTAAAATAATAAAACCTAAAAATCCCGTTTTTCTGCCTATTCTCATAATAGGCGTATCATTTGCATCTCCGAGGTTTTCGACGTATGAAATAAACTGATCGGCGTGCTGCTTCATTCTGTCATAGTTCGCGTCTGTTAATGGCGTATTGACATTTTTTCGCGAAAACTTGTTTTTACAATTCAATAAATCTGCCATTTTATTGAATTGAGAGCAGAAGTTAGCCGTCGGAAAACAACCAGTGAACTGGGTCCTCAAATTTAAATCCGCGATCTCAGTGAGAAATTCAAGAGACTTACAGGCGCTTGTAAGTACTTAGAACTTACATGGCCAACCGAACGTTCATTTTATTATTATAAAAGTTGATATGCTAGGCAGTTAATTTATTTGCGAGTCGCAGCCCTTCAGTCTGTTGCAGTTCATACAGCATCGTTATGTATTTCCAGTCGATAAATTCGCCTGCTGATGTTTTGAGCATTTTTTTGTCACCCAAGGTGTTTCGCACAAGTTTGATCATGTGGCAAAAATCTAGGAAAACGTAGCACATTTTTGATGTCACTGGGTTCACAAAATACGGCTTAAAGTTTGGACCAAAATCAAAATTGGCCCCCAAAGTTGTACACATTTGAAAATTTGAAGGAGCGCCATCGAATGTGACTGAATAAACATGTACTTTGCTCTCTTCCAACAAACGAAAGGCTTGTGTTAAGAGATTAGGTCGCTCACTACCACTCAATCCACGTGTTAGAAAATAACCTATCGGAATCTTCCAGTAAATCGTTCAGAGCTACTGCCATAAAGACCAAAGCGACCTTAGCCATTGGAAGATTATCATTATCTTGTCCGCTGTATGTAGTACCCATATCATTGCCACCATGGAATGAGTTGTTGTGATAAACTGTTGCTTCTCTGATTGCCATCTCATCTAAGACTAAATTCACGACAGGCTTAGCAGTAGCACGAAAGACCATGGCATCGAATGCGCCTTTGTGAAACCAGGATCGCCATCCACTACTCTATACCACTGTCTAATTGTGGACGGATGTGGTAACAGTTTTTCCCACGTTTTCCGGGCATAATTGTAGGCGTTGGGTGAATAAAAGTGAAGTGTCAAGGATGGCTATCGACCCAGACGGAGGCAGGACAAGGGGGCCGCTGGGGCCTAAGTACAGTAGTCGCTCCGACAAATACATACATACATGTTTTCCACCATAAACAATTTTCCTTGTTTCGTTTATAGGCGTGCTCTTGATATCGTTCCTGAGGAGCTTTAAAGGTAGGCATACAATTGAGAAATGACGCGGCGAGTTAATATTCACACTTTATTAAACAAAAACAAACATAAAACATCTTATCTAAATATGTAAATACTAAACATCTTGCGTATGGAAAGAACAATAGATATGTGCAATGTCTAGAAGTGTCTTTTATGCCTCGCACATGTTATAATTTTTATTGCCTATTTTCAAAACTACATGAACGATTTATTAAAACATAATCGATATCAAAATATTTCGAGCTGTTACTCATTTTATTTTTCAATTCTGATATGAAAGATGACGAAGGATTGAGCAATAAAACCCGAAATTTTCGAGTCCACATAGTCATTAAATATGTGTGATATCAAGTGAAGGATATGTAACATTTCGGAGCCGAAATGATGAGTAACAGCGTGCCATCTACTTCTAATACAGTTATACAGTCGTGTTGTGTTCCATAAGCAAAAAGCACTATAAATAGCGATACATATAGGTAGATATTTATATAAATCTATTTTTGCGTTTCATCTTTGTTTTTCACTATATCTTGTATACAACATATTCTACAGCAGCGACACTGTAGCTCTTATCGTAGTACTAAAAAAGAGAATAAAGCGAAACGTTACCCTGAAATGTGTTGCCGCGAATAATGTTACAAAAGTATATATTTGCATTGAGTTTCATCATAAGTATTCTTTTAGAAATACGTTTTGAATTGTCTGTGCCGGCAACCTCAAAAATGGAATCAAATAATTTTGGCGTATCTTATCAACACTAATCTCACAAGAAACAATACTGTTCAATTTTTCATGTTAAATCGTCTCAAAGACATACAACTACCTACGTTTTACAATCTCTTAATAATAAAGACCCTGTTTGAATAAAGGCTATACAAATGATATCTCACGTTAGCTGATTGTTGAAATTCAGGGTGTGTCGGGGCGCCCAACCCCGAAATTTAGTGATTTACTTCTTTTTTTTTTTTGAACTACCACATTTGGCACCGAAAGTGCCGACAAAGCTAACCGTTGATTGCCTGCACAACACGACAACTATGAAATAGCCGACATTAAGGCCCCTGCTAAATCCTACACCTTCTACACACGAGCAGGAATAGCCGACGAGTATTAACCCCCTCGTTATGATTGAGTATTGCAATACTACCTGAAGCATCGTCTTTGATAAAACGTGTCACATTCAAATATGAACTACAACTAGCTAGTGCTCAAACACCAACGTCTCGAAAATTCCACACACTTTTGTACATGCGATTTTGAATTCGAAAGAATCTTGATCCATTTATTTGGCACATGAGTACATTACTGTTTTTTTTTGCCATCGACCGACCATCGGCGGCTATTTTAAGAACACTCAGTAACACAAAGGGATAACAATAGATTGTCCCCATTATAGTCAAACGTTTAGATCGAATAAAATGACATCACGAATAAACACGAAATGTGTTAGTAAAATCATCGACTAGATTAAATATTATATCATATGTAATACACTACTACTAAATAACAAGCCAGTTGATTTGAAAATCAACTGTTTTTGCTTAGTGGAGAACGAACTGAGAAATCTGCAAGAAAACTGTTTCGCCGGTAGCTTCTAACGTAACCATAAGTACAGCACGTTTCAATCTTAACGGTAAGCGCTATTCTAGAGTTATTGTAAATATCTCGCGACAGTGCATGTTACATGACGTGATCACAGTGAGCTACCACCACACTAACCACATATACACTGCAATAATAACTGTAAAAGTATTGCATTTTGTTGAGTGATATGAGCATTTACTACGTGAGCAAAACGGGAAGAGTCAATTTGGCACAAGTCCGGAGGAAGAAACAACGAACGAACGAATACTCAACGTGCACAGCCCAATACAAAAAATGCAAACTATATTGCACAGCAATCTTAATACCGATTCGGTTCAACCAGATCACACAAGTGCCCAGATCACTCCTATTCGTCTAATCGCTACAAAGGGACGTGTCGATGTACCCAGCATTCGGCCGCCGATATGTACAAAAAACAACTCAATCTGATATGGTAACGAAAGCTCCGGTAAGCTGGGTAAGCGACGGCAGTTCCCTTCGTGTCAAAATTACACTAGAAATAAATTAAATAAATACATAAATACTATATGAGCAACAAAACAAAACGCTACACGTGATATACCTTGGAAGTTATTGTCCCGCCATATTTACATAACGAACGAAAATGTACAACTGCTGTTACGAATTGAAAGCAACAACATTCCGACGGTGTTTGCATTGATTTCTCGAACAATGACTATTTACATTTTGGCACTTTGTTCCAGTCGTTATAGAAATTCCTAGCAAGATGGGTGAGTAGAGGAGGGTAATAACTTGCAAAGTATAAGCATGAATCGTCAACAATCTCATCAATTCACGTCGAACCGAAATAATTCAACTAGAACACGCAGTAAACAGTAAATTTTCTGATTGTATCTAAATATATCATATAAATACGTTATATCATTATAAAAAATTAAAAATAATGAATCTTTGGCTTGTTCCCCGTTACCAATCTTTTTTTTTTTTTGTTGTAAAGTATCCATCATAATTTAATGACAATATTGTCAATATTTTGTAGTTTCACAGATCAGACCATAATTTAAACGGTATTATCTGAAATACCAATGAGACTGGGGATCGGCGGGTGGCACCAAGAAGTCTTGATGCCAGGGCCAGTTCAGTTAATGGATCGGGGCCTTTACAATGTGGTTCGGAGCGATGTAGTGGTATCCCGGCATCGGCAGTCCTGCAGTCTCCATCGATATCCTAATAAATTAACACTGTTCAATCGACAATACAGCACAAAGTAAGAAGATGACAAACAACAACTACAACTCAAGAAACGAAACGGCGTCGGCTGTTAACTAGGATTAGATAGGAAAAATTACAACTAAAAGTAAAACTTTTACGAAAGCAAGGTTACGTCGTCAAGATGCCGTGTATGTACGGATTCCGCACAAAAACGACTTCCAGCCGTTTTAATTTAGAGTGTTAGGCATCGATAGGAAAATGGATGGTCAAGCTTACCGGGAATTTGAATCTTCTCGCCTGGATTGATTGGTAAGGCATCGGTCTGTTAGCAGGCTTAGGAGAATGTCACACAAACCAAATTACAACTTTCACACTCCTTTAGGTCTTAGCTCTCGATCGACAGCTCTTCAACCCGCTTGTTTGTACATCCTTTTCGCAAAAATAAAAAAAAGCAGAAAAGTAACAATGTCCCATGCTAGTTTAGGCTGTCCGAATTGTAAACTAAACTAGTAACGTTTGCTGTGAAACCTAATTAGTGCGTTACTTTTTCATAACTGAAGTCGAAAAAGATGAAGCCTCCACAAAGAAAATTAATTGAACACACAGAGCAATGTATTGGTCTCTCTATTAAATACACTGAAATCTTATGTTTAAACACTAATATAAAATTCTAGACACCTACTTAAGAAATTGAAACAAACTTAGATCCTATACAAACAGTTATATCAATGATTTTTTCATTATTGTATTACCATCAAATTACGTTTTAAACTTAATTACAGAAAAACAAGCTTTGTGATCAAAAATCTCTAGAAAACAATGATTTTAAAATTGATGCCACTGATATGTTAACAACAAAGCTGCCCACTAACCGGACATTCGTACTTGTAGAAAACTATCGTGCGAGCTTATTTTTATACTTATCACGGGTCTAATCGCAAAATAACCATGATATCAACTTCTATGTATTTACTTGTCGTAAACGAATAGCACGTAAATATGCGAAAAATAAATTGACGTTACAGTAATAAAGTCGAGGGTTTCGCGTCTTCCTTCACGCGATATGAAAAAAGTAAAAATAAAAAGAAAACTAAATGAATAAAGTAGATGTATAAGTATCTTAATAGGGATTGAACTTGTTCCTTTCGCTCTTCAGCTTGGAGCCCTCGGAAGGACCGCCGCTGCCGCCGGGAGAACGGAGTCGAGGAGTGTAGCTCTTGTGGGTGCGGTGAACGCCGGTGGTCTGGACGGGAGGAGCGCCTCCCTGCCCGCCCAACAATTCGGTTAAACCACCCAGCGCACTGAGACTGGTCAGCGCGTTGAGGGCGCCTGGCTTGGCCAATAGTTGGGCTAGAGGAATGGCACTTGCCAGGGGAGAGGCAGCGGTGGAAGACTGGCTGGACCCGCCAGTGCTAGGAGAATTTTGGGCCTCAAGGTTAGCTTTCTGCAGCTCAACACTGGGGAAACACACAGAAACCAGGATTGTAATGATTGTAGTGAGCAACGGTCGGGGGGTCGTAGTAAAGAGTGCCTCTGCCGCGCTGGATCAACTTTCGTTAGCCCAAAACACAACAAAACCACAACTCGAACAACTTTTTATTTTTGCTTCCAATACAAAAAAGTATTTAAATTATAAATAAATAAAAAATCATCGAACTTAACTCGGACTTGTCGCAGCTATTTCAACTTACAGGTTCTTGATTCGACAAAAAAATTCTGCGACGTTATCAAATTTTGAAGAGGACAACTAAAAAATAAAATAAATGTGTTGAATGAATCGAGTCGAGGCAAAATATCGTCACCCGCGGAAACTATGAATTAAAATAAAAAACGAAGACGCGGCAGGTGGCTGGCTGGAAAGGCAATTACCACAGAATAAATAAGACAATCAAACAAAAACATAGTCGTTGTAAAACACCATTTCTACCAACTCTTTATAATTACTTTCTTTCCCCTTTTTACGCTTCTTACGCTTTCTTTTAAACAGAAAATATTGATACATTCTGCCACACATTTTAATTTTTATTGCAAGAATGAAGTTCCGCGTGTTCTGCCTGCAAACGACGGCATAAATCTGATATTTGTTTTACGTTTAAATTACAGAACTCGTAATAAAATTTTACCCGGATGTATTGCGGAAACGTAATCCGCTGAAACCTACAAAGTTATTACCGCTTTTTTAAACTTTACAAATTAGATTATTAGTGGAGTTTTATGTCGGGAGTGTATGTTGCCGGGTAGCTGTAAACCTTGGCCCGGTGTCCTCTTTCCCAAGTTTTGTATAACTAAAACTTTAAATGTGACCTAAACGAGTATTTAAAAACTGTTCCATAATTATTCAATTATGTTGATTGAGTAAATTTGTTCATCTGAAATATTCTGTGGCAATAACTAGGAACTAAATTATCTCTTTCGTTCAATCTTACAAAGACTGAATCGATTGAACCAAAGAGCGACATATAAATTGAATAAAATAATCAAGGAAATGGATCAGTTGATGTGTTATTGAGATACGAATTAAAGGGATCAAAACATTAATGTCAGTTTAACGGACGGCAGGATTTTCGGGACTCCAAGAACACATCAAATGATAAGGGCTACTTGTTTAAAAACACGATGTGACGGCGTCAACCTAAGATCTTCCTTTCTTCTCGTCTGAACTTGTAAAAGACACGCAAATCTCTCTCCACACGCTCTCACACAAGTTTCACCACATTACTGATCGTTTATGGAAAGCAGTTATTAATCGGCCAGGACACGGGACATCGGGTAACATGTGTCGATGCTAATAACAAATCCGCGTTCAAAAACAATTCACATGTCTATGCCACTGAACGTGAGTGTTTTTGAATCGGTAGCGCGATTTCCAATTTAAATTAGAATCATCATTACAACTGAACCACTTACCTCATATTGATGAGATACTGTGCAAGTGCCACCGCGTCTGGATTTCCGGAAATTGTAATTGTACGATCGGTAACGCCACTTTCGCGATCATCACAGTTCGATATGCGGATCATCGCTCCGGAAATTTGTCTAATTTCGGCGATTTTCGTGCCCCCTTTGCCGATGATGCAACCGATTAGCTCGTTAGGTACGGTCATTTCGTGTGTTTGCTGATTGGAATTTTGTTGATTTCGAGAATTCGACGTTCTAAGTTGAGATCCGGCTAGTGCGGCTAACGCTGAAAGCATTTCTCTTCGAGAAAATTCCAAATCTCTAAAAACCGATTTATACCTGCAGGATTTAATCCACCTGTATTTGTCGGTGCAAGGCCTCCCAGTCCTAAGGCTGCTAGTCCCGCTAAAGGACTTTTACCAAGTGCACTCATCTGAAACAACCAGACGTTCCAATTTAAAACAATACATTACGACGTATCGGTAACCCCAGGCATCTGCTTAATTACTACACTACATCATGTTAAAAATTAAGAATAACCAAACTGTGGGAGTTGTAATATATTACCGCAATTACCTGCAGCGTTGTCCGTCCAAAATATTTTATGCAAACACCACACTGACAACCGCCAGACATCCGACATATCAAGACAGAGCTTAAGACAAACTCTTGACAAATGAATTGTATCGTTGAAGTGCCGCCCGCCCCTCACAAAAAATCAATCGTATGGTGTCCCTCATGAAAAAATCAAATGACATGCATGTGCAACATTTACGTTAGAAAATTATGAAAGAGAAAGACCACAAAACCGATAATTGTAAAATACAATATTTGTCAAATTGTTAGCGGAAGCAACTTAACGATGTTAACAAACTGAATATCAGTGTTCGGCTGCAGAATGATTACAATGATAATGATTAACGATCGAAGTAAAAGCAAGCCAAAAATGCTACTCATGCACATAATTACACAAGAAGTCATCATTTCATGATGTGTAGTGTAATATTTAGGCAGTGGTGGTGCTCTTGTTCGTGATATTGTACTTGAAACGAGAAATCTAAAAAAAAATCTGACCAAAATATGTTGTTTCAAATTAAGACCGCCAACCATAATTACGTTTTTCTACACTACTTCACAATGTTGCTACAAAAAATATATTTAAACAAAATTCACGATTAGTGGGCAACTGCTAAAGGTTGAACCGAATATTGCTGCAATCTGATGAATCGAAATTTCAACATTGAATGGATAATGATTCAAATGTTTGATATTTCTGACAATTATCTATATATATAAAAGAAAGTCGTGTTAGTTACTTCACTTATAACTCAAGAACGGCTGAACCGATTTAGCTGAAAATTGGCAGGGAGGTAGTTTAGAGCCAGGAGAAGGACATAGGATACTTTTTATCCCGTTCGACATCATTCCCGTGTGACTTGACATGTAACGTCAGTCACTATAAAACGTGGTATAACAAAAAAGAATCAGACTTGGAATAACAAAATTGACGTATAATGACAGCTATGTAATGACGTATGGATGACAATTTGATATTTGTAAGAAATCAATAATAAAACTATTTCTATTAAATAAATAATTAACATTATTGCCCAATTGCCCATTCGTATAAACAGTGAAGTGAACTATAAAACTCGGTATGGTTGAAAATTTAAGTTTTTAGGTGAAGTGAAGTTTAATTAATAATGCCGCGACCAAGACGATCGAATCTTTCCCGACAAAGCCGTGATGCAAGAAGAATACGAAATACTGCAAATGAAAGGACTACATCAAAAGACGAACTTATCAACAATGTATTTCCAGAAATTAATTCTAACTACAAAAATTATGAATGGATGAGTGAGCGAGCAATTTTAGCGGCTAAGAATAAAGATGTAGATGACCTAAACTACATAATTCAAAATAAGATCATTGGAACAATGCATTCATTCAAATCTATTGACTGCGTCACAAATGAAGATGAAGCCACCAACTATCCAATTGAATTTTTAAACTCTTTGGATGTGACTGGCTTACCACCGCACAATTTACGCCTAAAGGTTGGCTCCGTAGTAATCATGCTTAGAAACATAAACCAACCAAAATTGTGCAACGGTACGCGTTTGGTGGTTAGAAAATTGATGAACAATGTAATTTACGCTACGATAATGATAGGAAAATTCAAAGGTGAGGAAGTTCTCATTCCGAGGATACCGATGATCCCAACAGATATGCCGTTTGAATTTAAAAGACTTCAATTTCCGATACGTCTTGCATTTGCCATGACCATCAACAAATCACAAGGCCAATCCTTAAAAGTTTGTGGTTTAAATCTAGAACATCCATGTTTTTCCCATGGTCAATTATACGTGGCATGTTCACGGGTCGGAAGACCATCTGCGTTGTTTGTTTTTGCGCCTGATAATAAAACAAAAAATGTCGTGTATCACAAGGTACTTAAATGAAGAGCAACCTATGTACTAAAATAAAGAAATAATTATGAATGATTGATGTAGAAATTTAATTTTTTTTTGTATTTTTTAAAATAAAAAAAAAATCTGATTATTTATTGACATTAAGGCGGAACAAAGTTCGCCGGGTCAGCTAGTCTTTTCATAAAACACTAAGTTTGTCTGTTACCCGGTCCACTTAGATAATCGGTGAGAAATTGTCACTCTCAAAACGCACAATTATGCAATTGTCATTTAATCAATAATTTACATGGGCACTGTGGGGGTTATATGCCGTGAACAAAACGTTCTAACAAATCTACCTTGCTAACTAACATCCACATTTCGCCACACGTGTATCGTCCGCGTTTATCCCGCAAACTCCAGTAAGATTGTGAGCTTGGCGCGTGTGAACGTTCACAAAACTAAAATTCTTCCTGTTTTAACTATTAATCCATGCAGTGATGAATTGTTAAGATAATACGCGACATCTATTTTTAAAAGAAGAATCGTCCAGTAAATGACATTGCAATTGCAACATGTAGAACGAGTGCGTATTTTTTATCGAAATTCTTCAAATAAATGCCATTATACGAGTCGTAAAACCTGCGGGAAGTACTTGCGGCACAAAATGCTTGCACGTCTAAACGAGTTGGAAGAGCGCTCTAGGAACGCTACAATTTATTTCTGTCTTGTTGGAAGTTTTGTGCAAGTAGCAGTGCAGAACTCCAAAAAATGGAAGTCAGACGTGTGTGGTCAAAAGAAGATATCTCTGCATTAATAAATATTTCAAAAGGATTTCCCGGGTTGTGGGAAATAAAATAAAATACACGGATCCTCATTTCTTGGCTGTTTTCGTAAAATTGCAATAAGAACAGCAGCAGCTGGAGCTCTTTTTCTACGGCAAAACATTTGGCCACAATGGAATTACTATACAGTGTAAAATACGAAACAAAAACACCGTAACTAATGCATAAAAAAAACTAAATCGGCGACAACTAACATCGTTGAACACATCCCTCTTCCACAAAAGCCGAGATAACCACTTGCAACCGCGAATGGTGTACACGATTCATTTGCATACGAGAACTGTTCGTGGGGTGAGGTATTGATACCGAATATCGATACTCAGATCAAAAGTACTCGAGTACCACGGGTAAATGTTAATTTTACAAGTCAACAAACCCATTATTGGGACAGCGAGAAGAATGCTTCAATCACGTCTAAACCGCCACTGAGGATGTCCACCGCAGCCATGGACGAAACGTCTAGGAGGATTTCATTGGGGTCACTTGTTGAGTTAGCCCCCCAAAGCGCCCACTACATACCCCTCAATGGGACTTCGCTTATAACACGATCAACAATCCCGTCAAAATACCATCGTTGTTAAACCCATTTTTAATAAACATATCCAAGAACTAATTTGCTTTTTCTTTACAACTTTGCAACCCTCTGCTTCTTAGTAGCTCGCCTATACTTACCCAAAAAATGAACGATTCCTTCTTAGCGTTGCAATTTCAATGTCATTTAGTATACTACCGTGGTATTATAACGTGCATTAAATAAAAACGAGGCTGCGTTGGCTATGGAATTTATCGGCTCTCCAGTGTAGAAACTATAAAAAACATTAACATATAGATTTGACAAATATTAAATGACAAGAACTGTCAGTCTAAAATTTTCCAACCAAATAAAACGACCAATTTTATTTAATTTGTTTATAATAAATGCCACGACATGTGTACATCGTTCTCATAAACATAATGTAAATGAATTGTACCACTTCGACCACAAGGTAAAACCGGAAAGTACGATATCATTGGATCCAAGTTCACATTGCAAGTTCAAATGATTATTTGCATTACGGCTAATAAATCTGGTGACCAAAAATTTACTTAAAAATTATTTCATGGTGATGTAAAGTCTATTACCTCCTTCTTCCACATTGTGTTCATACAGATAAAACGAATTGTAAGACTAAACAGCGAATAGGAGTGTAGTACTTCATTCAAAATTAAAATCTCTTCCATTTTTACGAGTAATGCTATTAGTTTTTCGAAAATAACTCATGCCTTAGAGTTCGTAAACTTCGATTTTTTCATACTGATACGTGTGTGAAATTCTTTAGTCGATGCTTTCACATAATCTAGTCAATTCCAATCGATCGTCCTCACATTACGTAGGTATGTAACTGCCAATCAACCATGAACATTTCTGACTATTGACAACAAAACTCAAAATCAACACAAATGTGTAGCGTCAAAGTCTCCTCAAGTCTTTTTACAAACGCTAAAGCAAACGAACACTCAGTCTGGTGAAGTTCCGAAGTGAACTGATTTTGTTTGTGTAATAGACAACGATAGTACGACCGGTAGATGTCACTACAAAAACTTTTATTTAAATTCAAATAAAAGGCCCAATATTTTTACTATTTTAAATTGAACAATGTACAATTCCGTGTTTCTTATAAAGCGTGACTGTTTCTACGCTTGTTGCTTTTTTTCTGACTAATATTTTAAAAACAGCATTTTGCAATTATAATCAAGCCAGTAAATGTCAAAACTTGCTTGTCGGTTGAATTTGTGAAAAATTTTAAGCGAAAAATGTGTCTTTTTTACATTATTTGTGGTGTTGGTGAAAATTAGGCGGAGAAACTGCATTGTTTTCCAAAAAGTGAAGAAAGGTAAAGATGTTTTTTTAGTACAACAAATTCAGGAAATCTAATTACATAATTCTAGAGCGAAACTGTAGCAAGAAGCTCTAAATGTCCAAAATTGCAATCAAAAGCAAAAGTGGAGGGTTTGCAAAAAACGCTTTTCGGCATCGTTAGATATTAAGCTTCATTATTCCTTATTTTTGTGTATGAATTTGAAGAAGTAAGCCAGGTTGCTCTATTGGTTGTCCGGCAAGTCTTTCAAAATTTCTATTATTATATAAAAACCCCAAGTAATTATCATATGTGTAAGTTTTACCTATCTTAAAAATTTAATTGTTAACATTTTGGGTATAATTTTGTTTAATTTAAATTATGTAATATAATAAATTGATTTTTATAAAATTGTTTGTTTGTATGACGTGTAAATAATGAAGGAATACTTTATGATTTATTCTACAAAACAAGTTTTTTACATTAGTTTTGTAGAATAAATCATAAAATATTCAAAATATAATAGCATTTTTACCACCTATTAAGAGAGGAGAGACTATTTAAATTTGCCGCAAAATTTGATCGATGCGCCATCTGAAAACCGTTACATAATTTGAAGGTCGTTAAAGGTCATTCCGCCAAAATATTTGCATTGAGTCAGTCATCTGGAGTAATCTGTGAACGCAAGTTAAAGCCTGAGCCGATAAATATCTCAGACAAAATATCTAATTTAATGAAAAAATTACTATGTTATAAATATGATACATTTATGATTGTACAATTTATATTTAATTAATAATTTGAAAAGGGTTCGGCTAACTCTAACTGATAATGTTATCCAGAGTAGGCAATCCGATAAAAATAATCCCCGCACATCCATCAAACTACCTATTGCGTTAGTTTAGGAAAAAACTATGTTACGTCCTTTGGATCTTTTTAATAGGACGCTTCCTATTTAAATCTTGCTGTAGATTGCGGAAAAATGTTCGGTCCAACCCGCGCACAAAATGCATTGCAATTCTACCAGGCAGTGCTTAATTTACGGAACACTACATAGAAACAAATAAGGAAAAAACAAAACGGCAGAGTACTAGAATCTGTGGGGACTCTTTTGAAGTAGAGAAATTGACAGAATATATAAAGAGGGGGGGGGAGCACCAATACGATTAACTTACATCTGGCAAAAGATGCGCGGGCGGAAGGGCTGCCTGCAAGTGTCCGTTCTTGAGCGGTTCGAGCGACATGAGCGGGGCCGCTGGTGCCACTGCAGCCAGCGGATGGCCGAGAGGCAAGGGGGGAAGTAAAGGAGTCATTACTGTGCTACTTACATCTGTATGGGCAGGAACGGCGTAGTTGCCTTGGATGGTATAGGCTTGTCCGCCAGCCAGGATCACAGGGCCACCGACTTGGGGTTTGGGGCGGTAGGGTATGGTAGCTCCTTTGGGAGGGGACTGCGAACAAAACAAATAAAACTATACATAACGAGTATGTCAAATACGACTGGTACGTCTTATCTGATCAGATCTCATAATCTTGGCGCATTGGGCCACAATCCGTGCAAACTTTAACCTCGCGTTAAAACTCGACATCGGCAGAACGCCGATGCCTACAACGGACCCATCCCTAACTTATGAATTCTTCGTCATTTGAACTACATCAATTTGTTTCTTGAAATTGGCTGTTTACTACATCAATTCGATTTACACAGTAAGAATACTGATGGTGCAAAAGAGTGTCCTAACCACTAACCAGGTTTCATCTCGATTTTTGAAGAAACGAAAAACCCATTCATGATTTTCAAGTTAGATAGTTTTTGAATTTAATACTAGAAAACAAACCGACCTTCCTTTTTTCAAATTGGATGCCATATTTCTTCCGAAACTAGATTTGTTCTATCTATATATATAAAGCGAAGTGTCCTCACTGACACACTCATCTACACATCTACACATCTACACATTCACTGATTCACCGACAACCTACAGCCCAAACCGGGAGGGCTGGAGACTTGAAATTTTAGACACGGGTCTATCAAGGGCCGAGAATGAACGCTAATAAGGAGATTTTGCAAAATTCGGTCCGGTTCCTTTGTATTTAAATAAAAACCGAATAAAAACCGGTTAAAATAAGCAAAAAATGATCGGCTCGCGGAGACCGGGTTTTTTTTAGAAGCACGTGTCTAGCCAAAACAACTTCGACGTCGGGCGACCGGTTTACATTAAAAGCACTTTCACTTTCTGCGTTCCTGATCATACTTTTGCCGTACCTAGCGAGGCGCAGATATTTCAATTATAATTTTGATTTCAATTATAATGTCCCCGATCCGTGACTCATTTAAAAATTACCAAACCACTCCAAATTTAATCCGCCTACATTAAAAATCCTCAAATATCTCTTACCATTGCAAACTTTACCAAATCAACCCCAAAAAATTCCCGAACTACGCCAAACTGACAAATTAGATCCGTTATCTTAAATCATCCCTTACCACCCCTTAGCAACCCCAAGTAACTCCAATCACTTTAAAATAAAACAAAATGACACAAACCATAGCAGACTATTCTCACACTCACACACATTATTTCGGCTACCAAAATTCACCCCCAACTACCCCTTACCGCCCCAAACTAAGCCCAATCACTTTAAAATTAGAAAAAATGCTACAAACAATAGCAAAACTATGCCAAACTCACCCAAATTACTTCGGCTATCATAAATCACCCCCAATTACCCCTTACCACCCCAAACTAAGCCCAATCACTTTAAAATTACAAAAAATGCCACAAACCATAGCAAACTATGCCAAACTCACCCAAATTACTTCGGCTACCATAAATCACCCCCAACTACCCCTTACCACCCCAAACTAAGCGCAATCACTTTAAAATTACAAAAAATGTTACAAATCATACTAAACTATGCCAAACTCAACCAAATTACTTCGGTTACCATAAATCAACCCCCAACTACCCCTTACCACCCCAAACTAAACCAAATCACTTTAAAATTACAAAAAATGCTACAAACCATAGCAAACTATGCCAAACTCACCCAAATTACTTCGGCTATTATAAATCTCCCCCAACTACCCCTTACCGCCCCAAACTAAGCCCACTCACTTTAAAATTACAAAAAATGATACAAACCATAGCAAACTATGCCAAAATCACCCAAATTACTACGGCTACCATAAATCACCCCCAACTACCCCTTACCACCACAAACTAAGCCCAATCACTTTAAAATTACAAAAAATGCTACAAACCATAGCAAACTATGCCAAACTCACCCAAATTACTTCGGCTATCCTAAATCACCCCCAACTACCCCTTACCACCCCAAACTAAGCCCAATCACTTTAAAATTACAAAAAATGCCACAAACCATAGCAAACTATGCCAAACTCACCCAAATTACTTCGGCTATTATAAATCACCCCCAACTACCCCTTACCGCCCCAAACTAAGCCCACTCACTTTAAAATTACAAAAAATGATACAAACCATAGCAAACTATGCCAAAATCACCCAAATTACTTCGGCTACCATAAATCACCCCCAACTACCCCTTACCACCACAAACTAAGCCAAATCACTTTAAAATTACAAAAAATGCCACAAACCATAGCAAACTATGCCAAACTCACCCAAATTACTTCGGCTACCATAAATCACCCCCAACTACCCCTTACCGCCCCAAACTAAGCCCAATCACTTTAAAATTACAAAAAATGCCACAAACCATAGCAAACTATGCCAAACTCACCCAAATTACTTCGGCTATTATAAATCACCCCCAACTACCCCTTACCGCCCCAAACTAAGCCCAATCACTTTAAAATTAGAAAAAATGATACAAACCATAGAAAACTATGCCAAACTCACCCAAATTACTTCGCCTATTATAAATCACCCCCAACTACCTCTTACCGCCCCAAACTAAGCCCAATCACTTTAAAATTACAAAAAATGATACAAACCATAGCAAACTATGCCAAAATCACCCAAATTACTTGGGCTACCATAAATCATCCCCAACTACCCCTTACCACCCCAAACTAAGCTAAATCACTTTAAAATTACAAAAAATGATACAAACCATAGCAAACTATGCCAAACTCACCCAAATTACTTCGGCTACCATAAATCACCCCCAACTACCCCTTACCTCCACAAACTAAGCCAAATCACTTTAAAATTACAAAAAATGATACAAACCATAGCAAACTGTGCCAAACTCACCTAAATTACTTCGGTTACCATAAATTAATAATCATTTTCAATCAAAATCTTCCATTTGGTTGTGTCATTTATAAATGCCTTATCGTATTAAATCATAAAATATTAATAAATATCTGCACATAAAACATATTGTTTCGACTAATAGACGTTATTCTGAATACTAAATTTGCTAATACCAATTTTGATTTTCTTCCACTTTCCAATAATTATTTGTTCCAGTTGAGATGCAAACATAAACGTATTTCTGAATTGCAACACGCTGACAGGGCAAGCCCTACCTTCTCAACATGCGTGAATTTGTATAAACAGCTCTATGGTTTTTAACTTTAAAGCGGTATAAACGCGGTGTAAACCCTAGATTTTCGTGAAAATATCTGAAAATTTCGAAATTCTGCAATTGAATTACAGAACTATTGTTGTGTTCGATAGTAAATTTATATTTGGAGTGGCACTGCCAACTCTGCCACCCCTGACGAGCCCCTTGCTGAATACTCTCCTTCCAGGGAAACTTTTGAAATCAACGGCAAAATAATTTAGGGCGCCTGAATGTGAAAATATCACTGTGTAATAAGTTCAGACTGACGTGGAACACTTGAAATTTCGGTATTCGTTTGTAATTCGTCACAGGTCCATGAAGGAATGCATGTTAATGTAAACAAGTGTTAGTTTGTCGGAAAGGCCGAATAAGATTTTTAACATTCCCGTCAAAATATTTATTTACTTTAGAATGTTAATTTCTTAAATTCATTTCGTGAAAATTATGACGGGCCATACGAGTACACCTGTGCGAGTATTATTTGGTACATACAAATTAATCTCTTTTGTTATCCAAATTGTTTTTATACGCACTAGGCACGTGCACCTCATATAATTGTGAAAATTGCTGCTTCAGCGTCTGGAACGCTGGTATTCAACGTCGCCAAGGTCGAGGCGACGCATCGGTATTCGAAGTTCTATCGCTATTAAATAAATTATTTTATTCCCGATATTCCCGATTTGTTCTTGCCGTTAACCACAACTCTTCCCAATCGATTTTCGAAAAATTTCCAGCGTCGGACCGGACTTCACTTATTATCGTACGCTAATTTTTACGTTCAGTTAATGATAGTGGTGTATTTGTTCTTCACCAAACCTGCTCCGGCCAAAATCCGAAATTTTCACTGACATCATACGCTTAAGTATTGTGTGCTTATACACGATTTACACTATTTATTTTACGTACATTGCGTTCATTAATGGTTCTGCATTATTTATAACTAAGATAGAGCAGTTTGAAAATCTAATAGTAAGCGGAGAACAAATACCACCATGTATAATTCCCGTGAAAAGTGATGGAAATAGTCTTTTTTACTATTTTTCCTATTGCATTTTTAATACCGGAAATAGAGCTCAAGAGGTTCGCACTTTAATTCTTCATTTTAAAATTACCAAAATTTTTGTAAAATTTACCTGAATACGTTAAACACCCCAAACATAACGCACCATTCCAAACTATCCCTAAAAGTCATACACTTACCATTCAAAACTACTCCAGGTCAACCCATAATTAAAAAAAAATTACGAATTCTAAGCAAACTACGCCAAACTCGCATAAATGACTTCGAATTCCCCTAAATCACCCCAACCACTTCTTACCAAGCCAACCAAAGCCCAATCACATTATAATTACCAAAAATTTCGTTTAATCCGCCAAAGCTAAACCCTGCCAACCATCAATAACCATTCCAAACAATCCTCAAAGAAACCCATATCATCCGAAACAACCCCAAATCAACCTAATATTTTTGCATTTTTTTGAACCATAGCAAATCACGCCAAATTAACATAAATAACTTCGACTTTTTTTATACATAATTCCCAAATACTTCGTTTTTATGGTGTGAAATTTTGTATTTGTATATTTCAACATTGTCTTTAACGTTGTCAGAGAACTAAATGGGAATAATTTGGAATAATTTAGCTTCTCTGTCAACTCTCCTTCTCTTGAAACTTTTGAAAACAACGACAAAATTATTTGGGGCGCCTGGATTTGAAAATATCACTCTGTGTAATAAGTTCAGACTGACTAGAGTGAAAAGAAAGGAGCTTGCACCCAGAAACGAAATTAAATGGAACACTTGAAGTTGCAATATTTGTTTGTAATTCGTCACAAGTCCATGAAGGAATGCGTGTTAATGTAAACAAATGTGAGTTTATTGGAGATGCCGAATAAGATTTTTACATTATTGAAGCAGCTTGAGCCTGCCACGTCAAGGGCAAGGTCACAAACGTGAAAAGGCGATGCTCGATTTGGTTTTATTCAATATCTATGCAGAAATTCGCACATTCCAAGCATTGGATAAGCCTTTCTTATCGTTTCTTAGAATTCGAGAATTGCTGGTTCAGCGTGTGGAGCAGTACTCGATCGCGGTGTTTAATTTTAACACAACTACAATTGTGAAAATTGCTGCTCCAGCGTCGGAAACTGTTCGCAAAGTCGCCAAATTCGATGAAGCGACGCATCAGTGTTCGAACGTCTACCACTATCAAATAAAGTATTTTAATTTAACATTTGATCCTCGCGTTAACCAAATCTGCCCCCAATCAATTTTCGAAAAATTACCAGCGTCGAACCGGACTCCACTTATATTTGTACGCTAATTTTTACGTTCAGTTAATGGTAGTGGTGTATTTGTTTTTCACCAAATTTGCCCTGGCTGAAATCCGAAATTTTCACCGTTGTATGTACCAGACATCACTGACATTCATACCCTTAATAATTATGTGCTTATACACGTTTTACACTATTTATTTTACGTACAATGTGTTCATTATTGCTTTACATCATTTATAACTAAGATGGAGAAGTTTGAAAATCTAGCGATGTACAATTACCACACCGTATTATGAAAGGTGATGGAAATTGTCTTTTTTAATATCTATGGTATTGGTATTGATATTTTAATACTGGAACGGGAGCACAAGAGGTTCGCACTTTAATTGTTCAACAAGTTTGTGTTAATGTAAACAAGTGTGAGTTCGTCGGAGAAGCCGAATAAGATTTTTACATCCACCATATTCCCGTCAAAATATTTATTTATTTTATATAGAATGTTAATTTTGCCGTTAACCAAATTTGCTCCCAATCACCATCGTCGTACCGGACCGTTCAGTTAATGATAATGTTGTTTTTATTTTTCACCAAATCTGCCTCGGCTGAAATCCAAAATTTACAGCGTTGGATCAGACTTTACTGACATTGATACGCGTTTTACACTATTTATTTTACGTAAATACATTGTGTTCATTATTGCTTTACATCATTTATAACTAAGATGGACAAGTTTGAAAATCTAGCGATGCACAAATACCACCAAATACCACATTTTACCACATACCAAAATTTTAATACTGGAAAGGGAGCTCAAAAGGTTCGCACTGTAATTGTCCAACCAGTTGCGGCCAGGTTTTAATAATTTTTGTGCAGTTTAGAAGAAGATAATTATGCTGAAGTGTTTGTTTATTCTGAAGATAAGTCAAAATCATCTACATACTGTTGTGTTTGTGAGTTGACTGCAGCAAAAGGAATGGTTCCATTGTGTTTTCAATTTTATCATAACATGATCAGCTAATTTGTAAACTTCGATTTCCCCGAAAATTATCTAAAGTTAATTTCGATTTCCTGGAATCGCTTATAGAACAACTGCGTCTTTGCCTAAAGAGTCTATTCAAGATTTTTCATCTCAGATATCAACCAAGGTATCCTCTTTGTCCAAATCATATTGAAGTACCCGGTCCTGACAACGAAGGTTAATTTCAACAAATTTGTTTATTTTGTGATTGAAAAAGTAGAGGATTCCTGTTTAATTGTATTATAATGTCGATTAGTCAACATCACCACTTTAGTCAACACTGCGTTTATTTAATCTACGTCCGGGCAACGCCGGGTACATTCAGCTAGTGAAATATACAACTAAAGAGAGCAAAGTCGGCTTAATAGGCTCAGATGTCAATTTAAAAACCACAAAACTCCACTTGAAATACAATTATTTGACCTGCTGTATCTTGATAAATAAAGAAAATGTTCTTCTTAAACTACCTTTTGATGTATTGATTTTAAGCTCATGGTAGCATTCTTACTTTCTGAACTATTTTTCTGAAATTACTTTTACTTATGTTCAAATTATGACAATTTGATCATCCAAATACAATCAGCATTCACAAATAGGATCCTTAGTTAAAAAATTGTGTTTAGAAATGGCAAAAGTACGCCACAAGACCATTAAGTGCAGTATTTCATTAAATCGTTTAACTAGAAAACGCATTTTTTCGATACCGTTACACTGCGAACAAGAAATACCTTTAAAATAAGGTGCTTCTCGATCACGTCTTCCTATTTAAAATTTTCAACAATAAATTTATATTCAAAAGACGAAATGGATAATGTTTCATTTATTTTTCGTTTGAACTCAATGGCAACTCCTTCCATTACATCCGTACGTATTTTTAATTCCGAATCTCATTTTGTTTTTCTCAAGATACCATAGAACAAAAACAAGATTTGAAGCCTAATGTGAAAACTGTTTGTCTAATATTCTCAAATTTATGTTTCCAAGCCTGTTTAGCCGAAAGCATCAAATTTTTTTTTTCAATTTTGATAGAAAAAAATTAACATAACATTAATTTAATATAAAAAAACTTAGTCCGCCAATCATTTTCCGGCAACAAATTAAGCATTATCACATTGAAATTGTCACCATGCCATTATTAAAATTGATTGTTTTAATGGAAAGATCATGAACATACCAGAAGCAAACATAAATTATTGCGATACTTATAAGGTGCCACACGACAATAATTTTACGGGTCAACGTCTTACTACTTAAAGTAATATCAGCAGTCTACCACCATTATGGATTGATTCACTGCCATTGGTTTTAATAATTGTCATCCACAACAATTAACAATAAAAAATGTTAAATAGATACACAAATTATGAGAAATTGTACATGATTTTGTGTGTGTCTAATTATAATTGATCAAAGTGACATTTATTGATTACTAAAACGTGATTTGATCTAATTGTCGTTTCAATAAAATAATCGTCGAAATGATGTTTAATAACAGTTAATTACTAGGTATCAGCTTCTTATAAAACAAATATTGTTGAAAGGTTTGTTCGACAAACATATTTACTCGAGAAAATATTGATAACAGGCATGTAATGTGACACCTTCCAGAAAATTTCGCTGCATACATAATGTATCAACAAGAATAAGGAAATTGTCTGCTACATGGAACGTAAAATTATTTCCAGAAGCCTTGGCAATTTTTACATTTGGGATCGATGGAACAAGATCCAGTGTTAATCTTTCAATACGCAACATACTCCAACCAGTATTTGGTAATAATTATAGATTTATGTATTAAATCTTATAATAGACGATTTAAATAATTTTCAAAAAATTTACTTCAGAAACCATGGCTGCAAATTAAAATGAAATTTAAGAAATATGTTGCAACATTTCCAGTTAAACTGGTGACATTTCCCTGTTATGTTATTGGGATTATATGTATGCAGAAATTAAATGAAATATTCACCCGCGCATACATTATTCAGCACAGGCACAATATGGAAGAGTTAATTGTGTGCATAATGTTATTATGAAACCCATTGTTCGGATAAAAACATTTTTTTATATATTTTAAACAGTGGTGCTGGTTCCAATCAAATTATGAAGCATCATTAATTTATGAAGTTAATTTTCCACATTTAAATGCACGACTGCCAAATAAAGCCTTATAAAATTCGAAGTTTGATGCAGTAAACAGAAATGTATTTTCCAATTGACAATTCCAAGATTTCCAAGCGCAAACAAGTCAATTACCTCGAGCATAACGGTACAGATGTGATAAATGCACTGAGTGATTGCTTCTCCCGTTCCGGATATAGTGACCGCTCGTTCCGTGGAATTGGGCAGCATTTCAGAAGCAACTTGAATCGACGCTCCTGTAACTTCTCGTATTTCCTTTATTTTCGATCCTCCCTTTCCAATTAGAGATCCGCATTGACTCGCAGGTACGATAAGTCGCAACGTAATCGGTGGCCTCGGTACACCGCTTCCTCCACTATTTATGTCCTGGAACTGGGAACACCACTGAGGGATCCCATCATAACACAACACCACATTAACAAATGCACAATACACACTTTACGCTTACTTTTATGCCAACTACGACTATTTCTACACAATTAAGAATTACGATTCCCTCAGATCTCATAATCTCCGCACACAGGACCACCGACTTCGCTGAGATGACACGCGGCCAAACGACCTCGCTCGGAATTCCCGAAACCAGCAAAATCACCTCCTTGCGTTTATGATTCTCATCATAGGGAATAACTCTACTAACATGCGTTCTTACAAATTCTACTCGATCGACAACACTGAACCACTTTACAGACGGATTGAAATTCTCTTCATTTCAAATACTATTAAGTGCATTACGCGGGTTCATCAATGGATAGTTGGATTGGCCAAAAGAAGGTTCAGCTACCAACTATATTTCCACTACGACACGCTAACGCTTTAAACACAGCAAAGTATTTCGTTTTACACAACGAGTACTGTGCAATCGATTTTTGCAATTTTTTTACAGTGTAGCAGTAATAAGGAGGTTAATAGCTTAAAAAACTTGTTATCTGACAGGGACGTGTCACCAAGAGATGTAAAAGCAGCTCTATTGTACAAACCACCAAAGTAACTCTGTATATATCGTAAATGATATGAATGATAAGAAAAATTAAAACAAGGCGCGTTTCAAAAATGGTTAACAAAATGTATGGTAAATTTCTAGCTTCAAGATTTATACATATTGATCATGCAAGTTTAAGAATTGAATGGGTAGAAATGTTGGTAATTTGGTGGATTTAAACCAAGACCATGTTCGTTCATAGAGCGAGCGAAGTCCTAGAGGTGTTCTCCGCGCGCTCCACGAAGCGGTTTTTATCAAAGGATTCGTGCGCTTATTCGTTGATTGATTCCGGCTCTTTTCATTAAATAGTAAAAAAAAAGTTTGATGGTCGCTTTGATAACGAAAACGAAATAATGTTGTTCCTTTGGCTTTGCACTTTAGTTCTTTTAGTATAAACACAGCTTTTGCAATATCCAAACGAGTGTGGAGAATCATTTGTATTAACTTGACTATGTTAACTCGGCTGACAATGAATAAAAATATATTATAAAAAAAATTTTAATATAATTTTAGTAATCAAAGTATAAATTATGTTTAGACAGAGGAATTAAGTGACAGTGATTTTGTAAAAGAAAATGATAGTCCACCACGTATTTAAATAAATACATTGTTACATAAAAAAGTGTCCATGGAATCTGGCATGTTTTAATTTTTACAGTGCATAACAACATTTACGTTATGAAAGGGTAGTCTTGCACGGTCAGTATAACATGGAACATGGCCCAAAAACTCAATAAGATCTTTATTAAATATTAACAATTAAATAACAAAAAAATAATAATTCATATACATTTATACAGTTAGATCCCATAGTTTCCTGAGCCTCCGTTTTCTTTTGTATAGTCTATATTATAAAGCCATATCCTTTAACATTTATTCTTTTCGTTGTTTTTCAAAAGCCAAAAACAACAGGACCTCAAAATACATTTTACATTTAGAAACATTGTCGGAAAAGGCTGAATAAAGAAAAGCAAAGTAACATGATTCCGCCAATTATTGTAACAAAGTATTAAATACGCATTTGTTTTCAACTGATAAGATAAAAATGAAATTACATCTTTCACACTACGTGATTGTCGAAGAGTGATTGTTGCCTTAGTGGTATTGCCCTGTGTGAAAGCGGTCTACTATGGCTTGATAACATAATCTTATGTACTCGTATACAGGAAGAGTCATTAGTGCGGGATCGGTCCATACTCCTGAACCATAGAAAACAATTTTTAATACAATTTGTACAGTTTGCCAGGCTGCACAACCTAAAAATATTTTAACGTATACAGGTTGTTCCAAAACTCACGAATGCTACACAACTTTGTTTTTTCAAATAGAACTACCTATATTTTATTACGGTGTTAGAACCCTTTTTGTGATAGCTTTATGGTGGTATAAGGTATTTTAAATTTTAGACCACCGCTATCAAATTACAATTTTTTTTTCACATTTTTTGTCAGTTGCAGAGGTTCACTTAAAAATTTACTGTGTAATTTGATAACGGTGATCCAAAATGTAAAATATCTTATATCGCCATAAATCTATGTCAAAATGGGCTCTAACAGTAAAATAAAATATAGGTGGTTGTATTAAAAAAAAAAAAACAAAGTTGTGTAGCATGCGTGAGTTTTGGAACTCCTGTATGCGTTAAAATATTTTTAGGTTGTGCAGCCTGGCAACTGGTGTACAAATTGTATTTAAATTTTTTTGTGTCTTACATAGTTTAAGAGTTATGGACCGATCCCGTACTAATGACTCAGCCTGTATATATCTTTTTTTTTAATTACTAAACCCGAACACTGAACGAAATGTTTCGCCAAGCATATGCAGACATGCACGACGGTGGTCTATTGACCAGATAAAGAAAAAACCGAGTAAAATTTTTGATATCGCACACTCAACTATAAACGCACAAGATGTATTTGCTAAAAATATGTTCATAAATAACACCGTGAGTTAACGGGCATCTCCTACGTATGAACGAACAGTGTTTAGAAACTTATTTTAATCCCTAGAGAGGAAGTCCTCTCAATTGGGCGAATGCGGAAAGCAATGTTGTCTCGTTTTGCTACTGCGTGATTCCCCAGCGCTGTTATTTGAAATTAACACGTAATGTGTGCAGAATTAATGTGAAAAAGAAACACATTCTAAGCTTAAAATAAAAAAATTCAGATAATATTGTAGATATTTGTAACGCAGAGAATCTTTCTACTTGTGCTTTAGCTAAGCGATTTAAAATTAAAATATCGCTTCGGACATCATAAAAAAACAAGAGCTCACAGTCAATAAACAATCAACTACCGACACGAACCAGATGGAAAAAAAATATTTTTTATTGAAACGGGAGGCTTAAACATTGATAGATTAAGTTATGAGTGGTTTGTTAAAAGCAGAAAGTATTCCGTTGTCAGAACCTTCAGAACAGAATATTTAAAGTTAAAAAAGTACCAGAAAATTTGGGTTACAATAACTTTCGTTCAGCTGGTGGTTGGTTGTGCAAATTAAAGTTTGAAGCCGTATGTGGAGAGGCCGGTGTTGAGGTTATTTTTTTTACAGTTTTATTATTTATTTGATACAGTAAACAACACGTTTATATGTAGCAAGTGACAAAGAGCTATTGCTGCGAAAACCAAACAATATATTATATACCAATGATTGAGGAGTTAAACAAAAAAGCATAGACGACAAATAAAAAAATAAGTACAATCAAGACACAGAATTCCAAAAAGCAGAGATTGCAACAATTTGACAGAAAAATACAAAAACGAGACATTCTGTTCTATTTAGATCATCTCAACCACAAAAATGAAAAAAAAACATATTTTCACCACCAACTCGGTCTATCAGCTGCTAAACCAGAACATTATTAAAGAACGTTGTATGGATAATGTTAATTCTTGAAATGTGTGGATTTGTTAGGGACGATCTACAATATTTTGTCAAACAGAAAATACTAAAAATATCTGTCACTGATTTAGTAAGAGACGCTGATGATACTTTCGTGCATGTGAGACACGAATCACACGGCACTGAGAAGACACAAATTCTTACCAGAAAATTTTAGTGCCATACAAAATTGAAAGTTGTATTTGCCAAAAAAAGTGATTTGAGGCTTCTGAATTGATCAAAAATGTTGAAATGCATTTCGTTCTAGTCGACATACAAGCTTAGCATTTATATTTAGGTTGTAAAAATAAAGTTTACATGCACCATGTCAGATTAAAATTCAGTTATCACACAAAATGTTGCGCTTATGTATAAGACAGTCTACAATCTACAGAAATAAAACCCAGAATTTAACAGAGAATCACAAATATAAAAATAAACAGGGTAAAATGCATATCTTGTTCTGAAAAGTTAAGATTTGATGCAGGATTTCTCATATCCTGCAGATGGTTTGTAAGTTCTGTTCCATCTCTTAGTTTATAGCTACGCCTAGCCAAGTACCAAATTTTCTATATTAATTATTATTAGTTTTAAAATTATGATATTTATTTCACTTACCCAAAAACGTAATTTTGCGCATAAACATGAAAATATCTTTGAAACCATTTGAATTCGATGTATAGATGTTAACATAGAGACACCTTAATTTTGTAATGGATCAGAATATGCAATCAAATTGCTATCAATTTCCGATATAACCGTAATAAACTTTAAATTATTTTAATTGACATAAAATTGGCATAAATTTCCATTGTTTACTTTTTCTATATCAATGGATGCTGTTCCCGCTGGAACATCTGTACAAGCGTGCAACAGTTTAGTTATCGTTCGGACTTTTTCCGTTCTCATTATCTGGCTGTAAGCCATCTTAGTAAAACATCCTGTATAACATTCCAATAAAGTAATGAAAACAATTTCTATTCACTTGACTATATTCAAGAAACTCATGACTGCAATGAGTGAAGGAAATCCTACAGATATTTAACAAGAAATGTTTAAAACAATGTTATACAGCATAATCTTGGTTGCCCTTAATTTGGACACTGATTTAAAATAAAACAGTTACAGGTAAGTTATAATGAGTTGATGAAATAATCTAACATACTGGGCTTATTAAAACCATACTACTTCACTACCAAGGGAATTTTAAAATTGAAAAAAAAATTAGATATTTTCTAAAGCAACTAATCAAACATTCATTTTTTACAATCTGAGTCGAATTTAATCGAATTAACAGAACCCCTTTAATAAGTGTGTTCGCTGTGAATCTAGGAAAAAAAAACGTGGAGGTATAGTTCCATGAAACACTGTTTATTTTACGAACTGAACCCACTTTTTAGCCAACCAAACACATGTACCATTCGTCAAATAAAAAAACCATAAAAACTTACCTCTTCGAATTTTTTACAAATCAATGTAAACGCTTTAAAAATGGCGTTTGTTGATCCCGTGACAGTTACAATGCGTTCAGGACAAGATCCATCCGATATGTTGATTTTGGCACCAGACTGAAAAAACGCAATCAATAATTTTGGCACACAATCCCGACGAACCGCACTCACCTCTTCCCTAAACCTCTTAACGATTTCCCCCTTTTTGCCGATAATACTTCCAACTTCCTGCAAGCAATAATTATGTAACACTTTATTTGGGCTATGTAATGGTCACATGAACAACATTTACATTTAAAAAGCAATTATTTGTGTTTTATAGCGATCATCTTCGATCCAATAAATTCCGTTGGGTTCAAGCGCTCGAATTAGTTTCAGTGATATTTAACAGCGGCCAAATTACTATTTCCGACCGTAAAATCGAACATGCCCAGATTTAATGGTTTATTAATAATTGGAGCTCATTAAAACCGTAAATGTTACGACCAGGCCACATTTATTAAATAAATCGCATATCTTAGTGGCTCATCATGCAAGTCTTGGCAATGATTCTAGTGATTGACCCAGACTGTGTTGTTTTGAGCCCGGTATCAATCTATAATTAAACTATAAATGGCTTGGCACTTTGCACAATAGAAAACGGGCATGTGTGCACTTAAAATCATTAGAAGCGACAACTGATTAAGTTACAAAATATGTACATATTATTGGTGGGCTTCTAAGCGAAGCCAATCCAATTACTGTCAGCAATAGGCTTCAAATGCACTAAATCTGTGACTGTGGTTTTCGTAGACAACAAAAAAATATTCTCAGACCATGAAATAGTTTTTTTTTTGTATTTTTTACAGTGTTGATTTTTGATAATAATTCAATTCAATCAATTTCGAGAAAAAATCCCGGATGAAAAATTAAAATATGTATGAGTTCCTGTCAAGTGTAACGCATTTTTAGACAAGATTCTATTCATGATTGATTGTCAAAAGTTAAAATGTGTTATTGTTCTTACTTATAATTACTACAGGCGAAATAAACGCGGTGAAGGACGCCTTCACACTAAAGATGAAGAATATGTACATAAAGCACCAGAATGCATTACTACATCTGAAATTTTATCAACAGAAAACTTAACCTCAAATTTATCCATCCCAAGGTCAAAACTTTTCTACACTCTTAACGAATTCCTCACACAGCCTCCCTTTATTTTTGAACGCGTTATAAACAGCAATGACCCTGGAATACATTTCCTGTTCTAAATCCTTATCGCGACGTAAATGAATTATCGGCCGTGAGTAATTCAGTTAAGATGCGTATGTGGAAGGCAAAATAAAAACACTAAAGTCCTACCTTTCCTTGCATGATAAGTCTAATGGTGAGTGTAACATTTGGATCATCGTTTATCATATTTTTGCCATCCATATCCATGATGTGAAGCGACAGAGGTCAGGGCGAAGGGGTAGTTTTGGGTTCAATTCTGCAACAAAAAGCATTAGGTTAAAAAAACGGCACGACTTCTCGGCCGGCGTTATCGGGCCGATAAGAAGACGCATCAGGTTACGAACCCCAATAATTGTCATTGTTGTAGGAGCGACACGAGTCGAGCACAATGAGCGCACAAGCAACGGACTTACATTTTTATTTTGTTGGAGATGTAACGACTCTAAACAAACTACGATACAATCATCTACATAACCACGAAGTCATGCGCATCATTAGCGACGACGGCGTCGCGATACAACTAAATCGAAATATTCGACAAAACGGCCGTCACCGGCTATGGAAATTGATTTAGTTTCAATAATAGACTTACTTTGAACCCACTGTGAAGTAAAAATTAAATTATTCGGGAGCTTGGAAACGTTGACGCTTCTTCTCCACGTGCTTCATTCGACAATGCTGCCAACCGGCGATACGTCATGGCGGTGACGGGCGCGCGTAGGTTTGAAACTATTGATTGTCGCAAAGTGAAAACGGAATTCCTTTTACAAAACGACCCGGCTGTCCAACTGTACACAGCACGTGGGACATTGAACATTTTCTATGTTACTCCAAAATCTGTGTTTTAGTGGTGACAACTATTAAATGATAAAATACAATCAGACAGTGACGGCTCGTCGGGGCGGACAAGTTGAGCAGTGCGTGGTAGTGCCCACATAAACTAACTATTTGTCAAACAAAACATGCAAAGTTATCGATTACGCTTAGCCTAATGAAACAGTCAAAGAAAATACAGATATCATAACATGGTTTATTGATGTGATTGTCTATTTCTGTAAACAATTTTCAAAATTTTACAAGAGAGCCAAGTGATGTATCAAAGTGCACTGAATCGCGTGATGTATACAATCCTTATGTTTGAAGTGACGCATTTTTCATTGCTCTTTCAACTTTTCCTCAAAGATAAAGGTCATTTTTTTATTTTTTATCCTTGGTCCATTAGAGGTTTCTCAGATTCTAATAAAAGTGATGATTTGAAATTTAGCCACCTTTATTGTTCCGGGCGATCTACCTTTCTAAAATATTTTGATCAAAATGGCACTTACGGTTAAATCGAAAGTGGTCTTTCTCTTTCTTTCGCTTCTTAAATCGAACTATATTTTTTTAACGCCGTTACATTCTTTGCTTAATTTTCTACATTTTTCATCTTAGATATGGGTTCAATTTTTATGGATATGGATGGAATTTGTTATGGATAAGGAGAAAACACAATTTAATGTAAAAATGGCCACTTGCAAGAAATATCATAACTTTTGGACTGCTCACAATAAAGAAATAAGCAAAATGCCCGATAATAGCAAAATAACTGTTCTTTCCACTGCATGGTCGTAGATTTAGATAACTTTATGAAAAATGTCACAATTAATTAATAAAATTTAGATACCTACAATAGAAACGGAGCACCAAAGCCAGCTAGTGATCTTAGTAGATGTAATAACCCCGATAATTTTACATAAAAGATTGTTTTATTTAAAAAGGAACTCATTTAAAAAAATGTTCAGGGACGGGACAGAGGGTACAAAATTGAGTTTACCCTATTTGAAATTTCTCAATTTTACAAATTTATTGTGACATTTTTAATAAAGTTATTTAAATATACAGTCATACAGTGGAAAGAACAATTATTTTGCAATTATGGGACATTGTGTTTATTTATTTATTGCGAGCAGTTAAAAAGTAAGCTTTTTCTAACAAAGCCATTTTTGCACAAAAGTTGTGATAAATCTGTAAGCATTACAAATAATTAAAATGAAAAATTTAGCAAATTTACCAAATAATGTAGTACTATTTAAAATAACAAACTTGAAAGTTACTTCCGGTATAACCCAAAGTACTATTTTGATCAAAATATTTTAGAAAGGTAGATCACGCGGAACAATGACGGAGTGCAAAATTTCAAATCACGAATTTTTTTAGATTTGGTGAAACCTCTATTGGCCCAATTAAAGAAACCCTGTATTCACCTCCTCTAATTTTTGACGATCTTCCTGGCAGAGGAGATCATACGATAGTCTACCTCTCCGAAAATATTTCTAATGTTTCTTTGTTTTTCGCATACGATTTCAAATGTGGCTCTAACAGAATTAAATCATTTTTGATCCATGTTTTAATAACTTTACTGTGATTCATGAATTACTATTAACAAAATTACAGCTGTCTGATTTTATTTTAAAATTATTTTTAATTTATCATTATTTATTTATTTGTAAACTTATTATACAAAAGTTGGTATGTTTGGAAACAATTCCGAATATTTGCACAATTAAACATTATCAATGAAGACATTCTAATATTATTGAAAATCAACAAAAAATAAAGAAAAGACCTCTGGAATAAAGTGTAGGTAAATCGTTATAACAGACTGATATAGTAACTAATAAACCTAGAAACAGAGAAGGAACACTGAAGTGGAGAACATTAAAGAATTAAAACAAAATAAAAAAACCTCGATGAATGCAAAACTTGACATTTAAAGGCCAACTGTCTTCGTCCTTTTTGCTGGCATTTTCATGGAGTTATGTTTATCGTAATTTCTTGTTTCTGTTTTGTTTTCAAACAAAAATGGAAAGTTACGAGAAATTTGAACAGTACGGCATGCTAGAGTGTTACATCAAATCCAACAAAAATGCGACAATCGCAACAGAATTTGTCTTGAAGAAATCATTGTATATAGACTATTATACAATAGTCTATATACAATTCAAATAGAACTACCTATATTTTATTTCAGTGTTAGAATTCTTTTTGTGATAGCTTTATATTGGTATAAGGTATTTTACATTTTAGACCACCGCTATCAAATTATATGTTTTTTTCACATTTTTGTCATTTGCAGAGGTTCACTTAAAAATTTACTGAGGCCGTTTTAGCAGCTAGAAGGCTGAAAGTTGGTACAAATATGAAGAAAGGATTGCTATTGAAGCCCGATATGCTAAATATCATATTTACTATACAGGATCTGCAATAATTCTGGTCGCATTATACTATGTTTAAATAAGCTTAACTTCAGGTTTTTAAATGGCACGCCCTATATTTTTGTATTCCATCCAATGCGTCTCGAGTCTAGCGACGTTTTTTATTAAGGTTGTTCTATGGGTAAAATCCATAATTTACGAGATATTTGATATTTTTGGCTGTGATCCAGATTGAGCTAGGATAAGATGACGTTTAATCATTTTCTTTTCAATGGGTTGTTTTTGTTTCTTACAGCGTCTTTAATAAATGTCATAAACAGCGTATTATTAAACAACAGAACAAACAGGTTTATTTTCGCTTAAAATGGCCCACCTAAAAATATTATACTACATACTACATTCTCAAAATTGTGATGCTAAAAAAACAAGTGATTTTAATACCGCACGGTTTCTACAAAATTGATTCCGTTAAATTAAACATACCCAAACTCCACCTGTTCTGATCAATGTAAGAATGACATTGATGCTCGCATAAATAGGTAGCTGTAAAAATATATTATAAGATGGTCCTTGAAATAGCAATTTCATTTAATAGTTAAGAAAATCCATTGTACATACAAAAAAGTTATCATTATTTTTTATTTATAACCGATTCAGTGCAGAAATCCCGTGATAAAATTAGTGAAACTGTCGTGATAAATTAAAAAGGATATCTGAGATTTAATAATCTGCCGGCTAAAGAAAACTCTACATGTTATTATAGGAATATCAGAACGGTTGAAAAATTGTAAACCTGAGCTTCGAAACTGAAATTGTTGTTTTCCAATTTATCACGCAGTGTTTACTTTTCAGGCAGTTACATAGTCTCTCAACGCGGGCTTTCGATTGTTTTTGTCCTTTTTATAACAGTTCGATGCTCTCCAACCAGATCCAATTTTTCATTCCTTGCTTTAACAAAGTTTGTCGAACACATTATTTCTGTCTTTATGAATCAAGAATGAATTACACAATTGATTAGAAAAGGATGCGATGAAATTGTATGAGATCCGTGGATAGAGGGAAAACAGAAAAAACAATTTTTATGAGATCGCCAAGCAAGCAGTAAACGATTGATTGAAACCGAGTAATCCATAGGATTTCAAGTATCAGTCTTGTTGAACGTGTAAATTGCCTCATCTGTTACTGCAACCCTCTTGATGAGAATGAAATGGAGTGATCTTGCAAAATCCTGCTCTTCGCTCTTAGCTAATGCATGGCGGTCGTTTGGAATATTTCTCTCTATCAGCACATAGCACTGAAGGATTGTCTTCACAAGTTTTCTCACAAATGGTGTTTTAAATAAATTGCGTCTATTCGAATACAACCCATTTAAATTTTTAGCTTTTATCATCTAGGAAAATACGTTCAAGCCTTTAAAGCAATTGTTGATTTTACTAGTCATACTAAAGCGGAGTCGTAAAGACAAGACGATACAATATCACTTACGAATATCATAATTATATCACTATGCCATATTAAAATATGCAGAAGATTTAATGGTTTCGGTCAGTTTTGCTAGTCGCAAGAAGACAAGCTCTCACATTGAAAGACTTAATTTTCTGTGTTGATTGCATGAACCAAACCAAGAGTTAAATATTATGAGGACTCTTCACCATCGATTAAAATGAATCCACGGTATTTTCAGTGTGATTTTACAAGCACAAATGATGTCGAACGTTCAGAACGTCAAAATGACGACACCGCACCTGAACAGATATTATTCATCAAATTTGCGATATCCAATTGACCGAGCGCGGAATGAAAGTGCGTGAGATAGTGAGATTGTACGCATCACAGATGTATGGGTCGCAATCTATTTTATGAAGATGTAGAGAAGAATAAGCTATTCGTGGGATGGGTGCCGCGTGTGTTCAGACGTGTGACTATTTCGCCATCCCTAAACGTTTTTAATTTCCGTTTAAAAAACGTTGAATAAAGGTGTAAAAATAACATGGAAATAACGTTTACTATTTCGGTTAAAAAAACGTTTATAATTTCCGTTGAATAAACGTTTTTAATTTTAGTTAACAAAACGTTTCTAATTTACGTTGAATAAACGTTAAAAAAACGTTGAATAATTGGTTTCAAATAACGTGAAATAACTGAAATTATAAACGGTACTTTAACGTTTTATTTGACGTTTATTTAACGTTTTTTTAACATTTATTCAACGTAAATTATAAAATTTACGGTGAATAAATGTTAAAAAAACGTTGAATAGTGGTTTCAAATAACGTTAAATCGAGGGGCATTAAAAAGTTAAATCATCGTCAAATATAACGGATTTTTAACGTTTGGTTTCACATTTTTATCAACGGTTATTAAACGTTTGTGTGTTTACTGGGTAGATGTTTTGATTTTTAATTTATTTAACACTTCTGGTGGTAATGTTTAGACAAGATTAACATACATAGTTTTGAATTCACAAAAAAATAAGCATTCGAACGAAGTCAAATTTGACCCCTATTGCTATTTAAAAAAAATCTAGTTGGCTGTGTATCTCGTAAAGTAACAATGCAAACAGTTGAAAAAATTAGTTGTAATAGATAGAAGTAGTTGAATTCATATTCCATATATCAAGTGATTCCGCTTAATGGTTTTGAAGATATTAAGCCGGTTCTATAGTTTTTGAACGTTCTGTATATACATAGTATAGTTCCCGAATAAGAATGTAAGTTTTTACAGCTGGGATACCAGTTGAAGTCAGAGTTCTCCAGGTTATGGTGCTGTGGTCCATTCGAGCTGAATCAAATAATGTAGGGCGAGATTAATGATGGTTAAAGTAATATAGGCTCTTCTTTTAGAAGAAGAAATATTTCTAGATACTTGTATATTGCAACTTAGACAGAACTCCGAAAATCGGGCAAACGGTCAGAAACTTCTGTTCTCTTTGATATTAGGTCTGCAAGATCAACGAAAGTCAAAAAAGATAAAAGATCATTTATTTAAAATTGTAGAAAGTGTTGAAAAAAGCTGCCTCGCTTATAATGCTGAAGAAGCTAATTCTTCTGACTATATAAAATTTATAATATGGCAGAACCCATCCTCTCCGTTAACACGATCTTGTATGGGTATAGGGTAGTGAGTAAAAGAAGACCAAGAAGAAGGTATTGAGTTGTGTTGGAAGAAACATTATTTTAAGTTGAGGTGTTATATGTTATGCGTGGATAGGAGTGATAAGACCGATAAGTAATAAAACAATTTACATATTATACATATTTTGTGGGTCCACAGATGAGCAACTCAGAACTTTTTACTCGTACACAATATATTACAAAATCACAAACTTAAACTTGCATGTTTTTGTATGCATATGTAGTGAGCAAACCTAATGATGTCCGCTAACAGTTTCGCAGTCTGCTTATTACGCTTTGGTGCAGCGCCTGGAAAAGCGAGTTGTAAGAACGTCATTAAAATTTGACATCGCTATCTAAGAGAGCGCTGGCACGTCATTCAGGAGAAGCAAAGCTTTTCAGAAACTGAAATTAAATTTTTGAAACAAAGAACACTCTGTCTATACAGTTATATACGAAAGGTCTGATTAATTTTATAACGATCAGATTAATGAAATGGGTTTGAGTCGTTAAATTTAAATTTTGCGGCTAAACTTTCAACTGTTCTCTTAAAATCGTTTCGCTGTACTGTACTGCACAAATACTGTAATCATTTAATTTTATAAATATAAAAATGTTAAATCGAATAATTTATAATATAGTAATTGCATATAAGTGAAGGAAGTGTCTGACTGTGCAGTGTTTATGGCATATGTAATTGATTTAAAGACAATAAAACCAATTTCAAATTTGGTCTTTATTAATAATGTATTCTAGCAGCTATTGTTGTCTACTAACTACATTTAGGTTGCATAATTAGTTGCGGTATTGTTGCCCTTAATTTTGTTAGAGCATTAGTGAATTTTGCTTTAAAAGGTAGGAAATGTCCTATTATATTCGCAGTTCTGGAACAAAATTACATTTTAATTATAACGATCTTTCTCGGGATTTTTGACCGTGTTCCATTTGAAGTTTGAAAATTACATTTTCTTAATATATTGACAATGGTCTATGTAACTACTCATTTGAATCCATAGATGTTGGTTCTACTAGCTGACCGTACGCCCCATGCACTGACCTCTATATAAGATGGATAAGCACAACATTGAGATGCGCCAGAAATTTTTGTAACCATTACTACAGTAGAGAAAGAATCAGTAGGTGTTTGATCGCGCTTAAAGATTTCACTTTAAGTCTCGCGATGCTTATGTTGAAAACATATTAGACAAGCACTTTGGTTAGATTGGAAAAATGATTTCGCTTTGATGATTTAAAAATGGTTATATTGCAGATTTGGTTATTATTCTTCTATTTCCTACTACTAACACTCCTATTTATAACATATTTACAAGCCCACCCTTGGATGGGGCCAAAACCCTCTGGTGGGGATGACAGCTTCCTCTGCTGGTACTGTCCAGTAGGTTCACTCTCCGATTTTTGTGTTCCAAGGCCAGTTCCACTCCTGGCCACATGCGCCGTATATTTTGGCTCATAACCGCATATAATTTCAAATCGTGTTTGATCGCATTGTGTTATTAACTCGTGCTATTGGTAAACAGGCAACTCCAGGCCACATGCGCAAAACCGATATGTAATACAAACATCAAAGGTGCCGACGCGGAGTGAACCTACTGATTCCTTCTCTACTGTGCCATTACCGTGTCCTCCAAAATGGGGTCGGAACCTGATACACATGCGCATTTGATCAATTTTGAAGTACTGCAGGTGTTTGCCGTTACGTGTGCAGCAGTCGCATGGCTCTTTTATGGTATTTTTTCAGGAATCTGTAATGTTGGGCGGAACTTTACAGGAATTTATAACTTTGAACGCCGTGTGTTTTGAGTATTTGGGCGTATTTTTAGATTTTACTGTTTTATTAGGGCCTTTTCGAGGTGTAAGTGGACAGTTTTCAATTTTCTTCAGTTTTAACGGTTTAATTTTTTTAATCTATACTAATATTATAAATGTGAATGTTTGGATGTTTGTTGCTCAATCACGCTAGAACGGCTGAACGGATCTGGATGAAATTTGGCACAGAGATAGATTATAGTCTGGAGTAGCACATAGGCTACTAATTATCCTGGAAAAATGTTCCCGTGGGATAGATGTTATCGTTTTTTATAGAGTACTTTTCAAGCCATCACTAGATTCACTGGATTCCTGATCACACATTCTTGGGTCCTATTCTTTGATAACTTTGTAGATTCAATATTCAAAAATAGCATAAATCGTTTGTTATCGTATTATTTCATTGTTCAATATTTAGTCCAATATGTATACTATTGTAGTGTATTGCAAGTGTATTATACTTTGTATCTCATTATCTATAAAGTCGAATCCAATCCGTTTCATTTATTATTATACAATTAACTAGCATCTACAGCATCTACAGTTTTTAAAGTAGTTAGCCACAGTTACTTTGTTTTGTTCGTAATTTTTAATAAACCGTTAATCAAAATCATGTTTAACATTTTTAATCAAATCGAAAAGAATAATAAAAATTATTGCATTCTATGACCCAAATTTCGAGTGACGCGCGATAACTAGTAATCCTATAATATATAAAATGTCTTCGTCAGCGTTTGGATTCTGGAATTACATCATGCCGTCGATTCCTCGGAGCGAGATAAAGCAGAGTGGTGGCCGGTTCCTCAGCGTGGACGCACACCAACGTTGTAGTGGTGCTACAAGTTCGCGAAATGTTCTATTAATTTTTGAAGGCGCTACTTCCCGGTACTCTAACTTATGGGCATGGCAGAGTGCGGGGGTGCGGTGGAGCATTGCCAAGTTTTTACCTGTGGCGGTGAGAGATCTTTCCAATATATAATCAATGGTGAAATGGATCGGTTATTCGCTGCTTCATATCCTCAGCTGTAGTTGATGGAACCCTATAAACTTTTTCTTTAACATTGACCAAGAGAAAAAAAATCAATGGGAGTCAGGTTTGGGGAGCGAGCTGGCCAAGTAATACTTCCTCCTCTTCCTATCCAACGGTTGGTGTAATTTTGATTCAAAAACTGCTGAATGATACCATAAAAATGAACTGGAGTACCGTCATGTTGTAACCACATGATCGCTCTTGTAGGTCTAGGTCTTCTAGTAGTAACGGGAAATCGGTTTGAAGAAATGCGAAGTATCTCTCGCCATTTAGAACATTGTCAACAAAGAACGTACCGATAACACGTCCTCCAATAATTCCACCCCACGCATTCAATGACCACCTATATTGGTGGTCGATGGTTCGCAGCCAATTAGAGTTTTCAATCGCATAATAGTGCATATCGTGCCTATTAACAGACCCACTACTTTAAAATGTAGCTTTATCCAAAAATAAAATATTGTTCAAATAATTCCAATTACCACACAGGATTTCAAGCATTTTGTTCGAAAAATGTATTAGATTTAGAAAATCAGCACCATAAAGTTCTGTACTTGGCGTGTAAAATTCATTTCGACTTTAGTTTCGATGAAACATAAATGTCAAATGTAACATTTAATTTTGGCACAAGCCTAGTAAAAACAGTGGTTTCATAAAAAAAGTGACATTTTCTCAATAACTTTTCTAATATCATAATTGAACCCTAGAAACCCTATATCACAGAAAAGCTTATCAAAAACGCTGAAGAATGTTGTAAAAATATACAGGTGGTTCCATTTGAAAAAATCGAGTTTTCCCCATTTATTGTTCATCATTTTCAAAAAATCGTAGTAAGCGTTGGAATATTCCTTCGCCACTCGGCAACAGCTCAAAGATTGACCGAAGCCTAGAAACTTCACAGAAAAAAAATGGGTATGTTTTCTTTAATAGTTTAGAAGATATTAATTTTTTAACGGAACATTACATCAAGGAATTTTGGAACATAAAGTGACAAAGTACATCAGAAAGTATGATAGATAGGTGAACATGACTCAAGTAAATTTAACGCAGAACTTAGTATAGAATTCAAAAATAAAATCAAAATAGGGTGGTGACATTTAAAAAAACATAACTTTGGTCTTTTAATAATATTTGGACATCCTGTATACAAATAAAAATATTTTTAAAATGTGTAGCAGAAGCGCACCTATCATCCAACAGTAATTGCAAGTCGATACCTCAAATAGCAAAAAAGTTATGGAGCGTTTACGGAGCTCTGGGTCACTCTGTATATCAAATATTAACGGCCCAAATATAAAATAAATTAGTGGAAGAGACAGAATCCAAAATCGCGGAGAGAGAAATTGGCTTCAGAAGTAGGTACTATACACCAAATAGGCACAAAGAATGGGTTTAACTTTCAATGAGAAGAAAACCAAATATATGGAGGGCACAGCATTCTATGCATAGTATGCTGTGTGGAGGGCTCAGATAGAGAATTTACGGAGAGCAGGTAAATAAGGTACAGAAACTGGCCGAAGGCAGCATGAGACATACCAATTTGAGGAAGTAGACATATTCTTCCATTTATTAACCCTATTTACCAAAAAAACACGAATATTTCTGATGAAATATAAACTAGGATAATGACATGAAAAATACGTAGATGCATACAGTGTGGATCAAAAGGTTGGAACTAATTCGATAACTTTTTTATAGGGAGCGACAGAAAAATTCGCTGGGACACGTTAATTTTTAATTTAAATGCGCTAATTCTGACATAAAAATTTGCTTTGATATGTCATCTCTCTCAAGGTTATGACGTCATTTAATTTTTTTTTAAATGGCAACCTTAATTTTTTTATTGCGTTATTTTAAAGGGCATGTTTTTTTGCATATAAAACAATAAATTTTGTAATAGCTTACATAACAATATTTTTGAAAACCACTAATTAATAGAAAATGTACAAGTGACTAATGTAGACAAATATGCACACTTTGCATATGGCAATAGCCATAGCTATTGCAATAAGAACGTGGGCGACTATTTTCGCTACTGTATTTATAAAGTCACTGTTGGTTTATTTGTATGCTATATATTTGCTTGTTCATATCCGCCATACGAAATTTTGTTCCACTTTATTATATTAATTTAAAAAAAGAAAAATAAAACAAATTTACTAATTAAAACGTGTGAAATAAAAACTCAACAAATTATGCAAGAATTGTAACAATTACAATGTAAATCTTTTTAAATTGGCTGAAGCATTGTACTTTAATTAAACATTAACATTTAATCTAATTAAACATTCCCTCTTTATAAACTGATAAATTTTCAAACAGCTTGAAGCGTATTTTTCTTTCCCAAGACGTTTACCTTATTTCCGAAACTGAAACTCTTTGATAAAATATTCAACAATTTGATATTCATAGGGGAATGTTGGGGTCGCAAAACACGGCGAAGTAATAAAATATTTCACTTTTTAAGTACGGCGTTATTGATTCACCAAAACTTGTTTAAGTTCACAAAAATCGTAAAGAACATTTACAAATGCCGAAAATATAGGCATGCACATGCACATTTATTTTTGAGTGTTTGACACGAAAACATATTTAGAGCTTAGTCCGGCTTCCTCCGTATTTGCATAACAGGTTTAAAACGTACGGAATTTTTCAGATTTATTGCTGAATTGGATTGAGTCGAATCCTTAGTAATTCGAAGGAAATTTCCTGGAGAGGTTTACCTGTCATCTGAGAAATCTGATTTTGTGTTCGGCGAATGGGTTTCAAACCTCATTGCTGAAATTCAAATAAGTATTATTTTGATAATTGGGAGCAAATTGTGATATATTACGAGGTAGTTGTTTTGACAGCGATTTTGCGATAACGATAAAATAATTAATGCATATGCTGGAACATTTAAAATTAATGCTTGCTTTTATTAATGTATAATAATTAATAACAAAATAAAACCCATTGAATGTTAAAAAATGCGTTTTCCGGTACTTGCTAGATACACACCCATTTGTATGAAAACTGTGTAAATTAAAACCAATTTCGTTTCACAAATAGTTAGTACTTTTAGTTTTGTGTTTACCAATATGTGACCCTTTTAAACACAAACAGACCGGAGATGATAGTCGGCAATTTTCGAGGTTCCTCATTTATTTTTCCTTTTTGATAACGTATATTTGTCAATTAGAGCATATTGAGTTTTGTCGTTGTGTGACAATGTTTTGTTCATGTTTATTTATTTCTGCACAATTCTTAAATTAAAATGACATTAGGCCATTTCAATATTTCTAACTTTGTATATTTGCAATCGAAACAATTCTAAACAAATAGGAACACACAAAAACGGTGTTACTAACTAAAACTTCGATGTTCGGTGACTAAGTAAATTGACACGGGCTAGTAATATAAGCTGTTGCACAATTATTATACAGGGTGATTATAAATTATTGTAGTCGAAGTGTGGTGTGCTGTGTAACCGCTGCATACGAACATATTTGTAATTTAGGGACTTTAATTTTGAAACTGAACTCTGAACTGTCAATTGCTGACTTGATAGTTTTGTCGTTCGCGGTCAGTTTTTTTGTCATTTACTGATGTCTTTTGTTCTTTACGCCGTTCATTAAAAGTGTACGTTAAAAATATCACTATTTTTTTCTTAGAACTTGTGTGGAGAATATTGCATTATCACAATAAACTGGTACGTAAAAATTTTATATTAGGTTGCACAGCACCCTTTGACTCCGATCATTTATAACGACCCTGTAGAATATTAAATTAAATATAATGACCCTGTAGAATATTAAATTAAATATATTAATAAAAGTTCCATAAGGGATATTTTATAGTACGAGTTTTATAAAGAACGAGTACCATAATAGTCTTATAAACAATTTTTTATACTAATTTTTCTACTTCGCATCATTTATGCAATTTTTAATTCAAAATTTGCAATTTTATAATTTGGGGAATTTTGCATGGGTTGGTTCACAATTGTCAAAATTGAAATTTCGATTTTCAAATACAATTAGCCGGTACAACAGTTGGCATAGAAAATAATTTTCAGGAAAATATTATGGTAAGCAAACTACCTGGGATTAATTTAAGGGCTCAGGACATAACGATTAATGTTTATAATAATTGAAGAAAGCTAATTTAAATGAACAATATTGTAACGATTTGATATGACATTTCTAATCATGACATACCACCCTAGAAAAACGAAATTACACTAGTTCTATTACGAAACTCAAAAAGCAATTAACGCACTCAATTGAGTACTTTAACAGATTTGTTATACCTATACGCCAAGTAAAAAAATACTTTAAAATTTTGTTGAGCTTTATTGAATTTCAAAGCGGGTTTCGTGCGACAAAAACTCTTTTTTTGAATTAAATCTCAACAAGTTTTGATTTCATCCTGAATAATCTGAATTGATAACATGACTCTAATTCCGTCTACACTCTTTGGTAGATTAGAGGTTTCCTCTAAAGTAAAGTGTTTTAAAATCCAATGAGTAGGTACAGAGTGGTTCATATTCGATGGCCACATAGGATATCTCGGAAAGTAATAGACATAAAAAACAAACGATTTTTAAGAAACTTATTTTGCTGGAAACCACATCCCGCTATCATCTTTCGTTTTCGAGATATAAGCAAATTTCTGCTTCTGCTCTTTGATGCAACGAAATAAAGTCGCTGTGCTCATTTTTCGTCTACTTTCTCCAATTCTAGCATAATTTATTACGCTTTGTACGTTTTCACGGTTGGTGTTATTCGGAGTAGTGCTATTTCTCGAAAAAGAAGACCGTGTTCTGATTGTGACGAATAGAAAAGTTGTTCGTCCACATCGACGCCGCCACTGAGAATGTCTACCGTAGTAGTAGACAAAATGGGGTCGGGTAAGCCTCTCAAAGATAAAACACAATATAAAACTTCTAACAAAAAATGTTTGAATCACAATTTCGCTAAATGTTATCTCTGGTTCAGTAAGATAACGGGCTTATAGTTGTGTTTATTTTTCTAGAAAATGTTTGTCGATGTTATAATTTAGTTGAAGCATTTCAAACTCCGATAGATACGACTATGCAATTTACATATTGGAAGGGGTGTGCCGGTTTACTGATCGCCGAATATCTCGCAGATTTCTATTGGGGATTTGTGGGGTTTCCGAGCAATTTTCGCAGCTTATGAGGATCACAGTTTCACTTCGCTTTTGTGTACCCAATAATCTCAGTTTTTCGAGTTTCTACTTATTAAAAAAGTATCACGTCTCCAGAATTAGTACAACCGTGGACAGTCAAGAATAACACTTTGGCCGGCGGGTGTGATGCAAATACCGACTCAATGACAATATCTCATAGAGTCGGTATTTGCATAACGCGGGTGTTATTCTTGACTGTCCATGGCTGTACAACTATAAAATTATTTCGTACCGTTCAGATAAAACAGAGGTAAAAAATTGTTCTTTTAAAAATTCGTCTGAAATTATATATTTTAATGGAAACAGGGATTTTTAATCCGCAGTTTACCTTTATCGCTTCAATCTCATAAATTAACTTCTTTAATGTGGACTTTAAAAATCTACCGGAAAATTATGACACATATTTTACGTCGGTGAAACTCCGGCTTCCCTGAAATTAAATTAGCTGCAGGTATTACTCTGTCGTAATATTTTTACGGCGTTCGAGGTTCGGTTGTGTAATAGTTTCAGATGAGGTATTTAATATTTGCAGTGTTACAAAGATGTTTGATGTAATATTCTACCGCCTCGTTTTTAATACAATGTCATAACTGTAATCAAAATATAAGATATAAGTTTATATAGGTACATGAAATATTTAAAACAGACAAATTCCTTACATTCAAATAGGCACACTTTCTTCAATATTTATTTTCAAATGCACTTGCTTATAATTGAAACAAGTAATCCAAATATTAAGATTAGCCTGGTTGGTTTTAGAAAATGGATGTTGTCACTTTAAACATTAATTTCTTTCAAAAATTCCGAAAAATGAGACACCATCCACGGTCAATAAGTACAACTAAAATCCTTCTGGGGATGTGATCAATTACTTAACCCAGACAGAATAGAGGAAGAACAAGCAGGACATAAAATAAACAAAGAGGAGAAGTTACAGAGAAACGTCTGGCCAAAAAGCTACTAATATATCCTAGTCAAAATGAAACAATAAACGTACTAAAAATAATAAATAAATTTAATTAGAACTTTACAACAGGCATTCCGAACAAACACTTTCAACTAAGGAAACATTTTCATCGAATGAAGCTCCATGTGAACAAGACAAAACGGTCCAACATGTGCTTTGAGAATGTCTTGAGCTTTCGTCCATTAGAGAATCCGTGTTGGATGATAAATGGCCATCCATGGTTAATATAAAGAAGATGTTCCTGGGCACTGTGATCAACTATTTTAGCCAAGTAGAATGCTTATCACAGCATACAGAATGACACAACATAAAATGGCCAAGAAGTGCTTTGGGAATGTCCTGCGCTTTCGTCCATATAAAAATCTATCTTTTAAAAGCACGTTTATACAGAGTGTCCCAGGGCTGCGAGGAAGTAAGATTACTCTAAACTGAAAAAATTAGATGCGGTTTTCGGCTGAAGGTACAGTGCCTGTATGCAAAATTATTTCAATACCGACTAGTTTATAGTCAAATTTTAATTAATTTCATAGACAGGGTTGCCCATAAACGCAAATTGTTAATTTAATCGAATTTAATAAGTAAGTTTACGAACATTTTCCATTTTAAAGTGTTAAAATGCTGAACGTCACTAACAAACATCAATATAAAAAGTTGTATTTACCTTAGATATAATAGCAATAATTCAGACAATTTGACATAAAAGTATGTTTTATTCAAAAACGGTTATTGATAGGCATATTGTTGATTAAACATTATTTCCAATTTCAATTCTTCATCGATATCTACAAAGAAAATAGAGAGATTCCGTTTAAAAATCAATTTTACAAATTTATTGTGACATTTCTCATAAAGCTATGTAAACATACGACCATGCAGTGGAAATAACAGTTATTTTAAATAAGCATTTTGTTTATTTCTTTATTGTGAGCAGTTTAAATGTTAAAAGTTATAATTTTTCTTACAGACCTGTAGCTACCTATGCAGTATCAACATGGAAAAAAAAAATTGTTATTCTGGTTGTCAAATTATTTGCCAAAAACGAAAATTATGATTTACTGTTATACTTACTGCCAGTGTCAAATTTCAGGAACGAATTCATTTGATGCAATTTTTATGATGATATATTGATGATATTTTTTGTAATGTATTTTTGAAAATATATAAGAGCAAGGTAATCAAAAAAATTTAAAAACTTGTCCAACAATGTTTATGTAAAATCTAAACATCACCGTCGCTATTTTACGAATAAAAGTGTGAAAGTAGGACTAATTTTTAAAAATATATGTTAGATTTTATGGAGGTCGGTTTAATATTAATCGCATTTATTAGCTTTTATATCACTTTATTCTCCAAATTTTAATGGACAACCCAAAACGAACGGGCTACGCCCAAAACTCTGCTGATTATGTTTTTGCTCCTGACGCTCTGGTGCGGTGCGTCACACACGGGAGGGGATATTCGCCGGCACATTCTAACAATATTCGCTGGCATATTCTAACATCTAACACGGCCATCCTGCGAGGGCTGCGTCCTCGCAGCAGCGGTATGCGTCTGAAGCTGTAACTTCCGCTGGTCACAATCAAATGTTGCAATCCTGGCCTTCAACGGGTCTCCTTGCAGTTGAGGTAAAATAGCAACGATGAAGTCAAACACGATTCAGCCCAAGTCTGCATGAGCCTGCAGAATCAACACCAGATTCAAAACAAATAGTACAGCAGAATCAACACGAGATTCAAAAGCAAATAATACAGCAGAATCAACACGAGATTCAAAAGCAAATAATACAGCAGAATCAACACGAGATTCAAAACAAATAATAGGTACAACAGAATCAACACGAGATTCAAAAGCAAATAATACAGCAGAATCAACACGAGATTCAAAAACAAATAATACAGCAGAATCAACACGAGATTCAAAAACAAACAATCCAGCAGAATCAACACGAGATTCAAAAACAAATAGTACAGCATAATCAATCAATAGGCTACGCCCTCAGACGCTCGTAAGCCGCCACAAGGTTGGCTTGCATCCGAGAATCCAAGCGCCGCAGCTCAGGAAAATAAGTTCAGCAGAATCAACACGAGATTCAAGGAAAGGAGTTCAGCAGAATCAACACGAGATTCAAGGAAAATAAGTTCAGCAGAATCAACACGAGATTCAAGGAAAGGAGTTCAGCAGAATCAACACGAGATTCAAGGAAAATAAGTTCAGCAGAATCAACACGAGATTCAAGGAAAATAAGTTCAGCAGAATCAACACGAGATTCAAAAATAAATAGTACAGCATAATCAATCAATAGGCTACGCCCTCAGACGCTCGTAAGCCGCCACAAGGTTGGCTTGCATCCGAGAATCCAAGCGCCGCAGCTCAGGAAAATAAGTTCAGCAGAATCAACACGAGATTCAAGGAAAGGAGTTCAGCAGAATCAACACGAGATTCAAAAACAAATAATACAGCATAATCAATCAATAGGCTACGCCCTCAGACGCTCGTAAGCCGCCACAAGGTTGGCTTGCATCCGAGAATCCAAGCGCCGCAGCTCAGGAAAATAAGTTTAGCAGAATCAACACGAGATTCAAGGAAAATAAGTTCAGCAAAATCAATCAGTGGGCCACGCCCTCAGATGCTCGTAAGCAGCCACAAGGTTGGCTAGCCTCCGAGAATCCGAGCGCCGCAGCTCGTATCTGTTGTGGTCTAACACTCTAATAATTCGAAACGGTCCTAAGTAACGTGGCCAAATTTACCACTACCTGCTAGTTGGGCGTCTTGTGCAACAACCAAATCATTGACTTTAAATGTTTTGTCTTGACGCCGTTTTGTATTGAAATTGTGTTGCTGCTTCAAAAGACCATGAGTTAAACGGCTTCTAACTTCTCCATGAACGTCATCCGCATTTACACCAGGATCAACAGGTGCTGGCACGTTCTGTAGGAAAACATTTTCTGCGGGAAAGCGAGATGTTCTGCCAAACATTAAAAATTCTGGCGGGTACCTAGTGGCGGCGGATATGGTTCCATTTACAGCATGCTCAAGCATCGGGAGTTTCTTTGTCCAGAACCGTTCGGCCTCACCTGACAAACTACTTAGTAGCAGGTTAAAAGGGTCCTCATGACGCGTTCAACTTGACCGTTGCCGCGCGGTACTCCTGTAGCTACTTGATGAAACTCGACATTCCATTCCTGCAGCAGTTCAAGGATTATTTTGGATTTAAAAACAGGAGCTCTATCCGTCATTAAACGTTTTGTTGCATGGTTAGCGATAAATAACTCACGAAGGGCAGCATTGGAATTACTTCCAAGACACTACCACGACAAATCTAGAGAAAAACGATGTAACGCGCGCAACCGTTCCGTCGCGCAATCCCCTAACGTTCTAAAATTCGAACTAAGCATGCAAGCCGCTTTGAGCATTCGATCATGAGCATTCTCGTTATTAGGATACGCAGTTAATAAATCGTCTCGTAACGTTTTTCAATCGCGGCTGATCGGACGCCATTTTTCATAAAAATTTTTAGCCCTACCTCGCAACGCATCACCTACTTTAAGAAGCCATACTCTCTCACCACAGCCGGTTTCATCTTTAACATCATCGATAACTCGTAACCATTCCTCCACCGAATAGGGGCTATCGTCTGGGTCCCACTTGGTGAGGTTGAAATTAGTCGAAGTAGCTGACCCGCGGTCCACCTGCGGCGATTCTAGGCGTGGACAATTCTCAGACGGATTCCTCAATTCAGTCAGCATCATCTTCACCAATTCCGTGACTTGGCTAACGGGCACGGCAGGATCAGTCATAGTGACCGCTGCTGGGGTCGTGGAATTTTCCGCAACTTGGCTCATGGGCACAGATGGGTCGGTGGCAGGCACTGGTATCTTAGGGCGGTTCACCTGGCTGGTGATCTCTTCTTCAAAAACGTCGTCCATTTCCACAGTTACATCGGCACCAACACTCATGTTCGTGGTTAAACGTAGGTTTAGCACTTTGCTTTTTCGAATCCCACTTCTGATGTTAGATTTTATGGAGGTCGGTTTAATATTAATCGCATTTATTAGCTTTTATATCACTTTATTCTCCAAATTTTAATGGACAACCCAAAACGAACGGGCTACGCCCAAAACTCTGCTGATTATGTTTTTGCTCCTGACGCTCTGGTGCGGTGCGTCACACACGGGAGGGGATATTCGCCGGCACATTCTAACAATATTCGCTGGCATATTCTAACATCTAACATATATATAAATTGGTATATATTTTGTACAATCGATCAGAGGCCATTGTGACTGCTTTTTGCATTGGACCTCTCAATTATACTATTATCTCAGAAATAAAGCTTCGTAAAATCCACATTAAAATATAATCGTTTTTATTATCATTACACAGTAAAAATAATCAAAATAATCGCTTTGTAAAGTACACTTTGTAGTTTGTTAAATAAAATTTTGTAAATTTTTACAAAGATTTGTGCAAAAATAAAATGAACTGAACAAACGTTTTGATTTTACACAAAAATTTGTGGAATGTCGCACTATATTTTGTAAAACAAAGTACCTATTAACCAAACAAAGCACCGATTTTAATCGCAAGAAATGAAAGTAATACTGCAGTTTGTAAATTCCGTCGGATTTGAAGAAGAGCTTTGCAAAAATCAACAAACTGCGGTGAAAAGTTAAAGTATAATGCTCTTGCACTAAACGATACGGTAAAAATCACGCTTCTTTACTGGACTTTTTGCCTTGTTGCTTGTTTTTTGCCATTAAAAGGAAGCAAGAAAAGCAAGCGAAGTATTGTTCCCTTCAAATTAAAATGTGAAAATACATACACATGGGTAAAACTCGGCAACAAAAGTAGTTTGTTAATGGGTACAAATTCTTCTATTATACTTTTAGCAAAGTATTGTGTTAAATTTTAGTAGTATTGTAGAATATTACACAATCTTTAATAACAATTCAATAAAGTAACTTGTAAGTTGTATAACAACATAGTTTGTTAAAATCTTACAAAATCAAGAAAATTAACTTTTTAAAAACATTAGTGTGGACCTGGATTAACACTCTATTTTGTTATTATTTTGTGACTTTGGTAAAAAAAATATGTGTACTATTGACAGTTTGACGAGTACGTAATAGGACACTGACAGTAGACATTAGGTAAACTCAGTAAAACAAACCTAACATTTAAAAGCAAAGTTTAGGTACTTAACCCCTGATTTAAAAGCCTTTAGCTCTTTTGCTATTGATATCTGGACTATTACATGTCCACTTTAACTACTTACTTTTTCATGAACGACACACACATATTCACTCATTAATAATCAACGCAGAGCCCAGCCCGTAAGCGCTGACAACTTGAAATTTTAGATGCGCGTGGCTCAATTGCTGAAAGTGAACACTAAGAAAGGATTTTTCGAAACTCGATCCGGTTCTTTTGTAATTAAATTAAAACCGGATTAAGTGTAGTGTTGGTTGCCTATCGTAAAAAGCAAATTCAATCAAGACCGTGTATGTGTTAAATGCGCGTATTTAACCAAAACAATTTCAACGATGCAATTTGTCCGTGTCCAGAACGCGTTTTGGTTGCTTTTTTCGACTATTGTATATACACTTATAACATACGGTTATAATAAAAATAAAGGTTTTCATAAAAAAGCTTTCCATTTTAAATTTATAAATTAACTAAGAGTAACAAGAGAAATAGAAAAACAGGAAAAATAAATTGTGACAATCACAAATCATAAGATCAACATTGAATTAATAAATTGAGTTTATTAAAAACCGATATCATAAGTAGTATTTGATATAGCTATTGTGGAAGTAATCTTAGCTTCATTTTCCTTCGATCGGGTGTACCACACGATAACAGCTTCCATTTAATTTCTGTGGCATAAAGACGTTTGTTTGGGTCTTCTAAATTATTAATCAGCTTTTCAAAATCCTCATATTCTATTCTTGATTTGCTACAATCTTAATTATATCATCACGGCATCAACAAGAAAGGACACAACTTGAACTTATTAAAACACATTTCTGTGTGTGTTGCTGTAATTCTTTTATCAAACAGCTTTGCCTGGGAAAACCAATTATTAATTTGAAATAAAGCGATCGTTTTATGTAATCTAGAAAAAAGTATAAATTGATGCCTCAGGTTCCTTCTATAACTGCTCATTGCACTAGAATTTTAAAAACTGTCTAACAATGACAGTCGCCATATCCAAAAAACATTTTAAGTTTATTTTATTACTATCTATCAATTGTATAATGTGTCAAAATTTTTATGTTAAACACTTTTGGCAGTTTCTTTTAAAAAATTATAAATGAGTGCTGGCACCGACATTACTCTTGACCAAATCAACCAATGGTTGACAGAAGTAAAAATAATGGGAAAGAAAATTACGCCAGAAGATACTAAAGCTTGTTTCGATAAATTCAAGTGAGTCACAGAAAACGATAAATGATTGCATGTCTCCATCTTAATTTATAGCTCGGAGAAAATCGATCCTGCGACATTTATGAAGTTCTTGGATGATTTGGGACAACGAAAAGGAGTCGCACCTGCCGAACTAAAAATGAAACTTGCAGCATGCGGTTCATTGGTAGAAGCAGCTAAAGCAGTAATTTGTCACTAATTGTGTCCCTTTGTGTAGTATATATTTTAATTTCAGAAAATTATAGAATGTACAGGAACTGTAGCCGATTTAACGGATCAAAGCTCCAAACCAAGTTGTAAACGAAAATAAAAGAGCCAATTATTTCCCAATTAATAGCGGTACAATAAAGTTGGAAGTTTTATGTTCCTTAAAGTCGCTTTTAAATAAACAGCCGCGGCTGTCTACAATAAAATATTCCTGAAAAGAGGTTTATGGGTAAGGGCGTACGTGAGGTCGCGTCTTCATAGTATCAAAGAATATATTCTGTAATGGACGTCACGCTCCTGAAATATCTTCCGCACATTTCAGACTCACAAAATTTCGAACTAAATAAACAAATCATTTATTACATTTCATTCTAACACATTTCAAAGCTGTATGAAAATTTGTCGTTTTTGATCACATATTATTAATTTTGAGCAGTCAAAGAAGAAATAAACGCAGTGCTTTGAACGTTGAATTTAATAACCTCTTCGGTAAAGCTTTTAGCATCCAATAACGAACAGACTCAGGCCCCTATTCTTGAGTCGTTCGACATGTGAGTGAGTGTCGCGTAGGTGACTCACTCACAAGTCGAACACTCGCATAATTTGGTATTCTTGACTACAGTCGACGATCGTTCGAGTAAGTCAATTTGGCAACACCGCAATTTCGATCGTTCGAGTTGAGTTTGGCTGTCACCTGTCAAATAACTGTCAATTTTTAATTTTGCGTTTGCATTTTTTGCTATTATTCAAATTAAAAATGATAATTGGCGAAGAATATAGAGAAATTATAATTAGATTATTGTCCGAAAATATATATTTCCTGGAAAAATTTCATTAAAAAAAAGTGAAATATCCATCAATTTAACGCTGGAAGAGTTGGAGGAATAGTATTTTACCACATCGATTGATAATGAAATTCATCCAATTTACGTTTAATTCAATTGACTTGACAAGATATGTATGTCCGTGAGTAATGGCATCGAAGAACGCTCTTCCGGTGTTCAAGACCTGGGGTCCTCCTATACCACACTAAAATCGTAATTGCCAATAAAATGGCTAAAAGTACCGGTCGCTACTTGATAATATATTATTTATGTTTAATTACAGAAAAAATAACATATAAATTAATTATATATAGGCGCGGCAACTTTTTGAAAAAGCTCTTCCGCAAAAATTCTAGACCCGAGAGCAAGTACTCGTCAGGGATTTCTTTTTAATAAAATTTAAAAACGAAAACCGTCAGGCAACCGCTAGCTGCGAAAATTATAAATATCCAAAAAACGTTGATATAGGGGGTAAACTTTATTTTAATAATCCAAGATTAGACACAATTAATAATAATGAGAGTTATATAAGACCAAAATCAAGAATAATCTCTAAAAAGTGATCGATTAAAAGAATTATCGGTCACATATGACTCGAACAGTGGCAAGTCACTCACAAAAAAGCGATCGAGTAAAATCATTCGTGTAGTGAGTGAGTGACATGTGACTCGAACGGTCAAGAATACCAATTTTTGAAAATCATTCGACATGACGTCAAACTCACTCACTCACTCACAAGTCGAACGGTCAAGAATAAGGCCCTTATATTTTTCCGGGACTTACCTTATTTTTAATGCATAAGTTAAATCCGGCTGCACGGTAGTCATATTTTTTTAAATTAAAATATTACCAAAATAAACTTTAATTAAAGGCATTCGGGGAAACGTGAGCCCACTGTATTTCCTTCATTTCAATTAACAAACGACCTATGATAAAATTTCATTTAGGTTTGTGCCGGAGTTTAACACACAATACGGAACAAAACTAAAATTAATTTCATACCGTTCCCTGTTTTCTTTTTCGGTTCATTCGGATTTTATTGTTGGCAGAAAGATTAATGGAAAAATTTAATTGCCAAAATTACTGTTACCTGACAGACAAAAGAGAGGGTTACAGAAACGGTAAAATAAGTCATATTGGAAGATGTTATGACTTATGAATGAGTGATGAACACAGCCATTACATATCGAAAGCAGATTAAATTCTTTAGAATACAGAGTAATTAACGTAGACCGCTCATTAGAAAATTTTGAGTTTCCCGTAGAGCTAGAATAGTGAAATTTGATGCATCATCATTATCGATCATTCTGAATCGAAGTAAAACACTGCCAAGATGGCGGCATTACCGGTTATACCGGAAATTGACATCAACTTTGTTATTGGCAACCCTCTATTTTTATGTTAATATTGATTCGTTCACTCAATTGTGAAAGGAAAAAAAACAGATTGTTGTTACTTACCTTTCATAGTTTTTTCTATATTCTAAATTGAATGCTAAAATTTGAAAATAAATGAATCTTTTTAAAAATTGATATCATTTGAACCATTTGAAATATTGCAATAATTCCTCTTTCTGTCGATTCGACTAATTTCAGAAAATTATTCGAGAATATTTCAAATACTTTTTAATGTTTCAGGAGGTCGTTGCGATTTCCCGAATTACTATAACAAAATGACAAAAACTAAATTTGTTTACCCCACAATCTGATAAAATGCGATGTAAAAGTAAAAAATAACTCGACCTTTTAGAGGTTTGTTATGCCAATTCTCGATAGTTTTTACGATATTCCACAATTTGTAAAAAATGCATCTTCTCTTTAGCTATTGATATTTTGATATGTGGAGGCTGCAGAATAAAAAAAATAAGAAACAAACAATTAAATTTATCATGTCATATGAATTTAGCTTTTTATCAAATCTTTACTATAAATTAATTTTGTAAATTAATAGCAATGAAACAGAAAACAAGAAAGTAAAACAAAACTTTAACTTAATAAACACTGTAAATATGTGCAATTATTGTGGAGGTACAACATAGTAATTAATGCTAATGTTGAATGAAATAATTGTATAATTATTATTTGTCATTGAAAGGTATTGATTTCAATTTTTTGCAATACTTTTTTTCATTAATATTCATTAAAATACATTACAGATGAGAATGAGAAAATAAGAATACGCATAAATTAATTTCTACGAGCTGTTAGTGTTGAGTACCAGTAGAAATATATAAAAATAATGTATAGCTAATCCAAACAGAGGTTCTGGAGTATGCTATACCCCAGAGAAATACCGTTATTTTGAATTAATAATATAATGTTTTTTTATTTTTGAATAAATTATATTCGTACATTTTTATACCAATTATTGATTATTATCATAATAATACATATTGTCCAATCATTTCAACCGCTTATGGATGGAAAATTTCGTAATTTGTATTTTATTTCACGATTTGGCCGATAGCTAATGATGCTCCGTTTCGACACTCGGAGCCCGGCTACGTCATCATGTTGCGTAGGTCATGGCTGAGTGAGGCAACCGTATGAGTATAAGAACCGTGCAATTTCAGCTCCTCTACTTAGTCTTAAGTCAGACATTGCGCCTGCGTATTGATTTCGTTATAGTTTGTTTGGTTATGATTTCTTATCTAATTTGACAGCTCGCAAGTGAACCCTTTTATTCACAAGCGAATTAAAATTGATAATGTTTCAACTGTGATTGTGGTAGCCGTTTTACAAAACATTGCATGAAGATAATCATCCAGAACTTAAAAAAAATATTAATGCAAAACAATTAGAGGAACTAATTACAAATGGTCAAATTCCAAATGTTCCTCTTGCAAATAATGATGCAATTAATGCTTGAATAATTAATTTCATTAATCGTAGAATTCCAAATAATGATTTATAATGAAAACTCTGCTAGGGTAGTAGGAAACCGAACAAAAACACGGCCAACAATCGCCCGCCCAAAAAATTCCTAGAAGTAACCAGATTTTGCAGCGTTGCCAGATGTCTCGTTTGTTAAGTCTGTGGTTAAGGGGATATTTACACTGGTCGAAAACATACCAAAAACACAGCTCGGGAGAAAGACTTTTACAGCGTCATTTATCGATAGATTTTTCTCAAATTTTTGACATGCATTAATTAATGTTCAATTCATGTTTCGTTGGAGCTAGTTTTTTTAAATTTTGAAAAATTTCAGCCTTTTTGATATCAAGAAAAATCACTAACTTTGGATGTATTTCCTAGCTCTACCAGATATAATTTGGAAATTCCGCTCCCACAGAAACATAGATTCATCTTTTGTATGTAGAAAACAAAAAAAAAATTTGAAATTAGTTGGATAGATTTTCTGTAATCAAGTGGCGGCGAAAGCTCTACAAAGTCGAAAATCTACAAATTCTGGTGCTGATAATTGCGCCCTCTGCGTAATTTTTTGTGAATTATTGGTTGTACCCGCCTTACCACAATCTGTCCCATTTCATTGGTAGAGTGGCTGACAAAGGGCTTTATTGTTTCTACCTGAGAAGAAGGCCCCTGGGCACAAGTGCGGTATGCAGAAATTCTCGAAAATATAGAAAACACCGGCACAATATTACAATGGGATGAACGATAATAATTTTAATAAGTTTTTTTTTAACTTTAAAACTACCCGCGGAAATTAATTGTTTTGGCGTTATGTCATATGTTATTTGGAAGAGGAATTCTTGTTCTATAAGATTGTAGGTTTAGTTTATTCGTTTGCCTTAATTTTTGTTGATTTTTAAGTCATTGAAATGGAGTGTCAAGCATTTTGTTTGCGTGTAATTGAGGTGACCGCTGAAACTGCTTGAGATATTTGCAGGAGCAGAAATGCCTGAAAGTTCCGCCCGCTGTTCATTTTCGCGCTTCAAAAATCGGAATTTTGATTTGTCTGGTATTTATTATAAACAATTATGGTTATTTCATAACGTTAATGTTATCTTTAAGCGATAAAGTTTAATATATATTAAAGAACATACATGTCTACACTTTCTTTAAAAAAAATATGCCGACATTTCGATTAGTTTTTATTCTTCAAAAATAAAAACGGTGATTTTTTTATGTGTCACCGTTTTGATCACATTTTATTAATTATAACAATTATTTGTTGACATTGTAAAAAGCAGATGTTGTATGCAAAATAGAAAATGTGGTTTTATAGAAGAACAAATCAAAAGAGGCTTGCGGGTCGTCTCTGTAAAAAAAAATTTGATGACCACATAGAAAAATACAAGTGGCGCATTTTCGAGCTCGATTTTTGAGAAACTTATTCTGGTGTGGTTTCTTTAGTTTTCGAGATATAAGCAAAAATTGCCATTTCGTCGAAATTATTAAACATTCCTATCTTTTTTATTAATGGTGTTATTAACTTGAAATACAAACATTATGGAAGCATATTTTTAAGTAGAATGCAACGATCTAGTCAAATGTTATTTTTGAGCTGTTTATTTAGCGATAAACAATCGAACTTGTGTTTTTAAAAATATAAACAACAGAAGACGATTGCATTTTTAAAAACGCCTTTTTTGTTTTTAAAAATATGTAAAAGTACCTACATTTTATATGATATGAAAATTGCAGAAAATGGATAATTTTATTTTGCAATTTCTAATAAATCAGCCATGTAAAATAAACGATTTATTTTATTATATTGTAGCGGCTGCGACCTTCCTACGTCGCAGGCCCCAGCTGCAAATTGTAAATATGTAGAAACTGTACATATCCAATAAACAAGTCGTGCCGCCTCCAATTTCCAACCCCGTCATAAATCCATGTCAACATGACCGTGAGAACCATCCTGTTTCACCCTCCTTCCTTCAACACCAAATTTCCATCTTTTCCAACTCAAAACTCCAGTCAGTCCAAGTCCAGCTCCACGACAACACCTTCCACGGCACGACAGTAAAACCGAAAAGCAGACTTTCATTGTGACTCCTTGCGCCCCAATTATATCGCCCGCGCTAAACACCCACATTGGTGACCCCGACGTGATTTCGTCAAAAAAAATGCAGTGGTAATAGTGCGCGATACCGTCTCCACCCAGCACAAGATGGCTCAACCCCCGCAGCAGATACCGGTCACCCGCGAAGAGTACGAGCGCGCCCTCCAGGAACTGGAGCAACTCAAGGCCGAACGAGCCGCCAGACTTCGCAGAAGTCAAACACCGCAACCACCACCAACGATACCCGCGATCTACCTCGTGTGCCTGCCAACCTTCCTCTTCGCAGATCCAGAGCTATGGTTCGAAATCTGCGAACCAATTCTCGCCGCTGTCCACATCACATCTGACGCCGCAAAGTTCAGCAATGTGGTCAGCGCGCTAGACCCCAACATCTGGACAGAAGTGCGCGACATCATCATGGACCCGCCGCAGGAAAACAAGTACGCGACACTCCGGTCCGCACTCATCAAGAGGCTCCCCCCCACGCTGGACCAGAAGACCCGACGTCTGCTGCGATCCGAAGAGCTGGGGGACAGAACACCCAGCGAATTTCTACGCCACCTGCGCAACCTAGGGGGTTCTGCGATACCTGAAGACATCATCCGCAGGCTGTGGCTAAAACGGCTACCGACAGATACACAAGCTGTCCTAGCCGCCTACAGCAACGCCTCCCTGGACATAACGGCCTGCATAGCAGACGGCGTCCTCGAGGCCAGGTCCCACACCCCCCAGGTAGCAGCGACGAAACCTGCCTCCACCAGCAGCCAACAGAGGGAAGCGACGCGCGACCCAAAGCCGACGCAGCTACGGAGCAGCACCTGCGAGGAAATGCCACCAACTCCCCGACGAGAACTCGAAGCCGTCGACTCCCACGGAAGCCAGCATCCGCTCCGTGTCCGGCCTCGCTCGCGGAAACCGCAACCCGACCCACAGCAGTCGGTCGAAATGGCGAGCAATCCACCCCAGGACCTCCATGCAGCACCCAGCAGCCACGGACGGGGACAGCCATCAGACACGGTGAGACTCACTTCACCGGTCTGTTTCATACGCTCCTCGGAACCACGCACCCAGACGGTCGCGTCTCCGAGTCCACACACTCAGCAGAGCACCAATTCCACACCATCCCCGGTCCATCCGACGCTGCCCAACCCCAACGCCCAACCACAGCGGAGCAGCTCACCACCGCGAAGCGCCAATTCAACGCCACGGTCCGAAGCAGCACCGCAAAAACATCCAGTGGACGCGACTCCTAGCCAGAGTCCTGCTGGTCCTCCTCGTCACCTGGAGGAACAACCTGCAAGTTGCCACCGCCGGCAAACTCTTGCAACCTCCAAACGAGTGCCAGGACTCATCCACCACCGACCACGAAGACAACGCCACGAAGCCGCGCCAATTCTTCGAGGTCGTCCAACCGGAAAATGGTTCGGAACACGGCGACGACGCCGTTTCCACCCGACATCGACGCCACGGACTCAGCGAGCCCCAGCAGAGGTCGCACAACAGTCCCCTCAAGACGGCGCAGCACAACCCCGAGACCGTCACCACAAGGGTCAAGGGAAAGAGCACCACCACGTTCATCGACCGCCTGAAAACGGCGAACATCTTGGCGCACCAAACCCGACCGGCAACATCTCCAGCCTCGTCCCCACCCGCGCCAAAATCTCCGTGAACAACATCAGCGCAGCCACCAGGAGTCGTCCCACACCACGGAAGACGCGCAATTTTTACAAACCACCCCCAGGCCGGCGGAAAACACACCAACCGCGCTTATCCGCTAATCGTCCAGCGGCTTAATCACTGGCAGGGGGGTACTGTAGCGGCTGCGACCTTCCTACGTCGCAGGCCCCAGCTGCAAATTGTAAATATGTAGAAACTGTACATATCCAATAAACAAGTCGTGCCGCCTCCAATTTCCAACCCCGTCATAAATCCATGTCAACATGACCGTGAGAACCATCCTGTTTCACCCTCCTTCCTTCAACACCAAATTTCCATCTTTTCCAACTCAAAACTCCAGTCAGTCCAAGTCCAGCTCCACGACAACACCTTCCACGGCACGACAGTAAAACCGAAAAGCTGACTTTCATTGTGACTCCTTGCGCCCCAATTATATCGCCCGCGCTAAACACCCACAATATTACCAACCAAATGTGCAGTAAATACCCTTTGTTTACGTTTTGTTTGCAAAAGAAAATTTTAAAAAATACGACATATTAGGGTATTACATCGAATCCAACAAAAATGCGGCAAAAACAAAAAGCACCTATTTTGAAATATTTCCTGAAAGACGCCAACCGGGTTTGAAAATATTAGAACGTCCAGATACGGCTAATGAAAAGAGGAAGGAAGGAAGTCCTAGGAAGTGTTGCGGCTTATCCGAATATTTTTTTATATTAATATACAAGAGAAATGGTCTTGCGATTTTTATTGGATTCGATGTAACACTCTATCATGTCGTACGTATTTTTCAAATTTCTCGTAGCTTTGCATTTTTCGTATGAAAACAAAATAGAAACAAAATATATTTTTGACACTTTAACAATTTTCTGCACATTGGTAAGTAATATAACAAATCGTTTGTTTTCCATGGCAAACTTAGAAAAAATTGCGAACTAAATTTTAATTATCAAATTTTTTAAAAGTTTTTAGGAATATCGCATAATGTACCTATATATATTTTAAAAAAAGAAAAAAAATAATATTTTTAAAAATTCAATCGTCTTCTATTGCTTATATTTAAAAAACGCAAGTTTGATTTATTACTGCTAAATAAACAGGGCAAAATATAATTTCACTAAATCGTTGCATTTTACGTAGAAATGTGCATCAATAATGTTTTTATATGAAGTTAATAACATAAATAATAAAAAAGATAGGAAGGTTTAAAGATTTCGAAAAAAAAAACATTACTTTTTGAGATCTCCTACGTAGCCATCGAAAATGAATCATCCTGTACTCGCAAGCATGCAAAATGTTCAACATTTTCATGGCCAAAGAAGGCCAGAGAAAAAGTCCATGATTATTGGTAAAGAAACCAATAATCATGGACTTTTTCTCTACCAAATACATTTTTTTGTAGTTTTTTGCTGTAATTGTAGATTTACATTACAAACTACGCGAGAAATACGCTCGTTTAAAAATCACAAAAAAAAGATTTGGCTTAATTAAAAAAAACAAAATTGATTGTCATAGTAGTTAAACAAAGAAAACTACAAACTACAAACGTCATGTCATGCGCAATAATAAACCTAACAATTTTTCTATTAAACTTTTCATAACTATAATTAAAATATAATTTAAAAGTTACAGCCATTATTTGATACTTTTTCTGCATTCTGTAAATGTTTCCCAATGCAGATTCTTGTGAAAGAGAAGAAAATACTAAAAATAGAAATGTGCCTCTCTACCTGCGACACTGCCTCCGGCTACAATTGCCCACCCTAGTCGATCAGTTGTACAGTGTAAACTATGATATAGAAAGATACATAAACATGATGTTTCAGTTTGAACTGAGCCGCAAGTTATTTGGTACCGCCCCTTCGTCACCAAATTTTTACCTCGTCCCAACCCGCGGCGTCCCTCAGAAACTTTGGGAAAGTGTAAACATCCCCTTAAGTCTTATTTTGCTAAGATTTCGTAAGGACGCGACGGTGCAACATAGAAGTAACTTAAGCATGCCTTTGTAAAGTTCTGCTTAAATTGTAAACGGTGCAAACGGGCATTAGTGTACTATTTCGTTATCACATTGTTCATTTCTGGAGCTTGTTTCTTAATTCTGTTATATCTATTTGTAAATAATACTTACTTCTTAATTATACTAAATTATAATTAAAACTAATTACAAATGAAGGTTTTAACATTGAAAATGTTTAACGGTTGAGTAAGATGGCAATTTAAGATTTTAGGTGACAGTGGGAAATTTCGCGGTTTTTGCAACTTTGTGTAATTTCTACGTAAGCTAGCTGGTGTCATTTTAAAGATTTCGTCAAATGCTATATTTTGGGAGTTTTCAGTAAGATGTAAGCCGTATGGGGGCGGAAATACAAGGGTTAAAACGATTTCTTGAACATCAAGGGGTTCGAACCGGTTACGCGTACGTACTTTTTGAAAGACCCAAATATGAGTTTGGGCTTGTTAGAAAGAGGATAAATCAGCGCTCATTTGAAGGGATAGGTGGGTGGGGGGGTTATGATTTACGGGGGTGGAGTTACAAGCGTGTAAAGTTGAGGAAGCGTTTTGAATTTGCAGAGTAAGTTTGTACGGACCATAACTTGTTTATTATCAAAGTAAAAGGTAATGTACAAGGTTTTTTACTTGAAACTGGTTTTGATATCTTTAACGATTAGCGAAATAATTAAATAAATAGTTGTAAAAGTAGAAGATTTAGTGAGTGAGTCAGGTCGGCCATGAGCAATTTCAACCCGAACATGCGCACTTGGTAATTAGGAATCTGTAAAATTCTATATTGTGTTAGAAACCTTTATGTTTGCGCTAGTGACAGTAAGTGATACTTGTATTTTTTAATGGTAATGCAATCCTGTCATAAATAATTAATACATATATTACATAAAAGACAAACGATAAAATCACATCCGATCACAAGATGTCCGAAACAGTAATATTTGGCGACTTGGGACGTTCAATTTTTCACGACGACGGAAAATAATCGTCGAATGCCAATGTTAAGTCCTGATACTCGAATGTATATAAATCAGGTTCTTAATCTAAATAATGCGAACATTGCGTCTTTGCATTCGTGACCTTGCTCTTGGCGTATTTAGGTCGGTCCAGCTACTTCAATAATATCAATCCGTGTCTCATCACACATTATTATTTGAATTTATTACATTCGCATAGTTTAATATGTGTTTGTAATGTTGTTGTAGTAAGCGACAGTGTAAGGGTCCTTGTCACGCTCAAACATGTAAATTTGCAGAATTAGTATTGGGCTGTTAGCAATAAAATTTTGTACTTTTGTGAGAACTGTAGTTTTGCTCTTCGTTTGAAACCATCAATTACAACGTCGACGATGCGGCTGTCGCCTAAGTGGAATCTTAACATATCAAACTCAAGTGTTATTGGTTTTGTTCACTCAAAATCATCAGAGTCTGATCACGTCTTACATCCATTTGCTTCATTCCAATATTTACTTTTAATGAGAGCAGTCATATTTAAACCAACCCTGTCACCATTTTGTGCCAGTGTTCCCGGTTCGTATAGATCCACGAGCCTGACTGGAGTATACATACACTTGTATATGTTATCCATATATGGACAGGTCCCAGAAAATGCGGACCACCTGTGTTGTACCGTACGTTGTTGGGGAGTCTTCAGGAAGTCAGGTCAGGTCAGGTCAGGTCAGGTCAGGTCAGGTCAGGTCAGGTCAGGTCAGGTCAGGTTGGGCAAATTTTAAATTACTAAGTTACTAAAAGAGAGCAGAATCCGAGGTTAGTATCCGAAAGGCTCTAGTGGAATTCGGCTCAAGTCAGGTTTGGCGCGTATGTAATAAAAGTTTATTATTCCACAAAACATAAATTTGCCTTTTGTTAAATTTTTAGATATTGCGAAATTTTGCCAGGTTTAAAAATTAGTCAAGTTCATTTTCAATGCTATAACAAAGGTTGCTAAAATGCAACTTCTGTAAATTTTTATTATTGTGTGATAATTGACGTTAAAAAAATTAATATTTATAATTTTCGTTTTTAATTTGCGTTAAAAAATCGTAGAATAGTTGGTTTTAAATAACCTAAAGTGGCGGGACATTATAACGTTAAATCAACGTCTAAATGTAACGTTGAAGTAACATTTATAACTTTCGTTAAAAAACGTTTATAATTTCCGTTGAGTAAACGTTGAATACTTGGTTTCATATAAGTAGCGGGACATTAGAGCGTTACGCCAAATATAACGGACTTGTAACGTTTGGATTCACGTTTTTATCAATGTTTATTAAACGTTTGTGTGTTTACTGAGTCTACGCCTAATTATAATAATTCAAAGCATAGCCCCCTCCCCATTAAGAAAAATAATTTGAAAAATAAATCACTAGATGGAAAACTGTTCTAAAAGAAAAAGAGAATAATGTTTTAAAATTGAGATAAAATATAATGATTTCGCTTCCGATCAACGTAACTGCAGCAGTCTGCAGATCCTGCAGATTCTCCAGATCAACTGGGCAAATCCAAGTGCTCTTAAAACAAAGAGGCAGACAAACGTAACTAAGAAAAAAAAGGTAAAAAATTGAATATTTTGCCTTAGAATATATAGGTATATTAAAAGTAGCTTACAAACTGAGCCAGGTGGTCCGTATCATACAGACGAGCATATCGAAAAATTGAAAATTGTCTGCTGAAAAAATTGAAATTGCTTCTGACAAGTGGCGTACGATGTCTTCCCAATTGCTTTGTAAATATTTTATGAGCTTTGAATATAAGCAATGGAGCATGTTTTCTCGCGGGAATATTTCGACTGTATCAGTGCAGCCACGGTGATCTAATTAGGGCTTTCCCTCAGGAGCTTAGTCTCGATCTCGCTACACATGGGAAGAACAGTTTTAAACAAATATGATCTCAGGGAATAGAAGCTTTTAAAAAATTCTTTTAACTGGTTTGACTTAAGAATTGTACTTTTAACTGTTTACCGTTTGATTATGTTAAAAAAGTAGTTTTAATTGTATTATCTCGAGATATGGTATTAGTCCTAACATTATAATTTATTGCAAAGATTTTTGCAACAAAATTTCCCATGTAAAAAATGCGATTTGCAATCGAACTATAACATGAGTTTGCAAGTAAACAAACCAATTGAAGGCTATTCGCATGAACGAATATTGAGCAAAAACCTTGTACTGTGTTTCAGATGATCGCTTAACTAAATTTGGTGCTGAAAGTTCATCGTTTTATAAAAAGTTGCTGTATCTCCCAATTCCGTTGTCATTTCAATCTCCCGCTTTTATTGAATCGGAAATATCAATTTAAGACGATGTTCTCCTTTTAGAGTTTTGACGGTTTTTACTCTTTCGGAATTTATTTTCGCGAAAACGGTTTACTCTCGATATAGTGGAAATCTATTTTGTGCTGCGACGAAATGAAGTAAACTTTTAATTACACCTTCATTAGTTCAAACGAAGTTCCATTTGAAGAAGCTCAAAGTTTGATAATAATTAATTAAATTTCGATTAATGGCTAACGTAACCAGTATTTGCAACTGAAAAATTTTCCGGTATCCACCGATAGGTTGCTTTTCCCAACTAAGCGACCGGGCTCGTACAAATGTTTCTGTCTCCGCTCCACTATTCTTACAGTTTTACTACTATCATGGTCGGCTTTAATATATTAAAGCCGGCCATGCTACTATATACAATACCTGACACTACAGTCGCTCCCGACTATCCCCATCTCGGCAGCGTATGCAAATTGTGTAACTCGGAGGCTAACACACACAGATTGCCTATACTATTTCCGAAATTATAGTGAACCAAAGTAAAGAAAAGTTTGATAATAAATCAATAATAAATTAACAGAATGGTTTAAATGCGATTATGGCAAACACGATTCACATTTTATACTTATGTACCTACATTTCGTACATTGACACAAGCAAGGAAGACAGAGCTATAGTTAAAGAAAGACGTCTTCTTGTTCCCTTGGGGCTCTTTTATATTATTAAATTGACAGACTTCTTGTAATTCAACAAGCTTAAAGCACTTTCATACAATTTACACGCAATTCTAGTTGAGTGGATGATTAGTTTCCATTGACTGAATATTGAATCTATATTTATTTACTTCCACTGTATTATAATTAGTCTGAATAATTTATGAAATGGTTGATTTGTATTAGTGGCGTACTTAAGCAAAAAGCTTGAACGTGCTATTAGTTCTTCCGAATCAAAGAGTTTTCATCTAAAAGCTCTTGCTGCCTACCTTAAAAGCTCGCCTGACGTTTTTGCGTCTGTCGGTTCGCAATTTTCAGCAACTAAACGGTGCGAAAGTGGATAGAAAATGAAGTTCATCGGCTGTGAAACAACAAAAAGACGTGACTTAAGAAGTGATTTATTATATCAGATAGTTACAAAGAAATTAAGCTTCCTTTTAAAAAGACGCTATTATTTATTGGTTTTATATTTCTCAATGTATTTTTGGAGACTAATGCGATATTTGATAACCTAGTAAATAAATAAGCTCATAAAACTCTTGCAAGAGTGATGGGAGTAACGGTGCGGAATAATGGCGCCTGGCCTAGAAACAACCCCCAGTATTGGGATGTCATCAAGTATCAACATAGATTAACCCTTGTCGGCTTGAATGATAACCCGACATTGGCGAATGGATTAGTTCAGTCATTAGATTAGCCGGACCACATAGCACTTCTCTAATTAATCAAACTTTTTATTTTTGGTGATGACCAATTGTATGTAAATACATAGGTTCGGTTTCCGTACAATTGTTGCACTGCCTCCGCTACTCCACCATGTCACTTGCCCAATAATAATGTGTTTATAAAAAAATGTATTTTTTATCCAAGATATTATACAAAGTATTATAAAAAATTAATAAATTATAAAAATTAACATTTGTAAGAATTATTTTTTAATTACAATTACTTGAAATATTATGTTGGCTAATCATTAGTAAATTAGTTTATTCCTAATTTAAATTGTGCAGCTACATCATTTTATGCTTTCAGTTTTATGTATATAAGTCTTTTGCATTTTTGAAATCTTTCATACTTAAATTATTTACATTATTTAGATATATTATTTACAACATTTCCTGTAAATTGAATATAATGTGCTTCGCCACAGCAATGCTGGTTTTCAAAAATTTTAATTAAATTATTATAATCGTAGCAAATTTATATAACCTATTTGAAAACTTTATGTGGCTAGCATATCCACAGCGTTATATTTTGCGCCAAATAATAATTAGTCTACAAGGGCGTTTGCTAAGGTTGTATAAATAGAATTAATCTAATTTTAAATGCAGCATCATAACCAAGGATAAAATTAATAAGATTTTTACGTTGTGGAATCCAAAATGCCTGTATGTTTTTTTCAGTTTTCATTACTAACCAAAAAAGGTATATAGACCAAGAGTAGTAGCAGTGGCAGCTCGTCATCATTTCATCAGGTAAAATTGTAAATTTTAAATGAATTCGTTGACAACCTCTTTTCAGATGAAGTTACTGCACTATGTGAAAGTTCATGATTAAAATCTTATAATTTTATAACAAGAGCTTTCAGACAATTTTCAAATACACTATACAGGCTGAGTCATTAGTGTGGGATCGATCCATGACTCCTGAACCATGTAAGATACAAAAATATTTGAAATACAATTTATGTACTATTTGTCAGCCTGCATAAGTTAAAAATAATTTAACGTATACAGGGTGATTCACATAGACCGTTCATTAGAACAATTTCAATTTCCCGTAAAGCTAGAAAGTTGAAATTTGGTGTGTGATTATAATCGATTGTTCTAAATCGAAGTAAAATACTATCAAAATAGCAACCCCTTATTTTTATGCACTCGTTCGTTTGGGCAATCAATTCTGAATAATAAGCGCCCAGGTTGTCGGCACTTATCTCTCATAGTTTTTGAAATAATTTTAATTTAATGTTAAAATTTGGAAATGCAAGGATCTTTTTAAAAATTAATATCACTTGAACCATTTGAAGTATTAGAATAATTATTTTTTCTATTGATTAGTATAACTTTAAAGAATAATTCGAGAGTACTTCTAATACATTTTAATGCTTCGGGTGGTCGTTGCGATTTTCTAAAAATTACTATAACAAAATGCCAGAAACTCAATTTTTTCAAATTGCAACACCATAATCTAACAACGGAATTCGATGTAAAAGTAAAAAATAACTCGACTTTTATAAAAGTATCATATGCCAGTTCTGCTAGTTTTCACGATATTTCACATTTTCTATAAAAAAGTATTTTTGTTTAGATTTTGATGTGGTTGTGGATAGAAAAAAAATTAAGCGCAAACAATTGAAAATCCTCATTTTGATAGAGATAGATAATGAAAATCAGTTTTGACTAAATGTCTTCGCTTAGCTAATGGATGGTGAAGTTCAATCCTTCATGTATGACGATAATTTAAATCGACAAAATTATCTTCAAATTTTGAGGGAAATTGTAGAACCATTTGTTGAAAATCTACCATTAGCCAGGGCACTTAATGCCTGGTATCAGATAGATGGAGCTCCGACACAGCTACTTTAAATAAAGATCTTAAAATAAAAATCGTTAGGGCATTTGATAACCTTGATCCAGCTGAAATAAGAAGAGCAACTCAATCTGTAAAAAATGGTGGACATGTCGAATATTTGCTTTAATTACAATGTTGTACTTCAACAATAATTGATTTATAGTATTAGTTAAATTAAAGTTTTGTTCTACTTTCTTGTTTATACTTTTTTGTTATCAATTTACAAAATAAAGTTATAGTAAAGATTTGATATAAAGCATATTACTTTAGACATGCTAATTTCAATTGTTTAATTTAAATGTTTTTATTCCACAGCTTACACATATCAAAAGCTAAAGAGAAGATGCATTTTTTACAAAATGTGGAATATGGGAAAAACTATCGAGAATTGGCATGACAAACCTTTATAAAGGTCGAGTTATTTTTTAGTTTTACATTGAATTCCGTTATTAGATTGTGGTGTTGCAATTTGAAATAATTGAGTTTTTGGCATTTTGTTATAGTCATTTTCAGGAAATCGCAACGCCCACCAGAAGCATTAAAATGTATTAGAAGTACTCTCGAATTATTCTTTAAAGTTATACTAATCGATAGAAAAAATTTTACAGAAGTTGCAATTTAGCAACCTTCGTTATAGCATTGAAAATTAACTTGACTATTTTTTAAACCTGGCAAAATTTCGCAATATCTAAAAATTTAACAACAGGCAAATTTATGTTTTGTGGAAAAATAAACTTTTATTACATACATATATGCTTTTCGCGCCAAACCCGACTAGACCCGAATTGCACTAGAGCATTCGGATACTAACTTCGGTTTATGCCCTCTTCGTAATTTAAAATTTGCACAATAGTTACGCATCCGCTCACAAGCATCAGACATTATGGAAGGTGTGAAATACAATAATTATAAAATTGTTCATAAAAAGCAATTTAGAAAGGGCAAGAGATGTTTAAACAACTTGTAGTCCCCCCTAAAAGTAAAAATAAAACATAGATAAAATAAATAAACGCACAAATGCAGAATGAGGAGTTCCTTTGGCATTTCAATTTATAAATCTCAACCCTGCCACAAACGTAAGCTGTCTGAACGCCCATTGGACGTCCATGTCCACTGAGCGCCTGCATTTAGTTGGCGTAGTTCCTGCGCTGATACAAGAGATTTTGCAGTAACTCTAACAAAATTTGCAACCTTCGACTTATATTTTCTTGTTCTCCGTCTACGAAAAATCCATGTCCACGAATGACACTGACATGAATATATTTTAAGAGATAACAGAGATATATTCAACATTAAGAAAAATTAAATCTTGATCTATTCACACGTGAAAACAATCATAAAAATTACACACAACGAAACTCTGAATTTCTACACCCGTTTTTGCACCTTTCCTAGCACATCTACGAATATAACGCTACATACCAGAGAATACTCCTTGAATATATACAGGTTGTCAGAAAAAGGGCGGACCACCTGTACAGTACGTTGTTGGGGAGTCTGCAGTGAGTCAGGAAAAAATAGTGAAAAAACGAATTGCCCTATTCTTTTAAGTTATTAATTATTAATTATTAAGTTATTATTAATTATTATCTTACATAAGTATAACATCAACTTAATATAAATTTCTTCTAACACAGATCAATCCCATCTTATTTCCTTCTTTTACGCACTCTCCCCGCTCTTTCTCTCTCTCACAACGCTTCTCTTCCATTCTACTCCTATTCTATCCTCTTTCAGTATCTCATTCCTCCTTCTTTCTTCCTGTCTTAAACTCTCGCATTCATTCATTAGGTGTTCTGTCTCTCGTCTTTCTCCACATATTCTGCATCCTCTCTGCTCCTCTCCTAACCAGAACTTGCATTCTCTCTCTTCATTCGCGCATCTGAATCTTTTGCAATCATTCTTCTCACTTTCACATTTTCTCTACACAGATATTTCAGTAGTTCTTCGGTTATTATTTCCTTATACTTGCTATGATACCTGGACTCTTTTCCTTCTTGTCTCTCCACATCCAGATCTCTCTCTCTCTCTCAGTCTTTCTCTTAATCTCACCCCTCATTCTCTCATTCTCATCGCTTCTCCTGAGTTGTACCCATTCCTTTCATAGTACTTTGCCCTTTCACTCGTTCTATCATTTTCTCCTTCTCTCTTTTTCTCTCTCAGACATTCTTGCAACAGTTCGCACCAAGTCCTTTCGCTCCTCAAATGTTGTCGCCTTCTTTCTTGCTACCACTCTCTACTTTTCCTTTTTCGCCCTCTTCTTTTTAGTTATTAGCAAAAAATTGCATGCTCAATTTGGCACCTTTGTAATTCTACGCTGTTGATGCGTTCCATTAGGTAACTGTTTGCACCAGCCAAGCCAGATTTATTTTCATCGCATTGTAATGTAAAAAATCTTTCTTTTCTTTTTTAATGCAACAGTAAACTATGGCTATTTTTTTTTATTTCTTAAGAGAAGAAAATCACTTCTACTTTAGCGTTAGAGGTCGCGGGGGTTTTATAAACTAAAAGGCACACGGCTTATTTTAAGCAATATAATGTGACAAGTATCGGTTATTTGAGAAAAACGATTCACAATATGACAATATTCAAAACTATGTATGACAGACACACGGGTCGTCTTGATTAAATTACTCTAACATTTATTCTTGAAAATACTGCATAATGTAGAAGATACAATTTTGGGTTCAACCGTTTAGATATACTACTCTAAAGAATTATTTTTCCTGACTTCCTGAAGATTCCCCAACAACGTACAGCACAGGTGGTCCGCTTTTTCTGGGACAACTGTATATATGTATACATAAAATATACAAGTGTATACTCCAGTCAGGCTGGTGGATCTATACGAACCGGGAACACTGGCACAAAATGGTGACAGGGTTGGTTTAGATATATAACACAGGGTTCAAACACAACAATAAAGTGACTGCTCTCATTAAAAGTAAATATTGGAATGAAGCAAATGCATGTAAGACGTGATCAGACTCTGATGATTTTGTGTGAACAAAACCAATAACACTTGAGTTTGCTATGTTAAGATTCCACTTAGGCGACAGCCGCATCGTCGTCGTTGTAATTGATGGTTTCAACCGAAGAGCAAAGCTACAGTTCTCACAAAGGACAAAATTTTATTGCTAACAGCCCAATACTAATTCTGCAAATTTACATGTTTGAGCGTGACAAGGACCCTTACACTGTCGCTTACTACAACAACATTACCAACACATAATAAACTATGCGAATGTAATAAATTCAAATAATAATGTAAAAGCTTCGATTTAAATGGATAACAACTTTATTACTTATCAAAATACAAGTCAACCGTCTCGCATCGAAGCCAGACCCCGAATGCCCTTATTATGATTTTAAAAACTAATGATCGTCGTTCCTAGAGAGTGTTGAATTTGGAGACGGCCGATACGTGCTTGATCACTCGTCATGGTACTCCTACCGCCGTTAACGTCCAGACGGTCGCTCAACTTTTTACGTTTCCTTACAAATGTGTGATGAGATACGGATTGATATTATTGAAGTAGCTGGACCGACCTAAATACGGCAAGGGCAAGGTCACGAATGCAAAGACGCAATGTTTGCATTGTTTAGATTAAGAACCTGATTTATATACATTCGAGTATCAGCACTTAACATTGGCATACGACGAATATTTTTCGACTTCGTCGTCGAGAAAAATTAAACATCCCAAGTCGCCAATATTACTGTTTCGATGATCGGATGTGATTTTATTGTTTGTCTTTTATGTAATATATGTATTAATTATTGATGGCAGGATTGCATTACCATTAAAAAAATACAAGTATCCCTTACTTTCACTAGCGCAAACATAAACAATTTTATAGATTCCTGTTTTACCGAGTTTTACCAAGTGCGCATGTCGCAGTGCCGCGGAGCAATGGCCGACCTGACTCGCTCGCTAAGTCTTCTGCATTTACAACTATTTATCCTATTGTAACTCCACCCCCGTAGATTCTAGCCACCCCTAACTCCGTTCAAATGAGCGCTGATTAATCCTCTTTCTAAGAAGACCAAACTATATTTGGGTGTTTTAAAAAATACGTACTCGTAACCCGTTCAAACCCATTGATGTTCAAGAAATCGTTTTAACCTTTGTATTTCCGCCCCCACACGGCTTACATCTTACTGACTACTCCCAAAATATAGCATTTTACGAAGTCTTTAAAATGACACCAAAAACTTCCAGCTAGCTTACGTAGAACTTACACAAAGTTGCAAAAACCGCGAAATTTCCCGCTGTCACCTAAAATCTTAAAATGCCATCCTACTCAACCGTTAAACATTTTCAATGTTAAAAATTATTGGTATTAAATGGTTCAAGAGATATTAATTTTTATAAAAATCCTTGCATTTCCAAATTTTAACATTAAATTAAGAATATTTCTAAAACTATGAGAGATAAGATAAGACAACCTGGGCGCATCTTATTTAGAATTGATTTCCTAAACGAACGAGTGCATAAAAATAAGGGGTTGCCATTTAAAATAACAAAGTTGACATCAATTTCCGGTATAATCGGAAGTGCCGCCATCTTGATAGTATTTTACTTCGATTCAGAATTTGCGATGATAATCATACACTAAATTTCAACTGTCTAGCTTTACGGGAAATTGAAAATTTTCTAATGAACGGTCTACGTGAATCACCCTGTACCTATAGGTGTTCCAAAACTCACGAAAGCTACACAACTTTAATTTTTTAAATCGAACCACCTCTATTTTATTTCACTACTAGAACCATTTTTTGACATAGCTCATTGTTTGACATATTGGTTCGATCGCAGCTTGGTAAGAGCTTGGAATGTATATACAGGTGTCCCAGCTCTGTGGGGAAGTAAGATTACTCTAAAATGGAAATAGATATCGACGATCGGTCGGCGCAGCGGCTTAGCAAACCGACTTGCGCCGGCAAGGTCCTGGGTTCGAATCCCGGCCCGGTCATGGATGTTTGTATTTGTCCAAACTCTCTCCCTGTAATTGGGGCGACCTGTTGGGGGGGAGTATAAACAACAAATAAAAAAAAAAAAAAAAAAAAAAATAAAAAAAAAAAAAAAAAAAAAAAAAAAAAAAAAAAAAAAAAAAAAGATGCAGTTTTCGACAAAAAGTACAATTCATTTAAGAGAACACTCTCAAAATATCTGGTTATATACAGTGTGTCCACATACAGAGTGGCGCATCAAAATTAGGTTTTTTAAATGTATATTACGCTATTTTCGGATTCTTTGTCAAAAAATAATTGTACTTTGTATAACCTGTTATCGACCAGTTATCGACCAACTTCAGTTGTTTTCCTATTATTTGACATTTAAACCAACAAAAGCCCCTTTGAAAAATAGCTACTCCCTAACCAATGAGAATTTTAGCTTGAAATTTTGACAGAATTTTTTAATATCGTCTAGTTTATAGTGGTCAAAACACCAACAAAATGTGTCAAAATATCAAACCAAAATTCTCATTGGGAGCAGCGATTTTTCAAAGAACGGGCTTTTGTTGTAAAGTAATAGGAAAACAACTGAAGCTAGGTCCATAATAGGTTATACAAAGTATGATTATTTTTTAATAAGAAATTCGAAAATAGCATAATATATTGGGTGTTCCATTAAAAAAAAACTAACTTTGATGCGCCAGTCTGTATGTGGACATACTGTATAGTAACCTTTTTAAAATATCTGTATTTTTGGTGACCGAATTATGAATTTTTGGAATTTGCGCATGGGTTGAATCAATTACATTCATTATATTGGGGTTGTTGGAAAAATTGTGAACATTTATTAATAAAAGCAAAGTTTTAAAAATTTGTAATTTTTTAATATTCTCCGTTACTATTTGTTTTGCACAGCTTTGCATTCTTTCAAATGTTTAAAGGAAAAATAAAACTTAATTTTTTTGCTTTACTGGCTATACATGCTACGCATGGTACAACCGTGGACAGTCAAGAATAACACTTTAGCCGGCGGGTGTGATGCAAATACCGACTCAATGACAATATCTCATAGAGTCGGTATTTGCATAACACGGGTGTTATTCTTGACTGTCCATGACTGTACCTACTCTTACAGTAGAGTAGCAATATGGCAATAAGGCAATAAAATAAATTTATATTTTTTCTTTAAACACTTTCTTCCTTTAACTCTTTCTTGGTCTTGGTAGACTCAAACGGCTGATATAGTTTAGTTTCTGGCTTGTGGGAATAAAATAATGTGACGAACAAAATAATTTGTTCTAATCAAACTATGTACTTGTTAACTATATATTTATAGTTAGTGTACCACAAATTAACACCACTTTTAATGAAAGCATGAATGCATGACTGTACGAAAAACCTTTATTTAAAAATTTTACATCATCTGACACCAACACTTAGGTTAAATTTTAAAGGAAATTTGACGAAATATTCTCAAATCCCATAAGAAGCACGTAAAGATTTCCAAAAGGGGCTGCTGACGAACCTCTTTCTTAAAAAGCTTCTAGGAGTTTTAACAAAAAGTAATTTAAGGCACATGAGTGAAAAATGTCCACGTTTTGTTGTACAGTAAATAAAAGGAAAATCCTGACTTGCAAAAAGCTTTATAAATTATTCATACTAAAAAAAATAGGTTTTAGATAGAACGGTAAACAGACTCTTGAAATAGGACACACAACATTGTTTGCTAAAATCTTGCCGGCTCAGTGCCACTTCAATAACTTCATACTCCTCTAGTTTGTCTTTACTTTTCAATTCAACTTGAAATAACAGATTTAAGAAGTTGAATGTTTTGATTTTGCCAGATTTGCTGATCCTATTTTACTAAGCTGGATCAAGAGAAAGACCGAAATCTTTGGCTTCCAGTAGATGCAATTTTAGTTCTAAGGATTTCCTTTTAACAAAACGACACGTTAGGATGTGCATATTCTGGAAAAGCGAATCGATTGTATTAACAGGTCAAACCGCGAAGCGTTCAGTCCTTGTGGTAATTATGGAAAGCAGAATGTAATTGATAACGAGAAGGGCCTGTCATAATTGATATGGCACGAAATTATTATAATTGAAAGTGGCAGGTTTCACGTGTCGAAGCAATCAAAACTTTGGATTATACGAAATGAAGTGTATCCTAGTTGTATCATTATCAAATTAAAATTTTGCGGTCGATTATAAAAACTTAACCTCATATTTATCCAAGCCAAGGTCAAACGTATTCTACAATCCAATAAATTTCAAAGTGTTTCCGTAGCCTACACAGCCCCGTTTTATTTTTGTGAACATTGCTTTCGTACATTTATGAGAGGGTATAGAAGTTTTCCTAAAATTGGAAATAACGTACTTTCTTCATTTATTTGTTCTGTTTTAGCAGATGCACCACTACTAGCAATTTTGTTGTATTTGCGGATAGCTATAATTACCTGCAGAGCAAGGAGCCTGGATTAAATATCCAGCTGCGAATACAAATTTTATCAAAAATTATTGACAAAAGTCTGTAAAATCTAAATAATACAGCATTATTGCATCATTAGTTCGGTTCATCTTAAATATTGCTCAAGTATACAAACGGTAGAGTCCAAGTAGATATTTAAACCGATTTACATCAAATCTGATTATCGCAAATTCATGTCCGAAAGGCGCTCTTGCAGTGGACAGGCTTTTATGTCGAAAAATATTCTGTCGCAATATTCTGAGAATTTAAAAAGAGACGACGGTTCGTTTGTTAGACAAAGCGTACTTGTATTTGAAATAGCGGAGCAACTAAAATGAAATAAAGTTTGAGCTTTGTGCACAAGACAAGACTAAGAATTCTGTTCGGTCCGAATTCTTAAAAAATGTACTTTTTAAGAAGTTATAGAATCAATAATGTGAATCGTTAAACCCTTCAAAATAGCAAAACAAAACAAAATCTGGTTTAAAATATATAAAGACCATTTAACGCACACAACTTTGTAAAAATTAATCAAAACCTGAAACCGCAAAAACGTAAACCGCATATTTTAATAAATAACGATGTTTCATTGTTTTTAGATTTACCAAAGCTCGGAAAGAAATTATGGAAATTTTTGTAAAACATCTCCTTTTTTACGAGCCTTGAAGCGGAAATGTAATTATGTCTATAGAATTCAGGCAGGTATTTATGTATTAAAATTTTTTGTTTATACTTGCATAATTATAAATTAATATTTCAGTGCGTTATTGCTTGAAATTTTATTAGCGAATGCGGAGACAGTAGACTGAGAATAAAATATTATTTTTCTGTACGCCGGAGATAAATTTTGATTTAAAAATGTATCTATTTCAGATCTGAAGTGGTCAAATACGTAGCACATAAAAACAAACCATAAAAAGGATTTTTTTGGGAATTAGATTGCAAATTATTGAAAAAAAAGTAAATAATTTCTGAGCAAACAATTCATAATTTGCTATCCGTGTAGGGAAATAAACAACGCGTTTTCCAATTCGGGTCTCTTAATCGATGAATATAATACAACTTCCCAGGATTTCCCCAGACAGCCCTGACAGCTGCGACATGCATTTGGACCTGGACGGGCTTTAGAAATCCACCTCGGCTTAGCTTACCCTTTACATTACCTGCATTATTTATACTTTTCAGCTGTCACACCGCTCAGACTTAACTGGATGAAAATTTATTTTATTCTTTAGGGAGAGCTTTTGAAAGAATCGAACTCTACAGTTGAATGAGCGGTTGCATTTTTAATATGCAACTTTCTTTTTTTAAATTTCATGTCCTTGTTCCCGACACTAAGTAGTTTTTTCTGTTCTTTGGTCAGCGTTTTGTGACACCTGAAGAACAAGCAGTGGAAGTTTACAAATTACATATTAAACAGTATGTCCAGGAGCTACAAAGAGGATTTTTGATTTCTCAAAAAAATGTTTTCTTGATAAAATGGCCTGTACCATTTAATTTTTATTTCAACATTGTTTTTTTTAATTATGGACTTTGATATAGACGTAAACTGCTCTACACGGATAAATTCCTATTGTCTGAAAAACTAGGATCAGACTGCGGCAAACGAAAATGTTCGCTCGCATTCCCTACTATGCATAAATATGAATAGATCAGACATAATTCATATTAAAAAAGACTAATGCCTGTTTGCACCGTAACCTTTAATCAGATTTAAGAGCGGCGTCTCACAAACTCTACTGATTTCTGACCGATAGATGGCACTTGCATCTGCAATCTCTTTAAATTCAATTTTTATTTGACCAGTGAAAGCGTTCACTACCGAGTAGAGGTGAAACGTCTTTTAACAGTAAACAGATTTCTGTCATGTCGAACTAGAGATCCGAGTCCGCACTTACCACGAAACAATTGCGTAATCAGACTCATAGGCGGAGAGACTCGAAATATACTTTGTTAAAAACCCAACATAATCTAAAATCATTCACGGTCAATTTAAAACGCCAAAACTACTATTTGGAATCATCGAAAATAGGAAAAATAAAATGACGAGTTCTCGGTTTCCTTTCGCCTTTCGGCCAATCAGACTCATCGTCAACGATGACTTAGGGCCTATTTCTAAATCAAATTTGCGCCGTTATAACTTATGCTCATAAGTATAAATATCATTTCTGAATTTTTTAAATTTTTTGTTTAATTAGAAAATTATATTTTGAAAATGTACATGAAACTTGCCTCACCCATATGTATGTACATACATACATACGTACTTACAAACATACATGCATGCATTAATACATACATACATACATACATACATTTTTTCTGACAAAATTAGATCATTAATTTACATAATAACATGAATAAAGTGTGATCAGTCACGGATTGACATTGTTGAAGTAGCTGGACCTGGACCTTACCCAGGGTCACAAACGCAAAAACCTGTTTGTTTTTTATTAAATATGTGATTTCAAAACGTACGGTCTTCGCTAATTTGCATTTACCAATGAGCAACAAACACTACGGTTTTTATTCAATTAAAAAAGAAGCAGTCAAAATTTCCAAAAATCCTTTCTGTGGTGTTCACTTTAGGGACATAATCACCCTTATCTGAAATTTCAAGTCGCCAGCCCTTACGGTTTGGGCTACGCGTTGACTTCCAATGAGTCAGTCAGTCGGTGATGACACTTTGCTTTATACAGGTGTCCCAGAATGATCTGAACAGCCTCTGACTGTAAATAGCGCCTGACAAATATAGGTATGCCGATTTCGCAAACGAAATGTCTATCCGAGTCTTTGTTTACGAGTAGGATGATGATGAGATAAAGATGACCAATAGCATTCAAGTTCGTTTGAAAGTGTTGAATAACTTACTGGCAGTATCCTTTAATAATCTCATCTATTATCAGTGTCAGGTGTATTATGTACATTTGTATGAACCATGTGTTTTTTACAATGCCTATTCAATTTAAGTTTTTCTATAAGTTGAATTTTCTCTAAATCGAAGTAAATTTTTGGTTCCTTGTAGATTTGAGTTAGAGAATTGATCATTATGAACTAGATGATATTAGAAAATTTTTTGTCAATATTCTCAGTGGTTTGGGAGCAGCAATTTAAAAAAAAGCCTTTTTTTTGTTTTAATGTCAAATAATAGCAAAATAAACAGTCTGCAATACAAAAAACGTAAAAAATTATCAAGAATTATGATAAAAACAGAGTTATTTCGTTTGATTGTATCTATAGGAACAATCTGGCACATATTGCATATGTGCAGAAACGCATGCGTAATTGTTATTTCCCTTGTAATTCCCAATAAATTCCATGTAAATCCTAATAAATTCCTTGTAAATCCCAATACATCCCCGTAATTCCTGTTAAATTACCATAATTCCCTATAATTCCTTCACACTGTATACATAAATCCCCAGCGGTTTATTCCTCGGGGGGACCTTCAACGCATCCTGTATGTAGGTATGTAAACAAGGTAGAATAAAAAAAATCCTAAGGAGCCCAGGAATTCAGAATTTGTTTTATGTTTTATTGTCTAGACTTTTGAATGAATAAAAAAGTAATCGAAAACGAGTTTAAACCTATACCTGAAGATGTGATTTGTTAAGGAAAACTATAAATGAATCTTATGTATCCTGTCAGCAACGAGTTAATCTCAAATTTGGTTAACTCAAGTTCTACAATTTGTTACACTCTAATAATTTTCAAAGTGATTTCATGGCTCACTCTTTTAGCAACAGTCGTACTTGTAGTGGCTCGTTCTATAATAAAATAAGCCTCCGTTGGCCATGGAAGCCCTTTAAAATTAATTAAAGTGTAGCAAATTTTCGTTTTTGGTTTGGAGAAATGTGATAGTTGTGTGACAACCGCTACGGTATGACATATTTTGTGAGTTTTTCTTAACAACCTTCATCTGCCGCCGTCGGTTAGAATCATTGCCAAAAGGCAATGTAAAGATGTTCTTTGGCAAAATTTTTGATTGACAATTTCTGTCATATATCATGAGTTGTAAAAAATACAGCAAAAATTGATCTTCTGAGTGTCGTTTCTTGTACATACATACACATAGGCTCTATATTAGGACGTTGCAGTGGCGGCTCGTGCTATAGGGCACAGGGGACGTCCCCACTGATGCTAGAGAAATAAATAACCTTTTTTATAGATTTTAATTTTTAATTTGTTTTGGTTTTCAAATTGCATCTGCAATGTTATCAAAATTTACTTTCCTCGTCCACCCTCGTCTTGCTAGCGCTCAGCCTATCAACATTTCTTCTGGGACTCAGCCGAAACAATCCCCATCTTCGAGCGCTTCGGTCATTTTCGGCAGCTCCGAACTCGGGTTTTAACGCATATTTGGGGAACACAATCGCGGTTGCCCCAGTAACTGTCACGCTGACGGGACGATGAGTAGCAAATAAATTTAAGCTGACAGTTCGTGTCATTTGACATTTGTCAAATCTATGTTTATGGTTTCTACACTGGAAAGGCGATAAATTTCATGACCAATGCAACCTCGTTTTCTTTTTGAAAGCACGTTTTAAGAATGGATGTCATGTACAAATAAAAAAAGTTAATAAATTTTTTTTGCCAATTTTTTATTTTGTACCCACTCTGTTTCTGTACCCACGAGCCGCCACCGTACATATTGTTAGCAACGGCGTACCAACGGCGCCGTCGAAGTACTCAACCATGACGGGGTTCGATCGGGAACAGGGTTTATAGCCGTCTACGCACTAAAACCGCGACAGGCGTTTCGTCTGGACCACGAGTTATGGGATTACACATTAGTCTCGCACAAGTGTTCCAGTTTTGGGGAGCTTGGACTCCGGGAATCGTGGGAATCGGGATCATACTCGATCCAGCATCGAGTTGAACAAGACGTGTTGTATTATTGTACTTGGTACTTCGGCTGTTGAAGTATTCCTGACTTAAGTCATCCTTTTGTAATAAATTGTTGTGCGAAGTTGCTCGACTTTTATTGAAAAGTTTCTAACATCAGAAGTGGGATAGTGACCTAACGTGGCGAAAGAAAATAGTATTTCGATTGTTTCGTGTTTGGTGTACTGTGAATCAGCATGGTGATGAAGCGCCAGAACGAATCAGCTGGACCAAGGCGAAGCAAACGCAGAGATTCGCCGGGGTGGAGGAGTCCCGACACGGACGAGGATGAGTACGCTGTCTCGAGAGGTCGAGAGCGTCACCGAGAAGAACGAAGATGTGGGTCCAAGACGCGTCCTCCAAATCGACCCTCTACTCGTAGTCCGGATCGGCGTCGGAACCGGATGCGCCAATTGGAATCCGCGGAAGATCGAGGGAGCTCTAGACGGGAAAGCGCAGCGAGCGAGGTGGTAACGGAGTTGGGAAATGCAATCTACGCTTCCGTATGGAGGAGTTCACTCGGAAGTACCAGCAGGACCAGAAAACACGTTTCGACAGGAAAAGAGGCAAAGCGGCGCTCTTTGACGTCGGCGACCTGGTTCTTCTTCGAGTGACAGCAACACCGGCTACGGGGGATAGTCAAAAGTTGCGGCCAAAGTGGCGTGGAGCGTTGCGAGTAGCGAAGGTGTTGGGCAACGACCGCTACGAGGTGGTCGACATACCTGGAGCCGCACGTTCCCGTGGGGTAGCCGGCGTTGATCACATGAAGCCCTGGATCTCGTACGAGGACGAGGAGTAGACGGAGCAGTGTAACTGCTGCAGAGATGGGAAGTGAGGTCCTATCTCTGGAGGGCCCTGGCCTGTCGGATAGCTGGGAGTGACGACAGGAGGCCCTGGAGCTCCTCGCCGACGAGGAGGCGCCTTCGGGCGGTGCATGCAGGGATAGGGGTGTGAGGACCTATCTCTGGAGGGCGTAGCTCTGTCAGGGCGTACTGGTGGCCATAACTCGCGTTCAAAGTGGATGGTTCGGTATGGTACTCAAATTAGCTAGCTCACGCACTAGGTAGATAGGGCACTTGTGAACGGTGGTGGAGTGGGCCAGTATGTTCCTGGGATCACGTGATTGGTAGATTTATGGTAGATAAGTTAGCTACCCCGTTATAATTTTACATAGATAAGGTGTTACATAATATTATTAATAATTATACTTGGCCAAGTATTTTAATTAATTACAGGCTAGGTGAACAGGAGCGTTCCGGGATTCGCACAATGACTATTATTAAACCTGTAATATTTTTTCTAGTTTTTTTTGTGTACGATAACAATTTCTTAGACGTTTGATTAGTTTCAGTATTCAATGGTTGATCCCCGTAGCGACGGCAACCCGAGTGAGGACACTCTGGATGTCAGGAATGGCCGAATGTTAGCAACGGCGTACCAACGGCGCCGTCGAAGTACTCAACCATGACGGGGTTCGATCGGGAACAGGGTTTATAGCCGTCTACGCACTAAAACCGCGACAGGCGTTTCGTCTGGACCACGAGTTATGGGATTACACATTAGTCTCGCACAAGTGTTCCAGTTTTGGGGAGCTTGGACGCCGGGAATCGTGGGAATCGGGATCATTCTCGATCCAGCATCGAGTTGAACAAGACGTGTTATATTATTGTACTTGGTACTTCGGCTGTTGAAGTATTCCTGACTTAAGTCATCCTTTTGTAATAAATTGTTGTGCGAAGTTGCTCGACTTTTATTGAAAAGTTTCTAACAATATTTACATCCGCTCTATATTAGTACGTTGTAAGTTTATAAAAGTAGGTGGAACTTAATTTTAGGACAGAATAAGCGCTCTAATCTAATGGTTTAAAGTAAACAAATTAAATTTGCGGAAAAAATTATTACAATTCGGACATGGATGTCTATTGTATGATAAATCGATCGTTAGAAATTTTTGCCATCCCGAGAGGTATTAAGCATAGCAATTAAACGGGCTGTAAATTTAAATAGCGTAGCCAGGTAATCAGCGTCTTACAAGACTAAACTATTGTTATACGACCCGATCACGAAGAGGTGTTAAGAGCGGAATGTGGATGAGGCGCTTCGCATAAGTGCGTAATAAGTAAGCCCGGTGTCTCGGGGGATAATAATCCTTCCAAGGGGTTAATGTAGCAGCAGGGGAGGAAACAAGCGACCGTGCGGAAGTCATTCGTATCAGACTCGCATAAATCAATAACCCACAGCGACGACCGGCCGATAACCGAACTAAATGTGCGCCTGCCTAACAGAATAATAATCATGTTTCTTCTAATATTAGAGGAGGCCAGACATTTCGAGAAGTCGAATAATCGATCGTCAACGAGGCGGCCGTTATTTGTTAGTTGGCGACACTTTGGGAAATAACTGATTCTTATCGGTCACGATTCTTCGCAGATTTTCAATTTTCCCCGAGGAATTCCCATTTTTGTTACATTGTTTGTATTCGCTATTATCGGTCGACGACGTGCAAATTTAATACGATTCTAAGAAAATTGCAGTCCTCTTCCGTACACAATTGTTAATAGAATGCATACCCACCAGCACAACGTAACGGAAACTCGGATTAGTTACCTGCAACAAAATTATGTATTTACATTACAATGCTGCCGACACAGTGCTACCAAATTAAATCGTAATTTTAATATCTAGAACTAACCAAAAATTTCAGAAATTTCATTATGCAGATAGTAAATAGATTCCTACGCAATTATCGAAACAAATTCCTCCAGTTATCAGTTCGATACTCAGTGTTTGAGAATTCGAGATTTCATATTCCGATTTGACAAGCAATATAAAGGACTGAGGACAAGGGGATGTGGCATGCATTTTACTTACAAATATGTCAATAACTGCTTTGATTGCTGAGTAATATAAGAAAATGCGGCCACAAAGCAAAATCGTTTTACTAATAGCAAACAGGAAATTACAAATTTGAATGGACTAAGAGCAAAAGCTATTTTCAATGCCAATAAATACATTTTCTTGCGAGGTAACTTTTACATCTTTTTGTCTATTCCTACCATATAAAATATTTCAGATGATACAATTTTCATTCATCTTTTGTCACTCAAGTGGAAATTTCAACTCTGGATAGACTAAGAGCAAAAGTAATACAAGATCAATTCATACATTTTCTTACAGCGTACCTAATTTTACAATACTTGTGTCTATTCGCTGGATGTAAAAAGATAATTGATTGTATATTTTTGCACATCTTCTTTTACCGTAATCTTTCTAAAATTTGGTTTCAACAATCCACTACCTCCCTTTATAAACTTCAGAACATTGCAATCACACATTTCAACCCAAGTCAGTCGTAGAGTATGAACCAACTGGATGAATTTGGAGGTGAAGCAACTCTACAAACATTTGAACGTGGTCAACATATTTATATTCTACGTTTTAAGTGAATTTAGTAATTTATATTTTAGACTATGAAATTTAGTCGGTTGGTAAGTGGCTGTCATCTTGGATGGCTGGTAAGAAAACTGAATCAATCAGATAGTAACAAGTTTGATAATTCAACGAACACCCATTTTTCAATTTATCATTTGATACAATAATTTTCGGCGTTTCCTCAGTCAAATGAAATAACGGAGAATGTACTGCTCTGTCTAATGGACTAAACGACTTCAATTTAACCTTGATATACGCAACTGTAGCCACATACAGAACTAGCAGCCGAAATTGATAATATCTAAAAAAACTACACCCGCGGTGATCACATACTTTCTTCTCACGTCAGAACGATTCCAAATTCTTCTTGATTCCAAACTTTTGTAATAATAAAAAGTAAGTCTAAAAGGCAATGATTTAGTCACCTCAAAAGCGGACCAAGGTTATTGGTTATTTCAGAAATTAGAAAGATCCAACCGAGCTTTCCGCGTATACATGAACTTGAAGATGCTTGTGGGACCTTGTTTATAAGAAAATGTTGACTTGTCTCAAAACAACAGGCCCAACACGACTCCCAATACACGAGTCTGCCAATGGGATCAAATCTTTCTCATCATCATCATCAAAATTTGTATGAATAACCTGGAAACCAATCCCTTCTTGGTTTTGGTTTCGGTATGTCGATTATGTTTTGACTCTCTCAATGCACGATATCTGACTTAGACAATTTCCTATTATAGATAAAGACAATTGACATCTATCAAATTAATATACAAAACAGAAACAGACCAGAAATTTCCTTTCTTACACTATTGACAGTTTTACCGTAAACAAGAAATTTGCGCTGTTCCTTTGGAAAATTCGATTGATTTAACAATTTGCGTTTATGGGCCACCCTGTTTATTAAATTAAATTAATCAAAACTTGACTTAAAAACTATACTAGACGATATTGAAAATTCGTTGTCAAAATTTCAAGTCAAAATTTGCATTCGTTTGTGAGCAGCCATATTTAAAAATAGGGCCTTTTTTCGCTTAAATCTCAAGTAATGGCAAAACACCAGAAGTTAGTTTGAAAGAGTGTTATGTAAAGTGTAATTATTTTTTGATAAGAAATCTGAAAGTAGCATAACATGTTCCAATAAAAAAAAACAACTTTGATGTACCACTCTGTTTGTGGACATACTGCAATTAAAAAAAAATGGAACAATGTTCTCCTAAATACCTTCTTTCGAAAACCCCTGCTCTATATTTTTTAATTTTAGTCTAATCTTACTTCCCCGCAGCGCTCGCTGAGACAGCCTGTATGTATGATAGACAATTGCTTGGATTCAGAAATATTTACAGGAAAAAAAAGAGTCAAATGGTTTTAATTCTCAGAACTGACTTAACCCCATCAGATACAACACTTGTTTGAGTTTTAAAAAGACCTCGATTTCCCATTCGCCTTGCTTTTTGCATAACAATTAATGAAGCTCACGGACAAATTGTATATCGGGCTGGGATTTATTCAGCCCAAACTTTATTTATTCAGTTATACGTAGCGATATCTGGAATGGGATCTTTTAAAAATTTTAAAGTTCAAATTGTTCCAAAAAGTCATAGTAATGTAAATGTACTGTTTAAAGAAGTACTTCAGTAACTTACCGAACAATAACGTGTTCTGTAGGTACATAATGTAGAATTGACATTTGCTACGAGTATACCCAAAAATGTGTTAAATTTTTTTATATAACTACATGTATAGGTTCATCCATAAGATATTTTTGAAAAATTGTGTTTGATATAAAACCATGCTTTTACCGTCGAATTTTGATAGGGTTCATCTAGTAGAAGTATATATCGAAACATATACAGGCTGTCCCAGCGCTCCTGGAAAGTAAGATTACTCTAAAATGAAAAAAATATATTGAATTGCGGTTTTTGACAAAACATACAATCGATTTAAGAAAGCACTTATATATATATATATCTACTTATATACAGTACACACATACAGAGTGGCGCATCAAGGTAAGGTTTTTTAAATGGAACAACCAGTATATTACGCTATACTTACGCTTATACTTAAACTGTATAACTTATTATAAACCTAACTTCAGTTGTTTTCCTATTTTTTGACATTTAAGCGGCTAAAAGCCCCTTTCTTCATGATGAACGCAAATTGTTAATTTCTTAAATGCAACGTCCTGTAAATTTAGATAGCTTATCAAAAATGTGATCGATTGGTTCCAAAATATACAGGTTGTTCCATTTGAAATATTCTTAAATTAACAATTTGCGTTTGGCCAACCTGTATACTAAATTATTAAAATTCAAAGCTTGACTTGACCACTATAAACTAGACGATATTAACATTTTTTTGTCAAAATTGCAAGTGAAATTCTCATTGGTTTGAGAGCTGCCATTTTTCAAAAAAGTGCATTTTTTTTGTTTTAATGTCAAACAATAGCAAAACAACAAGCATTTGGAGAAATCTTTAAAATGACACCAAAAAAAATCCAGCTAGCTTACGTAGAACTTACACAAAGTTGCAAAAACTGCGAAATATCCAAGCGTAACACAAAATGTTAAATTGACTGCCATTCTTCCGAAACGTAAACATTTTCAATGTTAAAATTACTCAAACAACGCCTAGAGAAGGAGTTTGTTAAAAAGACACTAAATGTATCTTTTATGTCCTGTTCGAAACGGTTGTCTACTGAAAACTTAATTTCAATTTTTTGCATTCCAAGATCAAAGATGTTCTACACTCAAACAAATTCCAAAGTGGCGTATTCTAAATGTTTTTTTTTGTACGCCTGTTATGTGGACTGCTCTAAAGATTGTAAAGAATTTATAGAAATAGAACGGTCGGTTGCAGATGCTCGGTATTAATGACAAATTATTGGCGGCTTGTTTAATTGGCGTAAAATAAATTCGATTTATGGAATTAATGAGCGATGGTTGAGTGAATATTCAAATTGGTTGACTGACACTTCGCCTTCAGTCACTAATGCGGAGAGAAAGCTGAAGCGATTCCGGAGATTTTACTAATTATTGGAAGAAAACAGATAAAAAACCGGTGCGAACAAATATAGCCATTCAATTTATATCTTGACATTTGCTCCCGCGGGTTTAGCGCTAAAAGCTTTTTTTTAAACTTTGAAAGCGAGTTTTAAACAAAATATAAAAAAAATACATTTTTCACTTGCTGGATGTGTGATTTGATGCTACAATGGATTGAATATTACTCAAATTGGCCAATTTCACTGCAGCGTAACATATGCCGGGCAATACGCTACACTGAGTTAACTAATTGCTTCAATATATCTTCTGACAATTGTAACGGGACTTCTCATCTTATCGATTTTAACATTAATGACTGCATGTTTCATTCGGAGAATTTCGTTCGAAGCAACATATTTAACACGGCCTCTGATTTTCAATAAAACATACTACACTTTTCTTGTGACCGGTGAGTTTTTCTGCTGTTATATGGAAGGCATCATTATGTTACAAATTTAAATACAGAACGGTAAAAATAATAAAATTTAACCTAAAATTTAAACGAGGTTCGTACCCTGTTCTTATAATGATGCTCTGAGGGGGTATGAAGTGTTAATGGCAGAGGTTTCCTCATCCTCAGGAGATACTATAATCGATGACTCCTCAACTAACTAGTTAATTGATAAATAAAAAAAAATCATTGTCAAGAATTGGCAACCAAGAACCGGCTAGATTACAAGCGTTCTTCGCTCATTCCCTTCCCCATTTTTGATTTTGTCGTATGCGAATGCATAAGCAACTACGGAATAGTAAATTATCCATTTTTTCAGAAATATTTAAGACTACTTATAACGATCTTTTTCGCGATTTTGGATCGTGTTCCAATTGAAGTTCCATTAGAACACGGTCCAAAATCCCGAAAAAGATCATTATAATTAATAATACCGACCGTGGAAACCTACTTATTTAGGACTATCATATAAAATGAATGTATTTTTAAAATCAGAAAAAATTGCGTTTTTAAAACTACAATCGTCTTCTATTGTTTATGCTATATATTTAAAAAAACACAAGTTTAATTTATTGCAGATAAATGAAAAGCCACAAATAAAATTTGACTAGATCGTTGCATTCCGCGTAAAAATGTGCTTGTACAATGTTTTAATTTCAAGTTAATAACATCAATAATAAAAAAGTTAGAATGGTTTAAATATGTGTCTCCTATGTGGGCATCGAAAATGAACCACGGTACATGTTTCTATTAACGGTTCTTAATATTTTTATAACACAAGGTAATCTCAAATTTGAGCTATTTAATTTTTTCTATTTTTATGTATTTATGCTCTGACCTTTTAATAAAATTAAATTCAAACATAGATTTTAATAAAAGGGAAATAAGAACTCCGAAAACCATTATCCCGTTATTAATAGTTATATAATATAATCATTATAATATGCTATTTATAAAGAACACGAGACCTCTCGGAAAATTATGTGAGAGGAAAAATTCAAAACCTATTCCACAGGTGTAGCACTTAAGATAAACACACCTCTGTATTTTCGTTAGTTTTTGGAGCAGAACTTTGAAAAAAAAAGAGGACCCATTTACAATATTTTCCTTCGCGTTACAGATAAAAAAGTTGTTTGGGATCTAATTATAGTTACACATACAGTTTCTTCATAAAATTCGTAGATGGTATAAACACCTTTAGTTTCGTTTCCTGAATTTTCCTATTTGTTTGACAAACTTGTTTCTATAGCCTACTAGCGACAAGTAATGCAAAATTTCGGTTTTTATGAAATCTCGGAAAGAAATAAAAATGTGAATTTAAAAAAAAAACTCGATATGTGTGACTATTATGCCCGTTTGCACCGTTTATAACTTAAGCAGAACTTTACTAAGGCATGCTTAACTTTAAACATTGGTTAATTTAGTTGCACCCTGTACCGTCGCGTCCTTATGGAATCTTAGCAAAGGAAGATTTAACAAACGAGACCTGTGGCAACGCTGGAAAATCTGGTTACTTCTAGGAACCTTTTGTGCGGGTGCTTTCTGGCACTGTTTATTTTCGGTTTCCTAGCACAACGGTTTTCATTTTAAATCTTTATTTGGATACGATTAATCAATTTAATTCTCCAAGCATTAATTGCCTCAGTATTTTACTTTTCTCCACTTTCCGTTAGATACCATCGGTTGCAAAGATGGTGAGCATTTAAAGTAGTTTAATCTACCGGAAATGAGAATGCCACTAACAATTTTGAACAAGATTATTGAACAAGCGAAATCAGATTCTATTAATTCCAAAATAAAAAGTAACACAAGACAATTTTGAAAACCACAAACTTTCAAAAAAAAGTTACAACAAAATTAGCGCCTAGTTCGAAAGATCTCTGCTAGTACCGTCAGCTAGCGCTCAAATACGACTCACTTACGTTCTAAATAGTCCGGGAGATAGTGACAAATTTTGGGCTATGATTTTACCCAGTATGCCTTTCAGACGGCATTATGATGCGTATATTCTAATAATAATAAGAAAGAATAAAAGAGTCATCCTGTGTTCCTCATATGAAAAGTGAGACTTCATTTGTTCGCAAAATATAACTTTTGATACGATTTCAGTCAGGCTACCATGTGTCTTAAAATCAAATTCATAAAAAAATTCATCGGAAAATCAAAGATAGATATATCGTAAGCTTGGGTCCAAAGGGTTATTATGGCACGTGAACTTGTTCTTGAATAAATACTTTTTGCGCGTTTCTGAACAGGCTGTCAGTGATAAGTAGACATGTTGTGTTATAAAACTGCTGAAGAAAAGAAGACATACTGTTTGCGTGTGCCCAAGTGCCAGTTTATAATTGAATAAATTGTGTAAAATTACTTACTTTTGGCAGTGTGGACTTTTGACAGTGACACATGCTGACATTTGACAGGAACTGTGCACGTAAACTTAATATTTATTCAATGTAGCTGCTTACACCATAGATAAAGCTTAGACACGGTAATTAATATCCGTATTTGCTTCTTATTTCAATACCACAGCCGTCTTGCAATTTAATGGGTTCCCGGTATCCACCAAAGGTAGTAGTAAATAGGACAGTGTTTTCAAAACAAAATAATCTTAGTAGCTCCCGTTGTATGTACAGGAGAAGAGACAAGGGGCCTGTCTGTCCTGTCCCCAACAAATAGCTCGCAGATTGGTGTGATTCATTCATGAAAAGTTTAGGCGTAGACAAATTTTTAATCAAAGACGCTTTAATATTTCTTGTAATTCTATGAATTTTAATAACTCAATCATTAGTGAACTTGCCAAAAGAATATGTACCTAAACTGCTTCAATGAATGCATTCTTTACAAACATTTTATTTCTTATGATTATGAAAGTACTGCCATTTAGATTTGGTCTATTTTCTCTTTACAATATCAGCAATACAATGGACTATATGTCCCGAAAAACATGTTTTTACATAGTACTTTGTGTTGACACTGCGATGCATCATTATGAAGTAAATAACATTAGCAACATGTCATCAGCGCGAAAAAGCATAATCGAATAGGGCGCACGAAGAATTTATTGTGTAAATATTTTGGTCGTCGATGCAACATAAAGGATTAAATTTCATACAAAGCCTACATTATGAAATAACATAATCTATTTAAAGGTAGGGCGCATAAAAGCCAAAATGCGAAGTAACATTGTGCAATGTTGTGTGCGTCTGCCTGCGATGAGTGTAGATAGAGTGTCGCAGCTTAATTTAATTTCAGTCGAGATTCAACACAAAGACTGGAGCTTTGAAATCATCAGCGACCCGTTTAGAGTCACTAAAGATAACCGCATCGAGCCATTTACATTTTGATGAGTTCGAAGTTTCTTTTGTCTCTGTGTTTGCACCAAGTTCCATATTGAAGGCGCCGATATTCGAATTGAAATTGGCCCAAGTTTAATTTTCACTCGTGACGCTCGTTACTGCTCGTGGTGTACACAAATTTTAATTTACTTCAACTCAGTAAAGACTCGAAAAATTTATCTTATTTAAGCGCCCTCCACCACGAGCTTAACCTAAATTAATTGTTATAAAAGTTTAATGGTTTGGAGACCAAACTCCCAGTGCTCTCTCCTAAAGGACTTGCAAACTCGCAAATCGAAAGAATTATTATCGCGTCTAGTGTCGTTTTATTAAATCAACTAAATGCGTATCATCACTTCTCATATAAATTCCATTTAAAGCATTAGTGATAAAGTATGAGTAAAGGAAGTCAAAGCCAATAAAATTAACAAGTCAGTTTAAAATGGTTTTTTTCCATTATGCAAAACTGTTTAAACACTGTCCATTTTCACCTTTCCAACTTTTATAATACCGGAAACCTATCACATACTAGAGATTGTCGACAACAAACAAACAAACATTCAAAGTTTAATTCAAATTCGAGTTCTTGTATTATAAACGTAGTTGCCTAAATTTTTGTTCAAATTTTTTCCGACAATGTATTTTTACTGATTATCGATAAAAACTTAATTAGTGCGAGCTTCTAAAAGCATATTAAGCTTACATTAGCATGCTTTCACCCCGAAAAGACAATCTGTAAGGTACGCCACATTGGTCTACAAAACGGCGTTTATTCGCGAGTGGTGTATTAAATTCAAATGTTGCTCTTTGTATTTTTATTAAACTGAATGAAATTGCCTTCTGTACCAAATTGCCTTTGAAAGTTACCATTTCTCAGAAACACAAAATTGTAGGCACTTTTACTCAAAACTAGGTTTAAGTTTTTGTTTCTGCTTCACTCCAACACTCCTGCTGTGTAAGCTAAATGAAAAAGTGCAGCAGATTCTTTTCTTTCTATAATTAGTCTCGTCATTGTCAGTCAGTCATTGACCATCGGGATATATTTTTTAACCATAACATTATTTTTTGGATAATCTCCAAGTATACCCAGTGGTCTAATATGCAGCGTGTGTCTAAAATCTACCCCAGCTTTTTTATATTTTTGTACAATTTGATATAAAAGATTCCAACAGAAAGAAAAAACCGAATGAAATATTTTGTTCTGAACTACATTTTGAAGATCAATAAAATTAAACAAAAATTAAAGATAGCGCTTCTGGACTGATCAACTCAAAAATTTTAAGTAATAAGGTTAAGTGATTATATGAGGAAGTAGCATTTTATTTTAAAAGTATACAGGGTGAGTCATTAGTGCGGGATCGGTCCATAACTCCTGAACCATGTAAGATAGAAAAAAATGTTTAATACAATTTGTACACCGTTTGCCAGGCTGCACAACCTAAAAATATTTTAACGTATACAGGATGTCCTAAAATTCACGAATGCTACACAACATTGTTTTTTCAAATAGAACTACCTATATTTTATTTCGGCGTTGGAACCCTTTTTGTGATAGCTTTATGGTGGTATACCTAAGGTATTTTACATTTTAGACGACCGCTATCAAATTACATTTTTTTTTCACATTTTTTGTTATTTGCAGAAGTTCAGTTAAAAATTTACTGAGAGGCCGTTTTAGAAGCTAGAAGGCTGAAAGTTGGCAGAAATATGAATAAAGGATTGATCTTTAAGCCCGATATGCAAAATATAATTTTTACTATACAGAGTCTGCAATAATTCGTCTCGCATTATACTATATATTTTTAAATAAGCTTAACTTTAGTTTTCTAATGGCACAGCCTATATTTTTGTATTCCATCGAATGCAACTTTTTTTATTGAAGTTCTTCTATAGCTAAAATTCATAATTTACGAGATATTTGATATTGTTGGCTGTGATACAGTGTGAGCCAGGATAAGGTAGATAGTGTGTCATGGAAACCATGAAAATAAGTTTAAATCACATTTCAACACTGCATAGTTGTGTCATTACCAACTTGTCATTTGATTATTCATTCCATTATCCACAATTATTTCTATTTTACAAGGACAATTCGATATGATTTATTGTCTGGAATAAGGCGAAACAACGAAAGAGACCATGAAAATAAGAATCTAAAATGCCTTTAGAACCGTTTGTCAGCAAATGTTACAAAATATTAGAAGATGATTTACCCACCGCGTGAAAGTGTGTGCTCAGTGTGCTTAATGTGGCGGCTCATTGAATATATTATTTAGTTCAGATTACTTTATTGAATTTTTATATTTATTTGTTTAAATGCTTATTTGTTCATTTATTTAACGTTGAGCGTAAATGCTTACCGCAAGCAAAGGATTTCTTTCGCCTTCTTCCAGACAATAAATCATATCGATTTGTTCTTCTAAAATAAAATTCATTGTGGATAATGGAATAGATAATCAACTGATAAGTTGGTGATAATACAACTGTGCAGTGTTGAAATGTGAGTTAAAATGATTTCCATGGCAGACTATCTGCCTTATTCTGGCTTAATCTGTATCACAGACAAAAATATCAAATATCTCGTAAATTATGAATTTTAGCTATAGAACCATCTTAATGAAAAACGTCCAGGCGCATTCGATGGTATACATATTTAAAAATTATTTTAAAAATTATCTATTTAAAAACCTAAAGTTAGGCTTATTTAAAAATAGTAAAATTTGACACAAATTATTGCAGATCCTGTAAAGTAAAAATGATATTTTGCATGTCGGGCGTAAAGAGCAATCCTTTCTTCATATTTCTACCAACTTTCAGCCTTCTGACTGCTAAAACGGCCTCTCAGTAATATTTTAAGTGAATCTCTGCAAATGACAAAAAATGTGAAAAAAAAATTGTAATTTGATAACAGTGATCCAAAATGTAAAATATCTTATATCACCATAAATCTATGCCAAAATGGGTTCAAACAGTAAAATAAAATACAGGTGGTTGTATTTGAAAAAACAAAGTTGTGTAGCATGCGTGAGTTTTGAAACATTCTGTATATGTTAAAATATTTTTATATTGTGCAGCCTGACAAATAGTATACAAATTGTATTTAAAAATTTTTTGTATCTTACATGGTTTAGGTGTTATGGACCGCACAATGACTCACCCTCTATATTTTAAATGGTTGTAAAACGGTGTCGAAAAAGCTTTATCCATTACCTTTGCCTTTCGTTTATCTTAAACGTCCCAAGACAAGCTGACGCCGAGTAAGATTAAATACACATGGGATTAAAATAGAAATGCCAATTTGAGCTTGAAATATATCGCTACCAGTTTTGTGTCTCTAAGCTCCTTCTTCTTAATGTTCTGGTAACAATTTATATAAAGATCTTATGAATGAATACGTAGAAATGTAAGTTCTAAAAAAAGTAGAAATGTCATAATGGTCATGAAGCTTCCTGCCGTTTATCTGTTTAATTAAAGTAAGTACTTGCTTAATCCGGCGCTTCATCCATATTTTAAAATGTGGCCAAATTCTATTTAAAAAAATAATACATACTTATGTGATGATGTTCGATTTTTTAGAGTAGTTGAATGGTAAATATGGTGATTTATTTATCTTATAAACTTTTTTAGATTGAATATAATGGCATAATCAATTATTTTGTAAAGGGTACCATTTTTGTCTAATGACACAAAGTTTTGTTTATGTTTTAAATGTAGGTACAATCGCGAACACTCAAGAATAACAGTCATGTCGTGCAAATACCGACTCAATGAGACATTGACATTGAGTTGGTATTTGCCGGCAGTTTAGCCGGCGCGTGTGATGTAAATACCGACTCATTGACTATGTGTCATGGAGTCGGTATTTGCATGACATGACTGTTATTCTTGGTTGACCACGAGCGTACATTATATGTTTAACCCGGCGCCTCCACCAAAATTGAAAATTATTGCCGATTACAGGATTCTCTTTTTTCATTGTACTAATGATCTCTTCATAACAACACAGAAAATAAGGAACAATTCCTGATAAAAAAAAAAATTAGTAATAAAAAATGGATTTTATTCGATAACCCGGACCAGAATTAACGCCAGAAGGTCAAAGTTAGAGAAAGTAAACACAAAAAAGAAATTAAGGTCTGATTCTATTGAAACTGGTAAAAAATCAACAGACATCTTATGCGGACTTTTTTTTATATTGCAAAGGTTGATGAAGTTAACTACGATGGATTTGTGGTAAATGTTTTACGAAAAACTCAAAATGGTTTTCATATTTTAGATATCGTCTGAAATATGCCTCAGTCGCATGCTACACCGGGTACATCAAAAATTGCATCCTTTTTGAGATTGAATGTAATTTTTTTGGCTATAGTGTTCAATAAATTTGTTCTTCACGTATTTTATACGTTAAGTGGCGAATTTGGTATTGCAAATGCAAAATATGTTGGTGGAAAGGTGTACTAACTTTAATTGGTCAACTTAACTTTTGGTTCAAATGATCAAAAGATGCAGATTAATGAAGTTAAGTACAACAAGATATGTATGTACATGCTCGCTAAAAAGTATGGATACAGGTAAATATTTTCAGAACGGTTCAGCACAGCTCGTTGAAATTTGACACACAATTAGAAGTGTTTAAATTCTATCATCTAAGATTTTTTCAATTTTATACCTTTATTTGTTTTTGAGTTACAAGGCCAACTTGATTTTTTTAAATAGCACGGGGGGTCAAATCTTATATTGGGTTCGTGCATAATTATCAGGCGTTTTTGTAGGCGGTTTTATTTAATAACAATTGGTGAATTGTTTACTTTTTTATATAATAATATTATTTTATGTTTAGGTTATAAATATGCGTGTCCATAATAGTCATATTCGTCATATTATGCTTTACCACTTTGAAAAAGGATGGAATGTCATTTCACGATCACCACGAACTTTCTAGCTAAGGAACAATAAGTGAAAGTCGATGCAGTGAATGGTTTGCGTATTTCAAATCTGACGACACTAGCTTGGAAGATAAGCCAGGAGGAGGTTGACCATCAGATTTCGACAACCAGGCACTTTTGGAAGCCGTGGAAGTTTTCTAAGATTTGGTTAGCTTGGTGGCCGATGTCAAAGCATGGATTGCTTCCAAGAGCCGTGACTTTTTTGCATACAGAATTGACCGTCTTCCAAGCAAATGGGAATCAGTTATTGAAGTCAATGGTGACTAGGCTCCGGAATAATCATTTAACAATATTATTGTAGAATTATTTGTTTCTTTTTCAAATAAGTATTGTTTTTCATAAAACGCCTGATAATTATGCACCAACCTAATATTTTTAAAAAGTGTATTTTTTTCTGAATTTAGTAATGCATGCCAACCTGAATTATGTGTCGGCATCCAGTTCTCTATATCATATAATTATGTAGTACTACTTCTCGCGCTCAGATGTCACTATTTAAAGATTATGAAAAAGGAACCTGTAATCCCACGTATACCTGTCCTTTCTCGTTTCTCTCTTCATTCTATTTTTAGTGCTCACAGAGTCAACATGGGAAAATCAAGAAAACGAAATCATACTTCATCAACTTCAGAAGAAGGTGAACGATTGTCACGAAAAGTGCTTAAAAAACGCATTAAGCGTTTGGAAAAACTGGTGAGTCGAGATCATAATCTGCGTGATGTGACAAATCGACAAACTCGTGTTGATCGTAATCTGCGTGATACGACGCACCATGATCGCCATCTTGTAAGCCACAAAACACGTTCACGAAGCAGAGAGTACGGGGCTAATAATGAACATAACCTGCATGGTAAGCCTGAGAGTGAAAAGTATACGTCTCCACGTAGCAGAATTTCCCGTTCTCGAAGCCGAGATCAGGCTAGCCTAGAACGTAGCCAGCGTGCTACGTCATCGGTTCCACATTACAGAAACCCGTCGCCATCTTCACCATATTCAAATTATAGTGTCGATTTGGCGGGAATTAATAATGAAATACATAATGAGCCCGTACTCGAAATAGATAACAACATCGTGCTTAGTGATTCGATTTTGGAGCTATTAGGCGACAAGAATCACGCTAAAAAACCAGAATTTAACTTACACCCAACATTAATCTCAGGCTGGGAGAGGACTTGCACAACAGGCCTTAGCGAGGAACGGAAATCTGAAATAGAGAAATCGTTCCCTCTACCATCAAATTGCGGTTTTTTGGTTGCTCCCAAAGTAAACCCAATAGTCAAGGCAATACTAGCAGCCCCTCATGCCACTCGAGATAATGCTCATGGTGTGACCCAAAATCAGCTAGGCTTGGGCGTTTCAATTCTCGGTCGAGCCATCAATACAATTTTGACAGACAAACATACAACAACACAGGGTTTGTTGCCTGTACTGAGCGCCAGCGCTCAAATACTTTTAGATCTAATGTTTAACATGTCAATGAAACGTCGTTCCCTAATTGAGCCATCTCTGTCTAAAACCGTTAAAGAAATCACCGACAGCACTAGGCCAGGTGAATTTTTATTTGGCGCAGACTTAGCAGAGCAAATAAAGACGGTCAAATCGTTGGAAAGGTCCAGCCTAGACATAAAATACAATCCTAAACCTAAGTCGACTGCCACAGTCACTAGGAGAACCACACAACAGCCAAAACGACCTTCTACGTATGCTTTAAACCGCAGAGGCCCGGCTCGTCAGGCGAGAACGACGCAACAGAGGGGGCCAAAAACATCGCAACCAGAGAGAGATCGCCACTCCTGGAGGACTCACAGAAACAAGTATTAAAACAGGTAACTTTGAAGAAATCGGCAGGCAGACTCCAAAACTTTTCCTACCAATGGAAACAAATAACGTCCAATAAACTCTTATTAAGCTATGTATCTGGCTACAAGATACCGTTTACACGTAAACCGCATCAGAGTTATAAACCAACTGCTTCAGATTACTCATCAATAGAAATATCAAATATTTCTAAAGCAGTTGAAGCGTTAATTCAAACAGGAGCAGTCGAAAAATGCTCAGCTTGCAAGAACCAATTCTTGTCCTCCTACTTTTTGGTTAAAAAACCAAATGGCAAAAATCGTTTTATTTTAAATCTAAAGGAATTGAACAAATTCTTAGAAACACCGCACTTTAAAATGGAGGATTATAGAACTGCATCTAAACTAATCACAGAAGGCGACTTCTTGGCAACAATTGATCTTAAAGATGCATATTTCTTGATAAGCGTACATCCATCCTATAGAAAATATTTACGCTTTGAATTCAGCAATCAGTTATATGAATTCACTTGTTTGCCGTTCGGCATCTCTTCAGCTCCTTATGTCTTTACGAAGCTAATAAGACCTATAGTAACTCATTTGAGAATGCAAAACATTCTGTGCGTCGTGTACTTGGACGATTTTTTCATAATAGGCAATTCAAGAACATCATGCACCAAACACGTCAATTTAACTATAAATCTCTTGCAATCACTAGGATTTCTAATCAATTGGGAGAAATCGTGCACCGTACCTTCTACTTCATGCAAATTCTTAGGGTTTGTTTTTAATACAGAAAAACAAACAATATCATTGCCTATTGGAAAACGAAATCGAATTTCTGAACGAATCAGTCATTTTCAAACAACAAAGAAATGTAAGATTCGGGAATTTGCTCAATTCATAGGACTGCTTGTGTCGGCATGTCCCGCCGTCAAGTACGGATGGTTGTACACCAAAACATTTGAAAGAGAAAAATGCTTTGCATTAAAATTAAATAATTCAAATTATGACGCCATTATAACATTGCCAAAATCCATTCAAGAAGATCTATCATGGTGGAATTCCGCAATTTATCAGAAAAACAACGAAATTACAAGAGATCATTTTAATATGACAATATACACTGATGCCTCCTCCACAGGTTGGGGAGCGTGCTGCAATGATGGCACATCCCACGGTTGGTGGGGTTCCACCGATAAAACACACCACATAAACTATCTCGAGTTACTCGCAGTTTTCTACGGAATTAAAAGCTTTGCAAAGCAGTCTAATTCCATAAACATTCTAATTAGAACCGATAACTCAAGAGCTTTATCGTACATAAACCGAATGGGCAGTGTCAGATACCTCAAATTATCAAAACTTTCCAAAGAGATCTGGCAATGGTGTGAATCGAGAAATATATGGCTGTTCGCATCATACATTAATTCTAAAGACAATTTTATCGCGGATTTTGAATCCCGCCGATTACCTTCGGAAACCGAATGGGAGTTAGCAGACCTTGCGTTTAATAAAATAGTTCAGCAATTAGGAAAACCAGAAATTGATTTGTTTGCTTCCAAAAGTAATCACAAATGCAATCGTTACGTGTCCTGGCAAAAAGATCCAGACACAGAATGGGTAGATGCATTCACCAGAACATGGGAACATTGTTTCTTTTACGCGTTCCCACCTTTTTCTCTAATTTTACGAACTATTAATAAAATCGTATTAGACAAAGCCGAGGGAATTCTCGTGGTCCCTCAATGGCCATCACAACCATGGTACCCACTATTTTTGAGTCTGCTGTCACAGCCACCACTTGTTTTAGAACCACATAACCAGCTACTGTTATCACCTTTCAGCACCAGACACCCCCTGTCGGGACACCTTACCCTGGTAGCAGGGAAATTATGTGCGAAGCCTTTAAACTAAAACAAATTCCAGAAAAGGCCATTGAAACAATGTTATATTCCATAACAGCCTCCACCCAAAAACAATACAACGTGTCATGGAAACTGTGGTGGGAATATTGCCAAGAAACAAACACATCGTTATTTCACGCTACCGCTACACAGCTTCTGGGCTTTCTTCAAAATGTCTTCGACAGATCTTCCTCCAATTATGGGACCATAAACTCTCACAGGTCTGCTCTAAACCTAATCTTACTCCATGATTACAGTCATAATGCTGATGTAAAACGGTTTATGAGGGGGATTTCACAAAGGAGACCCACAAAGCCGAAATATGAGTGTGTCTGGGACCCACAGATAGTACTTGACTATCTTGAAAAGTTAGGAGAGAATAAAGACCTAACACTGCTGCAATTATCACAAAAACTTGCAACTCTACTAATCCTAACGACAGGTCATAGAACTCAAACAATTTCCCTCATAAAACTATCCAACATAATACAATCACCATCCTCGATACAGATCAAAATAACCGACAGAATTAAATCTTCTAGAACAAATAATCAACCATGCTTACAACTACCATATTTTGAAGAAAACCCATTATTATGTGTAGCATCAACGCTATTGTATTACATCAACATTACACAGAACATGCGGAGTGAGAAGGAAGACTATCTTTTCCTCACGGCAAAAAAGCCTAGTAAAAAAGCTTCCAAAAATACCATATCCAGGTGGATAAAGGAAATATTGTCAAAGGCAGGGATCAATACCAATATTTTTTCCGTGCACTCCACGCGGCATGCTACAACATCAACAGCTTTTAACCTGGGCGTGTCCATTGATACAATTCAACAAACGGCTGGCTGGACACAGCAATCGTCAGTGTTTGCTAGGATTTACAATCGCCCAATAGCAAGGCACCAGGAATTTGCCAAAACGATTTTAAACCTAAAAAATCGTTAGTTTTTCATTTAGTTGTTCGTTTTCTAATATTTTTATTTCTTCTTATATGATTAAAAGAAATACAAGCAACAACAATGAAGATCTTTAAACAACTACATAATTATATGATATAGAGAACTGGATGCCGACACATAATTATAAGATCAAAAGAACTTACTGAAGTTCGATCTTAATTATGTTAGGCATCCAGTTCGAAGATATCATAACCCACCCTCAACCCCAAATAGTTCACATATTTGCCTATCATTGTTGTGGAAGCCTTTAAACAAATAAAGAGAGAAACGAGAAAGGACAGGTATACGTGGGATTACAGGTTCCTTTTTCATAATCTTTAAATAGTGACATCTGAGCGCGAGAAGTAGTACTACATAATTATATGATATCTTCGAACTGGATGCCTAACATAATTAAGATCGAACTTCAGTAAGTTCTTTTGATCTTATAATTATAATCGAGCTATAAAAAATACTATCAAAATAATTTGAAAAAATTTACATTTTAGTTAGCCTTGAAAATGTTGTCCAAGGAACAAAAGTAATTAATAAATATTTGAAAAATAAGACATTTAACTCAAATAAAATTCATTTTAATAAGAAATAAATTTAAGCACGAAATACATAATTTTTTTGTTACAAAAAATTATTTATATTTACTTCCTGGCAATAATGAATTCGTTTAACAAAATTTTGCAGAGAATCAATCAAACTATTTGGAGAAATATTGGCAATTTCGTTTTTTATTCGATCTTGTAGGTCTTCGATTTGTAATGGTCTGTTGACATACAATCGATTTTTTACATGGCCCCACAGAAAAAAGTCAAGTGGGGTCTTCAACTTCGCTTTCTTCTAAAATATAGATAAAATTAATAAACGCACAAATGCAGAATGAGGAGTTACGTTGGAATTTCAATTTAAAATCTCAACCCTGCCACAAACATAAGCTGTCTGAACGCCCATTGGACGTTCATGTCCACTGAGCGCCTGCATTTAGTTTGCGTAGTTCACGTAATTTTCGACGTATTTACGACTTCTGCGCTGATTCAAAAGATTTTGCAGTAACTCTAACAAAAAATTTGCAACCTTCTACTTATATTTTCTTGTTCTCCGTCTACGAAAAATCCATAACCACGAATGACACTGACATGAATATATTTCACGAGATAACAGAGATATATTCAACATTAAGAAAAATTAAATCTTGATCTATTCACACGTGAACACAATGATAAAAATTACACACAAACGAAACTCTGAATTTCTACACCCGTTTTTGCACCTTTCCTGGCACATCTACGAATATAACGCTACTTACCAGAGAATATTCCTTGAATATATACAGATTGTCAGAAAAAGGGCGGACCACCTGTGCAGTACGTTGTTGGGGAGTGTTCAGTGAGTCAGGAAAAAATAGTGAAAAAACGAAAAGCCTTATTCTTTTAAGTTATTAAGAAAAATAGCATGCTCAATTTGGCAACTCTGCAATTAATAAATCGTTTTATTTGCCTTTCGGCCTTAAGACTCCTACAAAATCTTACATAGGTATAACATCAACTTAATATAAATTTCTTCTAACACAGATCAATCCCATCTTCTTTCCTTCTTTTACGCACTCCCCCCTCTTTCTCTCTCTCACAACGCTTCTCAGACATTCTACTCCTCTTCCATCCTCATTCAGTACCTCATACCTCCTTCTTTCTTCCTGTCTTAAACTCTCGCATTCATTCATTAGGTGTTCTGTCTCTCGTCCTTCTCCACATATTCTGCATCATCTCTGCTCCTCTCCCAACCAGAACTTGCATTCTCTCTCTTCATTCCCGCACCTGAATCTTGCAATAATTCTTCTCACTTTCACATTTTCTCTACACAGATATTTCAGTAGTTCTTCGGTTATTATTTCCTTATACTTGCTATTATACTTGGACTGTTTTCTCTCTTGTCTCTCCACATCCAGATCTCTCTCTCTCTCTCTTTCTCTCTCTCAGTCTTTCTCTTAATCTCACCCCTCGTTCTCTCATTCTCATCGCTTCTCCTAAGCTGTACCCATTCCTTTCATAGTACTTTGCCCTTTCACTCGTCCTATCATTTTCTCCTTCTCTCTTTTTCTCTCTCAGATATTCCTGCAACAGTTGGCACCAAGTCCTTTTGCTTATTCTCTCCTCAAATTTTGTCGCCTTCATTCTTGTTACCACTGTCAACTTTTCCCTTTTCGCCGTATTCCTTTTAGTTATTTGCAAAAAATTGCATGCTCAATTTGGCACCTCTGTAATTCTATGCTGTTGATGCGTTTCATTAGGTAATTGTTTGCACCAGCCAAGCCAGATTTATTTTCATCGCATTGTAATGTAAAAAATCAAACTTTTCTTTTTTAATGCAACAGTAAATTTAGGCAATTTTTTTTTATTTCTTAAGAGAAGAAAATCACTTTTTGATTTGGAGTACTTTTATTGTTAGCGTCAGAGATCGCGGGGATTTTATAAGCCAAAAGACACACGGCTTATTTTAAGCAATATAATATGACAGTATCGGTTATTTTAGAAAAACGATTGTATGTATGACAGACACACGCGTCGTCTTGATTTTTTCATTGATTAAATTACTCTAACATTTATTCTTTAAAATACTGCATAATGTAGAAGCATTGATTATATATTGGAAAGATCTCTCACCGCCACAGGTAAAAGCTTGGCAATGCTCCACCGCACCCCGCACCCTGCCTTGCCAAGAAGTTAGACCCTCGGCAAGTAGCGCCTTCAAAAAATTAATAGAACAAGTCATGAACTAGTAGCACCAGTACAGCGTTGGTGTGCGTCCACGCTGAGGAACCGGCCATCACTCAAGAATGAATTAAAGAACCCAAGAATATATGATCAGGAGGATATCATTGACCTGACAAGATGTTAATTTTTCTATGAGAAACAAGGCGGTATTGGTGGCAGTTTCTGATTGCAATTCTCCCGTTGCTTTCGCTGTGAAAATAGCAGCTGACACGGCATTGCTAAATATTTGTGCAGCATACTTTACCCTCATTTTGTGGATTTGGATAATTTGGATAAGCTATTTGGATAAATATATTTTTCAGTACTTTTAATTAAATAACGTGAACGCAAACTGTTTTTGTCAATGTTATATATTTCAACAATGTCATTCCAAGATATTTCTCCTTCATTAACAATAAATGTATTATCTTGTTTCATCAAGTGTAAAAAATCACTCTTTCTCCTCTCGCTCGCACAAATGCGGCGGGTCAAAACAGAAAAATATATTTTTCCCATTTATATAAAATCTTGGTTCCGATTTAGACGTTCCTAACACTGTGGTCGCTTTCCGGTTATTGGAGCCCTGATCGCAGACAACAATACGAGGACGAAGTCTAAGAAAATGAAGTTTTTGTATAACGGTATTTAACATTTTGGCAATAGTTTCACCACTCACGGGTCCGACAGATGTAAAATAGCAAAATGGCTTTATTTGCCAATTTGTTGACTAAAGATCTATTGCAATCCGTTGTTAAATTATTAATCTTTAGCCAAGTTAAAATTGTCGAGATTCCAGGTAGTGCGAATCCTAAAATTGCTGCATATACTTATAAATACTAGGTGATTTATAGTACAGTGATAAAACCAGTTTCCTTTCTGCTTTCCTTCAAACGGTTCTTTTGCGATTAAAACTTTGCATTTGTAACACAGTTCGTACGGACGAATAATTTTAGGAACACTTTCATGATGTTTTCGGGAGTGTGTTTCCGCTTATTTTGCCTTAATCTAATATTTACAGCTTTCTGACGTTTGATGTTTTTTGTAGGTTTAGAATTTTTATTTTAAATATTGGACATTAGACCCTTTCAACACTTAGTGATATTACTGGCTTGACAACGGCACATGAAAACCAATTAATAGAAATATCCTGTGATTCAGCTTTGAAACATAATTTCAGAGAATTCTCTTTATCAATTTATATCCAAATTTCTCAGAAATGGGGTAAACCAGGACTAATCCTAAAATTTGAGGCTCAAAAGTTTAAATTTTCTACCGATGCGCTATTGATAAATGTTTTTTCAATGAAACATTTCTTATTATTGATAACTCGGACCACAAACCAAAGTTCGGACTTTTATGAAGTGCAATTACATCCCGCTGTAAAGGATCTACCTGCTATCATAAATCATTACAAATTTTGCAGCAAGCTGAATTTGGTCATTGATTATATATCTCCAATATATAATCAATAATTTGGTGTATGAAGTTTTCATTTCGTTTTTAGCAATAATTAAACAAAATAACAAAATGAACGAAATCGGCTTCGGTATCGTGCTAGAATTTGCAATTTGAAACATATTGGTGCAAAATTGTTTTACCCGCATTGAGACAAAAAAGAGAAAACATTTACTAATAATGTCATTTTGGTGAATATCACAAAGAAAGTTTTTGATAGAAAGTTAATTTTTGTCACACATTTCGTCCAATATCTCACCGGAAACATTTATAGACGATATATATTTGGGCAAAGCTATTTCAATTCTTCTAAAAAAATTGAACATACCGTGGATACATATTTGACTTTGAAAAGTTCAATCCTCCCTTTGATTTGCTGGCGGTATCCTTGTTCAAATTACATAAGGCATTTTTACATGAAGAACTATTAGATAATTTTGTACATTTTTCTACAAATAAATCAACTCAGGTAGTAAATAATGTTATCTATAATTATATCCTTTGGATTCAAAGATTGTGAAATATTAGCTGGCCATAGACACACACTTTTTCCCAGGGTTTTAACCGCCACACTTTTTCCCAGCGTTTTGCGCGTGGCGTTCCTCTTAACGACCTCGGCCACTAACACACAGTTAAAACTGCCGGTTTTGCGCGCCACACGCAAAAGTGTGTGTTTATGGGCGACACCCAGCGTTTTAACCGACGGTTTTGCGTGGCGCGTGGAACGTTTAAAATTTTAAAACGCCACGCCACACGCCGATCCACAACACAGGATTTTACTAGATTGCGCGTGGCGGTTAAAACCCTGGGAAAAAGTGTGTGTTTGTGGCCGACTAAATTTTGCCTCGCGCAAGAGAAAACTGTGGCGTGGCGCGCTCGTGGCCACTAACACACAGTTTTAACCGTAGAAATTGCGCGTGGCGGTTAAAACCCTGGGAAAAAGTGTGTGTCTATGGCCACCTATTAGGTGGCCATAGACACACACTTTTTCCCAGGGTTTTAACCGCCACGCGCAATTTCTACAGTTAAAACTGTGTGTTAGTGGCCACCAGCGCGCCACGCCACAGTTTTCTCTTGCGCGAGGCAAAATTTAGCCGGCCACAAACACACACTTTTTCCCAGGGTTTTAACCGCCACGCGCAATATAGTTAAATCCTCCATCTGTGTGTAGCGGTGTTGTCGCTGCGTTAAGAATTGGCGGTCCGTGTGGCCCATTATTTTCCTTTATTAAATAGATCGAATTTATTTGTTATTCGGCGTATATAATAATTTTAAAATATAGGCGATATAACGTGCGAATAGCTGGGTTTACGATTAGAGATTTTCTCATTGCAATTTATACAAAATAAAATAAAAATGTATATATTTATTTGGCTCGAAATGCTTTCTTCTTTTCTTCTTATTTATAATCACTTCCGAATATATTAACCAACTAACAATAGCTAGTTTCCGTTTTTCATTTCTAACCGACATTTCAACGCTCGCTACAAATTGTGAACTGTGTTGTGGATCGGCGTGCGGAGTGGCGTTTTAAAATTTTAAACGTTCCACGCGCCACGCAAAACCGTCGGTTAAAACGCTGGATGTCGCCCATAAACACACACTTTTGCGTGCGGCGCGCAAAACCGGCAGTTTTAACTGTGTGTTAGTGGCCGAGGTCGTTAAGAGGAACGCCACGCGCAAAACCCTGGGAAAAAGTGTGGCGGTTAAAACGCTGGGAAAAAGTGTGTGTCTATGGCCGGCTATTGTCAATAACAATGTCATCATTCTCCTCAATATCATCTTCGTAATCAGACAATATAGAATCCAGTTTAAGTTAATTTTTTTCTAAATGCGCTTTTCTACCTTCTTCCTGGTATTTAGCAAAGACAGTTTTGAATTTGTCAAAAGAGAGTCTTGTAAAAGTAACTCAAGTTTCGCGGATTCATTATTTAATTCACGAATCTCTGTGTGTGGTCTCACTCGCACGTGTCTACAAAACGAGCGCACTTGCGAGTGGTGTAAAAGGAGTCCGTTAGATTAATTTTTCATTTCTACCCTCACATGTGCCTAAATCTTCAAATCCTTCAATGACGTCATGAAATTTATTATAATTTAATCCTCTCTTCAAAATTATATCATCAAACATGACAATTATTTCTTTTTCATCAATGGACATTGTTTTGACTTTATTTGCCAATTTGTTGACTAAAGATGTATTGCAATCCGTTGTTAAATTATTAATCTTTAGCCAAGTTAAAATTGTCGAGATTCCAGGTAGTACGAATCCTAATGTTTGCTGCATATACTTATAATTACTAGGTGATTTATAGTAGGTACAGTGATAAAACCAGTTTCCTTTCTGCTTTCCTTCAAAAGGTTCTTTTGCTATGAAAACATTGCATTTGTAACAGAGTTTGAACGGACGTTCGTAGTCTCATCTGTGGACCATTTAATATTAATATATAAATTCCACCAAAATTCTCGTAATCGCTACGCTTACTTAGCACTTTCCTACACTGTCAGCGTTTTTGGAATCCTATGGTGGAGCAATGTTGCCAACACAAGTACAAGACGAAATGATTAAACACCTCCGCGCTTTGAGGACTTCGTTTCGGGATTATTTTCCAGTACCCGACAAAAATAAATATTGGATATTAGACTTCTATTAGATATTAGATTGAAACACTTACTAATATTAGTGGCTTGACAACGGCACATGAAAACCAATTAATAGCAATATCCTTTGATTCAGCATTGAAACATAATTTTAGAGAATCCTCTTTACCAATTTATATCCAAATTTCTCAGAAATGGGGTAAACCAGGACTAATCCTAAAATTTGCGGCTCAAAAGTTTAAATTTTCTGCCGATGCCCTAATAATCCTATTGATAAATGTTTATTCATTGAAACATTTCGTATTATTGATAACTCGGACCACAAACCCAAGTTCGGCCTTTTATGATGTGCAATGACAGCAGGTAGATGAAGGATCTACCTGCTGTCATAAATCATTACAGCAAGCTGAATTTGGTGTACAAAGTTTTCATTTCGCTTTTTAGCAATAACTAAACAAAATAGCAAAATGAACGAAATCGTAACTGACTTTATATTGATCAATGTTATTGAACCGTGTGAGGGGTACCCGTTTTTTAGCACATATTTCCTTTTTTATGTTATTATTAAACTGAATATATTTTATAAAATACGGCCTAGCTTCTACGTCTAAACGTAGACGAAATATAAACATATGTTAGACTCTCATGAATACGTATATTTTGGGATATATTATTCCGTATATCGTCGCTGAAATGGCAAAACCACGTAACTTATAAAAGAAGAAGCTTCAAATCAAAGTTCATCTTGGGTACAAACCAAGTCATTACTCTTTTTAGTTCTTATGCTGGGATACAGAGGGCCACTGGTTGGAATTACTACCTTTAGTTGTTGTGCTGACATACAGAGGGCCAGACTCTGGCCCTCTGTAGTTCAGCACATTTTCTGGGTACGTTTTTACCCGTAAGGTGAGAGATCTTTCCAATATATAATCAATGGTAGAAGATACAATTTTGGGTTCAACCGTTTAGATATATTATTCTAAAGAATTTTTGAACTATTTTTCCTGACTTCCTGAATACTCCCCAACAACGTACAGCACAGGTGGTCCGCTTTTTCTGGGACACCTGTATATATACATAAAATATACAAGTGAATACTCCAGTCAGGCTGGTGGATCTATACGAACCGGGAACACTGGCACAAAATGGTGACAGGGTTGGTTTAAATATACAACACAGGGTTCAAACACAACAATAAAGTGACTGCTCTCATTAAAAGTAAATATTGGAATGAAGCAAATGCATGTAAGACGTGATCAGACTCTGATGATTTTGCGTGAACAAAACCAACACTTGAGTTTGCTATGTTAAGATTCCACTTAGACGACAGCCGCGTCGTCGTCGTTGTAATTGATGGTTTCAACCGAAGAGCAAAGCTACAGTTCTCACAAAAGACAAAATTTTATTGCTAACAGCCCAATACTAATTCTGCAAATTTACATGTTTGAGCGTGACAAGGACCCTTACACTGTCGCTTACTACAACAACATTACAAACACATAATAAACTATGCGAATGTAATAAATTCAAATAATAATGTTTGATGAGACACGGATTGATATTATTGCAGTAGCTGAACCGACCTAAATACGGCAAGGGCAAGGTCACGAATGCAAAGACGCAGTGTTCGCATTGTTTAGATTAAGAACCTGATTTATATATGTCGAGAGCGGATACTTTAAAGGGCGGCCACGACGGGTTTTCGACTGCTTGGGGTTCATATCGTCGGTTTGATGATAATAATTCACAACACAACTTTAACAATATTTATTATAAAAATGAATAATTGTAAGTGATATAATTATTTGGAAACGTAACGGTCCGTGCACATCGGAACTCGACTTACGTTCTTCTGTGCCACTCGCTCTCTTAATGCCGTTCCGTTCGCCCGGATTGTTCCAGACGCGTCACCATTAAAAAATGTTTATTTATAGAAACTATGGGGTGTTAAAACTCGTAAAAACTGTTGACCTCAATTCGTCGCCGACATATACATTCGAGTATCAGCACTTAACATTGGCACACGACGATTATTTTTCGACTTTCGTCGTCGAGAAAAATTGAACATCCCAAGTCGCCAAATATTAGGCTGATTTCGCGTCGTGTCGTGTCGTCGTGTACAGTATTTGTCGAAAATAGACGATTACTGCGTTTATAAAATTGTTCAGTCTTGTCAGAACTATGTTAAAAGATGGACGTGGCTCTTGAGTTGATGATTGTTCGGCGTCTGCAAATTCGAAAAAAACGAAACCTAAGAAGAAAAAAGCTGTTAGCAACGGCGTACCAACGGCGCCGTCGAAGTACTCAACCATGACGGGGTTCGATCGGGAACAGGGTTTATAGCCGTCTACGCACTAAAACCGCGACAGGCGTTTCGTCTGGACCACGAGTTATGGGATTACACATTAGTCTCGCACAAGTGTTCCAGTTTTGGGGAGCTTGGACGCCGGGAATCGTGGGAATCGGGATCATACTCGATCCAGCATCGAGTTGAACAAGACGTGTTGTATTATTGTACTTGGTACTTCGGCTGTTGAAGTATTCCTGACTTAAGTCATCCTTTTGTAATAAATTGTTGTGCGAAGTTGCTCGACTTTTATTGAAAAGTTTCTAACATCAGAAGTGGGATAGTGACCTAACGTGGCGAAAGAAAATAGTATTTCGATTGTTTCGTGTTTGGTGTACTGTGAATCAGCATGGTGATGAAGCGCCAGAACGAATCAGCTGGACCAAGGCGAAGCAAACGCAGAGATTCGCCGGGGTGGAGGAGTCCCGACACGGACGAGGATGAGTACGCTGTCTCGAGAGGTCGAGAGCGTCACCGAGAAGAACGAAGATGTGGGTCCAAGACGCGTCCTCCAAATCGACCCTCTACTCGTAGTCCGGATCGGCGTCGGAACCGGATGCGCCAATTGGAATCCGCGGAAGATCGAGGGAGCTCTAGACGGGAAAGCGCAGCGAGCGAGGTGGTAACGGAGTTGGGAAATGCAATCTACGCTTCCGTATGGAGGAGTTCACTCGGAAGTACCAGCAGGACCAGAAAACACGTTTCGACAGGAAAAGAGGCAAAGCGGCGCTCTTTGACGTCGGCGACCTGGTTCTTCTCCGAGCGACAGCAACACCGGCTACGGGGAATAGTCAAAAGTTGCGGCCGAAGTGGCGTGGACCGTTCCGGGTAGCGTAGGTGTTGGGCAACGACCGCTACGAGGTGGTCGACATACCTGGTGCCACTCGTTCCCGTGTACGTTACAATGGGGTAGCCGGCGTTGAACACATGAAGCCCTGGATCTCGTACGAGGACGAGGAGTAGACGGAGCAGTGTAACTGCTGCAGAGATGGGAAGTGAGGTCCTATCTCTGGAGGGCCCTGGCCTGTCGGATAGCTGGGAGTGACGACAGGAGGCCCTGGAGCTCCTCGCCGACGAGGAGGCGCCATCGCGCCTTCGGGCGGTGCATGCAGGGATAGGGGTGTGAGGACCTATCTCTGGAGGGCGTAGCCCTGTCAGGGCGTACTGGTGGCCATAACTCGCGTTCAAAGTGGATGGTTCGGTATGGTACTCAAATTAGCTAGCTCACGCACTAGGTAGATAGGGCACTTGTGAACGGTGGTGGAGTGGGCCAGTATGTTCCTGGGATCACGTGATTGGTAGATTTATGGTAGATAAGTTAGCTATCCCGTTATAATTTTACATAGAGTTAAGGTGTTACATAATATTATTAATAATTATACTTGGCCAAGTATTTTAATTAATTACAGGCTAGGTGAACAGGAGCGTTCCGGGATTCGCACAAATGACTATTATTAAACCTGTAATATTTTTTTTCTAGTTTTTTTTTTGTACGATAACAATTTCTTAGACGTTTGATGAGTTTCAGTATTCAATGGTTGATCCCCGTAGCGACGGCAACCCGAGTGAGGACACTCTGGATGTCAGGAATGGCCGAATGTTAGCAACGGCGTACCAACGGCGCCGTCGAAGTACTCAACCATGACGGGGTTCGATCGGGAACAGGGTTTATAGCCGTCTACGCACTAAAACCGCGACAGGCGTTTCGTCTGGACCACGAGTTATGGGATTACACATTAGTCTCGCACAAGTGTTCCAGTTTTGGGGAGCTTGGACGCCGGGAATCGTGGGAATCGGGATCATACTCGATCCAGCATCGAGTTGAACAAGACGTGTTGTATTATTGTACTTGGTACTTCGGCTGTTGAAGTATTCCTGACTTAAGTCATCCTTTTGTAATAAATTGTTGTGCGAAGTTGCTCGACTTTTATTGAAAAGTTTCTAACAAAGCTATTTTGGGTTCATCCGATTAATAATAAAAGGCCTGTTTTCGGTGCATTCAGCCACTTGTTTCCTGATTTATTGGATGATCCAAAGAAATTTTACAACTTTTTTCGAATGGGACCAGATTTCTTTTTTCATTTGCGAAATCTTACAGTTGATGAGATACGGAAACAAAATACAAATTACAGAGCTGCCATTGAACCGGAAGAAAGATTAGCAGTATATCTGAGGTAAGCAACAAATGGTTATCATATTATATATTAAATGCGATTTACAACTGCTGTATAGTATAATTAGAATCCAAAGTAGAAGTTTCCAAATCCTTGTCATAATGTCCCACAGTTCCGTGTAATGGATGTTTAGTACTCGTATGAACAACCATCGGAGTAGCATACTGTGATAGTTCAAAACCTAAATTATTGCTCATAGATCCATCTGACGATTGTTCAGTAGCCGTTGAATAATGAGAAACAAGTGAAGAGGCCACAGATGGTGAATTCGAAAGAGGTGGCATAAACGTGGATCTAGAAGCAATTTTTTTGTGTAATAAAGCAATCACTTCGCCCTTCAATTCTAAATTCTTCATCGGCCCTAGATCAGGATCTTTGTCATCTTCCGTCTTTGCAGAAATTGTTTTGAGATATGCAAGATATTGGCGATCAATATCATCATTTGTCTCATTGCTTTTTTTTCGTTTATTCCTTCTCTTCTGGGAGTCATCAGAACGTCGAGGGGTCGAGATGCTTGGTGTTTGCAAGTCAGATTGGGTTGAAGGCTCCCGTGGAGGTTCTTCCTGACACTGAGATTGCGATTCCTTCTGAGACTGCTCATAAGGCACTTCCAAAGAACCGTCATGTTCTTGAAGATCTTCATTAGCTTGTTCGAGCGCAATGTCTGGCATATTTCCTGAGGTTTCTTTATGTTGCTCTGAATTGTTTGTCGGCACTTTCTAATTGGACGGACAGGAAGCTTGTCTTGTCGTACACAAAGAACATTGAATATGAACAAGAAATTCCTGTCGATCTTACATTTACTAATTGCTTAATTGCAGAAAGGAGGCAGACAATCCGGTACCAGCTACTGCGACCGGACAAATAGTGCCATACGACTGGCAACAAAATTCAACCAAATGAGTCTCGATCAGTCTTGACTGATCTGGACGCGACTGGACTGGACGCGATGCGTTCAGAGCGAAACCACTTGGCGTATTTAGGTTTTATTATCATAGTGACTGGCTTGAACGAATTTAGCTGCGTCCGACTGGACTTGACGGGACTGAATTGGACTGGCTCGGTGCGAAATCAGTTTCGGTGATCAGATGTGATTTTATTGTTTGTTTTTATGTAATACCTATATGTATTAATAATTTATGGCAGGATTGCATTACCATTAAAAAATACAAGTATCCCTTACTTTCACTAGCGCAAACATAAAGGTACCTATAGAATATTATAGATTCCTGTTTTACCAAGTGCGAGTTTTAGAGTATTACCAAGTGCGCATGTTTGCGATGCAATTACTCATGGCGGACCTGACTCGCTCTCTAAATCTTCTACTTTTACAACTATTTATTTAATTATTTCGCTAGTCGATAAAGATATCAAAAAAAGTTTCAAGTAAAAAACCTTGCACATTAATCAAGGAACATTTCATTCGCTTATACTATACCTTTTACTTTGATAATAAACAAGTTATCCTGTAGTAAGTGTACAAACTTACTCTGCAAATTCAAAACGCTTCCTCTTTACACGCTTGTAACTCCACCCCAGTAGATTATAGCATTGATTATATATTGGAAAGATCTCTCACCTTACGGGTAAAAACGTACCCAGAAAATGTGCTGAACTACAGAGGGCCAGAGTCTGGCCCTCTGTATGTCAGCACATCAACTAAAAGTAGTAATTCCAACCAGTGGCCCTCTGTATCCCAGCACAAGAACTAAAATGAGTAATAACTTGGTTTGTAGCCAAGATGAACTTTGATTTGAAGCTTCTTCTTTTATAAGTTACGTGGTTTTGCCATTTCAGCGACGATATACGGAATAATATAGCCCAAAATATACGTATTCATGAGAGTCTAACATATGTTTATATTTCGTCTACGTTTAGACGTAGAAGCTAGGCCGTATTTTATAAAATATATTCAGTTTAATAATAACATACAAAACGAAATATGTGCTAAAAAACGGGTACCCCTCACACGGTTCAATAACATTGATCAATATAAAGTCAGTTACCAATATATAATCAATGATTATAGCACCCCCCTAACTAACCCTTCAAATGAGCGCTGATTAATCCTCTTTCTAAGAAAACCAAACTATATTTGGGTGTTTCAAAAAGTACGTACGCGTAACCGGTTCGAACCCATTGATATTCAAGAAATCGTTTTAACCTTTGTATTTCCGCCCCCACACGGCTTACATCTTACTGAAAACTCCCAAAATATAGCATTTGACGAAATCTTTAAAATGACACCAAAAACATCCAGCTAGCTTACGTAGAACTTACACAAAGTTGCAAAAACCGCGAAATTTCCCACTTATCTTAAAATGCCATCCTACTCAACCGTTAAACATTTTCAATGTTAAAATTAACAAGAGGAATTAATATTTTGTTGAAAAATAAACTTTTATTAACTTCGGCATTCGACATTTAAAATTTGCACAATAGTTACGCCTCCGCTTACAAGCACTGGAAAGTGTGAAATAAAATAATCATAAAATTGTTAATAAAAAACAATTTAGAAACGGCAAGAAATATTTAATGAACTTGTAGTCAAAAGTACAAATAAAATATAGATAAAACTAGCCTTTGCCCGCGACTTCGTTCGCGTGGAAATTTTGATGTGTATGTTTGTGAACTGACGGCCTGACCAAAATAAATAAACTATATAAGCTTGCGATCATCACGGCCATCTAGTGATGGCTTGAAATGCTCCAGATACGATCCCTTGCTCTATGAAAAACAAAAACATCTATCCCACGGGAACATGTTTACGGGATAAATAAATTGTAGCCTTATGTGTTATTCCAGACTATAATCAATCTCTGTGCCAAATTTCATGCAGGTCCGTTCTGGCGTGATTGAGTAACAAACATCCAAACTTTCGTATAGATTAATTCCAATACCGTTCTGTATATTCAGCGTGCTATATTCTCCACATTTCTGACTGCTCCGGCGTTTCAGTTGATCTAGAGCAACCTGTCGCTCCGCTTGCTCAATTCCTCTACGCTCTACTTGAGGACTCGTCTCTCGATTTCTAGCTCTTCATAGCCCGAGCTTTATCACTCTTCTGCGAAAGATTAGAATTGCGCTTCCGGGCATTTAAAAAAACCACCAAATAATAACATATTAGAAATATTCCAATACCGTTCTGTATATTCAGCGTGCTGAATTCGCCTCATTTCTGACTGCTCCGGCGTTTCAGTTGATCTAGAAGCGAGAAGCTCCGCTTGCTCAATTCTTCTAAGCTCTACTTGAGGACTCGTCTCTCGACTTCTAGCTAGTTTCATGGCCCGACCTTTATTACTCCTCTGCGACAGATTAGATTTGCATTTTACAGACATTTCAAAAAACCTCCAAATAATAACAAATCACACAAATTATAACTAACCTAACAATAATTTATGACCATCATTGCGACCATCACCGCCATCTAGTGATGGCTTGAAAAGTGCTCTACGAAAAACGATAACATCTATCCCACGGGAACATTTTTCCGGGATAATGGGGATAGCCTTATGTGCTATTCCAGACTATAATCTATCTATGTGTCAAATTTCATCCAGATCCGTTCAGCCGTCCTGGCGTGATTGAGCAACAAACATCCAAACTTTCGCATTTATAATATTATATAAGTATATAAGTATAACCATATAAGTATGTTCGGTCCCAGCGAGCTGGCTCCGAGTTTAATTGCACGTTTTTTATTGTAACATTAGTTGTCACGTTCGGTGATTTAGATGGAGTGACCGGTACGACCCCTTGGAAATGTTTATGGATGGTTTTGGTTTGATTTCCTGTCGGGCCTTAGATGTCCGTGCTTATAATGTATACAAGGGTTGCTATTTACGACAGAATCTTACACTTTTTGTGTTATGTTGAGTGTTTTTGAATCCTGTCGTAAATGTGATTAGTTACACATGTGGCCGGTCAAAGATTCCGATCGGGGGTAAAACGGACCGCACTGTGGGAATTTTCCCAGGGGTTGAAAGTCGTAGGTGGGGCACTCTTATATAAGTTGCAACACGGACGTGACAATTAGTGGGGCTCCAAGCAAGTAGCCAGCTGAGTACTACATGGGTACTCAGATTCCGAATTGTGGTACTGTGGGTAATTAGTGGGGCTCCAAGCAAGTAGCCAACTGAGTACTAAGTGAGTACTCAGGTTCCGATAAATGTGGTTTGGTAACAATCAGTGGGGCTCCAAGCAAGTAGCCAGCTGAGTACTACATGGGTACTCAGATTCCGAATTGTGGTATTGTGGGTAATTAGTGGGGCTCCAAGCAAGTAGCCAACTGAGTACTAAGTGAGTACTCAGGTTCCGATAAATGTGGTTTGGTAACAATCAGTGAGGCTCCACGCAAGTAGCCAGCTGAGTACTACATGGGTACTCAGATTCCGAATTGTGGTATTGTGGGTAATTAGTGGGGCTCCAAGCAAGTAGCCAACTGAGTACTACATGAGTACTCAGATTCCGAAATGTGGTTTGGTAACAATTAGTGGGGTTACAAACAAGTAACCGGCTGAGTACTATATGGGTACTCAGGTTTCCAAAATTGTGGTTTAGTGTATTCGTCGTTTTTTACAATATTCGTGGTTTAAGTGTTTAAATATAGTTTTAAATTTAAACAAGTGGTTTTATTGTCGTGATTAATGTGTCGTGGATGCACCATAATCCACTGGTCCTTCGAGCATAACATCATTCCTTGACCATCACACGAGAATTGGCCGTGTGAATTTACAAAGTATAAGTATAGATGTATAAACGTACAGATGCAAATTTCGTTATAAAACGTTAGAGGCCCTGCAAAATCTCATGAACCAAACTCGTGCAGGGTGGGGAGAGTTTAAGAAAAGAAAAGAGCGATCTGAAAACATTATTTTTTGAGATGCTGGACGAGGTGCATAAAACTATTGGTCAAGGAGGACGCGACAAAATGACAACGAAGCTAAAACTGAAATATGTAATTCCTTGAGCTCTTATAGAGACTTTTTTGAAATTATGTGCACTTAAATGCACTGAAATAAAACAACATTCAGAAGCAGTGATTGTTGTAAAACCTATTTTTTCAAAAGAGGGAATCATATGTGACAAGTAGACCTCATCGATTTGCAGTCTACTCCTAATGGCGACTTTAAATGGCTAATGAACAACCAGGACCATTTAACTAAATATATTAATTTACGTCCAATGTGCTGAAGAAGTTTCCGGAGAAATTTTCAAAATATTTTTGGAATTTAGGACCCCAATTCTTTTACAAAGTGATAATGGACAAGAGTTTCTGAACAAGATATTATAAAAATGGTTTATAAATGGCCTGCTTGTAAAATAGTCAACGATCTCGTCCACGCCACTCTCAGACACCGTAGAAAGGTCAAATCAAGATGTGGAAAATATGCTGAAAGCCTGGCTTTCACATATCCACTATCCAATCTATCCACTAAATGGTGTGAGGGTTGTTATTTTGTGCAATGGCAGAAGAATACATCGCATCACAGAATAATTAATCGCACACCTTACGAGGCTTTTTCGGTGTCGATTTCCCCTTGGGACTTTGTTCTACAAATTTACCTTCAGAAAGTATTAAAGATATAAAAAATAAGGATATGAAGAAGACTTGCAAAATATTCTTAGTAGTCGGCAACATGAAGAATTAATTGAAGTAGGAGAAGATCTTGAATCAAACAATACCATAATACTGAAAATCAAACTGAAGAAGACAGCCAAGTGTTCTGCGTAGATCAAATTCCAGTTAGAGAAATTGGATAGATTAAGCCAGAGATAATTATCTAAGAAATTGAGAATAACATAAACCTTTAAATGCAGGACAAAATGTTGCGTTTGAAGTACCAACAGTAGACAGAGGGTCTTTAGACTCTAAAAACATCTTAGCGACCATATTGCAAACAAGTAATAGGGTGTATCAAATTGGGACGCCCCATGGTTTAATAAACAGGTGGATATCAGCAGATGAACTTATACCCATTTAAAATACAGAAGAGATCGTTGTTCCAAAAGACGTTTGCATTGTCTTAAGTGGGTTTATAGACTTTCACTTGTTTCTGAGGGACACCGCGGGTTGGGTAAAAATTTGGTGTAGAAAGGGCGGTACCAAATAACTTGCGACTCAGTTCAAACATAATCATCATTATCAATTATGTATCTGTCTAAATCATAGTTTGCACACAACAACTGATCGATTAGGGTGGGCAATTGTAGCCGGAGGCAGTGTCGCAGGTAGAGAGGCACATTTGTATTTTCTTCTCTTTCACAAGATTTGCATTGGGAAACATTTACAGAATGCAGAAATAGTATCAAATAATGGCTGTGACTTTTTAATTTAAAAAGTTATGAAAAAATGTTTAATATAAAAGTTGTTAGGTTTATTTTCGCTCATGACGTGGTGTTTTTAGTTTGGTCTGAACTTTCTGTGTTCTGTTGCTATGGCAATCAATTTTGTATTTTTTTAATTAAGCCGAATCATTTTTTTGTGATTTCTAAACGAGCGTATTTCTCTCTAGTTTGTAATGCATTTCTACAATTACAGCAAAAAATTACAAAAAAATGTATAGGAAAAAATGTATTTGGTAGAGAAAAAGTTCATGATTATTTGTAAAGAAGGCCATGAAAATGTTGAACATTTTGCATGCTTGCGAGTACAGAATGCTTCATTTTCGATGGTTACATAGGAGATCTCAAAAAGTAATGTATTTTTTTCTGGAAATCTTTAAACCTTTCTAACTTTTTTATTATTTATGTTATTAACATCATATGAAAACATTATTGATGCACATTTCTAAGTAAAATGCAACGGTTTAGTAAAATTATATTATGCCCTGTTTATTTACCCGTAATAAATCAAACTTGAGGCGTGTTTACAATACGCCTAAAAGAAGGTCAGATGCATTATAATACGCCTCATAAACATATAATGTAATAAAATCTATGATTTTCTTAAATATTTTACAATATGCCAAGTCACTTCGGAAATTACTAGGCATTTTATAAATCACCTACATTTACAATACGCCTACGATTCGAAAACTTTTTTATAAGGAGCGACAGAAAAAATGGCTCGGACACACAAAATAAAATAAATAAAAAATCATACGATAAAATCACAGCATACTACAACAAAGTCTTTCTCCGAGCGGCCGCTTGGATTTTTGTTGACCTCAAAAATGAAAATAAACAATATGAAAAAAAAATTCTCAAAAATATTGTTATGTAACCTATTACAAATTTTATGGTTTTATATGCAAAAAACATGCTCTTTAAAATGACGCAATTAAAATTAAGGTTACTATTTAAAAAATTGAAATGACGTCCTAGCCTTGAGAGATATGACAATAGCAACATAACAAAGCAATTTTTGTAGTCAGAATTAGCGCATTTAAAATTAAAAATTAACGTGTCCGGTCGATTTTTTCTATCGCTCCCTATAAAAAAGTTATAGAATTAGTTCCAACCTTTTCATCCATACTGTATATGAGTTGTGCATCGCGGTTTGGTGACTCGAAAATGTTTAATATCGATATTTAATTTGACGAAAAGGTAAAAAAAAACTGTATTTAAAATGTCAATTAAATCTTTAAAAATCCAAAAATTTATTTATTATGCTAATAGCCGGCCGACCTTGCCGTCCCTGAAGAGCCGCCACTAACAAAATATTCTGAGCATGCCATTGAATTCAGCTTTTATTCCATTTTTTACGGTGTATACATTTGACATTTACATATCATGCCGGTTGACAACAACTATCAATGAAAAGTAGCTGAAACGACGCGTAAACGGATATCTGGGCATAGAATTTGTTTAAAATGCCAGTAAATGTATCTTTGATATCGGGTCGAAAACAGTTGTCAACAAATTGTCTAGTTAGAAATCTACCTTCTAACGAATTCCAAAGTGATTCAACGGCCTATCCTGAATCCTTTTTTTTGTATGTCCAATACATATTATTTGGTACCAGATATGATTCTAAATTTATTATTTATTTATAATTCAAATGTTAATTTTCAGTGCGTTATGATATATTATTTCCTTGTTTCTAGGCTAAAATTAATTGATACTCATTGTTTATTTTAACTGCAGTCTTGGATAATTTTTAATATATTATTAGATTAATTTAAATTATTATTAATGAATTCTATTTCAGTTCCGGATGTTTACTTTGGAAGTAACGTTAGTTTGAGCAAATAACACTGTGTTTGCTTCTAAAAGTGTTCCTACATAATTTACAACAAGTAAGTTCTTCAAGTTAAAACAAGTGAAACCGACATATATCGCAGTAGATTTTCAGATATTGAAGAAGATAAATGACCAGCAATTCGTCTATATAATAAATGGATCACATTGCGAACTCGGAAGATTTTTCATAAAATTTTCCTCCGGTTCCAGACAGATGTCTGGATATAAGTAATATTTATAGTAAAGTGTCACATCAGCAATATAACTATTTTGTTAATCAGGGTTACGTCGGTTTTAAGACTTCTTTTTAAAAATATTACGGTCCCCTAACCTTCTATTTAAGATGGAAAATAACTTAATTAACTAAATTTGTTTGTTAAAACCGACATATTCTTATATTATATTCGCCATAAAATGATTAAAATGAGGTAATTTTGAGAGGGAAATATCGTAAAATAAGTTTTATATTTGAGTAGGTATTATATGACAATCAATAACTGGCGGAACCAAAAGGTAGGTATCCTAACGTTATTAAATTTAAACGACGTTTCAATACCAGGAATTCCTTGATCTTCTGAACTGTTTCTGACGTATCTCGCTAATGGTCTATTGAATACAAGTTCCACAACAAGGTAGTGCAAAAAACATAAGATTTACCGATATAAACGACCGGCAACGTTCCCATCACAGCGAATTGCTGCTGTCAACACAACTAATAACATCACATCTGGCGCACAAAGATCTAAATGTCATTTCAAAACGATACGGTCTAAATTTAGCCCTACATAAAAGGCATTACGCCAAATGGAAATGTTATACGATGGGGAAAGCGAAAATTTCTGCAAGCGTTTAAAATCGACTAGAAATGTGAGAGAAAACAGATAAGTAACTATGTACGCATTGGGACAATAATTAGCCATTTTGAGATCTTCAGATTTTTATTTCTGTGTAATGTGCTTTTTGCCTGTGTTATTCAATTGGTGAAAAACTAAGTGGCATACAAGAAAAAGTAATTAAGAGTAGGCTATGAAATTATTACATTCGTTAGAGTGTAGAAAATATTTGACGTCGAGATGGAGAAACTTGAAATTAAATTTCTGTTGATAATCGTTTCGGACACGGCACATGAGATACCTGTAGTTTAATCAAAGATTTGCATATGGTGTTAAGAAGTTATTTATCAGCCCTAATTAAAACAATTTTATTTTGGATACAAAATTCGAGGTTTATAAAGAACTGAACCCAGAATAGTGTGTTCAACGCGTATTATAAGTTAGTATACCTTTTGGCATTTCAGTCGTATGGAGAGAACTTTCAAACTATGACAACGACTGCGCCTTACTTCCGTTACGAAGTGGCATCTCGCTAAAAGCGAAAAGTTATCGTATTTTCAAACCTCATCTTGTCGAGATTTACTTGATAATGTGCCGCTTGTACAGCCATGGACAGTCAAGAATAACACCCGTGTTATGCAAATACCGACTCTATGAGATATTGTCATTGAGTCGGTATTTGCATCACACCCGCCGGCTAAAGTGTTATTCTTGACTGTCCACGGTTGTACAATCTATACCACACAATAGAAATTTATGAAAATTTGCGAATCTACGACTGCCGATGGGACCAATTCAATGAAAATAATTACAAGTGTGCGTTACTTCCGGTTATACCGGAAGTTGGTACTAACTTCCTTATTTTAAATGGAACATGCCTATTTTCATTACTTATTCTAATTCCTCCTATATGTAATTTAATTGTCACTTTATGTAAATATCCCTATATCTAGCTGCAACAGTTTTAGAGATATTTACTTACATTTTCCTGCAAAAAAAATACATTTTCCGTCCAACAAAAAAAAAATTACAATATTAAAATTTATAATTGCTGAAAAATGAATTTTGTTCACTCTGTGGAGGCTTCTTGACAATCTGCATATGACTTTGAGATCTTGTACCCATAATGAGTAATTTGGCATCAAATTTTAAACTCTGTAAACTTTCTTATTTTAAATGGCACACAACCTAGTATTCTTAGGCCTTCTGGTTCTCCGCAAAATTCTAATTCTTTTTTGAATTGGATACCCCACCTAAACCCAATAGTTTTTGAGATATTTAGATATTTATGTTATAAGTTAAGTAAGCGAGTGAATCACAGAGCGGAGTTGGACGGGATTAGAAACAAAAAACTGTCAGTCATTATTAGTTGTTAAAAATGCCTGCACGATTGAATTACACCTCCGAAGACTATTTGGATTTATTTATTATACACTTTTGCAAAAGTGTCACATGCCCTTGTTATGACCTTATCACATTGTACAGCCTGTATATTGGAGGAAAAAAATGCATGAAAATGACCCCGTATACATGTTCAAACTATAAGAGGATGCTCTTTTTCTAAGTTAAAGTTACAATCATTTTCTTCTACAATAATACCTATAAACACGAGTGCTACGCGTGCACATCAAACTTAGTCGCCCTTTTGCCATTGACCGCCCTATCAATTCTTTTTTTCCCGTTTTGCCTTCCTTTTACATTTTTTTGAGATATATTAGTTACTTCGCTAGTTTTAGCTTAATCTACTGATATACAGGATGCAGATGAGGCTGCACAACCTAAAAATATTTTAACGTATACAGAATGTTTCAAAACTCACCAATGCTACACAACTTTGTTTTTTCAAATAGAACTAACTATATTTTATTTCACTGTTAGAACCCCTTTTAACATAGATTTACGGTGATATAAGATATTTTACATTTTGGACCACTGTTATCAAATTACAATCTTTTTTTCACATTTTTTGTCATTTGCAGAGGTTCACTTAAAAATTTACTGAGAGGCAGTTTTAGCAGCCACAAAGCTGAAGGTTGGTACAAATACGAAGAAAAGATTGATCTTTACGTCCGATATGCGGAATATTATTTTTAATATACAGGCTCTGCAATAATTCGTGTCAAATTATACTATTTTTGAATGAGCTTAACATTAGTTTTTTAAATAGCACCCCCTATATTTTTGTGTACCATCGAGTGCGCCTAGAGTCTGGCTACGTTTTCTATTCAGGTTGTTCTATATGTAAAGTTCATATTGTTGGCTGTGATCCAGATTGAGCTAGAATAAGTGTTCCACGGAAACCATGGAAATCGTTTTAACTCAAATTTGAACACCACAGATAATTGAACACTGCACAGTTGTCCCATCACCGACTTGTCATTTGATTATCCATTCCGTTATCCATTGTGTCACAGAAAAGAACTAGCTAACTAACTCCAGCCTTGTTATAGATCTGTTATAGATCTCGAGTACAAGTCAAAATATTTAACCAGTTTTACTGATTGGACAGAGGATGTCGGATAACCCACGTAAAAAAGCAGACCCAAAATATAAAAGACGCATAACAATGGAAAGAGCAGCTTATGGGGGGGAATATACCATTATCAGTAGATGGCGATGGTCAGGTCAGGTCAGGTCAGGTCAGGACAGGAGCTACAAGCACGGCTAAAACGCGAAAGTTTAAAATTCCACAACCGACGCGAGATTGGATTTGGAATGTATTCGCATCACGCCAATCCCGCGAATATGCATCCCGACACATACAGCCATTTTTTTTGTACGCACGATAGCTGGGCCCATACAGGCGAACCTATTTTTTGGTCAGATAACAGTCCTCTTAGTCCTCTTAGAATGTCCCAAGGGCTTAGTACTTTTACAGTATTATTAAATAGGTCTTACAGATCCTCTCGCAAAATACTTTTAGAATTGAAACTACATTTATACCTGCACCCCACATCAAACGTGTAAAATGCTAAAATTTAAAATGTGTCCTTACGTACTTTTGATAAAAATTACTCATTTAGACATCACGATAGTGCAGCAAAGTCAAAAAACAAAACTTTACCAAAAGCTCCGCGAAAACATGTCCGTAAAGTACAACAGCGTTTTGTGATTACTGAAAGTTACTTTGGTAGTAGCTTTAAAAAGAAAGTTAGAAAGTGGCAATGTCGCTCCAAGCACCACAAATGTTTTGTAAAACAGTTTGTCGATGTTGTGGCCCCGATTGGCAAACTTTTTCAGCAGAATTAAATGACTAACGAGGCTTTTATCTACATCATGGAACTCTATTTTTGGATTGAGCTCACTTAATTATATTTTGTAACCAATTAATTGGTTCATTTGACCAAAAAGAGTGCAAGCCATTTGAAAAAGTTGTACAAATATGAATATTAAAACCGCCAATTCTAGGAATGTACCTTATATAATATTTTTCCGACATTCGCCTGAAACAGGAATGTGCAAAATGTCTGACAAAAATTCTTCAGCCAACCTCACGAAATCTGTCATTATTATTAAAGACCCATTATTCTATGATAATACTTAGCCGTTGTCCTCATTCTTCAGCGTTCACCGAGTTCCCAAATTCTATTATGATTTTGTTTCGTGCTAGTTCTTGGTGATTGACGTTTCCTGACGTCGCGACGGCTTCCACGTAAGAACGGCGTCGAATTGAATTTGGATCCCGGAGCGGAAATATTATTTTTTCCATCTGGTCCGTTTTCACCTGAATGCAGGTAACCAAGCAACACGCGCCAACCACTCATTTCCGGTTGCCGTGACGACGGCGCGCGCCGTCTCACTGTCTATGGCATTGATTGCACCACGATTCGTGACGTCACTACGCCGACAGGAATTCAGTTTTGATACTTTGCTTTTCACGTCATGAATGCGATTTGTAATTCTGATGGTGTTCAACAATGCGGGTTACACCTTTACACTTCAGATGTTAACAGCAATTGAACCTTTTTAACACTTTTCTCGCACATTGTCTTTTGCCTTTGTTCTTACCATTTACAGTACTTAACTGATTAAATAATTTTCATATTCGTTTAACTGCTCTCAATGTGGAAATATATTCTTCGGCCATAATAACGAAGATAGACTAAATTAACCCAGATCTAGCAATAGTAGAGATATCCGATCAGAACTCCGGTCGGCTATATTGTAACTTGCAATGAAAATTATAGAAGTGCTCACCGGCTAATTAGTGAGTAAGACCAAACAGGCACAGTAAACTATCTATTTGATTAATTGCTTCCACGATCTCTATTTGGAACCAGTTAATATACTGAATCCAACTACTTTGAAATAACTAAGCTATGAAGATATAATTTTGGGTAGATACATAGAAAGAATGCTTTTTTGTGCATAATGTAGTTTCAGACCTCGAGTAATGGGGTTCTCCGTTAAAAATCGTCCTGTTAAACAGTGCTATCAAAAGTGTGTCGACTGCAGTATATATAAACCACTATAACAATAGTGGTTTTCTAAAATGCAATTATGTATTGGCTTTTAGTTTTGCATAACAACTCTAAAACTGGCGGCAACTTGTATTAATTCTCAAACTATACAGGCTGTCCCAGAACAACAGTGACACGGAACAAGTACAGATTCCTGGAACCAAAATAGGTCGATTTGTCTCTATAAACCTTTGTCCTAAAATGCTTCGTTGGCCCGTGAGAGTACACTGTATGTAGATACTTTTATAGGAGTAGGTACTATCTTCTGATATAAGTATTTTGTTTTTTAAAAATTGTGAATGGTAAAAACACCCATACCCTGGAACATTTTATACCATAACTTTTTTGTACGTTGAAATATCGCTTCAATTTTTATATTTTTTGAAGAGGTATATTATTTCAGTGCTTTCACATCTCTTATAAAATGTTTTTTCAAGCCCTTATTTTTCACATTGCGTCAGGTTTCCTAATAAACAAAGGCATTCGCATGACGGTTGGGACAGGAAACAGTAATTCAGTGGCCAGCTCTCTCGCTGGACCTAAAGCCTTGTGATTTTTTCATTTGCGCAGCATTAAAATCTAGTGTATGAGGTCATAATACAAACACAAGAACAATTGTGGGAAAGATGGTACTCCTATAAAAGTATCTTTATACCAAGTTTTGTTAAAATCAATTCAACCGTTTCGGAATTACTACGAAAAAACGAAATTTAATTTCAAACTTCTCTCACGGGCCAACGAAGTATTTTAGGACAAAGTTTTATAGAGACAAACTAGCTGAATGTACCCGGCGTTGCCCGGACGTAGATTTAGACGCAGTGTCGACAAAAGTGGTGTATTGGCGATGTTGATTAATCGACATTATAATACAATTAAACAGGAATGCTCTATTTTGCCAATAAAAAAATAAAAAAAATTTGCTGAAATTAACCTGCGTTGCCAGAACCGGGTACATCAATATGATTTGGACAAAGAGGATACCTTGGATGATATCTGAGATGAAAAATCTTAAAAAGACTCTTTAGGCAAAGACGCAGTTGTTCTATAAGCGATTCCAGGAAATCGAAATTAACTTTAGATAATTTTCGGGAAAATCGAAGTTTACAAATTAGCTGATCATGTTATGATAAAGTTGAAAACACAATGGAAACATTTTTCCTGCTACAGTCATCTCACAAACAGAAGAGTAGGTATGTATGTAGACTTATCTTCAGAATAAACAAACTCTTCAGCATAATTATCTCCTTCTGAGCTGCACAAAAATTATTAAAACCTGGCCGCAACTTGTTGACCAATTAAAGTGCGAACGTTTTGAACTCCATTTCTATTATTAAAAGTTCAACACCAATACCACAGATAGTAAAAAAAAACAATTTCCATCAGCATTCACGAAAATTATACGGTGTGGTATTTGTGCTCTGCTAGATTTTCAAACTGCTCCATCTTAGTTATAATTGATGTAAAGCAATAATGAACACAATGTATTTACGTAAAATAAATAGTGTAAAACGCGTATCAATGTCAGTAAAGTCTGGTTCAACGCTGCAAATTTCGGATTTCAGCCGGGGCAGGTTTGGTGAAAAATAAATATACCACTATCATTAACGGAGTCCGGTACGACGATGGTAATTTTTCGAAAATCGATTGGGAGCAAATTTGGTTAACGGCAAAATTACCATTCTAAAGTAAATAAATATTTTGACGGGAGTGTGGTGGATGTAAAAATTTTATTCGGCCTCACACTTGTTTACATTAACACACACTTGTTGAACAATTAGAGTGCGAACCTCTTGAGCTCCCGTTCCAGTAATAAAATATCAATACCAATACCATAGATAGTAAAAAAAAAATTCCATCAACTTTCATCTCCTCCATCTTAGTTATAAATTATGTACAGCAATAATGAACACAATGTACGTAAAATAAATAGTGTAAAATGTGCCTAAGCATAGAATACTTAAGGGTATGCATGTCAGTGGAGTCTGGTACATACAACGGTGCAAATGTTTTTATGGTGTGAAATTTTGTATTTGGCGTAATTTGCTATGGTTCAAAAAAATGCAAAAATATTAGGTTGATTTTGGGTAGTTTCGTATAATAAGAGTTTCTTTGGGGATTGTTTGGAATGGTTATTGATGGTTGGTAGGGTTTATCTTTGGCGGATTAAATGAAATTTTTGGTACTTTGAATGTGATGGGGCTTTGTTTAGCTTGGTAAGAAGTGGTTGGGGTGATTTCGGGGAAATCGAAGTAATTTATGCGAGTTTGGCGTAGTTTGCTTAGAATTCGTAATTTTATTTAAATTTTAGATTGACCTGGGGTAGTTTTGAAGGGTAAATGTATGACTTTTGGGGGAAGCTTGGAATGGTACGTTATGTTTTGGGGGTGTGTAACGTATTCAGATAAAATTTACAGAAATTTTGGTAATTTTAAAATGAACAATTAAAGTGCGAACCTCTTGAGCTCTATTTCCGGTATTAAAAATGCAATAGAAAAGATAGTTAAAAAAGACTATTTCCATCACTTTTCACGGGAATTATACGTGGTGGTATTTGTACTCCGCTTACTATTAAATTTTCAAACTGCTCCATCTTAGTTATAAATAATGCAGAAGAATAATGAACACAATGTACGTAAAATAAATAGTGTAAATCGTGTATAAGCACACACTACTTAAGCGTATGATGTAAGTGAAATCCGGTCCAATGCTGCAAATTTCGGATTTAACTGAACGTAATAATTAGCGTACGAATCAAAGTGGAGTCCGATCCGACTCTGGAAATTTTTCGAAAATCGATTGGAGAGGGATTTGGTTAACGGCAAGAACAAATCGGGAATATTATATTAAAATCATTTATTTAATAGCCACAGAACTTCGAATACTCTTGCGTCGCCTCGACCTTGGCGATTTATGGTAGACGAAGTAATTTAGATGAGTTTGGCATAGCTTGCTATGGTTTGTAGCATTTTTTGTAATTTTAAAGTGATTGGGCTTAGTTTGGGGTGGTAAGGGGTAGTTGGGGTTGATTTATGGAAGTCGAAATAATTTGGGTGAGTTTGGCATAGTTTGCTAAGGTGTGTATAATTTTTTGTAATTTTAAAGTAATAGGGCTTAGTTTGGGGGGGTAAGGGGTAGTTGGGGGTTGATTTATGGTAGCCGAAGTAATTTGAGTGAGTTTGGCATAGTTTGCTATGGTTTGTAGCATTTTTTGTAATTTTAAAGTGATTGGGCTTAGTTGGGGCGGTAAGGGGTAGTTGGGGGTGAACCTTGAAGGACTTGCCCGACAACTAGAGCAATTTGGCTTAAGTTCCTCAAATTCATACACAAAAATAAGGAATAATGACGCCTAATATCTAACGATGCCGAAAAGTGTTTGTTGCAAACCATCTACTTTTACTTTTGCAATTTTAGAGACTTAGAGCTTCTTGCCCGACTTTCGCTCTGCAATTATATAATTAAATTTCCTGGATTTGTTTTATTAATAAAACATCTTTACATTTTCCTTCACTTTTTGGAAAACAATACAGTTTCTCCGATTCGTTTTCACAAGCACAACAAATAATGCTTAAAATTATTCACAAATTTAAACAATGCAAGCAAGTTTTGACATTTACTTGCTCGATTGTAATTGCAAAACGCAGTTTTTAAAATATTAGTCGGAAAAAAAGCAACAAACGTAGAAACAGTCACGCTTTTTAAAAGCGCGGAATGGTACATCATTTAATTTAAAATAGAAAAAATATTGGGCCTGTTATATGAATTTAAATAAATGTTTTTGTACTGACATCTAACGGTCGTAAAAAGAATTAGCATCGACTACAGCGCCTCTACATTTTCTTACACCAATCTGCGACAAAGATGTCATGCGCCTAGTTTCAAAGTGTAGAAAAGAGATAGTTCCGGACAAAATCGCCCTATGAAGTCATTCATCTGGAGTAATCTGTGGTATTAGGTTGAACAATAATTAATGAGCAATTTTTTCTCTGAGCACAGCACATTTGCTCAAACAAATCTCAAATTTTCGTGACTAAACTTTGCATTTCTCGTTTGAAAACAAAGTAGAAACAAGAATTATTTTTGTCAGTTTAACAATTTTCTGCACATTTGGTTGGTAATACATTATAATGAAAGAAATCGTTTGTTTTCCATGGCCAACTTATGAGAATGCGAAATAAATGTAAATTATCTATTTTTTCAGAAGTTTTCAGCACTATCATCAACAATATTATAATCTACGTATTTTCGATGTGGACGATTAGATTGAAATTTTAATGTATTTTTTTAGGTTAGGATACCGCCCTCCTTTTTTTGTAGAGCGGCACTTCCTATTTTTACAAAGGTAATGCAAAGGTAACTAGGTACAATCATTTTGTTCCACACCGAATATACAGTGCGCTGTATATAAGCTGCACAATGTGCCAGTCGCGACTGTGACAGCTGGAAGAGTATTTCGACCACGACCACACCGCCACTAAAGATGTCCGCCGCAGCTGTGGACGAAACGTTTGGCAGTTTCATTGGAGTCACTTGTTGAGTTAGCCTCCCGGGGCTAAATCCCCCCTTATGGGACTTCGCTTGGAACACGGTCAACAGTCCTGCATAATACCACCGTTGTTGACAACACCGACCGTGAAAGCCTACACACTTTTATAGACCTTTCCAATACTTCAATGATGTGAAGAATGTTGAATGTTGAAATTCTGAACAATATTCGAACTCAGTTCGCGTTCATTGTTTGATAGAAATGAAATACGAAAATGACTTTTTAACAATTCAAAGAGCAAGACCGATTCCATCATTGTCATTTAAAAAAATATTTTGCAAAATCTCATCGACATACATATCAATCTCTTCGCACATACCTATATAAATAAATCACATATAGAATAAACTTTTCATGGCTTCTTCCTATATTTTTATTATGTCGAGATTTATAATATTATAAATATTTAAAAATTATATATAAAAAAATGTTAGGGAGTTGTTCCTGTTCGTTTTTTGATTAAAATGAAATACGAAAATGACTTTTTAACAATTCAAGAGAATATTATATAGGTAAGTATATAATTCTAAACGGCTGGAGCGATTTTGATTAAATTTTGTGTGTGTTTGAGTGGGTCCCTGGATAATTTGATACACAATTGGACACGATAAGGGGCACCGCAATCGGGTTCTAGGAATTTTTTTAATTTCACATTTTTTTTTTAGATTTATTGCATAATTAATTAATAATCTATATAAATAAAAGAAATTAAATAAATAAAAAAATAATAAAAAAAGTTAACTTTGTCAACATCAACGATTAACCAATCTGCAACACTTCTCATTAGTCTTCGACAATATTAAATTACTAGCACCCGGGTTACAGACTTACGATCCACGAAATGTGCAAATGACAAACAACAAATATCGTAGGATAAGAAGAAGTTTCACTCGTTGTTTTAATTTGCTATAGACAACAGTAAATCTAAAAATGATCGAAACGAGAAATGATGATCAATTAAATATTGTAAAATTACACTAAAAATAGGGGGAAATACGTTCGTTTAAAAATTGCCCACTCTAGTCGATCAGTTGTACTGTGTAAACTATGATTTAGACAGATACATAAACATGATGTTTCAGTTTGAACTGAACTGAACCGCCCTTTTTACACCAAATTTTTACCCCGTCCCAATCCGCCGCGTCCCTCAGAAACTTACTGAAAGTGTATAAACCCCCTTAACAGTTTAATCAAATAAACCAGTGCATACCGGTCATTTGGTAAATTGCCTATACTTGTATATTTGCTCCATGGCTGGAAAGTCTGTATTCTGGGCCACTACTAGGTCACCGATATCATACTCGTATTTAGGTGATTTCGTCCTTTTACAGTAGTATCTATCTTTTTGTTGCATTCTTTTACTCGGAGGACACTCATTGGTTTGCAACCGAACAAGACTTTTGATAGTGAAGATGCTTTATGAACTGTGTCTAGTCCTCGTTGGAGCGTTTTCATATAAGTCGCAGTGCTGTCTTCTACGTTGTCAGAGCCGCCAAGGGGCTTCATACTGTGCGATTGAACCGTTTACACTGCACGTGTGCCCTAGGCGGGGCGACAGCATTTTAGACCTGTTTAATGCTACGTCCCGTAAAGTATCGATTTGTTTCTTTCTGCATCTGGTCACGTTACAGCGGTGGTATGTATCAGCCGAATGACGCGGCAACAGAAGTGTTGAAAGCACTCACTTGTTTTATGTAAATTAATTATACTTTGTTCCACATCCCACTTGTGAGATATTAGCTTTTAGTTTTCAAGAAGAACTCTTAAAGCTGACTCTAACTTTTATTAGTTCTCAAACCAAGTACAAATCAACTGAAATTAATCAAAGAATCCATCTCATTGCGAAAATTGGGTCAAAGGATGACCTTGTCGGCTCCAGCTTATGCTCTTATGTTAGCTAAAAAACTAGTCTAGATACCACTACACACGCTAGATACCATGTGTATAAAATTCGTGAAGACAATAAGTATTCTTCTTGAGGAGTATTAAAAGGGCGTTCAATCCTCACTACATGAAGCATCCTATAGTCAAGATGTTAAAAAAATACGCGTTTAGTTGATTGAAGAAAATATAACCAAAAGGACCGTGTGAACTTAGGATTCAACTTTGGTTGTTGAACTTCAGTTCATTTCACAAAAGTTTGACCTAGTCATCCAGTCAGTGAGTCTGATTTTATCATAAGTGAAAGAAAACGCTATCGTCTCGTGCGAAGGACTAACGCAACAGTAAAAAAGGAATTAAAGAATCAGTAGGTTCACTTTGCGTCGGAACCTTTCATGGCAATGTTCCAAGGCGGTTCTGTGCAGGTGGCCACGAGTTGCCAGTGGCGCCGTAAAATGCAAAGACGTAGAATTATGAAGGGCCACCAAAGAAATAAACATTGCATAAAATGTATATTTAATTATATGTGTTGTAGGAGTTTAGGTTAGTTATGTGAAGTGTAGGCGAGGGTCTTGTAACGTGACCACCCGACCGACAATCGGTAAATATGAGTTCGAATTCCAGTTGGTAGCGGAAAAATTGTATGTACTGTGCTTCTATTGCTACTATATTGTGTCAAAAATATTGGATAGTGAACCTACTGATTCCTTCTCTAATGTTCTAACGCCAAGTATGTATATAGGCGGTGTCATTGTTGTGTGTTGTACAGCCGTGAACTCTCAAATATAACAGTTTAGCCGGCGCGTATGATGCAAATACCGACTTAATGAAATTGCCTCCTAGAGTCAGTATTTGCATGACATGACTGTTATTCTTGGTTGACCACGAGTGCACAAATACCAAAATATCTGAGAAGTGTTTTCTGGACTTGTATCAAGGACACGACTGGATGTAAAAGCAAGCTAGATATTCATAAAAACAACGATATTTAATAAAATCTTATCTTGTGATACATCATTTGAAAGCCGATTTCATAAGGAGTCTACATTGGTTTTACTGTGTCCTACTCCTTTACGGGATAGCAGATCAATAAATGCTTTAAATGCTAATATTCCAGAAGAACACAAAGAAATTGTAGTCTCTTCAAAATGTAAAAAAATAAAAATGTGACAGTCAAGAGAGGTGCTAACTGCTATAAATCTTTTAAGCGGCTTCTTTATCATTAGAAATTTTTGTCATACATTGGTTCTTCTAATAAAATTGAAAATGCGTTAGTTTCCAAAATAACAACGTTGTAGTCCCATCAGTAAAAATGGTTTATTAGATTGCCGAGAGAGTGGAATTAATTTTTATTTGACGGAGCTGAGCATAGCTATGCTCGTGCAAAAGAGTTCAACGCAAAGTACATTCTTAAATTCCAAGAAAAAGGATCAGTGCCAAACGAAAAAAGGAAAGTGAACATAGTGGTTGATGAAATGGCCCATATCCACATTTTAATTTATTTACTTTTTGGGGATTACTAAGAATACTAAGAAACCATCAAGAATTTGGGTTCTAATGGAAAGTTCGATTTAGTTCCAAAAAGTCTGAAATATCCAACTTCATATGCAATTTTACACCATTGCTACATATAGTAAAACCAATTACATGGGTAGACTCCATGTGAAATAGACTTTCAGATGATGTATCACAAGTTGGGTCAATCCATTTAAAATTTTCACAGGGTTGTCCACCCCGCTAAGAGGGGTTTATTTGTTTGTCCTGTATAGACTTCGAAACTATTGAGCTGATTGCGCTAAAATCTACAGGATATGTATGTTTTGATGCCGGTAAAATCAAGAGCATAATCTGGACACGTAACATGTAGCATGGACATATGTTGAGGACGTACTTTAATGTTTTTAAATTGTGTCTGTCATTGAATGTCATTTTATGTTTGACTATTCAACAATCAACAATTATCAAAACTACGTTGCAAACCTTATGTCGTAGGAACCTACTAAATTTTTCGAAATTCAACCCCTAAGGAGTAAAAAGAGGTGTAAAAGTTTGTATGGGAAAAATAGTTTCAAATCAGATTTCAAAACGTATCAACTTGAAACTTGGGACAAATAATCTACAAAAGAATGTCATTGCGCATTTAATTCGATTTCTTTTAATGACAGGTGCACAGATGTTACAGCAGTAGGTAGGCACTATTTGGATTAACTTTTTTCAATATATTTCTATTTTTAAAATAACAAAACAATTGACTTTTATGTATTTGTTCAAGTTGAATACTTAATACAGATACTATAAACAAGACAGCGAAATATCTTCAGAACCTTTGTATATTATATTGTTTTCTTAAAACATCGCTGCAACTATGGTAAGTCTGAGGGTCAATACAAGCATTCTGACTCATTATACATACTTATTTTTATGCAAATTTAACTTTTAACTATTGAGGGCGAAGTCGCTATAGGTGACCGCTAGTATCATATAAACTATACTAAAAATTGTAAGTAATAGTAAGTAATACTCTTACACACTCTTTACATCGGCGTCCCATTAACTCAAACTCCTAAAATCCGAAATTATGTCTTGATTTTTTTGCACTGTGGTGACGACTTAGTAATATTCGGCTAGCGGTACCATAGGCCGCCAAAAATAAATATAATATTAGGTATTACATCTTCCTTTGTAACACTAACTTTTCAACCACATTCATTTGTAATTTGTTATATAAGTTTTGTAATTTATCAAGGAAAAAGCGGAATATAGGAATACTGCAAACATCTTCATCTTGTATGTAGATTATTATGTGTATCAACATTAAATCGATGAATCATTCTATCAACAATGAATTATTCTGTCAACTTGATACTTGTATTATCCAGAAGATTGAATTGAATGAATCCAACAATTACAACTTTTCCTTTCCCATTTTTGTACTAATTGACAGCAAACTGGTAGGATGAAGCCAATATTCTCTCATAATATTATTATGAAGAAGGATGTCTGTCTATGCAATTAAATAATAGAAATCTATCTTTGAAAATAATTATAATGCAGTTTTAATTTGAATGGTCCTTTGTTTGCCTCTGTTTCAATTTTGTGTCGAATTAATGCAGAAATTGTTGACATATGTAAATACTCTCTTAATTAATGTCATGTAATTATTATTTATGGATTATCTTTGACATGGCTTATTTGTAAAACATTCAATTAATAACAACCAGTTGCAGTTCAGTGCATGCATTACGCGTTGCATTGAATTCAAACTTAATTTTTAGTTGAAACGCTGCCGATAATTCTGGAAAACAACTTTCCAAGTAAGCACCCAATTGAATAAAGCTAGTGTACGTAAAGTATAAAATAATAAATTTTATATTATAATTTAGTACATCGTATTGGCAAACAAAATATTACGGATTCATAGGGATGCTGTTAACTGTATTTGCTTTTCATCAATCTACTTGTTCCTGAATTCAATCCGACATAGGTATGTAAAAATCGATTACCTACATCAGGTATTCAAACTCTTCTGGATCTTGTATCTCTCCACCCTCACTGTTAACATCATTTGACTTGTCAGTTCACTGATCCTTACAAGTTTTTTCACATCGGTTGAATCACCAACTAAATTTTTCAAATTTGATAGATAAAGCTTTCATGATTTGCAATAAGCAGTTGATTGTATTAATATCAACCGTTCAAAAAAAGGATTTTCGGGAGGTTATAGAATCTAGCTTTTTTACATAATATAATATTTCTCAATAAATTATGGCCAAATGGCGCCCAAAGACCAATTGATTTTTTGTATCTGGTGTCATATAATGCACTTCCTGACAAGATGACTGTTTGATCGCGGTTAAAGGTGTCACTTTAAGTCTCGCAATGCTTATGTTGAAAGCATATTAAACAAGCACTTTTGGTTAGATTGGAAAAATGATTTCGTTTTGATGATTTAAAAATGGTTATTCTTGATGATTAAAAAATGGTTATTATTGAAGATTGGTTGGCTATTATTTCCTATTGCTACATTCCTATTTATGACGTATTTACAAGCCCACCCTTGGGTGGGGCCAAACCCCTCTGGTGGGATGACAGCTCCCTCTGCCGTACTGTCCAATGACTAAAACAACAACAAGAATTTAACATTTTATTTAAATAGTTACATTTATTAATTTTATTTTTTAGGACCAAAGGCCAAACCCCTCTGATGGGATGACAGCTCCCTCTGCCGGTACTGTCCAATGACTAAAACAACAACAAGAATTTACCATTTTATTTAAATAGTTACATTTATTAATTTTATTTTTTAGGACCAAAGGAGCACTTTGAAATTGGTTCTGCTGTAAAAAATGTTGACTTTCAGTTAGAGAAGGTTTCGGTTGACAACAGTTTCAGACAAATTCAATTTCCAGGCGTCGACTGGGCAACTTTTTGATTGGCAGTTGCAAATGTCATCATATACCAATGCCAAAGATCTACACTGTAAAAAATAAATAGAAGCTAGTTTCCATAGCCTCTTGTGCCACTCTTTCTTTGTTTATAGCCCGTTCAACTCTATTAGTATGTAGACATACTTTTTGTGAAAAACTACTTTTCTTTTAAGTTCGTCAACTTGCACCACCCTTTCATATACGTACATATTATTGCAAGAATTAATATTAAAAGAACTTCTCAATACTTAGTGAATAATATTTGTATTATTCCAGAAAACACCGTCGTAACTCAAATAAAATTTCAGAAATGTATCTAATTTTTCAATTAATTGCTTTTAGTTGGTGGACGAAATGAGTGCATATACTTTTAAATTTGCTTTTTTGTTGGCGTTAAATAAACCATTTATTTCACACCATAGGAATTTCCAAGTTATTTTTATTATGTCCAGTGTTTGCTGATTATTTCGTTAAAATGGTTTGACATATCCGAATGTGAGTGGTAGAAATTTATCATCACTGTTAATTTATTATTTAATATATTACTATATACAGTTTAGATAAAACTTAGTGGACATTTTTTCCATTTAAGTATTTATAGGAATATAACTTCTTATTCCGTCTAAATAAAGAAATTGCAAGTGATGAAAGTCAAAACTTAAATTGTATAAATAGTGTTGAGTGATGAAACTAACTTTATTTTGTAACAATGAAATTTTTATCTCTTACTACAAACGCGTTTAAGTTCTTTTGCAGCTTTATTAAGGAAGTTATGTACACGCCCACTTTGAGCTTGTAGACATGCAAGTTTTTCACAAGTGCTGTGAGAGTATTGAGAAGTACTAGAATTATAACCGAGATGAGAAACCACTAAAGACTCATCAGTTTTGTTCAACAAGTGTGTAAATCAATTGCACAGACGCAGTTAGTGTTTTTCCTGCCGGAAACCGAAAGAATTACTTCATAGCGAAGCACAAGTGATCTAACATCAAAGTACATCAGTAATTCAAACAAAGAACTGTAATTTCAACAATAAGACATTTTGCTGCTCCGATAATATATATATAACAAAGGCAAATTAAAAATTATCTGTTACAGTAAAATACTACAATAAAAAAGTTTCAGAAATCCTCAATAAAGTATGGCGTAGTAAGTAACGCATTCAACCCGTCTTTGAATCTATAATAACTGGAGTCAGACACATCTCTTGCATAAAGTCGTAAATATTCATACATCATAAGTCATAAATGGCTTAGAGACAATAATATCTCCTGAATGATTTACGTAAACAGATGTATTGGATTTTACCTTACAAAGATGTGTAGTCAAGCAGTTGGTACCTCTTCTATTCGGCAAGTTCTGAAAAAAAAACACATTTTATATTGGACGATTCGATCTTGGCGATCTTGCTATGTAAATAAACGCAGTGACAAATTTGAAGGAATATGATTCTTCGAAGATTAGTTACTTTAAAACTATACATATTTCATAATCTACTTATACTAATATTATAAATGCGAAAGTTTGGATGTTTGTTGCTCAATCACGCCAGAACGGCTGAACGGATCTGGATGAAATTTGGCACAGAGATAGATCATAGTCTGGAATGGCACATATGCTACTAATTATTTAGGAAAAATGTTCCCGTGGGATAGATGTTATCGTTTTTCATAGAGCACTTTTCAAGACATCACTAGATGGCGGTGATGGTCGCAAGCTGTCATAAATTACTCTTAGGTTAATAATTTGTGTGATTTGTTATTATTTGGAGGTTTTTTGAAATGCCCGGAAAATGTAAATCTAAACTTTCGCAGAAAAGTAATAAAGCTCGGGCTATGAAAGTAGCTAGAAGTTGAGAGACGACTCTTCAAGTAGAGGTTAAAAAGAATTCAGCAAGCAGAGCGACAGACTGCTTTTAGATCAACTGAAACGCCGGAGCAGTTAGAAATAACGCGAATACAGTACGCTGAATATACAGAACGATATTGGTAGGTATAAATAAATAAATAAGTCAATCAATGAGATACAAGTTCCCTAATTTATATCATATATCAGAATGTTTCTCACAGCACCGTAATGATATGGTTTTTCATAATGATCAGGCAGTCAGTTCACAAACATACACATCAAAATTTCCACGCGAATGAAGTCGCGGGCAAAGGCTAGTATGTACATGCATAAATATTCGACTTATATTGAAGTAACATATTCTATAACAAATGAGACAAATACGGAGGGAGTCTGGAGGAACGGTCCCAATTTGTGAAAAAAATGTAAAAAAAAACTGTATGTTCTTATTCGATTTTCATTTGTTTTTATGTTATACCATAATAACACATAAACAAACTCGCCTACAACAACAATGTTTTAAGAATAGCGTTTTTGTATTAAATGTTCAAAAATACCGCCGTTTACCTCTAAACGTAGACAAAGTAGACTTCGTCAACGAAGGGCGCTTGCTGCTCAAAAACACGACAAAACAACATCATTCTCAAATGTTTTTTAGTTTCGGACATGGCATACTCTGATTACAAAATGTCTTGAATGTGAAAACAAGCGATAATTTGGATAAAAGTAAAACCCTAGATAAAAATTTTAGTTACGTTATAACTTGAAAACAAATGGTAATCGGATAAGCACATCTGAGTTTTAACATTTAAAATGTTTAACGTTTCAGAAGGAAGGTTTCGCGGTTTTTGCAACTTTGTGTAAGTTCTGCGTAAGCTAGCTGGATGTTTTTGGTGTCACTTTAAAGATTTCGTCAAATGCTATCTTTTGGGAGTATGTATTCGGTAGGATGTAAACCGAGAGCGGAAATACAAGAGTTAAAACAATTTCTTGAACATCAAAGGGTTCGAACCGGTTACATCGCATACTTTTTGAAAGACTCATATGTGAGTTTAGGCTTGTTAGAAAGAGGATAAATCAGCGCTCATTTGATGGGCTGGTTGGGGTTCTATAACCTAGGAGGGTGAAGTTACAAGCGTGTAAAGTTGAGAAAGCGTTTTTAATTTGCAGAGTAAGTTTGTACGGACAATAACTTGTTTAGTATCATAGTTCGGATAGTTTGTTATGTGTTTGTAATGTTGTTGTAGTAAGCGACACTGTAAGGGCCCTTGTCATGCTCAAACATGTAAATTTGCAGAATTATTATTTGGCTGTTAGCAATAAAATTGTGTACTTTTGTGAGAACTTTAGCTTTGCTCTTTGTTTGAAACCATCACAACAGACGACGATGCGGCTGTCGCCTAAGTGGAATCTTAACATAGCAAACTCAAGTGTTATTGATTTTGTTCACTCAAAATCATCAGAATCTGATCACGACTTACATGCATTTGCTTCATTTCAATATTTACTTTTAATGAGAGCAGTCACTTTATTGTTATGTTTAAACCCTGTGTTATATATTTAAACCAACCCTGTCACCATTTTGTGCCAGTGTTCCCGGTTCGTATAGATCCACCAGCCTGACTGGAGTATACACTTGTACATTTTATGTATATGTACAGGTGTCCTAGAAATAGCGGACCACCTCTGTAGTACATTGTTGGGGAGTCTTCAGGAAGTCAGGAAAAAATAGTTCAAAAGTTCTTCAGGGTAATATATCTATACGGTTGAACTCAAAATTGTATCTTCTACATTATGCAGTATTCTAAAGAATAAATGTTAAAGTAATCAATGAAAAAATCAAGACGACGTGTGTGTCTGTCATACACAGTTTGAATATTGTCATATTGTGAATCGTTTTTCTCAAATAACCGATACTTGTCATATTATATTGCTTAAAATAAGCCGTGTGTCTTTTGGTTTATAAAACCCCCGCGACCTCTAACGCAAACAATAAAAGTACTCCAAATCAAGAAGTGATTTTCTTTTCTTAAGAAATAAAATGTTTTTTTGCCAAAGTTTACTGTTGAATTAAAAAAGAAAAATTTGATTTTTTACATTACAATACGATAAAAATGAATCTGGCATGGCTGGTGCAAACAGTGACAGTTACCTAATGGAACGCAACACAATGACATAATGGCGATCGTGACGTACTTTATACCAGCATAGTATTACAGAGTTGCCAAATTGAGCATGCAATTTTTTGCTAATAACTAAAAAGAATAGGGTGAAAAGAGAAAAGACGAGTGGTGGTAGCAGGAAAGAGGGAAACAACATTTGAGGAGGATAATCGAGAGGACTTGATGCGAACTGTTGCAGGAATGTCTGAGAAAAAAAAAGAGAGAAGATGAAAATGATAGGACGAGTGAAAGGGCAAAGTACTATAAAACGAATGGGTACAGCTCAGGAGAAGCGATGAGAATGAGAGAAGGAGGGGTGGGATTAAGAAAAAGACTAAGAGGGAGAGATAAGAATGTGGAGAGACAAGAGAGAATAAATAAATATATAAATATAAAATAATAATAACAAGAGTCCAGGTACAGTAGCAAGTATAAGAAAATAATAACCGAACTACCAAAATAGCTGGACAGAGAAAATGTAAAAGTGAGAAGAATGATTGCAACATTCAGGTGCGGGAATGAAGAGAGAGAATGCAAGTTCTGGTTGGGAGAGGAGCAGAGAGGATGCAGAATATGTGGAGAAGGACGAGAGACAGAACACCTAATGAATTAATGCGAGAGTTTAAGACAGGAAGAAAGAAGGAAATATGAGGTACTGAATGAGGATGGAAGAGGAGTAGAATGAATGAGAAGCGTTATGAGATTGAGAAAGAGGAGGAAGAGTGCCTAAAAGAAGGAAAGAAGAAGGGATTGATCTGTGTTAGAAGAAATTTATATTAAGTTGATGTTATACCTATGTAAGATTTTGTAGGAGTCTTAAGTCCGAAAGGCAAAAAAAACGATTTATTCATTACAGAGTTGCCAAATTGAGCATGCAATTTTTTGCTAATAACTTAAAAGAATAGGGCAATTCGTTTATTCACTATTTTTTCCTGACTCACTGAAGACTCCCCAACAACGTACTGCACAGGTGGTCCGCCATTTTTCTCTTGAAATATATTCATGCCAGTGTCATTCGTGGACATGGATTTTTTGTAGACGGAGAACAAGAAAATATAAGTAGAAGGCAGTAAATTTTGTTAGAGTTACAGCAAAATCACTTGAATCAGCGCAGAAGCCGTAAATACGTCGAAGATTACGTGAACTACCCAAAATAAATGCAGGCGCTCAGTGAACATGGACATCAAATGGGCGTTCAGACAGCTTATGTTTGTGGCAGGATTGAGATTTTAAATTCAAATGCCAACGGAACTCCTCATTTTGCATTTGTGCGATTATTAATTTTATCTATATTTTAATTTATAGTTTTGACTACAAGTTGTTTAAACATCTTTTGCTGTTTCTAAATTGCTTTTCATGAACAATTTTATAATTATTGTATTTCACACTTTCCATAATGTCTGGTGCTTCTGAGCAGATGCATAACTATTGTGCAAATTTTAAATGCTGAAAAGGGCATAAGCTGAAGTTAGTATCCGAAAGCTCTAGTGGAATTCGGGTCAAGTTGGGAAAGCATATATGTATGTAATCTACCTATTTCGTTTTTGCCACATAACAATACGACATGCGCGGCTGGTTCCAAATTTAGTTACTTTCCTTGGCAGGAAAATTGACAAGTGACATGACACATGTCGATGTCAAATTTTAAGTCAAGTGAGTAACAGTAAAAAAGGTCAGCGACTCAGTGGCTCAGTCCAGTCGAGTAATAAATTTGTTGTCTGTGGTGTTTCTTCATTTTTGAGTGTTGTTGTGTTTCGCTGTGCAGTTTCCTGTCAATTGTCAATTAAATAGATTTGAACAGTATGGGTGGAGTTAATTTCCCGCTGCGCATGTCGTATCGAAATGTATCGTAAAACGAAGTAGGTAGATAAATTCATTTTCAATGCTATAATGAAGGTTGCTAAATTGCAACTTCTGTAAATTTTTTTACATTATTTTTACGTGTATAATACATACGGAGTTTGGGAGAAATATAGGTATTTTTATAAAACAAAAGGAAATTTTGATTTATGGACGAGCTGTTATATTTTCAATTCATCCAGTCGCTGACTCCTGCACCCCTTCCGTCGTCTTTCACCTCGTCCACAGATATCTTTCTCGGTCTTCCCAATTTTCCCGCACCACTTCTACGTTTCATTTGTTTTGGAATCGTATCGCCCCCTATCTCCGCCTGCCATCGGATTGTCTGTGCCTTTAAAAATTTGGTTTTGGTGGGCTCCTTGCATAGCATTTGTTCGTTTTCCTCAACATTCTCCTGTACATTTTCCTCCAAAGATTGCTTTCAATTTTTTTTCGCATCGTTCCTTTAACTAGTCTTTATTCTTTAGTACCCAGGTCTCTCATGCGTACGTCACTGTGTGTCTTCTTAGTGTCTGAAATATCCCTAAGACTTTGGAGTACCGATATTGACCATTTTTATGATTTTGTTTCTCGAAAAAAGTACGTTTAGTTAAAAATGGTAAATAGCTTTTCGACTCCATTTTTTATCCTGAATCCACCCTCAAGTTATTTCAGAACATTACCTAACACTGGAATAAATCAGTATCTTGAATACAAAGATTGTGACGTGAAAAAAAAATACATCGTTCTACTCCTTTTTTCATAAGCTTTGCAATGATGTGTCAATTACATATATTTACATTTGAAAAAAAAATTATGAGTGGATACAGCCTCTTGAGTAAAAAAAAGAAAAACTGATTAGGCTGAAAAGTAAAATAAAACAAAAATTGAAGTGTTTCAAGCCATTTTTCGCAAAAAAATTTCTATTCAAGTTTCTGCATCTCCAATATAAAAATTATCCAACGAATTCACTCAAAAGTGTTAAGCATAAATTTAAATATTTCTGTGGCACATCACTACATCACCAACAACGCTATACATCAAAATTCCGAAAAAATCAAGTTCCACAAGAGCGTGCATTCAAGTTATCTTGGAAGAAATTTGATGCAGCAGTCTTGTAGTGAAAAAAAATCAATAAAAATGGTAAACCCTATGTTTAGATATAGTAAAATCAAGAAAAAGGCAGTTTTATCTTCAATTTCTTCTTACTTAAACCTCTCGTCATTCGTTACTATCCCTATTAACCGGGTAATGTAAACAATCTGAATACAGACTGTGCTCTACCACATCCAACATTTACAGGCATTGAAACCAGAGGACCTACCAAGAAGAGTTCGATCTTGTGAGTGGTTACTCCAGAAAATACGAGAAGAACCACAATTTGTCCAGAAACGGTGTTTTCAATTCCCATAATACCCACATATGGTATAGATAAAAATCCACATGCAGTACATGAAACAGGTTTTCAGAACAGATTCAGTGTGAACGTATGGGCTGGGCTGGTCGAAGACTGGACTGATTGGACAATTTGTGTTGCCCCCACGGACATTGAACACATCTCCACTTTTTAAAACAGGCCTTTCACAATTTGCTAGAAGGTCTAGCCACTAGGAGAGATATGTGGCTTTTGCATGATGGAGCTCCTTCTCTTTATGCTAAGGTGGTGAAAACATGGTTCGATGAACATTTTCCAGACAAGTGGATAGGCAGGACCAGTGTTCTGGCCTCCACGCTCTCCAGACCTTAATACCTGTGATTTCTTTTTGTGGGGTTACATGAAGCAGTTGATTTATGAAACCCCGGTAAATTCAGTGCAAGAGCTAATCATCCGAATTGAGAATGCAGCTGCTCAATCAGAGCTAATCTTGATATATCATTGGAAGGAAACAAAAATTCCTGGTTCGTCATGCGAACGCTTGTGTGCGAAACACTGGTCACCATTTTGATAATCTTTTGTAGCCCAAAAATTATTACAGATACATATTTGACAGGCATGATGTTATTTTCAATATCAAAAATATGTACGCAGTCCATTGACGCAGTCACTTGTTGGGTTGCCAGGCATAAAATATTTCTAATTGTTACTTTTTATTTTTGGCATTGGCGTAGAAAGATCGTGGTTGAGGATGTATTACGTCTTATTGCTTTTAATGCCTGAAATAGTATAGAGTTTGCGTCAATTAATTAAACATTATACTTATAACCTTATAAAATAGTGTAAGTTATGAATTTTGAAAAGTGTTTGCGGCTGTACAGACGTAATGTTGGTTAGTTATCGTTATAAATGACATATCAAGTAAAGTAAGATTACCGTCTAATATGTGCTGTCCTCAAAATAAAAAATGTAAAGCCACAATTATATTATAGAAATAATATAAATTGTCTGCATTCCGCTGTAACAATATCAAAATTTAAGTGAATATTTTCCATTTTTATATTCTGTTTTTTTTTATGAATAATAATATAAATGTACATGTTGCCAGTGCATCTGAAAAGCAGAACAATAAGCACTCGCAACAAAGGTGATACATATTCATATGTCATATCAAATTGTTTTAAATTTTACGAATCACAGAATTGGCTTGTGGTCTCCACTCCTGCTTCCATACATTCACTTTGCAAAGATCTTTTGTTGTGTTGTAGCAACCGGACGCAAATTTATAAAAATTAAATGAACGTCCAACTTTCAATTTGATTTGAATATTTAATAACGACGCGTAAAATATTCACCATTTTCCTCGTTCATATATGTGTGATTGAAATTTCTCTGACGTGGATCCGATACATAATTTACCTCACAACTGGCAGTTCGAGAGTCGCCCATCACCCCACATTTTACGTCCAATTCAATTAATTATCTCCTATCAGCAAGTACAAAAGCTTTTTTCAAAATGTGCACAAAGCTATTGATACTTATGGGCGGACTAGTTAATCCTGAAAGATTCTAATGCTGAGGTCCAGAAGAGAAGACGCGAAGTTACTTCCAAATTGCTTGTCTGCCGTAATAAAGATTAATATGACGCATGTCTGCTTATCCTTCTATTATGCCAGGGCACAAAATTAAGTTTAAAAGAGTCTACGCATAAGTTGCACAATTTTGGTTCTAAAATAATTCTGAATAGTAATTTTATTAGAATTTATGTTTTCAAATATTTATGAATCGGAGAACAGTGGCATGGTGCTAGATAGATACTCGATGGATTTGTTTAACCAGCAGCGATTTATGAGAGCCGGGAAAAGCGCTAATCGCTGTGAAAAATGGAGAGACTGGAAATGTTTACCACAATAATGGATAAGACGAACAACATGGACGAAAAATTAGAACAAATAGTTTCTGAAATGGAAGAGATAAAGTCATAGAACAGGAAATTAAAAGAAGTTATCGGAAGACAAGCAGAAGAGAATGAAAATATGAACACAGAGTTATCAATAGAAATGTGTAATATAAATAATATAATATGAATAAAAAATGGATGCGGTTTTACGAAGGCCCGGTGCAAGTGAAACTTTATTGCCACAACAATAAATGCTGAAGCCGAAATCGCCGAATGTATAAAATTTTGTGAGCGTCTTTTCGATACAATCGTCTTATTTTAACTGTCGATAAAATAGGAAGCAAATGCAGGTAAAAATGTTTTTTCACATGAAGAGCGCACCGTAGCACTACCAAAAAGAAATTACTCCTATCTTTGTTAATATTTATCGAAATCAATAGATCAATTCATTTGCGATTGTTTTCTAAATCAGGCTGACTTGATTTTATTTTTAGCATTAATTTTTTTCCCTAAAAACAATTAGGCGCAAGAATTAGAGCAAGCGTGATTCACAGGAAAATTTCCGATTGAAATATAATATAATGAGTTTTGTTAATTTGAAATAAATAAATTTGGATATAGAAGGAATTTCCATAATTCGCTTAAAATGCATTGAGTGCATTTTTTGTGAACCGAAAGTATTAGTACTATTTAGTAATTAATTATGTAACATGAATTTACGTATTTTTGTACGCGGGATTTTTTATTTTACATTGAAATATGTACAACACTATAATAATAACCACGTGCTCCGGAGTAACAGGTTTTTAACTAAACTAACTAAAATCGAAACCGCAAACCACGAACCACGAACCGAATTTCAAATTGTAAACTATAAAGGAAGATAAAACGTCGACATGTCAAATACAGTACCAACGCAACAATTCAAATTTTAATGTAAATATGTAAAACCGACAGTACCTAAACACTATTAAGTCATCATATGATGGTTGGGGGGACAGCGACACGCTATAACCGATTCTAAAAACGAGGAGGATATTGTTTTCCTTTAAAAACGAGAAAAGAAAGAGAAACAAGAAAACTGCCAATATTAGATCGCCAGAAGAGTAAATAAGAAACAAAACAAGGACAAAAAACTAAGAATACAAGATATACACTCGGTATTTAGTTATGATAAGGGCTGTGCACATGATTGCAAAGGGAAGAAAACGAAAACAAAAATAATGGGAACGTGGAATATCCGTGAAGAAAGAGTACTGTGTAATTCAGAAAAAGAAGCTAAAAATGCAAAATAAATTTGATAGCAAAATTATGAGGAAAGTTTACAAAGTTATCTACATAGAATGGAACGAATTAAAACACATTAGACAAACGAAAACAAGAAAAGAAGTGCTAAAAAACAGCCTCCGAAAAAGAAGGATTGGTGGAATTAGAAGCGCACAAAATAAACAGACTCAACACAAACAAACAGAATGTGGGGAATAAAGAACGATTGCTAAAAAGCTACGCAGACAAAGAAAGAGAGACATAACGAAAAGAAAGTTAAGGAAATAGAAGAATACCTTCTATAAACAAATATTAAAAATTATTATAGAAAATCAAAGAACAGAAAGCAAGAAATATGGGAAATCATAACTAAACTGAACAACAAGAAAAGTCTAGGGAAGGAGGGAGTAACAACCGAGAAATTATCATCAATGCGGAAGAAGAACTTAACAATAGTACATAAAATTTAATATCAAACAAATGGAAAGAATAATTAATGACAACGGATAAGCGCCGTCGTTGTCCCTTTACGAAAGAAAGGAGACGCAAGAGATTGCAACAATTATAGAGGGATTTCGTTATTATATGCTGTACTCGTATGCAGGTTTTTCAAAAGTATGGATCCGGCTTAATATCTTGAAATCCATTAACCGAAATAACTTGCATTTTGGGATATGAATAATTATGATATGATATGAGTAATTAATATCTATTACACTTAATTTTTTCATCTGTTTTACTTTGCTATGTTATGAGATACACAGCCAACTATATTTTTTTAAATACCAATAGGAGTCAAATATGACATCATTGGAAAGCTTATTTTCTTCTGAATATCATCAAGTAATGCTGGTGTCAAATCATTTTAACAACAACCGTAAAAAATTAAAAATCAACCAAACCTGTTTTATCGTTAAAATGACAAATCCAGCTGTACTTTTACACTTTTAGAATTCTAACTGAATAAGCAAACTTAAAATATAAATTTGGAAGCATTTGGTGTTTTTTGTTTTTTTGTGATTTTTCTTCTACGTTCCTTTACATTTTCCGTCTCGTTAAACCGCTTCAAAGTTTTAGTTACTGCAAATTTACAATTAGGTTCTGGTTCAGGATGCATAGCATTAAAAAGGTCACATACTTCTGCATGACTACGCCTTCTATCGCCATAGCCGATCATCATCAAGACCTCTATTCTCTCTTTTTCACTTAAATTAACCATATTTGGCAAATTCAGTGCTCTCAATGTGTCAGCTGTGATACTTTCAAAGCATTTTATTAAGTCACTAAATGTTTTCATTTTTTATTTATTTAACACTTCTCGTGGCAATGTTACAAGAGTAACATAGTTTTGAAGTCAGAAAAAAAAAGCTTTCGAATGATGTCAAATTTGACTCCTATTGCTATTAAAAAACAACTAGTTGGCTGTGTATCTCATAAACTAACAATGTAAAACAGTTGAAAACATTTGGAATAATAGGTATTAATTAGTAAAATTAATATCCCAAATATGAAGTTATTCCGTTTAATTGCTTTTAAGATATCAAGCCGGTTCCATTCTTTTTTAACATCGTGTATGTACATATAATATAATGAAAACAGTGACAAAAACGAGAATGGAAACAATCATCAACTCACAAATCTTAGAATACCATAAGGTTTAAAAGAGAGGCAAATATTTACAGTGATGGAAATAGCATTAACGTGCTATGAGTACAAAAGTCTACTTGTAGTAGGTACTGTTCGTCGATTTTAGAAAACCGTACGATTCTGAAAACCGACCCAAGTTGCTGCAAATGCTAAAAGAGTTCAAAATACCAGCCAAATTAATCAGATTGCTCAAAATGACATTGGAAGGGAAACAAGCAGGATTTAAAAAAAGAATTTGGAACAGGAACACCCTCTTATTAAAGGCAGTCCTAGAAACGGAAGGCTGAACGGAAATTATTGTTTTAATTAAAAAAGTTACAACTCATGATGATGATGTGGCTCTATTGGCGAAAAAGACTAGTAGGTAGAGCTTACAAGCAGAACGAGCACCAAAAATGTTTTAAAAAATAAACGAAACCGCACGTTTTTTCATATTTTCTAGGATTTCTAGGCATTCGTAAAAAGTTAAAAAATAATTATTATACTATTAGAAGGATTAGCTAAAGGAGCAGTTTCTGTGATATTTGCTGTTTCCTGGGTCCGAAACGAAAACTCGTTAAGTGTTGAAAAATCTATAAAGTTAACTACCTCTGAAACGAGTGAGAATGGAACTATAGTAAAGAGGAACTTTTTAGTTTCTTTTGAAGGGTAGAACTTACTAGCAAAGTTTGTACAATAAGTAGCCAGTCACCCTGTATTTATAGATTTACTAGCAAATGGACCCGACGTTGCTGGTGTCAATAAACTCCATAGACAAGAGGGATAAACTCCCAATCCCAAGGCACTGGCCGATCAGTTCCCAAGTTTGCCCATGCATAGCCCTTTTAAAATGTACCCCGTGGCGTGTTTATCCGAGTTGACATTCTGCCTTTCCAGTGTATGCGTCTATTTACAAAAATTTATAAATCTTTAATTTTTATAAGAATTCAATGAATGGGTCTCTTAGCATCTTACCTATAACAGGAATTTCAACACAGATGTTGATAAGCCCTATTGCCTAATGACGTAAACACACCGACAATGGCCGAGATGTTTCCAGTGTTTAGTTCTAAAATATCTAATAAAATATACAGAGTGTCCCAGATATGGCGGACCTCCTGTGCAGGACGTTGTCTTGGGGAATCCCCTTCAGGGAGTCAGGAAATAATAATTCAAAAAAATTTCAAGATTTTTTTTCTATTTTTTTCTGACTGCTTGCTATTTCCTTGTAGGTATAGTTCTCTTCAGATATTATGTATTTGCCAACGTTATAAAAACAAAGAATATTTTGAAATGACATAGGTGTGAGAGCTCGCCTATTAGCTCCACATAGCTCCACATATTAAGTAATAACGGTAAGAATCAAAACAAAAAAAAATTAGATTAAGTTGAATGTTCAACGCTCAGATGTACTGCAGCTACACTGATGATTTTAAAGGAACATTATAATATACAAAAGCTATGAAGACATTTCGCCGCCTTGCTTATAGTGTGGTATTAATTTATCAAGTAGATAAATACATACATAAAGTATTATATTTTGTTATTTTAAAAATAGAAAAATATTGAAAAAATTAAAACCAAATAGTACTGCTGACAAATCTGTGCACCTGTCAAACAAAAAATTAATAAAATTGAAATATAGATATTTTTATAACCATTTTGAAACTACAATAATGTTCAAATTATGTTACGTTTACAATTTAGCAGCCATATAATCGATCATTAAAATGTTGTGTAGCATTTAGCACAATTTGAAAATTTTTGTAGTCTCAAGAATAAAAAAACTTACGTTAATATTTCTGAAGGTAGTTTGGTATTCTGTATTTAAAAATATACTGGGTGTCCCAAGTGTGTAGGTTTTCACGGTCGGTGTTATTTATGTTCTGCTCACTACACCCCCTAATGGAACTTCAAATGGAGCATGGTCCAAAAACCCTAATAAGATCGTTATTAGTAATGAAAGTATTAATAGACAAATTCGCTATTTGCAACTACATAGTTGGATACTAGCATTGATTATATATTGGAAAGATCTCTCACCTTACGGGTAAAAACGTACCCAGAAAATGTGCTGAACTACAGAGGGCCAGAGTCTGGCCTGAGTATTTTATAAAATATATTCAGTTTAATAATAACATACAAAACGAAATATGTGCTAAAAAACGGGTACCCCTCACACGGTTCAATAACATTGATCAATATAAAGTCAGTTACGATTTCGTTCATTTTGCTATTTTGTTTAGTTATTGCTAAAAAGCGAAATGAAAACTTTTTACACCAAATTCAGCTTGCTGCAAAATTTTTAATGATTTATGACAGCAGGTAGATCCTTCCAAGCGGGATGTAATTGCACATCATAAAAGGCCGAACTTGGGTTTGTGGTCCGAATAATACGAAATGTTTCATTGAATAAACATTTATCAATAGGATTAGCTGGCCATACACCAAGACGCTTTCCTGCCCGCCTTGCGCGTCCCGCCAGTCTCGCACGATTGGAACGAGGCGAGATAGTCTCGCTGCGTCCACTAACGCTGAATTATTATTAGCGCATCGGCAGAAAATTTAAACTTTTGAGCCTCAAATTTTAGGATTAGTCCTGGTTTACCCCATTTCTGAGAAATTTGGATATAAATTGGTAAAGAGGATTCTCTGAAATTATGTTTCAAAGCTGAATCACAGGATATTGCTATTAATTGGTTTTCATGTGCCGTTGTCAAGCCAGTAATATTAGTAAGTGTTCCAATCTAATATCTAATAGAAGTCTAATATCCAATATTTATTTTTGTCGGGTACTGGAAAATAATGCCGAAACGAAGTCCTCAAAGCGCGGAGGTGTTTAATCATTTCGTCTTGTACTTGTGTTGGCAACATTGCTCCACCATAGGATTCCAAAAACGCTGACAGTGTAGGAAAGTGATTAAAGTTTTTTTGAATTGTGCTAAGTGTGTGCTTACGAGATTTTTGGTGGAATTTATATATTAATATTAAATGGTCCACAGATGAGACTACGAACGTCCGTTCGAACTCTGTTACAAATACAATGTTTTCATAGCAAAAGAACCTTTTGAAGGAAAGCCGAAAGGAAACTGGTTTTATCACTGTACCTACTATAAATCACCTAGTAATTATAAGTATATGCAGCAAACATTAGGATTCGCACTACCTGGAATCTCGACAATTTTAACTTGGCTAAAGATTAATAATTTAACAACGGATTGCAATACATCTTTAGTCAACAAATTGGCAAATAAAGTCAAAACAATGTCCATTGATGAAAAAGAAATAGTTGTCATGTTTGATGAAATAATTTTGAAGAGAGGATTAAATTATAATAAATTTCATGACGTTATTGAAGGATTTGAAGATTTAGGCACATGTGAGAGTAGTAATGAAAAATTAATCTAACGGACGCCTTTTACACCGCTCGCAAGTGCGCTCGTTTTGTAGACACGTGCGAGTGAGACCACACAGAGAGATTCGTGAATTAAATAATGAATCCGCGAAACTTGAGTTACCTTTACAAGACTCTCTTTTGACAAATTCAAAACTGTCTTTGCTAAAGACCAGGAAGAAGGTAGAAAAGCGCATTTAGAAAAAATTCAACTTAAACTGGATTCTATATTGTCTGATTACGAGAATGATATTGAGGAGAATGATGAGATTGTTATTGACAATATTTCACAATCTTTGATTCCAAAGGATATAATTGTAGAAAACATAATATTATTTACTACCTGAGTTGATTTATTTGTAGAAAAGTGTACAAAATTATTTAATAGTTCTTCATGTAAAAATGCCTTATGTAATTTGAACAAGGATGATTTAGAATTACATTTTTCACAAGTAGCGGAGTATACCGCCAGCAAATCAAAGGGAGGATTGAACTTTTCAAAGTCAAATATGTAGTCACGGTATGTTCAATTTTTTTAGAAGAAAAGCTTTACCCAAATATATATCGTCTATAAATGTTTTCGATGAGATATTGGACGAAATGTGTGACAAAAATGAACTTTCTATCAAAAACTTTCCTTGTGATATTCACAAAAATGACATTTGCCAACTACTGCCCAATATATAATCAATCCCTTAATTCATTCTTGAGTGTTGGCCGGTTCCTCAGCGTGGACACACACCAACGCTGTACTGGTGCTACAAGTTCATGAAATGTTCTATTAATTTTTGAAGGCGCTACTTCCCGGTACTTTAACTTATGGGCAAGGCAGAGTGCGGGGTGCGGTGGAGCATTGCCAAGCTTTTACCTGTGGCGGTGAGAGATCTTTCCAATATATAATCAATGATACTAGTCAGTGGCGGCTCGCGGGTTTAGAAACGGGGTGGGCACAAAACAAAAAAGTGGCAAAGAACACGTATTAACACTTTTTATTTTTACATGAAGTCCATTCTTATAAAGTGCGTTCAAAAAGAAAACTAGGCTGCGTTGGCCATGTAATTTATCGGCTTTCCAGTGTAGAAACCATAGAAAACATAAACATAGATTTGACAAATGTCAAATGACAAGAACCGTCAGTCTAAAATTTTCCATCAAAATAAAACGGACCAATTTTATTTAAATTGTTTATAATAAATGCCAGGACATGTGTACATCGCTCTAATAAACATAATGCTACCACTGCGTCCATTTACTGAAATTTGTTCCAATAAATTGTTTTTGTTTTACTTTCTGTTCCACAGTTCTTCCGAGTTGTTATCAAGTGTTTTGTAAATGAATTGTATCACTTCGACCACAAGGTAAAACCGGAAAGAACGAGATCTCATTAAAATCACTTGAATTTTTACGAGTAATGAATGCTATCAGTTTTTCGAAGATAATTCATGACTTAGTGTTCGTAAACTTCGAATTTTTCATACTGATACGTGTGTGCTTGAAATTCTTCATTCGATGCGTTCACATAATCTTGTCAAATCCAATCTATATTCCTTACATTACGTATGTAACTGTCAGTCATCCTTTATGGTTTTTGACTTTATCGACAAAAAAACTCAAAACCAACATAAAATGTGTAGCATGACCTGTGTTTTTCTTCTTGCTGCAAAATAACTCAATCACCGTGTTGACAAACTCTGGAATGGATTGGACGAACTTCTTTTCGATCGACAAAGCATTAAGCCAATCCTCCGACATGGTGCTGTTCAAAAAAGTTTTAATGCGCTTCAGAGTCAAAAGCATCTCTCGCATTCATTCACTTGTCGTCATTGGTGTTGTACAAATAATCTCTAAAAGTTTGTAAGTTTCTGTGAATAATTTTTTGAGGTTATGTCCGATATAAACACTAAAAGTAGCAAAACACCTCCAGAATCACACAGTTGATGGGTTGCCGCTTAACAGAATTTCCACCAATTTTACTTCCGGTTGCGGTTCCATACTTTCCCAAGAACGCACGCGCTACTCAATCTCCCGACAGCTTGAAACTGAATTTATAGATTGACGCCCGCCCGCCTACCCGTTAGCCGCTTTCCGTAAAACTTTAACCGTTAATACTTAAATATAGTGTGGGTGTTTAGCGCGGGCGATATTGTTGAGCGCAAGGAGTACAATCAAAGTCAGCTTCTGCAGTTTGTTGTCGTGTCGTGGAAGATGTTGTCATGGAGCTGGACTTGGACTGACTGGTGTTCTGAGTTGGAAAGGATGGAAATTTGGTGTTGAAGGAAGAAGGGTGAAACAGGATAGTTCTCACGGTCAACTTGAGAAGGATTTATGACAGGGTTGGAAATTGGAGGCGGCACGACTGTTTATTGGATATGTACAGTTTCTACATATTTACAATTTGTAGCTGGGGCCTGCGACGTATGAAGGTCGCAGCCGCTACAATAGTATGAAGGTTCTTTTGACGTTTCAAGCCCAGTCTCAACTAACCTAAAAAAAGGAAGAAGTGGTACCCAGAAATGGATGAACAGCGAGAATATCATGAGTTTTATCATTGATTATATATTGTCATTATGTATAATCAATGGTTTTATATGTGGGCCTTGACGGGTGTACTGGTTTTGGGGGCAGCTCAACTATTAAAAGCGCCGAGAAGGCGACGGCGCTGGAAAACACGACCTCTTTACAGAGACAGACATATGAGAGGCTTCTATAGAACCACATTTTTAGATATGAAAAACATTGACAGCGAACAATTCTTTAAATACACAAGAATGACGGTGGCTACATTTAATAACTTCGTCTCTAGTTGCCAACAAATTTGTTAGTTATATTAGCCGACTGCGAGCAATAATCAGCTGTTCAGGTGAAGCCCTCTGATTGGCTGACCGTTAGCTGCTACCCGCAAAAGATGAAATTTGGTCATCTTCTTGCGGGCGGGCGTTTTAGCGCATCAACGGGCGCCGAGCGGGCGCACACTATAAATACCGGGTGACTATAAATGATTGACATAAATTTAGGTGATTGGCAACAGTGAGGAATTGGTACCAGATTAACTGTCGTCGTGATTTATGTCTATTAAGTTTTCAGGTTAGAATATTGTTGTCAAAAAGTGTAACTTACTGAATAATAACGGACGAAAAGTGACAAATAACGGAGGAAATGGTCACAGTGAGTGATCGAAAAGATCTTTCAGCTGTAAAAACCATTTTGAAAACCATTCTGATATGCGCAATTTTTAAATTTGACGTTTATTTGACAATTTCAAATTTGAAAGTCAGTGTATCCAATGGAAGAGTTAAAAAATATTGCCAACCTACCACAAACAATGTCAATCATTTATAGTCACCCGGTAGCAGCATGCATTTTCCGTTGCTTCAACATGAAACGCAACGTGTTATGCCTAGCGTTTAGCGGCTAGGCGGGCGGGCGTCAATCTATAAATCCAGCTTCACAGTTACTGGGGCGACAGCGATCGTGTTCCCCAAATCTGGGTTAAAATCGCGGCTTTCAAGCTGTCGAATATGACCGCAGCGCTCGAAAATGAGGCTTGCTTCGACTGAGCCCCGGAAGAAAAGTTGATAGGCTGAGCGCGAGCAAGACGAGCGTGGACGAAGGAAGTAAGTTTTGATAACATTGCAGATGCAATTTGACCACCAAAACAAATTAAAAATTAAAATCTAAAAAAAAGATTATTTATTTCTCCAGCATCGGTGGGCACGTGCCCCTGTGCCCTATAGCACAAGCCGCCACTGATACTCGTACAATATTTGAAAAACATTTGATCGCCTGTTTCGTGGCTTTGTACTAAACGTGTGTAAAAGGAAAGGATGAAAAAGTTTAGTCGTAGTAGCAGTCGATCTGAAACGTCTGAGTCAGTTGTCAGGCTTGCCGTCGCTACATCCTCCCAATGGAAGATCTTCTACTACGTCTACACAGGACACGGTTTTCGAGGCCGAGAAATATCACCATTAATCGACACTAATTTATTTGTGGAATCATTCGAGAATATTATTATTAATCTACTGCTCCATTACATTAACGAGTACTTACCTACGAAGCTGAAACTTTGTAAATTACATAGTCAAAAAATGTCGAGTATTTGTTGCACTATTTTAGGTGCCATTAAATGAATCACAAAGACGGGAATTCGCGGCTGATGGAGAGATATTATCACTTTGTTCGGCCGCAGCCAAGCGTTTATTTATTTTCATACCAGTCCTCTATTTAATTAACATACGTTGTTTAAAAATAACTTCGAGATTTATTCTCTCACCATCTTAACGCTCCTGGCAGAAAATTAAGTTTCCTGAAAATGCAAAGTGTTTATCGATTCTGTTGTCCCGTTTTATCTCAATTTCTAGCCTCTTCGGGGAATTGATTAAGACCGCCATAACTTCAACCCTTTTCTCATCCCAAATTAGAACTGATTACTTGTTGTTCAGATTTTCGTAATAAATTTTCCTCCTTCTAATTTAATTTCGCGGCATTTTCAAGTAATCTTTAGTGAGCAATTTTGCTGATTAGACAACTGCGAAAAAAGCAAGGGTGGTTGAGATACGACACGTTTTGGTCCTCGACCTAAATACCGACAGGAATGCAATCAATAATAAATAGCATTTCTTGCATGTTCAGCAGTCTTTTTAGATCAACCGAGTGTTAATATTGCTCGTCGTCTTGAGATATCGGATTATTACCGCTTTCGCTATTTCCTCTTCGGCTCTAAACCGTTGTCGTTAATAATTTTATTCCATTAGAGAGAAGCAAATTTCACAGCTGCCAATTAGCATTTCTTTGGAGAGCAAGAATTGAAACCCGCTTATTACGTAAAGCACATCCTTTGATGTTTAGTAGCACAAATTTGTTACTTACGGATCAGTAGTAAAGTGCATTTAAATTTATATCGCCGTTCAATTTCTTTAAATTTTGATGCTTCATATTTCATATTTCCTAAATTATAATTTGGTGTGTTAAATTGGGTAAGAAAAGGGTGCGGTTGTTGAAATTTTCAGGAATCCGTAATTTCATTGCGTCTAGTGGTATTTTCTCTAAAAATTTTAATTATTTTTTATCAAGAGTATACCTATATATTTTGAAAATATTTTGAAACCTGAAAAGATATCAAATTACCCGTAACCTCAATGCACTTGTTCCGGAGGACCATTTCAACCTGCATTACTGTATTGATTAAATGATTCTGATGCCGTCTGCACTTTGTTGTAGATATAAAATGGGGCTTTTATGCAAAGAAAACCATTTTGAAATCCGATGAATCACTTGTTTTAAAAGTGTCCCTCAGTTTGGGTGGAACGCTTCAATTGCCCACCAGTTTATTTAACGAAACACAAAACCACAGATCAAAATCAACAGAACAAGCTTTAATTAAAGGAGTCAATAATTATTACAGACACACATATGCAACAACAAAATTAATGAAAGCAGATGATTGGATGGTCAAGAATAAAAAAGGCATACGACAAATTGGCTAAGCAGAGCACAATAACTCTGCTCATTGGACTAGAACTACTTTATGGACTGAATTGAAGTCAAATCAGGTTAGATGAAGTCAAGTCAGGACGAGAATAATGCTATGAACTGAACTAAAGTTACAGAAACACGGAAATTAAAAAAATGGTAAGCAAATGTCACGTCATTATGGAATCAAATTTCAGGAGAGAGAGAGAGAGCGGTGAGAAGCGTTTAATCCTACAGGGTACTGGGAGACCCAGAGCTCTGTAAAAGTTCCACAACTTATTTGATATTTGAGATATCAACTTGAATTTTTTTCTTGCACATTACAAAAATATTTTTATTTATATACAGGGCGACAAATTATCATAAAAACCGCAATGTTATGTGTTTTTAAATAAAGCTACCCTATTTTGATTGTATTTTCGAATTATACACTAAGTTTTCCGTTGAATTTACGAGTCATTATCACGAATCTGTCACAAGTTTTTGACAAGTTTTAAATTAAATATTAACGTGCCGAGCGATTTTTTCTGTCGCCGACTCAATGACAATGTCTCATAGAGTCGGTATTTGCATAACACGGGTGTTATTATTGACTGTCCATGGCTGTACTATGTAATCATGAAACATATACAGTGGGGATGAAAAGGTTGGAACTAATTCGATAACTCTTTTATAGGGAGCGAGAGAAAAACTCGCTTGGACACGTAAATTTTTAATTTTAAATTTGCTAATTCATAAAAATTTGCTTTGTTATGTCATCTCTTTCAAGGCCATTACGTAATTTTTTTTTAAATGGCAAACCTAATTTTTTATTGCTTCATTTTAAAGTGCATGATTTTTTGCATGTAAAACAATAAAATTGGTAATAGGTTACATAACAATATTTTTTAGAAAAAATGAAAATTTAAAAATTAGAAATTTTGGTAATCACCTCACAAATTTTAAATAATGTCATAAAATAATTTGAACATCGTCTTAGTCATTGTCAACTTGAAGAAGGTAGGCAGTTTGAACATTTAATCTTATTATTTTCTAAATTTTACATGTTATTTAAATAAACTGCTATTGTTAAATTACTAAATAACTTTTTTCTCAAAAATATTGTTATGTAACATTACAAATTTTATTGTTTTATATGCAAAAAAAACATGCTCTTTAAAATAACGCAATAAAAAATTAGGGTTGTCATTTAAAAAAATTGAAATTACGTTATGGCCTTAAAAGAAATAACATAACAAAGCAAATTTTTATGTCAGAATTAGCGCATTTATAATTAAAAATTAACGTGCACGAGCGATTTTTTCTGTCGCTACCTATAAGAAAGTTATCGAATTAGTTCCAACCTTTTGATCCATACTGTATAACCTAACCTCACAAAAAATGGTAAAGTAAAAACTTAAAATGAATGTATTTTTTATTCTTATATTTACAGCAAAATTTACTAAATATATTAATACATCGCTAGCCCTAACGTATAATAAAATAAACACAAGGTACTTACGGTGGTTTTATCGTAATTTTTTTAAACAAATTTAATTTATTCGCACAAAACGCGGAGTTATGTGTCTATGCTGCACAGATAAAGAGGTAAATAGATTGGCATCTCTATCGTATTTTTTTGACCTGAGTTTCAGCGCCATCTCTTGGGATGGGACCAGTTAACCATATCGATAAAATAAATTTCTTTACCAAATATAATTAATTTTTTTTATTTGTTAAAAATAAAAATTATTTATTTTTTCAATTATGTTTATTATTCAACTCAACGCAACCTACAACTGTTAAGAACATTATGGAATTGTACATATACTAATTTAGGTGATATAATTTACCTTGAAGATAGAGATTGGCAGAGAATTTTTGAAAATTTTCCTAAGGGATCTAAATATTGCTCCTCAAAATATGCACTGCAAATATGTTGTCGAGTTCTCTTTATGTTGCAGTTTACAGAAAGCACATTCATGTTTTCTGCGGAAATGTAAAAAATCGACGGAAATAATTGGGGCACAACACTATTTTTTTCTTCAAGTATGCATCCATGTCAATGTAATTTATTTGCTAACGATGCACTAAGGGGAAATAAAACGCACCAGAGAAGCACATACAAAAATTTAGAACAAAAATTTCGTAACTAAAACTCATCACACAACGAAAAAGTCAAAAAACTAGTTAACGTCTTTTTGTCGGTAAATAACTTATCAACAATGTCATGGAAACGGATTGTACTAAATATTTGAGTGTGTGAGGCTCCACGCAACGCAAAAAACATTACTAACATCTCAACATAATCATGTAAAAGTATCTAGATTTTGCCGAAAGGAGCGACATCTATTGAAATGGCACCAATTAAAACCAGGATTCAAGATTGTTCATAAGAGTGCGCACCCCATGCTATGCTGCGGGAAGAGATCTGACAGCAAGTGCATATGGGTAACGAGTTGAGCGACACTAGCGCTTTTTTTTTCTATCGATCAAGTATCGAATTAGAGCAAAGGTTCTCCGCCCTTTCCTTCTTGCCCGTCCGTCCCCTGTTATGTATTGTGTGCGAGACGGTTATTAAGAAAGAACTTAATTTAAAGTATTCCTCCACCTCAAAGTCGAAATCTTGCTACACTGTTTTAAATGCTAAAGTTATTCCATGGCCTACGCAGCCTCATTTTATTTTTGCATTCGGATTAAGGCCCCTATTCTTGAATCGTTCGACATGTGAGTGAGTTTCGCGTAGGTGACTCACTCACAAGTCGAACACTCGCATAATTTGGTATTCTTGACTACAGTCGACGATCGTTCGAGTAAGTCAATTTGGCAACACCGCAATTTCGATCGTTCGAGTTGAGTTTGGCTGTCACCTGTCAAATAACTGTCAATTTTTAATTTTGCGTTTGCATTTTTTGCTATTATTCAAATTAAAAATGATAATTGGCGAAGAATATAGACCCCTATTCTTGAGTCGTTCGACATGTGAGTGAGTGTCGCGTAGGTGACTCACTCACAAGTCGAACACTCGCATAATTTGGTATTCTTGACTACAGTCGACGATCGTTCGAGTAAGTCAATTTGGCAACACCGCAATTTCGATCGTTCGAGTTGAGTTTGGCTGTCACCTGTCAAATAACTGTCAATTTTTAATTTTGCGTTTGCATTTTTTGCTATTATTCATATTAAAAATGATAATTGGCGAAGAATATAGAGAAATTATAATTAGATTATTGTCCGAAAATATATATTTCCCGGAAAAATTTCATTAAAAAAAAGTGAAATATCCATCAATTTAACGCTGGAAGAGTTGGAGGAATAGTATTTTACCACATCGATTGATAATGAAATTCATCCAATTTACGTTTAATTCAATTGACTTGACAAGATATGTATGTCCGTGAGTAATAATGGCATCGAAGAACGCTCTTCCGGTGTTCAAGACCTGGGGTCCCTCCTATACCACACTAAAATCGTAATTGCCAATAAAATGCCTAAAAGTACCGGTCGCTACTTGATAATATATTATTTATGTTTAATTACAGAAAAAATAACATATAAATTAATTATATATAGGCGCGGCAACTTTTTGAAAAAGCTCTTCCGCAAAAATTCAAGACCCGAGAGCAAGTACTCGTCAGGGATTTCTTTTTAATAAAATTTAAAAACGAAAACCGTCAGGCAACCGCTAGCTGCGAAAATTATAAATATCCAAAAAACGTTGATATAGGGGATAACTCTATAATTAGGTTTATTTTAATAATCCAAGATTAGACACAATTAATAATAATAAGAGTTATATAAGACCAAAATCAAGAATAATCTCTAAAAAGTGATCGATTAAAAGAATTATCGGCATGAGTCGGTCACATATGACTCGAACAGTGGCAAGTCACTCACAAAAAAGCGATCGAGTAAAATCATTCGTGTAGTGAGTGAGTGACATGTGACTCGAACGGTCAAGAATACCAATTTTTGAAAATCATTCGACATGACGTCAAACTCACTCACTCACTCACAAGTCGAACGGTCAAGAATAAGGCCCATAGAGAAATTATAATTTGATTATTGTCCGAAAATATATATTTCCTGGAAAAATTTCATTAAAAAAAAGTGAAATATCCATCAATTTAACGCTGGAAGAGTTGGAGGAATAGTATTTTACCACATCGATTGATAATGAAATTCATCCAATTTACGTTTAATTCAATTGACTTGACAAGATATGTATGTCCGTGAGTAATGGCATCGAAGAACGCTCTTCCGGTGTTCAAGACCTGGGGTCCTCCTATACCACACTAAAATCGTAATTGCCAATAAAATGGCTAAAAGTACCGGTCGCTACTTGATAATATATTATTTATGTTTAATTACAGAAAAAATAACATATAAATTAATTATATATAGGCGCGGCAACTTTTTGAAAAAGCTCTTCCGCAAAAATTCTAGACCCGAGAGCAAGTACTCGTCAGGGATTTCTTTTTAATAAAATTTAAAAACGAAAACCGTCAGGCAACCGCTAGCTGCGAAAATTATAAATATCCAAAAAACGTTGATATAGGGGGTAAACTTTATTTTAATGATCCAAGATTAGACACAATTAATAATAATGAGAGTTATATAAGACCAAAATCAAGAATAATCTCTAAAAAGTGATCGATTAAAAGAATTATCGGTCACATATGACTCGAACAGTGGCAAGTCACTCACAAAAAAGCGATCGAGTAAAATCATTCGTGTAGTGAGTGAGTGACATGTGACTCGAACGGTCAAGAATACCAATTTTTGAAAATCATTCGACATGACGTCAAACTCACTCACTCACTCACTCACAAGTCGAACGGTCAAGAATAAGGCCCTTACACTTTTAAAATTGAATCATTCTTTCCACGCAGCATGGCAATGGTGTACGTAACGGGAAAGACAAATGGTACCACTTTACAATTTTGTCAATTGCAATCATCAATAAGCATCAATGTTAATAGAAACTTCCTGTGACGCTGATTTTGTTTGCCGCGTTTTAATCCGGTCCAGCTTTACTTCTCTAAAACCTCACCAATGCACAAAGAGTAAACAACTAAATTTATAAAACAATGAACATTTATGGAGTGGAGTTGACACTTTTACATTGTTTATAAAATAAAATAAGCCGAGCTATACGCTGTCATTGAATGTCGATATTGTCAAACTTTACTCTGTTAGATTTTCAGCTTTAAAATAATGAAGTTAGAAATATGAAGAGTGGGGGCTTTCCGGTCGGTGTTATCATTGATTATATATAATCAATGGTGTTATCAACAGTGGTGGTATTTCATGGCTGGAAGACCGTATTCTAGTAGGAATGGTATTGAGGGGAATGTAGACACTTATTGCCAACAACAGACACTATCAACAACAAAAGAGACGAAAGCAGTCTGGTTGTCGCTACAGATTCGAATTTAAAATTAAACTTAGCACCATAGGCCTTAGCCTCTTTCTTCTTATGATAATGTGAAAGTTGTTAATAATTATTATATATTAGAAGTGAAATCCTTGAAAGTGTGTCGCTTCAGAAAAGAATGCCCATCGCTTTGACAAATTCACATCGAGTGCTTCACATCATTTAGTGAAATAGCTAGTGAAATAACTGTTGTACTATGATGTTTTTTATGGGCACGGCGTACACATTGCATCTGATGATGCCAACCGCAGTCGTAGACGAAACGTTTGGGAAAATTTCATCGACCACCTGTTCGTTGGATTACAAACAAGCTCGCTGCATGCTCCCAATTGAATATCTTCTACCAGTGTTAAGTTAGAAATATGTATATCAAAATTTATACATATAATTAGTAACACGTTAACTGCAACTTAGCGATGACATTTTCAACTGCGCCGCCTGCAAAAAGGAGAATGAAATTTTAACGATATCTTAAAATATCAAATTGTATCGAAAATAAACATTAAAATATACATAATTTCCTCTTACGTAAATAAGCTAAAAACACTTCGTTAATAAGATTTCATCGCCTTGAATTTCAGATAATGACGACCGGGGATCGTTTCGAATAATGCGACGACCTCGGCACCAAACATTGCTTTGAATAATTGGTATTCGAGAATCCCTATTTCAACATTGGTGCGCATTTTTTCCGCCGATCATTAGATAATTGGACCAGAAATAATGAATCTGACAAACTGACGTATATTCGGCAGCAGATTTATGTAATTTGTTTACTTTCAGATGAGTGTTTGTAACTCGGAAAGCATAAACTTATATTTTTAACACAAATGAGCAAATACGAGTACCTACCACTAAAAGTAGATCCAAATAAAACAAATTGTTTTACACGTTTAAATATGTACAAATTCGTTTTATTAATATTTTTATCAGATAACAACTACACCTAAATAGTTTATTAAGTATATTAACAAATTGTTCTGAAATAATTATATATAATAAAGTTATCAGAGATCGTTCGAGACGAAATAGGATAGTCTTCGTGAGTGTATCAAAGGCTCATGAGCAGGATGTGCTTCTTCCTTGTTTGTACTTTAGCGTCTTTGCAAAGACGCTAGAGATGTCGTCATTCTTCAGTTTAAAGTGGGAAATTTTTCATTTGTTACGATTCGCGGCCGCTAGAAGTCGCAAAGGTCGATCATTCACCAAATGCAAAAATTTTAGCATTTTCCCTAGTTTTTTGCCTCAAAGATTACGATGAATCGTAGTATTCGTTGTAGAAAGTAGTTTTCGAAATAAGTTTTGCCGACAGTTCATTTAGGAACGAAGGGTTAATCGCAGCCACATCTCATTTTCAAATAGAGAACGTAGGTTTTACATGAAACACGTTAAAAATAATGCTTAATCTCAGTTATTAGGCAATTTAGGGCATTCATCTTATGGTAAAAGGTTTTAGTAAACTGAGGCATCTTCAGCATAATCACATTCCAAAATAATCTGCTTTGGGGTCATCTTTTTCAGCATTATGTAAGGGCGTTTAATTAATTAATTATTAAATAACGACTATTAGGACGAATCTCAAATGATGTTAATTTCAAGTGCAATGTTCAACGAATGCTATACCAAAAAATCAGACGAATCTGTTGGAAAATTAGAAAATTTAACCCTCAAAACCCTCTTATGGAAAATTTGCATGCTTTTTTTTTCTTAAATAACTACTATTAGGATGAATCTCAAATGATGTTAATTTTAAGTGCAATGTTCAAGGAATGCTATACCAAAAAATCAGACAAATCTGTTGGAAAATTAAGAAATTAAACCCTCAAAACCCTCATGGAAAAATTGCATGCTGATTTCCCACCTTAAGATATTTCACAGCGCCAAATACGCCTTAACTCTCGGATCCGAACTATTATTGAAACTCCAACTTGCGGTTGCTCTTTAGCCATTCTATAGTCTTGTGTCAGCATCTTCACATAACCTGAATGTTTCCAGAGGTACCAAGTTGTCGTGTTCTTAAATTTATTTTTTTCTAGTAATGTGGACTTTCAAGACCCTTGCTTGGTTTCTTCCGAAACACGTGCAAACACACCTTTAATGTTCGCATATACTCAGAAATGAGGAGACGGTAAACTCATCCTGCATAAATGAATTACGTGTAATTCATTATGCGCTCAGTTGACGTTGTTTTCCGACTTCCAGGACCATAAGAATCTGGACTTCCTTCACACCACGATGGTTTCTTAAGATCACCATTTTTTTTTCGAAAAGAAGAATTGTGTCAAAAAATACCAATTTGATCCATTTTACACTGTCAAAAAACTAATTGTTCAAGGAATTACTGCCATAATTATTTATAACCATGGACTATTAATTTTTAAGAAGAAAACTGCGTAATTGCATGTATGTACAAGTACAGTTGTTGTCATGTTATATGTCAGGGTAAATCCAAAGTTAAAAAATGACATTTTGGTAGGCCCATAAGAAACCACTGCTAGCTAACCGCCAAGCAAAACGAAATGAGCTATGTTTCCTGGAAAGAAAAGGATTGGTCGAGTCATCTTCAGTGACCAATCGAAAGGCAATTAGCGAAAAATAGTGGTAAAATTCAAATCAGATGCCTTTCATAAAGATCGTCTAAAACCGAAGTTTCTGAAAAACCTGATGAGTTCGGGTTGAATATCCGCAAATGGGACCAGCTGTTTTCAATTTATTGAAAAAACCGTAAATTCTGTCAGATGTCAAGTCTTGAAGGGTAAAAAAAGTGTGAAGGTATATTTTTGACGACCAAAACGTGGTTTGTCGAAGAATATTATGGTGTTATCACGAATAGACCGGTTACTGAAAGATTTTGCCACAATCAAAACAATATTTTGTAAACAAACCGCAGCAAACAACACACAAACAACAAACAGGATGAAGGAAAATCTGACAGAAAGATGGAATGGATTTACTTGGGATTTCTATAGTTATCTGGTTGAGACGAGGCGTAATTATAAAAAAATGTGTAACTTCTTATAAAAATAAAAAAAAAAGTGTTATCCCAATATTAAGTTGTCATATTTATTTTCCGCCTTGAACTCATTTCCTCCCAGTTCTAAAATCAATAAATTATTAAAAATTGTAATAGAAAATTTTAGCCCATGCGAATAATTCGCATAGCAAGTGCTTTTGTAGTGGGAAATGTTAGTTTAACAGATTGCCAGATGGCCCTATGACCTAAATGGCCTGTGCGAGTAATTCGCATAGAATGCGCTTGGAGAGTGGGAAATGTTAGCTAAACAGATTGTCAATAGTTTGTCAAGAAGATTGTCAATAGTTGACCTGTGCGAATAATTCGCATAGAATGCACTTGGTGAGTGGGAGATTTCAATAGATGGCGCTTTTAATTAAACCAATAGTCAATAGATGGCGCTATGACCATAATCCGGTTTCTAATTAAACAGATAGATGGCGCTATGACTAAATACGGTTTTTAATAAATTTAGAAAAATTATTAACATTTTGAATTGTTTGTTTATTTTTCGCAACTAGCGGTGAAGATAATCTTTAAAGTTCATTTTGAAATTTTGGCTCAATCATTGGTTTTCATGAAGTATTAAGTAGTAAGTATTGAGATATGGCGTACCGACAAAAAAACACATTTCAGAAATAATATGTCGAGATAATTATTATGTTTTACTCAAAAGTGACTTGTTACTGATAAGCTTCGCGATTAAAATCGTCAATTCAAGAAAAATGAATCATAAAAGTGACGAAAAGATAAAAAAATAGTAATAAAATGTTAAGCACTTTATGGCTTGCAGCTGGGTAATGCTTTTATTGAGAAGACAATGTACAAACAACATGATTATCACATCATCACTAAGTAGCTCAATGTATCTGATGAATACAAAAATAATTCCAGATTTCTGTATAAAACAATAACAAATGATCCGCAATTTCCCAAATCCACAATCAGAATGGAATAGATAATTTTTTATCTTATTTAAACAAGGAGGGCTGCTCTAGTTCCTATCCTCTTCGAAAAATTCACCACCATGTTCGCACCGCAATGTTCAATTTTTATAAATATTTCTAGGTTTTTCATCTTGCCATTTATATATGTGACGAGCAGGAGTTTTGGTCATTGTAGTGTTCAGAATTTTGCGACCTTCAGAAAGCGTTCAACGTAGTCGTTAAACGAAGCATAATTAGAACACTTTTTCTAGTTTAAAAATGCTTATAATACGATTTTTAGTCATCAGAATTTTTAAACTTTAATAGTTTGTTTGTTTGATTTCTTTAAGAAATAGTCTATGGTGCAAGTAAGTTGGGCCTACATTTAACGTTTGACTTTAAATACATTTATCTCAGAAACCAGCTATCACATTTAAGTACATAATTCATGTCGTTTAAAATTATTTTGCACACTATCTTCAGAGTAACCACTCCATCCTCAGTGCAGCATATAAAGCACAAAACAATACATCAAAACGTTAATATTCTTGTATATGTATATCTCGTATATGTTATACGCTAAATTTAAAAAAAAACACCCGTTATATTCCGTTGAAACGAAGTTTTCAAATCTTCCTCAAAAATTTGGCCATCGTTTCCGAATTATCTTTAAATCACCATATTTATCATTGTTCTGTACTCTTTCGTGAATTGTCAGTCTGCTGTGACTATTGAAGAAAGTTTTTCATCATGAGTTCAAAGTTCAAAGAGATGTTGTTTAAATAATACGCAGCATTTTTACTATATATATATGTAGCAAATATACGATTGAAGAATGCAGAAAAACAATTTCAGAGTTTGTGAAAAATGTGTATTTGTTGTCCTTCGACATGCCCGTGGACAAAAATAACAAGCTCTGGGCCCCTAATTCCGTTTGTAAATCCTGTGTGAATACTTATGATTGTGAAAAAATGGTTAACGAAATCTTTTTCGGTTTGGAACTACAACAATTTGAAAATAAAAATTACATGGACAATTATTTATGTAATATTAATTTAAAGGAAATAAATAGAAAGAATTGACATAAATGGGCATAGCCGTTTACATACAGGGTTATTTTTTAAACGAGCCACCTGAATAGCTTTGTAAGGACAAGAAATATGAAAATTTCCAAAAACAGGTCAATTTTTGATCAGAGGGGGACATCTTCTAAGGTTATTGAACCGCCCTTCGAGAATTTTAAATCGAATGACCCCTCTTGTGATACCTCATTTGGAAGCTACTTTCACCAGGAATCTACCTGTGTAATTAGTTGTATATTTGTTCTGTTACCCACAATTCAGGAGACTGTCAAATGTGTGCAAACAGATTTGACAAAATTTTAGCATTTTTAGCTATGAAAGTAGCTAGAAGTCGAGAAACGACTCCTCAAGAAGAGGTTAAAAAGAATTGAGCAGCGGAGCGAAAAACTGCTTCTGGATCAACTGAAACGCCGGAGCAGTCAGAAATGAGGGAAATACAGCACGCTGAGTATACAGAACGGTATTGGAATAAATAAATAAATAAGTCAATCAATGAGTTAACAGTTCCCTAATTTATATTATAGGTATATCAGAATGTTTCTCACAACACCGGAATTATACAGTTTTTCATAATGATTCGGCCATCAGTTCACAAACATACACATCAAAATTTTCACGCGAACGAAGTCGCAGGCAAAGGCTAGTATTAGATACATCCTGTTCATCACTTCAATTTAATTCTGTATTATTAAAAAGTTAACGAATCTTTTACAGTGACAAAAATAAAGTATCATATAGTAAGTTTCTATTGCCCGTTGTAATAAACCTGATTATTCTAATTTAAATTTACCGCCATATCACTTCGGTCGGCCAACAGTTATTTGGATTTTCCGCCATAATTCAAATAAAATGACTCCACGAAAACATCAAAGGTGCCCACCGAAGTGTCGCTTCTTATAATTTTCTGGTGTGGTTTCTACTCTTTGCTTATACTTATATATACTTATATACTTCTTTACTCTTTTCTCGCTCAGGAGAAAGACTTTTACAGCGACGTTTATGAATAGACTAGCTGAATGTACCGGGCGTTGTCTGGACGTAGATTAAATAAACGCAGCGTTGACAAAAGTGGTGTATTGGTGATGTAGACTAATCGACATTATAATACAATTAAACAGGAATGCTCTACTTTTCCAATCACAAAATAAACAAATTTGCTGAAATTAATCTGCATTGCTAGGACCGGGTACTTCAATATGATTTGGAAAAAGAGGATACCTTGGTTGATATCAGATGAAAAATCTTGAATAGACTCTTTAGGCAAAGACGCAGTTTGGAGGTCTATAAGCGATTCCAGGAAATCGAAATTAAGGTTAGATAATTTTCAGGAAAATAGAAGTTTACAAATTAGCTGATCATGTTATGATAAAGTTGAAAACACAATGGAAACATTTCTCCTGCTGCAGTCATCTCACAAACAGAACAGTATGTAGGTGATTTTGACTTATCTTCAGAATAAACAAACTCTTCAGCATAATTATCTCCTTCTGAGCTGCACAAAAATTATTAAAACCTGGCCGCAACTTGTTGAACAATTAAAGTACGAACCTTTTGAGCTCCCTTTCCAGTATTAAAATTTCAATACCTCAGATAGTAAAAAAGACAATTTTCATCAGCTTTCACGAAAATTATATGGTGTGGTATTTGTACTCTGCTAAATTTTCAAACTGCTCCATCTTAATTATATAATGAAGTAAAGCAATAATGAACACAATGTATTTACGTAAAATAAAGAGTGTAAAACGCGTATCAATGTCAGTAAAGTCTGGTCCAACGCTGCAAATTTCAGATTTCAGTCGGGGCAGGTTTGGTGAAAAATAAATACACCACTATCATTAACTGAACGTAAAAATTAGTGTACGAATATAAGTGGAGTCCGGTACGACGATGGTAATTTTTCGAAAATCGACTGGGACCATATTTGGTTAACGACAAAATTAACATTCTAATGAAAATAAATATGAGTGTGGTGGATGTAAAAAGCTTATTCGGCCTCTCCGACGGACTTACACCTATTTACATAAACACACACTTGTTGAACAATTAAAGTGCGGACCTCTTGGGCTCCCGTTCCAGTATTAAAATTATCAATACCAATACCATTGTTTAAGTATATATAATATACTTAAACAATGCCAATACCATAGATAGTAAAGAAGACAATTTTCATCACCTTTCACGGGAATAATATGCTAGATTTTCAAACTTCTCCATCTTAGTTATAAATAATGCAGAACAATAATGAACACAATGTACGTAAAATAAATAGTGTAAATCGTGTATAAGCACACATTACTTAAGCGTATGATGTCAGTGAAATCCGGTCAAACTGCAAATTTCGGATTTCGGCCGGAGCAGGTTTGGTGAAAAATAAATACACCACTATCATTAACTGAACGTAAAAATTAGCGTACGAATATAAGTGAAGTCTGGTCCGACGCTGGAAATTTTTCGAAAATCGATTGGGGAGAGATTTGGTTAACGGCAAGATCAAATCGGAAATATTTATATTAAAATAATTTATTTAATAGCGATGGAACTTCGAATACGGATGCGTCGCCTCGACCTTGGCGACGTTGAGTACCAGCGTTCCAGACGCTGAAGCAGCAATTTTCACGATTATATTAGGTGCACGTGCCTAGTGCGTATTAAAACAATTTGGATAACAAAGGAGATTAATTTGTATGTACCAAATAATACTCGCAAAGGTGTACTCGAATGGCCCGTCATAATTTTCACAAAATGAATTAGAAAAATCAACATTCTAAAGTAAATAAATATTTTGACGTAAATGTGGTGGACGAAAAAATATTTTTCGGCCTCTCCAACAAACTAACACTTGTTTACATTAACATGCATTCCTTCATGGACCTGTGACGAATTACAAACAAATATCGAAATTTCAAGTGTTCCATTTGATTTCGTTTCTGGATGCAAGCGGTTTTTTACTTTGCCGTTGATTTCAAACATTTCCCTGGAAAGAGAGTAGTCAGCAGTGGGGCTCGTCAGGGGTGGCAGGGTTGGCAGTGCCACTCCAAGTATAAATTTACTATCGAACACAACATTAGTTCTGTAATTTAATTTCAGAATTATGAATTTTTCAGATATTTTCACGAAAATCTAGCGCTTACACCGCCTTTATACCGCTTTATACCGCTTTAAAATTAAAAACCATAGAGCTCTTTATACAATGGTGAAAAAGTCCTTACTATTTGCGATGTAAAATGCACACATGTTAAGAAGGTCAGCGTGTTGCAATTCAGAACATACGTTTATTTTTGCATCTCAACTGGAATAATTATTTATTGGAAGGTGGAAGAGAATCAAAATTTTTCTCAGCATATTTAATATTCAGAATAACGTCTATTAGTCGAAACAATATATTTAACATGCAGATATTTCTTAATATTTTATGATTTTTTGCCTACGAAGTCTGCAACAGTACGTTTTTTCCATCTTAAAAAGAATTAAAACATGTATGGTAGCCGAAGTAATTTAGGTGAGTTTGACATAGTTTGCTATGATTTGTAGCATTTTTTGTAATTTAAAAGTTATTGGGTTTAGTTTGGGAGGGTAAGGGGTAGTTGAGGGTGATTTATGGTAGCCGAAATAATTTAGATGAGTATGGCACAGTTTGCTATGATTTGTATCATTTTTGTAATTTAAAAGTTATTGGGCTTAGTTTGGGGTGGTAAGGGGTAGTTGGGGGTGATTTATGGTAGCCAAAGTAATTTAGGTGAGTTTGACATAGTTTGCTATAATTTGTAGCATTTTTTGTAATTTAAAAGTTATTGGGTTTAGTTTGGGATGGTAAGGGGTAGTTGAGGGTGATTTATGGTAGCCGAAATAATTTAGATGAGTTTGGCACAGTTTGCTATGATTTGTATCATTTTTGTAATTTAAAAGTTATTGGGCTTAGTTTGGGGTGGTAAGGGGTAGTTGGGGGTGATTTATGGTAGCCAAAGTAATTTAGGTGAGTTTGGCATAATTTGCTATGATTTGTAGCATTTTTTGTAATTTATAAGCTATTGGGCTTAGTTTGGGGTGGTAAGGGGTAGTTGGGGGTGATTTATGGTAGCCGAAGTAATTTAGGTGATTTTGGCATAGTTTGCTATGGCTTGTAGCGTTTTTCGTAATTTTAAAGTGATTGCTCTTAGTTTGGGGTGGTAAAGGGTAGTTGGGGGTGATTTATGGTAGCCGAAGTAATTTAGGTGAGTTTGGCATAGTTAGCCATGATTTGTAGCATTTTTTGAAATTTAAAAGTTATTGTTCTTAGTTTGGGGTGGTAAGGCTGAGTTAGGGGTGATTTATGGTAGCCGAAGTAATTTAGGTGAGTTTGGCATAGTTTGCTATGATTTGTAGCATTTTTTGTAATTTTAAAGTGATTGGGCTTAGTTTGTGGTGGAAAGGGGTAGTTGGGGGTAATTTATGATAACCGAAGTAATTTAGGTGAGTTTGGCATAGTTTGCAATGGTTTGTAGCATTTTTTGTAATTTTAATGTGATTGTTCTTAGTTTGTGGTGGTAAGGGGTAGTTGGGGGAGATTTATGGTAGCCGAAGTAATTTAGGTGAGTTTGGCATAGTTTGCTCTGATTTGTAGCATTTTTTGTAATTTTAAAGTGATTAGGCTTAGCTTGGGGTGGTAAGGGGTAGTTGGGGGTGATTTATGGAAGCCGAAGTAATTTAGGTGAGCTTGGCATAGTTTGCTATGATTTGTAGCATTTTCTGTAATTTTAAAGTGATTGTTCTTAGTTTAGTGAGGTTAGGGGAAGTTGGGGGTGATTTATGGTAGCTGAAGTAATTTAGGTCAGTTTAGCATAGTTTGCTAAGGTTTGTAGCGTTTTTTGTACTTTTAAAGTGATTGCTCTTAGTTTGGGATGGTAAGGGGTAGTTGGGGGTGATTTATGGTAGCCGAAGTAATTTAGGTGAGTTTGGTATTGTTTGCTATGATTTGTAGCATTTTCTGTAATTTTAAAGTGATTGTTCTTAGTTTAGTGAGGTTAGGGGTAGTTGGGGGTGATTTATGGTAGCTGAAGTAATTTGGGTCAGTTTAGCATAGTTTGCTAAGGTTTGTAGCGTTTTTTGTACTTTTAAAGTGATTGCTCTTAGTTTGGGATGGTAAGGGGTAGTTGGGGGTGATTTATGGTAGCCGAAGTAATTTAGGTGAGTTTGGTATTGTTTGCTATGATTTGTAGCATTTTTGGTAATTTTAAAGTGATTGTTCTTAGTTTGGGGTGGTAAAGGGTAGTTGGGGGTGATTTATGGTAGCTGAAGTAATTTAGGTCAGTTTGGCATAGTTTGCTATGGTTTGTAGCATTTTTTGTAATTTTAAAGTGATTGTTCTTAGTTTGGTGTGGTTAGGGGTAGTTGGGGGTGATTTATGGTAGCCGAAGTAATTTAGGTGAGTATGGTAGCCCAAGTAATTTAGGTGAGTTAGGCATAGTTTGTTATGGTTTGTAGCATTTTTTGTAATTTTAAAGTGAATGGGCTTATTTTGGGGAGGTAAGGGGTAGTTGGGGGTGATTTATGGTAGCTCAAGTAATTTAGGTGAGTTTGGCATAGTTTGCTATGATTTGTAGCATTTTTTGTAATTTTAAAGTGATTATTCTTAGTTTGGTGTGGTTAGGGGTAGTTGGGGGTGATTTATGGTAGCTGAAGTAATTTGGGTCAGTTTGGCATAGTTTGCTATGGTTTGTAGCGTTTTTTGTAATTTTAAAGTGATTGCTCTTAGTTTGGGGTTGCTAAGGGGGTGGCAAGGGATGATCTAATTTATGTCAATTTGGCGTAGTTCGTTGATTTTTTGGGGTTGATTTGATACAGTTTGAAATGGTAATGGATATTTGTGGATGTTTAATGTAGACGGATTAAATTTGGAGTGGTTTGGTAATTTTTAATTGAGCCACAGATCGACATTATAATTGAAATCAAAATTATAATTGAAATATCTGCGACCTCGCTATTTACGGCAAAAGTATGATTACGAAAGCAGAAACTCGACGTTGAAATTGTTTAGGTCAAATAAGTGGTTTTAATGTAAACAGGTCGCCCGTCGTCGAAGTTGTTTTGGCTAGGTACGTGCTTCTAACATAAACACGGTCTCCGCGAGCCGATTTTTTGTTTATTTTATCCGGTTTTTATTGAATTAGAAAGGAAGCGGACCGAATTTCGTAAAATCCCTTCTTAGCGTTCACTTTCGGTACATGATACACCCGTGTCTAAAATTTCAAGTCGCCAGCCCTCACGGTTTGGGCTGTGGGTTGATTATGAATCAGTGTGTAGATGAATGAGTGTGTCAGTGAGGACACTTCGCTTTATATATATAATAGAAGATTTTGCTCAAATGTTTTACATGCATTAATTAATGTTCAATTCGTGTTTCTCTGGAGCTAGTTTTCTAAAATTTTGAAAAATTGCACCTTTTTTGCTATCAGCAAAAATTACCAACCTTGGATCTATTTCATAGCTCTATAGCAAATTTGCTATAAGCAACGAAGAATGGTCTAAAATAAACGAGTAACATTTTTAATAATACAATAATAATAATACAGCACAAATTTTTCCAGCAGTTTCAGTGGTTTTAGCATCAGGATTAAATTCAAACAGAACATGGAGTGGAAAATGCACAATTTCTTGTACTTAATTATTAGTTTATTTATACCTACGTATACCTATTCATATACAGGCTGTCCAAGAAGGAGAATAACAGAGGCATATTATGGAATCTATTCTCAATGCCGATATCAAAATCGGTCTTATAATAAAAGTGTGTAGGCTTTCACGGTCGGTGTTGTCAACAACGGTGGTATTAATCGGGTTTGTGGACCGTGTTCCAAGCGAAGTTCCATGAGGGGGGGTGTAGTGAGCGCCCCGGGAGGCTAACTCAGCAAGTGATCCCCATGAATCTCTGCCAAACGTTTCGTCCACAGCTGCGGTGGACATCTTCAGTGGCGGTGTGGTCGTGGTCGAAGTACTCTCCCAGCTGTCACAGTCGCGACTGGCACATCATCACTTTGCGCAGCTCTATATATAGCCTCAGTTCGGTTATGCATCGTTCCGGGTGGGCGTGTCCCTGCATTCGTCAAAGATGGTGACGTCACTCTTCTTGTTGTCATGGTTGGCTGCCAACTCCTGTCCATTTTTAATCCTTCACCCTTCTTATTGAAATTGTTTTGGTGTTTGAAAATTTCAATCGCTTCTCGGTGTAGTCGAGCGTATATAGTAGTGTGAGGTGGACGCCAATCGTTCAGTCTCCTCAAATCGTATCTGATGGTCTCCCTCAGAAAGAGCGTGTTCAGCTACCGACGATTTCTCCACTTCACCCAGACGACAGTTCCTCTTGTGTTTCGTTTTTGTAACTTTGCATTTTTGGCACTGGCAATTTATAATAATGCAAACCAATTTAATTATCCATTTTTTAAGAAGTTTTCAGGACTATCATATACAATGTATATATTTTCAAAATAAGAAAAAATTTACGTTTTTAAAAATACGACCGTCTTTATATGTATTTATAAAAACACAAGTTTGATTTATTACGGCTAAATAATAAGCCCGAAATTAAATTGACTAGATCGTTGCATTTTACATAAAACTGTGCGAATACGAAAAATGATAACGAGATGCGGTTTGCAAAAAAATATATAAGTTTCTCAAAGATCGAGCTCGAAAATGTTCCACTTGTTTTTTCCTATACTATCTGAGATCTCCTATGTGGCCATTGGACCTGTACTCGCAAGCATGCAAAATGTTCAATATTTTCATTGCATTCTTTACCAATATTTTCTCTAGGTACTAAATATTTTCCTATTAATTTCTTTGTCATTTTTTTCTGTAATTGTAAAATTACAACTACAAATTAAAGAGAAATACACTCGTTTAAAATTCACAACAAAATGTTTAGGCACAATAAAAAAAAAACAAAATTGGCAAAACCAGGAAACGTAGGAACAAATTAAGATCACGTCATGCGCGGTAATAAGCCTAACAACTTTTATGTGTTAAGAGCGGCGTCTCACAAACTCTACTGATTTTTGACCGCTAGATGGCACTTGCATCTGCAATCTCTTTAAATTCAATTTTTATTTGACCAGTGAAAGCGTTCTCTACCGAGTAGAGGTGTAACGTCTTTAAACAGTAAACAGATTTCTGTCATGTCGAACTAGAGATCCGAGTCTGCACTTACCACGAAACAATTGCGTAATCAGACTCATAGGCGGAGAGACTTGAAATACACTTTGGTCGAAACCCAACATAATCGAAAATCATTCACGATCAATTTAAAACGCCAAAACTACTATTTGGAATCATTGAAAATAGAAAAAATAATATGACGAGTTCTCGGTTTCCTTTCGCTTTTCGGCTAATCAGACTCATCGTCATTGATGACTTAGGGCCTAATTCTAAATCAAATTTGCGCCGTTATAACTTATGCTCCTAAGTATAAAAATCATTTCTGAATTTTGTAAATTTTTTGTTTAATTAGAAAATTATATTTTGAAAATGTACATGAAACTTGCCTCACCCATATGTTCATACATACATACATACACATGACCCCTCCTACGGCTCATCTGAAAATCATCAGCCCTGCGGCTACAACATTTACTACTTTCTTGTGCGACTCTACGGGTGGAAGACGCAGGTAAAGAAATACCTTCCATTCAAGAACGAAAAGAATGAAATTCATACCGCCTCAAAATAAAAATGTTGATTCTGCTTCAGTACGTATTTATAAACAATTACTGAACTGATTTAAACAAACATGGCGTTTTTGCTTACCATTTTAAAAAATCACAGCTGCAACATCGTTGTAACAAAAAAAAGAACGGCAATATTTTGTATCAATAATATTTTAATGATAAATAAATTTAAAAGTCTAAAGTTTGATGACGACTATTTACCTACTGTCCTGTACCTTTTGAGATATTTGCATTTTTATGATCTGCAGTATTCGAAACCGAGCAAATAAATCATATAAATCTCCACATTTATCCTTATTTTCTATTGATGTTCCATTTCGAAATCAAAAATTAGCATTAATTGATTCGTCGGTTTAGATAAACATAGAAATTGAATTATCCAAAAAACGGGTAGTTTTAGGTATAGAAGGTATTTGTCAATTTTTGGGTGGGACACCTGTAGATTATTCGTAACTGTCAAGATAAGTATTATACATTTTTTTTTTCAATATTAGCGAGTTACAGCACAGACTTGTTCATGTTCATTCATCACGCAGTTTCCGGAACTGCAAACGATGGGTACAGATAATGTCCCAATCTTTGTTGATAAAACCAGCGGCTCTTGTATCGGAATAAAGACACAGGTATAGGTAAAACGCCAGGAGTCCATGTAAATAAACACCACCGCAATTTCTTTCCTTTTACAGCTGTACAGTACTCAGAAATGCTTTCGGCCATTTAATTAGTTCTTCCTATAGATTGGTCTTGTCTTGTCATGTAAATCAGGATTTGTATTGTCTGTGCGATGAAGAAAACGGCTTATTTCTAAGAAAGGATTCCTTCTGATAGATTTGAAAAGAAGCTTGTTCCTCCTTATCAGTTTCAGAATCCGGGTAATATTCTTTTCCAGGTAATTCAATATATACAGTTCGAATTCGAATTATAAAGATTCGTGCACAAGATGATTTTTAAAAAGCGGCAATCGCTATAAAATTCCGATTTCAAGAAATTAAAAACCATATTAAATGGCTTCCAATTTACCACAAGCCCACCATTTTTGAATTTTTCTAAATTTCATGGTATATTTTGTGCAATATTCATCTTTCTTATTTTAAATTAAGAGCCATATTTTTTGCATAATTTGCTCGCTACGCCCCACCTACTGGAATAACTTCGATTGGAACACGATCTACATACCGATAAAATATAACCGCTAATGAAGCCGGCCACGAAAGTCTACATACTTCGAAATTAGTTGTACTAAATTCATGGGTTTTTCAAAAACAGCACTAGTCAAAAAAATTAACAACTAACTTTGTTATCTAAAAACTCAATTTTCAACTTTGGTACAAAAATACATATATGGTTGTAAATCACGAATTTCTTTATTTTTTTTTCATTTTTTGTATAACTGGAAATTCTTCCTACCTATGTTTCTGAATTGAAAACCCAGTGTATTTTTTAATTTTTAGGACGCAGATTAAAAAACTTCTTTTTTTTCAGCCAAAAACAGCTCATGTCATAGTTATTTGTACGTATTTTGTATTTTTTGTAGTTATTTGTATAATATAATAATAATGTTCTGTAAAAAGAATACTTATCGGTGACTGTTTTTTGCTTTTCCTGAAAATTCAGTTTTTGCCAACCATGTTGCAGTTGTGATTTTTTTAATGATCAACAAAGGGCGTGTTTGTTTAGATCAGTTTAGTAAATGTTCATAAATACGCACTGAACCAGAACCTACATTTTATTTTAGCAGGTATGAATTTCATACCATTCATGTATTTCCACAAATTGAAATAACTTGAATGAAAGGCATCTCTTTACCTGCGTCCTCCACCCACAGAGTCGTACAGAAAAGTAGTAAACGTGTTAGCCGCAGGGCTGGTGATTTTCAGAAAAGCCAGGGTCATAATTTTGTAATTTTTTAAATTGGTTTTTAGTAGATATTTGATAATAATGACAAATCCATGAATTAATAAATTTACTCATTCTTATTTAAAAACAATGATTTCCTATTAGCACAGGTTATCAGCACTAAATTTTTCATAAATTACATATTGTAATTAACACCCCAAAATTAGATAAATTCAACTCATACTTATCAAAGTACAATTTTTTTTTGTTTGAAATTGACCCTATAGTAAAAAACATTATTGTTAAAGACAACAGCTACAGCCCGACCGCAGAAAAAAATAAGAACACCGATAGAAAAACACAAAATTCCGATAGATTATTAACAAGCACACGACGTGAGTTTCATACATTAAACCGATTTTCTGCACGCGTTTTTGTCGTCTACCGCCCGACGGAAAAAATCGCGACGTTTGCTAAAGGCATTGTTCTATATGCGCGCTCTTATGCATCGCGACGGTCTGCCGCTCAATTTTGTTTGATCTAAAAACACCGCCATTTTACGGCTGGGTACTGCCATTACTCTCAAAAAATAACTATATCCGATCTTTAACTTTCAATATTGATACTATGTCAGCGACATCGTTACCACAATAGCTGAACTAAAATCTTACCGATTTTTATCGGTTTCTACTTGACCGCTTTCATGTAGGGGCAGATGAAGAGCCAGCCAGGATTATTTCTTAAAAAATGGTAATCTTGAAAACGACAAGTCGAAGAGGAATAATTTTGGTCTCATTTGGAAGATAATGTTACTGCGGGTATAATAGGAGATTATGTAGCAAAAATAAGTTAAATTAAATTGTACAGGTTGATGACAAGTTTCTACCTTTTTTTAACTTAGCAATATCTTTTGATTGGTTGCTTTAATCAGCTTCAAAAGTTCCTATTATAACGAATGGGGTTTCCAGATTAGATTACCATTCATCATTTTCTGATCCGTGGCGTAGTTTTTGAGATTACCATTTTTTACAGTGCTTATGTTTTGACGGGCGAGCGGGTGAGTGGGAACGGGGGTACGCAACTGTGAGACGCCGTCCTTAAACAGTTTTTCATAACTCTTCAAATAAAAAAGTTACAGCCATTTTTTGTTACTTTTGTAGCATTCTGTAAATGTTTCCCGTGCAGATCTTCGTGAAAGAAAAAAAAATACAAGTGTGCCTCTCTACCTGCGACACTGCCTTCGGCTACAATAAGTATGACCCTACCTTTGCGACTTTCAGTTTCAGTTTTTGGTGTATAAGTGGGACAGTGTTGATTTTAGAGAAAAAGCTTCATAATGAAAACAGTAGATGATTAAATTTGCGGTCGGATTGTTTCGAACGCCGACGCTTCAGGGACGCTCAGCGCGACGTGGACGCTGCTGCTACTCTGATTTGCTACGTTTGAATACTTGAAATTGTTTAAATATCGACGCGAGGCTGGAGCGGCGCGACGCTACACGCTCCCAATCTGAACATACCTTTTCGAATGTCAAGATGGTTAGATTACGAACGCAGCTTACTTGTTTTCTAGATTCGAAATCATATATTTTAAATGGTAGGTGTGATTCAAGAAATTGCAGTCAGTGTTGTGAGAATTTAAGAATCGAATTCAAATCTCGCGAAGAGTTTTATTTCCATTTTGAGCAAATTTTCTCTAAACTGACTTTCAAACGACACATATTATTCAACAGCGTCTTCATCAAGACAGCAATTTATCCAATTTTCTAACGATTATCGAACAACTTCTTTTACGTTCCTTATTTTATTTCAGCGCTGTGACAATCTCGCTCCTCCGAGTACGTAAATCTTTTGTGCCGTTAAAAGATTTAAGCCCGACTTAAAACTGAAGCATTTTATTATTTACAAATGTAAATTTTTTATATGGCAAGAATTTAAAATTGATGCGCTGCTTTATTTTCAGCTCAAGGATCAGGATTCAATTCAATGAAGGCCCTAAAGAAATGAATTCCCTTATATTAATAGGACAGCATTGTGGGCCCAAAGTTGTTTCAGTTTCAGTTAAAGTTCATAGTACTAGTTTCAGTACAAATTCATGCAGATTCATAAATGTAAACTAAAAAATCTATTAATACGGTTTTGTCAACTTTCCCTTATTAAGTTTCGAAATCAAATTAATTACAAAAAATGGAAAAATGGTAAATATTAAATATTGTGTTATTTAATAAACAAGTATGGTAATGAAGGCGATTAATAATTGAGAATAAAGCATGAATGAACGGAAGCGAGTGAGCGTCTTTAATTGTCGAGATTATTAATCGCCCATTATCATACGAGTTGATTACAATATTTTCTCGTTGACCGTAAACTCTTTAAATAATTTTTAAAGAACACAAATCTTTTTCTAAAAACTTGTAATTTGTAAAATAATGTCACCTATGTCGGAAAATTGTATTCATGTAAAATCAAGCATTAATAGGCCTTTTAATAAACGGTCGACGGAAAAAATCATAAAAACTACCGGTGCACCAGATTTTCAGAACATTAATAAATATTTGTAAAATTGTTAGTTCGAGTAATTTTTAACATTTTTGCTCTGTATATAGCACTTTTCAGTTACATTTTAAACAGAAACACTATAACATGTGTCGAAGTAATCGTGCCGTGCATGTTTGAATTTTATCTCCCACAGTTTTTTATTTATCACTTTTCACGATGAAAGCAGCCATTGTGAATATCTATTCGTATTTTAATATTTTATCATTTCATTCAGATGACAAGTGGATATGCATATGTAAATTGAAAACAAAATTTTACGAGTTTCTGTTGGCAAACACATTATGTCAATCAAAATGATAACTTATTCATGCAAAATTGTGCTGAAAATGCCAAATAGAGCAATGATAAATGTTGCGTTGAACTTTATACGAGAATAAGTTTGAGGAACATACCTATATATATATATATTTTGTTATAAAGTTTAAATTCAGTAGGCAACTTAATTTAATGTAATGTGCTTAACGTTCCTCATCGGCAGTAGCTTTGGGCTTAATTAGTTGAGAATAAATTAAAATATTTGTTAATGTTAGATTCTAGATTTGGATTTATTTTTGCAGCGTAAGCTATATTGACATATCACGACATTTAACAGAAAGTGTTAGTTAAGGGTGTTCGATACTTAACAGTATCATTAACAGTATTATCAGGATTATGTTAACAGTAACATTGTGAAATTTTTTGGGGTCGCCATCTACCGGATTCGAAGCGTTCGGTGTAAGTATCGAATACCCTTAAACTGGAAAATCACGTACCGCAACACGAATCGCGAATTCACGCATAGTCTGTAGCCTGCTTAATGAATGGTTTCAAGAAATAGATGCTGATAACATTTTTTGAAGAAAAAATTTAGAGCATAAAAATTGATACAAATTCTTTGCAATCACCGAAGGGTATTAAGTCAACTGTATTAATCATAAGTAAAGCCCCCTATATAAACGTTTTCAAGCTTTTCAAATTTTTTATTGAAATGGACCTTTGCGGTATGAAAAGATTGGAATATCTCTGGACCTAACAAAAGAGAAAAGTGCAGTTTGCACTATTCAATTTAGCATAAATTACTATTAATAAACTATATTATGTTTTAAAAAATTGGTATACTTAGAGGGTGCTAAATTCAACGAGTTCAATTTGAACCTTTCACAAGTAGGTACAAAACTCAATTTTTTCAAATACGAACCTCTATTTTTCTATGTTTTCAATTCCTTTTTTAATTGTTTATCAAATGTCAATTACATTACTATATCTATTTATCTTCAGCAATTTTATTAGTAATACATCTTAATTTTTTCCACTTTGAAGATGAAAGAGCACGTAACTGCCAACAATGTTTACGTAAAACATTTTATTCCATTTATAATAGCTGAACTATACATATGCATATAATACACCTGGTTAATTACAATTTAAAAAAATGTCAAATGCCAAATACAAACAATTAGAAACATTCAAATTACATGCAAATGTTGCTTGCTTGATGGATAAACTAATAAAGTAAGCGAATATCTAATAAATATTACTTCTAATGAGTTATGATAATCTTGAAAATACAAGTACCAAACACCAATTAGGTAGGTACTTAGCTTGCAACGCATATCATGTTGTCTGTGAAACTTGTTACAAAATATATTATTTTGAACTCTCTTCTATATATAATTTGTCATATTATGCACTGGATCTAACTGACGTTTTAAACGACTTCAGTTTACATAGCTTCTGGTGTTTTCCGTAAATTCTCCGCGCGCCGATCTTTCTTTACGGGGCTTCAATTTTTACCTCATCTAGCGGCTGGTTTAATTGTTAATAGGAAATTAAGAATTAGTTCAAAATTGACGTTTATTGGATTCAACTGCAATTCTTTCGGCCCAATTTCTTTTAAATTAAGTAAAATAATAATTTTACTTGTTTGTTGGGTTGTACAAAAACAATGGTTTGCAACACATTTCAAAAACTTCTCGCTTCGCTCCTGCTTAACATAGTACTCGCGACTAAAATCTCATTTTAGAAACTTGTTACAAAATATAATATTTCAAGCCAATTTTTCGACATCTGAGTTATGCAATGAATGATATCATCTTAGATCTTGTTGGATGTAGGGTGTGTGTGCTAGCCATTTCATTCATTTATCATTTTGTGTAACTAAAACAATTCCATTTTCAAAATTGCATTATGTTTAGAAAAGCGGGGTAGACTTTTCTCGCATTTGCTACAAATATTTTAAATACAATTTTATAGTTGGTATGGTTTTTTATAAAGCACACAAAAATATTATTTGGTTGCATTAATGTACTTTTAGCAACAACATAAATGTATAGTGTGCTCTTGTAGATGATAGACTGATTGGACCCTTTTTTATCGATGCATGGTACTCCAGATCGGATCAAGTGCCATGAAGTATTAATACATAATTTAAACGCCTGTTTAAAGTGAATTTCGCTTTCGTAATATTAGGGACCAAACTCCACACAATGTTGGGCAGAATGTTTATTTTAATGTAATACGAGATAAAAAAATATGTGATTTGAAAAAAGAGTTGACAAGCTGAAGTTACTTAAAATTAATGCCACGGAACAAAAACATCACAAACTGTCTACGGTATTTATGGATCTCTCTTAAATGGTTTTTTGCGGTGTTATAACGTGCGTACAAATAAAAAAAGATTCAGAGTAGGATGTGGAAATTAGCGTTTTTGCAGTGTAAACTGGTAATGATAATGTAGAGGTTTATGATGACACACTGACAAATTACAGTAATAGTTATTTTGAGGCGTTCGTTACAATAATGGTGATACTAGCCCCTTTTGCGGCCAGAAAAAAAATACATTTTGACCAAATGAATAATTTTTTGAATTCTTTTGTGATCTTGCCTAAAAAACGTTGTGATTGCCATATTTTTCCGCAATCGTCGTAAAATTACTTCTGTCTCATTTATAAAATTAAAATTATTACATTTTAATATCTTATATGCCATTTCCATTTCTTACTTTATTATATTTTGAAAGCAGTAATTCAATAATCCTCAGTATTGCGAAAGAATACTCCTACCAATTTGACTCTTCAAGTGACACACAAGAGTGTTTTAAAATAAAGATTGATTGAGACTATTCGGCAAAGTGATAGCTGGAAGCTACGGTTTTTCAAAGAACAAACCTCAGTCAGACTACTTTCATCAACTTCTTTGTTCTTCTGAATTGTCCCCAAAAATAAACTGTGTGTGATGATGCCTCGGAATTAAAAATTGATGAGTATATAACCATTTAAAAAATCCAACCTTAATGATTTATGGAAGTGCTAGGAAGAGGTAACAATTATAAACAATGATGAACAACTAATACGAGCACGAGTCCAACTTGCTTTTCAGTTAGTTAGTTAGAAAAAGCTGCTTTTTATTAAAATTAATTCTCCAGAAAAGTTGGAAAAAATGATAAAACCCAAATGCAGCTGTTACCGTAATATTTCAAATTGACTACCCTAATTAGTAAAATGTCAAAAACAGAAAGTAATTACATTAAAGCGAAATTAAAGCAAAATATTAAAGACCCGGTTTAGACCGCCGCCGGTTGCTTTGTTTGTTTATGTTTGCGACGCAAATGAAGCAAAGAACCTTTAACAGTTGGTTCTAATTGTTATTTTCTACAATTTTTGACAACTGACTTTAGATGCAAATTGCCTAGTTCTTAAATTACTCCACGTGCGTATAATGTCCACAAAGGTTATGATTAGTTTCTATCGTTTTAATAAATGCACACTATATAATATATAATATTTTCCAATTTAAATAATCAAAATTTACGAATACAGTCTACAGGTATACGGTATTCATACTACGTAGATTTTTTATTCGAAGCACGAAAATTGCATTGAACAGACGCTGAGACCGTGTTGCATTACTCATTTTTTAAATTTTTAAATGCTAAATACGTTTTTTATTAGCTTCGTATCAGTAGCTACCTCCACGTCTTGCAATTATAAATATTTTTCCTCTTTTGAGTGTTTATTATACATATATACAAATGTTGTAGGGATTTGGTCCATTTAAGGCAAAAAGCATTTTCACATAAGCATAGCTGTCCCAGAAATAATGGCATTAATTTTAACCAATACCTTAACTCGTCAAACGCAACCACTTTTCTTAATAACTTTTTGTTGTAAACGTTTTGGTTAACAAGTTAAAATTGTTGGAAGATTGGCCTCTTATTTTGTTACCCGCCTATTGATAATAATGCTCCATCAACCAACAACCATCAGCGCAGAACAATAAACCGCTGCAAGAAAACTTTCTCTACTTCTTGGTTTTTTTTTCGACGCAGCAATTTATTAATTTGACCGTTGCTGTTATTGTAAAATTCTGAAATTGAAATGTATCACTGATTTATAAAATACATAGGCAGCTCGTCAATTTCAGGGAGGGTAAAATGCCAAAAAAAAATTGTGATTTCTAATAACTACATAGAAAAAGTGTTTGTCTTGATGAGTTCTACTACTGCTTAAAATGAATGTCATTATTTCTGGGACACCTGTATAATAATAATATAATTAATTATATGTAATTTTATTTATTTTCGTTCCATATATATATTCATTAATTTGAAAAGTAAATTAATATACTCTTCAAGCTGAATGGTAAGAGACAGTGTCGTTACAAAATTTCAGTTAAATCCTTAAATTTGTGCTTTTTTATTTCAAAAAATCCAAACAAGTATTCAACTGATTTCAAAAAATAATTCAATAAAAAAACTGAAGCAAAGAAGGTAAGAAGCTTTCATCACGAACAGAATAATATTCCAATATAAATAAATTTAGTATTTAAAATACATATAAACTGGTAAATCTTTAAAGGGCACTTTCCGGCTTACAATTTAATGATGCAGCTAGAAGTTGGTTTGTTAATTTTTATCATAATTATTAATTTCTGTCTGAATTCTGAAACAAACCTTTTCCTGTATCACATATATCAATCAACCAGAGCACTTATCGGAATCAGTGTGTCCATTTAAAATATCAAACCTACAGCATTTCAGCGTTTAGCTAACGAACGGATTCATTTGCTGAAAGTTTCGTTTCAACCGATGCAATTGAAAACCGCTTTTACACATTATCGTCGACGGCTCCTGCTATCTTTATTAATATCATTACATGCAAACGTTCACGTCTTGGGGATCCTCAACAATAATTAATCCAAACATGCACAAATTTCCCCAACAAGCGTCAACATGATTACCTTCAGAAGTGTACTGCGGATTACTGATTTCCGGTTGAGGTCTGAAATCGTCTAGACTGAGTCGGTTCTTTAAAAATGTAGAAAAGAATTTACCATGAACGTCGGTCGGTGCCAGAGGAGCGACGCCGAGAATCAAGAATAGCCGCGTGTTTATCGTCGTCCACCACTTCTTGTGATTTATTTTGCTTTCGGCGTGCAGTTCATGTGGTCGCAGAAATAATAGCTTTCGTAATTATCGACACTCGGGTTAAGCGCGTTAGTACAGGAGAGATTACAGGGCTTGACGGAGAGGGAGGTTGGGTGCCGAGCAAAGAACCGCACAGAAGCAATGCCCAGAGAGGACTGAGCGGGAATCGCGACTCATAGGGATGCTGCGTCGTCCTTCCTGATATCACCGTCCTTTTTCATCAACATCACGTCGAAAATATCGAAGGCACGACTGAACTACATATCCAGACAACTGGCTCGTTTTTTATGGAGGAACAAATAAAACCGTCGACGTTAGTTTTTATTATTATTGCAGCACTAAGATTTACTAAAAGGCTCATAACTCCGTGGATGCCTTGCATAACGGAGAACGCCATGTTGATTGCAAATTAGGAATGTTTATGAAGGGAACTAAAATGGCTAATATTACTCTCCAAATTAAACGTTCTCATTCTTTAAGCCCTTATAAAATTAAATTAAACACCACCAGCTATGTTGATTGGTTACTGCGAAGGTAAAATTTTGAAAATTCATTTATTGCAGCTTAACGGCCAGCTAAATTTTTCAAAAATTGTGTCAATCGCCAGAGAAACAAAACTACAAAAAATTAATAAATTCTAGACGTGGTGGTCAAAGACGAGAAACTCCAACCGAGCATTTTTGATGCCGGTTTACAAATAAAAATTAATTAATTTAAAATGTATTACTATAAATTTAAGTAAAAAGATTTCCTTTACATTGACATTCGAAAAGTATAACAACAGATAATTTTTTTACTATACAAATACAAAAAGTAGTGAACACGAATCCATAATCTATCATAATGGATATTATCTATCAACTACTTCACTGGTGAGGATTCAGAGGCTAAAACCGCATCCAAGAATTTTTGCAGTAACAGGAAGCTACTCACAAGTAGGTATGTATACCTACTTACACTTTAATTCCTCGCTAGCTTCTTGATACTTCATCTGTAGAACTAACAAATTTAATTATATCCCAAAATTATGAAGCACTAATTATTTAGCTGTTTAATACCTCGGTAGCTCACAAACAGCATTCATATTCATATAAAATCAATAAACCATCAGATATACAGGGTGAGTCATTCGTGCGGGATCGGTCCATAACTTCTAAACCATGTAAGATACAAAAAAAATGTAAATACAATTTGTACACCGTTTATCAGGCTGCACAACATAAAAATATTTTAACATATACAGGTTGTTCCAAAACTCACGCATGCTGGACAACTTTGTTTTTTCAAATAGTATATTTTATTTTACTGTTAGAACACATTTTGACATAGATTTATGGCGATGTAAGGTATTTTACATTTTGGACCACTGTTATCAAATTACAATTTTTTTTTCACATTTTTTATCATTTACAGAAGTTTACTTAAAAATTTACTGAGAGGTTGTTATAACAGCTAGAAGGCTGAGGGTTGGTACAAATATGAAGAAAAGATCACTCTTTAAGCCCGATATGCAAAATATCATTTTTACTATACAGGTTCTGCAATAATTCCTGTCAAATTATACTATTTTTAAAAAAGTTTAACTTTAGTTTTTTAAATGGCACCCCCTATATTTTTGTATGCCATCGAATGCGTCTGGAGTCTGGATACGTTATTTATTAAGGTTATTCTATAGCTAAAATTCATAATTTACGAGATATTTGATATTTTTGGCTGTGATACAGATTGAGCCAGGATAAGATAGGTAGTGTGCCATGGAAATCATGGAAATCATTTTAACTAACATTTCAGCACTGCACAGTTTTGTCATCATTGATTTGACATTTGATTATCCATTCCATTATCCACAATAAATTCTATTTTACAAGAACAAATCGATATGATTTATTGTCTGGGAGAAGGCGAAAGAAATCCTTAGCTTAAGGCAATTTACGCTCAACGTTAAATAAATTAACAAATAAACACATAAACAAATAAATATAAAAATTCAATAAAGTAAGCTAAACTAAATATTATGTTCAATGTGGCGGCCACCTTACTGAGCACACACATTCACGCGGTAGGAGAATGATCTTCCAATATTTCGTAACATTTGCTGACAAACGGTTCTAAAGGCATTTTAGATTGTTATTTGCATGTTCTCTTTGGTTGTTTCGCCTTATTCGAAACAATAAATCATATCGATTTGTTCTTGTAAAATTGAATTCATTGTGGATAATGGAATGGATAATCAAATGACAAGTCGGTGATGACACAACTGTGCAGTGTTGAAATGTGAGTTAAAATGATTTCCATGATTTCCATGGCACACTATCTGCCTTATTCTGGCTCAATCTGTATCACAGCCAAAAATATCAAATATCTTGTAAATTATGAATTTTAGCTATAGAACAACCTTAATAAAAAACGTAGCAAGAGTCCAGACGCATTCGATGGCATACAAAAATATAGGGCGTGACGTTTAAAAAACTAAAGTTAAGCTTATTTAAAAATAGTATAATTTAACATAAATTATTGCAGACCCTGTATAGTAAAAATGATATTTTGCACATCTAGCGTAAAGAGCAATCCTTTCTTCATATTTCTGCCAACTTTCAGCCTTCTAGGGGCTAAAACGACCTCTCAGTAAATTTTAACCTTTGTAAATGTCAAAAATTGTGAAAAAAAATTTGTAATTTGATAACAGTGGTCCAAAATGTAAAATACCTTATATTGCTATAAATCTAGTTGAAAATGGATTCTAACCGTAAAATAAAATATAGGTAGTTCTATTTGAAAAAATAAAGTTGTGTAGCTTTTGTGAGTTTTGGAACCGCCTGAAAACGTTAAAATATTTTTGGGTTGTGCAGCATGATAAACGATGTACAATTGTTTTTAAAAAATTTTTGTATCTTACATGGTTTAGAAGTTATGGACCGATCCCGCACTAATGACTCACTCTGTATATTAGGGATAGCACTGTGGGAATTGAACAATTATGGATAAAACTAAATATACAACATCGAAAAGTGGGACTGGGAATCATATACAGGCCTAATTCTGAGGGAACCAATCTCATCAGTTTTGTTAGCACTATAAGAACCACCCTAGAACAATGTTATGTAGAATTCGATGATATTTTGCTCTTAGGTGATGTCAATATTAACCTCCTGGATCATAATTTGCGTGAAACTTTATTATTTGAGGGACTTCTGCGCTACTTCAGTTTAAAACAAGTGGTTGATGGCCCTATCAGAATCTCAAAAACTAGTAATTCCCAAATTGATATTGTGTGTCTTAGTCAACACGTATCTCCAATTACTCCTGTTTTTACTGTAGATCTAGACCACCTTTCAGATCACATGTTAATCCACACAAAACTTAGTTTAGAGTGTGATAGGCCAAGTCCTCGTATGTATGCGCTACAGATATTTTAATAGGATATTTCTAGAGGAGTTTGCAATTGATGCACAAAAAATTAAGGGCGTCGGATACCTCTATTCAGCCTATTCATTTAACATGTAAATTTTATTCCATCACAATTCAGAATTGGATCGTTTAAATTTGATGGTTTTTTTTAAGTAGTTAGACTATAACATTATCTAATAGGTTACGTGAAACATATTTGCAAAAAATGTTGGGAAACCCAAAAAAAAAATTTTTGAAAAGTTCAAAATCTTTTTTTAATTATTATTCACAGTAAAAATTTCAAAGTAACCATTTATAGGCACGTATTTCGCCAGATGCTAAGTTTATCAACAACTATGGTTTAAAAAAAAAACAGATTTTTTAAAATAATTTAAATGTAGTGGAAATAATTTTATCGGACACGCCCCTCACTAAATCCCGCCTTCAACGTTTGGTCTTTATGACCCACAACCAATGACAGTCTAATAACCTCCCTCTCGGTGCAGACTTTCATTTTGTTATTTATCCGATTAGTATGATGCCGTTGTCTCATCTGCTTTTGACCGGTTATGCTGTACAGGATTGGAAAAGTAGATAATTAGAAATTTAAGAGACGGTACATTTCAAATTTTCTTTAACAAATTCCATCTCCGGGCATTGGTTTGGACGTCTCTGCATTTCATCTGAGGTTAACCTGATGTTTAGTCTATTCAGTCCATTTTAGAACTTCACCGCATTTAATGCTCATTCGGCTTATTCTCTACAAATTTTATTTTGGTTATGAGTTCTTATTTACAATAAATATATAAATCGAACATACGAGTGAGTAATTCAGATTGACTAAACGTGTTTAATAAAAAATAAATAAATGTAAATGATTCTGAAACTCGTGACAGACAAATGTGTGTCCGCAATTCAATAAGGCTGTAATTTAAAAGTAAGAGCAAATTATAAAAGATTTGCATCCACGTCGTCGTTGTCTTGCAAGACTCAAGTCGGTTCAAATTCTAATGACGTACTATTATGCCATTGCCATCCATAAAGAGCTTAGATGTTTAACCCGTGCAAGATTTTCGTAAAGTATTACATCAAATGAAATCACTACTATGTGTACAAATTGTGTAGCGGTACGGATTTATTTCTCTCGAAATAATTTTGGTGAAATATAATCATAATAAGGGGGGTGGCATTGTGGGGGGGTGGCATTGTAGTGAACGCTATTTACGCTACCCTAAAGATTGTAACATGTTTTCCTAAAAAAATTTAAATACTTTATTTTTTTTAGTACATATTTTTTAGTATATTAATATTTAAATACTTTAATTTTTTTATTTAATTTTTTACTATATGACTATACAGTTATAATAAGTATTCTGTTCTTCCAAATCCATTATAAGGGTCTTATAAGGTATCGGTCTTCGCATTTTGATATTCTTAGTATTTTACTGAAACAGTGGGAAGCTAATTATTCTAACTTTGAATTCTGACGGCTGTCGTAACTATATCTGCAAATTCGTGACGGTTTCGCAAAAAACTAAACACCAGAAAACTTTTCTTACATCGTGATCGGATGCCCTTTTGCAAACTTTAGAAGGATACCTTTTATACCGATTTAACATTAAGTAAAATTAATTAAATTAAAGCTAGAAAAATATGATAGAGCTTACAATGAAATAAGCAGAATATATTCAGTGATAAAAATGCGTGGCGCGCTTTCCCAAGTAATTTCAATCAGCCGAATGAACACGTAAGAACAACTTTTTGCCGAAACAGCGTCTGGTTCAACCAAGGTCAGACAAGATTTACACAGATCGGACCGGAAATCCGCGTCGCGACGTTCGACGGGCGTACCGGCCGACAATAGCTACGAAGTATTATAATTTTTTTATAAATGTTCCGCAGCTCAAAGAACCGATTTGTTGGAATAATTAACTCAATGTTAATTTGTTTAGGTTTATATTTTTATAGAGTTTTACAAAAATAGTTAAATTTTGGGCCTCAATTATTTCTAGTCCGACCTGCAGTCGACTCTTCTCAGTACCATAAGCAAATATAAAAATAATAAATAATAGTAATAATCGAATAGCAACCTGAACGCTGAACGCCTAGACCATAATGCAATCTATATATATAAAGCGAAGTGTCCTCACTGACACACTCATCTACACATCTACACATTCACTGATTCATAATCAACCCACAGCCCAAACCGTGAGGGCTGGAGAGTTGAAATTTTAGACACGGGTGTATCATGTGCCGAAACGAAGTGATAAGAAGGCATTTTGCGAAATTCGGCCCGGTTCCTTTGTATTTAAATAAAAACCGGATAAAAACCGGTTAAAATAAACAAAAAATTATCGGCTCGCGGAGACCGTGTTTTTTTGTTAGAAGCACGTGTCTAGCCAAAACAACTTCGACGTCGGGCGACCGGTTTACATTAGGCTGAACTCAGACGGACCACTCCCGAACCACACGACAGCGACAAAAGCAGTTTCAACGTCGAGTTTCTGCTTTCCTGATCATACTTTTGCCGTACGTAGCGAGGCGCAGATATTTCAATTATAATTTTGATTTCAATTATAATGTCGATCCGTGACTCATTTAAAAATTACCAAACCACACCAAATTTAATCCGTCTACATTAAACATCCTCAAATATCTCTTACCATTGCAAACTTCACCAAAGCAACCCCAAAAAATTCCCGAACTACGCCAAACTGACATAAATTAGATCCGTTATCTTAAATCATCCCTTACCACCCCTTAGCAACCCCAAGTAACTCCAATCACTTTAAAATAAAACAAAATGCCACAAACCATAGCAAACTATGCCAAACTCACCCAAATTACTTCGGCTACCATAAATCACCCCCAACTACCCCTTACCGCCCCAAACTAAGCCAAATCACTTTAAAATTACAAAAAATGCTACAAACCATAGCAAACTATGTCAAACTCACTTAAATTACTTCGGCTACCATAAATCACTCCCAACTACCCCTTACCACCCCAAAATAAGCCCAATCACTTTAAAATTAGAAAAAATGCTACAAACCATAGCAAAACTATGACAAACTCACCCAAATTACTTCGGCTTTCATAAATCACCCCTATCTACCCCTTACCACCCCAAACTAAGCCCAATCACTTTAAAATTATAAAAAATGCTACAAACCATAGCAAAACTATGCCAAACTCACTCACATTATTTCGGCTATCATAAATCACCCCCAACTACCCCTTACCACCCCAAACTAAGCCCAATCACTTTAAAATTACAAAAAATGCTACAAACCACAGCAAAACTATGCCAAACTCACCCACATTATTTCGGCTATCATAAATCACCCCCAACTACCCCTTACCGCCCCAAACTAAGTCCAATGACTTTAAAATTACAAAAAATGCTACAAACCATAGCAAAACTATGCCAAACTCACCCACATTATTTCGGCTACCATAAATCACCCCCAACTACCCCTTACCACCCCAAACTAAGCCAAATCACTTTAAAATTACAAAAAATGCTACAAACCATAGCAAACTATGTCAAACTCACTTAAATTACTTCGGCTACCATAAATCACCCCCCAACTACCCCTTACCACCCCAAAATAAGCCCAATCAATATAAATTAGAAAAAATGCTACAAACCATAGCAAAACTATGCCAAACTCACCCAAATTACTTCGGCTTTCATAAAATTCAATTGAAGAGAGACATTTTGCTTCATCGCATTGACATTATGAATTTGTAGTAGTGTTATACAAATACAACATAAGTGTAAATCGTAAAATAAAATATGTCGTAATTCTTACAGGGGTAGTGGAAGAATGGCCCAGAGCCAAACTATTCCCCTTTGTGTCTCTAGAAAAGTTTATGTAGTTCAGGTCTTTGTTTTATCTCAGAGTGTTATTTTATTTTGTTTTATTACTGTTTTATTTTTATACTGTATATTGTAGTTATTTTGTGCTTGTTGCGAGGCACAATAAATGCTTATTTATTTATTCATTCTGATTACCGAGTTATGTAACTGGCAGTGGCGGCTCGTGGGTTCAGAAACAGGGTGGGCACAAAACAAAAAATTTACAGAAGTTAGCAACCTTCGTTATAGCATTGAAAATGAACTTGACTAATTTTCAAACCTGGCAAAATTTCGCAATATCTAAAAATTTAACAACTGGCAAATTTATGTTTTGTGGAAAAATAAACTTTTATTGCATACATATAGGTATGCTTTTCGCGCCAAACCCGACTTGAGCCGAATTCCAATAGAACATTCTTCGGCAACTTCGGTTTATGCCCTCTTCTTAATTTAAAATTTCCACAATAGTTACGCATCCGTTCACAAGCACCAGACATTATGGAAGGTGTGAAATACAATAATTATAAAATTGTTTATGATAAGCAATTTAGAAAGAGCAAGAGATGTTTAAACAACTTGTAGTCCCCCAAAAGTAAAAATAAAATATAGATAAAATTAATAAACGCACAAATGCAGAATGAGGAGTTCCGTTGGCATTTCAATATAAAATCTCAACCCTGCCACAAACATAAGCTGTCTGAACGCCCATTGGACGTCCATGTCGACTGAGCGCCTGTATTTAGTTTGCTTAGTTCACGTAATCTTCGACGTATTTACGACTTCTGCGCTGATTCAAGAGATTTTGCAGTAACTCTAGCAAAATTTGCAACCTTCTACTTATATTTTCTTGTTCTCCGTCTACGAAAAATCCATGTCCACGAATGACACTGGCATGAATATATTTCAAGAGATACCTAACAGAGATATATTCAACATTAAGAAAAATTAAATGTTGATCTATTCACTCCTGAACACAATGATAAAAATTACACAGAAACGAAACTCTGAATTTCTACACCCGTTTTTGCACCTTTCCTAGCATATCAACAAATATAACGCAACACACCAGAGAATACTCCTTGAATTATACAGGTTGTCAAAAAAAGGGCGGACCACCTGTGCAGTACGTTGTTGGGCAGTCTTTAGAGAGTCAGGAAAAAATAGTGAAGAATCGAATTGTATGTATGTATTTAAAATTGTGGAGGCTAGTCTGTACGTCCACTGGACTTAGGCCTCAGCGGGCCCCTTGTTCTGCCTCCCGTTAGGGGATCACTCCAGCTGGATCTCTCTTATGTTGGCCATTGATGGCCATTTATCCCCAAGTATGGATTCTCTGATGGACGAAAGCGCAGTGCATTCGCAAAGTACGTGCTGCACTGTTTCGTCTTCTTGTTCACATCCTCTACAAAGTGGTGTGTGTTTTAGCTTCATCTGATGAAGGTGTTTTCTTAAATGACAGTGCCCGGTCAGAATGCCTGTCGTGAGGAGCCGGTTCTTCTTGGTCATTGTCAAAAATTTGTTCGCGGCGTCTTTGCTAGGATACATTAGTAATTCCTTGGCAAGGCGACAGCTGGTTGTGTCATCCCATCTCTCTTTGAATTGAGTGTGGGTGTTTTTTTTATGAGTTTTGTTCTTGCTGAGGTTGATAGTGTATTTGAGGAGCCTAAGATTTTTCTTTTGGCTGCCTTCGCCGCCAACTCGTCAGCTTTTATGTTTCCCATAGTTTCCGCGTGACCTTTAACCCAGTAAACAGAAATTCTGTTCGTGGTGGTGATCTCCGCGACCGCTTTATGGGTTTCTAATACTGACCTCGATACAGTTTTGTATCTTTGAAGGGACAGTAGTGCTTGTCTACTATCTGTGTAGATTCGTATCGTTTTGCCGCTGGCCTGTCTGCGTGCAATCTCTTTTGCGGCTATGGATATACCTGGCAGCTCGGTATCCGTTATGCTGGAGTATTTATCCATAGTCCAGCTGCTTTGAATTCGCAGGCTTCTTGAAAAGATTCCACAGCCCGCTCCTTCTTTCTTTTTCGATCCATCCGTGAAGACCTTAATGGTCCCTGCATCGGTTGTTTTGTTTGGGTTTATGTGGATTGCGTACGGTTTGTTAAAGACAAACTGGGGGGAGATGTCGTTGGTGCCTGCCTGTAGTTGAGGTATCTTCTTGACCGCCTCATCCCACAGTCGGTGCCTTATTTCGCCACATCCTACGCTGGGCTGTACACCGAGACTCTTGAGGCGTGCCATCGTTGTCAGTGCCGTTTCCTCGAGATAGATATCAAGAGGTGGCAAGCACAACATCACTTCCATCGCTCGTGTCGGTGTTGTCCGCATAGCGCCGGTTATGCACAGACATGCGGTTCTCTGTGGTCGGCTAAGTTTGTTTTTGGCTGTTGTCTGTTGACTTTTTGGCCACCAGACGACGCTACCATTGGCAATCATCGGTCTCACAATTGCAGTGTATACCCACATCAGGACCTTGGGTTTCATTCCCCAGTTTTCCCCACGGTCCTGCGGCACTGCTCGTAGAAAATGTACGCCTTTTTTTATCCTTCTGTCGATGTGAAAGTTCCATGTTAGCTTGCTATCAAAAGTTACTCCCAGGTATTTCACTTCGGTCGCAAAACTTAGTTCTGTGTTTAGAAAGGTGTGTTTAGAAAATAATTTAGCTTTTCCGTCTTTATTTATTTCGTGAAGAGAACCATCTCTGTCTTTCTGGGGTTTGCAGACAGAGTGTGTTCTCTGCACCATTTTTCTGTTATTCTCAAAAGCTTTTTTAATTTTGTTTTGTATGTCCTTGACATATTGTTCTATTTCGACGCAGCTGCTTGGTGCGCGACATTGTGTATGCTTAAGTCCCTCCCGGAGTCGACTGAGATATTTATCTCTGTCTGTCCTTCGGGGGTCCCTAAACAATCTCGCGGGTGTCCTAGTAAGGTCGATTTCGAACTTTATCCACTGGTGGTCAGACATCGTAATCGAGTCTGATATGCGTAAGTTGCGGATTGTTTTCGATATGTGCGCAGTAGCGATCGTTATATCTATTACAGTTTGACTCTTAGGGTTGACAAATGTCGGAACGCAGCCTCTGTTAATGATACAGAGGCTGTTTCCGCTTATGTAATCGAAAAGAGACTCACCTCTTGCGTTGTTGTCCTTACTGCCCCAGGTCACGTGGTGTGCGTTTGCGTCGCATCCCACAAGGACTTCCCATTTCTGGAAGTGGCAGTACGCTATCAGGTCCTCCAGTTCCCTTGTTGGTGGTGGGATGGTCGCGTCTATTGGGAGGTACGCTGAAGCTAGGACTAAAACGGTCGGTTTGCCGGCCACTACCCATTCCACCTTGACGGCCGTTAGGTCGGATGTTGAAAGGTATTGGAGTGGTTCGGTTTTTATATGCCGAGGGACGTAGACCGCTGTCCTCGGCTTCTCTGTAGTGGGCGTGCTAAAAGTGGGTTCAGTTAGTTTCGATAACCCTGAAATCTTTACTATCCAGGGTTTCTGAATTAGTGCCAGTGCATTGTGCTCCATATCCAGGTGCCGGCATAGAATTGCCGTTGCAGCCCTGCCGTGGTGCACATTGCACTGGACTATTTTTACCTCTTTGTTTGCAGTGCCCATTGGGCTGCTTTGGTGGTTGTTTTTTAGTTGGTGGCCTTGGCTTCCATCCCTTGTGGGGAGGCTGCCTTGGCCTCTGTTGTTTCCAGGTCTGGAGGAGCTGCTTCGTGTGCTGCTGCCTCCTCCTTCCCTGGTTCTTCCTTTTTGAACCTAAGGGTGAGGTGGCGGAAGAGATACGACATCTTCATGCCTTCCTCCCCTAGGGTCTTCATGTCCTCATCTCCGATGCCGAAGACGAGGAGATGCCCTCGCGGGTTGGTCTTCGCCTCATGGTGGAAGACGCAACATTTGCCCACCGTCACTTCCGCGTTCTGACCCGCTAGGCGACGAATGACAAGCTTCTTCTCGACAAGAGGAGTTTCCTCCTACTCGGGGATCCAGAGCGATGCCTTCGTCAGCCTAGGAAACTGGTCCGAACGGATGACGGCTAGATCGGCGTCCTTCCAGGGCTTTAGAGTGTTATAGCGGCTTTAAGCCACTGTATTCCTTTGTCGTTGTCGTAGACAACCCTGATTATCTCGCCAGAGTATGTCCACGACTTGAACGTTGGGATTTGCAAGCTTGAGGAAGGCGACAGTACTGTTCTGTCGAGGGCCTCCGTCATGGCTCGTTTAACAAGAGCGGCCCTCTCTGCAGTTATTTTGCCCAGGGGGTTGCTTCTATTATTGCAACCCCGAGGTGGCTCGTGGCTGCTTCTTTATAGCTGGTCGGTGGAGGGGCCGTTCTAGTCCTTTTGTGACTTCTCGGCGTCACCTCCAACGAATTATCCGACCTGCTGCGTTTTTTCGAGGGGGGGTTTGCTCCCCTGGTTTTTGCTGGCGCCGGCGGCTCTCCTCTAGGCACTGACCTCTATATAAGATGGATAAGCATAACATTGGGATGCGCCAGAAATTTTTGTGACCATTACCGTGCCCTCCAAAATGGAGTCGAAACCTGATACACATGCGCATTTGATGAAATTTTGAAGTAGTGCAGGTGTTTGCCGTTATGTGTGCAGCAGTCGCATGGCTCTTTTATAGTATTTTTTCAGGAATCTGTAATGTTGGATGGAATTTTACAGGAATTTATAATTTTGAACGCCATGTGTTTTGAGTATTTGGGCGTATTTTTAGATGTTACTGTTTTATTAGGGCCTTTTCGAGGTGTAAGTGGACAGTTTACAATTTTCTTCAGTTTTATTGTTTTTTTTTTTAATAGTTCCATAACGGTTTCATAGACGTTCAGCCATCTTCTTAAATTCAAGCAACCGCCTTTGTAGAACTTTAGTGCGCAAACTCATTAGGTTCCGACGCAGATTCAATTTGCCTCACTTTTCACTTACACGATTGCTCATCCATTTCTATATACAGGTCAGTGCCTCTAGGGTGCCTAGCCTCCTTGAGGGGACTTTGGCAATATTTTTTTTATTTCTTAAGAGAAGAAAATCACCTCTTGATTTGGAGTACTTTTATGGTTAGCATTAGAGGACGCGGGGGTTTTATAAGCCAAAAAAACACGGCTCATTTTAAGCAATAGAATATGACAAGTATATGACGATTATTTGAGAAAAACGATTCACAATATGACAATATTCAAAACTATGTATGACAGACACACGCGTCGTCTTAATTTTTTCATTGATTAAATTACTTTCACATTTATTCTTTAAAATACTGCATAATGTAGAAGATACAATTGTGGGTTCAAACGTTTAGATATATTACTCTGAACAATTTTTGAACTATTTTTTCCTAACTTCCTGAAGACTCCCCAACAACGTACAGCACAGGTGGTCCGCATTTTCTGTGACACCTGTATATACAGGATGATTCTCTTATTGTGTCTGATAATGAAACCTGGGTTTCCTGCATGCCCAAATAGGACAAAAAAAATATTGAAACAAATTTATGAAAATATTTTTCAACCCCCCAAATTAGGGAGTTTTGGCGAGTACTGATTAAAAACCGCTGGTCGCGGTGCGAAACAGACATAAACAAAGTTCTGTCGCTCAAGTACTTGTGAGTGTTTCAATAACCTTTACATACCTAAACAGTTCACGACACGTATTTAGGTCAAGTTCATAAATCCATCGGATTAAAATCAGGGGAACGGGGTGACCCGCTGATATTTCCGGAAATTTCGTATTAAGAAATTCACGCACAACGCAGATTTGGGAAGAAGAACTTGCAGAAAGTCCAAATAATTGAAGCCAATTTGGTAGCACAAATGCCCTAACTAGGCGATTGCCAATTATTCTTGTGCTCTTGTTCCATTTTTACGTGGAATTCCGTGTGATTTGGGATGCGCTCGTCCTACAATCTCATAGCAATTTTCCAGGCTTCACTTTAAACTAAATGCATATCTACCAATTCGTTTATCGCATGATCCTCCATTTCGACACGACACAACGAAAGGGAGCTACAAACTAAGTATGTTATTTTGGAAAAGTAGAACAAAACATAATCGGTAACACACTTGAGATTGGGAAAGGTCACTTTTATGGCCCTGCTTGAGTTAAGAGTGAGCTGACTGGCATCTAATACACATTTCTAATTTATGATTTGTTGTTTCGCTTGCCGATATATCCTAGCGCTGCTAATTCAGCGGCACCCAAAATGTGGGGGTAAAATTCTTTAACTATTTACTCGGAAACCGTTGCACATTGGCCACTCTAACTGAACATCAGTACTTGTTATGACTTGTGCTAGAACCCCTTAAAATATCGGACACCATAAGAGATTCACCCTGTATACATAAAATATACAAGTGTATACTCTATATATGGATCTATACGAACCAGGAACACTAGCACAAAATGGTGACAGGGTGTGTATATACATATAACACAGGGTTCAAACACAAAAATATAGTGACTGCTCTCTTTAAAAGTAAATATTGCAATGAAGCAAATGCATGTAAGACGTGATCAGACTCTGATGATTTTGAGTGGACAAAACCAATAACACTAGATTTTGCTATGTTAAGATTCCACTTAGGCGACAGTCATATCGTTGTCCGTTCTGATTGATGGTTCCAAACGAAGAGCAAAGCTACAAAAGTACAAAATTTTATTGCTAACAGCCCAATAATAATTCTACAAATTTACATGTTTGAGCGTGACAAGGACCCTTACACTGTCGCTTACTACAACAACATTACAAACACATAATAAACTATGCAAATGTAATAGATATATTCAAATAATAATGTGTGATGAGACACGGATTGATATTATTGAAGTAACTGGACCGACCTAAATACGGAAAGGGCAAGGTCACGAATGCAAAGACGCAGTGTTCGCATTGTTTAGATTAAGACCTTGATTAATATACATTTGAGTATCAGCACTTAACATTGGCATACAACGATTATTTTTTGACTTTTGTCGTCGAGAAAAATTGAAAAAGCATACAGGGTGATTCACATCGTTATAACAAAAAAAATATTGAAAGAACAACAATCCCATAGGAATACGATAGCGCAAAAAGAAATTTAAAAAAAACTTTCAAAAATGATTAAAAATTGTTAGTGGCACGCCACTGGTTTCTGGGCGACTGGATTGAAGAGAAACTAGCTGCTGATAAAGAAACCGCGATTCAGCTTAATGCAACCAAGCGTGTGTAAAATGTAAACAAAACCAATACCGACCGTGAAAAAACCTGACTCGTCCACAATATCCAGCACTGTTGTTCGACTGCTAAAATACATTTTGGTCGCCCGGGAGCGCCATCTCGTCCACGATTTGATGTTGAAATCGCGAAATCACATCCGCGTTGAACCACTGCCATAAATGATGAAGAACAGACGAGAAGCTGCTGATGCATTTTGTCTCGTCTCGCCGTAAACTAGCACAATGTCCATTGACTCCATGTTACTAAACATGTGTGGCATTTTGCAATTGTGGGATACACGAATACACCACCAAAAATTACATCTCTATCACCAACACCTTCGCACAACCGTCAATTAAAGCTGACGGACTAAATCGACTAATTGACTTATCCACTTATGTGGTAAAAACACTTGTCAGCATATCTCCGTTAAACCGCACTGTAGCAGTACCGAAAATAAATTACTCCTAACTTTGTTAATATCTATCGAAATCAAAAACGGTTTTTACAAATATCAATTATTGATTATCCAAGTGCAAGGAAGGGAGTAGAAAATGCCTTTGGACAATTAGCACAATCGTTTCGTTTGTACAATAGAAGAATTCAGCGCAAACCCCAAAATGCAGACAACGTAATACTGACACAATTTCATAAAATATAACCGTGTCCATGCAAGTTAAAAAATGCAACCGTTAGTAATTTGAGAAAGTTACCAAGACAAGAAGGGAGTAGTAAATCTAGCGCGTTTGATGTCAGAGACAAACTAACTTTATTTTTTGATTCACCTGCAGGAGCAATGTAAAAAAGTCGTAATGTTTATTTTCATAAATAAATATCTACTTACCATGCACTTGGAGTTTTTTTGCAATTTCCTTCCATGCGTCATCTTTGCGTTGATTGTCACTGTACCTACGATCACTCAAATCATAAAGAAATGTATATTCTCTAACTAATTCAATTAATTTTTCATTATCCATTTTCGACCACGTGCGTGCGTGTCGTAGATGCTTAAAACGTGTCTGTCACGTTCAGTGTCTGCAGATATGAAAGAAGCTTTACGCGTCATTCGTAAGTGAAGCACAGCTTAGCTTCTAACATCATCTTCACCTTAAGTATAAAAAACAATTACTCGTATTAGTAGCAAAATTGTATAAGAACCAGGAAGAAAATTGATAAATGATAGACAATATAAATTGAACCAAGACGAATCTTGATTTTGTATGGTTAGAAGATTAGAAATTAAAAAGTTTCTAAAAGAATAGAAATTGATTTTAAAATATTCCACATCCATAGAAAGATAATTAAATATTAAACTTAAAGCGCTATTAGCTGAATATTATGGAGGTATAAAAACACTTTAACAAAAATCACCTAAAAAACGTGATATTTAAATGTATTTATAGAGAGTCATAACTACATCCCCTTTAAGTGCATCTTGCGTAATAATGTGAACACAACTCTATAATAAAATAGCTTTAGACTTAATAGGATAGCCAAGATTTATACATTTGTATTTTATATACATGTTAGAATGTGCCGGCGAATATCCCCTCCCGGGTATGACGCACCTCACCAGAACGTCAGCAGCAAAAACATAATCAGCACAGTTTTGGGCCATAGTCCGTTCGTTTTGGATTGTCCATTAAAATTTGGAGAATAAAGTGATATCAAAACTAACAAATACGATTAATATTGAACCGATCTCCATTAAATCTAACATACATGTTCAAATTTTATAAATAAAAAGAGTGTATAAGCACTCACGGTCGGTTTTATCAGCAACTGTAGTTATTGTCGGGTTTGTAGACCGTGTTCTATGAGAAGTTCCATTGGGGAGAATGTATTGAGCGCCCCGAGGGGCTAACACCTCCAACAAGGGAATCTAATAAATTCATCCCAAACGTTTCGTCCGCGACTGCAATGGTCATCCTCAGTGACCACTGCATCATTTTCATTTTTCGTTGTCCTATAAATAATCCCGGTGCGGTATTTATCGTTTCTGCTGGAAGTATCCCTGTATATGTCAACAATGGTAACGTCAGTCTTCTCGTTGTCAAGGCAGGTTGCCAACTACTGTCAAATTTTAATCTATCATACTTCTTGTTAAAATAGTTCTCGTTTATAAACAGACTGAGATATTGAATTTTCTTCCTAATATTTTTTTTCAATATTGTTTTTCAATAAAAGAGCGGGTCGATTTTGAAATGGAATAAAACAATCTGTGTGTGAGATATTAACAAAATTCTTTTTTTATTTGAATGGCCCATATATGCCATTATGTATGGAATATAACATCCTTCAAATGTCCGCCGCAGCTCTTCACGATGGCACGGATCCGAGTGGTCCAATTTTCAATAACTCTGCCGCATAGATCCGGCTTAATTTCAGCGATGGCATTGATTATGTTGACTTTAAGGGCATCGATCGATTGCGGCTTGTTCGCATAGACCTGCGACTTCAGGAAACACCACAAGAAAAAATCTAGCGCTGTCAAATCGCACAATCTTGGTGGCCAATTCACTGCACCTCTGCGAGACATAACTATACCCTCAAATCGTTCACGCAGAATGGCCATCGTGGCGTCTGCTGTGTGTTTTGTAGCCCGATCTTGTTGGAACCACATGTCCTCTACCTCCATATCGTTCAATTTGAGCCAAAAAAAGTCTGCAAAAGCCGAGTTCTTGTGCACGGCGAGGAATTGACTGCTTCGTGTTCTCCTGTACATTTTCACAGACTGTGGCAATGTTCTCGGGTGATCTGGCGTTCCTTTGACGTAAGGGTGTTGGCCGATTGTTTACCGAACCGGTGGTCTCAAATTTAGCCACCAAACGTTGAAGAATCGACTTTGAACGGCCACCGCGTCTTCCGTAAAATGGGCGCAAGGCGCGTAACTTTTGCACTAACGAACACTCATTAAAGTATTTATCATTTGGACGTGCTGCTCAATTATGTAACTTACCATGGTGATTTGGCATCACTGACTGAACAATAAGCACCAGATAAAACAGACACCACCTAAACAACATAGCTGCCACAGCCTACTGACATCGACCCGCTCTTATTGAAAAACCCTATACTTCTCCTAATATACTAAGTGACAGAAAAAAAACACCTAGTAATAATTAATATTTTGCAACAATTTTTGGTATACATGTGTATTAGGGTTAGGTAAGTAATCGATCAAAATTTCAGAAAAATCAAACTGTTAGAACAAGTAAAAAATTAATAATATGTTGTGCTTCCACGATGTCTTATGCACTCATTAACACGCCTGGGCATACTCCTAATGAGATAGTCGATTTCCTCCTGAAGTGTCTCATCCCAGGCTACCGGTAACTCATGCCAAAGTGTCGCTAAAGTTTGTGGAGGATGGGGTAAATTGAGTAGTCTTCTTCCCATAATATCCCTTACGTGTTCAATGGGTGAAAGATCGAAAGATCTAGCTGGCCATGGCAACAAATCGACTTTATTGTCTTTAAAGTGATCCATCGTAACTCTGGCTACATGTGGTCGCGCATTATCTTGTTGGGAAAGTGGGTTTAGAAGCGTCCCAATGTAGGGGTTTGCACCACGCCTGCCGACCACGACGGTGCGTACGAGTGAGAGGTAACACAATATGAAGACGGTATGCAAAAGGTGCAAAACTTCTGATTCGGCGATGAACGGTCCGAATCCCAATAGGTCTTCCATGTTCTTCATACCATTGGTCTGCAATCGCCCTTGTGGATGTAAAGCGGTCCCGTAGAGCCCAACAGTCTAAGGCGGCGATCTTCGCGTTGTATTGTTCTTCTAGGAATAACTTGCACCTCTCGCTCCTTGCATACGGCCTTCTTGGTTCCATGCCCGACAACAGACTTCTGTGCGTCCTAGTGGCTATTTCTCTTAAAGACAAACCAGCCTCTCGCAAGCCCATTATTCGCCCTCTATCAAACTCGCTAAGTTGCCGAAAATGTTGAATCTTTCCGGTTTAGGCATCACGAATACATTAAAGAAGCTATTCAAAATGTACTGAACGATGCTCAAATTTCAATTGTAGCTACAACAATTATCGCCTATTAGTTTTTTTTTTAAAGACGAGCATTTAAAAACAAATGAATCGATATGGCTGAAAATTTGATCGTTTTTATATCAACTTAAACAAACATATTCCTAGAAAATTGTTGCAAAATATTCATTATTACTGGGTGTTCTGTTTTCTATGTCACTTAGTATAGGTATATCAATGGAAAAATATTCAGCATATAGCTAAATAATTATTTTTGAATCATATAACGGGCATCAGCAGTAAGCAATGGAATCCAGCTTTTGCTTTATTTTATACAATATATCTTCATTATTCCTTTGAGAACCATCTATGAAGACGGTTTTTGAGTCCTAAAACGCCATCACTCTTTCATACATCGATGTTGCTCAAAAGAAAATATACTGTAATTGAAATATTAAAGTACTGACATCTTGAATCACTGAAGCATTGGAGAATTTTAAAACTCTGACACACTGAAGCATTCGAAAATATGAGACACTAAAGCACTAAAACAATAAAACCCTGACACCCTAAAACATCAAAACGTTGAAGTAGTGAAGCTATGGAATACTGAAAGACGAAAACCCTAAATTACTGAAGCATTGGAGAACCAAAAAACTGAAACATTAGAGCCATGAACCGCTGAAATACCAAAGCATTATTGCTGTTATGCACTGAAATACCGACATAATGCACACTCGGAACACTGGGAGTGTAAGGCACTAAAATATTTTAAAATAAAACAAAAGGCTCTAATACTGAAACACTAAAACACTAAAAGCACTGAAATACATAAATATTATAACATGGAAACTTCGAAGCACTGAAAAACTCAAGTATCAGAATATAAAACCACAAAAGTACAGTAGCTTTGAGGTACTAAAACATTGAAATTCTTCAATACTAAAACACTAAAGTATATATTAAAGCACAGAAACATGGAAGGGATGAAGCACAAAAATACTAAAACTTTGAAACACCAATATACAGGAGTCGCAAAAATAATAGCATTGATTTTAACCTGTAACCGTTTTCTTAATAACTGTTTGTTGCAAACGTTTCGGCTAAGAAGTTAAAATTGTTTGAAGATTTTACTCTTATTTTGTTACCTACCTATGAATAATAATGCTTCATGTTAAGCACCGATAAGCGCAGGACATAAAACCACTACAAGAAAACTGTCCCTACTTATTGATTCTTTCGACGCAGCAACTCATTAATTTGACTGTTGTTATTATTGTAAAATTCTGGAATTCAAATATGTCACTGATTTATCACATCCCTAGCTCTCCAATTACATGATCTGAGTTTAGACCGGCAATACTAAAACAAAATTGCGATTTCGAAAAAGTGGTACTTAAAAAAAGTGTTTGCCTTCACGAGTTCTACAAATGCTTAAAATTAATACCATCACTTCTGGGACACTTCTGTATGTAAATAAAATATACTGAAATTATCAATAATTGAAACACTCTGCATGAAACACTAAAGTACTGAAGCATTGAAATAAAAAGTTAGGAACTGAACCACTCAGACACTTCAAGGCTGAGACGCCGAAACACTAAAGAATCAAAACACAAAAACACTAATATTGTTCCAGTTGCTTTTGTCCTTATGAATATGCAGCGTGTCCCAGAACTCGCACCCAAAATAAAACTGAAGAAGTAGCCCTGATGCACAAATAAATATAAAAAAAAATGATTAGCTCAAATGGTATTATAGACCATCCAGGTATATTTCTCATCACTTTTGTTTCTAGGTTTCATTATAAATGATTGTAGTCAAACGGCCCGATTCTAAATCACTGCGCTGCGCCGGTCGCGCAGCGCACAGTTGCAACATCGAATTGCGCTGCAACCATTTGCGCCGGTCGTGAAACGCACCAAAAATCGTTGCAAGTTCCGTTGTTAGGGACAAAGGCGCAACTTATGCCTACTTGCTATTCTAAAATCGAAAACAAGCAGCGTGTTGCGCTATCTCGCTGCGCCACCTTTTTAAGTGGTTGCAAGCCGGCGCAAATTATTATTTATATTACCAAAATGCGGCAGCTTACATTGCGTTTTTTGGTCACGATCATGCAGATTCTTGCGAAAGTGATAACGAGGAAAATGTGTCTTCGTGAAATATCCTAAATTTAACGAACTCGACTGTGTATTTATGTGCTTGATTTTATTTGAAATTCCCATCTCTTCAGGCATAACATTTTTTTGACCCAATGCAACAAGCTACAATATTGGACGCATTTTCTTGTAAAACAATAAAATATAATCTTATTTTCGGTTCATAAATAGGTTTGATATAAAATTTTTGAATGTTTTTAGGTACAATTAGTCTATTATTTATATTATTTGTTCAGCTCATCCCTGGTTAGATAAAGACAATTTATAATTTATTAGTTTAATGAAGAGTAATATACAAAAGTGAAACTATATGGTTGGTTAAAAATTATAACAAATCTTGATCTCTCTTAAAAATTTTAAATAATAATCCTGCAAACAGCCAATGCCAACACCTTCCCCTTTAAGTGTAGCAATTCTTTTATCTGGTTCAAGGGCGGGAAGTCGTTGTTGCGGGTTGGAATTCTACCGGATCCGCCTGATGACTTGTTTGCGCCTCTTCGACAACTTGCGGGTGTCTGTGGAAGTTGTAGTTGCTCTCTGATTAACTATAGAAAAATTATAAAGGATCAGTGTTGATTTTTTTCAGTATCACCATTGTACTTGCGTCTCAGCTGGTTTGTGTGCATACGTAGAAGTCTTCTACTTTTATTAATCCTTAGATTCCACATAACATTCACGATTTGTTTAATTATCTTCCACAGGGTCCACTGCCATTGGTTTGTGCGATATATTTTTATTTAAATGTGATCTTCGAGTGCAAACTGTTGAGCCTTTTGGCTGATGAGGTCTGTTGAAGTGCAGTGTCTCATCAGGTCCAATTGTATTTTCGGTTTCATGTCCAACATGATGGTAGGTTCCTGTCTGGAGTGTTCCTGTTAGGTGTTGATAGGAATGTTTGTACGTGTTTCCAAAAATCTCGAATTTCTCGGACTATGGTTAGCCAATAAATGTAGCTTCTAGCGAGTGTCTAAACAAATGTTCGGCAGGAGTCGTTGAATTTGTGAGTGGTGTCATAAGCCACGTTTTCTGGGGGTATCCAAAACTACCCACAACCCAACCTTTGGGAAACACTGTGCCTCTTTCAAGAACACATCTCAAACAGGTGAATCCTTCCATATGAAATGATCAGAGCCCGGATTTTTTCATGTCTGGTCCAACAATTGACTGAACATTCATGGAATGTTAATGGTGACGGTTGAAATATTGTTCACGATTTGCAGACGATGGTACAAGCTTGATATGTGTACAATCAATCGCTGCCAAAACATCCGGAAATTCAACATGATATCGAGTTGTACCAAAAGTGTAAGTAAAAGTGTAAGATGTTGCTGGTTGTGAAACTCGACCACTGTTACCCACTAACCACTGATAAGGACCTGAAGCTTAAAACTGCGGTGCAATGTATAATTTCTGCATCGGTGTTAAGGGTCGAAGACGTCCTCTTGTAGCTTATTTGGTCAAAGCCGGTGAAATTAGATCAAGCACATAAGTAAACACGCGCCGATCGAGTCGAGTACGTTGAAATAATAACCTTTCGGATATTTCACGTATATTGAAAAGCACTAGCGGCAAATTTTCTTCGTTATCACAATCGCTTTCGCTAGAATCTGCAAAATCGTCACCAAAAAATGCAACATAACCTGCCGACATTTTGGTAAACAATATGACAGGCCGCGTCATATCGCTTGCGCAAAGGGACTTGTGTCAACTTGCGCCGTTGTCCCTAACAACGCAAGCTGCAACCGCGCAATTCATTTAGAATCAGGCCAAAAGTGTGTTGTACTGCGTGTTACCGTTCCATACGATTTTGTCTCCGCTATCCTCCATCTGTCTTGCCACTTAAGCAACGTCCCCTTTCTGAGCCTTTTTGCGGCCTCCTTTCTCTCTTCGGGAGGCAGAGATTTGGTATTGTCAAAGACCTGCTTCCTTTTCTCCGCTAGTAGATCCGCTGGAATTGTACCGGCCAGGACCAACGCCGCTTCTTTGGACACCGTCCTATATGCTCTTATAGTGCAAAGCGCACTCCGCCTCTGTACTCTAGCCGGGTACTTGTTTAATATCTCCTTCTTTAGGGCTTCAGTCCATATGGGCTTAACCCGTTTAGTACCCTTCTTTTTGTTCCTTTTGGCCCGCCTATGTTTGGCATAAGCCGGGATAGGACGTTAATCATGCTCCCTGCTTTGTCCGCCGTCTTCTGGATGTGAGTGTGGAATCTCATCCTCCCGTCAAGTATTATCCCTACATACTTGATGTTGTCTTTAAAGGCAATTCTCTCCCCTTTCAGTGTGATGTGGGGGGGATCGATCTTTCTACCTCCCGACATCATCATTGCCTCGGTTTTTTGCACCGCCACCTCAAGCCCACTAACGTCTAGCCAATCAGCAATTTTCGTCAGTGCATGGTTTGTTATCTCCTCTATTCTTCCAATTTCCTTGGCCTTTGATAGGACGATCAAATCAACGGCGAAGGCTAGAAGACTTACTCCCGGCATGACAGGCACTCGTAGTATGCCGTCATATGCCAGGTTCCACAACGTTGGGCCAAGCATCGAGGCTTGTGGGACCCCCCGGTAAAGGTTCCAGCTCTTGGTTCCGCTTTCGGCCCGAAATATTAATTTCCTTCCCTCCAAGTAACTGAATATTAGGTCGACCACATAATCCGGGAGACCTACCTTTTGTGCCTCCTCTATTACCAGCGGGTATGGTAATGTATTGAACGCATTTTTCACGTCTACTGTGACCATTAGACAATGTTGTCTTTTCCATCTTGAACATAGGTTTGCCTCCGCATATGCGTTGCGAACCTCGTTGAGCGCGTCCAGTGTGGATCTATACCTTTCCGGAAGCCGAACTGGCGGTCCGACAGCGCTTGATTCACCTCGATTACGGTTTGCACCCTTTCTAGGATTACCGCCTCCAAGAATTTCGCCCACGTGTTAATCAGGCAAATCGGCCTGTAAGACGAGACTTCTTCAATAGGTTTATTACCTTCGTCTCCTCGATGTCGTTCGTATCGAATTGTACGGCCCGGGCTATGCTGGTTTTGAAGGCCTCTTTGTTGAGCCTTCTGACTGCCCAGCCCCCTTGTATGTTTTCCTGAGTAATACTATCTTGTTCGTCGTAGTCGAACTCGATGTAATTGTGGTCGCTAAGGGTTTCTTCCTCTAGGACCTTCCATCCTCTAAATCGGCTCGCTAATTCTTCGCTGACCAGGGTCAGGTCTATAAACGAGGTTTTTGCTCCTTGTTGAAAGGTGGGTGTCAGACCGTCGTTTAGTACTGTCAACCCCCCCCTCGCCGCCAAGTCCTCAATGGCTCTGCCCCTCGAATTTGTGAGGCTTGAACCCCACAGGGACGACTTGCTATTAAAGTCGCCCATAAGGAGTATCCTTCCCTGCCACTCTGCTATCGACAGTTCCAGTTCTGCCAGGAATGTGTCGAAAACCTCTGCTGTCGCATTCGGGGAGATGTAGCATGAGTTCACCCTGAGCTCAGCCACTCTCACCCATACGAAACCGCCATGATTTGTCTCCGCAGCGGCTACGTCCGTGCCTGGGGCCACTACAATGGCGACATCTCCTCTATTATCTCTAAATTCTCCGGGGGCGGACCCGTTTGGGTTCCGGGAGATTTCGCTCAAAAGCAGGATCCCCTTCCTCCTCTCTTTGGCGTATTGCCCAATGAGTCCGTATGCGACTCCTCTCCTATTTAGATTGTATTGGATAAATCCAATCATTTCGCCGCTTTATCTCGGGCGTCCCTCCAGTTGGGGCAGTTTTTGCCACCCATTTTGTGGTTTGACCCTCCCTTAGCTTTCTTCCCCGCACACAGCGGGCAGAAGGCTCCTCCTGTGCACTCGGCACCTTGGTGCCCAGTTTGGCCGCATTTCCGGCACGCCTGCGCCCGGTCCTCCCCCCGGCACATCGCCGCAATGTGGCCGAACGCAAGGCACCGGAAGCACCTGACCCTCTCCTTAATTTGCCGGACCCTGCAACGGACCCTGCCCACCCTAATTTTACCCTCTTTGAGGATTTTTGCAGCTGCCTCCTGGCTGAGCCGCACCACCGCTCTTCCCCTCCCAAGAAGGGTTTTTCCGGTCAGGATCACATCCGGTGACCCATCTTCGCTGTTTAGAAGGGGCTTAAGGGCCTCCCTCACCTCCTCGACCGTGACCCCTACGTCGAGGTCCAGGATCTCCAAAGCGGTTTTCCTGTCCTCTGGGGACAGGAGTCTCACCGTGGTCTCTCCACTGAGTGCCTCCCTGACAGCCTCGAGTAGCTCATCAGGGCTGCTTGCGCCTTTCAGCTCTACCAGGATGTCCCCCACTCTGGTGATCCTGGTGGAGCTGATTGTAGTTCCGTGTTCCTCCGGAACTATCTTCCTCCGCAGCAAGACCATGATGTCTGTCGCCCTCTTTTCCCCGAGAGGCTTGATTGCCAGGGCTCGGGTGGTGATGGCCCTCCTCTTTTTGGCATGAGTCGGGGGAGGCTGGACCCCTCCAGCCTGCCGCTTCTTCCTACCTGCCTCCTTCCATCCCTCGCTGGCCACCCCTTCGGCAGCGGGCTCCGCGGAAGCCACGCTTGGCCCCGGGGTGGGAGCCTGGATTTCTGGGGACTTCGCCAGGGCGATGTCCACCACTCTCCTCTTGCCCCTTGTGTCGCGGGTCTCCGCTTTCTCCCTCCACCCCTCTTCTTCGTCACGTTCGCGAACGTTGCCGTTGGACGTGGCGCCTGCTTGAGCCTTTGGCTCATCCCCTCCGCTAATTCATAGACTTTGTCTATGCCCCTCCTCAACGGTTCGTCGACGACATTGCCCTCGCAAAACTTTTTGAGAGCGTTTACCTGTTCGGCTAAGGCCCTCACCTCCTCTGTTGGCACAGTGATGGCTGCACCCTTGGAGTAACTGCTCATCGCAGTTTCTCCCCTCTCCTCTTTACCTGTATTTACAGGTGCTGTTTTTGTTTCTTGTCTTTCTCCATTGGTGTTCCCACGAGTACGGGCCAACGTAGGACCGACATAGACCTGTTAAGTGGGAGGAGTCCAGCTCGGCGCGTGCAATCTCCCAGTAAAATAAATATCGATTCGTCGCTTGGTTTCGCTCGCAAGAGGAAAACATTTACGGGCCACTAATATGTACCCATCGACAGCCCTCACTGGATATTGATATTCTCATTCTAATACATGCGGGGAAGCAGGAAAGGTATACGAGCGTAGGAACGAAATGATGAACATTCTCACATTCCTAAGAGCGCTTTTCTTAGCCGGAACGCACAGTACTGTTGCACTAGAACACTGATGCCCGATTGCACCGCAACCTTTAAGTCAGCCTTAAAAGTTAAGTCGACTTAAAAGTGCAGTTTGTGTTGCACCGTTCGTTAAGCATTCCTTAAAGAGGTTAAACATTGCTTAAATATAAATCCCCGATTTCGGCTACTTAAACTCCACTTAGCCTTAAGTCAGATATTGCGGTTGCGTATTGATTTCGTTATTCATTGCTTGGTTATGATTTCCATTCGATTTGACAGCTCGCAAGTTAACCTCTTAATTTTTAATTCACTAACGAATTAAAATACACACAGATACCGGAAGAATGAGAGTTTGGAGATGAGCTGTTAATGCAGAACGCCTATCAACTGCTCAGGAAGTTCACAATTACCAAGGAGGAACTGTCATGGTGTGGGGTGGTATCAGCATCGGAGGAAGAGCAGAGCTCGTTTTCTTGGAACGCTATTTAAACGTATATTTAAAGTATCGTCACACAATTCTCCAGCCTGTTGTTCTTCTCTATGCAGAAGGAATTGGGCAAAATTTTCTGCTGATGCATGATAATGCTCGGCCACACATGGCGAGACTCATATGAATGTTTCTTGAAAACAATGAAATCACAGTTTTACCGTGGCCTGCACAGTCACCTGACTTGAACCCAATCGAGCATGTATGAGATATGCTAACTAGGCGCGTTGTCAGGCAAAATGTGTTGACTCAAAAAGAGAGCAGCTTTTCTAGGTTCTTGCGGAGGAATGGAATACAATAGAGCAGGAAGATATTGACAATTTAATCCTCAGCATGCCAAACAGATGTAAAGCTGTAATCAATTCCCGCGGTGGTCATACGTTTTATTGAACAATTTTTTTGGCTTCCTTGTGCTAATACTTCTATAGAAAATGTTGATGGGAGTTTAGCATTTCCTTTCATTTGTGCACCATTCATGTTAATCTAACCTAACATAATTTGTCATAATGTTAGTCGTAATAAAATAAGATCGTTTGTTAAACGTTTTTATTGCAGAACCGCATAAAAAAGAAAATCTAAATAAATAGAGAACCGTTGTGCTAGGAAACCGAAAATAAACAGTGCGAGCAATCACCCGCACATAAGGTTCCTAGAAGTAACCAGATTTTCCAACGTTGCCATATGTTTCGTTTGTTAAGTCTTCCTTAACTAAGATTCCGAAAGGACGCGACGGTGCAACAAGCAAGTAACTTAAGCATTGCTTAAAGTTAAGCATGCCTTAGTAAAGTTCTGTTTAAGTTGTAAACGGTGCAATCGGGCATGGAACACTTAAGATACCTACTGAAACCCTCTAACATTGAGGTACTGCAATACCAAAGCTCTGAAGTACTAATATAATGGAACACTAAAACATTACAATACTTTAATATTGAAACATTCAAACACAAAAATGCCAAGATGGCGAAATCGTTGAAAACCGGAATATTGCGGTACTAAAGTAGGTAGGTAGTAAAGTAGGCGCTGAAAAGATAAACACAAAAACTGTGAAATAATGAAACACAAAATTCACTGAAACACCGAAGCACCAATACTCTGAGGCACTGAAACATATACTGAAATGGTGAAACTATCATTTGAGAGATGTACCGTTTGCTTATTTCCAGATATTGCTATATTTTAAACTCACTAAAGTCCGCATCAACTACTACGGAACCACCAACCAAAATATACAGAGTGAACCGAATCTTTGCTCATTTATATAAACTTAGAAGATCTACCTGCTGAAAATAATGTGAATTTTAATAGACATTATTCTGACTAGAATTATTTTTCAGGACGTCCATTTTTGTTTAAATTATTCTTATACTTTATTTACTTCAATTTTCTTTGAACTATTAAAAAATGTTCCTCGAACTATTATAGTGCTCAATAAAAATATTAAAATTCACTTGAGTTCTACTCAAAACACCAGTCAAATTTTTAATTTAGAAAGTGTCTGTATTTCTATATTAAATAATACATGAATTTCAAACTTGGAAATTCACTGAATTACCAATATCGAACGCCATACTCCATTCGGGTTATTTCTGAATTTATAAATTCAAGTGGTATTTCGGGTAGAATTCAAACGGATTTTAAATTTAAAAATTAATTTTTAATAAGCTTGAAAGAATTGGAGTACGTAATACTTAGTTGTAATTAAATTGGAGCGAAATGTAACTGAAGTAATTTTCAATTTAAACCAGTAACATATTTATTTAATTAATTTCAAAATGTATAAAAACACTTCGCACTTAATTTTCATGATTGTGCCACTTCCGGTTATTTTTAATGCATTTCCAGATGTCATACGATATCAACGTTTATGCAATTTCTTGCATGGTTGTAGAGAAAAAGGTTCTCTTGTAACCCTGTACATTGCCCTGTGCATTTCCTACATGAGTTTGTTTTTTGGTTCACAGAATGATATTTTCAATTCTTCGAAAAATATTTTTAACACATTTTTTTGATTTGAGAAATGACTTTTCTTTTGACGTTTTGGAGTAGTTAAGTTTGTAATTTAAAATCATCATCCGTTTTATAAATTCTGTTAAATCACAAATGTTGAAAATTTATTAATTATCATTACGTGAATCACGTTTCAAAGATAATGTTTATTGTTAATTATAAAATTATGCCAACTCATATGATACTTATCTTTATTAGATTAAGATGTATTATTATCAGATAATCTATTTATATAAATAGCAGAGTCTAAGTGTTTAGTTACTCAAGTTGAACTCAGTTTCAATACCGTCACAATCATGGTCCAAATTTCAGGAAAATTTGAATACGTCCGCCATGAAAACTACACAGACTATTTGGTCGCACTAGGTATGATTTTTTTTCACTCAACGACTATTCTTAATTTGAGAATTTTAAATTAGGTGTTCCTAAAGACAAGGTGGATTTCGTTGCTGTACTTGATAGCACTCTTGAATTTAGTGTAGATGGAAACAATATTTCCCTAACAACTACAAAAAACGGTAAACCCACAACAATAGTTTATACATTAAACCAAGAAGTAGATGAGCCGCTTCATGATATCGTTTTAAAGGTATGTAAAACATATTTCAGACATTGGTTAACTAGATAAATTTTCACGATTTAGAGTACTGCGACACTCGATGGAGACACTTTAACAATTATATCGAAAACTGGCAACGACTCAGGAAGCAGGACTTTCAAATTTGGCGCCAACGATTTAGTGATTGTAAGCACTGCATTTTAATTATTTTTGAGTTTAATTTATTTTTATTTACAGACATATGTAAGTCAAACTAGAAGCGCCCCGACTGCTAAGAAATTTTACAAACGTGTCTGATGTTCTGATTTAAACATTTAATAAAAAGTATTGTTTAATATTTTGGTTTTATTTCAACACTTACAAAACTAAACATGGCTCTACCCAATATATACCTAATATTGACTATAAAAATGACTACATGTATAAAAATGTCAGTGGAATATTTTCTTGTGCCTAATATATTTTTTTAGAAGTTTTTATAGTACCGTTCAGTACCTTGAATTGCATCTTACATTACAAGGCACATTTTGGAATAAAAAAGATTAGATAAGGCACCTGGTATCAGCTGTTTTCTGTTTATTATAAGTTACCTGATATATATAGGGTGTTTTTTTTAGAGGTATAGAACTTTAAAATGAAATAAAACATATATAATTCTTTATAATGGCCAAGGTTTTATTGTAACGATAATTTAATGCCATTAGTGTTTAAATATGATTTCGGGCATATAACCAATCTATAATTCAAATAAAAGATTAATAGCAATTTTATTTGGTAAAGATATTTTTGAACTTTATTCTAATAATAAATTAGACAACACATTACATCAGTTTGCAAATCATGCACAGTATTAAAATTTTAATCTAGGTTATAATTGATTTTGGCATATGTTGTTTTTAGATACGTGTAATTAGAGATAACTGTGAAGTGAAAATGTCACTTGTAGTTCATTTATGGCAGAGATAAATCAATTTTATCTCTGCCATGAACAACGAAATATAAAAGGATTAAATAACTATTGTTCTTGGATTAACCTCTTGTTCTAATATTGTTATGCAGATATAATATTAGGATATGAATAATGTACAACCGTGGACAGTCAAGAATAACACTTTAGCCGGCGGGTGTGATGCAAATACCGACTCAATGACAATATCTCATAGAGTCGGTATTTGCACGACACGGGTGTTATTCTTGACTGTCCATGGCTGTACAACTTACAATTATCTATGATTTACCGTCCATAGCTAACCCCGAAATATTCTTACTGGATTTATTGGCACTGGGATTGTTTAATGTTTAATGTTTAGTGAAGCTGATATTGCACCTTCCAATGTCACTGATAAAATTTTGGACAAAGGTGATGACAGGAATACCGTCAGAAAATTTAAATAATATTTCGTCGCTCTATTCTTTTTAGTTATTTGTAAAAATTTGGTTGCGGTTTTACGAAACCACGATAACAAAGTGAAACTTTATTGTCATAAGCCTAAATGCTTTAGCCGAAATTGCTGAAAGTATATAATTTTGTCTACGTTGTTTTCATTTAATCGTTTGGTTGTGTCGAAAGTTAAGGAAGTACATGCAGGGACAATTTTTTTTCAGGTTTTTAACTAAACTAACTAAAATCTAAACCAAATTAAAGTATTAGCCAAATGGGGTATAATACTATACAGGCTGCTTTTTTAAGGCGGCCATTAGAAAATTTTTAACTTCCTACAGTGCTATAAACTTGAAATTTGGAACACAGCCGAAATTTACCATTTTGAATCGAAGTAAATTATCTTTGTTATTTTAAATAGAATGCCCTAGTTTTTATTTAATTTTCGAATGACCCCTTTTATTTTGAGTATCTTACACCTTATTGTACCTATCTATCTGTAAAAGTTTTGGAGATATTCCCACTTTTGTACAAAATCTTGCATTTTCGGCGGTCTACTCAAAAAATTATTTCGCAGTAACCAATGGGAAAAGGTACAAACTATTTTTTGCAGTCGATAGCCGAAAAATTTCAGAATTGTCAGCTGGCCTCAAAAATAACTGTTTCACATTCTAAGTACTTACAATGATTTAATGAAAATTCCCGAAACAAAACGTCAATATTTCATTTTTTTTAAATGGCACCTACCAAATTTTATATCGCCAGTCGATACAAAATGAAATTTAAGGGGATGTCGTATTAGCATATCCTATACCTATCTCAATTACTGTTGCTAATAAGCTATCCGAATGTAATTCAGATAATAATGTGTGATGAGACACGGATTGATATTATTGAAGTAGCTGGACCGACCTAAATACGGCAAGGGCAAGGTCACGAATACAAAGACGCAATGTTCGCATTGTTTTGATTAAGAACGTGATTTTAAAACATTTGAGTACTAACACTTAACATTGGCATACGACGATTATTTTTCGACTTTCGTCGTCGAGAAAAATTGAACAACCCAAGTCCCTATCCTGGCTCAATCTGAATCACAGCGAAAAATATGAAATATCTCGTAAATTATGGATTTTAGCTATAGAACAACCTTAATAAAAAACGTAGCCAGACTCCAGACGCATTCGATGGAATACAAAAATATGGGGTGTGCCATTTAAAAAACTAAAGTTAAGCTTATTTAAAAATAGTATAATGCGACACGAATTATTGCAGAGCCTGTATAGTAAAAATTATATTTTGCATATCGGGTGTAAAGAGCAATCCTTTCTTCATATTTTCCCAACTATCAGGCTTCTAGCTGCTAAAACGACCTCTCAGTAAATTTTTATGTAAACCTCTGCAAATGAAAAAAAATGTAAAAAAAAATTCTAATTTGGTAACGGGGGTCCAAAATGTAAAATAAAATGTAGGTAGTTCTATTTGAAAAAACAAATTTGTGTAGCATGCATGAGTTTTGGAACAATCTGTATACGTTAAAATATTTTTATGTTGTGCAGCCTAGCAAATGGTGTACAAATTGTATTAAAAAAATGTTTCTATTTTACATGGTTCAGGAGTTATGGACAGATCTCGCACTAATGACTCACCCTGTATATTTAAACCCCGGTTGGTTCGCATAGATCCAAAAGCCTGACTTGAGTATACACTTGTATATTTTATGTACATATACAGGTGTCCCAGAAATTGCGGATCACCTGTGCCGTACGTTGTTGGGGAGTCTTCAGGAAGTTAGGAAGGAAGGTCAAAAATTCTGCAGGGTAATATATCTAAACGGCTGAACCCACAATTGTACCTTCTACATTATGCAGTATTTTAAAGAATAAATGTAAGAGTAATTTAATCAATGAAAAAATCAAGACCACGTGTGTGTCTGTCATACATAGTTTTGAATATTGTCATATTGTGAATCGTTTTTCTCAAATAACCGATACTTATACATATTATACTGCTATAGTAAGCAGCCGTGTGTCTTTTGGCTTATCAAACCCCCGCGACCTCTAACGCTAACAATAAAAGTACTCCAAATCAATTCAGACATTGGTTAACTAGATAAATTTTCACGATTTAGAGTACTGCGACACTCGATGGAGACACTTTAACAATTATATCGAAAACTGGCAACGACTCAGGAAGCAGGACTTTCAAATTTGGCGCCAACGATTTAGTGATTGTAAGCACTGCATTTTAATTATTTTTGAGTTTAATTTATTTTTATTTACAGACATATGTAAGTCAAACTAGAAGCGCCCCGACTGCTAAGAAATTTTACAAACGTGTCTGATGTTCTGATTTAAACATTTAATAAAAAGTATTGTTTAATATTTTGGTTTTATTTCAACACTTACAAAACTAAACATGGCTCTACCCAATATATACCTAATATTGACTATAAAAATGACTACATGTATAAAAATGTCAGTGGAATATTTTCTTGTGCCTAATATATTTTTTTAGAAGTTTTTATAGTACCGTTCAGTACCTTGAATTGCATCTTACATTACAAGGCACATTTTGGAATAAAAAAGATTAGATAAGGCACCTGGTATCAGCTGTTTTCTGTTTATTATAAGTTACCTGATATATATAGGGTGTTTTTTTTAGAGGTATAGAACTTTAAAATGAAATAAAACATATATAATTCTTTATAATGGCCAAGGTTTTATTGTAACGATAATTTAATGCCATTAGTGTTTAAATATGATTTCGGGCATATAACCAATCTATAATTCAAATAAAAGATTAATAGCAATTTTATTTGGTAAAGATATTTTTGAACTTTATTCTAATAATAAATTAGACAACACATTACATCAGTTTGCAAATCATGCACAGTATTAAAATTTTAATCTAGGTTATAATTGATTTTGGCATATGTTGTTTTTAGATACGTGTAATTAGAGATAACTGTGAAGTGAAAATGTCACTTGTAGTTCATTTATGGCAGAGATAAATCAATTTTATCTCTGCCATGAACAACGAAATATAAAAGGATTAAATAACTATTGTTCTTGGATTAACCTCTTGTTCTAATATTGTTATGCAGATATAATATTAGGATATGAATAATGTACAACCGTGGACAGTCAAGAATAACACTTTAGCCGGCGGGTGTGATGCAAATACCGACTCAATGACAATATCTCATAGAGTCGGTATTTGCACGACACGGGTGTTATTCTTGACTGTCCATGGCTGTACAACTTACAATTATCTATGATTTACCGTCCATAGCTAACCCCGAAATATTCTTACTGGATTTATTGGCACTGGGATTGTTTAATGTTTAATGTTTAGTGAAGCTGATATTGCACCTTCCAATGTCACTGATAAAATTTTGGACAAAGGTGATGACAGGAATACCGTCAGAAAATTTAAATAATATTTCGTCGCTCTATTCTTTTTAGTTATTTGTAAAAATTTGGTTGCGGTTTTACGAAACCACGATAACAAAGTGAAACTTTATTGTCATAAGCCTAAATGCTTTAGCCGAAATTGCTGAAAGTATATAATTTTGTCTACGTTGTTTTCATTTAATCGTTTGGTTGTGTCGAAAGTTAAGGAAGTACATGCAGGGACAATTTTTTTTCAGGTTTTTAACTAAACTAACTAAAATCTAAACCAAATTAAAGTATTAGCCAAATGGGGTATAATACTATACAGGCTGCTTTTTTAAGGCGGCCATTAGAAAATTTTTAACTTCCTACAGTGCTATAAACTTGAAATTTGGAACACAGCCGAAATTTACCATTTTGAATCGAAGTAAATTATCTTTGTTATTTTAAATAGAATGCCCTAGTTTTTATTTAATTTTCGAATGACCCCTTTTATTTTGAGTATCTTACACCTTATTGTACCTATCTATCTGTAAAAGTTTTGGAGATATTCCCACTTTTGTACAAAATCTTGCATTTTCGGCGGTCTACTCAAAAAATTATTTCGCAGTAACCAATGGGAAAAGGTACAAACTATTTTTTGCAGTCGATAGCCGAAAAATTTCAGAATTGTCAGCTGGCCTCAAAAATAACTGTTTCACATTCTAAGTACTTACAATGATTTAATGAAAATTCCCGAAACAAAACGTCAATATTTCATTTTTTTTAAATGGCACCTACCAAATTTTATATCGCCAGTCGATACAAAATGAAATTTAAGGGGATGTCGTATTAGCATATCCTATACCTATCTCAATTACTGTTGCTAATAAGCTATCCGAATGTAATTCAGATAATAATGTGTGATGAGACACGGATTGATATTATTGAAGTAGCTGGACCGACCTAAATACGGCAAGGGCAAGGTCACGAATACAAAGACGCAATGTTCGCATTGTTTTGATTAAGAACGTGATTTTAAAACATTTGAGTACTAACACTTAACATTGGCATACGACGATTATTTTTCGACTTTCGTCGTCGAGAAAAATTGAACAACCCAAGTCCCTATCCTGGCTCAATCTGAATCACAGCGAAAAATATGAAATATCTCGTAAATTATGGATTTTAGCTATAGAACAACCTTAATAAAAAACGTAGCCAGACTCCAGACGCATTCGATGGAATACAAAAATATGGGGTGTGCCATTTAAAAAACTAAAGTTAAGCTTATTTAAAAATAGTATAATGCGACACGAATTATTGCAGAGCCTGTATAGTAAAAATTATATTTTGCATATCGGGTGTAAAGAGCAATCCTTTCTTCATATTTTCCCAACTATCAGGCTTCTAGCTGCTAAAACGACCTCTCAGTAAATTTTTATGTAAACCTCTGCAAATGAAAAAAAATGTAAAAAAAAATTCTAATTTGGTAACGGGGGTCCAAAATGTAAAATAAAATGTAGGTAGTTCTATTTGAAAAAACAAATTTGTGTAGCATGCATGAGTTTTGGAACAATCTGTATACGTTAAAATATTTTTATGTTGTGCAGCCTAGCAAATGGTGTACAAATTGTATTAAAAAAATGTTTCTATTTTACATGGTTCAGGAGTTATGGACAGATCTCGCACTAATGACTCACCCTGTATATTTAAACCCCGGTTGGTTCGCATAGATCCAAAAGCCTGACTTGAGTATACACTTGTATATTTTATGTACATATACAGGTGTCCCAGAAATTGCGGATCACCTGTGCCGTACGTTGTTGGGGAGTCTTCAGGAAGTTAGGAAGGAAGGTCAAAAATTCTGCAGGGTAATATATCTAAACGGCTGAACCCACAATTGTACCTTCTACATTATGCAGTATTTTAAAGAATAAATGTAAGAGTAATTTAATCAATGAAAAAATCAAGACCACGTGTGTGTCTGTCATACATAGTTTTGAATATTGTCATATTGTGAATCGTTTTTCTCAAATAACCGATACTTATACATATTATACTGCTATAGTAAGCAGCCGTGTGTCTTTTGGCTTATCAAACCCCCGCGACCTCTAACGCTAACAATAAAAGTACTCCAAATCAAGAAGTGATTTTCTTCTCTTAAGAAATAAAAAAAATATTGCCAAAGTTTACTGTTGCATTAAAAAAGAAAAATTTGATTTTTTACATTACAATTCGATGAAAATAAATCTGGCATGGCTGGTGCAAACCGTGACAGTTACCTAATGGAACGCATCAACAGCATAGAATTACAGAGTTGCCAAATTGAGCATGCAGTTTTTTGCTAATAACTAAAAAGAATAGGGCGAAAAGTTAAAAGATGAGAGTGGTAGCAGGAAAGAAGGCGACAACATTTTGGGGGAGAATAAGCGAAAGAACTTGGTGCGAACTGTTGCAGGAATGTTTGAGAGAGAAAAAGAGAGAAGGAGAAAATGATAGGACGAGTGAGCTTTTAATTGCAGTGAATGCACCATGACTTACTTGCGTCCGTTCAAAATGTCTGCAAGATCTCCCGTGCTTCGCGCTAGCAAACGCGCAAATGTGAAAACAACAGGCGCGGAGGCGGTTGAATGTGTAACGGCACTTATACATTCAATTGATTTTTTATGGGTTAGTTTAACTGGTCATATTCGTCCTATAGTTTTTTCTATTTGAGAATTACAAATTCTACGACAATTTTAGCCCATATTTCAACTTATAGTGGACATGGACGTCCAATGGGCGTTCAGACAGCTTATGTTTGTGGCAGGGTTGACATTTTAAATTGAAAGGCCAACGGAACTCCTCATTCTGCATATGTGCGTTTATTAATTTTATCTATATTTTATTTTTACTTTTGGGGGACTACAACTTGTTTAAACATCTCTTGCCCTTTCTAAATTGCTTATCATGAAGAATTTTATAATTATTGTATTTCACACTTTCCATAATGTTCGGTGCTTGTGAGCGGATGCGTAACTATTGTGCAAATTTTAAATTACGAAGAGTGCATAAACCGAAGTTAGTATCCGAACGCTCTAGTGCAATTCGGGTCAAATCGGGTTTAGCGCGAAAAGCATATTTGTATGTAATAAAAGTTTATTTTTCGACAAAACATAAATTTGCCTGTTGTTAAATTTTTAGATATTGCAAAATTTTGCCAGGTTTAAAAAATAGTCAAGTTCATTTTCAATGCTATAACGAAGGTTGCTAAACTGCAACTTCTGTAAATTTACACTTTTGGGGGATTACAAGTTGATTAAACATCTCTTGACCTTTCTAAATTGCTTTTCACGAACAGTTTTATAATTATTGTATTTCACACGTTCCATAATATCTGATGTTTGTGAACGGATGCGTAACTATTGTGCAAATTTTAAATTACGAAGAGGGCCTAAACCGAAGTTAGTATCCGAATGCTCTAGTGCAATTCGGGTCAAGTTGGGTTTGGCGCGACAAGCATATTTGTATGTAATAAAAGTTTATTTTTCCACAAAACATAAATTTGCCTGTTGTTAAATTTTTAGATATTGCGAAATTTTGCCAGGTTTAAAAAATAGTCAATAGTTCATTTTTAATGCTATAACGAAGGTTGCTAAATTGCAACTTCTGTAAATTTTTACATTTATTTGTTTACATATATGTTTGTATGTAAGTATATTTAACGTTGAGCGTAAATTATAAAGGATTTATGTTCTAAGTAGTAGTAGTAGTATGTAAGCGAGTGAATCAGAGAGCGGAGTTGGCCGGGATTAAAAACAAAAAAACTGTCAGTCATTATTAGTTGTCCAAAATGCTTGTACGATTGAATTACACCTCCTTATAAAATACACCTAACTTATAAAATATACTTGCTATTTTCATGATTGTGCAACTTCCGGTTATACCGGAAGCTGGTTTCAACATTGTTATTTTAAATAGAAATAAAAAATAACACAAGAGCTTAATTCCATGGCCACCCAGGCCTCCTTTTTTTCTGTACCCTTTAGAGTTTCCTGCCTACAAATTGATTGTGAACTACAATCAAGTTTCCATAATGCATTTCAGTGTTTACAGGGAATATAATTAAGACAAAGTTGACTATTAGGTCCGTTAGTAAAGTTCGGCACTTTGTGGCAAATTCAACATAACTTCATACACCAGTTGTTAAATTAATGACTAAATATTGTAAAAAAATGGTTAATTAAACAAGGGAATTGATTGGATGGAGAGCAGAAAGCAAACTCGCATCAAACAGATGATCGGTTATGTTTGCAGACTAGATGGATATTAGATGGGTTGTCGCTTGAAATCCAATTTCCCCCGAATTTAGTTGTATCAATGGAAATTCTACCAAGCATGACATAAAATACATAACAATCTATTAAATTTCATTCGACTCTCTCCCAAAGATACTCATCTGAAATAAATGTAACGAACTTCTAGTTTTATAGATTTTCGTAAAATGTCGTCATATCCAATATTTCCTTGCCCCGGTAATGCATAAGGAGTGAATGACGCCTGCCAGTAGCTTACCTAAAACTTCTCGTAATATAAAAGCTTTAAAGTGGTTTTTAGGAAATGGTTTAGAAAGTATGTCAGCTAAAGTCATTGCAATAACTTAATTTCTCTAACATGCAGATCGATACGCATTATTCGTTCTCGTAATATTCGTCAAATGTATTACAATACGCATGCTTCATTGTGTCTGACAATAAATTGCTTTTACTATCATCCCTTTTACTTCGAACCAGTGCTTTGTGTCATAAATTTAATACATACATAATGAAATGCTAATTTATTACTTCATGAATTTGTGGTATTCAATATTATAGAGTTTTACAAATAAGAACGGAGGCTCAAGAGATCAGAGCTTTTGTATTATTTGTTATAGTGTACATTTTTTAGTCAAAACGACGTCAAAACTAACGCCTTGATATGCAAGTCCCACTAGGGGGGATGCTGTGAGAGCCCCGGGGGACTAATTCAACAAGTGACTATTAATGAAATCCTCCCAGACGTTTCGTCCACGACTACGGTGGACATCCTCAGGCGGTGTAGACGTGGTCGAAGCACTCTTCTTGCTGTCCCAATCGCGACTGCTGTCGTTGTTCATTTGTGCTTTTCCATTGCCTATGCAGCCTTGTTTCATTTTTGTACGCACTTTTAAAATTCTGTACAACAATTTACTCGTCATTAAAAATTATAGTGTTAAGACAGAGTTTAGAAAAAATCCACCATCAATAATATTTCTCTAAAAATTGAGAAAGTTATTAATATGAATGTTTTCTTTTACATATCTTGCGTACAAAACAAAAACAAAAAAAATTACAACTAAGTGGATTCAAACATAACTATAATGCCCGATTGCACCGCAACCTTTAAGTCAGCCTTAAAAGTTAAGTCGACTTAAAATTGCAGTTTGTGTTGCATCGTTCGTTAAGCATTCCTCAAAGCGGTTAAACATTGCTTAAGGCTGCCATTCAGTCAGGAAAAATTTCGTGCTCGGCTCCTTAAATACTACCTTATACAACCAGGGATACAGCTTTTGACAGCTTAATAACGCCCAATAAGAGCAATAAAATGATGTAAATACCAGCACTTCAGGGACAGGTCTCTTGCTATACCTGACACCCTAATTTTCGATCTCTGTTACTAACAAATTTTACTCGGAACAGACCGTTTGTATTTTTGTGCTATTTTGATGACACAACTCTATGATATCAACGTAGCTTTTTGTCAAAAAAATGCCAAATTGTATCAATAAAAAACAAAGTATATTGTAAAAATCTCTACTTAAATTATAGAGATTGCCAATAAACTTCAATGACAGAAGAGCGCTCGAATACGTCATTCTGATGAGGAATAATAAATGGATATTTCAGAACATGTTGAAAAGTCAAGTCAAAAAACGTTTATTCAGATTCTTAAGATATTTACATTTCATTGCATTTCTGCGTTGTTATATTGTCTCGCGAATTCTGGACGTTTATAGGCTTTTGGCCTCTTCCGTCCAGGAGTCGGTTGATTTACAAAATGTGTTTTACTAATTCCGGAAAGAAAAAATAATAATTTCGGCTTCTGTAGAAAAACACGCTTCAATATTGCACACTTTGCACTTTGTCGCAAATGTTGATCGCAGCTCCATTCGGTCTTCTTTTACTATGTCCACATCAAAAAAGCTGCACCCAAATCCATCGTGCTTTATAGCCCTCAAGCTGTCAAATATGTGGTTGATGTCCACGATGCGACGGCCTTGAATTTTCGCGGTTTCCTCTTCTGCCACAGGATTTAGTAATGGGTTTTCCAATTCAGCGAGGCTTTCCTCGGTGTCAGATGTTTAACAGAGTAAGCGGGACTCAGGTTCAGTATTCAGTCTCTTCCGTGATTTTAGTTGCCGTCTGAGCGTTAATTTCCGACTTCTTAGAGCTAGTTTGTATTTTTTATGAACACCCATTTTCGAATTCGAATTCGAAACCACAAATGGTAATATTATAATCCCAGAATGTTCACTTGTTGTTGTTTAAAGAAACAATGAAATTTTGTTGTCCAGTGCCACTTTTATATAACGTTCGTTCTAAAAAAATTATACACCATAATAAAACGGACCAATTTTATGTAAATTGTTTATAATAAATGCCAGGACTTGTGTACATCGCTCTCATAAACATAATGCCACCCTTTGCGTCCATTTATTGAAATTTGTCCCAACATAATAATCATTTACGAAACCATTGTCAACAAAGAACCCAACCTAAAAACTATCTGACAGATTCGAACTGATAGTTCGAAATTTTGCTACACTAAATTGATGCACAAAGTTTTTCCATGGCCAACGCAGCCTCGTTTTTTTTTTGAACGCACGTTTCTAGGGGATAAAATGTACCATTTCTTCATTTAACCAATCCAGACGTTAGGATTGTCGGTTTTACCACAATCAAAATACCAAGAAAGGACCGTTTAAAAAGATTAGTTATCTACAAATTTCTCGAAACTGGGGTAAACCAGGACTAATCCTAAACTTTGAGGCTTAAATTTTCTGCCGATACGCTAATGATCCTATTAAATAATGTTATTTCAATGAAACATTTCTCATTGACTATGTCAAGAAAAAGAATTATTATTGTACTTGATAACTCGGACCACAAACACAAGTTCAGACTTTTATGATGTGCAAAATTACATCTCGCTGTGAAGGATCTACCTGCTGTCATAAATCATTACAAATTTTGCAGCTAGCTGGAATTTGGTGTAAGATGTGTTGACTAGTTTTCATTTCGTTTTTTAACAATAATTAAACAAAATAACAAAATTTGCAAAATCGGCCTCGGTATCGGGCTAGAATTTGCAATTTGAAACATATTGGTGCAAAATTTATGCTTTAATTATCAACCGTGTGGGTATAAAACTTGTTTTAAAATTAGGGCATTTTTTTTGTTTTTTAGAGAATTGAGAAAGATTTTCAATAATCGCCCTCGGTAACGGGCTAGAAAAAGAATTTCTGCTACCATTGCAGTCTCGAGCGGTTTTCCAATTCTGTCGGTATCAAAATAAAACTTGTTTAAAATTCTGCTCATTTTACATTGAGTCCAAATCGACTATATGGCAGCCTTAAATATAAGTCCCCGATTTCGGCTACTTAAACTCCACTTAGCCTTAAGTCAGATATTGACAATTTAATTCTCAGCATTCCAAACAGATGTAGAGCTGTAGTGAATGCCCGCGGTGGTCATACTTTTTATTGAACAATTTTTTTTGGCTTCCTTGTGCTGATATTTCTATAGAAAATGTTGATCGGAGTTTAGCATTTCCTTTCATTTGTGCACCATTCATGTTAATCTAACCTAACGTAATTTGTCGTAATGTTAGTCGTAATAAAATAAGATTGTTTGTTATACGTTTTTATTGCAGAACCGCATAATAAAGAAAATCCAAATAAAGATTTAAAATGAGAACCATTGTGCTAGGAAACCGAAAATAAACAATGCGAGCAATCACCCGCACATAAGGTTCCTAGAAATAACCAGATTTTCCAACGTTGCCATATGTTTCGTTTGTTAACTCTTCCTTAACTAAGATTCCGAAAGGACGCGACGGGGCAACAGGCAAGTAACTTAAGCATTGCTTAAAGTTAAGCATGCCTGAGTAATGTTCTGTTTAAGTTGTAAACGGTGCAATCGGGCATTAGTTCCTCTGCTTTGCCTTTGAGTGTGTTTTTCAGTAATTTCAATTTGACTGGGAATAATGGGCCGATATTACATATTACACATTTTATAATAATATTAAAAAAAACATTTTTTTAATATTAAATAAAACAATGTGAATGCAGAACCCTGTAAATATGTAATGTAATGTAATAATGTAAATATTCTTACAGCATACGTTGCACATTCTATTTATTCTGATAGCATGAAACCCTATCTCATTTCTCGTGTCCCTTCACATTTGTTTGCTATATATTTTAATAAAATGTGTGAGGTATTTTCTAATAATACAGAGTGGAAACTTTAACTGTAATAAATTCAGTATCTTGAATGCAAATAATTTTGCAAAAATTTCCTGAAACACGTCGATTTTTGTTTCTAACTTGCTACTTTTCGGTTTCATTCAGTTTTATTTTCACAGGTAGCTGTAAACGCCCTTAATTTTTTTTCAAATCAAAAGATATGTCATTTGACTTATAGTTGCAAAGCTCATGAAAAAAGGAATAAAACGAGGTATTCTGTTCACGTTACAATAATATATAGAGTGTTTTATTTAAAATAAAAAGGTGGAGTAGATGTGAGCTAAGCAGAATACGCTGTCCACTCACAAATATTTTTAGGTGATAGAGCACTTAACTGCGAGAAGCTTTCGCCAAAAACATTATCTTCCATTTTTAATCCTGAGCCACAATCCACTAAATACAGCGGGGTACCCCACTCTGCATTCCAACGTAGAAGCATTTTTGTGGTATAATTATCAGAACCATTGGATTAGGAGAATGCATACCATTCACTATTAATGAGTTTTAGAGTTTTTACTATTTGGACATCTGAATGCGAAAGAATTATTTATTGATGAATGTCTACAAATCACTCGTTGCTTCAAAACGTTCCAAATACATTCGAAAATAGGTTAACTAGAAATTACTGCATTTTAAAAAGAGCAATTTTAAAGTTGTCATTAAAAAAAGTGCTATATTACAACAAACCTACTTTTGCTAAGACCGTGAAAAAAGTGAAATTTACACATACTCAGCTAAGCGCAAATCTTGTCATTTCTGATTAGTGAAAAAATATTATTTTTTCACGGCTTCGCAGTTTTATCCATTGTAATCATTCTTTTTCAGCACTTTTGATTGTTTTTTCGATCTTCTCCAAACAAAAAAATTGTTGAAATTTAAATGTTTTTTTTATGACATTATGATACGATTTTACTTACTCAAGTTAAAGCATGACATAACGCAAAGCTAATGTAGTAATTTTATAGATTGTGCTTTGATGCAAACGTTGCTTGTATTGAGCATATTATTACTAAATGCGTTTAATCAACTGCCGCGCACCGGTGAAGGTCTGCAACTACAATACCCACCTACCTAAATGGTGACTGTCTGTGTTAAATGTATAATGTGTCAATCAAAATTTCCGGCATTAGACGGCTATCAAATTGTTTGAACATTTCAATAGAACCTTTGTGTTCGCGGCATCATTGTTTCTCGATTTTAAGCGGCGCCATTCTAGAAAATAAATAATTTTATAATTTTAGTGTAATACGAGTACAACGAAAGAACTGATTTTGTTAGTTTTTTATTCATTTTGTGCATGGCAATGAGTTAAGTTTCTTAAATACACGATAGTATTTTAAAAAACAAAATTTATTGAAGCAAGCTAAAGCAGTACTGACTTAACATTTAGATTACAAGGTTTTATATAATAATAAAATGCAAGCTTTTAATTATGCGTACACCGCTCTTCTTCTGGGAAGTGTCGGGATGTAACTCCTCCCTTCCTAGAAAGAGCACAACATTCCAGGTTGTGATCAGATGATGACGTCGTCCGTTGTATTATTGATTCTGGATCGGCGAAGCTTTGCGATGTGGAACTTGCACAGCACAAATGTTATTGTTACAAATATGATTGCGTATAGGAGGATAGTCCAAATTCCAATTCTTCTCACATACACTGGAGTTGTTATTTCGTCCAAATTATCTTGTTGTCTTCTTAATTCGGCTTCGATGTCTTTGGTTTCCTTTAAATTTATAATATTTAAATCCAACGCTGGTGGGTTGAATATCGTATGATTGTTGAATTTGAATGGTGAGGAAAGATTTAACATCGGTAGTGTCAATTCGTTGTATTTAAGCTGATTTGGCTTGTAGGTGTGAAATGTAGTTGGTCCAATTTGAACGTTACAGTCTAAGGATGATTCCAACAGGTATGAGCCAAATAAAGGTTTCTTGTCCTTTGAATTTTCACAGTTGATTTCGGCGATTTCTTGTCGTGGAAGAGTAATAAGCCACTTGCCATCAACAATTTTGGTAACTTGAATTTCATGCAACTGAAGTTGGAAAGGTTGACATGAAGTAACATTTGGTTGAAAACTGATGAGTTGAACAGCACATGGGGAATTTTCTTTAACGAATAACCGATGAACTTCTTTGCATAGGTATTCGTAGGCGTGTAGATGGGTTCAGATGTGATCCATATAAACGTACTTCGAGTTACTAAGTGCTAGGTAAGGTTTAAAAGGAACATTTAAGGAGAATTGTAATTGATCGTTGGGAATTGCAACAGGATATAGTTGATAATAAAAATATCTTTCTGACTCAACCAGTGGTACCTCCAAAATAAAAGTTATGACAAATTCTTTTGAAAAGCTTTTAATATCAATAATCCTTTCAAAGTTTAGAATATTATTGGAATCTGCTTCTAAAGGTAATTTATCTTTTAACAATTGATCTTTAGATTTATTGATTTCGATTAATAGTTCAGACGGATCTATTATAGAATTATGTAATGTATTAAGTTTTGCGAATGTAATCGCCACGGCAATATTTTCTAAAATATCGTAGATCGTTTGATACATCCAAATTATTTGATGGATAATAGTTGAATTTTAAAGCTTTCGAGTACATTACCTTCGTTAAGGCTAAGTTCATGAAAAGCACTTTCAATTTTAAGTATTCTTGATTTCAAGATCAATTGATTATAAGAAAGGTTTCTAGAAACGTCATTAAATTTATTAATGGTATTATTCAAAATGATTATTTGAGCGAAGGCACCCCTTTTAAGTTTCATTTGATTTTCTTGTAAATTTTTAATTTTTGTATCGTAATGTTCAGCGTCGGTTTGGTCTAAGTTACCTGTTATGCATTTGATAAGCGAACCTAATGGGTCGAGGATGCCGCGTTTTATTCTAGGTATAGATTTTCTAGTTGGATCGATTTGAGAGATTTGTTCATAAATTCTTCTTTCTAATGCATGAAGCGGGATCAACGAGTTTGAATATTCTTGGTTAGGTATATTATAGATTTTTTCTTTAAGAATAGTGGCTTGTCGCCTGGTAGAACTATATTCGTTAATAATAGAAGTTAGATCATATATCTGCACAAAGGACCAATGATTTGAAAGCATTTTAGCTGTTCCTAACTTATAGGGTAGAAGTCCGGGATATTGATTAAGATCATGAAATGTTAATCTGGATGTTCTGGCGAGGGTAAGCCATCTGCAACAACATTAGATAATTTAGTTTCGTTAATATGAACAATTTGCTTTTTCTTATCTTTTGGATTTTCTATTTCTATTTTATTATTTTCTAATAATTTGGTTACAATAAATGGACCTGTGAATTTAGGGAACAGTTTATTTGATCTAGAATCTCTCTTTTTATACATTTTTGTGCCTACTACAACTTTTTGGGATGTTTTACTTTTATTAATTCTATCCAGTATTTTTTGTTTTTGGATAGACGATTCTTCTTGGACTTTATCATAAAGATTTTTGGTGTTGCTTTTATGAGTTTGCACGTACTCACTAAAAACTTGGGTTGGTATTAAATTCATAGGGTCTCGTGTTTCAGTGTGTCCTAACACTAATTCATGAGGGGTGAAACCGGTAGTAGAATGTATAGTACTATTATAAGCAACTACGGCATATGCCATTAATGAAATTGTATCTGTTTTATTATCACTCTCTCTTAAGTGTTCTATCAAAGTTGAGTGAAGTCTCTCTATTGGTCCGTTCGATTCATGGTGTTGTGGTGTTATAAAGTGAATTTTAATATTATGGATTTTTAATAGATTACTTACTACTTCGTTTTTAAATTCTGTTCCATTATCTGATATGATCTGTTTAGGAATACCAAAGAATGAAAAGAAATGCACAAGTTGTTGACAGGCAGAAATTGCTGTACCAAAATAAGGTAGTGCTTGTCCAAATTTTGAAAATTTATCTATCAACGTTAAGAATTTTTGACCATCAGCAATAAAAGTGTCAATGTGTATAATCTCGAATGGTCTGGAAGGTGTTTCAGTTAAAACAAGTGGTTGATCAGGAGGATTTCGGTTATATTTTGTTCTTTGACATACTTCGCAGTTATTAATAAATTTTGCAATATCGGATTTCATTGATTTCCAGTAATAATTTGATTTTAATGCTTTCCAAGTTTCGTTTATTCCTCTATGGTTTGTTTTACTTTCGTGTCTGAATTTCATTATCATTTCACGTTCGTCAGGTGCAACATTATTTATTAATTTTGTACATTCAACTAACTTAACACGTTGGAAATCTTTAGATAACGCTAATTGAAAATACGGTCTTAGTTCTTTTGACAGAAAGTGTATATACGTCGTACTATTCGATAAGTTTTCTTTTAGAAATCTCATGATAGTTGGTACATCGTTAGGTAGTGTAGCGTGAATTATTCGATTTTTATCAAAAATTTGAATATCACGTTTAATATAGGTCTTATACGGTGATTTCTTTATAATTAATTGATTTGATTTATTATTAATTATTTCGTCAAGAATTGGTATGCCTTGAATGAGGTCTGATGCGTTACTACTATGAATTGTATCTGAAAGGGAATTTTCATCAGCAGATGTTACTGGGTTTAGCATATTAGATGATCTTGTAATAGAAGGTTGTGGTTCGTTCTCAATATTTTCTAAAATCTGTTCTACTTCTTCTGGATTAACATTATCTGGGTCGAAATTTTGCATTAAAAATTGTTCAATATCGTCATCGATATTTCCGGGGTTATTTATTATTGATTGTGATTCTAAGGTATTCAATTCAATTCGAGATAAGGCGTCCGCGTTAGAATTTTGTTTTCCACTTTTATATATAATGGTGTAATCGTACTCTTCTAGTCTGAGTCTCCATCGCATAAGTTTGGAATTAGGTTCTTTTAAATTGAATAACCAAACAAGTGGTTTATGATCTGTGTAAATTTGAAATTTTCTACCGAATAAATATGGCCTAAAATATTTACAGGCCCATACTATAGCAAGGAGTTCTTTCTCTATGGTAGAATATCTTCGTTCCGTATCGTTTAATGTGCGGGAGGTATACGCGACTGGGTTGTCACGGGATGGTGTTCCTTGAGACAATATAGCACCTAGAGCTACATTTGATGCGTCTGTTGTAAGAATAAATGGTTGTGAAAAATCGGGGTATTGCAAAATAGGGGCATTAATTAAAAGTCGTTTTAGATGATTAAATGATTCAATAAAAGCAGGGCTATGTATAACTTGAGAGTCTTTCTTTAAGCAGGAAGTTAAGGGTTTACTAATTTTCGCAAAATTTTTTATAAATCGTCTATAGTATCCTGCCAAACCTAAAAATGATTTGATGTCTCGTTGTGATTTAGGAATTGGGAAATTTCTCACAGCTTCTAATTTTCCGGGGTCAGGCATGATGCCATCTTTAGTGACTCTGTGACCAAGATAAGCCACTTCTTTCCGAAGAAATTCTGACTTATCTAGCTGAATTTTAAAGTTTGATTGTCTAAGTCTTTCAAAAATTAATTTAAGCCTTTCAAGGTGTTCTTGCAATGAGGTCGAAAATATAATTATGTCGTCTAAGTAGACAAAACATATTTCGTTTTGAAATCCTCGTAAAATATTATTCATAACTCTTTGGAATGTCGCTGGGGCATTTTTCAAGCCGAAGGGCATTCTATTGAATTCGTAGTGTCCTGTTTCTGTTGTAAAAGCCGTCTTAGAGATATCTTGAGGTGCCATTTCTATTTGATGAAACCCGTTAGCGAGATCAAGGGTTGTAAAATATTGGGATTTTCCTAATTTATCCAAGATATCTGAGATATTTGGTAAGGGGAATTTATCGTCAATGGTTTGTTCGTTAAGTTTTCTAAAATCGATAACAACGCGCCATTTAGCTTTACCTGAAGCATCTAACTTCTTTGGTACAATCCAGATAGGACTGCTCCACGGAGAATTTGAATGTTGTATAATTTTATTTTCTAACATTTTGTTAATTTGGTCTTTTACTTCTTTCTTATGTATTTCAGGATATCTATAAGTTCTAGTCTCTATATTGAAAACAAAGGTTTTGAATTGTTTTAGATTCTTCTTCATTACAGTGATCTAAACGTAATTTTTGTAAATTTTGTTTTTGTAATTGGTCAGAAAATTCAAAATCTTTATTATCAATTTCCATTATTTCTGTGTAATTAATTTCGTTTTCTTTAAACAGTTCAACATTAAGCGGTTCACTGAACTTAATTTCGACGAAATTTTCGCTTGGATTTGTTACCATGGTTAAAGCGTAATAATTATTAATTTTAACCATTGATTCTGGTATTTCGGCATGTCCAAAGGTTGTATAGTTTATAATTCCAATACCGTCAGCTTTATTGATTGGAATTTTAATTACTTGGGATGTTCGTGGGGATATTTTTAAATGATTGTGTTTAAAAATTGATTGTTGTTGTGGATTAATATTATTATAAAGTAAAGGTAAATTAACTGTTGGTGTTTCGAGATGAAGATGATCTAAGTCGATCTTAGCATTAACATGATAAAGAAAGTCAATCCCTAGTAGACCATCGAATTTTGGCGAAAAATCAAATAAATAAAATTTATGTTCACCACTAGTTTTAAAAGACGGAAACAATGGAATAATCATTACTTCTGTATGAATAGAAGTAGCGTGTGCTGATTGCACGGAAAATTTCTCATCTATATATATAAAGCGAAGTGTCCTCACTGACACACTCATCTACACATCTACACATCTACACATTCACTGATTCACCGACAACCTACAGCCCAAACCGGGAGGGCTGGAGACTTGAAATTTTAGACACGGGTCTATCAAGGGCCGAGAATGAACGCTAATAAGGAGATTTTGCAAAATTCGGTCCGGTTCCTTTGTATTTAAATAAAAACCGAATAAAAACCGGTTAAAATAAGCAAAAAATGATCGGCTCGCGGAGACCGGGTTTTTTTTAGAAGCACGTGTCTAGCCAAAACAACTTCGACGTCGGGCGACCGGTTTACATTAAAAGCACTTTCACTTTCTGCGTTCCTGATCATACTTTTGCCGTACCTAGCGAGGCGCAGATATTTCAATTATAATTTTGATTTCAATTATAATGTCCCCGATCCGTGACTCATTTAAAAATTACCAAACCACTCCAAATTTAATCCGCCTACATTAAAAATCCTCAAATATCTCTTACCATTGCAAACTTTACCAAATCAACCCCAAAAAATTCCCGAACTACGCCAAACTGACAAATTAGATCCGTTATCTTAAATCATCCCTTACCACCCCTTAGCAACCCCAAGTAACTCCAATCACTTTAAAATAAAACAAAATGACACAAACCATAGCAGACTATTCTCACACTCACACACATTATTTCGGCTACCAAAATTCACCCCCAACTACCCCTTACCACCCCAAACTAAGCCCAATCACTTTAAAATTAGAAAAAATGCTACAAACAATAGCAAAACTATGCCAAACTCACCCAAATTACTTCGGCTATCATAAATCACCCCCAACTACCCCTTACCACCCCAAACTAAGCCCAATCACTTTAAAATTACAAAAAATGCCACAAACCATAGCAAACTATGCCAAACTCACCCAAATTACTTCGGCTACCATAAATCACCCCCAACTACCCCTTACCACCCCAAACTAAGCGCAATCACTTTAAAATTACAAAAAATGTTACAAATCATACTAAACTATGCCAAACTCAACCAAATTACTTCGGTTACCATAAATCAACCCCCAACTACCCCTTACCACCCCAAACTAAACCAAATCACTTTAAAATTACAAAAAATGCTACAAACCATAGCAAACTATGCCAAACTCACCCAAATTACTTCGGCTGTCATAAATCACCCCCAACTACCCCTTACCACCTCAAACTAAGCCCAATCACTTTAAAATTACAAAAAATGCCACAAACCATAGCAAACTATGCAAAACTCACCTAAATTACTTCGGCTATTATAAATCACCCCCAACTACCCCTTACCGCCCCAAACTAAGCCCACTCACTTTAAAATTACAAAAAATGATACAAACCATAGCAAACTATGCCAAAATCACCCAAATTACTACGGCTACCATAAATCACCCCCAACTACCCCTTACCACCACAAACTAAGCCCAATCACTTTAAAATTACAAAAAATGCTACAAACCACAGCAAACTATGCCAAACTCACCCAAATTACTTCGGCTATCCTAAATCACCCCCAACTACCCCTTACCACCCCAAACTAAGCCCAATCACTTTAAAATTACAAAAAATGCCACAAACCATAGCAAACTATGCCAAACTCACCCAAATTACTTCGGCTATTATAAATCACCCCCAACTACCCCTTACCGCCCCAAACTAAGCCCACTCACTTTAAAATTACAAAAAATGATACAAACCATAGCAAACTATGCCAAAATCACCCAAATTACTTCGGCTACCATAAATCACCCCCAACTACCCCTTACCACCACAAACTAAGCCAAATCACTTTAAAATTACAAAAAATGCCACAAACCATAGCAAACTATGCCAAACTCACCCAAATTACTTCGGCTCCCATAAATCACCTCCAACTACCCCTTACCGCCCCAAACTAAGCCCAATCACTTTAAAATTACAAAAAATGCCACAAACCATAGCAAACTATGCCAAACTCACCCAAATTACTTCGGCTATTATAAATCACCCCCAACTACCCCTTACCGCCCCAAACTAAGCCCAATCACTTTAAAATTAGAAAAAATGATACAAACCATAGCAAACTATGCCAAACTCACCCAAATTACTTCGGCTATTATAAATCACCCCCAACTACCCCTTACCGCCCCAAACTAAGCCCAATCACTTTAAAATTACAAAAAATGATACAAACCATAGCAAACTATGCCAAAATCACCCAAATTACTTGGGCTACCATAAATCATCCCCAACTACCCCTTACCACCCCAAACTAAGCTAAATCACTTTAAAATTACAAAAAATGATACAAACCATAGCAAACTATGCCAAACTCACCCAAATTACTTCGGCTACCATAAATCACCCCCAACTACCCCTTACCTCCACAAACTAAGCCAAATCACTTTAAAATTACAAAAAATGATACAAACCATAGCAAACTATGCCAAACTCACCTAAATTACTTCGGTTACCATAAATTAATAATCATTTTCAATCAAAATCTTCCATTTGGTTGTGTCATTTATAAATGCCTTATCGTATTAAATCATAAAATATTAATAAATATCTGCACATAAAACATATTGTTTCGACTAATAGACGTTATTCTGAATACTAAATTTGCTAATACCAATTTTGATTTTCTTCCACTTTCCAATAATTATTTGTTCCTGTTGAGATGCAAACATAAACGTATTTCTGAATTGCAACACGCTGACGGGGCAAGCCCTACCTTCTCAACATGCGTGAATTTGTATAAACAGCTCTATGGTTTTTAACTTTAAAGCGGTATAAACGCGGTGTAAACCCTAGATTTTCGTGAAAATATCTGAAAATTTCGAAATTCTGCAATTGAATTACAGAACTATTGTTGTGTTCGATAGTAAATTTATATTTGGAGTGGCACTGCCAACTCTGCCACCCCTGACGAGCCCCTTGCTGAATACTCTCCTTCCAGGGAAACTTTTGAAATCAACGGCAAAATAATTTAGGGCGCCTGAATGTGAAAATATCACTGTGTAATAAGTTCAGACTGACGTGGAACACTTGAAATTTCGGTATTCGTTTGTAATTCGTCACAGGTCCATGAAGGAATGCATGTTAATGTAAACAAGTGTTAGTTTGTCGGAAAGGCCGAATAAGATTTTTAACATTCCCGTCAAAATATTTATTTACTTTAGAATGTTAATTTCTTAAATTCATTTCGTGAAAATTATGACGGGCCATACGAGTACACCTGTGCGAGTATTATTTGGTACATACAAATTAATCTCTTTTGTTATCCAAATTGTTTTTATACGCACTAGGCACGTGCACCTCATATAATTGTGAAAATTGCTGCTTCAGCGTCTGGAACGCTGGTATTCAACGTCGCCAAGGTCGAGGCGATGCATCGGTATTCGAAGTTCTATCGCTATTAAATAAATTATTTTATTCCCGATATTCCCGATTTGTTCTTGCCGTTAACCACAACTCTCCCCAATCGATTTTCGAAAAATTTCTAGCGTCGGACCGGACTTCACTTATTATCGTACGCTAATTTTTACGTTCAGTTAATGATAGTGGTGTATTTGTTCTTCACCAAACCTGCTCCGGCCAAAATCCGAAATTTTCACTGACATCATACGCTTAAGTATTGTGTGCTTATACACGATTTACACTATTTATTTTACGTACATTGCGTTCATTAATGGTTCTGCATTATTTATAACTAAGATGGAGCAGTTTGAAAATCTAATAGTAAGCGGAGAACAAATACCACCATGTATAATTCCCGTGAAAAGTGATGGAAATAGTCTTTTTTACTATTTTTCCTATTGCATTTTTAATACCGGAAATAGAGCTCAAGAGGTTCGCACTTTAATTCTTCATTTTAAAATTACCAAAATTTTTGTAAAATTTACCTGAATACGTTAAACACCTCAAACATAACGCACCATTCCAAACTATCCCTAAAAGTCATACACTTACCATTCAAAACTACTCCAGGTCAACCCATAATTAAAAAAAAATTACGAATTCTAAGCAAACTACGCCAAACTCGCATAAATGACTTCGAATTCCCCTAAATCACCCCAACCACTTCTTACCAAGCCAACCAAAGCCCAATCACATTATAATTACCAAAAATTTCGTTTAATCCGCCAAAGCTAAACCCTGCCAACCATCAATAACCATTCCAAACAATCCTCAAAGAAACCCATATCATCCGAAACAACCCCAAATCAACCTAATATTTTTGCATTTTTTTGAACCATAGCAAATCACGCCAAATTAACATAAATAACTTCGACTTTTTTTATACATAATTCCCAAATACTTCGTTTTTATGGTGTGAAATTTTGTATTTATATATTTCAACATTGTCTTTAACGTTGTCAGAGAACTAAATGGGAATAATTTGGAATAATTTAGCTTCTCTGTCAACTCTCCTTCTCTTGAAACTTTTGAAAACAACGACAAAATTATTTGGGGCGCCTGGATTTGAAAATATCACTCTGTGTAATAAGTTCAGACTGACTAGAGTGAAAAGAAAGGAGCTTGCACCCAGAAACGAAATTAAATGGAACACTTGAAGTTGCAATATTTGTTTGTAATTCGTCACAAGTCCATGAAGGAATGCGTGTTAATGTAAACAAATGTGAGTTTATTGGAGATGCCGAATAAGATTTTTACATTATTGAAGCAGCTTGAGCCTGCCACGTCAAGGGCAAGGTCACAAACGTGAAAAGGCGATGCTCGATTTGGTTTTATTCAATATCTATGCAGAAATTCGCACATTCCAAGCATTGGATAAGCCTTTCTTATCGTTTCTTAGAATTCGAGAATTGCTGGTTCAGCGTGTGGAGCAGTACTCGATCGCGGTGATTAATTTTAACACAACTACAATTGTGAAAATTGCTGCTCCAGCGTCGGAAACTGTTCGCAAAGTCGCCAAATTCGATGAAGCGACGCATCAGTGTTCGAACGTCTACCACTATCAAATAAAGTATTTTAATTTAACATTTGATCCTCGCGTTAACCAAATCTGCCCCCAATCAATTTTCGAAAAATTACCAGCGTCGAACCGGACTCCACTTATATTTGTACGCTAATTTTTACGTTCAGTTAATGGTAGTGGTGTATTTGTTTTTCACCAAATTTGCCCTGGCTGAAATCCGAAATTTTCACCGTTGTATGTACCAGACATCACTGACATTCATACGCTTAATAATTATGTGCTTATACACGTTTTACACTATTTATTTTACGTACAATGTGTTCATTATTGCTTTACATCATTTATAACTAAGATGGAGAAGTTTGAAAATCTAGCGATGTACAAATACCACACCGTATTATGAAAGGTGATGGAAATTGTCTTTTTTAATATCTATGGTATTGGTATTGATATTTTAATACTGGAACGGGAGCACAAGAGGTTCGCACTTTAATTGTTCAACAAGTTTGTGTTAATGTAAACAAGTGTGAGTTCGTCGGAGAAGCCGAATAAGATTTTTACATCCACCATATTCCCGTCAAAATATTTATTTATTTTATATAGAATGTTAATTTTGCCGTTAACCAAATTTGCTCCCAATCACCATCGTCGTACCGGACCGTTCAGTTAATGATAATGTTGTTTTTATTTTTCACCAAATCTGCCTCGGCTGAAATCCAAAATTTACAGCGTTGGATCAGACTTTACTGACATTGATACGCGTTTTACACTATTTATTTTACGTAAATACATTGTGTTCATTATTGCTTTACATCATTTATAACTAAGATGGACAAGTTTGAAAATCTAGCGATGCACAAATACCACCAAATACCACATTTTACCACATACCAAAATTTTAATACTGGAAAGGGAGCTCAAAAGGTTCGCACTGTAATTGTCCAACCAGTTGCGGCCAGGTTTTAATAATTTTTGTGCAGTTTAGAAGAAGATAATTATGCTGAAGTGTTTGTTTATTCTGAAGATAAGTCAAAATCATCTACATACTGTTCTGCTGTGAGATGACTGTAGCAGGAGAAATGTTGCGTTTATTTAATCTACGTCCGGGCAACGCCGGGTACATTCAGCTAGTTATAGATAAAATTAGGATAGAGTTCATAAGCAATTTTTGGTTTTACAAAACTTTTAGTACTACCTGTATCTATTAGGAATTTAGCGTTAATTTCTGGAATAAAAAGCATCGGCAATTCTTGATTATCATAATTATTTATAGATATCACGTCGGGTTGTTCATTTCTGAAACTTCGCAAAAATTTACATTGTCTTCAGAATTGGGTAGTTCTGGAGAGCATTCTTCGTATGGATTTTGGAATTGATAGCAATTCGCAAAATAGTCGTCTTGATCGTCTTGATTGAATCGTAATTAGGTTCGGGATTATTAAAATAATAATCTTTTTTCTCTGTTATGGGTTCGATTATCTGGTTAAACAATCGCGCTCGTTTTGCTGGTTGGGCGTATCTACTCGATACTCTTGTATTTGTGGACGAAGTGTCCATGGGTTCTGGTTTTAGCTCGGTTTTCTGATTGGAGTTTAGAAAATGATTAGAGTTTTGATAATTCTGTTGTCTGGGTTGAAAGAAAGGTCTTTGTTGAGTTTGTGGTTGGAACGGCGTTCTTTGAGACTGAGGTTGAAATTGAGTTTTCGGAAATTGAGGTTGAAATGGGGCTCTTGAAAATTGAGGATTATAATTGAATCTTTGAGAATAAGGTTGTTGTTGAAATTGATTTTGAAACATGTTTTGTGAATCAAAACGTGGGGCTGAGTACGAAGGTTCGTACTGATTTTGTCTAGGGTAGCGTCCTGTATAGGGTTTTGAGATAGGTTTCGAAGATTGTGGGGAAAATTTTGGTGTGGCATTAAATCGATTTCTATAGCTAATGAAATTTTCTTCTTCTCTTGCGAATGACATCGCTTGTTCTAAGCATATTGGATTCTTTAATCGCACCACCAATTGCATATGGTAATTTAGACCATTTATAAATGTTTTAAGACACATGTCTTCATACTGAGCGATTTTAATTTGTTTTATATTAATTGCTTCATTTGATTGGTTAAGTTTCGAAATTAAAATACTTCTCGCATCTTGTAAACGTAAACCAAAATTTTGGGGTGATTCTTGTCTTTCCGGTCGCATTGAAATAACGTCTTGAACAATACAATCGATTGATCTTTGGTCCGCGAATGTTACTAAAAGTGCGTCTTTAATTAAAAGCCACGTATTTAGTTCCGTTCTGGACGCGATTAGGTCAGCAGCTCTTCCCACAAGTTTACTGAGAATCGTATCAAGTAAACACGTGTTGATGGGGGCAGCGACGTTTGTCTTGTCTTGATGTGCAAGCAGAAAATTTTCACATGAATTTATGAAACGATTTAGCTGTTTCGCATTACCGTCAAAGCACGGGATATTATCCGCTTGATACCTAACTAATTGATAATTGACAGCCATCTCTTTTATTTTGTTGGTTTGGTTGTCTTGAAAATTTAAATTACTAATTTGATTAACAATATCGTCTATGAGAGTAGCCAGGATGGGCTTAAATGGAAGCACTTACAGTAACGTTGAGATGATTCTCTTCATTCTTATTCTATGAGTTCCGGACGATGTTGTTCCTTCACCCGCACCAATAGGATCTTCTTCTCCCTGGTCTCGAGCACTGCAGCTTTTCACTTTCGTCACAAACCGTTAAAACGGAAGACAGCCAAATTCGATATTTACTGCCTTGACGAAAATATCCTACCGACTGCGCCAGTTAAGTTTCTTAAATACACGATAGTATTTTAAAAAACAAAATTTATTGAAGCAAGCTAAAGCATTACTGACTTAACATTAAGATTACAAGGTTTTATATAATAATAAAATGCAAGCTTTTAATTATGCGTACACCGCTCTTCTTCTGGGAAGTGTCGGGATGTAACTAATGTAACTATAATTATTTTCTGATTGGGAAACTCTATTATGAGATTGACTGCGAATGACAGCACCATAAATCTGTTGTATATACGCGAAATAAACTTTTGTTAAAGATACTGGTTTAAAAAGCGTTCGAGTCATGGATATGAGGAACTAGCCGGACGACTATTGCAATTTTTTGCGAATGGATGAACAACTTTTTCAACAGTTAGATGAATTGATTTCACCATTAGTAAGAAAACAAGATACTGTAATAAGAAAGGCCATTTCACCAGCGGATCGACTAGCAGTCACTTTGCGATTTCTAGCAACAGGAAACAGAAGTTTTCGTCTTACATTTCTGCAATAACTGTCTCACCGCTTCAATATATCCAAAAATGGCACTAAGTTATCAGAAACTACTCGGGGAGGCACGAAAAAATATTAGCAATTATCCATCACCAAATTCTTTTTTATTAGCAAATAATTGCATGCTCAATTTGGAAACTCTGAAATTCTATGCTTGTAAAAGCTTTGTTAGGCACCTTGTTGTCAGTATCAACCAGGACATTTGCTCACAACCCCACCTAATGAAAGATAAATAAATAGCAATATAGTATTATCACAGATTACTCCAGATGACTGACTCAATGCAAATATTTTGGCAGAATGACCTTTAACCACCTTCAAATTATGCAACAGATTTCAGATGGCGCATCGATCAAATTTTGCGGCAAATTTAAATAGTCTCTCCTCTCTTTATAGGTAGTAAAAATGCTATTATATTTTAAACATTTTATGATTTATTCTACAAAACTAATGTAAAATATTGTTTTGTAGAATAATTCATAAAATATTCCTTCATTATTTACACGTCATAGTCCAGGCATATTAGGATTTCACCTCGGAATGAGAGATAGTCGGCTATAAACTTGTATAAACCTTTATTTTGGTACCCTAAAACTTGTCTCAAAACTTACCTATCGTAGAGTGTCCGCGTCTTCAGATATCCCAAAGTCAAAGGTCAAAAAATCGATTTTTTACACGTTTATTGCAAATATCTCGTTTCCTATGAGTTTTATGCTATTTATGATTATTATAAATATTGTAGAGGATTAAATTCTCTACAATTTTTGTTTAAAAATTTTTTTTATACAGGGTGGTCCAGTTTTTATCTGCATAACTTTAACAGGTAATAGAACGTTGAAAATGAAAGAGAAAATCCCTAGACCATTTAAGTCTTAAGTGCCTTCTTTCGCATATACGGGGTGTTGAAAATTTGAGTTTTGTAAAGTTTTTGGTCCCCAACTCTAACGATACATGTGCGATTAATTCCAAATTTTGACCACAAATATTTCTAAGGGAGTCAAATAATCTGACCAAGTTTCATAGCTTAACCCCTATTGAATGCACCTTTTTGTATACTATCCCCTCTTATTATGGGCTGTAAACTAATCAAAACTGTAAAATTCTGGCAAATTAACGAGATGAAATTATTAATTGATAAACTTCCTAAATCTTTTGTCTCTTGTCACATTTCATAAAATTGTGTCGTTTTCAAGATTTTTGGAAAATACTCATTGGGGTGCGAGCGTGGCCGTCATCCTTGCTTTTCCGGGCGCATGCTCCAGACGGCCAGACGGAATATTTTTGGTCAAAATGTGAAATTAATCGCACATGTATCAGAGTTATGGATCAAAAACTTTACAAAATTCAAATTGTTAACACCCCGTATATCCGAAAGAAGGCACTTAATTTAAGTGCCTTCTTACGGATATCCGGGAAGTTTTTGACCAATATCGATATAGACACAATAATATTAACCGTGCAAAGAGGTCCTTATGGCCCTCACCCTTACCCTCCTTTTACGTAGATCCGTCTTCATTCAAAGAAAGATCGTAACTGACATTATATTGATCAATATTATTGAGGGGTATCCATTTTTTCGAACATATTGCTTCAATAACATTGCTATAAGAGTATTCACCTTACAAGGCAGGCTTTACTGAGTAAAAATGACATCCAACAGCGGAATCAAAGTTGGCCGTAAAATCTAGCTTTTGTTTTATTTTAACATTGAAAATGTTTAACGTTTCAGAAGGATGGCAATTTAAGATTTTAGGTGACACTTGGAAATTTCGCGGTTTTTGCAACTTTCTGTAAGTTCTACGTAAGCTAGTTGGATGTTTTTGGTGTCATTACAAAAATTTAGACAAATGCTATCTTTTGATAGTTTTAGGAAGACGTAAGCCGTGTGGGGGCGGAAATACAAGGGTTAAAACGATTTATTGAGCATCAAAGCGTTCGATCCGGTTACATCGCGTACTTTTTGAAAGACCCTAATGTGAATTTGAAGTTGTTAGAAAGAGCATAAATCAGTGCTCATTTTAAGGGCTATTTGGGGAGTGTATTATCTAGGGGGGTGGAGTTACAAGAGTGTAAATTTTTGAATTTGCAGAGTAAATTAGTGCCGTCAATAACTTCGATATTTTGAACGATTAGCGAAATAAATAAATAAATGGTTGTAAATGTAGAAGATTTAGCGAGAGAGTCAGGTCGGCTATAAGTAATTGCACACCGAATATGCGCACTTGTTAAATTAGAAACCAGAATCTGTTAGAATGCAAAATTGTATATTGTGTTACATACCTTTATGTTTGCGCTAGTGAAAGCAAGTAATACATGTATTTTTTTAATGGTAATGCAATCGTGCCATAAATAATTAATACATATATTATACTAGCCCTTGCCCGCGACTTCGTTCGCGTGGAAATTTTGATGTGTATGTTTGTGAACTGACGGCCTGATCATTATGAAAAACCGTATCATTACGATGCTGTGAGAAACAGTCTGATATGTCATATAAATTAGGGAACTTGTGACTCATTGATTGACACCGACCGTGAAAGCCTACATACTTTCATATTATTTGGCTGTCAGCTATAAAAATTTATACTTTTGTGAGAACTGTAGCTTTGCTCTTCGTTTGGAACCATCAATCACAACGTGGACGACGAAGCGGCTGTCGCCTAAGTGGAATATATAACCACAGCATACTACAGCAACGTCACTGGCGGGTCGGCTCTTTGATGTTCTTTGATCTCACTTATTGAATTTTCAATGACCTCGAAATCGCGCATGACATCCCGCGCAACAATCTTGGGATGCAGAGCTCAGTCTGCGATACTGCGTCGGTTGAGAACGTTACTGCATTTTGACAGGACCGTACTCCGCGCAATTGTCGATTCGAGATCGGACGGCTGCTGTCATGATTTCTCACAAAACTGTTTACACTATCATCACATACCCCAAGAAAAGAAAAGCTCAAGAGGAAGTTGGAATGTTTGGAAAAAGAAAATTGTATTTTAAAAAGTAAAGTCAGAAGAGCAGAAGAACTAAATGAAACACCCACAGATTCAAACAATATTTTAGAAAGTATTACTTTCGAAGATTACAAAAAGCTGACACATAAATTTTGTCCATCAGAAAACTTAGCTAATTTAATAAATATTCAAGTAATTCAAAGTCAGAAAACCGCCAAGGGTAGGCGTTACTCTGATGAGTTTAAAAATTATTGTTTAACATTATATCTTACGGGACCTAAATTATACAAGTCATTAATGAAAACTTTTTGTCTGCCGAGCGTAAGGACATTGCAAAAATTCATCCAACACATCAAACTGCATCCTGGAATAAATAATATAGTCTTTGAAACCCTTAAAAAAAAATTGACAGTTTTAACAAATTAGATAAATTCTGTATTCTCTGCGTAGATGAAATGAGTGTTGAGTTAGACGAGTGTGTGTGTCTGGTTGCCTGATGAACGGGACTGTGCTGCCGATAACGCCTCATGTAGAGAGCGCCATTACCGAAATTCATTCGTTGTTGTTGTTGTTGATATACACACGTGCATGTTAGTCGTTACAAGAATTTTATGTTTTAGTTCTTAACTTTAGTATTAAAAGTTTTAAAACAACCAGCGATCCATTTATTCGACCACAAACGATCGACATTTCAACGAGCGAATTCAGTTGCCATCGGTCGCAACATTTGGTCCTTCGAGCCGGATCCGTTCATGAACACGGTTATCAACACAACAGCATTGGTTCGACATCGTGAATCCAGTGTGGTACATCAACAATCATCAAAGGGCAATCTTAATCAACGAAAGTAAGTCTGTTCCTTTCCATTCCATCACTCCTAGAATCGTAATTCGTCCTCAACTTCTGCGTGCAAATTAATCGCCATTTTGCGCCATTTTGAGTAAGTTCTCTTGTTCGGTTTATCGCGGCCTCACGGGTACAATGGCCACCGCTATGGAAGTAGACAACATTGTGAAGCTGGCAAAGCTCGAACGCAAACAAATAAAAACATCATTGACGAAGTTTTCCACCTTTCTCGACAAATACAATGACGAACAGGTTTTACAATTGCAGTCTCGCCTGGAAAGAACGGAGCCATTGCTCGACAAATTTCAGCACGTGCAAAGAATCATCGGAAGCTATGTAGACGAATCGGACACCGACGAATCGTTTGAAGACGATTATTTTGGTCAAATTGAACGGGCGAAACGTTTCATACAAGCACACGGCTCAGTACAACCGCAAACGATATCAGCATCCGCAACTCCACCGAATAACGCAAATCAAAACGTACGATTTCCAACACTCGAATTACCGAAATTCTTTGGCGAATATGAAAAATTCGGGCAATTCAGAGACATGTTCTCATCTCTCGTTCATAACGATACACATTTGGACAACATAAAAAAGTTCTATTATCTTTTAAGTTGCCTTAAGGGCGAAGCAGCAAAGGTCCTAGACTCGATCGAAGTTACGAACGAAAACTACGAAAGCGCGTGGGATCTTTTAAAAAGGCGGTATGAAAACAATCATATAATTATCAAAAATCATATCAAGGGTATCGTCGATTTACCACATGTTTCCAAGGATTATTCGTTACGGCAACTAACTGACGATGTACAAAAACATGAACGAGCCCTGCGAGCTCTAGGCGAAAAGGTAGACGGTTGGAATACTTTGTTGATATTTCTAATAACTCGGAAGCTTGACTTTTATCGGGAACGCGAATGGGAAGAGTTTATGCTAGCTGAGAAAGTAACCGAACCTACGTACATTCAATTAATACATTTTCTGGATACTCGGTGTAAATTATTAGAAAGCGTTGAGCATCGAAATTCCGCATCAATAAGCAAGCATTCGGCCAACGAGTCGAGGGGGTCCGCAAACAAAAAACATTATAAAGAACGATTCGTTTCGAATTTAGCGACACAAAGGGGACACGTTTCATGTTATTTTTGTAAAGGTGATCACCCCATATACGCGTGTGAGAAGTTAAAAACGTTGCCAGCGGCGACTCGTGTAAGAGAAGTTAAGCAATTGAGACTCTGTATGAACTGTTTGCGCAGTAATCATTTGACGAACAATTGCACGTCGCAAGGTTGCAAGCGCTGCGGTGGCAAACATAATACATTACTGCATGAAGAGGCCATTCCAGGGCCTAGTCAGGACGAGTTAAATCAAAATCCATCCGTGGTGTCAAATCACTGTACTGATCTGACCCCGCAAATTTTATTATCAACCGCATCCCTATTGGCGTTATCGAATACTGGGGAGTGGATTCGTTGTACCGCCCTCCTCGATAGCGGTTCAATGCCAAACTTTATCACCCGAAGGTTGGCCGACAAACTCGGGCTACTAGCTAAGCAAACGCGAGTACCAGTAGTAGGTGTAGGTGCCACCTCTGTTACGCTCCATGGTAGCACGCGTACTACGATCAAGTCACGAAATAATGATTTTAGGAGCGAACTAACTTTTTATGTGTTAGATAAAATCACGGAACATTTACCTCTGGTACCAGTAAACGTCGATAAATTAAAAATACCTGACAACATCGTGCTTGCCGATCCGGAGTTTTATAAATCAAAGGAGATCGATCTCCTACTAGGAGCTTCCATTTTTGCAGACATCCTGGGTTCAGGCAAGGTTAAGTTAGGTGACCAACTTCCGACATTGCAGTCTACTTGCTTAGGATGGTTAGTTTCCGGTCCGATCACGAACTCCTATTCAAGTATTTTTAGTTCAGCGGTGTGTAATTTAAATATCAGTTCCATGAGCGAACTTAATGACAAAATAGAGCGGTTTTGGAAAATTGAAGAGTGCGCACGCCGCAACCACACAATAGAAGAACAAGAATGTGAGCGATTGTTTAAAAACACCACCAAACGATGTCATGACGGACGATTCAGTGTCAATTTACCGATGCACATGGATGCACCTCCTTTAGGTGAATCGTTACACCACGCCGAACAGCGGCTTCAGTCGATCGAGCAAAAATTTAGAAGAAATCCTAAATTCAAGGAAAGATATATCGACTTCATGACGGAATACGAATCTTTGAAACACATGACGAAATTAAACGATGACGAAATATTCAGTACAATCAGGCCCACATATTACATACCTCATCATGGAGTAATAAAGGAAACCAGCTCTACGACTAAGCTGCGCGTCGTTTTCGATGCGTCGTGTAAATCGTCCAGTGGCGTAGCTCTTAACGATATCCTGAAAGTAGGGCCGATGATTCAAGACGATCTATTGTCTATTATTATACGCTTTAGAACCCACAACTACGTCATCACGGGTGACGCGGAAAAAATGTATCGTCAAATATATGTAACCGAATCTCAGCGCGATCTCCAACGTATAGTTTGGCGATCCGATCCAAACAAACCTATCAAACTTATAACCTTACCAAGGTTAGAACTTTGTGGAGCGGTGCTGCTCTCTCAATTGTACACTAAGGTCAAGGAATCGTTAAGCATAATTTGTGATAAGGTTTATTTATGGACGGACAGCCAAATAGTCATATCATGGATTGCCGCTCCTCCAACCACTTGGAAGGTTTTTGTAGCAAACCGCGTGTCTGAAATCCAAGGTAACACCGAAACAAGTTTTTGGGGGCACGTTCCGACTAAACAAAACCCTGCTGACATTGCATCTCGCGGTATACTGCCAAGCCAATTAGCAGGTTGCGATCTCTGGTGGCAGGGCCCAGACTGGCTACGGCTAGAATCAAGTAACTATCCGAATAAATTCGTCTCAATGTGTATCGATAACGAGACGCCAGAAAAACGCAACGTTCAAGTAGCCATGACAAGTGTCACGGAAGATTTTGACATTTTTAAAAGGTATTCGAATTTGTATCGCTTATTAAGAGTCACGGTTCTTTGTCTCAGATTTGTCTTCAAGGTTTCAAAGCGAACTAAACATGCCAACGGACCTATCACTACAGCGGAAATTGAAGATGCCGCAACACGGCTATTAAAACTTTCCCAATCGCAATCATTCGCTCAAGACATTAAGTCGTTTCGCAAGTCAAGATTGAGCTCGCTAGATCCCTTCATCGATGCGAATGGCTTGATCAGAGTCGGAGGTAGACTGACCAAAAGCGATTTACCATACGAGATGAAACATCAAATTATTTTAGATCCGAACCATGTTTTGACCACGCTAATAATTAAACACGAACATCATCGACATTTGCATGCGGGCTTTCAAACCCTTTTAACGTCAATCCGCGAACGTTACTGGATTTTAAGATCGCGATCCTCTATTCGCGGCGTACTGCGACGATGTGTAACGTGTTTCAAGGTTAATCCAACAAAAATTATACGTAAGATGGGAGCCCTTCCATCCAATCGAGTAACTCAAAATCGTCCCTTTTATATATCAGGGGTAGATCTTGCCGGTCCATATTTAGTCAAGGACGGAAAGCTGCGTAACAGAGCTATTATAAAATCATACTTGTGCATATTCATATGCTTCACAACAAAGGCTGTGCACCTAGAGGTAGCCAGCGATTTAAGTACTGCTTCTTTCATAAGCGCCTTCAAACGATTTGTCTCGCGACGTGGCCTTCCAAAATGCATGTATTCCGATAATGGCACGAACTTTACCGGTGCGAGCAACGAATTAAAGCGTGCATATCGGTCGTTTGATGTATTGGTCGACAAGGGTGAGTTCGCAGAATTTTTCTTGCAAAATCACATTGATTGGAAATTTATACCACCACGTTCACCGCATCACGGAGGCTTGTGGGAAGCGGCGGTGAAGCGAGCAAAATATCACTTAACACGAATCATAACATCGACTAATACTAATATCACATTCGAGGAGCTTTCCACTCTTTTTGCACAAGTGGAGGCGATTATGAATTCACGACCCCTAATACCTCTCACCCAAGATCCGTTTGATCTAGAAGCACTCACTCCCGGCCATTTTCTCATTGGAAACGCCCTTACCTCCTTCCCCCAAACAGACTTGACGGACATTGCCCTCAATCGACTAGATCGTTATGCATTAATACAACAGAAGGTGCAACTATTCTGGCAAAGATGGAAAAGGGACTACTTGCTGACTCTGCAACGGCGAGCCAAGTGGAGCGAGTCAGACGACCAAGTACTGAAGGTTGGAACGTTGGTGATCTTGGCGGACGACAACACTCCACCCACATCGTGGAAGTTGGGACGGATCCGAGAACTACACCCCGGAGACGATGGAATCATCAGGGTCGCTACCGTCAAAACAGCCGGTGGAGAAGTAAAGCGAGCTGTCCAGAGGCTTTGTGTGCTGCCAATCGAGGAGAAATCGACTCAATAAATGTGCTATTGCTATGACATTTGTGCCATTCACGGGTTCTTGAAACTCAAGGCAAGCGTTTCAACGTTGGGCGCTATGTTGAGTTAGACGAGTGTGTGTGTCTGGTTGCCTGATGAACGGGACTGTGCTGCCGATAACGCCTCATGTAGAGAGCGCCATTACCGAAATTCATTCGTTGTTGTTGTTGTTGATATACACACGTGCATGTTAGTCGTTACAAGAATTTTATGTTTTAGTTCTTAACTTTAGTATTAAAAGTTTTAAAACAACCAGCGATCCATTTATTCGACCACAAACGATCGACATTTCAACGAGCGAATTCAGTTGCCATCGGTCGCAACAATGAGTATTAAGGCGAATTTATTTTTAAGCATAGATAGAGATGAAATCATTGGATTTGAATGCATGGGTGATGAAGTAAATAGAGATTTTAAACCCGCCTTAGCCGCAACAGTAATAATGGCAAGAGGTGTAAATACAAATTGGAAACAACCACTTGCGTATTATTTTGTTAATTCGACATGTCCAGGTAAAAAACTGAAAGAAATAATTTTAAATGTCATAACTCGACTTAACAATATTAATATGTGAGTGGTAAGTGTCGTCTCTGATATGGGATCGAGTAATATTCAGTTGTCAAAAGAGTTAAATGTGACACCGGAGTCTCCATATTTTTTTCATGGCAATAACAAAATAGTATATATCTTTGATGTTCCTCATTTATTAAAATCACTTAGAAATAACTTTATGAAACATACTTTGGTTATCGACGGCTATAATATATTATGGGATTTTCTTAAAACATTCTAAGAGCATGATAAAAAATATATGTTGCGGGGAGCTCCAAAATTAACTGATTCGTATATTTATCCTGGTCCTTTTGAGAAAATGAAAGCTAAATATGCGTGTCAAATATTCAGTTCAACTGTTGCCGCAGGAATGAACTTGTATATTAGATTTGGGAAACTTCCGTCAGAAGCAAAAGCAACCGAAGAATTTCTGAGAAAAATTAATAGTCTGTTCGATATACTTAATTCGTCATCCGAAACTGGACCTTCAATATATCAACAGGCATATGGAGCACATGAACAGAAACAGTTTTTGATTGAATGTTATGAAATGTTTCAAAATTTAGAAGTATTAAACTGGAAAGGTGACGATGTAACCAAAAAATTGAAATGCATATGGGGTTGGAAAACAACCATTAATGCAATAATAAGTTTATGGGAAGTTTTAAAAGCACATGGATTTAAATCCTTACTTACTAGACGGATAAACCAAGATTGCTTGGAAATTTTTTTTGGTTTGGTTACACATTCACGCGGATGATCCGCGCTTTCACATTTGTGCGGATGGTCCGCAGGGCGCAGGAGCGACCGCGTAGCCCCTCCGCCGCGCGGACCATCCGCGTCACTAAATTACTCACGAACAAATCGAAGCTTACACACGCATCAAGCGGACGTCGCGCGGAGACCGTTGTAGCGAGTGTTTTTCATGTAATATTGGAAAACGTCTTTTGATACTGAAATTTTGATTGCAAATGTAGAACAACGACCGCACTTATGGGACGCAATCCACGAAAAATACAAAAAACTTTTTCTAGCGTGTGTACTTTATTTTTTTGTAAATATAATAGGCTGGGACAGATTTTAATTGCAGTGAATGCACCATGACTTACTTGCGTCCGTTCAAATTGTCTGCAAGATCTCCCGTTCTCCGCGCTAGCAACCGCGCAAATGTGAAAACAACAGGTTCGGAGGCGGATGACGCACGCGGATGCTCCGCGCGCGGACAAAGTTTCCTTATCGTAATTCAGTGCTTTCACATTTGTGCGGATGGTCCGCAGGGCGGAGGAGCGACCGCGTTGCCCCTCCGCGGCGCGGACCATCCGCGTCACTAAATTACTCACGAACATATCGAAGCTTAGTGCCGTTACACATGCACGCGGACGGCTCCGCGCTCCGCGTGTGTCATCCGCCTCCGCGCCTGTTGTTTTCACATTTGAGCGGTTGCTAGCGCGGAGCACGGGAGATCTTGCAGACAATTTGAACGGAGACAAGTAAGTCATGGTGCATTCACTGCAATTAAAAGCTTGTCCAGCCTATTATATTTACAAAAAAATAAAGTACACACGCTAGAAAATTTTTTTTGTATTTTTCGTGGATTGCGTCCCATAAGTGCGGTCGTTGTTCTACATTTGCAATCAAAATTTCAGTATCAAAAGACGTTTTCCAATATAACATGAAAAACACTCGCTACAACGGTCTCCGCGCGACGTCCGCGTGATGCATGTGTAAGCTTCGATTTGTTCGTGAGTAATTTAGTGGCGCGGACGGTCCGCGCCGCGGAGGGGCTACGCGGTCGCTCCTCCGCCCCGCGGACCATCCGCTCGTATGTGAAAGCACGAATTACGATAAGGAAACTTTGTCCGCGCGCGTAGCGCGGAGCGCGGACCGTCCGCGTGCATGTGTAACGGCACTTAGTGCCGTTACACATGCACGCGGACGGTCCGCGCTCCGCGCTACGCGCGCGGACAAAGTTTCCATATCGTAATTCGTGCTTTCACATTTGTGCGGATGGTCCGCGGGGCGGAGGAGCGACCGCGTAGCCCCTCCGCGGCGCGGACCGTCCGCGCCACTAAATTACTCACGAACAAATCGAAGTTTACACATGCATCACGCGGACGTCGCGCGGAGACCGTTGTAGCGAGTGTTTTTCATGTAATATTGGAATACGTCTTTTGATACTGAAATTTTGATTGCAAATGTAGAACAACGACCGCACTTATGGGACGCAATCCACGAAAAATACAAAAAAAATTTTCTAGCGTGTGTACTTTATTTTTTTGTAAATATAATAGGCTGGACAAGCTTTTAATTGCAGTGGATGCACCATGACTTACTTGCCTCCCTTCAAATTGTCTGCAAGATTTCCCGTGCTCCGCGCTAGCAACCGCTCAAATGTGAAAACAACAGGCGCGGAGGCGGATGACACACGCGGAGCGCGGAGCGCGGAGCCGTCCGCGTGCATGTGTAACGGCACTTACACACGCATCAAGCGGACGTCGCGCGGAGACCGTTGTAACGAGTGTTTTTCATGTTATATTGGAAAACGTCGTTTGATACTGAAATTTTGATTGCAAATGTAGAACGACCGCAAATTTGAAGTTACGAACTGGGCATTAGCCGAAGTTAGTATCCGAAAACTATAGTGCAATTCACAGCCCGGTTAGGCGCGAAAAGCATATATATGCATATGTATGCCAATAAAAGTTTATTTTTCCATAAAACATTAATTTGTTTCTTGTTAATTTTTTAGATATTGCGAAATTTTGCCAGGTTTGAAAATTAGTCAAGTTCATTTTCAATGATATAACGAAGGTTGTTAAATTGCAACTTCTCTAAATTTTTTACAGTTTGGACATTGACATACCATGAGTTTTGACAGAAGCTGCCAAAAATATGCTTGAACGACGTCTTAACCGACGCCTGCAGATGGAACGTGTAAAAAATATACTAAATGCCTTTTATGCATCGTGAAATTCTCCAACTAAGAAATTAAAAGGTTGCTACGCTGTAATCAGTTTTAAAATTATTTCATGGCCTATCCGGAATATCTTTTTTGTACGCCCGTTCTTTGTTAACTACCTACTCAATCACGCAACTGATCGGGAATAAACACGACAGATCAGAACTGAATTGAATGAGACGAGCAACCTCTGTGAAAACCTCTTAACACCGTCAGTATATTGATCAATACGAAATTGACAATATTATTAAAGTCAGGATCTTAAACAATAGCATTTAAGAATTTTTGTCAATATTCAATATCTACTTCAATACCACACTGGACACGGTCAATATACAGGATGATTGGCTACTCGTGTTACCAACTTTGCCAGATGATTCTACAGTTTAAAATGAACAAAAAAGTTCCTCTACTATAATCCGATTCTCACTCGTTTTACTTTTTTGATTTCTTAAGTTTTTACAATTTTTATTTGAGAATACCTTTCGTCCAACCGTTGACAAAGTTTCATCGACCTGACTTTTAGGGTTTATTAGAAATTCAAAAAAATATTTTTTTCTTTAAAACAATACAAGAAGAAGCAAAAACGTTGATACCATATGACACAGAATTTAATGCAGAATCTGAAAATACGATAGAAATAGGAATGTGGCATTTCAAATAACAAAGTTCCGGTATAAACGGAAGTGGCACAATCATGAAAATATTTTCAGCAGGTATATCTTTATAGTTTATACAAGTATGCAAGATATCAGTTCTCTCGGTTTTTCCGTTCTCTTCATCTGTCTAATAGGCCCTAGTCGTGAAACATCCTGTATGTTGTGTTTATCTTTTCAAGTGCAATTTCTTCATAGTTTTCGGATTATTCTAGTACCAAATAATAATGTGAAGATTTGGGTTTGCACTTGGTTACAAATTTTGTATTGTCCCTTCAAATTTTACAATTGTCTAGTTTTTAAATTCAAAATATTTGAATCTATTCCACGATCGTGCAAAATAGTTTACTTTTGTCTGTATAAAAATATAAGTTGAGTTATCGGCTTTATGAAAACATGGGTGAGATAGAAATGAGATAGGTTGAAGCAACGGGCATACAAACAAAAAAGGATTTGAAGTAGAGCACGGAATTGCTCTGAAAATTATTATAAGCTTTATATAGCTTTATATTGTTTGACCGTTAAATGGAGAAACTTCGAATTAAATATTCTGTTGACAACCGTTTCGGACACTATATAAGATTTTTAAGACATTTAGTGTCTTTTTTAACAAATCCCATCTCCACGCGTCAGTTTAGATGTTGTTTGGGCAAATTCTGCAAAATGTCATAATACCTCAATGTCAATGATCTAAAAGGTAAAGAATAAAACAAAAGCTAGATTCTATGGCCTCCTGGGAATTTCTATTTATCTATGTTCTGTACAAACGGTTTTTAGGATATTTAAGAAAACAATTTACTCGTTGGGTTATTAAATTTCGTTTACCTAATTTGTTACAAACTTTCAATTTTAATTACATAATGGTTTCCGATTTAAAGTTTAGATTGGTTCGGGCTTCAGTTAATAATAGCGTAGGATGTCGGCGTCGCCGTGTGCGCTTTATCAGCTTAATTTTGAAATGGCGTCGGTTGACGGGTGGTATGGAAACCCTACCTGTGTTTTTCAGCATGAGGTGAGAGCGGCGGCGATGATTATGAAGCTGAGGGATTCAGATATATCCGGATGGATGCCTCTGTCTACATTCATATATCGATCCCCTCATATGTACGGTTGGTCGCCTGTATTCTGTCAACCGGCTTATGCTAAATTAATCATGCTAATTGAACTGGATCATGGTGTTATATGGAAATAGGATTATTTATAATCGTGAATCTCGAGGGACACTTTCCCGATTTTGTTTGCGAGTATTTCACTCGTCCGACTGTATTAAACCATTAAACAATTTATTCAGAAAGGGATTTTCGTTTTAGCTGTTTAAAAACTTTTAAAAGGGTTATTAATTTTCAATCAAACGGGTTACAAATTTATGCCAGTACTTATGCCTCGTACAAATTTTATATTGGTTTTAAATCTTCTCAAAAAATTATTTTATAACTATGTATATATGTCGTAGTCTCTTAGTGAAACACGTCATTCCATGAAAAGTCTAGGCAATACATGAACTACCGGCACATTATGTATATTCTTTATTTTATACAATCTCCCTAGTCTCTTCGTGAAATGCCGCTCCTGTCTCGGCATATTATCTGCCGCGATTTAAAAGGTGGCTGTTCATGATATAACTGATATTCAATATTATGCATGGCAGATTGCGTAAGATAATATCTAGATGGGATTAGATGCTAAAAGAACTTTGTTTTAAATAATTTTATTTCAAATTTATTAATTTATTAACCGTGACCTGGCGAATATGTCTAAATATTTATTTATCAGACAAGCCGTTTATTTGGACAGGGGTCCGTAAAATGTGCATGTCAACCATCAAAAATACAATGAAAGACCAATAAATGCCAGTGCTTTGAGGCAAAGTTGCAATGCAATTCGAAACGTCACAAAAGCGGCCCGTGTGCCAATAAGTGAAGTGAATTTGAAGTAAAAATATTTAAAACAAAGTTCTTTTAGCATCTAATCCCATCTAGATCTTATTTTACACAATCTGCCGTGCATAATAATTAATATTAATTATTTCATGAACAGTCACCTTTTAAATCGCGGCAGATAATATGCCGAGGCAGGAACGGCATTTCACGAAGAGACTAGGGAGATTGTGTAAAATAAAGAATATACATAATATGCCGGCAGTTCATGTATTGCCTAGACTTTTCATGAAATGACGTGTTTCACTAAGAGACTACGAACATATACATATTTATATATTTTTATTGCAGAGTACTTTCTTTACTTCTGATGTACATATGTTAGAACGCATATGAAATTACGCTTGCCCTTTTAAGCAAAGACTCAACACGGATCGATCGTTAGACAAATAAACAACTTTTGAAAAAATTAGCGTCTAAATACGGCTAAGCGAAACGCTTCGTTCAGTGGCAGTGCAGACAAGATTGATTTAAATATTTTTGAGACTAATTTCTTTCATAGCTTGTACAATACAATTGACAGGATGCTTTTAAATCTAGCTTTTGTTTAACTTTTTTGAAGTTTAGTCAAACAAAAATTTGTCCGAACAAAACAACAATCTCTCACTTGTCTTTTGATCGTGTCCAAACTGACGCATTGATGCGTTATTTGTTGAAGCAAGACAAAATGCATCATATACAAAACTTTTGTGAAAGCGAAATTAGGGGAAGACGGGAGAATACCGGTCAGCGGGTAATACCAGTCATTACCCTACCACAAAGACAGGAAGTTACACGAAACTGCCGTTAAGTCCTAAATCCATCCTAAATTTAGCTTCGTGTGATACAGAGTTTGGATACTAAAATATTTCAACACTAAATTTTAAAAACGTGTTCTGAAAACTGATAAATTTACATCCTCAATCGACGCCGTCAGTGTGCGCACGCTTCTGTTGCTGTTTCAAGTTTACCACAAGCGCAACATTGGTAACCGCACTCGCAGATAAATATAAAAGTTTTGTGTAATCCATTTTATAACAAATCATGGAAATTATTGAAATTATTTGCATTAAATTATTATTGAATTGAATTATTCCAATTGAGGTTAAGGTCAAGTGACAATTGGATGACAAACGCAACCTTTTAAAGTGAGAATGCGCAGGCTCACAGACTAAATTTCATCCTAAATTTCATACGAAATTTAGGACTCGTGTCACACAGCATTTCCCGTTGGTTGGGAGCCTAGCGGGCGCGTCCCCGGGTGGTGGATAGGGGCACGACTGGTGGTGCGAACCACTAGCCAACGCTGGCCATACGTTCCGGGACGAGAACTAAAACCCTCGCTTCCCGGAGCTAAAGCCGCGTCGCGAACCAACCCCCCAAGCTAAGGTGTTACGCGATCCGTGCTGAAGGCTGCATGGCACTGGGGGAGCAGTGTCGCGAACGGAGCCTCCGAGACACCGGGCGCCCTCTCGGAGTATTTAGCCTAGCTCTGCCAAACCAGGCTCTGGTGGAGTGGTCTTTCCTTCCTGGGTACTCGTGGGACGATCATGGACAAAAATAACAAAACGGAAAAACCACAAATGCGCGGCAAGCGACCAAGTGGGGCGCAGCGGCGTGAAAACGCGCGAGCCAGGGCCGCCGGGACTGTGGGTCTCCCTCCTTTGGAGGGAACCAGTGAACCAGCACCTGGCTCGTCACAGGCAAGGGAGGGGGGGATCAAGCGGTCCCTTCCTTCCTCCAGCACTCCGTCACCGGCAGGTGATCGGGTGAAGAGGGCTAGGCGGATCGCCATGAGACCCTCTTCCTTTGCTCAAGCGGCGGCATCTGAGCTGAGGGGGGCGATCGTCGGGAAGGAATTCCCGAAGGTACCCCTCACGGAACAGGAGGCGGCCGCAATCGAAGCCGAGTTGGAACGGGTGATCGACGAGCTCCCTCAGGGCTCTCGCTTGCCCGGCTTCGACGACTTCACAAGGTCTGCGCAGGGCGCCATTAAGGTAACCTGTGCCGACGAAGAATCCAAGGCCTGGATAAAAGCCAGCCTTGGCTGTCTTAGGGACGTTCCGGCTCTCGTTTGGTTAGAGCAGGAACAGATACCTAAGACGAAAAAGGTGGGTTGCTCATTGAGGACCACTATTGACAAGGTGCCACAAGCGCTCCAGCGCATGGCACGTCGAAATCCGGACCTCCGTACGGGTACATGGAGGACCTACGATGTATCAACCGTGGGCAACCAGGTTAGGGTCATCCTAGGGGTGGACGAGGGCTCCTACAAAGCCCTCGCAAATGCAGGATGGACGGCGTACACCGGTGTCCACAAGGCCCGCTTTTGGGACTTGGGCTCCTCCGGTGGGGCTGCACCATCACATAAGAAGCCCGAGGGCTCGGGGGCGGGACGGGGAGACCATCCGGTCCCCCCGGCACCGCCTTCGCCCTCGGGCTCTGCTTCACGGAAGGAGTCTTGATGACCACTGTCGCTAATTCAATAGCGGCGGGGCTATCGTGCCTCCAGATCAACTTGCACCGCAGCTACGAGGCGACAGCTTACTTAGTCGTCGCTTGTCTGCGGGGCAGACACACATCTCCCTCATCCAAGAAACCTATTCCATAGGGGACAAGGTGCGCGGAGTCAGCTGTAGTAACATTTGTGTGTTCCAGGGTAAATCGGAAAGGCCGAGAGCGGCTGTACTTGTCAACAAACAAGTGCAGGCACAGGAGCTACCGAGGTTCTGCCATCGAGACCTGGTGGCTGTCACAATTGATCAGATCGGCGAGAGACGCGTTGTTATGTGCTCAGCGTACCTGCCGTTTGATTCACCGACTCCTCCGCCAACACAGGAACTGTGTGACCTAGTGGAGTTCTGTAGGAATAAGTCCTGGTCCCTGATAGTGGGCTGCGATGCGAACTCACACCACACGGTGTGGGGAAGTAGCGACACCAACAGGAGGGGATCAGCACTGCTCGAATTCATTACTTCTACGGGGCTGGAGGTCGCTAACCGCGGATCCGAACCCACCTTCGTGACTAGTGCACGAAAGGAAGTAATAGACATTACTCTGTGTTCCAGCGCGGTCGCACAGCGGATCAAGAATTGGAAGGTACTAGATGAGCCGTCGCTCTCGGATCATCGGTACATACAATTCAAAATAGCGCTCCAAATCGACGTCTCGACTAGGACGTACAGGAACCCTAAGGCCACTGATTAGAACTCCCACCGGAGGGACTTACAGGCGAAACTTGGGGACAAACGGATTAGACCACGTACGAGGGCGGATTTGGACCATGAAGTCGACGCTCTTCGTGGGGACATAATTTCCTCCTTCGAGTCGAACTGCCCTTTGAGAACGGGGCAGGATAAACAACCACCATGGTGGAATGGTGAGCTAGAGGCGCTAAGACGGGAAACTAGGAAAAAGTTGAACCGGGCCATGCGCATTAACCGGCAACCGGAATGGGAATCCTACAAGGACTCCCAACGACGGTTCAAAGGCCTCATAAAAAAGAGGAAAAGGGACAGCTGGAGGAAATTCTGTGCGAACATGGAAGGGCTTTAAGAAGTTGCTAAGTTAAGGAAAGTTCTGGGGGGTAGCGCCCGCGTGGGGGCTCTGAGGCTGCCGGACGGGTTGTTTACGGACTCAGACGCGGCGGCCTTGGAGCTCCTTGTGGAGACGCACTTTCCCGAACCAACAACGAACAATGACGGGACTGACCGGTGGTCCGGCCCGGTTGGGGACTGGCACACTGCCTCAGAGATCGTTTCCTACGACAAAATATGATGGGCAATCTCTACGTTCGCACCGTTCAAAGCGGCGGGTCCAGACGGGATCTTCCCGGCTCTCCTTCAGGAGGCGGGGGAGTGTCTTATCGGTCCGTTGTACCACATTATCCGGGCGTCTATCGCCCTGAGCCACATCCCACTTTCTTGGAGGCAGGTTAAGGTGGTGTTCATGCCTAAGGCTGGGAAATTGCTACATGACCAGCCGAAAGACTTCCGTCCTATCAGCCTCTCTTCCTTCTTACTGAAACTTAGTGAGAGATTGGTTGATAGGCACATCAAAGATGGGGCTCTTCACACGTTTCCCATCCATCCCAACCAGCACGCTTATAGAACTGGTCGGTCCACAGAAACGGCGCTCCACCAGCTAGTTGCAAAAGCGGAGGACGCCATTCTGAAGAAGGAATGGGCACTTGCTGCCTTCCTTGACGTCGAAGGCGCCTTCAGCAACCCGTCGTTCGATTCGTTATGCGACGCCACCTTCGAGCACGGCATTCACCGGACCATTGTTACCTGGATACGGCGCATGCTCGAGGGACGCCGCATTCAATCATCTCTGAGAGAGGCCTCCACTCAAGCCGTGGTAGCGAGGGGCTGTCCGCAGGGGGGAGTTCTTTCTCCTCTCCTGTGGTCGCTTCTCCTGGACGGTCTTCTGGAGGACCTTAATGAGAATGGGTTCTATGCGCAAGCATATGCGGACGATCTCTGTATAATTATACAGGGAAAGTTTTTGGGATCAATCACGGAGCTCATGCAAAGAGCCCTGGGTATAGTCAATAGGTGGTGTGGTAGTAAGGGCCTTTCGATGAATCCGTCGAAAATGGAACTTATGCTCTTTACCAGGAAATGGAATGTGGACACGGTCCAGTGGCCATGTATCCAAGGCGTCACACTAAAGTTGGCCGAGAGGGTTAAATATCTAGGGGTAACCTTGGATCCGAAACTCTCTTGGACTGACCATGTGGGAAGTCAAGTGCGGAAGGCGACGACCACCTTTTGGGCGTGCCGTCGGTTCTGGTGCAGCACATGGGGTGTACAACCTCAGGTGTCTTTCTGGCTATACACTACGATAGTCAGACCTATTGTAACTTACGGTGCCTTGGTCTGGTGGCGCTCTACGGAGCGGCAGCCGATCAGGGCAAATCTGGGACAGGTTTAGAGACTGGGATGCCTCATGGTGAACGGAGCACTGAGAACAACGCCTACCGCGGCGATGGAGGCCCTGTTGGGTCTCGAGCCCCTTCACCTCAGGGTTAGGGCCGAGGCCTTCAGGGCGGTGACAAAGCTAAGGTTGGAAACAAGGGGGCGACTAGAGGGAGCCTATCATTGGCCCGTATCCATCCCGGGGTGCAATGACTTGTGTTCTGGGATGATCAGGGACGATATGGAACGCATCTGGCGTTTCGATAAACCTTTTAAGATCAGGATCCCATCAAGGGAGGACTGGAGGATAAAAGGAGAAGATATGCTCACGCCGAAAGGACTAGTCTGGTACACAGATGGGTCCAAAACGGGAGAGGGTACTGGCGCGGGCATCTTTGGTAAAACACCCAGAGTGGAAGTTTCCTTTCCGCTGGGGACTTACCCAAGCGTTTTTCAAGCGGAATTGTTCGCTATCCTGAGATGTGCGCAGGAGAATCTCAAGAGAGAATACTCGGGCAGCCACATCTTCATTTGTACGGACAGTCAGGCGGCCATCGGGGCCCTCAACTCAAACGAGGTGAGATCTAGATTGATGCTGGACTGTAGACACGCGCTGTCAAGATTGGCAGAGGTAAATGCTGCCACGGTCGTATGGGTTCCAGGCCATACGGGCATGGCAGGTAACGAAAGGGCTGATGAGTTGGCTAGAGAGGTGGCGGAGACGCCGTATCTCGGCCCGCAGCCCTCGTGCGGCGTAAGTGGTGGTTACTTGAGACAGAGGACGCGAAGTGCGCTTAAGTCTCAATTTGACTCCTACTGGAGGAAAATCAGCGGGCTGAGGCAGGCCAAGTCCCTGATAAAGGGAGTGGCCAGCCCGGTAGCTCGGGGATGGATGCTAAAGCTCAGTCGAACTAGACTGAGGAGGCTGGTGGGTGTCCTAACGGGTCACTGCCAGCTGAGGCGACATCTTAACATCATGGGCCTTTCGGAGGAACGTAGATGTCGGCTGTGCAATGAAGACGAGGAAACTCCAATTCATCTGTTGACCAACTGTGGCCCTTTAAGTCACAGGAGGGCAAATTTTCTAGGAGCACATCAGGTCCCTATTGAAGAGCTCCATACGCTCCCCTGGCCCAAGATACTGAGCTTCATAGAAAGGTCAGGACTTTAGTAGGGTGAGCGGGGAGAGGAGGGCGGGCATAATGGGCCGCAAGGCCTGAATGCAGCGGTCCTACATAGGAACGCACCGCAACATAGAAGAAGAAGAAGAAGAAAAGGAATAAGAAGTAAAATTTTACCGAAATAAATAAGGAAAATTTGACAAGTTGTCAAATAACAAATTTAAAATACCGACTTAATAAAATTAATTCTATTTTTTGTTCATGGAAAGAAGTTCAAAACGAAATAGATACTATTGAACAAAATGATGATATCAATATTAAAGATCGCGAGGATTTTCAAAACATGTTTTTTGAACTCAGTAGTGAAGCAGAAAATATTTTATCAATTAATCAACATGAAGTTCAGATAAATTCAATGCCTGCTCAATTAGCAAATAACGCAACTCCTCCGAGTACTTCGTTTTCTCATGAACCCCGAATAAATTGCATTAAACTTCCTACAATAAATTTGCCTTCATTTGATGGAACATTTACGTTATGGCAAGAATTTTACGATGCGTTTAATTCACTAATTCACTCTAATTACAGTCTCACCAATGTTCAAAAATTGTCATATTTAAGGTCATCATTAAAGGGTGACCCTTCAGGTCTTTTACGGGCATTAGAAACGACAGATGCTAATTATGAAATTGCATGGTCTCTTTTACAAAAAAGATATCATAATGCAAGACGAATTATTAATAATCATGTACAAGCTCTTCTTGATTTACAAGCAATCACACGAGAATCTCACATCTCATTGCGAGAATTAATCAATTCTGTGCATAATCATGTACAATGCTTGAAATCTCTCAAACAACCGGTAGACTCTTGGGATGCACTACTGGTACCGATTATTATAAGCAAACTTGATATTCAAACCATAAAGGAACGGGAATCAAAGTTGAACAACGAAGCCAACCAATGTGCCAACATTAAACGAATTTAATAATCGTCAAAATACATTAGAAGCAATCATACAGAGAAAATCAACACAACATTATAAAAACATCACGACACATTCAAATATTCGTTCAAGTAAATCATTCAACTCATCATGTTTAAATTGCAACGGAAATCACTACATTCAGAATTGCAATTAATATTTGAAACTCAGCATTGAAGACAGAACTAACAAAATAAAACAACTAAAACTTTATGAAAGTATGTAGGCTTTCACGGTCGGTGTTATTAATTATAACGATCTTCTTCGGGATTTTGGACCGTAATGGAACTTCAAATGGAACACGGTCCAAAATCCCGAAGAAGATCGTTATAATTAACTAAAACTTTGTCTAAACTGTCTGCGCAAAGGTCATTTTAGTCAAAACTGTCTATCAAAATCATCATGCAAAGAATGTAAGAAAAGACATCACACGACGCTACACTCTGCTAATTTCAAGGCGAAACAAAACGTTAAAATACATACTGAAACAATTCAAACTGAAGTCGAAAAGTCTGTTACAGCTCACAGTGCTGCATCCATAGTTTCAGATTTGGTACTTTTGTCAACCGCGACGGTAGAAATAAGCGATATAAACAATGATTTTCACGAAATAAGAGTTTTGCTCGATTCTGCATCACAATCAAATTTCATAACGGAACGCACGTGTAAAATGCTAAAATTAAAACTAAAACCAATCAACATAAAGGTAACTGGAATTAATCAGGGTGAAACAAAAATAACACACAGAGTAATAATTAAATTATGATCTCTCGTTAACAATTTTTCAGTAGATTTATCTTGTCTAGTATTACTACAGATAACTCAATCCTTACCTTCTCAAACAATCGACATGAAAAATATAAATCTTCCATCCAACATCAAATTAGCTGATCCTACATTCAATTTTGTAACACTAATTTGATCCTCGAAGTTCTTCCATGGCCTACGCGCAGCCTCGCTACGCATGCTAGAGATTACTATTACATATCGTGAAATGAAAACAAGCAATTATAATACATGACTCCCTGAAAACTCCCAAAAACGTACTGCACAGGTGGTCCGTCGTTCTTGGGACAACCTGTATACGGAGTGGTCCAGTTTTTATCTGCATTACTTTAACAGGTGATAGAACGTTAAAAATGAAGTAGAAAATTCCTATACCATTTTAGTCTTAAGTGCTTTCTTTCGGATATACGGGGTGTTGAAAATTTGAGTTTTGTAAAGTTTTTGGTCCATAACTCTAACGATACATGTGCGATTAATTTCAAATTGTGAACAAAAATATTTTTAAGGGATTCCAATAATCTGACCAAGTTTCATAGCTCAACCCCTATTGAATGCACCTTTTTGTTTACTATCCCCTTTTATTATGGGCTGTAAACTAATCAAATCTGTAAAATTCTGGCAAATTAACGAGATGAAATTATTAATTGATAAACTTCCTAAATCTTTTGTCTCTTGTCACATTTCCATTGTGTCGTTTTCAAGATTTTTGGAAATTACTCATTGCGGTGCGAGCGCGGCTATCATCCTCGCTTTTCCGGGCGCATGCTCCAGAGGACCAGACGGAATATTTTTGGTCAAAATTTGAAATTAATCGCACATGTATAAGAGTTATGGATAAAAAACTTACCGTATATCCTTAAGTTGAGTGCCTTCTTTCGGATATACGGGGTTTTAACAATTTGAAATTTGTAAAGTTTTTTGGGGACCACTTGTATATGCAAGGAGTATACGCTGGTAAATTGCGTTATATTCATAGATGTTCCAGCTTTGAAAATTAGTCAAGTTAATTATTGACAGTTTAACAATTTTCTGCACACTTGGTTAGTAATGTAATAAAATAAATTCCATTTACGAGTTCCCCTTTTCTATCTGAGCACAGTGCATATAACTTGTATTTGTCTATCTGTGACTGTTTTGGAGATATGCAAATTATTTTACAAAATTTTGTATTTACGATGGTCTATAAAAAAATATTTCTCAGTAGCCATACGGAAAAACCGCAAGCTGTTCTTTCTGCAGTCGATAATGGAAAGTTTGTAGAATATTTTGTTGGTCTCACCAATAATTAAATCACATTCTAAGCACTTACAATGATTGATTGAAAACGCTCAAAACTAAACGTAAATATTTTTTCCATTCCATTCCATTACATTTTTCCAATTCTATAATCATGAGGGTGCTTAGTAAGCTGTGAATGCGAAACAATTCTCCAATTAAAGGTAAAACTTTTGCTACACTCTATCGAACGTCGAAGTAATTTAATTACCGACACAGTCTCGGTTTATTTTTATACGCACGTTTTTAGTTTTTGTTATTTGGTACATTTATCTCTTTTTAGTTGAATCCTTGCTTTTCGTATTTTCGTAACGTTGTCGAAACGATTTCTCAATCGATGATTAATATTTGTTATTTTTGTGAGTCTCAATTATGTTATTATGTATAATGTTTATTAAATGTTTTCTTTTGTATTCTTTGTCATAGAACGAAATTGCTTTTTGTATCTATTTGGATAATTTTGACAAGAAACTTAATTTTTTGAATAAAAGGTATCGACATTATCTTTTAAATTTGTTTTGGTGATATACAAAAAAAAGCACGAAAGAAAAACAAGAAGATATTGCGTTATCAGAAATTGCGTTACTTATGCGAGGCATTATACAAAAACTTATTACATTATACACAAACAAAATGCAATATGCAGGCGCTATTTAACTTGACGCAAATTGGAGTCATATTAAAAATTAGGCAGCATTTGATGGCTTAACCAACAACATTACCGACTATTCATTAAACGAAATTGCAAACTGATTTTGGCTCGAAGCCATCGCGTCTATTTTGCAATAATTTGCATGATACTCAAACAACTGATCATTTTCCATTAAATAACTTGTATAACAAGAAAATATTGTTTTTGTTTTATTTAATCACCTGAATTATTACAATAATACAGTTAATTAATTTTATAAAAATATATCTGCAGTTTAGTTAACATAATATGGCTTTAAGATAATAAAGGTATTGCGTGCAATTAATAGTATATTAAATAACGCGTTCCATAAGGCATATTTTATTGTATGAGGCCATGTTTATAAAACAACCGGCGAAGCCGTAAGTTTTATAAAGAAAGAGTGTCAAAATAGCCATATGAACAAGTTTTTTTATACTATTTTTTCTACTACGCATCATTTACACAATTTTTATTTCAAAATTTACAATTTTAAAATTTGTAGAATTATTCCTTCTTATATTATTCCTTAAAATCAGAACGCTAAGAATTTGGAGCTACCTTCACTACGAGTATACTGCTTGAGAGCAACCCGTGAACTTTGACCTTCTAAGAAACATCAAATTTGAACTATTATACCTACACAAATGGAATAATATAAAATGTTTTTATTTTATTTTTAAAAACCGTTTAATTAACCGAATTTGCTTAAGAAAATGTCAGCTAACCAAAATATTCGTAACTCAAATTGAGAACGAGCGGTTGCAATTGCAGAATTTTCCTGTTCAACTCAGTTGTTCATATAATGCGGCGGTTGTATAAAAATTGCTTCTATAAAATTCTCTATCGATTTGATTTCAAGTGCACCTGAGTAAATATTAATTAAAAACTTTGAATCGTGTGCTTTTTCAATTCAATATTCGATTAACCGGAACCGGAACTGTTTCCAACTTCCTGGCTAGGCTATTTCCGCACGTTTCGAATCTGATTTTGAAAATACAGTTAGTCAAGTTCAAGGAAACGATTTTTTAAAACAATCAGATATCAATCAATCTGCACGATAAGCTTGCCAGAATAATATTTCTCTTGTGTTGATTTATTTTTGAATGGAATTGGAAACGAAGCGGGAGCAAGGCAAATTCTGCGAAACGTACTCCGACAGGTATTCGGAGTATTTATAGTTGGTATTATCAAATGCTACCAACATGTTTGAAGGGAATTTGGTCGATATAATTGGACCGAATGGGGGAAGCTGAATTCGCCATTAGCGTCTCGTTCGATATTTTCAACAAAAGCTTATTTTTTAATAATCAAAATCCAGCGCTAGTTCATTTTGGTTCTCTTTTAAATTGGATTTAACCGTTTTAATTTTCATGTGCATTTTAAATTCATCATGACGAACGGTTAATTTACTAATATAATTTGTAAGAGAAATTATATAATTCAACAAAATCAAATTTTCTTTATTTTTATACTATTTCTCGTTTTGTTTTCAAGTTTTAACATTGAAAATGTTTAACGTTTCAAAAGGATGCTAGCTGGATGTTTTTGGTGTCATTTTAAAGATTTCGTCAAATGCTATATTTTTGGAGTTATCGGTAGGATCATTGATTTTTTATATATAATGTATATAATCAATGGTAGGATGTAAGTCGTGTGGAAATACAAGGGTTAAAACAATTTCTTAAACATCAAAGGGTTCGAACTGGTTACATGGCATACCTATGTTTTGAAATACCCAAATGTCACTTAGGGCTTGTTGGAAAGAGGATAAATCAGCGCTCATTTTATGGGCTGGTGGGGAGTCAATGATTTAGGGCAGTGGAGTTACAAGCCTGTAAATTTGAGGAAGCGTTTTGAATTTGCAGAGTAAGTTTGTACGGACAATACCTTGTTTATTATTAAAGTAAAAGGTATAGTATAAGCGAATGAAATGTTCCTTGATGAATGTACAAGGTTTTTTACTTGAAACTTGTTTTAATATCTTTAACGATTAACGAAATCATTAAATAAATGTTGTAAATGTAGAAGATTTAGCGAGCGAGTCAGGTCGGCCATGAGTAATTCCACACCGAACATGCGCACTTGGTAAATTACAAACAGGAATCTGTAAAATTGTATATTGTGTTAGATAACTTTATGGTTGCGCTAGTGAAAGTAAGTGATACTTGTATTTTTTTAATGGTAATACAATCCTGCCATAAATAATTAATACATTTATTACATAAAAGACAAACAATAAAATCATATCCGATCACAAGATATACAAAACAGCACTGACGATTAAATAATATAGACCGATTTATTTACATCTTTTCGTGAGGAAAGAACTCGCCACATTCTAAGTGTGGGAGCAGGCTAAAATCAACCTTAATGTCGGATCGCGTGTGCCGGCGAGTGGCTATGTCAGTGGCGTAGGTGATTAGTACCATCCTCTGACGATTAAAAATATAGACCGACTTATTTACATAATTCGCGACATGAGAACCATAAGATTCTAACTGACATTTATACAATTTTACAGGAGAGCAAAATTAAAGTTTGCATATTATGAACAATAGCTGTTTGTGCAACGTACGTGTTAGGAAAGGGTAATTTTTTCCATTCTGAACGTGGTATTTTTTAGTGAGGCGAAGCCGAATGGAAAAGTATTACTTTTCCACTCTCGTTAGGAAAAATTGAACTTTTCCTAATTTGAATTTGAATTTGAATTTTATGAGAAATCCTCAAAGACTTTGATCACAGGAGTGTAAGCGACGTCAGGAACCCTGGCGCCGATGACTTCATTACCCTTCGGTACGACCGGATTCTGCTGACGGAGCGTCTGGTCAAAAAGGTGGAACAGCAGGAATCTGAGCCGAAGGGACAGTGTTGGATAAGACTTATTGACATTCTTATCTTATTATTATGCAAGGGAGTGAGGTATCCACAGTACCCCCCATTTAATTCTAAACATAAACAACACGTTTACCGATAAAAAAACATGCCTTTCCTTTTTCCTGTATTTTTGGTTGCGTCTAATTCCGTGGCCTCGTTTTTATTTTCACAACACAACTACGCCACTGTTTCGGCTAGACCGCCATTGTGGGCCACCGTACTCCCGCTCTACCTCTCTACTCCCCGCTCACATTCTAATCTTGGCACGTAAACATGCTGTAGTAAGGAATAGGAGTTGCCAAGTCTATATTATTTAATCGTCAGTGCGACAGTAATATTTGGCGACTTGGGATGTTCAATTTTTCTCGACGAAGCAAGTCGAAAAATAATCGTCGTATGCCAATGTTAAGTGTTACTACTCGACTGTATTAAAATCACGTTCATAATCAAAACAATACCAACATTGCGTCTTTCCATTCGTGACCTTGCCCTTGCCGTATTTAGGTCGGTCCAGCTACTTCAATAATATCAATCCGTGTCTCATTACACATTATTATTTGAATTACATTCGGATAGCTTATTATGTGTTTATTATGGCCCTTGTCACGCTCAAACATGTAAATTTGCAGAATTATTATTTGGCTGTTAGCAATAAAATTTTGTACTTTTGTGACAACTGAAGATTTGCTCTTCGTTTGGAACCATCAATCACAACGGACAACAAAGCGGCTGTCGCCTAAGTGGAATCTTAACATAGCAAACTCAAGTGTTATTGGTTTTGTTCACTCAAAATCATCAGAGTCTGATCATGTCTTACATGCATTTGCTTCATTCCAATATTTACTTTTAATGAGAGCAGTCACTTTATTGTTGTGTTTGAACCCTGTGTTATTTATTTAAACCAACCCTGTCACCATTTTGTGCCAGTGTTCCCGGTTCTTATAGATCTCCTAACCTGACTGCAGTATACACATGTATATTTTATGCATATATAGAGGTGTCCCAGAAATTACGGATCACCTGTGCTGTACGTTGCTGGGGAGACTTCAGGAAGTCAGGAAAAAATAGTTCAAACATTCTTCAGGGTCAACAACGGTGGTATTAATCGGGTTTGTTGACCGTGTTCCATGCGAAGTTCCATGAGGGGGGGTGTAGTGAGCGCCCCGAGAGGCTAACTCAGCAAGTGATCCCCATGAATCTCTGCCAAACGTTTCGTCCACAGCTGCGGTGGACATCTTCAGTGGCGGTGTGGTCGTGGTCGAAGTACTCTCCCAGCTGTCACAGTCGCGACTGGCAGAGATTCATGGGGATCACTTGCTGAGTTAGCCTCTCGGGGCGCTCACTACACCCCCCCTCATGGAACTTCGCATGGAACACGGTCAACAAACCCGATTAATACCACCGTTGTTGACAACACCGACCGTGAAAGCCTACACACTTTTATTCTTCAGGGTAATAGATATTCTACGTTATGCAATATTTTAATGAATAAATGTTAGAGTAATCAATGAAAAAATCAAAACGACGTGTGTGTCTTTTGGCTTATAAAATCCCCGCGAACTCTAACGCTAACAATAATAGTACTCCAAATCAAGAAGTGATTTTCTTCTCTAAAGAAATAAAAAAAATTGCCAAAGTTTACTGTTGACTTAAAAAGGAAAAATTTGATTTTTTAGTCGCGACTGTGACAGCTGGAAGAGTACTTCGACCACGACCACACCGCCACTGAAGATGTCCACCGCAGCTGTGGACGAAACGTTTGGCAGAGTTTCATTGGGGTCACTTGCTGAGTTAGCCTCCCGGGGCGCTCACTACATCACCCCTGATGGGACTTCGCTTGGAACACGGTCAATAATCCCGATTAATACCACCGTTGTTGACAACACCGACCGTGAGAGCCTACACACTTTTATAATTTTATAATTATTGTATTTCACACTTTCCATAATATCTGGTGCTTGTGAGTGGATGCGTATCTATTTTTCCACAAAACATAAATTTGCCTCTTGTTAAATTTTTAGATATTGCGAAATTTTGCCAGGTTTAAAAATTCTAGTTCATTTTCAATGCTATAACGAAGGTTGCTAAATTGCAACTTCTGTAAATTTTTTGCATAGTGGTTTACTTTTTACGTATTAGGGAAAGGATTAAGGAGATGAAAAAGTAGGGAGAGAAAGGAACCTTCTCAATGGAAGTGTATAGATAAATAAATTAAGCAAATATTCGGATAGTTCGAACTGGGACTCGAACCCAGATCCTTCGATTACATGTCGAGAGCTCTATCCAATTAAGCTATCCGCCCTATACCAAAATTCCAATTGTATACATCGACTATTAAACTATTTTAAATTTGACGAATCATTATTTTTATTTGAAGCTACAAAATTTAGAGTTAATTGCCATAACTATTGTTGTTATTAACTAATATTTTTTGTAGAAGTTTAGTGACACCGATTTGAAAGTATTCTCAACGCAGTGGCGTCAGATTAGAGATAAAAAATTATATATATATTTGTTATTTTAGGCTATCAATAAAATCGATTAAATCGACAAACAAATAAAAATTTTAGAGAGATGATCGGCTTTCTAAATGGGTCACTCTGTATATAGAAAATTAAGAACATACTGTTTCGTAAATCTGTAACCCGTGCAACGCCGGGTACATTTGCTAGTAGTGAAATAAAAGCTAAAAGGGCATGTGATAAACGAATGTTAAATAAATTTATACCAATAAAAGACAGTACATCAGTGGGCATCTGCCCCTGTGCCCCTTAGCACCAGCCGTCACTGATAAAAGAAACAACAAAAAGCCATTATCCGAGTATGATTGATATTTCAACACGTCTAATGGAGATTGCAGACTTTTCTGAGGAACAAATGGTTTCACCACAAGAGGATGTGAAACATGCAGAAGTGACAGAAGAGCTCTTAAGTAGCCCACGATTAGTTAAACAAGTATTACTGATCCCGTGAGACTTTAGTCGGTAAGTGAGATCACTGAATTTGAATGTAACGTTGACAAAGACAATTTTGGAGAACACAAAGCCGATGGAGAGTCACAGTCGAAGCACATTGCCAAACGATAGAGTCTGAAGTTACCAGTTCCCTGAATATTAACAATTGGGACATCATTCAAAAATGATGATAATGTACGTAAAAAAAAGGATTCAGAGTAGGCCATGGAATCTAGCTTTTGTTTTATTTTTACAGTGTGGACTAACTATAACTAGTCACAGTCTAAAAGGTCTCAACGCTGCAGAAGATGGCGGCCGTTTGAAAAGTAGTTTGAAGTTTGAACAGACGTCTAGATCTCTTGACTGCATATGCAGTAATTTGCCACCCGCCGCTTCCCCATAACCTTTTCATCGACAAGTAATGTAACATAAACCACTATCAACCTAAAACCACTAGCGAATGCCTTGGGACAGCAAGAAGAGTGCTTCAACCACCACTGATGATGTCCACCGTAACGGTTGACGAAACGCCTGGAAAGAATTCATTGGGGTCAACTGTTGAGTTAGTCTCCCGGGCTCTCATTACATCTCCCCTGATGGGACTTCGCACAGAACACGGTCAAAAATCCGGTCTCCACCGTTGTTGAGAACACCGACCGTGAAAGCTTACACATTTTTAAAATAAATGTCTTTAATTTGTATGCTATTATTGCAGAAATTCTGTATAAAAGTAAAATATATACCATTTATGTCATAAAATTGATCCAGCAAATTTAATGCTATAAAGGGAAATGCAGAAAATAGTTTCGAGTCCTACGCAGATTTTATTTATAAAATAAATAATATAACATATTTTTAGACAAGGCAATTTAGTAAAGCTGTGAAGAGCAGGTGTGTCGAAAGCCGAGTACATGGCAGCCTTTCATTTGCAGGGATTAATTACGTTTTTAAAAGGCGGTCCTCCCTACATTCAACTTTTCATTACTTCTTGCTAATAACACACGTTACCGTTGGTTCTTACTTCAGAAAAGTTCTACTTTCACTGTCATTGACGTATGTACAGAAACAAGTAGCTAGTTTAAATTTAAATTCAAACGATTTATGCTTGTTATCTATGCAATATTTCAACTAATTACTTACAACTTAATAATATAACCCACTCAGTATTCAGTGCTGAGGTAAACACCCCAGAGATACAATAATTTCAAGTTTTTGCATGTTGCTGCATGCCCTGCAGATCTGTTCATTTTAAAGCAATTTGGTTCCATGCTTAAAGTTAAATTGAGTCGAATGAAATACAGACTATCGCCAAGAGAATTTAAATAAAAACTATCTATCTCTTGTTTGATGTTACAGCAGATTCATACCGCGCAAGAAACTCAGCAAAGCCAGTGTTTTATTACCAATAAAGTTCTAATAAACACTGTAGGCTGTTTAACGGATTATTTTGAAATTCCATTCCGGCGAAGTAAATATTTCGGCTTCATCTTAAAAAAAATTTTTATGAAATTATATTGATAGATTTTGTAATGCTGGTCGTTTTTATAGACACGGAGGATCAGCTAACGCACAGTAACTATTAACGCATAAAAATACACTTGATCAAATAGACCCAAGGAACAAATCAAGTAGTATTGAATCAGGAGACCCTGCTGGCCATACGATTTCACTGCGTTGTAATCAATTCGGAAAAAAATTCTTCTCAAACGTTCTCATCAATAAAAGAGATCATTGAGGTGACCACCAATTTTACTATATTTTTTCAATGTGTCGTGGGTGTCTCATCTAAATTAATATATATGGGGTGTCTCGAATTATAGCGATTAACATAATCGACACAGTATTCGAAACGCACCGTCGTCTATTTGTCAAGTAGTACGTAAATACTGAGATGGGTCAAATGGCAATAAATGGGATGAATGGGATAGTGGAACTGGATCTGGGACGGTTTAGTGCTAAAGACGTTTAAAGAAAAATTGAATACAATTAAATTGTTAGGAAATCGGGCAAATTTTAAAGATTTAATTTGCATTTTTTTTCAGTTCAAATAAATCAATTTTTTTGTTAGTTTTTTATTAACTGGTAACTAAACCGTTAGCATATTGTAGATGGGACAATTTATCAAATGGCACAGATGGTCATGAAATTTACACATTTTGTCATATAAGAAAGCGAAGAAAATCCATTACGTTCCTCAGAGATTTAACCCTACATATCACACGTCTGAGTGTAAACACAACTGCCAGGGTCTACCGGAAACAAGGTTAATTAAAAGTTATGATACAGCAGCGATGTTTTCTATACTGTTGACCTAAACGTATTCCACGGAGACAAGTTCTCCAGAGAAAGAGAACTAACGCTTGTGTTCTCGGTCCGCACTAAACCCTGCCACTGATATTCCACAACATGTTTCCTGTGTTTTGCCTCTATTGAACGGGCGCGAATTCCACACAATGCCCTCACAATCAGATCTCTTGTCATGTCTTCCATTCATACGCCTATTTTATTTATTCCAGGATTGCATAAATACGGTCTTTACCTGTACTGCTTAGAATATTCGTGAATGAGGAAGATTTGCGAGAGAAATTCGCTTTTCAATATCGTTTCATTCGCTTTTGTAAATGCGGATTTCCGATTGAAAGGTATGCACGTAGAACGTTATTCCGCGGACAATATATTTCCTAAAACTCTTAACTACTACAGGTTTCAATAGGTATAAGAACTCTACATATATTATGATATACGAGTATAAGTTTGCTATGTTTTTCATATGAATCATTATAAATTAGGTTTAACAGTATCGTCTTTATTTGTGTTAATATAATATTAGCAATTTTGAGACAACGACATATTTCTAACACTGTTTTTCAGCAAGGCTGCTTAACCCTATCCCTTTGAAATGGTCCGCGCAAGCAAGTTAAACATTTTTTTGTTTATGTTTTATTATTTTAATAATCAACAATAACATTTCATAATATGTTTTTTATTACACTAGTCTAGTAACTAAAATAGTAACCATCAGTGGCCCACCGTTGAGCGGCCTTGATCTAGTGCACAGAAGTAAAGAAGTAATACGGAATTCCACAGTTAGCTGGATAGGACGTACGATGAATTAACAAAATATGACATAAAAATATTGTTATAAATTAAAAAATAAGAGTAATCACTAAGAAAGTTTGTGAAGATTATTTCTGGCATTGTAATAGTAACATTACAAGTGAATTAGAACTCAAATCCCGCAACTGCTTATTAATTAAAATATCAAACCTACTTTCAGAGCTAAATCGATAAGATTTTAATAAGCCTATTTCGCTTATTTTCTCATCATTGTAAAGTAGAAAAAATCAAATAACTAAAAAACCGTCCATTCTAAGTATAGGAACATGATACATCATCAACACGATAAGTCTTTATCGAAAGGTGTAATAAAAACATATGGTTGCAATTTGAAAAAATCGTTTTTTATATTTTTTGGGTTTATTTAGTTGCAGTTGACTTTTCTTCTCGTCCAGGAATATTCCTGAAAATGTTTAGACTCTCACAGATAGCTAAACCTTTTGTCCAACCGTTGGCCAAGTTTCGTCGACCTGACTTTTAGGATTTATTATATTGCACTGGATTTTCGCCTTTTTTAACAAAAAATATAGTTTTTCTCTAAAACAATGCAAGAAGGTGCAAAAAAGTTGATATCATATGACACAGAATTAAATTCAGAATCTGAAAATACATTAAAAATAGGTATGTTGTATTTAAAATAACAAAATACCCGGTTTAACCGGTTTAACCCGAAGTTGTGCAATTATGAAAATATTTATTTGCAGCAGGTAGATCTTATAAGTTTTTACAAATATGCAAAGTTTGAGCTCTCTCTTTCGGTTCTCTTTATCTGCTGAATAGGCCCTCCTTGTGAAACCACTGTATACATATAGAATCACCCAATAAAATTCACGTTTATTAAAGATTTCTTTTAAATTATTTTTATCATCGTTGCAGCTAACACATGTAGGTACAATTTTCTTAATTACACCCCACTATCGTTCTTATAGAGGGGTTGAACCCAAAATTCGACATTTAATAGATTTAACAACAGTTAGCAACAAGTGACCCATAGTTAATCAAAATATATGTATAAATTTAACACTGTAGTAACAGTAACAATAACAGTAATTCTAGTAACAGTAACAGTAATTCTAAATTTGATGAAAAAATTCAAAATTAATGTACACCAAATTGTATAAAATATAATTGTACTACTAAGGGCCGGTTTTTCAATCGTTGGTTAAAGTTAAACCTCTAGTTAAACTAAAAATACAGCATTAAATTGCAAACATTTCCATAGAAACCTACTAACGAGAAGTAAACCTACGATTGAAAAACCGGCCTAAGTAGTAATGATTTTCCGTCTCATCTAACACCGAAAACCTTTACTTGAATTTTGTATCAACAGTAACTGTTAACCAGACAAGATATGTTGAAGGGGAGCATTAAATCCTCGAAAGTACGTTTAATTAAATTTTGTGTGTTGACTGTAGCCTGAAGACGTCAAAATGTTTGTGATAAGACTTGAGACAAATATTACAGCAAACGATGCTACTTAACCACATACCAAGCATCAACTTACCAATTAAAATAAGCGAAGCCCTACGAATTTTTGCTCAATGTATGTACATACCTCGAGGGAATACTCGTTATCTGGAACATTTCTCGTGACAACGTTCTGTTCTCGCTAATACTTATGAGCTTATGGGCTATGGTCAATTTAACAAAATTGAAAATTTACTTTTAATCATTAAAGTAAATTTAGCGAAAGGACAACGTAACCAAATGCACGGATAAAGTATGATGGTCATCATAATCTGACAAAATGAGGGTGTAAATAATTTAATAAATAGGCGAGATTATATCGCTGCGGTTGGGTTGGGATCCGCATCTCATGAAACTTTCAGGGGTTATTACACGACAACGACCACCAGGTTATACACATTCATTAACACTTAGGTGTGCAGGTACACAGTTTTGTTCATTTTAAAAGGGGCGTAATTACTCACTATTTTATAAAAAATGTATTCGTATTTAAAGGTCTTGAAATAATGGAAGGCAAAGTAATAGTAAGTAATGTTTTACTCGTGTGGTAGTAGTACAACAATAAAGTTGTACAAAATATTAGATTGTTGTGAAATGCCAATTCCACTCTTTTAAATATTTATTAGTAAGAATAACGTAGTTAAATCCAATTTGTTCACTGCTCTGTACTTTTCTTCTACTCGCTGTCACCTTGCCACACCCAGAATACCAAACAAACAGTCGGTAGTCGCCAACTTCCAATTTTAAATAAAAATATTCTTAACAGTCGGCCATGCTACCCATCGTCGGCGTCCCTGCTGACGGTGACACATTATCCTGTGAATAACAGATATAACTAAGTTTCCCATTAAATTATTGGAAACACAAGCAAATATAAGATAAATTCAACAACAATTTGTAGGGGCCAAGGACCTATTCCTTGTATTCCTACAATTATAATACCTGCAATGAAAATACCTGTAATGAGAATCAAGTCACCCTTTTAGCGACTGAAACTACTAATACAATGTATACCTACAATGAGAATACCTGTAATGAAAATACCTGTAATGAGAATTAAGTCACCCTTTTAGCGACTGAAACTACTAATACAATGTATACCTACAATGAGAATACCTGAAACGAAAATACCTGTAATGAGAATTAAGTCACCCTTTTAGCGACTGAAATTACTAATACAATAAGAATCAAGTCACCCTTTTAGCGACTCGTTTCTTTCGATGATGAAGAACCACTCGAAACTGATTCATCATCATCGCTCTCATCAGCATGATTTGCTTGAAACAACTTCATTTTGTCTACAGCACATATTCCTTTATATGGCTTTTGAGACCTATTAGATCCAGGCAAATCCTCTATACAATATCGATCATTTGGTAACCTCTGTGTTACCACAAATGGACCTTTGTACTTTGGTAATACTTTTCTGCTTCTACCATCATTATTTTGCACAGCCGTTCTAATAAGTACTTGTTCACCCACACAGTACTCTCTCGGCTTTCTCCGACTTTTATCAAATCGTTCTCTCTGCTTGGCCTGTTCCACTTCAACCCTTTTTGAAGCCTCTGCCCGCACCTCTTCTAACGATTTTGAGTCATCACCTTCAAAATTTAAATCATTCTGCAGAAAAGCTTCACCAACCCCTCTAGGTCGATAACCAAAGAACAACTCATAGGCACTTTTTCCTGTTGTTGCATTCACTGAGTTATTGATAGCAAACTTAACTGTGGGAATCGTTTTATCCCAATTCTCTTCATCAACCATTGATGCTGCAATGGAATTCAAAACAGTCTGATTATAACGCTCAACCTGGCCGTTTGCTCTAGGTGTTGCAGTAGCATTATACACTGTTTTAAAACCCATCTTCTTAGCATATTCAACAAACTGTTTGCTAGTAAACGCCGTGCCTCTATCACAAATTACACGACGTGGTACTCCAAATGTCTCTAAAATTTCGTTTAGAAACTTAATAACAGGAGTAGTCTTAGTACTTTGTACTGACTTCATGAAAAGAAACTTTGTGAATGCATCAACCACAACTATCAAATATGCGTTTTTCCTTCTAGTTGACACAAATGGACCCAAATGATCTATGTGAATTGTATCCATAGGCCTATTACCTTTCTCAATAGGATGTAAGAAACCGGGCCTTTTACCAGTTCCACTCTTATTATACAAACAATTTAAACATCCTTGGATATATCTTTTAACATATCGTCGCATAGAAGGAAACCAGTAACTTTTACTTATTGCATCAAACGTTTTTTTCTCGCCTAGATGACCCTTTTCATCATGATTCTGTACCACTATTTGTCGTCTAGCATACCTAGGGACTAACCATCGTAATCCAGTATCAGTTCTTTTAAAAACTTTATTATCTAGAATTTCATATTCTTTATGAATTAATTCCTCATCTTTATCACATGGATTGCGTTTCAAGACTTCATTTATAAGACAACATCTATCGTCTTTCATTTGAGCTGCAAGTACCCAATCTTCAGAAGTAATGTCCACATTTAAGACTACTTTATCATCTGAAATAGGATTCCTGCTAAGAGCATCAACGTGTGCCATTTTTACACCTGCCCTGTACTCAACAGTAAAATCATATTCTTGAAGCTCAAGCCACCACCTGCCTATACGAGGTAAAAGATCTCGTTTCGTCATTGCAGTTCTCAAGGCATTACAATCTGTTATGACAGTAAACTTCAAGCCAATCAAATAATTTCGAAATTGCTTTAGAGAATTAACCACAGCTAGTGTCTCTAATTCGTAGGAGTGATAACGTTGTTCCTCCTTTGTAGTCTGTCTACTAAAATATTGTACGGGATGCATCTGACTGTCAATTTGCTTTTGCATTAAAATTCCACCAATTCCCACTTTTGATGCATCAGTATGTACCTCAGTTAAAGCAGTGGGGTTAAACAAAACTAAGATTGGTCGATTTACCAATCGCATCTTCAAATCTTCAAAAGCATTTTGTTGACTTTCACCCCATTCATATTTAGCATCTTTCTTCGTCAGTTGTGTTAATGGTTTGGCAATACTGGCAAATCCTTTAACATATTTGCGAAAATACCCCGATAATCCCATGAATTGCCTGATTTCATGTACATTTGATGGAACTGGAAATTCTTTAACAGCTTTTATCTTTCTTGACCCAGGTCTGATACCACTTTTACTAATTTCATGTCCTAGGTAATCTATTTCCCGTTTAAAGAAATAACATTTAGACAATTTTAGAGTAAGTCCTGCGTTCCTAAATGCACTTAGGACATTTCCCAAAGCGTTCAAACCTTCATCAACATCAGTAGACGGTATAAGTACATCGTCCATGTAAGCTAGTGCTTGTGTGAATCTAAGCTGTCCTAACACACGGTTTACAGTCCTTTGAAATACAGCCGGAGCATTAACCAAACCAAAAGGCATACGAATGTATTCATAATGCCCATCAGGCGTTATGAATGCAGTCTTAGATATCGAATTCTCTTTAACCTGGATCTGATGATATCCAGAAGCAAGATCAAGACTTGTAAAATATTGACAGCCTGACAACCTATCTAAATGTTCATCGGTCCTTGGTAACGGATACGTGTCTTTTACAGTTTTCGCATTTAGAGCTCGGTAATCAACACACATCCTCATTTCACCAGTTTTTTTTTTTACCAATAAAATTCTACTTGCATAAGGTGATTGACTGTCTCTTATAATGTTGTTATCAAGTAACTCTTTTACAATTTCTCGAACTTGAGCACGTTCAGTGAATGACAATTTAAAAGGTCTAAATGTTACAGGTTTTTCGTCCATTAGATTTATCTCTAATTGTACCCCTGAACAATTTCCAATTTCAGACATATTAATAGCAAAACAGTCTCTATATTCATTTAATAGGTCTAAAAGTTTCTTTTGGTCATGTGCATTTAAATCATCACCAATTTGGGATCGAATATCTGCATTTGTAAAAGGTTCGTATACAAAAGTCTTTAATACACTAGAATTCGATTCGGCTAATGGTGTTTCTAGTGAACAGGGTTGCCCTCTAGCTACCACTGCTAACCTATCATAAACTACAGGGCGTTCTGAAGTATTCATCAAGGAAATATGTCCTGCTGGAAGTTGTGTGACACACTGAGTCACAAAATGTTCGTTTCCTGGTAACGATCTGACGCCACCTTCCACAAATACAGGACCAGTATAATTTTCGCGACTATATACTTCCATATACCCGACAGTGTGAGGTGGAATTACAGTAGTACTCTTACACAAAAGTGATACTTTTTTTGGAGGCAAATTCTCAAAATTGTTAGCAATTAATTCGTTACCTATTAATCGCATTTCATTATTTTTGACAATTAACGTTTTATCTTTGTTGTTAATAAACGATTGACCTACAAGGATGGGAACCGTTTGAACTTCATCCGAAACCACAACGGCTTCAACCTTGTCATGTGCTAAATCAACTTCTAAATCAATCAGAACTTTACCAATTGCAACAGTTTTGCCTTTACTATACCCACCAATTACGTAGGAACAAGGAGACAATGCCAACCCTAGTTCTTTAACTACACTGTGTTTTATAATGACAATACTACTACCTGTATCCACATATCCACAAAAAGACTTACCATTTATCTTACAATCTACATAATAACAATGATCCTTACTTGAACTGTCCCTTCGCTTCTCAACTACCGAAGTGTGGAGAGCCACAGGTCTTCTACGACAGTCGTCTGACGTGTGCCCTAGAAGTTTGCAGTTCCCACATTGCTTCTTAGTCTTCGGACACTTGTTAGAAAAATGTCCGACTTCTGAACAATTATAACATTTTTTTTTTAACTCCCTTTTAGAATTACGATCATTTTTTGGAATGTATGTATTACGTCCATTTTGCCGATTAAATTTGTTTTGGTGACCTTTATCACCTAAACGATCCCTTACATTAGTGTTTACGTTAGTGCTCCCCAATGAGTCACTTGATGTCAAGGTAGTAAAGAATTCTGAATAAAGTTCTTCTGGAGTACTATATCTTCCGGCTTTTGCACCTGTTCGTACAATTACATCATTAATGCCATCAATTAAACAGGAAACCGCATTCTTCTCCGAAATTTCACACGCTCTTATCAACCCAATTTTTTCAAAATAATACGTTGCCCATGATTCATCGGAATGTTTTTTTCGGTCCATCATCGTTTTAAGTAACTGTGCAAAGTCGTTATGTTCCGGGAACGTTTTGACGAAAATTTCTTTCCATTCAGCCCAGCTGTGGTTGTAATCGAGAAGGTCGTTATACCAACTCCTTGCAACCCCTGACAATCTGTTTTGCATGTTTTGTACCATAATGCGTTCATTCCAACCATTAATATCAGCTAATTGTTCAATTTTTGCAACCCATTTAGCTGCTGTGATCTTCCTATCAGCAGGATCAAACATCGGAATGCAATCGGCGGTTGCTTTAAATGTGATAAATCGCGAATATCCATTACCATCCGTCCTAGAATGTTCCCCCTCTGTTAATCTCCGGACAATGTCTTCTAATTCACGAATTCTTTCTTCATTTGTGCCGGTACTTACATAATTTTTAGTTTTTTGTGAATCATCCACATCATTCGTTTTTTTATGACGCAATCGATGACGTTGCCTTGAGCCCGAATTAGTGCTCGATAAGTCACTGTGGCTGCTAGAGCTCGAACTCGACGATCTGTTGCGTCTACGCTTACCCATTGTTGATAACAAAAGTTTCTTTTGAACCGATTGGCTAGTGCCCCTTTAGCAAAAACCTGTTCGTTCTACAACGATGGTGACCACAATGCCACGCCAAAAATGTAATGACCACAATGCCAAAACAAATGTGGTGCAGTTAGTACCCAATTAGCACTAACAGCACAGACACTTACAATAATTCACGGTACAGCACGTAGTGAATCCCACCGCTGCTTTGTTGTGAAATGCCAATTCCACTCTTTTAAATATTTATTAGTAAGAATAACGTAGTTAAATCCAATTTGTTCACTGCTCTGTACTTTTCTTCTACTCGCTGTCACCTTGCCACACCCAGGATACCAAACAAACAGTCGGTAGTCGCCAACTTCCAATTTTAAATAAAAATATTCTTAACAAGATACACTGCTCAAAAAAATTAGGGGAACACTTCTTTTAGTCTTTATAACTTTTGTAGTGGTAGTGGAATAAAGTTGCAATAATATATTTCTAAAAGACACACATTTTCTTTAAATAATTTGACAAAGATAACAATAAAAAGATTATTTATTCTTAAGGCAATGTTAAATTTAAAAAAAAAGTACAAAAAACAAAGTGAAAACTAAAGATTTATTTTTCAAAATAATGGGTTATTTGTAAAAACAAACAAATTTAGTGACGCGTGTGTCTTCCACCAGCTTGAATTACCTCCTGACACCTAAAAGCATACTTCTTAAAATCCTCCTAAGATGTTCTTGGGGTAAATTATCTCATTCTTCAATCAGAGCTTCTTTTAACTGCTAAAGAGTCTGAGGAGCATTTGGGCGATTTCGAACACGCCGGTCTAACATGTCCCAAACATGCTCGATCTGGTTTAAGTCTGGATTTATCGCTGGCCAGACCATGGTTCTTATTCCAGCCCACTGAATAAAGTTTGTTGTTATTCGTGCAGTATGAACTCTTGCGTTATCTTGCATAAAAATGAAATTTGGGCCCATACCATATGCAGCAGTTAGCACATGGTCTGCCAGAACAAGGTCTATATACTGTTGTGCTGTTAAAGTTCCTGGGATTACCACAAGATTAGTTCTTTCATTAAGTCTAATTTCACCCCAAACCCAACCAAACCATTAGAGAACCGCCACCAAATCTTTGATCTTCCTGGATGGCAGCAACAGAATAGCGTTCACCTGAACGTCTGTAAACACGTACTCGATCATTACAGCGAGTAAGACGAAATCTAGATTCATCGGTGAACAGTACAGGTCTCCTTTGCCGAAGTTGCCCATGCACATGTTCACGAGCAAAATTTAAACGGGCTATTTTGTGACGATTTGTCAAAATTGCCGTTCGCACAGGTCTTCTTGGCCTTAGATTTGCGTCTATTAATCTTTCTCTAACAGTTTGATCGGAAACATTTAGGCCATAAGTCATCCTGAGACTAATTTGGTGATCTTTTGCTGTAGTAATGCGATTACGCAATGAAGATAAAGTTAAAAATCTATCCTGATTTTGTGTGGTTTTTCCCTTACGACCTTGTCCAATACGTCTTTTATAGGAACCTGTTTTTCTGTAGCGATTCCACAAACGCTGGACGACCGAAAAGCTGACATTAAAAGTTGACCTGACCTGACCTGACCTGACCTGACCTGACCTGACCTGACCTGACCTGACCTGACCTGACCTGACCTGACCTGACCTGTTTTTCTGTAGCGATTCCACAAACGCTGGACGACCGAAAAGCTGACATTAAAAGTTCTTCCAACTTGTCGAATGCTGGTTCCATTTTCAATTAAAGTAACAGCTCGAACAACTTCCACCTCAGTAAGATGTTTCATTTTGATTAATTTGATAAGAAATTGACATTTATAATGAATATTTACGGATATTATGCTGATTAGTTCAAAAAAACAAAGTTAAAGTAACCTTATTTTCACTTTAGTTTTTGTATTTTTTTAGATTGTTGAATTTTACCCTAAGAAGAAAAGTTTAGTTTAATACGGTTTTTGTTAGTTATTGAGGAAATATGTGTATCTTTTAAAAACCTTATGCTTTATCTGCATATTTTTGTCACAGAAATAGTTTCAGGAGCACAATAAAGTGTTCCCCTAATTTTTTTGAGCAGTGTATTATTTTTTATTGTAATTACGGTTACATATTGTCGCATGCGTTGACCTTACAAGATACTAACGATTGTTGTGGAAAACACTTGTATAACTTTGTAAATTAAATTATATTCTGATTTATGACTTTAGTTATAATTTCCTTCGCAACTGGAGTTTTTATTGTTTAGCTTAATAACAATACAATGTTTTGAAAGCATTTAGTATCGGCTTTAATTATCCGTTCTTTGCCTACACAAACTATATTTGCTTTTGTCTGTCTAAATGCAATTAGGCAAATACTTGTTGTAGACATAGTATCATTTAATGAAAAGCGACTTGAGCATTTGAGGTATTTACTAATACGCACTAAGATATTTGCCATTTGCACACTCTCATATAGTATAGTTGAAAGTTGGAGTTTGACAGTGCCAACTGGAACAAACAGTTCGACAACACTTAATTTCGAACTTTGAAGGGAACGCTTCTACAATATTGGAAGTATGTGTTTTAAATTTAAGAAGACATGAATAGTGGTTTTATCAGATCCAGAGTTTTCGTGAAATGTCTTGCCGAAGACGGAAAGGCTTTTTACGTGATTGACGTTATCGGCAACATGCTTCGGTTTTGAAGTGAAACGTATGTGCAGACTGTTTTCGTTATCTGTCGAATGAACACATGAGTGGTAATGTGTCAGTCGACGGGGGTTGTATTTACCACATGAAAGGGTTGTAGTGATGCAGAACAATCTTGAATACACATGAAAGACATTATTATTTTTAGTAGATGCCATTCCTTTCATTTGGACGGCAATACTCAGATGATCGCTTTGATTAGTGGGTCATATATAACGCGGATTAGTCGGTGCTCTCCCGGAATATGAAACGGGGGCAAAGTTAATTTTTACATAAAACACAACCTTTTAGTCCCATTTCTTAACATGCGATTAGACACTTTTAATAATAAATTAATAAAACTACAATAATAGTTATTTGTGTTTGAAGGTCGTTAAAGTGATCTATACTGGCTGAATCTGTTATTTGACAGAATTCAGATGAGGCCAAAAAAGTATTTTTGTCCAAGGTGCACACCACGTTTTTAGGCGTTGATCACAAAATAATTCAAAAATTTGGTCAATTGGCTCCAAAATTTATATTTTTCAAACATTTTAATGAAAAACGTAGTTGCCTTAGACTAGGTACTAAAAACTCAAGCATCTCCTATCAACTTTAATAAAGAGTCTTCACGTCTGTTTTAAGGCTTTTAATGGGTAGTTCAGACACGCAGCACACCCAGCATTCGTGTAGCAAAGACATATTTCATTAAAATATAAAAAGGTTTATCAAACTCCCCATAGAGGGGAAGGTAGCTTAATTTGGACCAATTTTATATATTTCAGTGTATAGAGACAGGAAGTATCAATAAAAAAAGTAGTAGAAACTCACTAAGTGTACCTTCAAATTAAAACCATCTATAAATTTTTAAAAAACATTTATAACAGTGAAAAATCGTGTCATCGGTCGAAATAAGGAAACTGGTTTCCTAAATTGAACCGGTACTCTCCTAAATTGGACCATTAGCTTTTTTAACGACAACTGCAACAAAAGAACCTTTTAGTTTTAGCACACTTGCACACCGAGTATGTATCCAAGTGCGGCATTTCATGCATTGTATCATATCTTCTTCCTTGGTTTCTTCACACAATACACAAAAGCAAGAACCACCAGTTTCTTTTTTATGTTTCTGCATATTGTTAAAGTTTGGTAAACTTTTTTTTTATTTTGGCTTAACTGCGATTTATAAGGGCTGCTGGTTATTTCCACTGCTTTTTGGGTTCATGGTGCCCTGCGAGAAGACGAAGGGCCATCTGGATATAGATTGACATTCTCTCTTTTAAAGCCTCTGGTTCTCGCCATTGAGGTTACTTCGGGTTTCCGGAGCGAAAGATGGGGATTTCGTTTGAAAAATGCGTAGAACCATTTTTTACTTGCAATTTTTTTATCTCTATTGAAACTATGTGGTAAGTCATAATTTTCCGCAACATCAAAAGCCAATTTTATGACCTCTTAATTGTTAAACCAACAAAGTATTTTTTAAGGTGAATGATGTGCTCAGAAATAATTATTTCCATATCTTTAGAAAATATGGGCGGTCTACCCATGCTCTAACCAACTTTATTGCGAACGGATTTCTTTTCATCAGGATATCTTTTGATAGTTTCCTTAGGGACTCCATACATACGACTGCATTCATTCAAACCCTAATAACCGTTTTTGTATGAGGCAATATTTAACAATAAATAATTTTCGGAACTTAGTGCACAGTGTACTCTTTTTGACATTCTAACCCTAAAAATATTTGTTTAATTTTGATTTGCTTATAAAAGAAATGTCATTGACGAAATTGGACCGGTCCAATTTAGGCAACTATTTTCGGTCCAACTTGGGCAACTTGACTATTTTATGTTTTATATTGTACAGAAACTTAAATCTAACATAACTTCTCAAAATTGTAACGAAAAATTATGGATAAATAACTAAGCTTTCTGAAGATATTATAAGACTTGTAATTATTGACGTTTAGACGAATTAAAGGCTTTCACCCTTACGTCAAAATAATCAAATTTCTACTTAGTCGAACAAATAACTCTTCTCTCAATGTAACCACGAGTCGTTTCTTCACAAACACGATTGCATTCACCTCGTCTATATCTACTTATAACAAGTTGCCAACCCAAAATCGCACAGACTACAGCAGCTTTTGGATATAATAGTGGTCCAAATTAGGCTACCTTCCCCTAAGCAGGTAACATTCAACAACAGCCCAAAAAGTCAACCGTTGCTGTTAGAAAATGTAAAGGACCAACCGCAATACTACGCATCCTCCTGAAACATCTCCAGATGACAAAACTATTAAACAACTTTCAAAAGATCGAAAACAACGAGAACTTAAAATTGCAAGACATTACACATGTCTCCACAATCGTTCCTCTATATGTTTTAGAAGGCATAGGGATAATCTTCCTGCTAATTCGATGATATAAAATTAATAATCGACCAATTGCCAAACCCGAAACGACTTATAATATAATCTGCACTTGGGGACAGGCGAACGGTATGCCATTTTTTCTTCAGCATTTTATAACAAAAACTTGTCTACTTATCATTGGCAGCTTGTTCTGAATCACGGAAAAATTATTTATTTAAATAAAAGCTCACGTGGCTGTTACAGCCCTTTGTACGCAAGCTAACGATATCCTATTATTTTCCGATGAATTTTTATCACGAACTTTATTTTAAGACACATGGCAGCCTGACTAAAGTCCTACCGAAACGGATACTTTGAGAACAAATAAAGATTCACTTTTCCATATTAAAAACCCAGTGTGACTCTTTGATTCTTTACTTAATTATCATAAAAATATTCGCATCATAATGCCCTCTGAAATGCATACTGAGTAAAATCTATATATATAAAGCGAAGTGTCCTCACTGACACACTCATCTACACATCTACACATCTACACATTCACTGATTCACCGACAACCTACAGCCCAAACCGGGAGGGCTGGAGACTTGAAATTTTAGACACGGGTCTATCAAGGGCCGAGAATGAACGCTAATAAGGAGATTTTGCAAAATTCGGTCCGGTTCCTTTGTATTTAAATAAAAACCGAATAAAAACCGGTTAAAATAAGCAAAAAATGATCGGCTCGCGGAGACCGGGTTTTTTTTAGAAGCACGTGTCTAGCCAAAACAACTTCGACGTCGGGCGACCGGTTTACATTAAAAGCACTTTCACTTTCTGCGTTCCTGATCATACTTTTGCCGTACCTAGCGAGGCGCAGATATTTCAATTATAATTTTGATTTCAATTATAATGTCCCCGATCCGTGACTCATTTAAAAATTACCAAACCACTCCAAATTTAATCCGCCTACATTAAAAATCCTCAAATATCTCTTACCATTGCAAACTTTACCAAATCAACCCCAAAAAATTCCCGAACTACGCCAAACTGACAAATTAGATCCGTTATCTTAAATCATCCCTTACCACCCCTTAGCAACCCCAAGTAACTCCAATCACTTTAAAATAAAACAAAATGACACAAACCATAGCAGACTATTCTCACACTCACACACATTATTTCGGCTACCAAAATTCACCCCCAACTACCCCTTACCGCCCCAAACTAAGCCCAATCACTTTAAAATTAGAAAAAATGCTACAAACAATAGCAAAACTATGCCAAACTCACCCAAATTACTTCGGCTATCATAAATCACCCCCAATTACCCCTTACCACCCCAAACTAAGCCCAATCACTTTAAAATTACAAAAAATGCCACAAACCATAGCAAACTATGCCAAACTCACCCAAATTACTTCGGCTACCATAAATCACCCCCAACTACCCCTTACCACCCCAAACTAAGCGCAATCACTTTAAAATTACAAAAAATGTTACAAATCATACTAAACTATGCCAAACTCAACCAAATTACTTCGGTTACCATAAATCAACCCCCAACTACCCCTTACCACCCCAAACTAAACCAAATCACTTTAAAATTACAAAAAATGCTACAAACCATAGCAAACTATGCCAAACTCACCCAAATTACTTCGGCTATTATAAATCTCCCCCAACTACCCCTTACCGCCCCAAACTAAGCCCACTCACTTTAAAATTACAAAAAATGATACAAACCATAGCAAACTATGCCAAAATCACCCAAATTACTACGGCTACCATAAATCACCCCCAACTACCCCTTACCACCACAAACTAAGCCCAATCACTTTAAAATTACAAAAAATGCTACAAACCATAGCAAACTATGCCAAACTCACCCAAATTACTTCGGCTATCCTAAATCACCCCCAACTACCCCTTACCACCCCAAACTAAGCCCAATCACTTTAAAATTACAAAAAATGCCACAAACCATAGCAAACTATGCCAAACTCACCCAAATTACTTCGGCTATTATAAATCACCCCCAACTACCCCTTACCGCCCCAAACTAAGCCCACTCACTTTAAAATTACAAAAAATGATACAAACCATAGCAAACTATGCCAAAATCACCCAAATTACTTCGGCTACCATAAATCACCCCCAACTACCCCTTACCACCACAAACTAAGCCAAATCACTTTAAAATTACAAAAAATGCCACAAACCATAGCAAACTATGCCAAACTCACCCAAATTACTTCGGCTACCATAAATCACCCCCAACTACCCCTTACCGCCCCAAACTAAGCCCAATCACTTTAAAATTACAAAAAATGCCACAAACCATAGCAAACTATGCCAAACTCACCCAAATTACTTCGGCTATTATAAATCACCCCCAACTACCCCTTACCGCCCCAAACTAAGCCCAATCACTTTAAAATTAGAAAAAATGATACAAACCATAGAAAACTATGCCAAACTCACCCAAATTACTTCGCCTATTATAAATCACCCCCAACTACCTCTTACCGCCCCAAACTAAGCCCAATCACTTTAAAATTACAAAAAATGATACAAACCATAGCAAACTATGCCAAAATCACCCAAATTACTTGGGCTACCATAAATCATCCCCAACTACCCCTTACCACCCCAAACTAAGCTAAATCACTTTAAAATTACAAAAAATGATACAAACCATAGCAAACTATGCCAAACTCACCCAAATTACTTCGGCTACCATAAATCACCCCCAACTACCCCTTACCTCCACAAACTAAGCCAAATCACTTTAAAATTACAAAAAATGATACAAACCATAGCAAACTGTGCCAAACTCACCTAAATTACTTCGGTTACCATAAATTAATAATCATTTTCAATCAAAATCTTCCATTTGGTTGTGTCATTTATAAATGCCTTATCGTATTAAATCATAAAATATTAATAAATATCTGCACATAAAACATATTGTTTCGACTAATAGACGTTATTCTGAATACTAAATTTGCTAATACCAATTTTGATTTTCTTCCACTTTCCAATAATTATTTGTTCCAGTTGAGATGCAAACATAAACGTATTTCTGAATTGCAACACGCTGACAGGGCAAGCCCTACCTTCTCAACATGCGTGAATTTGTATAAACAGCTCTATGGTTTTTAACTTTAAAGCGGTATAAACGCGGTGTAAACCCTAGATTTTCGTGAAAATATCTGAAAATTTCGAAATTCTGCAATTGAATTACAGAACTATTGTTGTGTTCGATAGTAAATTTATATTTGGAGTGGCACTGCCAACTCTGCCACCCCTGACGAGCCCCTTGCTGAATACTCTCCTTCCAGGGAAACTTTTGAAATCAACGGCAAAATAATTTAGGGCGCCTGAATGTGAAAATATCACTGTGTAATAAGTTCAGACTGACGTGGAACACTTGAAATTTCGGTATTCGTTTGTAATTCGTCACAGGTCCATGAAGGAATGCATGTTAATGTAAACAAGTGTTAGTTTGTCGGAAAGGCCGAATAAGATTTTTAACATTCCCGTCAAAATATTTATTTACTTTAGAATGTTAATTTCTTAAATTCATTTCGTGAAAATTATGACGGGCCATACGAGTACACCTGTGCGAGTATTATTTGGTACATACAAATTAATCTCTTTTGTTATCCAAATTGTTTTTATACGCACTAGGCACGTGCACCTCATATAATTGTGAAAATTGCTGCTTCAGCGTCTGGAACGCTGGTATTCAACGTCGCCAAGGTCGAGGCGACGCATCGGTATTCGAAGTTCTATCGCTATTAAATAAATTATTTTATTCCCGATATTCCCGATTTGTTCTTGCCGTTAACCACAACTCTTCCCAATCGATTTTCGAAAAATTTCCAGCGTCGGACCGGACTTCACTTATTATCGTACGCTAATTTTTACGTTCAGTTAATGATAGTGGTGTATTTGTTCTTCACCAAACCTGCTCCGGCCAAAATCCGAAATTTTCACTGACATCATACGCTTAAGTATTGTGTGCTTATACACGATTTACACTATTTATTTTACGTACATTGCGTTCATTAATGGTTCTGCATTATTTATAACTAAGATAGAGCAGTTTGAAAATCTAATAGTAAGCGGAGAACAAATACCACCATGTATAATTCCCGTGAAAAGTGATGGAAATAGTCTTTTTTACTATTTTTCCTATTGCATTTTTAATACCGGAAATAGAGCTCAAGAGGTTCGCACTTTAATTCTTCATTTTAAAATTACCAAAATTTTTGTAAAATTTACCTGAATACGTTAAACACCCCAAACATAACGCACCATTCCAAACTATCCCTAAAAGTCATACACTTACCATTCAAAACTACTCCAGGTCAACCCATAATTAAAAAAAAATTACGAATTCTAAGCAAACTACGCCAAACTCGCATAAATGACTTCGAATTCCCCTAAATCACCCCAACCACTTCTTACCAAGCCAACCAAAGCCCAATCACATTATAATTACCAAAAATTTCGTTTAATCCGCCAAAGCTAAACCCTGCCAACCATCAATAACCATTCCAAACAATCCTCAAAGAAACCCATATCATCCGAAACAACCCCAAATCAACCTAATATTTTTGCATTTTTTTGAACCATAGCAAATCACGCCAAATTAACATAAATAACTTCGACTTTTTTTATACATAATTCCCAAATACTTCGTTTTTATGGTGTGAAATTTTGTATTTGTATATTTCAACATTGTCTTTAACGTTGTCAGAGAACTAAATGGGAATAATTTGGAATAATTTAGCTTCTCTGTCAACTCTCCTTCTCTTGAAACTTTTGAAAACAACGACAAAATTATTTGGGGCGCCTGGATTTGAAAATATCACTCTGTGTAATAAGTTCAGACTGACTAGAGTGAAAAGAAAGGAGCTTGCACCCAGAAACGAAATTAAATGGAACACTTGAAGTTGCAATATTTGTTTGTAATTCGTCACAAGTCCATGAAGGAATGCGTGTTAATGTAAACAAATGTGAGTTTATTGGAGATGCCGAATAAGATTTTTACATTATTGAAGCAGCTTGAGCCTGCCACGTCAAGGGCAAGGTCACAAACGTGAAAAGGCGATGCTCGATTTGGTTTTATTCAATATCTATGCAGAAATTCGCACATTCCAAGCATTGGATAAGCCTTTCTTATCGTTTCTTAGAATTCGAGAATTGCTGGTTCAGCGTGTGGAGCAGTACTCGATCGCGGTGTTTAATTTTAACACAACTACAATTGTGAAAATTGCTGCTCCAGCGTCGGAAACTGTTCGCAAAGTCGCCAAATTCGATGAAGCGACGCATCAGTGTTCGAACGTCTACCACTATCAAATAAAGTATTTTAATTTAACATTTGATCCTCGCGTTAACCAAATCTGCCCCCAATCAATTTTCGAAAAATTACCAGCGTCGAACCGGACTCCACTTATATTTGTACGCTAATTTTTACGTTCAGTTAATGGTAGTGGTGTATTTGTTTTTCACCAAATTTGCCCTGGCTGAAATCCGAAATTTTCACCGTTGTATGTACCAGACATCACTGACATTCATACCCTTAATAATTATGTGCTTATACACGTTTTACACTATTTATTTTACGTACAATGTGTTCATTATTGCTTTACATCATTTATAACTAAGATGGAGAAGTTTGAAAATCTAGCGATGTACAATTACCACACCGTATTATGAAAGGTGATGGAAATTGTCTTTTTTAATATCTATGGTATTGGTATTGATATTTTAATACTGGAACGGGAGCACAAGAGGTTCGCACTTTAATTGTTCAACAAGTTTGTGTTAATGTAAACAAGTGTGAGTTCGTCGGAGAAGCCGAATAAGATTTTTACATCCACCATATTCCCGTCAAAATATTTATTTATTTTATATAGAATGTTAATTTTGCCGTTAACCAAATTTGCTCCCAATCACCATCGTCGTACCGGACCGTTCAGTTAATGATAATGTTGTTTTTATTTTTCACCAAATCTGCCTCGGCTGAAATCCAAAATTTACAGCGTTGGATCAGACTTTACTGACATTGATACGCGTTTTACACTATTTATTTTACGTAAATACATTGTGTTCATTATTGCTTTACATCATTTATAACTAAGATGGACAAGTTTGAAAATCTAGCGATGCACAAATACCACCAAATACCACATTTTACCACATACCAAAATTTTAATACTGGAAAGGGAGCTCAAAAGGTTCGCACTGTAATTGTCCAACCAGTTGCGGCCAGGTTTTAATAATTTTTGTGCAGTTTAGAAGAAGATAATTATGCTGAAGTGTTTGTTTATTCTGAAGATAAGTCAAAATCATCTACATACTGTTGTGTTTGTGAGTTGACTGCAGCAAAAGGAATGGTTCCATTGTGTTTTCAATTTTATCATAACATGATCAGCTAATTTGTAAACTTCGATTTCCCCGAAAATTATCTAAAGTTAATTTCGATTTCCTGGAATCGCTTATAGAACAACTGCGTCTTTGCCTAAAGAGTCTATTCAAGATTTTTCATCTCAGATATCAACCAAGGTATCCTCTTTGTCCAAATCATATTGAAGTACCCGGTCCTGACAACGAAGGTTAATTTCAACAAATTTGTTTATTTTGTGATTGAAAAAGTAGAGGATTCCTGTTTAATTGTATTATAATGTCGATTAGTCAACATCACCACTTTAGTCAACACTGCGTTTATTTAATCTACGTCCGGGCAACGCCGGGTACATTCAGCTAGTCACAACATAAAATATTTCACTATGTGCCGGTTTAATATTTTTGAGTTTTAATGATAGGTACTAACTCAACTAATTAAAAAAATAAATGTCACTTATATCGTAACCCTAGATTTCTAAAATAAGATTTGAGGTGGTCAATAAAATACACGTATCCAGTTGTACAATTGAAAGTCATTATTAAGTTGATATTATGAGCGCAAACTAGCGCGCGCATCACAAACTAGTCGAACTAGCATGCAAATTATATTCGTAGTTTTAGGGTTCAACGTAATTTTGCTTATTCAGTAGGACAACCGTGTATTGAGCAATTTTGTTAATAATAAATGGCTTGAACAGCGGGAGAAATGAGACTCTTTATCTCACCGCGAATTGTAAAAGTTGAATAAAGTTTTTAAAAACGTCTGCGGTGTTTTCGAATACATAATTTGCATCAAGCACGAATTTCATTGAATCTGCAATTAGTGATAAATTCGTCTCCTTGGACATTCTTCAAAAAACCGCCTCCAAGCGAATCGTTGCAAACACATCAGCCACGTTGTTTACGAATTGATTTTGTCTACACCCTACGTACTATTCACAAATTGAACGCAAATCGACGATATTTAGACATAAACAAAAAGGACGCGAAACTCCCGACAAAATATATCTTATGCAATGCCCAAAATGCTTGTCAACAGAGAACTTAATCCCAAAATTCCCCAGGTCAAGGTCAACAGTGTTCTACTCTATAACAAATTTCAAAGTGCTTCCATGGCCTACGCAACCTTGTTGTATTTTCATACGCACATTAGTTTATTTATTTTACATTTTCCCAATTTCAAAACTTGGTGCTATTCGGTATTGATTTCTAAATTCAGTTTCCATGGAAATTCTATCAAACAAGTTTCAAATAGGATCGCGAACAAGCACCGCAATAAAACATATGGGTGAATCTACGGTAAAAAATAAGAACTTATCTAAACATGGAGGTGATGGAAGATGGTAATTTAATGGACAAAGTGCACATATTGATCCAAAGAGATATGGAATATTATAAGGTAAATTAATTTTAACAAATTTTCGTAATTTCACTGAAATGACTTAAAACATATTTAGACTAACCAAACTGTCTTACAAGAAACAATATGTCCCGGAGTTGTTGGTGGTCGCCTAGACTTTCCTCGATCCGCATCTTTCGCTGCAATGAAACTCGTATTGTGGTGGGAAGAAGAATACGTTGCTGCATACAGAAAAAATTCAGGATTTTTACAAAAGGAAACAATTTCAATGGATAACGCAGACGTCACAACCGGTGGATGTGGTGGAATCGTTAAATCATCAGACCCTACCAAATTCGTCACTCTTATCAACAAATCAGCCGCGCAACTTTTGGGTTTGTTCAATTGAAATCAAGATACTGATCTTTAACAATTATTCTCAACAGATCACTTGCATGTGTTGACACAAGAAGCTTTGGATCATGCAGACCTAACAGTATTAATAGGCACAATAGGCGCGGCAGCACTGTTAAAGAACTGTCTCTGGTTTTATTTGCAATCAGTAAGCGATTCAAGGGGTAACCAACTGGAACCTCTACAACAATGTTACAAGCAATACAAAGAAATGTGTGAGGCACTTGCGGAAAGATTGCTTGACCTGCATTGCCGATTATTGTCGTTGTACATTTTACAAGAACCCGAGTCGTTAGATTGGGAGAATGAAAAACCGTTTTGTGAATTGGAAAGGGGGTCGTACGTCATACAAATGTGGTGGCTTTACATGCAAGGTAAAATCTATCTGCTACAAAAAATATATAAAAAATAAGTAAAACCCGGACCAAACTTTAAATATATCTAAAATATCTCAAACAATTTCAGAAAGATTTTAATGAAGATAAAATAATGGTATTGAGAACGTTGAAATGTTTAAAGAAGTCAAGGTAGCTGCTACTTAAATACACAATTAGACAAAATTATTTTGTATTCTTTTTTACTTTATAACGCTACGCTAGCTATAAGTAACAAATGAATTCATTGCCTACTTAATTATTTGTTTATACATACAGGTGTCCCAGAGTTGTCAAAAGCTCCATAACTTGTTTGTTATCAAAACTATCAACTTTTTCATTTTTTATATGATAGTGGCACTTCTGCTGCACATTCTGAAAAATACTGCGGTAAATACAAGGTGTTTTACGACGAAGGCCTATTAGACAGATAAAGAGAACGAAAAAACCGAGACAACTGAAACTTTGCATATTTGTATAAACTTATAGAATCCACATATTGAAAATATTTTCATGATTGTGCAACTTCCGGTTATACCGGAAGGTATAATAGTAAAGATATAATGTTATCAAATTTGTTATTTAAATACAACATAGTACCTATTTTTAATTTGTATTTTCGGATTCTCCATTAAATTATGTGTTATCTGATATCAACGTTATTGCACTTCTTGCATTGTTTTAGAGAAAAAATTTTTCAAAAAAGGCGAAAATGCAGTGGAAGAAATATATTAATTACTAGCCTTTGCCCGCGACTTCGTTCGCGTGGAAATTTTGATGTGTATATTTGTGAAATTACGGCCTGATCATAATAAATTAAGTATATATGACAGCTTGCGACCATCACCGCCATCTAGTGATAGGTTGAAAAGTACTCTATAAAAAACCATAAAATCTATGCCACGGGAACATTTTTCCAAGATAATTAGTAGCCTATGTGCTATTCCAGACTATAATCTATCTCTGTGCCAAATTTTATCCAGATCCGTTCAGCCGTTCTGGCGTGATTGAGCAACAAACATCCAAACATTCACATTTATAATATTAGTATAGGTTATTTAAATACAACATAGTACCTATTTTTAATTTGTATTTTCGGATTCTCCATTAAATTATGTGTTATCTGATATCAACGTTATTGCACTTCTTGCATTGTTTTAGAGAAAAAATTTTTCAAAAAAGGCGAAAATGCAGTGGAAGAAATATATTAATTACTAGCCTTTGCCCGCGACTTCGTTCGCGTGGAAATTTTGATGTGTATATTTGTGAAATTACGGCCTGATCATAATAAATTAAGTATATATGACAGCTTGCGACCATCACCGCCATCTAGTGATAGGTTGAAAAGTACTCTATAAAAAACCATAAAATCTATGCCACGGGAACATTTTTCCAAGATAATTAGTAGCCTATGTGCTATTCCAGACTATAATCTATCTCTGTGCCAAATTTTATCCAGATCCGTTCAGCCGTTCTGGCGTGATTGAGCAACAAACATCCAAACATTCACATTTATAATATTAGTATAGATTAATAAATCCTAAAAGTCAGGTCAACAAAACTTGGTCAGAGGTTGCAAAAGAGGTTTAGCTATCTGCGAAAGTCTATAAACATTTTCAGGATATTCCTGGAGGAGAAGAAATGTCAACTACAAGTCAATAAACTCAAAAAGTATAGAAGTCGATTTTTTCAAATGGCAACCATATGTTTTTATTAGACCTTTCGATAGAGAACTTTATTTTCGATCTGATGATGTATCATGTTCCTATACTTAAAATGGACGGTTTTTGAGTTATTTAACTTTTTCTCCGTTTCTTTGCAAATATGAGAAAATAAGTGAAGTAGGCTTATTATGATCTTATCGAGTTAGCTGTGTCAAATCTAAAAATACATAAAAAATAGGTACGTTGTATTTAAAATAACAATGTTGATTCCAACTTCCAGTATAACCAAAAGTGGCACAAACGTGAAAATATTTTCGTCACGTAGATCTTATAAGTTTATACAAGTATGCAAAGTATCAGTTATATCGGTTTTTCCGTTCTCTTTAACTGCCTAATAGGCCCTCTTCGTGAAACACCCTGTATACAGGTCAGGCCATAAAAAAACTAAAGTTAAGTTTTTTTTTAATGGAACCTACCCAGTTTGAATACATTTTTGGATTCATTGCTAAATTATAAATAAAATCTATACAGGTCTTTTTTAAACGTACACTTGAGAGATGTCAAATCAAATTAAAAGGGAAACATAACCAAGCAAATGATAACGAAATCAATACGCCGGCGCAATGTCTGACTTAAGGCTGCCATATAGTCGATTTGGACTTAATGTAAAATGAGCAGAATTTCAAACAAGTTTTATTTTGATACCAACAAAATTGAAAAACCCCTCGAGTTTGCAATGATAGCAGAATATTTTTCTAGTCCGTTACCGAAGGCGATTCTTGAAAATCTTTCTTATTTCTCTAAAAAACAACAAAATGCCATAATTTTCTAACAAGTTTTATACCTAAACGGTTGATAATTAAGGCATACATTGTGCACCAATACGTTTCAAATTGCAAATTCTTGTATATTTTGTTATTTTGTTTAATTATTGCTAAAAAACTAAATGAAGTCAACAGTTCTTATATCAATTTCAACAAGCTGCAAAATTTGTAATGATTTACAACAGCAGGTAGATCCTTCACAGCGGAGACTTGGGTTTGTGGTCCAAGTTATCATGTACAATAATAATTATTTTCTTTGACATAGTCAATGAGAAATGTTTTATTGAAAAAACATTTATCAATAGGATTATTAGCGTATCGGCAGAAAATTTAAACTTTTGAGCCTCAAATTTTAGGATTAGTCCTGGTTTACCCCATTTCCGAGAAATTTGTAGATAACTAATTTTTTTAAACGGCCCTTTCTTGGTATTTAGATTATGGTAAAACCGACAATCCTAACGTCTAAATTGGTCAAATGAAGAAATGGTACATTTTATCCTCTAGATGTAAAAGTGGGCACTCGACAACAAAATTTTATTGTTTCTTTAAACAACACCACGTGAACGAACTGTGCGATTATAGTTACCATTTGTGGTTATACGTTTTTGTGCTTTTGCGATTTCGTGTTTTTTACATTTCCAAAATGGGTGTTCATGAAAAATACAAACTAACTCGAAAGAAATATCGAATGTTGCATATCGTTGAAAAGCTAAACTTATGCAGTTTTAAAACTGTCAATTTTAGTCCTGAACTTAGTATGTACTGAAACTGTGCGCGCAGATTTAGTTTACAAGTTAATCTATACTAATATTATAAATGTGAATGTTTGGATGTTTGTTGCTCAATCACGCCAGAACGGCTGAACGGATCTGGATGAAATTTGGCACAGAGATAGATTATAGTCTGGAATAGCACATAGGCTACTAATTATCCTGGAAAAATGTTCCCATGGGATATATTTTATCGTTTTTTATAGAGTACTTTTCAAGCCATCACTAGATGTCGGAGATGGTCGCAAGCTGTCATAAATTTTTCTTAGGTAGTTATAATTTGTGTGGTTTGTTATTATTTGGAAGTTTTTTGAAATGCCCGGAAAATGCAAATGTAATCTTTCGCAGAGAAGTAATAAAGCTCGGGCTATGAAAGTAGCTAGAAGTCGAGAGACGACTCCTCAAGTAGAGGTTAAAAAGAATTGAGCAAGCGGAGCGACAGACTGCTTCTATATCAACTGAAACGCCGGCGCAGTCAGAAATGAGTCGAATACAACACGCTGAATATACAGAACGGTATTTGAATATATCTAATATGTTATTATTTGGTAGTTTTTTGAAATGCCCGGAAAACGAAAAGTAAAACGAGGAGTAATAAGGCTCGGGTTATGAAGATAGCTAGAAGTCGAGGGACGACTCCTCAAGTAGAGCTTAGAAGAATTGAGTAAGCGGAGCGAAACGTCGAAGCAGTCAGAAATGAGGCGAATACAGCACGCTGAATATACAGAACGATATTGGAATAAATCTATACGAAAGTTTGGATGTGTGTTACTCAATCACGCCAGAACGGATCTGCATTAAATTTGGCACAGAGATAGATTATAGTCTGGAGTAGCACATAAGCTACTATTTATCCCGGAAACATGATCATGTGGGATAGATGTTTTTGTTATTCATAGAGCAAGGGATCGTATCGGTAGCATTTCAAGCCATCACTAGATGGCGGTGATGGTCGCAAGCTGTCATCTAAACTTTATTTATTATGATCAGGCCGTAATTTCACAAATATACTCATCAAAATTTCCAGGCGAACGAAGTCGCGGGCAAAGGCTAGTACAAAATAACAAGTTATTGTATGACACAGATAGATAAAATTATGATTAAAGTAGGTGCATAATTTGACAGCACATGAACTCCAATCTCCTAAATTTGCGTATTCCCGTATACAGTAGGGATTTTCTTGTGACCAGTATTGCAGGTTGCAAAATAAAATCCTTTTGTAATTTAATAAGTGAAGCTTAGCGAAATTCGATTTTTCTGACCTCACTTTTACGAGAAGTCGCAAGGAAAGAAAATGTATGCATTTTGTGATATTTTACTATAATCCGTATTGATAATTTCATAAGCTGCTGCTATCGATTTATTCAGATATATGATTCAGTAAATAACGTGCCTAACTCAGTACAGGTAACTCGTCAAATAACGAAAATCGGAATATGTCGCAGGATTTCTGATTCATTCTGTACAATACCTAATCATATTTTTGGAGATTACAGGAACCAAAGAAGATCTGTGGAACACAGTCCCACCTAAAATGGCTCAAAGAGTTCTTTCTGGTATGTTAAACGAAACGTTGACTATTTTAACAGTTCGTTACACTCAGGTAGTTTAAATAAAATGTATTACAATGTTGGGATTATTGTGTGAATTCTAGGCCTGTCCGTCAGAGGCAAGAAGCAAATTGCTTGTAGTTGACATAAGTAATCTGCTACTTTGTGTAGCACAACTCTTACCGAGTATATGTGACACAGCGGATGATTTTATGGGAATAAATTTAAATAACAAGAGCAAGATTTTGCGAGATATACACATTAAATGCCAGGAGTTGTTAAACTGTCTGGTTCTCAGAGGAGCTTCTCTAGATACTCTACAAAAGGTGCGTGCGTGGCTGGCTTTCTTTAACTCAGTATAATAAATTGCTAAATTGCGGTTTGTTGATTAATCAACAATGTTGTATTGGCCGGTTTGTTTCGGGGTTGAACGTGAGATAAAACAAACACGTTATTTACAACTTAACTAAAGTTGATGATTATGGGACAAATTAATCGTGATAATATGGGACACTAACATTTCTAGAGTTCCCCTGGAGTCATTTCTATTTCGACTAGTGCTTTAGGACCTTAGTGGAAAAATCTCTTAACTAGTAGGTTAATCTCGGCAACAGCTCCGAAATATATGTTCTAACACAACACTACCATTTTTGGACCGTGATATATTGAAAATAGTTTACCAAAAAGATACAGGGCGTACATACAACAAAAAAGATTCCTAGAAGACCATGCTACCTACTAGCTTTTCTTTTATATTTTACTGTTAGGCCTATTCTGAGGTTATTTTTCTACGCCGGTTAGATCATCATCATCATTGACAATTCAGCGAATAACAACTCACAGAATTAACAATCCAATTTCATAGGTCAAGTATTTTCTACATTCTAATGTGTCAACGTGGTTCCATAGCCTCCTTTTATTTTTATACACACGCTACTAATTTCCCTAAAATACAGGCTGTCCCAGCGCTTTGGGGAAGTAAGCTTATTCTCAAATGAAAACAGATGTCGAGGTACGGTTTTCGACTGAAGGTGCGTTTAAAAGAACACTAAAAGAATATATTTGCTCATTCATTCATTCATTTAATCGAATTTTTTAAATGGAACACTGTATATTTTGGTATCAATCGTTACAATTTTTGAGGACGCCTTTTAACAATATGATTGAATAATGGAATATCGATGATTTGGAAAATAGTTGGTCAAGAAGTTAAAAAATGATGAGTCATAAGGAAGTTTATCAAAAATGTGCTCGATTGATACCAAAATGTACAGAGCGTTCCATTTTAAAAATTCGATTAAATTAAAAATTTGCCTTCATGAGGCAACCTGTATACTAAATTATTAAAATTAAAAGATTGGCTTGATCACTATAAACTAGAAGATATTACAAATTTTCGGTCAAAGTTTTAAGCCTAAATTTTCATTGCTTTGGAAGAAGCAATGTTTCAAAAAAAGGGCCTTTTTTGTTTTAATGTCAAATAATAGCAAAACAACAGTAAGGTCCATAATATGGAAGTTAAACGCCTCATAAGCTGGTGCAAAAGCAGGAACAAACACAACATTTTGGGCTGCGACGCTAATGGACACTATCTCATGTGGGGCAGCACGGACACAAACAAAAGAGGTGAGTTCCTTTTTGAATATTTGTCCGCGAATGACGTGGACATTATCAACCGGGAGAACAAAGCCACCTTTATAAATGCGATTAGAAAAGGTTTTAGATGGAACCCTAGCGAGTCCATTTATAGCGAATTTTATTAAGAACTAGCTGAATGTACCCGGCGTTGCCCGGACGTAGATTAAATAAACGCAACATTTCTCCTGCTACAGTCATCTCACAGCAGAACAGTATGTAGATGATTTTGACTTATCTTCAGAATAAACAAACACTTCAGCATAATTATCTTCTTCTAAACTGCACAAAAATTATTAAAACCTGGCCGCAACTGGTTGGACAATTACAGTGCGAACCTTTTGAGCTCCCTTTCCAGTATTAAAATTTTGGTATGTGGTAAAATGTGGTATTTGGTGGTATTTGTGCATCGCTAGATTTTCAAACTTGTCCATCTTAGTTATAAATGATGTAAAGCAATAATGAACACAATGTATTTACGTAAAATAAATAGTGTAAAACGCGTATCAATGTCAGTAAAGTCTGATCCAACGCTGTAAATTTTGGATTTCAGCCGAGGCAGATTTGGTGAAAAATAAAAACAACATTATCATTAACTGAACGGTCCGGTACGACGATGGTGATTGGGAGCAAATTTGGTTAACGGCAAAATTAACATTCTATATAAAATAAATAAATATTTTGACGGGAATATGGTGGATGTAAAAATCTTATTCGGCTTCTCCGACGAACTCACACTTGTTTACATTAACACAAACTTGTTGAACAATTAAAGTGCGAACCTCTTGTGCTCCCGTTCCAGTATTAAAATATCAATACCAATACCATAGATATTAAAAAAGACAATTTCCATCACCTTTCATAATACGGTGTGGTATTTGTACATCGCTAGATTTTCAAACTTCTCCATCTTAGTTATAAATGATGTAAAGCAATAATGAACACATTGTACGTAAAATAAATAGTGTAAAACGTGTATAAGCACATAATTATTAAGCGTATGAATGTCAGTGATGTCTGGTACATACAACGGTGAAAATTTCGGATTTCAGCCAGGGCAAATTTGGTGAAAAACAAATACACCACTACCATTAACTGAACGTAAAAATTAGCGTACAAATATAAGTGGAGTCCGGTTCGACGCTGGTAATTTTTCGAAAATTGATTGGGGGCAGATTTGGTTAACGCGAGGATCAAATGTTAAATTAAAATACTTTATTTGATAGTGGTAGACGTTCGAACACTGATGCGTCGCTTCATCGAATTTGGCGACTTTGCGAACAGTTTCCGACGCTGGAGCAGCAATTTTCACAATTGTAGTTGTGTTAAAATTAATCACCGCGATCGAGTACTGCTCCACACGCTGAACCAGCAATTCTCGAATTCTAAGAAACGATAAGAAAGGCTTATCCAATGCTTGGAATGTGCGAATTTCTGCATAGATATTGAATAAAACCAAATCGAGCATCGCCTTTTCACGTTTGTGACCTTGCCCTTGACGTGGCAGGCTCAAGCTGCTTCAATAATGTAAAAATCTTATTCGGCATCTCCAATAAACTCACATTTGTTTACATTAACACGCATTCCTTCATGGACTTGTGACGAATTACAAACAAATATTGCAACTTCAAGTGTTCCATTTAATTTCGTTTCTGGGTGCAAGCTCCTTTCTTTTCACTCTAGTCAGTCTGAACTTATTACACAGAGTGATATTTTCAAATCCAGGCGCCCCAAATAATTTTGTCGTTGTTTTCAAAAGTTTCAAGAGAAGGAGAGTTGACAGAGAAGCTAAATTATTCCAAATTATTCCCATTTAGTTCTCTGACAACGTTAAAGACAATGTTGAAATATATAAATACAAAATTTCACACCATAAAAACGAAGTATTTGGGAATTATGTATAAAAAAAGTCGAAGTTATTTATGTTAATTTGGCGTGATTTGCTATGGTTCAAAAAAATGCAAAAATATTAGGTTGATTTGGGGTTGTTTCGGATGATATGGGTTTCTTTGAGGATTGTTTGGAATGGTTATTGATGGTTGGCAGGGTTTAGCTTTGGCGGATTAAACGAAATTTTTGGTAATTATAATGTGATTGGGCTTTGGTTGGCTTGGTAAGAAGTGGTTGGGGTGATTTAGGGGAATTCGAAGTCATTTATGCGAGTTTGGCGTAGTTTGCTTAGAATTCGTAATTTTTTTTTAATTATGGGTTGACCTGGAGTAGTTTTGAATGGTAAGTGTATGACTTTTAGGGATAGTTTGGAATGGTGCGTTATGTTTGAGGTGTTTAACGTATTCAGGTAAATTTTACAAAAATTTTGGTAATTTTAAAATGAAGAATTAAAGTGCGAACCTCTTGAGCTCTATTTCCGGTATTAAAAATGCAATAGGAAAAATAGTAAAAAAGACTATTTCCATCACTTTTCACGGGAATTATACATGGTGGTATTTGTTCTCCGCTTACTATTAGATTTTCAAACTGCTCCATCTTAGTTATAAATAATGCAGAACCATTAATGAACGCAATGTACGTAAAATAAATAGTGTAAATCGTGTATAAGCACACAATACTTAAGCGTATGATGTCAGTGAAAATTTCGGATTTTGGCCGGAGCAGGTTTGGTGAAGAACAAATACACCACTATCATTAACTGAACGTAAAAATTAGCGTACGATAATAAGTGAAGTCCGGTCCGACGCTAGAAATTTTTCGAAAATCGATTGGGGAGAGTTGTGGTTAACGGCAAGAACAAATCGGGAATATCGGGAATAAAATAATTTATTTAATAGCGATAGAACTTCGAATACCGATGCATCGCCTCGACCTTGGCGACGTTGAATACCAGCGTTCCAGACGCTGAAGCAGCAATTTTCACAATTATATGAGGTGCACGTGCCTAGTGCGTATAAAAACAATTTGGATAACAAAAGAGATTAATTTGTATGTACCAAATAATACTCGCACAGGTGTACTCGTATGGCCCGTCATAATTTTCACGAAATGAATTTAAGAAATTAACATTCTAAAGTAAATAAATATTTTGACGGGAATGTTAAAAATCTTATTCGGCCTTTCCGACAAACTAACACTTGTTTACATTAACATGCATTCCTTCATGGACCTGTGACGAATTACAAACGAATACCGAAATTTCAAGTGTTCCACGTCAGTCTGAACTTATTACACAGTGATATTTTCACATTCAGGCGCCCTAAATTATTTTGCCGTTGATTTCAAAAGTTTCCCTGGAAGGAGAGTATTCAGCAAGGGGCTCGTCAGGGGTGGCAGAGTTGGCAGTGCCACTCCAAATATAAATTTACTATCGAACACAACAATAGTTCTGTAATTCAATTGCAGAATTTCGAAATTTTCAGATATTTTCACGAAAATCTAGGGTTTACACCGCGTTTATACCGCTTTAAAGTTAAAAACCATAGAGCTGTTTATACAAATTCACGCATGTTGAGAAGGTAGGGCTTGCCCCGTCAGCGTGTTGCAATTCAGAAATACGTTTATGTTTGCATCTCAACAGGAACAAATAATTATTGGAAAGTGGAAGAAAATCAAAATTGGTATTAGCAAATTTAGTATTCAGAATAACGTCTATTAGTCGAAACAATATGTTTTATGTGCAGATATTTATTAATATTTTATGATTTAATACGATAAGGCATTTATAAATGACACAACCAAATGGAAGATTTTGATTGAAAATGATTATTAATTTATGGTAACCGAAGTAATTTAGGTGAGTTTGGCATAGTTTGCTATGGTTTGTATCATTTTTTGTAATTTTAAAGTGATTTGGCTTAGTTTGTGGAGGTAAGGGGTAGTTGGGGGTGATTTATGGTAGCCGAAGTAATTTGGGTGAGTTTGGCATAGTTTGCTATGGTTTGTATCATTTTTTGTAATTTTAAAGTGATTTAGCTTAGTTTGGGGTGGTAAGGGGTAGTTGGGGATGATTTATGGTAGCCCAAGTAATTTGGGTGATTTTGGCATAGTTTGCTATGGTTTGTATCATTTTTTGTAATTTTAAAGTGATTGGGCTTAGTTTGGGGCGGTAAGGGGTAGTTGGGGGTGATTTATAATAGCCGAAGTAATTTGGGTGAGTTTGGCATAGTTTGCTATGGTTTGTATCATTTTTTCTAATTTTAAAGTGATTGGGCTTAGTTTGGGGCGGTAAGGGGTAGTTGGGGGTGATTTATAATAGCCGAAGTAATTTGGGTGAGTTTGGCATAGTTTGCTATGGTTTGTGGCATTTTTTGTAATTTTAAAGTGATTGGGCTTAGTTTGGGGCGGTAAGGGGTAGTTGGAGGTGATTTATGGGAGCCGAAGTAATTTGGGTGAGTTTGGCATAGTTTGCTATGGTTTGTGGCATTTTTTGTAATTTTAAAGTGATTTGGCTTAGTTTGTGGTGGTAAGGGGTAGTTGGGGGTGATTTATGGTAGCCGAAGTAATTTGGGTGATTTTGGCATAGTTTGCTATGGTTTGTATCATTTTTTGTAATTTTAAAGTGAGTGGGCTTAGTTTGGGGCGGTAAGGGGTAGTTGGGGGTGATTTATAATAGCCGAAGTAATTTGGGTGAGTTTGGCATAGTTTGCTATGGTTTGTGGCATTTTTTGTAATTTTAAAGTGATTGGGCTTAGTTTGGGGTGGTAAGGGGTAGTTGGGGGTGATTTAGGATAGCCGAAGTAATTTGGGTGAGTTTGGCATAGTTTGCTGTGGTTTGTAGCATTTTTTGTAATTTTAAAGTGATTGGGCTTAGTTTGTGGTGGTAAGGGGTAGTTGGGGGTGATTTATGGTAGCCGTAGTAATTTGGGTGATTTTGGCATAGTTTGCTATGGTTTGTATCATTTTTTGTAATTTTAAAGTGAGTGGGCTTAGTTTGGGGCGGTAAGGGGTAGTTGGGGGTGATTTATAATAGCCGAAGTAATTTAGGTGAGTTTTGCATAGTTTGCTATGGTTTGTGGCATTTTTTGTAATTTTAAAGTGATTGGGCTTAGTTTGAGGTGGTAAGGGGTAGTTGGGGGTGATTTATGACAGCCGAAGTAATTTGGGTGAGTTTGGCATAGTTTGCTATGGTTTGTAGCATTTTTTGTAATTTTAAAGTGATTTGGTTTAGTTTGGGGTGGTAAGGGGTAGTTGGGGGTTGATTTATGGTAACCGAAGTAATTTGGTTGAGTTTGGCATAGTTTAGTATGATTTGTAACATTTTTTGTAATTTTAAAGTGATTGCGCTTAGTTTGGGGTGGTAAGGGGTAGTTGGGGGTGATTTATGGTAGCCGAAGTAATTTGGGTGAGTTTGGCATAGTTTGCTATGGTTTGTGGCATTTTTTGTAATTTTAAAGTGATTGGGCTTAGTTTGGGGTGGTAAGGGGTAGTTGGGGGTGATTTATGATAGCCGAAGTAATTTGGGTGAGTTTGGCATAGTTTTGCTATTGTTTGTAGCATTTTTTCTAATTTTAAAGTGATTGGGCTTAGTTTGGGGTGGTAAGGGGTAGTTGGGGGTGAATTTTGGTAGCCGAAATAATGTGTGTGAGTGTGAGAATAGTCTGCTATGGTTTGTGTCATTTTGTTTTATTTTAAAGTGATTGGAGTTACTTGGGGTTGCTAAGGGGTGGTAAGGGATGATTTAAGATAACGGATCTAATTTGTCAGTTTGGCGTAGTTCGGGAATTTTTTGGGGTTGATTTGGTAAAGTTTGCAATGGTAAGAGATATTTGAGGATTTTTAATGTAGGCGGATTAAATTTGGAGTGGTTTGGTAATTTTTAAATGAGTCACGGATCGGGGACATTATAATTGAAATCAAAATTATAATTGAAATATCTGCGCCTCGCTAGGTACGGCAAAAGTATGATCAGGAACGCAGAAAGTGAAAGTGCTTTTAATGTAAACCGGTCGCCCGACGTCGAAGTTGTTTTGGCTAGACACGTGCTTCTAAAAAAAACCCGGTCTCCGCGAGCCGATCATTTTTTGCTTATTTTAACCGGTTTTTATTCGGTTTTTATTTAAATACAAAGGAACCGGACCGAATTTTGCAAAATCTCCTTATTAGCGTTCATTCTCGGCCCTTGATAGACCCGTGTCTAAAATTTCAAGTCTCCAGCCCTCCCGGTTTGGGCTGTAGGTTGTCGGTGAATCAGTGAATGTGTAGATGTGTAGATGTGTAGATGAGTGTGTCAGTGAGGACACTTCGCTTTATATATATAGATTGGCACATGGCGGACGAGGCCTCCATGTCGGACAATTGCACAATCCGATTCCACATGGAGGCATCCCCCCTCAGCCTCGAAACGTGCAGAGTGCCGAAGGAGACGGACTGGTGTCTCTACACGGAGCACATCAGAGCCGAAACCGACGGACTCCGTTACCAAATCGACACAAGAGAGTCCCTCGATGCGGCCTCGGTGCATCTTCGCGATCTCATAGTCTCGTCCTATGAGAAAAGTTGTCCTCTGAAACAAAGAGTGACTTCGAGAAACGTTCCTTGGTGGAACAAAGAACTCGGCCGACGCAGGGCCGAAGTAAGGAAGCTATTCAGTAGAGCTAAAAGTTTAAGAACGTGGATCGACTACAAAAAAGCTCTTACAGAATACAACAAAGAATTGAGGAAGTCAAAGAAGCGCTCCTGGACTACCTTCTGCGAAGGGATCGAGCAATTGATCCCAGCTCCAAAAAGTGCTCTCAAAAGACCACTCAAACGGAATAAGCTTAATAAAAAAACCTAACGGCGAATACACCGGCGATCTAAAGGAAAGCTTAAGGGTACTTAAGAGACCCATTTTCCTGGGTCAAAGGCGCTAACAGACAGAGAGATCACAGACGTGACTCAAGGGCCGATAACACGCCCAACCCGGCAAACCCAAAGCCTAGCAAGAAAACAGCTTCAAATCGTTGGGCAGAGTCGGAATCTTTCCAACCCTGCTCCAAAGGGGAACAGACTAATGAGAATATTCAAAGCTAGCTACATTCTCGGACATATACCCGATACCTGCAGAGAGGCTAAAGTGGTATTCATACCAAAAAGCGGTAGAAGGCCTCCTGAAGCCTCAATTCATTCCGATAAGCCTCACTTCCTTTCTCCTCAAAACCCTGGAGAAAATAATTGATAACTACATCAGAGGAGCTATACTAAAGCAAACTCCACTTCATACGAATCAATTTGCTTATCAAGCAGGCAAATCCACAGTAGACGCCCTACATTGCCTCATCAAGGGCATTGAAAGGACGCTGATGGCTAAACAAGTAGCTCTGGGAATATTCATTGACGTAGAGGGAGCCTTCGACAATACCTCCTATGAATCCATCGAAAGAGCTGCTTTACTAAGAGGCATCGAAACCTCAACCGTAGAATGGATAAAATCCATGCTGAGAACCCGAGTCATAACGGCAAGCATCGGTGGAGAGGAGACGATGGTCACCACAGTAAAAGGGTGTCCGCAAGGCGGAGTTCTATCGCCCCTACTGTGGCAAAATGCCCTAAACATCATTGCAAGATGGTGCTCGGACGAACAGCTCAATGTTAATCCGAGCAAAACTGTCCTAGTTCCCTTTACGAAGAGGAGGAAGTTGAATTTAACAGCTCCAACTTTGCACGGGAAAAAACTACAGTTCTTCAGAGAGGTCAAGTATCTAGGTGTAAATTTAGGCGCGAAACTCAACTGGAAAACGCATGTTGACAAAACTCTTACGAAATGCACAGCGGCACTCTGGTGTTGCTTTTTGGGAGGACTTGGGGACTGAAACCGGAGATGATCTATTGGTCATACCTGACGGTGGTAAGACCCGTGGTAACCTATGCATCCCTGCTGTGGTGGCCAAAAACTGAAGAAACAACAACGCAAAGCAAAATGCAGAAATTGCAAAGGCTTGCTTGTCTAGGCGTGACGGGCTCAATGCGCTCCACCCCTACGGCCGCCTTAGAGGCGCTGCTTGATCTTCTTCCTTTACATCTATATGTGAGGAAGGAGGCAGCACTGAGTGCCTTGAGGTCCACACGGACAAAAAATCTAAAACCAGGAGACATGGTGGGTCACTGCAGGATTCTGAATCTGATAAGTGCAGAGTCCTGGAACCATCCAACGGACGTAATGCCAGCCGAACTCGACTTCGATGTGCCATTCGAAGTGGCCATTGTAGGCCGCCAATCTGGCACATTCGATACGATTCGACTTCCAAAGAACTCACTCGTCTGATACACAGACGGGTCAAAATCGCAGCAGGGGACTGGAATATGAGTCTATGGTCCGCAGACCAGGATCCATCAGCCCTTAGGAAGTACCCCCTCGATTCATCAGGCCGAAATATGTGCCATAGATGTTTGTGCTCGGAAATGCCTCGAAAGGCGCATAAAGGGTGTAAACATCTACATACTGCCAGACAGTCAAGCAGCTCTAAAGGCTCTCGGAGCCTACCGCTGCGTACAGAAGACTGTCTGGAAATGCAAACAATTCCGTGAAGCAACTGGCGATAGGCAACAGAATCACTCTGTTGTGGTTTCCAGGGCATGAGGGGATTAAACGAAATGAAATAGCAGACGCCATCGCTAAGAAAGGTGCGACAGTTCCATTCATTGGACCAGAACCGTTCTGCGGGTTAACCAAACCCCAGAGAATGTCCGACATCCGCAAATGAGAAAAGGAACAAAAAGAATCCTACTGGAGGAATACTCCAGGCCAACGCCAGGCGACAAAGTTTATACACTACTTGTTTGGTGTGATTACTTAATGCTAACTCGAAGGACCATAATGTTTTAGGAAATTATAAGTGCAGACCCTCTTGCTTTAGAATTTATTTATCAACTAACTACAACTAACCATCCCTGTTGAGGGTGGTACAAAATGGTGGGGACTAACCCCTCCTTGGTCAGGTACTGAACATGCCGCCCCCCTTGAAGTTGCCGACTTCAAATTAATCGAATTCGGCCATTACAAAAACAAAGGGCAAATATAATACAATACATATACAAAACAATAAACAAATTAACAATCAACACACACAAAAAAAAACTGTTATTTTTGCGCACAAATAAAATTTGAGTCTATTCGCCACTGCACATTTCACTATTCGCCAAGATCCGTCGGTATAACAGCCACCTTGTTGACAGCTCGTTTGTAACTCCCCTCTGGAGTTTTCACCGTCACCACGCGCACGATTCCGTCGCTTCCGGGATGTGTTTTCGTCACCCGGCCTAGACTCCACTTGAGCGGTGGTAGATTTTCGTCCAACAGCGCCACCAGGTCCCCAATTTTGATTTCATGCGCTTCGGTACGTCCCTTGGGTCGCTGCTGCATGCGGCTCAAATATTCTTTGGACCACCTTGCCCAGAAGTGTTGCTGGAGTTGTTGGACTCGTTGCCAACGGGAAAGCCTATTAACTTTTAGAAGTCGTAAGTCGTTCTCTGCGGGTGCCGTGATGGGCGCCCCAATCAAAAAATGTCCTGGAGTTAGTGGCTCATAGTCATTAGGATCAGGAGACAGGGGTGTTAAGGGTCGCGAATTAAGACAGGCTTCGATTGCCGTCAGCACTGTATAAAACTCTTCATACGTCAACGAAGCGTCCCCGATTATTCGAAACAAATGGTGCTTGACGCTTCTCACCGCCCTCTCCCATAGTCCACCAAAATGCGGCGATTTTGCGGGAATAAAATTAAATTTAGTTCCTTTTGCTGCTAAACCGTTTATTACATTATTTTGGAACTTTTCTGCGCGCAGTAGTTCGCGTTCTGCCCCGACGAAATTCGTTCCGTTGTCGGAATAAATCTCACCAACATTGCCCCGTCGTGATGTAAATCTTTTAAAACACCCTAAAAAACTTTCGGTGGTCAAGTCCCCGACGAGTTCGAGATGAACAGCCTTAGTCGCGAAGCATACAAACACGGCTAAATAGGCCTTCGTCTTTTTTGCGTTTTTTAATTTCGCGGTTTTAATCAAGAATGGTCCAGCATAATCAACACCGGACACGTAGAATGGCCTAGACGGCCTCAATCTCGCGTTGGGTAAATTTCCCATTTTTTGCTGAAATGATCTGGGATTCGCGCGAACACATTTGACACAATTGTGTATCACCTTTCGAACTGTATTTCTGGCCGATAGAGGCCAAAACTGTTGTCTTACCGCCGCTAACGTGTTTTCATTTCCGCTATGAAGCTCCCTTTCGTGGAATTCGCGTATAATTATTTTCGTGACGTGATGTTTTGCAGGTAGTATTATTGGGTGTTTAGCACCGTAAGGGATTTTGGCGTGTCTTAATCTGCCTCCTACTCGTAACAGTCCATCCTTGTCCACAAATGGATCAAGTTTCGCTAATTTTGGCGTATGACTATTTTTAGAGATTTGCTTAATTTCTTCCGCAAACGTTTTGGATTGTACATACTTCAAGAGAACTATTTCCGCCCGGCCTAACTCCTCTACCGACAACGCATTGATGTTTTTTGATTTGTCTCGTGCGTTACTACAAAACCTTAAGCAATATGCTATGACTCTTTTTAGTTTACTAAATGACGAAAATTTGTGAATAACCGTTAATTCTTCCTCTACACTCGTTAGGTTGGTTACTGTTACTGTTGGCTTTCTCTCAACATCGACCGCTTCCTGATTTTTACTATTTTCCGTCTTTGGCACATGCCATGTGGCAGATGGTTGACCTAGCCATTGTGGCCCGTGCCACCACAAAGAGGACTTCTTTAACTGATGGGCCTTCGCGCCTCTAGACACGATGTCTGCGGGATTGTCGTTAGATCTCACGTGCCGCCATTGCGATGTTTCCGTCTGCATCTGAATTTTAGCTACCCGGCTCGCCACGTACGGCTTCCACGTATTCGGAGGCCCGCGTAACCATGACAAAACGATCGTCGAGTCTGTCCAAAAATATTTATTGTCGAGAGACATGTGCAATGCCTGAACAACCTTTTTCATTAACCTGGCCAAAAGCACCGCGGCATTAAGCTCTAAGCGAGGTAGCGTTACGGTCTTGAGAGGTGCTACACGCGACTTAGCACAAATTAGATTGACGCACCCGTCAATCTTCAGGTAGATGACGGCGCCGTACGCTTTGGTGCTAGCATCCGCAAACCCGTGAATTTCTACCTGCTTGTCCGGACACCGCGACATTAGACTTCTATTAATGGCAAAACTATTCAAATTACGCAAATCGTCGAGATAATCTAACCATTCATCTCCTATTTCTGTTGGTACAACCTCATCCCATTTTAATTTCAGGGACCATAGTCTCTGAATTAATAGCTTTGCCTTCACAATGATTGGGTTGATTAATCCAAGCGGATCGAAGATTTTCGCGATTGTCGATAAAATTTGGCGTTTAGTAACCTTACGCGTATTTTCGTGAATCGTTACATTGACTTTGTATTTCAATTGATCCCCCTGCTGATTCCAATAAAAACCCAATATTTTGATGTCCCTGGTGTCATTAAAATGTAAGGTGGATGAGCTACTTTCTGAGATTGGAACTACTTCCGAACAATTGGATATCCACTTGCACAGATCTAATCCGCCTGATTTTAAGATATGCATTATTTCGTTTTTGAGCTTAACTGCTGATTCGACCGAATCTGCTCCGGTAAGCAGATCGTCCATATAAAAGTCCGATTTTATAATTTGGCTCGCCAACGGATATTGTTCGGCTGCTTCAATGGCCAACTGTTTTAACACCCGGACGGCTAAAAACGGTGCGCAGGTAGTGCCATAAGTAACGGTCCTAAGGCGGTATGTTCGGATTGGGTCTTTAGGGTTTTCTCGCCATAAAATTCTTTGCAAATCGGCATCTGGCTGCTTTATTAGAATCATCCGGTACATTTTTGTTACGTCGGCACTGACAACAATTTTATGACTTCTGAATCTGGTAAGGATAGAAAATAAATCGTCCTGAATTGTTGGACCCGTCATTAAATGGTCGTTTAAACTCAATCCGTTTGACGATTTTGCCGATGCATTGAAAACCACCCGAATTTTAGGGCCCTCACTTGTTTGTTTGAACACCGAGTGGTGTGGTAAATAATATGACCTTGGGCCTTCAAGCTGGTTATATGGAACCGGCTCCATATGATTAAGCTCAGCGTACTCCCTCATAAATTTACTGTATTGGCCCTTGAGGATCGGGTCTTTGTTCAATTTCCTCTCTAAATTTTGAAATTGCCTGAATGCTAAACCCCTTGAATTACCCAAACTAATTTCCTTTTTTATGGGCAAGGCGACGACAAACCGACCGTCGCGCGTTCTTTTTGTATTATCAATAAAATGCTGTTCACACTCCATTTCTTCCTGCGAAAATATTGAAATCGACTCATTTGAAACCTCCTCATCTTCCCAGAATTTCGTTAATTGCGAATCTAAATCAACTTCCCGTAAATCGTTTATTACTGAACAGCAACTATAACGTGAAGCTGCCTTTTGGTTTACTTTAAATCCTCCACCCAATATCCATCCTAACTTCGTTTTCTGGAAAAACGGTTGATTTTTCTTGAATTGTTCCGGTGCCGAAATTAGCAACGACCAAAACAATTTAGCTCCAATTAACAAATCAATGTCGCGACTGATATTGAATTGTGGATCCGCCAACGTTATGTTTGGAGGTATTTCGATTGAATTTCGGTTGAAAGTTGAGTTTGGAGATGGACGCGTGATTTTGTCTAAAACTAAGCAATCGCAGTGTTGTGTAAACTCGCTAATTCGAGACTTGATCGTGACGCCAAGTCTTTCTGAAATCGCGGTGTTGCTTAAGTTAACGCCGGTCAAATTTACATTAACTTTATTTGGTTTCAGGTTCAAACGCTTGCAAAGATTAGCTGTTATTAGATTTACTTCCGAACCTTGATCGAGTATAGCTCGGCATGACTGAAAGTTTCCGGTATTATCCTTGATTTTTATAACTACCGTTGATAACAATACCTGGTCCGATGCCATTACGTACAACGAATTCGCGCCTTGTACTGGGTCAGGTTTGTGTAGGACAGTATGATGTTTTTTATGACATTGCTTGCAGGTAAATGTAATTCGACATGTCGCTATGGTATGACCGCCACGCAAGCAATTAAGACATAATGCTAACTGCTTCGCTTGTCTCCACCGATCCGCGGGCTCCAGACTTAAAAATTGTGCGCATTGACTGATATTGTGCGATTCCTTGCATAAGGCGCAAGTGCCTTTCGACATTGTTTGAGGCATTACTCTAGTTTTAGTGTTATTTATAACTCTATTTTGACTTAATTGCTGTGCATTTGAAGCTACATTATTTGTTGCTTCCAAAAATTCGAATCTTTTCTCCAGAAACTCTAACAATTCTGTGAATTTTGGAATATCCTTGGAAATAATTCCTTGCCACTCTCTCTTGGACGCGAAATCTAACTTATCTAAAATTATTGGTACTAACAACCCGTCCCAATGTTCGACAGGGAGCCTTAGCACCTTTAGCGCCTCAATATTATTACTTAGTACATTTAAGAGGTTCCGTAACTCCGCAGGATTGGATTTCGTCATGGGTGGAATATTTAGTATAACATTTACATGTTCTTGAACTATTACTCGTTTATTCTCGAACCGTTTTTTTAATATTTGAATCGCGCTTTCATAATTTTCCGGCGCCACCGCTAGAGATTCGATAGACCTGAACGCCTCATCTTTCAAACAGCTTCGTAAATAATGGAACTTTCTCATTGTAGATAACTGCGGGTCATCCCCAACTAACGAATTAAACAGGTTGTAAAAACTAAGCCATTCTACATGTTTTCCCGAAAATGTTGGTAGCGGCACCGGTTCTAAAGGTGTCGTTTCGGCATATTGATGAGTCGCTGTCGCTGAGATGTTTTGTGTCCTATTACCCGAACCATTCTTAATCATTTTATTTACCTTCTCTAATAAAGTATAATACTGATCTTCGACTCTTTCTCGTTCCGAATTGAAGCTGAGCTCCGCGACTGCAATCTCGCTCTCGTCTTGACACTGATTTAATTGCAAAATTTCTAATTGAGACTGAACTTTATCATACTCGCGAAATATTTCTTGAATGTTGTTGAGTCTAACATTATAAAACTCAACGTCTTGATCAACCGCTCTTTCGACCGCGTTTTGGTGGCGCGTTAAAGACGCCTTAAGTCTTGTCCGAATTCCCTTTAACTCGAATTCGGACATCTTTATATATGATAGAGGAACCAAGGATATTTGAGCCACTAACCTTTCTCCCTCCGACGACTTGGACGTCCTAGTCCTCTGGCCTGGGTGGATGGATGTTGGCTGCTTCCCTCGGTCTCGTCTTCTCTTGGAATCCCGGTGCACTTTCACCGGCTCGACAATGAGTTGAAAAATTGGTCTACACTTTCCACCGCTAGTGCCAAATCCGGCTCGATTGGACCAAAATGTTTGGTGTGATTACTTAATGCTAACTCGAAGGACCATAATGTTTTAGGAAATTATAAGTGCAGACCCTCTTGCTTTAGAATTTATTTATCAACTAACTACAACTAACCATCCCTGTTGAGGGTGGTACAAAATGGTGGGGACTAACCCCTCCTTGGTCAGGTACTGAACACTACTCGTCAAAGAAGACTAAAATGCTTCTCAAACTGAAAAAGAATGACCTGAGGCAAGTAACTGGCCTCCTGACAGGGCACGGTCCAGTCAGATACCATCTCCAGTCAATGTAGAAAGCAGAAGTGCAACACGATCGCTCATAATAGGTTACAACATCTGGGTGCGGCTACACTCACGGTCGCCCAGGTAAGTGAATCAACTCCCAAGGATCTGGCCCACTTCATCAAGGGGCTGGACTCCCTGGGATTCCAATAGAAAGCAGGGTTACTCACAATAGACCAACAATGGTCGCAGTAACGAAGGGCTTCAGTAACCAAACGACCCCTCTAATACCAATACCAAAGGTCCATAATAGGTTATACAAAGTAAAAATATTTTTCGATAGGGATCCAAATATACAGGCTGTTTCATTAAAAAAAAGCATAATGTTGATGCGCCACTCTGTATCTGGACATTTTGTATATAAGCAGATATTTTCCGAGTGTTCTCTTAAATGGATTGTACTTTTTGTCAAAAACCGCATATCGATATCTTTTTTCATTTTAAAGTAAAATCCAAGTTCCCCGCAGCGCTGGAACAGCCTGTATGTACTCGTAAAAGTATTAAAAGATAATGTGTCAAAACACATTCAACTAGTCCAAGCTGAATTGCTTTCTAGTGGATCGACTAGTCAACAATTCTGACAAGAATTTAGCAATTGCTTGAATTATACGTATTTTGAGTATAAAGCCAAAGCTGATAAATATTAAAAATCAGATAATTGCTTTCGGAGAATTGACCTCATATAAACAGTGGTGTCGTGCACGAATTCGAAGGCTGTGGTTTGATAGAAGATATTCCATTAAAGGCCTCGGATACTTCTAGTGTGCCTATTCATTTAACATGTACTTACTTCCGTCTTAATTCAGATTTGGAACGTTTAAATTTAATAATAATTTGTAAGAAGCTAAATTATAATAACATTGTCTACTTGACCCCATAAATTCTTATTCCAAAAATGGTTGTAGAAACTGAAAAAACTTTTATTGAAAATTTAAAATTCTTGGTATCGCCATTAATTATACTTCTCTCTCAATTCTGAATAAGATTCATCCAGATTATCGACACTTACCTGTCATAGTTTTTGAAATATTTTCTATTTAATGCTAAAATTTGGAAATGGATCTTTGTAAAAATTAATATCTCTTCATTCGTTTTTAAATAATGCAATAGGTTTTGTTTTTGTCGTTTTGCATAACCTCAGGGCATAATCTAAATGTACTTTTTATAAAATATGAATGTCTCAAAGGGTTGCTGCGATTTTTTAAATATGATAATAACAAAATACATATCAAAAACTTATTTTTTCAAATAGCAACCCCCAATCTAAAAGCGTCATTCGATGTATAAACAAAAAATAACTTGACTTTTATAAAGGTATCAGATGCCAGTTCTGCTTAGTTTTTACGATATTTATCATTTTCTATAAAAATGTATTCATGTTTAGATTTTGATATCTGTAAGTTGTGAAATAGAAAAAATAAATCGCAAACAATTAAAATCAATACCTGTTATTGAGATTATTGGTTACTAAGTTTATTGAGATTCAGTTAAATGTTCTGTAATTGAGATTTTAAACTTATTGTTGGAATGGCAAATAATAATTAATAATAATTATATTGACTTCTCATGGTTTTTATTTATGGGGCCGCACAAAGGAAATAGTGTACAGCATAGCAATTTTAAATAAAGATCTTAAAAGAAAAATCTTTAGGGCCATTTGATAATCTTGATCCAGCTGAAATAAGAAGAGATTCATTTATTTTCAAATTTTAGCATACAATTAAGAATATAAAATAAACTATGAGAGGTAAGTGGTGACAGTCTAGGTGTCTTATTCGAAATTGAGTGACCAAAAGAATGAGTGCATAAAAATAGGGACTTGCCATTTAAAATAACAAAGGTATAACCAGAAACACCGCCATCTTGAAACTATTTTACTTCGATTCAGAATGATCGATAATGATCATGCACCAAATTTCAACTTTCTACCTTTACGGGAAATTTAAAATTTTCTAATAAACGGTCTACGTGAATCACCCTGTATGGCCGGCCGCACATTACCGATTTTTGCATCCGATAATCGGAAACGATAGGCTGAACCGACTTTATAATCGGTTGTTATAATGCTATTTAGGACTTGGTTGTCGGTTCCGACAATCGTTTCCGACTATCGGATGTAAAAATCGAAAATGTGCGGCCGGCCTATATGTTTGAATAAAAAAATAGTATTATTTAATATTTTTAATTTGGAATACAAATCATTTTATGGGATACGTCCCAAATTAAATCCCGCCTTCAAAGCTTTGTCTTTATGACTCACAACCAATAATTCTAATAGCCCACCTCTCGGAGCACGCTTCAATTATTTTATTTAGACGACTAGCTGAATGTACCCGGCGTTGCCCGGACGTAGATTAAATAAACGCAGTGTTGACTAAAGTGGTGATGTTGACTAATCGACATTATAATACAATTAAACAGGAATCCTCTACTTTTTCAATCACAAAATAAACAAATTTGTTGAAATTAACCTTCGTTGTCAGGACCGGGTACTTCAATATGATTTGGACAAAGAGGATACCTTGGTTGATATCTGAGATGAAAAATCTTGAATAGACTCTTTAGGCAAAGACGCAGTTGTTCTATAAGCGATTCCAGGAAATCGAAATTAACTTTAGATAATTTTCGGGGAAATCGAAGTTTACAAATTAGCTGATCATGTTATGATAAAATTGAAAACACAATGGAACCATTCCTTTTGCTGCAGTCAACTCACAAACACAACAGTATGTAGATGATTTTGACTTATCTTCAGAATAAACAAACACTTCAGCATAATTATCTTCTTCTAAACTGCACAAAAATTATTAAAACCTGGCCGCAACTGGTTGGACAATTACAGTGCGAACCTTTTGAGCTCCCTTTCCAGTATTAAAATTTTGGTATGTGGTAAAATGTGGTATTTGGTGGTATTTGTGCATCGCTAGATTTTCAAACTTGTCCATCTTAGTTATAAATGATGTAAAGCAATAATGAACACAATGTATTTACGTAAAATAAATAGTGTAAAACGCGTATCAATGTCAGTAAAGTCTGATCCAACGCTGTAAATTTTGGATTTCAGCCGAGGCAGATTTGGTGAAAAATAAAAACAACATTATCATTAACTGAACGGTCCGGTACGACGATGGTGATTGGGAGCAAATTTGGTTAACGGCAAAATTAACATTCTATATAAAATAAATAAATATTTTGACGGGAATATGGTGGATGTAAAAATCTTATTCGGCTTCTCCGACGAACTCACACTTGTTTACATTAACACAAACTTGTTGAACAATTAAAGTGCGAACCTCTTGTGCTCCCGTTCCAGTATTAAAATATCAATACCAATACCATAGATATTAAAAAAGACAATTTCCATCACCTTTCATAATACGGTGTGGTAATTGTACATCGCTAGATTTTCAAACTTCTCCATCTTAGTTATAAATGATGTAAAGCAATAATGAACACATTGTACGTAAAATAAATAGTGTAAAACGTGTATAAGCACATAATTATTAAGGGTATGAATGTCAGTGATGTCTGGTACATACAACGGTGAAAATTTCGGATTTCAGCCAGGGCAAATTTGGTGAAAAACAAATACACCACTACCATTAACTGAACGTAAAAATTAGCGTACAAATATAAGTGGAGTCCGGTTCGACGCTGGTAATTTTTCGAAAATTGATTGGGGGCAGATTTGGTTAACGCGAGGATCAAATGTTAAATTAAAATACTTTATTTGATAGTGGTAGACGTTCGAACACTGATGCGTCGCTTCATCGAATTTGGCGACTTTGCGAACAGTTTCCGACGCTGGAGCAGCAATTTTCACAATTGTAGTTGTGTTAAAATTAAACACCGCGATCGAGTACTGCTCCACACGCTGAACCAGCAATTCTCGAATTCTAAGAAACGATAAGAAAGGCTTATCCAATGCTTGGAATGTGCGAATTTCTGCATAGATATTGAATAAAACCAAATCGAGCATCGCCTTTTCACGTTTGTGACCTTGCCCTTGACGTGGCAGGCTCAAGCTGCTTCAATAATGTAAAAATCTTATTCGGCATCTCCAATAAACTCACATTTGTTTACATTAACACGCATTCCTTCATGGACTTGTGACGAATTACAAACAAATATTGCAACTTCAAGTGTTCCATTTAATTTCGTTTCTGGGTGCAAGCTCCTTTCTTTTCACTCTAGTCAGTCTGAACTTATTACACAGAGTGATATTTTCAAATCCAGGCGCCCCAAATAATTTTGTCGTTGTTTTCAAAAGTTTCAAGAGAAGGAGAGTTGACAGAGAAGCTAAATTATTCCAAATTATTCCCATTTAGTTCTCTGACAACGTTAAAGACAATGTTGAAATATACAAATACAAAATTTCACACCATAAAAACGAAGTATTTGGGAATTATGTATAAAAAAAGTCGAAGTTATTTATGTTAATTTGGCGTGATTTGCTATGGTTCAAAAAAATGCAAAAATATTAGGTTGATTTGGGGTTGTTTCGGATGATATGGGTTTCTTTGAGGATTGTTTGGAATGGTTATTGATGGTTGGCAGGGTTTAGCTTTGGCGGATTAAACGAAATTTTTGGTAATTATAATGTGATTGGGCTTTGGTTGGCTTGGTAAGAAGTGGTTGGGGTGATTTAGGGGAATTCGAAGTCATTTATGCGAGTTTGGCGTAGTTTGCTTAGAATTCGTAATTTTTTTTTAATTATGGGTTGACCTGGAGTAGTTTTGAATGGTAAGTGTATGACTTTTAGGGATAGTTTGGAATGGTGCGTTATGTTTGGGGTGTTTAACGTATTCAGGTAAATTTTACAAAAATTTTGGTAATTTTAAAATGAAGAATTAAAGTGCGAACCTCTTGAGCTCTATTTCCGGTATTAAAAATGCAATAGGAAAAATAGTAAAAAAGACTATTTCCATCACTTTTCACGGGAATTATACATGGTGGTATTTGTTCTCCGCTTACTATTAGATTTTCAAACTGCTCTATCTTAGTTATAAATAATGCAGAACCATTAATGAACGCAATGTACGTAAAATAAATAGTGTAAATCGTGTATAAGCACACAATACTTAAGCGTATGATGTCAGTGAAAATTTCGGATTTTGGCCGGAGCAGGTTTGGTGAAGAACAAATACACCACTATCATTAACTGAACGTAAAAATTAGCGTACGATAATAAGTGAAGTCCGGTCCGACGCTGGAAATTTTTCGAAAATCGATTGGGAAGAGTTGTGGTTAACGGCAAGAACAAATCGGGAATATCGGGAATAAAATAATTTATTTAATAGCGATAGAACTTCGAATACCGATGCGTCGCCTCGACCTTGGCGACGTTGAATACCAGCGTTCCAGACGCTGAAGCAGCAATTTTCACAATTATATGAGGTGCACGTGCCTAGTGCGTATAAAAACAATTTGGATAACAAAAGAGATTAATTTGTATGTACCAAATAATACTCGCACAGGTGTACTCGTATGGCCCGTCATAATTTTCACGAAATGAATTTAAGAAATTAACATTCTAAAGTAAATAAATATTTTGACGGGAATGTTAAAAATCTTATTCGGCCTTTCCGACAAACTAACACTTGTTTACATTAACATGCATTCCTTCATGGACCTGTGACGAATTACAAACGAATACCGAAATTTCAAGTGTTCCACGTCAGTCTGAACTTATTACACAGTGATATTTTCACATTCAGGCGCCCTAAATTATTTTGCCGTTGATTTCAAAAGTTTCCCTGGAAGGAGAGTATTCAGCAAGGGGCTCGTCAGGGGTGGCAGAGTTGGCAGTGCCACTCCAAATATAAATTTACTATCGAACACAACAATAGTTCTGTAATTCAATTGCAGAATTTCGAAATTTTCAGATATTTTCACGAAAATCTAGGGTTTACACCGCGTTTATACCGCTTTAAAGTTAAAAACCATAGAGCTGTTTATACAAATTCACGCATGTTGAGAAGGTAGGGCTTGCCCTGTCAGCGTGTTGCAATTCAGAAATACGTTTATGTTTGCATCTCAACTGGAACAAATAATTATTGGAAAGTGGAAGAAAATCAAAATTGGTATTAGCAAATTTAGTATTCAGAATAACGTCTATTAGTCGAAACAATATGTTTTATGTGCAGATATTTATTAATATTTTATGATTTAATACGATAAGGCATTTATAAATGACACAACCAAATGGAAGATTTTGATTGAAAATGATTATTAATTTATGGTAACCGAAGTAATTTAGGTGAGTTTGGCACAGTTTGCTATGGTTTGTATCATTTTTTGTAATTTTAAAGTGATTTGGCTTAGTTTGTGGAGGTAAGGGGTAGTTGGGGGTGATTTATGGTAGCCGAAGTAATTTGGGTGAGTTTGGCATAGTTTGCTATGGTTTGTATCATTTTTTGTAATTTTAAAGTGATTTAGCTTAGTTTGGGGTGGTAAGGGGTAGTTGGGGATGATTTATGGTAGCCCAAGTAATTTGGGTGATTTTGGCATAGTTTGCTATGGTTTGTATCATTTTTTGTAATTTTAAAGTGATTGGGCTTAGTTTGGGGCGGTAAGAGGTAGTTGGGGGTGATTTATAATAGGCGAAGTAATTTGGGTGAGTTTGGCATAGTTTTCTATGGTTTGTATCATTTTTTCTAATTTTAAAGTGATTGGGCTTAGTTTGGGGCGGTAAGGGGTAGTTGGGGGTGATTTATAATAGCCGAAGTAATTTGGGTGAGTTTGGCATAGTTTGCTATGGTTTGTGGCATTTTTTGTAATTTTAAAGTGATTGGGCTTAGTTTGGGGCGGTAAGGGGTAGTTGGGGGTGATTTATGGTAGCCGAAGTAATTTGGGTGAGTTTGGCATAGTTTGCTATGGTTTGTGGCATTTTTTGTAATTTTAAAGTGATTTGGCTTAGTTTGTGGTGGTAAGGGGTAGTTGGGGGTGATTTATGGTAGCCGAAGTAATTTGGGTGATTTTGGCATAGTTTGCTATGGTTTGTATCATTTTTTGTAATTTTAAAGTGAGTGGGCTTAGTTTGGGGCGGTAAGGGGTAGTTGGGGGTGATTTATAATAGCCGAAGTAATTTGGGTGAGTTTGGCATAGTTTGCTATGGTTTGTGGCATTTTTTGTAATTTTAAAGTGATTGGGCTTAGTTTGGGGTGGTAAGGGGTAGTTGGGGGTGATTTAGGATAGCCGAAGTAATTTGGGTGAGTTTGGCATAGTTTGCTATGGTTTGTAGCATTTTTTGTAATTTTAAAGTGATTGGGCTTAGTTTGTGGTGGTAAGGGGTAGTTGGGGGTGATTTATGGTAGCCGTAGTAATTTGGGTGATTTTGGCATAGTTTGCTATGGTTTGTATCATTTTTTGTAATTTTAAAGTGAGTGGGCTTAGTTTGGGGCGGTAAGGGGTAGTTGGGGGAGATTTATAATAGCCGAAGTAATTTGGGTGAGTTTGGCATAGTTTGCTATGGTTTGTAGCATTTTTTGTAATTTTAAAGTGATTTGGTTTAGTTTGGGGTGGTAAGGGGTAGTTGGGGGTTGATTTATGGTAACCGAAGTAATTTGGTTGAGTTTGGCATAGTTTAGTATGATTTGTAACATTTTTTGTAATTTTAAAGTGATTGCGCTTAGTTTGGGGTGGTAAGGGGTAGTTGGGGGTGATTTATGGTAGCCGAAGTAATTTGGGTGAGTTTGGCATAGTTTGCTATGGTTTGTGGCATTTTTTGTAATTTTAAAGTGATTGGGCTTAGTTTGGGGTGGTAAGGGGTAATTGGGGGTGATTTATGATAGCCGAAGTAATTTGGGTGAGTTTGGCATAGTTTTGCTATTGTTTGTAGCATTTTTTCTAATTTTAAAGTGATTGGGCTTAGTTTGGGGCGGTAAGGGGTAGTTGGGGGTGAATTTTGGTAGCCGAAATAATGTGTGTGAGTGTGAGAATAGTCTGCTATGGTTTGTGTCATTTTGTTTTATTTTAAAGTGATTGGAGTTACTTGGGGTTGCTAAGGGGTGGTAAGGGATGATTTAAGATAACGGATCTAATTTGTCAGTTTGGCGTAGTTCGGGAATTTTTTGGGGTTGATTTGGTAAAGTTTGCAATGGTAAGAGATATTTGAGGATTTTTAATGTAGGCGGATTAAATTTGGAGTGGTTTGGTAATTTTTAAATGAGTCACGGATCGGGGACATTATAATTGAAATCAAAATTATAATTGAAATATCTGCGCCTCGCTAGGTACGGCAAAAGTATGATCAGGAACGCAGAAAGTGAAAGTGCTTTTAATGTAAACCGGTCGCCCGACGTCGAAGTTGTTTTGGCTAGACACGTGCTTCTAAAAAAAACCCGGTCTCCGCGAGCCGATCATTTTTTGCTTATTTTAACCGGTTTTTATTCGGTTTTTATTTAAATACAAAGGAACCGGACCGAATTTTGCAAAATCTCCTTATTAGCGTTCATTCTCGGCCCTTGATAGACCCGTGTCTAAAATTTCAAGTCTCCAGCCCTCCCGGTTTGGGCTGTAGGTTGTCGGTGAATCAGTGAATGTGTAGATGTGTAGATGTGTAGATGAGTGTGTCAGTGAGGACACTTCGCTTTATATATATAGATCAGCATGCCATCATGCCGTTGTGTCATCTCCTTTTGATTCATCACCTCTTCATTTGGTTTCTCAATTTTTGGGAAAATCGGTGTAGGACATAATGTAAAATTTTACTCAAAATTGTGTCCAAAACGATTGTCGACAAAACTTAAATTTCGTAAAGTAAATCGAAATAATTAAATTATTTTGACTCTACAGCCTATTGCAAATTTATTTTTTTGTACGCCCCTTATAAACCTGTTTTACCACGAGCAACAAAATTCGTTTTCTGATTCAACTTGAAATTTGAAAATTAACATATCCATATTTTAAAAATTATAAACAGGTCTTTCGTAAAGGAATTGAAAATGTCGAAGTGTTCTTACCAAAAAATGCAGGACCAGCAGCTTGGGTAATGTTTTCTCTTCCTAGTCGCTTTCAGCAACTCAAAAATATTGATAAAATCGCCGATTTATCACATGAACTTGCAATCTCCTTGGAATTAACAGTACTTCTGGCTCAGCCACAACCTAGCTGGACACTGCTGCTTAAGGTAGAAATATACATACTTCAATACTTTTTTGAAATAATTTAATAAATTTGTGCCCACAGGTTTTAGGAATGAGAAACTGCAAAATGTTGAAAGCAACTTTAGACTTGTCACTGCAAAATTATGTGATCGAGATGCAGAAACCAAGAATGAAAACGGAATCTTGCGGATATCTTCTATGTACCATTGATGGAACATGTAAAAGTGTGAACACTTCTGGACTTTTACTAACTCCAATGCACTATTACGATCTAATTTCCTCAATCACAACTGTTATACTTTGCATAGCAAATAATGAAGAACTTGTGGACGTTCTTTTTTCCTCAGTCACGCGTCAAGTTAATTGGGCAAAGTGTTTTGATCGTCGAAACGTATGTCCAAATCGAATTAAATCACTTGATGGAAACTTTTAATTGAAGGTTTGGAATCAAATCAGACCACCATGGTTCGAAGCCATACTGGATTTTCTTACACCAATACTTTCAACCATAACTAGCACAGTTATAAATGCAATCCAAACTGGGGCAAGTATGTATCAGGCCATGCTCATCATTATAGGATGCTACAGCCAACTCTGGGACTGCATCGATGACTCGCTAACTAAAGTAGCTTCGCTGATACAAGACATGCTCCCAGCAGACGTAACTCCTTTAAATCACTCAGTTTTAATTCAAATTTTAATCAGCGCTCTATATTCGGAGTTCTTAAACTATCCTGAGCAAAAGCATGTTAAATTTTTTGACGACAAGAAGTCACCATCCTCTAAAGATCCAGTCCATAAAAATTCAGTATCCAGTTTCGATGGAGCTTTCAGTTCAGTCAATGAAATAGTTTTAGCAGTTGCGGAAGCTTTGTGTAGCATTGATGAAGACAACAAACATACAGATCAAATAGATGAATTCTTAAAGGAAGTTAACAGAGATTTGTTACAAATGAATGACTGTGCAAGGAAAGGATCTGCAAGAGTTGAAGGAGTGTGTCAACTTGCTGAAATATTTTCTAGCGATATTCTAATGACACCCCATGGGAAGAAGAGCTTGAAAGTATGCGATAAAAGATTTATGTACAAAAGTGACGAAACTAACATTTTCTTTAGGTTTTGTATAATTTTCTCAAAAATAATAGCGAATATTTTTTCCAAATGTTGGGAGTAAGTGAGAATAAAGAAGTAACTGAACCAAATAAAGTTATTCGCACGCCTACTTCTCTTCTACATATTATGTTTCACATTGGATATCGCTCTTTTGATCAGGTAATTAGTTAATTCTGTAAAATGTATCTGCGTAGAAAAGTAAAACGAGGCTGCGTAGTCCACGGAAATATTTTGAAATTCAATAAAGTGTAGAATGACGTTGACATTTAACAGGAAAACTTTGACATTAAGTTCTATGTTGATAAACGTGCCTGATACGACACATTATTCCACGTCGGTTTAGGCAATTGACAAGAGATAATAAATAGGTTTGGAAGTAATTTGTTCAAATCTTTGTATGGCCAGTTCTTGTCAAATGTCGTAATTTGTCAATTCCAAAGGTGTACACTGTAAAAAATCAAACAAAAGCTAGTTTCCATGGCCTACGTTTCTTTTGTACATCCGCTCTATATTAATTAATTGCTGTATACCAAGTTGCTGACCGGAGACTGGCAACCAAACTGGTCCGGATTGCTACAAACACCTTTAGGTTTAAATGTCGAAAGAGTTTGGCCCCAAGTTTCACTTCGTTGGGAATTCAGAGACATTAATTCGACCTCTTTGTCAACCAGAGATGCACAAATCGTTACACAACTAACAGCTCTGTTAAAACAAACCTAAAATTGCAGGTACACGTTAAATGTATCTAAAAAAATTCATTTTATTTTAACACCGGAAATGTAAAGAAAAATAAATAAACAATTTGTTTAGTGTATAATCCGCTTTTAATTACTTCCTGCTGCCCATATTAGTTCCATTAAAAATCCAACGAGACGAATCATTCAAATTTTCACCTACAAAGCTTGAATAAAGCACCAGCACCAGAGAAGTTGAATCAACAATTCGAAAATTGAATGGGCTGAAATCGTTGCTAGTCGCATGGAAAATCGGAGGCTGTTCTATGTCCGCCTTGCTAAGTTGCTAGCCAACTTTATTATTATTATTATTTTTTCTTACAAGATCTCGGGTATCTACAATATTTATATGCATTAACGTTGCACAATAACCCAACAAGCTACAAATTTGCTACTCTCTAATAAATTTCAAAGTGCTTATTTTTATCATTGGTCTTCATGTTTACAAAGTTGCCTACGCTAGAAACTGTTTTGGTTATTCTGCAAACTGGTATGAGTAATCTTAAATGCGTCATACTTAAATAATTATACAAATTAAACAGTTAATGATGCAATACACTACGAATATGCAGGGTGTCTGATAAAAACGTTTATAGCTGCATTTTGTTTTTTATTATCCGATTTGGATAAGTGTTACATGCATCATATGAAATAGTTTCAAAAACATTTCAACATGAATTGAACTGCTATTTATTCTTCTCCAAATTGCAGTGTACAGGATGTCTTAAATTGCACACTTCTGGAAGGTTTGTCCTGTTTCCCGAAGAGATAACCAAAAAGTAACTAAGATGTCTAGGGCTCGATTTTTGAGAACAGTTGAATGGCGAAAACTGCATTCCGATATTTTGATTTGTTTAAGAGCTAGATTTTTAAAATTTTTTGGAGAAGCCCCTAACTTTTTTATGTATACAGATTTTTAATTAGAGTTATAAACATTCTTTTAGAGTATACACATATACACAGATATACATATATTTATAAATGTTTGAAATCTGCATAAAATTAGCTTTTCAAGAGCGCTTATTGTATAATATTGTATATTATTGTATAATTGTACATAATTATGTCCATCTAAAATTAATGTGCTGCTTTACGAAGATACGAAAATTCATCTTACATATTTAATTAATTAATCATACTGTAAATGCCATCGATAGATAAACAAAGCACTCAATGCATTTTAAGCGAATTATGGAAATACCTTCTATTTCCTGACTTATTTATTTAAAATGAACAAAACGTGTTAATTCCATCTAAAATTAATACGAAAATTCGTCTTACATAATCAATTATTTCATAATTCTATACTATCGATTGACAAAAAAGGCACCCAATGCATTTTTGCGAATTATGGAAATACCTTCTATTTCGATTTATTTATGTAAAATTAACAAAACCCGTGTAATTCCATCTAAAATTTTCTTGTGAATCCCCCTTGCTGAAATTTTTGAGCCTAATTTATTAGCGGGTTGAAACCCAAGGTCGAAACTTAGCTAGACTCTAGTCAGTGCTATGGCCTACTCTAAATCTTTTTTTATGATTTGATAATTTTTTTATTCTAACCATTATAATAAACAAATTAATACTCATTAGCCTTATATCATTAATTGCTTCTTTAGTAGAGCAACCGTTAGATACATGTCTCCTACTTGCATCTATTTAAGGCGGTTTATGAATTTATTACTAACTCGTTGGAACTGATTAAACATAAATTGTAAAAACTCGTCGATTGGAACATTTAGTTGCTTAATTGGAGAAGTATGACATTCGATAATACCTTTTTACAAAAGATTATTTCTAATTGAGCAAAATATCCTTAACCCAAAACCAGTGCTTCCCAATTATTTCAATATATTTTGCTGTTAAAACTCTGCACTCAGCTGATGTCATTACAAAAGTGTAACCGGCTTCATTGAAAATCTAAGAAATTTGTAAACAAATAGTTAATTTTGACCGATTTATCCCTGCTCTAAACCCACAGACCCCACATTTCAGTATTCGCGGCTATCTCAAACAGTATCTTGACCCCAGACAATATGGGTGTTTCTGATTTTTTATTTGTGTGCTTAATCGGGGCTTTACCAGGTACCGCACGTGAACTTTCAAAATTATATTTTTTCGGCTTTCGCTTTTTCTTCGTATCGTAGCGTCAAACTCTTTTTTCAGGACCACCGTCGATTGCCATCAACGATGCCATCGTTCAACTGTACCCCATTAACAAACACAAGTGTCAAAAGATCGATCCCGTAAGGGACATAGCGTTTGAACTATATACTGTGTGAGTATTTTATGATATTTAAATTTTTTACCACTAATTTAAGATTTGAATATATTTCCGGACATCAGAAAGTTTGCAATTTAACTTTATACTTCTTATTATTTAAAACGTGACTAAATGTACAGTATTTAAAATACAAGTGAACTTTCTCTTTGATTGGCTGCACTTATAAGACAAGCCTGGGTAAAAATTTAAGAAATATAAAAATAATTATAATTTGATAAACTTTCCAAAGCCACATTATTTATTTATTTTATTTTCCGTTTAACTGCTGATCAAAGAATTGATTTGATTGTCTTCGGCCAATTTGTTTTATAATAGAATGATTTTATTCATTACGATAAGTATATGATGTCTTCAAATAATCCGATGTGCAATAATATCGAATGTGAGATACAAAATACTAATTTATGCGCATTTATAAAGATCTTAAAACACGGAGAATTAGAAGACCGTGGAGTCTAGCTTTTATTTTGTTCTTTACCGTGTAGGCCCTTGATATTGACATAACATCACATGACATTTGACAGCAATTGTGTATGAAAAATTTACCCAAACGACGTCTATACCGACGCCTGGAGGACGACTATTAACATTGTCGAATATTTGCTACACTTTGATCATTTTCCCTGGCCTATGCAGCTTTGACTTATTTTTGCATGTGAAAACGTTTTGTTTCAGACACAACCCCTTGGTGGCCCAAAATTTGGCAATAGGCGACGATAAGCTACTGGCCGAATCGCATTTTAATTTCTCTCAACCGACAATCTTCTATTTTCATGCATTTTTCGAGTCTTCAACGACTGCTTCTGCCATTCTTATCAAGACAGGTACTTATATAAAATATTTAATTGGAACCGTGCCATGCACTTTCACTCTCGTTTTTACGTTCAGTAAAAAGTGAAATGGGGACACGCGGAAATGTAAGCATTTGTTTCTGGCTTGTCGAGCTGATAGAAAACGATACACCAAAATAATTTAGTTAATACTGAACTATCGAATCTATAAATGTATCCATTAGCTTGCATTTTCGATTGTGATTGTCTGCATTAAACAGTACTACGACTATGATTTTATTAAAAAACAGTTCTCGCTTTTTCATTTAGCTAATCTAAGTAAACGGAAAAATCGAATTTTTAGAAGGCCTTAAAAGGTAGATTTTGTTTTATTTTTTACAGTGCAGACATGGTGCAGATCTGAGATTTTACTAGAACTATCATTAAAACACTTGCTCAAACTGATGAATATGAGAGTATAAAAACCAAAATTTTTAACATGGCGAACATCACTAATAAACATATGTAAATAGAAACCGTTGTATTTACTTAGATACAATAGCAACGGAGCATCAAAGCAAGCACTAGCTTGCTTTGTAAATTGAAAAATCCGATAATTTTACATAAAAGTATGTTTTATTCAAAATCGGTTAATGATAGGCATAACGATCTTTTGAAAGAAATTGTTGCAAATTCGATTATCTATCGACATCTGTAAATAAAATAGGAAAGTTCGTTTAAAAAAATTGAGTTTTTCCTACTTGAAGTTTTATTTATCATTTTTACAAATTTATTGTGACATTTTTCATAAAGTTATGTAAATCTACGACTATGCAGTGGAAAGAACAATTATTTTGCTATTAAAATCTAAAATCTGAACAAAAATACATTTTTATAGAAAATGAGAAATATCGAGTTATTTTTTACTTTTACATTGAATTCCGTTATTAGATTGTGGTGTTGCAATTTGAAAAAATTGAGTTTTTAGCATTTTGTTATAGAAATTTTCAGGAAATCGCAACGACCACCCCAGGCATTAAAATGTATTAGAAGTACTCTCGAATTATTCTTTAAAGTTACACTAATCGATAGAAACAAAATTATTGCAATACTTCAAATTGTTCAAGTGATATTAATTGTTTGGAAGATCCTTGCAATTTCCAAATTTTATCATTAAAATAAAAATATTTCAAAAACTATGAGAGATAAGATAAGGCAACCTGGGCGCATCTTATTTAGAATTGATTGCCAAAACTAACGAGTGCATAAAAATAAGGGCTTGCCATTTAAAATAACAAAGTTAACAATTTCCGGTATAACAGGAAGTGCCGCCATCTTGATAGTATTTTACTTCGAATCAGAATAATCGATGATAATCATATACCAAATTTCAACTGTCTAACGGAAAATAGAAATTTTTCTAATGAACGGTCTCGTGAATCGCCAATAGTTCCATTAGAAACAAAAAAGTTGAAGGCCACTTCTGGTATAACTGGAAGTGTCATTTGGAAAAAAATATTTTTAAAATGTAGGGCCATTCCCTTGAAATAGCTCCCAGTTCAGGCACGTAACAGTACATCTTTAAATTCTATGATACGATAATCGCTACCATTCGTGGCTGATACATGCACAATGCCCATTTCTTGGACTTCTGCTGAAGAACTCATCCAATTTCTTAAACCGCTCTTCATCTGTACATACAAATGTATGTATCTGGTACAACTGTACAACAATTATCCAAAAAAGGCTCGTCTTGCAGTCCCTTTTTTTCTTTCTATTAGCTGATTGCAACTGAACACTTCTTTGAACATTTTCTAACTGCCTTACAGGACATGCGTCGAACTTTTTCCTGTACCGCATCAAAAAAACTTACAGCAAAATTTATAGGGACCTTTCTTTTGAACATTCCTTTGACAATTTCTATTTTCAATTTGAGCACCTCTGTTCTTGGACACACTTTTTGCTTTCTGATGTAACTCTCACATCGAACGGTCTCGCGAAAAAAAGAAAAACTGTAGAAAAGAATAATGAAGAGCAGAGCCTCATTGAACATTTATGCTTTATATTCTATTATATATCAAAAAGTTTACCATCTGATCTTTCACATCATCACCATCATCCACAGCTATAGTATCTAACTTCGTTTTTTTTGCTGGCTTCTTCGATACTATGATTAATTCAAGAGGCTTTTTGCTTTACTTCACCATGCTGCATATCATCGGTAGCTGCCGATGGCATTACCTTTACCAAAATCTCATTTTTCAACTTATATGTTCCATGTGTCTTAAGTTTTATTCGACAGCAATCAATCCGTAATGAACTAGGCACCGGACTTGTAGCCATCAGGTTCAGTGCGACAGCAGAGAGTACACAAAATCTCTGGTACAGTCTGGATCAAATTAGGTCTCAATTAATGCTACATTTGTAGTTTTCTCTGCGAAGAACATATAAAATTAGAATCTAATGGAATTCAAATCAAAGCAATGTAGTTTTAAACATACCAGTTGCCATTTGATCACTTGCAAGTGCCCATTGAATTTAATTTTAAAAAATTCTGCAATTTAGAAACCGGTTCAAATAAATCTTTGATTTGTCATATTTTAAATTTTTTAGCATATTTGCAACGAGGGGGGTATAACATCCTTTTACTAAACGCTCCACGTCTCGAGGCTGGTCCTTGGTACCTCACCGCTGCCCGAAATACCCAAGTCGTGGGCGAATATACGGCACAGTTGATAGACTACTTGGTATCCAGAGGGATGTCGTTGCCTAGTTTGCACCTAATAGGATTAAGTTTAGGGGCACAAATGGCGGGGGTTTGTGGGCAGAGCGTAAAAACTGGACGAGTTTTACGAATCACTGGACTGGATCCTGCCGGGCCGCTTTTCAAGAAATGGCCCAAAAGTCTGAAGCTGGACAGTTCTGATGCCGAATATGTTGACGTCATACATTCGGACGCTGGGATTTTTGGTTATCCCACGAATGTGGGGCATGTCGATTTTTGGCCCAATCAGGGAATAGCACCACAACCGGGATGTACCAAACCGGAAGTAAAAAGATCCAATCCGGATAACATCATAGCTTTGTGTAAGTTGTGTAATAATTGGTAATAACCGAAACGATTGTTTGTTGTGTTCAGTTTTCTGTAGCCATTGGAGATCGTACCAGTTTTATGCGGAATCTGTACTGAACGATCGAGGATTTGTTTCAGTGCCGTGTGATTCGTGGCAACATTTTATCAACGGAGAGTGTCGAACAGATTTTCCGGTTACCAACATGGGTTTCGGAGTAGATTATAAGTAAGATGTCGTCCATTTAATTATAGTTGTTAAAATCGAAAATTTTATTTTCAGCGCTAGAGGAACTTACTATTTAAGGACAGCTGACCGATCTCCATATTCTCTTGAATAGAACAATTTATGTTGCTGCAATCTGTACATTATAGCCAATTTCATTTTATAATTTGTGGAATGTTTTTTACAACATTTTTGTTAATTATTTTAATAAATATTTTAGTTTAAGTAAAACGTGCTAATTGATAATTTAATTTTGTTACTGTCCCAAATAAACTTTGTACAGTCACTTACCTAACTTATTTTATAAGAAAAATTACGTTAACGAAAGTGCCTTAAGATGTGGTTAATTGCTGAACAAACTGAATTGCAATATATTCAAATCTAATAAGAAAGTTCTTTTGTAACTAAAATTAAAAACTGGTTCCCACTATATGAAATAATTAAACCGTTTCAAGATCCATTTTCCAATACGTCCAATATGACTAAAACAGGAAATATGTATAGAACGTACAAAAAATAATAGGCCATAAAAACTAGCAAATCACGACCTTTGACAAGGGCTTTCAATCATAAATTTACTTACACGACGTCTAGTCCGACGGGAGAAGACTAATTTATTTAAGAAGACAATTAAATACAGGCTGGAACAAAACTATCTCATAATGGATGTAACTTTTAAATTTAAAGAAAAATAATTATAAAAATGTATAATAGTTATTTGTTATATGTAGTTATTATAAAAGTAATCTTTTTTGTCCGAATCAGTTGTTCAGATGAGGCCAAAAAAGCACTTGTGTGCACACCAAGTTTTTTAGGCGATGATCACAAACGAATTCAAAAATTTGGTCATTTTGTCACAAAATTATTTTTTGAACATTTGCCTGAAAACATAGTTACCTTAGACAACTAAAAACAAAAGCAAATAAGTCAAGTAAAATAAATTGCAATACTAGAAATCACAAAAAACTGATACCTACATGCGCGTGTCATCGCTCCTTAATTAGCATTGTCCATATTCCACTAATTAAAATTGCACCGGGAAATAGTTCCTGGGCCTTCCATTTAATCAATTTTTTCACAAACTTTCCCATTTATTACTGCATCCTGCACTCATTTTACTGTGAAAATTTATTTGCAGTATTTCACACGTGCATAGTTTTTAATTCCGTACAACACATTTGCACACAATTGCCCGCAATGCTTCCGCATTACAAAATATTACTCGACTTTACCAACCGTACTTACACCTAAATTTAAACAAATCGTCTAACTCGGAATTTGGCATTTTGCCTAAAAAATACCATGAATGGACAGATGAAAGTAAAAAACCGATGGGAGCACAATCGTGGGGCTGATTGCAGTAGATGAGGAGACTCAGCAACTGTGGGATGAGCGTCTATACAGGGTGATTCATGTGGACCGTTCATTAGAAAATTTGGAATTTCCCGTAAAGCTAGAAAATTGAAATTTGGTGCATCATCATTATCAATCATTCTGAATCGAAGTAAAATACTCTCAAGATGACGTCACATTTTTTACAGATTTTCAATACAGTTTTGCCAGAATTCGGTGGCGTGCAATTAACAATATTTAATCATTTTTGAAAGTTTGTTTTTAATATTTCTGTTTACGCCATAGTATTCCTATCAGTTCGTTGTTCTCCTTATATTTTTTTTAAAAATAAGTTTTGAATCACCCTGTATGCCGAACTCACTAATGTTTTCATATGTCTCATTGCTTAGTAGACATATCGCATACATGCACGCCGTAATACCATCTTTTTGCACATACATTTTCGTAAAGGGACCCATACACTTCGAGGTAAGAATGTCGACTTGAATAAACAGGGCCCAGTTAAAAACGGCTCTGCATGGGCAAGCTTGGGATATGATCGGCAAGTGCCTTGGGATTACGCGTAAATACTGAAATTTTAATCGAAGAAGTAAAATTCAAATCAAACCTGTTCATTCTTTCCTGTTAGTGTATACAAGCCGCTTAAAAAATAGAATATGTGAAAATTATTATCTCGCTCTGCTTTATTTCGCACAACGATTATGCTACAGAAAAACCAACTACATCGGGAGGCAAATCTTTCAATGTTGAAGGAGTTTCTTTCGAGATCTCACTAAGGACGTTTGAAGAAATCTGAAGATCGCTCAAATTCGCTAGTTAGAGCAGCAGTTGATTATGAGGAAGAAGCGCCTAGACAAAGAAAACCTATAATGATTCTCCTAAAGGAAAGATATATACAGGGCAGTCATTAGTGCGGGATCGGTCCATAACTCCTAAACCATGTAAGATACAAAAAATGCTTAAATACAATTTGTATACCATTTGTTAGGCTGCACAACCTAAAAATATTTTAACGTATACAGGGGTTCCAAAACTCACGCATGCTCACACAACTTCGTTTTTTTCAAATACAACAACCTATATTTTATTTTACTGTTAGAACCCATTTTGACATAGATTTATGGCGATATAAGATATTTTACATTTTGTATCACCGTTATCAAATTACAATTTTTTTTACATTTTTTGTCATTGGCAGATTTTCACACAGCTAGAAGACTGAAAGTAGGTAGAAATATGAAGAAAGGATTGCTGATTTAATTATTGTTGATACCAGCAATAGATTTTACAAACTTTCGATTATCGACTGCAAAAAAACAGTTTGCGTTTTTTCCGCATGGTTACTGAGAAATCGTTTTATGAATAGACATCGTAAATGCAAAATTTTGTAAAATAATTAGCATATATCTAAAACTATGACAAATAGGCAGAGACTAGATGCACTGGACTCAGATAGAAAAGGGGGACGTGAAAATTGAATAAAAACTGGGGTATTCCGTTTAAAATAACAAAGATGGCGTCTATTTCCGGTATAAGAAAAAGTGCCCCCATACTTAAAATAATTTATTTCGATTCAGAATGGTTAATTTCGGCCCTGTTCCAAATTTCAAATTTATAACCCTATAGCAAGTTCAAAATTTCCTAAACACCGCTTAAAAAAAACAGCCCTGTATGCAATGCAAAACAAATCTATCAGATTTATTTACAATTTATTTATTTCTGAGATTCACATAACGGTGGTTTTTATGCAAACCGATGAAAAATTAATCTTATTTGTATTATTTTATTCAGAGTTTCTTATATCGCGGTCTCTCCATGTAACGCAGTAGGAATTAATCGCGGTATAGGAGGGTTGACTGTAATTGCAACAATCTACATCGGTCCAAGCCTACAGTAAATAAAAGCAGATAATAAAAATTATGGGTTGAATATGGACAGAGCACCGGTAGTGGGTAGTGGGGGCGTAATCCCCTCTTTGCTGACGGCCGATGTTCTTAGAAATTTGTCTTGAGATTCAGTTTTCTTTGGCATTTTACTCAATTATGGAATTTCCTAGAGAAGTGTGAATTTTAATCTGTATTGTGAAAGCATATCTTTAGGGCGGTACAGGTCCAAATTTTTAGACTTCTTATCCGTTGCTGAGTTAATTCATATTGAAAATGTCGTAATTTTAAGCAACTTTCGTATTTTTTATAAAGATTTCCTTAAAGAACTTTGGAAAAAGGAGCCTGTACTGCCCTAGAATCAAAGTTCGTTTACACACAGAAAAAAATTTGAGTTGATATCTCTTTAAATAAAAGAGAAATTTATCTACAAAAAAACGTCATTTTTAACATGAATTTGCCTGCCGAAATCACCCCTTAAGCCCGATATGTAAAATATTATTTATACTATACAGGGTCTGCAATAATTCGTGTTACATTATATTATTTTCAAATAAGCTTAACTTTAGTTTTTTAAGTAGCACACCCTATATTTTTGTATTCCATAGAATTCGCCTGGAGCCTGGCTACGTTTTTTATTAAGATTGTTCTATACCTAAAATTCATAATTTATGAGATATTTGATATTTTTGGCTGTGATACAGATTGAGCCAGGATAAGGTAGATAGTGTGCCATGGAAATCATTTAAACTCACATTTCAACACTGCACTGTTGTGTCATCGCCAACTTGTTTTTTGATTATCCATTCCATTATCCACAATGAATTTTATTTTACAAGAACAAATCGATATGATTTATTATCTGGGAGAAGGCGAAACAAATCCTTTGCTTGCGGCAAGAATTTACGCTCAACATTAAATAAATTAACAAATAAATATAAAAATTCAATAAAGTAAGCTAAACTAAATAATAACGAGTGTTCAAAAAGAAAACGAGGCTGCGTTGGCCATGGAAAAACTTTGTGCATCAATTTAGTGTAGCAAAATTTCGAACTGTCAGTGTCAGATAGTTTTTAGGTTGGATTCTTTGTTGACAATGGTTTCGTATACGATGCATTTAGTGTTTTCATTATCAAATTCATCTCCAGAAGCCAATTTATACTTCTCGGTATTTCATCTGCACTTAATATGGTGTTTTGTCTATTACACAAACAAAATCAGTTCACTTCAGAACCTCTGTCGGAACCTGACCCACACTGATTATTCATTTGCTTTAGCGTTTGTAAAAAAACAGGTGATACATTGACGATAAAAATTTTGTTGGTTTTGAGTTTTGTTGTCGATAGAGTCAGAAATGAACTTGGTAGATTGGCAGTTACATACGTAATGTAAGGAGGATCGATTGGATTCTACAAGATTGTGTGAACACATCAACAGAAGAATTTCAAACACACATGTATCAGTATGAAAAATTCGGGAAGTTCACGAACACTAAGTCATGAGTTAATTTGGAAAAACTGATAGCGTTACTCGTATAGATGGAAGTGATGTTAATGAGATCTCGGAGCTCCTGAAATTCTTCAACACATTTTGAATGAAGTACTACAGACTCCTATTTGCTGTTTAGTCTAATAAATCCGTTTATCTGTACGAACACAATGTGGAAGAAGGAGGTAATAGACTTTACATCATCATGAAATAATTTTTAAGCAAATTTTTGGTCACCAGATTTATTAGCCGGAATGCAAAGAATCATTTGAACTGGCAAGGTAAACTTGGATCTAATGATATCGTACTTTCCGGTTTTACCTTGTGGTCGAAGTGGTACAATTCATTTACAAAACACTTGATAACAACTCGGAAGAACTTGGGAACTGAATGTAAAACAAAAACAATTTGTTCTGACAAATTTCATTAAATGGACGCGAAGGAGTTTAGCATTATGTTTACGAGAGCGATGTACACATGTATTGGCACTTATAATAAACAATTTAAATAAAATTGGTCCGTTTTATTTTGATGTAAAATTTTAGTGACAGTTCTTGTCATTTGACATTTGTCAAATCTATGTTAATGTTTTTCTATGGTTTTTACACTGGAAAGCCGATAAATTCCATGGCCAACGCAGCCTCGTTTTCTTTTTTAACACACGTTATATTCAATGTTGCGGCCATTGCCTCAAAGCACTGGCATTTATTGGTCTTGCATTGCATTTTTGATGGTTGACATGCACATTACCCCTGTCCAAATAAAAGACTTGTCTGATAAATAAATACTTAGACATATTCACCAGGTCACGGTTAATAAATTTGAAATAAAATTCTTTAAAACAAAGTTCTTTTAGCATCAATTCCCATCTAGATCGTATCTTACACAATCTGCCATGCCATAATATTGAATATCAGTTATTTCATGAACAGCCACCTTTTAAATCGCGGCAGATTGTGTACAGCTAAGTGAAACATAATATGCCGAGAGAGGAGCGGCATTTCACGAAGAGACTAGGGACATTGTGTAAAATAAAGAATATACATAATGTGCCGGCAGTTCATGTATTGCCTAGACTTTTCATGAAATGACGTATTTCACTAAGAGACTACGACATATACATATACATATATATTTTATGTTTTAATAGCACATCTCTTTAAAAATAAAAGGACCGCAAGCTGAACGCATCCATTGAAATCTACTTCGGCGTTTTTCATCCAACCAACCCCCATTCGTGTAGAAAAAGCCAACACATATTCAACGTAAATTAACACTTAGCTGCAATATGCAAATCTTATAATTGTAAAGTTGTTGCCAACATTTTGATAGTTCTTTCCGAATGGCGAAAATGAGACAATGTCAATTGCATAACACGAGGCAGCTGGACTGGCAATTTTGATTGTCCATGGGTGCACCTCATACAGATAACGTCGAATGTCTCCATAAGTAAAAGTCGAAAAGTGATGAAGATGCATGTCGAACCGACCACTTATTATTGTTTGAGTGATTAAGAAAAAATGATGTAACCGATCGTAAGCAATAATGAAAGTGCTCTATCATCTATCTTGTTGTACACATTTTCGGCACGAATATCCAGGTCTTCCTCATTTGGAAATATAAGGAGCGTGCAAGCTTCTTCCAAGAAATGTGTTCTAAACTTACCACAGAAATATGTTTTACACTCCATATTCCTGTGATTCGATACCTCCTGCATTTGAGGACAATGGAAAGAAAACTGCTTGTACTCCTTTTTGTATCAATAATTTCATTACCCATGTTCAAAGCCATGGGTCGAAAAGCGAAATATTTTAACGTTCACTTGACAAGTCACGATTTATTGACCCTTTAACTTTGTTGCATGATTTCGATAACACAGAAAGTTGAAGGCGTGACGGAAAGTAGTTTCGTGTGATTGTGCAAAGTGAACTTTTGCGGTGATACTTTTTATTTAAGTAGCAAACGCATGCATATATTATACACACCTGTATTTCACCGTACGTTATAAAAGGATTCAGAGTAGGCCATGAAATCACATTGAGTGTATTTAGAGTCTAGAAAATTTTGATCTTATATTGGAGAAACTTATTATATGTTGATAATAGTTTCCGATACGATTCATTTTGAGTTTTTATTGACAAATTGCGTTAGGACCATGATCATAACACAGAGAGATTTCCACATCGTTTGTGGCAATTATTCATTGACAATTCCTATGAAATTGAATTTTTCTGTGGCAATAATCTACACCATTAAAAATAAAACGAAAGCTAGATTCCATGGTCTGGTTAGATCCGTTTTTATTTGCATAGTACATATTAGCACAGTACACTTTGTTCAAAGAAATCTAAAAATATATATAATAAAAAAAAACATTGTTAGAAATTTACACGTAACGTGAGTACAAAAATGAAACAAGGCTGCCATGAATCATGGCGCCATGAAAGCAATATGAAATTCGTTAAGAGTGTAGAACCTTATTGACCTTTTGTTGTTAGATTAAATTATAACTATCTTGAAAAAATATTTCTATCGTTTCAATCAAGGTTTCAATGAATTTTTGGTGAAGAGGCACTTCACCTACTTCACTTGACCGACCGCCACTGCCCTGCGTCTCAGTTGTTCATTGTACACCTATACAGATCATACTTTGTTGACTGCTTTTAATGTTGATGTAGATAACAACCGAATTCTACCGCCACTCCGCGGAATTTCTTGAAAGCCTCATCAAAGCAAAATCAGAAAGTAAAATATTTCTTCTTCTTCTTGCGCTACGTTCCAGTTTAAGACCGCTGCATTCAGGCCTTGCCTTGCCGCTGTATATTGTGTTAGATACCTTTATGTTTGCGCTGAAAGTAAGTGAAACTTGTATTTTTTTAATGGTAAAGCAATCCTGCCATAAATAATTAATACATTTATTACATAAAAGGACAAACAATAAAATCACATCCGATCACAATATATCCGAAAAAGTTATATTTGGCGACTTTGGCCAATGTTAAGTGTTACTACTCGAATGTATTAAAATCACGTCCTTAATCAAAACAATGCGAACATTGCGTCTTTCCATTCGTGATTTTGCCCTTGCCGTATTTAGGTCGGTCCAGCTCCTTCAATAATATCTATCCGTGTCTCATCACACATTATTATTTGAATTACATTCGGATAGCTTATTATGTGTTTGTAATGTTGATGTAGTAAGTTAGGCTGTTAGCAATAAAATTTTGTACTTTTGTGACAACTGTAGATTTGCTCTTCGTTTGGAACCATCAATCACAACGGACAGCGAAGCGGCTGTCGCCTAAGTGTAATCTTAACATAGCAAACTCAAGTGTTATTGGTTTTGTTCACTCAAAATCACCAGAGTCTGATCATGTCTTACATGCATTTGCTTCATTCCAATATTTACTTTTAATGAGAGCAGTCACTTTATTGTTGTGTTTGAACCCTGTGCTATATATTTAAACCAACCCTGCCAGTGTTGGCCAGTGTTGCCAGTTCGTATAGATTCACCAGCCTGACTGGAGTATACACTTTATATTTTATGTATATATACAGGTGTCCCAGAAAATGCGGACCACCTGTCCTGTACGTTGTTGGGGAGTCTTCAGGAAGTCAGGAAAAAATAGTTCAAAATATATCTAAACGGTTGAATCCACAATTGTATCTTCTACATTATGCAGTATTTAAAAAAATAAATTAAAGAGTAGTTTAATGAATGAAAAAATCAAGACGACGTGTGTGTACATACATAGTTTTGAATATTGTCATATTGGAATCGTTTTTCTCAAATAACCGATACTTGTCATATTATATTGCTTAAAATAAGCCGTGTGTCCTTTGGCTTATAAAACCCCCGCGACCTCTGACGCTAACAATAAAAGTACTGCAAATCAAGAAGTGATTTTCTTCTCTTAAGAAATAAAAAAAATATTGCCAAAATTTACTGTTGGTGCAAACAATGACAGTTACCTAATGGAACGCATCAACAGCGTAGAATTACAGAGGTGCCAAATTGAGCATGCAATTCTTTGCTAATAACTAAAAAGAAGAGGGCGAAAAGGGAAAAGTTGAGAGTGGTAGCAAGAAAGAAGGCGACAACATTTGAGGAGAGAATAAGCAAAAGGACTTGGTGCGAACTGTTGCAGGAATGTCTGAGAGAGAAAAAGAGGGAAGGAGAAAATGATAGGACGAGTGAAAGGGCAAAGTACTATGAAAGGAATGGATACAGCTCAGGAGAAGCGATGAAAATGAGAGAATGAGAGGTGAGATTAAAAGAAAGACTGAGAGACAGAGATCTGGATGTGGAGAGACAAGAAGGAAAAGAGTCCAGGTATAATAGCAATTACAAGGAAATAATAACCGAAGAACTACTGAAATATCTGTACAGAGAAAATGTGAAAATGAGAAGAATGATTGCAAGATTCCAGTGCGCGAATGAAGAGAGAGAATGCAAGTTCTGGTTGGGAGAGGAGCAGAGAGGATGCAGAATATGTAGAGAAGGACGAGAGACAGAACACCTAATGAATTAATGCGAGAGTTTAAGAGAGGAAGAAAGAAGGAGGTATGAGGTACTGAATGAGGATGAAAGAGGAGTAGAATGGATGAGAAGCGTTGTGAGGGAGAGAAAGAGGGGGGAGAGTGCGTAAAAAAAGGAAAGAAGATGGGATTGTGTTAGAAGAAATTTATATTAAGTTGATGTTATACCTATGTAAGATTTTGTAGGAGTCTTAAGGCCGAAAGGCAAATAAAACGATTTACAGAGTTGCAAATTGAGCACGCTATTTTTCTTAATAACTTAAAAGAATAGGGCAATTCGTTTATTTAATATTTTTTCCTGACTCACTGAAGACTCCCCAACAACGTGCTGCACAGGTGGTCCGCCCTTTTTCTGACAACCTGTATATATTCAAGTAGTATTCTCTGGTAAGTAGCGTTATATTCGTAGATGTGCTAGGAAAGGTGCAAAAACGGGTGTAGAAATTCAGAGTTTCGTTTGTGTGTAATTTTTATCATTGTGTTCACGTGTGAATAGATCAAGATTTAATTTTTCTTAATGTTGAATATATCTCTGTTATCTCTTGAAATATATGCATGTCAGTGTCATTCGTGGACATGGATTTTTCGTAGACGGAGAACAAGAAAATATAAGTAGAAGGTTGCAAATTTTGTTAGAGTTACTGCAAAATCTCTTGAATCAGCGCAGAAATCGTAAATATGTCGAAGATTACGTGAACTACGCAAACTAAATGCAGGCGCTCAGTGGACATGGAAGTCCAATGGGCGTTCAGACAGCTTATGTTTGTGGCAGGGTTGAGATTTTAAATTGAAATGCAAACGGAACTCCTCATTCTGCATTTGTGCGTTTATTAATTTTATCTATATTTTATTTTTACTTTTGGGGGACTATAAGTTGTTTAAACATCTCTTGCCCTTTCTAAGTTGCTTTTCATGAACAATTTTATAATTATTTCACACCTTCCATAATAAGTGATGTTTGTGAGCAGATGCGTAACTATTGTGAAAATTTTAAATTACGAAGAGTGCATAAACCGAAGTTAGTATCCGAATGCTCTAGTGCAATTCGGGCCAAGTCGGGTTTGGCGCGAAAAGCATATTTGTATGTAATAAAAGTTTATTTTTCCACATTACATACATTTGCCTGTTGTTAAATTTATAGATATTCCAAATTTTGCTGGCTTTAAAAAATATTCAAGTTTATTTTCAATGCTATAACGAAGGTTGGTTAATTGCAACTTCTGTCAATTTTTTACATATTTGGCCTTGGAACTTAGACTCAAATGACAGTGTTTGTGTTAGGGTACCTAATCGTATTTATTTGCTTGGTATATTCATTGATTATATATTGAATATATAATCAATGGTATATTCCACCAGCCTAATTATCACTGGTCATTTTAAAAAGGCCTAGTCACTATGAACGCACTTCCACGCTCTTTTCGATACGTCCAACTTCTTTGGGCATTTTGCAAAATGACTGAAAATCACCACACTTCGGAAGAAGTCTGCAAATGAGGAGCAATTGGCCATTGTATCATTGGCGTGCAAGAATGTCATTAAAGAAATACAAAGGAGCAAATTCGTCGTAACTGAGATTAGAACCAGACAATTGGTGGAATTACCTCAAAACTGTAAAAGCAAGGCCACAGGTGCACGTGCCCACTGATGCTAGAGAAATAAATAATCTTTTTTATAGAATTTAATTTTTGATTTGTTGTGATTGTTGTTATTTTGCAGCAAGAAAAATATAAGAATGGACTTCATGTACCAATAAAAAGTTTTGTTTGCCACTAGTATTTGGAATTATTAAATATTTGCACACAAACGCTTAACATCAACCCTTAGATTTTTAGCTACGGAACGAAGCTATACAGACATACAATTTTCTACTATAACATCGCTACAAGGTTTAAGTGAAAAAATTTATGAGACATGTGAAGCCGTATCAGTCACAACAGAAAAAATACATGCATGCAAGAAAATAATTTATTATGTAATATTTTTTCATTACAAGCAACAAAAATAGAAATTATTTTTCGTTGAAAAAAGTAATTGTTACGTAAACAATCTAAAATTTGTAGGAAGTCTAAACACCGATTTCACCACTCCACTGAATACAGTGCGAGGATAATAAGTTGAGGTTAAATTATTGGGAAACAAAGCGTCAAAGTCAAGTAGGTAATTAATAATTATTTTTATTGGATGTAAATACCAGAGATTTGTTGTTGACTTGTTGACGGCTGTTAAATGTTTTCCAAAGTAATTTGGGTATGTTGGTTAACTTGCCCTAGCTCTGCTCGAAACAGTATGTCATTAATTAATTTTTCGGCATATATTCTTGTCTCATTTGGCAATTTCCGCAATTTGACAGCAATATTTTTTCCAACAATAGTAAACTCATCTTCAGGATCATTGAGTTTAGCATCTATGGTGTCTAGTAGCTTTTCTGCTTTATCTACCGTCTGGATTGTTCTTTTCCTAGATCTCTCATTCGTTACAATTGAAGTAGTGTTGTCATTTAGTTCTGCTGTACAGTATTCCGAAAGAGTCTGTGTTTCTTCAAATTCATCATCCATCTGTAACAATGAAATAACTTGTGATTAGTTGCTCCTCTATGAAGCAGCGGGGGCGCAGTTTACGAAATTGAGCGGGGTACAATTCATACAAAATATACAGGGTGACCCAGCGCTGCGGGGAAGTAAGAATACGCCAAAATAAAAAAGGTATCGAGATGCGGTTTTCGACAAAAAGTACAATCCATTTAACGCTCTGAAAATATCTGCTATCTGTATAACTTATGTATCAGTTGTTGCGTCCTAAAACAGCTTAATAGTGATATATTATAATTGTTTACGCTAGCATATGTGAACATATAAAAATTTACAGAAGTTGCAATTTAGCAACCTTCGTTATAACATTGAAAATGAACTTGAATATTTTTTAAACCTGGCAAAATTTCGCAATATCTAAAAATTTAACAACAGGCAAATTTATGTTTTGTGGAAAAATAAACTTTTATTACATACAAATATGCTTTTTGCGCCAAACCCGACTTGACCCGAATTGCACTAGACCATTGGGATACTAACTCCGGTTTAAGCTCTCTTCGTAATGTAAAATTTGCACAATAGTTACGCATCCGCTCACAAACATCAGATATTATGGAAGGTGTGAAATATAATAATTATAAAATTGTTCATGAAAAGCAATTTAGAAAGGACAAAAGATGTTTAAATAACTTGTAATCCCCCAAAAGTAAAAATAAAATATAGGTAAAATTAATAAACGCACAAATGCAGAATGAGGAGTTCCGTTGGCATTTCAATTTAAAATCTCAACCCTGCCACAAACATAAGCTGTCTGAACGCCCATTGGACGTCCATGTCCACGGAGCGCCTGCATTTAGTTTGCGTAGTTCACGTAATCTTCGACGTATTTACGAAATCTGCGCTGATTCTAGAGATTTTGCAGTGACTCTAACAAAATTTGCAATCTTCTACTTATATTTTCTTGTTCTCCGTCTACGAAAAATTCATGTCCACGAATGACACTGACATGCATATATTTCAAGAGATAACAGAGATATATTCAACATTAAGCAAAATTAAATCTTGATCTATTGACACGTGAACACAATGATAAAAATTACACACAACGAAACTCTGAATTTCTACACCCGTTTTTGCACCTTTCCTAGCACATCTAAGAATATAACGCTACATACCAGAGAATACTCCTTGAATATATACAGGTTGTCAGAAAAAAGGCGGACCACCTGTGCAGTACGTTGTTGGGGAGTCTTCAGTGAGTCAGGATAAAATAGTGAAAAAACGAATTGCCCTATTCTTTTAAGTTATTAAGAAAAATAGCGTGCTCAATTTGCAACTCTGTAAATCGTTTTATTTGCCTTTCGGCCTTAAGACTCCTACAAAATCTTACATAGGTATAACATCAACTTAATATAAATTTCGGTTATTATTTCCTTATACTTGCTATTATACCTGGACTCTTTTATTAATATTTGCAGGTAGGTACACAAAATAAAAAAAACACTTTCATCTTAAGAACAAAATTATTTCTTCTAAACTTTGGCCATTTTGTATGCTACTCTTGTTAACGAACTACAATAAAATTAAAATTAATAAGTGCCTATATACTAAATACAGGGTCAGGCAGAAAAGTCGGACGGTTTTAAAAAATCATAAAATCGTTAATTCAAAAAAATATATATTAGCAGATTCTGGTTTGTCTTTTCATAGCATTTGAGAAAATCAAGTGTGAAAAATCACATCCCTCATGTGGTGGCCAGGATGAGCGATACATTTCTGGATGCGGTCCTCGAAGTTGGCATATCCACTCTTTCCAACATTCGTCGGTCAATTTGGGCGGCTTGTACAGGAATCGCTTCCTTCAATTCTTCCAATGTTCGGGGCTTGTGCTCATAAACACGAACCTTGAGGTGACCCCATAAGAAATATTCGCACATGGATAAATTAGGGGACCTAAACTAAATAAATATTTTCGATGCAAATAATACTTGAATCGAATTTATAAAAATAAAAAGAGTTTCGCGAAACTGTTTTGACCGTAGTTTCGCTCGTCTCGCTTAATTCAATTTTTCAAGAAACACTCTCATTTTTAGCTAATCTATAGGTACTATATCTATATCTATAATATTATAAATGCAAAAGTTTGGATGTTTGTTGCTCAATCACGCCAGAACGGCTGATCTAGATAAAATTTGGCACAGAGATAGATTATAGTCTGGAATAGCACATAAGGCTACTAATTATCCCGGAAAAATGTTCCCGTGGAATAGATGTTTTCGTTTTTCATAGAGCACTTTTCAAGCCATCACTAGATGGCGGTGATGGTCGCAAGCTGTCATAAATTATTTTTAGGTTGGGTCAGGTCAGGTCAGCAAGCGGAGCGATAAGCTGCTTCTAGATCAACTAAAACGCCGGAGCAGTCAGAAATAAGGCGAATACAGCACCTTGAATATACCGAACGGTAATGGAATAAATCTAATATGTTATTATTTGGTAGTTTTTTTAAATGCCCGGAAAACGCAAATCTAATCTTTCGCAGAGGAGTAATAAATCTCGGGCTACGAAAGTAGATAGAAGTCGAGAGACGACTCCTCAAGTAGAGCTTAGAAGAATTGAGCAAGCGGGGCGACAGACTGCTTCTAGATCAACTCAAACGCAGGAGCAGTCAGAAATGAGGCAAATATAGCACGCTGAATATACAGAACGGTATTGGAATAAATCTATACGAAAGTTTGGATGTTTGTTAATCAATCACGCCAGAACGGCTGAACGGATCTGTATGAAATTTGGCGCAGAGATAGATTATAGTCTGGAAAAGCACATAAAGCTACTATTTATCCCGGAAACGTTCCCGTGGGATAGATGTTTTTGTTTTTCATAGAGCAAGGGATCGACATTATATTTTGCATGGTGGTAGATTTTTTACGTAGTTTTTAACGTATTAGGGAAAGGATTATGACAAGGAAAAGTAGGTAAAGAAAGGAACCTACTCAATGGGAGTTTATAGATAAATAAATTGAGAAAAAATTCGGATAGTTCGAACTAGGACTCGAACCCAGATCCTTCGATTACATGTCGAGAGCTGTATGTAATGTTGTATACAGAACGGTATTGGAATAAATAAATAAATAAGTCAATCAAAAAGTTACGAGTTCCCTAATTTGTATAATATATCAGACTGTTTCTCACAACACCGTAATGATACGGTTTTTCATAATAATCAGGCCGTAAGTTCACAAACATACACTTCAAAATTTCCACGCGAACGAAGTCGCGGGCAAAGGCTAGTATTTCAATAAAAAAGAAACTTCTGTTGGAACTGGCGAGAACACAACCTTTCTATGAAGAGATCATTGATATTTCGCAGCTCTAGGACAGGACAGGAGTGGACAGGAGAATTGACTTGGTGTACAAAAGTTAACAAAGTCTACTTTAAAAAAAATGCTTTTTATGGTAATTTACCTAATGTGGCTCTTCACCCATGTTTTTACCTGCAAGCCGACACAGAAAATTATGTCTTTTTTTCGATTGCGGAGAAAAATGCATTATCACAATGAATTGGCACCAGAGCATACTACAGTAAAGTCTGTTTATGCTGCCACAGATACCGCAGTGGCGCAGCATCGCCACGTAAAGTTTTGGCCCTTTTTAATGCGAAATAAATGCGAAAATGTGGCTGCAACCAGCAATACTTTTATCGATAGGGAAGGGGCTGTGGGCAGATCCCAAAACTGAAGAGGACCATTGGACGGTTTTTAACAGAAAAGAATCGAGCCATTAAATTATTGCATTGATGCATAAGTTATATTTAGCCATTTTTAATGGCTAATGCAAATGGCGGACGACTATGGATCATTGATCGCATTCGATCTGATGAGCCATTTCTCTGGACGATTGGCGCGTATATTCCTGAATAAGCTGGTTCAATCGTTCTTCATCAAACTCAGACGGTCGACCCGAGCGTTCCGCGTCCTTTCGGTCAAATTTGCCATTTTTTTATTTCATAAACCAACTCTGAGTCGTTCTTTCAGGCATTGCATTCCCCATAGACAGCACAAATCTTCGTAGCAAATTACTCAAATGATTCGATAGACATTTGGTAGTAATTTAAATAATTATCAGGATATTACCTTAGTTCGCTATACATAATAAAATAAAAAACAATTAAACTGATCTGATATTAAAAGTTTCGTTTTTAATGCATTAGCAGAATATTTTCATTTTATCTTTTACATATTGGCGTGTGCAATGCACACTAACTCTGTGTCTTTAGGTAGGACTTTTGGTCCTCTTTCGATAAAGATAATGCTGGTTGCACCCACGTTGCGCTTAAAGTCGCATTAATTTAATCCCATCCTGTTCAACCAGGGCCGGATTATAAACTATTTTTTAGGAAATGATAAATGTAACAAATAAGAATGTGGAATCGACAACTGCGCTGAATACAGTCCTGCCAAAATTCTATAACGTTCCCAACCAATGCATAATTGCAGACTGAGCTCTGGATCCTAAGATTGCTGCGCGAGTTCCCACGCGCGATTTCGAGGTCAATCAAAATGAAATAATTGAGATCAAAGAACATCAAAGAGCCGACCCGCGAGTGACTGTAGTAAGCTGTAGTAGGTTCCATAACACTCTTTGACTACAATCATTTATAATAACCCCTGTATCATTAACGATTGTGTTTCTTGGCATATTAACTTATCGCACAAACTGAAATTCGAATATTCGAAAATTCCATTGGTTTAAAATCACCACTTTAATAATATTGTTAATCTCGTATTGAACAATATATTGACCGTGTACCCCATTTTTGTATCATGATAGCTATCCCATGGGAACATTTTTCCGGGATAAATAGAAGCCTTATGTGCTAGTCCAGGCTATAATCTATCTCTGTGCCAAATTTCATCCAGATCCGTTCAGCCGTTCTAGCGTGATTTAGTAACAAACATCCAAACATTCGCATTTATAATACCGAGTGACTATTAATGGTTAACAATTATTTTATTATGTTGGTAACAGATTTAAAGTCTTAAGGTGGCAACGTTGTTGACATAGCCCTCTTTAATTTCAAATATTTTAAGCAATAGAGTTGTTTACAGTTAGGAGGCCAACACTTCGAACACCTTCTTTAAATTTATATATTTTTTAATTCGTGTTATTTAATAAAATTTGTTGATTATTTTGAGATCTATTTAACATTGTCAATTAACCTAACCTAGAAAATTATATTACAAGTGACAAGCAGTACCATGTTGCGCCAACCACGCAGTGTTGCCAATCCACTTAATTTCTGTCATTCATTTATAGTCAGTCACTCGGTATTAGTATATATAATAAAGTGATTTTTATAAAATTGTTTGTTTTTATGACATGTAAATAATAAAGGCATATTTTATTATTTATTTTACAAAACTAATTTTTTAATTAGTTTTGTAGAATAAATCATAAGATATTCAAAATATAATAGCATTTTTACTGCCTATAAGAGACTATTTAAATTTGCCGCAAAATTTGACCGATGCGCCATCTGAAAACTGTTACATAATTTGAAGGTCGTTAAAGGTCATTCCGCCAAAATATTTGCATTGAGTCAGTCATCTGGAATCATGTGATTCACACTATCCATCTGCGCACGAACCAGAACGAGGCAAAACGATGCCGAACGAATGCCCCGTTTATTCATCTAGTTTGTTTTTAAAAGGTTATATTCCATGTTTTGCTAAATAGTAGGGGAAGAGCGGGTAATGGGAGTCAGCGGGCAATTGTGGTCACCCACATATCTATAAAACTACACATCCGAGATTGATGTCGATGATCTTTCCGCCCCTTGGTGTACCTTCCACCACTTTAGGAACAACTCGCACTATCTGACGACACCCGTTACTGAGTGGCAGTTGTGTTTTGTTTTGGCGTCTCGCCGATGTAATTTTTCATTTCTATAATAATGACGGTAAGTGTCGAATTTCTTATCATATCTCAATAAGTATTATATGTTTATTTAGTCTTGACATTCAAAATTGTAATGTGCATATTAAATTTCGATTAAAGTAACTATGTTTTTTAATATTTGACCGTTTTCTCATTAGTGCAGTTGTGGGTAATGAGAGTCAGGTGACCCCCAGTGCCCATAAGTGCCCGAATATTTATATTTTTTTCGAGACTCCAAAAGTACGGTTCAGAACAACCGAAAAGGCTAACACGTCATCTGATTCTCTGGAAAAAGCTATGCAGCTTATTGAACAAGAAGGTTATTCCATACTAAAAGCTGCTAAAGCTATAGGTATTCCGTTTTCAAGTCTACAAAAGGGATATAAAAGAAAACTTAACTTGGGACCACGTTTTAGACGACTTACTGACTTTACATCAGAAGTAGAAGAATAATTAATGTGAATATGTGTTAAATTTTATTTGACTCTGATTACCCGCATCTCAGTGCAATTGGAGTCAAATGCATATATTTTTAAAACTCTTCTTATTTCCAAAGTTGATTGTCAAAGTGCTTAAAACTGATTTCAGATGATTGTTAAATAAGTAAATTTTGTTATAAGGCGGTTGCAATAAATATTTGATTTTGAAATAAGCTGTTATTTGAATTCTCGCTTAAGTGACTCCCATTACCCCTTTCTCCCCTACTTACTGTTGTTCGAATCTTCTCTGGATCCTCTAGAAACTTCAACGCATTCCAAGCAAACCACTTCGAAATATATTTGTCTGTCGAATCTGAAATCATAATATACGAAGTTATAAATCTGCTATATTAATGCCCGGTTGCAGAAAGCTCCAATTAATTGACAATTACTTAACGGTCCGTCAAATGTGACGGTTTGTTAAAATTTGATCGGGTTGCACAAAGCACTTGACGCCTCCGTTAATCGTCCGTTCCGTAATTGGAGATTAACAAGGGGTACAACGTGGCAACAGCGCAAAAACAATCCTGAAATGTCAGAAATCGTATTTTGACATATCCAAATTTATTTTAAATCTACAGTTGTGAGCATTTTATCAACATCAACGATGGAAGTACAGTGGAACCTCTCTTAGGCGGATGCCTGCGGGACCTAAGATATCTGTCCGCTCAAGAGAGATATCCGGGCACAGGAGATTTGCAAAAACTAAGTAGGCATATAGTATGCAAGCATATTTTGAGGAAAAAAAAGAACAGCAAAGGACATGAAGAACAAAAGAATATCAAGAATTAGCTTCAAATAATAGAATATAGAACTTCAAATTTTGATAGAGATAGAGACATATCTTTATATTCTTCTCTTCTGTACACTTTGTCAAGATTTCATCAAACACCACCAACACTTTTATTCAACGTAATATTCAACAAATTATCTTCATTTCATCACCGCGTAAAAAGCCTCGAACAACAAATTTGCAACATTTCTACCAATTTCATATTTTCTGGACAAATAATATAACAAAATGGGTGTCCTCGATCGCGTTTAAACCGAATTCTTTGCATCGGTCTTCGTGGTGGCTCATCTTCAAAATCACTTCGTGAAACTAGACCGGATAGTATTATTTAATGTATATCTTAAATTATTTTGGCAAGACATGTTAAAGTTATCACCAATTTTGAATAAAAAACGTAGATAAATGGCCAAAAAACACGAATGAGTGAATTGATTTTAGGTTAATCGCCCAACTGTCACTCATTAAATTAACAAGCCGTTGACAAGAGTTTAATCGGAGATTATCGTTTGTGCAACGCAAAACAGCGTTGATTGGCCGTTAATCAGAGATTAACTTTGACAATTGTTAATATTTGACGGACGATTAATCCCTTGTTAACGGCCCGTCAATCGCTTGTTAAAGTCATTGATTGGCCGTTAACAACTGATTAACTTTTGTGCAACCGGGCATAACTAATTCTTGCTATTAACCACAATGAAAAAGACCAACTTACCTTTCCCCGTCAACGTTCTTTGTAGGGCACGGTTTTTTTCTCTGCGCCGCGAGCCCCGCAGACTCTCAATTTTCTTTTTCAACATTGCAATGTCTTCATCAAAAATTTCACTTATCTCCTGCCAAGCATCTTCTTTTTTACCAACATTATGATAATGTTCATCGCTTTTTCTCCATAAAACGGGACGCTTTTCATACTCTTTGATAAAAGTTAAAGTTTTTTTATTATCCCAGCTCATTCCGATGTTAATTTGATGTCTACTAAATAATGTACTAGATTTGTTTGAACAGGGAACGCGCGAGGCGAGGCAGTTGAAACGCACAAATTGCAAATGGCGGCTGGGCACAAATTTTACTTTGCTTCGATAGTTTGATGGAAGTACCGACTTTCATCGAATTGCCTCGGACTGGCTCGGTCCATGCGTCGCACAACAGAATGGTGTTGCCGCGCCTCGCGCGATGACATAGGCACATACGTATTTAAGTACAACCGTGGACACCCAAATCTGTAGCTTTAGCCGACCACGTGTCATGCAAATATCATCTTAATGACACTGTAGCTTGAGTCGGTATTTGCAAGACAGGTGGTCCGCTGCACTGCATGCTAAAACCGACTCAACTCGATAATGTCATTGAGTCGATATTTGCATGACACGCGTCGCCTGAACTGGCAGCTTTGGCTGACCAGGGCGGTACATGCATGACTTCAAGGACACTGAAGAACATAGAATCGAGAACAGATAACTTTATTGCTTCTATAAACATTATCTCTGATCGAGAAAACAACAGAATTTTTTCTGTCCTTTTCTCTAATAATCAGTGCCTCAAAACTCATACGCTATATTTCAATTATCATTATTCACGATCAATAATAAACATTGTATTAATTTATCTCTTACCTGTGTTACACTCTCTACTACATTTTGAACATCACTATTAATTGCACTCTTTAACGAATAATAAATCCAGTAAGGAGGATCATTTAAAAAGTTCTCAGAATGAAACAGAAAAAACGTCTAGTGATTTTAATTATATTTTATTTTTCATTTCATAAAATCATTGTCAGAGTCCTGCGAAATTTTCACTCAAGTTTATTTTTGATCAGCAGTGAGCAAACGCGGCGATATGTGATATGTAAAATTACTCACATATACCAGCAGTGTTAGCAATCTCAGAAACGTTTAATCGACGATCTTCCAGAACTAATTTATAACTTTTTTCGATAATTTCTGCAGATGTCACTTTTTGGTCTCCCGGAGCGGGGGTCATCTTTTAGACTCTCCCGGCCTCGTTTAAACTTCGAAGTCCATATCTAAATGGTGTAGAATGAAGGTGGAAAATCCCCTGATGTATCCTCCATGTCAGCATGAATCATTATTTCCGACCAACCCTTCTTTACGAAATATTTGATAACGGGGCGACACTCCATATTATCAATGTTAAAAAAACCCTTTGATATTTTTTTCAAGCGGCTCTACGAACAAGAACTATTTGACATAATAACTACTTAAACCAAAAGTTATTAGTATTAATAAAGCAAAACTTTGAATGGCGTAAAAAATTGGAATTGAAATGGCCACCAATCCGTCATTCCCAGAACTTATCAAACATACTTATAAGTCAACAGCAATAATAACTCTGTATATATTTGCAACAATTATTTTCAATCCTTAGATCCATCAACCACGTCTAAAATTTTAGATGATGCAACTTTCAGACACATTTAACGAGCTTCAGAATTGGAGACATTTTCTGATTTACATAATATGATACTGGACAGAAATAGCACATCATTTTTAATACAGTTTGCATATTGCAAAATATAGTTTTGTAGTAAATCAAGAACAAGAACCGTATTTGGACATTTGATCAAACATGTAAAATAAGATGTGCGTACAAAAATAAAACGAGGCTGTGTAGCCCATGGAAGCACGCACTTGAAATTCGTTAGAGTGTAGAAGTTATCGAAATTTTAGATTAACTGCTCTGTTGATAACCGTTTTGGACACCGTGCATAAGATACATTCAGGATCTTCTTAAATAAATTCCATCTCCAACGTCGCTAGGGTCTATTCCTAAACAAGTTTTGTCCAAAAAAAATCTATATGGTAAAAAAACAAAACAAGTTAGTTTCATGGTCTCTTGAGCCCTAGTTTATATTTGTACACGACACGTGTGCACAAAAATAAAACAAGGCTGCGTAAGCCATGAAAAAACGTTCAAAGTAGCAAAATTTCGACCTTGAGTTGGAGAAATTTGATCTAAAGTTCTTTGTTAATAACCATCTCATACACAAAACATTTAGTACCTTTTTCAACAAATTCCAGCTGGGGATCCCTGTTTAGACGTCGTTTTAGGAAATTTAGAAACACCTGTCAAATGTTATTAGTTACAAAAGTATGTTCTGTAAAAAATAAAACCAAAGCTAGATTTCATGGCATCCTGAGCCTCATTTTTTATTTATACGCACGTTATCAGCGAATAACCTTCACTGATTAAAAGTAGTGGACGAATTAGCAATAGGAAACGTCAGCATGTTCTTATTCCCTTGTTTTAAAACTGATACTAAACATCCACAGAATATTTAATTCTATGCAAATCAGCAATTTGACCCCTCAGAATTAAATTCTTAAACAATTTTTTTAAACCAAGGTGAACCAAACTTAAATTTCAAAGTAGAAAGCATCACAAAATGTATTTATCACTCAAAAAAACAATGTTTTTGATGCAAGAAGAAGTTATACCTAACACAAATGTACTATTATATAACAAATTCCAGCGATATAAAGCAGTAAAATGAAATATTAAACAGTCTTCTGGTATTGGAATCGCAACTGATTTGGTACAACCATGGACAGTCAAGAATAACACCCGTGTTATGCAAATACCGACTCTATGAGATATTGTCATTGAGTCGGTATTTGCCTCACACCCGCCGGCTAAAGTGTTATTCTTGACTGTCCACGGTTGTACAGCCATGGACAATCAAGAATAACACCCGTGTTATGCAAATATCGACTCTATGAGATATTGTCATTGAGTCGGTATTTGCATCACACCCGCCGGCTAAAGTGTTATTCTTGACTGTCCACGGTTGTACTAACACATCTGACCAAATCGAAGATATCAGCTCGTAATATTTCTATCTTCTAATTTACATGTTTGACTGGTCAGTTCTGATAGTTTCTTAGATTAATTGTAAGTCCTCTCTAACTAATTGTTAAGTAAGCACTGTCATTCCCAAGATTAAGTTCATCTCTTATCTTGACTGCTTATGACGACACAATAAGATTTTTTTAAATATCTATTTCTCAGTTCAATTCTTCCTACCGCCTCTACGTTTCATTGACGCTAAACATTGAGGACAGTACCATTTTCCTTTGGGCGGTGCAGTAATACCAACACATGGATAATGAAACCATTCAGTTGGACACTAAAACACAATTTTTAACAGAGCGAATTAAGAAATGAGCTGCGCTCACGTCTTCATTGTCACAGGCAACCATATCACCGTATGAAACTTGATTACAGAGGCAATATCTGGGTTCGTTTGGGTCGTAAGTCCATTCACCGTCTGTAACTTCCACGCTCTGAGCCGTTATATCAATCGATGGTGATTCTGGGGTGGTGCCAACGATGGGCGGTGCACTTAAAATCGTTTGAACCGTTGAAGATGCGGATGCAGTGTTGCCAGCAGCGGCACCTGTCCACTTTCTGAAAAGTAAACTGTTCATCAACCATATGTCATTTTATAAACTTATACTACTTTTGCTTCTTTTTATTGTTGGCATGATCCTGCTGGATGGCTTGTATCGCTGTTTGAGCTGCCCCCGCCAATTCTCGTCCGATGCTAAACTCTGGACCATGACTTCCGGCATTTATCGCTTCATATGAAGCCTTCAGACTTGCAGTCCGCCGCCCCTGCTGCATCTAAACTAAACCCCATGAGTAAAGCGTTCTTACGCCATTACAATATAACCTGTTGTGTAGCGGCAATCGCTTGAGATGCAGCAGCCGCAATTGCGGGCCCTGCTCCTATGTGACCCAAATTATAAGTGACATTAGCTTGAGGTGGCGGTGTGGACTGAGTAATGGTAGTGTGACGCGTCTCAACTAGGGGAATTGGAGCAACGGCTTGTCTTTTTTCTGCAAACGTTGTTGATTGCACTGGGTTACTATCGCGGCGTTTCTCGTTCCGTGGTCTGTGGCGAAAACTACTGGAACTGCAAGTTTTTACAAGAGTTGCAAAACGCCTGTTTCAATACCTTTCGTATCTGTTTTCCTTCTGCTGCTGAGATGCCATACTTGATGAGTTGACAGGTGTGTCCAACTCCAAAGAGCGCTTCTCCAGAACTTCAGTAATACCCTTATTGTCCGCTTCTAATTCGCATTTGAATTTGTGCAGTTCCGTGTCGAGGCGGCGCAAATATTTGTCCACCAATTCAAACATTTGGTTTGCTAAGTGTACCTGAAAGAAATATATAATAATCTAAATGCAATAATTTAATAGAATTCCGATAGTAGATTTTAGAAGTTATACATTTTAGTGGAAGTCACAGTTTAATATTCTTGTTGAATTTCTAATTTAGAGCTTACAAAACAACGGATGTTTAATTCACTGTCAAATCGTGATAGTTGACATAAATATTCAATCAAAAACTTGCCAAGATAACGATATGATTCGTTCAAGAAGACATGAAACGTACCTTATGTGTGGGGTCATAACAAAGTCATAAATTTGCTGCATCCTAATTACTTTCAATGATTTCCCTATAACTACAAGGTTTATCACGACGAGAGCCTATTAGGCAGATGAAGAGAACGGAAAAACTGAGAAAACTGCACACTTGTATAAACTTATAAGACCTACCAGCTAAAAATATATTCATGATTGTGCCACATCCGGTCATACCGGAAGTCAATATCAACTTTGTTATTTTAAATACAACATGCCTATTTTTAATGTATTTTCAGATGCTGCATTAAGTTCTGTGTCACACGGTATCAATGTTTTTGCACCTTCATGCATTGTTTTAGAGAAAATCCAGTGCAAACAAAAAATGTATTATTAATAAACCCTAAAAGTCAAGTCGACGAAACTTGGTCAACGGTTGGACAAAAGGTTCAGCTATGTATAGAATTCTAAACATTTTCAAGGGTATTCCTGGAGGAGAAGAAACACTGCAACCATGTGTTTTTATTACACCTTTCGATAAAGAAATTTATTCACGATCTGACGATGTATCATGTTGTTAACTTAAAATGGACGGTTTTTGAATTATTTAATTTTTATGAAAGTATGTAGGCTTTCACGGTCGCTGTTATTAATTATAATGATCTTCTTCGGGATTTTGGACCGTGTTCCATTTAATTTTTTTCATTTTTTTTACAATTATGAGAAAATAAGCGAGTTAGCTCTGAAAGTAGGTTTGATATTTTAAAATGTTAGCAGTTGCGGGATTTGAGTTCTAATTCAATTGTAATGCTACAATTATAATTCCTTCATCAAGATAATTTAAATTCCCTGTTCATACACTGCCAGAAATAATCTTCACAAACTTTCTTCCCTTATCTTTTAATATATCATTTCAATGTAAATTCAATTTTCGAATTAGATGTATTTACAACAAAATGAGTATTTATAAAAATAAATATATAATTATTTTTGTGTTTTAACAAAAGTAAGATTGTAATCACTAAGAAGGTTTGGAAAGATTATTTCTGGCAGTGTATGAACAAGGAATTGAAATTATCTAAATTAGTAAGGTATTTGTAATCGTAGCATTACCACAACGAAGGTGACAAAAAGCGTGGAATAATCCATAAACAACTTTAGTAAACTTGATAATATAATTCAAAACTAAAGGAACAGGGATACCTGTGACGTCACCACGTCATAGTTAGTCTCTTTTCTATGATAGATAGTGTAGTGTAGATACAATTTGAATTGCTAAACGAACAGTGGATAAAAGTATTAAGGTAACATTCTGGAAATAAAGCATTTTTTTTTTCACATGGACCGAGGATTTTGCAAATAAAGGAAGTTCAGAAATAAGTTGTTTGCCTATATTTACAAATTACTTAAAAACGAATACAACACAAATATTGAACATCTCATTATGTATCTGGTCAGACTCTTGTTCTGGCCAGAATAAAAATTTTAATATCGTTTGTTTTTATTAATATATGATATTTACGGGTTGGTTAAAAATCATCGACCATCGACCAAGTTTCCGGAAGTAGATTCATAGTTGATTCAGATCGAGACTGGCAGAATCGAGAAAACCTTACGGAAGAATGAAAAAATAAAAATCCCAGATCAGTATAGAGACATAATTAGAAGTTCTGGTGGAAAGAATTCAGTTGTCATAAACATAGAGAACCGTTTCCGACAGTCAACAACCTGGCTTCCAAAGTACAGCTAGTAAACAAAAATATATATATCAAATAAAATAGTTAATTTCCGAGATAGCATCAAGTGGATCAGGACAGAAGAGTACAGAAGTTACCTTTACAAAACAAGTTTGGATGAATGCATACCATTTCAAAAAGTAGAAAGTTAAAAAAGCAATGCTGCTAGAAACAACATCGGTGAAGACCTTACTTTGGATAGGGTTATTGGTAAAATTAACAGTTTATCGGGAAGAAAACTTTCTAATTTATGTGACCAAATTATTTATGTTGATGATAAGTAGGTACAAGTGGTTTTATGAAGACATTTGTGGAGTGGAGGAAAATAACGCAAAAAGAAAAAAAATAACTGATAATCAATAGAAAACTTATTTAAGCTGTCCTGGAAATTCCATTAAAATTTTGTTTTGTTAAATTTCGCGTTATTGTATGAAAAACTTTAGAAAAGTTAATTTTTTGAAATAGTCAAATAAAGCAGTAGTTATAACAAAGTTTATGTTGGAAAATAAAGCTTGCTTCGGTTCAAAACACTTGTAATTTTTTTAATAATAAAAATTGATGCATTGTAGAGGATGAAAGAGTCATTTACTTTTGATTGTCAAACAAATTTATAAAACACAAAATTACGCAAGTTTTCTTTGACATGAGTGTGTTAACTAAAAACAAATAGGAAAAAAGGACCAGCATATTATATTAATGAAAGCAAGTAGGCTTTCACGGCCTAATCCCGAAGAAGATCGTTATAATTAAATTGTATTAAAATGTTTATATCTCGGAAAATATGATAACAGACATGACATCTTTATCCCCTCACCCCTTCAATTACAAGCTCTTGTAATTTAGACTAGTCTTTTTTTATTATATCAAATATTCAGTTACTGACCAGAATATTTCAATTCATTCCTTGTTTTAAAACCAATAATTTAAAAATTTATTTTTCTTAACAAACATATTTTCAACTAAACAATTATTTGATAATTCATGCTTGTTAATTGTGAACAAAATTTAAAATAGGAATTAAAATCTACTTTTAGTTTTGGAACAAATACCCTACTTTTTCATCTGCATCCTCCATCGTTTTCTTATATTCTTTCCCTATGGCTTCAAACTCGGCTTTTGTTGACAAAGGTACTTCATTTGGACAGCGTTTGCAATCATTGAAGAAAATTCGAACACGTTTTTCTAATTCATCCATATTATCTAAAATTCTGAAATAAAATCTAGACATTCTAAATAAAATCCTCACTTACTTTGTACTGTCAGGTCTAGCTCCCTCATTTCAGTGAACCGATCTCTCAGTTCTTGAGGCAAATGTTCAATCACTGCAAATATGGAATTTTGAATTTGGCGCCGTGTCTCAGGAGTGACGTGTCGTCAATGACAGCGTCGGTTAATTTAATTTACTTACTTTCCAGATAATCCTCCAAGTACAACATTTTGTTGAATTAATATAGCGCGGATATGAAAATAATAGACCGTTTAGGTATTTTGTGAATCTTTATTTACTAATTTTCAAGCGAAACGTGTAAGTGCGTCGCACACAAAAATAGAACTAAAACAAGTTGACGTTTCACATACCAACCACGCGCCGATAAAAGCGCTAGAAATTTTTATTCAAACGACTGGCCACAGTTTGAAATGATTATTGGAGCCAAGGGTCTTCCAACATTCCTACCGTATCCTTCGATTTTAAACAAATTATCGGCTCCACGGATAATGTGCCCGAACACAACGTTCTGTTTGTCCAAACTTTCCATGCTTGCAAAAGTTATACAAAATTTCGAATTGTTGTTGTGTTTTCCCACACGCACCATCGACAGCACCCCTAAAAAGCAACAATACATCAAAGTAAAATATCCGGCGCTCTGGAATTACCTGCTTTCGTGTGTTTCAATTTGTGACCTTCTTCCGCAAAGTATTTGCCGTAGATGGACGTGCCACCTTTGCCGGTACCTTTAGTTATATCTCCGGTCTCCAAATATTTGCCGGGGATTATTCTATAAACCGGGCAGTTCTTGTACGAGAGATTCTTTTTGTTGTCGCCGCAACATATCGAAAGGAAATTTTGCACGGTTACGGGTACATGGTCATGGTACAGTTCGATTTCCACCTTTCCCAAAATTGTGCCATCCACTACTTGGAATTCTAGAAAGCATCTTAACGATTTGGTTGAAAAAATATAATAAAATTAGTACGCGGCCACGCTTGCAACCCTCACAGTAATTGTTGTTATTTTAACTGCTAATAATAATGTATGATTTGGAGTAAACCACTATAAACAGATGTGGACAAAAAAGGAAATAAAGAGAGAAATTTCAATTATGCAAAGTGTAGGACATAGATATAACGAAGAGAGGGAATGAAGAGTTTAATGGAAAAGAACAAAGTAAACAAAAAACGGCACGGTTCAAGTCTGCAGATTGCGTAACGTTCAAGTCAAGAAAATTAACAAACTAATTGAGAGTGCATAAACACCACTAAGTAGAATAAAACTGTTGAGCATTTCGAATCTTCGTTTGTGGTTAAATATTCGCGTTATGTTCCGTGTTAGCTGGGTTCACTCGCATAAGAATACTCAACCCATCAATATTCGTGGCAATTGGTGTCAGAAGTGTGGGATTCTGGGAAGATCCCTGGTCTGTAAGTGAAGTGCAAAAAGAAGATGACTGTGAATGCCAGTAACAAAGAAAATGGCTGAGTAACCGAGGAGGCGCTGTTAGAAGCACGGTCCGCAAACAAGGAAGAAATGAAGCCAACATTGAAAGAGGAAATTAAGCAAAATTCTACAAATTCTAAGGAAGAAATAAAACAGATTTCTACAAGTTTAAACGAAGACGCAAAAGAAATTTCCGCAAGCCTGGCAGATATAATTAAGCACAAGAGTGAAACAAATTTCGGCAAGTCTGGTATAGAAAATGCTATGTTTGGAAGATAGATTTAAGCAGAATTCGGACGAACTAAAAAATTAGACTAGTATACGAGTACATGAGGATATGTTAAAAATTGAAAATACGAGATTTCCTGAATTGTAGAAGATGCGAGGAAAGTTGAACACACAGTTTGGAGAAAGTAATAAACTTGAAATTTACGAGACCGTTTCTTCCACGGCGATACAATCGTTCGACCGGTGCAGAAGAGCGATGACATTAAAGCCAAGCCAACAATAGAATATCACACTCAGTTCTAAATAATTGCAGGCATGAATGAATGCGATATGAAGTAAAAGGCAAGATGTTGAGAAAATCGGCTGTGGTTCTTTTGCAGAATCTGTCAAATACTTGACTATAAAATGTTAACGGTCGCACAGAAGCTTAGATTCGATAATGCGCAGCTACAGACCCTCTTGCATCGCCAGCTCCGTTGTTGAACCCAGGTGCTGAAAGAAGATCAGCAGGCCTTTGCTTCGAAAATCCAAAAACTGGTCCGAAATGTAATATATACTGGGTGATTTACGTAGACCATTAGAAAATTTTGAATTTCTCGTAAAATTAGAAATGTGAAATTTGGTGCATGATTATTATCGATCATTCTGAATAGAAATAAAATACTTTCAAAATGGCGGCGTTTCCGGTTATACCGGAAATTGACATCAACTTTGTTATTTTAAATGACAACCGCCTATTTTTATGCACTCATTCATTTGGTCACTCAATTCTGAATAAGACACCCAGATTGTGGGCACTTACCTCTCATAGTTTATTTTATATACTTAATTGTATGCTAAAATTAGAAAATAATGAATCTTTTAAAAATTTGATATCTTTTGAATCATTTGAAGTATTGCAATAATTCTTCTTTCTGTCGATTCGTATAATTTCAAAAAATAGTTTGAAAGTACTTCTAATACTTTTTAATGTTTCAGGGGGTCCTTGCGATTTCCCGAAAATGAATATAACAAAATGGCAAAAACTCAATTTTTTCAAATTGCAACCGCACAATCTAACAAAGGAATTCGATGTAAATGTAAAAAATAACTCGACCTTTATAAAGGATTTTTAGTCGAATTCTCGATAGTTTCTACGATAATTCACATTTTATAAAAAAATGCATCTTCTATTTAGCTTTTGGTATGTATAGGCTGTGGAATAAAAACATTTTAATCAAACAATTGAAATTAGAATGTTATATGAATAATGCTTTTTATCTAGGTATACTATAAATTTATTTTGTAGATTAATAACAATGAAACAGCAAACAATAAAGTAAAACAAAACTTTAACTTAACAAACACTTTACATCAATTATTGTAAATGTACAACATTGTAAATAATGCAAATGTTCTACATGTCCACCATATTCACTTATACAATTTACGACACGTTTTTCTGCAGATTGAGTTGCTCTTCTTATTTCAGCAGGATCAAGAATATCAAATGCCCTAAAGATTTTTCTTTAAAGATCTTTATTTAAAATTGCAATGCTGTACACTATTTCCTTTGTGCGGCCCCATAAATAAAAACCAAGAGAGGTCAATATAATTATTATTAATTATTATTTACCATTCCAACAAGAAGTTTAAAATCTCTATTAGAGATCATTTAACTGAATCTCAATAAACTCAGTAATCAATAATCTCAATAACAGGTATTGATTTTAATTGTTTGCGATTTATTTTTTCTATTTCACAGCCTACAGATTTCAAAATATAAAGATGAATACATTTTTTTTAGAAAATAAGAAATATCGTAAAAACTAAGCAGAACTGGCAAATGATACCTTGACAAAAGTCAAGTTATTTTTTTACTTATACATCGAATGACGCTTTTAGATTGAGGGTTGCTATTTGAAAAAAATAAGTTTTTGATATTTTGATATTTAAAAAATCGCAGCAACCCTTTGAGACATTCAAATTTTATAAAAAGTACATTTAGATTATGTTCTGAGGTTATGCAAAACGACAAAAAAAAACTATTGCATTATCTCCAACGAATGAAGATATTAATTTTTACAAAGATCCTTGCATTTCCACATTTTAGCATTAAATAGAAAATATTTCAAAAACTTTGAGAGATAAGTGTCGATAATCTGGATGAATCTTATTCAGAATTAAGTGTTCAAATGAATGAGTGAATAAAAATAGGGGGTTGCCATTTAAAATAACAAAGTTGATGTAAATTTCCGGTATAAGCGGAAACGCCGCCATCTTGAAAGTATTTTACTTCGATTCAGAATTAACATGACCAGAATAGAAGAATTTCGAGACGATGACAACTTTATATCTCTGATATCGTTAGGGAAAAGTTAAGCTGAAGATGTTTCAAGCGAAAGCTCAAGTTCAAGCTAAGTTTTAAGAAGTATCTCGCGTGAATCCGAGAGTCGATTATTTGACATAAAAGGATTCTTTAAAACTGAAGAATGACTTGATTTGGGAAGATGCTGATAAGTAAACTAGGGAGAAGCTTATACGGCGTATGAGTCTTCAAGCTGAGGACTTTATGGCATCAAGAAGATCTCAGACAATGTACGTGAACGTTTATATTAGGTGGGGTGTTGAGAGAATGTCCTTCAGCAAAGAAGAAATTGTCTGCCTGTTGATCCGATTGTTGGTCGACCACCTCAAGACAGTAAGCAGCATTTGCCTGAATGGATACAAAAACTCTTAGGAAAGAAAGAAGGGGAAATGCCCGAAGATATAAAAATGCTGGGGCGTATTTAAATGACGTGGCATTCCACGTTGAATTCACTTTGCATTTTCGATCCTCTTTTGGCAACTGGGTTGTGCAACAGAACAGGCTATGCAAGAGGGACTGCAGTTGCATCTCACCGACTTTCAACATCACCGTGACCGAAAGACTGTATCGGCAATGAAGAAACGTTAAGTTGTTTACTTTCTCTAAAACTGCGTTTACCACATTCCTCACATCTTCTTCAATTTGGGAACACTTTTCGTCCTGTTGACTTCAATTTTCAAAGCCAAATTTAACACATCCAACATGCACTCAACCTCATTTTTCAGATCATTCCAATCCTACTTAATTATATTTTCCAAACATAGCGCCTTCTCATTGATGTTTGCAGAATTCTGCTTAATTCTATGTTTCAAACTTTCCCAGTTTCGATCTTCCAAACACAAATTCAAGTGTTTCGGAATCGTTCCAGAAGAATCTCACACTTCTGATATCTTTGTGGTCCTAGAGATTTTTAATAGAAACAATGTAAATTACAGCTGAACCCAGCAACAAGCCGGAGAACAAACACTGCAACGAACGGAGAACATTTTAGGAGCAAATTGAGAATCTTGGAATGTTACTACAACTCCACAAGCTGTTAGTTCAGCAATTAATTTTTGAAGGAACGATTCCCTTCTCGCTCTTTATAAGCATAATTTCGTCATTAATACACCGAATTGGAAACGACAAACAGCAGTGTTATTAGTTTAACTTGAAAAATCGCAAGCGTGGCCTCGTTTGAACAATTTACATGGGACGATCGGAGGTTTTGTCCAATCCGGCGCTAATCGACGGTTGTCTAGCGAGGATAACATCCGCTGACGTCTTTTTAAGAATGACTAAAGGGAATTTACAACCCAATCTCAATTTCTTTAGCACGCCCAACCAAAATTGTTTTAAGGTGTCGCAATCATAGCTTGAATTCTGTTTCTTTCATTTTAAGATGTAACAGAAAAAATGGTATACGTACTGCTGCCTTAATTTTATGGTAAATGGCTTTGTTCTTGTGTTCGATTCTCTTCATTTCATGAACGTGGCCTTCCCATTTGGAGTTAGAGGCGTAGGCTTGGGGGTTGTACGAATCTACCCTTCCCTGAATCAAAACTATTGGTAAATTTCAAAAAAAATCACTCATACTGACGATTGTTCGGTTTATGATGTTGATGGATTTGAGGAGCTGCTTGTTTTCCTTGTCGATCGTATTGAGACGCTCGGCGTCTTCGCGAAGCTTCCGCACGTTAATGTAATTGTATGGGTTCATTTTTGGTGGCTTTGTGTCCGTCTTGGATTTCGCCGTAAATATCTGGAAGAAGCGAATAAATAATCTGTCACGATGTGCTACTGGCGCATACTTTGTACAAGTGAGAATTGTACTCCGCCAAATCCATTTTCCACTTTTGGGGACTAACAGATCCCACTAGATACCTGGGGACTTTACACGGTTTGAACTTTTTAATCCTCTTTCTCATAATGCAATTTTGAACCGCACAACTAAAACTTTTGACACAAATGTCCCGAATGTCATTAGTATGTATAATGAAAGCTAAGCGTTCTCCGGCCGTAAATTATTTCGTACCGTTCGAATTGAAGAGGTTTTAAATATGTGCGTATCGTCCAGATTAAATTCGTCCGTGTCCGTCCCAACATGACCGAATTGCCAAATAATGAAAACCCCGTCGATTGCAAAAAGGTGTTTTGTCGTTTTTACGCAACACAAGTAAATGCTATTTTAGCATTCAGATCGAAGAACAAACGACGCGTCCAAAACAATCTCCAAAGATGTCGACTGCGGTCAGCGCGACATAAAATTAAGAGAAGCTGAAAAAACAATAGCCAATAAAGATGTCATCATAAAAATGTTGCAAGGACAAGTGAAGAAGTTGGAGGAATCGTACAAGCAAAATTTGACGGAGACCGAAAATTTTAGATACAAGTTTTGTCTTGCGGTCGAGCAAGTGAAACGACTGCGGACATGTCCCAAAGTAAAATCAAATAAACAGAACGGCAACCGTAAATTTAAGTAAGTTTCAGTCGAAAAGAAAAGAAGAAAAAATCAAAGAACTGCACAGCAATCTGGACAAGTGGAAACAACAGTAGGTCCAATATTTTCTTAAAATTTTACCCGACAAGGTGTTGCAGATGCGACGAGCTGATGGATGCCAAAGATCAACATACAACCGAAAAAAGAAATTTCGGCACCCAAAAAATGGAAAACTTTGAAAACTTCATGACGGCCCACTACAAACTCTTGCAAACCCTCGTCGAAAAGCTCAACGGAAATAATTGCACGGCGCAAGTGGGGGATATCAAAAAACCATACAACGATCAGATTAAAACGTTACACAGCGAAGTCGAACTGAAATCTGAAAATACGAATCTGCATATTCCAGTACCCGTTTCAATGGACCGCTTTATAAGTGTCAAAGACAGTGTTTCGCAAAATAAATTACACCTGCAAAAGATGTCGGAAGTTAAGCACTCGTTGGAGGAGGCTTCGGAAATTTCAGCTGAAAAAACTAACACCGATTCGAGGAGAATCAGTTTTCAGAAGACAAAAGAACAGTTTTCGCAAGTAAACGAGGAAGCACACACCGACTTCGAGAACGAAGTAGTTCAACAAGTTATTGAGAGTTTGCCGGATGAAGAACGTATTCCGCCTTCCGCTCTTGAACGCGGTTTATTGTATTGCATGTGCACGCCGAATGAAACAGCGCCAGAGAGTGGCGCAGACTTGGGAAAAAAATCAGTGGTAAAAATTGACGATACGATCATTAGAGACATCAAAACGCCTCAGTCGGAAAAGAGCGCCCGACAAACATCTAGCTTAAATGAAAAGACACAATCAATGAGGGGGTCTTTTGGTTCGAGTTTTGGGGCTGATATTGACAAGACAATAAAAAAAGAATTCGACAACATATCAACGGTTTTAAAGGAGATCAACGACAAAGTGGGTCAAGTGGTGCACAAGCAGGCGGAAGCAACAAACGAATTGCAACTGTTAAAAGGCGAATTGTCGGTTTCGCAGAAATCGACGCTGGAATGCAACGAGCAACTGTCGCAACTTAAAACGAGCCTAGCGAAGCAAAACGAAACGTTTCTCGCCAATTTGGAACAAAACCAAAATACCACCAGTAATCTAAATGAAGTAAACGAGAAGATCCAGCACGACATGAACGAGTTGAAGACGAAAATAGAAACTCTGCTCGAAAAGCTAAACGAATTGAAAGATATTTGTACAACGAACGAAGACAGCGATTCTATAACCATCGAAAAATGCAAGTTTGAGATTTTAAAATTTAACAAAAACGACGACGAAACGGCCATGAGCGTGTGCGAGCCAACAACGAACACCGAATGCGAACCAGAAGAAAAAATTATCACAAAAAATGAACAGTCAATACATGGAAAGTCCGACAAGCTCGACGATCAGTATTCGAATCTAAAGAAAGAGAACAAAGAAAAGGACCAACAGATAAAGTGCATTAACGCACTGATTTCCTGCTATACCAAAGCGCAAAGCGATATCCGAGCGATGCATCCGCAAAAAATTGAAGACACAGACGACCAACGACGGAAGCGCAACAACGAAGACATCCACAAATACATCGACAAAGTAAGAAACGAAAACAATAAACTGAAAGTGACCATTAGTTCTGTGATTAATCACCTGAACCTTAAAATGAAGCAGTTGGGAACCGCTGATGAAGACTCGCGAAGTCGGTTTTGTTTATGTTTGTCGTCGGAAGAAGCCCACAGAGAGTGCGATTGCCGCCAAAGCGAAGTTTCCAGCGTTTCCTCCAACTCTCTTGCGACTGATGCACCTCACAACGACGGCGGCCAACTTCAAATTGAAGACATATACAACGTGGTGCGCAGCACACGTGGAATCAAATACAAACATTCTTCAACTTCGTGTTTTTGTAACAAACACCGCAAAACCACGTATTCCTGTACTTATAACGGAAGTCAAACGTCTGATTCCGACAACATCGAAGATATTTACAACTCGGTTATTTGCGCGTGCAGTTCCTCTGTCAAAAAAAGCACCCACAACGTGATTGTGTGTGAACCAAAGTGCGACAGCAATCATTTGCTTAAGACGACTAACGCAGATATCTGCAGCGGGAAAGATGACAATGACTGCAGCGGGGAATCGTTAGTGACAAATTTACAGACTTATGTGAACTACTTGAATGAACAACTCGCCATTATTTCGAGCATCGAGAACCAAATTGAGGATCTACGTGTCGACATTAAAACACCCAAGATGTAAAATAGCTTCGAATAACATCCGAATCAATATAAAAACGGATGCTTTTCTACCAACTACTTGGAAACTTTAATTTTGGGAATAAAGTCAGCAGAGAGTATTGATTGTAACTTATTCTTGATGAGAAGTGAATTAGAACCGAGCGACTTCAAAGATGTAACTGCATTCTGTAAAGTCAGCTGTGACTTAATCAGGTGCTGATCAATAGCTGTGAGGTTTCTCCCAGCCTCGTCTATGATATTCTGGCAGAAACTTTCAACATCTTGATGCAATTTGCTGTTACTCTCTCCTGTATTAAAACGTTTCAATTTCTAGCGGCGACATTTAATATACCTACGCAGCTTTCGCTGAAGTAGTGACTCGTATTTGTCAGACGTTTCAGATTTTGCAAAGGAATTCGATTCATCAAGGGCTGAGATGGCACTGCAAATGCTACCTTCGTTCTCTTAAATTAATAAATCAGTGAATTATTTAAAGCACGATTACTGCTTGTCTCTCACCGGTTTCAGACTCCGAGTCCTCTCCGCTTATTTCCTTGCCCTGTATTTGAGAGCAAATCATTTGGGGCTGAATAAAACAGGTCATTCAAATGTTGTGCGGACGTTAATTTTTACCTTCGTTGCAGGGAGTTCATCTTCACTGTCTGTTTCCGAGGCTTCGCCACTAATAATGACGGGTTTGTTCATTTAGAAGTCTTGAAATAGTTTTTTAAGACAAACCAGTTAAGTTTGGTTATGTTTGTATTGACAAAAATGACAGTTCTAACTTGTGTACAACCGTAGTCACCGTAAACGACCTTTACGAAGACTACCGTACAACCGTGCACAAGCAAAGTTGCCAGTCCACCTGCCACAATGAGACAATGTCAATTAGTCGATATTTGTTTGACAGGCGGCCGTATGGACGGGCAGCTTTGGGTATCCCCGGTACACAAAACCATACACATCACACATCGAAAGTCTATCGCGACCACCATCTACTTTCTATCTTCTATATAAATAAAAATTGATGTCTGGCTCTGTGTTCCGTATAGGCTCCTAAACCGCTCATTCGATTGCGATGAAACTTTGGCAAGTTGTTGTATAGGTGCCTGGAATCGTTTCTGTATGAAAATGCGTACATGCGTACAAATAGGCCGTGGAAGCTAGCATTTCTTTTGGTTTTTACGTTGGTGACGTATATCATATTGACCGAATTGAATTCAAACGAATAGAAAACACAGTGCTAAACAAATTATATTTAAGTTCGTTTAACAATATTTCCTGTGTGAGGTACAAAGCCAAAAAAATGTAAAAAACTAGTTTGGTGGCGCTCCGCTCCTCAACAAGCACTGCGGAGACCACCCTACCAATCACCCCAACACACCCACTTCCGCAACTCGATAATTTCTGCATCTCAAGATCAAATACTTTTTACAATTCTACCATGAGATCATTAATTATTCAGAGCTAAGAAGCTTTTGTTGCTTGACGATTAATAACCTAACTTAGCAAAGATACGAAAAATCTGACACTGTCAAAGTCATAGCCGCCCCTTACCTATGTACAACCGAGGACAGTCAAGAATAACACTGTAGCCGGGGGGTGTGATACAAATACCGACTCAATGACAATATCTCATAGAGTCGGTATTTGCATAATACGGGTGTTACTCTTGACTGTCCATGGCTGTACTAGTTGATCTCACAGTACCTCTACACTACACAAACGAATTCGAAAGTGATTCCGTGGCTTACTATAAATCCTTTTTTACGAGTATCTGTACGTCTGTTATAAGATAAATGTTTTCGGATGAACGGCATAGGAACTTATATGGAACACACAGCCACACATTAATTTTTATCCTATTAGAAGACTCCTAAGATCTTTATTTGTTGGTCGCTTTAAACAATTTTTTTAATATATAGATATAGATAGATCTTCAATACATAAACAGTAGTGCTAAATTTCAAGCATTATGTTGTATTTAGAATACTTTGATGTGGTCACCGAAATTTTACATAAAAACTTTTTAGTTGCTAACAGAACTATAGCATAATTCAAATTTATTTGAACATTATCAGTTGAACTTGAAAATTTTAAAACCAACAGTTACGACATTATTCATAATATTGGCAGTCTTTGTTTTATTTAAACATGTTTTAATACATGCAGCTCCATTTTGATGAAAATTCCATTTAATAGCAAACTTTGCGAGTATTGGGTCCGATATCATAATAACATGAAACCCATTAAACCACGATTTATGTCTCAGAAGAATATTAAGAACAGCTTTATTATTAAGCAATATTTTTTACAACATAACTGTGATTTACATGAAAACTATTCGAAATATTTTGATAAAGTAAATAAATTAAGATATACCAACTAGGAGTAATATTTTTTGTAAAATTTTGGTGCCACCCATTAGTATTCTAAATTCAGTGGCGTAGTCAGATTAGAGTTAAAAATTCTAACATTCCATTTTTATTTTTGGCTTTCATTAAAAAAAATTCTTTAAATCGACCAAGTAATAAGAATTTTAGAGAAGTGGTCCGCTTTCTAATGAGTCAGCCTGTATATAAAAAATTAACGACAAAGAGTTTTGTAATTCTGTAACCCGTGCAACGCCTGATACATTTGCTAGTACAGAACGTTGATTTGGTCTTCTTTACTTCTAGGAACGACTTTAACTCTTTCTCTGGTGATATGTATTATTCCTGAATGAATAAACTGACTCTGAAGACGGGAAATTTTTTGTTTATTCATTGGGGCTTGGTGCGAATACTAATATGTCCTCTGAACGATTTTATCACAACTGTAAATAATAAACAAATCTAAAATCAATACATTTGGATAATTATCCATTTCACTCAATTTTTAAAACAGATTTACAAGATAACTGCAATTTTTGCAGTGATATCAATTGTTTTACGTTCACAGCCTACTAAACACCCTCATGAATATACTCATTTTCTAAATAAATCATAATAACTCCTAAAGTAATTGAAATATGTATAGAACATGCTAATACAACATTCCCTTACATTTCATTTTCTATCGACTGGCGATATAAAATTTGGTAGGTGCCATTTAAAAAAATGAAATATTGACGTTTTGTTTTGGGTATTTTCATTAAATCATTGTAAGTACTTAAAATGTGATACAGTCACTTTTGAGGCCAGCTGCCAATTCTGCAATCTTTCCGCTATCCACTGCAAAAAACAGTTTGTACATTTTCCCAATGGTTACTGCAAAATCATTTTTTGAATAGACCACCGAAATTGCAAAATTTTGTAAAAAAGTGCGCATATCTCCAAAACTTTGACAGATAGATAAGTACAATATAAGTGTAAGATACTCAAAAAGAAATAAAAACTAGGGTATTCCATTTAAAATAACAAAGATGGCGTCCACTTCCGGTATAAGCGGAAGTGCCGCCATCTTGAAAATAATTTACTTCGATTGGAAATGGTCAATTTCGGCTGTGTTTAAAGTTTATAGCACTGCAGGAAGTTAAAAATTTTCTAATGGCCGCCTTAAAATAAACAGCCTGTATACACATCAAAATTTCCACGCGAACGAAGTCGCGGGCAAAGGCTAGTCTATTATACAGGTTAATTATAACGATCTTCATCGGGATTTTGGACCGTGTTCCATTTGAAGTTCCATTAGGTGGGGTGTAGTGAACGCTCCGAGGAGCTAATTCAACAAGTGACCCCAATGAATCTTCAGACGTTTCATCCACAACTGCGGCGGATTTCATCAGTGGTTTAAGTTGCGATGTGGAAGAGCTCGAAGTGTTCTCTTCGCTGTCAGTCGCGAATGTGACAGCGAAGAGAACACTTCGAGCTCTTCCACATCGCAACTTAAACCACTGATGAAATCCGCCGCAGTTGTGGATGAAACGTCTGGAGATTCATTGGGGTCACTTGTTGAATTAGCTCCTCGGAGCGTTCACTACACCCCACCTAATGGAACTTCAAATGGAACACGGTTCAAAATCCCGATGAAGATCGTTATAATTAATAACACCGACCGTGAAAGCCTACATACTTTCATATTATACAGGTTGTTCAAAAAGTATGAAACCGGCTTAATATCTTAAAAACTATTAAGCGGAATAACTTGATATTTGGGAAAAGAATTCTACTAATTAATACCTATTATCCCAAATTTTTTCAACTGTTTTACATTGTTAGTTTACGAAAGACACAGCCAACTAGTTCTTTTTTAAATAGCAATAGGGATCAAATTTGACAGCATTCGAAAGATTATTTTTTTCTGAATATCATCATGTAGTGTTGGTGTCAAAACATTTGGCAACATGCGTAAAAAAATTAAAAATTAAGCAAGCATGTTTTATCGTTAAAATGACAAGACCACCTGTACTTAGCACTTTTAGAAGTCTAACTGAATACGCAATGGCTTTAAACATTTATTTCTTAAAAATGATTAAGGCAAGAAGAAAGTTAATAATACCTACAAACTTTTTGAACACCTCCATATGTGCATTACTTTGGGAGATCTCCTATGTGACCATCAAAATATTTTTTTTACAGAAACGACCGCCAAGTTTCTAGATTTCTTCCTCCATAATACCTGCAGTTCCTATTTTGCATACATCTGTTTTTTACAATGTCAACAAATAATTGTTGTAAATAATAAAATAGGATTAAAAGGATGACACAATTAGGATAACCATTTTTATTTACTAGTTACTAGTCAAAATATCGATGTTTTTTTTTACGAAATTGTGGACATGTAAGATTTTTTAATTAATTTTAAACTTTAACGCTTAAAGATAATATTTATTAAATGACCATAATTGTTTATAATAAATACCAGACGAAACGAAATTCCGATTTTTGAAATGCGAAATTGAACAGCGGGCGGTACTTTCAGGCATTGCTGCTCCTTCGCTATGCACAGGACAATTAACTATCTTTAGAAGTTTCAGCGCTTTCATCACCTCGATTAAACGCAAACAGAAGATGATGTCAAATGCGCCCGATTTTTTCTACTTGACACTCCATTTCAATGAGTTGAAAATCAACAAAAATTAAGGGAAATGAATAAACTAAACATACTATATTATAAGGCAAGAATTCCTCTTCCAAATATCGTATAACATAACGCCAAATCAATTAATTTCCGTGCGTAGTTTTAAAATTATAAAAAACTTATGATAATTATTACTGTTTATCCAATTATAATAATGTGCCGCGGATGTTTTCTATGTATTCGAGAATTTCCGCATACCGCACGTGTGGCCATGTATATGCTCAGTTATAAATAAACAGCAAAGCTCTTTTGTCAGTCACTCTACTAATGAAATCTGACAGATTGCGATAAGGCGGGTACAACCAATAGTTTACAAAATAGTATGCAGAGGTTGCAATTATCACTACCAGAATTTGAAGATTTTCGACTTTTTAGAGCCTTCGCTGCCACTTGATTACAGAAAATCTATCCAAACAATTGCAAAATTTTTTTTGCTTTCTACAGACAAAGGATGAGTCTATGTTTCTGTGGGAGCGGATTTTTCAAATAATATGTCGTAGAACTATGAAATATATCCAAAGTGGGTGATTTTTGTTGATAGCAAAAAAGGTAAAATTTTTCAAAATTTTGGAAAACTAGCTCTAGTTGGAAACATGAATTGAACATTAATTAATACATGTCAAAATTTTGAAAAAAATTTAACTATAAACGGCGTTGTAAAAGTCTTTCTCCCGAACTGTGTTTTTGGTATGTTTTCGACCAGTGTATAAATCCCTAAAACTGAAACCTTATTTTTTAAATTTATATTCCAATTCCACTTTCTACGAACTTTTCAACGAGCCTAATTACGTGGGTCTATTTGTCACGGTACGGAGATGGGTTTTGCACCCGATAAACATAACTTGCTACTTTTAAATTGAATAAACAACGAAATAATTAAGTAGAAACTAATATATTTACTACGAAATAGAGAGTGATTCTCGGCGATTAGAAAATATTGGACTTCTCCTTGTGGCAGGGGACTGCAATTTGGTGTCTGGGTATAATCGAAACTTGTGAGTCAAAACTAAGTATTTTCAAGGTGGTGGCATTTCCGAATATACTGGAAGTCGACTCTATCTTTGTTTTTTCATTAGTAACCCCTAATATTTATTTCAAATTTGAAATCGTCTTTTTTAAGCAAAACTGACATTATAATGGCCTAACAAATATTTTTTCCTACTAAATGTACGTAATTTCCGATAATGATTGGCTTGCACAATAAGTTTTTTGAACCCATAGCTACAAGATTCACCTGGGGTAAAGTATTTTTTAAGCTTTACATTTTAAGGCTTTTCTGGAGCCTCACAAGTCACCCGAAAATACGCTAAACGACGGAACGTATAACTTATTCAAATTTAAATTTAAAAGAACGCTTGATGCTTATAACATTAGGGAATACATGACTTTTTCACAGAATTATATGTATATATTTATATAAAATAAAAATGATTAATTAAAAACGAAAATTACAGTTTTTCTATTTATTCTAAAACGTGCGTTTTTTATGTAAAATGATCAAAGCTATTTGATAGACCATTGTTTTGTTTATCGCAGAATAATGTCATATTTTTTTATTTTTTGAAGAAATTTTGAATAATGTTCCAGGCACACTGGCAGTCACATCGGTAAATTTAGAAAAATTTTAATCTAGTCAACCAACAAAGCTACATTCAGGTCAATTATTTGAATTATTTATGGGGGTTGTAACTACTTTAGATATTACCCAGCTACCCTACCGACCATCTGGGTAAATGATAGCATGCATAGTTTGTTATAAAGGCAAGTTATTTTCTGCACCCCTAAAATTAACCTTTCTGCATCCAAGGCAGAATTTACGACAACGGGAAATTCGATATCGGACATTTTGTAGGTGGTAAAACGTGCGACTCTTCGACTAAATAGTTAGCAAGTGCGTGCAGCTACATTCCTAGAAGCTCCTAAAATACTTCTTTTCTTTATGAATACACAAGCCACAATGTTTAACTATTAATCCCGTATTCTCAAATAATTTTTTTGCGGATGTGGCTATTTATACATACAGTATGTATACGCAATTGGCTATTTATACATACAGTATGTATATACAATTGGCTATTTATATATACATCCCGCTATCAATGTGGCGTCCGTCTAAAATTGTTGCATGTGGCGTCCGGTTGAAATATCTCAATGAAGGGATCTACTTTTTCAAATCCATTTACTAATATACTTGTGCTATTGACATATAGAGGACGTCTGCTAAATATAATACAAATCTATTACGATATATGCAAGCATGCCAACAACTGGGCGCCCGTCAGCAACCAATCAATTCCGACTCCGTATTTATGTTAATTAGGGCGTCCGTTTGTATATTACAAGGCGTAACGCTATATTAAGGCGTCCGACAGTGTTGTCATATTATCCGACGCACTTTCGAGTGCCTCATAAATGGGTCGTGGTACCTCATGGAATGTAAATACGTAAAATTATTCGAAAGTGTAAACGCAAAAATAATAAATTCAGATTTTATATTTTCAAACTGTTTTAATTGATAATGAATGCAAATTCTTATACGGCAAACTAAAAATAAACAAATTTTTCTGTTTTGCTACATCGATTTGTTGTTAGGTGGGATTTGAAAAATTTAGTGCTATATTCAACTAAACAAATTCAAAACACAATGCAGTTATATTAAATTTTTAAACTAAATTCTCCAAACTGTTCATTTGGTTTTAATATAGATTAAATTTTGTATTTATTTTCAAAATTTTCAGAATAAGAAATTTTGTAAATATTGCCTAATATTAACTTTGTGATATGAAATTGAATTTAATAATAAAAACTATTATTATTACTTGATTTTAATTATAATTGTGTTTTTCCACTATTATTTATATTAGTATAACCATCAAATTCTAGGCGGCAATTATGCATACTGGAGAATTGCCGTACCTCGCAGAGATGATATAACACATGCAAACGCAATAAAGTCGACCGTGATCGAAATTCTTTTCATTGTTATTTGTAGCACAGAAACTGGAGTTTTGCGAGTACGACAACAGACGCCAGCCGTGGCCTGCAAGTTGGAGTACTCGCAAAATTAGTTCCTGACCGTGTGATATTCACAAGAGCTTAAATTAAAAAACTATATAAAATTATTTGCATATGCATATCTACTTAAATACTTTAAAAATTACAAATCTTAGTTGTGATATATCATTGTTTCCAATACCAAATTTTAGTTGGTATTAAAGTTTTTCTTGCACCACCAAATGGATACAAAATTCTTAACAAAACCAAGCCACTAATTAATATCATTTACTTAAATTAAAACTTTTATTCTTTTTTGAATCAATATTTTTTACAAATAACATTATTAAGGCGACAGTATTGAATTAGAAACTAGCACTGATACATTTTCATTTATTTACAGTATTAGTTGGTAACGTTAAAAACAGCGGTGATGAACTGTAAAATAATTTAATACAAATTTAAATAATTAATAATAACTCGTTACATTGAAAAAAAAAAAATTCTCTTCTAGGTTCGAACCTACATCCTACGGCTTTGCGGGCTAGTTCTGCAATCGGTCGCCCATTACATCTTGTATAAAATTTGTTGTACTGCTATTACGTAAAAGCAAACTAGAACAAAATTTAACCTAAAATTTAGAAACCACAATCGCGTTAAATGTTATCAATTTCTATATTTGAAGTTTATTGCTATAACTTTATTACTATTAATAATAACCAAATCGCATTTACAACAAATATTCACATACATTTTCATTACTTTTCCTCTATGTGGCTCTTTCTTTTCTTATTTTCTTTGTCCACCTTTCATGTGCATAACTGCACTTTCTTTTTGTTAATCTGACTTTTTCCAAGTCAAATTAGGTCATCCAACATTCAAATGCGCAAAACCCGATAGAGTTACTGGTTCTGACTATGAGAACACTGCAATTTTTTTTCTGTCGTAAAATCATGTTTTATAAATCAGTAAGGAGTTTATTGCAATAACTTTACTATGATTAAAACAATATAGCAGATCTAAAACGCACTAAATTAGCACTTTTCAGGTGTGTAGTTACTGATATGGTTGCTTTTGATACATTTGGTCATATTGTTAATTTTTAGTTTATCAAAGAAAAGCTAATTATTCACATTATTTTGTTGTAGCATAATATGTATTTATAAAGTAATGTTTTTTAGTTTAATTTAATTTAAGGGTGGGATGTGTTATTTATTTAAGTTATGTTATTTGAAAAACTCAATTGATATTTATATTATACATATTATTATATTTAAATTATATTATATTATATTCTTGAAATCCGATTTGGTGGCTAAAATCCGCCCGTAATTTCTTCCCGAAAATGGTTATGTTAAACTCATTTAAATCTCAAACCGATTTCTATGAATTTATATTTAATGTTTCTAATCAAAATAATTGATTTTTTATGCATCAGCGCACAATATACATTAAAAAAAAAACAAAAAAAACTTTTTCTTTCTAAGGTCCGAACCTAGAACCGACGGCTTTGCGGGCCAGTCCTGCATTCGGTCGTCCATTATGCCTTGTGCAAAATTCGCTCTATTGCAATTACGTAAATGCAAAAAATAAAGAAACTTAACCTAAAATTTAGATACCATTAACGCGATAAATGTTATGGATTTCCATACTTGGAGTTTTTTGCCATCACTTTGTTACTATTAAAAATAACAAAATCGCATTTACGACAAATATTCACATACGTTTTCATTACTTTACCTCTATCTGGCTATTTCTTTTCTTAATTTCTTCGCCAAACTTTAAGTGCACAACTGCACTTTCTTTTTGTTAATCTGACTTTTTCTAAGGCAAATTAGGTCATCCAACATTCAAGTGCGCAAAATTCGATAGGGTTGCTAGTTCTGAATATGAGACCACTGCAATTTTTGTTGTGTCGTAAAGTCATGTTTAATCAATTAGTAAGGAGTTTATTGCGATAACTTTACAATGATTAAAATAACATAACGGATCTAGAAGGCACTAACTTGGTACTTTTCAGGTGTGTAATTACTGACAGGGTAGCTTTTGATACATTTGGTCATATTGTTATTTTTTAGTTTATCAAAGAAAAGTTAAATAGTCACAATATTTTGCAGTAGCATAATATTTATAAAGTAATGTTTTTTAGTTTAATTTAATGTAAGGGTGGGATGTGTTATTTATTTAAGTTATGTTATTTTAAAAACTTAATTGATATTTATATCTTACTAGCTGAATGTACCCGCCTGTACTACGAATGTACTACGCATCTGTGGATGAAAGTAAAAATATTAATATCTGTATTAAAAAATAGGGCTAGGTGGTAGAAAGGTGAAAATGTAGGGTTACATGTATTTTTTAATACCACATCACAAGAAAATAAAAATAAAAAATTTTGTCCAAAAAATAAAATAAAAATTATTATCATTTATCACTTAGGATTATGAAAAATAGATTACCACCGATTGTCGACCCTACTGAATCTAAATATAAAATTTCATAAAAATCGGTCAATGAATGGATGGACAAAAATTGCTACATGCTCCCTTGCTTTTTAAAAGAAGAAAGAAAGCTATCTCAACTTGTGCAGGGTTGCCAATTTTCTGGACGCCCGAAAGCCTATTGTATGAACGGAGGACGTATAATGCCACAATATACGTTTGCAACGGCAGCGCCACCATCTATATACCCCATGAACTAAAATATACAAAAAAAATTCATTCTGCTATCATTTGAGCGTCCAAACAAATTTTCGCCAAACACTTAGTTTTGGTGATCTTATGCTGCACAAAATTTTTACACGGTGTTACAATTGAGCGTCCGTATACGGACGCCCGATGCACATGGACGCTCTATTGATGGTATTTACCCAATGTACGGACGCCGCAATGATAGGAAGATATATATAAATATAGCCAATTGCATATACATATTGTATGTATATACATACAGTATGTATATGCGATTGGCTATATATATATATATCTTTCTATCATTGCGGCGTCCGTACATTGGGTAAATACCATCAATAGAGCGTCCATGTGCATCGGGCGTCCGTATACGGACGCTCAATTGTAACACCGTGTAAAAATTTTGTGCAGCATAAGATCACCAAAACTAAGTGTTTGGCGAAAATTTGTTTGGACGCTCAAATGATAGCAGAATGAATTTTTTTTGTATATTTTAGTTCATGGGGTATATAGATGGTGGCGCTGCCGTTGCAAACGTATATTGTGGCATTATACGTCCTCCGTTCATACAATAGGCTTTCGGGCGTCCAGAAAATTGGCAACCCTGCACAAGTTGAGATAGCTTTCTTTCTTCTTTTAAAAAGCAAGGGAGCATGTAGCAATTTTTGTCCATCCATTCATTGACCGATTTTTATGAAATTTTATATTTAGATTCAGTAGGGCCGACAATCGGTGGTAATCTATTTTTCATAATCCTAAGTGATAAATGATAATAATTTTTATTTTATTTTTTGGACAAAATTTTTTATTTTTATTTTCTTGTGATGTGGTATTAAAAAATACATGTAACCCTACATTTTCACCTTTCTACCACCTAACCCTATTTTTTAATACAGATATTAATATTTTTACTTTCATCCACAGATGCGTAGTACATTCGTAGTACAGGCGGGTACATTCAGCTAGTAAGATATAAATATCAATTAAGTTTTTAAAATAACATAACTTAAATAAATAACACATCCCACCCTTACATTAAATTAAACTAAAAAACATTACTTTATAAATATTATGCTACTGCAAAATATTGTGACTATTTAACTTTTCTTTGATAAACTAAAAAATAACAATATGACCAAATGTATCAAAAGCTACCCTGTCAGTAATTACACACCTGAAAAGTGCCAAGTTAGTGCCTTCTAGATCCGTTATGTTATTTTAATCATTGTAAAGTTATCGCAATAAACTCCTTACTAATTGATTAAACATGACTTTACGACACAACAAAAATTGCAGTGGTCTCATATTCAGAACTAGCAACCCTATCGAATTTTGCGCACTTGAATGTTGGATGACCTAATTTGCCTTAGAAAAAGTCAGATTAACAAAAAGAAAGTGCAGTTAATTATTATTATTATTAACTTAAATAAATAACACATCCCACCCTTACATTAAATTAAACTAAAAAACATTACTTTATAAATATTATGCTACTGCAAAATATTGTGACTATTTAACTTTTCTTTGATAAACTAAAAAATAACAATATGACCAAATGTATCAAAAGCTACCCTGTCAGTAATTACACACCTGAAAAGTGCCAAGTTAGTGCCTTCTAGATCCGTTATGTTATTTTAATCATTGTAAAGTTATCGCAATAAACTCCTTACTAATTGATTAAACATGACTTTACGTCACAACAAAAATTGCAGTGGTCTCATATTCAGAACTAGCAACCCTATCGAATTTTGCGCACTTGAATGTTGGATGACCTAATTTGCCTTAGAAAAAGTCAGATTAACAAAAAGAAAGTGCAGTTATGCACTTAAAGTTTGGCGAAGAAATTAAGAAAAGAAATAGCCAGATAGAGGTAAAGTAATGAAAACGTATGTGAATATTTGTCGTAAATGCGATTTTGTTATTTTTAATAGTAACAAAGTGATGGCAAAAAACTCCAAGTATGGAAATCCATAACATTTATCGCGTTAATGGTATCTAAATTTTAGGTTAAGTTTCTTTATTTGTTGCATTTACGTAATTGCAGTAGAGCAAATTTTACACAAGGCATAATGGACGACCGAATGCAGGACTGGCCCGCAAAGCCGTCGGTTCTAGGTTCGAACCTTAGAAAGAAAAAGTTTTTTTTGTTTTTTTTTTAATGTATATTGTGCGCTGATGCATAAAAAATCAATTATTTTGATTAGAAACATTAAATATAAATTCATAGAAATCGGTTTGAGATTTAAATGAGTTTAACATAACCATTTTCGGGAAGAAATTACGGGCGGATTTTAGCCACCAAATCGGATTTCAAGAATATAATATAATATCATTTAAATATAATAATATATATAATATAAATATCAATTGAGTTTTTCAAATAACATAACTTAAATAAATAACACATCCCACCCTTAAATTAAATTAAACTAAAAAACATTACTTTATAAATACATATTATGCTACTACAAAATAATGTGAATAATTAGCTTTTCTTTGATAAACTAAAAATTAACAATATGACCAAATGTATCAAAAGGAACCATATCAGTAACTACACACCTGAAAAGTGCTAATTTAGTGCGTTTTAGATCTGCTATATTGTTTTAATCATAGTAAAGTTATTGCAATAAACTCCTTACTAATTTATAAAACATGACTTTACGACAGAAAAAAAATTGCAGTGTTCTCATAGTCAGAACCAGTAACTCTATCGGGTTTTGCACACTTGAATATTGGATGACCTAATTTGACTTAGAAAAAGTCAGATTAAGAAAAAAAAAGTGCAGTTATGCACTTGAAAGGTGGACAAAGAAATTAAGAAAAGAAAGAGACACATAGAGGAAAAGTAATAAAAACGATGTGAATATTTGTTGTAAATGCGGTTTGGTTATTTTTAATAGTAATAAAGTTATAGCAATAAACTCCAAATATGGAAATCGATAAAATTTAACGTGTTAGTGGTTTCTAAATTTTAGGTTAAGTTTTGTTATAGAATGCACATACGTAATTGCAGTACAAAAAATTTTACACAAGATGTAATGGACGACCGATAGCAGAGCTTGCCCGCAAAGCCGTCGGTTCTAGGTTCGAACCTAAGAAGAGATGTTTTTTTTTGTTTAATTTTTAATGTATATTGTGCATTGATGGAAATAAAATCAATTATTTTGATATCATTATTATTATTTGTAAAATTTGTCATGAAATAATCGTTTTAGCTATTTGCAAAGTGAGCTCGTTGTCGGAGTGTCGTCACGTATTTAAGCTGTAATCATTTCTGACAAGTCTGAAGAACCGGGCTCAGGTCGACCGATATTTTAATGTGTCAAATATTATTTTACAGCGCATTGCCGCTGTTTTTAACTTTAACAACTAATACTGTAAACAAATGAAAATGTATCAGTTTCTAATTCAAATCTGTCGCCTTAATGATGTTATTTGTAATTAATTGTTTGGTGCAGAACGGATTAGCTTTAAATAAATAAGCGTAAACATAAACAAATTTTAACGGCCGCGACTTTCCTACGTTGCAGGCCCCAGCTGCAAATAGTAAATATGTTGAAATGTACATATTCCATTAAACAAGTCGTGCCGTGCCGCCTTCAGTTTCCAACCCGGTCATAAATTCTCACAATGTGACCGTGAGAACAACCCTCTTTCACCCTTCTTTCTTCAACACCAAATTTCCATCTTTTCCAACTCAAAACACCGGTCAGTCCAAGTTTAGCTCCACGACATTGTCTTCCACAGTATTTATTCGTACATGATATGCTAGAACCGCTTCAGAATATTAATGACTTCTAAATTTTAGGATGTTTCGTTATTAGGTGCATTTACGTAGCTACACTACAGCACTTCATCCACGAAGTGTGACAGTCGACCTGTAACACGACTCACTTGTAAAGCTGTCAGTTCTGGGTTCGAGTCTAGAAGTTGTAAAATAATTTTTTTATTTTTTTTTAATGTTGATTGTACGCTAATGCAAATAATTTTAATTATTTTGATTAGAGTTGTTAAACAGAAATTTATAGAAATCTCTTCAAGATTTAAAAGAGTTTTACATAACTATTTATAGGGAGAAATAACGGTCGAATTCCAGGTACCGCCGGTTCGCAACAGATGCTGCATTTAGTGGAAAAATTTTACATGCGTAAATTGTAAACATTTTTCGCGCGCGTTTCACCGAGAGACGACGAGTCGTATCCGGCGGGATGTCCTTGAGATAATCAAATGTTTTAATGAATTTTCCAAATCGCAGCCATTGGGCTCTTGCTGTAAAGCTTCGCATGCTAATTAATTCTATAAAAGGCATCTGTCAAATTATGTCAGATTTTGTATAAATGCCTAAAACAAATATACATATAAAAAATCTCTACACACATTTGTGATGCTGCATTTGTAAAATTGCAGAACCTGTTCAATAAAATATTTTTCACCTACAGATTTTACTTAATTTTTATAAGTATTTGTGCCGCGCCAGGTTTTTTATCGATTTTAAAATAAGATTTCATCTAATATTTGTCATGAAATAATCGTTTAAGCTATTTGCAAAGTGAGCTCGTCGTCGAAGTGTCCTCACGTGTGTAAGCTGTAATCATTTCTGACGAGTCTGAAGAACCGCGCTCAGGTCGACCGATATTTTAATGTGTCAAATATTATTTTACAGATCATCGCCGCTTTTTTTAACTTTACCAACTAATACTGTAAATAAATGAAAATGTATCAGTTTCTAATTCAAATCTGTCGCCATAATGATGTTATTTGTAATTAATTGTTTGATGCAGAACGGATTAACTTTAAATAAATAAGCGTAAACTTAAACATAATGTAGCGGCCGCGACCTTTCTACGTCGCAGGCCCCAGCTACAAATTTTAAATATGTTAAAATGTACATATTCCATTTAACAAGTCGTGCCGTGCCGCTTCCAATTTCCAACCCTTTCATAAATCCTCACAAGATGACCGTGAGAACAACCTTGTTTCACCCTTCTCCCTTCAACACCAAATTTCCATCTTTTCTAAATCAAAACACCGGTCAGTCCAAGTCCAGCTCCACGACACGGTCGTCCACGGTATTTATTCGTACATGATATGCTAGAACCGCTTCAGAATATTAATGACTTCTAAATTTTAGGATGTTTTGCTAATCGGGTGCATTTACGTAGCTACACTACAGCACTTTTTCCAAGAAGTGTGACGGTCTACCTGCGGCAGAGCTCGCCCGCAAAGCTGTCAGTCCTTGGTTCGAGTCTAGAAATTCTAATGTTATTTTTTGTTATTTTTTTAATGTATATTGTGCGCTAATGCTAATAATTTTAATTATTTTGATTAGAGTTTTTAAATAGAAATTTATAGAAATATGTTTGAGATTTAAAAGAATTTAACATATTTATTTAAAGGAAAAAATAACGGTCGAATTTTACGCACCAAATAGGATTTCGAGAATTTTATATAATATAATTTAAATATAATATAATATAAATATCAATTGAATTTTTCAAATAACATAACTTAAAGAAATAACACATCCTACCCTTTCATTAAATTAAAATATAAAACATTACTTTATAAATAATAGGCTACTACAAAATATTGTGATTATTTAGCTTTTCTTTGATAAACTAAAAATTAACAATATGACCAAATGTATCAAGAGCCACCCCATCAGTATTTACACACCTGAGAAATGCTAATTTAGTGCATTTTAGATCTGTTATGTTATTTTAATCATATTAAAGTTATCGCAATAAACTCCTTACTAATTGATAAAACAATTTTACGACACAAAAAAAATTGCAGTGCTTTCATAGTCAGAACAAGTAACTCTATCGGGTTTTGCGCATTTGAATGTTGGATGACCTAATTTGACTTGGAAAAAGTCAGATTAACAAAAAGAAAGTGCAGTTATGCACATGAAAGGTGGACAAAGAAAATAAGAAAAGAAAGAGCCACATAGAGGAAAAGTAATGAAAATGTATGTGAATATTTGTTGTAAATGCGATTTGGTTATTATTAATAGTAATAAAGTTATAGCAATAAACTTCAAATATAGAAATTGATAACATTTAACGCGATTGTGGTTTCTAAATTTTAGGTTAAATTTTGTTCTAGTTTGCTTTTACGTAATAGCAGTACAACAAATTTTATACAAGATGTAATGGGCGACCGATTGCAGAACTAGCCCGCAAAGCCGTAGGATGTAGGTTCGAACCTAGAGGAGAATTTTTTTTTTTCAATGTAACGAGTTATTATTAATTATTTAAATTTGTATTAAATTATTTTACAGTTCATCACCGCTGTTTTTAACGTTACCAACTAATACTGTAAATAAATGAAAATGTATCAGTGCTAGTTTCTAATTCAATACTGTCGCCTTAATAATGTTATTTGTAAAAAATATTGATTCAAAAAAGAATAAAAGTTTTAATTTAAGTAAATGATATTAATTAGTGGCTTGGTTTTGTTAAGAATTTTGTATCCATTTGGTGGTGCAAGAAAAACTTTAATACCAACTAAAATTTGGTATTGGAAACAATGATATATCACAACTAAGATTTGTAATTTTTAAAGTATTTAAGTAGATATGCATATGCAAATAATTTTATATAGTTTTTTAATTTAAGCTCTTGTGAATATCACACGGTCAGGAACTAATTTTGCGAGTACTCCAACTTGCAGGCCACGGCTGGCGTCTGTTGTCGTACTCGCAAAACTCCAGTTTCTGTGCTACAAATAACAATGAAAAGAATTTCGATCACGGTCGACTTTATTGCGTTTGCATGTGTTATATCATCTCTGCGAGGTACGGCAATTCTCCAGTATGCATAATTGCCGCCTAGAATTTGATGGTTATACTAATATAAATAATAGTGGAAAAACACAATTATAATTAAAATCAAGTAATAATAATAGTTTTTATTATTAAATTCAATTTCATATCACAAAGTTAATATTAGGCAATATTTACAAAATTTCTTATTCTGAAAATTTTGAAAATAAATACAAAATTTAATCTATATTAAAACCAAATGAACAGTTTGGAGAATTTAGTTTAAAAATTTAATATAACTGCATTGTGTTTTGAATTTGTTTAGTTGAATATAGCACTAAATTTTTCAAATCCCACCTAACAACAAATCGATGTAGCAAAACAGAAAAATTTGTTTATTTTTAGTTTGCCGTATAAGAATTTGCATTCATTATCAATTAAAACAGTTTGAAAATATAAAATCTGAATTTATTATTTTTGCGTTTACACTTTCGAATAATTTTACGTATTTACATTCCATGAGGTACCACGACCCATTTATGAGGCACTCGAAAGTGCGTCGGATAATATGACAACACTGTCGGACGCCTTAATATAGCGTTACGCCTTGTAATATACAAACGGACGCCCTAATTAACATAAATACGGAGTCGGAATTGATTGGTTGCTGACGGGCGCCCAGTTGTTGGCATGCTTGCATATATCGTAATAGATTTGTATTATATTTAGCAGACGTCCTCTATATGTCAATAGCACAAGTATATTAGTAAATGGATTTGAAAAAGTAGATCCCTTCATTGAGATATTTCAACCGGACGCCACATGCAACAATTTTAGACGGACGCCACATTGATAGCGGGATGTATATATATACATACAGTATGTATATGCAATTGGCTATTTATAGTTACGTATAACGCAGATAGAAAAGTAGAATATTGATTGTGACCATCTATGAATGCCATCCTCAACTAAAATGTTTGCCTCCACTATATTCATTAAAGTGCCCCTTCTTCTTGTTAATACTTCTGTTTAACATACACGGGCGTCAAAAGTAATCTGCGTTAATTTTGCATATCGTGATGAGCTAGTTTACTCACAGTGCACATATTCCGATTTTCAAGCCATCAAGAAGCTCATAAATAATTTTTAATGGAGATAGGCGATAGTAAGCTGCGTCTCGTGTGCATCGCACAATAGCCAGCAATGCCTCTGTGGGTATCGGGATAGGCAAGATAGGAAGCTGCATCCCACAGAAATACGCGTTGATTTCGATACATATCGGCGCGTCAAAAGTAAGCAGCTTACCGTGTGCATCACATCATAAGCGCCAATGTCTCTCTACCTATCTGCTGCAAATCGAGCGCGCGGTTAGCTTACTTTTGACGCCCGTGTGCACCGGTACTAATAATTGAAACTATTCAAGTTATTCAAGTCAAGATAATTACCATTTTATACATATGTACATTGAATAGATAATCGAAGTGCTAAATTGTGAATGACTTATTCTATAAAAGTGTTGCAAGGTATTAGCTGATTTTTTTAAATTAATTAAATTTTTAATATTCTAACCTAACTTTTAGATGACAGAACAAATGTCCGTTAATGACAACAATGTTAGTGAACATACTTTAAATGTTGGTCAACATTTTAATGATTATGAACAGTTATCAAAGACTGTTAATGTATTTTGTAAAGAGCATTATCATCCATTTGTTATTAGAACACGGTCTCAGAAACAAGTGCTGTACAAATGTTGTCATGGTATTAAGCAAAATTCAAAATGCCTGGGAAAACGTCCGAATCAACATTACTACTACAAGAATTGTAAAGCTCAAATTAATTTTTATAAAAGCAAAAATGAAAAATGGAAATTAACAAAACTATTACTAAATCACAATCATACCGTTGGCAAAGAAGAATATAGTAATTACGGCAAAGCCAAAATTATGAATGAAAATGATTACGAAACAGCAACAGATTTAATCTTGTCTAGCGCCAAAGATGGAATGGTTGCTGCAGTGTTAAGTAAAAAAAGTGGGAAACAGTTTATAAGAAAGGATATACAAAATTTTCGAAACAAACTTTTTCCTTCATGTACCGAAGTGGACCAAAATCATTTAATGGAATTCTTAGCGGAAATCGAAGAAAATGGTGGTATATACGCTATACAAAAAGATGCAGAAGAAGAAGTAGAATCATTATTTGTAGCCTCTTCGGCGATGGTTCTAAATTATAATAAATCTCAGTGTCCAGTGATACAAATAGATGTTTCCTTTGGATTTAATGTCGAAAATTATAAAGTTTTGGGATTTTGCTACTATTCTAGCATAACCGACAAATCAGAATTTGCAGCTATAGGATTTATTGCTAAAGAAACATATTCCGCATTCATACATTGTATGAATGAATTTAAAAAAATTTGTAAGACCCACCCATCCGTTTTTTTAATTGACAAAGATTTCATCGAAATAAAAGCTATCAGAGACGTTTTTTCTAGTGCAACCGTTTTACTTTGTAAATTTCATGTCATTAAATACATTAAAAGGCTAGTTTCTACTGCCTACAATAAACAAATTGATGAAAAAAACAAAATATTGGATGCGTTTAAGAAATGTTTATATGCTCAATCATATGAAGAATACGAAGAGCAGAAAAAGAAATTCCTGGACATTTGCAAGTCTGTAAAAGTTTTTGCAGGAACAAAAGATAAATACGTGACTCTTGAAGAGCAATTTCTTAAAAATTGGGACAGCTGTAAAGAAATGTGGGTACATTATTTTAGAAAACATTTGCCACTAATGGGAGATACGACAACAAACAGAATTGAACGATCATTTTGGACTCTTAAGCAATACATACAAACTAAATATCATAGTTTGCCGACTATTTATTTATGTATTAAAGAGCTTATAGACTTTATTGATTCAAGAATAAAGAATAAATTAGCCAAAAATAAACAAAAAGTTTTTAAAATTATGGATAACGATAATGAAATAAGAAAATTGCTGGAAGTATGTTCAGAAGTTCTCACAGAAACTGGAATGAAATTATTTCATAAACAATTAAAATTGTTTAAAACTTTAGAATCTAAAATAAAAGTAATGGCTAATGGCATTGAGGAAAATCTTGAGACTGGAATATCGAAGATTTATAATACGTCGCTGGAAGCATGTTCATGCACATTTTGGAACTCTTTCAGTGCACCATGTAGGCATATTTTTATGTTAAGAAAATACAATAACTTAGATATTTTTTCAAAAACATGTTTCCATCCAAGATACATTACTTCAGTTGAAAATACAGAAAGTATTATGAATATGGATATCGATGATGAAGACACGAATGACGTAGACATTGATGATATAGACAAGGATGAATTCGGTGGTTGTCAAAAAGTATTATCGGATCGAGAAAAATTCAATACAGCACTGACAGTAACAAAAAATATCGCAGATATTTTATCAAATTATGGAACTACAACCTTTAACAAATATATGAACGAACTAAAATTAATTGAAAAAAATGCTAGAAATGGGGTTTCTCTGTTTGAGAATGAGTATAGTGATCCTAAAATTAGTTCAATAGAATTTGAGACACGTAACTTAGTTGAAGCTGGAAGTTGCCAGGATAGCTTAGTTGGTACTGAAAGTCAGAACGAATCCGATACAAATCATCAATCAAATGAAAACATAAAATTTAAAACAAAAATTAAGTCTAAAGGACGTCCGAAGAGAAAAACTAAACAGATTCAGTTTTACAAGAAGCAAACTAAAACACGAAATAAAAAATAAAATAAATACCCAAGTATATTGTAACAATAAACAATAAATAAAACAATATTTATCTATAATTATGTAGTTTTTATTAAAATATTAATATCAATAAACTTTTTGGTTAGTTAGTACGTTATACGTAACTATAAATAGCCAATTGCATATACATACTGTATGTATAAATAGCCAATCGCATATACATACTGTATGTATAAATAGCCAATTGCATATACATATTGTATGTATAAATAGCCAATTGTATATACATACTGTATGTATATATATACATCCCGCTATCAATGTGGCGTCCGTCTAAAATTGTTGCATGTGGCGTCCGGTTGAAATATCTCAATGAAGGGATCTACTTTTTCAAATCCATTTACTAATATACTTGTGCTATTGACATATAGAGGACGTCTGCTAAATATAATACAAATCTATTACGATATATGCAAGCATGCCAACAACTGGGCGCCCGTCAGCAACCAATCAATTCCGACTCCGTATTTATGTTAATTAGGGCGTCCGTTTGTATATTACAAGGCGTAACGCTATATTAAGGCGTCCGACAGTGTTGTCATATTATCCGACGCACTTTCGAGTGCCTCATAAATGGGTCGTGGTACCTCATGGAATGTAAATACGTAAAATTATTCGAAAGTGTAAACGCAAAAATAATAAATTCAGATTTTATATTTTCAAACTGTTTTAATTGATAATGAATGCAAATTCTTATACGGCAAACTAAAAATAAACAAATTTTTCTGTTTTGCTACATCGATTTGTTGTTAGGTGGGATTTGAAAAATTTAGTGCTATATTCAACTAAACAAATTCAAAACACAATGCAGTTATATTAAATTTTTAAACTAAATTCTCCAAACTGTTCATTTGGTTTTAATATAGATTAAATTTTGTATTTATTTTCAAAATTTTCAGAATAAGAAATTTTGTAAATATTGCCTAATATTAACTTTGTGATATGAAATTGAATTTAATAATAAAAACTATTATTATTACTTGATTTTAATTATAATTGTGTTTTTCCACTATTATTTATATTAGTATAACCATCAAATTCTAGGCGGCAATTATGCATACTGGAGAATTGCCGTACCTCGCAGAGATGATACAACACATGCAAACGCAATAAAGTCGACCGTGATCGAAATTCTTTTCATTGTTATTTGTAGCACAGAAACTGGAGTTTTGCGAGTACGACAACAGACGCCAGCCGTGGCCTGCAAGTTGGAGTACTCGCAAAATTAGTTCCTGACCGTGTGATATTCACAAGAGCTTAAATTAAAAAACTATATAAAATTATTTGCATATGCATATCTACTTAAATACTTTAAAAATTACAAATCTTAGTTGTGATATATCATTGTTTCCAATACCAAATTTTAGTTGGTATTAAAGTTTTTCTTGCACCACCAAATGGATACAAAATTCTTAACAAAACCAAGCCACTAATTAATATCATTTACTTAAATTAAAACTTTTATTCTTTTTTGAATCAATATTTTTTACAAATAACATTATTAAGGCGACAATATTGAATTAGAAACTAGCACTGATACATTTTCATTTATTTACAGTATTAGTTGGTAAAGTTAAAAACAGCGGTGATGAACTGTAAAATAATTTAATACAAATTTAAATAATTAATAATAACTCGTTACATTAAAAAAAAAAAAGTTCTCTTCTAGGTTCGAACCTACATCCTACGGCTTTGCGGACTAGTTCTGCAATCGGTCGCCCATTACATCTTGTATAAAATTTGTTGTACTGCTATTACGTAAAAGCAAACTAGAACAAAATTTAACCTAAAATTTAGAAACCACAATCGCGTTAAATGTTATCAATTTCTATATTTGAAGTTTATTGCTATAACTTTATTACTATTAAAAATAACCAAATCGCATTTACAACAAATATTCACATACATTTTCATTACTTTTCCTCTATGTGGCTCTTTCTTTTCTTATTTTCTTTGTCCACCTTTCATGTGCATAACTGCACTTTCTTTTTGTTAATCTGACTTTTTCCAAGTCAAATTAGGTCATCCAACATTCAAATGCGCAAAACCCGATAAAGTTACTTGTTCTGACTATGAAAGCACCGCAATTTTTTTTGTGTCGTAAAATTGTTTTATCAATTAGTAAGGAGTTTATTGCGATAACTTTAATATGATTAAAATAACATAACAGATCTAAAATGCACTAAATTAGCATTTCTCAGGTGTGTAAATACTGATGGGGTGGCTCTTGATACATTTGGTCATATTGTTAATTTTTAGTTTATCAAAGAAAAGCTAAATAATCACAATATTTTGTAGTAGCCTATTATTTATAAAGTAATGTTTTATAGTTTAATTTAATGTAAGGGTAGGATGTGTTATTTCTTTAAGTTATGTTATTTGAAAATTTCAATTGATATTTATATTATATTATATTTAAATTATATTATATAAAATTCTCGAAATCCGATTTGGTGCGTAAAATTCGACCGTTATTTTTTCCTTTAAATAAATATGTTAAATTCTTTTAAATCTCAAACATATTTCTATAAATTTCTATTTAAAAACTCTAATCAAAATAATTAAAATTATTAGCATTAGCGCACAATATACATTAAAAAAAAACAAAAAATAACATTAGAATTTATAGACTCGAACCCAGGACTGACAGCTTTGCGGGCGAGCCCTGCCGCAGGTAGACCATCACACTTCTTGGAAATAGTGCTGTAGTGTAGCTACGTAAATGCACCCGATTAGCAAAACATCCTAAAATTTAAAAATCATTAATATTCTGAAGCGGTTCTAGCATATCATGTACGAATAAATACCGTGGACGACCGTGTCGTGGAGCTGGACTTGGACTGACCGGTGTTTTGAGTTAGAAAAGATGGAAATTTGGTGTTGAAGGGAGAAGGGTGAAACAAGGTTGTTCTCACGGTCATCTTGTGAGGATTTATGAAAGGGTTGGAAATTGGAAGCGGCACGGCACGACTTGTTAAATGGAATATGTACATTTTAACATATTTAAAATTTGTAACTGGGGCCTGCGACGTAGAAAGGTCGCGGCCGCTACATTATGTTTAAGTTTACGCTTATTTATTTAAAGTTAATCCGTTCTGCATCAAACAATTAATTACAAATAACATCATTATGGCGACAGATTTGAATTAGAAACTGATACATTTTCATTTATTTACAGTATTAGTTGGTAAAGTTAAAAAAAAGCGGCGATGATCTGTAAAATAATATTTGACACATTAAAATATCGGTCGACCTGAGCGCGGTTCTTCAGACTCGTCAGAAATGATTACAGCTTACACACGTGAGGACACTTCGACGACGAGCTCACTTTGCAAATAGCTTAAACGATTATTTCATGACAAATATTAGATGAAATCTTATTTTAAAATCGATAAAAAACCTGGCGCGGCACAAATACTTAAAAAAATTAAGTAAAATCTGTAGGTGAAAAATATTTTATTGAACAGGTTCTGCAATTTTACAAATGCAGCATCACAAATGTGTGTAGAGATTTTTTATATGTATATTTGTTTTAGGCATTTATACAAAATCTGACATAATTTGACAGATGCCTTTTATAGAATTAATTAGCATGCGAAGCTTTACAGCAAGAGCCCAATGGCTGCGATTTGGAAAATTCATTAAAACATTTGATTATCTCAAGGACATCCCGCCGGATACGACTCGTCGTCTCTCGGTGAAACGCGCGCGAAAAATGTTTACAATTTACGCATGTAAAATTTTTCCACTAAATGCAGCATCTGTTGCGAACCGGCGGTACCTGGAATTCGACCGTTATTTCTCCCTATAAATAGTTATGTAAAACTCTTTTAAATCTTGAAGAGATTTCTATAAATTTCTGTTTAACAACTCTAATCAAAATAATTAAAATTATTTGCATTAGCGTACAATCAACATTAAAAAAAATAAAAAAGATATTTTACAACTTCTAGACTCGAACCCAGAACTGACAGCTTTACAAGTGAGTCGTGTTACAGGTCGACTGTCACACTTCGTGGAAAAAGTGCAGTAGTGTAGCTACGTAAATGCACCTAATAACGAAACATCCTAAAATTTAGAAGTCATTAATATTCTGAAGCGGTTCTAGCATATCATGTACGAATAAATACCGTGGAAGACAATGTCGTGGAGCGAAACTTGGACTGACCGGTGTTTTGAGTTGGAAAAGATGGAAATTTGGTGTTGAAGAAAGAAGGGTGAAACAGGGTTGTTCTCACGGTCACATTGTGAGAATTTATGACCGGGTTGGAAACTGAAGGCGGCACGGCACGACTTGTTTAATGGAATATGTACATTTCAACATATTTACTATTTGCAGCTGGGGCCTGCAACGTAGGAAGGTCGCGGCCGCTAAAATTTGTTTAAGTTTACGCTTATTTATTTAAAGTTAATCCGTTCTGCACCAAACAATTAATTACAAATAACATCATTAAGGCGACAGATTTGAATTAGAAACTGATACATTTTCATTTGTTTACAGTATTAGTTGTTAAAGTTAAAAACAGCGGCAATGAGCTGTAAAATAATATTTGACACATTAAAATATCGGTCGACCTGAGCCCGGTTCTTCAGACTCGTCAGAAATGATTACAGCTTAAATACGTGACGACACTCCGACAACGAGCTCACTTTGCAAATAGCTAAAACGATTATTTCATGACAAATTTTACAAATAATAATAATGATATCAAAATAATTGATTTTATTTCCATCAATGCACAATATACATTAAAAATTAAACAAAAAAAAACACCTCTTTTCTTGGGTTCGAACCTAGAACCAACGGCTTTGCGGGCTAGCTCTGCTATCGGTCGTCCATTACACCTTGTGTAAAATTTTTTGTACTGCAATTACGTAAATGCACTCTATCACAAAACTTAACCTAAAATTTAGAAACCACTAACGCGTTCAATTTTATCGATTTCCATATTTGGAGTTTATTGCTATAACTTTATTACTATTAAAAATAACCAAACCGCATTTACAACAAATATTCACATCGTTTTCATTACTTTTCCTCTATGTGTCTCTTTCTTTTCTTAATTTCTTTGTCCACCTTTCAAGTGCATAACTGCACTTCTTTTTTCTTAATCTGACTTTTTCTAAGTCAAATTAGGTCATCCAATATTCAAGTGTGCAAAACCCGATGGAGTTACTGGTTCTGACTATGAGAACACTGCAATTTTTTTTCTGTCGTAAAATCATGTTTTATAAATTAGTAAGGAGTTTATTGCAATAACTTTACTATGATTAAAACAATATAGCAGATCTAAAACGCACTAAATTAGCACTTTTCAGGTGTGTAGTTACTGATATGGTTGCTTTTGATACATTTGGTCATATTGTTAATTTTTAGTTTATCAAAGAAAAGCTAATTATTCACATTATTTTGTAGTAGCATAATATGTATTTATAAAGTAATGTTTTTTAGTTTAATTTAATTTAAGGGTGGGATGTGTTATTTATTTAAGTTGTTATTTGAAAAACTCAATTGATATTTATATTATACATATTATTATATTTAAATTATATTATATTATATTCTTGAAATCCGATTTGGTGGCTAAAATCCGCCCGTAATTTCTTCCCGAAAATGGTTATGTTAAACTCATTTAAATCTCAAACCGATTTCTATGAATTTATATTTAATGTTTCTAATCAAAATAATTGATTTTTTATGCATCAGCGCACAATATACATTAAAAAAAAAAAAAAACAAAAAAAAAAACTTTTCTTTCTAAGGTTCGAACCTAGAACCGACGGCTTTGCGGGCCAGTCCTGCATTCAGTCGTCCATTATGCCTTGTGAAAAATTCGTTCTACTGCAATTACGTAAATGCAACAAATAAAGAAACTTAACCTAAAATTTAGATACCATTAACGCGATAAATGTTATGGATTTCCATACTTGGAGTTTTTTGCCATCACTTTGTTACTATTAAAAATAACAAAATCGCATTTACGACAAATATTCACATACGTTTTCATTACTTTTCCTCTATCTGGCTATTTCTTTTCTTAATTTCTTCGCCAAACTTTAAGTGCATAACTGCACTTTCTTTGTGTTAATCTGACTTTTTCTAAGGCAAATTAGGTCATCCAACATTCAAGTGCGCAAAATTCGATAGGGTTGCTAGTTCTGAATATGAGACCACTGCAATTTTTGTTGTGTCGTAAAGTCATGTTTAATCAATTAGTAAGGAGTTTATTGCGATAACTTTACAATGATTAAAATAACATAACTTATCTAGAAGGCACTAACTTGGCACTTTTCAGGTGTGTAATTACTGATAGGGTAGCTTTTGATACATTTGGTCATATTGTTATTTTTTAGTTTATCAAAGAAAAGTTAAATAGTCACAATATTTTGCAGTAGCATAATATTTATAAAGTAATGTTTTTTAGTTTAATTTAATGTAAGGGTGGGATGTGTTATTTATTTAAGTTATGTTATTTTAAAAACTCAATTGATATTTATATCTTTCTAGCTGAATGTACCCGCCTGTACTACGAATGCACTACATCTGTGGATGAAAGTAAAAATATTAATATCTGTATTAAAAAATAGGGTTAGGTGGTAGAAAGGTGAAAATGTAGGGTTACATGTATTTTTTAATACCACATCACAAGAAAATAAAAATAAAAAATTTTGTCCAAAAAATAAAATAAAAATTATTATCATTTATCACTTAGGATTATGAAAAATAGATTACCACCGATTGTCGGCCCTACTGAATCTAAATATAAAATTTCATAAAAATCGGTCAATGAATGGATAGACAAAAATTGCTACATGCTCTCTTGCTTTTTAAAAGAAGAAAGAAAGCTATCTCAACTTGTGCAGGGTTGCCAATTTTCTGGACGCCCGAAAGCCTATCGTATGAACGGAGGACGTATAATGCCACAATATACGTTTGCAACGGCAGCGCCACCATCTATATACCCCATGAACTAAAATATACAAAAAAAATTCATTCTGCTATCATTTGAGCGTCCAAACAAATTTTCGCCAAACACTTAGTTTTGGTGATCTTATGCTGCACAAAATTTTTACACGGTGTTACAATTGAGCGTCCGTATACGGACGCCCGATGCACATGGACGCTCTATTGATGGTATTTACCCAATGTACGGACGCCGCAATGATAGGAAGATATATATATAAATAGCCAATTGCGTATACATACCGTATGTATAAATAGCCACATCCTTTTTTTGCAATGTCTTTGTGGTCGATACCATATTATGTAGGATATGGTACATTTAATTTTAAAGATCTATCTACACTTACAACGTTTTTAACAGTATTTTATTTGTTCGTTTTGGGTTTATTGTTTATTGCTCATCAATCATTATTTGGAGAAGGCTGCATGACTTCTGAATAGAATTCCAATTCATTCGGTCCGATCCGATTATTATATTATATGTATTTTTTTAAGCTAATAATTCCGCGAAAAGAATAAATCTAACTTCTAGTGATTGGTCTGGTAAATTTTATTGATAATTCCAGACATGGGTTTTTATTCTGTATTTACACCCTTCTTGTATTAACGGCGTTAATAATTTCAGCAGCAGTGCAAAAATAAAAAATGCGGCTGCTGTTATAATAGTGTTGTTAATATATTGTATTATAAGACAATAATATGCCAGTAGGTTATAACGTGCGTTCAAAAAAAAAAAAACGAGGCTGCGTTGGCCATGGAATTTATCGGCTTTCTAGTGTAGAAACCACAAATGACAAGAACTGTCAGTCTAAAATTTTCCACCATAATAAAACGGACCAATTTTATGTAAATTGTTTATAATAAATGCCAGGACATGTGTACATCGCTCTCATAAACATAATGCCACCCTCCTTTGCGCTCCATTTATTGAAATTTGTCCCAACATAATAATCGTTTACGAAACCATTGTCAACAAAGAACCCAACCTAAAAACTATCTGACAGATTCGAACTGACAGTTCGAAATTTTGCTACACTAAATTGATGCACAAAGTTTTTCCATGGCCAACGCAGCCTCGTTTTTTTTTTGAACGCACGTTACTTTATACATATATATTTTACAGTTCTATTCTTGAAATACTTATTTGTGTTTGTTTAAAGTTTGTTTTTTTTAACCCATCTTATGCATGCATAATTGCTAATAAACCTAATAATAACAAAACCTTTTCTTCTTTTCACAGTACTCCATTGATATTGAAACAGATACACGAAATAGACATCCACTTACTTAATTATTTCATCAAATGTTGTATTGTTTCCAACTTTTTCGTGAAATTAACAATTTGCGTTTCCCATTGCTGTAATCTTGTATAATTGCACTAGAAGAAGATGGCTGCCGTTTCTTGAAATTGATAGAATTTCTGCCCAAGTAGTGCAAAAGTTTAAAATTACAGAATGTGGAGCCGCTTCATGAAGTTGCTGCTCTTTTAATGAAATATAAAATTTTATCACTATTATAAAATTTTATCTTAAGAATTTGACATAAAGACAGTATCTGAAAAATGTATTTAAAAAATTGAAAAAAGTGATGCTCACGTTAGCTGATATGGCCTTCTTAGGCATATATAAAAACCATTTGAATTAATTAATCACTTTGAAGTGTACTCTAACTCATTATCCAGTAAAGCACTGATTAATTAAAAACAGCGACACAAGAACCGTACAAAGTAACCTTAGTATGTAAGACTGACATGCAAATTAAAATTGAACCGTATACTTAACATTTATACGGCTTGTAAAAAAGACTGAAAATTGCAGATTAGCCAATTTCCAAACAGAATTTGAAATGATGTAATTGATTTTTTATTAATGTCCTGGGATGACCCTTTATGACTTGTCTTCCTTGCGGTTTTGATCACCAACTATTTTGCCTTGTCATTAAAAGGTTATTTATTAATTAAAATGTAGCATCGGTCCGAATAAAAAAATATTCCTGTTATAAAAGACGAAGTAAAATCGAAATAAGTCATTTTCAGCATGTTGAATCTAGTTCAACGAAGCTTCGGCATTAATATACGTGTGATGCAATTGTGTGGGTTGTATCCTCTTACAAAAAACGAATACTTTAATATTTCACACAAATACCTAGCGTATTGCCTATTAGTGATACCTGTTCCGTTGTTGGAGTTTCTCAACATGATTTTACAAGAAAATGTATCTTTCTTGCAATTTGCCGATAATGCTTTCTTATTAGCTGAGTTGGCGGGATTCATTCCGAAATTGTGGCCGTTTGTCCGGCACAGCGATCGTGTTAAGAAGTGTATTCATAATTTTGACTCACGAGATAGCGCACCCGCAGGAAGAATAAAGGAAATCTACGAAGACTGCGTTACGGTTTGTCGAAGAGTGACGAGAATTAATTTAGTTTGGTCATCGTCGGCATTGCTGACCTGGGCATGTAGACCGATATCATGGGACAACCACATCTTTCCAACCGATGTCTGGTTACCCTTTGATCCGAAAGCTGTTTCTGCACTGTGGAGTACCCTCGTTTATGTCTATCTGGTTATGTGTAAGGATTACAATAGAATATGCAGAAATTATATCTGTGTTGTTTCAGCCGTTGGGTACGGTTCGTTTTCAAGCGGAGTGATCGATCCTTTGATGGGAGGTCTCGCGTATCACGGAACCACTCAATTGAAAATATTAAAATATAACCTTGAAAACCTTCACAAATATGCTGGACGAAGTTCATGTAAAAGTGAAAAGTGGAAATTATTACACCAGGGGATTAAAGAGTGTGTAATTCATCACGTGGACATTATAAAGTAATCAAACACATTCCTGGGACAATTTTAAAATTAGTTGCTTTTAGTTTTGTAAAAGAATATGAAGAGTGTTTCTCGCAGGTCGCTTTTAGTCAATTTGTGGCTGCAGTCGTTGTCATTTGCGTCTCTTGTTTACAGCTGACCATTGTATTTTTCCCCAATCCCATCAACTTCTTTTAAATTTCTGATTGCAGGTGGAGATTTTCAGTTTGAATTTCTTAGCAATGATGTCGTATCTCATAGCAATGTTTGCAGAAATTTATATTTATTGTCACTACGGAACTTCTTTATACGAAGAGGTGTGGATACAAATTTTTTTTCTCGTTAATAATGCCACATTTCAGAGCAAATCGATTGCGGATGCGGTATATCTAGGATATTGGTACGATTTTGATATCAGCTCGCGAAAATCGTTGATTATACTGATGGAACGAGCAAAGAGACCTCTTATAGTTAAGTCGGGAAAGATTCTGGACATGTCGTTTATAACATTAACTATGGTATGCTATTGCTTCTCCGCTTCTACTCGTATATTTTGAAATGTATTTTCTAGATTTTGCGCCGGTCATATTCGCTGTTGGCTATTTTAGGAAACTACTACTTAAATCTGTCATAAGTGTTATAAGTTTTTACTGATATAACTGTTTAACGTACAGTCAGTCTCAAAAGTCTACATACACCCAATAATTTAGTAGTAATAAAAAAAATATTTAAAAACAAAAACTTGTAATTAACATTGCCTCTATATTAATTCCATAATTCAAAAATTAAAAAAAATTTTTTTACAGAATTTAGTCAAAATATAAAAATAATAGGATAATGTACCTCACAAAAGTCAACATACAATTGTTTTCTTAGTTTTTATCATTTTGTTTATAATTTCAACAACATTATAAACGTCATATAACAAACGTCAAATATCCGTTGATTATTTTTTCTTAAATTTTGTTTACTAGCTGCGGACTTATTTAAACTTAAATGTGATAAATCATGGTTGTAAAGGAAATATCAGTCCCTATTCGAAATTTAATTGCCAAATTACGAAATGCAGGAAAATCTTACGGTCAAATAGCAAAAACTTGTGATCTATCGCGTGCTACAGTCCAAACAATTCTTAGAAATTATACTACAAATGGTAATGTACTTTATTAAGTACGATCTGGTCGCCCAAAGAAGCTTTCAGAACGTGTCATAAGAACAATAATAAAGAAAATTAAGAATAATCCAAAATCTTCTAGCGACGTTGAAACACGGTGGAGGAAACTTAATGGTTTGGGGTTCAATGACGGCAGCTGGGATAGGAAAATTAGTATTTATTGAAAACACGATGAACGCCCTACAAATACTACGGGATAATTTATCGAGTTCAGCTGAAAAATTACAACTGATTTTGAACGCCCGTTATAAATATGTTTAAGGCTGTGATATATAGTTAATTTTATTAAATTTGGATATACATGCAAATGCACCACATATCTGCAATAACGATTTTTCACACCATTCCTAAGACAATACTTGGCCTAATTCAGTCTTTGAAGAACTGCCTTCAAGTTCTCAGAGTTGATGCCGCTGCCAGGAGAAATCCGGATTAAGTAATTGCGAGATGACAAACGGACAAAGTTCGACCAGAACGTTTTGTTTCTAGATTTTGACGAATATACTCGTACTGTATCTTCGCCCACTTGAATTTAAAACCTGATTACACCATTGCAAAATGAGGAACTGCACTTAATTTATTACATGATACTAACGTATATAACAATTTTAATAAAAATTTAAACCTTTGTGTGATGATGGTCTGCCTACTTACAACACTTATACTTGGATAAGCAGGGTCTGGTGCGTCACTTCTTGAATTTGCTGCATACATCTATGGGGACTTACAATAAAATACCCTAATATAATTATTCACAATCTATGTGAAATGAGTTCAAGCCTTCTTCAAGATATAAAATAAATTGAGCAGTTTCGATAAAGCATGAAGAAAGAGGATAAAAAAATCTACCAATAGGTATATCAGGAAGCGGTCCTTTCCAAACAATTGTTAAATAACAAATAGAAGTTGCACGAAACTAATAAACAACCATCTTCATAAGGAAGTATGTACAAGCATTTAGAATGTTTCTAGGAAAAAGGAGTATTGTAATTAATTTCGTCATTGGGACAATTTACAGAATTTTTATTCAAGGCTTTGGAATGTTAAGAGTTTTTATTCCATTAATGAAGAAGTTAGAAATAAAGTTAATAAGATTTGGTTAAGTTTGGAACGAAGTTAGCGAAAGAAGTCAGTGTTATTAGTAAATCTATCTCCGTCATGTTTGGCCGACGTAGACCGCATTGCATGTGGAACAAGTTTATTCATAAACACATAATTGGGAAATAATGGGGACTAGAGCATTCAGTTATACTATGCGCAAGAAAAGGGGATTATCAGTTTTAAAACAAGTCAGTTTCGTCGAGGAACGGGAAGACTAGCAATAACCGAATGGGATGATTATGTTTGTATTTCTGGAAAAAAATTCAAACAAAATGACTTTTTTCACTAGCCATATCCGCTCAAAGACATTTTCTGGACTGACTATTGTCGCACATGATCTAGGGCTTGCATTGCCTGCGAACAGTGCAAAATCAACCGACACATTTCAACACCAGCCGAGTTTCCATGAGCCATCTTCGCAGTTCAAATAATGTATGTTAGAGATCGAAACCCAGCTTGCTAATATAACCACTTTAATAATGACAACGAACAATCATGACAATGAACAATCCACACACGCTAATCTGACCACGACTCTCGAAATCACACCAGGAAGTAATCCCCGCCCTTCCGTCTTGACTTGCGTTTCTCCAAACTCGTGCTGACCTTCTAACAGTGGCGGCGTAAGGCCTCATTGGGGTGCAGAGTTGGGGCCTCATAGGGACACCCGCTAACATGTATTTACATTCTCATCGTTAATTGTTGTTTTGATACGATTTTCTTCCCTATCGTATCGAGTTTATCGAGCATTAAGCATCACCACAGATTACTGTGTCATCTTACAATAATACATTATAATACCTCATAAGCCGAGCCCCTGAACAAGACCTAATCGGCGGCCATGCCTTTTTCTTTTTCGCTTTGTATTCATCTCCGTTATCGGCGCCGACGTTGAGAATTCTTCCTCTTTCGGTGTCTGACTGGCGTCCGACTCAACACACTACCCCGGACGTCTGAAGAAAACAGCGACTTTAATTTAAGTGCCAAATAGTGCCAGGCTTTGGGTCTCTGATCTATCACATAAGCGGACCACTTCGGCCGGGATGAGACGACGATCCCAAAATCGCGTAAAGCCCACGTCTGAAAGTGGTAAAGTCTTCGTCCATTTCGGTATTTATACACTGGTCGAAAACAGCAAAAACGAGGCTTGGGAGAAAGGCTTTTACAGCGTCGTTTGTGAATAGATTTTGCTCAAATTTTTGACATGCATTAATTAATGTTCATTTCGTGTTTCCTAAAAGTTTTCTAAAATTTTGAAAAATTTTACCGTTTTTGCCATCAACAAAAATCAGCAATTTTGGATGTATTTCATAGCTCTACCACATATTATTTGGAAATTCCGCTCCCACAGACTCATAGATTTATCTTTTGTCTGCAGAAAACAAAACAAAATTAGAAATTAGTTGAATAGATATTCTGTAATCAAGTGGCAGCGAAGGCTCTACAATGTCGAAAATCTTCAAATTCTGGTGGTGATAATTGCACCCTCTGCATAATTTTTTGTGAATTATTTGATTGTACCCGCTTTATCTCAATCTGTCCATTTCATTGGTAGAGTGACTGACAAAGAGCATCGCTGCTTATACCTACGAAGAAGGCCTCTGGGCACACTTGCGGCAATCCTCAAATATACAGTTTGAGTCATTAGTGCGTGATTGGTCCATAACTTCTAAACCATGTAATATACAAAAAAATTTTAAATAAAATTTAAAAAAATAATTAAATTAAAAAAAAATCATTTGTCATGCTGCACAACCTAAAAATAAATATTTTAACGTAGGTATACAGGAGGGTTCCAAAACTCACGCATGCAACATAACTTTGTTTTTTCAATTACAACTACCTATATTTTATTTTACTGTTAGAACCCTGCTTTAATCGTAGTGATAAAACCGTTGAAACCGCTCGAGATATTTGTACTGTGTATAGCGATGGAGCGGCAATAGCAATGCCTGCAAGTATCGATCGCTGTTCTTATTCGCGCTTTAAAAATCGGAATTTCCATCTCAAGAGCGGATCACCCATAGGTCCAGCGATTGAATTTGATGAAGAACGATTGAATCAACTTGTTCATGAGAATCCGCGCCAATCAACTACCTATTAGAGGCTCAGCTGAGAAAATGAGCAGTGCTCAGAACACTTGAAAATAAATGAGAATGTGTCGATCTACTTATTGTTTTTATTGATGTTGCAATCTAGTTTCGAAGTACAATAATAAAATATTTTGAAAAAATGCTCACTAATTATCGTTCAATCTAATACTATTTAAAACAATTATATCGTTTTTTGAAGCAGATAAATTTGGTATAAAAAGCGAAAAATGGTCTAAAAGAAACGAGTAATCTATATATATAAAGCGAAGTGTCCTCACTGACACACTCATTCATCTACACACTGATTCATAATCAACCCACAGCCCAAACCGTGAGGGCTGGAGACTTGAAATTTTAGACACGGGTGTATCATGTGCCGAAAGTGAACACTAAGAAGGGATTTTGCGAAATTCGGCCCGGTTCCTTTGTAATTCAATAAAAAGCGGCTAAAATAAACAAAAAATGATCGGATCGCGGAGACCGTGTTTATGTTAGAAGCACGTATCTAGCCAAAACAACTTCGACGACGGGCGACCTGTTTACATTAAAAGCACTTATTTAACCTAAACAATTTCAACGTCGAGTTTCTGCTTTTGTGATCAAATTTTTACCGTACCTAGCGAGGCCGCGGATATTTTTATTATAATCTTGATTTCAATTATAATGTCGATCCGTGACTCAATTAAAAATTACAAAACCACTGCAAATTTAATCCGTCTACATTAAACATCCTCAAATATCTCTTACAATTGCAAACTTTACCAAATCAACCCCAAAAAATTCCCGAACTACGCCAAACTGACATAAATTAGATCCGCCGTTATCTTAAATCAGCCCTTACCACCCTTTAGCAACCCCAAGTAACTCCAATCACTTTAAAATAAAACAAAATGACACAAATCATAGCAAACTATGCCTAACTCACCTAAATTACTTCGGCTACCATAAATCACCCCCAACTACCCCTTTCCTCCCCAAAATAAACCCAATTACTTTAAAATTACAAAAAATTATACACACCATAGCAAACTATGTCAAACTCACCTAAATTACTTCGGCTACCATAAATCACCCCCAACTACCCCTTACAACCCCAAAATAAGCCCAATCACTTTAAAATTACAAAAAATTATACACACCATAGCAAACTATGTCAAACTCACCTAAATTACTTCGGCTACCATAAATCACCCCCAACTACCCCTTACCACCCCAAAATAGGCTCAATCACTTTAAAATTACAAAAAAAATCTACAAACCGTAGCAAACTATGCCAAACTCCCCTAAATTACTTCGGCTACCATAAATCACCCCGAACTACCCCTTACCACCCCAATATAAGCCCAATCACTTTAAAATTACAAAAAATGCTACAAACCATAGCAAACTATTCCAAAGTCATCTAAATTACTTCGGCTATCATAAATCATCCCCAACTACCCCTTACCACCCCAAACTAAGCCCAATCACTTTAAAATTACAAAAAATGATACAAATCATAGCAAACTATGCCAAACTCACCCAAATTACTTCGGCTACCATAAATCACCCCCAACTACCCTTTACCCCCCAAAAATAAGCCCAATCACTTTAAAATTACAAAAAATGCTACAAACCATAGCAAACTATTCCAAAGTCACCTAAATTACTTCGGCTATCATAAATCATCCCCAACTACCCCTTACCACCCCAAACTCAGCCCAATCACTTTAAAATTACAAAAAATGTTACAAGCAATATCAAACTATGCCAAACTCATCTAAATTACTTCGGCTACCATAAATCACCCCCAACTACCCCTTACCACCCCAAACTAAGCCCAATCACTTTAAAATTACAAAAAATGATACAAACCATAGCAAACTATGCCAAACTCACCCAAATTACTTCGGCTACCATAAATCACCCCCAACTACCCCCTACCACCCCAAAATAAGCCCAATCACTTTAAAATTACAAAAAATTCTACAAACCATAGCAAACTATGCCAAACTCCCATAAATTACTTCGGCTACCATAAATCACCCCCAACTACCCCTTACAACCCCAAAATAAGACCAATCACTTTAAAATTACAAAAAATGCTACAAACCATAGCAAACTGTGCCAAACTCACTTAAATTACTTCGGCTACTATAAATCACCCCCAACTACCCCTTACCAACCACAAACTAAACCCAATCATTTTAAAATTACAAAAAATGCTGCAAACCATAGCAAACTATGCCAAACTCACTTAAATTACTTCGGCTATCATAAATCACCCCCAACTCCCCTTACCACCCCAAAATAAGCCCAATCACTTTAAAATTACAAAAAATGCTACAAACCATAGCAAACTATTCCAAAGTCACCTAAATTACTTCGGCTATCATAAATCATCCCCAACTACCCCTTACCACCCCAAACTCAGCCCAATCACTTTAAAATTACAAAAAATGTTACAAGCAATATCAAACTATGCCAAACTCATCTAAATTACTTCGGCTACCATAAATCACCCCCAACTACCCCTTACAACCCCAAAATAAGACCAATCACTTTAAAATTACAAAAAATGCTACAAACCATAGCAAACTGTGCCAAACTCACTTAAATTACTTCGGCTACCATAAATCACCCCCAACTACCCCTTACCAACCACAAACTAAACCCAATTATTTTAAAATTACAAAAAATGCTGCAAACCATAGCAAACTATGCCAAACTCACTTAAATTACTTCGGCTATCATAAATCACCCCCAACTCCCCTTACCACCCCAAAATAAGCCCAATTACTTTAAAATTACAAAAAATTATACAAACCATAGCAAATTATGTCAAACTCACCTAAATTACTTCGGCTACCATAAATCACCCCCAACTACCCCTTACGACCCCAAAATTAGCCCAATCACTTTAAAATTACGAAAAATGCTACAAACCATAGCAAACTATCTCAAACTCACCTGAATTACTTCGGCTACCATAAATCACCCCCAACTACCCCTTACCACCCCAAACTAAGCCCAATCACTTTGAAATTACAAAAAATGCTACAAACCATAGCAAACTATTCCAAAGTCACCTAAATTACTTCGGCTCCCATAAATCACCCCCAACTACCCCTTACCACCCCAAAATAAGCCCAATCACTTTAAAATTACAAAAAATGCTACAAACCATAACAAACTATTCCAAAGTCACCTAAATTACTTCGGCTTTCATAAATCATCCCCAACTACCCCTTACCACCCCAAAATAAGCCCAATCACTTTAAAATTACTAAATATTCTACAAACCATAGCAAACTATGCCTAACTCACCTAAATTACTTCGGCTACCATAAATCACCCCCAACTACCCCCTACCACCCCAAAATATGCCCAAACACTTTGAAATTACAAAAAAAATCTACAAACCGTAGCAAACTATGCCAAACTCCTCTAAATTACTTCGGCTACCATAAATCACCCCCAACTACCCCTTACCACCCCAAAATAAGCCCAATCACTTTAAAATTACAAAAAATGTTACAAACCATAGCAAACTATGCCAAACTCACTTAAATTACTTCGGCTACCATAAATCACCCCCAACTACCCCTTACCAACCACAAACTAAGCCCAATCACTTTAAAATTACAAAAAATGCTACAAACCATAGCAAACTATGCCAAACTCACTTAAATTACTTCGGCTACCATAAATCACCCCCAACTACCCCTTACCAACCACAAACTAAACCCAATCACTTTAAAATTACAAAAAATGCTGCAAACCATAGCAAACTATGCCAAACTCACTTAAATTACTTCGGCTATCATAAAGCACCCCCAACTACCCCTTACCACCCCAAAATAAGCCCAATTACTTTAAAATTACAAAAAATTATACAAACCATAGCAAACTATGTCAAACTCACCTAAATTACTTCGGCTACCATAAATCACCCCCAACTACCCCTTACCACCCTAAAATAAGCCCAATCGCTTTAAAATTACAAAAAATGCTACAAACCATAGCAAACCATGTCAAACTCACCTAAATGACTTCGGCTACCATAAATCACCCCCAACTACCCCTTACCACCCCAAAATAAGCCTAATTACTTTAAAATTACAAAAATTATACAAACCATAGCAAACTATGTCAAACTCACCTAAATTACTTCGGCTACCATAAATCACCCCCAACTACCCCTTACCACCCCAAAATATGCCCAATCACTTTAAAATTACAGAAAATGTTACAAACCATAGCAAACTATGTCAAACTCACCTAAATTACTTCGGCTACCATAAATCACCCCCAACTACCCCTTACCACCCCAAAATAAGCCCAATTACTTTAAAATTACAAAATTTATACAAGCCATAGCAAACTATGTCAAACTTACCTAAATTACTTCGGCTACCATAAATCACCCCCAACTACCTCTTACCGCCCCAAAATTAGCCTAATCACTTTAAAATTACAAAAAATGCTACAAAGCATAGCAAGCTATGCCAAACTCACTTAAATTACTTCGGCTACCATAAATTAATAATAATTTTCAATCAAAATCTTCTATTTAGTTGTGTCATTTATAAATGCCTTATCGTATTAAATCATAAAATATTAATAAATATCTGCACATAAAATATATTGTTTCGACTGATAGACGTTATTCTGCATATTAAATATGCTGATATCTATTTTGATTCTCTTCCACCTTCCAATAAATATTTGTTCCAGTTGAGATGCAAACATAAACGTATTTCTGAATTGCAACACGCTGACGGGGCAAGCCCTACCTTTTCAACATGCGTGCATTTGTATAAACAGCTCTATGGTTTTTAACTTTAAAGAGGTATAAAGGCGGTGTAAGCGCTAGATTTTCGTAAAAATATCTGAAAAATTCGAAATTCTGCAATAGAATTACAGAACTATCTTTGTGTTCGATAGTAAATTTATACTTGGAGTGGTTTCCCTTCCAGGGAAACTATAAATCAACGGCAAAATAATTTAGGGCGCCTGAATGTGAAAATATCACTGTGTAATAAGTTCAGATTGACATGGAACACTTGAAATTTCGATATTTGTTTGTAATTCGTCACAGGTCTATGAAGGAATGCATGTTAATGTAAACAAGCGTTAGTTTGTTGGAGAGACCGAATAAGATTTTTAACATTCCCGTGAAAATATTTATTTACTTTAGAATGTTAATTTTTTAAATTCATTTCTTGAAAATTATGACGGGCCTTACGAGTACACCTGTGCGAGTATTATTTGAAACTTTGGAAAACAACGACAAAATTCTTTAGGGCGCCTGGATTTGAAAATATAACTCTTTGTAATAAGTTTAGACTGACTAGAGTGAAAAGAAAGGAGCTTGCACCCAGAAACGAAATTAAATGGAACACTTGAAGTTGCAATATTTGTTTGTAATTCGTCACAAGTCCATGAAGGAATGCGTGTTATGTAAACAAATGTGAGTTTATTGGAGAGGCCGAATAAGATTTTTACATTATTGAAGCAGCTGGAGCCTGCCACGTCAAGGGCAAGGTCACAAACGTGAAAAGGCGATGCTCGATTTAGTTTGATTGAGTATCTATGCAGAAATTCGCACATACCACGCGTTGGTTAAGCCTTTCTTATCGTTTCTTAGAATTCGAGAATTGGTTCAGCGTGTGGAGCAGTACTCGATCGCGGTGTTTAATTTTAACACAACTACAATTGTGAAAATTGCTGCTCCAGCGTCGGAAACTGTTCGCAAAATCGCCAAATTCGATGAGGCGACGCATCAGTGTTCGAAGGTCTACCGCTATCAAATAAAGTATTTTAATTTAACATTTGATCCTCGCGTTAACCAAATCTGCCCCCAATCAATTTTCGAAAAATTACCAGCGTCGAACCGGACTCCACTTAAATTTGTACGCTAATTTTTATTTTCAGTTAATGGTAGTGTATTTGCTTTTCACCAAATTTGCCCCGGCTGAAATCCGAAATTTTCACCGTTGTATGTACCAGAGATCATTCATACCCTTAATAATTATGTGCTTATACACGTTTTGCACTATTTATTTTACGTACACTGTGTTTATTATTGCTTTACATCATTTATAACTAAGATGGAGAAGATGTACAAATACCACACCGTATTATGAAAGGTGATGGAAATTGTCTTTTTTTATATCTATGGTATTGGTATTGATATTTTAGTACTGGAACGGAAGCTCAAGAGTGTGTTAATGTAAACAGGTGTGAGTCCGTCGGAGAGACCGAATAAGATTTTTACATGCACCATATTCCCGTCAAAATATTTATTTATTTTAGAATGTTAATTTTGCCGTTAACAAAATTTGTTCCCAATCATCATCGTCGTACCGGACGACCGTTCAGTTAATGATAATGGTGTATTTATTTTTCACCAAATCTGCCTCGGCTGAAATCCAAAATTTACAGCGTTGGACCAGACATTACTGACATTGATACGCGTTTTACACTGTTTATTTTACGTAAATACATTGTGTTCATTATTGCTTTACATCATTTATAACTAAGATGGACAAGTTTGAAAATCTAGCGATGCACAAATACCATAAAATACCACATTTTACCACATACCAAAATTTTAATACTGGAAAGGGAGCTCAAAAGGTTTGCACTTTAATTGTCCAACCAGTTAGGGCCAGGTTTTAATAATTTTTGTGCAGTTCAGAAGGAGATAAGTGTTTGTTTATTCCGGAGATAAGTCAAAATCATCTACATACTGTTCTGTTTGTGAGTTGACTGCAGCAAGAGGAATCGTTCCATTGTGTTTTCAATTTTATCATAACATGATCAGCTAATTTGTAAACTTCTATTTCCCCGAAAATTATATAAAGTTAATTTCGATTTCCTGGAATCGCTTATAGAACAACTGCCTAAAGAGTCTATTCAAAATTTTTCATCTCAGATATCAACCAAGGTATCCTCTTTGTCCAAATCATATTGAAGTACCCGGTCCTGGCAACGCAGGTTAATTTCAGCATATTTGTTTATTTTGTGATTGGAAAAGTAGAGCATTCCTGTTTAATTGTATTATAATGTCGATTAGTCAACATCACCACTTTAGTCAACACTGAGTTTATTTAATCTACGTCCGGGCAACGCCGGGTACATTCAGCTAGTAATATATATAATTTTACGAGTAATTGAATGAGAAAGATGGTTGTATTATGTTTATAAGAACGATATACACGTCTGGCATTTATTATAAACAATTACGATCATTTAATTAATGTTATCTTTAACCGTTAAAGTTTAAAATATGTATATAAAAAAATTTATACTTATACTTACTATTACTATACTTTTTTTTAAAAAACATGCCGATATCTTGACTAGTTTTTTTTTATAATTGAAAAATATAAACGATGATCCTTATTGTATAACCTTTTTGATCTCATTTCTTGACACAAGAAAATACTTTGCGTCTCTGTAACTCTCAGAAGTAAAAATAGCTATCTGAAAAATTTGTCAAACAAAAAGATAAACTCACAAGAGTCATGTAGTAATAATATTTCCGAGAGTGTTCCCATCTCAATTGCTGGAGATTCCGAGTATTTTATGGAAAATGACTAGCTGAATGTACCCGGCGTTGCCAGGGCGTAGACGTAAACGCTGTGTTGACAAAGGTGGTGTATTGGTGATGTTGACCAATCGACATTATAATACATACAATGAAACAGGAATGCTCTACTTAGTCAATCGCAAGATAAAAAATTTGCAATTGTTCAGCAAGAACCAACAGGAAGGTGTAGAGCTCTCTTGCCGGGATAGGGATAGAAGGAAGGAAAAAGGATAACGATAAGTCATAAGTAAAAATTATGGATTGATAAAGAAACTTGTGGATTGATAAGGAAAAATTGTGTATCAGTAAGGGAGAGTGTCGATTAATTAGAAAATACTGAAGAAACAGCAATTGTTTCTTTCACTATTTAATATTTCAAACTTTGTAAATTCTAGGATTTTTACATTAGATATCACTTGAATCTTTTCTTTGGATTCCGGGCAGAGCAGAGCAGTATTTTACATTTCTGTTCACATCAATGAACTCAAATGTTATGTCAGAATAAAATAAAAATAAGTGAAGACAGGTTCACAGCACATATTAAATCTTCACAGATTTGTTTTTGGATTATCGTGTGTTTTTTTACACTCTAGTTGTTGCATTGCAAATATGAATGTAAATGATCTAAATAAACCTTATAAACCATAACATACCATAACATGAACCCCACAATATTTTTATATACATAATGTATCAGGCGTATGTCTGCGCACAGTAAAAATCTAATGGAAATAGACGGTGTCCTATCCCAAAAAAATTGTTTCGAGAATAATATGTAAAATCCAACTCAACCAGCCCAAAGAAATATCCAAAGCTCTAAACACCCAGGAGCGATTATAGGACATCGAAAGTGAGGTTTATTCTCTATATTATTCTGTTCTCATTTTGAGATCGCTTCTTTGTAAACAATATTGGCAGCTTTAGTATCCGGTGCCAATATAACTAAAGAAGATGGATTACTGTGTGATTAATTTTGTGCCGCTGAGTGTATATGTATATGTCGTAGTCTCTTAGTGAAATACGTCATTTCATGAAAAGTCTAGGCAATACATGAACTGCCGGCGCATTATGTATATTCTTTATTTTATACAATCTCCCTAGTCTCTTCGTGAAATGCCGCTCCTCTCTCGGCATATTATGTTTCACTTAGCTGTACACAATCTGCCGCGATTTAAAAGGTGACTGTTCATGAAATAACTGATATTCAATATTATGGCAGGGCAGATTGTGTAAAATAAGATCTAGATGGGATTTGATGCTAAAAGAACTTTGTTTTAAAGAATTTTATTTCAAATTTATTAACCGTGACCTGGCGAATATGTCTAAGTATTTATTTATCAGACAAGCCTTTTATTTGGACAGGGGTAATGTGCATGTCAACCATCAAAAATGCAATGCAAGACCAATAAATGCCAGTGCTTTGATGCAAAGTTGCAATGCAATTCGAAACGTCACAAAAGCGGCCCGTGGTATTAGTAAATTTTTATTTTTCAATTTTGTTAATTGGAACATTTTTGCCAATGTTTGTGAATAGTTTTAAACATAGTATTATCTTTCGTTTTGTTTCGTTAATATTTTGCAAATGTTTTTGTATTCTTTTAACCAGAGTATGTATTATCTTTTGTTTTGTTTCCTTACTTTTAATCAGTGAACATTCCCATTTTCAAATAAATTTGAAATAACATTATTTAAAACAAAGTTCTTTTAGCATCTAATCACATCTAGATCTTATTTTACTCAATCTGCCGTGCAGAATAATTAATATTAATTATTTCATGAACAGTCACCTTTTAAATCGCGGCAGATTGTGTACAGGTACGTGAAACATAATATGCTTAAGCAGGAGCGGCATTTCACGAAAAGACTAGGGAGATTGTGTAAAATAAAGAATATACATAATATGCCGGCAGTTCATGTATTGCCTAGACTTTTCATGAAATGACGTGTTTGACTAAGAGACTACGACATATATACAGGTGAGTCATTAGTGCGGGATCGGTCCATAACTCCTAAACCATGTAAGATAAAAAACTTTTTAAATACAATTTGTACACCATTTTTCAGGCTGCACAACCTAAAATTATTTTAACGTATACAGGGGTTCCAAAACTCACGCATGCTACACAACTTATATACAACAACCTATATTTTATTTTACTGTTAGAAGCCATTTTGACATAGATTTATGGCGATATAAGATATTTTACATTTTGTATCACCGCGTGAAAGTGTGTGCTCAGAAAGGTGGCCGCAACATTGAATATAACGTGTGTTCAAAAAGAAAACGAGGCTGCGTTGGCCATGGAATTTATCGGCTTTCCAGTGTAGAAACCATAGAAAATCATAAACATATAGATTTGACAAATGTCAAATGACAAGAACTGTCACTAAAATTTTACATCAAAATAAAACGGACCAATTTTATTTAAATTGTTTATTATAAGTGCCAATACATGTGTACATCGCTCTCGTAAACATAATACTAACCTCCTTCGCGTCAATTTACTGAAATTTGTCCCAACAAATTGTTTTTGTTTTACATTCTGTTCCGAAGTTCTTCCAAGTTGTAATCAAGTGTTTTGTAAATGAATTGTACCACTTCGACCACAAGGTAAAACCGGAAAGTACGATATCATTAGATGCAAGTTCACCTTGCAAGTTCAAATGATTCTTTGCATTCCGGCTAATAAATCTGGTGACCAAAAATTTGCTTAAAAATTATTTCATGATGATGTAAAGTCTATTACCTCCTTCTTCCACATTGTGTTCGTACAGATAAACGGATTTATTAGACTAAACAGCAAATAGGAGTCTGTAGTACTTCATTCAAAATGTGTTGAAGAATTTCAGGAGCTCCGAGATCTCATTAACATCACTTCCATCTATACGAGTTATGCTATCAGTTTTTCCAAATTAACTCATGACTTAGTGTTCGTGAACTTCCCGAATTTTTCATACTGATACATGTGTGTTTGAAATTCTTCTGTTGATGTGTTCACACAATTTTGTAGAATCCAATCGATCCTCCTTACATTACGTATGTAACTGCCAATCAACCAAGTTCATTTCTGACTCTATCGACAACAAAACATTCAACTGCCCATGCGAAAAACAATCCCCCCTCAGATCGATCCCTGCTTCTTTTAAAGACTGTTCCTGAGATTTATTTATCGTCATTGCGAAACATACCTTTACAGGGAATTGCAATCTTTTAAATTCAAAAGGGTAATCCGATGGAACGAGCGGGATTCGGAGGATGAATACAGACTCGCCCTTCGCACATCTCGTAAATATACTTGCTTCAATTACGTTTTGGTACAGTTTCGTGATCTGAAGCCTTGTACCATTGCAAAGTTTGGGCGGTTTCAAGTTACGCAGCAACATTATAGAAAGACCAATCTTCAATTTGAGTTTATGGACAGGCATTCCAGGAGGATTTAAAGAATTCAAAAATTCCACCGGATAATTGACGGCTTCATCATTATTCAAAACCGAGTCTTTAATCACGATATTTTAACCAGATTTGTATGTCAACTCTTCACCCTTAAAGCCATCAAGGATTATATTATTTAATTCATTTGCACTAGCATTTTTCGGTGATAAAATAGCTCGTTCTCGCAACCAGGACATAGATTTATCTTTCGAATTCCAATATCCGGATAAATCCTATCTATTAAACCGGCAACATTTTGAACCACCGTTGCTAGACTTGACGAAATTTCAATTTTGCCATCTATTTCTGGCGTACGACCCTCGCCTAAATTTAATAAAAGTTGTGCAAATTCACCAGCTCCGGTATCACCTCTTAGGTATACTCGCATGTTTTTAGATAATGAAATTTTTTGTTTTGTGGGCCACGATTTCAAGCAAGCATTAACTTCATCAGCCCGAGTTCCTCTCGGCACAACAGGCAGCGTTTGTCTGAAATCTCCGGCTAATACAACGGTAACTTTTCCCATAATCGAATAATTATTTCTAATATCTCTTAATCTACGGTCAAGAGCCTCAACTACTTTTTTGTGCGCCATGGTACATTCGTCCCACACAATTAGGCTGCAGTCATAAAGCAATCGAGCAATGTCGCTTTGTTTTGATATGTTACATAACGGATTAGCTGTGGAGTTTAAATTTAGGGGCAATTTAAAAACAGAATGGGCAGTTCTACCGCCCTGTAACAAAGTTGCTGCAATTCCCGAAGGGGTCACCGCAATAGCAATTTTATTGGAACTGCGTATTTTCAGGTGCATCTAAAAAGAAAATTTTGCCGTAGTCTAAGTTTTCTAAAATTTTTAAGTAAACCTCTTTCTGTTCACTTGTAAGTAACAGTTCGTTTTCTTCGACCATTTGTAATAAAACTTCAATATCGTAGTTCTTATCTCTAATATTAACCAAATTTTCCGTAATCTCGTTGGTATTGCGTTTCGGTTGCGGCAATCCAAAATGAGTTAACGGTTGATCACCGATTGTTAGAATAACATCTTCTAGAAGAATAAATGTCTTGTTGTACACCTCCGTTTTGACGTGTAATTTTTCAACCGCCAGCTGTCTTGCCACCCGTCTGAAAATATCCTCAGACATACTGTTTTTGTATTTCTCCCAAAGCTATAATGGGTCGGATACATGACAAAACACCAACATTATTGCGAACAATTCTCTCAGTTTAATCGGTGATTCTGAGATAGTAACATCTTCTAGTGTGTTGTCCCAATGTTTGTCATCTTCCAACAATCCCAGGACTTTACATGCGGATTGAAAGGTAGAATGTACTACGTCATTAACCGTCTTAAGACTTAAGAAAGAAGTAGATCCACGAACCTCATGCAATAGTAGGCGAAGGTAGCAACACGCGGCATTGTTGGGATGTACTGTATAAACCTTTCCAACAACATTATCTTTTTTTACACCCGGATATTTATCAACATTTTTTCCTGGTTTTCTACGTTGAAATTTATTCTTGTTCCACGTAATATGAAGGCACTTCGTGTTAAAGAAGGGTTTTGGCAAATTTGTCCTTTCTGCATAAATCAAAAAAGGCCATTAGTGTGATTTTTGAAGGGTTATTGACCCTATCCAAAAGATTGTCTTCATTAAAATAGATTTTCTGTCCATATTCCAATATAAAGAAAGTGTGTTTCGTTCCTTGCTGCCTCAATACAACGTTGAATGCTCCTAGAAAAGTATTTATTTTTGTTCCGAGAAATAACCAAGTGCAAAAATTATGGTTGCAAGCGGTCGGAATAAAGTCTAAACCCACAAGCACAAATAAATATTGCTGTGAGGATAATTTTTCAATTTTCTCTCAAATACCTTAACCAAACTAATAAGTGGATAACAACAAACGTTGCCAGATTGTGCAGAACAACAACTGCCCTTTAAATTTAAAAACCCAGACTTGCTGTTTTTGGCTAAAATGGTACGTTTTCGTCATTAAAGAAAAGCACGGCAAGACTAACCATCATTATGTTTTCGATGTATAAAACCAGAAATTAGGTTTTCAGACTTAGGACAATTCCCCATTGAAATATCTGCACTTCGCTACGGCAAGAGTACGATCACGAAAGCAGAAACTCGACGTCGAAATTGTTTAGGTTAAATACGTGCTTTTAATGTAAACAGGTCGCCCGTCGTTGAAGTTGATACGTGCTTCTAACATAAAAACGGTCTCCGCGAGCCGATCATTTTTAGTTTATTTTATCCGGTTTTTATTGAATTACGAAGGAACCGGACAGAATTTCGTAAAATCCCTTCTTAGCATTCACTTTCGGCACATGGAACACCCGTGTCTAAAATTTCAAGTCGCCAGCCCTCACGGTTTGGGCTGTGGGTTGATTATGAATCAGTGAGTGTGTAGATAAATGAGCGAATGAGTGTGTCAGTGAGGACACTCCGCTTTATACAGGGTGAATCTCTTATGGTGTCCGATATTTTAAGGGGTTCTAGCACAAGTCATAACAAGTACCGATGTTCAGTAAGGCCAATGTGCAACGGTTCAACATTTTTGGTGCCGCTGAATTAGCAGCGCTATGAGATATCGGCAAGCGAAACTACAAATCAAAAATTAGAAATATGTATTAATTAGATGCCACTCAGCTCACTCTTAACTCAAGTAGGGCCATAAAAATGATCTTTCCCAATCCCAAGTGTGTTACCGATTATGTTTTGTTCTGCTTTTCCAAAATAAAATAGTTACTTAGTCTGTGGCTTTCTTTCGTCGTGTCGTGTCGAAATGGAGAATCATGCGATAAACGAATTGGTAGATATGCATTCAGTTTAAAGTAAATCCTGGGAAATTGCTGTGAGAGGACGAGCGCATCCCAAATCGCAAGATATTTCTGCCAATGGCACAAAGATTACAGGGCATGGGTTCGTTGTTGCTCTCTCGATGAGATGGAGAAATTCCACGTGAAATTCGTACAAGAGCACCGGTAGTGGGTGCCTATTTATCTCTGCTGACGGCCGATGTTCTAAGAAATTTGTCTTGACATTCAGTTTTTTTAAGCATTTTACTCAATTATGGAATTTCCTAGAGAAGTGTGAATTTTAATCTGTAGTGTGAAAGCATGTCATTAGGACGGTACAGGTCCAAATTTTAAATTTTTTTATCCGTTATCTACCTAAGAAGGAAACAAAACAGTGAGTATTAGTAAATAATGGGCAGAAGTTCACATTGTGCTTTATTTCCACAGAAACAGTGTTACAACAAAAATTACATCTTTTGATAAACATATATGTCGATAAGTGCAAGTTTTTATATAATTTAATTGTTTAATCAAGAAATGCCACGATGTCTCACCACAAGAAACAATTTATGGTAGAAAAACTATAATTTAAAAAAATATATCAAGTGTTGGATTGGTGAGTCCATAACATGCCTAATATATTGTAAGCGAAAGAAAGCATTTATTAAAATCTAAGACAATTCAATGCTGTAGTTTTCTAAAACGGCCAACAACGAGTACGATCTGCGTAAGATCTAAAACCCGCTTCTTAAAATATGAAAATTAAAGATATCCCACTTACCATAGTAAGTGTTACAAGAGACATCTCCATAATTTTTCCGGATATTATGATGATAGGTCTGTTTGCGCGTTCCATTAAAATCAGCAAAGCATTTTTGGACTTACTATCAAATTCGTACCAAGTTCCCAGATATACAGCATCGGTAATTGTGATGCTCTAAAACACCCATTAAAGCAAATAACAATAATGTTGATTGTTACCTCTTCGTATAGTGTAGTTCCATAGTAGCAAAAGCTATAAATTTCTGCAAGCATTGCCACTAGGAACCAAATCATGGCCAGAAAATTTAAAGTGAAAATGTCCACCTACAATCGAACATGTCTAAACGTTTAAACGAACAGCCAAATACCATTGTCATCTTCAACGCAGACACACACAGCACCAGAACGCTTCCAACAAACTGACTAAAAGAGACTTGCGAAAAGCAGTCTTGATATTCGCTCACAAAACTGGAACATATTTTATTTAAAAAATTCAACAATTACTTACTTAGATACTTTAAAATATCCAGATGGTGAATTGTGCATTCTTTAATCCTTTTATATAGAATGTTCCACTTTTCGGACTCATCATAAGATTTGGACTCCAGTTCCTGCATTACATATCGATCAAGGTTTTGCAGATTGTATTTCAATATCTTTATCTGAGTGGTAGCTTGATAGGCAAGACCTCCAGTTAACGGATCAATTACCGAACTTGAAAAAGCGCTACAGCTAACTGCTACAACTGAGAATCAGTTTCATTGTTCAACAAACAAACACTTTTCTTACAGAAAACAAGATAGAAATATACTAGACCGATATAAAGTCTTGGAACATTTTCCGGATCAAATGGTAACCAAATGTCTGACGGAAAGAAATGCCCTTCCCATGAAATTGGTTTAACGGCCCAGCTCGTCACTGCTCCAAAGACCGAAATCAAATTCACTTTAGTTATCCATCGACATACGTCAATGCAATCTTTAAGAATTTTCTGCACTTCAGGATCACCAGTTTCAAGGCTTTGCGATTCAAAGTAATGAATACATCTCTTCATTCGTTCGCTATCGCGCACAAAAGGCCAGTACTTGGGAATGTAACATCCCAGCACTGCTATCAAAAAAGCATTTTCTGCTATTTGCATAAAAGTAACGTCGCCTTCTTGCAGCAAAATGTTGAGGCACACCAAAATTGGAATTGGTACTATGCAAAACCAGTAGATCGCATTAGTGTGCACAGCATTGAAAAATTTGTTGTTGGTGAGAGGTTGCAAACCCATCAGTTGCAACATGCGCAGATTTAAGCCGAAACTTTCGTAGATAAGATTCGACATTCTGTGGTTGATTAATTTCAATTTCGAATTCTCTTCTATTTTATACTGTAATTTTTTTTTCTTTTATTGAAGCCGCTCTGACTTTTAATTAATAAGTAATTTTAATAACAAGGCAAAAGTAAAAGTTAAAAAACAGACACCGGTCCTCCCAGGGGGAGTCAAGTGGAAGAGATTAATGTCTAGGGACGTTAATAAAAAATTAATTATATCATTTCAAATTCTGTTTGTAGATTGCCTTTACCATATTTTCTGGATTTAACAGTAATTTTTTATGAACTCCACAAACACGTAATACTTCATTGTATAAGTTGGGAATGGTACACACACTATTTTTAGCAAGTTTAAATTCATTTGTTCAGAATAACTGATTTGTAAATTTTAGAGTGATTTGTCACCAGAAGCAGCAGAGTTTTACATCCCACCAGTTTAAATTACCAGTGAAGCGCAATGGGTTAAATTAGGCACTAATTAAGAGAACTGTATTTTTGTATGTAATTGATTCTGATTACATATTGTAGTTACCGAGCCACGGCGCCTCAACCTAAATCTGCCTCAGAAGAGCAAAAAGTGATAATTGGTAATTCAATTTCTGGTCACAAAATCAGAAGTAAATTTCACCATTCGCACCAAGCGAATGCTAAATTAGCAGCATTGTTTTTAATGTAGAAAGTTGCATATAGAAGAAAACAAATCCAAGCAACGACACATCAAGACGATAGTCATATTATGTAGTTGCTTTTTGAGAAAGTAATATTGGCGGTCCTATATTGAGATCGTGGATATGACTCCAGTGGTCTTGTGTGAGTAACTTTATAACATTATGCTAAACTATCACTAAACAAATCTTGAATCAAAGTTGAAAGTAATAACTGTCTCATATTTTAAAGCAAAGTAAAGGGCACTTAAGATATGATAATATTTGAAAAACCAGCATCCCTTTAAGTGCTGTTTTGGTATTCGGAAAGAGATAGTAGTGAGAGGGGATCAAGGCAAAAAAGTAGGGTGGATGAGCAAGTTCTTCAAAGTAGCATTTATTGATTTTCTCTTGCAAATTGCAGAAGAAAAGTTTTTGTCGTGATTGTAAGGCTTTTCTCTGCGAATGGCCGCATTTACTCGTAGGATTTCATCTAACGTAGGCATTTGGTAATCACAAGGGCGTAGAGCTTTGTTGAGATGCAGTGGATCTCTGCAAAGTCTTGTTTTGTTGTTGCGCTTCACGAATAGGACGTTGGTAACCCATTCGTTGTAGTTGTTTTCCTTAGTTCTTCCATTTCGTTAATGTTTCTCATGAGTTCGTCAATCAAACATACGGGTATTCTTCTTGGTTGATGGTTGTTGGAATATTGGTTGGATTGACTTCTAGGCTGACCTGGCCTACCAAACATCGTAGATCTTGAAATACTTCATCAGATTTCGCTATTATTTCTTCGTCTGATTTTACTTGCTTTGCTATTTTGTTGTACACTTTTATTAACTCAAAATCTTTGCAAGTTTGGGCTGAAAGAAGAGGATTTTGGTCGTTATTTACAATTTCGAACTTTATTTTGTGCTTTTTGCCTTTTCTTGTGCATTTTAAGATGATTTGTTCTAAGGGTTTAACAGTGCCATCGCTAAAACATCTTAAAACGGTGGAACGGAATTTCTTCCGTAATAGCAGGTTTTTTAACGTGGTAAGACCGTCGAAATATCTGCTGTACGATTCGTCCTGTTGCTGCTTATCCATGTTAAAAACAGCTCTTTCATACCTCTTGTTGATTAAAGAAATCAATTTTTCGTCTATTACTTTCAATAACATACTACACTCTTGCTTTTCTGCTTCTATAATCTCAAAGTTTGCGTACCTTTTGAAAACGTTGTCTCCGATGGCTGCAAGCAATACTGAGATTTTTTTGCTCAGTGTGATTTTTCAAATCTGTCATATGATGTAATTTTCCCATTGTCGCATGAAAGATCTGAAATTTTTCGCCACATTATTATTACAATGGGCTTTGGGAAAGGTACTGCGGCTAGGTTTATTTGGGGGGCACTTGTCACTAGGGCGTTGGCTGTGGTTAGTGAGGTGATTTGTACTTTTAACTCCTCTACAACTGCCTTCAACGTCGCAACTTCTTCGGCCATCTTGTAGAATTTTTAAGGATCTGACACAATGTTTTAATTACGAGCTTGTCTCGCCATTATGTTATTTTTGAGTACAAGTTTACAAGATGATTTTGTTGAGCGGGACTGTGTGGGTAAATTATTCAACCTAATTCTAAAACAAGAGACTTATGCACCCACTGCTACCCTGCTTCGTTGATGGGTTCCAGTAATGCATCCGAGTCGCATTTCCAGTCACAATTTTAGTAAAATAAGTCTTTGGAACACGATTTTCATGTCTCCAATTTAATTACACTTCTGTGCTTCAGTTTCAAAACAGTCGTTTTTACATTTTTATCGCTTTACACAAAAAAAAATGACCACCGAATTGGACCAAACTGGAAGTTACAATTCTGATATACAATATCACAGTGATTTATAACAATATAAATGCGATTGCGTTTTATTTTCATTGCTAGGTAGATAACTTTTTAAACTCCTTTGGTAAATTATAAAATAATCATAACATAAATAATAAATAAAAGTGTGTAGGCTTTCACGGTCGGTGTTGTCAACAACGGTGGTATTAATCGGGTTTGTTGACCGTGTTCCATGCGAAGTTCCATGAGGGGGGGTGTAGTGAGCGCCCCGAGAGGCTAACTCAGCAAGTGATCCCCATGAATCTCTGCCAAACGTTTCGTCCACAGCTGCGGTGGACATCTTCAGTGGCGGTGTGGTCGTGGTCGAAGTACTCTCCCAGCTGTCACAGTCGCGACTGGCACATCATCACTTTGCGCAGCTCTATATATAGCCTCAGATCGGTTATGCATCGTTCCGGGTGGGCGTGTCCCTGCATTCGTCAAAGGTGGTGACGTCACTCTTCTCGTTGTCATGGTTGGCTGCCAACTCCTATCCATTTTTAATCCTTCACCCTTCTTATTGAAATTGTTCTGGTGTTTGAAAATTTCAATCGCTTCTCGGTGTAGACGAGCGTAGTAGTGTGAGGTGGACGCCAATCGTTCAGTCTCCTCAAACCGTATCTGATGGTCTCCCTCAGAAAGAGCGTGTTCAGCTACCGACGATTTCTCCACTTCACCCAGACGACAGTTCCTCTTGTGTTCCGTCAAGCGCGTCTTGATGCTTCTCTTTGTTGTACCTACATAAACAGATCCACACGAACACGGAATTTTGTATACCCCAGCTGACGACAAGGGATCTCTGGGATCTTTCGCCGAACCCAGTAGTCCTCGGATCTGTGTCGTGGGTTTAAAGATGGTCTTAATATTATTACGGTTCAATAGTCGGCCAATGCGGTCTGTCACATTCCGCACATATGGTAAAAAGGCCGTTCCTGCAAACTCAGTTGTGTTATCAGTTGTAGGTCTCACCGACGTCCTTGGGTGTATAGATCTTCTTATATCTTTTGAGGAGTATCCATTGGCTTGTAGCATCTTGTCCAAGTGGTCAAGTTCACCCTTAAGATGTTGTGGTTCGCAGATCTTAGTGGCTCGACTAACCAAGGTCTTGATCACCGCTCTTTTTTGGGATGGATGATGGTTGGACTCCTTGTTGAGGTACCTATCTGTGTGGGTAGGTTTTCGATATACCTGGTGGCCTAGGGACCCATCATGTTTCCTGTTCTGATTAAAGTGGCGTCAATTCCGGATGAGATGAAGCTGAAGATTCGAAAATCGGAAGCACTTCCACCTCGACTCTACGGCTTGCCGAAGATACATAAGCCAGACGTACCTCTTCGCCCCATTGTCAGTACCATCGACTCTCCGACTTATGGAGTCGCCAAATACTTGGCGGGTTTGCTGCAACCTCACATCGGACATACAGACTCCTACATCAGAGACTCAGCCCATTTTGTGGAGAAGATCAAACCACTTCGCCTTGGCCCTGAAGACATATTGGTCAGTTTCGACGTAGTCTCGCTGTTTACGATGGTTCCAGTCAAGGATGCATTGGTTTGCATAAGGACACTCTTTCCCACGGATATTATAAATATTTTCCAATATGTACTAACAACAACATATTTTAAGTACGACAACGCCTACTACGAACAGCTGGATGGCGTGGCCATGGGAAGTCCACTGAGCCCTGTGGTGGCTAATTTCTTCATGGAGGCGTTTGAGAAAGAAGCGCTTCAAACGGCACCGAAGAAACCCAAGTGCTGGTTCCGTTATGTGGACGACACATTTATCATCTGGGACCACGGTGAAGCAGCGCTACAGGAATTCATGGACCACATTAACCAACAAAATCCGCGAATCCAATTCACAATGGAGAAAGAGAGAGATCGTTGCCTACCGTTCCTTGACGTTCTAGTGAACAGGAAACATGATGGGTCCCTAGGCCACCAGGTATATCGAAAACCTACCCACACAGATAGGTACCTCAACAAGGAGTCCAACCATCATCCATCCCAAAAAAGAGCGGTGATCAAGACCTTGGTTAGTCGAGCCACTAAGATCTGCGAACCACAACATCTTAAGGGTGAACTTGACCACTTGGACAAGATGCTACAAGCCAATGGATACTCCTCAAAAGATATAAGAAGATCTATACACCCAAGGACGTCGGTGAGACCTACAACTGATAACACAACTGAGTTTGCAGGAACGGCCTTTTTACCATATGTGCGGAATGTGACAGACCGCATTGGCCGACTATTGAACCGTAATAATATTAAGACCATCTTTAAACCCACGACACAGATCCGAGGACTACTGGGTTCGGCGAAAGATCCCAGAGATCCCTTGTCGTCAGCTGGGGTATACAAAATTCCGTGTTCGTGTGGATCTGTTTATGTAGGTACAACAAAGAGAAGCATCAAGACGCGCTTGACGGAACACAAGAGGAACTGTCGTCTGGGTGAAGTGGAGAAATCGTCGGTAGCTGAACACGCTCTTTCTGAGGGAGACCATCAGATACGGTTTGAGGAGACTGAACGATTGGCGTCCACCTCACACTACTACGCTCGTCTACACCGAGAAGCGATTGAAATTTTCAAACACCAGAACAATTTCAATAAGAAGGGTGAAGGATTAAAAATGGATAGGAGTTGGCAGCCAACCATGACAACGAGAAGAGTGACGTCACCACCTTTGACGAATGCAGGGACACGCCCACCCGGAACGATGCATAACCGATCTGAGGCTATATATAGAGCTGCGCAAAGTGATGATGTGCCAGTCGCGACTGTGACAGCTGGGAGAGTACTTCGACCACGACCACACCGCCACTGAAGATGTCCACCGCAGCTGTGGACGAAACGTTTGGCAGAGATTCATGGGGATCACTTGCTGAGTTAGCCTCTCGGGGCGCTCACTACACCCCCCCTCATGGAACTTCGCATGGAACACGGTCAACAAACCCGATTAATACCACCGTTGTTGATAAATAATAAAGTAGACAAATAAAATCAACTATAAAATTATTGTTTGTAGTTTATACTCCTACAAAATAAACACTATCTGTAAAGCTATTGTGTGAATCTTTTGTTCCTGATCGACTTTTAATAATAGTAATTCGGTAACACATCCCTTATTTATAGTAAAAACCGCACAATATACTTAAACATAATAAACCATTTCGAGTCAATATTAACATTTGTAAGGTTTCAATCCAACATGAACTCTTTCTTCATTTTCGCATTTGTAGTGTTTGCATTTTTTCACATTGGACTGACACGTATGGTAAGTACTTTTTCTTTCCCTGCTAGACATTATTATCTGTTAGTAAATTGAAATTATTCTAGATGTCAAGTAAATATGCTCTGGACATTGAAAGTGTAGAGGCTTGTCCCGACAATGATAAGATGAAAAACCCGTTACGAAATTTACGATTTTCACATTACAATCGCACAACAAAAAGTCTCAGTTTTGATTTTACCTATGACCGACCGATCGGAAAAAACGTCGGTGCCAGTATCTCATTAGCCAGTTGGGGAAATGGTGGTTGGAAAGAAATACCCTTTTTCTATTTTCAGCCAAATGTATGCAAAATGTTTGGAACATTCTTTAATCATGGCTGGGTTGAATTTCACAGGAAGGCGGGAATCCAACATCCCGAAAAATGTCCCATTCCGCCGGTGAGTAGAAAATAATGAATATGTTTGATTTTTTAACATTTAGACAAGGCTGGGCTCAAAAAATGCATGTTTTTAAAAAATATTGCACAATGGTTGCTCAGATACGCCTCTAATGTAGGTACTCATCTGATAACTCTTCAAAAGATGTTAGATGCTTTACCTCAAGGACACTCCTTCTAAACGAAACGCTCATTTCTCTCAGAAACCGTTGTCTCTTCTTGCTTTGGTTTGTATGTGATTTACTCCTAAATTGACAAATCTCGGCCACGTAAATCGTTTTTTTTTTTTTAATTTTTAAATTTAAGGAATTTTAAACTAATTTTGCAATTCCAAAAAAACCAATTGGAAATGATTTTAAAAATACCTACTTTGCTATCTCACTCGGACATAACGTTCAAAAATAAAATTAGACTCCGTCCGCCATTGCTTAATTTTGGAAACAATTTGACAGCGTTCTCAGATTTTTTTCGTCCTTCTTTTGTTGTCGATTTGGACGTCGTTGGAAATGTCAAACAGTTACAGCGTAAAAAATAAAACATATAAATTCGATAGCCTCATGAGCCTCATCCGCCTTTATTTCATCGCTCTACATTTAACTTTATATGTAAACATAAAATGTGTAAGAGTTTTATTTTGTAGGGAAATTATTCCGTTAAAGACTATATTTTGGACACCTCCAAATATAATCTTCCACTTTGGACTGGTCGTTACCGTGCCACGGTGGTAATAGCAGATGCTACAACAAAAGAAGTTATTGTGTGTTATGTTTTCCACGTTAAAATAACAGACATTGTTTAAATTATTTTGTTTTCCAACAGGATTTCTTCTTAGGTCTAAATTATAAAGAATTGATCAAATAAAGATTTTTCATTACTTTGACACTAAAGAAATAGAATTACTTTAAATCATTACAAAAAGTATGAAACGTAGTGGTAAAACTAAAAAATATGTATAAATTTATATAAGTCCGATACAAAGGGACAATAATGACATTAATTACAACAATCTTATTCGGGATTTTGGACCGTGTTTCATTTGAAGTTCCATTAGGGGGAGTGTAGTGAATTCTTCGAGGAGCAAGTGACGAACAAGTGACCTCAATGAAAATCCAGATGTTTCATCCACAACTTCGGTGGACTTCATCAGTGGCGATGTGGAAGAGTTCGAAGTGTTCGCTTAGCTGTCACATTCTGAATGTGACTGACCGTCGCGAAGGTGAATTTAAATGACATTCTTGGAGAAGTGGAACTTCGATGGCGTGAAAATAACAATGCTTTGGAGGACTCAGAGAGTGAAGACGACATCCCTCTTTCAGAAATAGTGAAGGCAAGAGGAGTAGCTCGCAACCCGAGTGTAAGCTTTTTCTGCACTAAAGCACCGATAGAGCCAAAATGGGCAGATCAGACCTAAATATCAATATGATCGCCACCACCGGCAGTTACGAACGTCAAAAGCGAGCTAGAATGGCTAAATCTTGTTGAGATTATCGAGAAATTTATTGTGAATCAATCAAATTTGTACTCGATACAAAAAAAAAACGATCATAGTTTCTTTGTGTCTAAAGCTATAGATTAATCTTAATAAAAAACGTAATCAGACCCCAGACGCATTCGATGGCATACAGAAATATAGGGGGTGCCATTTAAAAAACTAAAGTTAAGCTTATTTAAAAATAGTATAATTTGCCACAAATTATTGCAGATTCTGTATAGTAAAAATAATATTTTGCATATCGGGCGTAAAGAACAATCTTTTCTTCGTATTTGTACCAACCTTCAGCCTTCTAGCTGCTAAAACAACGTCTCAGTAAATTTTTAAGTGAACATCTGTAAATGACAAAAATGTGAAAAAAAAATTGTAATTTGATAACAGTGGTCCAAATTGTAAAATACCTTATATCGCCATAAATCTATGTCAAAATGTGTTCTAACAGTAGAATAAAATATAGGTGCTTCTGTTTGAAAAAACAAAGTTGTCTAGCATGCGTAAGTTTTGGAACAACTTGTATATGTTAAAATATTTTTATGTTGTGCAGCCTGACAAACGGTATACATATTGTATTTAATTTTTTTTTGTATGTTACATGGTTTAGAAGTTATGGACCGATCCCGCACTAATGACTCAACCTGTATAAAGGTATTCTTGAGAATTCTGCTAGTGAGTGGATAATCCAAAGGAATTGAGTTCTATTCCTTTGGGCTTTAAGGTCGTCCTGGAACTCCTAGATGCTGTCGTAGTTCCTTCCGACCATGAGGTTTTCTTCGATAACGTTTTTACCAGTTATGAACTATTGTCTCTTTTGCGAAAGAAGAAGATACGCGCTACTGAACGGGAAAACCGCACAATACGCTGCCCACCTGCCGAACAGATATATTTCAATAGTTGTTACGAAAGCAAGTACGACGCCGAATAAAAACTCCTCTAAAGGACCGTTCCTGAAACTATTCAAAATAGCGAAGCTAGCCACTTTCCACAAAAACTTTACAAGCAAGTCAAACGTGTTTTATGTAACTCTAGGTTGAGATAGGCTTGTAGAAAATGCATCAAACGCGATAGGTTTGTGATATATCATACCTGAACCCAGTGTACTCAATTGAGTACACCTTCGTAACTTTTTTTCGGCAACTTACTCACCATCATTGTCCTATCTGATTTTCTTCAGAATAAATATTTGTGATCAAATATAGCTACCTGTTTTATTAAAATATTAAAATTTTCCGAAAAAAAAAGTCGTGGGCGTTAAAAGGTTAAAGCACGAACGAGCAGAAACGAGTGAGTGTCTTTAATTGTCGAGATTAATAATCGCCCATTGTTGGGTTTTCCCAATCTCAAAATTTGTAACCGACGTCACTCTGACGACATCTTCCCTCCTTGAGCAAGTTGGGTGGGGTTAGAAAGCACCCCATCGCCCTCAGCACTTATAAAAGGGCTGAACATTCAGATTTGAAGCAAGATCGTAACAAACATTTTGCAATATTGTAACAAGCAATATTGTAACAATCAATATTGTAACAAACAACATTGTAACAAACAATATTGTAACAAGCAACATTGTAACAATCATAATAAATTGCAAGTAACAAGCAAAACCGGTAGTCCATATACTTTGTCCAGCATTTTTTATATTAAAACTCAGTGATACAAACTGTGCAGTTTTTCATTATTTCCCGAAAACCAATTTCGCGACTCTCGAAATCGTGGTCAAAAAACTGACCATGCAACACCCATTAACATACGAGTTGACTACAATATTTTTTCGTTAGCCGTAATCTATTTTAAGCTTTTTTAAGAGACAAAAATATGAATCTAAAATGACAATTCGTAAAATAATAGTGTCACCTATGCATGTAACCATAGTTACCACCGAAAAATCATGCATTAATCAGTGGCGGCTGGTGCTAAGGGGCACAGGAGCACATGCCCACTGATGCTACAGCTCTGTGCTACAGTAATAAATAATCTTATTTATAGATTATAATTTTTAATTTGTATTGGTTTTCAAATAATGTGTAAACCACGCCACGGCTGTACCAAGTACCACCAGATATCGATCGCATAAGAAGAGAGACATTTGGACTACATGTTTGAGATATTGGTGACAACAATGGTGTGATAATTACTGTTTCCACATTTTCCATATCATGAAGTCATGCAGATGACAAAAACATTTCAAAAAAAATTTCAAACTTAACTGCGTCACGAGTTGATCTGGAACTCTCTTCATCACAATGAGGCTAGTTTAATACCGTTTAATCTCTATGATAAACAAACAAGCATTAACATAAAAACTCGTGTTTATTTCTTAAAATCCCAGGTGGGCCGTCTGTGTGTTCGCAGAGCCCAAACTTCTTGGACCAAACACAATTTGTTTTAGGATTACCCCAGCGCCCTCTAAAATGCAACCATTTCGGTAATTTAGTTTTGCCCAACATAAACATTTGTAAATTTTTCCAAGTCTTCCAAGGCACTCCGTAGCCGCATTTATCTACCAAATGCGGAAATTTTACATATTCGTGTTCACCAGCAGAAGGCCACAACCCGTGGGAACCGTTGGCCGCAAACACTACGGGACGTCCTCGTTCTAGTAGGACGACTCGGGGCACTGATTGTCTCGTCCATTTCTTGTTGTTGAGCTTTTGCTTGAAATGCCATTGATTTGCATCAAACTTGTAGTACACACCGCTGCTATGACTAGCTAAATACATTTCCGAAGGGAATGGGGCACCCTTAAAGAACAGCGTCATGTGTTCCCAATCACCCACATGGGAACCTATTGTTCTCTTTCGACCGAAGCATCTTCCGAACAACGTTAAAGTGGGTACGTTGCCTAAAATTGCACGTGTCGAGAAACACGCGGAGAAAGGTAAAGCGCGAATATGACTCACCTAGAAAACACACGCTTTTTCCATAATTGTATGGGTAAAACAACCAGTACGTAACAGAAAAGAATAATTGCGGTTCGGTACTGTTTTTTTCACGATTGAAGGATGTATTCATGGAATTGCACGGTGATATTATTACATATGTGGGTATAGTGTGAGTTTCTGGGTTAAAGCCGTTCAAAAACGATTTTTCTTTCTTCTTTAACTCATCTAAAAACAAATTAATTACATTCTTTATAAAAGAACGTGCAAAAATAAAACGAAACTGTGCAGGCCATGGAGGCACTTTGAAATTTGTTAGATTGTAGAAAGTTTATGATCTTGAAAGGAGACATCGGATATTAAGTACCCTGTAGATAATCGTTTCGTACGAAGCATAAGATACATTCAGTGTCTTCTTTCATCACCAGACGTTGTTTGGGCAAATTTTTTAATGACAGTTCCTGTTGAATATCAAAAGTCTACACTGTAAAAAATAAAACACAAGTTAGTTTCCATGGCCTATATAACCGTTATGTAACGAGCGTTTAAAAAACGGAGGCACAGGAGGCTATGGAATCTAGCTTTAATTTTATGTTTTCCAATGTAGACGTTTCAAACTATCAAATCATGGCATAGTAGAAGAACTGCTATTCAAAAATTTTCTCAAATGACATCTAAACTAAGACTCAGGAGATGGAATTTGTCGAAGAAGGCACAAAAGATACCGAAAAGATTAAGAAAGAACTTAATTTTTACCTAGGCTGGAACTGGTGACAAGATATAATGAACGCGTCTTGATTTGTGGAAACTGTGTCTCGTTGATTGATGCGACAATTAATTTTCCACCGTTGTCTGCTAGTTGGACATTTTCCAAAAAATTTTCTACATTGCTTGGGTAGTATTTTTCGTCGGGGGACATCCAAATCAGAGGAGCCCATTGGAATACAATCTGCTTAACTAAAAATGGAATAAAAACGTATTAAATAAAAAGCACTTTCGTCGAAGTTAGTATGCATCATGAGTGTAAGCGTGAATGGCAATCAAAAACGAAAGCATAACGCAATGCTGCACTGAATTGTTAATTGCAAGTGAAGAACATTACCAAATATTTGTCGTCAATTGAAAGTCAGTGTTGTCACTTAAGGTTGGAAACGAATGAGTAAAACCTATGCTTACGAATTTCATGACTTTACGAGAATTAGGGAATTTATCGTAAATGTTGCATACATATATTTGTAGATAAAAAAATTATCTGTGTTTCTTGGTAAAAAATTTCCAAATTGGGGGCTAAACAATTTCATAAACTCAAAAACTGTAAGCAAAAAAATGAAAATTTTTGAATAGAAATTTGCTTACCAAGAGACATTAAGGCACCTTTATAGATCACAGATCTGCAATTGTAAATGAAAAGTATTTGTATATAACAACAATATTCATGTAACAGTTTTTATTACCATTACTAGCCAATTTTCATCCGCAAGAGTTCAATGACATTAAAAGAGATGGCGCTGGTTAATTGTGCCATTCTGCTATGGTCTAGTTTACCAGAGCCTGCGTGACGTCACAAATATTAATGAGGTCACATCCGATCACGTTTAGGGCCGCTTTTCAATCGTTGGTGTAGTTCTAGTTAGTAGGTTTGTCTGGAAATTTTTGCAATTTAACCAATCAAAATGCTGCATTTTTAGTTTAACCAGAGGTTTAACTTTAACCAACGATTGAAAAACCGGCCCTAAGAGTGTTTTTCCCATAGCTTCGGCGCGCTTTTGAAGTAATGCTAATAGCGAAAGTTAAAGGAAATAATGTACTCCATTGTCTCTTTCTTGTTAGAAATAATGTATATGTTGTCTTTATTTAAATGAGACTGCTTTATATGGGAACAATTATAATTTTTAAAGTTATACATCCGTACGTAACGAAGTCGCAGAACCAAGTGCTTACATCTGACTGCACAACATATAAATGAGGAAACAAATTCATTAGGCGCCTTTACATGTAAAATTGCGCCGTTGCCCCTAGTAACGCAAATTATACTAGCGTAAATTTGATTTTTAATTAGGGCCTGTAAGCCGATCATGGTATTACTTTTAAATCAAAACTTAAAAAGAATTTAACGTATGGTACACACCATGATGACAGATAGACCTACACCCCAGATTCCAATGGTTTTTGTTTTTTTTAACAAATATCAATAAATAAATCCCTAAAATTATAGTGGCAATTTCTGTACGAATATATACGAATAATATCAAGTCTATTATAAATTGGATAACTCGCTAACAATAACTCTTCGACTCCCTGCTCATTACACACTGACTGCTCCACACCTTGTTCATCTCTCCCGAGCCAGCCAGCAGCGACGAACTATCCAGATGCTGACACCGCATTTCCAGAATTATGAACATTTCCGATTTTAAAAATTAACATAATTATACTGCGTTTTTTAACAAAGTAAAATAATAAATAAGATGTTTATGCCGGACTCTCGTGTAATATTTTTTCAAGTTTTATATTTGTCTTTTGGTCAGACGTTTGACGTTTTCTATTTTGCGAAGCGTTATTTCAAGAATGTGATTGATTCGCAGTTCTAAACTTGATCTGCACTCCAACAAAAAAAAAAAAAACAGGAAAAGAGTCCAACGTGTGAGGTAATTATGAGTCATGATCAATTGCAACTTTATCTGTCTAGGCGCGAGTGGTATAAGTCGTTATTTGCGGATTGTTTGCAGATTGTTGTTTGCAGTTTATTGTTTGTAGATTGTTGTTTTCAGTTTGTTCTTTGCAGATTTTTTGTGTTGTATATTACAGAAAAACAAAAAACAATATAACAGGTTGGTAACACAGTTTGGTTTTCCGAGGTGTTTTCCCAAATATTTAGTCTCCACTTCCTTATAATAAGTTGTATTCAAAATTTAATTCCTTCAGTGCCATTTACAACATTTTAATATCAATTTATTTTAATATATTTTAAATATTTTATTTATTATATAGTACTTTGAATGAAGAGTTATGTGTTGAAAAAGAAGTGGCCCAACAATTTTCCAACTGAAAAACCTCAGTCAGTTCTAGTCCAGCTCCACGACACCATCGTCCACGGCACGAAGACAAACCGCAATTGCTGACTTTTACTGTAACTCCTGCGCTCATTATATCGCCCGCACTAAACAACCACATTATAATAATTATAAATACACAACAAATAATAAGTAAGTGAAAAATAAAGAAAATGATTATTTATTGGCGCTGTGTTTTTATTTACTACTTAGTTTCGGAGATAATGAAGTTATTTTACGTTCAATTTTGATATTTTTCACATAAACAAACATGAATCATACTTTTATCTAGAAAAACATGTATGCAACATATACGAAAAATTACATAAGTATTTTTCATAAAATCATGAAATTCGTAAGCTCTGCATAGTGAAGGTTTTACTAATTCGTTTCCAACCTTGTTGCCTTCAAATTTTAGAAGTTAAAAAAATGAATTCCTCTTTGAAAAAATATTTTAAATTTAATAAATTAAATAAATAACTAAAAGTTTAGAGCGGCTGCCGCCAAAACTTCCACGTCGCCCATTCTCCTCGGCTTGATAAACTGAACAATCGGCAAGTGTGTAAACGGGTTTTGGGAACGAACGCCGAATGCAGTCGCGAATGTCAGCGAGTGACGAGGCGAACCACGAGCGCAAATGTGTTGTAAAAGCTACATTTTAGATTATTTTTACTAGCACCATCTATGATTATTTTTAATTGGCTTACAAGTGTGAAACTGAGCTAAATTAACTGGCATTGAACTAGTATCGACCTCTATCGGCCAAGAAAAATTTTTGTTTGTTTTGTTCGACCCTTAAGGGTGTTCGATACTTGCACCGAACGTCTCGAATCCGGTAGATGGCGACACCAAAGAATTTCACAATGTTACTGTTAACCCCGCCCACCAGTCCCGCCTAAGAACCGGTTAGATGCTTACTGAGACGGATGCCTCACATTATTTGTTCTGAATTACAGTTTCACCGCTTTGCGAGTTTGCGTATTATTCATAAAAAAGTTGTTTGGTTTAGTAGCCTTTTTTAGACGAATTACCAAATTATGTGAAGTGTTATAATTATTACTTTATAATTTTTTTTTGTTAATTAATTTTATTCAATTATAGACATACATATCCATCTCTGGCATTAGCCAGGAAAACAATTGCCTAACGTCTCACATTTCAATAAAAATCAATTATGCTCGAATATCAATAAAAGTTTTATCTAATTATTGCATTATGGTCTAGGCGTTCAGCGTTCAGGTTGCTATTCGATTATTACTATTATTTATTATTACTATTATTTATTATTTTTATATTTGCTTATGGTACTGAGAAGAGTCGACTGCAGGTCGGACTAGAACCAAATGAGGCCCAAAATTTAACAATTTTTGTAAAACTCTAAAAATATAAACCCAAACAAATTAACATTGAGTTAATTATTCCAACAAATCGGTTCTTTGAGCTGCGGAACATTTATAAAAAAATTATAATACTTCGTAGCTATTGTCGGCCGGTACGCCCGTCGAACGTCGCGACGCGGATTTCCGGTCCGATCTGTGTAAATCTTGTCTGACCTTGGTTGAACCAGACGCTGTTTCGGCAAAAAGTTGTTCTTACGTGTTCATTCGGCTGATTGAAATTACTTGGGAAAGCGCGCCACGCATTTTTATCGCTGAATATATTCTGCTTATTTCATTGTAAACTCTAACATATTTTTCTAGCTTTAATTTAATTAATTTTACTTAATGTTAAATCGGTATAAAAGGTATCCTTCAAAAGTTTGCAAAAGGGCAACCGTTCACGATGTAAGAAAAGTTTTCTGGTGTTTAGTTTTTTGCGGAACCGTCACGAATTTGCAGATATAGTTACGACAGCCGTCAGAATTCAAAGTTAGAATAATTAGCTTCCCACTGTATCAGTAAAATACTAAGAATATCAAAAAGCGAAGACCGATACCTTATAAGACCCTTATAATGGATTTGGAAGAACAGAATACTTATTATAACTGTATAGTCATATAGTAAAAAATTAAATAAAAAAATTAAAGTATTTAAATATTAATATACTAAAAAATATGTACTAAAAAAAAATTAAGTATTTAAATTTTTTTAGGAAAACATGTTACAATCTTTAGGGTAGCGTAAATAGCGTTCACTACAATGCCACCCCCCCTTATTATGATTATATTTCACCAAAATTATTTCGAGAGAAACATCTAAGCTCTTTATGGACGGCAATGGCATAATTGTACGTCATTAGAATTTGAACCGACTTGAGTCTTGCAAGACAACGACGACGTGGATGCACACCTTTTATAATTTGCTCTTACTTTTAAATTACAGCATTATTGAATTGCGGACACACATTTGCCTGTCACGAGTTTCAGAATCATTTACATTTATTTATTTTTTATTAAACACGTTTAGTCAATCTGAATTACTCACTCGTATGTTCGATTTATATATTTATTGTAAATAAGAACTCATAACCAAAATAAAATTTGTAGAGAATAAGCCGAATGAACATTAAATGCGGTGAAGTTCTAAAATGGACTGAATAGACTAAACATCAGGTTAACCTCAGATGAAATGCAGAGACGTCCAAACCAATGCCCGGAGATGGAATTTGTTAAAGAAAATATGAAATGTACCGTCTCTTAAATTTCTAATTATCTACTTAAGATTTTTTCAATCCTGTACAGCATAACCGGTCAAAAGCAGATGAGACAACGGCATCATACTAATCGGATAAATAACAAAATGAAAGTCTGCACCGAGAGGGAGGTTATTAGACTGTCATTGGTTGTGGGTCATGAAGACCAAACGTCGAAGGCGGGATTTAATGAGGGGCGTGTCCGATAAAATTATTTCCACTACATTTAAATTATTTTAAAAAATCTGTTTTTTTTTTTAAACCATAGTTGTTGATAAACTTAGCATCTGGCGAAATACGTGCCTATAAATGGTTACTTTGAAATTTTTACTGTGAATAATAATTTAAAAAAGATTTTTAACTTTTCAAAAATTTTTTTTTTGGGTTTCCCAACATTTTTTGCAAATATGTTTCACGTAACCTATTAGATAATGTTATAGTCTAACTACTTAAAAAAAAAACATCAAATTTAAACGATCCAATTCTGAATTGTGATGGAATAAAATTTACATGTTAAATGAATAGGCTGAATAGAGGTATCCGACGCCCTTAACACTTGTTCAATATACGAGGCTATTGTGAAAAGTTTTGGGCCGCAATATAAAAGTATTATGCTGACAAAAATACATTTATAAATGCCGTTTGTTTTAGTTGGTCAACCTCGGCACCGAAGATTTAATTGTTTCTCTTTATGGTTAAATCTGGACGAACAATTTCGCAATTTCGGGTTATAATCCAAATTTGGTTCGTTAATTTATTTGTAGGAAAGCAACAAAGATGTACAGCACCGACAAATTGTTGAAAGATGTGAGTCCAAAAACAGCTGAAGAAAAGCAGGAAGCGAAAAAATGTTCTTATCATAAACTTTTAGAAAGCTTATTGTTGATGCTAAAGTTACAAATCTGGAGATTTCCTATATAGTGAATTTTATCAGCAAACTTATTCTAATACCTAAAAGAAATTTAAATTCTGGGAATAAGATGTTAAGATGTCGAAAGGGGACTGTGAAGAGAAAACTGATTTTCCAAAATATTCAGTCAAAGATATAGCAACTGATTTTGCTTCATGTTTGGACGACATAAGTTTTATAAGGGGTTACTTATTTACATTAAACCGACGTCTGGAAGTGGAATTTATTAAAAAAGACGCGTGTATGTATCGAAACGATTGTCAACCGAACTGAATTTCCAATTCTTCCTTTCAACGTCAAACATTCTCTACACTCTAACGAATTCCAAAATGAAGAATTCCATGGTCTAATCTGATTATTTTGTACGCCCGTTAATTTTCCGCAAATAACAATGAACGAAATTATAAAATAAAAATTAAACTTTGCACAGATATAAGTTACTGTAACATTTTTATTGTAATAAATTGCAGAAGGCAGTAATTTTGCACACAATCGAGACCTTTCATGGTGTAAGAGTAATAATAATGACCGAATACATTAAATTTTCATAGGTTCCGTCTTCGGTAATTTAAAAGCGACTTTCCTCAATTAAAGTTATCATAGAATCGAATATTTCGAGGAAAATACGTTCAATTTACTATGATGAATAATTAAAATAAATTCGAATTAAAGAGACGCGCTAGTAAACGTAGCTTATAAATAATTTGCGAAAAGTTTTTTCATAATTGTCAACTTTGTCATGTGTACTGTTACCGAATGCAGTTTTAATTATCAACCTCAGTGGGCTGAAACATTGTTTTTTGTACAATCCAGAGGGATTCACTACTTCGAGGTTACGCATTTTGCTATGCTTAACAGAAAGCACCGTAAAATCATCAACGTATGCTCTTATGTATCGACACAACTCATATTCCTTAAAAATATAACGTGCGTACAAACATAAAACGAAGCTGCGTATGGAAACACTTTGAAATTCGTTAGAGTGTAGAAAAATGTTGACCTAGAGCTGGAGAAAATTAAGGTTAAGGTCTTTGCGTACAACCGTTTTGAATACACCTTGTATTTTTTAATGAAATTCCATCTCCAGGTGTCTGTTTGGACTAGAGACAAGAAAAAAGATTGGTCGCCATTTCTGCAAATCTCTGATGGAGCTGTCAGATGGCATGATTTATCGATGTCAAAGGTTACACTGTAAAAAATTAAACAAAAGCTAGTTTCTGAAAGTATTTTTTGTACGCTCTTTTGTTAGTCTGAAATTTTAGAAAGTCAATTAGTTTGCCAGCCAAGTTTTTACTTTCAAAACTTTAACCTAATTATTTTAATTAATTATTTAGGAACGAAACAAAAATATTTCACTTAAATAAAAATATTAAATTTTAATTTATTAAATGGAGTTTCAACCACTTAATACTTTTAAAATAAAAATAAATGATTGTTCAGAAATAAAATAATATTAAATACTTCATTGCGAAAATTATAAAAAATATTTCTCAAATCTTCGTTCAGTTTAAATTAAAAATTGCCCACCCAAGAATAATTAGTCAAGTTTTGATTAGTTGTAAAATAAAGAATTGGACTTACTCTGTTCGAAATCGTCACGTTGCCAACTGGTTTGGAGAAATTGAATGAAAAGTAGTAACACCACAGGATATTTGATCATTGCAGCATTGCACCATGACTGTTAAACGCTTATATGTGATAAGTGTAAAAAATTTCTGATATCATACATAACTCGCACACTTCACTCTACAACTGGTATGTGGCGTGTACCATCACTGTCGGTCTGACCTACAGAACAGAGTTGAGGTCGGTTATTGCTCGCACCACTCCAAACAGCTGGAGGCTACTTCTTCTTACTACTGTTCACTGCAACTCTTAAATACGTAGACCAGTTTCTTTCGATAATGTACGTGGAATCAATATTTGCTGCTATCTAACGGAACAGATTCATGTTAGAAAATATTTATCACTATAGAGGTAAACAATGCAAAATTTTTGGATATGTTAATATCACAGCTTTAACTGAGATACTTAGGTAGCTGTAACTACAAATGAGTTCAAGAAGATGACAACTTGATGTCTCTGGTCAAGCTGCAGATCCTTACTTAATGAAGAGTGTATACGTGTGTATTTGTATTATATGTGTGCGTATATGTTCAGTAAAGAACGAGTCATAGAATAATATTCGTGAGCTCGACTATTTTAATTTTTTAATTTTATCAATATGATTTGAATGCCTCAAACTAAAGAATAAAAATTGTTAGTGTCTCACTTGTGTATATCATATCAGTATGGTACCATTTGAAATTACACACGGTAAACGATGATAAGAAGGCATTACGTCTAATATGACATACCTACTTAAAAGGATTCCTTCACTATCAACACACACCCTTGTCAATGAAGCATTCGAATATTATCAAAGGCGTTCCAGTTATTCCAGAACGTTACTAGTTATGTTCTGGTGGTTCCCACACGAACGTTCTAGGTGATGAGGAAACCTTTACTTTAACACTACACTTTCAGAATGGAACAAATTCTGGGCCTCGCCTGTCTACGACTCACTACTAACGACTTACTAAAATGCGCCTGGTTACAAACTACTTATCTGAATCTTTCATGCACGATAAATTTTATACAATGAGTTCGTTTTCAGAACAACTAGCGCTTGCACACCACTTACTCATAACTTAACCTACGCACCAATTATCTAAATTAAATAATAGAAACTATGCTCTAATAAAAAAATTAAAATGAAAGCTGGATATTTCAGTGTTGAGAAAGAATTCGATTAAAGAATAACCCGTCGTCTCCCTTCTAATAATTTATCAATTGGACAAAACTTCAACTTCGAACAATTGTCAAATCCTTCATCTAGGAACGCTACACCAAGGGAGTTAGGGTGAGGGATTTCATCCTAGTGTCAAAATATACACACACGTAAAGGAATTACCGGGCTCCTACCATCGAGACCAAATAGCTGTGAAAATATGTAGATGAAGGCAAAGATAGCAAAGACAGTGTTTATTTGTGGTGTGCTCTACTCACCTGCCCTTCGATTGATTAGCCAGCTCTGGTTACCTACAGTTCGATAAACCAACTTTGTCTTCGAAGCAGAAATTCTGCGAATTGGTAGAATTTTGCAAGAATAACATGTGGTCTCTATGTTGAGATGTGATTAAACTGTTTTAGATAAACTGTCGCTAACGGATCACAACATAGCTAGCGAAACGACCGCTCAAGTAGAGTCGCAGATAGGAAATATAGAAATCCAAAGGCCACGGTTTGGGACTTCTATCGGATGAACATATCGGTAAAACTTTTGGGAAAATGAATCAGACTGTACACAAAAAAAGGATTAATTTAAACTATGATGTTCTTGCGCCTTAAAGCTGGTGTCACAACAAATCTCGTTAAATGACCCTCAAACTAACGTGCGTTCAAAAAAAAACGAAGCTGCGTTGGCCATGGAAAAACTTTGTGCATCAATTTAGTGTAGCAAAATTTCGAACTGTCAGTTCGAATCTGTCAGATAGTTTTTAGGTTGGGTTCTTTGTTGACAATGGTTTCGTAAACGATTATTATGTTGGGACAAATTTCAATAAATGGAGCGCAAAGGAGGGTGGCATTATGTTTATGAGAGCGATGTACACATGTCCTGGCATTTATTATAAACAATTTACATAAAATTGGTCCGCTTTATTATGGTGGAAAATTTTAGACTGACAGTTCTTGTCATTTGTGGTTTCTACACTGGAAAGCCGATAAATTCCATGGCCAACTCAGCCTCGTTTTTTTTTTGAACGCACGTTAGTTGTAGCAAACTGAGGTGATGTCATTACTACCCTGTTCGGTAAAAAGCCTCTCTCACCATCAAATTCTGCGCCCAAACGCTCGTGTGCAGAAGCATTAAAGTAGTGTAAGATAGCGGGTTCTGGCTCACTTCAAGGTCACTCCCACTGCGCATGCGCGCGCGCAGCCCAGACCCGAACCAACTCGAATAGCTCAGACCCGAACCAACCTGTGCGCCCTCTATTGGCCCAGACCCGAACCAACCTGTGCGCCCTCTATTGGCCCAGACCCGAACCAACCCGAAGCGCTCTGTACTAGCCCAGACCCGAACCAGCGTTACCAACCTATGGTGCCAAACCTTAGATAACCAAAAATCCCTATATTTAAAAATTTACAATGCGCATGCGCGGTTTTGACAGTCTCCGCTGCCGCCAACTTAAACGACGGCCCGATGCCGCCAACCCGCCCGCGGAAATCCCTAGATTTAAAAAATTACAATGCGCATGCGCGGTTTTGACAGTCTCCACCACCGCCAACTTAAACGACGCCCCGATGCCGCCAATCCACCGACGGAAATCCCTAGATCCTAAAAAAATAATTAAAACACATTAAAATTATTAACGTTTATTAGCAAAGTGATACAAATACTATCGATCACGATAATTAAGGCGTCAACATATCAACAAATTCGATTAAATGCGCCTTGTTGGCTTTCCCCGTGTCCTTTTCACCGCGGTAGACAAGCGCTAAAGAATGAATTTTTTCGTAAATATATTCCACCAACGCCTCATCCATGTTATCCACCATTCGTTTCGGAAGAAACAAGATATTTTCTTCCAGCTCCACTATCACACAGTCTCCAAATTTAGACTTAACCTTTTTAATGTTGAGTAAGGCATATTTGTGATTTAATATTAACTGATCGGCGCTAATTTTCGGTTTTGCCTCGCACACACCAACTTTATTAAGCTGATTGAGAGCCTCCATAACGATGTGATTGTTGTTGTGAAAAAATTCTACAACCGATCACACACACACACACACATATAATAACAACATTTAAAATAATTATTATAAATAGATTCACCTCACAATTTTATAACACGTCTTTCTCGCTCGAAGTTCGAGAACTAAATGATTAAATGTCAGTCAACGTGAATATTCATGTATTTTTTTGTTATGACTAGCAGTCGTCATTTCTCCAGATGGTGCGTGCAAATTTAATCCTTATTAGCGATAAGAAAATCTTACGATGAATAATCCCAGACTGGTCGACACAGGTTTCCAACTATTTTTTCGCAAGAAATCATACGCGTGGTAGAGAGATAAGGTTTATTTAATTATTTACAATTAAAATAGATATATAATTGATACAATACATTCAAGACGAATCAATTTACAATTAAAATAATTATATAACATCAGCATTAAAATTATGAAGATGAAGCTTGTAGTGACCCCAAGATAAAGTTTTACCGACCGAATTTCTTAAAACAAATCTTTTATCGTCATCAAATGATAATGCAATCTTTTTCTTTAATTCGGTGTAAATTGTATGTAGTTTTGAATGAAAAATATTCATTGATTTTATTACAGTGGCGTTCGGAATAGAGACGGTTTTTTTATAATCATCCAGAAACAATTCATTTTTAATAATATTATGTTTGATACCTTTTGCTTTTTTAAATAATTCACCCTCAACGTCTACGCAATATGCTTTTGCACCTGTTCCATAAAACTCCGAGATTATACGACCTTTGTATTCATCTTTTATTTTACCGATAATCGATGGATTCTTAGGAATTCCGTGAACATTATCGATATCATAATTAGATGTGTCAAAAAAATTTAAATTTTCTTTAATATCATTATAAAAATTCTCACAAAAAATTTCTAGGATTAAACTATCAGTATCCGTATATAAAAGGTTTACCTCGTTTCCGTACTTGGTCTTTATAAAATTATAATAAAAGTTATAAATTATCGTTTTACTTAAATCTAAAATAGTGAAACCAATATAAAGGGGTTTATTGTAAAGAACGCTTTCTTTCGACATTTGAATTGCTACAAAATTTTCACTAAAAATCGCGTAATTTTTGAAATTTGGACGGGCCATTAAACTTTGCGCACCTGGTTTTCTACCAACGTTAGCCCAAGACGTAACCAGATGAACGTTAACTCTTTTATCTACACATTCCATAGTTTTACCAAAAACACTATTATTCATTAATTTAAAAATATCTTTTTCCAAGGAATTTTTAGACTTGTTTCGCATTTCAGTATTCAAATCGATATAAGACTTTAACCAAGGTGATTGATTAAATTTTAAAACCCGATGAATATTTGTTAATCGTAATCCATGTTGTAAGATTTGTTTTAAATTTCTATAATGTAACACATAACACTTTTTATTATCTAAAGTTGTACAAAGCTTATGTGTTTTACCAGTGGGTGGAATAATTTTTGTGGCACAGAAAGGTAAATCATTATGTAAGTCATGTAATTCGGGTGGGTAGATTAAATCGACTTCGAAAATATAACCTATATCGGCAGTGTCTGATAAGTTCAAAATATCGGTTGTATTAAAATTGTTAGAAATATCCCATTGGAAACCGCCATATGGAAGGTATTCGGACATGGTAGCTCCATATAGATTAGTAGCATCTAGATACATTATATATGACGTTGGTTTAGATGAATCGTATGTATGCAAAAACTTATTGTTTGCTACGGCTTGTCGTTTGGAACATTGACAAATACCTCCTCTAATTGAAGTTCGAAAAAAATTTACCATATCAATATCGGTGAGCAATTCTAAGTTTATCTTTGTAATTTTAAGCATTGCATCCCAACTGAGAGCAGGTGCTGTAAGATAATTAGCGGGATCGAGATCGTATATACGCAAACAAACTTCCCTGAAATTTTCGAAAATATCAGTTAACAATAAAACATCCGATTTTAGATAAAGATCCGAATAATCACCTAACGTTTTACACTGGAAAACATTCCAGACTTCTTGAGCTCGTTCATAATCATTTTTGGAAATATCTTTATTATTTAAACTATCGTGAAACTGATTGAAAGTTGGTAAAGTTGTATCGTTTAATTTAGAAAAATGAGTTATGTAAGAATAAGGAAAAACACCTTTTTGTCGGATTAAAGAGAATTCAGAGTCTTCAGGAAAATATTTGCGGACAGTCGTACATTCATCTACCGTGAGAGTTTTTGCTAATTTATCCAATGAGAAGGAAAGAAAACGAAATGAATCAACAAATCTTATCGTCCTAAAAATTTGAACATCTTTATCATTAAAATCTTTAATACTATCAACCAAAATTTTTTTAGAAAACATAATATATTTTTCTTTAGTTTGTGGAATACATTTCAAATCAGATTTTTCTGAAGCCAAAGCTGTTATAAATAAATGACTATCATAATTGGTAAGATTATGACAAAAGGCTGGAATATATTTAGGAATTTTAAAATTTAGGTTACAAATTGAATGTGCTGCACCAAGAAAACTCCCTGTTAAATGGCAATGATTTCTTACTTTATCCTGATCATTAGAGAAAGGTAACTTACACAGAGAACAATGAGTAGATGTTAAAAATATGGATTCATCTAAAGAATTCATATTAGACGGTACTATGTGCTTGAAGTAATTTTGATAAATTAGTTTAACATCATTTTCTATCATTTCAACAAATATTTTGGGGACATTGGCTCCGCGATATGTGCGAAACACTGATGCTGTATCATTAAAAGAACATTTGATGTAATATGCAAAACTATGAGGTTCATGTAAATGTGTTGCTATCGTGGAACTACCAGTATTTGATGGAGGAGGTAATGGTTTCAATAATGATTCGAAATCGAAATAAATCACAAATGGAACTTTTAGAGATTTTTCGAAATTTTGAAATGTTAATTGATTACCTGGAACGATATTACCGAGTTTATTGGTAATGGGGTCAATGGTAGGTAATTTAGTTACTGTTTTAGAACACCCATGTTTTCGATGAGCAAACAGAAGTTTTTCATTTGTAAAAAATATTAGGCACCCGTTACATATATATTTTGTACTCTTGTGTTTTGAAAGTTGAGATGAAACTAATCGAGATAAATTTATGATTAAACAATAATGATTAACCATTTTAGCATCATCAACAATAAGCAACAAATTTACATGAACATCATATTCATTCGCAGTTAAATAAAAAGGTCCAATAATTGAAGAAATCCATGTTTCTGTTTAATTATCGTAGTTCGTTTCTATTCCGTAAACGTTAACACTAATTTCATTATGTTTTTCAAATTTTGAAATATCTTTTAATCTAACGGGGAAAGAAATACCTGAAAAATTGAGCTCATCTTGATATTCATAATACTGATCCACACGATATTTATTTTTACTAGCGGGGTGGAGATGAGCTAAAACAGCCCATTTGAAACATTCATTATCATTCTTATTCTGAATATTTAACACAGCCTTTTTTCTTTCAATATCTGGTGGAAGGGGAAGATATGTCGATCCAGCCAGGGGTTTATATTTATTTATGTTTACTTCTAGATATAAAACTTCAGTTAAAGCCCAACCTAAAATCAATAACAATTTGAAACACATAAATATGGTATTATGATGTAACTAACTTACCACTATCTTTTTCGGCAAATTCGCTCATTTTGGTTGCAAGCATTTCGAAGAGATCTTGTAGTTCTTGAGTTAAATTCGATGATATGGTAATGACTTTATTTTTTGTGTTGAATGATTTTACTTCCGCTACTTCTTTCGATGGTAAAATATAATGAGCAAACAATTCCAAATTAAGTTTAAGTTGACTAAATTCTCTTATCTTGGAATTAATGAGTTCGGATATTGATTCTTGTATTCTACTAAAAAAATTTTTAATATCAAAATCATCTTTTCTTAAATTTTTAACTCTATATGTAATAATTCGTGATTTGAATGCCTCTCGCAACGGTTGTATCTCTTCATTTTGATTTAAGTAATGATTATTTTTATGGATATTACTTCGGAGATGTGCTATTTTATATCCAGAATAATAAAGTTGACAGATTTCACAATAATTACTATTTCTTGATGTTGATGCTAAAATTTTAATAATAATAACCTACGTGACGTAGAATTATTAAATAAATACCTTGTGATATAGTTTCTTGTAAAAAATGTTTTTTTATTTTGGTAGCATGGGCGTTTGAAGAACTTGGGTACGAATGTACTGGTTTAACCTCTAAAAAATAAGTTAAAATGTGATTTTCTTACAAAATTTATCTTACCGTGTATTTTCGTATGTTCTTTTAAAGAATCTGTACTTATAAAAGATTTATCACATAGATTACACTGGAACATGATGTTATTCACAGGAATTATACGACTTTCTGCCGGAAGAGCCTTAAGTTGAGTGAAATACATAAAAATTATTGTCTGAATCACGCATTTTTTATTCACTCTGCGTATAAAACAATGTGTGGTGATCACGTGGTGTTGTTGTGACTGGCTTTGTTCTCTTATCAGACGTTTGTTTATTAGTAACTGAGTAACGGGTAGATACTTGTTTCAATAAGACGATTACATTTTAATACATTTATTTAGGTAAATTATTAAATAACCATTGATAAATAAACTGTACATTATTAAATTTATTCGTACCCTCTTCGATGTTTGGTATATTATTATTTGTATAAAAACCGATCAGTGCGAGAGAATAGGTTGAATTTCGTTCGAGTTCAATTGGAGGTTCTTAATTTTCGGACAGCGTACTCTGTACACCTATCAGGCTGAAGGTTTTATACATGACTGAATAAAATGAAGTTATGTTTTATTTTTTATTTCTATTATATAAAAACATTAAACATAAATGGCCACAATTATAAGGTAAAGATTGATAACGATCATGATTATAGAAAATATTACAGTCTCGTAAATATTTTACTAATTCTAAAGGTGGTTTCAAATTTCCAAAACTATCAAAGTATTCCACGTGGTTGTTTGTTTTTTTTATAACAAACCCAATGAGTACCAGGTCCTTTCCTGGAATCTAAATTTATGATTGCACTTTCGTTCAGATTCGGTTTAATAAGTTGTAATTCGTCTCTCATGAAAACACCTCTAAAATTATGTAATTTTAATAGTTTCGCATAATATCTTAAATCCTTATCTGTTAATGCTCTTTTAGGTAATTTTATTGGTAGTTTTTTGGAAATTTTCTTAAATATAACCCATATCCCGTCCGGTGTTTCTTCAAATATAATCCGCTTCCCTTTTTACCGATCGCAATAGCTTCTAGTGTTTGATTATGACGTTTATTTTCATCTAGCTGTTTTTTGGCAATTTTCGCATCATTTACTGCTTTTGCTATACCAGCTGCGCCTCCTCCCAACGCTCCAAGAGCCGATAGTCCGCCAAAAATTATGGGTAGAAGTGGTAGAAATCCTCTAGTTTTGATAGGAATGCTCCGCGGTGTTTTAATCGTTTTCGGACCTCCAGCTTGTTTCACAACCATTCGGGCAGCTCGCAAAGCAGTTTTAATATCATCGTATCCTTTATTCACTAAATTCGACAAAATCGTTTCTTTAAAATTTTGTTTTTTCTTGCAATTTTTGGTATTCCGCTTGTTTTGAATTTTCTTAACTCCTCCATCCTTAAGGCCCATTCCTAATTTTCTTTTTAGTTTCATGGCATTCGTAACGAACCAAGCACTTGTCTTTTCACCAAACGATGCGTCTTTAGATTTAACACGTGACCAAGCGTTATTTTCTAAAATTTTATCAGCCTTGTGGCGATCATCTAACGATTGAGATTGTGCGTAAGCGATGTCGTGCTCCTTACATGCGCGATCTAAATCATTAATTCCAACATCACCACGTTCTAACCGTTTTTTCAGTTTCGTACCGGGACCGCAAAACTGATAACCCGGAAGATGTAATTCGAATGGTAATTTATTTATCGCGGTGTTTAACAACCCATCACCTTTGAAGGATGACATCGAACTAAAAAATATTTTACAATATAAAACCTCATTATATACTTTGCGCTTCAGTTTAGAACAAACATGCGAGTAATTCAACAAAAAGTGCGGTTACCTGTTAAAAATCAAGATTGTGATGCTGATGGTGATGATCGAGGAATATTTAATCGACACGGAGATCTTTTACCGACATCAATAAGATGTATAATTTGCGGACCATCTGGTGGAGGAAAAACAAACATTTTATTATCTTTACTGATTCATCCTAACGGTGTAAAATTTGAAAATGTTTATATTTATTGTAAATCTCTATATCAACCAAAATATGGGTTTTTAAATGAAGTTCTACGTAAAGTAATAGGAATGGGATATCACCAATATACAGACAATGATCAAATTATCGAACCGAATGAAGCTAAAAATAATTCCATATTTATATTCGACGACGTAGCAACATGTGCTCAAGATAAGATTAGAGAATATTTTTGTATGGGACGACATAAAGATATAGATACATTCTATTTATGTCAGACATATACGAGGATACCCAAACATTTAATACGTGACAATGCAAATTTATTGGTAATTTTGAAACAAGATATATTAAATTTGAAACACATATACAACGATCATGTTGGTGCAGACATGAAATTCGAACAATTCTCTAAAATTTGTCGTGAATGTTGGAAAGATGACTATGGATTTTTGGTAATATGTAAAGAGATGGAATTAAACAATGGACGTTATCGAAAATGTTTCGATCAGTTTATCTCTCTTTGAATATAAATAACAAACCTGATGGAACAGCAGTCAGTTCGTATATAACCGTTATAATAAACAGGTCTGTTCGGATCTAGCTGTTGCAATAAACAGCCCTGTTGAAAAGCGGTTCAGTTTATCTCTCTTTGAATATAAATAACAAACCTGATGGAACAGCAGCAGTTCGTATCTAACCGATATAATAAACAGGTCCGTTCGAAGCAGTTCGGATCTAGCTGTTGAAATAAACAGCCCTGTTGAAAAGCGGTTCATTATCAACCGCTAAGATGAATAGAGAAGATAAAAAATTGAAAAAACGAATTATAGAAGCAACCAATTCTATAAGAAAAAAATATAAAATTATAAAGTTAAGTGGTAGAAAAGATGATGAGTCACTGAAAAAACTTTTACAACCTCTGATAACACCAATAACTGAAATCTCTTCGAAGCTGAGTGATTACAGAAAAGATAAGGAGCAACCAAAACAGTGTGATCAAAAAAAAGATCTAAAAAAACCAGTGGGATTTATTCATGTACCGAAAATAGAAAAACCAGAAAAAGAATACGAGAAAGATGAAGATAACATATACGAGTCGGAATCAATATTAGAGGAACAATATGCAGATGATAATACGATGGAAAATGTACTCGAAAATCGTAATATTTTACGACAATATCCTGCAATTGCAAAACACGCAATAAAAGAAGTTGTCATTAAAAAAAGTGATCAAACCTACGGACCTCATTACGACATGCAACTGGATAAGTTTACGATGGGTCGACATGAACTAAATATTAGTGAAGATGGAGATATAATAATGAATAATGAAACTTTCCGCGGTACGGAAGGCTTATACAGACTGTTATTTTTTAAAAATCCAACAAAAGCGGGCATTATCATAACAGATAATGATCTTATGGCATACAAAAGACTTTTAGAAATTTCTAATACCCATCGAAGAAATAGTGATCCATCACAACAATTAAAGGGACATAAAGGTGTTAAATATAGGAAGTTTATTCAACCTTTATTCGAAACAAGTTCTAAAACACCTTATACTTCCGGTGAAGGATTATATACAGATGCGAAAATAGAATATCTTCATTTTGATGATATAAATGAATTGATTCCTCGATTAGCGTTGTTACATGCCGCACGTAAAGCGGGGAATAATTCAGTCATAAATGAAATTTTAGCAATTGAAGAGGAAATAAGAGAAGCTAATTATTTATTAGATTAAAACGAATGTTATTGTAATCAGTTTTAAAATGCCGATCGATCTGTTCGGACGTAAAGTATCATCCTCATCAACAGGTGTAAGAAATTTATTAATATCACCACCACCACCACTGTTTATTCTTACTGCTAATGGTGACCTTGACTTTAAAAATCGTAAAATTATAAACGTAAAAGAAGCATCCGAGCAAAATGATGTCATAACCAAAAAATATTTGGATCAGCTTTATGAAATTCAAAACAAAGAATTATCATCGCGACTCCAAACTATAAATAATGATTTAGATCATAAAATCAGTAGAAGTTATAATTACACTGACACTTCATTCAATATGAAATATAATACTTTAATGGAACGAATTATAAAACTTGAGGTCCAAATAAATAATGCCATTAGTAACAAACCGATAACTGTGTTAGAAGAAGCAGGTATTGAAGAAAAAACTGATAATTAGTTAATCATTCTCACGCTAAAAGTAAATATTAAACTGATTACTTTAGCAGATCGTCGTGTACACTTCCGTTACAAGGTAAACGATATAAAATATCAATAAGTGAGAATGTCTCGAAACGTGATCCAGGTCAGTAATATAAAACAAAAAGTTGTAAACGAAATTTTTAAACCTGCTCGTAAAAATTTTAAACGTAGACGAACAATTATTAAAAACATGGATGATTTATGGCAGGTGGATTTGGCTGATATGCAAAACGTGTCTCATCATAATAAAGGATATAATTTTATACTTGTTGTTATCGATTGTTTTACGAAATATGTATGGGGTAAACCGTTGAAAACAAAAACTGCTAAAGATGTAACGGAGGCGATGAAATTAATATTATCGTTAAAAGACGGAAGAATACCCAAAAATTTACAATCCGATCAAGGAAAAGAATTTTATAATAGAGAATTTCAAGAATTAATGAAAAAATATAAAATCAATCATTACAGTACGTATAGTGTGAAAAAAGCGGCAATCGCTGAACGAGTTATACGAACGCTGAAAACAAAAATTTATCGATATTTTATGTTATTTGGAACACATAGATGGATAGACAAATTACAAGATATTGTATTGGATTATAATAATACAAAACATAGTACGACCGGAATGAAGCCCATAGAGATAAACAGTTCGAATCAAAAAGATATAACCGCTTACAATCAATTGAAAATTGTCGATAAAAATAAGAAAAAATTTAAAGTCGGTGATTTTGTGAGAATCAGCAAAGAGAAGACAATATTCGAAAAAGGATATACCCCGAATTGGTCAACTGAAATTTTTAAAATCACAAAAGTAAAATTAACCAATCCAGTTACGTTTTTACTCGAAGATAAAGATGGTCGTCCAATAAAAGGTTCCTTTTATGTACATGAATTATTAAAAACACAATATCCTGATGTATATTTAGTGGAAAAAGTTATTCGACGTAATGGTCAAAAATTATTTGTAAAATGGCTCGGATTACCGACCAATCAGAATAGTTGGATACATATTAAAGACATTGCTTAATAAAGAAATAGAAAATTATGTTAGTTTCGCTCGAGATGGCGACAAGTGTGGAGAGTGTATTGCAAAGAGTGCTTCGTTTTGAAAAAGTTATCAATGAAATCCAATTTATAACCAAATTGGAAATCTTAAAACTACGACCTACACAACTAATTGAAATATTTGATAAACTACCTGAGTACTACAAAGAAGACAGCGATATCAAATTGAATCTGCCCTGTTTGGAACATTACTTTAGTGGTATCGGTGACGATCAATACGATGGACCTGCTCCTCCTATCCACAAGTGTGGTGGATGTCAAGATATAGCATCGAGATTCTATAATTCAGAAGATGCTCAACCACAACAATCCGAAAAACAATCGGAAAAATACTCTTATTGGTTTTCACAACAACAACAACAACCGGAACAACCAGAAAAATATTCTTATTGGTCGCCGCAAAATTAGAAAAAAAATATTTTTTACGTTTAATAAAATGATTCGTCTTGAATGTATTGTATCAATTATATATATCTATTTTAATTGTAAATAATTAAATAAACCTTATCTCTCTACCACGCGTATGATTTCTTGCGAAAAAAATAGTTGGAAACCTGTGTCGACCAGTCTGGGATTATTCATCGTAAGATTTTCTTATCGCTAATAAGGATTAAATTTGCACGCACCATCTGGAGAAATGACGACTGCTAGTCATAACAAAAAAATACATGAATATTCACGTTGACTGACATTTAATCATTTAGTTCTCGAACTTCGAGCGAGAAAGACGTGTTATAAAATTGTGAGGTGAGTCTATTTATAATAATTATTTTAAATGTTGTTATTATATGTGCGTGTGTGTGTGTGTGATCGGTTGTAGAATTTTTTCACAACAACAATCACGTCGTTATGGAGGCCCTCAATCAGCTTAATAAAGTTGGTGTGTGCGAGGCAAAACCGAAAATTAGCGCCGATCAGTTAATATTAAATCACAAATATGCCTTACTCAACATTAAAAAGGTTAAGTCTAAATTTGGAGACTGTGTGATAGTGGAGCTGGAAGAAAATATCTTGTTTCTTCCGAAACGAATGGTGGATAACATGGATGAGGCGTTGGTGGAATATATTTACGAAAAAATTCATTCTTTAGCGCTTGTCTACCGCGGTGAAAAGGACACGGGGAAAGCCAACAAGGCGCATTTAATCGAATTTGTTGATATGTTGACGCCTTAATTATCGTGATCGATAGTATTTGTATCACTTTGCTAATAAACGTTTGTCCAATGTACGTTAATAATTTTAATGTGTTTTAATTATTTTTTTAGGATCTAGGGATTCTTGTCGGTGTGTTGGCGGCATCGGATCTTCGTTTAAGTTGGCGCTGGTGGAGACTGTCAAAACCGCGCGTGCACATCGTAATTGGTTAAATCTGTCAAAACCGCGCATGCGCATTGTAATTTTTTAAATCTAGGGATTTCCGCGGGCGGGTTGGCGGCATCGGGCCGTCGTTTAAGTTGGCGGCAGCGGAGACTGTCAAAACCGCGCATGCGCATTGTAAATTTTTAAATATAGGGATTTTTGGTTATCTAGGGTTTGGCACCATAGGTTGGTAACGCTGGTTCGGGTCTGGGCTAGTACAGAGCCCTTCGGGTTGGTTCGGGTCTGGGCTAGTACAGGGCGCTTCGGGTTGGTTCGGGTCTGGGCCAATAGAGGGCGCACAGGTTGGTTCGGGTCTGAGCTATTCGGGTTGGTTCGGGTCTGGGCCAATAGAGGGCGCACAGGTTGGTTCGGGTCTGAGCTATTCGAGTTGGTTCGGGTCTGGGCTGCGCGCGCGCATGCGCAGTGGGAGTGACCTTGAAGTGAGCCAGAACCCGCTATCTTACACTACTCATTAAACTAGCGATATTTATTGCAAAAGTTGATGTCGGTCCTTGTGTAGACAATCATGAGATCAATGTGTGACATTTTAGTTTTATTGCGAAAGCTGATGTCAGCAAGTTCAAGCAAGCTTAGTATAAACACCTATTAATTCTCGCAGACATAAGAAACATATTATTCCATACATAAAAAAAGATGGTACAAAACGGAAATATTTTCTTTAATTTTAATCTGGGAGTCGTACCCGTAATTGTAGATTATAAAAAGCAAAAATTATATTATAGAAATAAAACAAAACAATATGCTTTAAAAGATATAGCCGCAAACTTTAAAGATAAATGAACGTGAAATATCTATGAAGTGGCATAATCTGCGAACGCAGTTTCATCAGGAAATGACACGGATGTTTTATTGTCCGATTTTGATAATCCTTGGAGTTATGAGACTTAAGGTAGTCAAAATTTGTTTTTGTTGTCCAGTTGTGTGATATCCTCTATCCTTAATTCGGACCATAATACCTCCCAAGATCCATTTTCTTTTCTACCACTTTCTTTTTTAGAAATAAAAAAAAACTTTAGGTAAATCGTATATGCAGCAGCATATCTCGTCTGTTGATCAGACATTTGTACATTTCAATTAAAATTGACTACTAATTATTAAAACCACGGAGAATATATGAAGTAGGGGGCGATAGCAGTGGCGGCTCTTGGGTTCAGAAACGGGGTGGGTACAATAAAAGCGGCAAAGAAAACCACACAATAAAAGTATCACAAGAGCGCCGGATTGAATTTTCAATCGGATATTGCATATTTTCTTTGAATTAAACAAATATTTATATTTCAACGTGAAGAAGAATAGTTCCGATTAAACATGAAATAAGGCAACGGTAAATAGCCGCCACGAAACCTCTGGCACAGGGTCATTCTTTTCTTATGGATAACATTAATTATGGATAACGTTTTCGCATAAATGTGGCTTTATTGCGCCAATAACGCGTCCTATCTCTTCTATTCAACTTTTGCGTTCAACTGTTCGTGGCTTGTTCGCATACACCTTTTCTTTCACGTAGTCACAAAGAAAGAAATCCATCGGCGTTAGATCGCACGATCTTGGTGGTCAATTTTGATCGGCAAACCGAGAGATGACACGGTCTGGAAACTTTTGTCCGCAGTAACTTTCGCGTGCTGTATGGCAAGTCGCATCGTCTTGTTCGAAAAACATACTCTCAACATCAATTCGCTCCAATTTGAGCCACAAACACTCGGTTAACATAGGCAAACGTCACTAATAAACCTAAATAGAAACAGTTGCATTTACCTTAGATGCCATAGCAACGGACCGTCAAAGCCAGCTAGTGATCTTAACCGATAATCTAAGCTGTCCCTGCGCTGCGGAAAAGTATAATTACTCTAAAATAAAAAAATATGTCGAGGTGCGGTTTTCGACAAAATATACAATTTATTTAAGAACACACTCTGAAAATATCTGCTTATATACAGAATGTCTATACAGAGTGGTGCATCAAAGTTATGTTTTTTTTTAAATGAAACACCTAGTATAGTACGCTATTTTCGGATTCCTTATAAAAAAATAATTATACTACCGGGCGACTATAAATGATTGACTTAAATTTAGGTGATTGGCAACAGTGAGGAATTGGTACCAGATTAACTGTCGTCGTGATTTATGTCTATTAAATTTTCAGGTTAGAATATTGTTGTCAAAAAGTGAAACTTACTGAATAATGGCGAACGAAAAGTGACAAATAATGGAGAAAATGGTTACAGCGAGTGATCAAAAAGATCTTCCAGCTGTAAAAACCATTTTGAAAACAATTCTGATATTGGCAATTTTTAAATTTGACGCTTATTTGACAATTTAAAATTTGAAAATCAGTGTACCCAATAGAGGAGTTATACAGGTTGAGTCATTAGTGCGGGATCAGCCCATAACTCCTGAACCTGTGTTCTAAACCATGTAAAATAGAAAAAAATTTTAATACAATTTGTACACCGTTTACCAGTCTGCACAACATAAAAATATTTTTACGTATACAGATTGTTCCAAAACTCACACATGCTACACAAATTTGTTTTTTCAAAAAGAACTACCTATATTTTATTTCATTGTTAGAACTCCCTTTGTGATAGCTTTATGGTGATATAAGGTATATTACATTTTGGCCCCCCGTTATCAGATTAGAATTTTTTTTTACATTTTTTGTCATTTGTAGTGGTTCACTTAAAAATTTACTGAGAGGCCGTTTTAGCAGCTAGAAGTCTAAAAGTTGCTCAAAAAATGAAGATGAAGATGCCTGATATGCAAAATATCATTTTTACTATACAGAGTCTGCAATAATTCGTGTCGCATTATACTCTTTTTAAATAAGCTTAACTTTAGTTTTTTAAATGGCACACCGTATACGTATACGTTAATGTATACGTTCAAATATTTTTAGGTTGTGCAGCCTAACAAATAGTGTACAAATTGTATTTAAAAATTTTTTGTATCTTACATGGTTTAGGAGTTATGGACCGATCCCGCACTAATGACACATCCTGTATAATATTGACAACCTAACACAAAAAATGTCAATCATTTATAGTCACCCGGTAGTATTATACATTTGGACCTAACTTCAATTGTTTTATGAAAGTATGTAGGCTTTCACGGTCGGTGTTATTAATTATAACAATTCAATTGTTTTGCTATTTTAGTCATTAAAACGAAAAAAATTGCTGCTCCCAAATGAATGAGAATTTTGGCTTAAAATTTTGACACAAATTGTTTATAGTGGTCCAGTCAAACATTGAATTTTAATAATTTAGCGAGTAATCTGTGAATTTAGCGTACAGAGCGGCTCATGGACGCAAATTGCACAGGTCAACGATGAAAAAACGTTTTCAATCATTTTACCTAATTCTTGTGCTGTTTTGTGTACTAGTTCTGAAAAGAATAATTAAAAAACCTATTGCCCACCAATTTCACACAGTTTAAGATTTTTTTTTAAATTATTAAAGATATAGTTTAAAAGGTGTTCTGTTAAATAATTGAAATACTCATGCTTCATTGCCTGTTGCTCATTCAGTCCATATGAAGGAAACTTACGATAATCTTAACATAATTTTACAGAAAATTTACTATACACCTCATGATGGGATGATATGTGTCTCCAGTTGTTGTCCACTTGTCAAGTTGTCTCCATGCTCCTTGGTCAACAAAAGGGATTTACAAAGTTCCCATGTTTTAAATGTGAGTGGGACAACAGAGCAAGAAATCAACATTGGTCCAAAAAAATGGCTTGCAAGAAAAAATGTGACACCTGGCTAGAAGAATATTTTGTATAAAACTTTAGTAGATCTAAAAAAGATTCTTCTACCACCACTACACATAAAACGGGGATTAATAAAACAATTTGTAAAAGTATGTAGGCTTTCATGGTCGGTGTTATTAATTATAACGATCTTCTTCGGGATTTGTCACCGTGTTCCATTTGAAGTTCCATTAATAATAATAATGGAACTTCAAATGGAACACGGTCACAAATCCCGAAGAAGATCGTTATAATTAATTTATAAAAGCTTTGCCTAAGGATGGTGATTGTGTTAAATATATATTTGTGTAGAAAATTTCTCCATTTATCAGAAGCTAAACTGAAATGAGGGGTTTTCGTTGGATCTGATATTCGTAAAACTATGTTCCACTTCCTGCACAACCGAAGAGCAAAGGGAACGGTTTCATCAGGACATAAAAGAAATGGAGAAACAACATCAGGGACGGTGGAATATCAACATGATGGGTGATTACTGTTGGTCACTTCACAGAGAACAACAAAATGCATCACATCGGAGAAAAAGCTATACAAGAAACTTTACAGAGAATAGGACAAGAAAATACAAAAAAATAAGCACCTGAAATATTCACATTGTAGTAATTTAATATTATCGTTAGTAAAAATTGTAACTTAATCAAAAAAGCAATGATTTTTTAATTTTTATGTATCAAATTTTCCCTATTTTTAAATATACAGAATGGAAATTAAGTAAAGAATAAGTTCAATAACTCCATTCGTATTTGCACTAGAAATAAAACGTAGAAAGCATGTGGTAGGATTAATTAAAGCACATACGAAGAACGTATACTCATTTTTTTCATTTGTTTTTTTTACCGTAATGACGTCATCAAAAGGTTTTTTAATAGCAACCTATATTTTTTATTTTACATTCGCATAGAAGTTTTTATTCTGATTTCAACGTTATAAAATACTTAATAGGTAACATAAGAAAAAAACAATTAAAAACGGTTCTAAAGTTTAAATTAGTAATATTTCAAAAAATTAGCAGAGCAGTCTATTTTATCGAAAATTAAACAAAACAAAGTTGAAAAAAGCAATCAATGAGAAAAAATATGAAAAACAACCCTAAATTTCAAAGTAGGCTTATCAAAAATGTAATCGATTGATACCAAAATATAAAGGTTGTTCCATTTTTAAAATTCGATTAAATGAACAAGTCTGTATAATAGTTTTACTACAATTCGAAATTCGAAATGATGATTATGAACTAAAAGATATTTGAAAATGTTTTGTCAAAATTTCAAGCCAAAATTCTCATTGGTTTTTCAGCAGCGATTTTTCGAAAAAGGGGCTTTTGTTGGATTAAATGTCAAAAAATAGAAAAACAACTGAAGTTAGGTCCATAATAGGTTAGGTATAATATTATAAAGTTTAATTATTTTTTGACCAGGAATTTGAAAAATGCGTAAAATACTCGGTAATACATTTAAAAAAACATAACTTTGATGCGCCACTCAGTATGTAGAGCGATTTTTATGATCTTTGATTTGTTTGATTTATCTCCGCCCCGAATAGCAGAATATCTATTAAAACATCGGAGAAATTTACGAAAAAAAATTTATTAAGACATTTTATTTTCTCATACTTTTTCTATGCAACAGCTTTGACGGAGAATGGCTTGACTGATTTCAATGAATTTTTTCTACGCGCATTAAAAAAGTAATAAAATCCCAAATTTAAATCCGTATACAACGCCATCACGAGTTGTGCTAAACTTAATTCATTTTATATTAATAAAAAACTGAATTTAATTCAGTAATAAGTTAACAAAAAATGTATTGTTTCTTAGGCGGTACGAAGTTCGCCAGGTCAGCTAGTTTAAGATAAAAGTATGTTTTATTTAAAAACGCTTCATAATAGGCATATTTCATCATTAAAAAAAATGTTTAAAATTCAATTTTCTATCGAACGTTGTTTCGGGGGTTTTAAAAACTTTGAGATATTGCTATTTGAAGTTTCTCAATTTTACAAATTTATTGCGACATTACTCATAGAGTTATGTAAATGTAATTATCTTATTTCTTTATTGTGAGCGGTTCAAAAGTTATGATTTTTCTAACAAACCTTTGCAAGTAGCAATTTTTGCATAAAAATTGTTGTATCTCCGTAACATTTGTCGAAAAAGTCACTAAAAGTACCTTATGTATTGTGTTTAAGGCGGTTAGTAACAAATAACCTAATTTAAAATTTTTCCTACTCAGGTCAGGTCAGGTGCTGCGGACGTCGCGGCGGGTGTTGGTCCGGATCCGAGAAAAAAGTTTGCGAGGAGGATGCGCGAAAATGAAGAAGGCAGGACTTCGGTGGTAAAAAGAACGGTTTAATGTCACACACAACAATTATTTTTTCGGCAATTGCCCAATAAACCGATTCCAAGAGCGGACTTGGACTGATGCAGGTATTTACAGAAAAATGCGGTCCTTTAATAATGGGAACACCATTTCCTCCCTTTACCTGCCAGTCAATTTACAAAATTACAACAAACAAACAAACAAAAGAAAACGAAACGAAACTAAATGTTAAACTTAATCTAATTGATTCGAACGGCGAAAAAACGGACACGCACGATGGACCATGTGAGCGAAAAGGGATTGCACAATTTTGGCGGGCCAAACACAAATGTTGGTCATGGACACGTGCTGGAAATTCCCTCTGACGTCACGGCCTTCCGGTCCTTTACTTGGATCGGCCGTCTTCTGGGTGCCAGAAGAGAAAACATCCTTGTCGTAAATTTCGGTGCCTGATTCATTGAATTGCCTATCGGCCTACCGGCCGCACATTTCCGATTTTTACATCCGATTGTCGGAACCGACAACCTGAAGTCCTAGATAGCATTATGGCCGGCCGCACATTTCCGATTTTTACATCCGATAGTCGGAAACGATTGTCGGAACCGACAACCAAGTCCTAAATAGCATTATAACAACCGATTATAAAGTCGGTTCAGACTATCGGCTCCGGTAGAATTCAATGTGCGCCTGCGTCCTACGCCCGGATCAGACAATCGTATCCGACTATCGGATGCAAAAATCGGAAATGTGCGGCTGGCCTATAACAACCGATTATAAAGTCGGTTCAGACTATCGGATCCGGTAGAATTAAATCTGCGCCTGCGTCCTACTCCCGGATCAGAAAATCTTATCCGAATATCGGATGCAAAAATCCGGAAATCCGAAAATGAAGGAGGGAAACAAGTAAAATACTTGCGACGATAATTTGGTCCTAGTTATTGGAGCGGTAACAGTTTCAGGGAATGCTCAGAGCTAAGTGAGGAAGTCAAATGGACCGGAAGACCCGAATGCACCCACCAAGAGGAAAAACTAAAATAAACTTGTACATAATATGTATAAAAAAATAGAAGAAAGCAATTACACTACAATAAGGTTTTTAGTGAATAAATTACAATATTTATATATTACACATAAGTATTACTACTGTGATATTAATAAAAACAATATCGTAACTTTGTTTACGACGAACACCACAAACGATAATATTCTAGTTGTAAACTATACCCTGTTCAATATTTGTTTGCATTTACTCTTTTTTGAAATACAGCCACCAACGAGTACGACTTTCTTAAAATCTGCAACAAGTCGTTCATTGAATTGAATTTTTCTTTTCCCTTTCCTCAATACATACATTAGTAAAAGTCACCAAAGACAAGTCAAGTATTTTTCCAGCAGTAACAATAATAGGTTTCTTCGAGCACTCCATAAGAATGATTAACGCTTTCCTTGATTTAATATCATATTGGTACCATTGTCCCATGTAAACGGCATTTGTCAAATTGATGCTCTGCAACATATTGTTGAATAAGCTAAAATTAATGATGTCTTTTAAAACCTCCTCAAACAAACTGGTTCCATAGTAACAGTAAAAATAAATTTGGCCCAACATAACACCAAGATTACTAAGAGTTTGTAGAAAGTTCACGCTAAATGGTTCCAACTGAAATTGTTACATTACACGATGTAAAGCAGAGAGCATACAAAAAAAAACGGAGGCTTGGAAGGCCATGGAATATAATTTTTGTTTTATTTTTTACAATGGCTTATCATGAAATTTGGCAAAACGTATGAAACAAAATTTGCACAAACGTCTATATTTTTCTCGGATCTCTTGTGCATGGTTCAAGCCTGAACGTGGAACTTGTTATAACAAACCTAAAATGTATTGTATTCGAAACGGTTATCAACAGAGAACTTAACCTAAAATTTCTCCATTTCATTCTACCGAATTTGTGCCTCCATGGCCTACGTAGCATAATTTTATATTATGTGCATATAAACATACCATGGTCAATTGAAGACAGCAAAATCCGAGAACGAAAACACTTCCCGCAAACTGACTAAACACAACTTGTGAAAAACATTCTTCATATTCTTTGACAAAACTGCAAACACTAGCATTAGTAAAATTAAATAAATATTAAGCGATATTACTTTAAAGTACTTGAATGATAATCGATGCACTTTCGAATTTTGCGGTATATGGCTTCGTTTCTCTTCGAGTTATCACTTTGGAGTTCTTCCTCTGTGTACTCGTAGAGGTGAGTTAAATCATCTTTTAGTACTTTTAGATATCCGGAAGCCAAGCACGCAAGACCAGCAACTAGTGGCTCAATCAATGAACTGGCGATTGCCGGATATCCAGAACCTGAAAACAAACTTAAAATTTGGTCTCAAAACTACTACCGGTGTTATACCCAATACCAGCAAAAGGTAGACAAGACCATATACTACAAGATTATTCTCCATATTACATGGGATCCAAATATCAATTGGTAACGTGTAGTCCAAGTACAACAACGGTTTAGTAACCCAAAGAAAGAAACCACCGGAGAAACATGTAAAATATATTAGAGAGTTTCGTCTGCAAATGACACTATATTCGTCGATAATTTTCCTTTGGTTTCTTCTAAGTGTTGCAAAAAGCGGAGCCTCGAAGTAGTGAATGCAATTCTTGATTTGTTCGGATTTGGTAATGAATGGTAATAGCTTAACTGTATAACACCAGACTTCGGCTAAAACATAAGCGTTGACTACCAAACGTTCCATGTTAATGTTTTCTTCCACGATTAAGTACAGCGTTCCAAAAATCGGAACATAAAACATCAAAGAAATGTACAAGACACTCGCACGCGTTGTGTTAAAGACATTATATCCGTCTGGACAGTACAAAAAAAGATGTTTCAGCCCACTGAGGTTTATACCAAAACTGCGTTCAGTAACAGTTGACATGACCAAGCTGACTAGACAAATAAGAAAAAATTACTTTTCTAAAATCCTTTATAGGCTGCGATTAATGGCGCTTCTCTTTAATTAGAATTATTTTAAATTTTCATCAAAGTATTTTAAAACGACATTTCCTCGGAATATTCGATACTTTGATAACTTTAATTGAGGAAAGTCGCTTCAAAATTACCGAAGAAGGAACCTATAAAAATTTAATGTGTCCGGTCATTATTACTCTAACACAAACGTTTGGATTACGTGCAATTACTGCCTGCTGCATTTTAGAACAAAAGAAGCCGGATAATAATTTAATTTTTGTCAATAATTGTCAATTTACTTACTGCATGTAGATAGTAAAATGCAAAAATGCCTGGTTGTTGTGTACCTACCGAACTGCTGCAGTTCCAACAGGAAAGTTCCTTTAGAAGTCTTTCTAGGGACCCAGAAAGATGAGCATTGTGGGCAGAAAAAATTAACCAAATTTTGGATTTAAAAAATGAAAGTTTATATTTTTAACGAGAAAACATTTTAAATGATTTTTTAATTGAAAATATTGCCAGGAGATATCAACACAGCATCGTCTAAAAGAAAAACCTGTTTTTATTAGAAACACTGGAGGATCCGACACACGTTGTGCTGCCCAAACGTTGGTTGGCCTGCTATTATCGTGTTAGGAGGGTTAAAAGGTTTCGCCAAAATGTCAACTTGTGCTTATATCTCGAAAACGAAAGCCGATAGCGGGATGCGGTTTCCACCAAAATAAAATTCTCAAAAATCGAGCTCAAACATGTCCATTACTTTCCGAGATTTCCTATGTGGAAATCGAAAATAAACCAGCCTGTACGTCAAAATTACAGATTAGTTTTATCTATATACAGGGTGAATCTCTTATGGTGTCCGATATTTTAAGGGGTTCTAGCACAAGTCATAAGTCTAGCACAAGTACTGATGTTCAGTAAGAGTGGCCAATGTGCAACGGTTTCCGAGTAAATAGTTAAGGGGATATTTACACTATTCGAAAACATACCAAAAACACAGCTCGGGAGAAAGACTTTTACAGCGTCATTTATCGATAGATTTTTCTCAAATTTTTGACATGCATTAATTAATGTTCAATTCATGTTTCGTTGGAGCTAGTTTTTTTAAATTTTGAAAAATTTCACCCTTTTTGCTATCAAGAAAAATCAATAACTTTGGATGTATTTCCTAGCTCTACCAGATATAATTTGGAAATTCCGCTCCCACAGAAACATAGATTCATCTTTTGTCTGTAGAAAACAAAAAAAATTTTTGAAATTAGTTGGATAGATTTTCTTAAATCAAGTGGCGGCGAAAGCTCTACAAAGTCGAAAATCTACAAATTCTGGTGCTGATAATTGCGCCCTCTGCGTAATTTTTTGTGAATTATTGGTTGTACCCGCCTTACCACAATCTGTCCCATTTCATTGGTAGAGTGGCTGACAAAGGGCTTTATTGCTTATACCTGTGAAGAAAGCCTCTGGGCACAAGTGCGGTATGCTGAAATTCTCGAAAATATAGAAAACACCGGCACAATATTACAATGGGATGAACGATAATAATTTTAATAAGTTTTTTTTTAACTTTAAAACTACGCGCGGAAATTAATTGTTTTGGCGTTATGTCATATGTTATTTGGAAGAGGAATTCTTGCTCTATAAGATTGTATGTTTAGTTTATTCGTTTGCCTTAATTTTTGTTGATTTTTAAGTCATTGAAATGGAGTGTCAAGCATTTTTGACACTATCTTTTCTTTGCGTTTAATCGAGGTGACCGCTGAAACTGCTTGAGATATTTGCAGGAGCCTGAAAGTTCCGCCCGGTGTTCATATTCGCACTTCAAAAATCGGAATTTTGATTTGTCTGGTTATTATTATAAACAATTATGGTCATTTCATAACATTAATGTTATCTTTAAGCGATAAAGTTTAATATATATTAAAAAACATACATGTCTACACTTTCTTTAAAAAAAACATGCCGACATTTCGATTAGTTTTTATTATTCAAAAATAAAAACGATCATTTTTTATGTGTCACCGTTTTGCTCACATTTTATTAATTATAACAATTATTTGTTGACATTGTAAAAAGCAGATGTTGTATGCAAAATAGAAATTGTGGTTTTATAGAGGAACAAATCAAAAGACGCTTGCGGGTCGTTTATGTAAAAAAAAATTTGATGACCACATAGGAGATCTCGTAAAGTAATGGACTTAGAAAAATACAAGTGGCGCATTTTCGAGCTCGATTTTTGAGAAACTTATTTTGGTGTGGTTTCTTTAGTTTTCGAGATAGAAGCAAAAATTGCCATTTCGTCGAAATTATTAAACATTCCTATATTTTTTATTAATGGTGTTATTAATTTGAAATACAAACATTATGGAACCATATTTTTAAGTAAAATGCAACGATCTAGTCAAATGTTATTTTGAGCTGTTTATTTAGCGATAAAAAATCGAACTTGTGTTTTTAAAAAAATAAACAACAGAAGACGATTGCATTTTTAAAAACGCCTTTTTTGTTTTTAAAAATATGTAAAAGTACCTACATTTTATATGATATGAAAATTGCAGAAAATGGATAATTTTATTTTGCAATTTCTAATAAATCAGCCATGTAAAAAAAACGATTTATTTTCTTATATTACCAACCAAATGTGCAGTAAATACCCTTTGTTTACAAAAGAAAATTTTAAAAAGTACGACATATTAGGGTATTACATCGTATCCAACAAAAATGCGGCAAAAACAAAAAGCACCTATTTTGAAATATTTCCTGAAAGACGCCAACCGGGGGTTTGAAAATATTAGAACGTCCAAAGAGATACAATGAAAAGAGGAAGGAAGGAAGTCCTAGGAAGTGTTGCGGCTTATCCGAATATTTTTTTATATTAATATTCAAGAGAAATGGTCTTGCGATTTTTATTGGATTCGATGTAACCCTCTATCATGTCGTACGTATTTTTCAAATTTCTCGTAGCTTTGCATTTTTCGTATGAAAACAAAATAGAAACAAAATATATTTTTGACACTTTAACAATTTTCTGTACATTGGTAAGTAATATAACAAAATAAATCGTTTGTTTTCCAACTTAGAAAAAATTGCAAACTAAATTTTAATTATCAAATTTTGTAAAAGTTTTTAGGACTATCGCATAATGTACCGATATATGTATATTTAAAAAAAAGAAAAAATTAACATTTTAAAAAATACAATCGTCTTCTATTGCTTAAATTTAAAAAACGCAAGTTTGATTTATTACTGCTAAATAAACAGGCCAAAATATAATTTCACTAAATCGTTGCATTTTACGTAGAAATGTGCATCAATAATGTTTGTATATGAAGTTAATAACATAAATAATAAAAATGTTAGGAGGGTTTAAAGATTTCGAAAAAAAAAACATTACTTTTTGAGATCTCCTACGTAGCCATCGAAAATGAACCATCCTGTACTTGCAAGCATGCAAAATGTTCAACATTTTCATGGCCTTCTTTACCAATAATCATGGACTTTTTCTCTACCAAATACATTTTTTTGTAATTTTTTGCTGTAATTGTAGATTTGCGTTATAAACTAGAGAGAAATACGCTCGTTTAAAAATCACAAAAAAATGATTTGGCTTAATTAGAAAAAACAAAATTGATTGTCATAGTAGTTAAACAAAGAAAGTTAGGATCAACCTACAAACGTCATGTCATGCGCAATAATAAACCTAACAACTTTTCTATTAAACTTTTCATAACTATAATTAAAATATAATTAAAAAGTTACAGCCATTATTTGATACTTTTTCTGCATTCTGTAAATGTTTCCCAATGCAGATTCTTGTGAAAGAGAAGAAAATACTCAAAATACAAATGTGCCTCTCTACCTGCGACACTGCCTCCGGCTACAATTGCCCACCCTAGTCGATCAGTTGTACTGTGTAAACTATGATATAGAAAGATACATAAACATGATGTTTCAGTTTGAACTGAGACGCAAGTTATTTGGTACCGCCCCTTCGACACCAAATTTTTACCTCGTCCCAACCCGCGGCGTCCCTCAGAAACTTTGGGAAAGTGTAAACATCCCCTTAAGAGCGGCGTCTCACAAACTCTACTGATTTCTGACCGATAGATGGCACTTGCATCTGCAATCTGCAATACTTACACCGAACGTCTCGAATCCGACGATACCAAAGAATTTCACAATGTTACTGTTAACCCCGCCCACCAGTCCCGCCTAAGAACCGGATAGATGCTTACTGAGACGGATCCCTGACATTATTTGTTCTGAATTACAGTTTCACCGCTTTGCGACTTTGCGTATTGTTCATAAAAAAGTTGTTTGCTTTAGTAGCCTTTTTTAGACGAATTACCAAATTATGTGAAGTCTTATAATTATTACTTTATAATTTTTTTTTGTTAATTAATTTTATTCAATTATAGACATACATATCTATCTCTGGCATTAGCCTGGAAAACAATTGCCTAACGTCTCACATTTCAATAAAAATTAATTATGCTCGAATATCAATAAAAGTTTTATCTAATTATTGCATTAATTGGTCTAGGCCACAGATTACTCCAGATGACTGACTTCATAGGGCGATTTTGTCCGGAACTATCTCTTTTCTACACATTGAAACTAGGCGCATCACATATTTGACACAGATACCATAAGCAAATGTAGAGGCGCTGTAGTCGTTGCTAATACTTTGTACGACCGCTAGATGTCACTACAAAAATTTTAATTTAAATTCAAATAAAAGGCTCAATATTTTTACTATTTTAAATTAAATAATGTACAATTCCGTGTTTTTTGCAAAGCGTGACTGTTTCTACGCTTGTTGCTTTTTTTCTAACTACTATTTTAAAAACAGCATTTTGCTGCAATTATAATCAAGCCAGTAAATGTTAAAACTTGCTTGTATGTTGAATTTGTGAAAAATTTTAAGCGACAGATTGGTCTTTTTTACATTATTTGTGGTGTTGGTGAAAACTAAGCGGAGAAACTGCATTGTTTTCCAAAAAGTGAAGAAAGGTAAGGATGTTTTATTAATACAACAAATTCAGGAAATCTAATTACATAATTCTAGAGCGCAACTGTGGCAAGAAGCTCTAAACGTCCAAAATTCCAATCTAAAGCAAAAGTGGAGGGTTTGCAAAAAACACTTTTCGGCATCGTTAGATATTAGGCTTCATTATTCCTTATTTTTGTGTATGAATTTGCAGAAGTAAGCCAGGTTATTATATAATAATGGAAATTTTGAAAGACTTGCCAGACAACAAATAGAGCAACCTGGCTTACTTCTGCGTCCTCCACCCACAGAGTCGTACAGAAAAGTAGTAAACGTGGAAGCCCCAGGGCTGGTGATTTTCAGAATTTTTTTAATTGGTTTTTAGTAGATGTTGGATAATAATGACAAATCCATGAATTAAAAAATGTACTCATTCTTTAAAAACAATGATTTTCTATTAGCACAGGTTATCAGCACTAAATTTTTCATAAATTACATATTGTAATCAACACCCCGAAATTAGTTAAATTCAACTCATACTTATCAAAGTGCAATTTTTTTTGTTTGAAATTGACCCTATATTAAAAAACATTGTTGTGAAAGACAACAGTTACAGCCCGACCGCAGAAAAAACAAGAACACCGATAGCAAACCACAAAATACCGATAGTCATAACAAGTACTGATGTTCAGTAACAGTGACCAATGTGCAACGGTTTCCGAGTAAATAGTTAAAGAATTTTACCCCCACATTTTTGGTGCCGCTGAATTAGCAGCGCTAGGAGATATCGGCAAGCGAAACTACAAATCATAAATTAGAAATGTGTATTAGATGCCAGTCAGCTCACTCTTAACTCAAGTAGGGTCATAAAAATGACCTTTCCCAATCCCAAGTGTGTTACCGATTATGTTTTTTTCTGCTTTTCCAAAATAAAATATTTAGTTTATAGCTCTCTTTCGTCGTGTCGTGTCGAAATGGAGAATCATGCGAGAAACGAATTGGTAGATATGCATTTTTTAATGTGAAGCTTGGCAAATTGCTGTGAGATTATAGGACGAGCGCATCCCAAATCGCAAGATATTCCATGTGAAAATCGTACAAGAGCACAAGAATAATTGACAATCGCGTAGTTAGGGCATTTGTGCTACCAAATTGGCATCAATTATTTGGACTTTCTGCAAGTTCTTCTTCCCAAATCTGCGTTCTGCGTGAATTTCTTAATACGAAATTTTCGGAAATATCTGCGGGCCACCCCGTTCCCCTGACTTTAACCCGTTGGTTTTTTGAACTTGACCTAAATACGTGCCGTGAACTGTTTAGGTATGAAAAGCTTATTGAAACACTCACAAGTACTTGAGCGACAGAACTTTGTTTATGTCTGTTTCGCACCGCGACCAAACTCCTTAATTTGGGGGGTTGAAAAATATTTTCATAAATTTATTTCAATATTTTTAAGAGAATCATAATCATAAATACAAAAAAATTTTAAATACAATTTGTATACCATTTATCAGGCTGCACAACCTAAAAATATTTTAACGTATATAGGCGTTTCCAAAACTCACGCATGGTACAGAACTTTGTCTTTTCAAATAGAGCCACCTATATTTTATTTTACTGTTAGAACCCATTTTAACATGGATTTATGGCGATATAAAATATTTTACATTTTGGACCACCGTTATCAAATTACAATTTTTTTTTCACAACACAAAGTTGTGCAGTTTACGTAAGTTTTGGAACATTCTGTATACTTTAAAATATTTTTATGTTGTGCAGCCGGTAAACGGTGTACAAATTGTATAAAAAAGTTTTTGTATCGTACATGGTTCAGGAGTTATGGACCGATCCCGCACTAATGACTTCACCTGTATAAAAAAATCTCGGGTCACGGTGTTTGTTATCGTCCTCCTAAACGGCTTGACCGATTTTTATGAAATTTGTTGTGTATTTGGTAGGTCTGAGAATAGGTCGTAGGCTATTTTCAATACTCCTAGGCGATAAGGTTACCTCCCCCCAGAATTTTGGCACAAAAATTATAATTTTGTTTATATAGCATCAAAAAATACTTATAACCCTAGATTTTAACCTTTCTACCACCAACCTCTATTTTTTAATAGCGATATTAGTATTTTTACTTTCACCCACAGATGCGTTTACCCGGGCAACGCCGGGTACATTCAGCTAGTAGGTATATAACTTTTTGTTCTATAGAATTTGTGTTGTATGTTATTGTTGTTTTGTTACATTAAAGAATTTAGCATCTTGATACCAAAATTCTTTCATCCATATACATATATCAACCCCAATGTAGGTATGAAGTTACTCAATTTCGTGGTTATAAAGGTTACACCTTTTTGTATTCGAAATGGTACAGGGGTCATAAGGTAAAAAGTACGGTAAGTAATAATAATTAATAAGTATTATACAATAATTACATTGATACGAGAAGCAACAAATCAAAAACTTCGCGGATTTACAATTGAATGTTGCTCGGTTCTCATTGGTCCGTCCGTGTGCAACATAGAGCGCCTATATAGTAGTAAACACACAAACGTTTAATAAACGTTGATAAAAACGTGAAACCAAACGTTAAAAGTCCGTTATATTTGACGATTTAACGTCCTAATGTCCCGGTAATTAACGTTATTTGAAACCAACTAAGTATTCAACTTTTTTTAACGTTTACTCAACGGAAATTATAATTTTTTTTTCTGAAATTATAAATGTTACTTGATCGTCATTTTTTACGTTGATTTAACGTTTTAATGTCCTGTCGCTTAACGTTATTTGGAACTAGCAATTCAATGTTTTTTAACGGAAATTAAAAACGTTTATTCAACGGAAATAATAAATGTTACTTTGACGTTATATTTATACCTTGATTTAACGTTTTAATGTATCGCCACTTAACGTTTTTTTAACAAAAATTAAAAACGTTTATTCAACAGAAATTATAAACGTTATTTCCATGTTATTTTTATACCTTTTTTCAACGTTTTTTGAACAAAAATTAAAAACGTTTATTCAACGGAAATTTTAAACGTTTTTTTCACATAAATGATAAACATTATTTCCATGTTATTTTTATAACTTTATTCAACGTTTTTTAAACGGAAATTAAAATTTATAATTTCGGTGAAAAAAAACCTTTATAATTTCCGTTAAGAAACGTAAAGAAACGTTGGTTTCAAATAACGTTAAGTGCTACCTTAGAACGTTAAATCACCGTAGAAAATAACGTTGAAGTAACATTTATATTTTTCGTTGAATAAACGTTGAATTAATTAAATGGAAACGTTAAAATAAACGTCCTATTTTAACGTTTAAAAGACGTTTATCTTAAACGAATTTTAAACCTTTTATTTAAAGATCAACGTTAATTTAACGTTAAGGCGGAAACGTTTTAAAATCAACTGAAACTAAACATTTCAGTTTCAACGTAAAAAACGTTTAAATGCATTTTGTGTGTTTACTGGGTAGCTTCGAATCTACCACTCTCGTTTACTATTGTTTTTTCTCTGCTTCCAGCAGCCCCTAAACTTTTGAGTACGTATATAGAACATTTAAAAAAATCGAAAAAAATATGTTTTGACCAAAAATGGTAAATACACACACCGGCAAATTTAAAGGAACGAAGCTATTTTTTCTAAAAAAAACTGCATTTTCATTATTTTTTTTATTTTGCTGTCTAGCCCTAGACAGACATGACTATCTTACTGCACTTTTTGCATATTATTTTCATGTTGGTCAATGTCAAAAAAGGTACTTGCGTAAAAACCCTTTGTTTTCGAAGACGCGCATATTTTCTATATTAAGTTTCATAGTTTTTTCGGAAGTAATTGTTTAAGTTTGGTTTGTTTTTGTTTTCTATCATCACCTTGATTGTGAAACAGTTCAGAATATGCGATTTAGCACCGACTGATGTCTCTAGAGCTGTAGCAATGATCGAAAATGGTCGATCTTATAGTGATGTTGTCCACATGTTTGGTAAATCGAAATCGACTATCCATCGTAATGTAACACATTGGAGGCATGTGAGAGAAGTGAGAAGCCGAGGCCAAGGCAGAAGACGCTCAACCACGGCCATAGATTATCGATTTATAACATACAAACACATACAAAACACTTCGAAATAGACTTTGCACGGCAGTTCAGACAAGAATCCAACTAGACGAAGTACGTGGAACCAGAATAAGTGAGCTAACAGTCAGAAGAAGACTTAAAGAAGTTGGTATGAAGGCGTATATGTCCAAAAAAGCTCCACAATTCCAGAGACATCATCGAGTAGCGCGACTAGCCTTTGCTCCAGAACACAACATTGGAATAACGATCAGTGGGGTCATGTTGTGTTCACAGATGAGAGCCGTTTTTGTGTTAATTCAATTGATGGTAGGGAAATAGTGTATCGTCGTCCAGGAGAGCAAAATGAATCGTTAAATTTTAATTCTACTGTCTCTTTCGGTGTGGGTTCAATTATGATCTGGGGTGGCATATGTTTAGGAGCGCCCACATAGTTAGCGATTGATGGCGGAGCTTTAACTGCGGATTGGTATATACAGGATGTTGTGCAAGATCATGTTATACTTTTTGCTCCATATATTGGACCAAATTTCGTTCTAATACACGACAATGCTCGCCCACACGTGGCTCATCGAGTAATTGACTTTTTAAATCAGGTCGAGATATCGGCACTGAATTGACCTGCATGTTCTCCAGACTTTAATCCGTTAGAACATGTCTGGGAAATGCTCGGCAAACGACTTAGGTCCAAAATTCCTTATGTCCACAACACTGCAGAAGTAAGAGCAGCTTTAATTGAAATATGGGACTATTTGCCCCCAAGAACTCATTGACAACATCATCAGAAGCACGAGAAGACGAATGACTGCAGTTATTGGGGCCCGTGGGGAAACTCTCGTTATTAAAAAAATATGCTTGTAATTTTGATTAATGATTAAGTTTTTAAAATAAGTCAATACATACAATTAATCTTTTTACAAATAGCTTATTTCCAGTCTTATATTTTTAAACTGAGCCAAAAATAGTATAAAGTCTTGCAAATCAATCTGAAATTTACCAGGTTGTTAGTCATTATTCCCTTATAAAAGAATCTGTTCAATGTATGTATGTATGTAAATTAGTGGAGGGTAGTCTGTGCGACCACTGGACTTAGGCCCCAGCGGGCCCCTTGTCCTGCCTCCGTTAGGGGATCACTTCAGCTGGGTCGATAGCCATCCTATTTGGTTGAAATAGTTGACCACCGTGCCCAGGGGGATCTCCCTTATGTTGGCCATTGATGGCCATTTGTCCCCAAGTATGGATTCTCTGATGGACGAAAGCGCAGTGCATTCGCAAAGTACGTGCTGCACTGTTTCGTCTTCTTGTTCACATCCTCTGCAAAGTGGTGTGTGTTCTAGCTTCATTTGGTGAAGGTGTTTTCTTAAATGACAGTGCCCGGTCAGAATGCCTGTCGCGAGGCGCAGGTTCTTCTTGGTCATTGTCAAAAATTTGTTCGCTGCGTCCTTGCTAGGATACATTAGTAATTCCTTGGCATGGCGACAGCTGGTTGTGTCATCCCATCTCTCTTTGAATTGAGAGTGGGTGTTTTCCTTTATGAGTTTTGTTCTTGCTGAGGTTGATAGCATGTTTGAGGGGCCTAAGATCTTTCTTTTGGCTGCCCTCGCCGCCAACTCGTCAGCTTTTATGTTTCCCATATTTTCCGCGTGACCTCTAACCCAGCAAACAGAAATTGTGTTCGCTGTGGCGATCTCCGCGAGCGCTTTATGGGTTTCTAATACTGCCCTCGATACAGTTTTGTATCTTTGAAGGGACAGTAGTGCTTGTCTACTATCTGTGTAGATTCGTATCGTTTTGCCGCTGGCCTGTCTGCGTGCAATTTCTTTTGCGGCTATGGATATACCTGCCAGCTCGGTATCCGTTACGCTGGCGTATTTATCCATAGTCCAGCTGCTTCGAATTCGCAGGCTTCTTGAAAATATTCCACAGCCCGCTCCTTCTTTTTTTTTCGATCCATCCGTGAAGACCTTTATGGTCTCTTCATCGGATGTTTCGTTTGTTTTTATGTGGATTGCGTAGGGTTTGTTAAAGACAAACTGGGGGGAGATATCGTTGGTGCCTGCCTGTAGTTGAGGTATCTTCTTGACCGCCTCATCCCACAGTCGGCGCCTTATCTCGCCACATCCTACGCTGGACTGTACACCGAGACTCCTGAGGCGTGCCATCGTTGTCAGTGCCGTTTCCTCGAGATAGATATCAAGAGGTGGCAAGCACAACATCACTTCCATCGCTCGTGTCGGTGTTGTCCGCATAGCGCCGGTTATGCACAGACATGCGGTTCTCTGTGGTCGGCTAAGTTTGTGTTTGGCTGTTGTCTGTTGACTTTTTGGCCACCAGACGACGCTACCATAGGCAATCATCGGTCTCACAATTGCAGTGTATACCCACATCAGGACCTTGGGTTTCATTCCCCAGGTTTTCCCCACGGTCCTGCGGCACTGCTCGTAGAAGATGTACGCCTTTTTTATCCTTCTGTCGATGTGAAGGTTCCATGTTAGCTTGCTATCAAAGGTTACTCCAAGGTATTTCACTTCGGTCGCAAAGCTTAGTTTTGTGTTTAGAAAGCTTGGTGCTTTTAGCTTCTCCGTCTTTCTTTTTTTCGTGAAGAGAACCATCTCTGTCTTTCTGGGGTTTGCAGACAGAGTGTGTTCTCTGCACCATTTTTCTGTTATTCTCAGCGCCTCCTGTGCTCTGTCGCAGAGGATGCTTTCGAACTTTCCATTAAGCAGGATTGTTAAATCGTCTGCGTATGCAATGGTGTAGAAGCCTTGGGAGTTGAGTCGAGGCAAAAGGCTGTCAAGAACCAAGTTCCACAGCAGCGGAGATAAAACTCCGCCCTGCGGACAGCCTCTCGCGACTTTGCATCTCACCATCTTGTCTCCCACACTGATTTTTACTGCTCTGTTTGAGAGCATGTTTGCTATCCAGCCCCGGATGGTGGGGTGTACGTTCCTTTCCGACAGGGCTGCATCAATCTTTTGGAAGGTGGTTTTATCAAATGCACCTTCTATGTCTAGAAATATACCCAGGGTGGACTCTTTGTTGTCCAATGATCTTTCAATCCGACTAGTGACCAAGTGTAGGGCACTGTCGGTGGATCTGCCTGGAGTGTATGCCTGTTGATTGGGATGCAATGTATCAGCAATTGTTTCCCTCAGGTGGCGTTCGCACAGTCTTTCCATCGTCTTTAGAAAGAACGAGGTCAGGCTTATGGACCGGATGCTTTGGGGGTGGTGTAATCCATTCTCCCCGCTTTTGGGATGAGCACGGCTTTTACCTCTCTCCAGTCTTTTGGGATGTACTGGTGTGCTAGGCACGACCTGAACAGTCCCACCAGGTGCGGCAGCAGTTCTTCCAAGCCCCACTGGAGTAGTGCTGGATGTATGCCGTCGCTTCCTGGTGATTTGAATGGGGAGAAGCTCTGTAGTGCCCATCTTATTCTTTCTTCTCCAACAATTCGTTCTGAAATTTCCCATTCCGGATCCGAAGGGTTGGTGTCAGGTTCATCTGGCCATTCTTCCCGTTCGGTTAGAACCGAGTCCGGGAAGTGAGTCTGCATAAGCAGCTCTAGGCTTTCTTGTAGGTCGGTGGTTCGTGTACCATCTTCCTTGGTTAGGAGACCCAAGTCATGCTCCTTATCTTTTGCGAGGATCTTATAAAGTCTTGCCACCTGCGAGTGATTTTCGATCTCCTCGCAGTAGGCTCTCCACGCTGCTCTTTGTCTTCTGTTCTGTTCAAATTTGTTGTGAAAAAATGTTGGGGAAGAAAAAACGGGAAAATTAATCTCCGTTCCTTTAAATTTGCCGGTGTGTGTAGCTTTTCGACTCCATTTTTCATCCTGAGTCCACCCTCAATATATTTTTGAACCAACCAACCTAACACCCTGCATAGAAACTTTTTTCTAGTTTATAGATATATGGCTAACGCTGGATGTCGCCCATAAACACACACTTTTGCGTGCGGCGCGCAAAACCGGCAGTTTTAACTGTGTGTTAGTGGCCGAGGAACGCCACGCGCAAAACCCTGGGAAAAAGAGTGGCGGTTAAAACGCTGGGAAAAAGTGTGTGTCTATGGCCGGCTATTGGTAGTTGGTAGCCGATTTCTTGAATCGGGCTGCGGCTGGCAACACTGTTTGTCAAATTAATAAACGCAAAACGGATTAAACTGTTAATTTTGTGAGGAAAGTAAAGATTGTTGTTATACACAAATGGTCGCTATTTTCAGACAAGAGTGATTCTCCCAACATTACTAGGGTATGTAACTTTATACTTGTTTAATAAATCTCGGTATCAATTTTGTACTTTCAGATCAATCAATTCGCGTTGTTAGAATTTGTAGGTTAGAATTAGCGGCAAAATGGACAATACACATTTACCAGTTCAAAAAATGGCAGAAGCCTCCCGAAACGTCGACAAGTTCTTGTATGTAGATTCGTCCGCCCCGACACTACTCGATTTGATGAATATCCACCCTCCACAATGTTCAACTGCCAGTGGTTTAACCGACCACGACTATCCGATGCTGAGTGGAAACTCTGTGGCATTACACAGTATGCAACAAATCAAAGTTGCAAGCAAAATACCTTTACCATCGGAAATATTGGAACATTTTGGCCGTATCCTCATAACCTGCTAGATGCCCTGCAATATCTTATGAACCAAACTTGTGCAGGGTGGGAGGCTCACTTGCCATTTCAATTTTAAAACCTGAGCACCTGCATGTAGGTTGTGTAGTTCATGTAACCTTCAAGGCATTTACGTCTTTGTTCATGAGATTTTACAGGTACTCTAACTCAGTTGAACAGTAGCTTTGATACATTTTGTCTTTAACTTGATACAGATATACAATGCCACTGCATGATGGGATTGTTTCCTGAAATAAAAAGAGCTTGGTTGACTGTAGACAGTGACATTTATGTGTGGTCTTATGAAGACAACACAGACTTGGCTTATTTTGATGGATTAAATGAAACTATTCTCAGTGTGGGTTTAGTCAAGCCAAAGCCTGGTGTCTTCCATGCTTTTATAAAACATCTGTTGGTGCTCACCACTGCCATCGACGTTATTGTCTTAGGAGTAACTTTTACTGTGGGGCCTACAGGGCCATACCATGAAATTCAATTAATTCCTGACCCAGTTTTTACACTTTCAACTGATGGATCTACATTTACTGCCATTGCGAGTACATCTTTGGGACGTTTGTTTTTGGGAAGTAAAGAAGGATCTCTATTTGAAATAGTTTATCAGGTAAAAAGTATTCATTATTTTACCTAATTACTTTGCATGCAATGATTTAATGTTGTATTAAAATGCATCTACAGTGTGGATATTAAGTAAGAAATAAATTCAGTAATACTAATGGAGTTATTGAATTTATTCCTTAGTTAATTTCCACACTGTATGACCCATTTCATGAACCCTTATTTTAACTGTATAGTAAAAATGATATTTTGCATATCAGGCTTAAAGAGCAATCCTTTCTTCATATTTCTACCAACTTTCAGCCTCCTAGCTGCTGAAGCGGCCTCTTAGTAAATTTTTAAGTGAACCTCTGCAAATGACAAAAAATATGAAAAAAAATTGTAATTTGATAAGGGTGATCCAAAATGTAAAATATCTTATATCGCCATAAATCTATGTCAAAATGGGTTCTAACAGTAAAATAAAATACAGGTGGTTGTATTTGAAAAACAATGTTGTGTAGCATGCGTGAGTTTTGGACCCACTGTATACGTTAGAATATTTTTAGGTTGTGCAGCCTGACAAATGGTATACAAATTGTATTTAAAATTTTTTATATCTTACATGGTTTAGGAGTTATGGACCGATCCCGCACTAATGACTCAGCCTGTATAAAATTCCTTTCATTTACTTCTCATATATAATTCTTCAAAATTGTTGTCTAAATTCCTTTTGGTGTCCAGATTAGAAAAAACAGAACCACTTTTCAGTGAACATTTTTGTATGTTGTATGTGATGTATATCATTCTTTCAAACCTAATCTAATTACATGACATTTTGCGACCATTCTAAAATAGCTTTACTCGATCTTCTGATAGCTCTTTTGTATATTTGTGATTCTCACGGTTTTACCTCTTTGTTATCTTACTTACGTAAGAACCTTAAGAACCCTATTAGACGCTGGATATTAGAATTAATAATGAAAATTTTCAGTTGGTCGCGGATAAATCGCTCATTTTGGATATCTATTTCTAATATCAAATAAAATCATAAAACCACTTGAATGGGACTCTGCTGTGATATATTCCCATTATTTCTGCAATGCAAAGCAAACATTACACCCATTGTCCTGCATATTACTATTTGATACTTTCGCAAATCGGTCCTTCATTGTTGTGGTTATAAACCTTTCAACTCTTTGATTCAATGTTTACCTGTGAGTCGAGAGTCCCTCTTGTACTTAAAATTCGTTTTCATGAGAATTTTTTCGTTCCATGTTTTGTTCATCATAACTTTGGCGGTTTTCTTCTATAATTAATATGTTATTTAACTGTGACATCGTTAAGGCCCAGTTGTTCAGTCGAAGCTTAAACGATGGATTTCTAAAGCCGAGTTTAAAGTTAAGCGGAAGCTTAATCGTTCAGATGTTGCACAGTCGTGATTTTAGAGCTGATTAGTTAATCCCAGTCACAGCTCAGGTAGACCGTTCATGCCCTATTTTGCAACCCTGATTCTAGGGATGTTCTATTTACAATTGGCGATACTAATGTCTGACGCATCCTTTCAAACATTGACTTGAATTTTGGAATTTTGAATTATGTTTGCCCGTGGTGTGATTAGTTGAAGAAGCAATGCGATCCGCCAATTTTACGGCCGAGGAAGAATTTTTGTTAGTGGGAATTGTAAAACGGTACCAAGGAATAATGGAATCCAAAAGTACCAATGCCGTGCTTAATAAGGATAGTGGCAGCATGAGATAAAATTGCTACCGAATTTTGGAATCTTGACAAAAACAGGTCTCAAACTGGCGAGTGCTCTTGAAACTATTCTGCTAGCAGTAGATTTATGAATTCCCATAAAATCACCTATTACTAGTAGCATACTGTCTGTAGCGAAAAAAACGTAGTGTTACTAGAATTATATTCTCAACAGAAATGGCGTGATTTCTGTCAGAAAATACTGAACTATAAACTTTCTATTAGTGTTATAAAAGAGTATTGTACCAATCAGTAGTTGAAGCAATATCAGCAGCAATTAGATTAACGACCATCCTAACCACTTCTTTTGGAAGCCGAAATCTGTCTAGAAATTCTTCGACGCTTCAAAATAATCTTGCAGTTGCTTATACACTCGAGGTCTTCGTGGGAGCCCTAGCATACTTATTATTTCCAAGAACTCTTCATCGTCTGTACTATTGGCATCGATATCATTATTGTTGAAAATGTTGACTCCATTGCACTGAATAAATCAAGGAAACCAAATTCTATGACTAAAAATTACATATTTTGCCTTTAGATAAATTTACAAATTTAATGTTAACACATAAGTTCACTACAAGTACCAGTTTTAATTAATCGAAATACGGCGAGGTGCAATTTGTGCAGTTTACAATGCACTTTTAGGTTAATCGCCAGGTTAAACCGCGATCGGAGGTGGTTTATCTTAATCCTAAGTTAAACCAGGTTTTGGCGTCAATCTGCGACTGTGCAACATGTCAAATCTGGGTAAACCGAGTTTAACGTTCAGTCAGGTTTAAACTCACACTGAACAACCGGGCCTAAATCATTTCATTGCATGTGTAAAGCCAGCATTGGTTACAATAAACATGTATTCATTTGCTACAGGCTGAGAGCGGTTGGTTTGGGAAAAGGTGTAAAAAAATCAATCATTCCAACATTGCTTTATCGTTTCTCGTACCATCATTTTTGAACGCCGCCTTGAGTGAGGACGATGGAATCGTTCAAATCGCAATAGACAACAGCAGACACATCCTTTACGTTTTAACAGAGAGAGGTTCGATCGAGGTTTACGATCTGGGAAGTAAAGGCGACTCGTTTAGTAAAGTGACAAAAATAGCTCAGTCCACTCTTGTGAATCAAGCCGTTAGTATAGTAAAGTAAGTTCTTATGATTTAGATTTTAGACCATAGATTTTATAATGATGTTTAAGGACTTTAGACAGCCAAACATTTCGTCCAATCGTCAGCATTTCTGCGGTAGAAGCGCAAGAATCGCATCACATTTATTTGGTTGCTGTGACCCAAACCGGGGTTCGTTTTTACATGACCACTCACACTTTAGTCCAGACACCACCGAACCAACGACCCTACACATTATTCTTATTGCACGTTCGTTTACCTCCAGGTTATTCAGCGAACGTGAATACGAGACCGAGAGCCGTGCACATATCGCATTACAACGACAGAAATCTACTGCTGTTGTCAACCATCAACGATAAAGATATTCTCTGGTGTGTTAGTTCAGACCTGTTTCCGTTTAGTCAAAATCTGATGGAAGCTTATACCACTTTGAGTTTGGATGGTCCTGCACTGGCACTGGCCGAGGTATTTGCGTTTACATTTTGTAAATTTGAATTGTGACCAATTGCTTAGGTTCCACAAGAAGCACCGCTTGCTAATATAATGCAAGAAGGAACTCCCTTAGCAATTCGTCAACATTCCGAACCTCCCAAAAAGTATGTGGTGTTGACGTCGCAAGGCGTTTATATACTTACAAAGATGCGTCCCGTGGATATTTTAAGACAACTTCTGAGCAATACTCAGGGCGTCAACAGTGATGCAGTAAAAACATTTTTTATTATTCAAAAAGAAGAGCAAGCTTGCGCCACCAGCTTGATCATTGCAACGTTGGATGTGGATGAAAATGTGGAACTTGCAGAACAAGCGACGAGGGCGTTCTTTATGTATGGAGGAGAAACTAAAATGGCACCTTCACCGGCCGCCGCTTTGAATCAAACAAACATGCGTAAGTATCCCATTTCATTATTAGGTGCTTAAACACTTGCTAGTTGGATACGTTTCTCCATCTTCTACATGTCCGTTTTCTCCCCAACCCCAACTTTAGAATTGATAGTTCAAGATTAAATGCATACAGTGTACGGGGTACCAAATTCAATACAAAAAAATACGGGGTTCCTATTTAAAGTTGTTGTCAATTTTCGGATACTTGTAACCGGAACTGGCAGTTGCAGTATTTGCGGGAGGGTTGCAGCAAGCGCCCGAGGGGTTGACCCCTCTCGGACGTTTCGTCTACTAATGCAGTGGACATCTTCAGGGGCGGTGTAGACGTTTACGAAGGACTCTTCTAGTCGTCTTAATCGTGACAAAAAAGCTTGCTTCAAGGAGGAGTGACGTAATTTGGCCTGTCCAAACTGTTTTCAACAATATTCGTGAGGCATTGAGAGCAATTCCGTTAGCAGTTCCACACACACACACCGCGCCGTGGCAAATTTCAGGTTCAAGTTAGAGGAACGATATTTGGATGTCATCAGTTTTTATAATTAACTTCCAAGGGTTGTTTTTACACTGCTTGATTTTTCTTGCTTTAATCTTTGTGTGTAGGACACAAAACACGGGTTATCCCTGCTTCCTGCGTCTTCTTTCCTTGAAAATCTTCATGATTAAGTCAGATACTCTATACTGTATATCTTATCCTGTTTGTTTCACAAACTCGCCGTGTCATTAAAGCATTACGCAAATACAGATTTTTTTAATATGCGTTACATTCTGAGACTTGCATTACCTCTAGGTTCTACATCTTTAAAGTTGTTCTGTCAGTTACATCTTCCAAGAAATTTCTTGGTGTTTTCCTTTTCCAAGCACCTAACTTAGCCTTACATGTCTTCTTTCTCTGCTTTTATATACAGGATGATTCTTTTAAGGCGGCGATTAGGAAATGTTTTTTCAAATGGCAACCTTAATTATTTATTTCAGATTTGGAATCGTCTTTAAAATTTAAGCAAAACTAACCAGTTATATTGGCCTATCATAGTTTTGGAACTACATAATTTTTTCTGTAAAAATTTTGATTTGCAGGGGTCTCGAAAAAAAAACATAACTTTCAGCTCTTTTGTCCCAGATGAATTTTGTTGATTGTGTTGTGTAGCTGAAGGTTCAAGCAATGTATTATGCTAGCCAATTATTATCAAAAATTAAGTACAGTTAGCGCAAAATTTTTTTGAAAATGACGATTCCTCCTGTTAAATACTCCGCGCTGCGCAAATTTGGCTTCGTCCGTCCAAATAATGTGTTTGAGAAAATTTTCGTTTTCTTGCATCTCAATAAGAAGTTCCTCGCAGAAATTAACACGTCTACGGAAATCGGCAGGGCGAAGTTTTTGCAGTCTGATGAAGGAATATGGATGCAGTCTATGCAAACATAATATCCGTTGAATCGAGGAATATCTCAGTCCTAAATCGTTTACAGCAGCTCGTATTGATGATCGAGGAAAAGCACCAAAATAGCCCAAGACGTTTATTTCATTCTCTTCATTTTCAATAGCATGTTTTATTCTTACTTTTGGTGGGTTAATCCTACCTGACAGAATAAAATTCTTCCAAAAGCGCGAGAATCTTTGGTGCTTCACCGGTGGTAAAACTGGATATTTGAAATTGAATTCCCGGCAGGTTCTTTGAACGATTCCATGACAGCTCATATAAATAAAAAACAAGTCAAGAATCACTTCATTGGTATTGCAAATAGAAAAAATTTTCAACAATTAAACTGAAGCTTGTGATAAGTAAAACGTCGTAAATGACAGTAGCATAAATTGTTTTACGTTCATAGGCCACTAGATCTTTGCGAAATCGTGGTGGCGAGTTGATTTTTGTAAAGAAATGAGGATTACTCTAAAACTATGTAAAACATAGATTACTCCAGATGACTGACTTCATAGGGCGATTTTGTCCGGAACTATCTCTTTTCTACACATTTAAACTAGGCGCATGACATCTTTGTCACAGATACCATAAGCAAAAGTAGAGGCGCTGTAGTTGTTGCTAATACTTTAATACGACCGCTAGATGTCACTACAAAAACTTTTATTTAAATTCAAATAAAAGGCCCAATATTTTTACTATTTTAAATTGAACAATGTACAATTCCGTGTTTTTTAAATAGCGTGACTGTTTCTAAATTTTTGTTTTTTTCTGACTAATATTTGAAAAACAGCATTTTGCTGCAATTATAATCAAGCCAGTAAATGTCAAAACTTGCTTGTCGATTATTACATTCTTCAGCCTACCCAGGTTGTTTCTTCAGCCAACCCAGGTTGTTTCTTCAGCCAACCCAGGTTGTTTCTTATTATTTGTGGTGTTAGTGAAAACTAAGCGGAGAAACTGCATTGTTTCCCAAAAAGTGAAGAAAGGTAAGGATGTTTTATTAATACAACAAATTCAGGAAATCTAATTACATAATTCTAGAGCGAAACTATGGCAAGAAGCTCTAAACGTCCAAAATTCCAATCTAAAGCAAAAGTGGAGGGTTTGCAAAAAACACTTTTCGGCATCGTTAGATATTAGGCTTCATTATTCCTTATTTTTGTGTATGAATTTGAAGAAGTAAGCCAGGTTGCTCTATTGGTTGTCCGGCAAGTCTTTTAAAATTTTCATTATTATATAATAACCCCAAGTAATTATCATATGTGTAAGTTTTACCTATCTTAGAAATGTAATTGTTAACATTTGAGGGTATAATTTTGTTTAATTTAAATTATGTCATATAATAAATTGATTTTTATAAAATTGTTTGTTTGTATGACGTGTAAATAATGAAAGAATATTTTATGATTTATTCTACAAAACAATTTTTTACATTAGTTTTGTAGAATAAATCATAAAATATTCAAAATATAATAGCAGTTTTTCTACCTATAAAGAGAAGAGAGATTATTTAAATTTGCCGCAAAATTTGATCGATGCGCCATCTGAAAACTGTTACAAAATTTGAAGGTCGTTAAAGGTCATTCCGCCAAAATATTTGCATTGGAGTAATCTGTGATGTAAAATAAGTATAAGATAACAACGGTGGTATTAATCGGGTTTGTTGACCGTGTTCCAAGCGAAGTTCCATGAGGGGGGGTGTAGTGAGCGCCCCAGTCGCGACTGTGACAGCTGGGAGAGTACTTCGACCACGACCACACCGCCACTGAAGATGTCCACCGCAGCTGTGGACGAAACGTTTGGCAGAGTTTCATTGGGGATCACTTGCTGAGTTAGCCTCCCGGGGCGCTCACTACACCCCCCCTCATGGAACTTCGCTTGGAACACGGTCAACAAACCCGATTAATACCACCGTTGTTGACAACACCGATCGTGAAAGCCTACACACTTTTATAAGTATAAGATATGTTAACAAAACTCGTTCTATTTTTTAACGCTCTTTCGATCGCTGCAATAAAAAATGGGTCATTACATTTGAAAAAATTGAGTTATCATTTTGTCATTGTTATTTTCAAATATTTTTTGCGCTATCTTTACTTAATTTTTGATATTGATTGACTAGCACAATACATTACTTGAACCTTCAGCTACACAACACAATAAACAAAATTCACCTGGGACAAACGAGCTGAAAGTTATGATTTTTTTCTAGACCCCTGCAAATCATTATTTTTACAGAAAAAATTATATAGTTTGAAAACTATAACAGATCAGTTATAACTGGACAGTTTTGCTTGAATTTTAAAGACGATTCCAAATCTGAAATAAATAATTAGGGTTGCCATTTTAAAAAACAAAGATGACCGCGACTTCCGGTATATGCTGAAATGCCACCATCTGGAAAATATTTTTACTTGACTCGCAAGGTTCGATTATCATCGTATACCAAATTGCAGCTCGCTATCACATTAAAAAGTCCAAAATTTCCTAAGTGCCGTTACACATTCACGCGGTCGCTACGCGCGCGTCAACCTCGTCCTCGCCTGTTATTTTCACATTTGCGCGTTTGCTAGCGCGGAGCACGGAAGATCCTGCAGACATTTTGAACGGACGCAAGTAAGTCATGGTGCATTCACTGCAATTAAAAGCTGTCCCAGCCTATTATATCCGCGTGAATGTGTAACGGCACTAATCGCCGCCTTAAAAGAATCACCCTGTATATGTATGTACAATGACCTTTATTTACTATTTTGTCCTGCTTCTTCCAAACACCTGACGTATTTCTTCTTCTGATGGGCCAACCACTAGTAATTGCTCAGCATCTTGTTCTCAGCAGCTTCTCTTGATTGTCCTATTTAGCAGCTGGCTAAATTCCGTGTCTATTTCTTTGGTTCTTCTTCACTGACTCCAACTCCTCTTTTATCTGTTTTGGGTTGTCCCACATACGCTTACTTGCTTCTCTTAAGCTACATTCACAACCTCCAAATTACCAGTAGAGTTAGAGGATAGAATTATACGTAAACGTAGTAGCCAAATGAATGATTTTATTATAGTGACGAGTGACGACATCCTGACATCTTGCTGCGCTCTTCTCTTAATTATTTTCCATATTCGGGTTACATAGCAGCTCTTATGCAAGAATCTATTAAAAATGTCGGAATTGCTTTACCAACAGTTTTTTTATTGCTAGCCTAATTCAGTTTCAGGGACCTCACCGTTTTCTCCGCCCATAGCATCAACTCCCGCCGCTTTCCAACAACAAAGCCCGCCTTCCCCAGCATCAAATATTACCACTTTTCATCCAGCTTTTGACAGAAATGACCCTCTGATCTTTTCGCCAAAGGACAACGGTTTGTACTTGTATTTTGGTAGAATTTTGAGACCAATTTGGAACCGGCGGTGCATCGAGAAAATATGTTTGGATGGAAAAAACATTTTGGTATGTTTATTCTTTTAATTAGAGTTGCTTCAAACATTTTTTTCAGAACGCTAGCACGATCACGAGCGATCATTGCAGATGCCTGCTTAAATATCTCAGAACGTTGCACAATTTTTTGGTATCAAACACTCAACTTCCAGTGCAGGAGAGTTCGCCTCTGAACGCTTTAAAATTATTCGTGTGTCACTGCTGCCAAGTAATGGGACTTTGGAGAATTTTGTGCGAGCATCAGTTTCACATTTTAATCGGATCGCTTCCCCCAAATTATCAAACGATGCTGCAGGACACAACGTTCAAAGACCTTTTCTTGTATGGCCAAGACATTTGCTCGTTGTTGATAACATCTATGGTAGAGAGTTATTTATCGGACAACGCCTCAGTGGATTCGATAAGCGTCAAGCTGAGAGATGTGTGTCCTCAGCTGTACAGAATGGAAGACGCGACTTTCTCAAAAGCAAATGAAATGTTGAAATTGTCGCGAACCATTCAAAATATCGACGAGAAAGAGGAAATCGTGATGTCGGCCCTTGAACTTTGCAAATCGATAGCTCCCAATCTTAATCTGTCAGGGATTTGCAAGGAGTTTGTGCTGCTCAAGGCCTATCACGCTGTAATCGATCTTTGCATAACCTGTGCCAAGAAATTTGATCCTGGCAATATTGCTGGGCATTTTTACAAAACCGATTCTTCCACTGCCGACCAAGAAGGCCGCGACTATTATCAAAAGAGGTATGATTTATAAACTTCTATTGTATTAATTGTCTTTTAAAAACATATTTTCACTTTTATGGGGAGTGTACAAATTATACGGGTTCTCAGGAGATCATGGAATCTAACATTTGTTTTATTTTTTACACTAGGCATTTGACATCGTCAGATATTGTAATAAAAAAATGTGATCAAGCGACGCCTAAACCGACGCCTGAAGGTGGATGTGGTTAATCTGCGCTTTTATTTTTTACATTGTGGACTTTTGACATTGACACCTTTGACAGATATTGTGATACAAAAATTAAAACAAACGACGTCTAAATCGTAAATTGTATCTTCGTATCATGTCTGAAACAGTTGGGATCTGAAAACTTAGACATTAGAGACTCTCCAGTCCAAAGTAGAAAATTTGCAACACTAATCATTTTCAATGTTATTCCATGGCTTGGTCTAAATTCTTTTATTTTTGTATGCACTTATCTGGCTTCCATTTCTTTTATGTGCGCGATATTTTCCTTGTGTTTTTTTATGTAAGATGAGACTAATTTTAATACATTTAAGGATGGAAATTTATAAACAAGTGTTCAATATGATGGATACATTGAGTGGCGAGAACCAAACTTTGTCGACAACATCTCAAACCGAGGGAGATACCCGATTACTGTTTACTCAATTAATCAACGAAGTCTTGGAATATCCAGACGAAATTTTACACGTAGCTCTTTACGACTGGATGATGAAGAAGAACATGCTCAGCGACCTGATCAAAATTAACAACTCTTCTTTGGAAACCTATTTGCTTCATACATCTCAGCAAGCTCCAGATAATGTCGACGTCATTAATTTGTTATGGAAATATTATGAGAACAATAACAATCATGCAGCCGCCGCCAAAATTCTAGATAATCTTGCCTCTAAAACTGGGTAAGTAAAAATACATATTTATTACTTGTGATAATAACTGATGTTTGCATAATTTTTGAATTTATTACGTGTTAGTAGTCATTTCGAAGTGCAACCAACTAGATTGAGAGGTTTAGCATGGCATCTGAAAGGTTCCCAAAAGTGAAATTCGTCTACACACGTTCGCCATGTTTTAATGCATATGTTATTCACAATATCAGAAATCGACCAGTGCCCGAAATTTTCTCACAACGCGAACATCGAAAACGGTTTCTTTTGGTTCTCGGAAGAAATCGATAAAATCAAACGCGAATACGAATGAAAAGATTTTGGAAAGTCGTATCGGGGATATTCGAATCTGCCCACTTCGCGTTGTCGGCGTCTCATTTTAGACACGGTGGTAGGTTGGTGTCGCTGTCATATACCAGTGAAAATTACATGAACTGTTACAGCTCTCGGTTGGACAATCATGGTTTTAGCTACGAAAAACGAGCGTGATAATTATATAGTGAAGAGTTTGTCAAGATAAAAGTATCGAAAAATTACATTATTTATTTATTCTTGCACGGATTCGCTTTTGTTACATTTTTAATACTTCTAAACATAACGCAAGAACGTGCCTTGAAATACGGGCAATGAATCGCTGTTTTGTTTCCGAGGAAACTTTAGCTTTGTGGCGCATTTTAAAGTGATTTGACTTCGTCCGGGGTAAAAAAACTTAGACCGACAGAGCTGAAACTTATTCCTGTTGAGGAGTTTCGCTAGTCTTCCGTTCTACCACCAAAAACTGTTTTTTCTAAAAAATTCCAAAAAATTGCATGATGCTAGGCGCTCACGACCAACGTCTGTAATACTTATTAAAACATTTCTACCAATATCGACTGCAGGTATTTCACGTTCCAAGTGTTGCAAAATTTGGTGTTCCCGAACTTCTCATGCTTACAATACTTTCTCTGTTATTAGCATATGTTACATCAAATTTGAAAGCACAATTTGCGTGATAAATTTCGACACGCTCGAGACATACATTGTTCTCAGTAAAAGTAGATTTAGACAAAACAAAGTGGGGTTACAACATTTCGGAGAATTTGTCGGCGATTAAAAGTCCCGTCGGGTGGCGAAAGATCAAATAGTTTCTGTTGAATCTTAGTTTTTCGAAACACAGTTTGTCGTCGTAAATAGAGGACATGTCTATGTAGTTGGAATGGTTTAAACACATCTACAACTTATTTTCAGTTTGTTTGATGAAACTAGAGTTTCGGTTTTATTTCTTAATTCGAACTGGTTTCTGTTCTTGCAAACAATACTCACTCGGAAGTATGTCCTTTTGGTGGAAAATTCTAAACTTAGATACTCATAGCAAGATGTACTGAGCTTTCAAATGGCCACAATTCTGCGATTTGCTTGTACGGTTAAAGTAATTGGTAATTTGATTTGTCTTAATTAATGGAATGTATGTACTATTGGTTGAGGGTAGTCTCCCGACCACAAGACTTGGGCCCCATTGATCGTTTTGTGCTTCCTCCAAATTTGATGAGTGCTTTCTTTAATGATTTGTATACTTTCTGAGATTGCTAGTGTGTTGGAGATCCTTTTTTTGGGTGTCCTTCCCAACTCGTCAACTTTTATATTTTGCCATGCACGCTTTCATTTCACTTTTGAAACAAGTGAAAAGCTCTGAAGCGCCCATCTTATTTTCCCCTCTTCAACTATTTGTGCTCGATTAGCCATTAGGCATTTCGAATCAAAAGGATTTGGTGTCGGTTTTCTCTACGCTTCACTTTGTCTGTTTTTTCGTCTTCAGTCGTTCAGTTACTGTGACCACCATTCGATGGTTTCTTTTGGTCTCTCATTGATAACATTCCGATTCTTTTGTATTTGTTTTATGAAATTATATATTTGGTTTGGTCCATTGATAAGGGACTAAAGAAAGGTTTGGACATCGTTTATGTTAATTTTTGTTTGACAGTTTTAGTCAAAGGTCTACACTGTAAAAGAAACAAATGCTAGATTCCTGAGCCTCCGTTTTTATGCATGCATGTTACGTGCATACCACTCACTACCCGTTCTGGGTGTCACAGGTCTTAGAAAAAAAAAGCATTAGCGAACCAGGCCCGATAACCCCAAGCGGATTCGTGTTCCTTCCTTAAGGGTTCCTTTTCGATGAAATAAAAAGGGCATATTTTTAAATATCTATTTTCTGTTTACAAAAAAAATCCTCTTGAATGTTCCAATTTTTGTAGTTGGCCACCTGACGTATTCTTAATTTTTCAACGCATATCTTACATTTATAGTAGCATTCATTTTCCAAATAATTTCTAGCAATCGCCTCACGCTGAGGGAACGCCTGGAATATCTGACTCGAGCAATAATGTGCATGCGAAGCGACAAAGTGGGATACGCCCCTTATTTGGGCGTCTTTCTGAGAGATCTAGAGGATAAAATGGAGGTAGCCAAAGTGCAAGAACTAATTCTAGAAAGCGTTATAGCTCTAAAGGATTCCCATCCAGCAGCCGAAGAAGCCATTTCAGCTCTAAATTCCGGACTGTATCAAATTTCTCAAGTATACAAACTATGAATAAATCCAAGTCGTCAAAACTGAACTTAATTTTGGTAGTTGTACGAGAACTTCGCTGATCCGCTGGAGCTCTGGGAATGTCAATTGGCAATCATTGATTGTGCCGGATACACGGACGAAAATCTGGTCGAGAAAATATGGCGCAACATCCTAAAGAAGGAGATTCGGAAGAGTAGTGGCAATCCAAACAACAGAATGGCTCAAGTATTACTGAAAGTTAAACAAATCGCCCGGCTATGTGGTGTATCTACGCAGTGTTTTCCATATGGTGAGCGATTTTAGGTTTTATCACTAAATTTACAAACATTTTTAGCATTCCTCATTTCGGAACTGGAGCAACTCGCAACATATTTGAAATGCAACAAGTCGTTGGTACCCAAAGCGTTTGCAGCAATGGATCTTCCCATCGACTCCCTGCTAGATATCTACAACAGGTAATTTGATCCGAATAAATATTTGTAATTACAAGCAACTTTTAGACTAATTTCTTCGGCGGCGGAAATCCAAATTTGGCAAAAGGAAGAAAACGAATTCCATTTGTTTGAAGCTGCGGCCGAAATTATTGAAAGTTTCCTGAGTTCTCACGAAAAGTATAGTAGCGTGCAGAAGTAAGTATGAATGTAATGTTTTACTTGAGTGGACCTTATATATTTTAGGAGGAAAATAATATCACAGTGCCAAGATACTGTTGCCAGTCTTTTATCAATCCTGTACAGCAAAGCTAATACCGACGATTTAATCAATATTTTGAGAGGCCTCCAAAGCAGATTGTCTAGACTGTAATATCAAGTTTAAAAAGTGCCTAATGAGTTTATTGTGTTCAAAATTTCAAATAAAACTTTTTACGACTACTCGCGCATCATTCCATCCATTTCTTCTTGGTCTACAATTAGTATTATTTCATCTTCGTTGTGATCTGTCTGCTGAAGCTCAGTTGTACTATGTGCCGCCGTTTCTGACTCTAATTGCACAGGCTCTGTGGTTTGCATCATCACAGTTGCATTCTTTTCAAAACGGTCCCTAATCAAAGTAATTTTCTTGTTGGTTGGTACTTCTGAATGTGGGTGTGATTTAGTTTTATCATTTTCGCATTCAGATTCGCTGGAATTGATAACTATTTCTACTTGTTTCATGTCTTCAATGATCACATCATCGTCATCGCCAGAACCTTGATTTTTCTCTTCTTCTGAATTTTTTTTATTGCTTGCTTCCAACAATAGTTGTGATCTGATTGCTCTGGCTCTTGCTTGGAGTTCCAGTAATTCCAACACGCTCATCAAATTTTCTTCTAAAGGAGCATCCTTTTTGGTCTTTTCTTCTTTTATCTTTTTTATTTTCTTAGCTTTTAGTTCTTCTTTCACTCGTGGACGTTTTCTGCTCTTTGATTTGTCTTTTGGGTTGACTTCCACCACAAAGTCATCATCACTGATGTCATCCAATGATATTATGTCTGGTTGCTTTTCCTCCTCTTCAGGGTCTGTGGAACTGCTTTCTTCCTCCAAGTTTTGTCCATTGAAAATGTATTTAAGGCGTTTGTTCGATATCCCCAACAATTCCTCAAGCAACATTGAATTTATTTCCTTTATATCTAAATCCTTGAAAGTAGCAATTACTTTTAATCAGAACCTTTTTTAACTTACTTTTAAGCAATCGGGTGCCATACTCTTAATTTTCTTTGGTTTAATTATTTTTAAGACTTCTTTCATTAATTTCACTCTATCGTTCATATAAAAAGATAACTCGTGAACATTTTCGTCGTTGTCGGAATCAGATTCTTCGATAAGTTTGCTGATTTTGCTTTTTCCTTTCTTTGATTTCGTCTTCCCTGACATTACTGAACTATATACAATAGCACAATAGTAAAAAGATTACTGTTTATAAAAATGAGGTTACGGTACAGAGACAAGTTCACTGACCTCTATATAAGATGGATAAGCACAACATTGGGATGCGCCAGAAATTTTTGTGACCATTACCGTGCCCTCCAAAATGGAGTCGGAACCTGAGAAACATGCGCATTTGATCAATTTTGAAGTAGTGCAGGTGTTTGCCGTTACGTGTGCAGCAGTCGCATGGCTTTTTTATTGTATTTTTTCAGGAATCTGTAATGTTCGACGGAATTTTACAGGAATTTATAATTTGGATTGTTTTGAGTATTTGGGCGTATTTTTAGATTTTACTGTTTTATTAGAGCCTTTTCGAGGTGTAAGTGGACAGTTATCAATTTTCTTCAGTTTTAACGGTTTAATTTTTTTTAATAGTTCCATAACGGTTTCATACGGCTTCAGCCAACTTGTTAAATTTAAGCAACCGCCTGTGTAAAACTTTAGTGCGCAAACTCATTAGGTTCCGACGCAGATTCAATTTGCCTCACTTTTCACTTACACGATTGCTCATTCATTTCTATATACAGGTCAGTGGACAAGTTACGTTATGAGCATAGACAAGAGAGAGAATAGATGGTCCACTCTCCCTATTCTTTCTAAAGATTTTTTATAGTGTCATCTGTTGGAATCTCCTAAAAGTTTCGTTCAAACACCTGTATGAGTACAGAAACCTGTACAGCTTAAGGCGCGCAATTTAATATTTTCGTGCTTTTTGGTTTTTAATTTTTCATTGATTAATATAAAACAATGTACTTTTAAAACTGCTTTATTTATAAATTCACCAAAATATAATTACAGTTCCTTAATATAGAACATACAAACAAAAACGGAAACTCAAGATGCCCATTATAACATTATTGCACGTTATTTCATTGCATACATTAATACTGTTATAATAAAATTATAATTATAATACAAAATAACAAAATAAAATATATACACAACCTACTATGCCTTCGAACAAACACAACACCGTTTCATTTTTTTAAATGAAATGATTGTCCGAAATAAATTAAACACTAAACTAAAAAACACTATTTATTAATTATAAAACTATATTATTAAAATATAAACAAATCAAACACCCGAACAAAAGAAAAATCAAATTAGACGCTGCCAGTTCACAACACATACTCGAATGGTAAGAGATAAAACCAAGCCATAACAAAAACCAGGTGAAAATGCTGAATTCGAATTCTCCAAACGATTGTGGGTGCGATAGTCAGTTTTCTGCAGTCAGCAATCATAGATTATAGGGAATTTAGGTTGGTAGCAAATTAAGGTTGACCACTCTGCGTGAACCAGCAGCTCTTGGTGTCATCTGTTGGGATCTTCTGTAAGCTTATTTTATTTAGAAAGATAGCATAGAGTGCGCACCCCATGGTTATGAGCCCATAGAAAAGAGAAAAGGTTATGGTTATGAGCCGGTTAGTCAGTGGTGAGCAGTTCGTGAACGAACTAGTTCGTTTGAACTATTCACTTCACGGAATCAAATGACTCATGCCTACTTTTCATACTGAATCATTCACTTCGAACTAAACTACCGAACGACCGACTGACTAGGGAAAATAAAAATTATTCACGAATCATGATTTTCACAGATATAAAAATAACACATTGAGTGTATTTAACTTTGTGATTGAATTTGTCACGTTGAAATGACTCTGTGCTTAAATGAATCCGAATACTTAGTTACATTTGCGATCCACCGCAATCCACTACTCATAATAAAAAAAATAATGAATGGGATTTTATTTAAGACCCAGATGGATGAGTGACAAGTAACTGCGAAAGGGTCATTTGAACCATTCTTGATTTATGGTTGGGCCAAGACATAATTTTACTTTTACCTTGTTTTGTGCTTTTCTAAGTTGTTTTATTTCGGATATTATTTTGTAGCATGTTTAATTTATTACTCTATATTAACTTGTTCAAAAAAATTGTTTTTTATTCCAATGAGTACAAATGGCAACTCAAGAATCTGAGAAACAAATTAAATTCTATTTATTATTTTTAACTTTTGATTCGGCGCTCGGCAATATTTACTATCCATACTGTAAATATATCAATAATTTTAAAATACAACCGGGCCCCGTTCTTGAGATGAGAAAACACTAGTCGCTAAACCAAGTCCAGCCGTGCCGGGACTAACTGAATCAAATGAATCGTTCAAGTGAATCATTCACTTGGGTGAATGAGATCTAAAGAATCAGTTCACCAAAATGAACTAAACATCCCATCTTTACCGGTTAGTAGCCCGGTGACTAGTGACAGTTGGATTGTAATGTTGGCAGCATCTATAGACAAAAATGCATAAAAATAGGAAACTCTGAAATCATTGCACAAGAAAAAGCTAAACTTCTTAGGACAATAGTGATAGTTATTAAAAAAAGCGTAGTAATAAGTAAAACTTGCTCGACCTAATCAGAAAATGAAACAAACGGAAGTAAACAGTATATTTCTATCTACACGTATAGAAAATTAAATTTTACCAGCTCTACAGAGAGGAGAAAATATGCTTTTGCCAGTGGCGGCTGGTGCTAAAGGGCACAGGGGCACGGCCCACTGATGCTAGAGAAATACATATATTTTTTAATAATTTTAATTTTTAATTTGCTTTGGTTTTCAAATTGCATCTGCAATATTACGAACGTTATCAAAATTTACTTATTATTATTAATTATTAGTAATTCAACCCCTAAAAGCATAACCAAAATTTCAAGAATATGCTGCAGTTGACTTCTGTTGATTGCATTTCCATGGAATTTTCCATGTTGGTCAAAATTCTTAAATTATTGTAACAATTAATTTTTAATAATTTCTGAGTATGTTTGATGTGCTGCCCATTCTTGTTCATGGACACTCAAAAGTGCACAGAAGCCGAGGACACAGTTGCACTCCTCCAGAAATTAGTAACAAAGCCAAAGGGGGTTATATGGGAATTATTACTTCCAAAGAAATCAAAGGAGAAGTATTCCCTTCAATATCAACTATATTTAAAGTATGGCGTTGCACAAAAGGAGTAAAAAAATACATCGAAAGTGTCATTTTAACGTATTTATCAGACTTGTCACTAAAATTAGATTATTTCATATTATGGTTGTAATTTTTGAAAATAAAATAATTTCATTGTGTAATTATGCAGTGAAAATGTTGTGTAAACCACGGTAGTAAAGTAGATTTCCCGGCCTCAAGAAGTCTTCTTTCGGCCGTGGAAACAGCCTCCTCCTATGCATCCAATATACTATTATTTCCATTAATTAAATTTTGTTTCATAGAAAATAAACATTGTTTCTTTAATAGATTGACTTCATTTGATAGAAACTTGCATACATTACACCTTTTATCTTAAATTTCTTTCTACAATAAGTTGCATTGACCTCACTGGCCTGAACACTCAGACCTGAACGGATAAAGAGTCCGAAGGTGATAGGTCTGACGAAATATGGTGGATGACTCAAAACTTTCCAGTTATTTTAACTTTTGTTTCGCTCAATTATATATGGATGAGGTCATGCTCATCAACCTCATAAACTCATAATGTTAGTAAATCTAAACATTTTTAGTACACTGTGCCGGGAACCATAGATTACTCCAAACGAATGACTTCATAGGGCGATTTTGTCCGGAACTATCTCCTTTCTACACTTTGAAACTAGGCGCATGACATCTTTGTCACAGATAGGCGTAAGCAAATGTATAAGCGCTGTAGTCGTTGCTAATACTTTTTACGAGCGTTAGATGTCACTACAAAAACATTAATTTAAATTCAAATAGCAGGTCCAATATTTTTTCTATTTTAAATAAAACTATATGTACCATTCCGCGTTTTTTAAAAAGCATGTTCTACGTTTGTTGCTTTTTTCTGACTAATATTTTAAAAACAGCGTTTTGCAATTACAACCAAGCAAGTAAATGTCAAAACTTGCTTACATTGCTTAAACTTGTGAATAATTTTAAGCGAAAGATGGGTCTTCTTTGCATTATTTGTGGTGTTTGTGAAAACGAAGCGGAGAAACTGCATTGTTTTCCAAATATTGAAGAAAGGTAAAGATCTTTTATTAATAAAACAAATCCAAGAAATCTATTTATATAATTGCAGAAACTGTGGCAAGACGCTCTAAATTTCCAAAATTGCAAAAGTAAAAGTGGAGGGGTTTGCAACAAACACTTTTCGGCATCGTTAGATATTAGGCTTCATTATTCCTTATTTTTGTGTATGAATTTGAGGAACTAAGCCAGGTTGTCGCCCTATGAAGTCAGTCATCTGGAGTAATCTGTGGTAATATAAATAATATAATATCACTTTTACTACCTATAAAGAGAGGAGAGATTATTTAAATTTGCCGCAAAATTCGATCAATGCGCCGCGCCATCTAAAAACTGTTACCTAAAAGGTTAAAAGTAATTCCGCCAAAATATTTGCATTGAGTCGGCCATCTGTAGTAATCTGTGCTGGGAACTTTCCCGGAATGGTTTGAATATGTAACTATATGTCGGGAACGTGGTTTGGTGTTTTGAAATTTTGCTTGTCATTAAATGTCATGACAAAAGTAAGACGGGGAATATGTTGGGATGTCTGTGGGGACGTGTTGTGGTGTTTTGAAATTTTGATGGTCATTGAAAATCATTTTAGGACAGTTTTCTTCAACGCCAGCTATCGACAATTGTATTTGTATTTTTGTGTATCCAAAAGCACTTCAATAAACATAATTTAAACACAAACACTTTATTTCGTTGGTACCAGTAGTAAATATTTTATAGCGTTAAATTGAAGACCACGTGAACGAAGTAGCGGGCAACAGCTGGTATAATATAATCTCTAAATAAAAAGGAAACAATATAAACCATTTTCCCATTAAATATTTTAAAATCTACTAATCATAGAGCTTAGAAAACCAATTTTTAATTTTATGATTTTATTTTCTGGCGTCAATAAAATTTTATTTTCAAAAGTTGTGTTCTAAATTTATTAACAACTGAAGGGTTGATAAATTACCCTTGTTTAATTTTGATTTCTAATGTCAGAATATTTTGGAAGACTTGAATGGAAAATGTCTGCATACGGAAGCATATGACTGTCAGCACGAATGGCTCAGCAGCGCTATTGTTAACTGGTTTCTAAATATGTCATTTTGATAACAGTGATTTATTACGGGTTCCTCTTTTTCTAAAATATCCGGACTTTTTTTTATCTGGACACATTAATTCTCAAATTACAGACTGAAAGCAATGTCGTCACTAAAAGCTACGTTATCCTTTTCCTTTGTAGGATGACCAGATATCTTCTGAATACTTACACAAAAACATTATGTATTTTTAGTTGGTTAAATAAATAAAAATTACAGTCTGATTAGTGCAAGAGGACGGGATAGTAGTTCTTCTAAACCTTTCTATAAAAAGGAGGAAATTAAAATGTGGCTATGACCTATGCATTATCTGTGGGAATATTTGTCTTCGTGCCCTCTTTTCCATGCACGCATTTTTCCCGTGAACTTTTTTCCGTGTGTGTTTTTGTCCCGGTGCGCTATTATATATATATCTTGTGCGCATTTATGTCTGTGCCCTTTAAGCTGTGAGCAATTGTCCGCTGCGCTTATTTCCTAGATTCTCTATCGACATATGTAAAGAAAATAGGGTAGTTCCATTAAACAAAATTGAGTTATCCCTATTTGAAGTTTCACAATTTTTTGTGACTTTTTTGTATTTTTCATAAAGTTATGTAAATCTACGAACATGTAGTGGGAGGAACAATTATCTTGCTATTATCGGGCATTTTGCCTATTTCTTTATTGTGAGCAGTTCAAAAGTTATGGTTGTTCTAACAAGCCGTTCCAGGTAGCAATTTTTACAGAATCAAAGAATTAAGATTTTTTTCATACAGTAAAAGCAGCTGCTTTCTGTGCTGCGGCTGCAAAAGCAGCGGCTGCCAATACTGCAGGCTACTCAAAGTTTCGGACCCGTTCACATATGGCATAGTGTCAAATACTGCACAGGCTGCTTGAGGTGCACAGGTGCTGCACAGGTGATTGAGCAACAAACATCCAAACATTCACATTTATAATATTAGTATAGATTTCTTCCAATGTAGACGTATAAAACTGTCAAATCTAAACTGCCCAAATGACGTTTAAATGGAGACCTGGAGATGGAATTTACAAAGAAGACACTAAAGGTACCTTATGGTTTGTGTCCAAAGACGTTTATTAACAAAGAAGTAAATTTCTTCAACTCAAGGTCGAAATTTTATCACACTCTTTCGAACGTCAAAGTTTTTGAACGCTCGTTATACAATGTCTCAAAAGTCATCCCTTGGAGGGCTGATAGGTCAACTTATAACTGACCAGAATATCAAAATATGACCTTAGCAAAAAACTGTAGTTTTCGAGATGTTGACACTTTTATGAATCGACATTTTAGATCAGTTTTGCGGATGCCAACCCTGAATAGCCCTGCTATTGATCACAGTACAGGAAAAAAGTAACAACTAGTCTATGTCTCTGGAAAAATAACATTTGTGCCCGTTTCATGAGTTATTTTTTTATTAGCTACATTTGACTGTAACTGTAAAAAAATACTAATCGAATCTGGAAAGTTATTTTAATAAATTGCTCATTTGGAGTCGTTTTTAAAATGCAATAACATTTGCTTTGTTTAAAAAAAAAGATGTTAAAAAGTGATATTTTTTTGCAAAATTACCTCATTCTGAAATTATTTTAATAATATATATAATTAGGCACTCGAATAAAAACACTTATTAAATTAAGATATGTATTTATTTAAAACTAAACAGAACAAAAATAAAAACGAAAGAATGTGCCTACATTGCTATAGATAGTGTAATATAACTCCAATGCAGGCGCAGCCCATCATTCGAATTCCTAATTATTGAAATAATATCACAATGATCACCTTTTGCCGTAAAATAACAATATATTTTTTTCTAAAGTAAAACAAAGCAACCGTTGTATCTAACATTATAAAAACTATACTGAATGAGGGAGAGGGCTATAATTTGAACATTTAATAACACAATTTGACAAATATAAATAGAAGCACCTACAGTTTTTCCATGTATTCCTGATTTTCAATTTGAATATTCTCTTTTTTTTCGATAATAAACCCACATTTACCAATCTTTTTTTTCTTTTCACATATATAAAGGGTGTCTCAACAAGAGCGCCGGATTTAATTTTCAAGAAAAACAACTTTTTTTTTGAATTAAGTTAATATTTATATTCCAATGTGAAGAGGAATAGTTCCGATTAAAGATGAAATAAGACATCCGGAAAATGGCCACCATGAAACCTATGACACAGGATCATTTTTTTCTTAAAATTCTGGATAACGTTTTCGCGTAACTGTCGTAACACTGGTCGAAAACATACCAAAAACACAGCTCGGGAGAAAGACTTTTACAGCGTCATTTATCGATAGAATTTTCTCAAATTTTCGACATGCATTAATTAATGTTCAATTCATGTTTCGTTGGAGCTAGTTTTTTTAAATTTTGAAAAATGTCACCCTTTTTGCTTTCAACAAAAATCATTAACTTTGGATGTATTTCCTAGCTTTACCAGATATTATTTGGAAATTCCGCTCCCACAGAAACATAGATTCATCTTTTGCCTGTAGAAAGCAAAAAAAAAAAATTTGAAATTAGTTGAATAGATTTTCTGTAATCAAGTGGCGGCGAAAGCTCTACAAAGTCAATTGTTTCAATTGTTTGTGGCTTGTTCGCATACACTTTTTTCTCCATGTAGCCTCGAAGAAAGAAGTCCATCGGCGTTAGATCGCACGATCTTTGTGGCCAATGGATTTCTTTCTTTGAGGCTACGTGAAAGAAAAGGTGTATGCTGTTCGCTTGTGTAGTGGCTTGTTTAGCCATAAACAGTTGAATCCCTCAAAGAAGAGATACGGCACGTTATTGGAGAAATAGAACGATAAAATAAAAAATGAAAGATTAATGTGATCATAAACAAAGCCTCCAGTTGCGCTGGCTGGCAGATTTTCAAAAAGTACCTATTTAGAAAAAATAAAAAAAAACTTTTAAGTAATTTTGAAAATACCGAAAATAAAATCATAGCGCAAAATTTAATACAGTTTTTAATAAAACTAAATAATAAGTATTCAAAAATTCTTTATAATTAAGCCAAAAACAACTAAATAAATTCCGCGCCATCTATTGACCCAGAAACATACTAAACCGTCACTACCTTCCGCCTTACAGATTGTCAATAGATGGCCCTATGACAAAAATGGCCCGTGCAAATAATTCGTATAGAATGTGCTTGGAGAGTGAAAGATGTTCAACATATTGTGAATTGATGGCGCTATGGCCAAAATGGCCTGTGCTAATAATTCGCATAGAATGCGCTTGGGGAGAGGTAGATGTTAGTTAAATACATAGTCAATAGATGGCGGTATGACAAAATTATCGTGCGCATAATTCGCAGACTGTGCTTTGTGAATGGAAAATGTTAGATGTTGATACGGATTGTAAATATTGGCCCGTGCGAATAATTCGCATTGAATGCTCTTGGGGAGTGCGATGTATTAGTTAAACAGATTGTCAATATTGGCCGAATATTGGTGGGAGATGTCAATAGATAACGCTTTTAATTAAATTAATAATAAATTTGAGAATACCGTCTGGATGGCGCCAATATAGTTCTTAGAAGGAACGCTGGAACTAGCCAACGAAGCAGGAGGCAGAGTAGAATTAGACTCTTTTTACCTAATTATTTTGTGTTTGTTGTAGTTGGAGTTTAGTGCTGTTAAGTGTAATAACAGAAAAACATTATTAAAGGAATATGAGTACTCCGACATAAATTAATATAAATCGTTAGTTTATACTCCTTCCCAACAGGTCTGGACCCCATTACAGGTAGAGAGTTCCACATTTTCGGGATTACCGCCATTTAAAAATTACAACAATCATATCCGAACCGGGATTCGAACCCATGGTTTTGTTAGCGCGAAGCGGTTTGCTAAGCCACTGCGTCCGACCGACTTCGCTGTTGAATTAAACAGATAGGTGGCGCCAGGACATAATTGGTTTTTAAAATAATGTTTATTTTTTGCATCTACCGGTGAAGGTAATCTTCAAAATAATGAATCAATCATTGGTTTTAATGAAGTGTTAAGAAAGATACGGCCACAGATTACTCCAGATGACTGACTCAATGTAAATATTTTGGCGGAATAACCTTTAACGACCTTCAAATTATGTAACAGTTTTCAGATGGCGCATCGATCAAATTTTGCGGCAAAATTTAAATAGTCTCTCCTCTCTTTATAGGTAGTAAAAATGCTATTATATTTTGAATATTTTATGATTTATTCTACAAAACTAATGTAAAAAATTGTTTTGTAGAAGAAATCATAAAATATTCCTTCATTATTTACACGTCATACAAACAAACAATTTTATAAAAATCAATTTATTCAATTACATAATTTAAATTAAACAAAATTATACCGAAAATGTTATCAATTACATTTGTTTTAAAATAGGTATAACTTACACATTATATGCTAATTACTTGGGGTTATTACACCGGGTGACTATAAATGATTGACTTAAATTTAAGTGATTGGCAACAGTGAGGAATTGGTACCAGATTAACTGTCGTCACGATTTATGTCTACTAACTTTTCAGGTTAGAATACTGTTGTTAAAAAGTGATACTTACTCAATAATGGGAAACGAAAAGTGACAAATAATGCAGAAAATGGTTACAGCGAATGATGGAGAAGATCTTCCAGTTGTAAAAACCATTTTGAAAACATTCTTTTATGGGCAATTTTTAAATTTGGCGTTTTTTTGACAATTTCAAATTTGAAAATCAGTGTACCCAAGAGAAGAGTTAAAAAATATTGCCAACCTAACACAAAAAATATCATTTATAGTCACCCGGTATAATAATAAAAATTTTGAAAGACTTGCCGGACAACCAATAGAGCAACCTGGCTTAGTTCTTCAAATTCATACACAAAAATAACGATGCCGAAAAGTGTTTTTTGCAAACCCTTCACTTTTGCTTTAGATTGCAATTTTGGACATTTACAGCTTCTTGCCACAGTTTCGCTCTAGAATTATGTAATTAGCTTTCCTGAATTTGTTGTAATAATAAAACATCCTTACCTTTCTTCACTTTTTGGAAAGGAATGCAGTTTCTCCGCTTAGTTTTCACCAACACCACAAATGATGTAAGAAAGGCCCATCTTTCGCTTAAAATTTTTCACAAATTCAATATACAAGCAAGTTTTGACATTTACTGGCTTGATTATAATTGCAGCAAAATGCTGTTTTTAAAATAAAATAAAGTTTTTGTTGTGACATCTAGCGGTGTAAAAAGTATTAGCAACGACTACAGCGCCTCTACATTTGCTTATGGTATCTGTGACAAAGATGTCAAGCGCCTAGTTTCAAAGTGTAGAAAAGAGATAGTTCCGGACAAAATCGCCCTATGAAGTCAGTCATCTGGAGTAATCTGTGGATACGGCGTTCCGACAAAAAACATCTCCCACTGTCTTGTGGGAATGCTACTTTATTATTCATCTACAACACAACTCACAACCAACATAAAATTTGTAGCGTCAAAATCTCAGCTGTCTTTAAAAAACAATTTTTGTTTTCTGATTCTACGGAAAATTCTCATTATTTTGTGTATACAATACCCTATACCTAAGCCCAATAGTTTTTAAGATTTTTAATTATATTTGTTAATTTATATTATACAGTGTCCCTGCGCTGTGGGAAAGTAAGATTACTCTAAAATGGAAATAGATATCGAGATGCGGTTTTCGACAAAAAGTGCAATCCATTTAAGAAAACACTGTTGTTATTGATTTCCGGTATAACCGGAAGTGAAACACTTGCAATTTTTTTTTTTAATATGCCCCATCTATATTCCTAGAGCCACTAATTTTCATAAATTTCTCTTTTATAGTTTTACCTATAACGATAGTTACTTCGGTTTTCAGCAATGGATCCGTTAAGCCGTGTTCAGACCAAATAAACATAGTTAGAAACACGTGTTTCTAGCAATGTCATCCGCAAAGTTATACAAAATTCCAAAAATTGTTAATAACATGTGTTGGTGACTTTTGTTGAATAACAGTTTAAAATTCCGTTTCTGTGGCGACGCGACTGTCGCACATTAAAACATCACACGAACATGAATGTACTTTACACTTGCTACTATTTAGTCGCACATTTAGCCACCTACAAAATGTTTGATATCGAATCTCCCCTTGCCCTAAATTCTGCCTTGGATACAAAAAGGTTAATTTTAGGGGTGCAGAAAAGAGCTGACCATTATAACAAAATATAAAATTTACAGAAGTTGCAATTTAGCAACCTTCGTTATAACATTAAAAATGAACTTGACTAATTTTTAAACCTGGAAAAATTTCGCAATATCTAAAAAATCAACAAGAAAGTTAACAATGTTTCGTGGAAAAATACCCTTTATTAGAAGGCGATTCACGTAGACCGTTCATTAAAAAAATTTCAATTTCCAGTAAAGCTAGACAGTTGAAATTTGGTGTATGATTATCATCGATTATTCTGAATCGAAGTAAAATACTATCAAGATGGCGGCACTTCCGGTTATACCGGAAATTGACGGCAATTTTGTTATTTTAAATGGCATCCCGTTATTTTTATGCACTCGTTGGTTTTGGCAATCAATTCTAAATAAGATGCGCCTAGGGTGTCTTATCTTATCTTTCATAGTTTTTGAAATATTTTTCATTTAATGATAAAATTTGGAAATTGCAAGGATCTTTCTAAAAATTAATATCTCTTGAACCATTTAAAGTATTTTAATAATTTTTTTTCTGTCGATTAGTATAACTAAATAATAATTCGGGATTTTATTCTTTAAAATACTGCATAATGTAGAACAGCGTTTCAGTCCACGGACCCCTAGGAAATCAAGCACAATTCTCAAGGACCCCCTTAATAAAAAAAACAGCACATATATACAGGGTGAGTCATTAGTGCGGGATCGGTCCATAACTCCTGAACCATGTAAGATAGAATTTTTTTTTTAATACAACTTGTACACCGTTTGCCAGGCTGCACAACCTAAAAATATTTTAACGTATACGATTTGATTTATTGCCTGAAATAAAGCGAAACAACCAAAGAGAACATGAAAATAAGAATCTAAAATGCATTTAGAAGCGTGGATGCCAGCAAATTTTACGAAATATTGGAAGATCATTAACACAACGCGTGAAAGTGTGTACAGAGAGGTGGCCGCAACATTGAATATTTTATTTAGTTTAGCTTACTTTACTAAATTTTTATATTTATTTGTTTAAATGTTTATTTGTTTATTTCTTTAACGTTGAGCGTAAATTCTTGCCGCAAGCAAAGGACCCTGTATAGTAAAAATGATATTTTGCATATCGGGCGTAAAGAGCAATCCTTTCTTCATATTTGTACCAAACTTCAGCCTTCTAGCTGCTAAAACGACCTCTGAGTAAATTTTTAAGTAAACCTCTGTAAATAACAAAAAATGTGAAAAAAAATTTGTAATTTGATATCGGTGGTCTAAAATGTAAAATACCTTATACAACCTTAAAGCTACCACAAAAAGGGTTCTAACACTAAAATAAAATATAGGTAGTTCTATTTGAAAAAAGAAAAGTTGAGTAGCATGTGTGAGTTTTGGAACCTCCTGTATACGTTAAAATATTTTTAGGTTGTGCAGACTGGCAAACGGTGTACAAATTGTATAAAAAAAATGTTTTCTATCTTACATGGTTCAGGAGTTATGGACCAATCCCGCACTAATGACTCATCCTGTATAACACAGGGTTCAAACACAACAATAAAGTGACTGCTCTCATTACAAGTAAATCTTGGAATGAATCAAATGCATGTAAGATGTGATCAGACTCTGATGATTTTGAGTGAACAAAACCAATAACACTTGAGTTTGCTATGTTAAGTTTCCACTAGGCGACAGCCGCATCGTCGTTCGTTGTGATTCATGGTTCCAAACGAGGAACAACGCTGCAGTTCTCACAAAAGTACAAAATTGTATTGCTAACAGCCAAATAATAATTGTGCAAATTTACATATTGAGCGTGACAGGGGCCCTTACACTGTCACTTACAACCACATTACAATCGCAAAACATAATAAACTATCCGAATGTATGTACATACCAGGCATTGCCAGGGTGTAAAGCGATTAATTCAAATAATAATGTGTGCTGAGACATGGATTGATATTATTGAAGTAGCTGGACCGACCTAAATACGGCAAGGGCAAGGTCACGAATGCAAAGACGCAATGTTCGCATTGTTTTGATTAAGAAAGTGATTTTAATACATTCGAGTAGTAGCACTTAACATTGGGATATGACGATTAGTTTTCGACTTTTAACCCCCTTAGAGGGATTGTGCGGGAAAAGATTTTAGTTTCTGCACCCCTCGGAGACAAATGGAAACCCCCGTTGAAGATCTCAAGTCGCCAAATATTACGGTTTCGGTTTTGTGATCGGATGTCAGTCAATCATTTTACCGTTTGCTTTTTATAACAGATTCCTATAATAGTTCTAATTTACCGACCGTTCGCATATTCGCGCAATTACCGACTACCGACCTGGCACGCTCGCTAAATCTTCTACGTTTACAACTATTTATTTATTTATTTCGCTAATCGATAAAAATATTGAAAAAAGTTTCAAGTAAAAAACCTTGTATGTTAATTAAGGAACATTTCATTCCCATATACTATACTTCTTACTTTAATAATAAACAAGTTATTGATTGCACCAAATTAATCTGCAAATTCAAAACAATTCCTCAACTTTACACCCTTGTAACTCCACTCCCCTAGATCATAGACTTCTCAACCGTCCCATAAAATGAGCACTGATTTATCCTCTTTCTAATAAGCCCAAACTCACATTTGGGCCTTTCAAAAAGTATGCAATGTAACCGGATCGAACGCTTTGACGTTTAAGAAATCGTTTTAACCCTTGTATTTTCGCCCCCGCACGGCTTAAATCGTACTGAACTCCCCTAAGATAGCTTTTAAAAAATCTTTAAAATGACACCAAAAACATCCAGTTAGCTTACGTAGAACTTACATAAAGTTGCAAAAACCGAGAAATTTCCCAGTGTCACATTGAATCTTAAATTGACTGCTATCCTTCCGAAACGTTAAACATTTTCAATGTTAAAAAAGTGATCGGAAAAAAGAGGAACAGTAATTTTTTTAATTCGTGTACATTTTGTGAAACTGTTGTCAACAGTCCTTGTCTAATCCCTGGGGCACCCCTTTTTGGCTCGATTTTTAGCTTTTCTCCATATTGACATTATTGTTCTTGCGATTATTTTGTCGCAGTGCGCGCACTGTGTTTTTATTTTGCGTCTACGATTTTTTAGCCGCTGTGACTGAAAATGGCGCACATGCCTAGCCTAGTTTGGAATACGGTAACCATTCTAAAAACTTTTGTCAAAAATATTTCTGTTATCAACAAAGTTTTCAAAAATGTTTTTTTGGTGCGGACAAGACTTGAGAATCCTCGATTGGGTTCTGGTAGTTCTAGATAGTAGTAGTATTTGTTGTAGCTTGGACACCGAAAGTAGTGGCACTCAAAGAGCAGCGCATCATCGGGCATCCCCTCCTAGCCTTAGCGTTCGCAAAAGACGACGATCGTCGGTCGGTCGCACTTTTTTGCTTGACGGAGGGTTTTTTACGGCGATGCAAGACGAAAGGAATGAGCGGTGCAAAGAAAAGTCGCGCTGGTGGAGGCGCGGTGACGAGGGCGACCGCAACTGCAACGACAACTTCACCGTGGCCGGCGGGCAGTAGTAAAATAAAATAGTATTCATGGCGAGCCGGATAAGCAAGCGGCTCCGGCTACGGCTACGGCCACGGCTACCGTCTGCCTGCACTGCTCCACTTACTTCGGACGTGGCAAAGTGACAGACAGCAACAAACAGAGAGTCGAGTCCAAGTGGTGGTCGGAAACGCTGTCCGCGCGCCGTGTACTAATGACAGTCGTGATGTTGTTGAATGAGCCGAGGGCGGGGAAGGGCCGAGGGGTGGCGAACTTTATTGATTTTTAGGGTGACACTGACAACTGCCGTTGACTGAGTTCGGCCGCGATGGAAGATTTGCAAGCGAAAAAAATGGTGCACGCACGCCGGGCCCCGAATAATTGAGGGGAAAACGCCGCCGTCGCATTCGATCCCGTCGCGATCTTCCGCACTTTGGCTGAGTTTCGGCGAGTTTGGCGAGTGTTGTTTGTGTGTTGTTTGCTGGTTGGGTGTTTTTGAATTTGAAACCGGTGGAATGTGTTCTCGGTCAAACGCAGCGCTGTCGGCAGTGCACGCCTCGGCCGCAGCTCGCGTCCGCCGTGTCACGCTGTAAAAATGGCAGCACTTGGTGGTTTCTTGCAGGATCATTTTTGCAGAAGGCCTAAGAAGAAATTTAGTTGACGCCGCTGTTGCCATTGCTCCCAGACCAGAAAAGGCCAGCAGAGGTGGGCGTTTGTTACGTTCGGTTTGTTTCTTTGTCATTAACAGTCCGGTGTCCCCCCCCCGCCTTACCATTAACCATTACGACGACCGTCATTTTTTCCATTCCGTGCAACGAGACGCATACTCGATCAAGTCGACACTCACCTAACCTAAAAATTTGCACGACGCAATTCCTCCGTATTTTCCGGAGGGACGCGTCTAAATCTCGAGGCGTGATGCTTTCCGTCTTCGGCGGTGTCGTCGTGCCCGCTGGAGCGACGTCGTTTTGGTCGGAAACGAGTCGTAAATCGGGTTTAGCGGCGACTTTTAAACGCCGGCCGGCAACACAGGTAACTGCATCATGGCACATCAACAATGGCGACAGACAAACATGCGCTATGGTTTGATTTCAACAGTGTTTACTTGATGTGTTTCTTGAGAAGTTGTATTTAGATTCGGTGATTCTAAAGTTAACGTGTTTTAAATGAAACTAGGGGAAATTTAAGTGGATTTAATGAAGATGTTGTGCGGTGGTCGATCGTCGACGGTTGTGGATAGTTTGAAAGTGTTCGGTCCGCTTAAATTTGTTTGTTAGGTGAAAAAGTCGAGCGGCTATAGCTATGTGTCGGGTGCTGGGAAAATCGCGAAAAATTTCGAAAATTCACGCGCTGTGACGCTGGCAGCATGAGACAAGGTCGCGCCGGCCAACGGAAAGCGAGATGTAAATTTCTTTTAATTTATTAATAGCCCGACGCGTTACCAGTTTGTCCGATATAGGTTAGAAATACCGCTCGCACACATAACCTATTCGGCGAAGGGGGTGTAACCGGACTTTGCAGTTGGTGGCATGTTTCAGGCCTTAGCCGCCGCGTAGCGCCCCCCATCACGCTGCCAGTCACCCTGGAGGACCCCGCCACCACCTGGAAGGGACCGCCGCCCGGCTCGGAACCGCAGAACTTCGCTACCAACGCGGCAAACTCGTTCTCCGGGCCGCCGGCGGGCTTCCAAGGGCCTTCGCCTTTCCAGGGTCCGCCGGCGGGTGCTGGTTCGCCGGCCGGTGCGCCGCCCTATCAAGGAGGTCCTCCGCCCGGCTCCACGACACCTCAGTACACCGCTTCGCCGGCGCCTTCGGGATCCTCGACACCGGGACCCGGACCGCCTCAGAGCGTTGGAAACGCTTTTCCGCCACCGCCGAATAGCGCGGGACCTCCCTACAATGGACCGGGACCCGGACCGTTCGGTTCCCCGTCAGCCGGAGGACCCCCCTTCGGGCGGCCCGGCTCTTCTGGTCCTCCCTTCGTAGGGGGGCCTGGACCCGGTGGCACGCCGCATTTTGCATCACCCGGACAGCCCTTCGCGTCCAGCTTCGGCATTCCGCCCGGATCGCCGTTTGGACCTGGGCCCGGACATCCCATGTCCGGGCCCATGGAACCGGGACACGGAATCATGGCCCGACAAATGTCTGGACCCATTCCCGTGGATCAAGGGTAAGTCCGCACCAATTTACGTTAATTCACTCATTTCATATTGCGCACAAAATATTAACGATAATTAATTAATGAGCATCTGCGAACATTCAATAAACGGTGAAAAAATTGTTACTGAGTCGTTTAATTCATTGCGTAAACTGTACCGAAAATTATTTTCATTTTTTAAGTACATTTTAATTAGTCTGATTCGACACAACTTGGAAATTGGGATCGGATATTTTCAAGTATTCTGAATTTTTACATGGTGAACGACTTTCTTTCGGTGCCGTGTTCGGGATCCGCTCGCAGATCTCCAATATTTTTTAATTAATTAACGATAGAGATGAGGGATTGACATTAGTGCGATATGTAAATATTTTTGCCGGCGCCTGTACGACTCTCTCCACCCTAGCTGGGGGTTGCTTGGTGTGGGCAGCTCAGCGAGGTACAGAGAGAGCGCTGCTGGCTCAATATATCTATACCATCGTCGCCGCGTCACGAACCCACGAGTATTACCCGCGCTACAATTTAATTTAAATATCCTTGTACATATTTGTATAATACTCCCTCAACGTTAATGTGTGCCAGATATTGATTTCTTTAACCTGAAACATTTATAGTCCATGGTATTGATTTGTGACAAACACGGGCGCGAATCAAGCGATAACGCGGTTCTTTGGTATTTTTCGAATCGATGTATTTTTTATAATAGCGGCAATATAAAGTTGGTCGCCGCTGAGGTTTGTCTCTTCGATGAACGCATTTTGATTAATTTTTATTTGGTTGTGTTTCGAAAAGGTTAGACAATAAAGATTACTTGTTGTAATATTGCATAATATTGGCAAATGCGACAAAATCCTGGGTTGGAAAAGATCATAAAATTGTTATTGAAATCTTGAATGTGAAACAATTTCTTTATTTTGTAAACAAAGTGTTGTATTACTTTTTTAAATATCTTTTATAACGATTATTTCGAGTCGTTTATAATTAAAATTATATAAATATTAAAATTACAGAGGTTTCAATTATTATTATATGGGTGTTCAGAACTGATTCTCCCCACATAATTTTATAATAAATATAAGTGTGATATAACTAACAGAATTTTTACGGTTGGTAATAGATTTTGCAAAATTTTCCAAATGGTTTGTTTACATTACATTGAATTAAATATCGATTTAATTGAAGAGATATTAGTGAAAAAAATGTTTATTGACATATTATATCGGACGACGGCTAGAGTTGAGTCATAGGAAAACATTCGTGAGCTCGACTATAACTAACGTGTTTACAAAAATAAAACGAGGCTGTGTAGGCCATGGAATATCTTCGAAGATCAATTTAGTGTAACAAAATTTCGATCTTGAGCTCTAGTCCGCTAAAAAATGTTTAGGTAAGGTCTTTGTTGACAACTGTTCCGAGGCGAACATTTTGTTCGTAAAATTTTCAGTAATTGAGCGAAGGATAGTTGCAATATGTTTATAAGGACGAAGGCATTTATTAGAAACAATTTAAATAAAATTGGTCCTTTTTATTTTGCTAGGAAAATTTTTAACTGGCAGTGCCTGTCATGTGTCAATATCAGTTTACACTGGAAAGCCGATAAATTCCATGTGCACACGTTAGTACGTTAATGGTGACGTGTACATCTAGATGACAATCATTTGACACATAGGACACACAATAGCCTCTTCTTCGTCAAACGCGTTCTTATTATACAGGGTCATTATAAATTGTAGTCGAAGTGTGCCATGTTACCGCTCCATACACACATATTTGTAATTAGGGACTTTTATTTTGCAACTGAACTCTGAGCTGTGAATTGCTGAGTGGTTATTTCTGTCATAATGTTTGCGTACTTGTGTTTTGTCGTTTCCTTGTTCCTCATTTACTGTTGTCTTTTGTTGTTTTCGCCGTTCATTTTTTCTTAATCCTTTTGCCGTGAATAACAATGAAGTGGCACGTAAAAATGATATATTAGGTTCCACTTCATGCTTTGACTACAATCGTTTATAAAGACCATAACTTATTGAATGTTTTAAATTTAAATAAACATTCAAAACAAAAATTTGGCAGTTAATGGGTTAATTAATAAATGTTTGCTTCAACCAATATCGGTTTTAACTCTTTAAACTTTATGCTGTTTTGTAAGTGTTCCGCGCAAAAAATTGCAGATATTATATATTTAAACAGTTAATTATCTCAAGAACTACAAGCTTTGGTTGTGGTCAGATTGTCCCACTATAATTAATTTAAAAAAAAATACGTAGATTTTTTTTTAGATAACTTAGTTAACATGATACGAATTATTTTTCGCCATTCGCTGTATTCTGCATATGAACCTTTGAATTCTTACTACATTTTTCAATAGTATCCAAAAGATCTTATGTTATAAATGGAAAATTTTGACTACATGGCAAAAAAATAAATTAGTCTTGTAGAGATTGATTTTGTACATGAAATTATAACTCGTTTCAAGGAATAATGTTATGTAGTTGTTTAGGGCACCTAAAGGGGGGTTGGTTTCCTCCTGCATTACGAGTCACGTTCAATTAATTTGGTTCTTCGAGCAATTTATTCAAATATTTTCTTAGATCGATATCGTAGAGTAGTTATAAAATTAAGCACAAATACTGTGCACATGTTCTGCAGTACATACGTCGTATTCAGGCACATTTACTGGATCCTTATTAATTTGATTATGCCTGTGTTATGATTCTGTGCATTATTTTTTAGTGAATCTTAAATGAAACGGAGGATTTTTCCAAATTTTGATAATAGCAAAACAACTGAAGTTAGGTCAGGTGAAGTTTTTAGAATTAAGCGTAAGCATCAATAATAGATTTTACTTTATCCTTTTTAACAATAGTTTTATAGAAAACATAAGGTGTTATTAGATATAGGGCCAAATTAAAAGACCGTCCGTAACTGTGCGTAAAAAATAAAAGAAGTCCAGAGTATCACTTTCAAAGTTTAGTAGAATGTAGAAAATTTTCTTAGTTTGGAGACATTTGAGACCAAGCTCTTTGGGTTAAAGTCATAATCAATTCGAACACGAATAAGATATATAAAAGGTTTAGACGAGGTTCCGCTGTAAAAATAAAACAAAAGCTATATTCCATGACCTCTTGAGAATCCGTTTTTGTTTACATTTTCGTGTGGGTTTGCTACTAAAAGAAAATATATATAATTTTGTCTAGTAAAGCAGGAATATTTCCAATACCGAGCTATTATCCATTATTGCTTTTGGTATTTCTGTGACCTGTCCATATAATTTGTGGATGCTGTTACGTTATTATAGGTTTTTTGATATAAAATTTGAAATTAATCTAATTTAAATCATACTATATAAAAAATCGGATGCGGTTCCAAGTGAAACTTTATGCCACAACCATACATTTTACGTGGTTTTGATTAAAGTATTTTAGTTTGACAGTTGATAAGAAAGGAAGTAAATGCAGAGTCGGTTTCACGAATGTTTTCCTATGAGTCATTGCTTACTGAACATATCACAAAACTTAATAACACTTTTGAATTTGCAACGCACAGTAAGTATCAATTCTTCACTCATCTTCTGTTCAATAATAATATTAATAATATGCCGGACAAACGTTTAAACGACGGCCAAATAGCCAGCACGCCACTGTGTTAATTCAGCCTGACGATAGGAAAACATTCGTGAGGCAGACTATACAAATGTTTTTCACATGTGTGGAACGGAACACAACTCATGTGTACCATTTTGTAGTCAATATCACAACTGTACTACGGAAGGGAGAGGTTTTTAACTAAACTAACTATAATTGAAACCGTAAATCATGAATCACCAGCCAAATTGCAAATTGTATACGACATATAATAAAGGTTAAAACGCCGATACGCCAACTGTCAACTGTCTATACAGTACCAAGATAAGCATTCAAATTCTAATGTAAAACCGATAGCAGCGCTTTGGTGGTTGGAGGACGCGAAACGCTGCAACCGAATTGAATAACGAGGCTAATAAAGTTGAAAAGCCTTATTTTACTTGGGCCTCGGTAAATGATCTGCAGGAAGATGACATGTCTACGAATAAGGATTTTTTGTAACAATTTTTGGTTTGGTAGTTTTTTGAAAATCATGATTTGAAATTGATTTTTTTAAGTAGTTTGACTTGCAAGAATAATACGAACACGGGAATTTAGTGTTGGAATGAAATTTTGGTGGTGAATGTGTCCGCTATCGAAATTGGGGACTCCCGACGCTCCGACGAAAGTGTAGACCGCAAGGGGATGGTTATAGCTCGGCGGGGCGCCAAAGCAGAGCTACACAGCCGAGCAACACCGCTGCTCTCTCACCTACTCTCGCGCCGTCCGTCGTACAGGTGCACGCGGCCACGTGGTCCTCAAACAGAACCAGCCGAACGAGAGGAACGGCGGAACACGTCGCCGGTCTTGCTCGAAGAGCATCTCTTCTTTAAACTTTTTTTCACCTACATGAAGGACGCGAACCTCCATACCCGTCGAGCTAGGTGCAATTAGTATTGAGCCGGGGTGGAGGCCTACATGCCTTATGGAGCATGCTTTTTTTATATGAACATTGTGTGAAATGGATATTTAAATAATACGTATTTTGTACCGGTTCATCAGCGAATTCGAACTTTTTTTTTTAGTTTGAGTACTAAACACTTATACCCAAATTTTTGTTTTGTTAATAATCATCATGAAGCGAAGTAACGTTGGCTGCCTGTGATAAAGTCACAAATGATAAAATGTTCATTATTTAAAAATTATAATTAAGCTTATTATTATTATTATATTTAAAATGTCCATTAAATCAGTAAAAGTCCAAATTTTGAATTGTTAATTTGCTTAATTTGATAATAAATGTTGGGATACCTAGCGGGTTCCTGTGCTAAAATTTTATTTAATTGCACATTTATTCTTTACACATATAATTACACAATATATAATTTGCAAATGTAGTTATGTAGTAGAATTGTTGAAATTTGTACAATATGGCAGGAAGTTGAATGTTTGGGTTTGGTATTGTAAATTTTACTCACTGTTGGAATCACAGACATACTGCGCGATTGCATTATGCGACAAGAAAAACCTAATCGTTCCCGTGCATTTATTCCAAGGTTGTTTAAACCTCGGCCAAATCATTGTAAACAGGAAGCGAAAGGCTGCAAAATCAAATACATACATATAGAAAATGTCTTAATTGTTCTAAGATTTTCATAGAATTTCATAGTGGGGTCTTCTAACAGTTGGCCACTCATAAAAATCCAAAGAAAACTTTTAGTGTATGCAAAAGTTTCTGTTTCTTCTCAGGTCGCATTTTTCCCACGTTTCAAACTAAATTAGCTGCCGAACAACACATTGCTATACGGAACCACTTTCATAAAGTTGAATTACTTTTTTGTCCAAAATTTCCAAAAGTTCTTCTGGTGATTATTTCCGCCTTGAAAAGTTCGTTGTGTGAGCATTTATTAGGCCACTTCGCCAAGAGTTTCAAGAACATTTGAAAAGTTTTCAATTAAATTCTTAATATATATGTTAAATTCCATTAGAATTAAATAATTTATTGTAGATAAGACCTTGTGATGTGCCCAGTGCAATTTATAGCATTTGCGGTTTTTTTACCAATTAATGGATATAATCTGTAAAAAGTGAATTCAGAAACATTACACGTGGCTAGGTAGGAAAGCTAATTCAAGGAGTAGGTCGATTTTTTTCAACAAACTGGAAAGCTGAAAAGCTTCGGGTGGGTGTAGGCGGAGGCCGCATTTTGATCTACATCCACAGATGTATGGATCCGGCAGAGGTCTAGGCAGCTACCACCGCAGCAAACCCAGGGTTTTTCTAATAATTACGACCAGTTACTATGGTTACCTCCTAATGCAGCATCAAACAGGCTCATGCGCCCGCTGTTTGTATGACGTACATGCATGCGAAGTGATGATCGGTGGTCCCCCCTCCGGGTATTACGTATCTACACCGGAAAAGATCGAAAATACTAATACGAAAAGGTGGACCCTTTATTTAAATAGTTTTCGCACATAGCATTTGTCGTTTTGACGTGTGCCACTTTTAGAAGCAGTTCAGCCGAGATTTTTTAAACGAGCAAAATTAATTAATTTTTGCACGACACTGGATGAGTATTCAGCTTTAAAGCGGTTCGAATCAAAGGTAACGAAAGTTCAGCGTACGACAGACGGATAATCTCAAATGTGGGCAGGATTGACCTCGAAATGAAGACCACCGTCATCAAGGTTATGTGTAAATCACATGGGTGATCAGCCAGACGAGATACACTCTCTAGCGGTGACACATGTAAAAATGGAATATTGTCGTTTTGGAGATTTCAAGCGTGATAATTAACCTGTTCACTGATGGTCTTTCTCTGGAAAAGCGGATCTTTGTAGTTGTAATTAACTTTTTGATATACATCAGAAGTTTAAATTAACTATATTTAAATCGTACAAATTACAGTATGAAAGAAAATCGCTAAATTTTCATACGTAGAGAGCAAACGTGAGTCGAATTCAAATGATGCAGCGTAGTCGAATAGCAATACTACGTACTGCAGTTACTTATCATGCTAATGCAATGTCACTAGATATAGTGAATAAAATTTAAACTGTTTAAAACTAATTTTATCTTAATTTATTCCATAAAACTCTTTACAATTAAATAAATTGGCAGTGATGTAAAAATTATATTTTCGTATATCCGGTTTGAACTTTTCTTATAGTGATTTGTGGAATGCGATACAAATTGTGCCTAAATTGATCATTATCGGAGGCGGAGACAACAATAACGGAACGGAAAATCAATAAAACATTCTAAATTTGGTAGCGCATTTTTCTAATTATGCAATTTCTTTAGAAAGCAATTGTTGAACAAACAGAAAATATGTTTTCGGAACTAAGGTACTGGTGACACCTCTGATCGATGCTACTTACTGATCACTTCTTATTTTTTAATTCGAATTTGCACCATTCGTACCTTACGTACAAATATTTTTAGCCCCTATTTTAGAATATAAGCGTAACGTCAAGAATTTGATACAATTGCTTAGAAAAGCGTGTAACCAGCTTGTTTTAAATTTAGTTTAGCCTTTTTTTTAGTAGGGTTAAGTGGGGGACAGTGTAACAGGGGGCACAGTATAACATCAAGATTAGCTCTGTGGTTTTTTAATTTGTCTATAGTATCTCTTTACGTGTTTGTCAATCTGATGTGCCGCCATCTTAAACAGCTTTCATTAGACATCAAATTGCTGGGTAAACGGCAGAATGCTCGAATTTGTTTTATGTAAAATAATTGTGAAAAATTTGGTTACTGAAGTTTTGTTCTTGTTTGAAAACTAATAATTTCTAGCGAGTAAATATATGTTCTCTTTAATTTTCAATTAGGTAGTGTTTTAATAGTAAACAAAGCTCATTGTAATTTCATACATATAAAATTTTATAAAATTTTTCTTTCAACTGTAGTGTGTGGGGTACAGTGTAACGGGGTACAGTGTAACATGTTATAGTGTGCCCCCTTTAATTATTTTTTTTATTTCTAAGTCTGTTACATCGAAAATGGTTCGGAATCGGTTGAAAAAATAGTACCTTTGAGAAAAGTGGCAGAGAGAAAGAACGTGAATTACGGCACTTTATATTGTTATGTTAAGAAAAAAAAAGATGATTTTGTCGTCGTTACATTTTCGGTAAAACAGACAAAGCACTATATTGGAAAATTATTGACAGTTAATGATGAAGATAAATATGACGTCAGTTATCTACACAAAAGTAGTAAAGTTCATAATGTCTTTTATTTCCCTGTAATGACGGATCCTGCTATTGTCGGACTGGACGATATTTAGCTTAATTTGCCATATTACGTAAAATGAAAAAAAAAACGTCAGGCTGATTGCTAGTCGTTCCCTGAAAAAATACTGAGGCACTTCAATCTAGGTTATGAAAAGATAATATTGTCATATTATAAATTTGTTTTCCAAAATCTTTCATATTTTATTTCGTTTGATGAATGTTTAGTCTACTATTATAGTGTAACCCATCTTGTTATACTGTACCTCAATGGCTGTTAAACTGTACCCAACCCCTGGGGCACACTATAACAAATTTGTGATCTCAGAAAACAAAAAAAATAAGTATTTTCTAAGTATAATTTTGATATTATTTCAAGCCTAATATGAAGGATAAAGACTGCTGCTTTTATGGTAAACAATAAGAAGACGATATTATAAACGGTTTTTTGTCTAAAAATGAAAATGATTTTTTTGTTACACTGTCCCCCATTTGACCCTAAAAAATGTTGTGAGCGTCAAATATACTCGAGCTTGCGGTTGTTAATTATTTAAATCGGAAGGAACAGCTTCGGCGACATAAACTAGGAAAATCTTTTCTCTTCAAATTTATTTAATTCGTCTTTTTGAAAAAGTGCAGTTAATAAAATAATTAATTTTTGAATCTGATTTCTGTGTAAATATTTTTTTTACATTATCAATAGAGCGATTTCTTACGTCAAAGAGCATTTCTGTTGGAAAAATAGTGTCAACCACTATGACAGTACGAACGCAATATGGATTTCTTACTTGACGTATCTGTGCAATAAGCAGGTGGAATTTCGTATTGTGACCAAATTCTTGAGATATGAGAAATCTGGTTCGGGCCCGAGTTATAATCATAAGGTCATGACCCAAGCAATAGAAGTGAGACAAACTTTATATAAACTACCTGTCTCGACGACTGCTTACGCTCCACAAACTTTCTTACACCTACCGTAGTTGTAAATCCATAAATTATTAAATTTAAAAAACTCTTATAAGTTTGTGGAATTCATGTAGGTCAAGCTTGGTTGTCATTTGGCACACACGTTCTTGTTATTGGGTTATTTCCTTTTTTTAGATGCCACAAAACATAAGACCTCTTATCACATTACGACAACAGTTTCAAGGTAACCACGTGTCTAGAGAAAGTAATGATTTTGCGCTGTGTAGCAATTGAATATTGACATATTGTTTTAACTCGGAATTCATACACGCCAAAAAAAATGGATTTGAGTGGACCATGGAATAAATTTGGATTTTTTTATAGTGTAGAAAATGTTTGACCTTGAGATAGAGAAATTTGATGTTTTCTGTTGATAACCGACACGATGCATAAGTGTTGTGAAAAATAAAACAACAGCTTTAATCCATGGCCTCCTGGGAATTCTTTTTTTGTACTTTTTTTATAATAAGTAGCAGAATCCCTAAAAATTCTTGATACAAAATTTAGGAACACAGAATCATTATCAGGGCATAATGAAAACAAGGATCCAGTAAATATACATGAATACGACGTATATACTGCAGAACATGTGCAAAGTGTTTGTGCTTAATTTTATAACTATATAACATTCCTACTTAAAACGAGTGATAACTTCGCATACAAAATTGTGATAAAGAATATTACTGACTACGTAATAGGAAAATTTGTTACGTTGAAATTTAAATGTGAGTACATGAATGTACAAAAATGCAGACCACCGACTAATTAATTTTTGTAGAATTGCCAGAACGTAAGATTCGTTGTTTCTGGGAAAAAGAAGACTAGTTGAAACTAGATACTTTTCAGGAAAATTAATTTTTAAATCGATGTGACTGCTAGAAATTCAGTTTCAATATATGTACTTTTTGGCTATTTTTTTTTATTGTGAAATCGTGGATTTACCGTTTTCTCCAAAAAAGACTTATCCCATTTTTTACATGAACAACGGATATAAGGATTTGGTAAAATGCTAACTGAAGATTTTGTTGTGGTGTATTTGCATTTGATACATTTTCAAAAAATTAATTTTCATGAAGTGGGTTTATCGGCAGAATGTTTTTGTTTATGGTTGAAACTATTATAATGGGACATGCGCAGGATGTACGGCCGCAGTAGGTATGCCAAGACAATTTTAACCTCCAAATTTAATTTATACCTATGTATCCCTTCTGACGTAATTGCATTGTTTCAAAATGATAGTAAAGACTTAGAAAGCAGTTTCTTCCCTAAAACCCGATTTGCAACAATTCAATGTGAGGTTCGGCATCGGCATCAGCTCGATCCTATCGTCCTGTAAATTTGTTGATCTGACAAGTCTATACAGGACCTGATCCGTAAGCTTTCTGCAAATTGGGTGTACAAAGAGAAATATAAAATTCTTGGAAACTCATTGATTGGTCGAATGAAGCTTAAAAGTAGTCATGTAGTAGTTTGTTATTTTATACAATAATTATTAGGTCGAGGATGTTATTTCGTGTTGATATCAAAGTGTATTTCAATTATTATGAAGATGTACGCATTTTCAACTCATTCAGTTTCTTAATAAAATACGAATTATTCAATAATGAATTTAATAAGTGTCTCCAATTAAATATCCTGTTTATTGCATGAATTGGTATGGATTGAGATTACATTATAATAATTGGTTATAACAAATGATATTATTCAAACTATAAATTTGTAATATTCGCTCGTTTGGAAATTAAGCAAAGCAAATCGAGTGACGCAGGATACAACTATGGAACATCATTTTGTTCCAATGGACATTCTTAGCACGCTTTCCAAGCGAGTCATTAGTCACTACAGGGATCATTAAGCAAGAGATACACGAGTTTTTCGTGCAACCCCTCGCATGTATGGTCTATCTGCTTGACAATCCTATGAAGTGGTGACGTATTATTGAATTACATCCCATAACTGTATTAGCTAGTAACAATGGGGGTGGCGCGTGTTCCGAGTTCCTTTGGGGTTAATGAATGGCGCAAGGGTACTGAATTAGTCATGGTCGACACTGACATGAATGCAGATGGAATGTTTTTGGCACTGGCGATTTTTCACTGCAGCGCCCCTTGTAAAATGTGTGTAAATATTTTCAATCAACTGATCTTTCTAATAGTGCTACTTCTTTTCGTGACCTCATTTTCCCACCAAAAGTGGTAATATCGGTGGTGAATGCGACAGATGGCGATGGATGAAGTTATCTTTATTATGATTTTTATTAGATAAAGTGTACAGGTGCTTTCATAAATTTTAATCGCAAAAATTAATTAGTTGTCAAATAGTCGCCGAGGTTTTGCTCATTCATATACAGTTAGAAATTAGTAGCAAACGTGATCTATTTTCTTGAGCGTGTTACTGTCCTCTACCCTAATAAATAAATACTGTTTGCCGTATGTCATGTAATTGAGATTATTTAGCATCTTATTACACGCTTCACTTTAATTTACTGGTGGTGTGCAAGAGTTTTTGGAATTTTGCTACCACAGCGAACAGTAGCACGACCAACTTCGAGTACACCGTATTATCTGTCGATAACGGTTTAGTTTATGTGATTTTGTTGTAAACAAACAAATTGGCACATCGATCCAAGTTTAGAACCAAATATATTGTCACTTCCAATTGATATCATTTATATAAAAAAGGCAGCTTTTCCCATGGCCATTTACAGCAGTTGGAGATTCTCTTAGGTTAACTACTGAATTTTGCGGCTAACGTATCATAGGTATGAAGCATTTAGTCCCAAAATAAGGACTTGCTTGATTTAGATTTTTTGAAGTGACAGAATTGCATGTAATTTAATAGATGCAACAACGATGGTGATTTTAGGGATTGTTGACCGTGTTTTATGCGAAGTCCCATTAAGGGGGGTTTAGTGAGCACCCCGGGGGATAACTCAACAAGTGACCCCAATGAAATCCTATCAAACGTTTCGTCCACGACTACGGTGGACATCCTCAATAGCGGTGTGGACGTGGTCGAAGCACTCTTTTTGCTGCCCCAATCGTGACTTCTTGGGACAGTAGAGGATTTCATTGGGGTCACTTGTTGAGTTACCCCCCCGGGGCGCTCAGTACATCTCTCCTAATGGGTCATCGCTTAGAATATGGTCAACAATCCAGAAGAACACCATCGTTGTTGACAACACCGACCGTGGAAGCTTACACACTTTCATAATTTCATGGATTGTTCATCGAATTGCAATCACTACGTAAAAGTTGGCTAGAACTAGGTAAAAGCATATTCCTTAAAATTTAGAAAAAAACTGGCAAAACCCAATAAATTATACAATAAAATTCATTGAAAGAAATTTGTTCTTCAATTCACACTACATATTTTATAATCTTTGCCTTTTGGGAAATATTCTCAATTACGTCAAAAAAATGACGTCCTACCCACGTATTATTAAAAAATGCAGGAAGAGGTTCTATAAAATATTATAAGAATTATTAATGTATAAAGTCGGTATAGATCCACAAGTTCGGACCTATGAAGAAGGATGATAATATAGGCGTCCATCTATGGTGGCATCCAACGAGGAAAGTCCGTTTTTCGACGCCATCCGTATCTCGGAATTGATTTTGCGGCAATGGTAGTTCCCCTTTAAAGCTGTTTGGTTGGCGGTTCTACATGGGAACGTCAGTATTGAGGGCGCGAGTAACTCGAAGGACTCCAATATTGTGCGAATTTTCAGTTCTCTAATAATTTCTGATTCAGTTCATGCTGGAATAAATTAAAGCGTTTTGACTCTGCTTTTCGAATTTTTCAACAACCATTCTTGGATGTATTGTTTGCCCTGTCATTTGTGGAAAGAGCTCTGAGTTTGAGATGGATTCAATAATATGTGTAGGAAATTGATATAACAATTTTTTGTTTGTTTGTGAATATATAATTGTTTAAACTTACAAGTGTGTACCTTAGATACCATAGAATCGTTTGAAGTTATAGGAGCGATTTTGGTTTTAGACTGAAGCAAAATGTAAATTTATAACGGACGTTCAACGCGGCTGTGTAAGCCGTAGAAAAACTTTGAAGTTCGTTAGAGTGTATAAAAATTTCGATCTTGAGTTGGAGAATTTTGAGATTGACATCACTGTTAGCAACATATGATGTGTTTCTGGTATAAATAAACGTTACCTTAAAATCAGATGTGCTCGTGCTGTTACTTAGTGTCTTTTTTAACCCAATCCATCTCCAGATGCCATATTCTTAATTGACAGTTCTCGTTAAATGTCATAACTTGACATTGTCAAAGATCTACACTGTGAAAAATTAGTTTCCGGTGCCATCTATTTGTCAATGTGTGATATCTCTCTTAATACTTCATTAAAAGCCATGATTGAATTGAGCCATCATTTTGAGGATTGTTTTCACCGCTAATGACGAAAAATAAACAAATAATTCAAAATTAATGTTCCTTTTAAAAAATGTATAAAAACCGTATTTTGGTCATGCGCCATCTATTGACAATATGTTTAACTAAAATTTCCCATTCCCAGATGGTAAAACAAACGTGATTGCAACGGCCAACTAGTTAAATCAATTACAGAATTGAAAGAAATTGAAAATAAGAAATTTGGAACACAGCCGAAATTGACCATTTCGAATCGAAGTAAATTATTTTCAATATGGCGGCACTTCCGCTTATATCGGAAGTGGACGCCATCTTTGTTATTTTAAATGGAGCACAATAGTTTTTATTTAATTTTCGAATGCCCCCTTTCATTTTGAGTATCCTACACCTATGTTGTACCTATCTATCTGTAAAAGTTTTGCAGATATGCCCACTTTTCTACAAAATCTTGCATTTTTGGTGGTCTATTCAAAAAATGTTTTCGCAGGAACCATTGGGAAAAGGTACAAACTGTTTTTTGGAGTCGATAGCCGAAAGATTGCAGAATTGTCGGCTGGCTTCGACAATAACTATTTCATATTCTAAGTACTTACAATGATTTAATAAAAACTCACAAAAAACACGTCAATATTTCATTTTTTTTAAATGGCACCTACCAAATGTTATATCTCCAGTCGATAAAAAATGAAATTTAGGGGGATATTGTATTAGCATGTCCTATACCTATCTCAATTACTTTAGGAGTTATTAGGATTTATTTAGAAAATGAGTATAATTCATGAGGGTGTTTAGTAGGCTATGAACGTAAAACAATTGATATCACTGCAAAAATTGCAGTTGTCTTGTAAATCTGTTTTAATAATTGAGTGCAATGGATAATTACCCAAATGTATTTATTTTAGATTTGTTTATTATTCACGGAAGTTGTGATAAAATCGTTCAAAGGACATATTAGTATTCGCATCTAGCCCCAATGAATAAACAAAAATTTTCCCGTCTTCAGAATCAGTTTATCCATTCAGGAATAATACATATCACCAGAGAAAGAGTTAAAGTTGTTCCTAGAAGTAAAGAAAACCAAATCAAGGTTTTGGGATATTTTGCCGCGTTTCCCCGTGCATAACGACGAGCTGCCGCTAAAAATTTGGGATTAAATCTGTCTTTCTGTCTTTCCAGACTTAGAGATGTTATGCAAATTGGTAATTTTTGTACTGTTTTGGGCATAAATTTACAATAGAACTGTAAATAAAAAAACAATAAAATATAAAACGACAATATCAAAACGTCCAAACTCAATAATATTAAAAGAAAATGCTTAGGCTTAAATCTATTTATTACATTAAATCTATTTATTACAACTTAAACGCTGACAGTCATATACATTGTTCACAGCCTACTAAACACCCTCATGATTACAGAATTAGACTCATTTTCTAAATAAATCATAATAACTCCTAAAGTAATTGAGATAGGTATAGGACATGCTAATACAATATTGCCTTAAATTTCATTTTCTATCGACAGGCGATATAAAATTTGGTAGGTGCCATTTAAAAAAATGAAATATTGACGTTTTGTTTTGGGCATTTTTATTAAATTATTGTAAGTACTTAGAATGTGATACAGTTACTTTTGAGGCCAGCCCACAATTTTGCAGTCTTTCCGCTATCAACTGGAAAAAACAGTTTGTACATTTTCTAAATGGTTACTGCAAAATCATTTTTTGAATAGACCACTGAAATTGCAAAATTTTGTAAAAAAAGTGCGCATATCTCCAAAACTTTGACAGATAGATAAGTACAATATAGGTGTAAGATACTCAAAAAGAAAGAGGGCATTCGAAAATTAAATAAAAACTACGGTGTTCCATTTAAAATAACAAAAATGGCGTCCACTTCCGGTATAAGCGAAAGTGCCGCCATATTGAAAATAATTTATTTCGATTCGGAATGGTCAATTTTGACTGTATTCCAAATTTCAAATTTATAGCACTATAGGAAGTTAAAAATTTTCTAATGGCCGCCTTAAAAAAACCACCCAAATATACCAAATATACAAATATACAGCATGACCCGGAGCTCTGTAAAACCTCCATAACTTTTTTGTTATTCGAGGTATCGACTCGAGATTATTTTCGGTTGATCGGTGCGCTTCTGCTGCATATTCTAATCATATTTTCATTTGTATACAGGGTGTCTAAATATTATTAAAGGACCAATTTTCTAATTATTGTTGAGCTTGTTATGATTGTTTATTTTTTTATTATTTTATTAAACATTGGCCGTTTGCCTATGGGTTATGTTGGATTGTATTATTTGTACTAACTGTTGGAAGATGTAATACTTATTATCACAAAAATGACAATCTCAAACTTGACATTTAATTCTTGCACATAACTTCTAAAATCATAACCCTAGAAACCGTATATCACAGATAAGCTTATCAAAAACGCTAAAGAATGATGTAAAAATCTACAGGCTGTTCCATTTGAAAAAATCAAGTTTTTCCCATTTGTAGTTCATCATTTTCAAAAAATCTTTGTAAGAGTTGGAATATTCCATCGCCACTCGGCAACAGTCCAAAGATTGACCAAAGCCTCGGGACTTCACAGAAAAAAAATGGGTATGTTTTCTTTAATAGTTTAGAAGATATGAATTTTTTAACGGAAAGGAATTTTGGAAAATAAAGTGACGCACATCAAAAAGTATGACAGATAGGTGAAAATGACCCCAGTAAATTTAACGCAGAACTTAGTGTAGAATTCAAAAATAAAATCAAAATGGGGTGGTTTCATTTAAAAAAACCTAACTTTGGTTCTTTAATAGTATTTAGACACCCTGTATACAAATGAAAATATTTTTAGAATATGCAGCAGAAGCGCACCTACCATCCGAAAATAATCTCGAGTAGATACTTCGAATAGCAAAAAAGTTATGGAGCTTTTACAGAGCTCCTGGATCACCTGTATATTTAAATGTTTGCATTCGTCCAAATACTATTCATTTTATTTATGCATTGCTGCCATAAATAATTTTGATTAACATAAACGTTGGTGTAATTCGATATTAATTTCGGCGTTCACTCTTCAGATCGATGTAATCTGAGTCGTTAAAAGTTATGTAGTCTTTGGACAATTTTTTTAGCTTAAAGTTAGCAGTGTTGCGTATCCTTAATTCAATTTGGCTAAATTGCAGCTTCTCCAACAATTGTCGGGTCACTTTATTGTTTTAGCCCTTCAGAATTTCTAGACCTTACGCAAGGTCAGAGCGTAGTATATTCATAGTCGTGGAAGAGAGCCAGCAAAAGTCGGGATAGAAAACGTTTTTACTTCGCTTCCTTCGCGGTGAGGAGGAGGCGTATACATGGCCGAACCGTTGGCAAGTAATGCATGTAAAAAATGGTGTGATCGACCGTTCTGGCCAGCGCGCACGGCGTAACTCGTTTTGGGCCCTAGAACTTCACTGGGCGATCGTAACGTAGGAACGGATAGATGGAACATAATGCTTCTACGAGCCGGGTTATCGTCCGGATTCTAACAGTTTTCGTTGTTAATGACGTTTTAGGATTTTTTGCGAGCCTAAAATATGCAGTAATAACTAGTGTTAGCGTTAAACCTTTTCTTTCTTCCTAACTTACTCGTAATAATTAATTCTGAGTATTTTACTGTTTTATTGAAATTTTATTTATGAATTTGGAATGAAAATAATATTCCATTACTTTGCATTTGAATGAGTTGATTTTATGAAGCATAGAAAAAATACGGTGGCTTAGGAGGTTATGAAACTAAGCTTTTGTTTTATTTGACAGTAATTGTAAATCAAAAATGTGGCACCAAACGTACAAACCTCACTCACACTTGTTTCATGCCTATAGTTGAAACCGACGTTTGGATATGGACAATATGTGTCGAAAATGGTTTTAAACATATTACATAACCTTGAATTTCTCTAAGCCAAAACAATATATAAACAGTAGGCAGGCCCTACGTGAGCTTACTTGCAGATATTCTTTTAAGTTTGCACTTATGTAAAAGTATCCAAGGATTATTAGAGGCCCTGCAAAATCTCATGAACCAAACTTGCGCAGGGTGGGGAGTTCCGTTTATATTTAATTTCAAAACTCAACCCTACCACAAACATAAGCTATCCGAACGCCCACAGGATATCCATGTTCACTGAGCACCTGCATTTAGGATGCCTAGTACAGCCATGGACAGTCAAGAATAACACCCGTGTCATGCAAATACCGACTCTATGAGATATTGTCATTGAGTCGGTATTTGCATCACATCCGCCGGCTAAAGTGTTATTCTTGACTGTCCACGGTTGTACATACACGTAACATTCGATGCATTTACATCATCTGCACTGGTTAATGAGATTTTGCACTCTAACAGAACTTGCAGGATTATACAAATTAATCTTAGAAACAGTCGAACTATCATTTTTCCTGTTGTGCGCAAATGATAAGCTTTAATGAAATCGTGCGCAAATGATAAGCTTTAATGAAATCATCCCATTCATTACAAAAGAATATCTTGAGCACAATAATTAATTGAAAACTATAATGTTCCAAATTAGAGAATGTTATTTAATTCTACTATCTTATGCTTTATTTTGATGAAATTCCAAAATATCATTTTATATGACAGCCAAAATTAATAGAAAGCAAGTGCATTTTTTTTTACTTTTTGGTTTCTTCTCATTTATATTAATGCATTTAATTATCTTTGAAAGAACAAAAATTTGAAAAAATGTTTGCATATATAAATTACGATTTTAATGCTAAAAGAACGCTGAGTAATAATAAGAATAATATTTTAGTGCATATCTTAGAAAAATGTAAGTAACAAACAACAAATTGATGAAATGATATCTATACTAATATTATAAATGTGAATGTTTGGATGTTTGTTGCTCAATCACGCCAAAACGGCTGAACGGATCTGGATCAAATTTGATACAGAGATAGATTATAGCCTGGAATAGCACATAGGCTACTAATTATCCTGGAAAAATGTTCCCGTGGGATAGATGTTATCGTTTTTTATCGAGTACTTTTCAAGCCATCACTAGATGGCGGTGATGGTCGCAAGCTGTCATCAGAGCTGTCATAAATTATTATTAGGTCAGTTATCATTTATGTGAATTGTTATTATTTGGAGGTTTTTTAAATGCCCGGAAAATGCAAATCTAATCTTTCGCAGAAGAGAAATAAAGCTCGGGCTATGAAAGTAGCTAGAAGTCGAGAGACGACTCCTCAAGTTGAGGTTAAAAAGAATTGTGCAAGCGGAGCGACAGACTGCTTCTAGATCAACTGAAACGCCGGAGCAGTCAGAAATGAGGCGAATACAACACGCTGAATAAACGGAATTGGAATATATCTAATATGTTATTATTTGGTAGTTTTTTGAAATGCCCGGAAAACGCAAATCTAATCTTTCGCAGAGGAGTAATAAAGCTCGGGCTATAAAGGTAGCTAGAAGTCGAGGGACGACTCCTCAAGTAGAGCTTAGAAAAATTGAGCAAGCGGAGCGAAACGTCGGAGCAGTCAGAAATGAGGCGAATATAGCCACGCTGAATATACAAAACGGTATTGGAATAAATCTATACGAAAGTTTGGATGTTTGTTACTCAATCACGCCAGAACGGATTTGCATGAAATTTGGCACAGAGATAGATTATAGTCTGGAATAGCACATAAGGCTACTATTTATCTCGAAAACATGTTCCCGTGGGATAGATGTTTTTGTTTTTCATAGAGCAAGGGATCGTGTCGGTAGCATTTCAAGCCATCACTAGATGGCGGTGATGGTCGCAAGCTGTCATCTATACTTTATTTATTATGATCAGGCCGTAATTTCACAAACATACACATCAAAATTTCCACGCGAACGAAGTCCCGGGCAAAGGCTAGTATCTGCATAACTTTTCATCAATGTCGATTTGACCAATTTAATGAAAATAACCACAAGTGTACGTTGGTTGATAGCAACATGCTTATTTGAAATGAAACTTTTCCACTTTTATGACATTCTGATGCTTCATAAAATTTAAAAGGCCTTATGTATTATAACATTTCCTACATCAAATTCAAGTGGTAAGATATTTATAGTTTTATGTTTCGGATAACTTTAAAACTAACAATGATTTAGCTTCAAAATTTAGTTAGCCGTAAGTAGGTATGATATGAGAAAGCGAGCATCAAATCTTTACCTCTATTTTTATATTTTTGAATACTCCCTAAAGTTTAAGGTTTAATTTTGTGTAGTGTTCTACATATAGTTAAGTGCCCTATTTTTTTATTATCTTTTGATATCAAATTACTTGAGATAAAATTACAAGTTATTCAATATTTGAAATATCCAAGTTGATCCAGTTGTTTACACACACCGCATTACATAAAAATTTAGATATCTAAATACACATAAAATATATGGAATTTTAGAGAAGAATAAAAAAAAATTAAAAAAATGTTGCATTTAAAATAAGTAAGATATTTTTATTTTGAAGATCTAAAATGTGTATAAATACTCAGATCCTGGACAAGTTTTCCATGTTCTGTTTCGACTATTAACGTGCTTCATGGAGCAAATTTCATTTGTCAATATTGTTAGTTTTAAAAATGTGATTTTTTTTCATTGGAACCATACTTTTTACGTGTAGCCAAAAATTATTATTTCATTGTAACGACATAGTAATTTTTAAATGGGAGTGCTTAATATAAGTCCCCAATTTCAGCTGCTTAATATCTACTTAGCCTATCTACATTGCGCTTGCGTATTGATATCGTTATTCTTTGCTTGCTTATGATTTCTTATCTGCTTTGACAGCTCGCAAGTGAACTCTTTTATTCACAAGCGAATTAAAGTAGATAATGTTTCAACTGTGATTGTAGTAGCCATTTTACAAAACATTGCATGAAGATAATCCTTCAGAAATATTAATGCACAACAATTAGAGGAACTAATTGCAAATGGTCAAATTCCAAATGTTCCTCTTCCAAATAATGTTGCAATTAATGCTTGGAGATTTACTTTAATTAATCGTAGAAGTCCATATAAAGATTTAAAATGAAGACTGTTGTGTTAGGAAACCGAAGATAATCAGTGCCAGCAATCACCCGCACAAAAGGTTCCTAGAAGTAACCAGATTTTCCAGCGTTGCCACATGTCGCGTTTAAGTGCTAAGATTCGGTAAGGACGCGACGGTGCAATATGCAGGTAACTTAAGCATTGCTTAAAGTTAAGCATGCCTTAGTAAAATTCTGCTTAAGTTATAAACGGTGCAAACGGGCATAAGTGTCTTACATGTAATCACTTTGGAATTGGTTTCAGTGTACAAAATATTTGAACTTGAGATGGAGAAAATTGAAATTAGCATTTTTGTTGACAACCGCTTTGGACACGATGCATCTTTTTTAACAAATTCCACCTTCAAAAGTCGGTTTAGACATTTTTTTAGCAACTTTTAGGTTGACAGTTCCTGTCAAATGTTATGATATGTCAATGTTAATCGTCTACACTTTAAAAAGAAAGCAAATGCTACATTCCATGGCCTACTCTGAATCCTTTTTTATTTGTACGCACGTTACTATTACATCGGGTCTTCAGGAATGATTGTTCCCACAAAATTTTAGAACACAGGCAATCTAACTACAGTTTTGCAAAAATCCCCAAATTGTTTATTTACATTATGTTAAATTATATAATGATTTAATTGAAGGCATATTAACGAAATAATGGTTATTGTTCTTTAATACTCGTAAATTTTGGAAATTATTCTCCTCAGGTAGTGGTTTTCTGTGAAAGGTATTTTCACCAAAAGTCACATTTGTGTCAGTCACCTAATTAGGTATCAGCACAGATTACTCCAGATGACTGACTCAATGCAAATGTTTTGGCGGAATGACTTTTAACGACCTTCAAATTATGTAACAGTTTTCAGATGGCGCATCGATCAAATTTTGCGGCAAATTTAAATAGTCTCTCCTCTCTTTATAGGTAGTAAAAATGCTATTATATTTATTATATTTTGAATATTTTATGATTTATTCCACAAAACTAATGTAAAAAATTGTTTTGTAGAATTAATCATAAAATATCCTTCATTATTTAGACGTCATACAAACAATTTTATAAAAATCAATTTATTATATTACATAATTTAAATTAAACAATATTGTACTCAAAGTGTTGACAATTACATTTATAAGATAGGTATAACTTACACATATGATAATTACTTGGGGTTATTTTATAATAATAATGGATATTTTGAAAGACTTGCCGGACAACCAATAGAGCAACCTGGCTTAGTTCTTCAAATTCATACACAAAAATAAGGAATAATGAAGCCTAATATCTAACGATGCCGAAAAGTGTTTTTTTCAAACCCTCCATTTTTGCTTTAGATTGCAATTTTGGACATTTAGAGCTTCTTGCCACAGTTTCGCTCTAGAATTATGTAATTAGATTTCCTGAATTTGTTGTACTAATAAAAAATCCTTACCTTTCTTCACTTTTTGGAAAACAATGCAGTTTTTCCGCTTAGTTTTCACCAACACCACAAATAATGTAAAAAAGACCCATCTTTCGCTTAAAATTTTTCACAAATTCAATATACAAGCAAGTTTTGACATTTACTGGCTTGATTACAAATTGCAGCAAAATGCTGTTTTTAAAATATTAGTAATATTAGTCAGACAAAAGCAACAAGCGCAGAAACAGTCACGCTTTTTAAAAAACACGGAATTGTACATTGTTCAATTTTAAATAGTAAAAATTTTGAGCCTTTTATTTGAATTTAAATAAAAGTTTTTGTAGTGACATCTAGCGGTCGTACAAAGTATTAGCAACGACTACAGCGCCTCTACATTTGCTTACACCTATCTGTGACAAAGATGTCATCCGCCTAGTTTCAATGTGTAGAAAAGATAGTTCCGGACAAAATCGCCCTATGAAGTCAGTCATCTGGAGTAATCTGTGGTATCCGGAATTAGTGACTTTAGTATTTAATTTAGTAATAAATGGAGTGATACCAATGGTTAATTAAGAAAATTCCTAACACAGAAAAAACTGTGGTTATGTCGGGCACAATCCTTTTCGAACAGCCGATATTATGATCTACTTTACTAACGAACCGTCTCCACCGTATTTATTTATAAACGAAAAACTCTAAAAGTAACCTAAAATATGTACGCTATATTTTGTGAACCGTGACTACGGTTGTGCCACCGTATTTCGACACAAACTTACGTTTTTTTTTTTTTTTTTGAACACCTCAATTTTCATTTTTACACCAATAGTTTCCTACGACTCATTGTTTACCGAGCATATCACACACAAGTACTAGGGGCTGTTGTGCCCCTGTGTATGGTTGTCAGCTAGATGCGGACGTCACCATTGGCGTACGAGCTGTTTGACAAAACTCATAACTTGTTGTAAAAAAATTATCCAACTTATTAGCGTTTTTGAATTTGCAAGGTACAGTAGATAAGTATCAATTCTACAACGTTCTTGTGTTCATTAATAATTTACGACAAATTTTAGTGTAAATTGCTTCAAACATGCTGTTTAAACGACGACGACTTTTCTCATTGACAGGCCACTGTGTTTATATTCAACATGGCCTTGAACGGATTAGATCGGACGACTGCGAGCGATGAGTCATAGGAAAAGATTCATGAGCTCGACTATACACACCTTCTTTTTCGATACATAATATTTGATATTTTTCTCGGCAATTTCTTAAGAAAAATGACTGAAATGATTTTAGCGGGGTCCGGATTGTCGGATTATCCCCTCGGGACTCTGGCTACATCCCTCCTGATGGAATATCTTTAACTAGAACACGGTCTTCGCACCCGAAAAACGCCGCCACTGTCGTTCCTCCCCAAAAGAGTCGAATTTGGGACAGCTCGTTGGTAAATTTATTTGATTCGGAACCAGACGTAAATATTAAAGGCCTAATTACATAATTAGGTCCGCCTTGTGAACGCCGTTTAATATGCAACATGATGTGCCAAACAGCTGATAACAATTAAGATATTTGACGCCTTAATCGTCGGCCTAATGAGATGTACACGACGAGAAGCTTAAAATTGAATGGGACGCGTGTGTGCGTGCGTGTAATAATGTCCGTTTCACACTTGACACAATAGTTACGATATTTTTTTACGGAAGGGGATCTGAATTATTCAAGTTGCATTCGAAGACATGTATGGTATTACGTCATTCGATTTGATTGTAGCACGTCGATGCGTCTGTACGAAGAAATGCCGACTAATTAGTACGTTTGAGGTTTTTTCGTCTTGTATCTTACGAACGAGTTTTTCCCTGTGATGCCGGACAGAAACTTAAGCAGAGAAACGACAACTATCACGCTTTTATTCAATTCCCAAATTTATTACAATTTACAGGGTTTATTTATTTGCAGTGCAAGTGATTGAATTGTCACGTCGGTTAGCCCTGATTTGAGAATGTTTGGATAGGTTTTTTAGTTTTTCAAAATATTAATCTATTTCGATTCTTTGGTTTGTTTTTAAAATGTCGCAGCGCTAGGATTTGTCGTATTTTTTAATCAAAACTATTCATCATTGAATGTGGTAACATTATTTTTATGTTTTAAGTCTTTAAGTCAAATATAAGGTGAGTTTTAAAATTATATACGTGTTCATTATTCCTTACTAATTATCATTAATATTCCCTGTTTAATCGAATCTGTAATATAAAATTTTTATTTGCAATAAATAATTAATAAATAAATTAATAATACACGTGGACAATTATACATACTTTGCTACCTTACCAGTTATACAATAATACATAGTATAATATATTTTTCGGCATTTACTCTCTATATTTCATAGTGATTAGAAGACCGACTTTATTCGGGTAAATAAAAATATAAATACAAATTTCAATTCATGAATGAATTCAACCAGCATTTGTTAAGCTACCCTGAAACACCTATCAAGAGCAAGAAATTTGAAACTCTCTTAATATTCATGGATATTTTTTGTTTCTGCAGATTTCACTCTGGAAGAAGTCTTCAGGACATTTGGTCTTTTAAACTTATCACTCCCATTTTGTGCTAGCATCTAAACCCTCTGCCAATAAAAGTTTATATAATAATATAAATAAATATAATAATAAAAGTAATTTATATTAATACACCATTCGTTCCTTCTAAAAATGCAATCTATACTAATATTATAAATGCGAAAGTTTGGATGTTTGTTGCTCAATTACGCCAGAACGGCTGAACGAATCTGGATGAATTTTGGCACAGAGATAGATTATAGTCTGGAATAGCACATAAGGCTACTAATTATCCCGGAAAAATGTTCCTGTGGGATAGATGTTTTCGTTTTTCATAGAGCACTTTTCAAGCCATCACTAGATGGCGGTGACGGTCGCAAGCTGTCATAAATTATTTTTTGGTTAGTTATTATTTGGTAGTTTTTTTAAATGCCCGGAAAATGCAAATCTAATCTTTCGCAGAGGAGTAATAAAGCTCGGGCTATGAAGGTAGCTAGAAGTCGAGGGACGACTCCTCAAGTAGAGCTTAGAAGAATTGAGCAAGCGGAGCGACAGACTGCTTCTAGATCAACTGAAACGCCGGAGCAGTCAGAAATGAGGCGAATATAGCACGCTGAATATACATAACGGTATTGGAATAAATCTATACGAAAGTTTGGATGTTTGTTACTCAATCACGACAGAACGGCTGAACGGATTTGCATGAAATTGGCACAGAAATAGATTATAGTCTGGAATAGCACATAAGGCTACTATTTATCCCGGAAACATGTTCTCGTGGGATAGATGTTTTTGTTTTTCATAGAGCAAGGTATCGACATGATTTTTTGCATAGTTGTAGATTTTTTACGTATTAGAGACAGGATTAAGGAGAGGAAAAAGTAGGGAAAGAAAGGAACCTTCTCAATGGGAGTTTATAGATAAATAATTTGAGAAAAAATTCGGATATTTCGACCTGGAACAAAAACCCAGATCCTTCGTTTACATGTCGAGAGCTGTATGTAATGTTGTATACAGAACGGTATTGGAATAAATAAATAAATATGTCAATCAATGAGTTACAAGTTCCCTAATGTATATCATCAATTCACAAACATACACATCCAAACTTCCACGCGAACGAACTCGCGGGCAAAGGCTAGTTGATTATAAAATTGATGGTTCATTTGGTCAATAGGCATAAGCTTGGGGAATCCATAGCGTTCCACAATAATTACAACGGCCAAATGTTGTAAAAGACAACTAAATAATGGTCAGTGAACTCGTGTCCGGAAATGTGCCGTTTTTACACTGAACCAAAGACTGTAAAATTGTATAATACTGCTACTACTAATACTGTACTAAATGAGGCCTTATCGAATTTCAGATTTATTTTATTTTCTGTAAGGTAGGTAGGTTTCCAAGAATAATTGTCAAATAGGTCTCTGTCTCTGACTTGTAAAAAAAATCTTCCTAGCTTCGGGGCACGTCAAAGTTACCTTTAGTCTCATAATTTAATGAAATCGTTATCATAAGTAAGATTTAGAGTATTTGACATTTTCCCTTTCTGTGTAGGTAACTACATAATTACAAATGTGCGTACAAATAAAAATTCAGATTCTGAGTAGAACATGGAGTCTAGCTTTTGTTCTATTTTTTACAATAGTGGCTCAAACGACGTCTAAACTGACGCTCGGAGATGGAATTTGTTAAAAAAGTCATTAAATGTGTCTTATGTATCGTGTCCGAAACGGTTGTTAACAGAAAACTTAATTTCAAATTTCTCCACCTCATTGTCAAACGTTTTCTACCCTTCTAACAAATAGTCCATTTCACGTAACTAAATTGACACCTCTTTATCTTAAAAACGGGTCGCACAGTATTATCTGATTTTTGACGATTGACAGTATTTGACACGGTGTAATGACTAATGACAATGACAGCTTATATTTAGATGACATGAAAACAAACACATATTCATTTCTAAAACTTACTTTATCGACATTAAAGAACTTTGTGAGATGTATTCTGAGCCATCAGTAAGTAATGGAGGTTGTCTTTTATTCTTTAAGCATAAATGAACATAACCTAACATTTAGAATGAACGCCATTTTTACTCGATACACGTGCTAATGTTCAAGATTCAAAAAAGGGTAAAACTAACGTGCGTACAAATTAGTTTTGCAGTGTAAACTTGTGATGACAATCTTCGACGCAAAACATGGTATAGATTTGTGATGACACAGACAGATGGCCGTTAAAAATTAGGCACAGAAAATAAAACCAAAGTAACAACTTTTAAAAAAAGGGAGGATGCGTAGGCCATGAAATAATTTTGACGTTCGAAAGAGTGTAGCAAACGTTCGACCTTGAGTTGAAGAAACTTTAAATTAAGTTCTTTGGCAATAACATTGGCTTAATCATTGGTTTTGATTAAGTATGACGGGAGATATGGCGTACCGACAAAAAACACTTTTGAGAAATAATAACCAGGACAAAAAATTTGAAAAAAAATTGTAATTTGATAACGGTGGTCCAAAATGTAAAATACCTTATATCACCTTAAATCTATGTGAAAAACAGTTCTAATGGGAAATAAAATATAGCTAGTTCTAGTTGAAAAAACAAAGTTGTGTAGCTTTCGTGAGTTTTGAAACAACCTGTATACGTTAAAATATTTTTAGGTTGCGTAGCCTGTCAAACGGTGTACAAATTGTATTTAAATTTTTTTTGTATCTTACATGGTTCAGAAGTTATGGACCGATCCCGCACTAATGACTCACCTGTATTGAGATATTTCGCGTGTGTGCGTCACTTGCCTGCTGAAGATGCCGAAAATATATTTTGAATTAATTGATTCTATATTGTCTTTAAAATTTTAATAACTTTTGTGAGAGAACTTGGATAAATTTTGTATTACTTGTGCAAGCCATTGCTTAAGAATAAGTACACATTTGTACAATGCAATCTGTAACACTTTTAGTGTTAGGGTTCGCACTAGGCGCACAAGCGACAAGCAATCGACACATTTCGATTACCGCCGCAATTTTTCACGGCACAATTCTTGTCTTAGGATAGATTGTGAATCCTATCTTTATTTCACGCATATATTTGCTGACTAACGGGCCGATTCTAAATCACTGCGCTGCGCGACCGGCAACATCGAAATGCAGTAGCAACATCGAATTGCGCTGCAACCATTTGCACCGGTCGTGAAACGCACCTAAAATCGTTGCAAGTGGCGCTGTTAGGGACAACTTATGCCTACTTGCTATTCTAAAATCGAAAACAAGCAGCGTGTTGCGCTATCTCGCTGCGCCACCTTTTCAAGTGGTTGCAAGCCGGCGCAAATTATTATTTATATTACCAAAATGCGGCAGCTTACATTGCATTTTTTGGTCACGATATTGCAGATTCTTGCGAAAGTGATAACGAGGAAAATGTGTCTTCGTGAAATATCCTAAATTTAACGAACTTGACTTGTGTGTATTTATGTGCTTGATTTTATTGGAAATTCCCATTTCTTCAGGCCTAAAATTTTTTTGGCCCAATGCAACAAGCTACATTGGACGCATTTTCTTGTAAAACAATAAAATATAATCTTATGTTCGGTTCATAAATAGGTTTGATATAAAATGTTTGAATGTTTTTAGGTACAATTAGTCTATTATTTATATTATTTGTTCAGCTCCTCCACGGTTAGGTAAAGACAATTTATAATTTATTAGTTTAATGAAGAGTAATATACAAAAGTGAAACTATATGGTGGGTTAAAAATTATAACATCTTGATCTATCTTAACAGTTTTAAATAATAATCCTGCAAACAGCCAATGCCAACACTTTCCCCTTTAAGTGTAGTATTTCTTTTATCTGGTTGAAGGGCGGGAAGTCGTTGCGAATTGGAATTCTACCGGATCCACCTGATGACTTGTTTGCGTCTCTTCAACAACTTGCGGGTGTCTGTGGACGTTGGAGTTCCTCTCTGACTAACTATAGGAAAATTATAAAGGATCAGTGTTGATTTTTTTCAGTATCACCATTGTAATTGCGTCTCAGCTAGTTTGTGTGCATACGTAGAAGTCTACTACTTTTATTAATCCTTAGATTCCACATAACATTCACGATTTGTTCAATTATCTTCCACGGGGTCCACTGCCATTGGTTTGTGCGATATATTTTTATTTAAATGTGATCTTCGAGTGCGAACTGCTGAGCCTTTTGGCTGATGTGGTCTGTTGAAGTGCAGTGTCTCATCAGCTCCAATTGTATTTTCGGTTTCATGTCCAGCATGATTATAGCTTCCTGTCTGGAGTGTTCATGTTAGGTGTTGATAGGAATGTTTGTACGTGTTTCCAAAAATCTCGAATTTCTCGGACTGTGGTACGCTTCTAGCGAGTGCCTAAACAAATGTTCGGCAGGAGTCGTTGAATCTGTGACTGGTGTCATAAGCCACGTTTCCTGGGGGTATCCAAAACTACCCGCAACCCAACCTTTGGGAAACACTGTGCCTCTTTCAAGAACACATCTCAAACAGGTGAATCCTTCCATATGAAATAGTCATGATCGGAGCCCGGTTTTTCTTACAAAACGTATATTTTCATGTCTGGTCCAACAATCGACTGAACATTCATAGAATGGTAATGGTGACGGTTGAAATATTGTTCACGATTTGCAGACGATGGTACAAGCTTGATATGTGTACAATCAATCGCTCCCAAAACATCCGGAAATCCAACATGATATCGGGTTCTACCAAAAGTGTAGAAATGTCTTTTGACATCATAATACTCTTGTATTGTTGGAAATCGTATAAATTGTTGCGAAATATTCACAAGAGCTGTGATCAATTCTTCGATTATTCTGGACGTTGTTGGTTGCGAAACTCGACCACTGTTACCCACTAACCAGTGATAGGAACCTGAAGCATAAAACTGCGGTGCAATGTATAATTTCTGCATCGGTGTTAAGGGTCGAAGACGTCCTCTTGCAGCTTCGTTGGTCAAAGCCGGTGAAATTAGATCAAGCACATTAGTAAACACGCGCCGATCGAGTCGAGTACGTTGAAATGATAACCTTTCGGATATTTCACGAATATTGAAAAGCACTAGCGGCAAATTTTCTTCGTTATCACAATCGCTTTCGCTAGAATCTTCAAAATCGTCACCAAAAAATGCAACGTAACCTGCCGACATTTTGGTAAACAATAAGACACGCCGCGTCATATCGCTTGCGCAAAGGGACTTGTGTCAACTTGCGCCGTTGTTCCTAGCAACGCAAGCTGCAACCGCGCAATTAATTTAGAATCAGGCCATATTTCGTTTTTCCACTCGTTACTCGTTGCACAGACCATACTGTATGTAAATTCGTTTGCTATTTACACGATATTTGGAAATACCTTTTCATATTTTTAATTTAATTCAATTTTATCTGCTATTTCGTAAAAAAAATTGCACTTGTGATCAAAATATTGAGGATTTTGCATGTCTGAATAGATAAAGATAAAATTATAATACTTTATATTATACGAGTACATGGTCCTTAAGCCAGTTTAAAAGGTATGGTTTGAACGATATCGACGTATGAAATGAACTGAATGAATTGCTTGAAGGATCAAGGTGAATTCGAATGCCCAAAGGGTGTACTGAACAATGAATAAAACAAACTATAAACATGAAAGTAAATATATGTAAGTTCTTAGTATTATTAGTTTGTGAAGCACTTATACCAAATTGAAATGATTAATTTTCAATATACATATAACTGGTATTTCTGAGAATATATTTTGTTCTTTAATAGACTAGCGTCCATGTAATTATTTTCCCTCTGTGAGTACTTAGCTTTAAGCGAAGCTTTTATCGGTGAATGTACAGCATGAGGAAAGCAGCAAATAAAAGACACTCGACGACGGAATTGCCGTTCGAAATTGTAGGCACCTCCGCGCACTCGTCGTTGGATAGCAGGAAAACTGGTTTGGGGGGTTCTGTCTGCTGCTGCCTCCTGCTCACCTATTATCCATCTCTGTTTAATAACGCGGCATGTTATCTTGACCTGTGGTCATTCTTAAAATCGTAGTGTTCTGTTGTTCATTGAGATAAAATCGGATTTATGTGCAGGAATCATTTTTTGCTTAAAAATACACGGACAGGAAACAGAAACGAGTTCAAATGATTTTTTTAATATTTGTTTTTGCATGCATCGATCCACATTCCTTTAAACGTGTCTTTAAGTATATTTTTAATAATGTATTTCATTAATACAATTTTATTCGCATTACAGTTTTTTGATGGGCACATTCGGGTCGTAATTATGAGCCCATCATTTACCAAAATCTTTCTTTGCTTTGCTTGTTTACATTCTTAATAATTTAGCGTTTACATAATGTATTCAAATTGAATTGGCATCAGGATCAGAACGAATAAAGTTTTTTTTTATCTGTTACAAATAATGAGGGAATGCAACAAGTGCTTAGAAAGAATTCTGTATTGTCTGCCAGGAGGATTTCAATATAAATCCTGCCCTTTACTATCAAACAGTTAGCACATAATTCCTTTGTTTACGAATGATTATTTCGGTATTGGTGCAGAAAAAATTGTTATTATTTTTTTATTATTTGACAACCGTTAACACTTATACGGTATACATTTTTAACATTTGTTAATTCAATTGACTTCAATAAATTGTAATAACTGTCAATTGATTGATGTTAATTATTGACAGTATTATGTACTTTAAAAATAGTAGAGCGGTGCTGGAAAATTTACATGTGAAAAGGTAACTAGATGAAAATCATTTTGTTTCATGCTGTATATAAATGAGCCAAGTAAACACTTTAACCGTAACATATATTCATAATAAATACTCTAACAAATTTTCGTCAATGTTTGCCTCGTAATTCGTATACGATATGTTTGTGGTTTCGTTAAAGCTGGTTAAGCGTCCTATCCTTTACGAATACTTCTAGTTCGTTTTCTATTTTCGTTATCACATGCGATTTTTGGTTGCAGTGGCTAAAAAATTGCATTCGCAAAATAATAGTTCAGTAACATTAGTGTTAATATCAAGAAAAGCTAAAAAACTAACCAAAAAGCAATACTACCATTCTATTGGAACTTCAAATGGAACACGGTCCAAAATCCCGAAGAACATCGTTATAATTAGTTTTTAAGATATTTAGATATTTATGTTATAAGTAGTATGTAAACGAGTTACAGTAGGGGGTTACCCTATACCTAAACCTAAGGATGCTGATAATCTAGCAAGTTACTTGCGACAAAACTCGCGCGAGAACTTCCACATGAATTTACACTACTGGCAATAAGTTTCGCGATAAATTGTCGGGCGAGCCGAGTGAGCCCCTACTGTCGTGATTTCTCGCAAACCTGTTTACACTATCAGCACCCTTAACTCGTACAAGTGCTTTCAGTCGATATCTAGTGGTTGTCGAATACTGACGTCACAACATGGCAACAAGATATAATCGTATTGCCGCGGCTTTAGTAATTTTTAATTAACGTAATTTAGTATTTCTGCGTCTTCCACTGAGCTGATAATGGATTTTAAAGCAGAAAAATATTGCCAATTGGATGTATAATTGTCATCAGTTGCTGCACCACTTTTCTTTTTTCTTATTTTCTTTAATTCCTGCTTATGTCCTACTTCTAACATTATTAAGTTTACGTGAAACTTCATTCACATCAATTTTTAAAGTTGCGGCAATTAATCATCATAAATTTGGAAATTTTGGCTTAATTGCCGCTCTGGATCCTTCCCCCCCCGTATCTGGGTATACAGACAGGAAGGCCGTCACAATAGAATTTGAATATTTAAAATAAAGTACAACATTTCATGAAGTCCAGCTACAAAACGAATAAACAAATTCACAAACGACGGAGACAATCCGGTGCCATCTGGCAGGGATCGAACAGATATTTTACCTAAACTCGCACGGTTACTCACTGAAATATCGAAACGAAATGGAAGTGTTGCGAGAACTTCCGGAACTTCACTTTTGCCTGTTTACACTGGCAAGTGAGAAACTCGCGCGAGTGCTTGCGCAAGTTCCGTCGAGTCGACTCGCAACGCTATTTACACCTACGACAGTAGTGTCCGACAGAAAATCGAGTGAGTTTCTCGCTAGTCTATCTGCACCTTTAGGTTTAGGTATAGGGTAACCTATACAAAAATGAATGGGAATTTTACGGAGAACCAGAAGGCCTGAAAATTACTAGGGGTGTGCCATTTAAATTAAGAAAGTTATTCAAGTTTACAAAGTTTAAAATTTGATGCCAAATTACTCATTATGGGTACAAGATTTCAACGTCATATCCAGATTGCCAAGAAGCCTCAAGTTCTGGCTACAAAGTGACCAAAATTTATTTTTCAGCAATTATAAATTTTAATATAATTTTTTTTCATTGGACGGAAAATGTAATTTTTTGCAAAAAAATGTAAATATCTCCAAAACTGTTGCAGATAGATATGGAGATATTTACATAAAGTGACACTTAAATTATAAGAGGAATTAGAATAATTAATAAAAATAGGCATGTTCCATTTAAAATAAGGAAGTTAGTACCGGCTTCCGGCATAACCGGAGATGCACACTTGTAATTATGTTCATTGAATTGGTCCCATTGGCAGCCGCAGATCCACAAATTTTTATAAATTTCTATTGTATGGTTTTACCTATATCGATCGATGGCGTTCCCGCTGGGACACCTGTATATATAAAAATGAATGTTTGTATGGTTGTTTGTCCAGTATTGACTCAGAAACTACCGATTGTGCTTAAATTTACAGGATGTATATATTTTGATGCCAGGAACCTTCCCGGAATGGTTTGTAACTATATGTTGGGGACCTGTTTTGGTGTTTTGCAATTGATTAATTTAAAGTTATTTTATAACAGTGCTATTTAACGTCACATAGCGATAATTCACAACACTAGGTTCCAAACCTTATGGTATAGGAACCTACTAAAAGAGGAGTTTTCAACCTCTAGGGGCTGGTGAGACGGGAAAAAAAGTTTTCATTTATTGTACTGATACTTATTTTTATGCAAGTTCAACTTTTAACTATCGGGGGCGAAGCGGCGACGGGTGAACGCTGGGCATTTTTTCTGCCGTTATAGGAGAAACAATGTCGGTGATTAGACAATTAATGCCCATCAGCGATTCACCATCTGACGAGTAACTCATCGCGAGTTTATTAATTCCTTTTCTCCCAGTGCTAATCGGTGTCCTGATTAATGATTTTCAGGGGTTGGGGGAATAACAACTTCCGCATTCTCCTGATACGCGTCATGATTGATATTCGATATGTACGATCTAGTACATGCATACAATACTGCAAACCATCATAATACACGTTAGTCACAAGCACTAGCAAAACACTGCCCGGTTCTGGCGAAGCAACCGGAGTCACTAAACCCGCCACATTTCTGTCCTTACCTCACCGCCTAGCTATAATTAATGGTCATGGTAGAGAGTTCCTGGAATTTATATTTGCTGGCAGCGTAGTTGAATAGAGAAGTTGTTACATTTTTTATTCATAACTCGCGTTTATCCGCCGCGGCTTTGCCCCCGATAGTTAAAAGTTGAATTTGCATGAAAATAAGTATAACGATTGTATTGACTATTCAACGCTCAGATTGATTTATTAAAGCTACAGTAATATTTTAAGAGAACATTATAATATTCAAAGGCTATGAAGACATTTCTTGTTTATAGGATCTATAATAACTTTTCAAGTAGAACAAATACATAAACGAATTTTTTGTTATTTTAAAAATAAAAAAAGATTGAAAAAATTTAAACCAAATAGTACTTCTGACAATTATGTGCACTGTCATTAAAAAGAAATGAATTAAATGCGTAATGACGTTCTTTTGTAGATTATTTGTCTCAATTTTCAAGTAGATACGTTTTTTCCATACAAAATTTTGCACCGTCTTAGGGATTGAATTTAGAAAAGTTGCTTTTAGAGAACAATGTTAGCTGCCACTATACTTACCTATTTTGTTAGGATCTTAAGAAATGATCTAAAATTCGGATAATACAGTTTTTAAAATGCATTTCTAATTCTAAATTAAAATTATATGGTTTTAAACGTTTGACACGACACTAAATTTAGTACTAACTGATACTAAATTGCAAGTGAATGTGCGGCGCCGGTTTAGTGAACTAACTTTCTTGGATGCAACTAAATCGGCGCGCGCAAGTCAAACCTGCAGGAACCAAAGTTGGCAACAACTGCCGGTTCCTTTTAATAATTTTTCAGAAGATACATTATTCATAGGTAAAATGTTTTTATGAGACTGTATCGTCACTTAGCAATTGTTTAACATATTTAATGCTCCCTTTTTTTCCACTCGCCGCTTTAACAACTCGCGGAGACTACCGCTCCTCGAAATATTGCTGTTTATTCATTCATTTAAACTCGTATTTATTTTAGAACTAAATTTATTCGGTACGTAGCAAACAGAAGACACGATTTTTTTGAGTACCTACTGACAGACTAAATCGGCGTGCGGATTCACTTACATACAATTAGTATTGAAACTGAGCGCGCAAATTTAGGAGATTGGAGTGCAGGAAAATAGAACATGTGCTGTCAAAAGTTCATAATTGAAACTATTGCTCAGACTCATGCACTTACTTTAACCCTATTTTTTAATTTAAGTGTCATACAGCAACTTCGTATTTTGTACTACCTTTTAAACTAAATTTGCGCGCGCAGTTTCCGTACTAAATTCAGTACCAAAATTAGTATCGTGTCATACGACTCTTACATTCCAATATGAACCTAATTCGCATCAGAACATCCGACGTAGACAACAAGAGAATGCTCAGACATAAATCGACAAGTTCAAACGGTATCCATTGAATTTGAAATCTAGAAAACGCCGAGAAATGTATTTCTTAAAATTTGTGAAAACATGGTCATATTTGTAGAAGACGTTATATTTATCTGTGTGCCAAAATATGTAGTATCACCGTTGTGACTTTTATCTAATCTATCTTGATAAGATATACATGTATAATGCGGAAGTCCGAAGAGCACCGTGTTTTTGACTTTAGAGTTTGGTGTATAAACAAAAAATGGGCAAATGTGGGCTACCGGTCGCAAAAAACTTTTAATGCCTCTTTGAAGCAGTTGTGTTGTCCGAAACCGTGTGGGCAGCGTGGCCGGCGTAGAGTTAGCGTGCCCTGCGTTCCGAACCCAGCTGTGATCAATATCGCGCCAGGAATATGCCGACGGTTACAGAATATTCAGTTCTATCAGGCCATCATGTGAAGGATGTGGTGCGTATCGGAGTTTTTCGCGTCATTCGTCAAACCGTTCACGTGCAGTGATATTTGGTGGTGATCGCAACACGTCACAGCGTTTTTCACCTTGGCCCTTTGGAGGATGAGTTCGATGCGGATATTCCCGGTTGTGACATCGATCGCCGGAACTTAAACCTTTTGAATTTTCTCAGATCGTCGTTATTTTTCTTGTAGGACGACCTTGGCATTGAGCGATAAGAACATCCCGCGGATCGTTGACTCGGGATTTAATAATAATATGTATATTGCGATTCCCACTTAAATCCTAGATTTGCTTGGCTTACTCCGCCCCTATTTTGCGATGCACATGTTTGTGAACACACTTTTAATTTGTACACTTCAGTGTTCTGACAAGGCGTTAGTAGTTAATGGGTGCTAATTTGCAAAAACAATAAGAATGTTGGTCCTTCAGAGAAATAGCGGTGTAGCAGAACAAACTCGTGTAACTATATCTTGGCCGATTTTCTATGTATAACACTGTCTGTTCAATAATTGTATAGTTATGAACTGTATCTGGAGTATAATAAATAATTTTTAATTAGACATGTGCTATTTCAAGCATAAGATGACATAAAATAAGAGTGTTGCGAATTCGGATCCATAAATTGACATATATGTAAATAAGTGTTTTATCGCTAGAATCCTATCTTATCAGATAGTTAGTTAACCAACGCCTTGTTCCAATTAATCGGTTATTTTTCGCATGGGAATCGAAGTATGGACGCGACCACGCCGGACCTCCTCGTGCATTCCTAGAGTTAGAGGAAGAACTTAGAACAGGTTCATGAACCGGCGACATCGCCTCACGCTTTCTCGTTCGGAATCGTTGAGCGCTCCGTTCGCTCCGTCGAATAGTTCACGTGGATGCGGTTGACATTCGATTTAGTGGAGTACGGAGCTAGTGAGGACCCGATGTTGCCGATTATCGGGACGTGGTGATTTTTGTTGGATTATTTCGTTAGATGAGTGAGTTTATGGATTATGCCCGTGCGAACCGATAGTCCGGTCGTCAACGGCAGCACGATTTGTAACGGAGTGCAAAATTTGGTGGGAGCCCAGGGCTCCCACCATCCTCGCATGGGACCGCTCCCCATGTGCCCGATGGTACCGCACTTACATAACGATCCTTTCTACTGTTCGCCGTTCGGGAATCCCTACTACAGGTGAGCCAGGTCGACGAAGTTTGGGGCCTCTGATTTATTTATTTGCTGATAACGATTATCATGTATATTACGAAATCGGACACTGCTTTGACCAATTTGAGTAAGGCGCATGTAATTTAGTAATGTTCTCATGCACTACCGCCTTTCATTGTGATTTATGTGTGGACACATTAAAGTAAAATTGATACAAACACGAAAGTTATTATTTTCAAACTATCTGAGCGGAATGTGTTTACAAAAGACAGTCGGTGTTGATTTATGACATAATTTAGTTTCAGTGATAAGTCACAAATTTTATTTATTGCTAATTGGTAAAGGTACATTACTTATAACTATATATGTGTCAAACTGAATCGGGTACATTTTAAAAACGTTTTCGTCTTATACGTTTGCAAAAATGCGGGCTTTCCCTTGTTGTTCTTTTTTGAGAATATCTTCAGTTGCGATGTGGACGTAGATGTGATATAATACAAGATAATATAACAATTATCGAGTATAAACGTAAAACACATTATCTCCGTTATTAAAGAACATTTTTTTATCGCCAGTGTCGTGTTTTAGAAGTAAACGATTATTAATACAAGAGGGTTTATTTTTTTTTTTTCTTGAATAATCTGTTGTATCCTATTTTTGTAAGAATCGAAAGATGATCATTATGTGCATCACCTAATCATTTTTAAGGCAATGTTTTAAAAACAGTGATTAAAAAATAAACGTTTACGTTTCAAAAGTAAGTTGAGACATGTCATTATGTCAAGAAATTTAAAGAAAAAAGAAAAGAAGGTAATGGAGTAAATTCTGTTTAATGAAGAAATTAGACTAGATGAATTTGACTTATTTCACATCTTTCCGTTCACTAAATTTCACGAATACCACTTGTTTTTCTCGAATTTTCAAATTGAACACTTGCTCGTGCAGTGTAGAGCGTTATAGCAATCTTGTAATTGTTTAGATCAGTCAGAAGTATTTTTGTCGTCCACCCACCCTGGAGCGGTTTGTAAATTTGGAACGAACGCTTCAAATTTGAGCAGATGCGCCGGTTAATCGGTGATTTCGTTCCTGTATATTTTTATATTGTGGATTGTTAATTTTGATGAATTTCCACTAAAGCAGGGATAATAAATAACACGAAGAACGGTGCTTCCTATTAGATAAATTTTACTGTTGTTTATGGTTTTATTCGGTCGTTATAATTTTTTCCTCCAACTAAATGTATGCAATTAGTTTTTCATTAAAGCTGCTACTGTTTGTATTTGAGTAACGGGTGACTCTAAATTTAGAGAGGTATTTAAAATGTAACACAATTTCGACCATTTGGAAAGTAGCAAATTTTTGCAGGGGATCTCTATTTCCATAGTATTTGCGTGAAAATATAAATACAAATGTAATCAAGTTAGTAAGTAATGCGAACACAAACTTACCTGAAAAACATTTTATTCGGGACGTTTATTACGGAGATTTTTTGTCGTTATAATATTTACAGTACAATAGATTAGATTATCTGCTACGCTATCAACAGTTTTAGTTACAAAATCAGCGTAACTACAGATATTTGAGTTGAATCGATTGTTGCAAGATATAATTTTATTACTAGTGCAAGAACTCCAAATCAACAAGTATTTAAGACTACGTAAATTTATTAATGGTTTGCGAAACATTGGGGGGGGGGGGGTGCTTATTAATCTACATATACAGATGTAGTATCCTCTAATCAACACCTATGAATTATGATGCATCATTTCAATTTTATAATTATGTGTAACGGTCCATTTTATATAAATATGCATCTTCTAATTGCTTATTTGTCGGTTTTGTCTGTATTGTATGTTGCATCTCACGGTCGCTTATTTCGCAAGAAGTGAGTTCCGAATTTTGATGCAAGGCGGGTTGCAGCGTTGAACACAACTTTACAAAGGCAAGGATCAACAGGTCCTGTTGGTGAATGTGCAGTGGGAAGTTTTCACTTCAACCGCGTGTGGTCATCCGAAACGCGATAGAAAATCTGCGTGCGCCTTTTGTATTGTTATACTACGAATTGTATTGCGTCCTCGTAATTCTTACATGAAACACTTTAATAGGGTAGAAATAAAAAGATGTCATGGATTTGTTCTTGTCTAAAGCTGAAGAAGCGTGGACACTTTTATTAATATGAATAACAACTTTTTTAAATGTAAATTAAACTGTTTTTTTTTTGTCCTAGATTCTGTTTATGTTGGGTCGCCAACGATAATTGTCTTGCTATTTAACTTGCGTTTTAATTATCACGTTCTAAAAATGGCTCTGATTTAAATCCGCACGGTCAAAGTATATTTAGGGTGCATAATTTTATGAATATTCCACAATATTCAAATTTAACAGCCAATAATATTGATTGAACATTTTCCACTCTGATTTTTACTTTATGGTCTATGCAACAACTCCGATTTTCCTGGAAACGACACAGACTTTGTTGTTTTATAAATAAAACATTTATAAGCGATTACAAGCGTTTTCAGAGAAAGGGCTGCAATTCGAAAACTAAGCTCTTACACATACATATTTATGAACTTAAAATAACTGTTTCTCTAAAAATGTCGAAAACCTGCTGGGACATTTCATTTTGACACTACAATGAAAATAAGGAAACTGTTCTGTCCTGTACCCCGATTGTTTTGAAAAGGTGGTGAAAAATAATTTCCACTTTTTAGATTAATTTATTTGTACAACCGTGGTCAATCAAAGCTACCAGTCCAACTGCCTCGTGTCTTGCTCATACCGACTCAATGAAACAATGTCATTTAGTCGATATTTGCATCACACGAGGCAGCTTTGGCTGTCCACGGGCGTACATACACATTTTGTATTGGTAGTATTGATAAAAAGAATGTGGTGTAAAACGTCGTACAAAAAAAAAGATTCAGAATAGGCCATGGAATCACGAGTGTAGTAATAGCTGGGTGACAATCATTTCGAATAAGATACATGACGTGCCTACAAATAAAAAAGGATTCAGAGCAGGCCGTGGAAAATGGCGATTTTTTAGTGTAAACTTGTGATGACAATTATAGACACAAAAGATGTTATAGATTAATGATGACACACGGACAAATGACAGGAATCATCAGTTAAAACTGTGGCAAACAAAATAAAACCAAAGTAAAAATTGCAAATTGTATTAAAAATATATGTAGCAATTGCGAAAAATGTTTACCCTGCTGTTCTAAACATAATGCAACCAATTCTTCTGTTTATTCAAGGAATGACATTCGTCCGAAGAATCTGATTTTTACATTCTGTTTGGAAGTTCTTCTCAAGTTGTTTTGAAAACAGAATTGTTTTAAGTACACGACAAGGATAAATCTACTGGTGGCCGATTACAAGATCTAAGATGCAATTTATTGCATTACACCGACTAACTCGGATGTCGAAAAGTTGATTTAAATATTTTATTTTTTAATCATCAAAAGTTTATTTATCGTTCTTCATTGTTGTGTTCTGAAAGCTAAACCACAGATTACTCCAGATGAATGACTTCATAGGGCGATTTTGTCCGGAACTATCTCTTTTCTACACTTTGAAACTAGGCGCATGACATCTTTGTCACAGATAGGTGTAAGCAAATGTAGAGGCGCTGTAGTCGTTGCTAATACTTTGTACGACCGCTAGATGTCACTATAAAAACTTTTACTTAAATTCATATAACAGGCCCAATATTTTTTCTATTTTAAATTATGTAATGTACCATTCCGCGTTTTTTAAAAAGCGTGAATCTTTATCCGTTTGTTGCTTTTTTTCTCACTAATATTTACTTACTTTAAATTTGTAAATAATTTTAAGCATTATTTGTGGTGTTTGTGGAAACGAAGCGGAGAAACTGTATTGTTTTCCAAAAAGTGTAGAAAGGTAAAGATGTTTTATTAATAAAACAAATCTAGGAAATCTAATTATATAATTGCAGAGCGAAACTCTGACAAGAAGCTCTAAATCTCGAAAATTGCAAAAGTAAAAGTGGAGGATTTGCAACAAACACTTTTCGGCATCGTTAGATATTGTCTTCATTATTCCTTATTTTTGTGTATGAATTTGAGGAACTAAGCGAGGTTGCTCTAGTTCTCGCTCAAGTCCCTCAAGATTTCCATTATTATATGATAACCCCAAGTTAATTATTATATGTATAAATTATTTTACCTATCTTGGAAATGTAATTGTTAACATTTTGGGTATAACTTTGTTTAATTTAAATTATGTAATAATAAATTGATGTTTATGAAATTGTTTATTTTTATGTCATGTAAAAAATGAATATTTTATGATTTATTCTTCAAAACAAATTTTTTACATTTGTTTTGTAGAATAAATCATAAAATATTCAAAATATAATAGCATTTTTGCTGCCTATAAAGAGAGGAGAGACTATTTAAATTTGCCGCAAAATTTGACCGATGCGCCACCTAAAACTGTTACATAATTTGAAGGTGGTTCCGCTAAAACATTTGCTTTTAGTCAGTCATCTGGAGTAATCTGTGGTTAAACTTATGTGTGTAGTGCTTTATTCAAAATGGGTGGAATAGTGTCAACTGTTCCGAAATGTCATTAGAATCACATCTTCAGGGGCAATACAACCAGTTTTTTGAAAATTACTTATTCATAGAGTTGGTATTGGTTGGTATACCTTGGATTTATCACATTCAAACGTGTGGGCTGGGAATTCTTCAGCAGATGCGTTCATAATAATGACAAATCCAAAGGGATCTATTTACATTACGGAGTATGATTCGTGCGAACTGCGACTGACATTTGATCACAACCTGTGATCACAACCAACGTCAAATTTACAGCCTAAAATTCTCACCTATCTATTAAAAACAACCGTGACAGCGAAGAAACAGTGTGGTGTGGGAAGTTCCGAAGTGAACCAATTTTGTTTGTGTAATAGACAAAAGGCTATATTAAGACCACATGCAATGCTGAGAAGTCCAAAGTGGTGCCTGGAGAGGGAATTTCGTAAAGAAAATACTAAATATATCTTATTCGAAGCGGTTGTCAACAAAGAACCTAAACCTAAAAATTCTCTGACAGGCTCGAAATGACAGGTCGAAATTTTGATGCACAAAATTTTTCCATGGTCAACTCTGAATTATTGTTATTTGTACTCACGTTAGTTATTACGTGAGTACTTTGTGATCACGTTAGAGTGATCAAGAAGGACTGAGTGTGTTGGTAGTAAAACAGATTTAAAAGTACTGTTTTTTTAATCTTACGGTTGACATTTAGGTTATGTTCATGATGTTCGAAAACTTGTCCAAATTTACGTGACAATGTCATAGGTTGTCACATTGAAATGTCAAAATTGACAACCAGAATAATGAAGAAGCGGTACCAATTCAAATTTTTATAGGTACCAACAGATTCAGCTATTCTTGATCACGCTGTGGTATAGTAAGGCCTAAAGGTTTACAAGGAACGTATTTGTGACAGGAAATTTATACCATGACGTCTTTCAGAATTCTAGTAACCAAGGAACGAGTGGAAAAAAACACTCGGCAAATTTGTATGTGCGTAAAACAAGTAATGTAATGTAATGCCGCGAAGTGCAAACCCCATTAAATAAACAATTTGCGTTCATGAGCAACCCTGTGTTTTAAATTACTACAATTCAAAATTTGAATTGATCATTATGAACTAGATGATATTTGAAAATTTTCTCTCAAAATTTTAAGCCAAAACTTTGATGCCCCACTCTGTATGTGGACATACGTTCTTTATCGTGTCATGTGTTGTGGTCATGTGATTATTTTTTATTACAGTTTTTGTTCTTATAGTCATTGACATTAAGAGAAAAGAGGAAAAGTCCAGTACCAAAGTAATGTGCAGAACTGAAAATTGTGTGAGAATGGTTGAATGTTGAATCAGAAATAATCGTGAAAATATTAAGCAATAATCATAGATTTAAATTTAAATTAAATTTGGCATCGATTATACGCAACTTTTCGCCCATATGTATATTTTGAACTAATTTAAAATATATTTGCGTAAATGTAATTTCAGAATTTATTGTTGGTTTATAAAAAATTGCATCGCTAAATCGAGGGTTCATGCAGCAATTACTAATATTAATTATGAAATTAGGCAACATGTTTTGATAACGTTCTTTGATCTTTGCAGATCCTTACCTGTTCCAAGGCGGCATACACCATATTTCGGTCAACCCGATTACCGAATATACGAACTCAACAAGAGGCTACAGCAAAGGACGGAGGTTAGTTTGAATGTAACGTGCATCATACCTGGGGTCCGTTTCCTATTTATTTATCATATGTATTGTAGGAAAGTGATAATCTATGGTGGGATGCGTTTGCAACGGAGTTTTTCGAGGATGACGCTTCGTTGACTCTAGCATTCTGTTTGGACGACGGACCTAAACGATACAGTACGTGCTGAAAGAGGGAGGTATTTCAATTTCAATGAGATGTTTTTTAGCAATTGGAAGGACGTTGATTCCAAGGTATTTTCGAAGCATATTCGAAGGTGGAGTGACGGAATTGTACTATAATATGAAGCATCCGAAAGAGTCCTTCCACAACACTAGTATTACGCTAGACTGTGATCAATGCACTATGATTACGCATCATGGTAAACCTTTATTTACAAAGGTAAGCTAGCTCTTGCATGAAAACAAAGTTTATAATTAAAACACATTGACAGTAAACATCCAGACATAATTTTCTATTGTTGTTTCCCGCATATTAGAATTAGGGGTTTACAAGTTTTTATCCGAAATAAATGTTTTGTCTGCACAATTTGATTAAAAAGCAAGAGTAATAAACTGCTGGTCATCTCACATTTTCTAGAGATTACCGTTTTCTTCTTTGCCAACTCTGAAATAAATGGTTCCAGATTAACTATTTTCCCCTTTGAGGTTTCGTAACTCTGTTATCATTAAAAATTACCACAAGTATGGGGTTCATTAGTATGTTAAATCTGATGAGCACTGCAAAGTTTTGATAGAACTCTTCAATTGTCCAGCAATTTATGAACTGTTCATATTTTTTTGATAACAATTGGATTTTATTGTGACATGTTAAAAATAAAAATAAACACACTTACTGCATTACTTCACTATAATCTGAAACTTTCTCTATCAATTCCGCGTTACTGTGATCTAACACCAGCCAACCCATGTACGCTGCTGAGCCTTGACTGAAGACCATATTTTTGCTGTTCACAATGGAATTTCTATTTTTTCCAAATGACATTTGTTTTAACTTTTTCATGATGAACTTATGTTCTTCTTAATGCTTTTCTTAATTATTTTTCCATTTAAAGCTAAGGCGGCGCTAGTTTTTCGTAACTTAAAGGAGATAAAAGTACCTGCCAGAGTAAAATCCACACAATACAAAACATGTTACCGTTTCCGTGATTTACAATCCAGTTCATAACAAAATTTCAGCTTATTGCATTTACCATAACTCATTTCCTTGGCCAATGTTTCACACTTTACTTCTACGCTATCATGTTTTTGCTTTTCGTGTCCAGTTGCTTTAAACTAAGTGCCGTCAGCGCGTACAATCAAGAGCCAAAGAAAATTGTTTCACAGCGTATCGGCGCATCGCAGATACGTGCTCCTTATGAAGCTACCCATTTCAACTCATAGTCTTTGGTTCTACGCCCTGACGGTACCTTCCATGTAAAACGCCACTAAAGGTTGTGAAAGTTGCTGAGGAACAATATCGGCTTTTTATTAACGATGGGCAGAATCCAGTACTTTTAGGAATCGAGAAAATAGTACTCGAGTACTTTAGAGAATCGAATCCTTATCCGAGTATCGATATCGATACGATACCTCACCCGAGGATCTGTTCTGTTCTGGCATGCAAATATGATTGTTTTTTGGAATGCTTGTATATAATTTTCTATTTATTTCTATACATGTATGGTTTTATTTATACTTTATGGTCGTATTATATTATTTTTGTTTATTTAGACAATAATTTTAATATATTATATTAATATATAATAGTTTATTCAATCAAAATCCTAGGTGTCTTTAACGATGCCGATATGATTTCCCAAACGAACACGTGCGTAAAGATTAAAAATCGTTCGAGGAGTAATAATTTTCGCTTTTCATACTTTTAGATGTTTTTTGAATCGAAATCATTCAAGTATTCGAAAGCTAGTAGGTAAGTTTTTGAGAACGAGTACAATGAAGATTGGTTCATATTGACACTCGATACTGTGTTCTCGAGTACTCCGATCACTAGTCTTTTGTATCGAACTCATTCGAGTACTTAAGTATCCGAGTACTACTGGGAGAGTACTCGAATACTACGAGTACAGTGAGGAATCGAATACCTTCGATACTTAGTACTCGAATACTCCCATCGTTACTTTTTATCTCATCATCCCAGCAAAAATACTTCTCTCTCTTTCTGAGGCGCCGCCCTTTTTTATTTTTCTGTTTGCTTTAAAAGCGTGCTAATGAGCGATAAAAAAACGGAGGCTGCGTTGGCCCTGCAATAACTTTTACTTTTGAAGGAGTGTGGCAAACTTTCAACCTTGAGTTGGAAAAAAATTCAGTTCTTTGTTAATAACCGTCTCAGCACAATACATAAGGTACCATTTGTGCCCTTTTCGGCAAATTCCATCTCCTGATCTTGCTTTAGGCGTCACTTGAAAACATTTTTGAATAACAGCTCCTGTCAAATGTGATGATTTGACAGTTTCAAATACCTACATTGGAAAAAATAAAACAAAATCTAGATTCCATAGCCTCCTGAGCCTCTGGTTTTTTTTGCACGCTCGTTACATGCATATCTTCTGTTCTTCAACGGACCTCGTTGCAATTACATACAGGATGACCCAGAGCTCCGTAAACGCTCCATAACTTTTTTGCTATTCGAGGTATCGACTTGAAATTATTGTTGGATGATAGGAGCGCTTCTGTTGCACATTTTAAAAATAGTTTCGTTTGTATACAGGGTGTCCAAATATTATTAAAAGACCAAAGTTATGTTTTTTTAAATGAAACCACCCCATTTTGATTTCATTTTTGATTTCTTTACTAAATTCTGCGTCAATTTTACTGGAGTGATTTTCACCTATCTGTCATATTTTTTGATGTACGTCACTTTATTTTCCAAAATTTCTTTATGTAAGGTTCCGTTCAAAAATTCATAACTTCTAAACTGTTAAAGAAAACATACCAATATTTTTTGTGTGAAGTACCTAGGCTTCGGTCAATCTATTGAGCTATTGTCGAGTGGCGAAAGAATATTCCAACGCTTGCTACGATTTTTTGAAAATGATGAACTACAAATGGGGAAAACTCGATTTTTTCAAATGGAACACCTAGTAGTCTTGTGCAAGGATTAAATGTCAAGTTTGAGATTGTCAAGTATTACATCTTCCAACAGTTAGTACAAATAATACAATCCAACATAACCCATAGGCAAACGGCCAATGTTTAATAAAATAATAAAAGAATCAACAATCATAACAAGCTCAACAATAATTAGAAAAATAAATTATCGTAGTATTAAATTTGTTATTCGCATCATAACAAATGTTCAAATATACGGCTATTCTGTTCTACACAAACATTCATTCTACGAACAAAAGACGAATTTGGTCAATAGAGTAAAATGGATCGGTTATTCGCTGCTTCATATCCTCAGCTGTAGTTGATGGAACCTTATAAACTTTTTCTTTAACATTGCCCAAGAGAAAAAAATTAATGGGTGTCAGGTTTGGGGAGCGAGCTGGCCAAGTAATACTTCCTCCTCTTCCTATCCAACGGTTGGTGTAATTTTGATTCAAAAACTGCTGAATGATACCATAAAAATGAACTGGAGTATAGTAGACTCGGCGAAAGCTGACCGGCGCCTATCGGAATCGATCGTCTGAACTAAGTAGTGTTATTCGCTGTCAAAAGTACAGTGGCGTGCTGTTTCAGCAGGGGTCACAAGCAGTTAAATTTATCAATAAATATATTAATATGTCCATAAAGTGTCGGATGTACGATTAAAGTATCATTTAGATCGATTTTGGGTACCCCAAAGTAGTTTAATATAAAGTCCGCGTGTGTTTTCTAGGTTATCAAAAAATATTAACCTCTTAAATATGTATTTATTTTTGCAAAATTATTATCGCTCTCACAAAGTGCATTTCTCTTCAATAACCAACTCCTCGGAATAAATGGCGAACTTCTATTGGTCATATTGCGTGATGTTTCATTTGAGATGCGTCGAGCACTTAGTCCAACGGCTGGCTCGGAAAGTACAATCACTTCCATCTTCACCAACAATGCAGTTAGTTTTTCGAATATAACTCCTACAAAGGGTTAGGGTCCTTTCAAACGTGTGTGCCGGAAAGACTTCAATAGAACTGTTCAAATAACCAATTTAATTGATCCTCTTTACATTTCAAATGCCGGTTGGTGGTATGGGTCACCACTAACGCCACTGTTCTGGGGTGCATTGGGCGAGTGATCGCTCCCCCATCTCCAACACTTTCTTGTCGTCATATCCATATGGGAATCGTAAAATGTTTTGGCCTAGAGAACACTGAATGGACTTAAAAACATGAGTATTATACTTAAAATAATATTTGTACCTGTGCCCATATCAGTTCAATTGTATTGAACTTACAATGGTACGGTGGCAAGCGGAGGACTGCGTGTCCGTGTTCTCGCAAATACTCGTCCACTAAATATCTGCTTTGCTAAATTAAGCAACTCGGCCTTAAACATGTGGTGCTCAAACAGCACGTTGTGTTGGTGTAGCCACTCTTGTATTTGGCACTTCTTCCACACCGCAATAGGATTCCGTTCGACTACAATGCTGTGATAGGACGCATTGTCCATTACAATAATCGAGGGCTCTTCTAGATTGGGAACTAATTGCTCCTTTATCCACTTCATGAACAGTTCGGCATTCATGTCGCCGTAGTAATCCGCGAGCTTCGATTTTGTGCCAAATGTAAGCGAGGCGTTGGACACGAAACCGTCCTCCGTGCCATCACACATCACAAATGCTTTTTGGGCGTCGTTTAAGCGTCTCCAAGGCATTTTGAATCAATTTACGCTAAAAATAGAACGTGAATTAATAAATAGAAGATCGTATAGTTATTGACACTTACTGTTTGTTATAAATTCGAAAACGTTAATGTTTGGGAGGTTATAATTTTGACAGAGAGTTCGCACGCCAATGATGCACGACAGCGCTGCATCACAGACAAGAGATAGAACGCGCACAATAGCCCCGTCTTCGTCGAGCGCGTTCAAATTAGAGTAAGAGCGAACGGTACAAATGGCGTAGATTGTTCGGCGCACCGTCGACAAACGTTTCAATGAGGTTTGAAGCTGCACTACATGTGCAAAGAAGATGGCAATACAGCGTGCATGTCTGTGATATGTTCAGGAAGGAATTGGCGCCGGTCAGCTTTCGCCGTTTCTACTTTACCGTCATGTTGTAACCACATGATCGCTCTTGTAGTTAAGTCTTCTAGTAGTAACGGGAAATCGGTTTGAAGAAATTCCAAGTATCTCTCGCCATTTTGGACCTTGTCAAAAAAGAACGGACCGATAACGCATCCTCCAATAATTCCACCCCACGCATTCAATGACCACCTGTTTTGGTGGTCGATGGTTCGCAGCCAATTAGTTTTCAATCGCATAATAGTGCATATCGTGCCTATTAACAGACCCATTACTTTAAAATTTAGCTTTATCCAAAAATAAAATATTGTTCAAATAATTCCAATAACCATACAAAATTTCAAGCATTTTGTTCGAAAAATGTATTAGATTTAGAAAATCAGCACCATAAAGTTCTGTACTTGGCGTGTAAAATTCATTTCGACTTTAGTCTTTAGTTTCGATGAAACAGAAATGTCAAATGTAACAGTTAATTTTGGCACAAGCCTAGTAAAAACAATGGTTTTATCTAAAAACTGATATTTTCTCAATAACTTTTCTAATTGTACTTTAATTTGTTACTTAATAATTGAACCCTAGAAACCCTATATCACAGAAAAGCTTATCAAAAACGCTAAAGAATGTTGTAAAAATATACAGGGTTCCATTTGAAAAAATAGAGTTTTCGCCATTTGTTGTTCATCATTTAAAAAAAATCGTAGTAAGCGTTGGAATATTCCTTCGCCACTCGGCAACAGCTCAAAGATTGACCAAAGTCTAGAGACTTCACAGAAAAAAAATGGGTATGTTTTCTTTAATAGTTTAGAAGATATGATTTTTTTAACGGAACATTACATCAAGGAATTTTGGAACATAAGGTGACGTACATCAAAAAGTATGATAGATAGGTGAAAATGACCTAAGTAAATTTAACGCAGAACTTAGTATACAATTCAAAAATAAAATCAAAATGGGGTAGTTCCATTTAATAAAACATAACTTTGGTCTTTTAATAATATTTGGACACCCTGTATTCAAAAGAAGATACTTTTAAAATGTGCAGCAGAAGCGCACCTATCACCCAGCAATAATTTCAAGTCGATACCTCGAATAGCAAAAAAGTTATGGAGCGTTTACGCAGCTCTGGGTCACCCTGTATATTGATAAAATTGTCAATGTAGACGTGATAGTGTTTCCCAAGGACCTCTTTCATTGAATCTTAAAATAAAATCCAATGTTCAATCTAAGTTTTTTTTTGTATTATTTTCTATTTTAAAGAATCTACGAACCTGTGTTGTTTGAGTATATAGGCAAGTACGCCATTGGTTGACCGAAATGTAGACGCTTGTTCAAAGCATAGAAAAAAGAATATAATATGATATGAATAGCAATCATCATTTTCCCCAAGTGGTTCTTCACCTTCTGCACCAGTGGCTCTATTAATGCATCTGGCGGCAAAACGGCGGTTTATTCAAATTATTATTTCAAGTACTTGTAACTATATTACCCCACAGATTACTCCAGATGACTGACTCAATGCAAATATTTTGGCGGAATGACCTTTAACAACCTTCAAATTATGTAACAGTTTTCAAATGGCGCATCGATCAAATTTTGCGGCAAATTTAAATAGTCTCCTCTCTTCATAGGTAGTATGTACAAATGATATTATATTTTTAATATTTTATGATTTATTTTACAAAACTAATGTAAACAATTGTTTTATAGAATAAATCATAAAATATTCCTTCATTATTTACACGTTTTACATTTCTAAGATAGGTATAACTTACATATATAATAATTACTTGGGGTTATTATATAATAATGGAAATTTTGTAAGACTTGCCGGACAACCAATAGAGCAACCTGGCTTAGTTCTTCAAATTTATACACAAAAATAAGGAATAATGAACCCTAATATCTAACGATGCCGAAAAGCGTTTTTTGCAAACCCTCTACTTTTGCTTTAGATTGCAATTTTGGACGTTTAGAGATTCTTGCTACAGTTTTGCTCTAGAAGTATGTAATGAGATTTCCTGAATTTGTTGTATTAATAAAACATCCTTACCTTTCTTCACTTTTTGGAAAACAATGCAGTTTCTTCGCTTAGTTTTCACCAACACCACAAATAATTTAAAAAATATATAATATTGGGCCTTTTATTTGAATTTAAATAAAAGTTTTTGTAGTGACATCTAGCGGTCGTACAAAGTATTAGCAACGACTACAGCGCCTCTACATTTGCTTATGGTATCTGTGACAAAGATGTCATGCGCCTAGTTTAAATGTGTAGAAAAGAAATAGTTCCGGACAAAATCGCCCTATGAAGTCAGTCATCTGGAGTAATCTGTGGCCCTCCCAATAAATTGAATATATGCTAACGTGTGTTAAAAAAAAAATCGAGGCTGCGTTGGCCATGGAATTTATCGGCTTTCCAGTGTAGAAACCACAAATGACAAGAATTGTCAGTCGAAAATTTTCTACCAAAATAAAACGGACCAATTTTATGTAAATTGTTTATAATAAATGTCAGGACATGTGTACATCGCTCTCATAAGCATAATGCTACCCTCCTTCGCGTCCATTCATTGAAATTTGTCCCAACATAATAATCGTATACGAAACCAATGTCAACAAAGAACCCAACCTAAAAACTATCTGACAGATTCGAACTGACAGTTCGAACTTTTGCTACACTAAATTGATGCACAAAGTTTTTCCATGGCCAACGCAGCCTCGTTTTTTTTTAACGCACGTTATATTTAATGACGTCACATCCTATTATGTTTACAGTGCGTTCTCCTGAACTTTAGCGCTCTTGGTAACCGCGAGAGTTTAAGTAATTAATGGGCCCCCTTTGTCCCGTTTTTGTTAGAAATAATGCATAAGCTAGGAAACGAGTTCATTAGTCGCTTTACTCAATAAGCCGGTCATCGTATACTTTAAATCAAAACACAACAACGATTTAAAAGTATGGTATGTAAATGCACCGAGATGAAAGAAGAACCAAAAGAAATAAAAATCCCAATTTTTTGATTGTTTTAATACCGTGATCGAAGCACTCTTCTCGCTGTTCTATATGACAATACAAGGTGAAGATGATGCAGTCGCGTTTGGGACAACGCGAAGAGTGCTTCGACCACGTCCAAATTGCCACCGGGATGTCCACCGTAGAGCTAGAAAACATTCGTCTAGAAAAATTGTTTAAATCGACCAACAAATAACAATTTTAGAGAGGTGGCCCACTTTCAAATGGGTCACTCTGAATATGATGTAATTTGAAATGATTAATAGTTTATTAAAGAACGAGTTCGAGCAAAAGGCATATTTTATTGCATTAGTTCAAGTTATTAAAACGACCTGCGAAGCCGGGAGTTTTATAAAGAACAAGTGCCATAATAAATAGTCTTATGAACGAGTTTTTTATATTTCGCATCTTTTATACAATTTTTATTTAAAATTTTGCAATTTTTTAATTTGGGGAATTTGGCATGCATTGAAATTCCGATTTATTTTCCAATGCAATTAAACGGCAAAACAGTTGGCGGTGTAAATAATTTTCAGCAAAATATTGTGGCAAGCAACCTAACTCTGATTAATTTAAATGCTCAAGACACATCCAATGTAACGATTAATATTTATAAAAGTTGGGGAAAGAAAGCTAATCTCTATATATTATTTCTGTATTTTGTTTTTTACAGTACGCCAATATCCCTTAATACTTCATGAAAACCAATGATGAGCCATTGCCATCATCGCATGTAGCCTTCACCGTTTTATGCGAAAAATTAACAATCAATTCAAAATGTTAATGTTCCTTTTAAAAGTATTAAGAACCGTATTTTGTCATAGCGCCATGTATTAACAGTTTATTTAACTAAAAACCGTTCAAGCTGTTTAACTAACGTCTTCCACTCCCCAAACTCATTCTATGCTAATTATTCAGATGCGCTATTGATGTTTGACATGATATTTCTGATCATAACATACCACCCTATGAAAACAACAATAACTATGTAGTTCTATTACGGAACTCAAAAAGCAATTAACGCACTCAATTGGGTTCTTTAACAGCTTTGTTATAGACGCGAAGTAGTAAAAATAATAATTTAGAATCGTTTTGCGGTAAATGTACAAACGCGCGCACACAAGTGAAAGGGTTAAACCAAGCTATATTTTTCAAAAACAAGCGTTTTTAGTCTTTGCTAAACGACAGACGCGTAAAAATCAACATTTAACTATTGAACATGTATGGTTTTATTTATACTTTATATTTATAATTTATTTATATTATAATTATATTTATATTTTAAATGAATGTGTTTTAATTTTATTTTTGTTTATTTAGAGAATAATTTTTATGTTGTTTTGAAAAATTGAAATATATACAGGATGTTTTATTTAAGGCGGCCATTAGAAAATTTTTAACTTCCTATAGTGCTATAAATTTGAAATTTGGAATACAGTCAAAATTGACCATTCCGAATCGAAATAAATTATTTTAAATATGGCGGCACTTTCGCTTATACCGGAAGTGGACGCCATCTTTGTTATTTTAAATGGAACACCGTAGTTTTTATTTAATTTTCGAATGCCCTCTTTCTTTTTGAGTATCTTACACCTATATTGTACTTATCTATCTGTCAAAGTTTTGGAGATATGCGCACTTTTTTTACAAAATTTTGCAATTTCAGTGGTCTATTCAAAAATGATTTTGCAGTAACCATTTAGAAAATGTACAAACTGTTTTTTCCAGTTGATAGCGGAAAGATTGCAAAATTGTGGGCTGGCCTCAAAAGTAACTGTATCACATTCTAAGTACTTACAATAATTTAATGAAAATGCCCAAAACAAAACGTCATTATTTCATTTTTTTTAAATGGCACCTACCAAATTTTATATCGCCAGTCGATAGAAAATAAAATTTAAGGCAATATTGTATTAGTATGTCCTATACCTATCTCAATTACTTTAGGAATTATTATGATTTATTTAGAAAATGAGTCTAATTCCATAATCATGAGGGTGTTTAGTAGGCCGTGAACACTGTATATGACTGTCAACGTTTAAATTGTAATAAATGGATTTAATGTAATAAATAGATTTAAGCGTAAGCATTTTCTTTTAATATTGAGTTTGGAATTTTTGGTATTGTCGTTTTATATTTTATTGTTTTTTTATTTACAGTTCTATTGTAAATTTATGCCCAAAACAGCACAAAAATAACCAATTTGCATAACTTCTCTAAGTCTGGAAAGACAGATTTAATCCCAAATTTTTAGCGGCAGCTCGTCGTTATGCACGGGGAAACGCGGCAAAATATCCCAAAACCTTGATTTGGTTTTCTTTACTTCTAGGAACAACTTTAACTCTTTCTCTGGTGATATGTATTATTCCTGAATGGATAAACTGATTCTGAAGACGGGAAAATGTTTGTTTATTCATTGGGGCTAGGTGCGAATACTAATATGTCCTTTGAACGATGTTATCACAACTTCCGTGAATAATAAACAAATCTAAAATCAATACATTTGGGTAATTATCCATTGCACTCAATTATTAAAACAGATTTACAAGACAACTGCAATTTTTGCTGTGATATCAATTGTTTTACGTTCACAGCTTACTAAACACCCTCATGAATTATACTCATTTTCTAAATAAATCATAATAACTCCTAAAGTAATTGAGATAGGTATAGGACATGCTAATACAATATCCCCCTAAAATTTCATTTTCTATCGAGTGGAGATATAACATTTGGTAGGTGCCATTTAAAAAAAATGAAATATTGACGTTTTGTGAGTTTTTATTAAATCATTGTAAGTACTTAGAATGTGAAATAGTTATTGTTGAGGCCAGCCGACAATTCTGCAATCTTTCGGCTATCGACTGCAAAAAACAGTTTGTACCTTTTCCCAATAGTTCCTGCGAAAACATTTTTTGAATAGACCACCAAAAATGAAAGATTTTGTAGAAAAGTGGGCATATCTCCAAAACTTTTAAAGATAGATAGGTACGACATAGGTGTAGGATACTCAAAATGAAAGGGGGCATTCGAAAATTAAATAAAAACTAGGGTGTTCCATTTAAAATAACAAAGATGGCGTCCACTTCCGATATAAGCGGAAGTGCCGCCATATTGAAAATAATTTTCTTCGATTCGAAATGGTCAATTTCGGCTGTGTTCCAAATTTCAAGTTTATAGCACTGTAGGAAGTTAAAAAGTTTCTAATGGCCGCCTTAATAAAAACACCCTGTATAATAGTTTATTCAGTCAAAATCTTACCGACATGATTTCCCAAACGAACTCGTGCGTAAAGATTAAAAATCGTTCGAGGAGTAATAATTTTCGCTTTTCATACTTTTAGATGTTTTTTGAATCGAAATCATTCAAGCATTCGAACGCTAATGGGTAAGTTTTGGAGAACGAGTACACTGAAGATTGTTGACACTGACAGTCGATACTGTGTCTCGAGTACTCCGATTACTAGTCTTTTGTATCGAGCTCCTTCAAGTACAAGTACGTTGTACTCGAGTACTCCCATCGTTACTTATGACATCATTTTTCAACTTCTTAAGCAGCTATTTTCAAAATTATTGATATTCCACTATTCAATCGTATACCTAAAAACCTCATCAAAAATGTAATCGATTAATATACAGTAATATTATGTAGGTAATCCAAAATATACAGGTCGTTCCATTTGAACATATTCAATTGTAGATAAGCAGATATTTTCAAAGTGTTCTCTTAAATTCATTGAACTTTCTGTCGAAAACCGTATTTCGATATATGTTTTCATTTGAGAGTAATCTTACTTTCCCCGCAGCAATGGGACGACCTGTGCAAGTGTTCATAGCAGGTTTTTCAGAATCAACGACGGTATACTGCCTGTCATTGGTTATGGGTAGCTGTCACTTTTTGTGGTTACGCTGTGTTTATGTAAAATACAGGTTGATAGGTAATGGTTCCGAAATAACTTGAGGGTGGATTCTGGATAAAAAATTTGAGTCGAAAAGCTGTTTACGATTTCTGGCATAAACGTATTTTTTTCGAGGGACTGCTGGAATAATACAATCCGTCAAGTGCACACTTAGGGCCGGTTTTTCAATCGTTGGTTTACTTCTAGTTAGTAGTTTCTATGGAAATTTTTGCAATTTAACCAATCAAAATGCTGCATTTTTAGTTTAACTAGAGGTTTAACTTTAACCAACGATTGGAAAACAGGCCCTTAATTATATTTTTTGCTGTTAAGTATGTTTAAATTCAACTTCCAGCAGTCCCTAAACTTTGGAGTACCGATATTGATTGACCATTTTAAAGATTTTTTTCCTCGAGAAAAATACGTTTTAGCCAAAAATGGTAAATAGCTTTCCAACTCCATTTTTAATTCTGAATCCATCCTCAAGTTATTTCGGAACTATTACCTTAATATCCTGTATACAGGTGAGTCATTAGTGTGGGTTCGGTCCATAACTCCTAAACCATGTAGGATACACAAAATTTTTAAATACAATTTGTATACCATTTGCCAGGCTGCACAACCTAAAAATATTTTAACGTATACGTTCCAAAACTCACGAATGCTACACAACTTTGTTTTTTCAAATAGATCTACCTATATTTTATTTTAGTGTTAGAACTCTTTTTATGATAACTTTATGGTGGTGTAAGGTATTTTACATTTTAGACCACCGCTATCAAATTACAATTTTTTTTCACATTTTTTGACATTTGCAGAGGTTCAATTCGAAAATTTACTGAGAGACCGTTTTAGCAGCTAGAAGGCTGACAGTTGGCAGAAATATGAAGAAAGGATTGCTCTTTAAGCCTGATATGCAAAATATCATTTTTACTATACAGGCTCTGCAATAATTCGTGTCGTATTATACTATTTTTAAATAAGCTTGTTGTAAAACGGTACTAGTCTATGTTATTCAGAAACAACTAATAATGTCAACAGTTTCCTTTGCAGGTATGTACAGAAGGTCGATTAATCCTAGAGTTTACCTTTGACGACCTGATGAGGATAAAGTCGTGGCATTTTGCTGTGCGGACTCATCGTGAACTAATACCCCGATCCGTAGTTGGAATGCATTCTCAGCAAGACCCCAACATGTTGGATCAGTTAGCAAAAAACATCACGAGGCAAGGAATAACGAATTCCACCCTCAATTATCTTAGGGTATGTGTGCACACGTGACAGTTGAAAAATGTTTTTTCTTAAATCGATTTGCAGTTATGTGTGATATTGGAGCCTATGCAAGAGTTAATGTCCAGGCACAAAGCGTACGCGCTGAGTCCGAGGGATTGTCTAAAGACTACACTTTTTCAAAAGTGGCAGAGGATGGTTGCCCCGCCGGGTAAGAGAGGTACCAATTTTATTGCACTAGAGGAATGTTCGTTTCTGCTACGCTGGAGTGTTGTAAAACATAGTGCGATGGATTTTTATTATCAGTATAGCACAAATGAATTAACTCTAAATCGAGTATAGCACGCACGATCTTTTAAATGAGTTTCAACGCTGACACTAATCCCATTTTAATTTAAGAATCTCAACGACCCGCTAATAAACGGCGGAAACGTAAAGGGTCGAACTCTGGAGGGGCTGCCAACAACGCCACACCAGCACCCAATAAAAAGAGGTCGCCAGGACCAAATTTTTCTCTAGCATCGCAGGTAAGTTTAGCTGAATTGATTTTATAACTGTCTTCGATACGATGCAGCGCTATGTATCTGGATGTAACTATTAGTATAACAGTTTTTTGATTTTCGATCTCTTAAAATTCAAAGCATAGGGAAATTTCAACCAATCGAGATGTCTTGCACGCCATTGAAATATATGTCGATTGTTGACGCGTAAAGCTGCTCGCTGATGAAGTTTTCACAATGTTCCTGTTTGATAACGACATAAATCGCTTATAGTCAGTAGGAGCAATATCTGGCGAACATGGCGGATGAAGCATAGGTCAATTCCTTCGTTTTCCCCATTGACTTCAATGGGATATGCAGATGAATTTTTTTTATTTTGTATTTAACCAGATTGTTGAGCAGAGTACTAGTACAGATACAGTAAGGACTTCATCATAAGGTAGCCAATTATACGATAATCTCATCAAACGTTACAGAATCATTTTCTCTCCTTACACACTAAGCCTCACTCGATGTGCACTTTTCTTTTTTTCCAAATCGGGTTGTAGTAGAAGGTATTTCCATTGGGGCGATATGTAGCGAGCACCAAGTGACGTTTTTCCAGACATTTCGTCTACGCCTGCGGTAGACATTATCAGTGGAGTTGTGGCCGGGGCCGAAGAACTCTTCCTCTTGTCTTAATCGCGACTCATAATGCCTATCGTAGTCGTAGACGAAACGAGGTCTCTCGGGGTGTTAGCTACATCGTTCGCAACGAAACTTCTAATCGACCGACTTTAAGCCTGAAAAATACTACCATCTATATGTTTATGTTTTCTATGATTTCTACACTAGAAAGCCGATAAATTCCATGGCCAACTCAGCCTCGTTTTTTTTTTGAACGCACGTTAACTAACCTAAGAATTATTTATGACAGCTTGCGACCATCACCGCCATCTAGTGATGGCTTGAAAAGTGCTCTAAGAAAAACGATAACATCTATCCCACAGGAACATTTTTCCGGGATAATTAGTAGCCTATGTGCTATTCCAGACTATAATCTATGTACCAAATATCATCCAGATCCGTTCAGCCGTTCTGGCGTGATTGAGCAACAAACATCCAAACTTTCGCATTTATAATCTAATGTATAAAATTCTCGTGTCACGGTGTTTGTAATTAAACGTCTCCGAAGTGGCTCGACCGATTTTTGTAAAAAATTTTGTGTGTACGTCGGTTAAGTCTGCGAATCGGACATCTATTTTTCATGCCCCTAAATGTTAAGGGTGGTCCACCCCTAAATTTTTTATTTATTTTTTAAACAAAATTTTTTATTTATATTCTTATATGATACAGCATACAAAAATACATACAACCCTTAATTTTCACCCCTTTACGATCAACCCCTATTTTTAATAGCGATATTACCGGGTGACTATAAATGATTGACATTTTTTGTGTTAGGTTGGCAATATATTTTAACTCTTCCATTGGGTACACTGAATTTCAAATTTGAAATTGTCAAATAAACGTCAAATTTAAAAATTGCCCATATCAGAATTGTTTTCAAAATGGTTTTTACGACTGGAAGATCTTTTCGATCACTCGCTGTAACCATTTTCTCCGTTATTTATTATTCGGTAAGTTACACTTTTTGACAACAATATTCTAACCTGAAAAGCTAATAGACATAAATCACGAGGACAGTTAATCGGGTACCAATTCCTCACTGTTGCCAATTATCTAAATTGAAGTCAATCATTTATAGTCACCCGGTAGTATTTTTACTTTCATCCACAGATGCGTTTATACATATGTACGCCCGGGCAACGCCGGGTACATTCAGCTAGTATTAGTATAGATTTTGAATCATGCGAAATAAAGTATTTTTGCGTACTTTATTTTTCTCGTAAAGTATAAATATAATTACCCGAAATAACGTACAATACTTTATTATAAAGTACGGGTGGCAACCCTACTTGTATACCCGTGGTCAACCGAAAATACCAGTCATGTCATGCAAATACCGACTCTATGAGACATGTTCATTGAGTCGGTATTTGTATCACACGCGCAGGCTGAATTGGAAGCTTTGAGAGACCATGACTGTACATACAAAGTGGTTCATTTTCTAGTGCCATACAGGCGATCTCGGACAGACATTTTTCGTTTTCGAGATATTAGCAAGGGTTGACATTTTGGCGAAACCGAACAAAAATCGCAAAGTGCGAAAAACTTTCAGCCATGTAGCTGCTAAATCGACCTCTCAGTAAATTTTTAAGTAAACCTCTGCAATTGACAAAAAATGTGAAAAAAATTGTAATTTAATAACGGTGATTCAAAATGTAAAATACCTATACCACCATAAATCTATGTGTAAAAGGGTTCTAATAACGAAATAAAATATAGGTAGTTCTATTTGAAAAAACAAAGTTGTGTAGCTTTTGTGAGTTTTGGAACAGTCCGTATACGTGAAAATATTTTTAGGTGGTGCACCAGGTGGTGACCTGACCTGACCTGACCTGACCTGACCTGACAAACGGTATACAAATATTCATTGGAAATATTTTTGTATCTTACATAGTTCAGGAGTTAATGGATCGATCGCGCACTAATGCGTTTTAAAAAATACAGTCGTCTTATATTGTTTATATTTAAAAAGTTTGATTCATTTGACCAGATAGTTGCATTATACGTTGCCTACACAATGATTTTATTTCAAGTTAATATCATCATTAATAAAAAATGTAGGAAGGTTTAAAGATTTCGCCAAAATGTCGCCACCGCGGCCACGATAGTTTGTGTGAACCTTGACGGAAATAAAACTGGCGTGAATGCGAATAACGCGAACCCTTCTCAAGAAATGTTCGGTTCGTTTGTGCGCGCTCGTTTCGTTCGGTGTAAAATGCTCAAATGAATACGCACCTTTAGAGAGTTCAAATGCATCAGCTGATTTGAATGTGCGTTGTGTGTTTGATTAGTAATTGGTTGTTTGAAATTTTGCAAATTTGTATTCTCCGTTATTTCTTCAATGCGATGTCGATGATTTGTATTTGTTGGTTTTTTAGGATGTAATGGTGGTGGGTGAGCCGTCACTAATGGGCGGCGAGTTCGGCGACGAGGACGAGAGGCTGATAACGCGGCTGGAGAACACGCAGTACGACGCAGCGAACTCCCTGGACCACGATAATCACGGTTTCCACGCGGACTCTCCGATGCCCGGTTCGAATTCGTGGGGTGCGGGTGTGGGTGATCGGGGAGGTCCGGGGGTGGGTCCGCCTCAAGGCAACACTCCCTCGAATCAGGACTCCGATAAAAAATCGCCCGCTGTGAGCCAGTGATGATAGTTAATTTGTAATAAGAACATGTAGAATCTCTCCAAGTCAGTATTTCCTGTTGAAAAGTGCGATCACGCTACTAGCCAGTGACGAGTTGTTTTTATTTAATTTTATATGAAGTTATGAAAATGAAGTATGAGAATTACTTAAGTGCAAAATTTTCACGAGAGTGAACGTGACACAAAACTGACTTTAACCATTGAACAGTGACTCAAGTGGAAGAGAAGGTGACTTGAAATGTTGAGTTGTCGGGATTGTGATGACAGCATCGGACGGTGCTGACAGCACAAACTGGATAATGTTATTGCACCCCGAAACTGTGCAATCTTACAATGGTTCCTTTTGGAACCACTCACCATAGGTACCTCTACAGAGTGAATGTGGTTCTCGAATGATGCAGCTCATTTGTACAGTATAAAACATCACACTGTCTTGTTTGTCTTCTGAGTAACCCATATGTTTAAAACTGAACACGTCCACCAGCAATCAAAATGTGAGACGCTAGGTTCGGTGTCTGCATCTTATTTTAATTTATTTGTTAATTCACAATTCCTATTTTAGCGGTAGGGTTAAGTTCCTAAAGGTTGCGAAAGATAGCAAACCTAGCGTTCGTCGTTTCAGCATCTTGAATATTGGTGGAGGTGCACCCTATGGGTTCCACGCTCTTAATCGGAGACGAACTCATTTATTAGGATCAATTTTGTATAGTGAAGATAAATTTAAATTGTATAACACATACCTATAAATAATATGTCCATTGAAAATATGTAATTTACATCCCATTGTGATGTATTTTATAAGAGCGTCTGAATGAGAGAACATTTTAAGATTCAAATTCTTTTAAAGGAATGCGTGTGTTTCTGTATATGTGTCAGAATGAGAGTTTTAATTGTAATAAGTAATTTAAAAAATGAATTAAAATTTGGGACTGCAGTATTTTTTACTAAGTCTCATTTCCATCTGTGTAAGTGTATTTTTACAACTCTTTTGTCAGTAGTTGTGTGTGTCTTTCCTTGTTCCGGTTGTTTGGTTTATTTCCATTTTTCAATTTGTAATCTCATATGTAACGAGACTGTACACAGTACGGCTCCAACGACAACCTCACAATACAACACTTACAAATATTGTCAGTTTTATTTATTTCGAGAATTCGATAAAAGTCCTCGTTATAACACTGCATCAAAGTGAGGCTTAAAAACCATTCAATTTTTTCGCGCAAAAATCAACACTGGACAATCTTTTAACGAAATTGAATTGTTTTTATTTTATTGCAACGAATCAGTAAACAATTATTTGACTGTTAGTAATTTACCAAAACGTTAAAACACTGTGTATAGTCACCCTTTCAAATGTCATTATTTGTAAGAAAATAAAACTGACATAAAAACTGACCAAGCCATTTTCAACGACTTTTATTGCACACGTATTTGAACATCCTTTAAAATTACTTTTTGAGATATTTCTCAGTGAAGCACAAGAAAACCATAATATTTCTAGAAGACCCTGAATTCAATATTAAAATGTATACAAACTATAGAGAAGACAAAAAGGCCATGGAATTTAGCGTTATTTTATTTTTTACGGTGTGTAACTTTGACCTGACATAATTATCATAATTTTTGCCATAAACTGTCTTCAAAAATTCAACCATATGAAGTTTTAACTTAATTTCGAATTCCCCGAACTCAAGATCAAAATTATATCTATTGCAAAGTCAATCCATGACCTACCTTTTTTTATATGCCCATTATAAAATAATGAATACGAAAAGCACTGAACCAAAAGTAGACGAGAAAGTTTATGATTAATGATTTGAAAAGCTTATTCCAAAAACAATGACTACGAGCGATCCCACATAGTGTAGAGCTGAAAATACGTTTCCAGTATAGTATATCTCTGCAAGAGCTTTGAGCTTTCTTTGCATAATTTGTATTTCTCACAAGTCGTCCAGTAAGAAAAGTCCTGTCAGTGCTTCGAATGGAAAAGAATTATATTCTACACACTTCCCATTATGGGACTTGTCAGCTTTGGTGAACATCTAAAACAGAACAAAATGAAATAAATATATGAGGAAGACGCATAGACAACAATTAAGGGTCCAACGAAACAAGAAATTTTTCAGGCCTGTAAATTTTTATTTGTTCATCGTGGGTAAATCAGGAGATTCATTGTTAAATTCATGACACGTTCTTTATATTATTCTGTTGACAGTTACCATGTAATAATAAACAAACATAAAAAAACATAAAAAATTACGTTATTTGTGCATTTTGTCTTGATATTCGTCACAGATTCAATAATTTCCGAATCTGAAAAGTAACCATCAAGTGACAGCATTGTCGATAGATTGATTTCATTGTTTTCTCACAGCCTACTATTTGCATCGAAACAAAAACAACAATTTTGGGAGAAAAACTAATAACTTCGAAATGGTCCAAGATAGGTATAGGGCGAATGGGAACGATTCTTTGAGAACGTTATTCTTTGGTACCAGCTATTTATTTCTTTACACTTTTGTAATAATGATCCAATAAAAAGTAGCTTAATAAAATACATAGTAAGTATATATTTATGCAGGTTGGGCCAGTCCACTGTATCTGTGTCCCACCGGGAACGCCATCGATCGATATAACTAATTACAAGGGTAGAACTAAGAGCGAAAAACACCACATTCAATATGCTACGTGAAACTGACGAAAGAATTAGGGGTGTTTTGCAAAATGGGCTTATATTTTAAAAAGATTGATTTTGGAGTAGATAAACCAGCCGCAACGCGAATTTTCTTTAGTTTGTAATGCCCTTTATTTTGACAGTGTGGGTTTTCTTGAAAGATTGAGACCAATTCTGCAATGCTCTCCGCGGATCATTACCCAGTAAACACACAAGATTTAACGTTTTTTAAACGCTGAGAAAGCGTTTAGTCCGGTGAAAAACGGTTTTACGTTGAATCTGTAACGTTTAGTTTTAATTGATTTTTAAACATTTCCGCCTTAACTTTAAATTAACGTTGATCTTTAAACCAAAGGTTTAAAATTCGTTTAAAATAAACGTCTTTTAAACGTTAAATATGACGTTTAGCGGAGATTTCGGCAGACCGTTGTTCGAAACTCGAAGGGATTTCAGGGGAGTACAATTGCAGCTCTCGGTTCCCCTTCCAAACCAGAGGCCAATATTATTGTCAGTAATAAGAATGGTCCTCGGGTTCGGATTTTACAATTTTATTGGACCCAATTTCAGTTGGGTCTTTCATTTCTAGAGAGGCTAATTTACTTTCACTTGGTTCTTCTTTGCCCAAAATAGACATTTGGAATCCACTCTTTCAACAGAACGAATTATCTCAATATTATTATATACAGCGTGGATCAAAAGGTTGGAAATAATTCGGTAACTTTATTATAGGGAGCTACAGAAAAAATCGCTCGGACAGGTTAATTTTTAATTTTAAATGCGCTAATTCTGACATAAAAATTTGCTTTGTTATGTCATTTCTTTCAAGACCATGACGTCATTTCAATTTTTTTTAAATGGCAATCCTAATTTTTTATTGCGTTATTTTAAAGAGCATGTTTTTTTGCATATAAAACAATAAAATTTGTAATGTGTTACATAACAATATTTTTGAGAAAAAAAATATATTTTTTTGTATGTTATTTAGTAATTTAATGATTTTAACAATAGCAGTTTATTTAAATAACATGTAAAATTTAGAAAATAATAAGATTAAATGTTCAAACTGCCTGCTTTCTTCAAGTTGACAATATCTAAGACGATGTTCAAATTATTTTATAACATTATTGTAAAATTTTGTAAAATAATTAGAATATATCTAAAACTATGCAAATAGACAGCGACAACATAGATGCACTGGACTCAGATAGAAAAGGGGGACTCGAAAATTGAAGAACAACTGGGGTATTCCGTTTAAAATAACAAAGATGGCGTCCATTTCCGGTATAAGAAAAAGTGCCGCCATATTGAAAATAATTTATTTCGATTCAGAATGGTTAATTTCGGCCCTGTTCCAAATTTCAAATTTATAGCCCTATAGCAAGTTCAAAATTTCCTAAAGGCCGCTTAAAAAAACAGCCCTGTATTGAATGCAAAACAAATTAATCTGATTTATTTACAATTTATTTATTACTGAAATTCACATAACGTGGTTTTTATGCAAACCGATGAAAAATTAATCTTATTTGTATTATTTAATTCAGAGTTTCTTATATCGCGGTCTCTATATATAACGCGGTAGGAATTAATCGCGATATTGGAGGGTTGACTGTAGTTTCAACAATTTACATCGGTCCGAGCCACAGTAAATAAAAGCAGATAATAAAAATTCTGGGTTGAATATGGACAGAGCACCGGTAGTGGGTAGTGAGGGCGTATTCCCCTCTTTGCTGACGGCCGATGTTGTAAGAAATTTGTCTTGACGTTCAGTTTTCGTAGATATTTTACTCAATTATGGAATTTTCCTAGAGAAGTGTGAATTTTAATCTGTATTGTGAAAGCATGTCTTTAGGGCGGGACAGGTCCAAATTTTTAGACTTCTTATCCATTGCTAAGTTAATTCATGTTGAAAATGTCGTAATTTTAAGCAACTTTCGTATTTTTTATAAAGGTTTCCTTAAGGAACTTTGGAAAAAGGAGCCTGTTCCGCCCTAGAATTAACGTTCCTTTATACACAGAGAAAAATTGAGTTGATATCTCTTTAAATAAAGGATGTGGCTATTTATACATACAGTATGTATACGCAATTGGCTATTTATACATACAGTATGTATATACAATTGGCTATTTATACATACAATATGTATATGCAATTGGCTATTTATACATACAGTATGTATATGCGATTGGCTATTTATACATACAGTATGTATATGCAATTGGCTATTTATAGTTACGTATAACGCAGATAGAAAAGTAGAATATTGATTGTGACCATCTATGAATGCCATCCTCAACTAAAATGTTTGCCTCCACTATATTCATTAAAGTGCCCCTTCTTCTTGTTAATACTTCTGTTTAACATACACGGGCGTCAAAAGTAATCTGCGTTAATTTTGCATATCGTGATGAGCTAGTTTACTCACAGTGCACATATTCCGATTTTCAAGCCATCAAGAAGCTCATAAATAATTTTTAATGGAGATAGGCGATAGTAAGCTGCGTCTCGTGTGCATCGCACAATAGCCAGCAATGCCTCTGTGGGTATCGGGATAGGCAAGATAGGAAGCTGCATCCCACAGAAATACGCGTTGATTTCGATACATATCGGCGCGTCAAAAGTAAGCAGCTTACCGTGTGCATCACATCATAAGCGCCAATGTCTCTCTACCTATCTGCTGCAAATCGAGCGCGCGGTTAGCTTACTTTTGACGCCCGTGTGCACCGGTACTAATAATTGAAACTATTCAAGTTATTCAAGTCAAGATAATTACCATTTTATACATATGTACATTGAATAGATAATCGAAGTGCTAAATTGTGAATGACTTATTCTATAAAAGTGTTGCAAGGTATTAGCTGATTTTTTTAAATTAATTAAATTTTTAATATTCTAACCTAACTTTTAGATGACAGAACAAATGTCCGTTAATGACAACAATGTTAGTGAACATACTTTAAATGTTGGTCAACATTTTAATGATTATGAACAGTTATCAAAGACTGTTAATGTATTTTGTAAAGAGCATTATCATCCATTTGTTATTAGAACACGGTCTCAGAAACAAGTGCTGTACAAATGTTGTCATGGTATTAAGCAAAATTCAAAATGCCTGGGAAAACGTCCGAATCAACATTACTACTACAAGAATTGTAAAGCTCAAATTAATTTTTATAAAAGCAAAAATGAAAAATGGAAATTAACAAAACTATTACTAAATCACAATCATACCGTTGGCAAAGAAGAATATAGTAATTACGGCAAAGCCAAAATTATGAATGAAAATGATTACGAAACAGCAACAGATTTAATCTTGTCTAGCGCCAAAGATGGAATGGTTGCTGCAGTGTTAAGTAAAAAAAGTGGGAAACAGTTTATAAGAAAGGATATACAAAATTTTCGAAACAAACTTTTTCCTTCATGTACCGAAGTGGACCAAAATCATTTAATGGAATTCTTAGCGGAAATCGAAGAAAATGGTGGTATATACGCTATACAAAAAGATGCAGAAGAAGAAGTAGAATCATTATTTGTAGCCTCTTCGGCGATGGTTCTAAATTATAATAAATCTCAGTGTCCAGTGATACAAATAGATGTTTCCTTTGGATTTAATGTCGAAAATTATAAAGTTTTGGGATTTTGCTACTATTCTAGCATAACCGACAAATCAGAATTTGCAGCTATAGGATTTATTGCTAAAGAAACATATTCCGCATTCATACATTGTATGAATGAATTTAAAAAAATTTGTAAGACCCACCCATCCGTTTTTTTAATTGACAAAGATTTCATCGAAATAAAAGCTATCAGAGACGTTTTTTCTAGTGCAACCGTTTTACTTTGTAAATTTCATGTCATTAAATACATTAAAAGGCTAGTTTCTACTGCCTACAATAAACAAATTGATGAAAAAAACAAAATATTGGATGCGTTTAAGAAATGTTTATATGCTCAATCATATGAAGAATACGAAGAGCAGAAAAAGAAATTCCTGGACATTTGCAAGTCTGTAAAAGTTTTTGCAGGAACAAAAGATAAATACGTGACTCTTGAAGAGCAATTTCTTAAAAATTGGGACAGCTGTAAAGAAATGTGGGTACATTATTTTAGAAAACATTTGCCACTAATGGGAGATACGACAACAAACAGAATTGAACGATCATTTTGGACTCTTAAGCAATACATACAAACTAAATATCATAGTTTGCCGACTATTTATTTATGTATTAAAGAGCTTATAGACTTTATTGATTCAAGAATAAAGAATAAATTAGCCAAAAATAAACAAAAAGTTTTTAAAATTATGGATAACGATAATGAAATAAGAAAATTGCTGGAAGTATGTTCAGAAGTTCTCACAGAAACTGGAATGAAATTATTTCATAAACAATTAAAATTGTTTAAAACTTTAGAATCTAAAATAAAAGTAATGGCTAATGGCATTGAGGAAAATCTTGAGACTGGAATATCGAAGATTTATAATACGTCGCTGGAAGCATGTTCATGCACATTTTGGAACTCTTTCAGTGCACCATGTAGGCATATTTTTATGTTAAGAAAATACAATAACTTAGATATTTTTTCAAAAACATGTTTCCATCCAAGATACATTACTTCAGTTGAAAATACAGAAAGTATTATGAATATGGATATCGATGATGAAGACACGAATGACGTAGACATTGATGATATAGACAAGGATGAATTCGGTGGTTGTCAAAAAGTATTATCGGATCGAGAAAAATTCAATACAGCACTGACAGTAACAAAAAATATCGCAGATATTTTATCAAATTATGGAACTACAACCTTTAACAAATATATGAACGAACTAAAATTAATTGAAAAAAATGCTAGAAATGGGGTTTCTCTGTTTGAGAATGAGTATAGTGATCCTAAAATTAGTTCAATAGAATTTGAGACACGTAACTTAGTTGAAGCTGGAAGTTGCCAGGATAGCTTAGTTGGTACTGAAAGTCAGAACGAATCCGATACAAATCATCAATCAAATGAAAACATAAAATTTAAAACAAAAATTAAGTCTAAAGGACGTCCGAAGAGAAAAACTAAACAGATTCAGTTTTACAAGAAGCAAACTAAAACACGAAATAAAAAATAAAATAAATACCCAAGTATATTGTAACAATAAACAATAAATAAAACAATATTTATCTATAATTATGTAGTTTTTATTAAAATATTAATATCAATAAACTTTTTGGTTAGTTAGTACGTTATACGTAACTATAAATAGCCAATTGCATATACATACTGTATGTATAAATAGCCAATCGCATATACATACTGTATGTATAAATAGCCAATTGCATATACATATTGTATGTATAAATAGCCAATTGTATATACATACTGTATGTATATATAGCCAATTGCGTATACATACCGTATGTATAAATAGCCACATCCTTAAATAAAAGAGAAATTTATCTACGAAGAAACGTCATTTTTAACATGAATTTGCCTGCCGAAATCTCCCCTTAATGAATTCAACGTTGATTCAACTGAAAATATAAACGTTTTTTTAACTGAAATTATAAATGTTACTTCTTCGTTATTTTGATACCATGATTTAACGTTTTAATGTCTCGCCACTTAACGTTTTTTTAACAGAACTGATAAACGTTATTTCCATGTTATTTATACACCATTATTCAACGTTTTTTTACCAAAAATTAAAAACGTTTATTCAACGGTAATTATAAAGTTTTTTTGTTATTTTTATACCTTCATTCAACGTTTTTTTACCAGAAATGATAAACGTTATTTCCATGTTGTTTTATACCTTGATTCAACGTTTTTCAAACGGAAATGATAAACGTTATTTCCATGTTGTTTTATACCTTGATTCAACGTTTTTTAAATGGAAATTAAAAACGTTTATTCAACCGAAATGGTAACTACATAGAATAAAGAAGTAAACGCCAGAAATCAACAATGTGATAACGAAACAGTACACTAAGATGCACTTGGAGGTGCTCTCCGTTACGGTGGCTACGGTAAGTTGAACCGGGGTGCGGCCTCTTACGTTCCTTTTTGGAACTGATAAATGAATGAAAACAATCACAGATTACTCCAGATGACTAACTTCATAGGGCGATTTTGTCCGGAACTATCTCTTTTCTACACTTTGAAACTAGGCGCATGACATCTTTGTCACAGATACCATAAGCAAATGTAGAGGCGCTGTAGTCGTTGCTAATACCTTGTACGACCGCTAGATGTCACTACAATTTTTTAAATTTAAATTCAAATAAAAGGCCCAATATTTTTACTATTTTAAATTGAACAATGTACAATTCCGTGTTTTTTTAAAAGCGTGACTGTTTCTACGCTTGTTGCTTTTTTCTGACTAATATTTTAAAACCAGCATTTTGCTGCAATTATAATCAAGCCAGTAAATGTCAAAACTTGCTTGTCGATTGAATTTGTGAAAAATTTTAAGCGAAAGATGGTCCTTTTTTACATTATTTGTGGTGTTGGTGAAAACTAAGCGGAGAAACTGCATTGTTTTCCAAAATGTGAAGAAAGGTAACGATGTTTTATTAATACAACAAATTCAGGAAATCTAATTACATAATTCTAGAGCGAAACTGTGGCTAGAAGCTGTAAACGTCCAAAATTCGAATCTAAAGCAAAAGTGGAGGGTTTGCGAAAAACACCTTTCGGCATCTTTAGATATTAGGCTTCATTATTCCTTATTTTTGTGTATGAATTTGAAGAAGTAAGCCAGGTTGCTCTATTGGTTGTCCGGCAAGTCTTTCTAAATTTCCATTATTATATAATAACCCCAAATAATTATCATATGTGTAAGTTATACCTATCTTAGAAATGTAATTGTTAATATTTTGGGTATGATTTTGTTTAATTTAAATTATGTAATACACTCGCGGCCAAAAAAGTAGGGTCACTTAATAAATTTTGAATTAAAGTTGCTTGAAAATCCGTTTTTTTTACAAATCGCTTGGTAATTTGGCACATATAATCGTTCTCAACAAAAATTGACGAACCGTATACTAGCCGTCCGTTTGAATAGTTCGTGGAATAATTGGGACAACTTTCCCCAAGAAAGAATATCCAACCTTATAAGAAGTGTACCAAGGAGGGTTCAAGCAATCAATGATGCTAGATGCTATTTTTTTGTGCTTTTTGTTTAGTCTAGTATTATGTTTGTTACGTTTATTAATGTATCTTGTTGTTTCAATAAAAGACGAGTTGATCTCATTGCATTGAAACGACGAAAAACCGATATTTGTCTACAAAACATCTTCTGCTTTGCTTGAAGACCTTCCAAAGCATCTAATTTAGTGTTCTCAAACTGTTCCGCGTGAAAATGGTGAGTTACTGTTTCTGTTTTCAAAAATTTCGAAGTGACCCTACTTTTTTGTCCGCGAGTGTATAATAAATTGATTTTTATAAAATTGTTTGTTTGTATGACGTGTAAATAATGAAGGAATATAGAAAGAGGGGCAAAGAAGGAAGGAGAATAAAGTGGGATGAACAGGGAATAGAAAACTACAGGAAAGAAATAGAGAAAAGTGAGTACAAGGCAAAAGGAACGGAGGAAAAGATGAAAGAATTAAAGGCCAACATCGAGAAAGCAGCACCACGAAAAGAAGGAAGACCGAAGATAAAGAGGGAACAAGAGAATAACTGGTGGGATAAGGAATGTAGTAATTTGAAGAAAGAAGCAAAAGCAGCACTGAAGAAGTGGAGACAGGACAAGGAAAAAAAATGGAATACATAAAAGCGAAAGAAAAATTTAGGGAAAAATGTAAAGAAAGGAAAGAAACAAAGAAAAAAGAAGAAGAGAAAGAAATCAAGGAAATTAAAACGGAAAATGAAGCATGGAGATACATAAACAAAGAAAGAAGGAAGAGGAAGGTGAGGGCAACAGAAAGGATAAATATAGAAGGGTGGGAAAAGTACTTCAGGGAACTGCTGGACGGGGAGAGGAAGAAGGAAATGGAAGAGCAGAAAAGAACAGGGACCAGGGAAATAGGGGGAGGGGATGAAATAACGAAAGAAGAGATGGAAGGGAAAATAAGAAAGCTGAAGAAGAGAAAAGCGCCGGGGAGGGACGAGATAGAGAACAAAGTCTGGATATACGGAACGGAGGGAACAACGGAAAGGCTGAGAGAAATAATAAACGATGTATGGGTGGGTGAAAGGATGCCGAGCGAATTGAGAGAGAGTCTGGTGTGCCCGGTACACAAAAAAGAGAGCAAGGAGGAAGTGAGTAACTATAGAGGAGTGAGTCTGTTGTGCACGGCGTACAAGATATATGCGATGTGCCTGGGAGAAAGATTGGTGAAGGAGGTAGAAACGAAAGGGATGATTCAGGATGGGCAGGCGGGATTCAGGGCCGGGAGGGGAACAATGGACAATGTGTACATCCTGCAACACATAGTGAGCAGAGAGTTGAAAAAGAGGGGAGGTAGGGTGTATGCATTGTTCGTAGACCTGAAGGCGGCTTTTGATAGTGTGGATAGAGAGAAACTGTGGGAATGTATGAGAGAAAAAGGAGTGAATGAAAAGCTAGTGTGCAGAATAGAAGATATAAAGGGTTTTTCAATAAGAGCGGGTCGATGTTAGTAGGCTGTGGCAGCTATGTTGTTTTGGTGGTGTCTGTTTTATCTTGTGCTTATTGTTCAGTCAGTGATGCCAAATCACCATGGTAAGTTACACGATTGAGCAGCACGTCCAAATGATAAATACTTTAATGAGTGTTCGTTAGTGCAAATGTTACGCGCGTTGCGCCCATTTTACGGAAGACGCGGTGGTCCTTCAAAGTCGATTCTTCAACGTTTGGTGGCCAAATTTGAGACCACCGGTTCGGTAAACAATCGGCCAAACACCCTTACGTCAAAGGAACGCCAAATCGCCCGAAAACATTGCCACAGTCCGTGGAAGTGTACAGGAGAACACGAAGCAGTCAATTTCTCGCCGTGCACAAGAACTCGGGCTTTCGCAGACTTTTTTTGGCTCAAATTAAACGATATGGAGGCAGAGGAGATGTGGTTCCAGCAGGATGGGCCTACGTAACACACAGCAGACGGCACAATGGCGATTCTGCGTAAACGATTTGAGGGTATAGTTATCTCTCGCAGAGGTGAAGTGAATTGGCCACCAAGATTGTGCGATTTGACAGCGCTAGATTTTTTCTTGTGGTTTTTCCTGAAGTCGCAGGTCTATGCCAACAAGCCGCAATCGACCGATTCCCTTGAAGTCAACATAATCAATGCCATCGCTGAAATTAAGCCGGATCTATGCGGCAGAGTTATTGAAAATTGGACCACTCGGATTCTTGCCACTGTGAAGAGCCGCGGCGGACATTTGAAGGATGTTATATTCCATACATAATGGCATATATGGGCCATTCAAATAAAAAAAGAATTTTGTTAATACCTCACACACAGATTGTTTTATTCCATTTCAAAATCGACCCGCTCTTATTGAAAAACCCTATATATAGAGAAACAAGAAATAGAGTGAAGGTGGGAGAGGAAGAGAGTGAATGCTTTTGGACGAAAAAAGGGGTGAGACAAGGGTGTCCGCTCAGTCCCACACTGTTTACTCTATTCATTAGTGATGTAGAGAGGGTACTGAGCGAAGCGCAGGATGGAGGAATGGTAATAGGAAGAAACAAAGTATGGTCGCTGGCGTATGCGGATGATTTGGTGCTAGTGGCAGGGAATGAAAGAGCAATGAGAGGAATGATAAAAACATTAGAGGCATACATGAGGAAGAAGAAATTAGAAGTGAATGCTAAAAAGACAAAGATGCTGGTGTTTAGGAAAGGGGGAAGAGAAAGAAGAAAGGAAGAATGGATGTGGGAGAAAAAGCAGGTGATAGAAAAAGTGAAAGAGATGTATTATTTGGGGTATGTGTTTAACGAAAGAGGAACAGCAGGGGCACAGGTAAAGGAACAAGTCAAAAAGGCAAATAGAGTGGTAGGAGTTGTATGGGGAATAGGAGAAAGGAAGTTCGGGCATAATTTTAGAAGATGGATGATGATGTTTGATAGTCTAGTGAAAAGTGTGTTGATGTATGGGGCGGAGATATGGGGTTGGAAGGAATGGGAGGAGGTAGAAAGGGTGCAAGAGAAATATCTGAAATGGGTGCTAGGAGTGGACAGAGAAACACCAGTGTACATAGTGAGAGAGGAAACGAAAAGAGAAAAGATGAGAGTCGAAGCAGGAAAGAGGGCGGCAACATTTGAGGAGAGAATTAGCGAAAGGACTTGGTGCGAACTGTTGCAGGCATGTCGGAGAGAGAAAAAGAGAGAAGCAGAAAATGATAGAATGAGTGAAAGGGCAAAGTATTATGAAAGGAATGGGTATAGCTTAGGAGAAGCGACGAGAATGAGTGAACGAGGGGTGAGAATGAGAGAAAAACTGAAAAACAGAGATAGGGATGTGGAGAGACAAGAGAGAAGGGAGAGAATAAAAGAGTCCAGGTACAATAACAAGTATAAAGAAATAATATCGGAAAAACTACCGAAGTACCTGGAAAGAGAAAATGCAAATGAGAAAAGAATGATTGCAAGATTCAGGTGCGGGAATGAAGAGAGAGAATGCAAATTCTGGGAGAAAGAGGAGAAGAGAGTATGTAGAATATGCGGAGAAGGACGAGTAACAGTGGAACATCTGATGAAGGAATGTGAGAGTCTGAGACAGGATGAAAGAAGGAGGGATGAGGTATTGAATGAGGATGGAAGAGGAATAGAGTGGATGAGAAGCGTGGTGAGAGAGAGAAAGAGGGGGGAGAGTGCGTAAAAGAAGGAATGAAGAAAAGATCGGTTTTAGAAGAAATTAATATTAAGTTGAAGAAAAATTGTATAATTTTGTAGGAGTCTTAAGGCCGAAAGGCAAATAAAACCATTTATATAATGAAGGAATATTTTATGATTTATTCTACAAAACAATTTTTTACATTAGTTTTGTAGAATAAATCATAAAATATTCGAAATATAATAGCATTTTTTCTACCTATAAACAGAGGAGAGAATATTTAAATTTGCCGCAAAATTTGATCGATGCGCCATCTGAAAACTGTTACATAATTTGAAGGTCGTTAAAGGTCATTCCGCCAAAATATTTGCATTGAGTCAATCATCTGGAGTAATCTGTGAAAATAATGCATAAATCACCTTTGATGGTTTCAAGTTATTAACGTTTATAAAAGGTTCGCTGGTATCCAATTAGAACGCATTAGAATTGCAATTTAATTACAAATTAATCTATTAATCATACGTAATAGAAATGTGTTTAATAAATACGTTTATAAATAAATCTATGTTCCTATGTTATCCACGGTTCTAACGATTGCATTGCTTAATTTATGATTTTATATCCGCCCGAAACGGATTGAAAAGGTCTAAACTGCTATTTATTTGGTCGAGTCAGATTTTTTAAAACTGTTTTAATTATCTGCTTTTAGTCGTCACATTTGGAAGAGGTAAGGGTAAGAGGTATAATAAGAAGATAATTACAATTAATTGTTTACATTATCCTACAATCTTATGTTTTTTCAATTCACATCACAGTTCTTCCATATGTTTTAAAGTAGAGTTTCATAATCTTGCTTTGAAAAATATCAATACTCTACTTTGTCACAATCATAAATAAATATTCATACTATGCTGCAGGTAGTTATCGGCTGTTGCTTGCACGTTCTCGGTCCTTTACCTTGAGACACTTCCTCAATTATCGAGGAAAGATCATCGTAGTCTGGATACGCCAATGTAGAAAGTTTTGAATGTACCAGAGCACCATTTACTTTCACTTCAAAGGAAGCCCTACGCCCTTCATGGCCATTTAAAGCAACTTCGGGATGCTTGGGCTTGATGTGTTGGTTCAACTCCTCAAATTTTTTAAAGTATCCACAGGTACCGCTGAAATGTCTGTATTCGGGGAAAATGTACTCCTAACAAATGTAACTACCAGAATTCCACGTCGACGACGATTCCCATTGTATTATGTGCCTGATACTTCAGGACTCGCCCCAGGACTGAATCAGTGAATTATTGGGAAAAATTTAAAACCATTAGCGAAAAGAAAGTAATTAAAACCTAACCTCAAAAAATTGTATTCCGATTTTGTTCGAAATGTCAAAATTAATATTACTCAAAACAAGACAAGCACAGATTATAAACAACAAATCGCAAAATAACGTGCATACAAAAATAAAACGAGGCTGTGTAGGCCATGGAATAACTTTGACGTTCAACCGAGTGTAGCAAAATTTCGACTAAGGGTTGCAAACATTTGAAATTAAGTTCTTGTAGTACAGATTACTCTGTACGTAAAGGCTACATGACGATGGTTTATTAAGCAGATAATGAGAACGGAAAAACTGCGTGAACTGAAACTTGGCGCACTTATAATTTTTTTTTTCATGATTGTGCCACTGCCGGTTATACAGTTATTATTTTAAATACAACATATCTGTTTTTATTGTATTTTCAGATTCTGCATTAAATTTTACGCCATATGATATCAACGCATATGCACCTTTTAGAGAAAAAACATTATCTTGTAATAAAGGCAAAAATCCAGTGCAATAAAACAATTAATAATTATTAAACCCTAAAAGACAGATCTACGAAACTTGGTCAAAGGTTGGACAAAAGGTTCAACTCTGCACGAATCTAAACATTTTCAAGAATATTCCTGAAGGAAAAGAAAAGTCAATTGCAATTCAATAAATCCAAAAATGATTAAAGTATAAAAGTTGATTTTTTCAAATTGAAACCATATATTTTTATTACACCTTTCTATCCCATGATGTATCATGTTCCTATATTTAAAATTTTGAGTTAATTGATTGTTTCTACTTTTCTTTACAATTATGAGAAACTAATAGCAGTCGTCTGACACGATCCTTATTTTAGGACTGATTTCAGTAATGGGATTTTGTGAAGATTCTTTCTGGCGGAGTATAACAGGGAATTTAAATTATATTGATAAGGATTTGTAATCATATAGACTGTTTCTACGTTTGTTGCTTTTTTCTGACTAATATTTTAAAAACAGCGTTTTGCAATTACAATCAAGCAAGTAAATGTCAAAACTTGCTTGCATTGCTTAAATTTGTGAATAATTTCAAGCGAAAGATATTTGCTTTATTAGTGGTGTTTGTGAAAATTAAGCAGAGAAACTGCATTATTTTCCGAAAAGTGAAGAAATGTAAAGATGTCTTATTAATAAAACAAATCCAGGAAATCTAATTATATTATAACTGCAGAGCGAAACTCTGGCAAGAAGCTCTAAATCTCCAAAATTGCAAAAGTAAAAGTGGAGGGTTTACAACAAACACTTTTCGGCATCGTTAGATATTAGGCTTCATTATTCCTTATTTTTGTGTATGAATTTGAGGAACTAAGCCAGGTTGCTCTATTTGTCGGGCAAGTCCTTCAAGATTTCCATTATTATATCATAACTCCAAGTTATTATCATATGTATAAATTATTATACCTATCTTAGAAATATAATTGTTAACATTTTGTAGTGTCCTACCGAAACTAGTTTTTACAGCGGAAACCGAAACCGAATTGTTGTATGTGGTAGGTAGGTATACTTATTAATTTGAATTTTACTGTATTTTGTCTCAGTTTCGGCCGAAACCTAAATTTCATGTTTTCGTGGGAAAAACAAAGTAAAAATTATCATAATCAGTTTTTATTATTATTTTTTTAACCAATCAACATATTAATCATTCAGCCTCTGATATTTTAAGTAATCATTAATTTATCATAACATATTATTACCCCCCTTATTTAAAAAAGCACAAATAAATATACTTCTTTTTAATATGTATTATGAAATAAAATAAAAGCTACGAAACAAAATTAATGCTTTTAAAGTAAAAAGAAATTACCTAGTAAATATGTGTAGGTACGTACACAAAAAAAACTCTTTCATCTTAACAACAAAATTATTTTTTCTAAACTTTGGTCATTTTGTATGGTACTCTTGTTAACAAACTACAGTAAAATTCAAATTAATAAGTATACCTACCTACCACATACAACAACGAAATAAATATTTTTGATGCAAATAATCCTTCAATCGAATGTATCAAAATAAAAAGAGCTTTGCAAAACCTCCCGAATGCAGTTTCGGCCGAATGACAGCCGAAACCGAAAGTTCGGTCGGACACTAACATTTTGTTTCTTTTTATGCCATGTATTTAATGAATATTTTATGATTTATTCTTCAAAACTAATTTTTTGCATTAGGTTTGTAAAAAAAATCATAAAATATTCAAAATATAATAGCACTTTTACCACCTATAAAGAGAGTAGAAATTATTTAAATTTGCCGCAACATTCGATCAAATCGGCGCGCCATCTGAAAACTGTTATCCTAAAAGGTTAAAAGTCATTCCGCCAAAATATTTGCATTGAGTCGGCCATTTGTAGTAATCTGTGATCATTGCAATGATGTGTCAAGTGGACAAAAACAAACATTTCCTTTTCGCGTTTAATCGAGGTGTTAATAAAGCTACTGAAGCTGCTCTAGAGATTTATGTTGTCTATAGGGAGAATGCCTGAAAGAAGCTCGGAATTGGTTTATGAAATTTAAAAATGTCAATTTTGACCACACGACGGGTCGGCCGTCTGAACTTGATGAAGAGCGATTGAACCAGCTTATTCAGGAATATAGGCGCCAATCGTCCAGAGAAATGGCTCAGCAGATCGAATGCGATCAATGAACCATAGTCTGCCACTTGCATTTGCTTTCAATTTTAAAAATGGTAAAATATAACTTATGCATCAGTACAATAATTTAGTGGCTAAATGCCGTCCAATGGTCCCCTCCATGACTTTCTCCAGCAATGGGATCTGCCCACAGAACCCCTCTTACGATGAAGGTATTGCTGATTGCAGCCACGTTGCACTTTAAATTCCTATTAATTTAGTCCCATACTGTACAGTCTTTGGCGATGGAAATGAGACTCATTAATATACAAAAACCCCCATAAGTCTGCAACCCAAATGGCAACGGGCTCTTTTTATTCCGCTTTCTGTCACTTTATAATAAGTCAAATTTAAGGTTAGTCTTCTGTTTACAAAATTGGAAATGATGTATATCGCGTTTTCTTTATGAGATTCTCTCCACAGGTGTCGATTTGGACTTCTCTGCATCACATGCGGTGTTAAAATGTGGCGAACTGTCAAATTTAAAAACCCAATCAGATCCTCACATTGAAGTTCTGCCTTTCTTCGATATAAACAGGAAACAGGCATGAAAATGCTCATTGTAAAACAGCTATTGGGTGCAGTGTCCGTAAAGATCGCAAAGGTGGTAATGCCTCGGAGTGAGAATGAAGTTTGGAACACGTGGATTTTTTTTTAAATAGCAGGGCTCAAATCTTATATTTTTGAAGATAACTTTTTTACTGAAATAAACGTACAGTGTGGAAATTAAGTAAGGAATAAATTCAATAACTCCATTAGTATTGGCACTAGAAATAAAACGTAAAAAGCATGTGGTAGGATTAATTAAAACGCATATGAGGAACGTATACTAATTTTTTTCATTTGTTTTTTTGACCGTAATGACGCCATCAAAATGTTTTTAATAGCAACCTATATTTATTTCAACGGTATAAAATACTTAATAGGTTCCATAAGAAAAAAACAATGAAAAACGGTTCTAAAGTTTAAATTAGTAAGATTTCAAAAAATTAACAAGCAGTCTATTTTATCGGAAATTAATAAAACAATGTTGAAAAAGCAATCAATGAGTAAAAATAAGAAAAACAACCCTAAATTTCAAAGTAGGCTTAACAAATTAACAAAAAAAAACGATGTAACAATTATAAAAAGATATTACACCAAATGTTCAAACTGATGACCCTGCATCATCCGATAAAATCCAAGACGATCATAAAAAGCAGCCAATTCGTTTTGAATGATTTGAGGAGTTATTAAACTGCACTCATGTCTATTTCTTGCTTTAAGATCATCCAAATTGTTGGGTCGGTTTTGATACACCTTGCTTTTTAAATACTCCCATATTTATTTATGTATTTAAAAAGCAAGGTGTATCAATGGAATGGCCGGCCATTCCATTTGACCTCTTCTTCCTAGCCATCTTCCTGGAAACACTTCGTCCAAATAACGCCGCAAAATTATATTTGCATATCCAGGTATGCCTGGACAGATTATCCGATCTTTGGTTGGACATTGATCACATTTCATCAACTCTACGCAAAAATACAGAAACACTGTCGAGTAAATTATAAAGTGCCCTTAAAATGAGTATTTCATTCTGTAAATTAATTACGCTTAATTGTGCTTAGCGACTCTCGGGTAAAATACTTTTTCGACCACATCGGTTGTAATTCACCGTCCTAGAGTTGCTGTCCGTCATGTGAATCGGTTTCAAATTATTGTGTTTCTGTGTTCGCACTTCGTGTTTTAATTCAGTTTTAGATTGTCTGAACTGTTTCGCTTTTGACTTGTGTGTGGAGTAAACCTTAACCAAATCCAGCTAGGTTTCCAAAGTATGCCCAACTAAGCAAAACCACTAAGAGACAATTTAAGCTACAAAGAGCGAATAGCGGTAAGAAAACTAAAGTATAACATAGATATTATGATTTTAGCAGCGCACAAGGCGAATGCCACAAAAAATTGGAGGTTCATACCCCAATGAACCTCCACTTGTTGAATTAGCTCCTCGGAGCGTTCATTACACCCCCCCTAATGGCAACACGGCCCAAAATCCCGAAGAAGATCGTTATAATGATATATACTAGTAGTATTGTAGGGGGGTCGTTTGGCTACTGAAGCCCTTCGTCACTGCGACCATTGTTGGTCTATTGTGAATAACCCTGCTTCCTATTGGAATCCCAGGGAGTCTAGCCCCCTATATATACTAATAATTGTATATATTGTAATAATAACTTTAGGCAATAATTTTTTTAAAAAGAATGAGAAATAATCGAGCGAAATCTTTTTGATGTAGGCTGAGATAGGTGAATATTTATTTTTCAGTTAGATGCTGTGAAAGTGCGAATTTGGTGTTCATATAATAATTATATTGTCTTATTTAATCTTTATAGCAGGAAATTCGATGTAGTCCTATGTGTAACTTATGTAATTAATTTACAGACTTAAATAGTCATTTTAATGGCAGTTTATTATTTACTCGATAGTGTTTCTCTATTTTTGCGTAGAGTTGATGAAATGCGATAAATGTCCCAACCAAAGATCGGAAAATCCATCCACGCATACCTGGATATGCAAATTTCATATTTGCTTTTCCTGAAATTTAAAGGGTGAAACATATCTAACCTGACAACAACGAAATAAAATATGAAAAACTTTCAATTAACTGCGGTCTTTACTACAACAGAAAATATGCTGACAGTCGCTAAAATAGCGCCGTGTGATTGAGTACTTACTATAAATTTCAAATTTATATCGCTCTACATTAACAATGTAATTAATTTACAGAATGAAATACTCATTTTAATGGTAGTTTATTATTTAATGTGGATCGGAGAAGTCGGTTCAAAACCTTGCAAGAGGTAATGTGAGAGACGTAAGGACAGCATTTTGAAGACTAACAGAATTACTTTTTGGCATTTTATTACAGAATTCGATTTTTTTATTTTATTTTTGATAACAACAAAGATATGCTTGTGCTATATTGATTATTTCAGTAAAAAAGATCGCCACATTTTAACACCGCATGTGATGCAGAGAAGTCCAAATCGACACCTGGAGAGAATCTCATAAGAATCTCATAAAGAAAACGCGAAATACATCATTTCCAATTTTGTAAACAGAAGACTAACCTTAAATTTGACGTATTATAAAGTGACAGAAAGCGGAATAAAAATAGAGCCCGTTGCCATTTGGGTTGCGGACTTATGGGGGTTTTTGTATATTAATGAGTCTCATTTCCATCGCCAAAGACTGTACATACGGCCTTAGAGTAAACGGTATAGATTAGTTTTTTTTAGTTGTTATGTTGGTGTTGGGTTGGTGTTTGGCAACTAAAACACGACCAAAACCTAACCTAAGAATTGTGAATAAACGTTAGTGAAACGTAAGATTGAGAAATTTGGTTGAGAGAGTTTAATTTAAAGTTAAATAATGTCGCATATTTCGCGCCGCGATGTGGACGATTTAAAACCTTCCATAGACCGAGCGGTGTACAAATTACTGGGGACCAGCGATAGTTCCTTGGTCAGTACCGCAGTACATTGCTTAAACTCAGGTTATGATAAGCGCAAAACTACTGACAAACTTTCGTCTTATGTTGATAGCAAAAAGGCATCCAGACTAGCCGAAAAGATATTCGATTTAGTAGAAGACTATCAGTCGTCACACCGATCTAAAAAAAGATCTCGTGATGATTCGAGAGACCGAGACTCGAGGCGCTCGAAAGCGCGCCATGAAAGCGATCGAGATAGTAAATACGAATCAGATCGACACAAATCCAAATCGAACGAGATTATGGAAAGCGCGCAGAAACAAATCCTTGAACGGAAAAAACTCCTGGAGGGTCCTATCATTAAGAACAACTTTCTCTCAAGTTTAAATATACCCCAACCCAGTATTTATGGCATTCCCATGGGCTTGCTCAATCGGGGCGACGCAGACAAAGCTCGCAAACTGGCGCAACTGCAAGCCCAAATCAAAAGCAAACTGTCAAGCGGCATTCTCACTAATGCCATACAAATACCGGTGGTGCCCAACAAGCCGACACCGCTTATTCTCGACGACGAAGGACGAACGGTTGATAAAACGGGCAAAGCGGTTCAACTGACGCACATAGCGCCTACACTTAAAGCCAACATTCGCGCCCAGAAACGCGAACAGTTCAGAACACAACTGACTGATAAAAACGATGACAACAACGAAGCCAGATTTTACGATGGACGCATCGGTGTTAAGCCGCCCACCCGTAACAAGCGAATGCTTCGGTTTCATGAACCTGGCAAATTTCTGCAGCTAGCCGAACGGCTCCGGATGAAGGCAAGTGGCAGGTGTGGATGTTTGTTCATTTCTGACTTGCAAGTTTTAGGCGCAATTGGAAAAACTTCAAAATGAGATCTCGCAAATTGCAAAGAAAACTGGAATTTCATCGGCCACAAAACTCGCACTTATCGCTAAATCGGAGGGCGTTATTGAAGAAACGCCGCAGATGGAATGGTGGGATTCCGTTATTCTGATCGATAATTTGGAAACGGTGCATAAAAATGGTAAAATTGCTATCAAGGAGTCTGCTATTAGTACCCTCGTGGAGCATCCCACTCAAATGAGATGTCCAAGTAAGTTAATTTTCAATTTTTTTATGGCAATTTCGTGACATTTTTTATGCATCTAATCAACGACAATTAAAAAAAATTGACCATACATGTGCTATGTGGAACTGTTATTGTTTATGGTCCAATATTACATGTTGATGAGGAGGAGATTAGGGGGCGTGCAGAGGGGACTTATCAAAGAAGTTATATTCAGTGTACAAGAAAAAAACGATTGTCAGTAGACCATGGAATCTAGGTTTATTTTTTTTGTTTACAGTGTAGGCCCTTGTCAATGATAACCCATGAGATTCGCTTTGATTTCATTGACGGTCTAATGCCCGGTTGCACAAAAGTTAATCAGTTGTTAACGGCTAATCAATGACTATAACAAGCGATTGACGGGCCATTAACAAGGGATTATTCGTCCGTCAAATATTAAGGCGAAAGACAGCGCTCAAGTGTGCGAGCGAGATAGATACATCGAAAAATACATAGCTAATTTTGAAGAAACTGTAAAGAAAAATTATGGTTTTGAAACTAATAATTGTTTAGAATAGCAATAGAAAATGCGCTATCCTCTGATTTTTTTATTTTAATGTTTATTTAGCAAAATATAAAAAATAAATTACAAAATAAACAAATAAATAAATAACTGGCAGCCAGCGCATCTAGATGTCAAGCTAGTAATTATGTTTCCCATAAAGAAATTAAAAAATGGTGGAAAATAGCGGCCGAAACAGAAAATTCATTTATGAGTAATTGATAGCATTGGAACCAAAACATTGGTTTAGTTCACCGTTTTCAATTTGAAAATCCTGTTCCTTTATTCCAGCGGCAATAATTTCATCTAATAAAATTTTCTCCCAGGTGTAAAAATTATAAATTTAATCCCCTTTAGAAAATGTTGAGCATTAATTTTAAAATGTATGTTCGGCCGCGAAGGAATTTCCTCACGACGCAATGTTCATGGCAATAACACGCACTTGTACTACATATTTACACGCTTTATTTTTTATTATTCTTTTGGAACGTCGAATACAAGTAAATGGCTTATCAAAAAAATTAGATTTTAGAATTGAATGAGTCGAATCAAATGAATCAATTGTATGAGATTTGGAGAGAAATTCTTGACTTAAATGAGAATTCCAATCTTACAACTAAAACTGTAGTGTTAAAAAAAACGGAGCCTCAGAAGGCTAGCTTTTATTTGTTTTATTTTTGTCAATGTAGACGTTTGAAACTGTCAAATGTGAACCGCCCAAATGTCGTCTAAACCGAGACTAGGAGTTGGAATTTGTCAGAGAAGACACAAAAGGTACCTTATGCATTGTGTCCGAGACGTTAATTTACAAAAAAGTTAATTTCTTCAACTCAACACGCCACACGCTTTCGAACGTCAAAGGTTTTGAATGCTTGTTCTACAATGTCTCAAAAGTCATCCCTTGGAGGGCTGATAGGTCAACTCATAACTGACCAGAATATCAAAATATGACCTTAATAAAAAACTGGTAGTTTTCGAGATGTTGATACTTTTATGAAAAAGTAAAGTTTATAAAAAAAGTAACAACTAGTCTATGTCTCTGGAAAAATAACATTTGTGCCCGTTTCATGAGTTATTTTTTTATTAGCTACATTTGACTTTTGAAACTGTAAAAAAATACTAATCGAATCTGGAAAGTTATTTTAATAAATTGCTCATTTGGAGTCGTTTTTAAAATGCAATAACATTTGCTTTGTTTAAAAAACAGATGTTAAAAAGTGTTATTTTTCTGCAAAATTACCTCATTCTGAAATTATTTTAATAATATTCATAATTAGGAACTCGAACAAAAACCCCTATTAAATTAAGATATGTAATTATTTAAAACTAAACAGAACAAATATAAAAATGAAAGAATGTGGCCAAATTCCCTACGTTGCTATAGATAGTATAATATAACTCCAATGCAGGTGCAGCATCATTCGAATTCCTAATTATTGCAATAATATCACAATGAGCTCCTTTTGTCGTAAAATAACAATATCTTTTTTTTCTAAAGTAAAACAAAGCAACCGTTGTATCTATCCTTAGAAAAACTACACTGAATGAGGGAGAGCATTTAATAACACAATTTGACAAAGATAGAAACACCTACAGTTTTTCTATTGATTCCTGATTTTCAAATTGAATATTCTCTTTTTTTTTCGATATTTTATTTGAATAAACCCACATTTACCAATCTAATTTTTCTTTTCACATATAGATTAACTTTTATTTTTTTATTTGTTATTTGAGGTTCCAGACCTACATTACTTTCATAAAAATTAAACCGATTAGTTGCTATTAGAAAAATTAATACATAATATTGTATAGGGTGTTCACTTAAGGCTGCCATTCACTCAGAAAAAATTTCGTGCTCGGCACCTAATACAACCAGGGATACAGCTTTTGACAGCTTAATAACGTCCAATAAAAGCAATAAAAGGATGTACTCGCACCTCAGGGACAGGTACCTTGCTATACCTGACAATCTCTGTTACTAACAGATTTTATTAAAATTTACTCGGAACAGACCGTTTAGCATTTTTGTGCTATTTTGATGACTCAACTCTATGATATCAACGTAGCTTTTTGTCAAAAAAAAAGCCAAAATCAATAAAAAACAAAGTATTTTGTGAAAATCCCTACTTAAATTATAGAGGTTGCCAATAAACTTCAATGACAGAAGAGCGCTCGGATACGACACTCTGATGAGAAATAATAAATGGATATTCCAGGACATGTTAGAAAGTCAAGTCAAGTCAAAAAACATTTATTCAGCTTCTTAAGATATTTACGCGAATTCTGGACGTTTATAGGCTTTTGGCCTCTTCCGCCCAGGAGTCGGTTGATTTACAAAATGTGTTTTACTAACTCCGGAAAGAAGAAAAACCCAAAGAGGGAAAAAAAGAAACATTGTTTCTTTGTGCGAGATTCTAGGGGATAAAATGTACCATTTCTTCATTTGACCAATCCAAACGTTAGGATTATCGGTTTTATCATAATCAAAATACATAATAAGAAAGTGCCCTTTTAAAAGATCTACAAATTTGGCGAAACTGAGGTAAACCAGGATTAATAAATGTTTTTCCAACGAAACATTTCTCATTGACTATGTCAAAGAAAATAATTATTATTGTACTTGATAACTCAAAAGTAGACAACGCGTTACCAAAAATCCCGGAACGGTAAAATCACCTTGTTATTTGAAATAATAGGTAGGTATATAAATAGGTGGCCATAGACACACACTTTTTCCCAGGGTTTTAACCGCCACGCGCAATTTCTACGGTTAAAACTGTGTGTTAGTGGCCGCCAGCGCGCCACGCCACAGTTTTCTCTTGCGCGAGGCAAAATTTAGCCGGCCACAAACACACACTTTTTCCCAGGGTTTTAACCGCCACGCACAATATAGTTTAATCCTCCATCTGTGTGTAGCGGTGTTGTCGCTGCGTTAAGAATTGGCGGTCCGTGTGGCTCATTATTTTCCTTTATTAAATAGATCGAATTTATTTGTTATTCGGCGTATATAATAATTTTAAAATATAGGCGGTATAACGTGCGAATAACTGGGTTTAGGATTAGAGATTTTCTCATTGCAATTTATACAAAATAAAATAAAAATGTATATATTTATTTGGGTCGAAATGCTTTCTTCTTTTCTTCTTATTTATAATCACTTCCGAATATATTAACCAACTAACAATAGCTAGTTTCCGTTTTTCATTTCTAACCGACATTTCAACGCTCGCTACAAATTGTGAACTGTGTTGTGGATCGGCGTGCGGAGTGGCGTTTTAAAATTTTAAACGTTCCACGCGCCACGCAAAACCGTCGGTTAAAACGCTGGATGTCGCCCATAAACACACACTTTTGCGTGCGGCGCGCAAAACCGGCAGTTTTAACTGTGTGTTAGTGGCCGAGGTCGTTAAGAGGAACGCCACGCGCAAAACGCTGGGAAAAAGTGTGGCGGTTAAAACCCTGGGAAAAAGTGTGTGTCTATGGCCAGCTAATGATATAATAAAGTTTTATGTGGTACTAGCTGAATGTACCCGGCGTTGCCCGGTAGATTAAATAAACGCAGTGTTGACAAAAGTGGTGTATTTGTGATGTAGACTAATCGACATTATAATACAATTAAACAGGAATGCTCTACTTTTCCAATCACAAAATAAACAAATTTGCTGAAATTAACCTGCATTGCCAGGACCGGGTACTTCAATATGATTTGGAAAATGACGATAATTTCGTTTCTGGGTGCAAGCTCCTTTTTTTTCACTCTTTTTCACTCTTCAAGAGAAGGAGAGTTGACAGAGAAGCTGAACTATTCCAAATTATTCCCATTTAGTTCTCTAACAACGTTAAAGAATGTCGTCGAAGAATGTTGAAATATATAAATAAATAATTTCACACCATAAAAACGATGTATTTGGTGTAGTTTCGGATGATAAGGTTTTTTTTGGGGATCGTTTTGAATGGTTATTGATAGTTGGCGGGGTTTAGCTTTGGCGGATTAAACGAAACTTTTGGTAATTTTAATGCGATTGGGTTTAGTTTGGCTTGGTAAGAAGTGGTTGGGGTGATATAGCGGAAGTCGAAGTAATTTATGCGGGTTTAGCGTAGTTTGCTTGTAATTCGTAATTTTTTTACATTTTAGGTTGATGTGGGGTAGTTTGGAATGGCAAGTGTATGATTTTTGAGAGTAGTTTGGAATGGTACATTATGTTTAGGGGTGTTTAACGTATTCAGGTAAAATATACAGAAAATTTGGTAATTTTAAAATGAACAATTATAGTGCGAACCTCTTGAGCTCTATTTTCGGTAATAAAATGCAATAGGAAAGATAGTAAAAAAGACTATTTCCATCACTTTTCAGAGGAATTATACGTGGTGGTATTTGTACCCCGCTTACTATTCCTCCATCTTAGTTATAAATAATGCAGAACAATAATGAACACAATGTACATAAAATAAATAGTGTAAATCGTGTATAAGCACACATTACTTATGATGTCAGTGAAATCCGGTAAAACTGCAAATTTCGGATTTTGGCCGGAGCAGGTTTGGTGAAGATCAAATACACCACTATCATTAAATGAACGTAAAAATTAGCGTACGGTATATAAGTGGAGTCCGGTACGACGATGGTAATTTTTCGAAAATCGATTGGGGAGATATTTACTTAACGTCAAGAACAAATCGGGAATATTATATTAAAAAAATTTATTTAATAGCGATAGAACTTCGAATACTGATTCGTCGCCTCGACCTTGGCGACGTTGAGTACCAGCGTTCCAGACGCTGAAGCAGCAATTTTAACAATTATATTAGGTGCACGTGCCTAGTGCGTATTAAAAGAATTTGGATTACCAAATAATACTCGCGCAGGTGTACTCGACTGGCCCGTCATAATTTGCACAAAATGAATTAACATACTAAAGTAAATAAATATTTTGACGGGAATGTGGTGGGTGTAAAAATCTTATTCGGCCTCTCCGACAAACTAACACTTGTTTACATTAACATGCATGCCTTCATGGACCTGTGACGAATTACAAACAAATATCTAAATTTCAAGTGTTCCATTTGATTTCGTTTCTGGATGCAAGCGGTTTTTTTCACTCTTGTCAGTCTGAACTTATTACATAGTGATATTTTCACATCCAGGTGCCCTAAATTTATTTTGCCGCTGATTTCAAAAATGTTTCTGGAAGGAAAGTAGTCAGCAGTGGGGCTCGTCAGGGGTGGCAGGGTTGGCAGTGCCACTCCAAGTATAAATTTACTATCGAACACAAAATTAGTTCTGTAATTCAGTTGCAGAATTATGAATTTTTCAGATATTTTCACGAAAATTTAGCGCTTACACCGCCGCTGGTATGAATGTCAGTGATATCTGGTACATACAACGGTGAAAATTTCGGGGCAAATTTGGTGAAAAACAAATACACCACTATCATTAACTAAACGTAAAAATTAGCGTACAAATATAAGTGGAGTCCGGTCCGATGCTGATAATTTTTCGAAAATTGATTGGGGGCAGATTTGGTTAACGCGAGGATGAAATGTTAAATTAAAATACTTTATTTGATAGCGGTAGACCTTCGAACACTGATGCGTCGCCTCATCGAATTTGGCGACTTTGCAAACAGTTTCCGACGCTGGAGCAGCAATTTTCACAATTGTAGTTGTGTTAAAATTAAACACCGCGATCGAGTACTGCTCCACACGCTGAACCAGCAATTCTCGAATTCTAAGAAACGATAAGAAAGGCTTATCATCCAACGCTTGGTATGTGCGAATTTCTGCATAGACACTCAATCAAACTAAATCGAGCATCGCCTTTTCACGTTTCTGACCTTGCCCTTGACGTGGCAGGCTCCAGCTGCTTCAATAATGTAAAAATATTATTCGACCTCTCCAATAAACTCACATTTGTTTACATTAACACGCATTCCCTCATGGACTTGTGACGAATTACAAACAAATATTTCAACTTCAAGTGTTCCATTTAATTTCGTTTCTGGGCGCAAGCTCCTTTCTTTTCACTCTAGTCAGTCTAAACTTATTACACAGAGTTATATTTTCAAATCCAGGCGCCCTAAAGAATTTTGTCATTGTTTTCAAAAGTTTCTAAATTATTCCAAATTATTCCCATTTAGTTCTCTGACAACGTTAAAGACAATGTTGAAATATATAAGGAAGTATTTAGGAATTATGTATAAAAAAGTCGAAGTTATTGTTCGCTCTTGAGCTCTATTTCCGGTATTAAAAATGCAATAGGAAAGATAGTAAGAAAGACTATTTCCATCACTTTTCACGGGAATTATACGTGGTGGTATTTGTTCTCCGCTTACTATTAGATTTTCAAACTGCTCCATCTTAGTTATAAATAATGCAGAACAATAATGAACGCAATGTACGTAAAATAAATAGTGTAAATAAATCGTGTCTAAGCATACAATACTTAAGCGTATGATGTCAGTGAAAATTTCGGATTTCGGCCGGAGCAGGTTTGGTGAAGAACAAATACACCACTATCATTAACTGAACGTAAAAATTAGCGTACGAAAATAAGTGAAGTCCGGTCCGACGCTGGAAATTTTTCGAAAATCGATTGGGGAGAGTTTTGGTTAACGGCAAGAACAAATCGGGAATATTATATTAAAATAATTTATTTAATAGCGACAGAACTTTGAATACCGATGCGTCGCCTCGACCTTGGCGACGTTGAGTACCACCGATCCAGACGCTGAAGCAGCAATTTTCACAATTATATGAGGTGCACGTGCCTAGTGCGTATAAAAACAATTCGGATAACAAAAGAGATTAATTTGTATGCACCAAATAATACTCGCACAGGTGTACTCGTATGGCCCGTCATAATTTTCACAAAATCAATTTAAGAAATTAACATTCTAAAGTAAATAAATATTTTGACAGGAATGTTAAAAATCTTATTCGGTCTCTCCGACAAACTAACACTTGTTTACATTAACATGCATTCCTTCATGGACCTGTGTCGAATTACAAACAAATATCGAAATTTCAAGTGTTCCATGTCAGTCTGAACTTATTACACAGTGATATTTTCACATTCAGGCGTCCTAAATTATTTTGACGTTGATTTATAAAGTTTCCCTGGAAGGAGAGTAGTCAGCAGGTGCCTCGTCATGGGTGGCAGGGTTGGCAGTGCCACTCCAAGTATAAATTTACTATCGAACACAAAGATAGTTCTGATTCAATTGAAGAATTTCGAATTTTTCAGATATTTTTACGAAACTCTAGCGCTTACACCGCCTTTATACCTCTTTTAAAGTTAAAAACCATAGAGCTGTTTATACAAATGCACGCATGTTGAAAAGGTAGGGCTTGCCCCGTCAGCGTGTTGCAATTCAGAAATACGTTTATGTTTGCATCTCAACTGGAACAAATATTTATTGGAAGGTGGAAGAGAATCAAAATAGGTATCAGCATATTTAGTATTCAGAATAACGACTATTAGTCGGAACAATATATTTTATGTGCAGATATTTATTAATATTTTATGATTTAATACGATAAGGCATTTATAAATAACACAACCAAATAGAAGATTTTGATTGAAAACGATTATTAATTTATGGTAGCCGAAGAAATTTAAGTGAGTTTGGCATAGCTTGCTATGTTTTGTAGCATTTTTGTAATTTTAAAGTGATTAGGCTCATTTTGGGGCGGTAAGGGGTAGTTGGGGGTTATTTATGGTAGCCGAAGTAATTTAGGTGAGTTTGGCATAGTTTGCTATGGTTTGTAGCATTTTTTGTAATTTTAAAGTGATTGGGCTTAGTTTGGGGTGGTAAGGGGTAGTTGGGGGTGATTTATGGTAGCCAAAGTAATTTAGGTGAGTTAGGCATAGTTTGCTATGATTTGTTGAATATTTTGTAATTTTAAAGTGATTGGGTTTATTTTGGGGTTGTAAGGGGTAGTTCGGGGTGATTTATGTTAGCCGAAGTAATTTAGGGGAGTTTGGCATAGTTTGCTACGGTTTGTAGAATTTTTTTGTAATTTTAAAGTGATTGAGCCTATTTTGGGGTGGTAAGGGGTAGTTGGGGGTGATTTATGGTAGCCGAAGTAATTTAGGTGAGTTAGGCATAGTTTGCTATGATTTGTTGAATATTTTGTAATTTTAAAGTGATTGGGCTTATTTTGGGGTTGTAAGGGGTAGTTCGGGGTGATTTATGGTAGCCGAAGTAATTTAGGGGAGTTTGGCATAGTTTGCTACGGTTTGTAGAATTTTTTTGTAATTTTAAAGTGGTTGAGCCTATTTTGGGGTGGTAAGGGGTAGTTGGGGGTGATTTATAGAAGCCAAAGTAATTTAAGTGAGTTTGGCATAGTTTGCTACGGTTTGTAGCATTTCTTGTAATTTTAAAGTGATTGGGTTTAGTTTGTGGTTGGTAAGGGGTAGTTGGGGGTGATTTATGGTAGCCGCAGTAATTTAAGTGAGTTTGGCATAGTTTGCTATGGTTTGTAGCATTTTTTTGTAATTTTAAAGTGATTGGGCTTATTTTGGGGTAGTAAGGGGTTGTTGGGGGTGATTTATGTTAGCCGAAGTAATTTAGGTGAGTTAGGCATAGTTTGCTATGGTTTGTAGCATTTTTTATAATTTTAAAGTGATTGGGCTTATTTTGGGGTAGTAAGGGGTAGTTGGGGGTGATTTATGTTAGCCGAAGTAATTTAGGTGAGTTAGGCATAGTTTGCTATGGTTTGTAGCATTTTTTGTAATTTTAAAGTGATTGGGATGAGTTAGGGGTGGTAAAGGGTAGTTGGGGGTGATTTATGATAGCCGAAGTAATTTAAGTGAGTTTGGCATAGTTTGTAGAATTTTTTGTAATTTTAAAGTGATTGGGCTTAGTTTGGGGTGGTAAGGGGTAGTTGGGGCTGATTTATGGTAGCCGAAGTAATTTAGGTGAGTTAGGCATAGTTTGCTATGGTTTGTAGCATTTTTTTGTAATTTTAAAGTGATTGGGCTTATTTTGGGGTAGTAAGGGGTTGTTGGGGGTGATTTATGTTAGCCGAAGTAATTTAGGTGAATTTGGCATAGTTTGCTATGGTTTGTAGCATTTTTTGTAATTTTAAAGTGATTGGGCTTATTTTGGGGTAGTAAGGGGTTGTTGGGGGTGATTTATGTTAGCCGAAGTAATTTAGGTGAGTTAGGCATAGTTTGCTATGGTTTGTAGCATTTTTTGTAATTTTAAAGTGATTGGGATGAGTTAGGGGAGGTAAGGGGTAGTTTGGGGTGATTTATGGAAGTCAAAGTAATTTAGATGAGTTTGGCATAGTTTGCTACGGTTTGTAGAATTTTTTTGTAATTTTAAAGTGATTGGGCTTATTTTGGGGTGGTAAGGGGTAGTTTGGGGTGATTTATGGAAGTCAAAGTAATTTAGATGAGTTTGGCATAGTTTGCTACGGTTTGTAGAATTTTTTTGTAATTTTAAAGTGATTGGGCTTATTTTGGGGTGGTAAGGGGTAGTTGGGGGTGATTTTTGGTAGACGAAATAATATGTGTGAGTTGGACATAATCTGCCATGATTTGTGTCATTTTGTTTTATTTTAAAGTGATTGGAGTTACTTGGGGTTGCTAAGGGGTGGTAAGGGATGATTTAAAATAACGGATCTAGTTTATGTCAGTTTGGCATAGTTCGGGAATTTTTTGGGGTTGATTTGGTAAAGTTTGCAGTGGTAAGAGATATTTGAGGTTGTTTAATGTTGACGGATTAAATTTGGAGTGATTTGGTAATTTTTAATTGAGTCACGGATCGACATTATAATTGAAATATCTGCGGCCTCGCTAGGTACGGCAAAAGTATGATCACGAAAGCAGAAACTCGACGTTGAAATTGTTTAGGTTAAATAAGTGCTTTTAATGTAAACCGGTCGCCCGTCGTCGAAGTTGTTTTGGCTAGATACGTGCTTCTAACATAAACACGGTCTCCGCGATCCGATCATTTTTTGTTTATTTTAGCCGGTTTTTATTGAATTACAAAGGAACCGGGCCGAATTTCGCAAAATCCCTTCTTAGTGTTCAGTTTCGGCACATGATACACCCGTGTCTAAAATTTCAAGTCTCCAGCCCTCACGGTTTGGGCTGTGGGTTGATTATGAATCAGTGTGTAGATGTGTAGATGAATGAGTGAATGAATGAGTGTGTCAGTGAGGACACTTCGCTTTATATATATAGATGGCTGGCAATTTGACCTGCATGCATGTTCATATAAGTATTATAGAAAAAGTTGCTGTTTACAACCAGCAGAGATAAAAATATTATATTGACAAAAATGTTGAGACCAAATAGGGAACAATAACTATATGGTAGGTTCTATTTCTGCATAGCAAGAAATCAGTTAAGAGGTTTTAGAATTTTGTCCAAAAGAAACGAACAATCAGTAACACCATTAATAAATTTTCATTAAAAAAGTATTAAGATTTATCAGTGAATATATGAATGAATGAAAATATGCCAGGACATGTTGAAATATGTTATAAGATGTATAATGTAGTTACAATGCAATAAAGGAGTGTGATCAAAAGCCCAATAGAATACGCACTACCAATAAAATATGCAATAATTTACACAAATGGAGATGTTCGCGAAACGAATTAAAAAGTAAATCGCATTGAGTTGACTATGCTAATCTAATTCTGACACTTTAATTTTTCTTATGGGCATATTTCGAGATCGCCGAGAATCGACTATTTCCGCTAAAATAGCGCAATGAAAAAATGGTCATGTACCATCTCTTCATTTGACCAATCCAAACGTAAGGATTATCGATTTTACCATAATCAAAATACCAAGAAAGAGCCGTTTAAAAAGATTAGTTATCTACAAATTTCTTGGAACTGGGGCAAACCAGGACTAATCCTAAAATTTAAGGCTCAAAAGTTTAAATTTTCTGGCGATACGCTAATAATCCTATTAATAAATGTTTTTTCAATGAACCATTTCTCATTGACAATGCCAAAGAAAAGAATTATTATTGTACTTGATAAACTCGGACCACAAACCCAAATTCGGACTTTTCTGAAGTTCAATTACATCCCGCTGTGAAGGATCTACCTGCTGTCATAAATCATTACAAAATTTGCAGCTAGCTGAATTTGGTGTAAGATGTGTTGACTAGTTCTCATTTCGTTTTTTAACAATAACTAAACAAAATAACAAAATTTGCAAAATCGGCCTCGGTATCGGGCTAGAATTTGCAATTTGAAACATATTGGTGCAAAATTTATGGCTTAATTATCAACCGTGTGGGTATAAAACTTGTTATAAAATTAGGACATTTTTTTGTTTTTTAGGGAATTGAGAAAGATTTTCAAAAATCGGCCTCAGTAACGGGCTAGAACAAGAATTTCTGCTACCATTGCAGTCTCAAGCGGTTTTTCAATTCTGTCGGTATCAAAATAAAACTTGTTTGAAATTCAGCTCATTTTACATTGAGTCCAAATCGACTATATGGCAGCCTTAAGAGCGCTATAACTTCAAAATGAAATAAAATAAAATATATTCAAGATATTAAGGAAAAGTTTGATTTGCTATGAAGAACATTCAATGACATTGTTTGTGGATGATTACATCGTTCAAATGGCCCCCACGATTGCGCTCCACACCGCGCATTCTGCCGGTCCAATTTTCGATGACTTTTTCGCAAATTTCGGGCTTAATTTCGTTGATAACACGAGTGATGTCGGCTTTCAGCGCTCCAATTGTTCGTGGCTTATCTGCGTACACAATAGACTTCACGCAGCCTCACAAAAAGAAAGTCGAGCGGCGTTAGATTGCAAGATTTTTTTCCAAAAGCTGGATCGGTTGCCAACTTCTCCAGAGCCCATGCGGCAAATGTGCGGCGTCGTCCGTGGTCTTGCGGCTTTGTGTCAATTGAACTTTGCATGGGTGAAGTTTCAGGTCCCGACTTATTAAGAGACTTCAACTTAGTCCAAGTTGAAATCTGCGCAACGCCAACCTCTTGCGCACGTTGAGGAATCGACTATCTCGGATTCTCACGCACGCTCGCACGAAAAGCGGCAATATTGTCGATTGTTCTGACTGTTCGTCGACGTATGGGTGTTGTTTGGTCGTGTACTGAACCAGTTGTTTCAAATTTCTCGATGAGGCGGCAAATAGTCGATGCAGCCAATATATCGGACGTAATGCGCGAAACGTTTGGCGAATAGAACACTGATTTTGATAATAAATTTTAATAATTTGCACGCGTTGCTCAACTGTGAAGCTCTCCATGATTAAATGTCATCATATACAAGGTAACCAGAAAACATTTTACAGCTGTATGTCTATTGGTTTAGCCGTACGCATCGGTAGTACATCGAGCGTAATCTCCTATTTGAACACTCTATATTATAAACTAGCTGAATGTACCCGGCGTTGCCCGGACGTAGATTAAATAAACGCAGTGTTGACTAAAGTGGTGATGTTGACTAATCGACATTATAATACAATTAAACAGGAATCCTCTACTTTTTCAATCACAAAATAAACAAATTTGTTGAAATTAACCTTCGTTGTCAGGACCGGGTACTTCAATATGATTTGGACAAAGAGGATACCTTGGTTGATATCTGAGATGAAAAATCTTGAATAGACTCTTTAGGCAAAGACGCAGTTGTTCTATAAGCGATTCCAGGAAATCGAAATTAACTTTAGATAATTTTCGGGGAAATCGAAGTTTACAAATTAGCTGATCATGTTATGATAAAATTGAAAACACAATGGAACCATTCCTTTTGCTGCAGTCAACTCACAAACAGAACAGTATGTAGATGATTTTGACTTATCTTCAGAATAAACAAACACTTCAGCATAATTATCTTCTTCTAAACTGCACAAAAATTATTAAAACCTGGCCGCAACTGGTTGGACAATTACAGTGCGAACCTTTTGAGCTCCCTTTCCAGTATTAAAATTTTGGTATGTGGTAAAATGTAGTATTTGGTGGTATTTGTGCATCGCTAGATTTTCAAACTTGTCCATCTTAGTTATAAATGATGTAAAGCAATAATGAACACAATGTATTTACGTAAAATAAATAGTGTAAAACGCGTATCAATGTCAGTAAAGTCTGATCCAACGCTGTAAATTTTGGATTTCAGCCGAGGCAGATTTGGTGAAAAATAAAAACAACATTATCATTAACTGAACGGTCCGGTACGACGATGGTGATTGGGAGCAAATTTGGTTAACGGCAAAATTAACATTCTATATAAAATAAATAAATATTTTGACGGGAATATGGTGGATGTAAAAATCTTATTCGGCTTCTCCGACGAACTCACACTTGTTTACATTAACACAAACTTGTTGAACAATTAAAGTGCGAACCTCTTGTGCTCCCGTTCCAGTATTAAAATATCAATACCAATACCATAGATATTAAAAAAGACAATTTCCATCACCTTTCATAATACGGTGTGGTAATTGTACATCGCTAGATTTTCAAACTTCTCCATCTTAGTTATAAATGATGTAAAGCAATAATGAACACATTGTACGTAAAATAAATAGTGTAAAACGTGTATAAGCACATAATTATTAAGGGTATGAATGTCAGTGATGTCTGGTACATACAACGGTGAAAATTTCGGATTTCAGCCAGGGCAAATTTGGTGAAAAACAAATACACCACTACCATTAACTGAACGTAAAAATTTGCGTACAAATATAAGTGGAGTCCGGTTCGACGCTGGTAATTTTTCGAAAATTGATTGGGGGCAGATTTGGTTAACGCGAGGATCAAATGTTAAATTAAAATACTTTATTTGATAGTGGTAGACGTTCGAACACTGATGCGTCGCTTCATCGAATTTGGCGACTTTGCGAACAGTTTCCGACGCTGGAGCAGCAATTTTCACAATTGTAGTTGTGTTAAAATTAAACACCGCGATCGAGTACTGCTCCACACGCTGAACCAGCAATTCTCGAATTCTAAGAAACGATAAGAAAGGCTTATCCAATGCTTGGAATGTGCGAATTTCTGCATAGATATTGAATAAAACCAAATCGAGCATCGCCTTTTCACGTTTGTGACCTTGCCCTTGACGTGGCAGGCTCAAGCTGCTTCAATAATGTAAAAATCTTATTCGGCATCTCCAATAAACTCACATTTGTTTACATTAACACGCATTCCTTCATGGACTTGTGACGAATTACAAACAAATATTGCAACTTCAAGTGTTCCATTTAATTTCGTTTCTGGGTGCAAGCTCCTTTCTTTTCACTCTAGTCAGTCTGAACTTATTACACAGAGTGATATTTTCAAATCCAGGTGCCCCAAATAATTTTGTCGTTGTTTTCAAAAGTTTCAAGAGAAGGAGAGTTGACAGAGAAGCTAAATTATTCCAAATTATTCCCATTTAGTTCTCTGACAACGTTAAAGACAATGTTGAAATATATAAATACAAAATTTCACACCATAAAAACGAAGTATTAGGGAATTATGTATAAAAAAAGTCGAAGTTATTTATGTTAATTTGGCGTGATTTGCTATGGTTCAAAAAAATGCAAAAATATTAGGTTGATTTGGGGTTGTTTCGGATGATATGGGTTTCTTTGAGGATTGTTTGGAATGGTTATTGATGGTTGGCAGGGTTTAGCTTTGGCGGATTAAACGAAATTTTTGGTAATTATAATGTGATTGGGCTTTGGTTGGCTTGGTAAGAAGTGGTTGGGGTGATTTAGGGGAATTCGAAGTCATTTATGCGAGTTTGGCGTAGTTTGCTTAGAATTCGTAATTTTTTTTTAATTATGGGTTGACCTGGAGTAGTTTTGAATGGTAAGTGTATGACTTTTAGGGATAGTTTGGAATGGTGCGTTATGTTTGGGGTGTTTAACGTATTCAGGTAAATTTTACAAAAATTTTGGTAATTTTAAAATGAAGAATTAAAGTGCGAACCTCTTGAGCTCTATTTCCGGTATTAAAAATGCAATAGGAAAAATAGTAAAAAAGACTATTTCCATCACTTTTCACGGGAATTATACATGGTGGTATTTGTTCTCCGCTTACTATTAGATTTTCAAACTGCTCCATCTTAGTTATAAATAATGCAGAACCATTAATGAACGCAATGTACGTAAAATAAATAGTGTAAATCGTGTATAAGCACACAATACTTAAGCGTATGATGTCAGTGAAAATTTCGGATTTTGCCCGGAGCAGGTTTGGTGAAGAACAAATACACCACTATCATTAACTGAACGTAAAAATTAGCGTACGATAATAAGTGAAGTCCGGTCCGACGCTGGAAATTTTTCGAAAATCGATTGGGGAGAGTTGTGGTTAACGGCAAGAACAAATCGGGAATATCGGGAATAAAATAATTTATTTAATAGCGATAGAACTTCGAATACCGATGCGTCGCCTCGACCTTGGCGACGTTGAATACCAGCGTTCCAGACGCTGAAGCAGCAATTTTCACAATTATATGAGGTGCACGTGCCTAGTGCGTATAAAAACAATTTGGATAACAAAAGAGATTAATTTGTATGTACCAAATAATACTCGCACAGGTGTACTCGTATGGCCCGTCATAATTTTCACGAAATGAATTTAAGAAATTAACATTCTAAAGTAAATAAATATGTTAGATTTTATGGAGGTCGGTTTAATATTAATCGCATTTATTAGCTTTTATATCACTTTATTCTCCAAATTTTAATGGACAACCCAAAACGAACGGGCTACGCCCAAAACTCTGCTGATTATGTTTTTGCTCCTGACGCTCTGGTACGTTGCGTCACACCCGGGAGGGGATATTCGCCGGCACATTCTAACAATATTCGCTGGCATATTCTAACATCTAACACGGCCATCCTGCGAGGGCTGCGTCCTCGCAGCAGCGGTATGCGTCTGAAGCTGTAACTTCCGCTGGTCACAATCAAATGTTGCAATCTTGGCCTTCAACGGGGCTCCTTGCAGTTGAGGTAAAATAGCAACGATGAAGTCAAACACGATTCAGCCCAAGTCTGCATGAGCCTGCAGAATCAACACGAGATTCAAAACAAATAGTACAGCAGAATCAACACGAGATTCAAAAGCAAATAATACAGCAGAATCAACACGAGATTCAAAACAAATAATAGGTACAACAGAATCAACACGAGATTCAAAAGCAAATAATACAGCAGAATCAACACGAGATTCAAAAACAAATAATACAGCAGAATCAACACGAGATTCAAAAACAAACAATCCAGCAGAATCAACAGGAGATTCAAAAACAAATAGTACAGCATAATCAATCAATAGGCTACGCCCTCAGACGCTCGTAAGCCGCCACAAGGTTGGCTTGCATCCGAGAATCCAAGCGCCGCAGCTCAGGAAAATAAGTTCAGCAGAATCAACACGAGATTCAAGGAAAGGAGTTCAGCAGAATCAACACGAGATTCAAGGAAAGGAGTTCAGCAGAATCAACACGAGATTCAAGGAAAATAAGTTCAGCAGAATCAACACGAGATTCAAGGAAAGGAGTTCAGCAGAATCAACACGAGATTCAAGGAAAGGAGTTCAGCAAAATCAATCAATGGGCCACGCCCTCAGACGCTCGTAAGCAGCCACAAGGTTGGCTAGCCTCCGAGAATCCGAGCGCCTCAGCTCGTATCTATGGTGGTCTAACACTCTAATAATTCGAAACGGTCCTAAGTAACGTTGCGAAATTTACCACTACCTGCTAGTTGGGCGTCTTGTGCAACAACCAAATAATTGACTTTAAATGTTTTGTCTTGACGCCGTTTTGTATTGAAATTGTGTTCCTGCTTCAAAAGACCATGAGTTAAACGGCTTCTAACTTCTCCATGAACGTCATCCACATTTATACCAGGATCAACAGGTGCTGGCACGTTCTGTAGGAAAACATTTTCTGCGGGGAAGCGAGATGTTCTGCCAAACATTAAAAATTCTGGCGGGTACCCAATGGCGGCGGATATGGTTCCATTTACAGCATGCTCAAGCATCGGGAGTTTCTTTGTCCAGAACCGTTCGGCCTCACCTGACAAACTACTTAGTAGCAGGTTAAAAGGGTCCTCATGACGCGTTCAACTTGACCGTTGCCGCGCGGTACTCCTGTAGCTACTTGATGAAACTCGACATTCCATTCCTGCAGCAGTTCAAGGATTATTTTGGATTTAAAAACAGGAGCTCTATCCGTCATTAAACGTTTTGTTGCATGGTTAGCGATAAATAACTCACGAAGGGCAGCATTGGAATTACTTCCAAGACACTACCACGACAAATCTAGAGAAAAACGATGTAACGCGCGCAACCGTTCCGTCGCGCAATCCCCTAACGTTCTAAAATTCGAACTAAGCATGCAAGCCGCTTTGAGCATTCGATCATGAGCATTCTCGTTATTAGGATACGCAGTTAATAAATCGTCTCGTAACGTTTTCCAATCGCGGCTGATCGGACGCCATTTTTCATAAAAATTTTTAGCCCTACCTCGCAACGCATCACCTACTTTAAGAAGCCATACTCTTTCACCACAGCCGGTTTCATCTTTAACATCATCGATAACTCGTAACCATTCCTCCACCGAATAGGGGCTATCGTCTGGGTCCCACTTGGTGAGGTTGAAATTAGTCGAAGTAGCTGACCCGCGGTCCACCTGCGGCGATTCTAGGCGTGGACAATTCTCAGACGGATTCCTCAATTCAGTCAGCATCATCTTCACCAATTCCGTGACTTGGCTAACGGGCACGGCAGGATCAGTCATAGTGACCGCTGCTGGGGTCGTGGAATTTTCCGCAACTTGGCTCATGGGCACAGATGGGTCGGTGGCAGGCACTGGTATCTTAGGGCGGTTCACCTGGCTGGTGATCTCTTCTTCAAAAACGTCGTCCATTTCCACAGTTACATCGGCACCAACACTCATGTTCGTGGTTAAACGTAGGTTTAGCACTTTGCTTTTTCGAATCCCACTTCTGATGTTAGATTTTATGGAGGTCGGTTTAATATTAATCGCATTTATTAGCTTTTATATCACTTTATTCTCCAAATTTTAATGGACAACCCAAAACGAACGGGCTACGCCCAAAACTCTGCTGATTATGTTTTTGCTCCTGACGCTCTGGTACGTTGCGTCACACCCGGGAGGGGATATTCGCCGGCACATTCTAACAATATTCGCTGGCATATTCTAACATCTAACAAATATTTTGACGGGAATGTTCAAAATCTTATTCGGCCTTTCCGACAAACTAACACTTGTTTACATTAACATGCATTCCTTCATGGACCTGTGACGAATTACAAACGAATACCGAAATTTCAAGTGTTCCACGTCAGTCTGAACTTATTACACAGTGATATTTTCACATTCAGGCGCCCTAAATTATTTTGCCGTTGATTTCAAAAGTTTCCCTGGAAGGAGAGTATTCAGCAAGGGGCTCGTCAGGGGTGGCAGAGTTGGCAGTGCCACTCCAAATATAAATTTACTATCGAACACAACAATAGTTCTGTAATTCAATTGCAGAATTTCGAAATTTTCAGATATTTTCACGAAAATCTAGGGTTTACACCGCGTTTATACCGCTTTAAAGTTAAAAACCATAGAGCTGTTTATACAAATTCACGCATGTTGAGAAGGTAGGGCTTGCCCCGTCAGCGTGTTGCAATTCAGAAATACGTTTATGTTTGCATCTCAACTGGAACAAATAATTATTGGAAAGTGGAAGAAAATCAAAATTGGTATTAGCAAATTTAGTATTCAGAATAACGTCTATTAGTCGAAACAATATGTTTTATGTGCAGATATTTATTAATATTTTATGATTTAATACGATAAGGCATTTATAAATGACACAACCAAATGGAAGATTTTGATTGAAAATGATTATTAATTTATGGTAACCGAAGTAATTTAGGTGAGTTTGGCATAGTTTGCTATGGTTTGTATCATTTTTTGTAATTTTAAAGTGATTTGGCTTAGTTTGTGGAGGTAAGGGGTAGTTGGGGGTGATTTATGGTAGCCGAAGTAATTTGGGTGAGTTTGGCATAGTTTGCTATGGTTTGTATCATTTTTTGTAATTTTAAAGTGATTTAGCTTAGTTTGGGGTGGTAAGGGGTAGTTGGGGATGATTTATGGTAGCCCAAGTAATTTGGGTGATTTTGGCATAGTTTGCTATGGTTTGTATCATTTTTTGTAATTTTAAAGTGATTGGGCTTAGTTTGGGGCGGTAAGGGGTAGTTGGGGGTGATTTATGATAGCCGAAGTAATTTGGGTGAGTTTGGCATAGTTTGCTATGGTTTGTATCATTTTTTGTAATTTTAAAGTGATTGGGCTTAGTTTGGGGCGGTAAGGGGTAGTTGGGGGTGATTTATAATAGCCGAAGTAATTTGGGTGAGTTTGGCATAGTTTGCTATGGTTTGTATCATTTTTTCTAATTTTAAAGTGATTGGGCTTAGTTTGGGGCGGTAAGGGGTAGTTGGGGGTGATTTATAATAGCCGAAGTAATTTGGGTGAGTTTGGCATAGTTTGCTATGGTTTGTGGCATTTTTTGTAATTTTAAAGTGATTGGGCTTAGTTTGGGGCGGTAAGGGGTAGTTGGGGGTGATTTATGGTAGCCGAAGTAATTTGGGTGAGTTTGGCATAGTTTGCTATGGTTTGTGGCATTTTTTGTAATTTTAAAGTGATTTGGCTTAGTTTGTGGTGGTAAGGGGTAGTTGGGGGTGATTTATGGTAGCCGAAGTCATTTGGGTGATTTTGGCATAGTTTGCTATGGTTTGTATCATTTTTTGTAATTTTAAAGTGAGTGGGCTTAGTTTGGGGCGGTAAGGGGTAGTTGGGGGTGATTTATAATAGCCGAAGTAATTTGGGTGAGTTTGGCATAGTTTGCTATGGTTTGTGGCATTTTTTGTAATTTTAAAGTGATTGGGCTTAGTTTGGGGTGGTAAGGGGTAGTTGGGGGTGATTTAGGATAGCCGAAGTAATTTGGGTGAGTTTGGCATAGTTTGCTATGGTTTGTAGCATGTTTTGTAATTTGAAAGTGATTGGGCTTAGTTTGTGGTGGTAAGGGGTAGTTGGGGGTGATTTATGGTAGCCGTAGTAATTTGGGTGATTTTGGCATAGTTTGCTATGGTTTGTATCATTTTTTGTAATTTTAAAGTGAGTGGGCTTAGTTTGGGGCGGTAAGGGGTAGTTGGGGGTGATTTATAATAGCCGAAGTAATTTGGGTGAGTTTGGCATAGTTTGCTATGGTTTGTGGCATTTTTTGTAATTTTAAAGTGATTGGGCTTAGTTTGAGGTGGTAAGGGGTAGTTGAGGGTGATTTATGATAGCCGAAGTAATTTGGGTGAGTTTGGCATAGTTTGCTATGGTTTGTAGCATTTTTTGTAATTTTAAAGTGATTTGGTTTAGTTTGGGGTGGTAAGGGGTAGTTGGGGGTTGATTTATGGTAACCGAAGTAATTTGGTTGAGTTTGGCATAGTTTAGTATGACTTGTAACATTTTTTGTAATTTTAAAGTGATTGCGCTTAGTTTGGGGTGGTAAGGGGTAGTTGGGGGTGATTTATGGTAGCCGAAGTAATTTGGGTGAGTTTGGCATAGTTTGCTATGGTTTGTGGCATTTTTTGTAATTTTAAAGTGATTGGGCTTAGTTTGGGGTGGTAAGGGGTAGTTGGGGGTGATTTATGATAGCCGAAGTAATTTGGGTGAGTTTGGCATAGTTTTGCTATTGTTTGTAGCATTTTTTCTAATTTTAAAGTGATTGGGCTTAGTTTGGGGCGGTAAGGGGTAGTTGGGGGTGAATTTTGGTAGCCGAAATAATGTGTGTGAGTGTGAGAATAGTCTGCTATGGTTTGTGTCATTTTGTTTTATTTTAAAGTGATTGGAGTTACTTGGGGTTGCTAAGGGGTGGTAAGGGATGATTTAAGATAACGGATCTAATTTGTCAGTTTGGCGTAGTTCGGGAATTTTTTGGGGTTGATTTGGTAAAGTTTGTAATGGTAAGAGATATTTGAGGATTTTTAATGTAGGCGGATTAAATTTGGAGTGGTTTGGTAATTTTTAAATGAGTCACGGATCGGGGACATTATAATTGAAATCAAAATTATAATTGAAATATCTGCGCCTCGCTAGGTACGGCAAAAGTATGATCAGGAACGCAGAAAGTGAAAGTGCTTTTAATGTAAACCGGTCGCCCGACGTCGAAGTTGTTTTGGCTAGACACGTGCTTCTAAAAAAAACCCGGTCTCCGCGAGCCGATCATTTTTTGCTTATTTTAACCGGTTTTTATTCGGTTTTTATTTAAATACAAAGGAACCGGACCGAATTTTGCAAAATCTCTTTATTAGCGTTCATTCTCGGCCTTTGATAGACCCGTGTCTAAAATTTCAAGTCTCCAGCCCTCCCGGTTTGGGCTGTAGGTTGTCGGTGAATCAGTGCATGAGTAGATGTGTAGATGTGTAGATGTGTAGATGTGTAGATGAGTGTGTCAGTGAGGACACTTCGCTTTATATATATAGATTTTAAATATTGCTTACTTAGCAGAGGGCTCTTTTGTAGATTATAATTATAGACGAATGCACAGCAGTATTATTGGCTTCTTCAAACCTACTGTGTGCATTTATATCTTACTAAAATTTTTGAAAATAACAGTGAGAAATGTGCACATAAATGTTAGAAGAAGAACAAACGGCGCAATCCTTTTCATCAGAAGAATTTCTTTGGTAGAAAAGAATGGGATTTTCATAAACCATTGAGAGTAAATCCTGCACTTACATATTTTTAAGTAACATCTTATCATGAGTAATAATCCCTATTAACATTTAAGACGAAAGGTAGTGACGGTTTAGTATGTTTCTGGATCAATAGATGGCGCGGAATTTAATTAGCTGTTTTTGGCTTAATTACAAACAATTTTTGAATTATTATTGTTTAGTTTGATTAAAAACTGTATTATAATTTGTGCTACGATTTTGTTTTCGGTATTTTAAAAATTTCTTAGAAGTTGTTTTTTTATTTTTTTTAAATAGGTACTTTATGAAAATCTGCCAGCCAGCGCAAGTGAAGGCTTTTTTTACGATCACAATAGTCTTTAAATTTTTATTATCGGACATAGGAAACCGTCGGAAACAGAAAAATAAAAGTGGCTAGTACAAATCGCAATTAGCAACCGTTTTTGCTGATGCCGGCTGATGTAAATCATCTGCTGGAGAAAGGCATGCATCTAGTTGTATTTTTGAATTACAAAAGTACATTGCAGTTGTTTCCATTATTTTAATACTTTCCTACTTCTAAATATTTCTAATACTTGTCACTTTTGGCATAAAAAGCAATTTTTTTTCACTTCCGGTTTCACTGTTTTTTAAATATAACACCTTGTATATTATTACATATTTGGATTCTAAATGATTTTCTGAATCGGACGACACCCCATAAGTGATATTTGAGATATTAAATTAAATTTTTATATTTGTATTTGCGATCTAGAGAGCTGTTATCCCCATCAACTTCTTCTAATCTATACCAGCAACCTTACACACAATTCATTGAAAAACTTATTAGGTTTTCTCTCTACGATCTTGTCGATCTGGACGAAATGTTTTTTCTGCAAAATTACAAATTTTTTAAATGATATCATATTGGCAAATATACAAGTACTAGAACGTTCACTCGGTAAAGAATACCCTCATGTCAATAGCCAATTTTTATTTTGTCAATACCTATAATATTCCTAGAAATTTTTATTTAAATATTCCGTGACAATAGAAAAGGAGAAGAGATAGCCATGGAACAAATCAAGGCACATTATTTATAACGTGCGTTCAAAAAAAAACGAGGCTGAGTTGGCCATGGACTTTATCGGCTTTCCAGTGTAGAAATCATAGAAAACATAAACATATAGATTTGACAAATGTCAAATGACAAGAACTGTCAGTCTAAAATTTTCCATCAAAATAAAACGGACCAATTTTATTTAAATTTTTTATTATAAGTGCCAGGACATGCGTACATCGCTCTCATAAACATAATGCTACACTCCTTCGCGTCCATTTACTGAAATTTGTCCCAAAAAATTGTTTTTGTTTTACATTCTGTTCCGAAGTTCTTCCGAGTTGTTATCAAGTGTTTTGTAAATGAATTGTACCACTTCGACCACAAAGTAAAACCAGAGACTACGATATCATTGGATACAAGTTCACGTTGTAAGTTCAAATGATTCCTTGCTTTACGGCTAATAAATCTGATGACCAAAATTTTGCTTAAAAATTATTTCATGATGATGTAAAGTCTATTACCTCCTTCTTCCACATTGTGTTCGTACAAATAAACGGATTTATTAGACTAAACAGCGAATAGCAGTGTGTAATACTTCATTCAAAATGTGTCGAAGAATTTCAGGAGCTCTGAGATCTCATTACCATCACTTCCAATCTATACGAGCAATGCTATCAGTTTTTCGAAAATGACTTAGTGTTCGTAATCTTGCTTTTTCATAATGATACGTGTGTGGTTGAAATTCTTCAGTCGATGCTTTCACACAATCTTGTCAATTCCAATCGATCGTCCTTACATTACGTATGTAACTGCCAATCAACCATGAACATTTCTTACTCTATCGACAACAAAACTCAAAAGCAACAAATTTTGTAGCATCAAAGTCTCACCGTCTTTTTACAAACGCTAAAGCAAACGAATACACAGTCTGGTGAGGTTCCGAAGTGAACTGATTTTGTTTGTGTAGTAGACAAAACACCATATTAAGTGCAGATGAAATGCCGAGAACTCCAAATTGGGGTCTGGAGATGAATTTGATAAAGAAAACACTAAATGCATCGTATACGAAACCATTGTCAACAAAGAACCCAACCTAAAAACTATCTGACAGATTCGAACTGACAGTTCTAAATTTTGCTACACTAAATTGATGCACAAAGTTTTTCCATGGCCAACTCAGCCTCGTTTTTTTTTGAACGCACGTTATATGTACAAGTAAAAATAATTTAATAAAATTAGAACAGCAAATGTTCAAATTGTCAACCATTCATGATCGACAATGATGTTTGGTTTAAGGAGCGAAAGAATCGTCTTACAGCATCAATATTTGGGAAAGTAATTAAAAGAAGGAACCATACAAAATGGGCAAAACTGGTAGAGACATTGTTATATGGACAAACACTAACAACACCTGCAATTGATTATGGAAAAGTAAATGAAAAATGCGCTGGAGAGATATAGGTAGGGCTGTTACAAGTCAAAAGATAGATTCATGTGGCCTATTTGTGTGTGTGGATATATTGTGGAAGTAAAATGCCCAAAATCTGCAGAGCTTTTGACTATCGAAGAAGCAGTAATAAAACTAAAAAATTACCAAAGAAAAAAAAATTAAAACAAAACCACGACTACTTTTTTCAAGTTCAGGGACAGTTAAACATAAGTAAAAAACTTTTTTGTGATTTTGTAGTTTGGACCCCAAAGGCTATACATATAGAAAGAATTTTTCCAGATGGCAACAAAAAATGTTACCCAAGTTGTTATTCTTTTATGAATAAGCGTTATTACCAGAAATTATTGATCCAAGAAAATGCCGGAGTATGGAAATTCCAACCTTCGACATCATTTTTATAAACCACTAGCGGACCCGACAGACGTTGTCCTGCCCATTATTGCTATTATAGTGTTCAGTATTTTATTTTTCGTATTTTTATTTCTATATAAATAAAAATGAATTGCTAAAGAATGATGTAAAAATATACAGGTTGTTCCATTTGAAAAAATCGAGTTTTCCCCATTTGTTGTTCATAAAATCGTAGCAAGCAATTTTTGAAATAAAACGTTTTGGCTGTAAATCATATTCATAATTTTTATCCAACATGTATGTTTGTTTTTTTCTACTGTTATACATATTTATATGTATAATAGTTAGTTATATTACACAATTAAAATTGAGTCATATATTATTTTTTTTAACAAATTTTGGAAAGACTAGGAAATCTAAACAAATAAAAAATATATAACGAGTAAATAGCAAGTGCGTGTTATTCCCATTATCATTGTGTCATGAGAAGGTATCTTCGCGATCGAGCATACGTATACGTAATGATCGTCAACATTTTCTAAAGGGGATTAGAGATTCAGAATTTTTAGACCTAGGAGAAATTTTATTCAACAATATTATTGTGTCACTGGAACAAAGGAACACATCTTGCACTTGAAAACGGTGAACTAAACCACGGATTACTAAACGAATGTTTTGGTTCCAATGGTATGAGTCAGCGCTGATGTAAGTATCAGCGCCGCTACGCTATTTATTTTTTCTATTTTTCTAAATAAACATTAAAATAAAAAAATTAAACCATATCGCAAATTCTATTGCTATTCTAAACAATTATTAGTTTCAAAACAATAATTTTTCTTTATAGTTTCTTCAAAATTAGCTATGTATTTTTCGATGTTAATAGTTTAATATTTAATGTTTTTCCATGAAAATGTTAATAGAGTACTCCTATCTATATGTTCGAAATATTTATATGTACTTATAGTCTATTACAATAATGAAAAATAGTACAATGTAGTTTTGTAAATCAGAGATGAGTGCCTTTTTCCAGCAGACGAGTTATATCAGCCGATATCAGCAAAAACGGTTGCTAACTGCGATTTGCACTGGCATGGCGCACGGCACCAATTTTATTTTTATATTTCCGACGTAATTCTATAATCCCGCAATCCTTAATAAAAATGTAAGGACTAATTTGATCATCAACAAAGCCTCCACTTGCGCTGGCTGGGAGATTTTCAAAAAGTACCTATTTAGAAAAAAAACTTTTAAGTAATTTAGAAAATACCGAAAATAAAATCATAGCACAAAATTTAATACAGTTTTTAATCAAACTAAACAATAAGTACCTATTCAAAAATTCTTTATAATTAAGCCATCACTACCTTTCGTTAATCTCTGATTAACGGCTACTCAACGCTGCTTTGCGTTGCACAAACGATAATATCTGATTATCTGTCAACCGCTAGTTTATTTAATCAGTGTCAGTTGGGCGATTAACCGAAAATGAATTCATTCATTCGTGTTTTTTGGCCATTTATCTAAATTTTTTACTCATATAAACTTTAGTATAGCCTACAGTTATTGAATGAACGAAATATCTCCAGGGACTTTTAGAACCAGATTTTGCATGTCCTTCGTAAAGGCCAGCAGCTCCTCATTGGTTAATCGACACGATGAAGGACTATCGGGCTGGAAGAAACTGCCTCACTAATCTTTAAATTCTTCACTTTCCCCAAAACTGCTCTCTTTGAACGATTATTATATTGGTATTATTATACTCTTAACTTTCATATTGTACATGAATGTACTTTTTATCCATCAACATCTGTATGATGACCGTCCAAGTCCACACAGAATTGCAATTGCAAAGATATAGAACCATTGCGTCTTGTGGTTATGCACATTCTCTTTCGATTGCCACTTTAAATTCATCGACTGTTGCCGGTTTTGAAATGTACTTTTTAACTTTGATAAATTCTCATCTCCCCTAGTCCTTCAGCGTTTAATCATTTCTGTCGAATTCCGACTATAGCATATAACTAACTATTGTACTTGGATCTGGACATGAATATGATCCACAACAGCAAGGCAAAATATACTCTTCAACTTCAACGTTTTCTTATTCTCACTCTCTTTCCTCGGCCTCCTGAACAAGAAACGAACTGATGCAACAATTGCATTGTTTAATGCAGTGTCCCAGTGAGGTCATCATTTTGGGTTGCTCCTAGGCTTATCCTGATCCAATAAAGGAGATATCCTTTATTAAGAATTCAAATTTTCGTTGGCTCATTTTTACCTGAACGCAATATTTTCCTTCAAAATTTATATTTGATGTAGGCTCTCTTTTGCAGCCGACCCCATCAGACCAGTCTACATGCCCGTCTTTCTGACGAAGAAGGAGCGCAAGAAGCTGCGTCGTCAGAACCGACGCGAGATGTGGAAAGAAGAGCAGGAAAAGATCCGTTTGGGATTGGAACCACCGCCGGAACCCAAGCTTCGAATTTCAAACCTAATGCGAGCTTTAGGAACTGAAGCGGTCCAAGATCCCACCAAAATCGAGGCACACGTCAGAGAACAAATGGCCAAAAGACAAAAAGCTCACGAAGACGCGAACGCCGCGAGAAAACTAACAACAGAACAAAAACGAGATAAGAAAATAAAGAAAATTAAAGAAGACACGTCGCTTGGGGTTAATGTGTCCATCTATAGAATTCGCGATTTACACGAATTGGCCTCGAAGAAGTTCAAAGTCGAAACAAACGCCAAACAGTTGTTTATGACAGGGTGTGTGGTGCTTTATCCCGATTGTTGCGTCGTCGTGGTTGAAGGAGGACCGAAACAACAGAAGAAATATAAGCGGTTGATGATGGGTAGAATCAAGTGGGAAGAAGACATTGTTAAAGATCCTGACGGTAATGAAGTTCCTAACAGGTGTCTTTTAGTCTGGGAAGGGACAAGTAAACAGCGAAATTTTGGGGAAGTTAAATTTAAAATTTGCCCAACTGAGAGATTGGCAAGGGAGCATTTTAAAAAACATAAGGTTGAGCACTATTGGGATTTGGCTTACAGCGGAGCAGTTTTAGAGCAAGCAAACGACGTGGTTGCATAATGAATAAGCTGATAAATGAGGTATATATGTATATATAATAATTTTTGTCTATCATAAGATTTTCTGAAATAAAGAGTAAGTGCATTATCGGCTCATTTAAACAAGAAAAGCTCCTTATTTAAACTATCTTTTCAAAAATACCTAAATTTCAGTGTTTTTATTTTCAAAATGTAGTTGAATATGAGGTGAAAGGTGCAAGTTGCAGATGAGGTGGTTAGGACCGCTGTCATCTGCATTGAAGACAAATGGTTCCATTTGAACACGTAAAAAAATTCCGAAGAAGGTCGTTATAATTAAAGAATGGTAAGATCATCAATTTGCTACACTCTAAGGAATTTCCGGCCTGGAAATAACGTGCGTTCAAAAAAAAAACGAGGCTGCGTTGGCCATGGAAAAACTTTGTGCATCAATTTAGTGTAGCAAAATTTCGAACTGTCAGTTCGAATCTGTCAGATAGTTTTTAGGTTAGGTTCTTTGTTGACAATGGTTTCGTATACGATTATTATGTTGGGACAAATTTCAATAAATGGACGCGAAAAAGGGTAGCATTATGTTTATGAGAGCGATGTACGCATGTCCTGGCATTTATTATAAACAATTTACATAAAATTGGTCCGTTTTATTTTGGTGGAAAGTTTTAGACTGACAGTTCTTGTCATTTGTGGTTTCTACACTGGAAAGCCGATAAATTCCATGGCTAACGCAGCCTCGTTTTTTTTTTGAACGCACGTTACATAATTTGTTAAAAATACATTCAATATATTTACTGGGTGGAATGTGAAAAACCTTTGGTGCTGTAACTTTCTTATTTGTTATGCGATTCTAATAAATGATACTATAATCAATATGGTTTTAAAAACACTACAATTTGCGTGGACCCAGTTTTATTTTAATTTCCGTTTTTAACAGACAACTAACATTTGAGTTTCAAATGAAATTTTTTTTGTACTCAGCTTAGAAAGTTTTTACTCCTGAATATGAATATATAAATCACCATAGCAAAACTAGAAATTAAATAATTTCTTTAAAATTTTTACAAATCTAGTAGTCGTAATAAACACTAATAAAAGTGCATTCTTATGTTGCAAATGACTAAGGTGGCTATGGACGTCTGACAGTCACGAATATTATTACGGTTCTGTAAGTTATTGAAAATAAATTATCACATTTGAAACATTTTGGTATTAAAATGGATACGATGCATGTGTAGATATGATAGAAGCCGATTTTGAATGTGGAAAAAAGGCTGCAGCTGCTCTGCGACTCTACGCAAATCGTTTTCCCGAGTGATTGCTTTCAAGTGCTGATAAATTTGGAAGATTGGTGCGAAATTTGCGAAATTTTGGAAGCTTTAAAAACCCGAAAAAGACTACGGAAAATTCAAGCTCCAGATTTGGAACTGAATGTTTTGCTTTAAGCCGGCTCCAGACTACGTGGCCAACTAGGCAAACGTTCGTTGTGTGTAGAGTTTGCCACATAGTGTGTATGGTATCACATTTTTCGAGCTTGACAAACGTTGGCGTTCGTCGACGTTTAGCCAGCTCCAGACTATGTGCAAACTAGGCAAACGTCGGCGTGCGTAGAGTTTGCCACATAGTGTCTAGGGTATCGCACATAGGAAACATGACCAACGTTGGCTTTCATCGACGTTCGGACAGAAGTCGGTAAATGTTCCCGCGTCAAAGAAAATTTTGCCTTGTAGTGGCACGCACGTGTCCACGGCACATTTTTACGAATGCTGCTGTCAGTGGATTGAATGTTTACTCTATAGTGCTGTAAAATGGAGTGGACAAATGCCACTATTTTTGAGTTTCTGGTGCACTATGAAAAATATCCGGCAAATTGGGTTCCGAAACATCCGGCCCATAAAAATAGAATTGTTGTCACCGATTGCTGGTACAACATTAAAAATAATTTTTCCGTGCCAAAATCGGTTCCAGATTTTAAAAAAAGAAGGAAAGTTTAATGTCTACATATCGTAGCATTACAAAGAAATATATGATTTCGGGAAAACAGGCGCTGGATCTGCGGAGGTATAAAAACCGACATGGTTTGCGTTCCATAAAATGGACGAATTTTTACGTAGTATCGGGACATTGCGGACTGAATAGGTGTTCAGTCCGTAAAGTGGTCCTTAATTGCAACTTACCTAAGTTAGTTACAATTCACAATTTTTATCAATTTACAAGCTTTATGAAAACGAGTTTTGAAAATGTATGAATACAAAATTCATTAATGAATATAAACTCCTGGACAAAATTAACGCACCACCAATTAAACTTGTATAATTACATTACTCAAATTATTATTGCAATATAAACTTTATGGAAGCTTATTGTTAGGTATAGCTTACAAATGAAATCAGCGAAAGATGGCGTTATTTCTTATCATTTTTTATTAAAAAATGTTTTTTGTTTGAAAACAAGGAAAACATGCAAACAAAAAACAAACTAAAACAATAGAATTTATGTACTTAGAGCTATGCTTGTTGCGAATTGGTGATTGAGTTCTTGTTTTTTGGCAAAGTGTGCCCCGACGAAAAAAGAGTCTTCGTCAAGGTGTCGAAAAATAATAAAATCATAATAAACACACTGGATGACTTGAACAAGTTTTTTAAATTTTCCCCGAACCAACGTAATCGCTGTAGACGGGTAGTCTACAAAGGCGATGCGGTAAAAATGCTTATATCGTGTATATCCTCCTCTACTAATTACTGCTTCCATGCGTCTTGGTATACTGGAGATCAAATTTTGAATGACTTCTTGAGGAGTACTTTCCATTACTAAAATGTATTACACTCTCACTGACACTATCATTAAAAAAAACTTGTAACAACTAAAGAAAACTAGTCCTAATAAGCAAAAATTTCCCATCAGATTTTAAATCAATTTTTGTCAAAAATGCTTTTATTGTAATTGTACTTTTAAAACAAAGCTATTGTTAACAAGATTTACTTGAAATGTCTAAGTAGGTTCATAGCCTACTTGTAAGATAGTTTGAAAACTAAAAATCATTATTATTTTAGAACAACGCAAAATATAAGCGGTGGTGCGTTAATTTTGTCCAGGAGTTTATATTTTCAACAATATTTGTCTTGCCATTCCACTTTACCAACATTTTAAAAATATTTTGCAAATTCGTCACGAATTTTTTTGGCTTCCATTGAGGGTTTCCTAGGTATCCTTTCTAAAGGAACAAAAGATGTGGTTGATGTTTGTTCTCTTCACCACGAGCCACGTATTATTTGGCCATCTACTTCTAGATCCAATGCACCACGTGGAGCGTAATAAGTTAAAGAAGTTTTACTTCTTCTTAAAAAATTATGTAAGAAAACACAGGTCATTACAACAATAGATACTTTGTCAGGCTGCAGCATCATCGGTCCACCTGCTTTAAAGCAAGGTGTGTGAATTGGCGCATAGTTTGTATTTTGTAGCCGACGAGCCGACAACCGCTCGTCGACTCACCCAGAAGTGTGGCAAATATCACACACGGCCAACGTTGGCTAGTTGGCCACGTAGTCTGGAGCCGGCTTTACGCTGAAGAAAATGCAGATATCTATACCTGAAAATACTCCTCATCTGCAAGTATCACATTCAACAGTTCACTATATTTTGAAGAAGCACAAGTCCTTATACACCACAGAAGGTGCAGGCTCTGGGTGAAAACGATCCTGAACGTAGGATTCATGATTTAGAAAGGAGGATCAGAAAAACATGTGAACAAATATCACCGAATAATTTAATAAACGTGTTAATAGAAGATGCCAAATGTGCCTGGAACAGAATGGTGGCAATTTCGAACAGATGTAGAAACCTTGCTCATTTGATTTTTGTTCATTTATTTTATTTTTCCATTTAAAATATTTTTTTACTTTTCATTTGAATGGTAAGTGTATACAGAAATACCTACAATCTCAATTAGAATCAGTAAAAAAAATATGTAGTGCAATTTAAGAAAAGAAAGTTAGCTATGGTCTGTCAAACACTAACTGTCAAAACAAAATTTACACCAATTCGCAGCAGAAAGTTTTTAAAATTATTTCGTGTAGAGTATCATTTATTAAAATCGCATAACAAATAAGGAAGTTACAGCACCAAAGGTTTTTCATATTCCACCCGGTATGTCGTGTCCGAAACGGTTGTTAACGGAAAAGTTAATTTCAAATTGCTCCATCTCAATGTCAAACATTTTCTACACTTCCAAAGTGATTCCATGGCCTGCTCTGAATATTTTTTATACGGCCGTTATAACCACAGATTACTCCAGAACTATCTCTTTTCTACATATTGAAACTAGGCGCATGCCATCTTAGTCACAGATACTATAATCAAATGTAGAGGCGCTGTGGTCGTTGCACGACCTTTGTACGACCGCTAGATGCCACTACAAAAACTTATTTAAATTCAAATAAAAGGCCCAATATTTTTACTATTTTAAATTAAACAATGTACAATTTCGTGTTTTTTAAAAAGCGTGACTGTTTCTATGCTTGTTGCTTTTTTTCTGACTAATATTTTAAAAACAAAATTTTTGCTGCAATAATAATCAAGCTAGTAAATGTCAAAACTTGCTTGTCGATTGAATTTGTGAAAAATTTTAAGCGAAAGATTGTTCTTTTTTACATTATTTGTGGTGTTGGTGACAACTAAGCGGAGAAACTGCATTGTTTTCCAAAAAGGGAAGAAAGGTAACGATGTTTTATTAATACAACAAATTCAGGAAATCTAATTACATAATTCTACAGCGAAACTGTGGCAAGAATCTCTAAACGTTCAAAATTCCAATCTAAAGCAAAAGTGGAGGGTTTGCAAAAAACACTTTTCGGCATCGTTAGATATTAGGCTTCATTATTCCTTATTATTGTGAATGAATTTGAAGAAGTAAGCCAGGTTGCTCTATTGGTTGTCCGGCAAGTCTTTCAAAATTTCCATTATTATATAATAACCCCAAGTAATTTTCATATGTGTAACATTTTGGGTATAATTTTGTTTAATTTAAATTATGTAATATAATAAATTGATTTTTATAAAATTGTTTGTTTGTATGACGTAAATAATGAAGGAATATTTTATGATTTATTCTACAAAACAATTTTTTACATTAGTTTTGTAGAATAAATCATAAAATATTCGAAATAAAGTAGCATTTTTTCTACCTATAAAGAGAGGAGAGACTATTTAAATTTGCCGCAAAATTTGATCGATGCGCCATCTGAAAACTGTTACATAATTTGAAGGTCGTTAAAGGTCATTCCGCCAAAATATTTGCATTGAGTCAGTCATCTGGAGTAATCTGTGGTTATAACGGACTATAAATGACTTATAAGTCATTTCACTACTTATAAAGAATAAGTGTTGCTTGTTTAATTCTTTATTTTTTCCTTAACTTCTATGTTCAATTTTTTAAAATAGATAAATTTCAGTGTTTTTAATTTTGTATATATTTGAATATGGTGATATGTACTAAGATCGCATTGAAAATATTTAGGAAATACTTGATATGATGTGAAAGATTTGTATTATGTCACACGAAAGCAATGTTTTTTGATCAGTTTGAGTAGTTCTAGATACAGGAAGCAATCCCGACCAGCAGGCTTGCATATTTCCCGATGATCTAAAGGCACGTCGCATTTGGTGCCAACGTCGGGATCTGGAACAATATTTTAAGCAATTTTTGAGAAACACATAAGCTCGTTACCTGCAGACTCGTAGGCTACAATTTTGAGGTATACAAACGACATTAACGTAAAAGAGGTTTCGATGAAACTAAAAATGTCGGGCGAAATGTTTCCGTTCGCACACAAACCTAGAAATCGTTTGTGTAAATCTAATACAAAATCACAATCTGGAACATATGGACGATATAAATGTTGTTTTTGTTGATTCATTTTATACTTCTTTGTATTTCTATGAGTTCAACACTTCGTCGAAGAAGCGGTAGAGTGAAATCCGCTAATGACGAGCCTTTGTGAGGTACACTGTAAAACATGATTCCTTTGGAATTCTGAGCGATTTGGAGAATTTCGGAGCGATGTGGGTGGCGTTCCCATGCTGCAAACTCATATCATTTTGGAAAATCGAGTAGGTATATTTATGTCACCATTTAGTATAATTTGTTTTATAAAAAGACCTCCTTTAGAATGTCCCACCCAAATTATGGGCTTCTTGCCTACGCCCAATTTAGTCAGTTGGTCTATCATTTCGTCGCTTCTCTCCACCATATCAGTCCTGCAAAAGTAACAAAAATCAAATTCATGGACATGAGAAGAAATGTGTGCTTCCATGGCGTACGCAGCACCGTTTAATTTTTGTATGCATGTTATTTGTATTTATTCGCGTTTATCTCAATTACCGTACATTTACATAACAAAATGCAAAGTATTTCTGTTTTAATTATCTAGTTCCGTTCCAGATTTCAAGGTTTACTTTGTAATGGTAATTTGTAAGGCACTAAGCCCAAACAATAGATTAAAACATATGTTATATGTCCTTATCGAATACTGTGACTAACAAACAATGTTAAATAACCCAAAAAAATTCAAGTAATGTAAGTACTTTTACGTACCGCCTTCGCTTTTTCTTCCAAACGGGACACCACAAGACATCTGTAGTGTAGTTCAAGGCTAGAATCCTGACCTTAGGACAGTCTTTGGGCAGCCAATCCTGTGGCCAGCAATTTGAATAGGACTCCTCGTCATTCACTTCAGATATGTCCTCAATTAGTTCCCAGTCATCGTCCTGTCTTGTAACACAGACTTGGTTCTCTTTTCTAGCAAATTTTATTTTGTTTGCATAGATATCACTTAAGGTACGTTTCAACGAATTTTTTCTCAGAGGCACGTACAAATTTCCCGTGGAGTTTCTCCTAATCGGCTTTTGGTGTTTGAGTTTATGGCGATTATGCCGCCAACTTCCCTGTTTCCAAGTCTTGTCGACACCACCATGCAAGCCATGGATGAATATAACATCGGCCGAAATCTCTTCTTCCGGACTGAAGAGGACTTGACAGTCGACGCTTGGTTCGGGATTGCAGTCCGTTTGGTAATCCGATGTAGGCGTAAGGTCTTCCCTAATATTGTCGATAGCTCTTCGAGTTAAAGGATACGTAATGCGTTTTTGAACCGACGCTAAAGATCTTGAGACACTGTTAACTAAGAAAGCGACGACTGCCGGAAGAAGACGGTGGCGCACATTGTCCACGACGAGTTGCTGATTTCGAAGATACAGATAGTAGATTTTCAATACTGCCGGCATCAATTTGCGTGTAAGAAGAGCGATGGTTATGCGTAAGCGACTGAAACATAAAACAAAATCTAATTCTAATCAGAGTCCTTGAAAAAACTGCAGGGAATAATAGGTGATATGCACGTATTTTTGATAAGGAAAATTAAAGCACTTTATAAACGTTACTTTGTTCCTTTATCTTGAACGTTATTAAAATATGGAAAGTTAAACATGTTATATTTTTGTCTAGTTTTTTTTAAAGCGAATTCTTCCATCTTACCCTTATAGTCCGGGATATAGTGACAGATTTTGGGTTGCAATTTTACTCAGTATGCCGTTCAGAGGGCATTAATGATGCGTATGTTCTTATGATAGATAATATGCAAAGAATCATAGTCATCCTGGGTTCTTATGAATCTATTTGTTCGCGAACTATAAGTTTTGGTACGATTTTAGTCATGCTGCCATGTGTCTTAAAAATCGTTAAATTAAATATTCATTTAATTGAAGGTATATTAACGAAAAACATGTTTATTGACCATAATAAATATTGAAAGTGATTCCCCCAAGTGTTGGTCTTCTGTGAACGGCATTTTTAGCACATGTCACATTTGTGTCTTCAAATTAGGTACAACCGTGGACATCATTTTCTACCACCCGTTACATTAATAAAGTAAGTAAGTAAAAGAAGAAAAGAAGATGTTCTGATATTTCTGATCGAAAGATGCATTTTAAACAAACATACTATTTTATTATTGCTGTTTAAAGCAGAAACTTTGCAACAGGTAACATGAATTGATGTTTTTCGCTAGGAAAGTAAGTTAACGTAATTCTACAACTTCTGGTTTTTGTCGAAAAATAAAATATCTTATATTTCGTGAACATCAATATGTCCCAGCGCTGGGGGAAAGTAAGTTCACTCTAAAATGAAAAAAAACAAAATTGAGATGCCGTTTTCGACAAAAAATACAATCCATTTATGAGAACAGTCTGAAAATATCTGCTTATATACAGTATGGCCACATACCGATTGGCGCATCAAAGTTAGGTTTTTTTAAAATACAGGCTAGCCTGTATATTATTATTGTAATTAATACATTTATTTGATCCTAAAGGTTTATTTAGTAATATGCAGAAAAGTGTGGAAGTTATTATTCATTGAGATGGTTTCACTAACAATGCACGCTTGTATGACTTCAGACAAAATAATTCAGACTCCAGGATAATGGCAATCAATCGATTCTAGAATCCGTACCAGTGTATAGAACAGTTTCAGAACGTACGTACAAATAAAGACGGGGGCTCAGGAGGCCGTGGAATCTAGCTTTAATTTTTCATATTTCTTCATTTCAAGGGCGAACATTTTCTAGACTTAAATCAATTCCACAAGTGGTAACATTACGGCTGTCAAGTGTCACTTTTGAAACTTGCTCATTTCAAAAATAAGCCAGTTATTTAGATTTGATTTATAATGAACAAAAAAAAAATGTTGGGTTGTGATGGACGGCCGCCCAGTACAAGCCGGAGTTGGTAAAGTTTTTGAGATAACATTCATGTCGAGTGTACGCGAGATTTCAGGGACTGTAGAAGATAAAGAATGTTTTGTCGGTTAGCCACTGTTTCAGGCATACCCAGGAAATAATCCTGAAGAATAAAGTAATAACAGGAGTCTCTCATGCAACAATAATGGAATAATAAGAAAAGATAAAACAAAAACCACAAAGAAGTGATCTGTCACCGAGACAAATCGTCCGACGCAATGGCAAAAGTGTCCGAATTACGCTTGAAATTATAGTTATTTAATGCACATTAACTCCGGACTTGAACAAATTTGAAAAATTGTCTCGATGGGTAGCTGCCGTCATTAAATATTATTGACAAAAGTTACTTTTCCGATAAGATGTTGAGAAATAATGATTTCCCAAAAACAAAAACTGAAGTTTTTACTAACTTTTTAGAGACCTCTCGTACTTTTATGAAATAAGTTAGCAAATTACAACTAAAGAAAATTGATTTGTCTCTTGGAACTAATGCCTTAAATTGGCAGTTCTTTATTTAGATGTTTTAAGACCGTTCAAAACGGTACATAAGTGACAATTGTCGCAAGGACACTTTAATTTATTACGAAGAATGAGTATGTGTGGATATTCCCAGATGATTTAAATCTTAACAGAACACTAAAAAATGTGAACAAGTTAACATAAATATAACAGAACATCAAACTAGGTTTTGTATAAGGTTTTACTTAAAAATCGATTTGCAGTTTTGAATCCAAAACGTAAGTAGTGGCTACAAAAAAGTCAATGAACTGTAAGAAAGTTTTAAATAGGTTCTTACTTTAACCAAACACGCGGGGTTGCTGTTTCATAATTATGATTTCAACATTTCGGTATATTTAGTGATTCGTCAGGTATTGACGCAGAAACATTTTTAAGGTTTCAGAAATTGAACAAACGTGTGTCACTCACGTGGGTGATAGAATGATGTAAGAAGTCTTGCTTTCAAAACGAATCCCATTCAATTCTCTTGAAATTATTCCTTGGTCGCACATGATGTCCTCAACGTCAGCGCAGAATACTTCGTTGTCCACATTTAACATTTTACTGGAAAAAAACAATATTTTAACATACTCGCCTGTTATCTGTGTTGTCCTTACATTTATTTTATTATTTATTAATCATTGATTACATTTTGACACGTGTCGCAGAAAGGTTTGTATTTTTAGCTTCTAATTTCTAACGCATGTTACTTGTAAACAAAGTGAATTCGGTGATTTCACTTAGTAAATATGAACCTAAAAGTACTAACAGATAATTTGACTAATAAATGACTGTTACCTTGATTTATTTATTCCCAATCTGCATAAAGCAAATTAAAACATTCCGAACTGAAGGACCATTCACACTAGACAATTTCGTTTCTGTTATCACGTAATAAACGCAGGTGTTCTCTGTGACAATAATCATAGGTTCGCAATCGCAATAGGTCAAACCTGCGCACAAGTGTAAAACTGATATATGAAATAATAAAATCAACAAATTGAGGAGGAGTCACGGTCATTCAAATTCGTACAGAACGTATCAGTTTATTAGTCTGCTTGTTATTTATTGGATAGGCACCAAGTTATACACCAAGGTGGGTATACAAAATGCATAAATGAACTCAATAATGTGTTGACAATAGACGCGTCCTGTGGGTGTTACTCTTGCTGAAGTCATCGGATTTCAAAACGTTTTTGTTTAGTTTTAACAAATTCGGTAAAATGGAACAAATAGTGTCAAATGAGATTAATAATATACAGACTGGAAATTTTATGTAATATAAATTCGGTTTCTTGAATAAAAATGATTTTGCGAAATATTCCTGAAACACGTCGATTTTTTTTTGTTTTTAACTTGCTACTTTTCAACCGAATTACTCAGGGAACTGTAACCACTCTTCACATTTTTTTCAAATGGAAAAATATTGACACATCATTACAAAGCTCATGAAAAAAGGAGACAACGATGTATATATTTTTTTTCACGTTTTTGTGTATCTATTAATTTTTAATATTTTATTTTCTAAGCTTGGGTTTGTATTCTGTCGCAAAATTAATCATAATTAAAATTTCAATTCTAAGATTTTTGTAACAGTCTACTTATATCCAAATAAAAGGTGAAAACTAACAAAGTTTGCAAAGATAATTAAATGTTTTGCAATAAGTGGTGTTAGGATTTGAGATCCAAACAAAAGGGTGCCATCACCCCCAAAAACGCCCACCACAAAAACATCCCCTCCAGGACGAGAACGTCCCACGACCGGGGAAGAGACCAACACTCGAATTCAAGTCATCAGACAAGAGAGTTCCAATTTGATCAATAACCAAACGTACAATCAGACATTTCGTGTAAATATTGTATAATTGTAAATAAATCACAAAAACCAAAACCGCGTGTTCATCACCGACAACACAATACGACAGTAAAAAGCTACTGTCGTCAACATATGGTCCTTCGAGCCGGATTTCCGGTCAACAAAACACAACTCCACCATCGTCCAGCCCACGGATTCGACGCCTGTATCGGGAAGCAGCGATCCCAGCAGATCACACCGACAGGAAGCAGCGAATCCAGAGCCAGAAGCAGATCTTCAGACGGGCGTGTACGTAAGTGGACTCCAGTCTCCATATTCCATTTTTTTCAATTTCGCATCTACATAAAATTTCACGTGTACGGGATTTAACTCAAATAATGGTCAATACAAGATCGCATACTCAAGAAACCCCGAATCCAAACGAAGTTATGGACGACCTTACCAACGAAACTGTGCAGAATGTTTCGGGTGAAGGTGATTCGCATGAGCAACTTAAGTCAATGTATCAACATCGCGATAGAATTCGAAATCAATTGCATCGATTTAGAACTTGGTTTGCTACAAACAAAAACACCGCGACTACGTCGGCATTCAAAGTACGATTAACCGACATCCAAAAACTCAAAGATCAATTTGAAAATGTGCAATCGGAAATTGAACGGTTAGATGTTGTTGCTGAGGAATCATTGCACACAGAATGTCGCGCTGATTTAGAAAACACGTATTACGATCTTTGCGCGGAAGTTGAAGAAATCATGATCATTTCTGCCAAGGGGCGTCAGATACAAACGACCGCGGAACAATCAGCGGCAAGTTTTCTTCAGCTTCCCCCCATTGACATTAAACCATTTAATGGTACATATACCGAGTGGCTTCCGTTCTGGAATACGTTTTCGGCATTAGTACATAACAATCCGCGGTTTCAAAATAAGGATTTAGAACGGCTACATCACTTACGCAATTCTCTCCAAGGCGATGCACTCAAATCGATTGAGAATTTGCCAATTTGCGCCAATAATTATGAAGCAGCCATCAAGTTGTTAAAAGATCGGTTTGAAAATAAAGCGGTTAATTGTACAATACCATGTTAACAATCTGTTTAATTTGCCTCAAGAAGCAAAAAATTCACCAAAAACTTTGCGAGACCTGTTGAACGGCGTCCAAACGAATTTGCAAGCCCTAAAATCATTAGGAGTCAATGTGGAGTGGGATCCAGTGATCATCCACTTGATAACAGGAAAATTAGATTTCTTTTCGAGAAAGTGTTGGGAAGAGTCTCTTACAACGACAGAGGTTCCAACTCTGCCGCAACTCTACGCTTTTGTTACACAAAGATGCCACCAAATGGAAGCGTTAGAAATCAACAAATCAATATATCAAGCGCCAGTCTCGAAATCAAATATCAGAACCGATCAAAAACCTCAAAAATATTCCAGTTTTGCAGTGACCGATACGCAACAGTTGTGCGTATTTTGCAAGGGGACTCACGCCATATTTTATTGTAAGGAGTTTCTTAAATTATCAATTAAGAATCGCGAAAATCACGTTAACCGTCTAAAACTGTGCAAAAACTGTTTAAAACCGCACCACAACATTCAAAATTGCAAGTCCGCAGGATGCAAGGTGTGTCAACAGAAACATAACACACTGTTGCACACAGACGGATTAAACGCAACATCAGATGCGTCTTCAGTAAATTGCAGTTATCACAAAACTCCAGCTTCACACGTGTTATTGGCGACCGCAATAATCGATGTAAAAAATCGGCAAGGAATTTGGCAACCGTGCCGGGCATTCTTGGACTCCGGTTCACAATCGAGCTTTATCACAGAAGATGCATGCAAACGGTTAAATTTACATCGGAATACCGTAAATTTACCCATCTCAGGTATACAAAACAGGATTACAAAAATCACACAAGGTACCGAAATCAATCTAAGGTCCAGAGTAACGGAATATTCTGACCGTCTAAATTGCTTGGTAATTTCTACAATCACAGAAAGCTTGCCCACAGTCACAATTCCACGTACTCAAGTCAAAATACCATCAAACTTAAAGCTAGCCGATAACGATTTCAACATCTCGCGTACCATAGACATTTTAATCGGAGCAGAATTATTTTGGAAATTGCTGTGCGTCGGCCAAGTGAAATTAGAAAGCAACGGGCCATTTCTTCAAAAAACATTATTGGGGTGGACAATAGTGGGCCCTCTCAACAAGCTCAGTCGACCACAGGAAAATGGCAATAAATTAATCTGTAACCTGGTCACAAGTGTAGATACTCAGTCTTTGGAAGAGCAGGTAGAAAAGTTTTGGGAGCTAGAAGGGTACGGTCGGGACGAAACGGCGCTAACGAACAATGAACGGATCTGCGAAAATCATTTTCTAGAAAACGTCTCGCGTGATAACGGAAGATTTCAAGTTCGCTTGCCATTTAACGAACATCACGCGGAGATAGGGAATTCCTTCCAGATTGCTTTGAAACGTTTCCTGGCGTTAGAAAGAAAATTGTCAATAAATACGGAATTAAGCGTGCACTATCTCAAATTCATGAAAGATTATGAAAATTTAGGCCACATGCAATTAGTTGGAGATATCACAAATGTTGATACAGACACACATAGTCAATTTTTCCTGCCACACCATGCGGTTCTGAAAAAAGATGGTGACGTATCCAAAATTCGAGTGGTTTTTGACGGTTCTGCAGCTAGCTTCGCGAACGCGAGTCTAAACAAAGCATTGATGATAGGCCCAAAGGTCCAAAATGATATTTTCAACATCATCATTCGGTTTAGGTCATTTAGGTACGCCTTCACAGCCGATATTTGCAAAATGTACAGACAAATACTGGTCCATCCAGATGATCAAAAGTACCAAAAAATATTGTGGCGCGAAGACAGATCCCAACCTATTTCCATCTATCAATTAAAAACTGTCACCTATGGGACGGCATCGGCACCGTATTTGGCGATTAGGTGTCTGCATAAATTAGCGGACGACGAATCTGAAAACTTCGCGAAAGCTTGTGAAGTAATCCGAAGAGACTTCTATGTTGATGATGTTCTCACGGGGGCTAATACACTCAAGGAGGCGCAAATTTTGCGGGACCAGCTAATTACAGTGCTAGACAGGGGAGGTTTTAAATTATCAAAATGGGCAGCCAATGATCCTAAATTAATTCCACACGATAATCCAAATAACAACTTGGTTTTGCTAGATTTAGACAACAAAAATTTGAACGTCAAAACCTTGGGTCTTTTATGGAATGCTAGTAAGGATTGCTTCACATACAATTTAAATATTCCCAAAATTCATAAAATAACAAAGCGATCAATCTTATCCACAGCTGCAAAAATTTATGATCCTTTGGGTTTATTGGGGCCTGTAATTTTAAGAGCCAAGCTAGTTATTCAGGAACTCTGGGCAATAAAACTAAGCTGGGACGAAAGTGTGCCGACGCAAATTCACTCCACATGGATCCAATTTCTTGCCGATCTGAACGCAATAAACAATTTACAAATTCCTAGATTCATTTTTGGTGACACCTGTACTTCTATTCAATTACACTGCTTTTCAGACGCCTCTGAAAAGGCTTACGGTAGCGCCATATATTTAAGAGTTGTCAAATCAAATGGTGAAATTTCGGTACACTTGTTGTGCGCCAAAAGCAGGGTTGCACCGCTCAAGGTATTGTCGTTACCCATATTAGAGCTGTGCGGTTGTTTATTGGGAACTCAATTAGGGCTGGCAGTGCATGACACATTGCAAATACAATTTTCAGAAAGATATTTTTGGTCTGATTCGAAAGTCGCCTTGTCATGGATAGCATCACAATCAAGTTCATTCAAAACATTTGTAGCGAATCGAGTCGCAAAAATCCAATTGCACAGTCAAACAAATGAATGGCGCTATGTACCATCAGCAGACAATCCAGCTGACATTATTTCAAGGGGCATGATGCCCAGTCAATTAGTGGAATCGGAATTGTGGTGGCACGGCCCTAAATTTCTATATGAACATCAAAGTCTTTGGCCGGCAAAATTTAATGAAAAGCATACCGACCAAAAGCCAGAACAAAAGGTTCTAAACGTGTTATTAACAACTGTGTCCCCGGAATGGAGCATTTTAACGCTATTTTCTTCGTTTTCAAAGCTACAACGTACGGTTGCATGGTGCATACGATTTTCAAATAATTGCAAAAAAGGCGGGAAAAAACTAATTGGACATTTAACATGTAAGGAACTCGACAGTGCACTGAATGTCATCGTTCGACACGTTCAACAGGCAGAATTCGCAGTTGAAATCAATTTATTGAATTCAAATAAACAGCTCAAACACAATAGCAAATTGTTGTGCCTCAACCCTTATGTTGATTTAAACGGTGTTTTACGAGTAGGGGGGAGGTTAGACAACACAACATTGCCAGAAAATAAAAAACATCCGCTGGTACTACCAAAAGGACAATTTGTCACAAGCCTAATAATCAAACAAGTTCATATAAACGCATTACATGCGGGTGCACAGGGCACGTTGTCAGCGTTACGGGAAAGGTTTTGGGTGTTGTCAGGTAGAAACGCGATTAAAAAGGAAATACGAAAATGCGTCACATGTTTCCGCACGCGGCCACAATCACACCAACAGGTAATGGGCAATTTACCGTCTTGTAGAATCCAGCCAAACAGAGTCTTTTCAAACACCGGACTTGATTATGCAGGTCCAATTAACATCAACTCAAACCGCGGCAGGGGTAGGCCAAGGATCGTAAAATCGTACATCGCGATTTTTGTGTGCATGACAACCAAGGCTGCACATTTAGAGTTGATTTTTGATTGCACTACCGAAACGTTTTTGAATGCTTTACGGCGGTTCATTGCTCGACGAGGTAAACCGTCAAATATGTACTCAGATAACGCGAAAACTTTCATCGGAGCCGATAATCTACTCAAGGAAATGTTCAAGTCCCGTAATTTCGCAGAAAATGTCCTCAATGAGTTAACTACGCAAGTGATAAATTGGCATTTTATTCCCCCAAGTGCTCCACATATGGGTGGACTTTGGGAAGCAGGTGTCAAGTCCACAAAATTCCATCTAAAACGTATTTTGGGCAGCGCTATGTTCAATCCAGAACAAATGATTACATGTTTGACTCAGATCGAAGCTGTTCTAAATTCGCGTCCCCTCACACCAATTTCTGAAGATCCAAATGACCTGCTTCCTTTAACTCCTGGTCACTTCCTGATTGGAGCTCCACTTATTGCACTGCCAGACTGCAACTTGGAGTCGGCAGTGAGGAATAGACTAACGCACTGGAAACGAGTTTCACAGGCTTATCAGCACTTTTGGCGGCGATGGTCGACTGAATACTTGGGACAGCTTCAACAACGCGCAAAATGGTCCAAAAAACTCGTTGGAGATGATGAACTACAACCAGGAGCCCTCGTCATTATCAAGGAGGACAACAACCCTCCCATGGTTTGGAAAATGGGCCGCATCACCGAGACGCATCCTGGCAAAGACGGTCACATCCGAGTCGTGTCCATCAGAACTACCAATGGCATTTTAAAGAGGCCGACGACAAAGGTGTGTGTAATCCCAGGTGACGATGTGGTGAAAGACACGCTTTCACGGGCAGGAGCATGTTAGGATTTGCGATCCAAACAAAAGGGTGCCATCACCCCCAAAAACGCCCACCACAAAAACATCCCCTCCAGGACGAGAACGTCCCACGACCGGGGAAGAGACCAACACTCGAATTCAAGTCATCAGACAAGAGAGTTCCAATTTGATCAATAACCAAACGTACAATCAGACATTTCGTGTAAATATTGTATAATTGTAAATAAATCACAAAAACCAAAACCGCGTGTTCATCACCGACAACACAATACGACAGTAAAAAGCTACTGTCGTCAACAAGTGGCGTTAAGATAATGAAGCTGCGTTTGCACCACATGAAGAAAAAGAAAAACAATGAAGCATCTCTGTTCGGTTTGAGTGAGCTGGTAGTATATAATCTCGTAAATATATAACTGTTGATTTTAAATTTTTAAAGTTCAACGGATAATGTTTGAAAGTCAACAACGGTGGTATTATTCGGGATTGTTGACCGTGTTCCAAGCGAAGTCCCATAAGGGGGGATGTAGTGAGCGCCCCGGGAGGCTAACTCAACAAGTGACCCCAATGAAACTCTGCCAATGTTGTTGACAACACCGACCGTGAAAGCCTACACACTTTTATAATGTTTGAAAGTATACCTAATTTTGATAAAATAAATCAATTTGAATCATGCTATAGTTCTGTTAGCAACTAAAAATTGTTTGTAAAATTTTGGTGACCACATAAAAGTAGGTATACTAAATACAAAATAATACTTGAAATTTTTTTTTCTGAAATTTAGCACTACTGTTTATGTATTGAAGATCTATCTATATCTATATGTACCTATATTAAAAAAAATCGCTTAAAGCGACCAACAAATAACGATCTTCGAGAGGTGATCCGTCTTCTATTAGGTCACTCCGTATATAAAAATTAATGTGTGTCTGTGTGTTCCGTTTAAGTTCCTATACCGTTCATCCGAAAACATTTTTCTTATAACAAGCGTACAAATAAAAAAGGATTCATAGTAAGCCACGGAATCACTTTAGAATTCGTTTGTGCGCTTGTGTGGTGTAGAAGTACTGTGAGATCAACTAAGTACATCCAGCTTCAGTGATTTTCACCAGTCTATAGTTTCGATGCTGCCATCTCTACTTATAAAAAGGAATGGCAGATGTTCGGTTTGAAATTTGTAATGTTTACTATTTCTTGGTTTAGGTTTTATTTGAAAAATTATTACTGAATATCCATCGAGTCGTTGAATAAGTTAAGTAATTTGCTATGAATTAAGACAAAAAAACCAAATGTCCTGGTCCTGAACCTAAAGGTGTGGGGGAGGAGAGTCGCTGTGGCGCCGCTGCTTTTGTTGTAACGCACATATGAGAGGGGGATTCAGTTTTAAATGTAAACATGACTATATAACTCTTTAATAACTTATATAATATCCATTATTACTTATGCACTCCTGTAGACGTCGTTTCATGCTGAGGACCAATATTTCGCATAAATTGCCGGTATGAAACGCTCCCAAACTCGCTGCACATGATTTATTAGATGTGGAACGGTTCTGTCTCTAACGCCATCAAATCCGGGATCGTTCCACTCTCGTACCATTCCAGCCCACAAATTCCCAATTGGATTTTTTCTAACCATGCTTTATCACATTTAAGTCTAAATAAGTCCGCAGCTAGTAAACAAAATTAAAAAAAAATCAATAAATATTTGACGTTTATTATCTGACGTTTATAATGTTGTTGAAATTATAATCAAAATGACCAAAACTAAGAAACCAATTTTCACTCCAAGTTTAAGATTGTTGCTTTTTTCTGAATAATATTTTAAAAACAGCGTTTTGCAATTATAATTAAGCAAGTAAATGTCAAAACGTTGTTGCGTTTTGAATTTGTGAATAATTTTATAAAAAAAATTTTTAAATCTTAAATTGTGAGAAATTGGTGGCGAATGCAGCACGCTGAATATACAGAACGGTATTGGAATAAATAAATAAATAAGTCAATGAGTTACAAGTTCCCTTATTTATATCAAATATCAGACTGTACTACCATCGGGTTGCAAATATTTATCGAATTTAATTATATATTTCATCAGGGTTGAAATGTAATCCGCAGACTACACTTAAAGAAAAGGGTGCAGTTTTTTATAGGAAATGCTTTTACCCATGCTTGTTGGAGCTCTTCATTTTTAGGGAATATGAAGTCAATAATTCCACATTTATTTTGCGTAGTCTTCAAAGACGAATCAAAAATACTTTTACATTCCGGTATACAACAACGACATCTATCTTCTATACAAATACTGTCAGTCTCAAAGGTCTACTACATACACCCAATAATTTATTATTAATTTAAAAATATACAGGTTGTGTCATTAGAGCGGGATCGGTCCACAACTCCTAAACCATGTAAGATACAAAATTTTTTTAAATACAATTTGTATACCATTTGTCAGGCTGCACAACCTAAAAATATTCTAACGTATACAGACGGTTCCAAAGCTCACGCAAGCTACACAACTTTGTTTTTTCAAATACAACCACCTATATTTTATTTTACTGTTAGAACTCATTTTGACATATATTTATGGCGATATAAGATATTTTACATTTTGGATCACCGTTATCAAACCCTTTTTGTGGTAGCTTTATGGTGGTATAAGGTATTTTACATATTAGACCAACCCTATCACATTACAATTTTTTTTTCACATTTTTTGTCATTTGCAGAAGAGGTTCACTTAAAAATTTACTGAGCGGCCGTTTTAGCAGCTAGAAGCCTGAAAGTTGGTATAAATATGAAGAAAGGATTGCTCTTTAAGCCCGATATGCAAAGTATCATTTTTACTATACAGGATCTGCAATAATTTAGTTTTTTAAATAGAACCCCCTATATTTTTCTATACAATCGAATGCGCCTAGAGTGTGGCAACGTTTTTTATTAAGGTTGTTTTATAGCTAATTTTTTTTTTTTTGTTTTTTACAGACAAAAGATGAATCTATGTTTCTGTGGGAGCGGAATTTCCAAACAATATGTGGTAGAGCTATGAAATACATCCAAAGTTGGTGATTTTTGTTGATAGCAAAAAGGGTGAAATTTTTCAAAATTAAAAAAAAATTAGCTCCAAGGAAACATGAATTAATAATGAATGCCAAAAATTTGAGAAAAATCTATCGATAAATGATGCTGTGAAAGCCTTTCTCCCGAGCTGTGTTTTTGGTATGTTTTCGACCAGTGTAAATATCCCCTTAAGTTGGGTGAATCTGTTGCAGCAACATGCTGTGAAAGTACAAAAAATAATAATAATAATATATACATCCTAATCTTTTTACGTTTATATCTAAAATAATGTTAAGTCTCGGTAGCCGTGATCGTCTAGTGGTTAGGACCCTACGTTGTGGCCGTAGTAACCCAGGTTCGAATCCTGGTCACGGCAATGCTCGGCATTGTCACGGTGAGACATTTTTTGTTCACTTTTTGTATACAGATATTTTTTATGAAATGGCCAATAGCAAAATATTAATCATCCAAATGTTTTTGTTTGTGGGTATTTGTAATGAAAAAATCTTTAACCCCTACCTAAATACGATAATAAGTGATAGCGTCCGGACGGACAGTATATAAACATTCGATTCGTATTTACAAATCCCATCTCTCTGTTATTTCCAGTTGACGTCACCGTAAATCTCCTTGGTTCAAGGTGTTCCGGGTAAAACTCGGCAGTGTCGGTTGTTGGTCGCCGATTGCGTAGATTAATTCGTGGCTCCATCATTCGCTTCTGGACAAACGTAAGTTGTGCTGTTCCAACTAAAGGCATTTTAAATGCAATTAACCTTTTGTTTTGGATTGACTAATTACGACATTAAGTGGCTTCTGATGATGTTTTCTTCGGAGCCGTTATCAATGCTCCAAACAAAACAACAACAGTTTCTAAGAAGTCTGTCACTAGTGAAATGCTAATTTCGCCTTATAATTTGTGTGCCGTTTCCTAATCGTTACTGTTTTCAGAAGAGTAGAATGCATTGCAAATGTTTGCTTGTTTTGGCAGCGCTGATTTCCTATGTATGTGCCCAGGGATTATCGAAAGATGAGTTAATAAAATCTGTGTTTGGAGACAACAGTGAAAGTTCGAATAAGAATCAGACTGAAAATGAGAAGCCGGTAACAAATAGAACACCCAACTTACAACCCTCCGAAGAAGGTGACACTGGTGGCGGCATTCCTGGGACAGGTTCTTGCACTTGTATACCGTATTATCTTTGCAATAACGGAAGCGTAAACACCAACGGCGAGGGTGTGATCGACATAAGGTAATAACCAAAATAAGTATTCACACAAGTGATTTGTAAATCGTACAAGAAACATGTTGGGAATAAATTTTGCAAACTGGTTTTGCAAACGTAATAATCCATATTTATCTCGTGAGGCAATCATTATGCAAGGTATTTGTGTTTTAGGATCAACGAGGGAGTTTGTAGTAGCAGCTACTTGGACATCTGCTGCGAAAAGGAGAATGAAGTAGACACTCCCATAACTCCAACACCACCCCCAGTGAAACGCAGCGGCTGTGGCCATCACAATCCCGAAGGTATTGGTTTTCGGATAACTGGCAACGTCGACAACGAGTCGGAATTTGGAGAATTTCCGTGGATGGTTGCGGTGCTTCGGGAAGAGACAGTCGAAAACGAAACTAAGACGCTGAATGTGTACCAATGTGGAGGCGCTCTGATCCATACACAAGTCGTGGTAACCGCCGCCCACTGCGTAACCGCAAAGCATAAGTTTAAGATCAGGGCCGGCGAGTGGGATACTCAAACGGTAAAGGAGTTATATCCACACCAGGACCGGGAAGTCGAATCCGTGGTTGTTCACCCGCAATTCTATTCCGGTGCCCTTTTCAATGACATTGCCTTGTTGTTCTTGAAGAAACCCGTAGACATCGAAGAGAACGTCAACGTGGTGTGTTTGCCTTCGCAAGACGCGAACTTTGACCAGTCTCGCTGCTTTGCCAGCGGATGGGGCAAAGACGTCTTCGGAAAACAAGGTCGCTATCAGGTGATTTTGAAAAAAATCGATTTGCCGGTTGTACCAAGCGACAAATGCCAGCAAGAGCTGCGGAAAACAAGACTGGGTTCACATTTCGAACTCCACGAGAGCTTCATCTGCGCTGGCGGTGAGCTAGGCAAGGACACGTGTAAAGGAGACGGTGGTAGTCCTCTAGTTTGTCCCATCCCGGGAGCGAAGGAACGTTTTCAACAGGCAGGAATCGTGGCCTGGGGGATCGGGTGCGGTAACACCACTCCCGGCGTTTACGTCAACTTGGGTCTCTTCCGGAACTGGATAGACGAACAAGTAAAGCTTAAAGATCTGGACCCGGAAGTTTATCAGTACTAATGCACAATTCTTTTTTATTTCTATTATAATCATCACAATAAATATTTTACTTTACTAGTGTATGTAGTTTCAATTTTTTTGGGGGACTAATTCACAACGTGCTTAATCAAGCATTTGTTCTAATCAGAACAAATATGAACAATATAAGAAGACTAAATATAGTTATACCACAGACTACTCCAGAGGAATGACTTCATAGGGCGATTTTGTCCGGAACTCTCTCTTTTCTACACATTTAAACTAGGCGCATGACATCTTTGTCACAGATAGTGTAAGCAAATGTAGATGCGCTGTGTAGTCGTTGCTAATACTTTTTACAACCGCTAGATTACCAAAAATATTATTTAAATTTAAATAGCAGGCCCAATATTTTTACTATTTTAAATTGAACCATGTACAATTCCCCGTTTTTTAGAAAGCGTCACTGTTTCTACGCTTGTTGCTTTTTTTCTGACTAATATCTTAAAAACAGCGTTTTGCAATTATAACCAAGCAAGTAAATGTCAAAACTTGCTTGCATTTTATATTTGTAAAGAAAGGTCAGGATGTTTTATTAATAAAACAAATCCAAGAAATCTAATTATATAATTGCAGAGCAAAACTGTGGCAAGAAGCTCTAAATCTCCATAATTGCAATCTAAAGCAAAAGTTGCAAGATACAATTTTCGGCATTGCTAGATATTAGTTATTTATTTTTGTGTATGAATTTGAGGAACTAAGCCAGGTTGCTATAAATGTCGGGCAAGTCCTTCAACATTTCCATTATTATATAATAAGCCCAAGTTATTATCATATGTGTAAATATTATACCCATCTTAGAAATGTAATTGTTAACATTTTGGGTATAGCTTTGATTAATTTAAATTATGCAATATAATAAATAGATTTTTATAAAATTGTTTATTCTATGCCATGTGAATCATAAAATATTCAAAATATATTAGCATTTTTACTACCTATAAAAAGATATTATTTAAATTTGCCATCTGAAAACGATTACCCAAAAGGTTAAAGGTCATTCCGCCAAAATATTTGCATTGAGTCGGCCATCTGTAGTAATCTGTGGTTATACCAAATAGCTTTTGCAGATACCCATTTTGCAAAAGACCATAGCTAAAAACCTGGGCAATGAATTTTTCTGAGTTGTCTTAACAAACAATACAAAAAAAAAGGAAGGCCTACAAAAAAAGTAGTAAGAATATATGTTATAGAATAATTTTGGAGCACCCCCGTAATCACCCCCGAAATTTGTTGGCTTCATACTAGATAGAATTGAACTTTCCAGACGTGCGAACTTTTTAAAACACATTTTCAATTGATCATTTTGTTTTCGTACTGCAATGCAAGAAATTTTTTACTCTAACTTAAACGCAAACAAAGACTAGGTAGTTTTAGCAGAAAGATCGCAGCCCTCCCCGAAACAAAATCCTGGTTAGGCGCTTGCTTTGGAGTGTAGAAAACATTATGTCACACAGTAGGCGAAAAATACAGCAACAATAATATGGGGCGTGTAGATAATTTATTAACAACCGAAATGAACCTCTACAATCCCGTGAATTCAGCGACGAACCTGTAATAATAAACAGTAGGTGAGCATTGTTGCCCGGCAACGAAGGCCTCATTCACACAACGTCCCATTGGACACTTTAAAACAAGCCACTGAACCTTTCTGGCACCAGGAACGCACAGTCTCATTCGCGAACCACAACCCCACATCAATCCTCGGTGCCTGGATCCCCAAGGTCACCGCGCCAAACCAGTAAACCCGGGTTGGACACCCCAAGCGACTACCCCAGACAACCTACAGTTTGCAAGACGATGTCAAGGCCAGGTTCAACAACGCATGTCCTCAACAACAATCAACACACCAAAAGCAGATCTATCATCCAAACAACAATACCCAGCGAGTTCTATCCACTCACCTGCCCATAACGCTTCATGTTCAGGCACTCAATTTTTCTAAGCATACAAAATGACCAACTAACTTGCCAAACTGTCAAACATCAGAGCCAACTATTTACATCAAAGCATTTTATTAATTTAAATCAACAATAAACAAAAACGAATCAAACTACTGGGGGGGGGCTGCGATCCTTCTGCTAAAACTGGACGTCTGGAAAGTTCTAAAATTCTATCTAGTGTGAAGCCAAGAAATTTGAGGGGGGGCTGCAGCCCCCTAGCCCCCCCATCTTGGTTAAGGCGGTGTTTGAACTCCATCTCCAGGCGTCGGTTTGGACGCCAGTTGAGCAACTTTTTGATTGACAGTTTCTGTCAAATGTCATGGTAGACACTAAATATTCCTTGCATTTGGTACATGGTTGTGTTGTTGTTTAAAATCAGTTACATCTCACATATGTTTTAGAAATGGTCATCACCAAAGCACATTCGGATTGATTTAGTTCGGCGTGACAGCGAGACTGCCTATTTCTACATTTCATTAACCACTTGTTGCAAGTATTGCTGAATAGTGGGAGCGGCAAGTTTTAGAGAAGATTATTTTTTACGTCAATGCTTAGTATTTGTGTTGTAACCGACTCAAGGTGATCACAGATTTAACATTCCACTATGTGGAAATTAGTTTGGTGTGCCATTTATTTCGGTCCGGTCTGTTGTCAATCAGGTTTTATACCTGATGGTCATGAGGAAGTTCCTGCCGAAAAACTTGGCAGTTTGGGTGCGTTAGAAAAATGTGGCGAGGGTGAGCAAGATGGTCTTTATAATTGCGTGGTTTATGATCAATGTGATCCGAATACAAACACAATCGTGGCCGAAGGCACCAACACGAATGGATTTGGTCTTATTGATATCAGGTTTGTAAGGTTATGGTAATGCCTGGAAAAAGCTTTTTACAATCAAAGAATTAAGTTTTATCATTTTTGTGGAGGCGACAAGTTGAAAACATGTTTCTTACCTTAGTTTACAGGGGCTAGAAACTTGCGATAGCACTTCTGACAATAACTTGCGCTGGTGTTTACATACCTATAAGCAAATTTTTTAATTTAAGCAAGTCTTCTCAGCTAGTGCTCTCGGCCCTATACTTGCAGCAAGTAATTGCATGCGCGTTGTAGTAACTCCAGTGTGGCAAAATGTCACGCCGTAGTAAAAGAGCTGCAGCCGCTGCTGTTCTAATTGCAATTTTACGAAAACCGCGCAAAAAATAGGCTAGAAAAAGAATATGGGTCAAAAAATGAATAGCCAGAAAACCCACTCATTGGGTTTATGTGATGTTATTAAAATAATTTAGAAGTGAAGACAAAATAAATTTTTAAATTTTTAGCGTCCACGCTTAGTTTGGGCACAAAGATTATGCAGTTTTCGTTGAATTTCAGCCTCGGTTGTGTCAAATTTTTGGGCTATGCCATTTTTTAATATCTATCCCTGTAAACTTTTGATTTTAATTCACACAATTCGGGAAATCCTTCAAAAATATTTATTAATGGAGAGGTATATTTTTTTGATCACACATGTTTTAGAGATGTTACAAAATCTCATGGGCCATGAGTCATCGTGCGCATTTGACGGATATTCGTTTGGGAGTCAGACTACTATCTGACTGAAGTCCCCCGCAGTTGTGGATGAAACGTCTGGAGATTCATTGGGGTGGGGTCACTTGTTGAATTAGCTCCTCGGAGCGTTCACTACACCCCTAATGGAACTTCAAATGGAACACGGTCCAAAATCCCGAAGAAGATCGTTATAATTAACCATTGTTTTTCGGTTTGGCTTATTTTAGCTTTACTACCCCACTCTTTGCGCATGTTAATTCAAGGTCACAGTCCATGAGATTTTGTAACATTTCTACCTCCACTTGCTCTGCTACTTGCACAAAACTTCCAACAGGACCGTAATAAATTGTAACTTTCCTAGAGCGCTGTCGCAACTTGCTAAGAATTGTTATGTTATTAGTTAAACATGAAACAATAACTACAAGATAGATACACTAACGGGTTCCATTTTTCACAAATCGCGCGCATGAGGTCATGTGGTAAGTAATGAGTGGCGGCAATCGTTTATAATTCAAACATTATTTTGTTTTAAGACACCACAATAATAACAAAATATATTTAGGAACCTATAAAAATAAATTAAAACTGTTTTTAATATGACTATTATTAATATTTACGAATATTGTACATACAAAAATTCGACGAAAAATGTCTATACTTAATCTTTTCCCATATGGTGTTGATTTAATAGTTCTTGTACCATTCTTGAACGATTTCTCGTTTCTGCACGATTAAGTCTTTCAGACGTTGAAGAACGGGACGGCTTTGTTGGGGAGATTTTCGTAGTAATCACACCCGGTTTGATTAGCCGGCACTTTTTTGGGGTATATCTCATAAGTTTAGATTTAATTTTTTTTATAGTCTGTATTTTTAAAACGTTGATACCACACTTTTGCATTTCCCGTCTTAAAATTGTCTTTGCGCCTGCAAGCATTCTACTAGGGTTTGGGAGTGGGAGCATCGGTTGGAAAATGGAAAAACATAACCTCACCTTCACCTCACCTTTTGATGATCGTCTGCCTTACAACCAAATACTGACGACGCACCTTAAATTATTACCTGCAAATTTACCCGGCGTTGCACGGGCTATATATTTACGAAGTAATTTGTTCTTAATTTTCTATATACATATTTATCCCGCCTCTCTAAAATTGTTATTTGTTGGTCGAATTAAATTTTTTTTTAATTATAGCGTTATATAAAAAATTATGTTAGCATTTTTTTCTCTCTATCTCAGAACGCCACTGAATTTACAATACTTTCAAATGAGGGTCAGGTCAGGTCATATTGCTTCATGTTATTGTCATATCGTACCAAATAATCTTAAAGTTTGCTATTAAACATGATTTTATAAAAATGGAGCTGTATCTAATTAATACATGTGAAAATAAAGCAAAAATTGCCAATACATATTATGAATAAGTAATTGTGTGAAATTTGGAAACTGATAGCGGTCTAGGTCTAAAGTATAATTTTGATCAAATAAATAAATTGGAATTATGCTATATTTCTGTTAGCAACTGATACTCCTTTGTAAAATTTTGGTGACAATTTTAAAGTACTTATTCTACATTTAAAGTAGGTTTTGAAAAATGAAGATCTATCAATTTGTTTTAGATTTGATCTCCTTCGTTGTAACCTGGTTACAGACATCAACATTAAAAAAATTTCTTTAAATCGACCAACAATTACAGTGTTAGATAGGTACGCGCTTTCTAATGGGTCACTGTACATAAAAAAATCTTTAAAAAAACTACTTCTGAAACAAGTGAGAAAAATAGAAATTTGAAATCCAAGCTTTCAGCTTTCGCCAGCCGGTTGATGCTGATATTAATTTAAAAACAATTGTACATAAAATCACAAAAATTATAACAAGGAAAAAGTAAAGATGGGTTACATTAGAGTTATATTTGGTTTTTGTTTTTAAAAGTTAAATTAAATTGGATTTGGGTGTAAATTGTTTATTTATGATAATTGAAGTGGCTCTAAAAAATGTAAAATATATATAATTATGAAAACATTTTTTTGTCGTTTTTATTGTAAATCTTTATTTCTATTGAATTGACTATCAATTATTTCTGGAAGAAAATGAGTAGAATTTTTGCAGTTTTATGAAGGTGTGTAGGTTTTTACAATTTTTTTTACATTTGAACTTTTTTTAATAATATTATTCCAGTTTTTATCTTTTTGAATTCTTTGGATAACAAAAGTCGTTTGTTATCCACACACAAAAAAAAACAAAAATGTTTATTGATGACTTTAAATTGTCCCTGAATTTGATATCGTTTTTTTCAATGCGACTACGTTATCCGGAACCTGTGATTTTACCTTATCAATGTTGCTTCGAGAAAATGGCAGCAAAAGGCCATTTTATTATTTTAACTCAATGATCGATCCCGTCATTATCTACTAGTGCGTCTAGAGAAGCCCCTAAATATGACTCAGACGGATGTACAAAAAAACCCACATTCACAAATTGACTTTTGAAACACTTCGTATATGTTCCAGAGCAGCTAATTCATGATCTTTACCCCATTATGTTGAAAAGGTCGACGCATTTTTATATAAATAACAGTTTTTGCACCAGGGGTTTTATCTCTCATCTTGAAAACACGACCAAAATTTCTCGCTGTCAACTTCTTCGCTCGCTCACTTCTCCAAATAATATTCAGAGATTTTCCCCGACTGTTCTCTCTAATTCAATAATTCCTTTCCAACATTTTTCAATTGTTCCAAAGATTCGTCTACTTATAATTTATATGTTTTAGGGAGGCATATATATTATAGATAATATCTACTTCTGCTTTTCCATAATTTCTATCATCATCATCAGAAGCATTCTATTCTTAGTTTTCTGATTCCGTTTTAATTTTAGCTTCTTATAACGCCATATTCTTGTTGCGAGTTTTTTGTAAATGTATGTACAAGGATATGCCAACACATTCGTGATGCCGACTCTACGTGCCATTTAAAAAAAATTAAAATTGTGAAGTTTTGTTTTGGGCGTTTTTATTAATCATTGTAATTTATGTATTAATGTGATATAATTATTGTTAATACCAGCGATAGATTCTACAAAGTTTCGATTATCGACTGCAAAAAACAGTTTGCGTTTTTTTCGTATGGTTATTGAGAAATCATTTTATTTATAGACACCGTAAATGCAAAATTTTGTAAAATATTTAATTAGCATATATCCAAAACTATGACAAATAGATAGAAAAGAAGAGGGACTCGAAAATTGAATAAAAACTAGGGTATTCCGTTTAAAATAATAAAGATGGCGTCGATTTCTGGTATAAGCGAACGTGCCGCCATATTGAAAATAATTTATTTCGATTCAGAATGGTTAATTTCGGCCTTGTTCCAAATTTCAAGTTTGTAGCCATATAGCAAGTTGAAATTTTTCTAAACACCGTTTTAAAGAAAACAGCCCCGTATGTAATGTAAACAAATCGATCTGATTTATGTACAATTGATTTATTTCTGAGATTCCCATAACGTGGTTTTTATGCAAACTGATGAAAAATTAAACTTATTTGTATTATTTAATTCAGAGTTTCTTATATCGCGGTCTCTCCATATAACGGGGTAGGAATTAATAGCGGTATAGGATTGACTGTAATTGCAACAATTAACATCGATCGGAGCAGACAGTAAATAAAAGCAGATAATAAAAATTCAGGGTTTAATATGGACATAAAGCACCGTAGTGGGGGCGTATTCCCCTCTTTGTTGACGGCCGATGTTCTAGGAAATTTGTCTTGACATTCAGTTTTATCTTAGACATTTTACTCAATTATGGAGTTTCCTCGAGATGTGTGAATTTTAATCTGTATTACGAAAGCATGTCTTTTTTACGTTGCTGAGTTATTTCATGTTGAAAATGTCACAACTTCCGTATTTTTTATAAAGGTTTCCCTACAGAAATTTTAAAAATGGAGCTAGTACCGCCCTCGAATCACAGTTCCTCTATACAGAAAAAAAATGAGTTGATATCTTTATAAATAAAAGAGAAGTTTCTCTAAGAAAAATCGTCCACGTTTTTAACATGGATTTGCCTGCCGAAACCGAATTTCATAATTTTCTTCGGCACTTCTAGCTTCTGTAAAGCTTTGCGAAGCTTACGAGAATAGACTGGAACTAGAATTACACGTCTACTTGATTCGAATTCAAGGTGGAGTCTTATAATTTATATGTTTCAGGAGGCATAAATTATCCATATACCTACTTCTGCTTTTTCATAATTTATATCATATTCAGTAGAAAGCTTCTTAGTTTTCTGCTTCCGTTCTAATTTTAGCTTCCTATAACGCCATATTCTTGTTGCGCATTTTTCTTACAAGAATATGCCAACGTTACGTTCTCTTTTTGTTGTTGTTTGTTGTTTATTAGGAAACCTGACGCAAAATGAAAAATAAGGGTTTAAAAAAACATTTTTTTCTCGAAAACGATAGCAGATACGGTTTTTTATTAACGGACGTGAAAGCACTGAAATAATGTACCTCTTCAAAAAAGGTAAAAATTGAAGCGATATTTCAACGAACAAAAAAAGTTATGATGTAAAATGTTCAAGGTTAGGGGTGGTTTTCAGCAACCGCAATTTTTAAAACAAAAATACTCATAAAGAAGATAGTATAGATACACCTATAAGAGTATCTGCATACCAAGTTATGTTAAAATCACTTCAACCGTTTTTGTATTATTACGAAACTAAGCGAAATTTAATTTCAAAATTTGACATACCTACTTTTACGGGCATTTTAGGACAAAAGTTTATAGAGTCAAATCGACTTATTTTGATCCCAGGAATCTGTAGTTGTTCCATGTCACTGTTGTTTTGGGACACCTGTATACACTTATGGACAAGTTGGATAAAATATATGAATTCTGTTCTCAACACGTTTCCAACGCTTGGCTACTTATATATTTATATAGTTGTCTCAATGATGATTTACTTTTAAAAATACTGTAAATGAATTTGTATTTTTGAAATATATATAAAACAATCTAGTAGATGTTCTTTTAATAAGATAAAATTCCCTTTTTGAATAAAAGAATAACCGAATTGTGTGTTTAGATTTGGCGCAAACAAATGCAACGCAATATTAGACGTGTGCTGCAAAATTCCATCGGAAGAAAATGTTCCTTCTGCGAATACACGTCATCCCAGTCCTCCGCCGCCGTCCGGATCTAATTTTTGCGGCAGAACAAATCCGAATGGGATCGAATTTAAGATAACTGGTAATACTAACAACGAAGCCGAATATGGTGAATTCCCCTGGATGCTTGCTATTCTAAAAACAAATTACGAGCCGTCCGTAGATCCGGTTCTAGCGATTTGTGGTGGATCTCTGATCGCTCCACAAGTGGTCCTCACAGCGGCGCATTGCGTCCATAAGTAAGAAAATCAATTTATCTAACCGAATTTTATATTACCATGTGTTCGGTAGATATAAACCATCAGATCTTAAGGTTCGTGCAGGCGAGTGGGACACGCAAACTGAAAAGGAAAGGTACCCTTACCAGGAACGAAACGTTGCAGATATTAGGGTTCACGAAAATTTTAAGAGTGGAATTCTTTTCAACGATGTGGCATTACTAATTTTGGAAAAAGCGTTTGCAAAAGCTGTGCATATCGCAACGATCTGTTTACCCAATCAAGACGAGGTTATCCATTCGGAAAATTGTATAGCGACGGGATGGGGGAAGAATCTTTTCGGGAAAGAAGGAGAATTTCAAGTGATTTTAAAGAAGATTGAATTGCCTATTGTAAAGCATGAAGAATGTGAAACATCACTTCGGAAAACCAGACTTGGTCAACGGTTTAACCTTGACGAAAGTTTTGTATGTGCTGGAGGAATACTCGGAAGAGATACTTGCACGGTAATATTGTATCAGCGTTTTTGTAAAAAATAATGTTATAATTAGGGTGACGGTGGAAGTCCATTGGTGTGTCCAGATCCCAAGGATTCTTCAAGATATGTTCAAGCAGGTATTGTAGCCTGGGGAATTGGATGTGGAACTACCACACCAGGAGTCTATGCTGATGTTGCCAAAGTTCGGAGCTGGGTCGATATGCAAATGCAAAAAATGAATCTTAGCACTAAACCATACACTTTATGATATCTTATTTAAATTTCTAAAATAAATGATTCTTTTTACGGACGAATTATAATTTGTCTGAAATATGCTAACCATTACAACCGTTTTAAATTTTGCAACAGTTGTCCCTATTTCAATTATTCCAATTAAATAATCTACTTATTAATTGTATCCGATAAAATCGATAACTCTTCAAACATTCATAACAGGTTTTTTTAAATGTTGAGCATTCCAATTATGCAAAGGATCTTTAATTGGTCGGAATTCCACAAACCGCTGCATCACCTTCTTGCTATTTGGAGTACTATTGAACTTTATATGTTTCGCCATTTGTTCTCGATACTACTGAACATCACCTTCTGACTCTAGTCATTGAATCATCTCCCTCCTTCTCTTCTCCGCCCCATTTTTGCATGCAGTTTGGACTGAGCAATAATGAATGTGTCTTTTGCAGCAACCACAACATTTTTATATACTTTAGTGTCCAGCGGAAGATTCTTACACAATTTGAGGTACAACCGGCTCAACTGATTTTCACCAGTCTATAGTGCTGCCCATCTCTACTTCTAAAAATGTTTTATGCCACTGTAGGTAGACGTTGGGTTTGAAATTTGTAATGTTTACTATTTCTTGGTTTGGGTCTTATTTTTAAAATTATTACTGAATGTCCATCGAATCGTTGAATGAGTAAACTAATTTGCTACAAATTCAGAGAAAAAACCAAATGTACTGATCCTGAATCTAAAGGTGTAGAGGAGGGACGCTGTGGAGCGGCTACTTTTGTTGTAAAACACATATGCGAATGGGATTCAGTTTTAAATGTAAACATGACTATATCATTATTTTAATAACTTATATAAATACAATCTATTATTACTTATGAACCCCTGTAGACGTCGTTTCATGCTGAGGACCACAGTGCAACATTCAGTGTTTTTTATAGATTTTCAGGATGAAATATTGTATTTAATTGGTATGTAATTTACACTCGGTTAATTTTTTAAATTTAGCTCGGTAAAAAAAATAAAAATTTCGAAAAATGAAATGGGATTAAACAGCATTGAGATCGGCCTTAAAACGCGAAAACAACTCTTCTATTACAATAGGTAAATAAATTTGACGCATTGTATAATATTTACTATAATTTACTACATTGTTTTAACGTCCGTTTGTTTGGATTATCCGTTCGCCAAATTGAAAAGAGAAGAAATGTCCATGCATTTAAAAAATAAATGTAATGTGTTAACAAAATGAAATTAATTTTGTAACTCATATTTAAGCATAGAATGTTTATGTTCTATGTTTAAATATTCTTCAAATTATAGTTAATTAATAGATACATTATACTATGGATTTATTTAAAATATATTATATATTACGCAATTATTAATTTTGCAACCAAATGTTTTATTTTATTGATGAGCGTTTCGTATATTATACCCTGCGTTTTGTTAATTTACTGAGCATTTAGCATATTACAGAAGGTGTGGTATTTTTGTTAAACAACTGAATAAAATAACGGATCAATAAACATGTTAATAAAATAATACCGATTAAGTATTATCTATTACGTTACAAAATAAGTACCAATGTAGAAATATGTATTTTTTTTCTTTTTACCTTATACTAGTGAAATATATTTATAAAATTCCGTTGATTACTGCTACGGTCATATTTACAATTAAAACTGAATCCTATTCACATATGTGTGTTACAACAAAAGCACCAAAAACAGTGTCTCTCCTCCACACCTTTAGGTTCAGGACCAGGACATTTGGTTTTTTTCTTAATTCGTAGCAAATTAGTTAACTCATTCAACGCCTCGATGGATATTCAGTAATAATTTTTTAAATAAGATATAAACCACGAAATAGTAAACATTACAAATTTCAAACCCAACGTCTACCTGCAGTGCCATAAAACATTCCCTTTTATAAGGAGACATGGGTACGTGTTAAAACCGGCAGCATCGAAACTATAGACTGGTGAAAATCACTGAAGCCGATTGTACATACAAAATTATATTTCGGATTCCGTACTTAGGGGAAGATGGAGGTCACTTAAGGAAAGCTGGCACTAAATCGGTACTGTTTTAATGCTTAGTGGAAACTCAGTGACAGACGAGTTCTTTGAAGTGTTTTGCATAACCCTATGTGAATAGTTGGGTGATATGTTTGAAACAGGATTCAATAAAAAATAAAAACGGCCAACAGTGAAATGACTGGTATTCCCCCCAACGACGGGTAATGTCGGTCACTAGTGCGGGTAATAACAATCATGTTTAAATCGATACATATTCTTTATAAATAACATACAAAACTTTAACCTTAATATAAAACATAAATAATAAACTTAAATCAAGAATCTGCGTATCAAAAACAAAAGCAATTAATAACAGATCAACAAAACGTAAACAAGGAGACTATTTTCCGATAATTATTTGCTGCAAACAGTCAGAACGTACGTTTCTATAGTAAGTAGTCTACAGCTTCAGTTGATTCTTAGCACGTTTTTTATCTACACACTAACTTGTGGAGTTTCTAAACTGTTTTCAGCATTCTGCAAATAACCACCACAGTTTCAGTACAGAAAATCCCCTAAGCATTATAATATACGAAGGGAAATGGCGGTCAAATGACCGGCATTACCAGTCGCTTTTGACTGGCATTACCCCGCAGTCACGATTTCACGTTAGTAGGTTATGCAGAGAAAATTGCAGACTACAACTAAAAAACTTTTTTCAGTTTGGTTCAGAAAGGACAACATGTTACCACCACTGCTTTGTTTATTCGGCTGCTAACGTAATTTTGTACATACCCGGCCGCCGAATATAACAGTGAATTGCCACCAAAAATTTGTTGGAGCATAACATGCATTATAACAAAGTTACAAGCACCATTTCTTGAAAATTATGTTACAGGTATCTAAGAAAAATAATAGCGCTAACAGCAGTTTCGTGTAACTTCTTGTCATTGTGGTAGGGTAATGACTGGTATTACCCACTGACCGGTATTCCCCCGTCTTTCCCTACACTGTACCTATACAGGTGTCCCAGGTGTAGGCGGACTACCTGTGCAGTACGTTTTTGGCAGTCTTCAGGGAGTCAGGAAAAATAGTAAAAAATCAATCGCCCTATTCTTTTTAGTTCTTAGCAAAAAATTGCATGCTTTATTTGGCAACTCTCTAATTCTATGCTGATAAAAAGTAGGTCACGATCGCCATGATGTCATTGTAATGCGTTCCATTTGTGCTTAGGTAACTGTCACTGTTTGCACCAGCAACGCCAGATTTATTTTCATGATTTTGTGATGTAAAAAATCAAAATTTCCTTTTTTAATTCAACAGTAAACAATTATTTTCTGTTATTTTTTGAGAGAAGAAAAGCACTTGATTTGGAGTACTTTTATTTTTTTAAATAACCGCATAATGTAGAATATTCAATTGTGGGTTCAACTAATTAGATATCTTACCCTGAATAATTTTTGAATTATTTTTTCCTGACTTCCTGAAGACTCCACAACAACATACTACACACGTGGTCCGCCATTTCTAAGACACCTGTACATACATAATCTATACAAGGGTACACAGTCAGGCTAGTGGATCTATACGAACCGGGAACGCTGACACAAAATGGTAACAGAGTTGGTTTACATACATAACACACTAGAAAATGTACCCGGCGTTGCACGGGTTACAGATTTACGAAACAGTATGTTCTTAATTTTCTATATACAGAGTAACCCATTAGATAGCTGATCATCTCTCTAAAAATTTTATTTATTTGTCGATTTAAACGATTTTATTGAAATTCAAAAATAAAAAAATTATATAATTTTTTATCTCTAATCTGACGCCACTGAGTTGAGAATACTTTCAAACCGGTGTCACTAAACTTCTACAAAAAATATTAGTTAATAACAGAAATAGTTATGTTAATTTTGTAGCTTTAAATAGAAATAACGATTCGCCAAATTTCAAATATATTTGATAGTCGATGTGTACAATCCAGCTATTTCGAACAATATGGGTGGAGTTAATTTCCCGCTGCGCATTACGTATCAAAATGTATCGAAAAACGAAATAGGTGGTTGGAGGTCTGGTATAGGGCGGATAGCTTAATTGCATAGAATTTTTTCTGAATTTATTTATCTATAAAAACTCCCATTGAGAAGGTTCCTTTCTCTCCCTACTTTTTCCTCTCTTTAATCATATCCCTAATAGAATAAAAAGTACGTAAAAAATCTACCACTATGCAAAAAATCATGTCAAACCCTTGCTCTAGGAAAAACAAAAACATATATCCCACGGGAATATTTTTCTGGGATAAATAGTAGGCTATGTGCTATTCTAGACTATATCTGTGTGCCAAATTTCATCCAGATCCATTCAGCCGTTCTGGCGTGATTGAGTAACAAACATCCAAACATTCGCATTTATAATATTAGTATAGATATAGATTAAAAGTAAATCTTGGAATGAATCAAATGTATATAAGACGTGATCAGACTCTCATGATTTTGAGTGAACAAAACCAGTAACACTTGAGTTTGCTATGTTATGATTCCACTTTGGCGACAGCCGCATCGTCGTTCGTTGTGATTGATGGTTCCAAATGAAGAGCAAAGCTACAGTTCTCACAAAAGTACAAAATTTTATTGCTAACAGCCAAATAATAATTGTGCAAATTTACATATTTTAGCGTTACAAAATTTTCGAAAAAAGTTTTAAGTAAAAAACCTACATTCATCAAGAAACATATCCGCATATACTTATACCTTGTACTTTGATAATAAACAAGTTATTCACCGCACCAACTTACTCTGCAAATTCAAAACGCTTTCCCAACTTTACAAACTTGTAACTCCAGTTCCCTAGATCATAGACTCCCCAACCAGCCCATAATATGAGGATTGATTTATCCTCTTTCTAACAAGCTCAAACTTACATTTGGGTCTTTCAAAAAGTATGCGATGTAACCGGACCGAACGCTTTGATGTTCAAGAAATCGTTTTAACAACGGTGGTGTTAATCGGGATTGTTGACCGTGTTCCAAGCGAAGTCCCATAAAGGGAGATGTAGTGAACGCCCCGGGAGGGTAATTCAACAAGTGACCCCAATGAAACTCTGCCAAACGTTTTGTCCACAGCTGCGGTGGACATCTTCAGTGGCGATGTGGTCGTGCTCGAAGTATTCTTCCAGCTGTCACAGTCGCTTTCTGCGACAGCTGGAAGAATACACCACCGTTGCTGACAACACCGACCGTGAAAGCCTACACACTTTTTTAAATCGTTTTAACCCTTGTATTTCCGCCCCCGCACAGCTTAAACTGTACTCCCTCCCTCCCAGAAGATAGCATTTGACGAAATCTTTAAAATGACACCAAAAACATCCAGCTAGAGTACGTAGAACTTACACAAAGTTGCAAAAACCGCGAAATTTCCAAGCGTCGCCTAAAATGTTAAATTGACTGCTATCCTTCTGAAACGTTAAACATTTTCAATATTTTTTAACGATTGGGCCAACTTGGTACAACCGTGGACAGTCAAAAATAACACTTTAGCCGGCGGGTGTGATGCAAATACCGACTCAATGACAATATCTCATAGAGTCGGTATTTGCATGACACGGGTGTTATTCTTGACTGTCCACGGCTGTACATATATACATACATCAACTAGAACTCATTCGTCGCATCACTACTAATTATAAGAATGCAGGTATTTACGGAGTGGCGGTTGACGACAAATGTATTAATATGCGTAATCGACCTTCTTGCTTCCTGTCTAAAACCAAGTAAACAAAATGACAAGAAATATTGAAGCAGGCAACAAATTTATTTACATAGAAGAGAAATGATTGTGTATAATTTATATAAGAGTAGTGCATTAAATAGTAATTATTAGTTATAATTTTGTAAAAAAATCATTATTAGTTAACAGAAGTGAAAGTGAACGACTAACGAATGAAAACAACAGTGATGCGGAATAAGACAAACAATGCTCTAGTTTATTATAATTCGAAATATTTTGTAAAAAATGTAGAACTTACAAAAAAAAGGCATTCTCTGAAGACCATGGAATCTAGTTTTGGTTTTCTTTTTTACTGTGTGTTCACTACCCTGACCAGGAGGGGTTAGTCCCCACCTTTTTTACCACCCTCAGTAGGGATGGTAAGTTTGTAAGTTAGTTGGAAAATAAACGCGAAAGCAAAAAGGTCTGCACTAATTCTTCATATTTCCTGTTCCTTCGAGAAATCATTAAACATTAATCAACAAACATTCTGGTCTTTCGAGCAATCAACAATTAACCAGCAACACTGTGTATACCTTATTTGATATTGAACATTTGGCACAAACTGTCAATCGAAAAGTGGTTCAAACGACGTCTAAACTGACGCCTGAAAAGGAAATTTGATTAAAGAGAACACTATTATATGATACCGTGCTCTGAATATTTTTTGGCCGTCCGCTATAACATTAAATAAATGAAATAAAACGAGGCTGCGTAGGCCATGGAAGCAGTTTTAAATTCGTTAGAGTGTAAAAATATTCTGATCTTAAGTCAGAGATATTTAAGATTAAATTATTATCTGTTGACAAAGATTCGGACACGACGCTTATGCGTACCTTTCGTAAATGTTTAACAAATTATTTTTTCAGTCGTCGGTTTAGACAACTTTTTTATTGACAGTTTTTGTCAAATGACATTATGTGTCAGTGTCAAAAATATATACTGTAAAATATAAAAGAAAAGCTAATTTCCATGGTCTCCTGTTGAGCCCATGGTTTTATTTGTACGCTCTATACATTTAATTAAAATTAAAATAAGATAAGGTACAAATTTGTTACCCGCAAAGGAGACGCTTTCTTCTCTTCATAAAACTACTGTTCTTGTATGAACAGTAGTTTCATTAAATGGGGAAAGCCACAAGTACCATGGTGTTTGTGGTTTTCTTCATTTAATTTGTCATTAGAAAGTTTCCTGGAATACATTTGAACTTCCACAAAGTATTTAGATATATGTCTTGCTCTTATGTAATAAAACAAAATTAAATTTAATATGAAATAGTTGTTTTGGTTAGTGATTAAATTTAAAATTAAAACTATATGATGTATTAAAGAAGAGGTCATTAGTACGTACGACCTTAAAAACCTGTTTGAGAAAGCATTTGCAATGAAAAATCCACTTGTCATTCAATGCGTCAAACTAGTTGGGGTTGCTCAGGAGTACCTATCCTCTTAAAAGTACTAAGGTAAGCTGGGTTGCATCATAGATGACAACATTAGATTGTTTTCGTATTTTAAGATAACCTTCCACCTTCCACTATAATCAAATGAATACAACTTGTGGAATTTAGTTGTTAATTGGTTTTCCCCGAACACGATTCAACAAAAACACTTTACGCTTCGCTGGTTTCAAACAATAAATCTCCAACAAGAGCGCAAGTAAGTTGACTGAATACTCTTCATGGCGATGCAGCGAGTAAATTTAATTTTAGTATGAAGGCACTTTTTTTGTTTATGTTTGCGACATTTGCGCAAGATAGCAAAGAAGATGTTTTGAATAGCATTTTTTCATCAAACCTAACTTCCAACGATTTTTTATCTGATTACGAAGAGGTGACTCCACCGCCCTTAAAAAGTATTGGTGCGCTAACAAGTTGTGGTGAGGGTGAACAAGAAAATAGTTTTGTGTGCGTTCCATATTATAACTGTGATCCAAACACAAAAGTCGTTGTCGAAAATCCGGATATCGATGGAACGAATAGAATCGACATTCGGTAAGTAAGAAAGTGCTTGGTTAAAAACTGAAATGAACAGTTCTAGAATGGGAGAAGAAAATTCGAAATGTGCGCACTATCTAGAAGTTTGCTGCCGCTTGAGTGATGACACGAATGGAAGCGTTAGTTCAAGTCCGACTTCTTCTACAACCACGCAAAGAACTGTTACTACTACTACCACCACCACCACCACATCAACGTCAGAAAGTGGAAGAACTCGTCAATCTAACATAACTGTCAACTGCGGGATTCGTAACACTGAAGGTCTTGATTTTAATTTAATTGGAGGTACGAACGAAGCCAACTTCGGAGAGTTTCCATGGATGGTGGCTATATTAAGAAAGAATAGAGGCAGTGGTGAAAGTTTGGCACTTTGTGGAGGTTCCTTGTTAGGTCCAAAAGTAGTCCTAACTGGAGCTCACTGCGTACAAGAGTGCGTAAAATAAAACGCTTGTAATAGTTAACTGCATTACTATTTTTAGTGTCAACGTGGACCAAATAAATATACGAGCTGGAGAATGGGACACACAAACCCAAAACGAACGAATTCCTTACCAGGAACGAAACGTTGTTGAAAAAATAGTTCATTCTCATTTTATAAAAGGCAGTCTCTACAACGATGTGGCTCTTCTAATTCTAGATCGCAATTTGGCTAAAACTGATAACATAGGCACCATTTGCCTTCCTCGGCAAAACCAGCATTTTAGCTCAAGCGAATGTTTCGCAACTGGATGGGGGAAAACTGCCTTTGGGCAAGAAGGGCAGTACGCGGTTATTCTTAAAAAAATTCAGTTGCCGTTGGTTCACAATGCGGCATGTCAATCTGCAATGAGAAGGACCCGTCTTGGAAATTCTTTTATTCTTCATAAATCATTTGTTTGTGCCGGTGGTAAATCTAACCAAGACACGTGCACTGTATAAGTTTAAAAACGTTGTTGCAACCAAATTCTTTAAGTACTGTTTTAGGGCGATGGTGGAAGTCCTTTGGTGTGTCTAGATCCAGAAACTCCCAACCGGTATTTACAAGTTGGTATTGTCGCTTGGGGAATTGGATGTGGCGAAAATCAAGTGCCCGGAGTTTACGTTGATGTGGCCAATTTTAGAAATTGGATTGATTTGAAACTACAGGAGTTAGGTATCGGTACTTCGTCATATTTGCAGTAATGACAATAAATATACAAGTATATTTTTTTAAATGTTGAATAAGAATATGGAAGAGCTGACATGTACACATTAATAAAATTTAGGAAAATGTTAACTAAAAACGTTATTTATCTAAATTGCCTCGCTCCGGGGATATCCTTAGGAACAGCCGTTCCGTCACCACTCTCGCTGGCTCAACTATTCACGTTGCCCCACGAGAGAACAATGACAAAGTTTGTCCTTGCATGTTTTGTCCGAACATCTTGATAGTGTAGTATGTACATACCTACATACATACCAATTTCGACCTCACCTCGGTCGAGTTTCGTACTCTTTTTCAAAGTTTTCCTTTCACATTTGAGGTTGCCATATGTTCTATCTGGAAGATGACGTTCAAATAGTTCCTCAAGTGAAAAAACGGTAGGTACCCTACTAAAACTCCAGCTTTTGTATACCAGATCAGACCATTCTGCGTAGTCGTGATTTCGACATATTTTTTTTATTGTGATTTTTAAACAAGCATATTTCTCTCTATTTTGTAATGTAATTTTACTATTACAAAAAAAATTACAAAGAAATTATTAGGAAAAAATATATTTGGTAGAGAAAAACTCATTATTGGTAAAGAAGGCAATGAAAATGTTGATTTTGCATGCTTGCGAGTACAGGATGGTTCATTTTCGATGGCTACATAGGAGATCTCATAAAGTAATGTATTTTCTGTCGAAATCTTTAAACCTTCCTAAGTTTTTTATTATTTATGTTATTATCTTGATATAAAAACATTATTGATGCACGTTTTTACGTACAATGCAACGATTTAGTATTTTATTTTGGGCTGTTTATTTAGCCGTAATAAATGAATTTTTTGTTTTTATAAATATAAGCAATAGAAGACGATTGTATTTTTAAGAACGCTTATTTTTATTTTATTTTAAATACATACACTCCGCGCCAAAATTGTCGCATAATTATGGTTTACATAATTCCAAAGGATAAATTAACAAAATAATATTATTTATTTATATAATGATATAAACATTAACTAATCAACATCAAAAAATAATTTATAAGTCAAAATTAACAAAATAAAAAATTATTTACGTACGTTAGGTACGAATTTACAATTCTTGCAACATGTGGTCGAGCGTTATCCTGCATTAGGACAAAATTATCACCTTTGTATGTCGCAAACGGAACTACATGTGGTTCCAAAATGTTTATTATGTACGTGCGAGCAGTTAATTTTGCTCTTGGTGGAGACACTAGCTCTGTATGGGCTCTCCAAGCAATGCCTCCCCACAACATTACAGATCCTCCTCCAGAATGAACTCGCGGAACAAAATTACACTGAAGATATCGTTCTCCTGGTCGCCGATAAACTGGCGTGCGACGGTCTGATGAGTATAGAGTAAATCGGGACTCATCAGTAAACAGTACATTACGCCAATCGTAACTTCCCAATTTTGATATTTTTGATATTACCGAGCAAAGGCAAGTCTAACTGTTCTGTGTCAAGGAGTGAGAAGAGGAGCTCTAGCAGGTACAGTCTTTGGCGATGGAAATGAGACTCATTAATATACAAAAACCCACATAAGTCCGCAACCCAAATGGCAACGGGCTCTATTTTTATTCCGCTTTCTGTCACTTTATAATACGTCAAATTTAAGGTTAGTCTTCTGTTTACAAAATTGGAAATGATGTATTTCGCGTTTTCTTTATGAGATTCTCTCCAGGTGTCGATTTGGACTTCTCTGTATCACATTCGGTGTTAAAATGTGGCGATCTTCTTTACTGAAATAATCAATATAGCACAAGCATATCTTTGTTGTTATCAAAAATAAAATAAAAAAAATCGAATTCAGTAATAATATGCCAAAAAGTAATTCTGTTAGTCTTCAAAATGCTGTCCTTACGTCTCTCATTACCTCGTGTAAGGTTTTGAACGGACTTCTCCGATCCACATTAAATAATAAACTACCATTAAAATGAGTATTTCATTCTGTAAATTAATTACATTGTTAATGTAAAGCGATATAAATTTGAAATTTATAATAAGTACTCAATCACACGGTGCTATTTTAGCAACTGTCAGCATATTTTCTGTTGTAGTAAAGACCGCAGTTAATTGAAAGTTTTTGATATTTTATTTCGTTGTTGTCAGGTTAGATATGTTTCACCCTTTAAATTTCAGGTAAAGCAAATATGAAATTTGCATATCCAGGTATGCGTGGATGGATTTTCCGATCTTTGGTTGGGACATTTATCGCATTTCATCAACTCTACGCAAAAATAGAGAAACACTATCGAGTAAATAATAAACTGCCATTAAAATTACTATTTAATTCTGTAAATTAATTACATAAGTTACACATAGGACTACATCGAATTTCCTGCTATAAAGATTAAATAAGACAATATAATTATTATATGAACACCGAATTCGCACTTTCACAGCATCTAACTGAAAAATAAATATTCACCTATCTCAGCTTACATCAAAAAGATTTAGCTCGATTATTTCTCATTCTTTTTAAAAAAATTATTGCCTAAAGTTATTATTACAATATATACAATTATTAGTATATATAATTATAACGATCTTCTTCGGGATTTTGGACCGTGTTGCCATTAGGGGGGGGGGGGGGTGTAGTGAACGCTCCGAGGAGCTAATTTAACAAGTGACCCCAATAAACCTACAATTTTATGTGACATTCCCCTTGTGCGCTGCTAAAATCATAATACGTTCCCACAGTGCTAATGTCTTCCCATAATGTTAGCAAAAATGAAAGCCACAGCCAAAAAAATACAAATTATCAAGTCGGTTGTTCACAGAGAACTTAGTCTTAAATTTCTGCAACCTAATATATATCCCGTTTCTACACTTTTACGCCGTTTTTATGGCAGGATGGGAAAATCCAAGGCAGAAATCGTTTTTGGAACAAAATATACCTGGATTCGTTTGGCGTTTCGTCATTTAATTCTGATTCGCTTTTACATTATCGTACTGTTTCGCCTTTGACTTTAAGAACACATTAGAATTATTACGCTGAATACGCTTACAGTTGCTTAAAGAGTACACGGCGCTCTTTTTGTAATTAATTTACAGAATGAAAGACTCATTTTAATGATGAAATGTGATCAATGTCCAACCAAAGATCGGATAATCCGTCCAGGCATACCTGGATATGCAAATATCATATTAGATTTACCTGAAATTTAAAGGGTGAAATATATCTAACCAGACAACAATGAAATAAAATATGAATCATTTTCAATCAACTGCTGTCTTCACTACAACAGAAAATACACTGACAGTTGCTAAAATAGCGCCGTGTGATTGATAATTTATTATAAATTTCAAATTTATATCGCTTTACATTAACAATGTAATTAATTTACAGAATGAAATACTCATTTTAATGGCACTTTATAATTTACTCGACAGTGTTTCTGTATTTTTGCGTAGAGTTGATGAAATGTGATCAATGTCCAACCAAAGATCGGATAATCTGTCCAGGCATACCTGAATATGCAAATATAATTTTGCGGTGTCATTTGGACGAAGTGTTTCCAGGAAGATGGCTAGGAAGAAGAGGTCAAATGGAATGGCCGGCGATTCCATTGATACACCTTGCTTTTTAAATACATAAATAAATATGGGAGTATTTAAAAAGCAAGGTGTATCAAAACGGACCCAACAATTTGGATGATCTTAAAGCAAGAATTAGACATGAGTGCAGTTTAATAACTCCTCAAATCATTCAAAACGAATTGGCTGCTTTTTATGATCGTCTTGGATTTTGTCGGATGATGCAGGGTCATTAGTTTGAACATTTGGTGTAATATCTTTTTATAATTGTTACATCGTTTTTTTTTTGTTAATTTGTTAAGCCTACTTTGAAATTTAGGATTGTTTTTCTTATTTTTACTCATTGATTTCTTTTTCAACATTGTTTTATTAATTTCCGATAAAATAGGCTGCTGTGTTGATTTTTTGAAATCTTACTAATTTAAACTTTAGAACCGTTTTTCATTTTTTTTTTATTATGTAACCTATTAAGTATTTTATACCGTTGAAATAAATATAGGTTGCTATTAAAAACATTTTGATGGCGTCATTACGGTCAAAAAAACAAATGAAAAAAATTAGTATACGTTCCTCATATGCGTTTTAATTAATCCTACCACATGCTTTTTACGTTTTATTTCTAGTGCCAATACTAATGGAGTTATTGAATTTATTCCTTACTTAATTTCCATACTGTATGTTTATTTCAGTAAAAAAGTTATCTTCAAATATATAAAATTTGAGCTCTGCTATTTAAAAAAAAATCCACGTGTTCCAAACTTCATTCTCACTCCGAGGCATTACCACCTTTGCGATCTTTACGGACACTGCACCCAATTTACGGAATATAGCTCATACGTTGCCGTTAAACGAATCGGTATCAATGGACCTCTAAAACCCATAACTAAAATAAAATCTGCTGTTTTACAATCACCATTTTCATGCCTGTTTCCTGTTTATATCGAACAAAGGCAGAACTTCAATGTGAGGATCTGATTGTGTTTTTAAATTTGACAGTTCGCCACATTTTAACACCGCATGTGATGCAGAGAAGTCAAAATCGACACCTGGAGAGAATCTCATAAGAATCTCATAAAGAAAACGCGAAATACATCATTTCCAATTTTGTAAACAGAAGACTAACCTTAAATTTGACGTATTATAAAGTGACAGAAAACGGAATAAAAATAGAGCCCGTTGCCATTTGGGTTGCGGACTTATGGGGGTTTTTGTATATTAATGAGTCTCATTTCCATCGCCAAAGACTGTACATGGGCGGTAATTTCATGTTCCCTAAGACGTCGACGAACGGTTTGAGTAGAAATTCGGACATTTGTTGCATCGAAAAAGTAATTTTGCATCATTCTTGCGGTGAAATGTCGCGTTCTGAAAGTCATTAAAAGTAAACTTCTGTCATTTCTGTCCGTTGTAGCTCTTGGGCGACCCTGTCCTGATCTTCGATCATATCCTCCTGTTTCCCTAAACCGGGCAGAGGCTCTAGACACCGTTGATTGGCTCACTCCAAATAGTTGAGCCACTTCTTCTTGAGATCGGCCCATCTCCAATAAAGTCACTGCTCTAACAGTTTCATCGTGTGTTAGGTAACGGGTAGCACGATTTCGGTTAGCCATTATTAGAATTTGACACTTTTTCACTTAATTTACTAGAATAAACTTAACGAAAAGAACCGTCTAAAGTGAGCATCTTACAATTTTACTAAAAGAAGATACTCTTAACGTTTTGAAAAACCCCAAGATAGCATATTTGGTGTTAAAAACAATTCTTTTGACAACTGTGTAAAGAAAATAATTAAATTTGGAGTATTTCCAAAATAATAACAATATGCGACAATTTTGGCGCGGAGTGTATTTATTATATATGAGATAGTCCTAAAAAACTTGGGAAAAAATTGATAATTAAGTTAATAATAATAAGATAATTCTTCTAAGTGTGCCATGGAAAAAAACGATTTATTTTTTTATAATACCAACCAAATGTGCAGAAAATTGTTAAAGTGTGAAAAATACATTTTGTTTCTATTTTGTTTTCATACGAAAAATGCAAAGTTACGAGAATTTTGAAAAGTACCATATGATAGAGAGCCCCAACACTTCTTCTTTCCTCTTTTCATTAGCGTATCTCTTTGGACGTGGCTGTATAAAGGAACCAAATGATTCTAAATTTTCTAATAATCATTCTAATATTTTCGAACCTGGTGGGCGTCTTTCAGGAAATTTTTCGAAATACATAGATGCTTTTTGCGATTGCTGCATTTTTTTAAACAAAACATTACCAAAGTGTATTTTTGACAGCTTAACAATTTTTTGCACATTTGGTTGGTAATATTACAAAAGAAAAAAATGTAAATTATCCATTTTCAAAAATATACTATCATATAAAAAGTACTCCTACATATTTTTGAAAACAGAAAACAAAGCGTTTTTAAAAATGCAATCGTCTTCTGTTGTTTATATTTACAAAAAACACATGTTTAATTTATTACGGGCAAATAAATAGCTCAAAATAAAATATGACACATCGTTGCATTCTACGTAAAAATGTATCTCCATTAATGTATTATGTATGTAAATACATACATTACTTTCCGAGATCTCCTATGTGGCAATCAATATAATTTTTTACAGAAACTACCCGCAAACCTCTTGAATGATCGCGCTTTGAATGGTGGTTTTCTTTAAGCCGCGATGCTTGCTATTTTATTCGACACGAAGAAAGAACAGTGTTTGCTTGTGTACACGTTATATTAAGTTTTTACACAAGTCTTAGATACAAGATTTACTATACAAGTCTTAAATATACGTCTTAAAAATACGAGAGTCAAAATACGAGAGTCTTAAATATATACAAAATACACACTATTTATATTGTCTTTGAATGGAGAGGGATGTTTTCTCCGGGTAGGGGTAGGAACACCACATGTATTACTGGTTGCCTCAATTAGTTTCATGTACGGCTTGTACACCTCTTTTGATTTATTCCTCTATAATACCTACAGTTTCTATATTGCATACAACATCTCTTTTTTACAGTGTCAACAAATAATTGTTATAAATAAGAAAATGGGATCAAAAGGGTGACACAATTAGGATGACCGTTTTTATTTATGAATTAGAAAAAACTAGTCAAGATATCGGCATGTTTTTTTTTAAGAAATTGTGGACTGGAAGATTTTTTAAACTTTAACGCTTAATGATAACATTGATATTATAACATTATTATAAACCATAACTGTTTATAATAAATACCAGACGAATCAAAATTCTGATTTTTGAAACGCGCCTTCGCCGTACACAACACAAATTTCTCGAGTAATTTCAGCGGTTTTATCACCTCAATCACCCCCGTAACCAAGGTGGTGAAATTTCTTGACTTCATACTAGATAGAAGTAGAGGCTTCTTCTCAGATATAAGCAGCAAAGCTCTTTTGTCAGTCACTCTACCAATGAAATGGGACATATTGCGGTAAGGCGGGTACAACCAATAATTCACAAAAATTATGCAGAGGGCACAATTAATCACTACCAGAATTTGTAGATTTGCGACTTTGTAGAGCTTTCGCTGCCACTTGATTACAGGCAATCTATCCAACTAATTGCAATTTTTTTTGCTTACAAAGGTGAATGTATGTTTCTGTAGGAGAGGAATTTCCAATTAATATGTGGTAGAACTATGAAATATATCCAAAGTTGGTGTTTTTTGTTGATAGCAAAAAAGGTTAAATTTTTCAATATTTTAAAAAACTAGCTCCAAGAAAACATGAATTGAACATTAATTAATGCATGTCAAAAATTTGAGAAAAATCTATCGATAAATGACGCTGTAAAAGCCTTTCTCCCGAGCTGTGTTTTTGGTATGTTTTCGACCAATCTATAAATAAATAAATAAATTTGGGCGCAACGATTTTTCAAAGAACGGGCTTTTATTGATTTAAATGTCAAATAATATGAAAATAACTCAAGTTAGGTCCATAATAGGTTATACAAAGTATAATTATTTTTTAATAAGGAATCTGAAAATAGCATGATATACTGAGTGTTCCAATAAAAAAAACCTAACTTGGATGCGCCACTCTGTATGTGGACACACTCTATATAAGCAGATATTTTCAGACTGTTCTCTTAAATGGATTTACTTTTTGCCAAAAACCGCATCTCGATATCTTTTTCATTTTAGAGTAATCTTACTTCCCCGCAGCGCTAGGACAGCCTGTATATTTCAAACAGCACGTCTGCCTCCCTGGATGTTCCATGAGTGTGTGTCAAAAGCCGAGAACGCTTCCGAGATCGGTATATAGGCGCTTCAATAAGCCGCTTTTCGATTTATTAAACAATAATGCTTTCCAATTTTGAATCCGTTGTATCCAGTCCAGGTGCCCGAACCCAAGGTGATATCTGTCACGATTGTGGGCGCAAAGCCATATTTTCATATCAATGCAAATTATTTTCATTATAAAATAATAAATGCAAAAGTATGTTAAATTTCGCACAAATCGGGCTTAACAAATATAAACACAATTTCACAGATAACTGCTTCCTCTACAATTTTATAAAACACATTGATAATCTCTAGTTTTGTATTTTTTCCGCAGTTCTATTAACTGAAGCAATGAACCAGATTTGCCTTTGGTTTTTTTCTATTGTAGGTTTTGGAAATTGCAATTTCTTCAGCAATTATGTGGAAGTGACAACCCCACCGCCGGAAAGCATAGGTGCCACTCCAAAATGCGGTGAAGAGGATCAGCTAGGGAAATTTAAATGTGTTCCTTACTACAATTGCGACCCGACCACGAATACAATCGCCGAGATTCCTGAAGTGGACGGTTCCGACTCAATACAGCCACGACTTCTGCAATCTGTGGACAAAAAATGCGGAAATTTCTTAGAAGTTTGTTGTCAAGTTTATAACGCCAGTGAAAATTCCATACCATATATTGCGGAAGCAGATCGAGGATTCGAATCAACATGTGGTATAAAAAATCGCCAATCGGAGAACCCATGGCTGATAAAGATATTGAAACAAAACGAAAATCAAGCGTTTTGTGGAGGATCCCTTATTTCACATGGTCTAGTGTTAACAGCTGCACACTGCATCATTCAGTAAGTAAATGCATACGAGAAATGTCCCATTTCAGTTTGCTTGAAAAAATGTCTAGCTCTATTTCCGGTTCCAAGTATTTCGTACAAATTAAATATTTTTAACAACACCAGCCTAGGTTGATGGATGCTTGTGTCTTCTGTTCACGACTACGGCCTTGTTTTTTACCAAATATTCTGCCAAATCTGATGGTATATGTCAATGTCAAATTCTGAACTGTGAAAAATAAAAAAAAGTCTCCATTTTTTCGTACAGTTTAGGTATTTTGGTTCTGATTGTTCGGGATTTATTTTCCAAAGTTTTACATTTTTGAAAATCTACAACTCTGATACATTCAAATTTAATTAATCATAGAAAAGCCAACGACAGTTTATCTATTTCCTCGTATTGCAGAAACACAATTTAATGCGAAATAAATTTATTTTTAAGAACGAAACCTGAAAATATCAAAATACGCGCAGGAAATATGCAAAACGTTGGACAATATCAGGAAAGAAATGTCACCGGATTTATAATTCACCAACACTATTTCGGCAGCGCATTTTACAACGATATAGCCCTTTTAATTCTTGACAAATCCGTCACAAAAGCTGCTAACATCCAAACCATATGTCTTCCCAAACTAAATAAGAAATTCAACACCAGTGACTGCACCGTAACCAGAATTAGTACTCTTCAGCAAATGAAAGTAATTCCGGCATCAAATGAGAATTGCCAGTTGAAATTAAGAAGAAAATTGGGTGATGAATTTATTTTGCAACGATCTTTCATATGCGGTGACGGTAATAAGACTTGTAAAGTAATAATTATTGGGCTTTAAGGACAAATATGTATATGTTTCCTTGTTCTAGGGCGATGGCGGAGCGCCGTTGGTGTGTTCCAATTCTGGATCTAACTATCAAATAGGAATTGTTTCCTGGGGTCTGGGTTGTAATGAAAGTTACACACCCGATGTTTATACGAATATTGTAGAAATGAGAGATTGGATAGATTTCAAAGTGCAAGAGTTCGGTTATAGTATGGGTTCGTACACTACTGATAACCAAAAATCATTAAAAACCAATTGAGAATAAAGAAACAATATAGCATCAATAAGTTTTTTTCCTCTGGCTTAGTTAGTCCATGAATAGAGAACTATTGCCAATTGATAGATTTGTATAGTAGGAAGTAAAGCCACCTAACACAAGTCATGGAAAATAGCATGTCTTATTTTTTAGTTATGCCTTTGACATGTGACGCTAACTGTTAAAACACAAATGTGCCCGCACAACGTGCAAACTTTTGTATCTTGTCCATGGTACAAACTGACCTCTGGAGATGTAAAATGTTTAAAAAAAGGACTAAACGTATTTCATAATCTCATTTGTCTAAACTCTACCGAATTTAAAAATTATTACATGGCCTACAAAGCCACCTTTTATTTTTATACTTTTACATATCAGAAAAAGCATCTGAAAGACAAATGTTATTTTGCTAGTTGTTTTCTTCAGTGGTGTGGTTTTAATTTGCATAAAATTAAGGCAAAAAAACATTACTTCTGCTCCTCAGGCGACCAGAGCTTGAACGTCCTATCATACGAGCTCGTGGCAATGTACTGATTATCTGTGGAAATGTCCACACACATTATTTTTCCGTCATGTCCCGACAATGTCTTCAAAGGTTGCCACGTTCGATTAGTCCACAATTTCGCCGTGTTGTCATACGACGCCGTGATAAGATAATCACCGCCATCCCTTTGAAACTTCACATCAGAAATTAAATTCGTATGCGCGGGAATCGTATAAAGAACTGATCGTTTCCGCAAGTCCCAAATTTTGCACGTATTGTCTTCGCTTGAAGTTGCTATGTGATAACCATTTGGCGAGAAATCTATGCCCAAAACTGCCTTTAAGTGGCTTTCCATAAACATAATGCATCTTCCCGTTCTTAAATCCCACACTCTTCCAAACGAATCAAGGCCTCTGTTAAAAAACGGATGAATAAATGCGACTTGGATTGAAGAAACATTTACCCGGTCGCACAAACTGAACCGTCAATTTGAAATGAAATGCAATGGACAGGTTTAACGTGTCCTTCTTGGTGTAGGACTTCTGTGCACTGATGAAGATCCCACAGCCTCCACGATGAATCGTAGCAACATGTTCCTAGAAATCGTCCAGAGGGATGAAAACCTAATCGTGAAACACGATGTGGCATGTGTCCTTCGATATCGGCGATTGGTTCGTCACTGAAATTATATAGATAAGACACCGGTACAATGTGAGACGAAAAAATCTACTTTTGAAAGTCCCACAACTTTACTGAACCGTCAGCTGCGCATGACGCCATATTACAGATATTTTCCTCTTGACTAATTGTTGCTTTCGGATGAAAAACAATGCAGCAAACGTTGCATATGTGTCCTTTTAACGTCTGTTTTACTGTGCAATCCGGGACCGTCCACAGTTTGCACAAACCGCTCCTGTACGAAAAAACATTTCTTCAAAATTCCACTTTCTATGACACATACCAAGACGCAGTTGCTAGAAGCTTTGAGTTCGGACTGAACTGGCAATATGCAATTGGTCGCGTGTCTCCTATCTGACTGGAATAGATCGCCATTATTTGAAGCTTTTTTTGAATTTCTTGTTTCTTTGCAGTTTTTGACGCCGTGGGTAAATCGGCAGCTCTTCTTGCTTCTTCGAGTCGTGCTTTTGCTCTAGGCAAAGAATAATTGGCGATCCACAGTCGTGCGGTCTTTAATGATTCGGGTCCTTCGTGGTACCAAGTCGTCTCCAAGTCTCTTTCGAACTGACGTCGTTCTTCTTCCGCTTCTCTTCTTACTACCGCGTCTTCTCCAATTCTGCTCAAAATTTCACGTAAACGCGAGCGACGATCCGCTGGCCCTTCCCCAAACAAACAAATCGCTTCGCCTAATTGACGGAGATTTCTCTTCACCTCCGCATCGTCGGTGGAGACGTTAATCGAACGAGCTTTCCGCCGCCTCTCGAACTCCTCGAGAAGAGCCTGTTTATCTCTGGACATCGCATCTTCAAGTTCCATATATTCTAAAAAAATTATAAATGATTGAATCCGTAATTTATTGGCTGCACAAATAAGACCGTGGATAAAAAATATCAAACGACGTATCAAAATTACTATGCCAGTTGCTAAAGTCCTTATTTACAAAAATTCTTGAATTAGTAAAAAATAATCACACTGTATGTGTTCTTGACATGGCGCTATTATTATTTCGCTGAGCGCCGCATCCAGCTCCGAAATACTTTCACTGTCATTTCAGGAGAAAAACTCTTCCACCCTTTCAGTAAAGTATTCCAAAGATTATCGACTGTTAGCGGGTTTCATTAACATCAGACGACTTGATACTACTAATAAGTAACGATGGGCAGAATCGAGTACTTTTAGGAATCGAGAAAATAGTACTCGAGTACTTTAGAGAATCGAATCCTTATCCTTATACTGAGTATCGATATCGATACGATACCTCACCCGAGGATCGGTTCTGTTCTATTCTGGCATGCACCTCGCATGCAAATATGATTGTTTTTTGGAATGCTTGTATATAATTTTCTATTTATTTCTGTACATGTATGGTTTTATTTATACTTTATGGTCGTATTATATAATTTTTGTTTATTTAGACAATAATTTTAATGTTGTTTTGAAAAATTGAAATATATATATAATAGTTTATTCAATCAAAATCCTAGGTGTCTTTAACGATGCCTATATGATTTCCCAAAGATTAAAAATCGTTCGAGGAGTAATAATTTTCGCTTCTCATACTTTGAGATGTTTTTTGAATCGAATAGTAGGTAAGTTTTTGAGAACGAGTACAATGAAGATTGGTTGACACTGACACTCGATACTGTGTTCTCGAGTACTCCGATCTACTCCGATCACGAGTCTTTTGTGTCGAACTCATTCGAGAACCTAAGTATCCGAGTACTACTTGGCGAGTACTCGAATACTACGAGCACAGTGAGGAATCGAATACCTTCGATACTTTGTACTCGAGTACTCCCATCGTTATTAATAAGCTCAAGACCGCCATATTCTTTGCCCTTTGCGGAGTATTTCTGGAGCTTGTAGTAACATACTGAATGAAATCGGTATGGGAGTTTAATAATTTTAGGTCGGGGATTAACATTTTTGCACTAAATTATGACAAATCTAAGGAGAACAAACTGTTAATAATATTTTCAACTCCCCATGGGGAGTCCCCCCATGCATGGTCATTTAACTCAAATTTAAATTTTTTAACAAAATCGAATTGGCAATTGTTTTGAGAATCAAGATGTATCACTGCATATGTCAGGCTGCACAACCTAAAAATATTTTCACGTATACAGAGGGTTCGAAATCTCACAAAAGCTACACAACTTTGTTTTTTCAAATAGAACTAAGTATATTTTATTTTTCTATTAGAACCCTTTTTCACATAGATTTATGGTGATATAAGGTATTTTACATTTTGGATCAAAGTTATCAAATAAAAAATTTTTTCACATATTTTGTCATTTGCAGAGGTTAGGTAAAAAATTAACTGCGAGACCGTTTTAGCAGCAGCTAGAAGACTGAAAGTTGGTAGAAATATGAAGAAAGGATTGCCCTTTACGCCCGATATGCGAAATTTTATTTTTACTATACAGGCTCTGCAGTAATGTGTGTCAAATTATACTATTATTGAATAAGCTTAAATTTAGTTTTTTAAATGGCACCCCTATATTTTTGTATCATTGAATGCGTCTAGAGACTGGCTACGTTTTTTATTCTGGTTGTTCTATAGCTAAAATTCATATTTAACGAGATATTTCATATTTTTGGTTGTGATCCAGATTGAGCCAGAATAAGGTGAAGATAGTATGGAAAATCATGTAAATCGTTTTAATTCACATTTCAACACTGCACAGTTGTGTCATCACCGACTTGTCATTTGATTATCATCTTTCAATCATCCACAATGAATTATATTTTACAAAAACAAATCGATATGATTTATTGTCTGGGAGAAGGCGAAACAACCAAAGAGGACATGAAAATAAGAATCTAAAATGCATTTAGAACCATTTGTTGTTGATCAATTCTACTACTGGTTAAAATTAATGCAATTATTTCTGGGAATTAAGGGGAAGTCCCGTAACGCCGGACGGCACCTAACATCGGACACTTGTACTATCTCAATAAATCTCAATACAAATCAGTTCAAATACAGGTGAAAAGGGTGCGGATGCATAACGATACACAATCACGGCACTCGGTTTGCCAGTGACGTGCCAGAAAGTGAAAAGAGGGTTTAATTGCAGCTTTTGGTAGAAATACATTGCGTCGCCTAAGAGTTAAGTAAGTACTACTTCTATGTTCTTGTGTTTAAATGTTTATTGTAATTGTTATTACACGTAGTGATCCATAAATATTTGAAGTTTGTAATAAACTTATGATAATTTCCAAAACATTTTCGATAGGAAACACCTAATTTGAAGATTTCCTGTACCGTAGAACCGGACACATAGCGTTCCGTAACGCCGGAGAGGTAACATGTTGATTTTTCTCGTAAGTTATTATTGTTTTTATAATAATTTTTGTACTTGAATTTTAAAAAATGAATAAGAAAGGAAAATGGAACCAACAGAGTTTGCAAACTGCATTAGACAAAGTTTATTCTAAAGAAATGATTTTGCTACCAAAAAACGATCAGTCGCCCGGAAGAGAAAATGCGTGAAAAGTGAAATCCTTACATCATCACCATACAAAATTAATGTCGAAGAAAAGGACAATGAAAAAAACATAGAAGACAAAAATAAAAAAAATTTAAGGAATAATAAGGAATGAATAAGTTAAGAACATCAATAGAAAAGAAAGAGAAACAAACCAAAGGAAAGGCCAAAGGCAAAGAGGGAGATAGAACAACGGAAAAAGAACAATTAACTCCAATAATCAACACGGTAACCACTTGCGTGGTGTGCTAGAGGACCACGACGGAGACTGGATACAGTGCTTCAGCTGTCCTGGCTGGGCTCATTAAGCATGTGCTGACATCCCTGAATGTGCAGTTGGCTGCATTTGTGATCTATGCATGATATTTTAAAGATATCCAGTGTTGGGGGCACAAAGTTAAGCCTGTCCGGTACTAGGTGCCACTTGTTGTAATTGCATTTTTATTTGCTGAGTTTAGTTATAGTTTTTAAAAATGTTTATATGGAGGTTGCATTTGTGTTCATTTATTTTCATTTTATACTTTGATGGCGTACTTAATTCATAAATAAAGTAAAATTTTTAAAAGCAGTTTTTTTCTTATTGTCCGAAAACCTTAGGTGTCCGGCACTAGGGGACTTCCCCTTATGTCTCAAAGGTCTTTTTTGTCGGTACGCCATATCTCTCTTAATACTTCAACAAAAGCAATGATTGTCATGATTTTGAAGGTTACCTTCACCGCTATATATGAAAAATGAACAATCGATTCAAAATTTTAATGTTTCCACAGATTGCTCCAAATGAATTACTTCATAGGGCAATTTTGTACGGAACTATTTCATTTCTACACATTTAAACTAGGCACATGACTTCTTTGTCACAGATAGGTGTAAGCAAATGTAGAGGGCGCTGTAGTCGTTGCTAATACTTTTTACGACGGTTAGATGTCACTACAAAAACTTTTATTAAAATTCAAATAGCCATGAGGAACTAAGCTAGGTTGCTCTATTTGTCGGGCAAGTCCTTCAAGATTTCCATTATTACATCATAACCCCAAGTTATTATCATATGTATAAAATATTATACATATCTTAGAAATGTAATTGTTAACATTTTGGGTATAATTTTGTATAATTTAAGTTATGTAATATAATAGATTGATTTTTATAAAATTGTTTGTTTTTATGCCATGTAAGTAATGAATATTTTATGATTTATTCTTCAAAACTAATTTTTTACATTACTTTTGTAGAATAAATCATAAAATATTCAAAATATAAAAGATTTTTTACTGCCTAGAGGAGAGACTATTTAAATTTGTCCGATGCGCCTTCTGAAAACCTAAAGGATAAAGGTCATTCCGCCAAAATATTTGCATTGAGTCAGTCATCTGGAGTAATCTGTGATGTTTCTATTAAAAGTGCCATCTATTGACAATTAGTTTAATTAAACGCGCTTTCTATTGACAATTAGTTTAAATAAAAGCGCCATACATCGACAATTTGTTTAATTAAAAAAACGTATATTGGTCATAGCGCCATTATTGACACTGGCAATGTTTAACTAATATCTCCCACACCCCAAGCGCATTCTGTGCGAATTATTCGCAAAATTGAATGCACTGTGGCTGGGATTCGATTCGAGCTGCTTTGATATAATCTGCGAGGCCAATAGACTTACTAAACAGGAAATTTTTCAATGATTGAACATATTTGCTGTTTAGAATTCCTGGATAGCTTTCGTTGGTCCGTTGCCTCTACTCTAATTCTATGATCTATCTGCTATCATGCATCTACCCAGTGCGATGGACATTGGGAAAATCCCTGGTTCCGCGTATATGGAGCAAACAAAACCCACAGAACAAATAAAATAGAAATGGGGTATTTTTACAAAATAACCGTCTAAAATCAATTTTTAGGATAGATGTCTATTCCAAATTCCGATAACTAAAGGAATAAAAATTCAATAGATTGAATTTCGTTTCAGTACGTTTTTCGGGAAGAATTAAAAAAATACTTTTGTGACCAAAGGTCCAAATTTTTGAATTATTTTGTGATCAACGCCTAAAAAACGTTTGCAACAAAACGTTGTTTAAAAAAACGTTTTTAGGCGTTCATTACAAAAATGGTGATTCTTTTGCGGCCGTAATGTGTTACTTTTTTTGTACACGTCTGTCAAATTCTTACTTTTTTGTACACATCTATCAAACTCTTACTTTTTTGGCACTGATCTGTCAGAAACTATGTATATGGCCGCAATATGATGGACGTCACAGATAGCATTCCCCTTGAATGTGCGACCTAAAAGAAAGCAGGTGTTGGGTTTACTTTTTCTTTGCTGATTGCATTATAAGTGTTTTTAACCTTGTACGATGATTTGCGAAAGTATCAAAATAAATGTTTTAACTATGTGAGAATGTCAATATCATATTTCCAAAAATTACTAATTTTGTGCACTCGCTAGCGAGTTTACTATTTGTTTTTTTTTGTATGCTGGTGGCCAGAAACTGGTGTCGGAGTGTGTGATGCAGCATACACTTCTATACATTTTTCTGGTGGCGCCTTCAGTCAGATCGTAAAGATGCGATCTCACTGGTGGAGCAAACAAGCAGACGCCAGGTGAGGTATGCTCTATACACGTATATGTTTTCTGAATGGTGTCGGCACACCATGGTGTTTTAGGGGGATATACACTATATCATATACACTCTAATCGTTTTAAAAATATTAAGCAAAACTATGCATGATACAATGAACAATATGTATGAAATTGATTACTGTTGTACAATTGTACCGAGTACAATTTTTGGTACGACTTTTAACGATTGCACATAAATATTTAATTTACCTGTGGAAATATGAACTTGTGGCGGATTACTGGAACCTCCTTCATCTTTATGAGTGCCATCCTCGTTTCCTTCACGGGCGGCTAACCTGGCTCGCTCCGCATCTTCCAAGGAGCCATAGTGGATGGTTCTCGTTTTCTTTACGTACGGAACGTCGTCGTCGTCTGACATTTTCTAGCTAAAAGCCGAAAATCTTATTATCATAAACTGACTATGTGAAAAAACTTTGATTGTTTACATACTACAAATAATTACAAAGTCTACTTGCCGGTTGACAGTTATCTTTGTTTGACAGCCGGCGTGTTTTAATCAGTGTAGCCAGGTAAAAAAAAATTATATCACTAGATATATGGCAAGTTGCCAGATTCTGCTAATTTTCACAATTTTCAAATAGACAGTGGCGGCTGGTGCTATGGGGCACAGGGGCACAGCGACATGTGCCCAATGATGCTAGACGAATAAATAATCTTATTTATGGGTTTTAATTTTTAATTTGTTTTGGTTTTCAAGTTATTTGAACTATGAATTATTTGAAAACCAAAACAAATTAAAAATTAAGTCTACAAATAAGATTATTTATTTCTCTAGCACCAGTGCGCACGCGCGCTGTGCCCCTAGCACCAGCCGCCACTACAAATAGATGATAGTTTTTATCGTATAAGGACTAGTATTATAAACGTTAGTTAACTCATGGTTCATCTGAACTCGGTTCAAATGTTGACGAACCATGGTCAGGACAGATCAGGTCACACAAATAACTTTTTAAATATTTTCTGATTCTACGTAAAATTATCACTCTTTGTGTATACAAGAATCGTCTTAAATGAGTTTCTGTGGATAAAACTCAAATTAATATCTAAGCTCTGGGACAGAATAACCAGTGTTTGACACCCATACGCTTATAATAGTACAGCCATGGACAGTCAAGAATAACACCCGTGTTATGCAAATACCGACTCTATGAGCTATTGTCATTGAGTCGGTATTTGCATCACACCCGCCGGCTAAATAGTTATTCTTGACTGTCCACGGTTGTACAATAAAATGTGTCAATGGAATGTAAAATTAATAGTAATGTTTTGAACGCTATTTATAGGTAGTAAACATGTATTTTGTAGTTGAACATGAAATGTGTTGTCAATGATGATAATGTCAGTGAGTTGCTATTGCTATTGGGTTTTTAAACACATTTTTGCTATACTAATTGCTACAAATCAAGAAAATAAAAGTGTTCCATCAAAACAAGCTCTGAGTGTCATTGGGTTGAAGCCGTGATCGTCTTCATTTGGACAAAAGTAATAGTAGATTCTGTGCTCTTCTAAAACGAACTTGTTTTAATTTGATGCTCTCAAATGAAGTTGAATTCCTACATGCCTATAAATCAATTGCTACAGTACATGATATTAAAATATAATTTTCTATGGATGATAAGACGAATTTATTTCTTTCTGGTGATTACAATCTTATTTTTTAATTTATCATCTGAATAAGGGTTAATTTATCAAAAAAAACATGAACACTGTTTTACAAAAAAAAACTTTTGTTAAAACAAAAAATTATTATCTATTTCTTTTAATAAATGCTCAAATGCTCCATTTTGTTGTAAATTGCAATTAGTTTGGAATGATAAATTAAAAAATAAGAGTAATAACTAAGAAAGTTTGTGAAGATTATTTCTGGCAGTGTAGGAAAAGGAAATTTAAATGATCTTGATTAGGGAATTGTACTATGTAGTAGCATTACAAGCGAATTAGAACTCAAATCCCGCAAGTGCTTACATTTTAAAATATCAAACCTACTTTCAGAGCTAACTCGATAAGATTTTAATAAGCCTACTTTGCTCATTTTCTCATAATTGTAAAGAAAAGTAGAAAAAATCAAATAATTAAAAAACCGTCCGTTTTAAGTATAGGAATATCATATAACATCAGATCTAGAATAAACTTCTACATCGAAAGGGGTAATAAAAACATATGGTTGCAATTTCAAAAAATCGACTTTAATACTTTTTGGATTTATTAAATTACAGCTGACTTTTCTTCTCGTCCAGGAATATCCTTGAAAATGTTTACACTCCTACAAAAAAATAGTGAACCTTTTGTCCAACCGTTGACCAAGTTTCTTCGATCTCTCTTTTAGAGTTTATTAATAATTAATTTTTTTATTGGACTGTGTGGTGCCAACTTGCCGCCGGAATTTAAATTCTAAAGTTCCGGTGACAACCGAGGGCGCCACGATCGAACCATGACGAAGAGAAGAAGGGCTCGCTCTCTTCCGTTCCGACCGTCCTCGTTAGCAGACCAAATCATCACACATATTCATTTTCGTTGTTAAGTTTTATATAAACGCAAATAAACTGGATGTAATCCACACAGAGTTTCGCATAAGCTACATTGGTGACCCCGACGTGATCGTAAGAACATTTTTTGGTAGTTTTCGTGAAACCGCGTGGTCAGAGGCATCCATTCAGCAAAATGGCGGAAGAGCAGGTGGTCGACCCCACAACACCAAGTCCAGCTTCAGCTGCTGCCACCACCACAGCACCATCAGATTCCACCATCACCACCACCACCGCAGCTGCACCAGCAGCACAGCAGCGCCACCACAGCCACCATAACCACTACTAAAACAACAACAAACAACAAACAACAACAAACAACAACAAACAACAACAAACAACAAACAACAACAAACAACAACAACAACAACAAACAACAACAAACAACAACAACAACAAACACCAACCACAAACAGTGACGCTGCAACCAGCAATTCACCACAGCAAACACCACCACCAACACCAGCTGATCTGACACAACCACCACCACCAATCACAACAAGAACGGGCCGAACAATTCGGACACCAAGAAAATACTGTTTGACCGTTCGTTTCAACCCGTCAAACTAACAATAACCCATTTCGTTCGTCAACCCACTCACTGAGGAGGGGGTCATGTGGTGCCAACTTGCCGCCGGAATTTAAATTCTAAAGTTCCGGTGACAACCGAGGGCGCCACGATCGAACCATGACGAAGAGAAGAAGGGCTCGCTCTCTTCCGTTCCGACCGTCCTCGTTAGCAGACCAAATCATCACACATATTCATTTTCGTTGTTAAGTTTTATATAAACGCAAATAAACTGGATGTAATCCACACAGAGTTTCGCATAAGCTACAGACTGGATTTTTGCTTTTTTTACAAAAAAATTTTTTCTCTAAAACAATGCAAGAAGGTTTAAAAACGTTGATACCGTATGATGCAGAATATGAAAATACATTAAAAATAGATATGTTGTATTTAAAATAACACAGTTAATACAAACTTCCGGTATAACCGGAAGTGGCACAATCATGAAAATATTTTCAACAGGTAGATCTTATAAGTTTATGCAAGTATGCAAAGTTTCAGTTCTCTCGGTTTTTCCGTTCTCTATATCTGCCTAATAGGCCGTCGTCGTGAAACACCCTGTATTTACATACAATATAACGATAATAATTAATCTATATCTATACTAATATTATAAATGTGAATGTTTGGATGTTTGTTGCTCAATCACGCCAGAACGGCTGAACGGATCTGGATGAAATTTGGCACAGAGATAGATTATAGTCTGGAATAGCACATAGGCTACTAATTATCCTGGAAAAATGTTCCCGTGGGATAGATTTTATCGTTTTTTATAGAGTACTTTTCAAGCCATCACTAGATGGCGGTGATGGTCGCAAGCTGTCATCTGCTGTCATAAATTATTCTTAGGTTAGTTATAATTTGTGTGATTTGTTATTATTTGGAGGTTTTTTGAAATTCCCGGAAAACGCAAATCTAATCTTTCGCAGAGGAGTAATAAAGCTCGGGCTATGAAGATAGCTAGAAGTCGAGGGACGACTCCTTAAGTAGAGCTTAGAAGAATTGAGCAAGCGGAGCGAAACGTCGGAAGTCAGAAATGAGGCGAATATAGCACGCTGAATATACAGAACGGTATTGGAATAAATCTATATGATAGTTTGGATGTTTGTTACTCAATCACGCCAGAACGGATCTGCATGAAATTTGGCACGGAGATAGATTATAGTCTGGAATAGCACATAAGCTACTATTTATCCCGGAAACATGTTCCCGTGGGATATATGTTTTTGTTTTTCATAGAGCAAGGGATCGTATCGGTAGCATTTCAAGCCATCACTAGATGGCGGTGATGGTCACAACCTGTCATCTATACTTTATTTATTATGATCAGACCGTAATTTCACAAACATACACATCAAAATTTCCACGCGAACGCAGTCGCGGGCAAAGGCTAGTATATAATATTATTAATAACAACAAAGCAAATTTTTAAGTCAGAATTAGCGCATTTAAAATTTAAAATTAATGTGTCCGAGCAATTTTTTCTGTTGCTCCCTATAAAAAAGTTATCGAATTAGTTCCAACCTTTTCATCCACACTGTATATAATTTGGGAGCATACACATGCCGCGCAGCCCGGTTTTCCACAAGAACAGTAAATAACTATAATATGGGCTTAGGAGGCCATGAAATTAATTTTTTTACAGTGTAAACTTCTGACATTGAAAATTTATGAGAATATCTAGCCGAGCTATGTTCAAACCGATACCTGGAGAAAGTCCGAATTGGATCTGGTATCCAAATGAATCGGCAACAAGGGGCTTAACTTTAACCCAAGAAAGAAAATTTGCTAATCTGTGGTGAACATCCAAGCGAGTTCATGGCCTTCTCTGAATCCTATATTAATTAGAGCCTGGGAGGCTCTCTACAGATTCACCACAGGGCATGGAATCACTTTGGAATTCGTTCAAGTGTAGAAAAATGTTTGTCAGCGAGATGGAAAAATTTGAAATTAAGTTTTCTTCTGACACGACATAATAGATTTAATGGCTTTTTAACCAATTCCATCTCCGAGCGTCGGTTTATACGTCATTTGAGCACACCGAGGAATTGTCAGAGATTGAGAGTTCCTGTCATGATAAGTCAATGTTAAACGGCTACACTGTAAAAAATAAAACAAAATCTACAGATTCCATGGACTAATAATACGATGCTGAATCTTATTTTTTGCACGCCCGTTAGCTATGCCACGTTCAAAACAACACCTGAGAAAATACGAATTAGATCGTATGCGAAACTAATGTCAACAGGGAACTTAATCTCGAGCCAAGATCGAAAATTTGCTAAAGTCTTAATGAAGTTCGGAGTGATTCCATGGCCTGCTCCTTTCACAATAAACTAGGCCGATCTCTCATAACAATTTTTATGCACTTAACAATTAGTTTGGGAATTAAAGATGAAATAATTTTATGAAGTCTGCTGTTAAAAAATCACCAAGTTGGATGCACATAAATGAAATGAAATTACCAGACCTGGCAGCGCTGCCGGTTGGCAGCTATGGTTATGACAGCTCGAATGTGCTGTCATAATTGATAAAAAAAGTAACTAGAGTGGTGCGTTCAGTGATGCCAACGGCAAGTTTTTACGTTTTCTTTGACAAAAGAAGTACATATTTCGGTTTTCTTTACACAGCGTTTTGGCATCTCTCTCTAAATTTTTTCCAAAAAATTCCACGACAGAGAGAGATTATCAAGTTCGGTCCGGAAATGTCGGTTGGGCGCGGAAATCGCCTAAATTAACGGGACGATGTGCGTGCGGTCGTGTTTTGTTTGGTTTTGTGAGTGAAAATCGGAAAATCGGTGTATGATCGGGCGATCGTTGAACTTGGACGCCCGATAGATTTTCTCTGTCTTTCCCGGGCGCTGAAAACCTCAAGTTTATAAAAATAAATAGGAAAGGCCCAATTAGAGTGTACAGTCCTGGACGGCATCGTCGTCGGAGGTTTAATTTTTGACCCCGTTTTGGATCTGCGTTAGTCGCGTTCGGTGCCGTTAGTTAAGCTGAAAAGCCGTTGCTCTCGACGAATATTTGTGTGGCGGTCGCAGCGCGAAAAAAGTCGACGATCCAAAGATTTTTTACGCGAGAATTTTTTAAGACGTGCGGTATTGATTTGCCTTAAAGGCTTGGCCCGGCGAATATACGGAGTATACATGGTTTATAGGGGTCTTACGTGCTTCGATTGGCTCACTGACTCATAAAAACGCAAGGGACACACATTTTTTGTCGGAATTTTCCAAATGACTGAACATTTACATACGCGTCTCGAAATTTTTGAGAAAAGGTCGTGCGGACTTTGCGTCGTCGAACGCCCGAAAAACAATCTTGAGGACGCGCCGTGTTTGTGGTGACAGTAGTGCTGTTGGTGTTACTTCTTCAGTGCTTTAATCATAATAATAATAACAACAAACACAACAAAACGATGCCGTTCCGAAAGAACTGAAAAAGTGTGCAAGTATTGATTATTTTTTAGTGTTTCGAAGGTCTCACGTCGCTGACTCACTCACAATTTTTTATAATTAGTCGTCATCCCGCACCAATTACCAAACCCTACAGAACATAACCAAAAATGCTGCCTCAACAGTATTGCCTGCGATGGAGGTATCACCATTCCAATCTGCAAACAATGTTTTCCCAGCTCCTTGAAAGGGAGGCATTTTGTGATGTGACGTTGGCCTGCGAGGGACGAACGATCAAGGCCCACAAAATCGTCCTCTCAGCCTGCAGCACCTACTTCGAAACCATTCTCTCACAGTACGAAGAGAAAGACCCCATCCTCATCATGAAAGACGTCAAATATGTAGATATTAAATGTCTGGTCGAGTTCATGTACAAAGGAGAGATCAACGTTGATCATGTAAGCCTCTCAAATAGTACGAATGCAACCAATAGATATCAATTGAAATTTTTATGAGATCCCGTGAGAAGCTCCACATGTTCGATTGATTTTGCCTGAGGTCGTCTCTCTCTCAAAATCCCGTCGTCGTAATTAATCATTTTCCCAACGACGCAAATGTGGGTTTAATACTTTTTAAAAGCAATTAAGGAGACAGAACGAATTTTCCCCATAAAACATGCAATTACGGCATTAATTGTGCAATGTGTACAGAAGACTCGAATCGAATTTCTCGTTAATTGACATCGAATCCTCTTTCAGTGGAATAACTAAATGACTATTTTAAATCGCTCCCAACACATGTTGATGGTTTTGTGTAAATAAATTAACGGGCGCCATCTGTCGAGTGGTTGCATCCATTACCGCGGAGTAACGGGAGCGTGGGAAATTTAAATTTTCCACAAATCTCACAATCTCCAGACGTGTCACTTTATCGATTCGGAAGACGTCATAGGCCTGCCTGTATTATTAATGCTCAATTTATTTTTTATCATTTTTCGATTGCTCCTTGTCCTCTAGCAACTAAATATTCGACCATATCTGTAATTCAATTAATCGTTAATTGGTACGATGAAACGATCTAACGCTATGACTATTAGGTTTCATTGAAAATTTTGTGACATGGCCTTTTTCGGTGCCTCCGTAGAAGGTTCATTTCCTGTCGGTTCTTTTATTAACAAGCATTTTCATACACTATCACTGGTACACTACAATTTGCTTATGTTGTGAATGATATAGAGCGTACAAAAAATTGATTTTTACAAGGCCGTGGATTTAAGCGATGTTTTTGCGGTATACTCTTTAACATAAATTGTTAATCAATTTGCTTTGAGACTTGGATAGGGACTTTGTTTAAAAAAAATTGAGAAGTTAACTTCGAACATTATCTACACGAGTTTCGAAGTGATTCCATGATTCATGCAGCCTGAATTCTTTATGGAGCATACATGAGGCCATGTAATCTTGCTTTTGACATTAACATATCATGATATTTGACATCAACTGTCAATAAAATAGACGTCTAAATCCACGCCTGGAGGTGTAACTTGTTAAAAAGACACTAAATGTAGCCTGTCTCAAACGGTTGTCAACAGACAGCTTGGTTTCGGATGTCTCCAGCTCAAAACTTTGCTACACTCAAATCAATTTCAAACTGATTTGATGGCCTACTCTGAATCGTTTTTTTGTATGCCCATGGGTGGATGGAATCATTTCGAAATTGATTAAAGTGTAACAAATTTTTGACCTTGGATTGGAGCAGTTCTCTGTTGACAAAGGTATCCGATACGATACATAAGATACAAAACAAAATGATTTTCATCTAGTTACCTCTGGAATCTTTTCGCATGTAAATTTTCCTGCACCGCTATACTATTTTTAGTTTATTTTAGGGTTATTACAATTTATTGAAGTGAATTGAATTAAAAAAGGTTTAAAATGTATACCGTGCAAGAGAACACTTTCATCATTGAGGCGTATTTTTGATCTGGACGCATAGTATTGAAATTTTAACGTATATTTTGAGATTAGGATACCGTCCCCCTTTTTTTGTAGAGCGGCACTTCGTATTTTTCAAGGATAATACAAAGGTGACTAGATGAAAATCATTTTGTTCCACACTGTACATTCGTGCCTTCTTCTTTAACAAATCATATTTAGGTGTCGGTTTGTCAAAAGTTCTGTCAAGTGTCACGTCAAACGTATACACTGTAAAGTATAAAACTAAAACTGAGTTCCACGGCCTACGCGATTAAATAAATTTATCTGTATTACTTGAGATAAAAACAAATCGTAAACGAATCATCCTTACATTTTAAGTCCACTTGAAAAGAATTGACATGTTTTCTTTTTATTACGATTACGAATGATAAGGGTGATAATTTTTATAACTCAGTTTTTGCTATTACTCGTTGCAAATTCGTTCAAATTGAAGCAGGAGCATTTTTGATGGCGGCTTTCGAAATGGACGAGTCATCTTACCGACTGGAAAAAAGTTTGTCCAAAAACCGATACAAGGGGAAAACCGAGAGTGATCTATTTTTGTCAGGTGTTGAGAATCGGTGTTTCGAGTCGTTTATTTGATACGGCAATACGTCGTTGCTTGTAAAATTGTTCTCATGACTAACATTTTGTTGTTTCTAAGAAACTCGCGTACAAAGAATTGTGTCTTTGTGCCTGTTTTAGATAATGTGGCAAATTTCGTTTTCATTTGTCAGAACTGCTCAAAAATATTCCAAGTAAAGATTATCTTTGTAGAAAACATGTTCTCGTCATGGATTATTTGTATGTTAATTTCCTTATATTCGTAGATGCACCAATCTTATTTTTGTTATTTTGCGGTACTTTCGGCGATTGTCGTCTATTTTGATTTGATTTCCAACATCCTCCTGCGTTGTGCGATTATGTTTTTATATCTGTCTCTAGGCTGTTCAAAATTTCGATTCCAGTTGAGTTCGACAATATGAAACTGACCTTCACCTATTTCAATTGGGAGATAACGTTTTTACAGATTAATGGTGATCTGAATGTAGATGCCAAGCACTGAATAATCTTAAGGACCACGTTAATTTATTCAACAAAGTGAAATGAGTTAACGACGAGTTGTTCGTTTCAGTGCCATCTGGCCACGCTTTTAAAGACTGCCGAAGAACTGAAAATTAAAGGGCTAGCCGAGGTTTCTTGGCGAGATGAAGATCAACATAGTGCCGACAGCAACAATGTCAACGGGATACAAACGGCTCTGCCACAAGTTTCCACCGTGATGGATACGCCAAAAGTGGAAGCGCCAACGAACAAACGAAAAAGAGGAAGGCCGCCCATAGATGATTACGAACAAGCATTTACAGCGCCCAAAATAATGAACGTCACGGGAAACGCGGACGAAACCTATTCCAACGATGCATTGTCAACCAGCGATCATGATCTCTCTATTTGGGAAGAAGAGCCATCAGCGAACGAGGCAGGAGATACAACGGAACCAGACGAACCGCTGCTCAGGGTGAAAAAGGAAACTTCCGTAAGTAATAAGACAAACCTTTGCTTCGACACTCTTTACGCGTATTTATAAGCGGCGAGTTCAATAAACTCGCAACAACCAGAGCAAAATGCGTCCTCAAATTTCGGTTTTCTTATTCGATGTCCGTATTTGTGTCGTAATTTTGAAATTGCAGTGTCAGAGGTCAAACCCATTCTAATAATAATAAGAAGTGCGGCTTCTGCAAAGCAATTTTTCCCGTTAGTTGAGTATCCTTTGAAAAAAATTACGGATGCGTCAACTCGACAAATATTTATTTTTCGTGGCTTAGATTAACACTTTTTGGACTTGTAGAGATACAAATATCGTCGCCGAAAAGAAATTCTCGGAACCGAATTATAATATTTGAAGATAAAAAATGTGATTCTTAGAACGCAACAACGTTTTTATTCAAAAATTAAACCAATTTAGGCAAATTTGAAGTTGCTCAGGTGTAACCCGGTTCAAGTTTTACCTTTCCATCACATGTTACCGTTTGCGTTTTTTCTGGAAACGTGAAAGGCGAGCGCAAATGGCAAAACAAACATCGTGGATAACGGCATTTGAGCAGATATTTTCGAAAAACACATCGCACCATTTGCGTCAAGGTCGAACGGAATTTCAGATGAGATTGCGCAAGTTTTAGATATTGAATTAAGGTGTTACTCAGCACATGTTTTCCTTTTTTTTAAGTTGGAATTTTGCGGTGGACAAGGTGACGTCAGATTGTCGTAATTACTTTTCAAATTATTTATCAGTTGGGTTACTTTGTTTCGATAAATTTGTTATTTGTACGTTGTTTATTAATAAGTATGCAAAAACACCGGCACCTACGCAAATATGCCTATCGGTTCTTCCAGATTTTTGCGCAAATACGACGATTACAGTTAAAATGTTCTTTGCTTATAAATAAGTAGAAAACTGAGCCTGCTCGAAAATAGATATGTTAAAGGTTCGATAACAGCTTAAACAAATTTTGAGTTTACATGGACAATGATTATGTTGTTCAGGTGATTTTAGTTAGTAATCGTCCACTAACAACAAGCTCCAGTCCCGTTTTTTAATGTCAAACGGAAACTCTTCGTGTTTTATCTTCTAAAGTGTTTGATGTTTAACGTTTAATGAAATTTAAGTCGCAAGTAGGTGGGAGGTTTTCTAAGAATGAGTCATATATCTAGAAGTTGTTATTCACTGATCATTCGTCGTTGTAGAAAATATCTGTTCATAAAAAATAGTTTTGGAAATTTACAGTTATTTACAATTTAAGATTTCGATAAATGTTTGACTCTATTATGACGTATTTCGCTTTTTGGATCGATAAACATGTTGTGAACATTTTTTCCCGTCTCCGGCTTTTATCATACAGAAAAGTGGCAGCTCTAAATAAAGATTTCTAGATTAAACGGAAACGTAAAACGTGCCTAAGCAGTTATAAAATTATTTCTTGCAATGAAGAAACCTTAATCGTGTCGAGAAATGCACAATGTACAAATACATATCTTGTAGTTACAGCCAATAAAAGATAACAATTTCGAAAAAATTCCATAGGGCTGACAAGGATGATGCATAGAGAAGTTTCAATTAAAACAGGGAGTAATATAGCTTTTACATGTTTCACACAGCGCAATTTCACATGCATAATAACTATAAGGAATTTATGTTCGAATAATTGATCGCAAATATTTACTGCTTAACGTCCTAACTGTAAAGCAAATATTTTTCTTAACAAATAATTTTTTTTATAGTATTTGGGACGTTCGTTTACTACAATTTTCTTTATATTTGTTGAATCTTACGTAATCACTTAGTAAATTTCATACTTGGAGGATGTGCTTTATTTAGAGCTAGCTGAATTTCAAAACAAATTAAATTGTGGAGTTTTAATGTGGACGTTGATACTGCGTGCAACAAGCAAACGCGATATGATATAATACGAATCCAAACAAGCCCGTGTTCATTAAGATAATTTTTCTTCGAAATAATGGCAACGGCATTATCGTATTTTTATCCGTTGGTGCCGTTATAAACTGTGCTTTATTATCAGACAAGTTACGTTTATTGATTTGTATGCCGTTGCTTTTCAACAAATGAATTAAACGGCCGACAATTGAAGCTTTCCATACTAATTTTGGCATGTTTTTAAACTGCTGTAACTCTTGCTGCACTCGTCGGATAACCGAACGGTTTTCTTTAGATGAAAGCGCGAGTAGAGACGCTAGCAGTCATGTAATTAGTATAATGTATCCAGGTGGAATATATGTAAACATATTATTAATAATGTTAAAATTTACACGTTTCTAATGACAGCGACATCTCACTATTGTCCCAAACATAACGTGTGGGCAAATAAAAACCGAGGCTCGGGAGGCCATGGAATTAAAAAAAGTTTAGTGCATTTTTGAAAAAATTGCAAGATTATACCAGAACCAAACACTCAATTATGCATTGAATGTTGGTTTATAATAATTGAAGGCTCTAATGCCCGTATGCACTGTTTACAACTTAAGCAGAACTTTACTAAGGCATGCTTAATTTTAAGTAATGCTTAAGTTACTTGTATGTTGCACCGTCGCATCCTTACGGAATTTTAGCAACGTAAGACAAATGAGACATGTGGCAACGCTGGAAAATCTATTTACTTCTAGGAACCTTTTGTGCGGGTGATTGCTGGTACTGATTATCTTCGGTTTCCTAGCACAACAGTTTTCATTTTAAATCTTTACTGGGACTTCTACGATTAATTAAATTAATTATCCAAGCATTAATTGCATCATTATTTGGAAGAGGAACATTCTGAATTTGACCATTTGCAATTAGTTCCTGTAATTTTGTAAAACGGCAACTCCCACTATCAAATCAGAGAAGAAATTATAACCAAGCAAAGAATAACGAAATCAATACGCAAGCGCAGTCTGACTTAAATGTTACGGTGCAAACGCGCATAAATAAATCAAATGTGGGGCATATTACATATATATAACTCGCATCATCTTACGGTGAAGAAATTTGGGGGTTGTCCCCCGGCGAGAACACAGTGAAAACATTGTGACCAAGAGGGTTTTAAATGTTGCCCACATTCCGCAACGTAAGATATTCTGAATGAACTTAATCCAATTTCCTTATAAAATATCAATTTATTCGAACGAAATGAAATTTATAAACATTCTCCCCAATGGATGTCTTTTGTTTGTTAGTTCATTATCTATACAGGGTAATTTTTTCAATTGATCTATTAGAGGTTTCTCAGTTTCTAAAAAAAATGTGATTTGAAATTTGGCACATGGTTCCTTACCATCTACCTTTCTAAAATATTTTGATCGAAATGGCGAACGTCACTAATAAACATAAATAGAAATAATTGCATTTACCATAGATACCATAGCAACGAACCATCCCATCAAAGCCAGCTAGTAATCTTAATACATTGAATAATAGATCATAGTAGATAAGTATGTTTTATTCAAAAACGGGTAACGAAGGGCCCTATGATCATTAAAAAAAATTTCCAATGTCCATTCTCTATTTAAAAAACTTTGTTATCGCTATTTGAAATTTCTCAATTTTACAAATTTATTGCAACATTTTTCATAGAGTTATGTAAATCTACGACCATTCAGTAGAAAGAACAACTATCTTGCTATTATTGGTAATTTTGTTATTTCTTTATTGTGAGCAGTTCAAAAGTTATTATTTTTCTAACAAACCCTTGTAAATAGCCATTATTGCATAAAAATTGTGATATCTCCGTAACCATAACAAATATGTAAAATAATAACTAAGACCAAAAATGTTGTAAATTCAGCAAATATTGTAACGGCTTTATCGCGTTACACGAGCGGGACAATGACCGTGTGCCAAATGTCAAATCACCAATTTTCTCTCACTTTATGATCAATTATCAGAGTTTTTTGTCGGGGTATTTCAAAAACACCTGTATATTTTAAAATAAAGTTTTCTAGGGTGGACACCGCACGTGGCGTGTCCGCTCAAAAGAGATATGCCGATTAGGAGAAAGAATGCTAATATAAAAAACTAACTTATTTTGTTAATGCATTAATAATGTAACCTTCTATAAATCAGTTGTTAACAATAAAATAGTCTTTCAAGGTAGTTTGTTGAGAATGACATTTTTTTTGTTACGGATAAAAGCGTTTTTGAAGGACATTTCTAAGTTTTTAATCAATAATTATAATACAACGTCTGCAAAATCATAATTTTTAAATTATCTTGATTAGAATTGCATTATCATTGGACTATCCACTGCTGTCAAGACATTTACCTAGGTTTGCGATAACGGACAAAGGTAACTCATCTTATGCGTGCTTAATGCATGTCATTATGTTTCCAGCCAACACCCGAAAAATAGTTTTTTTCTTGTTGCAGATTAAACTTGCTGCCTCACCTTTTTGCCACAATAGATAGCCTCCAACAAATCCATACATTTCGACAGTTGACTATGATAATTACCAGTATCCATTTTTGACAACAGATGCTTTATCCAATTCTTATCAAATTTCCATCAAACTGTGTTGATGATGTCAGTAACAACTTGCGTCAAATTTTCTATTTCCTTCCAACAAACGTCAGGCTATATCAAACTTTTAGCTTAGTGGACCGTGGACGCTCCTGTTTCTGTGTGCATTGTTTGGAATCGACAGAAATTTGAGTAGTAATCGACTCTCACGCAAAAGAGGAAGGTGCTGTTATTGTCATTAGCAGGAATCTTATAAGACTAGAAAACTCAAAGCCTAAAAAAAGGACCTGATCGTGGATTAAAAGAAGGAATGGATGGAGACAAGGGGGCAAACATTAATTTCCCACATGAAGTACGAAATCGCGGACAAAGATCCGTATAACTTCACAAATAACATGCGAATGGATCAGACAACATTTAATAAATTATTAGAAAAAAAGGAATCACGATTTGTTACATTCTCCTCTCCTGTCTTTAATAAAATCTTGTAGGCTTTTATGCTGTCAGCTTTTTGAAACACGATGACAATGTTCTACATTTTTTGCCATTCTTTCGTGAACTGCGTTCTCAAACAATTCCATTTGAAATCGGCTTCTTTACATTTAAACAATTATTAATAAAAAACTGTTAAAAAGTTCCTGTAATTACAAGAATTTATAAGCTCGTACCTTTGCAATGTTTTTAAAGTTCTTATTTGAAAAATAGTTTGCGATTGGATTGCATTTTTCTTCTGGTGAAGAAGCTAGAATAATGAGTCTGTTCGACCTTTGAAATTTTAGTTATTCTGGGTCGAATTTTGCCCATTTCCTCAACAATTCGCTGCATTGCATCGTGACGTGCAAATCTGTTGTAGTACAAGTAATTTTTCGTGTCCTATCTGTATAAATTAATTAATGTCGACAAATCACTGCCACTCCAAATTTCCATTCCCATTTCACCCTCACGTGAAAATTACAAGGACCTAAATGTCAACAAGGGAATGTTCAGAACTGGCGCCCAGTTATCAGCCAATGAAAGTATCGACCGCTTCCAATAGTTTGAGGGAAATAGACGCCCTCCTATTATCGTCAAACGTTTGACCGTTGTTGCGTCCAACGAGTTTGAGCAGAATTTGATAGTGTGACAGGGTTTTTGCCGAACGCAGCAAACAGGGTAGTAATGACGTCATCAACCCAGTTTGCTACAACTAGTTTGATGGAAATTTGACGAAAATTTGATAGTGTGACAGGGTCCTTAGAATGGACTTCATGTATAAATAAAAAGTGTTTGTGCCCACTCTGTTTCTGAACCCACGAGCCGCCACTGCATTTTACCTCACTGATCCCGTCATTATCTACTAGTGCATCTTGTGAAACTTCTAAATGACTCAGACGGATGTACAAATTGACTTTTGAGACATCGCGCATATGTTCCTGAGCAACTGATTTATGATCTTTACCCCATTTTTTTTTGAAAAGGTTGAAGCATTTTTATACAAATAACAGTTTTTCCACGAGGGGTTTTATCTCTCATCTTGAAAACACGGCCAAAATTGCTCACTGTCAACTGCATCAAGCGCTCACTTCTCCAAATTACATTCAGAAATTTTCCTCGACTGTTCTCTCTAATTCAATAATTCTTTTCCAACATTTTTCAATTCTCTACTATAGTTTATATGTTTCTATCAAATCCAGTAGAATGCTTATTGGTTTTCTGCTTCCGTTCTAATTTTAGCTTCCTATAACGCCATACTCTTGTTGCGTATGACAAATAGAGACAACATAAATACACTGCACTCAGATAGAACAATTTTCGAGTCCCAAAATTGAATAAAAACTGGGTTTAAAATAACAAAGATGGCGTCCATGTCCGGTATAAGCAAAATTGCCGCCATATTGAAATTGATTTATTTCGATTCAGAGTGGTTAATTTCGGCCCTGTTCCAAATTTCCAAGTTTATAGCACTATATAGCAAGTTGAAAATTTTCTTGCCGGTTTACTCCGTTCCGCTCCTCTCCTGACCGTAGAATTGATTGCCAAAACGAACAAATGTATAAAAATAAGGGATTGCCATTTAAAGTAACAAAGTTTACGTAATTTTCCGGTATAATCGGAAGTGCCGCCATCTTGATAGTATTTTATTTCTATTCAGAATAATCGATGATGATAATAATACACCAAATTTCAATTGTCTAGCTTTACGGAAAATTTTCTAACGAACAGTCTACGTGAATCACCCTGTATAACTATTATTCTATTATTATTATTATCACAGATTACTCCAGATGACTGACTTCATAGGGCGATTTTGTCCGGAACTATCTCTTTTCTACACATTTAAACTAGGCGCATGACATCTTTGTCACAGATACCATGAGCAAATGTAGAGGCGCTGTAGTCGTTGCTAATACTGTTTACGACCGCTAGATGTCACTACAAAAACTTTTATTTAAATTCAAATAAAAGGCCCAATATTTTTACTATTTTAAATTGAACAATGTACAATTCCGTGTTTTTTAAAAAGCGTGACTGTTTCTACGCTTGTTGCTTTTTTTCTGACTAATATCACAGATTACTCCAGATGACTGACTTCATAGGGCGATTTTGTCCGGAGCTATCTCTTTTCTACACATTGAAACTAGGCGCATGACATCTTTGTCATAGATACCATGAGCAAATGTAGAGGCGCTGTAGTCGTTGCTAATACTTTGTACGACCGCTAGATGTCACTACAAAAACTTTTATTTAAATTCAAATAAAAGGCCCAATATTTTTACTATTTTAAATTGAACAATGTACAATTCCGTGTTTTTTAAAAAGCGTGACTGTTTCTACGCTTGTTGCTTTTTTCTGACTAATATTTTAAAAACAGCATTTTGCTGCAATTATAATCAAGCCAGTAAATGTCAAAACTTGCTTGTATGTTGAATTTGTGAAAAATTTTAAGCGACAGATTGGTCTTTTTTACATTATTTGTGGTGTTGGTGAAAACTAAGAGGAGAAACTGCATTGTTTTCCAAAAAGTGAAGAAAGGTAAAGATGTTTTATTAATACAACAAATTCAGGAAATCTAATTACATAATTCTAGAGTGAAACTGTGGCAAGAAGCTCTAAACGTCCAAAATTCCAATCTAAAGCAAAAGTGGAGGGTTTGCAAAAAACACTTTTCGGCATCGTTAGATATTAGGCTTCATTAGTCCTTATTTTTGTGTATGAATTTGCAGAAGTAAGCCAGGTTGCTCTATTTGTTGTCTGGCAAGTCTTTCAAAATTTCCATTATTATATAATAACCCCAAGTAATTAGCATATGTGTAAGCTTTACCTATCTTAGAAATGTAATTGTTAACATTTTGGGTATAATTTTGTTTAATTTAAATTATGTAATATAATAAATTGATTTTTATGAAATTGTTTGTTTGTATGACGTGTAAATAATGAAGGAATATTTTATGATTTATTCTACAAAACAATTTTTTACATTAGTTTTGTAGAATAAATCATAAAATATTCAAAATATAATAGCATTTTTACTACCTATAAAGAGAGGAGAGACTATGTATTTAAATTTGCCGCAAAATTTGATCGATGCGCCATCTGAAAACTGCTACATAATTTGAAGGTCGTTAAGGTCATTCCGCCAAAATATTTGCATAGAGTCAGTCATCTGGAGTAATCTGTGTTATTATGTTATTACTTGCTTTCAACTCTTGATATGTAATATACTAAGTATTATAATACCTTGGTCTACACGGCTGACAGATGTTTTGTGAATGGAAACCTGCATTATCTAAAAACAACAGTGTTTTATTTTTGTATGCCCATATTTCTGTCGATAACATATATTTCTAATAACTACTCTGGCATAATATGGTCAAAAATGCAATAGAATTCTCATGCGTCTTCGTTTTAGTTTGTTTTGCCTATCATTCATGCTTTTTGATTGGATTTCCGAGTCACTGGTAGATAATTAAATGTTTAGATTCCTAAATGCTCTAGGTCTTGCAACAATTGCCTCTTGTTGCTTGCTCCCACTGCTTAAAAAAGGGGGCAACTGGTACAAATTGAAGTGTCTTCATGTAAAATCAATCTCACTCAATTTTCTATGATTCAAGTGTTGTTTCTCATGGTTAATGTTCTGTTTTAAATAGTTGTACAAATTAGTGTAACTCAAATAAACAAAAAAAAACACATCAGCGAGGTTTTACGAAATAAAACCCAACCCCGTGAAGTTACGCCTGGTACTTTACAACAGTGTTTCTCAAATGTTTTTGATTCTCGGCACCTTTGCTGCAGTTGTCCCAAATTCTACCAAGTACAGTTTACGAAATAGCGTTCTATCACATTGAATTGAAGTAAAATTGTGATAATTTTGTGATATTTTGCGGCATCTTATAAGGAAACCCCAGTCCTTACATTTTGGGAACCTCTGCCTTAAAGTATTTTCCAATGTTGGGCTGACTTTTTCACCTTGTTCCATAAATACATATTTTATGAGTATTGTTATTTCACAAGCTTAAAAGATTCTATCGATATCGACCATTTATTTGTCGCAACGAGAGAATCTCGGTATTATGCATTTAGAAATGGTCGATTTCATTGTTCTTTAGAAATGACACGTTGGGCATGCACTGCATCCATGGGAAAAGGCGTTGTTAACACATTTAACACAGTCAACACAAGGCTGATTAACAGACCGTACGCTTGTTCATTTTTCGGGCAAGCTAAAAGATAATTTAAATTAATAACAAATGGGAGAACGAACTAAATTGTTGGACAATTAAAGCGTCTCTCCCTAGTTTTGTTGCAGTTGTGCAACCTTTGCAGTATTGAATTTGGTTGATTTTAAAACGTTTTTTCGACGTAAGGGGAGATTTCGGCAGACAATTCCATGTTAAGAATGACTTTTTTAGACAAATTTCTCTTATTTATAGAGATTTCCACTCAATTTTTTTTCTGTGCATAAAGGAACTATGATTCTAGAGCGGTACAGCCCAAATTTCTTTAAGAAAACCTTTATAAAAATACGAAAGTTGCTTGAAATAACATTTTCAACATTTCAACATGAAATAACTCAGCAACGGATAAGAAATCTAAAAATTTGGCTCTGTACCGTCCTATTCACACCTCTCCAGAAAATTCCATAATTGACTAAAATGTCTAAGAAAACTGAATGTCAAGACAAATTTCTTAGAACATGGAATAAACCTTATGGTATTATTATCAACTTCTATAACTGAAGTTACTACCAATAACATTTTTTGTTTTTGTGTTTGGATAAAACCGGAACCCGAGGACTGAAGACCACTCTTATTACTGACAATAATACTGTCCTCTGGTTTTGAGGGGGAACCGGAGCTGCAATGTACTCCCCTGAAATCCCCTCGAATTACTAACATCGGTCTGCCGAAATCTCCCCTTTTAATGCTAAATTAACGTTTATCTTTAAACCAAACGTTAAAAATTCGGTGACGTCTTTGAAACATTAAATTATGACGTTTATTTTAACGTTTCCATTTAAATAATTCAACATTTATTCGACTACATAAAACGTTTTTTTAATGAAATTATAATAGTTAATTAATAAACAAGTTTGGTAGTGAAGGCGATTATTAATCGCCCATTAACATACGAGTTGTGTGCAATATTTTTACGTTGACTGTAAACTTTATGCTCGTTTGAATAACGGAAACAACAATTTTTTTAGAATAAGAGAAATCTCTAATGCAATTAAAAATGTAATTTTTAATTTGAATCAATCTCGCTAATGATTATATTCCTCGATTCCCTGTTTACTACTACTTTTTGGTTACGAATAGTTCAACGAAACATGGAGCTTGATTTTACTATAGTAATGTTGTTTTCTTCGACGAATGCAAGATCGTAAAAGCGAATACTGTAGTACTGCTTGAGCGAGGGTTTTATTAGACAAATAACAAACGCGGATGTCCGTGTCGCACGTCTAAAGGTGTTAATTATGGAAGTCTCAAGTTGTCTTTCTATTATAAAATCTTGAAGGCAAATAAAAAAAATCTTTAAAAAAGTTTTTACCAGCTTTTCTTTAAAAGTAATTTGAGCAGACAGGAAAATCCGAACCCATTAGACTTCGTTATTTTAAGTAAAAAAAAACATATTTGTTTTTTACATTAATTTGATAAATTTCGATTAAATTTTTAGCTGATGGAGGACGACATTCTTGGAGACGACTCCCGGGATCAATTTTCGCCCAGCGACTCCAAGCACGACATATTCAGGGCCGGTTCGGCTAAGTCCGTAACGAACGTCACGACTTCAGGGACTCAATCATTTTTAACGCCGGCCCTTGAAAAAGAATGGCCGGATGTGATCAAAATGAACGACTACCTGAACACGGGCCGGCGTCAACAATTTTGGGAGGAGCCGTTCACGAAACGCGTCATGGACGCAATCAAAACTAAAAATCTCGAAATGAAAGTGGCTGCAGAACTTCTGGGAGTCTCTTACGGCACGTTGTATGGAAGATATCGAGATTCGTATGGATGTTTAAAACACCCCTACCGGTAAGTTTTATAGCTTTGCGATTAGTTTCCAGTTAAACGTGTTTAAAATCATATTTGTTGTGAGGCTGTCCATGCAATTGATGCCGTTCTCGGGAAATGTTGCTAAACACAGTAAAGGTTTTTCACGGGTGGAAGGTTGGGGCACTTTTTCATTTAAACATTTCTCGGTTGCTTTTGTTTTTAGTGTTATTTAGCGTTGAAAGAAACGAACGGGGCTCGAATTGATCGAATCGATCAATTTCTCTGTTTTTAACTTTTAAAATGCAAGCTTAGCAGATCATGGAAACTAGTTTTTGTTTTATCCAATTGTTTTGTCCAATCCTGACATTTGACCGAAACTACCAATCAATAATTTACCTAACAATGTCAGAAAATGTAATTTGAAAAAAAAGTACTCTAAATGTTTCTAATGCATCGTTTCCGAAAAGGTTTACACCAAAAAATATAATCTAATCGTCTCAATCTCAAACATTTTCTACACTTTAAAAGTTTCAAAGGGCTTCCATAGCCTTCCAAGCCTCCGTCGTTTTAGCGCAGAATTTCGACCTTGACTTGGAGAAATGTGCAATTATGTTCGTTATTAATAACTGTCTCCGACACAATACATAAAATGCATTCAATGTCTTCTTCAACAAGTTCCATCTCCAATTCTCGATTTAGACGTTGTTTAAGAAATTTTTGAATAACAGCTTCTGTCAAATGTCATTAGTTGATAGTTTCAAAAGGCTAAAGATGTGTATTCATCTGAGCACGAACAGGAACGAGGCAAAACGAGGCCGAATGAGCAAAACCTAGATTCCGGAGCCTCGGTTTTTATTTGTACGCACGTTATACTGTCTGTCAGTCTCAAAAGTCTACATACACCCTATAAATTATATATAATTTAAAAACCACTACATATAAAAACAATAACAAATTTTATTTAATATTTTTCTTATGTTAGAAGCATAATTAAAAAATAAAAAATATTCAATTCTTACAATATAGTAAAAAAAATGGAAATAATAGGATTTTATAACTCACAAAATTCAACATATACACGTAATTATTAACAAAACTGTAACAATACAAATTTGAGCTTTAATGTTAAATAAGAAATTTGTATTTTGTTGGTCCCCCATTTGAATCTATGACTGTTCGTAATCTTCTAGGCATTGAGGAAACTAGAGATTCCGTAATATCATTGGTTATTGCCCACCATGAGACTAGTAACGCATTCTTCAGGGATTCTTTATTTGTTATTATATGTTTTCGCATTTTTCATTCCAATTCATGCCACAAATGTTCTACGGGATTCATGTCCGGCAATTGGGGTGGCGAATGCAGTTGTTTTGGTACGTTGTATAAAACCCATTCGCGTACAACATGTGCAGTATGCTTGGCATCATTATCCTATTGGAAGTTTTCCAGTTGCAATTTTTCAGCTGAACTCGATAAAATATTCCACAGCATTTGCATATATTATAGGGAATTCATCGTGTTTTCAATAAATACTAATTTTCCTATCCCAGCCGCCGCCATTGACCCCAAACCATTACGTTTCCTTCACCGTGTTTCACCGTCGCTAGAAGATTTTCCGTTTTCAGTTCTTCGTTTACTTTACGCCATATTTTTGCTTTGGGATCACACCCAAAAATATTACATTTGCTTGCATTTGTAAATATTACTGTCTTCCAGAAGTCTTTGTCTATATGTTTATTGACGAAGTCTAACCGCTTTTGTCTATTCTGATTAGAAATTAAAGGTTTCTTTCTGGGAACTCTCCCATTAAATTCATTCGGTCTTAAGGTTTGTCTAACTGTTTCAGCACTTACGGAGCGGAGTTACCCGTATCGATTTCGACTTCTGCGGCAAGTTTTGGAACACTAGTTTTTGGATTATTCTGTATTTTCTTTATTATTGTTCTTATGTCACGTTCTGAAAGCTTCTTACACTACCATTTGTAGTATAATTTTTAAGAATTGTTTGGACTGTAGCACGCGATAGATCACAAGTTTTTGCTATTTGACGGTAAGATTTTCCTTCATTTCGTAATTTGACAATTATATTTCGAATAGGGACTGGTATTTCCTTTCTAACCATGATTTATCACTTTTAAGTCTAAATAAGTCCGCAGATAATAAACAAAATTTAAGAAAAAAAAATCAATGAATATTTGACGTTTGTAATCTGACGTTTATAATGTTGAAATTATAAACAAAATGACAAAAACTAAGAAACCAATTTTTACTCCAAATGTATGTCGACTTATTATTTGCATATTTTGACCATTTTTTTTTTCAATTTTCGAATTATGCAATTAATATAGAGGCAATATTGAATTATATTTTTGTTTTTTAATATTTTTTTAATTACTAATAAATTATTGGGTGTATGTAGACTTTTGAGACTGACTGTAAGTAGAAAAATATAAAGGAAAGTGTGTGGTGGGGGAAGTTTTCTAATTATGCCCTTTTTTTTATTGTTTTTTTTTGTAAGTGATCAATAAATCATTTTTATCGGTGCTTCTCTGGCTCATTTCTTATTTAAATGTGTAATTACAATGCTTTAACATATTCGTTTTATTTCTTATGGATTACTTACATAAAGAAAAACAAAAATTTGCCGATTTTCATATTGAGAATTGCTTTGAATTTTATACATTTATACTATAGAATTTAATTTGAAATCATATATGTTTGGAGCTGAAAAATAAAAAGCAGTTAAAGAAGTACCATAAGTAATGAAATCGGATGGACTTGGGTTAGGCACGTAAACCATTTCCTCTAAAGTCGAGACGGGTTCACTCACCGCCATCTAAACTTGTGAAATTCCGAAGTGGTCGAATATATTTTCTGTGTGTTTAGAACGAGCAATGCGTCCGAAGGGAGTAGTAGCGTACCCGAGATCGGCAAAGAGTGCCCGGACACACTGTCAGATAGCTGAAGATGTTTTGACTGGCTTTTGCAGAGTGCGCGATTTTTGGACGGAACAAGGACCGACGGATGTGTTGTTGAAATTAAAGAAGAAGGAGATCACTCTGTACAGAGCCGCAGAACAATTGAACGTAACACCTCAAACGCTGTCAAATTATCTGATATCGATGTCGCAAATCGACAACAGCGAAGCGAACGTCAGCAATCAGTCAAACGCAATTGAGTGTTACGAGGAGGCGGACTCCGACGAGGAAACGGACTCGGTCTTGCCAGACGTGCCCTCGTCGAACAACGTCGGCCTCTTCAAGAATCTCCTCTCGAACGCAATCAACTCGTCCGCGTCCAGCAATTCGGTTTTGGCCAACTGTCCCGACATAACAATCATAAAAAAGGAAAAGCACGAAACTAAAATCAACAACAATTCAGAGCATTCCGACAGTAACAGTGACCAAACAAAGTAATCGAAGACGCTATTAAAACATTTCCACTATTAGTATTTTATACAGACCAAAGTAATTTTGTACTGTTTTTTCTCTTAGTTTAGGGTGAGATTAGTTTTAATTGTAAATGAATCTTATGTTTGCTGAAACGTAGTAGTGATATGGGAAATACCAAAACGATGTCTGTTACAAAGTAAAACAAGATGTATATTTAATTATATCAAAATATTGTATCGGCAAGGTAGAGTTTAGTCTTAGGAACATATCACAGAGTTCATTGGTGGGCAATATGGTGCACCGACCGACTCTACGTTGCAATCCTATTTATAGTGCTTTAATCAGTAGGTTTATCGGCAATGTATCTGCTCCACTCTCTCAGTATTGTATTTTGTGTGCATTATTGTTTTTGGTACACTTAAGTGTAGATATACATACATACCCAGTAGAAGTAGGATATGAGGATATACTTTGATATATTATTATTTATGTACCTACGTATTAACTGTTTGTAGTCTTACATAGTTTAGAATTTGTCATATATTTATATTACACAAACATGGAAAGTAAAGGTTCACGTTTTCCTATTAAGACGACATACCTATACTGTAATAATAGTAACAATAACTATGATGATGATGATAATGCATATAATATGAACTATATTTATATAATTATTTGTTGAGTGCCTAATCATAAGTTAACATAATAGGACTTAATATTATTCATTTATATGTGAGTTATTTTATTTGCATTCATTGCTCACGATCTGCACTTTCATTACATCTTCCTCAATTTAAGGATCAAAAATTATTCTTTAGTAATTTATTACCTGGTACAATATATTTAGTTTTATTGTCTTGTTTTTGGGACGGTGAGAATTTTCCGCGTACCTCGTAATATATTTATATGTTTTTATCTATTGTACATTTTATGTAGTTTTTTATTTAATAAACATTTTTATATAATCTCTTCTAGTTCTGTAGTCCGAATTTAATTCCAAAAATTCGACTGCGACTTGATAGAGCTTTGAATGAGTCTTATTCACATGTCCCAAATATACAGGTGTCCCAGCGCTGCGAAGAAGTAAGATTACTCTAAAATGAAAAAAGATATCGAGATGCGGTTTTTGACAAAAAGTACAATCCATTTAAGAGAACACTCTGAAAATAACTGCTTATATACAGAGTGGCGAATCCAAGTTAGGTTTTTTTATTGGAACATCCAGTATGTTTTTGCTATTTTCAGATTACTTATTAAAAAATAATTATACTTTGTATAACATTTTATATACCTAACTTTCAGTTGTTTTGCTATTATATATTTGACATTAAAAAAAGCTCTTTTTTGAAAAATTGCTTTTCCCACATCAGAGAATTTTGACAGACAATTTTTAATATAGTCTAATTTATAATGGGCAAGTCTAACTTTGAATTTTAATAATTTAGTTTACGGGGAGGCTTATGTACGCAAATTGTTAATTTAATCGAATATTTCAAATGGAAAGCCTGTATATTTTGGTATCAATCGATCACATTTATGATAAGCTATCCAATGACGCCCTTGTGACTCATCATTTTTCAACTTCTGTTACCAACTATTTTCCAAATTATCGATATTTCACTAGTCAATCATACATATCATTAAAAAACTCTTCAAAAATGTAATGTAATCGATTGATACCAAAATAAATAGGTGTTCCATTTCAAACATTTGACAAAATGAACAGTTTGCGTTCATGATCAACTCTGTATATTAAATTACTACAATTCAAAATTCGGATTGATCATTATGAATCTATGAAAATTTTCTGTCGAAATATCAAACCAAAATTCTGATTGGTTTGGGAGCAGCGATTTGGAATCGATAAAAATTTGAGTAGTAATCTACTCCCATGCAAAAGAGGAAGGTGCTGTTATTATCATTAGCAGGAATCTTATTAAGGGGAAATTTCTGCAGGCAAATCCATGTTACTAATGACGTTTTTTCGTAGATACATTTCACTTTTATTTAAAGAGATATCAACTCAATTTTTTTTCTGTGTATAAAGGAACTATGATTCAACGGCGGTAGAGGCTCCTTTTTCCAAAGTTTTTTAAGGAAACCTTTAAAATACGAAACTTGCTTGAAATAAAGCTTTTAAGAAATCTAAAAATTTGGGCCTGTGCCGCCCTAAAGACATGCTTTCACAATACAGATTAAAATTCACACTTCTCTAGAAAATTCCATAATTGACTAAAATGCTTAAGAAAACTAAATGTCAAGACAAATTTTTCAGAACATCGGCCGTCGTACAGAGGGGAATACGCCCCCACTACCGGCGCTCTCTGTCCATATTCAACCCAGAATTTTTATCTATTTTTATTATCTGCTTTTATTTAATGTTAGCTCGGACCGATGCAAATTGTCGCAATTACAGCCAACCCTCATATGTCGCGATTAATTCCTACAGCGTAGTATGGAGAGACCACGTTATAAGAAACTGAATTAAATAATACAAATATGATTAATTTGTATCGGTTTGTATAAAAACCACGTTATGTGTGTCTCAGAAATAAATAAATTGTACAAAAATCAGATCGATTTGTTTTGCATTACATACATGTTGTTTTTTAAAGCGGTCTTTAGAAAATTTTCAACTTGCTATCGAGCTATAAACTTGAAATTTCGAACAGGGCGATAGTTTGCGAAAAAGGCAGCGAGAAACAGGAGACGTGCAGAAAGAACATAGAAAAACAGTGTGGATTCGCCTAATGACAAAGTTGATGACAAGGAGAATTTGCACGCAAACTTGATTCGCCCAAAGACATATTTGCTTATAAATGTACCAACTACACTGTCATTTCGAGAACATCCTCGTCATTTTCGGGAACGTCACTAAAACGGCAAATAAATCAATAATGAATAATTTATTCTAAAATGTTTGCATACACAGAATTAAATGTCTTATAAACTTATTTAGTTATATTATTAATACACCGCATAGTCTATTAATGAAAAAAGTTAATTGAAGTTTGGTATCAGAATTTACGCTAAATACAAAATAATTAAGTCTTTTAAAAAAGTAATGTTAGAATTGTAAAAATGTAGTAAATCACCATATTTTCCGATTCAGAAACATGCTTATTACAGTTTTTTAAAAACAATTCTGTTTTACATCGATTACATATTATTTTGAATTAATTAAAAAAATGTTCCCGAAATGATTTCCGACTCTGCCATAATTCTAAATTGACCGCCAGAACTTGGAAAATATGAATTTTCTTGCGTGGCTCTTCTCAGAAAAGTTTAATAGCATATGCCGCTATAAACATCTTCTGTTAGATTTGTTCAGAAGCAAACTTAATTTTTCGGATATTTGAAAACGTAAAATGCGCACCCCTCTTATTTTGACCCATATCCGTAATTCTTCTTAAATTTAGTATACATTTCTTTTAAAGGCGCTCACACTACATTTTAGTGTAGTACAATTTTTCATTGTTAAGGTGGGCAACTCGTCCAGAATTACCTTACACTGGAAAAAATAAAATACAAGCTAGCTTCCATGGCCTCCTGAGCCTCCATTTTTATTTGTACGTGCGACTAGGACAGTTCGAAAGCAACAATTTTTGTAGTGCAATAATATTCAATAATATTTTAATATTAAAGATACAGCCATGTAATATTTACAAAATTAAATTATAATTTACATCTGTTTGACTTTCTTTTCCTTTATATTTTGTTCATTTTTATTAAGTACTTCAACGGCGCATCGTCTTGGAAACCAACCTCTTACTCTATGAAACGACTCATTATCTGCTGGTGGTATACTTTGAATTTTCTCGCCGAACAGCCAATACCTTAAAACAACAAAATGAAAATGAAACCCACAAATGATTTTGGTCTGACTTTCTCCATCTTGTCACTGATACCCTGTCTCCAACATCTAATTTAATTCTTGCTTCGTCAGTACAAGGAGGACAACAAAACACTTTAAACCCTTGCGTTATCGGAATCCAGGATCCCGACGCAGGATGGACTATTTTATAAACTTTGGTCCTCTGTCTTTTTTCGTCTTTTTGTTCGATTTGTTCCCTCTAAACAAGATTTTTACCACACAATCGCAGCATTCATAATAATTACAGTTAATGTGAATTGGTCGCAGTTGTCGGCAACAGGCCACGTAATGCCATCACCGACAGGTTGACAACTAAAATTCAGCACTTGTTGGATGTTCCTGAGCACTCCTAAGTTGTACGGAAAAATAAAAACCTCATTTGCATTTTTTCTTCTAAAATTAGCCTTTTCGACTATCCAGTCTTCTATTCCTGTTCGGTTGCGCAAAATTGCTCTGATCTGCAATATTTATACTTAAACTTAAAGCAAAAGTTGGTGTGATAGAAACGCAGGATTTGAACAGTGTACCATTTTCTGCATCGTTGGAAGCGTTCTGGGAGGTGACACTGTGGAGTAAAAATCTTCAAAAGTGCGTTCTTACATTGGTCGGGGTTTAGGCACATGCGTGATGGGAAGTGGGGGGGGGGGGGGGGACGCACCTTTAATTTTTCCACAATCACATGATATTATAGTTAATATGTTTGGTTCTGACAAGTCGGTACTATAGTCAGTACTGGGAGTAATCTGTGTTGTGCTGCATCAGTCAGAACCAAAAGAACAAACACAATTATAAATTTTTGAAAAGAAATGAACACCATCCTAACAAACCCTTGGTTTTTCTAAGCGCTTCGACTTCTTGTAAATTCGAAAATGTAGCAACGTCTGTGTATGGAACTCTCCAAACATTTGGAATAATCAATAGTCAGGATGCATGCAACAATTTGCTAAGCATTTACCAAAACTGCATAAGCCATGAAATTCGTTAGAGAAAATATAACATTTTTGAATTGGAGAAGTTTGACAACCATCTCGGACACGATACATAAGATACATTTAGTGCTTCTTTAACAAATTTCAAATCTTTAGACGTCCATTTAGGCTTCAAATGCACTCATTTGGGTATGTTTTAAATTGACTGTTCCTGTCAAATGTGATGATTCAACAACGTCAAAGATCTAAAGTGTAAAAAATAAAACAAAATCTAGATCCATGACCACCTGTAAATTCCTTTTTATTTAACGCTCACCCCATTAACATCGAAACCACCCCCTAACCAAGGGGGGGCTAGGGGGCTGCAGCCCAACCCCCCCCCCCCCCCAAATTTCTTGGCTTCACACTAGATAGAATTGAACTTTCAAGACGTGCGAATTTTTTTAAAAACATTTTCAATTGATCATTTTGTATTCGTACTGAAATGCAAGAAATGTTTTTCCTCTAACTTAAACGCAAACAAAGACTAGCTAGTTTTAGCAGAAGAATCGCAGCCCCCCCCCCCCCCCCAAAAAAAAAAAACCTGGTTACGGGCTTGATCGAAACCATTGGTGCTCTCTAGCACCATTGGGTCTTTAGCCTCTGCTAAAGAACCAATAAGTGGACGACAATTTTGCTAAAAAAAGCATCTTTATCATTTAAACCAAAAATAAATTAAATAAAATTGTCGTAAAAATGATGACATTTGACAACTGAGGTCCAAATTACCAAGAGATAGAATTTTTTGAAGAAGACACAGAATGTATCAAATCCGAAAAGTTTGTCAGCTTAACCCCAAACTTCTCCAGCTTAAGATAAAAAATTGCTACACTCTAATCAATTTCAAAATAATTCCATGGCCTACGCAGCCTCCTTTTGGGACATTCCACACCAAGTGAGCCACAAAAATGTAGGTTCCGTTCAAATTTGGTATATCAGTAGTACTTATAAAAAGCAACTCTCATGCATCATATCAGATTTTTGGGCCCCTGGTTTTTGATATACATATATGGGGGTGAATTCTAGATGAGAATACAGGACATGGGTGTGCTTGAATTCTTTTTACTCGGAACATACCTACACTAACTCCAATTTAACAACTGAAATCGAGGCACAATGAAATACCCTTTCCAAATGGCCCTATGCAATTTTGACCTAAACTAATATTTTGACCATGAAAATAACCTTCAAATTAAAAAATTAATCTTTTTGTATCTTATGAGTGTTTTTATTTATTTCAAATTAAGGGCTTAAAATGTAGCTTATGGTGTCTTCTTTATTGACAATGAGTTTGATTGTGGGCCGATTTTGGGTTCACTGCAAGAGCACATAGATTGAACTCTTTCTTGCCACAAGACGATGCCAAACACTTACATTTGACACATATTCCAGCGCAGAAAAGCTTAAACAATATCCAGAAAAATTAACATGTAATTTCTAATTTGTTGCTTTTTGCTTTTGAAATAAAATACTGAAAAAACTACATCTTTCGTATTTATGTGCTCAGAAGTGGCCGGGTGAATAGGATTACCAGATTTCAAGTCGTAATGGGTGTATAAAAAATTTCATATCTTCTGAACCCACCATTTACCCACAGTAAAACTCATGGTCAATAAAGAAGACACCAATTTATAAGTACCATTAATACACAAAATTTAAAGGAAAAGCTGTTCCAAATCTACCCTTTAAAAAATGTTAAAAATTTGCCAAATTATTGGTAATTAAAGTTGTTTCTCAAATTAAATCCTGCGTTTCTTTTCGGACACCCTATTCCATACTTTACCTGAAAGAAAAGGAGCATCCCCACAGCTACCACAACACCGATTGTAAATCCAAGTGCTAGAACGCACAAAACCACTCCATATAAACCTAAATAAACCTTTGGTTCGTTCCCAGTGCCATAATACATGTAATGCACGCGGTTAAGGGCGCGATACAGTGAGCACCCAAGAATTATTGACGCATGAAAACACCCAAGAGTTGCAAATGCAAGAAATGAAGTAAAATGTGCATGGTTTCCCCATCCAACACAGTTATTTATCCAAGGACAATGGTGATCCATTTTTAAAACGCAACGACCACCTAAATCAATTCATCAATAATCTAAATATGCTATGCAATATGTTTGTTATCATACATTTGCGACAGTGGTGCGATCTCGGAGCCTTATATCCATGGCACACCCCACACCATTGTAGATAATTACAATCTCTTTCTTTGCTCTTAAAATGTGTGTAGTAAAGTACACGTTTGTGGAACAAGTATGACAACTTACAGGCTTCCAGTTCGGAGGCAAGTATCCAGGTCCGTGATACATGGCGGATAAAAAATTGTACAAAGTCAAACCTGAACAACTCATAAACACTAAACTGTTGAGGAACCCGCCCCAAGTTCGTGCGGGCGGCCACCACATCCCATTGGAGTGAATTGTCATAGCAGTGACTAGTTTTATGATTCCTGAATAATGTTAGGTTATAAAAAAAATTGCGTATTTATTTTGTTGATGATTACCTAAAGCAGTTAATGGGCCCCAGTGGCATATTCGGGTAAGTGGCCCGTAACACATTTTTGCAAAAAGTACTTATTTCGCTACATATCAATCGGGGATAGTTCTATCAATAACTACATAACCACAATTCGAACAGCTGTCAAAATTGAGATTCAAGATGGCATTTACACGACAGTTGCGCGTGCGTCACGTCTTAATATACGAGGACACATCCGGAGTTAATTCGCTTTCGATTCGATTCGAGCATTTTTTTATCTTGCATTCAAAAATAAAAAGAGGCTGCGTAAAGTATGGAATCACTTTGCTATTTAATAGAGTGTAAGAAATATTTAACCTTGGCTGGACAAGTTTGAGATTTCGGCGTGTACAAAAGAAGGTGGCTTAGCAGCATTGCATGGAATTTAGCTTTTGTTTTATTTTTTACAATGTTGAGTTGTCTCATGTTTCATACCGATGCCAAAAGATGGAAATTGTCCACCAAATGTATCGTTATGAACAGTGTTTAACGACAAAACGTTTTTTTTCGTTGGTGTATGTGGAGGAGGATCACTCACACTGAAACAGCTTCTTCACACACACACACACACACGTACAATGTAATTATTCGGATAACCATTTGGTGTTGCAATAACTAGATACAATTATAACAAATCACAACTCACTGCTTAATAAATAACAATTTACGAATTTCCAAACAGTGAGTAAAACAAATTAACCAGAACGCGTTGTGGGTAAATTGTGTCACCCATAACGCGAAATAAAAATTTGCGTGATATTGTTTTGCTTTGTGGGCATTTTGCACACGTCGCGTTGTTGCTAGTACTTGCTTACCCAGAATCAGTAGCAGCTCGCAAATAAGAAAATGGATGAAGAATATTTACACATTAGGTAAATTACCATAAAAAGCCCAATATTTTATTTAAGCTGGACTTAACAAACTTTTGTACATCAAGTCAATTCTTCTGTTCTTTAGAGCTGCGAATTTATCAATGGTGTTGTCATAGAAAGCTCGTGTTCTCGTCAGTTCCTTTTGTATTGAAATATTGGACAAACCACAGGCCAAACATGGAGATTCTCTTGAGAAATTGAAGTTTGCAAATAAGTTTTAATGCGTTTAAGACAAGAAAAACTCCTCTCCGCCGATGCACTTATTGACAGCACAGTCAAAATGAGGCTTATAGGCTTCTATAAAAAATGTTTTTGTTTTCGTTCAGTTTTCTGATAAATGCCCGCAGGGACATATTTTTGGTGCTTTTCACGGAATATAAAAGACAAAGTGAATTTTTTAATAGCTCTCTTTTTGCAAATGTGTTTCCGTAAAATTTGTTTAGATTTTCAAGTGCATCGGTAGGAAACCGTGAAAAATATTTTTCGAATTTCGTAGTGTCAGCAAGACAAACAAATTGAAGCTATTTACAATCCTGAAACTTTACATCCATTCCAATAATTCATAAAAAATTGCTTTGTATTTTCCTCTAATTCTTTACCGATAAAGAAGAATATATTGCCGTTTAGAAATTTTCACTTCTGAAATTGCATATGCCTTGCCAAACATTTCCTCAAAAAATTTGTTAGTTCTCTTCATTACCAATATTTCACTTGTCCCATTTAATTGCATTAAACAGAATTAATGTCTAATGATTTCCAATATTACATTCCTTTTGTCATCATTTTTCCAACGACTGAACGGAGTTTCCAATAAATTACAAACAATATCGGTAATTGGATTTATTGTTTGTACACTAAACTAACACTAAAATAGCCAACAATTACCTTATACCCTAGACACACTCAGAATTTAATGACGATTAAGCATAAATTGCCAATTTATTTAATATTGTGTCACCTAGGTATTTCCATAATTATGGTCATTTAACACGCCATTTAAAGATAATGGCCATTTTATGGCGTCACTATTTTAGTCGCTTTTGCGCAAACTCAGAATTTCTGATGTGTTAACTTGAAATCCAAATGAACATTCACTTAAATGGTCATTTATTGTAATGGCCATTAAATTTTCGGTGTGTCTAAGGTATTACTAGTTATTAATATAGGCTATTAGGTTCGCTTTATACATATATAAAGCGAAGTGCCCTCACTGACACACTCATTCATCTACACACTGATTCATAATCAACCCACAGCCCAAACCGTGAGGGCTGGAGACTTGAAATTTTAGACACGGGTGTATCATGTGCCGAAACTGAACACTAAGAAGGGATTTTGCGAAATTCGGCCCGGTTCCTTTGTAATTCAATAAAAACCGGCTAAAATAAACAAAAAATGATCGGCTCGCGAAGACCGTGTTTATGTTAGAAGCACGTTGTTCTGACGCGTGTCTTGGTTGGGTTGATTGATACGCGAATGTAAACTACACTATTTATTTACATTTAATTTTATGCACAAAGTCGTTGGTTTGGTCTTTCTGATTATTCGGTTTGCTTTCGAAGCTCTATCTGAGAGTTGTCGAAAGTGAATAAATCTTCTTCCTTGTTCTCCGGTGGTGGTGATCTGCACCCCACCCCACTGGCTCCTATCATTGGTGCATCCAAACACTGGACGCAACATAACCGGCCGCCTTGAAAACCTCTGCGGTTTTAAATTGACTTCTGACTTGAGTTGTTAACAAACAAACATTTTTTAAAAACTAATAATGAAATCTGATCCTAATCTAACTAACTACATGGTTTTGAATTGAAAATTAGAACCTATTCTACACTTATTGGCAAAATACAAATTTTTGTGAGTGGACGTTTCAAGTTTCCATTGGCTGTCTTCACCGTGACCACTCTAATTTGTCCGTCTTGTCCCGGATGTGTGGCAATTATGCGACCCATCTGCCACATCATTGGAGGGACGTTGTCCTCCTTGATAATTACAAGTCTTCCTTCGTCGCAGACTTGTTTCGTGTTAACTTTCCATTTGCCGCGTTGCTGCAACGTGTGGAGATATTCTTTGGACCACCGTTTCCATAAATCCTGGAAGAGCTTCGTCACCAATTGCCATCGTGACAATCGATTGACCTTGAGCTGGCTTAAGTCCTCCTCTGGAACACACATTAGCGGGCCGCCGACAAGGAAATGACCGGGGGTGAGAGGATTCAAATCGTTCGGATCATTTGACATGGGTGTTAGTGGTCGCGAATTTAAACATCCCTCGACCTGTACCAGCAACGTAAACATTTCCTCGTACGTTAACAGTGCATTCTGTGTAACGCGTTTTACGTGGTGTTTAACTGATTTTATTGCGGATTTCCAGATCCCACCCATATGCGGTCCCTTAGGAACAATAAAGTGCCAGTTGATGCCCTCATTGGCTAATGAATTTATTACTTTTGTCTCAAAATTGTGTGATGTCAATAAACGTTTCAGTTCATTATTAGCCCCTACAAATGTGGTGGCGTTGTCGGAGTAGATATGTTTCACTAATCCGCGTCTAGAACAAAATCTTTTCAGCGCGTGCAGAAATGATTCGCTGGTGCAATCAAGAACCAATTCCAAGTGGACTGCTTTCGTAGCAAAACACACAAACAAAGCTATGTAGGACTTGGTAAGAATTGGCCTGCCGCGCCGTCGGGATTCTCGGATGTTAATAGGCCCACCGTAATCAATGCCTACTATACTGAAGGGCCTTGCTGGCTGTAATCGAGCTTTTGGTAAATCGCCCATTAATTGAGTTGCCGTGATGGGTTTTACAGAAAAGCATCGTAAACATTTATGAATAATTTGTCTCACGCGGTCCCTACCTGCTAAAGGCCAAAATTTTTGTCGGATTGCCGCTAAAGTACCTTGGGGCCCGGCGTGTAACGATCTTTCGTGGAAATGAGTAATAATTTTGTCTGTAAGCGGATGCTGTTTCGGTAGCACAATTGGATGTTTATGATCGTACGATAGGTCGGCTCGTCTGATCCTACCACCGACTCTAATCACCCCTGTTTCGTCTATGAACGGAGAAAGCCCTATAAGTTTACTGCCTTTGTTAAATGGTTTACCGGTTTGCAATGATTGTACTTCGTGACAAAATACGTCTTGCTGAACTATTTTGCAAATATGGTTTATAGCACCGCAAATTTCTTTTCCCTGAAGGGGGCCCGAAATGCGGTCCTCTTTGATGGATCGTAAATTTTTTCCAAACCGTAAACAATAAGCTATAACCCGGCTTAATCTTGTAAATTTCTCCAATCGGTCTATCACTGAGAGAACCGAATTGCTGGTTTTTCCCGTGGCTATTAGTACCTGCACTTTGCTTTTACGTTTTTCCGACTCCAACACGTGTTGGAGATTTTCGTTTCCATTGTTTTTTGGCTCCACCGGTTTGTTGTCGTTGAGCCATCTTGGTCCTGACCACCATAATTTGTTGTTGATTAACTCCTTTGCTGAGATTCCGCGTGAAATGATATCCGCGGGGTTGTCATGTGACGATACATGATGCCATTCTGTTCGATTAGTTAGTTCGTGGATTTGCGCGACTTCATTTGTGGGTGCCGATGCGCTCGCACAACTTTCTGCGAATGACCTAACATCACAATCTAGCGCGAAATACGCCCGTTCGAACGCGATTCGCTCGGCTTCGTATTTGATTTCGTCAAAATTTAATGAGGACTTATCCTCGATTTGTTCGAGTATGTCATAGATGTCCGAATCGATTTCCTCGTATTCGTCAATGGACGACTCCACTCGTTTCCATATACCTACTAATTGATTATGTTCGTTCGTTATTTTGTTTTCGGTCCACCAGTCGCTTAACTGTTGCACGCGTTTTTGCAACCTTTCGCGTTTGGCCAATTTTCGCTTTAAGTCGTTAATTGACGGCATTGTGTCCGTTGTTTGAAGAGATCACCGCAAAATTCACCAAAATTACAAAATGTACGGCGCTGCTAACCCACGACTCTCTGAATACGATTGCTGTACAAATCAAAGTTGTCTGATGACGGAATGACGGAAAAATGTTAAGGATGGCCCACTAACCTTTCCTGATGCCTGTTGTGGCTTCTCTCGATGTTTTTGTTGATGCAAGGGATTCGAACTGCCCTTGGACGTGTTGTATGATGATGCCAACCCTGTACGACTTCGCTGATTTGATGGGTGTTGAATTAATCTCGGTGCTGCGGTGGTGACTTCGATGCTGCCTCACTTCACGGAAGATTGTTGGAGATCACGTTGCACTGCTTCCCGTAGCTTTCCTGATGCCTGTTGTGGCTTCTCTCGATGTTTTTGTTGATGCAAGGGATTCGGACTGCCCTTGGACGTGTTGTATGATGATGCCAACCCTGTACGACTTTGCTGATTTGATGGGTGTTGAATTAATCTCGGTACTGCGGTGGTGACTTCGATGCTGCCTCACTTCACGGAAGATTGTTGGAGATCACGTTGCACTGCTTCCCGTAGCTCGTATCGAAATTAAATACAATTCACCACAATCCGGCTCGAAGGACCATGTTTTGACGCGTGTCTTGGTTGGGTTGATTGATACGCGAATGTAAACTACACTATTTATTTACATTTAATTATATATACAAAGTCGTTGGTTTGGTCTTTCTGATTATTCGGTTTGCTTTCGAAGCTCTATCTGAGAGTTGTCGAAAGTGAATAAATCTTCTTCCTTGTTCTCCGGTGGTGGTGATCTGCACCCCACCCCACTGGCTCCTATCATTGGTGCATCCAAACACTGGACGCAACACACGTATCTAGCCAAAATAACTTCAACGTCGGGCGAACTGTATTACATTAAAAGCACTTATTTAACCTAAACAATTTCAACGTCGAGTTTCTGCTTTCGTCATCATACTTTTGCCGTACCTAGCGAGGCGCAGATATTTCAATTATAATTTTGATTTCAATTATAATGTCGATCCCGTGACTCAATTAAAAATTACCAAACCACTCCAAATTTAATCCGTCTACATTAAACATCCTCAAATATCTCTTACCATTGCAAACTTGTAATCAACCAAACCAAACCCAAACCCAACCAAATCAACCCTAAAAAATTCTCGAACTACGCCAAACTGACATATTAGATCCATTATCTTAAATCATCCCTTACCACCCCTTAGTAATCCCAAGTAACTCCAATCACTTTTAAATGCTACAAACTATAGCAAACTATGCCAAACTCACCTAAATTACTTCGGCCAACATAAATCACCCCCAACTACCCCTTACCACCCCAAAAAATGCCTAATCACTTTAAAATTACAAAAAATGCTACAAACCATAGCAAACTATGCCAAACTCATCTAAATTACTTCGGCTACCACAAATCACCCCCAACTACCCCAAAATAAGCCCAGTCACTTTAAAATAAAAAAAATCTACAAACCATAGCAAACTACGCATAACTCACCTAAATTACTTCGGCTACCATAAATGACCCCCAACTACCCTTTACCACCCCAAACTAAGCCCAATCACTTTAAAATTACAAAAAATGCTACAAAGCATAGCAAAGTATGCCAAACTCACCTAAATTACTTCGGCTACCATAAATCACCTTCAACTACCCCTTACCACCCCAAACTAAACCCAATCACTTTAAAATTACAAAAATTTCTCAAAATTTAACTTGACTAAAAAACCCCCCAAACACTCTTTACCATTCCAAACTATATCCAAATCAACCCTTAGCCTCCAAACTACTTCAAATCAACATAAAATTTCAAAAAATGCTACAAACCATAGCAAGCTAAGCCAAACACACACACATTACTTCGGCTACCATAAATCACCCCAAAATACCCATTACAACACAAACTAAGCCCACTAATTATGTCATAGATTCCTTGCTGTCAAAGGGTACGAGACCAGAACAGTTTACAGAAGATTTTTAGAACTTGGTGGAGCTTGCCTCAATTTGCACACCAAAAGTATTCAACATAATATAAGCTTTCAAAAAAGCAAAGCAAATAGAAGAAATATTGGACATTGAATCTGATTAATCGTCTTAAGTTAAATCTAAATCTCAATTTTTCAAATTATACAACTATATTTAATCATTATATGAATAACAACCTAAGAACAAAATTTGTAACAGTGTCACAGTGTTTGTTATCGAGCTCCTCCGAAAGGGTTTGACCGATTTTTATGAAATTTTTTATGTATATTTGGTACAATGTGGAGAACAGGTCGTAGGCTATTTTTATACCCCTAGCTGATAAGGATGGCCCTCCCCAGAATTTTTTTTATTAATTTTTTTGGACAAAAATTTTTTATTTTATTTTTCCATTATTTAGCTTCAAAAAATACTTATAACCCTAAATTTTCACCCTTCTACCACCAACCCCTATTTTTTAATAGCGATATTAGTATTTTTACTTTCATCCCCAGATGCGTTTATATGTATGTACAGTCAGTTTCTCAGAAAATGGAACTCTGTTTTGAAGATAAGTTTGCAACCCAAAATACAAGAAGAAAAAAACTGATTTCCACTTTGTCGACAAACTGTGACACAATGCTGGAGGCCACTTGACAAATGTATATCATATTTTTGGTGAAGTGGCATCAGCACGTAACGACGGTGACCGTTTCGCTCGGCAATGTTTCAATTCTCGACTATTTCTCCGATGCACATTAAATAATAAACTTGTATTATAATGAGTATTTTATTATGTAAATTTTTCTATATACTGGACGGAGCAAGAAAAAATTGATACTCTTATAACTAATTGTAAGCTCTATGAATAATTTAATAACATAATGTAATGGAAGAATTTCAAATCGGACACGGTCCAAAATCCCGAAGAAGTACGTTATTATTAATTTAATAACTGTTCGTTTCTACAATGAGTTTTAAGAACGTGCCTCTTACTGTTGTGATAAGGACGGCCTTGAGCCTTTGAGTGTCTCGACAATCTGGGCTTCCACAATACGACAATCTTGACCTACGTAAATCTTAATCTACATTATGGAATAGTTTACAATTATTGGTGTTAAAGTTAATTGATACCGTGACAATTATTTCTTACACGTGTAAATAATAATAACCGATTGTCGTGGTAAATATGATTCGTAAAATGCACAAGGCAATCATAAATTAGGTGAGGACTGGATGTGCAAAACTATTAAGTCTCAGATGTCACAGCCCTATGCTATTTTGTGTTCCCGCGATTAGTATAGAAATAATTAATTTACTGAATTAAATACTCGTTTTAATTCCAGTTAATGATTTAATGTCCATCGCAGGAATATTCAAGAATTGATACATTGCCGAACTAAACTTGTGGCGAAACCGTCGTTACCTCTTGACGCTAAATTTAACCAAAGGTAAACATTTTTCAAATGACCTCGAGTACTGCAACGATCCTCTCAAACTGGAAATAAGTTTTTTTCTACATGTATTTTGGGTTGCAAACTTATCTTGTAAACAGAGTTCCATTTTCTGAGAAACTGACTGTACATACGCCCGTGCAACGCCGGGTGCATTTAGCTATATATACATACACTGTACACTTGATTAGATAACACTTGTATATTCAACAAAACAACTAAAGTTACACTAACACTTGAATTATTAACAAATTCCGAAGAAAGAATGAAAACAATTCACAACAAGAAAATTGGTGCATAAGCACGCCCCGAACACGGTCACGTCGTTCGTTAACTACTTATGTGGAGTTCTCACAATCGAAAAGAAAAGATAACTTGGTGCTTGAGCACGCTCCGAAGACGGTCGTGTCTTTCGGGTAACTTCTTACTTGGAGTTCTTTTGAAATTTCGTCGCGTTGGGCCTCGCATCTCCTTCCGAATCCAGTCTTCCCCGTCAGCCACGTAAAAACCCAAAAGCTCGATTGGACCCCCCGGGTACGTATGTCCAGGTACCGTTCCGGCGTACTTTCCCATCATTAGGTGCCAGATAGGCAGAAAGTTTGCAATATCCGCGGTAATTACCCATTGAGTCCTTGTGGGCGAGCTGGTTTATTGGTACCGACAGGAAGACCGAAATTGGGTGCTGTTTACTTAAGACTCAAGTCCGAAAAACAAGACAATCAAAAATGGAAATGAGACGACATATATGAGGTCCGATCGCTGGGACCGAACAATTGCTTTACATCATTTATAACTAAGATGGAGCAGGTTGAAAATCTAGCAGAGTACAAATACCACGCCGTATAATTTTCGTGAAAGCTGATGAAAATTGTCTATTTTACTATCTGTGGTATTGGTATTGAAATTTTAATACTGGAAAGGGAGCTCAAAAGGTTCGCACTTTAATTGTTCAACGTTCAACAAGTTGCGGCCAGGTTTTAATAATTTTTGTGCGGCTCAGAAGGAGATAATTATGCTGAAGAGTTTGTTTATTCTGAAGATAAGTCAAAATCATCTACATACTGTTCTGTTTGTGAGATGACTGCAGCAGGAGAAATGTTTCCATTGTGTTTTCAACTTTATCATAACATGATCGGCTAATTTGTAAACTTAGTTTTTCCCGAAAATTTTCTAACATTAATTTCGATTTCCTGGAATTGCTTATAGAACACCTCCAAACTGCGTCTTTGCCTAAAGAGTCTATTCAAGGTTTTTCATCTCAGATATCAACCAAGGTATCCTCTTTGTCCAAATCAAATGTAAGTACCCGGTCCTGGCAACGCAGGTTAATTTCAGCAAATTTGTTTATTTTGTGATTGGAAAAGTAGAGCATTCCTGTTTAATTGTATTATAATGTCGATTAGTCAACATCACCAATACACCTCTTTTGTCAACATTGCGTTTAAATCATAGACAAGAGAGATATTTAAATCTACGTCCGGGCAACGCTAGTCGCCCATCAGCCAGTCGCCGATAAATCACGGCGGAGCTACAGTCGCCCAGTTAGTTAGCGTCCAATCGTCCTCATACTTCAATAATTTTTTACTCGAAGTCTATTGCACTTTCATTATACAGAGTGAGTTATTAGTGCGGGATCGATCCATAACTCCTAAACCATGTAAGATACAAAATATTTTAAAATACAATTTGTGCACCATTTGTCAGGCTGTACAACCTAAAAATATTTTAACGTTCCAAAACTCACGCATGCTACACAACTTTGTTTTTTTCAAATAGAACCATCTATATTTTATTTTATTTTTGGAACCCATTTTGACATAGATTTATGGCAATATAAGATATTTTACATTTTGGATCACCGTTATCAAATTACAATTTTTTTATTCACGTTTATTTAATCTACGTCCGGGCAACGCCGGGTACATTCAGCTAGTAATTAATAAACTATAAAAATCAGGTCGAGGAAACTTGGTCAACAGTTGAAAAAAAAGTTCAGCTATATATTATGTATGAGTCCACACATTTTCAAGAATATTCCTTGAGAAAAAGAAAAATCAGCTGAAATTCAATAAATCGAAAAAGAATAAAAGTCTATTTTTTCCAATTGAAACCATATGTTTTTATTGCACTTTTTTATAGAGAATTTTGTTCTCTATCCGATGATGTATCATGTTCCTATAGTTAAAATGGACTGTTTTTGAGTTAATTGACTTTTTCCACTTTTCTTTGCAATTATAAGAATCTAAGTGAAGTAGGCTTATTAAAATCTTATCGAATTAGCTGTGAAGGTAGCTTTGATACTTTTTAATGTTAGCAGTTGCGGGATTTGAGATCTAATTCACTTGGAAGGCTACGATTTACAAATTCCTAATCAACAAGATAATATTTTTTTCTCTCAAACAATGGGAGAAAGTGCAGTGCAAAAAACACTGGTATCATAAATTTTAATGCAGAATCTGAAAATATATTATATTTAAAATAACAAATTTAATACCATCTTCCGGTATAACCGAAAGTGGCACAATTATGAAAATATTTTCAGCAAGTAGATCTTATAAATTTATATAATTTTCAGCTCATTCGGTTTTTCCGTTCTTTTTATCTGCCTAACAGGCCCTCGTCTTGAAACATCCTGTATATGTATAGTCACGAAAATTATCGATCTAAAACAAAACTTCGAAAACACGCAAACGGCACACACCAAGAATATTGAAAACAAGTGAAGATTTCAAACGCCCCAACTTTGCTTGAGATGTGTCGCATCCGCACTTTTTGGTTACCATGTCAACGGGCTTTATTAGTGCAGTGCTGAACACAGTTGACGCTTAGCTCTTCATCTGTGCATTCAAACCGAAACCTGTGTTGTGTCTGTGTTAATTTCACACTTCGCACGAGACATGATAATATTTAAACTTCTGAAGCCTTCTAAAGTTCTGAAGAATTAGTAGTCGAAAATGTAATAAGGATGTATAAATTTACATTAGACTTGTTGAAAAAAATATTTCTATCCCCAAGTAGCATTTTTAGTGGGCCACTACCGTTACCACTTTAAAGTTTTTATCACTAGTGGTTGCCACGTAATAAGAACGGTTCTATTCCGTGGCTACCACTAAAATGGGGAACATTTTTTGCGTGGCTGCCACGTGGTAGCCCCTATACAGTTACGTTCCAGCCACTTGACCACCACGTGGCGAAAAGGTGGGCGCCAAGTGGCAGCCACCTAAAAGCCACTAAGATTGATTTTGTTTCTTCTACATCGCTCGGTCTCTCTCCTTCAACTTATTTCTCTTAACAAATAATATACGCATCTCCTTTCTACCTTTTCATTGACTCGAAACTGCATTCTTACTAAGTCACCATAAAGATATTCTTACTTGCAAATAAATTGGCAAGTATTATTAACTTAAGGCAGCACCCTAGATCGTATAAACTCAGAACTATATCAAGTTTACTGTCAAAAATAGGTGTTGCACTTCGAAATATCAGCATCCCCTTCGCAATATCTGATTATTTAAACAAATTAACGAAAAACTTTAGATCGCAATTTTCGAAATATTTATCTCCAAATGCCACAAACAATTTTTTTAATTAATTATCCTTGGTCAGCTAAAACCAAAAACCAATAATTACACAATAATAATGTAGTACTGTCAAGAAATTATAATTTTTTGAATGGTCTCCTCAACTTTTGTGATAATGGCGGCATTACAACTATTCTTAAATATGGCTACCTTTTAGAATGTAACTTTAAAGTGGTTTTTACGTATTTAAAGAGAAAATCACTTCTATACGTGGCGCAATAGTGGCATAAACGTGGCAACAATCATTAGTTGCCACTAAAAATGTCTGCCACTTTAAAGGTTTTATAGAGGTGGCCAAAACGTGGACGACACTGTAATTACCACTTTAAATCTGTCGCCACTTCTAAGTTATATTTTAGTGGCTTGATATGGTTACCGCCACTGTCATTTTTCACCATAAAGTTATAAACACTTTAAGGTGGTTTCAGATAGTAACCAGAACGTTTCAAACACTTTATGTTCCACTACAAAGTGATCCACTATGTAGTGATTAATAACAGTGAAATTCACGTTTTTGCCACTATTTTTGTATAAAGGAAAGTTATTCTTACTGTAAAGTTGTAGATTTAGTGGTAATCATACTTAGTCAAAGTGGCGGCATAAGTTTTTCTTACTTTGATGCTACTTGGGTCGGTTCAATGAATTTTAGGTGAATAAGCACTTCACTTACTTCACCTGACCATCCGCCACTGCCCAAAATACGTTTAGAATAAAGAAATGAATTATGTCAATAATTTGATGAACATGTTCTCGATTCCTTCGTTCCCCTGAACTCTCCGAAACTATGTTTATGCTAAGTTTATTATTGTATTGCCTTAAGTTACGCAGCCATTGTATAAATTACAAAATAGCGCAATGATGGCCGAAGTTAAGATAAAAACGAAAAACGACGACTGCTTCAAATAGCCCGATCGTGGATCCACCAGAGTATAATTTCTTCCAAAAATTGCAAATACCAATAACCTATTTTGGGGCTGTGCCAAGGCGAAAGTTCGTTCGAGCGTCTCGTTATTAACAATTCGGCTGGTCCAAGTCGTGGCTGATGGATGCAGCGGCCGCATCGAGCTGAGTAGCGAGTTTGGAAACTGCGAACTCTTGTAAATGCCTTCTTTCTGCGGCAAGGCGAAGGAGCTTGTGATGTTGAGTTGTTCGAACGTTAAAGGCCATTGAACTTGTCCATAATTCTCAAATCTCAGCCCGCATGAGGCGAAGCTGGCGTTCAGGCAAGCGATCACTCCACACACTTCGATTCCTCCAGTTTTAAAGATTCTGTAGTAAGTCTTGTAGCCTTTGTACGCCACGAGTCTATAAACATATCGGCTGTTTGCCTGCACTGACTCGTCGATTGATAATTGGACGACGAACCGACAACAGAAATTGTTGCCTTTGGTTTTGTTGTAACAAACCAATTGGTTTGAATACGACTGACGTTCGTCCAAAATAATGGAGCTGTACCCTTTTTAAAAAATTTGATTAACATATATAGCTGAAAGAAGTTGTGCTCACTGTGTAAATCTGGATCGACTCGAAAGGTAAACGCGTCCATTTCATAAGCTAACTCATCAGCGCTCTTATTAAGCATTGGCGTTACCATAAATCCGGGCTTTGCCTCGTCGCTAAAGTTATACACATACATTTGTGTGCTAGTGGAAGTTGCAATGTCCATCAAAAGTGGCCCTCCGGTAGCTGAAACTCGCGATGGATGCATATGCAAAATTACAGCACACACAAACCGTGGTAAATCCCGGTCCCACCTTGTCCCCTCTTCGGATTGTTGGCCCCAGAGAATAATATTGTGACACCAAACTCCTGCGCCCACATTTGATAAACTTGCAGCGCTAACTCCCCTTATAACTCAGTAACACAAACAAGTCATTTCTTACACGTTAAGAATGGCAACTCCGAAATCCAGTTGCTGCAAACGAGATGAAAGCGACTGTCAAGAACTAGCATCTTCTCGTGGGAAAACTCGAATCCCGTCACGGCGGATGTCACAGTACACCTCGCCACTGGGATGAATAAATCAGCAAAGTACAGGGAAACGTAGAATAATAAGTTGATGGGAACTGATAGCGCAATTGGTTTATGGTGGAGAAAGCGATCGCCGATTCGATGTTCCTTCTTAACACTTAAACGAAAATTTATTTTGCCAGCTGCTGGCAGTTATTGTTACCTAAACGCAATCAAACCATCGGGCCCAATGACAACATCCGAAGAATAAAAATCGTAATTTGCTACTTGGATTAAATTGAACACAATCGTGACTTTGTTGTAATTGGCGGCACACGACAGCTTCTGTAAGTACGTGGGGTATTTGTCTCGGTCTTTCCTGCACGGATCTTCGTTGAAGTTGATTTTTGTGCCGTACGATAATAAATCTTTCTTTTTTTTAATATTGTTTAGAGTTCCTTCGGGAAAGACAATCACGGATATTTGCTAAAACAAAGTTATTCTATTAATCGAGAAGAACAACAAACTTACGTAGTCCCGACTGAGTTCTTCGATAATTTCGATGTAGTTGTCTGCATTTTTGTTGAGCGTTTCCTTTGGCACATCTGGCACTGACCAATACTCCACAACAGCTACAGTTTTCCAAAGTTTAACTGTATGTCCCTGAAATGATACAACAGTATTGTGTGGGTCATAGCTTTCGTTGTTACTGTAACGCGAAGACTACTGACTAAGAAATAAGGTATAAAATGTAAGAGCTTCATTTTAATGTCAGTATGAAGTGCCTTTTGCACATACGTTGCCGACTTGTTATATTTTTGAAAGTTTATAAAAGTTTTACATTCCCATGGTGCTTTGTTTTCCTTCCGTTCTTGAAAAAGTTTCGTACCTAGTTGAATGTTGAGTATGGAATTTTATTTTGAAGATTCCCTAGGTGAACTCGAGAGAGTTCCTGAGGTGAACTCGACAAACACCAAACACAAAACGAGATTGAATTTTTCAGTCTTAGTCGCTTGGTTCTGATCCACAAATTTTAGTATACATATACAGAGTGTCCCAGTGTTGCGGGGAAGTGAGTTACTCCACAGGTTACTCTCAAAGGAAAAAAGATATCGACATGCGAGTTTTCGACTGAAGGTACAATGCATTTAAGAGAGCACATATAAAGTAGCGCATTAATATTATGTTTTTCTAAATAGAACACTCTTGTGTTATGTATGTTACACTATTTTTGGATTTCTTATCAAAAAATAATTATACTTTGCGTAACATTCTATGGACCTAACATCAGTTGTTTTGATATTATTTGACATTTAAGGGAAAAAAAAGGCCTTTTTTGAAAAATCACTATCCCAAACTAATGAGAATTTTGACTTGAAATTTTGACAGAAATTTTTCAATGTCGTTTAGTTTATAGCGGCCAAGTCATTTTTTGAGTCCTAATAATTTAATACACAGAATGGTTCATACATGCTGTTCAGTACCCCCTGACCAGGAGGGGTTAGTCCCCATCATTTTTACTACCCTCAGTAGGGTGATAAGTTAGTTAGTTGGAAATAAACACTAAAACCGAAAGGGTCTGCACTAATCATTCTTATTCCCTGGTCCTTCGAGAAATCATTAGTTTAATCAACAAACTTGGGCACTTGCTGCCTTCCTTGACGTCGAAGGCGCTTTCAGCAACCCTTCGTTCGATTCGTTATGCGACGCCGCCTTCGAGCACGGCATTCACCGGACCATTGTTACCTGGATACGGCGCATGCTCGAGGGACGCCGCATTCAATCATCTCCGAGAGGGGCTTCCACTCAAGCCGTGGTAGCGAGGGGCTGTCCGCAGGGGGGACAGCCTGTGGTCGCTTCTCCTGGACGGTCTTCTGGAGGACCTTAATGAGAATGGGTTCTATGCGCAAGCATATGCGGACGATCTCTGTATAATTATACAGGGAAAGTTTTTAGGACCAATCACGGAGCTCATGCAAAGAGCCCTGGGTATGGTCAATAGGTGGTGTGGTAGTAAGGGCCTTTCGATGAATCCGTCGAAAATTGAACTTATGCTCTTTACCAGGAAATGGAAGGTGGACACGGTTCAGTGGCCATGTATCCAAGGCGTCACACTAAAGTTGGCCGAGAGGGTTAAATATCTAGAGGTAACCTTGGATCCGAAACTCTCTTGGACTGACCATGTTGAAAGTTAAGTGCGGAAGGCGACGACCACCTTTTGGGCGTGCCGTCGGTTCTGGGGTAGCACACGGGGCTTACAACCTTAGGTGTCTTTCTGGCTATACACTACGATAGTCAGACCTATTGTCACTTACGGTGCCTTGGTCTGGTGGCGCTCTACGGAGCGGCAGTCGATCAGGGCGAATCTGGCATGTGTTTAGAGACTGGGATGCCTCATGGTGACCGGAGCTCTGAGAACAACGCCTACCGCGGCGATGGAGGCCCTTTTGGGTCTCGAGCCCCTTCACCTCAGGGTTAGGGCCAAGGCCTTCAAGGCGGTGGCAAAGCTAAGGTTGGAAACGAGGGGGCGACTAGAGGGAGCCTATCATTGGCTCGTATCCATCCCGGGGTGCAATGACTTGTGTTCTGGGATGATCAGGGACGATATGGAACGCATCTGGTGTTTCAATAAACCTTTTAAGATCAGGATCCCATCAAGGGGGTACTGGATGATAAAAGGAGAAGAAATGCTCATTCCGAAAGGACTAGTTTGATACACGGACGGGTCCAAAACGGGAGAGGGTACTGGCGCGGGCATCTTTGGTAGAGCACCCAGAATGGAAGTTTCCCTTCCGCTGGGGACTTACTCGACTGTAGACACGCGCTGTCAAGATTGGCAGAGGTTAATGCTGTCACGGTCGTATGGGTTCCAGGCTATACGGGTGTGGCAGGTAACGAAAGAGCTGATGAGTTGGCTAGAAAGGGAGTGGCCAGCCCGGTAGGAGGCTGGTGGGTGTCCTAACGGGCCACTGCCAGCTGAGGCGACATTTTAACATCATGGGCCTCTCGGAGGAACGTAGATGTCGGCTGTTTAATGAAGTCGAGGAAACTCCAATTCATCTGTTGACCAACTGTGGCCCTTTAAGTCAGAGAAGGGCAAATTTTCTAGGAGCACATCAGGTCCCTATAGAAGAGCTCCATACGCTCCCCTGGCCCAAGATACTGGGCTTCATAGAAGGGATAGGACTTGAGTAGGGTGAGCGTGGAGAGGAGGGCGGGCATAATGGGCCGCAAGGCCTGAATGCAGCGGTCCTATACAGGAACGCACCGCTATAGAAGAAGAATCAACAAACACATGTAAATTTAATCGATTTTTTCAAATGGAACACCTGCACATTATGGTTTTGATACGATTTTAGTCAGGCTGCCACGTGTTTTCAAATGAAGTTCATGTTAAAAATTCATCTGAAAACCATAGCTTGGATCCAAAGGGGTATTATGGCAACGTAAACTAATATTTAAATACATAATTAATTTTTAATCATAATTTTTTCGCTTTTCTGAACAAGCTGCCAATGGTAAGTATTATAGGCAAGTTCTTGTTGTAAAACTGTTGGATGAAAGATGGCATATCGTTTGCGTGTGCTCAAATACAGTCATATTGAATAAATAATGTTTTCGTTGACAGTTTCTGTCAAACGTCATCATGTGCCATCATGTGCCAAAGGTCTATACTGTCAAAAATACCTAACTAATTTTACACAATTCAATTCATTATAATCTGCACTTGGGCACACGCAAACGGTATGCCATCTTTTCTTCAGCAGTTTTATAACAAGAACTTGTCTATTTATAATTGGAAAACTGTTCAGAACCGCCGAAAAATCTTTATTCAAGTACAAGTTCATGTGGCCGTAAGAGCCCAATGAATAGATGGATTTTGGGCTGTGATTTTACCCAGTAAGTCTTTCAGCTTTCAGAGGGCATTATGATATTTTAATATATATTCTAATGATAATAAGTAAAGAATCAAAGTGTCATCCTGTATTCTTCATTTGGAAAAATGAGTCTACATTTGTTTGCAAAATATAAGCTTTGATACGATACGATTTTAGACGGGCTGCCATGTGTCTTAAAATTAATTTCATAATAAAAGTTCATGCGAAAATCATATACATATTAATTATAACGATCTTCTTCGGGATTTTGGACCGTGTTCCATTTGAAGTTCCATTAGGTGGGGTGTAGTGAACGCTCCGAGGAGCTAATTCAACAAGTGACCCCAAAACGTCTGGAGATTCATTGGGGTCACTTGTTGAATTAGCTCCTCGGAGCGTTCACTACACCCCACCTAATGGAACTTCAAATGGAACACGGTCCAAAATCCCGAAGAAGATCGTTATAATTAATAACACCGACCGTGAAAGCCTACATACTTTCATACATATACATATGGTTAGCTTGAGCCCAAATGGCTATGACTATCAATATGGCTCTTGCCTCATATTCTTCTGTTTCAAAATTGTGATTTACTTTGCAGACTTTACCATATCGAATTCCTTGGTACCCTCTCAAATGCATTTTCAGTCTATGAAGGTCACGTAAGTATATGATGCTGTATCATTTGTTTTTTTATACATAAATATATGGGGCATTTTGTCCCTTTTCCTTTTCTTAAGCTGTTCTGGGATACTTCAAGTTGGGCGTCTGTTCTGATTTGTAATCTGCCATGTAATAATTTTTCGTACACTTTCGCTGCAGTACCTACACTTGCGAGCAATGAAATCGCCCACCTCACATTTTTCGTTTTAAATTAATTTTTTTTGAGAACTAAATATAGGATTGAAACATACTATACATGGTTGAAATGCTTATTTTTTTTCTTCAAACTCATATCAAACATTATAATAATCATTGTTATTTCTTGAGTTTATAAGAGTTGTAGTAAATATCGCTTTAAATTAAGTCGGTTTTCTAGACGCACATTTATTGAACATTCGGGCTGTGGAAGCTAATACAAAACAATTGGTATGTCAACTGCATCTAAACGATCGACCAGTGACACTATTTACCCCTCGAGTACGCAAAAAATTTTAACAAATGGATACTACCCCAGATTTAGCTGCAGTATTTCGTCGCCTTACTTCAACAAGGATTAAGTCAACGTTATGTATCTCAACAATTACATGTGAGCCGAGGTTCAGTTCGAAGGGTGTACCAAAGATATGAAGAAATGGGTGGTTATCACCGGCGTCCAGGAAGTGGCAGTGTTCGCGTTACAACAGAACGAGATGACCGATTTCTTGTGTCAACATTTTACGAAACCGGCGACTTACTGCAGTTTAAGCACAACAGCAGCTTTGTGACGTCCGTGGTGTGACTGTTAGTGAGTGGACAGTAAGACGAAGGCTGCGGGAAAGAAATTTGGCACCTTTTAGAGCTGCAGTAGGTCCGAAACTCACTGTAGCTCATCGTAGAGCACGACTACAATTTGCACGCTCTCATCTTAATTGGGCTATGAACGAATGGAGGACCGTTCTCTTTTCGGACGAGACCAGAATATGTCTATATGGCAATCATGGACGAAGACGTGTGTATCGAAGACCCGGAGAACGGAATGCACAGTGCTGCTTTGAAGAACGTGTGATATATGGCGGTGGTTCATGTATGGTCTGGGGTGCAATATCCCTGGAATGCAAAACTGACCTTGTCTTCATCTATAGACAGGACGCTGGTTGCAATAGAGGAGGTCTAACTGCTCGATGATACATAAAGGATATTCTGGGAGATTATGAGGTACCTTACGCCGGCTTCGTCGGTGAAAATTTCCTGTTTATGCAGGATAATGTGAGGCCACATATCGCAGCAATCATTCAGACGTACCTTGCAGATAGCATTCCTGTTATGAACTGGCCAGCGTGCAGCCCTGACTTGAATCACATGGAGCATATATGGGACGCGCTTAAGAGAAGAGTTCGAGCAAGGGTTCCTGCTGTTAGGAACATCCCAGAGCTTAAGAATGCGATAAAAGCAGAATGGGACAATATTCCACAAGACCTAATCATTAACTTGGTTAGGTCGATGAATGATCGCATGAGAGCCTTAATTACAGCAGAAGGGGGTAATACGCGTTTTTAAAATTAAAAAAAATTGCTTTTCCTTACTTAATTTATGTAATATGTTACATCTTTTTATAAAAAAAATTATGATTTTTTTGACAACTTTTTGTCTTTTGCCTGTTAGTTGATAAATAGAAGAAAATTTCGCTAATTCTAGCATCATTGCAAAATTAAATCTATGATGTTTCGAACCATATATTGTACGTTCCGATCAGATGCTTAGTTCTAGAAAAAAATTAATTTAAAACGAAAAATGTGAGGTAGGCCGATTTCATTGCTCGCAAGTGTACTAGGCAGCGTTTTGCCTATGTAGTACTTATTGCAGTCTCCATTGTTACCCTTCTTGTATGCGGGTCACTGACCTGTATATAGAAATGGATGAGCAATCGTGTAAGTGAAAAGTGAGGCAAATTGAATCTGCGTCGGAAGCTAATGAGTTTGCGCACTAAAGTTTTACAAAGGCGGTTGCTTAAATTTAACAAGATGGCTGAAGCTGTATGAAACCGTATAAAAAAAATTAAACCGTTAAAACCGAAGAGAATTGAAAACTGTCCACTTACACCTCGAAAAGTCTCTAATAAAACAGTAAAATCTAAAAATACGCCCAAATACTCAAAACACACGGCGTTCAAAATTATAAATTCCTGTAAAATTCCATCCAACATTACAGATTCCTGAAAAAATACTATAAAAGAGCCATGCGACTGCTGCACACGTAACGGCAAACACCTGCACTACTTCAAAATTGATCAAATGCGCATGTGTATCAGGTTCCGACTCCATTTTGGAGGGCACGGTAATGGTCACAAAAATTTCTGGCGCATCCCAATGTTGTGCTTATCCATATTATATAGAGGTCAGTGATACGGGTACAATTATACCCACTTCCCAGTCCTTGGGTATATAGAATGTGTTTGCTGGGATTCCTTCCAAACTTTATTGAGAAAGCTTGTTGGTACTTCTAAAGCATTGTTTCTTAAGTTCCGCAGCATTTTAAGAGTTATCCCGTGATGTTCAGCTGCTTTACCCCTTTTTAAACTGTTCACTACATCTTTTTTACTTTTTTTGTACTAAATTGTTGAGAATTGCTAATCGAACAGTCGCGTCCAAGGGTCAAGCTTTTGACAAAAGACCACAAGAAAATGCCTCGAGCATAGATATTCTGATATATTGATAAATTTCAAGACCACAACAATGGTATGGTAGAATATTACCACCCATTATGTGTCACTTTATTTATTTCGATTTATTTTCACAAACAGGCAAACAGAACGTGTGTTATAATTGCAGTTTCATGGGATGCTATCTAATAAGATCTAATTGCCTAGTCATTATTGTTTTTTTATTACGTCCCTCTAATAATGTATAAACTGCAGCGAAATGATGATGTATGAAGTGAGCGTTCCAAATATGAAGCCCAACAAAGTGAAATCGATTGAGAAAAAGCCAGCTGCTGAAAATCTGGGACACTGCAACGTGGCCTGCTGCGCTAAAAGCAAAAGTTCCTCTTTAATCAGAAGCTCTTTGCCCGACACGGGCATCGTGGGGATCTCATTCAGCCAAAAATAACAAGTCTTAGCAATCTTTTTCGATTCAGTGACGGCCCCATCGCATCCATAGGCCAATAAAATGGCGAAAGTCTGAAAAATGTATACAATTGTATGTCGTTCGGGATTGAACTTACAATAAACGTTAGCATCCAAAAACCGCACAGAATCGTTAGATCCGTTCCGAAGTGTATTCCTTCGATATTTCTCACTTTCGCAACCCCATAAACCAACAACATGTCGGTCAAATTGAGGGCGTATGTTATAACTACAACTATTATCACAAGAATGACTAATCCGTACATGTTGTTGAAATCATCGACTAGTGAACATATGGTGGTGTAGTGCTTTCTGATCCTCTTCAAGTCGCAGCAGTTGTATTCTCTTGTGGGATTGGTTTTGGTGCGGAAACAGTCTCTTTGACTTTCGTCGTCGCAAATCAAATTCTTTACGATCGTTTCCAAAGAACGGTTCAAGCAAGTGAAGAAATGCTTAATGGGCAGAACGGAATGAAAGATGAGAAATATCGTTATGTTGCACACGTAATACATAAGGCTTCTGCCGACATAAAATTGGAATATTTTGAAACCGACGGCGGACATCCAAAAGTATGCGTCGTATGAGAGCAACACCAGCATGTATAAGTTCAAGATGGCGAACTGTATCGCAAACGATCTGCTCGAACAGCATTTGAACAACTCCAACTTGGACATGTCCAGCCCCGCGTTGAAGAACGCCTTGGTTGTGTTGCTCTTGTAGAAGATAAGTATAATTCGCGCAGCGACGTTGGAAAACGCTAACATTAGGTTGGCTATTTTGTCAGTTATGGCCACAGTGATGTCCATGTTGGCATACAGATGTATATCTCGTCCATAATTCGAGTGGATGTAAATAGCTACGCTTAAAATTATGTGGCCCACCGTATATATCCTGAAACGGGTGGAAAGTGGGGTGATTACACTGCCGAAAAGGTGCGGAGGCGCGATGGCTAAACTGTTACACAGAAGGTATAATGGCCTGATATAACGCCAGTTCATTTTCGGCTTCTTCATCTTGCCGAGTTTAATTCATTACTGAGTGAAAGGAAAATAGATAGAAGCGATCAGTAATTGCATGTTTATCGCGTTATATCATCGGAACTTGTGTTAATGAGAAATATTTATTAACGGTATTATTCTAATCAAAGAAAGTATTATTCAATAATTTATTACTAAGGCATCTTTTATGGAATTTACCTCGTTATAATGAGCCACGTAAAACGTATTTGTGAGTCTCAAATATTTATTGTACAGAGCTACTGCACTCATTTCATTTTACGACCCACACGTTTCATAACTGGCGTATGTGTATATAAAAACGATTCAAAGTCGGCCACTTTGAAGATGATTATTAAAAAGTAGCAAATTTTTGACCCTGAGTTGGAGAAATTTTCAGATTAAATTGTGTGTACAGTAGACACGATTCATAAGATAAATTTGGACCCAGATATGCAATAAGGGACTCACGAACAAAACGACAAGATAATATTGAGATAATAACTATCTTCCAATTGGAAGTTCCTCGGCGCGTTCGCTACACCCCTCCTAATGGAACTTCAAATGGAACACGGTCCAAAAACCCTAATAAGATAGTCATTTTAATAATACCGACCGTGAAATCCTGCACACTACTTTTATAAATCCATCATAAATATTTTAAGATAGTTGATTCTGCTGAAAACCCGGATTCCAAATTTCTATTTTGCGCAAAGAAAAAACAAGTAAAAATATATTTGCCCTCTCTAGAAACGAGTGCCTTTTGCCTAACGTAGAAATTTGGAATCTGAGCTTTCAGCAGAACTAACTGTCTGAATATAGGCAATATAGCGCATTTTGTATTTGGTGGATTGTGGGTCAGGTATTAAAGTTTTTAAAGTTCTTTGCAGTTAAATCACTCAAAACTATTTTTGAGTACATACCTTTTCTAATTGTCTATCAGAAGTATTTAAAATTTTTGAAAATAGTTGGTCAGGTAAAGCATTCACCAAAAATGTATTGAAACATTGATTTCAATGATATAAATGTTTTTTCAACATAGTTGTAAATCTAATCTAATCATTCCTTATCCTATGTATGTATGTAAATTTGTGGAGGGTAGTCTAGTTATTATCATGCCTCATGCCTCATGCTAAATGTGAAATAAACACAGACGCACGCCGTAGATTCGGTTTGAATACACAAATGAAGAGGTCAGTGTCAACTGTGCTCAGCACTGCACCGATAAAGTCCGTTGCCATGGAAGTGCGAATGCGAAACATCCCACGCAAAGTTGCCTTGGCTGCAGAGTTTGGTCGCCAGTCGCCTTAAATCTTCACTAGTTTTACAATTGTACCTATTTTCCTATTCCACTAGTATTCGTATTGTGTGTATTTTCTTCGATGTTTTCGACGTAGAGTTTTAGAGCGACAATTTTTGTAACTATATATATGTTAGATTTAATGGAGGTCGGTTTAATATTAATCGCATTTGTTAGCTTTTATATCACTTTATTCTCCAAATTTTAATGGACAACCCAAAACGAACGGGCTACGCCCAAAACTCTGCTGATTATGTTTTTGCTCCTGACGCTCTGGTGCGGTGCGTCATACCCGGGAGGGGGATATTCGCCGGCACATTCTAACATAATTTGCTGGCATATTCTAACATATATTTATGACACTGAGCGATTGTTGACTATTTTAGTGATAGTTTTGGATGCAAACAATGAATCCGATTACTGTTTGCAATTTATTGGGAACTCCGTTCAGTCGTTGGAAAGATGACGACAAAAGGGATATAATAATACACTGGCGACCAACGATAATTCTGTCCATTTCTGCAAGAGAGGAATTATAAAAACATTACAACATTAATTGTTGTATTATGCTAATTTATCTAATGTAACTTTTCATCAATTTTTTTACCTGCGAACCCCCACTGCCTCTAGGTATGATTCCAGTTTTTTCAATGGTAAAATAGAGGAATTGATGCTGAATTCAACAGTTTAAACCGCACCTCTCTAGGTTAATTAAGTCCAGAGATATTCGCATCTTTTCTTTTTAAAAATGCAATAATAATAATATACATGGTGTATTTTTAAGGCGGCCATTAGAAAATTTTTAACTTCCTACAGTGCCATAAATTTGAAATTTGAAATTGAAAAATATTGTTATGTAACACATTACAAATTTTATTGTTTTATATGCAAAAAAAACACGCTCTTTAAAATAACGCAATAGAAAATTGGGGTTGCCATTTAAAAAAAATTGAGATGACGTCATAGCCTTGAAAGAAGTGACATAACAAAACAAAAATTTAAATGTCATTAAAAATTAACTTGTCCGAGCGAATTTATCTGTCGCTCCCTATAAAAATGTTATCGAATTAGTTCCAACCTTTTCATCCACACTGTATATATTGACGTTTTGTTTTGGGCATTTTCATTAAATCATTGTAAGTACTTAGAATGTGATGTAGTTATTGTTGTGGCCAGCCGACAATTCTGCAGTCTTTTGGCTATCGACTGCAAAAAACAGGTGGTACCTTTTATCAATCGTAACTGCGAAATAATTTTTTGAATAACCACCCAAAATGCTAGATTATGTAAAAAAGTGGGCATATCTCTAAAACTTTGACAGATAGATAGGTACAACCATGGACAGTCAAGAATAACACACGTGTTATGCAAATACCGACTCTATGAGATATTGTCATTGAGTCGGTATTTGCATCACACCTGCCGGCTAAAGTGTTATTCTTGACTGTCCACAGTTGTACAACCACAGATTACTCGAGGTGACCGACTCAATGCAAATATTTTGGCGGAATGACCTTTAACGACCTTCAAATTATGTAACAGTTTTCAGATGGCGCATCGATCAAATTTTGCGGCAAATTTAAATAGTCTCTCCTCTCTTTATAGGTAGTAAAAATGCTATTATGTTTTGAATATTTTATGATTTACACGTCATACAAACAAACAATTTTATAAAAATCAATTTATTATATTAAATAATTTAAATTAAACAAAATTATACCCAAAATGTTAACAATTACATTTCTAAGATAGGTATAACTTACACGTATGATAATTACTTGGGGTTATTATATAATAATGGAAATTTTGAAAGACTTGCCGGACAACCAATAGAGCAACCTAGCTTAGTTCTTCAAATTCATACACAAAAATAAGGAATAATGAAGCCTAATATCTAACGATGCCGAAAAGTGTTTTTTGCAAACCCTCCACTTTTGCTTTAGATTGCAGTTTTTGACATTTCTTGCCACAGTTTCGCTCTAGAATTATGTAATTAGATTTCCTGAATTTGTTGTATTAAAAAAACATCATTACCTTTCTTCACTTTTTGGAAAACAATGCAGTTTCTCCGCTTAGTTTTCACCAACACCACAAATAATGTAAAAAAGATCCATCTTTCGCTTAAAATTTTTCACAAATTCAATATACAAGCAAGTTTTGACATTTACTGGCTTGATTAGAAATCGCAGCAAAATGCTGTTTTTGAAATATTAGTCAGAAAAAAGCAACAAGCGTAGAAACAGTCACGCTTTTTAAAAAACACGGAATTGTAATTTGTTCAATTTAAAATAGTAAAAATATTGGGCCTTTTATTTGAATTTAAATAAAAGTTTTTGTAGTGACATCTAGTATTAGCAACGACTAGAGCGCCTCTACATTTGCTTATGGTATCTGTGACAAAGATGTCATGCGCCTAGTTTAAATGTGTAGAAAAGAGATAGTTCCGGATAAAATCGCCCTATGAAGTCAGTCATCTGGAGTAATCTGTGGTACAACATAGATGTAAGATATTCACAATGACAGGGGGCATTCGAAAGTTAAATAAAAACTAGGATGTTCCATTTAAAATAACAAAGATGGCGTTCACTTCCAGTATAAGCGGAAGTGCCGCCATATTAAAAATAACTTACTTCGATTCAAAATGGTCAATTGCGGCAAATTTCAAGTTTATATTTAAAGCACTAGGGAGTTAAAATTTTTGTAATGGCTGCCTTAAAAATACAATCCTGTATTTGATGTTCCATAAGGAAGTGAAGTTGCGTGTGGACTGGTAGCTGAAGTGGTAAAGCACCCAACTGTGAAGAAAATTTGTCTGAAACATTTTCTTCCAGCCTTAATATCTGAATCACAATACACCAAATACAGCGGGCTGCCCCACTCACACTGTATTATTTCGTCGTTTTATTGATTCATTCCTTATTGCATGTCTGGCTCCATTTAGCATTTAGTACCGTTTTTAACAAATTCCATCTCCAGATGTCATTTGGGCAACTTTTTTATTGATATTTCTGCGAAATGTGTTAATGCCAAAAGTTTTCACTGTGAACTAGATTCCATGGGCAGTTATAGTTTCTACAATTTACAAAGACAAAGCTGATTCTGGACCGTCCTCAATTTTTACGTTTGTCATTGGTGGAAAAACATTGTAAACACGTCACCAAAATTCATCTTCGAAGTATAGAAGAACATGGAATAGCCCAAAAATTGTCAAAAACCTCTGAGACACGTTTTACCCTACGGTTGTAATTCGTGAGTTGTGTTAAAGGAGTATATCATTTTGTTTTGCAGCTTCACAAATTCTGTAGTCCACCATTACATCGGACTTAAAGTTGCCCATTTACATAATAAATATAACAAACAATAAACGTTTCAACTGATATGCTGCTTTTGGGCATCATTTTAATTTCTAATGTGATGAACATAAATATTTGGATGTATAAAATTAATGCATTATTTGTTCATAATCTCGTTGATGATCAATTTTTGGACTCATTACCCAAAACATAGTATAAATGCATCCACAGCTGTATTATAGACAAAAGCATTATTTATTAGTTCAATTTACCCATTTTAAAATCTGACGCCCGAGCTTATAAGCACTATAGTGCATATACTCAATAAGTGCAGTCACAACAGCCAAGTTATCAGATGTGTGTGCTTTGAGTTTGGAACATATTCTAGGTCGCTCAACTTGGGAGATCTTGTCGATACTGAAGTAATGCTAAAAACATGTATGTGTGAAGTGCGGGAAGAAGAAAAAATCTCCGTTGTCCAGCTTTTGTTAAAATGTCAAAATATCTCAAAATAATAAACCAGAAAAAATTTTAACTTAATAAACAATGTTAAATAGACCAAATACCGAAAGCACAATAACCACAAGACAGCAGCACTGTAAACGAAAATAGTGACAACCCAACAGAACATGCTAAATAGAATTGAAATCGACAATGAAAATTAAACGAATATTTAAATCTTTTATTTACAAAATATTAGCATATTAAATTTAGAGTATTTTATTTATATTGATATACAATTGTGTCATTATTGTTAACATTTGGTATATTTATTAATTTAGATATAAACGTTTACTTAACCAACATTCATAGTAATGAGAAAAACTAGAAATATTAATTCAGTCATCTAAAAAAAAATGCCCCAGCATATTGGCAACGTTTAATATTCCTGTTTGTGCTGTTCAGAAACGAGACGGCTCACAACGATAGGAATGCACAGTCATTATTGAGCTTAAAATTAGCAAAATTTAGGAATTAAAAAATAAATAATTGGAAAGTACAAAAGTGACGTAAAAAATGTTAGTGAACTAAACATTATTCTAAAACACAAGCACACTTAGCAATAAAACTTGTTCCGAATCGTAAACTTATGACTCACGTAACTATTGCATTTAAACAACAAATGCTTTTAATTATATATATAATACAATGTTGAAACGTGATTAATTATAATTCCTTTATTAAAAGGGTACGGCCGAAAATGGTGCAAACGGTAAATCTTACCACAAAACGCTTCGTTTTAACAACCTCTTAGATAATAAATTATCTCTTGTTAAAATATAATTTTCATACAATTCTTATGTAACAATACAATATAAAATGTTTGCTCACTTTTAATAAATATTGTTCAATAAATATCTAACTTGATAATTTTATTTCTTAAACAATCTTAAATTATATACTCAAATTGCACATTCTAATGTTACTTAAATATAGTTTATTACTAATCAAGAATTTTTATTTAATATTGCTTTGGTTTTATTTTTTCCATTGTTGATTGATTAAGAAATAAAGAAAAACTGAGTATTTTCATTTAAGTAAAAGCCTTCATTGAATTAACTCGCAACTGCTCAATTATCCCGTTTCAAACATTACATAAACTCAACGTTTTGATTTTTGGTTGGCGAAAAAAAGAAACTGCGACCCTTACATTATACGTGACCGAACGAAATATTTGTTGCCCTTAAAAGAAAGTTTATTCTTGGTCCGAAAATATCGCAGGAACTCATGCTGGAAGTTATACTCTTTGATTAGGACATGGATACGCTCAAAACGACGTTATAAAAAATACAAAACAACGCTGTTCGGCAACAAATACTCAGACCATCAGTTTATTTTCTCGGCTATGTAAAAAATGCAACGACGTAACGATAGAGAACTTTCACACCAAAACAATTCTTTTCGTCATGAAAGTCAATCGATAATAAGCGTTTCAGTTACACGATAGTTTTGTCTAAGACGTACGGATTTACAACACACCCTCTATTAGCAAACATTTACCCTGCCTATCGATAGTAGACGATTTCGATAAATCACAACTGTCAGAACGTCAACAAAGAGACAAAACTCTACACTCGACATATAAATTTAAAGTCATGGTTTACACATCTATATCACTTCAACTTGGCGAAAACTGTTACGAAAATATTATAATACACAAATAAATGCTTAGGTGTGGAATTATCACACGTTTTAAAATAGATCTGTTCGTCTATCTAGAATCTGTTGTTCCCGTCAATATACAGCGCGCGACGCTATGTACACAATTTACACCATGATTGGATCCTCGCAGTCTTCAACAACCTTCACACCGACATCAGAAGATAACTGTCTTTTAATTTTGGGCAAAAGTGGCGGCGCCGCGTCCCCTCCGGATATCGATCTAACTATCGGAAGGCGTGCCTTATCGTGCTCTCCGATGCACGAAATATCGTCCAAACTGCCGTCGCCGTCCGTCGATAGCATATCGTCGTCCGACATGGCGTGCGTCAAAGTCGGCAACGTTGACGTTAAGTGTTCCTTCTCCTTCTGGATCTCCTGAATGTGATCGACCAGAAGATGTTCTTCGTCGTTGGTTTGTTGTTGCGGTTGGTTGGCGGGCAAAAGTTCGTCCGGACTGAACACCTTCGAGCTTCGCAGCGACGACAGTCGATTCGTGGCCGCTTGACACGCCGTGTCCAAGGTATCGATGTCGTCCAACGTGCTTCTCACCTTGCGCAGTTGTTCCCGAATTATCGTCTCGATGCACTGAGTCTGACTTCCGATGTCTTGAAGACTATCCTGCGCCGGCACCACTTTGTTGGTTCTGAGAACGCAAGGGGCGAAGACAATCGCCAACGATGCCGCACTCATCCGATTCACCTCTTCGTGTAAGGCGATCCGAGTCAGGTGAAACACCAACCGTTCCATGAGATCGTAATTAGAAGGCGGCAACTTCTTCAAGATGTCGTAAAGAGTCGTGGCGCGATCCTGAGGATCTTCCAGATTGGCTGCGGTGATGAAATTCTCGTAACATTCAAACGTCAACAACGGCTCGGGCATTTCTCGAAGGAAACTCTTCAAAACGGAAGCCAACACGTGAACCTGATACATTTCGAAATCGACTTCGTCCGGATTCTCGTCCATCTTCACTTTTAACTCTTTAATTTTCGAATTCACCCCCGACTTACGATAAATTCCCTCCGTGTACGACCCGTGCATCTCGATCGTGCGCAAAAGCCGCTCAATCACCAACGGAATCTTGTTATTTTCGGTAATTAAGGACACCAAAGGTACACCGAACACTCGTCTACTTTCCCCCTGACCCGCCTCCTTGTTGCAAGAACTGGTCGCGTTGCTGTAGCATTTTTTGTGGCACGTAAGTTTGCAGGATTGACAAACCAAACCGCGTTCGATTGGCCACATGAAGAACGAATTGCAAATCTCGCAAGCCGTAGGAATATTGATGATTGTCAAAAGGAATGTATGACCTTTATGCTTGATGGTTTCCACCTTTCGCTTTTTCTCCTTTTTCCGTTTGGTTTTGCTCGGCTTTTCCTCGCCTCTCGTAGACATAAACTCGTTCATGAAACCTCTGAAAGCGTTCACGCCCATCGTGACCGGAAAATCTCTGTAGTTCTCTTTCTGTTCTCTTTGGCAAACAGTCTCCATCGCCTGCATGAAATTCGTTATTAAATCCTTGTACCGAATGCATCCCGCCTCGAAGCCGTGCTTGGACGCCGCGCTGTAAAACTGCACCAAATTGTCTTTGAACTCGCGCAGCGCCTGTTTGAACAGTCTATCCACATCACTCGGCTTCTCTCCGACTTCACTTTCGATTTTCATGATCTTGTCTGTGATGAACTGTTGCATGAGCGTCAACTCTTCAGTTCCCGTTATTATCTGATCCGTTCTATCGGTAAATTCGGACGTCCCCGTCAAGTTGAACTTGCCATCTTCCTTCCGATAATCGTACGGCGCTCTCGAGTGTTTCCTCGGTTTCCGTCTTCCTCCCTTACCGCCGTCCGTCGTCGTAACGCTCTGATCGCACGGCAGTTGGAAAACGCTTTTGTTCTGGATGCACTTTGTGTGGAATAATCTCTTGCAGATCGAACATTTGTACACGTGCGTCAGAAAGATGTCGACTTTCCCGTTGCAGAACGCGCACAGGTCGTCCTTCGGCAACCTCTGGATTTTTCGGAACATGTGTCCAGCAATTGAGAAACTCGAACAGTTCTTTTGCCACTTGAAATCGTCCTGAGAAGTGACCTTATTTTGGGGGCTTACTCCCGTCGGATGTTCGCTCACTAGAGTGGCCTTGGTTGCGGGGTCGCTGTTCCTTCTTCGCAGATCTAATCCGATATTGTGCCGTTGTCGTTTCGGCGTCAGCGACGGTTTCGTCAACTCCTGCTGCAGAAAGTCGTCCTTATGAAGCGTCTTAGTTTCTTCGATCGTTCCCAATATAAGACCCTTATCTATACTTCCGCTATCCGTGACCTCCTCACCCAAACTCTTCACGTGTCCCCTTTTCGCCTTCCTGATACTCCTCAAGGGGGCTTCGGGTTTTCCCAAGATTTGTTCTAGCTTATTGGGCGTGTGATCGTAACCACAATAGACTTCCTGTCTCTCTTCGCTTCCGGGTTTGCTTATTTCCCGATTCGGTCGTCGAACTGGGGGCAGACTCTTCAACCCGTCCATGTTACGTTTTCCGCCAGATGACACGGCGGGTGCTCGTGTCAGTTGCGTTTTCGACGGAATCACTTCTTGTTCGGATTTTGATCCCGTCAGCAATTCATCAGCGGAGAAACTTCCGTAACATTGCTTGCCGCCCATCGTCGGAGGCGCCGAATGAGTCGCGGGAAAGCATTCTGAATCGGTTTCGCTCCGCGTGCTCTGAGTCGACCACTGGCCGTGTTTAGGTTTCGGTCGGGAAATCTCGCGCACCGTGGAACTCGTGTGTGAATCCGAACTTTGCTGCGACTCTAAGCTGCGCTGAGAACCGAGAGAGTCGTCACTACCTTTCCGGTGAGGGACGAATTCTAGGTCCGAGTAGTCGATCGTTTTGTGGGTCTTGCTGATCTTTCGCTTCGTCAGGGTAGAGTCGAGGAGGACTCCTTCCTTTTTGGTATCTTCTAATCTGTAAAACATTGCGTTTTCATATTCAACTGTCGTGGTATATTAATGCATAAAAATTAATGCAATTCTAAGACACCGGAGTTTTTCCGAAAGTAGAAGTAGAAAAAACAATGATACAGAGTAGGCCATGAAATTACTTTGGAATTGTCTAGTGGATATATCAACATTTTGAATTTCTCCTTTATTTCTCTATAGATTTTCACAGAAAGCTTTCAAAAACAATCTAGAATCATGATAACCCATTAAAATTAAATTTATAAAAAAAATATTTTTTCTAAATTAAAAGAATCATCTCGAATTATGGGGTTACCATGAAGAATGTATTTTAAACAGAACCGATCAAAAATTTCTGAAGTATTGTTATCTAAAACCCTATAATTTTCAAACTAGTAAACTCTAAATAAGTATTTAGACTATAATAAGTATTTTTATAAGTATTTTTGTAATCATTCTGTTTTGAACGGTGAAACTACATAGTGGGGAAGATTTTTTCTTTACTTTTCTTTATAAATCTAACAAAATATGTACATTACTTTCTGTTATTTAAATTATTTAACTATTACTTTATTGTTTTTGTTGTGCAGTTGGTGTGTTTCGGTTCAGCAAAAAGTGTATGTAAATGTGTGTGGGTGTGCTTTTAGCTATTAAAAATTGGAGGAATCTCACAAAGGAATGAACTGTAAACATGGAAATAAGACCCATTTTCCGTCGTCACGAAGAATGAACCGCAAGAACATTGCAAAAATAGGATTTAGGTATGTATAATGGGCATATTATAAAATTAAAAATATAACTTCTACCGCTAGAAACAAAAACAGTGAAAATTGCTCAAACTCTCAGAATGATCAGCTTTGAACTATCTGTGTAGCGAATGATCGAAAGTTCATGCAATATTTTTAGAAAAGCGACTATTAATATAGGGTTTTTGTTCTATCAGATTTTTAGTATGTAAAAGCATTGATTATATATAATCAATGGTAAAAGCGACCAGTATTGTATTAAAATTCTGCTCTAAAGAGGAGACACTTTTTTTTTATTAAGAAAGCATAGTCAAAAATTGTAGTGTTGTATATAGTAATTTCAATGGAAGTATCATGGAAATATTCGAAATATCTAAAAACGTCTCTTTGAAGAGCGGACAAGTTGTCCATGATTTGATTCACTCTCTTAGATACATACGAGTGAGATACATTAGATACGCATAATATAAAAATTCACTTATCTCAAAAACGTCTAGGTTTAGTTATAAGACATTTCCCCAAAAATATAAATATCTCTAAAACTATGTATTAGATTTAGATATAAAGATATTTACATAAGAATTAGTGTGTTCAGTTTAAAACAAGCACGCTGGTATAGAGAATAACTTCTAATTGTTTTCATTGAACTATCCCTACCGATTTTGGCATCTACCCAAATTTTTACAATTTTCTATTGATTACTTTATCCAACCGAATTTATCCTAGATAAAGATGCAGTACTCGGTGGGATAAATAAATGTATTAAAAAAAATTGAATGAAATGCATTATTAATTTATATTCGTACTAAAATAATAAAAAGAAAACGCAAATAGAGTAATAAAAAAATCGAACGCTTTGCCTCTTGTCTTGCATAGACAAGATGCAAGAAGCATAAACTTGCCTCGCAAAAGCGAAAACTGTGGCGTGGCGCGCTGGTGGCCACTAACACACATATTTATCCGTAGAATTGCGCGTGGCGGCTAAAACTCTGGGAAAAAGTGTGTGTCTAGGGCCAGCTAATACGACCAACAATAGAACCGGCCTCTTTAAATTTTCTAACTCACAGTTTGATTAAATTTGCACTCTGAGCTTGATCTAAATTATTTAAATTTTAATGAGAGCGAAAACACGAAAGACTTATGTGATTAGTAAAATAAAGGAATACAAAGAAGTTCGCCAGTGAAAAGCATCTCCATCTTACTTAATTAAGCAACTGAAAGCTACACCATCTCTTATAGCTAACGATTTTAGCAATATTTCAAAATTAAATACGAATTCCATTCTAAGAAATATGTTGCAATTGTATAAGTTATAACTATCATTTATTGAACGCTCGAAAATTATTTTCCTTGTATGTACTAACCGTTTTTTTCACAACATTTTACAGTAAGACGTAACACTCGAGCCACCGGACCGCACCACAATACACTACCCACAATATAATTTCAAAACGACAAACAAAATTAAACGCTAATATCAGTTATTGGCTACAAAGAGATTATTTAGTTATGTACAGACTATTCCGGCGAGAATTGCTCGATCGATAAAAGACAAAGCAAACAATCGTTACATACATACCTATGTTATCTAAATCGAATAGTTTCAAAGATATGAATATAATTATCTAAATTTACAATAATTTAAAATAAACAAGACATTTTGATATTAAAAGTTAAAGATTCGATACCGGACTTCTTATCCCATGTACGAGGTTAGTAAGTCCTATTTTGACTATTGGCTAGCTCATAGTACTAGCTAACCAAGTACTAAGTTTTATACATCAGTTATTGTTAGTTTAATGTACAAGTTTTTAGTCGTCTGTCGCGCTGCGGCAAAAATCGCCGTGTTGTTAGATGAAACAAAATAGCACTTTTGTTTAAGCGTATTCTGTCGCGTGCAGCTTTCGAAAAAAAATTGTAAAACAGGTCAGTGGTCATCACACTTTACATCAATAAAATGTGTGTTAATCAAAAATGAATTCATTCGTCTTTTTTAAGCTACCTGTTTTTGTAATCATCTGATGATGAATACACAAAGATTTCGTGGATAAATATTTCAACATCGAGGTTATTCATAACACCAGCAGTGTCTTTAAACCTCGACACAGAGATCTCTACGGACTGACAAAATAAATTCAGCGGCAGCGCTAATAAACGCCATGCATAAAAGCATCAATTTAAAGCAACAAACTTTTGTTCCTAACTAATGTTTGATAAATTTCCTCCCGTTCGTCTTGCTTTTTCATTCAATTAAAATGTTGAGAATGTCTAGCATTCCATAATAATTCGTGGCCCCGTCCAATTTGCGTTCCTTTTGCCGTTTTTCGTTCGGCGCAAGATTCATGTCTGTACGAAGGTTAAGAATTATGATTTTTTATTGGTAGGTAAACGTCATTTTTTGCACAAAAATTAAATAACTAAATTATTAGATTTGCATATAGCAGTGTTTACATAAAATGGTCTGAGACTGCAGTGCTCTGTGAGACAAAATCTAAAGAATAATTTAAATCATTTTCTGATCTGTGCCGTGTACTCAATGAGCTATTTTCGAACATTTCTTCTAGATGTCTAGACAGCATTCATTACAAATTGTTATTTTCTGACATATTTGTCAACGCTTACCAATTTTAATAATAATGCTTTTAAATTGTTGTCTGTTGAAACGCGTATTATCTTCTCTACACAAAAGTTTGATATTTTTTGATGTTATTGTTTAATTTTTTCTTATTACTTTGCATGCAAATCAGTTCATGTAGCAGCGATCAAGAACGCTCGAAATTATGAGATTAGCCAAATGTTTGTAAAATCAAAATAACTACAATGAAAGCTCTACTTGCGGACAACTCCAATAAACGAACATCTCTCATAAGCGTACCAGGATATGCACGAAAGTAATGAATGAATCTGAAATGTTTACTAGTGGAAAATTATTTAAGGAAAAACTAACCGTGAAGACGATACTTGATATTTGCTAATAAATTTCAAAACATTGAAACCATTTTACAGCATTCCAACACGTATAAAATTTAGAAAGTCACTTCCAAAATAATGACACAAAAACAACCCATGTCGAACTAATATTTTAAGATTTGTTCATGTTAAATGTTCTCCTGTCAGTTATTATTGTGAAATCAATAATAATTTTGTTTAAAAAATATAATATGCACATATTCAATTTGAAAACCGAATTTAATATTGAACCTGCAGAAATTCCCTTAACCGGATATCTCCCATAACCGGACAAAATCTTCGATCCCGTCAAACAGCAACTTAGTCAAGAAACATATTGGAGGTAATTTTTTCGTAATGCAAGACAATGGTCGCGTGTAATCGGCTTTTTAAATCATGTGGGTGTATCGAAAATTATTTGGCCAGCATCCGATTGAACATGCCGAGAACATAACAAACCGACGAATTACGTTAAAGCTTCCTGTTTTTTAAAACACACAAAGACGGGAGCTTTAATTTACACATGAAAAAGTTTGCTTCAAGAAATGAAGAACGACGTCATCAGAATGACAAGTATGGCAAGATTGCAAAGAGATTGTGGAGAAACACAAGTTATTCAAAAAGTAAGTCATAAATCAATCGTTTCTTATTCATTAGATGTTTGGGAAAAAATTAAGTGCATTACATTTTTATTACATAAACAAATTTTTGTGCTTTACTTCTTCAAAAAAAACTTTAAAATGCCACTAACCTTGCAGAACTCCAATTGCTTAGCTTAGGTTCGTTTTAGAAGTTTCATTGAAATCATGACTAATAATACTAATAATAAATTAAAAATGTAATCAAACCGAATTATCTAATAAAAAACTAAAATTAAATTGGAGACAAATTTCATCTTCGTTCCACTAAATTTTAGTTTCTATTCTTAGAATTTATGAAGTGTTTTAAAAAATTGCATTAAAAATAAATATTGAATCCAGTACATAACGAATTTTTGCAAAAAATGGCGAACTACGAAACTGCAGTGCCTATAATTGGAGGTGTTCTAAATGAAACCCATCCGTAACCCCCCATAATTTGGAAATGGCGGACGTTCAAGAAACCAGAGGATGACTGACGTGCGACTGTGGCATCGGCATAATCCATTGGTTGCTGGATCGACCACGTGACCGCACGTTACTGAGCAGATCAGCCTATACAGAGCTAAAGCGATCAATGTTCAGTTGTGCCATCACTGACACACACCTCCAAAAGGAACGGTTTCCAATTCGTATATATGCTTAACTACGTACGCCAACCACTAGTGAGTTATAACCTAAAAATTATGGTTTTGACAGATGACGCTTTCAGGCGTAATTTTGACATTTAGATCGTTAGAATTTTATTTTGCGTTAAAAAACACAAAACCAACTATGACGGCACCACCTAGCAGTTTATAAATGAATAAGACAATAACACAAACCTAATATTCTGATGAAAGAGGAAATATGTAGGAGACATGTGGGCCGGCAAAGACAACGTAGACCTCAAACTAAGCCTACTGTGAGACGCTTCGAGATCACCGTCTTCTTGATAACCACTGCACAAAAAACTTCAGACATGAGAATATACAAACTCAAAGCAACGTACTCGTCTGAATCGAATTCTTTTGGACGGGCCACATCTTCCAAATTGTCGAGATTTTTCAGTAGCGGGCGCACGGGGACCGACGGCGCCACGGCCTGCAAACAGCTCGTTCAAATGAAATTAAAAATACGTTTATCGCAACTAACCCTTGTCTGTTTAACTAATCTACTTTGCGATTCTTGAAGGGCAAACGCTTTTCTAAAAATGTAACCCCGACAATGAGCTTGGAATGCGACGAGTCCCACTCGCAATTTCAATATGGTATTCCTAGATTTGTAACCTCTCCACATTTTTTGTATCCTCAAAGCGGCACTGATCCTTTTCATGTCCCTTTGCACCAAATACATCCTGCAGAAGGACTGTATCGTGATGACGGCACTCTTGATACGCAGAAACCTTCGTCGCTCCAAACAAACGCGAAACCATCGTTGCAACGTAACGATGCTCGCCATAATCTGCTGATGCAGCTTGCAGTCCAACTTGTGTTTCTCCGATTCCCTTAAAAACACTTTGCTGCTGCCCAACTGATAGTTGTCCCTGTCGAGATTGAGTGTGGCTAAGAAATCGCGGACGTCGTGCTGCGAACTCAGCAGTCCTTTCGGCAGCAAGATCCTGTACAACTGTATAAACTCGTCGTAGGTGAGGCGCACGTTGAATCCCGCCTGTCTGATCCTGACCGTCTCCAACATTCCAGTGTATCTCAGCTGCCGCTGCACCGTTTCGTCATCGAACTGATTCGGTATTTTGTTACCGTTCGATTTGATGCATCTGATGAAGAACGGGTTCGCCTGATTCAACGTGTCCATCAGCGAATGAAGTGACTGCTGGAATTGGGCGGTGACAGTCATTGGTTGCTTCCGAGCCTTGCCCAGTTGACCTTGATTCGTGCCAGTTATCCCGGTCCTTCCGGCCAATGTTTTTACCGACTGCAAGTTCTTCAAGCCCTTTTTTCCACGCTCCCGCGGACGAAACGACTTGTTCTTCCTACGGAGCAAAATAGAACATGTACTATACTGGCCCGGCGTCGAAGCAAGAGATGGTAAAGCAGAACATGCAAAAACCCATGCTGGTTAGTTGAACGGATGAGAACATAAGTTACAAGGTACGAAAACATTAAGTTTTTAGTAAGCATCACAAAGTGTTTGAAAACCACCAAGATGAGTCGTTTTCGTGGGTTTGACTAGTGTATGTATTTTAGGAGACCTTCACCCAAAGATAAGGTCCCGAAACCCTTATGTTACATACATTACTATCTGATTTGCTCTTTGAATGGCCCTCGCTTCGTCTGGACATAACACTCGTTCCAGAGTAGAATTCGTGTTGTTTCCTGTCGAATCTTTCCTTCTTCGTTCGTCGTCTACCGTTTTATTACCTAAACCGGCACTTCTATTTCGTTGATAGAATTGGGGCCATGACAGTCTATTACAGTTATTATTGCTAGGAACTTCGTTTTCGTTGTTTCTTCCAAGTCTATTAATTGAGAGGATGTTTCGTTGTTTGCTAAATCACAATTGAAACAAATAAATCTAACGCCCAGCGGCTATTTTTCCTAAACATAACAATCGACTCATCGTTTATGTTTCGTGTTACTCAGGAGGTTAGTTGTATAAAAATAATCAAAAAAAACCATGCAAAACGTTTCATGCTGATGTTTGATGACAAAAATTAATAAATATTATAAATATGTAAAGTCAGCATCACTATGAATCAAAAAGATCAACCCTTATAAAGATTTCAAATAAATAGGTTTACAGATGACTGAAATAAAACTCGGGTCATATGAACAGGAACTAATAGGAAACGTCAACCGTTTATATCACTTACGCAATTCTGTTTATTGTAAGATTCACAGCAGAAACTGTCACGAGATGGCTATAGAACCGAACACAAAACAATGAAACTTGTCAATTTTACAGAACATTAAGAGCAATTGATTTTATTCATATTTGAAGCCGAAACGAACTTCCGTGACTATTTTCAAAATCAATTTCAAAAGTACGCATTTGTTTGTTGTTCCGGGTGCACAATAATACAAACCTTATAATGTTTTCGTTAGGAATATGGTTTCGTTGGTACCGCTGCTGGATATTGTTTTTGTTTCCGTCAACTCGTCCTTGTCGGTGCTTCCTTCCGGCCTCGTGGAAGGCGAAATAAGCACGAAAAAAGGCACGGACGATGGCCCATCGGAACACAGCAACCGGATCGGCCCCGACCAGCTCTCGAACGAACGCCATGGAACTATTCTTCAGAACGCCGACGATATCTTGCCTCATGAGGTCCAGGTTTTTCTCTCGCATATCCGTTACTTGGTATTTCACCCGGCCCGCGTAGTGGATGACGATGAAGGCGCCTTCTTTCTTCTGCGGTTTATTGTAGAATTTGTTTTCTTTGTGCACGGTGTTGAACTTTTGGAGAAGAGTCTCATTTGTTGCTCCAGGGAAGCTAAAAATGAATGGAACGTGTTAAAATAAAGTTGTGCATAGAAATCTACTTCTGAACTATTTATATGGAGTGCAAGAGAACACGGAAACTTGGGAGTCAAGAGAAACTAGCTTTTGTTTTTACAATATAGATCCTCGACAATAATTGTCAATAAAAAATTGTCTTAATCGCCCAAAAAAGACCTCTTGCCACTTGTCTACGAGCCAAACCACCGCTTGGACATAGAATTTCTTTAAAACAATACAAAATATATCGTATCCGAAACGGATATCATAACTTAATCTTGAATTTCTTCAATTCAAGAGAAATAAACTATAATAGTAAAATATACTACAAAAAAGATATTCTCGATATTTTTACAGTGTAGACCTTTGCAACACCACGATTTTTGGCAGGATCTGTACACCAAAAAGATACCTCAACCACGTCCAAATCGACGCCTGGAGATGGAATTTGTTACTAAAGATTGAGCCATCATTTTGAAGATGGCCTCCACGCTAATGACAAAATAAATAAACAATTCAAAATTAATGTTTCTTTAAAAAACAGAGTATTTTGCTGATAGCGCCATCTATTGACAATATGTTTAACTAACATCCTACTCCCAAGTGCATTCCAAGCGGTAAAACAAACATGATTGCGATGCAAATTATTCGGAACGGCCACTAGTAACAATAATTATTGATTATCTTATCCATATTAATTAAATTAAAACATTACGTGAGAATTGGAGAGATGATCCTGCGTTACAATTTGATTCAACAAGACGGTGACTCAGATAATGAGCCATTGAGGTTTTTGCTGGTCCTAGTTCTGCTGATGGTGAATTTCCAATTTAAAAACTTTAGTAAAGTTTACAATTTTTAAGCGTTATTACTTTGATTTTATTTTTTTTTTAATTTTAATTTTTGTTAGGTTCATCAGATTTAACATCAATTGAAACCAAAACTGTGCGTTTTTAGGCTGGTCATATGCTGACGCCTTGTTTGAAACCATTCCTGTACGGAAAAGGTTCAAAGCAGTTTTTTGCGATTATCTCATAATGATGAATTAAGCAAACGATACGTTTTGATCATAGCGAACTCATTTTATACACGTACATTGTGCACAAAGAATAAATAGTGTGACTTGTTAAAACAAGCACAAAATATATTTTGTCTCGATGAAGAACAGCATTTTTCTACACTACCGCATTTCAAAGTGCTTCCTCGCAACCTGCATTAATTTTTCTAAAAAATAAAAAGAGGCTGGCCTACGCAGAATCTCGAAATTCGTTAGAGTATAGAAAAATCGTTCCCTTTGAGTGGAAGGAATTTGACATTCACTTCTCTGTTGTTAACTGTTTCGGACACAATCGATAAGATACATTTAGTGTAGTCTTTAATTAAGAGCGCTGTACACCGCGTGACTAAAAGCAAGTGCACGATGATGAAATGCACATATCAAAGACACACGCTGTTACTTACGTCGCTCAGTGGGAGAGTCTGTCCATCTGAACGTAACGCCGTAACGCTTCGTACGGAGCAAAACTAATTTTTCATCCCCTATTAAACAGTGATGGAGTTTCACATCGCAAGTTGCGTTGATCGGTATACAAATATCTCCAGAAGAGTGCATGCTTATTTAAATTATTAAATTATCATAAATAGTGTTTTTTTTATTGTAATTTTTCGTATTGTAAAATATAATTAGGCATGCACTATGCGCTATATAATCTCGAATCAAAATTTAAAAACCGTTTGCAAAAATATTGAGCCATATTTAAATGGGACAAAAATTACGAAATTCTTGGGTGAACAGCGCTCTTAAGTACTTCCGTTAAATGTCATGACATGCCAAAGTCAAAAGTTTACACTATAAAAAGTAAAACTTCTAAGGTTAATTTTTTATATTTTATGGCTTTCTAATGTATTGGTTGCAATAATGTTACTTTCGATGGTGAATATTCAACCACAAATAGTTGTGTGATAAGCTAAAATGCGTTTGATTCCACCACGCTTCGGATCGTAATACGAAATCGGAAACATTCCTTTGTTTCCCTTTTAATTTTCCTATGCTTAATAAAACTTTTAATTTATGTTCGCCCGTCGCATTTTCACAAAACCTAGAATTTACGTGCACCTGCTGAATCTTCAGTACGAAGGGCAGAAGTTTATGTTGGAAAGTACCCTTCTCGTCTGAATTATCAATTTGATTGATGTGTCAAATTGTTAAGATTTATAACGCGCAGAATTGATAAGGGCGTACCAAAAAAAATTAAAGTCGGATATGTAATCACTTTAGGAATTTAGGATTCCTTGTGTAGAAACGGTTTGATCGTAAGATGGAGAAATTTCGATAACTGTTTTGCACACAAAACATAAAATACATTTAGTGTGTTTTTTAACAAATTACACTGCTTGGCAGTGGTTTAATATTAAACATCGTTTGAGCAACTTTTAATCGGGTTAAATGCCATAATTTGCCAGTGTCAAAGCTTTACACTGTAAAATATAAAACAAAAGACTCCGTTTTTCTTTTACGGTCCCATCAGATCTCCCATATGGGGAAAATGACTTCATATGAGAAATCTGGCACAAAATCATGACTTAACTGATAAAGATGATATCTTGTTTATTTTAAATAAGAGAGGTGTTCCATTTAAAAAAAGCAAGACATCTTGATTTTAAGCACCTAATACTTAATGCCACACCACTTATATTCTATACAAGCTTTCAATGTCCCTTTCTGACTGTTAGCAAGTGTCATACTACAACAAACTAAAGAGCAAATATCATTTCTAAATTTTATTTTTTTTTAAACACGATTTTATTAAATTTTTCGTCATGTTTCGCACAAAAATAACACTATCTTTAAACATAAATTATAATTCATTTAAGTTCTACGTAAATGTCAAGTGATCCACCGCTACCGCATGATATTTTAATAGCAAATCTGTTGTGAAAATAAACACTAAATTTGAAAGAAATAATGTTCAGGGATAAGTTGTTCAAATGGCAAGCAATTGAAACTGACCAATCGCGTGAAGCTCTCTTCCACTTTTGCCAATTAACAACTTTTTATATTTTTCTTCATATTTTTCAAAACTTAGCTGGTCCACAATGAAAAACTGTACAAACTTCAATCTGACATCTCATCAACACTTAAAAAAATTTATTATTTTTTATAAATCACAATAACATTGTTCACACATTTAGCGCCGTTTATAAAAAATATGAAACTTTAATAAACAATTAATCACCAAGAAACTCAATGTTATGAACAATTAAACTTTTTTTTTCACTTGTGTCAATTATGATTTCTGCGATCGTGATGATTTTTATTACAGTGAACCAGATAATTAACAGTTTTTTCAGCTGCAGCTATTTTTGATACGAAACAATAGAAATTAATTAGGTAATGCCTTTTCTTGAGAATGCAATTATCAAAGTCCTTCTGATTGGTCTATTTGAACATCATTAAACCCTAAAAAACATTTTTTTCTTCAGATTTCTTCAATCTTAATGATTATTCTACTATTTAATATAAAAATATCATGCGCTAGTTCTGAGACACCTGTATTGTTTCACATTTGGATTCTAAATAACTTTGTAAATAATTGAAAATTGTTATCAAATCAAATGTTCTATTACATTAACAAAACATAAAATGGCTAACACTATTGACAGGATTAGCTTTCTAATGTTATTTGTGTACTAATATGGTATCGCTGAAAATATGGTAGCATTTGAAAATTTTGAAATTTGCAGAAAAAACATTTTTTCGCCCTCCGTCTCAAATTAGTTATTTTGCAATCGTCCAAATCGTCTTGAAAACGATCATTTGCCCGCTCAGGCAAGAAAATGGAAAGCAGGTGCTAATCCCTGCCCATCAAAGCTTTTATGTTGGCGGTGCTGACTTTTCGGGTAATAAATTCCGAATTACATTTTCTGCTACTTTTTGAATATGTGTTGGTGTGTCTTTATCAATTTTGACTCATTATCAGTAGAATTGCGCACTCAAATTACTCAAAACTTATAATTGTCAAAAAAAAAATTAAATCATTATATCGCACTTGCAAAATGACAGAGTCTGGCCTTGTAATAAAAATAAGTATTGTCCAAATTGGAGATAGACCGGGAGATGGTGACAAATTATGAGTTGTGTTTTTACCAAAGGCATTATGATCCGTATATTCTAATGGTAATAAGCAAGAAATCAAAGAGTGCTCCTGTGTTCTTCATATGTAAAGTGAGTCTTCATTTGTTCGGAAAATTTAAGTTTTGATGCGATTTTAGTCAGACTTGCCAATTGTCTTAAAATCAAATTCATATTAAAAATTCATGTTAGCTTGGGTCCAAAGGGTTATTATGGCCACGTAAACTTGCACTTGAATAAAAAAAATTTCTGCGTTTCTGAACAGTCTGCAAATGGTAAGTAGAGAAGTTCTTGTAATAAAACTGCTGAAGAAAAGATGGCATACCGTTTGCGTGTGTCCAAGTGTAGTTTATAATTGAAGAAATTGTTTAAAATTACTTATTATTTACAGTGTAGACCTTTGACACGAATTGTCAACGAAACCTTAATATTTATTCAATGTGAACTATACTCGTATTTGGACACACGCAAATCTTCAGCAGTTTTAACTTGCTGCTTACCATTGGCAGCTAGTTCAGAAACGCGAAAAAATTATTTATTTAAATACAAGTTTACGTGACCATAATAGCCCTTTGGACCCAAGCTAACGATGATATGCCTATATATCATTAAATTCAATTTAAGATACATGGCAGACTGACTAAAATCGTATCAAAACTATATTTTGCAAACAACTGAAGACTCACTTTTCCATAAGCAGGATGACTTACTATTGATTCTTTACTTATTATCGTTAGAATATACGCATCATAATGCCTTCTGAAAAAGGCATAGTGGATAAAATCACAGCCCTAAAATCTATCACTATCATAGATCATAGAGAGAACCTGATTAGTTTCAATGTCAATTTGATTGAAGTTTGTTGATATCGATTAGAAGAATTTGATGCAGATTGCAGCCTTCTAGATCGTAAATATAAATTGCTTAAAATAATACATTTAACCTGTCAAATGCTACGTTACATTTCAACGTTAAATTATAACGATGTCAGCGTTGTTGTCAGCGAAAAGAAATCGATACTCGATCACATTTTTAGAAACACATCAAAATGTTAAATTATTATTCATTTCCTAGTAAAAATAGAACCACAAAATGCAGCTCCCAATCACAAAGATGCGAATATATCACGTTTATTTTGGTTATTTAAGAAAACGATGTTTACTTAGATTATTATTAAAGCAACAGATATCTACAAGTGACGTAAATGTTTCCAAAGTGTAAGGTTCTGGATATTTTTAGAGCGATTATTTTTCTTGTTTCAAAAAATGATCCGGACAAACAACTTCTATTTCAATTGATTCGCTCATTGTAATACTAAAATTTTTAGACATGTGTTCACTTGCCGGAATAACTTTTAAAAATAATGTCCCCTCCAAAATGTACTTACTTGCACTGGTCGTCCAGCAGACAAAGCAAGCCGTTAGGTTTGCCCTCGATCAAATGTAAGCACCCCGTGTTATCCATAAAGTCAATGTTGTTCCAGCGAATTCCCTCTTTCCTGTACTCCTCTTGCTCGTATTTAAAGACGTGCTGATTAAAATAATACTGCAAATGTTCGTTGGCGTAGTTGATGCACAACTGCTCGAAACTATTGTTAAGACCGAAATCTTCGAAACCAAAAATGTCGAGGACGCCGATCGAGTTTCCCTGATGTTCGCGGAGCGTATCCTTCTTGGACAAGAGCGCGTGGTTCACTTGAAGCACGATCCAATCGAAGAGGGCGCCATACAAACACTTGGCCATAGCGTCGCGACTCGCTATGGCTTCGGGCAACTTATAAGTGATCACAAGAGTCTCGCCGGACGCGCGCGCCTTCTTCGCCGTGAGCGCTTGCAGGAGCGTCTCCTGCTTGACGCGCAACAATTCCGATATCAGACACACCACCTCCGGATTTTTCACCCCGACCGATTCGTCGTGGTGGTACGCCGGCCGCCGCGGCTGGAACTCCACGTTTCCCAAGAGCAAAACGGCGGAGAGAACCGAGAAGAGACGTCGCTGTTTCTCGGCGGTGAATCCCACCATTTCCATTGACTGCTTCAAGCGGGAGAACTCGTAGCTCTCGTCGACGTTCTCCAAAGTGTGACAGCTCTTGTTCAGGTAGTAATATTGATCGGGAGTTTTGAGATGCAGGATTTGTTTCTCTTGTTCCGTGGCCCCTTCGAGCAGGTAGTAGAAGACGTGGTAGTTGCGCTCGTTGCGTCCTTGCGAGCAGATGCGCGACTTTTCCAGGAGATACTTCTGGACCACGGCTCCGTGAACCATACCGTTTTCTTTGTAGTTCACTTGAATGAATTTGCCGAAGCGACTGGAGTTGTTGTTGTGGGCCGTCTTGGCGTTGCCGAAGGCCTCCAAGACGGGGCCGGCGCTCAGTATCGTTTGCTCGACTCCGCTACCGTGCGAACCTTTCTGGCTTAAGGCCGTCAAGTGATGTAGTAGAAAATTTGTACTTTCCGTCTTTCCCGAACCGCTCTCGCCGCTAATGACTATACACTGATTCTTTCTGTCCTTTAACATGCAGTAGTAAGCCGTGTCGGCGACGGCGAATATGTGCGGGGGTAAATTGGGCCCCAACTTGCGATTCTGATACAGCTTCACATACTTGGGATTGTAAATGGGGTAAAACTTGAACGGGTTGAGTGCAATTAGAATGGATCCCACGTAAGTATAGATGTGGCCGGCGACGAAACGTGCGCGCAGATTGTCGAGGAGCGTTTGTTCGTTCAAATCGGGCAACTGACACAGATCCGGATACTCCCGGTCCTTGGGTTGGTACAAGAATCGGTGGAAGTAATCCTTGATCAGTTGCGGATCCATCACAAACTGGTCCTGCCACCCGTAGTCGCTTACCTTCTCGCGCAGGCAGAACCGATACGATGACTTGTCCGTGCGGTTCTTGGGCCAGAGCATCATCACCTGCACGGGGTTCTCGTTGGGGGCCAGGCGGCGCTCCTTGCATTCCTCGCCAAAGTCATCGTCGATCACTTCGGCAAGCTCGTAGCACACGTTCTCGTTGAGCAGCAACCGGCCCACTATACACGACACTATCTCTTCGGACGTGGTCTGCTTGCTGGCTTCCACAGAGAGCGCTTCGTAGAGAGCCGACAGGGCCCCCACGTACACCTGCACTATGTAGCGATTGTTTTCCGCGGTTGGCAGCATTGCGAAACGTCAATGTGCACGGCCTACTCGTTTTTGAAGATTTTCGGCGCTGGGCTTTGTTGACATTTTGGAGCGGCGTCGCTCGCCTCCCCACATGACGCGGACTTAAGTGCACCCTCGCATCCTGCAACCCACAACGTCGCTATAAATAATTATTGCTCTCGCGCTAGCTTTTCTATTAATAATTAACAACAATTAATAACGTTCGTTGTTTTGGTAAGTCATCGGGCGCACGGCCTACTAGATAGTAAACGATCGTCCTCCGTCACGGCCTACTCGTGGGGGCGCACTCCAGCCTCGGATGTGAACTGTAAATCGGGGTCACATGTTTCACACAACAAAATCGGGATGCTAATTGAACGAATTAATTCGATGAGTTCGTGCGACGCAATGACAAGCTGCCGTATGCAACACCCAACATAATAACAGCCGAAGATCGCAACTGCTGCCTGCCACTGTATCCGCCCATATGAGCAGTCAAACGCACTTTTCCGAAATACACGTACCTGGCACGAACGGGGCTGGAAGCGATCACAAAGCGTTGTCGGTCGCGGCACTTATCCGAAGAGGGGCCATTTCATTGTGGATTACCGAGTAGATCGCGGAATAGGGCCAGCAACCACCATTTTTTTTTATTATCAACTCGGAGAACAAACTTCATCGCAGGAGGCACCAGTGTATCAAGGACGCGACACGTGACATGCGCGCCAATTATGAATCATGGCGCTTCTTGGGAGTCGCTTAGACATCTGTTGTTGGCAATTTAATTGTTGAACAACGGTGGATCCTTGCTTTGATGTCCTCGAAGGCACTTCACAATTGGGTATTATCGCGTGATTGTCGGTAATTTTGTGATAAGAAAATCGTCCACGTTTCACTTATCAGGCGTTGCCTTATTAGTTTGCAAAGATAATATAAGCATTATCTCTGTTAGTATGGACAGTTAACACGGGCTAACAACAATTAACGCAACACTTATTGTTAAAAATGTTTGGTCTTATCTACCTAAACAATGTTTTAAACACATGTGAATTTGAATCTCATTGTTGTAATAAGTACTACAAGACATAAAAAATATTTATTTATTTATTAAGTAATTACATTTGTTGTTATCGCTTTGTCAAGAGAATTGAATCATTTGCTTCTTAGTCACGAATTTCTATCAACTGTTCTCTGTAAGGACGAGCTCCTAGTCAGAAAACCACGCCGAACGATCCTGGGATTTGGTTGCGATGACACACACACGTTCTGTGCCCCTTTTTGCTTGATATCAGCATTGATTATATGTATATAATCAATGATATCAGAAATGATTTACAATGAAATATTCAGGATTAATGAGAAATTCATTTTATTACGAATACTGTCATTATGATGTCACGATTTTCGCGGAAGCAAAGATTACAGAATGATTTCAATGATTCATTTTTTAGGTTTCTATCTAAGTGAAATGCTGGCGTGATATCACATAATACAAGGTGGAACACGATTACTAAGTAATCTTTACTTCACGAATGTGAAACAAAACTATGAAAAAAGTTCCTGTGGTTATTTGTTCAGAAATATGTTTTATGAATGATACAAGTAAATGATATACATATATACAGGTTTAGTCATTAGTGCGGGATCGGTCCATAACTCCTGAACCATGTAAAATAGAAAATTTTTTTAATACAATTTGTACACCGTTTGCCAGGCTGCACAACCTAAAAATATTTTAACGTGTACAGGCTGTTCCAAAACTCATAAATGCTACACAAATTTGTTTTTTCAAATAGAACTACCTATATTTTATTTTACTGTTAGAACACATTTTGACATAGATTTATTATGATATAAGGTTTTTTACATTTTGGACCACAAATTTTTTGTCATTTACAAAAGTTTACTTAAAAATTTACTGAGAGGTTGTTTTAGCAGCTAGAAGGCTGAAGGTTGGTACAAATATGAAGAAAGGATTGCTCTTTACGCCCGATATGCAAAATATCATTTTTACTATGCAGGATCTGCAATAATTCGTGTCCCATTATACTATTTTTAAATAAGCTTAACATTAGTTTTTTAAATAGCACACCCTATATTTTTGTATTCCATCGAATGCGTCTGCAGTCTGGCTACGTTTTTTATTATTATTCTATATTGTTCTATAGCTAAAATCCATAATTTACGAGATATTTCATATTTTTGGCTGTGATTCAGATTGAGCCAGGATAAGGTAGATAGTGTGCCATGGAAACCATGAAAATCATTTTAAGTCACATTTCAACTCTACACAGTTATGTGATTACCGACTTATCATTTGATTATCCATTCCACTATCCACAATTATTTCTATTTTACAAGAACAAATCGACATGATTTATTGTCTGGAATAAGGCGAAACAACCAAAGGGAACATGAAAATAAGAATCGAAAATGCCTTTAGAACCGTTTGTCGGCAAATGTTAAGAAATATTGGAAGATCATTTACCCACCGCGTGAAATTATGTGCTCAGGAAGGTGGCCGCCACATTGAATATATTATTTAGTTTAGATTACTTTATTGAATTTTTATATTTATTTGTTTAAATGCTTATTTGTTAATTCATTTAACGTTGATCGCAAATTCTTACCGCAAGCAAAGGATTTCTTTCGCCTTCTCCCAGACAATAAATCATATCGATTTGTTCTTGTAAAATAAAATTCATGGTGGATAATGGAATGAATAATCAAATAACAAGACGGTGATAATACAACTGTGCAGTGTTGAAATGTGAGTTAAAATGATTTCCATCATTTCCATGGCACACTATCTGCCATATCCTGGCTTAATCTGTATCACAGCAAAATATATCAAATATCTCGTAAATTATGTATAGTAAAAATGATATTTTGCATATCGGGCTTAAAGAGCACTCTTTTATTCATATTTCTACCAACTTTCTGCCTTCTAGCTGCTAAAACAGCCTCTCAGTAAATTTTCAAGTGAACCTCTGCAAATGACAAAAAATGTGAAAAAAAATTCTAATTTGATAACGGTGATCCAAAATGTAAAATATTTTATATCGCCATAAATCTATGTCAAAATGGGCTGTAAGAGTAAAATAAAATATAGGTGGTTCTATTTGAAAAAACAAAGTTGTGTAGCATGTGTGAGTTTTGGGACCACCTGTATACGTAAAAATATTTTTATGTTGTGCAGCCTGACAAATGGTATACAAATTGTATTTAAACATTTTTTGTATCTTACATGGTGTAGGCGTTATGCACCGATCCCGCACTAATGACTCACCCTGTATAATTAGGCTGTTATTTCAACTGCTTATGAAAGTTTTTCAAATGTGCTGAAATTTAATTAGTATTGCGTCTGTTTCTCAGCAACCAGTGACAATTAAGTCGTTGGTAAAAAATACATTAATACAACGTGATACAACTAATAATTATCCAAATCGTTTAATTGGCAGAAGTGGACCAGTTGCATAGCCAGCACGTTCTCCACATTGCAATCCGTTAGATTTGATTTTTTCTTTGTTTTCTTTACTTCTTGCCTTAGAACACCTTGCGACATTCCCAAAATTTTGTTTTTTTTGGCATCAAATTACCTTTTGATTAAAATTTTGTTTTGACTTGGTTACGAAAAATTAAGATATCGCGAAAAAGTAAAAAAAGTATTATCGTTCCTGAAACATTCCGTCCCAGAAATTCTACGCCCCGACCTACCCGAATCGAATTCCACGCTCCATTCCGTTCCCGAATCGAATTCTACGCGCCGTTCCTACCCTGTTCTACGCCCGTTCGTCCCTGAGTACTACGATCCCCACCATTCCGTTCCCGAACCGAATCCTACGTCCCATTCGCCCCATCCCAAAGGTTTGATCCATAAAAATTTAAGTGACGTTTCTTTTTTTTATTGTGGTAATTTAAGTTAAACTTTAAGTATTGTTGATTGTAAGCGTGACGCCGTGGGCCCCGGACGTCGCGTAGTTTGTTGAGTTGTTGTCGTTTAATTTCGAATTTTATTTATTTATTTTCATTTTGGTTTCTGTAATTATTTTTTTCGTATTAAATTTGTAATTGCAATTTGTAATTTGTACCCGCTCAACCCTACTCATTTTTTAACATCAAGTCCTTCGTAATTGGGACTGGTAGCGTGAAGACCTCTGGCGGAAAATAGTAAGAATTACGTAACAAATTTGTTCTTGCCGTTTTAATAATAATTCTTACTGGTTTATTGCAATTCTGATATTCGCGAGTAACTTTTTAAGTAAGCACTTTTAGACATATCGTCGCTGAGACGACAAAGAGGCGTATCTCAAATAATTCCAAACCGCGGTACACCGATTTTAAAGAAAAGCAGTTGCGTAAACGCCTAACATATAGGGTTTGTTTTATCATTGGTCAAAAAAATTACATATTACCGTAATTTAGTTTTATAATGTGAAATGAGACAAGAAATTTGCATTTCTCTTATTTGAAATTTGTCACTTACGCCTTACGACATAACTACTATGGATAAGCATTTATATCAAGAAAAAAAATAAATGTTTGTAATGAATTTTTTTAATGTATTGCAATTTATAGTTTGATCTTAAAACTAAATAATAAATTTAACAATAAAAACAACAGGAAGGTACAGACAAGAGAAAAAATACATATTCCGGAATGCAAATAATTTGGGTTCGTTCTTTATAATCATGGCCTCGTTTTAACGTGTCTAGAAATCAAAACTGAAGCTTAGGTATGGATCATGGCTCTAGCTTTTGTTTTCATTTTTAGAGTGTAGATATTTGAAACCATCAAATCAAGACATTTTATACGTCCTGTCCAAATTAAATTTCTAGGTCTCAGTTTAAACTTAGATTACTATTTAAATGTCGTTTGAGTAGAATCTCAAACGACATTTAAATAGTAATCTGAGTTTAAACTGAAACCTAGAAATTTAATTTGTTCAAGAACACATACAGGTGACCCACAGCTCCGTAAACGCTCCATAACTTTTTTGCTATTCGAGGTATCGACTTGAAATTATTGTTGGATGATAGGTGCGCTTCTAATGCACATTTTAAAAATAGTTTCGTTTGTATACAGGATGTCCAAATATTATTAAAAGACCAAAGTTATGTTTTTTTAAATGAAACCACCCCATTTTGATTTCATTTTTGATTTCTACTCTAAATTCTGCGTCAATTTTACTGGAGTCATTTTCACCTATCTGTCATATTTTTTGATGTACGTCACTTTATTTTCCAAAATTTCTTTATGTAAGGTTCCGTTCAAAAATTCATAACTTCTAAACTGTTAAAGAAAACATACAAATTTTTTTTGTGTGAAGTACCTAGGCTTCGGTCAATCTATTGAGCTATTGTCGAGTGGCGAAAGAATATTCCAACGCTTGCTACGATTTTTTGAAAATGATGAACTACAAATGGGGAAAACTCGTTTTTTTTCAAATGGAACACCTGTATATTTTTACACCATTCTTTAGCGTTTTTGATAAGCTTTTCTGTGATATAAGGTCTCTAGGGTTCAATTATGATATTAGAGAAGTTGTCGAGAAAATTGCATTTTTTAGATGAAACCACTTTCTAGTAGTCTTGTGCAAGAATTAAATGTCAAGTTTGAGATTGTCAAGTATTACATCTTCCAACAGTTAGTACAAATAATACAATCCAACATAACCCATAGGCAAACGGACAATGTTTAATAAAATAATAAAAGAATCAACAATCATAACAAGCTCAACAATAATTAGAAAAATAAATTATCGTAGTATTAAATTGGTTATTCGCATCATAACAAATGTTCAAATATACGGCTATTCTGTTCTACACAAACATTCATTCTACGAACAAAAGACGAATTTGGTCAATAGAGTAAAATGGATCGGTTATTCGCTGCTTCATATCCTCAGCTGTAGTTGATGGAACCTTATAAACTTTTTCTTTAACATTGCCCAAGAGAAAAAAATCAATGAGTGTCAGGTTTGGGGAGCGAGCTGGCCAAGTAATACTTCCTCCTCTTCCTATCCAACGGTTGGTGTAATTTTGATTCAAAAACTGCTGAATGATACCATAAAAATGAACTGGAGTACCGTCATGTTGTAACCACATGATCGCTCTTGTAGTTAAATCTAGGTCTTCTAGTAGTAACGGGAAATCGGTTTGAAGAAATTCCAAGTATCTCTCGCCATTTTGGACCTTGTCAAAAAAGAACGGACCGATAACGCGTCCTCCAATAATTCCACCCCACGCATCAATGACCACCTGTTTTGGTGGTCGATGGTTCGCAGCCAATTAGTTTTCAATCGCATAATAGTGCATATCGTGCCTATTAACAGACCCATTACTTTAAAATTTAGCTTTATCCAAAAATAAAATATTGTTCAAATAATTCCAATAACCATACAAAATTTCAAGCATTTTGTTGGAAAAATGTATTAGATTTAGAAAATCAGCACCATAAAGTTCTGTACTTGGCGTGTAAAATTCATTTCGACTTTAGTCTTTAGTTTCGATGAAACAGAAATGTCAAATGTAACAGTTAATTTTGGCACAAGCCTAGTAAAAACAGTGGTTTTATCAAAAAACTGATATTTTCTCAATAACTTTTCTAGTATCATAATTGAACCCTAGAAACCCTATATCACAGAAAAGCTTATCAAAAACGCTAAAGAATGTTGTAAAAATATACAGGCTGTTCCATTTGAAAAAATGGAGTTTTCGCCATTTGTTGTTCATCATTTTCAAAAAATCGTAGTAAGCGTTGGAATATTCCTTCGCCACTCGGCAACAGCTCAAAGATTGACCAAAGTCTAGAGACTTCACAGAAAAAAAATGGGTATGTTTTCTTTAATAGTTTAGAAGATATGATTTTTTTAACGGAATATTACATCAAGGAATTTTGGAACATAAAGTGACGTACATCAAAAAGTATGATAGATAGGTGAAAATGACCTAAGTAAATTTAACGCAGAACTTAGTATACAATTCAAAAATAAAATCAAAATGGGGTAGTTCCATTTAAAAAAACATAACTTTGGTCTTTTCATAATATTTGGACACCCTGTATACAAAAGAAAATATTTTTAAAAAGTGCAGCAGAAGCGCACCTATCATCCAGCAATAATTTCAAGTCGATACCTCAAATAGCAAAAAAGTTATGGACCGTTTACGCAGCTCCGGGTCACCCTGTAGATTCATCTTATGTAAATTGTAGGAAACAGTTGTTAACGGGGACTTAAATTTAAATAGCTCATGCAATTTGCACACAAACCGACTTGTGCATGCAAATTTGTACAAATGAACTGAATATGTGTTAGGTATGTTTTCCCAGGATCAGCCTACATTGTCAGCAGTAACTCAAGTGTGGTTTTTGACATTTTTTAAAAGTAAAATGAATTATATGGAAGATATTGATGAGGAAGCCACGGCTGCGGTTTGTGTTATTAAATAAAGAAGATGAGCTAAACTTTGGTTGCAAAAAAGGGATTCGTATCGTCAAGTAAATAAATAAAAGCATAATAATTAATTACCTAGTGAACGTGTGAGTTTGCGCATGGACGAAACGACATAATGTTTATATTTACTATCATGCTCTAGGCTGGCGCAATTGTTTATAAGCTCATGCCAATACGCCAAGTCGTGCAAATTTTCTGGCAGAACAGATTTAATAAAAGACAAACTTTTTATTTTCCTTATATGCTCTTGTTTACGTACAACGATTTACTTGTGCAAATCCGCTTGTAGAAGTCAATTGGCGCAAATTGCATGCATCTAAACTAGCCTTTATGGAGGCAATGGAATGTAGCTTTTGTTTTATTTTTTACAGTGTATACCTTTGACATTGAAATCACATTCGACAGAAACATCATCAGAATTTATCTCTTGTCCATGATCGAAGCCGACGACAGGGCAGATAAAAGATAAATTAATTAAGATAAATCTTCCCTGGATAGTCAACATTAAGATATTCGCAAGATACTACAAAATTGTAGTTAAACATGCTAACAGAGAACACCAAACTACAAAAATTAAACTAAGCTACATACGCTATGGAACCACTTTGAAATTCATTAGTGAGTGTATAATATGTTTGGGACATTTGAGGCGTTCTTTGTTGATAACCGCTTCAAATTTGGTAGATTTTGTCATTGTTTTAACAAATTACATCTCCGAGCATCGGTTTGGACCACGGATAAGTAACAAAAAGCGCTTGGAGGTTGTTTGAACAATTTTCCTATCAAATGTCAGTGTCAAACGAGCGGTAAACCCTGGCGAAAAAGTGTACACCATACATCCTTTTCATGGAAATAATCCCTTTAATTCATCAATCATTGCTGTAATTCTTCAATAAATCCCATTATTCTCGTAAATACCAAATAATTCCTGTAAATCCTCACTAATTCCTGTAAATTCTAAATCATTCCTGTTATTCGTTTATTGTTTATTTCTACCAATAAACCATCGTGCAGTTTCAAAAAGGGTATATTGGTGATATTAGTAATAGTGGTGAAAAAGTTAAAAAGATTGAAGCGAAATTTACTAACACTTAGGAAAAATTGAAATTAATTGCTAAAGTAGAAAAAAGCGAGAACAAAAAGAAAGATAATGCAGAACAATTTGGAATTCCCCCAAAACATTATCGACTATTTTAGAAAACAGGGACAAAGTTTTTAAATTGTCCAATTTGAATAAAAAAATACGGATTATTTCAAATGGTAAAAGTATGTTGTATTTTTGTCATTTGTTGCTTTATGATTGAATGGAGAACATATGTAGGTATGAACCTTCTATTATGTATGTATGTACATATGTATGAACCAGTCTTAATTCGGCATATTTTTCTAAAAGTCAAATTTTTTCTAACTCGAAGTAAATTTTCGGTTCTTTGGAGATTTGAGTTAAGAGAAGTTTCACTGAGAAGTTCCTCCAAAGAGAAGTTCCACTGTAAATACATATTATTGGTAAATAAGTAAAGTAATAAAAATTAAACGTAATCATTTTACATATTTAACAGATACTGCGGATGTGCATCAGTAACGCATGTGTAATTGTTAATTCCATTGTAATTCCCAATAAATCCCTTGTAACTACTAATAAATCTCCGTAATTCCCAATAAATTCCATGATTCCTTAAGACTGTACATCATAATTCTCAGCGATTTGCTCTTGGGTGTCAAAGGTCTACCTACACTCTAAACACGAAAGCAGAAGCTAGATTCTATTACCTCCCGAGGCTCTGCTTTTTGTATGCAGTATATAAGTTGAACCACAGATTTTGAACTATATTTTTTGTTTCCAATATAATTTCTGGCCGATGACACGATAGACGGTTGTATTTTATTTGTCTGTATATCAATGCCCCAACACAGCGTACATCTACTTTGCGCCTTCTAAAACAGGAGTGTGCATATTTGAAATATAGAGTATCGTCTTTAAGAGCGCTGTACACCACGTGACTAAAGCAAGTGCAGGAGATGATACGCACAAATCAACGACACACGCTTGTACTTACGTCGCTCAGTGGGATAGTCTGTCGATCTGAACGTAACTCTGTAACGCTTCGTACGGAGGAGCGAAGAGAACGGAGTTTGTTCGTGTCCGTCCGAAACTAGTTTTTACGGCCGAAACCGATACCGAATTTCGGCTTCAGTCTCAATTTCGGCCGAAACCGAAACCGAAATTTCATGTTTCCTGGGAAAAACAACGTAAAAATTATTATAATCAGTTTTTATTATTATTTTTTTAAACAATCGTTAATCATTCAGCCTTGCAAACAACTATGCAAGCTTTTCTACCATATACAATAATCTTACTGCGTTCTCCGCACATTCGCCGATTTGTTCGTCAAAAACAACAAACGCATTCCAGCGTTTTCCCTGCATACGCAAAAACTTATAACTGATGGATCGAGAGAAAACACATCGAATAAAACCAATCTAAGTTGAGTTTGCGGTCTTTTATTAAAATTCAGTGAAAGCCAATATTATTCAAAGAAAAGTACAATAAAGAGTAATGAGCGTAATTTTTGTTTTAATTTTTCCAATCCAGAAGTTTGAAACTGTCAAATCAAGACATTTGACATCAAGACAAGGAGCTGTGATACAAAATGTTTTTTAAATGACGTCTAAACCGAAATTAGAAGTTGCAACAGAAAAAGGAAAAACAGGAAAAGTAAAAAGTAACTTGAAATAAAACATATACAAATTGCATTCTAGGTATTTTGTACAGAGCACGAGTATCTGTCAGGGTTTCTTATGGGAAGACCTCTGGTGTATCTTGGGTCTATTATTTCCGGTAACAAACACCTGTCATAAAAAACTCTTAGTGGCTGCAGCATCTTGTCTTTCCAACAATTTCGATCTCTCAAAATCTGAAACATAATACAGTAAAATCGTAGGCCAACGGCAGAAGAAGCAAAGTAGCCAACATTGGAAACATATAAAAAGCAAGCAGTTTTCTGTGAGTACAAAAAAATACATTGCAATTAGTCACCTAAAAAATGATAAGAGCGACTTAAAAAAGTAATTATTTACGACACAAGGTTTGTAATATGAGTGGATGCATGTGCGATGTTGCGGCGCCACGGAATGCGGAGATGGTTTCTTAGGATTAAATGCCTACATACCAATTCGACTTCCAGCCCGAGGGGAGACCATACTATAAAATAACACTTTTCTCTATCTGCAATCTCCAATTGGCCCTGGATTTGGTAGAAATATCGGTGTCCTTTCTTAAGATGCATTTTTCCATCAACACCTATTGTGGCAAAATCAATTTTTTTATTTTTTATTCCATCTATGGGGCTCATTTTTTCAATGCTTGCTGGACACTTTACTTCCACAATAGCATTTTCTCCAATGAGACCATCAGGACTAGCACCAAACATTGGAAACAGGGGATGAACAAACAAACCGCATGGTTCAACGGTGATGTTGGACTCTTCTTCAAACTTCTTAAAGCTATGGGCTCATGTTCGTTCCCGTACCTGGTATTTTTATTTCCTTGAAACTCAGAATACCGCAATTGTCTAACAAGCTTTTCGCAAGAGGTTTTTTTTCTCATGTTGAGAATGAGGCCATAGTTTGATGCTGTCAAAAGATCAGATCTTGCCTGCTTCCACTGTTGGTTCGATGCTTGTCCTCTGGTGTCGATCTCCAGTTGCATCAATTCTTCCGTTGTTCTTCTTAAGCCCCGTAGGAATGCTTCTTTCTTCTCATTAAATTGCGTTTCCGGCATATCTGGCTGCAAATGTTCTTCGCAACGTTCAACATTGCCATAGTGTTCATCTGGTAGAGCTGGTTGTTTTTTAGTATTAAATAACTTTCTGCTGGCCCTCCCTCTTTGGGTTTGTAGATTACGTCGTACTTTTGCCACATACTTTTTTGTTATGCCACTGGGACTTTTGGCAGTGAAACTTTTGTTCAACACACGATAGTAATCACCCTCAGTGTTAAATGCAATGGAGGCAGCTTGACATCGGGTTTGGTATGAACCTCGCAAAGCAAAATTTACACGTTTGCCTCCGACAAATTTTGCAACGATCGAGTTGTAGTGTTCAGCCTGATTGTTGTCCATATTTCTCACCAAACTAGGAGCGTGAAAGATAATTCTGTTCATGCAGATTTCCAGATCTTCATACAATCCACAATGTTTCATAGTAGGAACCATATTTTCTTCTTCACCTTTTCGGCTGCATTTAAAGTAGGATAAATGATAACAATCTTTGTGTTCGCCGAACACATGCGACAAAATATTGCGCAGGTCAAATCGCAATTTCTCAATTTTTTTATTTTCTGTTACTTTTTCAGCTATGCGATATTTTGCAGCCTTTGTTATGCAGGTTCTAATACGCCTAATGCTTCGGAAAACTAAATTTCTTAACATAGGTGATACCGGAAGAATCTTAGATTTACTTCGCGACCGGCCTGTAATAAAAATGAGGTTGCATTTATTATAAAAGTTTAGTCCACTAATACAGAAGTTACCATGTATTTCTCTCAATTTCTTGCACAAATTACGTAATAAGTGGTTCTTACACTCAATTTTTTCGACCAACGTATTCCCGTAGGGGCGCGTTTCTAACAGCCGTTTGTGTACACTACTATCCCCATCTCCTACCAATCGAAGATATTTGAGTCCATACATGGCTATGCTGTTTTGGAAACCTTCTACGATTATGTCACTTTCCATAGCAGTGGAGGCGCCACTCCAATTCTTGTAACATGTGTGCGAGGGAGCGGTTTGTTTACGAGTTGACCAGTGGGCACACAGAGAACAGTACTTGTTCCTAACTCCTAAAAATAATAGTTTTCCTGTTCGCTGACCTATGATGCAAGCCTGAAAATTACACATTTACCATACGTTTTTCATTCCCGCTGTAAATCGCACATACCACTCCAGAAGATGCATCATAATTGACATTATAACTGCGTTTACACCATGCACCATCTGCTATTACATTTATCCAAGGGATACCGTCCATGTCAACGTCTCCGTGTTCCCGTGCTAACGCGGCTTCCTCGTGTGCTGCCTCATGCATACAACGTAGGGCAGTGTCATGAATGTTGGTGGACGCTTGACTATGATAGGATTGGTATGTTGATGGTGACATGAAGGGTATATTTAAAACGGCAAACAGTTCTTCAACTGTGGAATAACCAACCCCCGTGGAAATACTCCCAAGAGCTATAGCCGCGTTCGGGTGCATACTGGTGGCAGTAGCGGCCCCGCTGGTTCTGGTATCCAATAGTTCCAAGCGCTTGACGATTCCGCACATTTTACATTTCAATGCGAAAGAACTCTGCAGGCCGTTCCTTACTTCTTGAAAGGGGTACATGTCTTCGAAACAACAATCGAAAGGAGCATGCTTTGGCGCTGTTCTAATTTGTTCAAAAAAATACTGAATGTCGATAAGTCGCCTCCCTTCTGGAATAATTTCCGATGGCATCTTATCATAGATGATGTCTTTCACTACTGCTATAGTGGGTACCCTGCAATGTATACGATTCAAGATTCCACGTGCACTGCTACTAAACTTTCCGAAAATTCATTTTCGACAATAACAATACAGAGAGACTGGCACCGGAATATGGAACAACGTAACCCACCTGCCCTTTCGCGGGGGTGCTACTTGCGCATTGGTTGCGACTTCATTTTGCTCGGTTGAAAGCGAGCTATGGATTTTTACTTCTATTGCAGAACTATCCACAGCCACGTATGAATCGTTTTGCAAATCATTTACATCATCAACAGGGTGCTTCTCGGTTGGTAAAGCAATTGCAGAAGTAGAGCGATTTACACCTTCCCTCGTCTTAGGACATACTGGAACTGCAATACTTCTTTTCCTTCGCAAACTGTTGGCCAAATATTACATATATTTATTTTTACGGCCAATGGCCAATTCCCATGATTATAGAGTTAATTATTTTTACTATATATAAAATCGCTGCTTCCAAACCAATGAGAATTTTGGCTAATTTTGACAAAATTTTCATGAAATGACTAATATTTTAATTTAATTACCTTAAAATGAGTTCAAACTCATACTGAACAGAAAATCAAAAACTAATCCCACCCCAAAAAATTTTAATATTGAAAACAAGAAACACCGCAAGCAGCAATAAATTTCGGTTTCGGTTTCGACCTAGTTTCGGCAAAAAAACTGGTTTCGGCCTAGTTTCTACGAAACTACGGCCGAAACCGAAACTACACTCGGGAGGTTTTGCAAAGCTCTTTTTATTTTGATACATTCGATTGAAGGATTATTTGAATCAAAAATATTTATTTAGTTGTGGTATGTGGTAGGTAGGTACTTATTAATTTGAATTTTATTGTAGTTTGTTAACAAGAGCACCATGGAAAATGACCAAAGTTTAAAAAAAAATTTTGTTGTTAAGATGAAAAATTGTTTTTTTTGTGTACCTACCTACACATATTTACCTACTAGGTAATTTCTTTTTACTTTAAAAGCATTCATTTTGTTTTGTAGCTTTTATTTTATTTCATAATATTAATTATTATATTATATAAATATTTATTTGTGCTTTTTTAAATAAGGGGGGTAATAATATGATATGATAAATTAATGATTACTTAAAATATCAGAGGCTGAATGATTAATATGTGATTGGTTTAAAAAATAATAATAAAAACTAATTATGATAATTTTTACTTTGTTTTTCCCACGAAAACATTACATTTCGGTTTCGGTTTAGGTTTCGGCCGAAACTGAGACTGAAGTCGAAATTCGGTTTCGGTTTCGGCCGTAAAAACTTGTTTCGGTCGGACACTACGTATTGTTTATGGCAGACGCGGTGCGTGCGAGGTTTGCAACACCTCCAAATCTTAGGATGCCGAATAATTTTTGTTCACATTATTAAACGTCCTAATTTCCGACGTTATCTACGCTAGCTTTTAGACTTCTCATCTAATTCATTCATCAATTCGTAGTCGAACATACTCAGAAAAACAGTTTCATATACCCCATCGGTCACAATTTTCAACTTACCCCAATGCTGCATTCCTGCGACTTCTCGGCGCTTGAGAAAGAAATTTCTTCTTTCTTCCATGTAGTTTTGTTCTTCCCATTTGAAAACACTAAAAGATTTCGGCACGAAATTCAAAAAGCACAGAGCACAACACACCGCTCATTCGCACTCACCGGCTGTCGCCTGTTTTTACCGCACCGCTAGTAGTGGCAGCACTTGCTGGCCCGAAAACTAATTTTTCATCCCCTGTTAATCAGTGATGGAATTTCACATCGCAAGTTGCGTTGATCGGTATACAAATATCTCCAGAAGAGTGCATGCTTTTTTAAATTATTAAATTATCATAAATAGCGTTTTTTTCATTGTTATTTTTTTTATTGTAAAATATAATTAGGCATGCACTATGCGATATATAATATCAAATCAGAATTTGAAAACCGTTTTCAAAAATATTGAGCCATATTTAAATGGGACAAAAATTACGAAATTCTTGGGTGAACAGCGCTCTTAATTCATCCTATTTTTATCGCCAATTGCACCCATCTCTCATCTTTGTCTGGGTATCATGTTGGGAGTGGCTTCATGTCAAAGCCAGCTCGACCAGTTTTTTTTTTGTTGCTTAGACAAGACTGGTCAAAACTCTTATTAAGTATTCAGTACATTTTTCGCAGTGTAAAATCATCGTTATGTTCGAATAAACCGTGTTAATCATTGGCGATTCTTAATTTTCCTCACTTGCGGAGAGCCCAATTGATATTTTATTTCTCGGAGGCCAGTCTTGATGTCTCTATAAAGCTCAGAATTTAATGGGAGTATGTATAAGGTTAATCAATCCATAAACCTCCTGTGATATCCAAAAGAAAACAATAACCGATACGCGCATAATTGTAGTGTTTTGAAACAATCTTATGCTCATTTAGTTTGTATTTTTGCTTGTTAGAACCTACTCAAGATAAGGATAAGGTAATCAGAAGGAGGGTGCACTACATCGTAAACTTTCGACCATGAAGCTGCGATACTGGTAAACAGCAAATTACAATGCACACAACGTTCGAACTACAAAAATCAATTTGTTCCAGTATTCTGTTGAGTCACGTGCTCGTCTTCGTCGCCGGTGCCGACTTACCCACCCTTTATGAGTATTACACCGCCGATGGCATATCTTCGGGGTTATCAGTGGAACGACCTTATTTCACCTTAAACGGGAAGAACTTCAGCATCTACAGCGGCGCCATGCACTATTTTCGCATCCCAAGAGAGTATTGGCGCGATCGTCTACGGAAGCTTAGAGCTGCTGGTTTGAACACTGTGGAAACATACGTCGCTTGGAACCTGCACGAGCCCCAAAACGGCGTGTTCGATTTCGGAGATGGCGGCACCGAAATGGAAGACTTCTTGCACGTGGAGGAATATCTGAAAATCGCACAAGAAGAGGACTTGTTTGTTATAGTGCGTCCAGGGCCGTTTATCTGCGCCGAGTGGGAGTGGGGCGGCTTGCCGAGTTGGCTGCTAAGAGAAGACGGCATCACAGTCCGGACGTCGCATCCAACTTACATGAAATACGTGAAAAGGTACTTCGGCAAGTTGATACCGCTATTGGCCAAACTCCAGTTCAGTAAAGGTGGTCCGATTATTGCCGTGCAAGTGGAAAACGAGTACGCATCCAGCCCTTCGAGGGACTTGGGTTACATCAGACAGCTATATGACAATTTAAAGGAGAACGGTATTGTGGAGTTGTTGGTGACGTCGGACGGTGCCAGCAACGGACAATCCGGGACCCTACCGAAAATTTTATTCCAAACCGTCAATTTTGGCTCAGACCCCAAGAGCTCGTTCGATGCGCTCAAGAAAATGCAACCGGACAAACCCATAATGGCGATGGAGTTCTGGACCGGTTGGTTCGACCATTGGAGTGAGACGCACCATACGGTCTCCAACACCGATTTCCGCCAAATCTACACCGATATTTTGACTTATCCGGCTTCGGTGAGCATGTACATGTTCCACGGAGGCACGAACTGGGGGTTTCTCAACGGGGCCAATATCGGACCCGGAGATAATTCGCAATATCAACCGACCACGACGAGCTACGATTACGACGCCCCCTTAACAGAGGCCGGCGACTACACAGACAAATACGACATAGTAAAGGAATTAATTAAGCAGTACAGCACGGTCCAAACACGAACACCAGCCCAACCGCCTTTAATCGAACGACAAGTTTACAACTCGCTTCCGATTCGGGAGCAGTTGAATTACAACGATTTGGTGGATAGAGCCGACTTCACTATTCAAACAAACAGTTCAATCCCGATGGAAAATCTGCCGATTAATAACAACTCGGGACAAAGCTACGGCTACGTGATATACAGCCGGCAAAATCTAACAATCCCAGCCAACTCAACACTGACCATCGTTGGGCACGTCCACGACACGGTAATGATCTTAATAAACGGAGTTCTCATCTCCCAACCACTGAAAACCAGAAAAGACTTGGACGGATTCGGCTACTGGCGGTTGGACAACTCAACCATCATTCTAACTTCCACAGCCCTGACCAACGCCACTTTGGACCTACTAATTGAAAACTGGGGTCGCGGCAATTTCGGAAGATTGTACCACCAAAACAAGGGCTTGGTCAACAATCGCATTTACATAAATAACGACGAGTTGACATCGTGGACCATCCGTGCTTTACAATTCAAGAAGTCATGGACTACGACTTTGACAGGTTGGAAACCTGTGGACGGCGCTTTGCAAACCGGACCGTCTCTGTACAGAAGTGTACTCACTCTAGCCGATGAGCCTAAAGACACTTATGTTGACATGCAAGCGTGGACCAAAGGAATCGTTACCGTGAACGGCTTCGTTTTGGGCAGGTATGCCCTGATCGGCCCCCAGCAAACGCTCTACTTACCCGCACCGCTTCTTCGGAAAGGTCGCAACGAAATAGTCGTCTTCGAACACTTCTCGCCGGCACCACAAATCACATTTTCCAAAAACGCAATATTCAGCACTCGTTAAATAAAAATTCCAGCTGCGATATTATTTATTTAATTACGAAAAATATGCTACGTAATCTTTTATTTCATAATAACATCGAGAAAGTAATGAAATGTCAATTATTGTAAGTAATTGAATCACTTGTGCCGTTTAAGACATCTAATTCACACACATGATAACAACTTTTTGAGTAAACAAATAACAAATATAATACATCTGACAAATTTATAATAAAACATAAATAATTATCACTGAATTGTTTCCTGTTTACTCAATTTACTTAAATCATACGGTAGTATTTACCTATGCTATTTACTTTACAGTTAATTAAATAGGCAACAGGGATTGATTTATTAGTAAAATAAGTTGTCATGTTCGTAGGTCGGTTTCGTGTGGTGTGGTCCTCAATGACCTCTAATTCGATGTAATAGAATACACCATGGTTTGTCAGTTGTTAAAACTGGCCCCGTCAACACTTAACATTGTTAGAGTTAGTACATCACTTCATAGACGGTTGCTTTCTTGTCACCGGATCCCGTCACTATGTATCTGTCGTCCGTGGATATGTCGCAGCTCAGGACGCTCGATGATTCCTTCGACTGAAAAAGAAACCACATAAAGTGTCTTAAATTGCCAGTCAAATAGTGGGAAAATTATACTAGAAAAATATTAGCAATATACGTAAAGTATTTGGAGTTTTAATCATTTTTTTATCTTTCTCTCCATTAATCTCAACCGGTCACGAGGCAATTGATCTAGCCTTAACTGAACCGTTGCCAAAGACAAAAAACCAGACCTCATTAAAAAATACCTCCTCCGCCTTATTAAAAAAGAATGATACAGTATAACCTATTATGGACCTAACTTCAGTTATTTTTCTATTATTATTTGACATTTAAACCAACAAAAATCCGTTCTTTGAAAAATCACTGCTCCCAAACCAATGAGAACTTTGGTTTGATATTTTGATAGAAAATTTTCATTATGATCAATTCGAATTTTGAATTGTAGTAATTTAATTTACAGACCGTTCCATTTGAAAATTTCGATTAAATTAACAATTTGCGTTCTAAAGCCACCCAGTATATTAAATTATAAAAAAATCTAAGTTTGACTTCGCCACTATAAACTAGACTATATTAAAAATTTTCTGTCAAGATGTTAAGCTAAAAGTCTCATTAGTTTGGCAGCAGCGATTTTTCAAAGAAGGGGCTCTTGTTGGTTTAAATGTCAAATAATAGGAACACAACTGAAATTAGGTCTATAATAGGTTATACAAAGTACAATTACTTTTTGATAAGGAATCCGAAAATGGAATAATATACAGGTGATCCATTTAAAAAACCTAACTTTGATGCGCCACTCTGTATGTCAACACACTGTATATAAGCAGATATTTTCAGAGTGTTCTCTTAAATGGATTGTACTTATTGTCGAAAACCGCATCACGATATCTATTTTCATTTTAGAGTAATCTTACTTTCCCACAGCGCTGAGACACCTGTATATGCTGGATAAATAACTAGAAAACTACACAATACTCAAAGCATCAATGAAAAATCAGAAAAACTCGTAACCAATCACAAACGAGCCAAATTTGGCAAGAAACAACAAAAATAAGCTGAAAGGTTTGCGAACAATTGGAAATATAACATCGAAGCCACCAGTAAACTGCAAAAATGCTTGGACAACATCAGCAAATGGGCCAACGACCAGCAACTAAAACTAAATCAGGAAAAAGAAGAAATAAGTCAACATTCATTAACTTACTAACAAGAAGATGCACAATATTCCAGTCAATATTCATCAAAATATAATTACACATGGCAACAAAGCGAAATATCTAGGGACCACATATGCAAAAGTTACAAGGAATGAACAAGTGAACAAGAAAAACGAAGAACTAAAACTGAAATACAAGAAACTTTACTGGTTGATGGATACGTACATTATCTCCCAATAATAAACTCCTGCTCTACACAAGTGCTCAAGCCAGTGCGGACCTACGCAATACAGTTATGTGGCAGCATTAAGCCCAGAAAATTTGAAATTTTGAGACAGAGGGACTATAAGAACCTCATTCAAGCCAGGAAGACCAAATAAATGTGACGTAAGATTGGACGGATATTACAAGGCGATCATAGTAAAACTTCCCAGTAAATTGCCCAAGAAATTTGGCAAACTGCAGATACAACCTTGTCAAATCGGACCGTGCGATGACATTTGGACCAATTAGGCTCTTTGGAAAAGTTGCTGTCAAAAAATTTTGATCTTCAAAACGAATGTAACGAAATGTAAAGACTCGTAAAGTTGGTACAAGAATAGTTCGAAGAAAAGACTTTATAGTTTTGAAATACAAGAAAACAACTTGTGGCAAAACATAAGTATTCCTGAATATAAAACTACAAGAGATTTATGAAAATTTGTGGATCTACGAATATCGATACGCGTCCTTTTATGTAAACAGTTTCTATTTACATTTTTATGCGAAAAATGACATTTTCCGTCCAACGAAAAAAAATCCTAACATTAAAATTGATAATTGTTAAAAAATAATTTGGCCACTTGGTCGCCATAACATAAGGCTCCTTGACAGTCTGAATAAGATTTTGATATATTGTACCGGTTATTAGTAATATGGCATCAAATTTAATTCTTTTACGACCCTATTTTTATGCTTTTACGTAAAATTATATTTCTTTTGTGTTCAATACAATACCCTATACCTAAACCCAATAGTTTTTAAGATATTTCAATTTTTATGTTATCAGTAGAATGTAGGCGGGTGAATCACAGAGCGAAGTTGGCTGTGATTAGAAATGAACGTAGTCTGATTGAAAAAAGGTAGGAGAACGCGGAAAAAACAGTCTAAGTGGATAAGCTTTACCCACATGAACGTCTTAAGCCTAGTCCAGACTGTATACAATGTTACTGAACAATGTTTCGATACCAGGTGCCAGTATACAATAGTTCAGAAACAGTTGGTATACAGTTTCTATAGTGTTCAAATTTGTATACAGCTATATCGGGATTGTTGCGAAAAATAAAAATGATGTTTCTTGTCTCCCATCAGAATGGAAAACAAATACATGTTTCGATTGGTCTGGACGTGTTCAGATACGTGGCACAGTAAATCAGTAACGTGTATTTGTTGGGCCATGTTTAAGTAATTGAAGAATTGCATTCAACATTTTGCTTATTAGATGCTACGTGTAGTAGTTATAAAAATCAAAATAAAAAGAATGATGCTTTACAAAATTTAGCACAAACGTTTAATATTACAGACGTAGTGATTGAAAGGCAAACTTGCATCCCCCTCCAGACGTCAAACGTCAGAATTGGCAGAATTAAGGTAGGTGTCTTCAGAAATATATGTATATGTATAATTATAAAATATAAGTTGAATCATTTTGTGACCCAAATAGAAGTTATTAAATATTTTGAGTGACTGCACTAATATTATTGACAATCTCATATGACCTGACCTGGCCGCTGAAGGGTTAAAAATGACGAGGGCTACCAAAAAAATGTATCTGCTATACCAAATTTAACCACCGACAAAAGATGATGTAAACAAATTGTGGTGAAGATATAGACCTGTTTTAGTTTAATACACGTATGTAATACAGTATGTAGTGAACACAAATCGGTATGTAAAATCTCCTATACATTAAAATTTTTATTTAGTTTAAGGAAGATTTTTGTTTTATAGAATTTGTGTTGTGTGTTATTGTTGTAGTCTTGTTACATTAAATTACTATCTTGATACCAAAATTCTTTGATCCATATGTATCAACTCCAATGTAGGTATGAAGTTAGTCAATGTCGTGTTTATAAAGTATGCACCTTTTTGTATTCGAAATGCTACACGGTTCATAAGATAAAAAGTACGGTAAGTAATCTATACTAATATTATAAATGTGAAAGTTTGGATGTTTGTTACTCAATCACACCAGAACGGCTGAACGGATCTGTATGAAATTTGGCACATAGATAGATTATAATCTGGAATAGCACATAGGCCACTGTTTATCCTGGAAAAATGTTCCCGTGGGATAGATGTTTTTGTTTTTCGTAGAGCAAGGGATCGACATGATTTTTTGCATAGTGGTAGATTTTTTACGTAGTTTTTAACGTATTATGGAAAGGATTAGGGAGAGGAAAAAGTAGGGAAAGAAAGGAACCTTCTCAATGGGAGTTTATAGATAAATAAATTGAGAAAAAATTGGAATATTGGAATAAATAAATGAATAAGTCAATCAATGAGTTACAAGTTCCCTAATTTATATCATATATCAGACTGTTTCTCACAGCACCGTAATAATACGGTTTTTCATAATAATCAGGCCGCCAGTTCACAAACGTACAAATCAAAATTTCCACGCGAACGAAGTCGCGTGCAAATGGTAGTATTAATAAGTAAAATAATTACAATGATTACATTTATACGAGAAGCAACAACAATTCAAACACCCCGCGGATTTACAATTGAATGTTGCTCGGTTTTCATTGGCTAGTCCGAATGCAACGTAGAGCGCCTATATAGCTTCATCTCGTTCTCTCTTTACCGACCAAATAGCATGGAATATTTCATTTACTATTATTCTCTCTCCGAAGTATACTGTTTCAATACATTGTTCAGAAACATTGTATACATGTGTCCCAGAAATAAAGGCACTAATTTAACACTTTTTCAATGTACCTTTTTCGAAATCGCAATGTTGTTTTAGCATTTAAGCATCCCTGAAAGTGACGAGCTGCTTATGGATTTGATAAATCAGAGACATTGCGGGGAATATTAGTTTTTCCTTCTTGCATAAGAACTTATCTATGTTTTCTTAGGAAGTTTTTTCTTTGCTGCGGCCGAGGTAAGTAGATAGGAACATATTTATATTGTTTTTTTTCTGATTCGGATAATCCGTCATTTATCAAACGTAAATACTCCAAAGAGTTTAAAAAGTCTAGAACAACTTCAACGCTCTTCGTACTGAATTGTCGCAGCGGAGTTGCAATAAAAGTTGATCCTAGCATTATCACTGTTGGAAGCGGTTTATATATAGCTTACCTGGAAAATGCTGGCACCGTAGGGAGTCCGCCACGCATTAAGCAAATTGTCCTTCCCCGTCGAGACAAACCATTTCCCGCAGGTCGCAAATCTCAAACTAAGAACACAACTTTCGTGCAGATGCAACTGGTACTTGTCCGGTTTGTGCGCATGCAACACCTCCACATGCGAGTTTTCCATTCCGACCGCTAACCACTCTCCTGTCGGACAATATCCCAACGAGAAGATCTGCGAGCTGAAGTCGTGCTGCTGCAACTGTTTCCCTTCGCGCAAGTCCCAACTCCGCACTGTATTGTCTAAACCACCAGTCCACAACTTAGTACCTTCCGAAGAAATGTCTATACAAGATGCACCGTCCGTATGTCCTTGAAATTGTCTAACTAATGTTTGGTTGTGAAGATCCCAAACGGCTATGTTGCCGTCCGAACAGCAACTGAAGCACACTTTGGAGTCGGGGCTTATGGCGAGGGCGTAGCACGCCGGGGCGCTCGATGTCAGTTCCGCTTTTATTCGAGGTGTCGGACTTGCGAGGTCCCATATCGAAAGGTTGCTGGCTTCGCCGCCCACAATTAAGGTTCGACCGTCCGGAAGAAGTTTCACGGATCTGATGTAGTTGTCACGTTGCTGCAAGTAACACCAAAATTCAATAGGGCGTACAAAAAGTGAATTCGCAGGAGCCCTTGTACTGGTTTCTTCGCAATTTTGGAAAGACCAGAACGCGTTTTGTCATTCAGCGAAATTTCGGGGATTGACAATATAGAGACATTCACTACGCGGTGTGGTCGTTTCCACCTGCCAGCGCGATCTTTCAACCACATACTAATCACCTCCCTGCCATGATCTTACTATTCACGATAAAATTTAGAAAATACGAACTTTAAGACTGAGAGAAACGTGTTCACTCCGAAAACACTCTCTTACCACGTAACAAATTTCGTAACGCATTCGCTAGGTTATTCTCCATCTTTCCAGCGCGCCTCAAGAAGTTTTACTTCAAAAAAACTGGAAAAGACCACGGAATCACTTTGAAAGTGATTAGAGTTTAGTAAAAATTTGTTTGTTCACGCGGGGTCTAAATCAACGTCTGAAGACGGAATTTGTAAGACACTAAATGTGCAATATGTTAAGTGTCCGAAACGGGCGTCATTCGAGAATTCAATCTTAATTTATTCCAAATCAAGGTAAAAAATTTGCTACACTCTAATCACTTTCAAAGTGATATCATGAATCCTTTTAGCTTTGTACGCACGTTAGTTATTAATACCGTGTAGTAACATGCGTTCAAATAAAAAAAATGATTCAGAGTTGGCCGTGGAATAACTTGGACTATCAAATTAGTGTAGCAAAAATTCGACCTCTCAGCTTCAGTTCGTCAAATAATTTTTAGGTTAAGTTCTTTGTTGGCAACTGTTTTGGACACGATATATTTCGTGTTCTCTTTACAAAATTTACTATTTACCGGATGTCTTATTTCATGTTTAATCGCAACTATTCCTCTTCACGTTGAAATATAAATATTTGCTATAGAAAAATTTGTTTTTCTTGAAAATTAAATCCGGCGCTCTTGTTGAGACAGCCTGTATATACTTTGGTTTTATTTAGTTTGCCAAATTTTTGACTGACAATTCTTGTTATTTGTCAGTGCGTCATCTTAAATCTGTACCATCTTTTGTGTCTATGATTGTCATCAGAAATGTACATTGCAAAAACGCACATTTCCACGGCCTTCTCTGAATCCTTTTTTATTTGAACGCGCGTTATCACTCGCACATTTCTTACACGATTGTCCAATTGTAGTGAGTTAAATTGTTTACGATGAAATTAAGAAACATTTGCAAATAGCAATATGCCTCCTTACACAAATTGGAGCTGCAGCTGAAAGATAACGTGCGTTCAAAAAAAGAGAGACTGTATTGACCATGGAATAATTTTGACATTCGAATGAGTGGGGCAAAATTTCGAGCTTGATTTGGGGAAATTGGAAATTAAGATTTTTGTTAATAACCGTCTCGGACACAATACAAAAGATACCTTTTGTGCCATCTTCAACAATTTCCATCTCCTGATCTCCGTTTAGACGTCATTAGAGCAAATATTTGAATAACAGCACCTGTCAAATGTCATAATTCGACAGTTTCAAACGTCTACACTGGAAAAATAAAACAAAAGATTCCATAGCCTCTTAAGCCTCTGTTTTTTAAAGCTTGTGGAAAAAAAATCGCTATGCGTCTTTGGAAAATTCAAAACACGCTATCAAAATATCAAGAGAATTAGAAGCAAAAGCTTCTCAAAAACGTTTTGTGCCGACCTTTCGTGATCTGCCTAAGATTTTAATGAACTGACGGATTTCGTCATGTGAACACGACATATACACACAGCAATAAGAATATGCAAAAAAAAATAATATTTCATGATTTCTTCAAAGTTACAGAAATAAAATTATTCCAGTTTAAAAATAATCGATAAGTGTATAAAATGATATGATTTCAACTTAATTCCGCTGCTTATTTAATTATTGAAATGACACTTGCATTTTAATTCGCACGTATTCCACTCCTGTAAACCGGCAAATCAGAAACTCGCATTTTATGACAGCTTTTAGTGCATCAATCGACAAGCATAGATCTGTCCAGCATACGCATGCCCTTAATAAAGAAAAATTGATTATTTGCAAGTGATTAACTATAAATACATATTTTATCTAGATCTACGCCCGATTCGTACGCACCTTGAATGTATTAATAGATAATGAACAATAAAAACATAGAGGATGTACAACAGTTATCCATAATTTTATATTTAAAACATTTAAAGTACGAAATTGACCATGTTATTTGCATCATACGTATTTGAATATGCAATGTGTTTAACTGCGAGCAAATTGTTGTAAAATCGATATGACACTCATAATTTATAGAATGAACACATTCAAAAACAAAGCTGACAACCAGTTTGAAAAGAAGTTTAACAATAGGAAAAATTAGTGGATATATTTTTCGGGTATACATGGCGTACAGTATAGACAGTGTTCCAATCGAATAAGTTTCAGTAGGGGAGGTGTAGCCCCGACAGCTGCAACCGAGACCACTAGAATACTTCGCCCGTGTCCGCAGCGCAACTGATGATGTTCACCGCAGTTGTGGACGAAACGTTTGGAGAGATTTTAGATGGGTTCACTTGTCGGGTTAGTCCCTCAGGGCGCCCACTTCACTCTTCCTACTGAAACATCTTCGTTTGGAACACGGTCTATACACCCGAAAAATACATCCACTAGTGAACACTTTTTATATAAGAAAAATGTTGAACGAACAAAAAATCGAAGGCTCAGGAGACCAGAGCTTTTCTTTAATTTTTTACAGTGTAGACCTTGACGTTGCCAATCATGACATAAACAATTTGCATAAACGACACCTGGAGAAGAAATTTGTATAGAAAAGACGCAATGTTTCGTATTAAAAATTATACAAATTTGAAAATAATTACGACCAAGGAGGAAAACTTCTCGGGCTGCTTTATTGAGGCCTTGTCATCAAAATTAAGAAACTGGCCAATGGTTCAGGGAGCAAAGGGCCAAAACCCAAAAAAAACAACAACCCAAGTTCGAAATTTTGCTACGCTCTAACGAATTTCAAACACTTCCACGCTACCCTCCGTAGCTAAAACTTGCTATCTAGCAATTCATATATTTCGAGCAGAATACAGCCGATAGGAAAATTTAGTAGCGCAAGTAGCGCCTAAAGTGAGATCGAACTTCTGCAAAAGATCAGATACACTAACATTACATGAAGAAATTTCAAATGAACGCCCAAATTGCTGAGTTCATCGCATTTCAAAACGGTTTTCTTTATATGAACGCTGCATTTGATATCCATCAGAGACTGCAGACGGTATAAAAGTCATGTAAACAAGTGTATACTCAGTACATATTAAACGAGCATCATTCAGACGTGTACATTTTCAATCGCCATATAAGATATTTCGGGAAGTAATGGCCTTATACTCCGTTCACACGAACTGATAGTTACCACCAACTATGACGCCATATTTAAAAAACACACGTTTTAAGCACAAGTTGACATTTTGGAGAAAAAATTAAACATTCGTAATTTTTTTATTATTGATGCTATTAAGTTGAAATGAAAACATTATGGAGGCACATTTTTACGTAGAATGCAAGGATTTATTCAAATTATATTTCAGGTTGTTTATTTAGCCGTAATAAAAATTTTAAAGGTAGACGAATTTTACATTTATTGAGTTCGTGTGTTAGTTACCGTTCCCAGGTAGGATCATTTGAGTCTAATCATCTTAAAACTAGCAGTTTGAAAATTTGAAGAATACAAATTGCCTTTGAAGATTAAGAAGAGATTAGGAGGCGTTCAAAGGCATGACAGCGCTGAATCTGACCCAACTCACTTGTTATGTAGTCACTGTATATGTTTAGTCTTATCTATTAATATAATCATTAGTAGCTAAACTGAGCTAATTCAATTCACACCGTAAGCAAATATCCAATTCATACCATCGGTAAACATACCAAACAGTCCAGTTGTGAGACTGCAGACTTAGATCCTGGCTGGCTGATGTCCCAAACTTTCACGCACCCTTTGCCTCCAGTATATACATATTTGGTAGGATTCGAAATGGTGACTGCACAAACGACCTCCCCATGATTCAAAATGTTCATTTGGCGGGCATGTCTGGGTATCCCTGGACCTACCAAAGCGTCCGGCGGAAATGGAACGGGTTGAAGTTGACCCTCACCGTTCATGTGGAAAGAATAGGCCCTAAAATTGTAACGTCAAACAAATCTCAACAACATAACAACGAGACGAGGGACGAGCAGATCTTAATTCTCGATAAAAACTTCTAACATTTTGACAAATAGATCAAATTTACGAAAGTATCTGGACTTTCACGGTCGATGAAAGAAAATTTAATTTTTCAAATTAAATTTAAAAAACAGGAAAGTTTGATCTAATGTAAATAAATGTTTTGATCAAGACATTTGAAAGTGTTTTAAAATGCTGATATTTCCTACAACTAAAAATTTAAAAAAATTCCATTCCAAAGATCTGTATCTCCCACTGACGATTAAATAATATAGACCGATTTATTTACATCTTTTCGTAAGGAAAGAACTCGCCACAATCTAAGTGTGGGAGCAGGCCAAAATCAACCTTAATGTTGGTCCAAGATGGCTCGTGTGCCGGCGAGTGGCTATGTCAGTGGCGTAGGTGATTAGTACCATCCTGTAAACCCCCCGTTTTTTACTCACCCCCATTTAATTCTAAACATAAACAGCATGTTTACTGATAAAAAAACATGCCTTTCCTTTTTCCTGTATTTTTGGTTGCTTTTAATTCCGTGGCCACGTTTTTATTTTCACAACACAACTACGCCACTGTTTCGGCTAGACCGCCATTGTATACCACCGTACTCCCGCTCTACCTCTCTACTCCCCGCTCACATTCTAATCTTGGCACGTAAATATGCTGTAGTAAGGAATAGGAGTTGCCAAGTCTATATTATTTAATCGTCAGTGGTATCTCCAATACAGTTTCTTTTTTGTGAATTTATGTAGAGCGTATAAAAAACGCATTGACGAATTTTCAGGAACCAAGAATCCAGCATTTGTTTTATTTTTATAGTGTAGACATTTGACGCAAACTGTCCACGGAGGTGGATTTGTTTAAAAATTACACTAAATCTATCTTATGTCACGTGATAGAAACGGTTGTCAATAGAAGACGTATTTTGAAATTTCTCCATCAAAAGGTCAAACATTTTCTACACTTTAACGAATCCTGCAGTGATGGCACTACAAATCCTTTTTTGTACGCCGGTTACAATTCTGCGAATTACAATCTCAACAATATAACAGGATATCAATAAAATTGATTTTTAGAATTAAAAAATAACACCGAAAATGTGTTGTGCGTATTATAATGTACTTAATAATGCATCCTCTACAGAATTTCCTTAAAATTAACATTCAACCAATAAGTTGATTTTTCATATTTTGGCCAGGGATTTGGCCGTTTGAACTACTGTGGGCCGATGGAATTGTTTACAAGAATATCATATAACACGTCAAGGTCTACACTCTAAAAAATTAAACACAAGTTAGTTTCCATGGCCTCCGAACCTTCAATTTTTTATTGTACGCTCCATATTTATACAATTTTTATATCACGGCTGCTCAGTGCGCGAGTTCAAATGATGGAATTGTTCATCCGCCCGCCAACTATGTATTTAGAAAAATTTGCAAATTCGTAAATGTTGTGTCTCGGAATTTAAAGAAATTATATTTTACTAGCCGAATGTACTCGGCGTTGCCCGAGCGTACATACATTGTAACGTCTTAAATTTTCCTTATGTCCCTATGGTAGCGGAAGTAACCTCTGGGTCCCGGCCGACTTCAGTCGTGGAAGCGTAGGTCCGTTGGAAGGGGGGGCGCCACGTAATTGTTACACTTTTCTGCCAGAGGTCTTCACGCTACCAGTCCCAATTACGAAGGACTTGTTCAATATAAAATAATGAATTGGGTTAAGCGGGCAACAATTTAATAACAAAAGAAAATAATAAATACAGTAACCGAACAAAAATAAATAAATAAATAAATAAAAAAAATTCGAAATTAACCGACAACTCAACAAACTACGTGACGTCCGGGGCCCACGACGGGGGGAGTGTGACATTCCCAAAATTTTGAAATATATATTTTTGATCAAATTAGCTTTTGCTAAGAATTTTGTTTGACTTGGTGACAAAAATAACGAAAAATGATTAAGAGATATCGCGAAAACGTATAACGTATAGATATAACGTCCCTGAAATTCTACGTCTCGACCCGACCTACCCGAATCGAAAGACTACGCTCCACCCCGTTCCCGAATTAGACTACGCTCCACCCCGTTCCCGAATTAGACTACGCTCCATCCCTGTCCTGTTCTACGCCCGTTCGTTCCTGAGTGCTACGATCCCCACCATTCCGTTCCCGAGTCCTGCGTCCCAATCGTCCCTTCCCAAAGGTTTGGTCAAACAAAAAAATTTAAGTGAAGTTTCCTTTATTTATTTATTTTTTTTTGGTAATTTTACGTAAAATTTAAGTATTTTTATTTGTAAGCGTGTCGTCGTGGGCCCCGGACGTCACGTAGTTTGTTGAGTTGTCGGTTAATTTCGAATTTTTTTTATTTATTTATTTATTTATTTTTGTTCGGTTACTGTATTTATTATTTTCTTTTGTTATTAAATTGTTGCCCGCTTAACCCAATTCATTATTTTATATTGAACAAGTCCTTCGTAATTGGGACTGGTAGCGTGAAGACCTCTGGCAGAAAAGTGTAACAATTACGTGGCGCCCCCCCTTCCAACGGACCTACGCTTCCACGACTGAAGTCGGCCGGGACCCAGAGGTTACTTCCGCTACCATAGGGACATAAGGAAAATTTAAGACGTTACATTTTTACGTCTTAAATTTTCCTTATGTCCCTATGGTAGCGGAAGTAACCTCTGGGTCCCGTTATCGCAAATAAGAAATTCTGGTACACCGTATGTTAGAAAAATGTCGTCCTCAACATGTTTACACAATTGAGTAGCAGTGCTCGCTCTTAACGCAACAAAATGTACAAATTTACTAAACATATCGGTTATTACAAGAACATACTTATAACCGCGAGAAGACGTTGGAAGAGGTCCCACAAAATCTAAAGATATCACTTGCCACGGTTGAGTCGGAATGGGTCGGGTACCCATATGACCGGCAGGGGCTTTTTGCTCCGGTTTATGTTGAGCGCAAAGCGTACAAGTCCGAACGTACTTAGTGATATCATATTTCATCTTTGGCCAATAGTATCGCGATCGAATTTTCCAATAGGTTTTATAAATTCCGAAATGTCCTCCAGTAGGACTGTCATGCGCTAAACGAAAGATCTCAGAACGCTTATCTTTGGGAACAACCAACTTCCAAGCGTCATCGGTACTCGTCAGCTCAGGAATTCGTTCAGGCACGTATTTGTATAGCATGTCACCTTCCACACGCCACGCCGGAAACTTCCCGGGATCATTCACAACGTCACGCAGCATCCTCAAATACCACGGGTCGGTGGTATCACGACAATCAATAGTTAACACAACAGGAAATGAAGGTGGATCTTCGGAAACTGGCACGGAACGACTCAAACAGTCCGGAACGCAATGATCTTTCCCTTTACGATGGACAATTTGGAAATGGTAGGGCTGCAAACGAAGGGCCCACCTAGCGAGACGGCCAGTTGGATTGCGGAGTCGTTTCAACCAAAGAAGTGAATAGTGATCGGTGATGACGGTAAAAGGTATCAGATCGATATAATGCCGAAACTTCTCAATCGCCCAAATAACTGCTAAACATTCCCGTTCCGTGGTGGAATAGCGTCTCTCTTGCGCTGTCAACGATCGCGACGCATACGAGACGACTCGCTCGCCATCCTCGTATGGTTGTACCAACGCGGCTCCGAGACCATAACCAGACGCATCACACTGAACAACAAACGGACGACTATAATCGGGAGGGGTCAAGACTGGAGACGACACAAGTTTCTCCTTTAAAAGTCGGAACGACTTTTCGCAATCCTCATCCCACCTCCAACGAGTTTTCTTCCGCGTTAAGTTTGTCATCGGTTCTACCACGCTCGCGAATTCCGGTACGAATCGTCGATACCACGCCGCCATACCCAAGAAACGCCTCACTTCGGTCACACTCTTTGGTGTCGGTATGTCCAAAATGGCGCTCACTTTGTCTTGATCCACATGGAGTCCATGTTTGTCTACGACATAACCTAAATACTTTAACTGCGGACGACAAAAATAACATTTCTCGCGATTTAATGTAAATCCGGCAGCTAACAAACGATCCAAAACTTTTCCCAAAATCGTAATATGATTCTCAAAATCAGGAGTAATAACTACCACATCATCCAAATAAACAAAAACGTAAGGAGCCAAGTCATCACCTAAAACACGATCCATTAAACGTTGGAAAGTCGCAGGTGCATTTGTCAGACCGAAGGGCATTCGACGAAACTGAAAAAGTCCGCGACCTGGAACCGTAAAAGCTGTTAATTCGCGTGATTTCTCTTCCATAGGAACATGCCAGTAGGCGGATTTGACGTCGATGGTACTGAGGTACCTAGCACCACGAAGACTGTCAAGTATGGTGTTGACGTATGGTATCGGATACGCATCCCGCTTGGTCACCGCGTTTAGAGCTCGATAATCCACCACAAAACGAAATTTACCATCCTTTTTCGGAATTAAAAGCGCTGGAGACGACCAGGCGCTATTTGACCGTTCAACAATGCCCTCCTCCAACATGTTGTCCAGATGTTCGTTCATAAGCTTTAGCTTAGGTGGAGAGATGGGAAAATATCGCTGTTTGATAGGAGGCGAATCAGTCTGAATGGCATGGTGTACAAGCTTTGTTACACCGACGGTAGTGGACATCCGAGAAAACTTGGTCGTAAGCAAAGTTTTTAGCTTTTGGCCTTCTTCCGGTGACAATTCTCTCTCGATCTGAATGGCGTTACATTCGTGGACAGGGAGTTCATCGGCAAAGTACCACTTCCGATCTCGTAGATTTGGAATTATTCCCAACGCAATAACAAAATCAGCTCCCAAAATAAACGGCTGCACTAACTCTGGCATGACTATAACCTCAATGATTGAAATTTTGGATTCTAATTCAATCGGAACTGACACTTTGCCTAAAACACGACATTCATCACCGTTCGCCACTCGACATGGAGTGGTCTCCTTCGTCATACGACAACCCAAATCGCGTAAAATCAAGGAAGTGTCCGCATTCACGACTGTATTCGTCGCTCCGAGATCCAATAATCCACAAAACGTTCGACCTAATATTTTAAACTCGAGGTACGACCGATTATCGCCCTTCACCTGTTGCGAAACGTAATCCAAAACGGCGCTGTTTTTCTTATCCCTCAAAGTTGGCCTGGGTGGGGCTGATGGTGACATTGCCGGCTTGATATTTTGCCCCTTTATGAAGCCGGCCTCCCGTTTCCCGATACCGCATTACATTTCGGACAAGTTCTTCGTGTTACACCCGACATCTGACACGAGAAACAGCGACGACGCAAGGGTTCCTTACAGTCGCGAGCGAAATGTCCAACTTGCCCACAGTTATAACACTGGGAACGCTTATCGGACACTGGACGACGGTCCATAGGTGTTAATTTGACCAAGGGAGAATTTAGTACCATCTCTGATTGAAAAACTTGGTTAGACGTAACAGGAAGAAGGGTAGGCTCAACACAATCTAATTTTAAAGCTCGGGAATTTGGTCGGTAACTTTCAACACGATATTTTAGAGTCTCAATCCGCAAACATGCCTCCTCCAATTCCTCTACCGTCTTTACCATCGGTATTTTTTCCAAATAGTAAGGCGCTAAATTTCTCATCAGTGTGTCCAACCGTTTATTCGGCGACATATTACCGTGATGGTCGAATAGGGTGGTCATGTCGTTCAGGTATTGGCGGAAAGATTCATTCGGCAACTGTTTGCGGTCGAGAATTTGCCGAAAGATTCGATATTCATAATCCACTGGCAAGAAAGCCTGACGCAGGCATTCCGAAAGTTCCTCCCAGGTGGCAAAACGACGCAAGTTCTTCAAATACCATCTCAGCGCATCCCCATCAAACAAATCAATCGCACTTCGGAACAACCGAATGTCGGAGCACTGACGAGCAAACTTAATATCATTAACTTGACTGAGAAAACTAACGACCGTCTGCTCGTTGGTTTTTCCCGAAAATTTTCTTATTCCCCATTTACAAACGGGAACCTCTTTGTCCGAGAAAGAATTTGAGGGGGCGCGAGTGGAATTCAAACAACCTTGCTCCTCCACCACCCGAGAATGTGAATCGTCTTCGGAACTCGAACAATCATCATCCGACGCCAACGGGTCTTGAATAGCTGATCTACCGGGTACAGGACTTAAGTGTGGCATAGAAAGGTTGAGTACGGTACGATTTTTCTGGACCCGATCTAGCGAACTCAATAAAGCCGATACGCGTCCCAGCCACTTACTCCGTAGTTCCAAATTTCCTAGGTTGGTTCCCTTTATTGGCGCGATATTAACCCGACCGAGGAGATGTAATATTCTCGAATAAAGGCGTTTGTAATGTGAAGTCTTAGCGTTAGGGTCCTGATAGGTTTGTATAGCCGCCAACAACTGCGTGTACTTCGCCTCAATTGCGGGGATTTGCGAGTCATAATCAAAGGTGTAGGAGGTATAAACTAAAGGTCGGTCAGTACGCTCCAGACTAATCAGGGGCTGTAAGACCGCTCGCATCTCCACCACGGTCATCTCCGCGCAAGGCACACCGCGATAAATCAATTCAAATTCCAGCTCGTCCTTCTTCAGGTGGTTTACATCCATCGGTTTCATTTTATTTTATTTTTTTTTATGTCACGAAACGAATAACTTCAAAATATGACAGTGACAATTCGGAACAAGGAATCAGTCCGAACAACACGACACTAAGAACCAAATAACCGAAAGTTCCGACGACAAACGTTAAAATTTTGTTTCTGCCTCCACTCAACCCAAACTCAACGTATTAACCAAAAATTTTTTTTTTTTAATCAGCCCCACGTTGGGCGCCAAAAATGTAACGTCTTAAATTTTCCTTATGTCCCTATGGTAGCGGAAGTAACCTCTGGGTCCCGGCCGACTTCAGTCGTGGAAGCGTAGGTCCGTTGGAAGGGGGGGCGCCACGTAATTGTTACACTTTTCTGCCAGAGGTCTTCACGCTACCAGTCCCAATTACGAAGGACTTGTTCAATATAAAATAATGAATTGGGTTAAGCGGGCAACAATTTAATAACAAAAGAAAATAATAAATACAGTAACCGAACAAAAATAAATAAATAAATAAAAAAAATTCGAAATTAACCGACAACTCAACAAACTACGTGACGTCCGGGGCCCACGACGACACGCTTACAAATAAAAATACTTAAATTTTACGTAAAATTACCAAAAAAAAATAAATAAATAAAGGAAACTTCACTTAAATTTTTTTGTTTGACCAAACCTTTGGGAAGGGACGATTGGGACGCAGGACTCGGGAACGGAATGGTGGGGATCGTAGCACTCAGGAACGAACGGGCGTAGAACAGGACAGGGATGGAGCGTAGTCTAATTCGGGAACGGGGTGGAGCGTAGTCTAATTCGGGAACGGGGTGGAGCGTAGTCTTTCGATTCGGGTAGGTCGGGTCGAGACGTAGAATTTCAGGGACGTTATATCTATACGTTATACGTTTTCGCGATATCTCTTAATCATTTTTCGTTATTTTTGTCACCAAGTCAAACAAAATTCTTAGCAAAAGCTAATTTGATCAAAAATATATATTTCAAAATTTTGGGAATGTCACAACATGTAAACGCATCTGTGAATGAAAGTAAAAATACTAATATCGCTATTAAAAAATAGGGGTTGGTGGTAGAAAGGCGAAAATTTAGGATTATAAGTATTTTTACATAAAAATCGGTCAAGCCGTTTCGGAGGAGTTCGATAACAAACATCGTGACACGAGATTTTTATATACAGGTGAGTCATTAGTGCGGAATCGGTCCATAACTCCTGAACCATGTAAAAATTCGTGTCGCATTATACTATTTTCAAATAAGCTTAACTTTAGTTTTTTGTCATTTGATTATCCATTCCATTATCCACAATAAATTTTATTTTACAAGAACAAATCGATTGGATTTATTGCCTGAAATTAAGCGAAACAACCAAAAAGAACATGAAAATAAGAATCTAAAATGCATTTAGAAGCGTATGCCAGCAAATTTTACGAAATATTGGAAGATCATTCACCCACCGCGTGAAAGTGTGCACAGAGAGTTGGCCGCAACATTGAAAATATTATTTAGTTTAGCTTACTTTATTGAATTTTTATATTTATTTGTTTATTTATTTAACGTTGAGCGTAAATTCTTGCCGCAAGCAAACGTAGCCAGACTGCAGGCGCATTTGATGGCATAAAAAAATATAGGGGGTTTCATTTAAAAAAATTAAGTTAAGCTTATTTAAAAATAGTATAATTTTGACCCAACTATTGCAGACCCTGTATAGTAAAAATGATATTTTGCATATCGGGCGTAAAGAGCAATCCTTTCTTCATATTTGTACCAAACTTCAGCCTTCTAGCTGCTAAAACGACCTCTCAGTAAATTTTTAAGTGAACCTCTGTAAATGACAAAAAATTTGTAATTTGATAACGGTGATTCAAAATATAAAATATCTTATATCATAATAAATCTATCTGAAAAGGGGTTCTAATGGAGAAATAAAATGTAGGTAGTTCTATTTGAAAAAACAAAGTTGTGTAGCAATTATGAGTTTTGGAATACTCTGTATACGTGAAAATATTTTTATGTTGTGCAGCCTGACAAACCTGTGTACAAATTGTATTTAAAATTTTTTTGTATCTTACATGGTTTAGAAGTTATGGACCGATCCCGCACTAATGACTCAACGTGTATATAGATATAGATGACATTTCTTTCATTCACTAATAATGTTAATTGAAGTCTCGTTTATTGATCCTGTTTCATTCTCCGTGAAAATAAAACAAGTTTAGTTGTTCTTCATTGAAGTGATTGTAGTTATCCATTGCCAAAAGTTGTCACTTCATAACCCATTACGAATTTTCCATTAACTAATGGTATTCAATCAAAGAGAACTCACTTTAAATTAATTTCGATAGCACGAAGTTGTCGGTTTTGCTAGAAAATATCTAGAACATATTCTAAATTAAACATAAAGCTTGACTAAACAGAAATTAAAGAAAATGGGATTCTTCATCTGATGAAACAGGTTTATCCTTTTATTTGGAAGAAAGTAATTATTCGTGACTCAATGTACTAACTTCGAAGACAATTATTATAAAGTTTCTCCAATAAAAACTTCGCTTTCAGAAGCAATTCATGCTTAAAACACGAGTCGAGATGGCAATTCTATGGTTATTACTAATTTTTAGGAACATTCGAAACGATTATCACAAGCGCCGAAATCAAATATGTGATAAATAAAGAACAAAACAAAAATGAAACGAAACTGTGATGAAACTCATTAATTCGTTAGAGTGTAGAACTTTGGGTTGGTAAAATTTGAAATTATGTTCTATAAAAGATGCGGACTCCATTCCTAAGATACATTTAGTGTCCTCTTCAACAAATTCCATCTTCAGGTGTCGCATGATCGAGCTCTTATTTGAAAGCTGTCATTGACATGATACATCAAATGTGTACACTGTAAAAATATAACAAACGTTCTATTCTATGGGCTCCAAAACCTGTTTGTTTGTACGCTATGGACCGCAATTAAGGATAAAATATCAAATTTTTCGTTGTGGCACCACCCAAAAATGTGTAATCTCAAAAACGGTTGTAATTTAGGAACTGAACTCTGAACTGTCAATTGCCGACTCGTTATTTCTGTCATAATTTTTTTGGATTTGTGCTTTTTTTTGTCATTTACTGCGGTCTTTTGTTGCTTTCGCCGTTAATTAAAAGTGTACGTCAAAAATAAGTCTTTTTTCGTAACACTTGTGCAGAGAACGATGCATTATCACAATTTTATATTAGGTTCCACAGCGCTCTTTGACTATATGGAGTCTGTATATAGAGGTTATTTTTTTTAAATTGGCCCATTAGATGTTTCTCAACTTGTAAAAAAAATTCTGATTTGAAATGTGGTACAGGGACATTGTTCCGCGTTCTATCTAAAATATTTTGATAAAAAAATCATTTTTTAAATCGAACTATTATTATTATTTTCAAGGTGATTATATTTTTCGCTTAATTTGCTTTATTTTTGATTTGAGTTATGTTTACTTAATTGTTATCGGCGATATAACAATTTTTATGAAACAATGGATATTTGCAAAGGTTTGTTTTGATTGAACACGTTGTATTTGGCACACTCTAAGTATGGTACCAATGCAGAGGTTCATTTTATGTTGATAACAACAGTTAAAACCGCACCTTTCTAAGTTAGTTAAGTCCAGAGATATTCGCATGTTTTCAGACCGCTGCAAAAGTCAATTTTAATGATTAATAAACTCGACCTAAACCGGAACGAGGAATCCAAAAATGTAATAACATACAGGTGACCCAGCGCTGCAGGGTAGTAAGATAAAAACATATATCGAGATACGGTTTTCGACAGAAGAGACAAGCATTTAAGAAAACACTTTGAAAATATCTGCTTATATACAGTATGTCCACATACGAAATAATAATTTTTTGAATAATGTCATGAAATTGACATTTTAAACATAAAAAAATTCATAATTCCTAAAATGTCAGAGACAAGTATCAAATTAAAAAGGCGATTAAGAATATGAAATAAAAAATACAGAATGCCATTTATACTAAGAAATTTGCTTTCATTTCCGGTTAAGCATTTAGCATTTAGCGGAAGTGGTACATAAACCGGAAGTGGCACAACAATGTTCATATTTTGTTTTAATTCACAAAAACCGACTAATGCGGATTACCAAATTTCAGATTTTTATCTCAATGGTAAGTTGAAAAACTTTTAATAAATGGGCTACAAAAACAGCCTGTATTATGATGTCTTTGTCCCGAGCGACACCACTACTGCCAATATACAGGTTGTTCTATCGAAAATAACGTAGCTTGCTGTATCAGCAAAATCGAAATTGCTTTATTTGAATACACCCATTACCGAAAACCCACCAACTAAGTTTTCAGCACGTGCTATTTTTTTTGTGAACCTGACTCGAAATTCTGTTTTTTCCACTTCAACATTGATTGTTGATTGTTTGATTGAGTTAGTAAATAATAATTACACACAAATTAAATTTTTTTCGACTTTGCTTGAACGTTCATAGAGAAAAAAGACTCTTGATCAAAACACGATTACTTTAACGGCGAGAATGTGTCGTCGCCCTCGTCATTTATCAACCAACGTACGGTTTGCCCCCAGGAATGGAACTCAAGCCGTTTGTGGTGATTCCCGGAGTCCTGGAATGAGGATGACCATCGTAGCCCATCAGCGGGGGCCGTCCGTACGGCGAAGGCGCGACGTTATTGTAAGCACTGAGATGTTCACTGCGGGCTCCCACCCCCAGATTGTAAGGTGGATACTGCCCCAGCGCCACTTTGGCTCCGCTCGCTCCCGACGCCGCGCCTAAATTCGGCGTCGTAGCTCGCGGTTTTGATCCGGGCGTCAGCGGTTTCTCCTACAAGAAAAAGGGAACATAAGCCGCGTTCGAAGATAAACACAAAAATATGCACGCATGGAACGGACGTAGAATGTCGAATGAGAAGCAGTGAGGGTAATCTTACATCTTTACTTTTCAGAGAAGGTGTACTTCGAGAGGACGACGAGCCGCTTCTGCTAGGTGGCCTTTCCACTTTTATTTTATCTCCGTTTGTGCTGCCGTTCTCTCTGATTTCGGCGGAATTACTCAGGGGCGCGTGGTCTCCGTTCGTGTGGGGCGAGGACGCTTCCTGAAACGTTAGCATTTAAATTAGCCGCACTGAGAACTAAGTGAATGTCTTACTTCGTTGGCGACGTCCACGACGAGGTCCTGGTCGCTCTTTTCTCCGTCGCTTTCCTAAAACAGAGACGTAAAACTTGTGTTAAGCGACCACTCTATTTGAAATATTTATGGACGGCAAATGATGATTACAATGAAATATTTAGTTCACAAATAATAATCTCTGAAATAATTAATTACGAAATATGGAATTTATTTATGAAATACATTTCATTAATATAGAAACAGTTCCATTAAACATATTAGCGATCGATTTTTGTACGGTTCTGTGTAATTTATTTAATATGGGGCGACGTTTGAAGCCCGATATTTCATAGCGACTGTCATAAATTATTGATTCAAACATAAATGCGATATTGCAGTAATGAGAACAAACTACAGAAAAATTATTAAATGGAACTGATCGATCTCGATAACTTTTCTTTGCTCGAAATCCATTACCATTAAACATGCACGTTACGTGTTGGTATCTCGGTTCGTTTTGACAATTTAACAATACAAATCGTACCACAAATCCAACTCGAAATTATTTACTAATCCTACGGAAACTTGCATCAAATATAGAAAACTGCCTTCGGCGTGTTTATCTCTCGTCGGTTCCGTTTCCAATTCGAATCAAACAAACGGTTTTATAGTTGGAACATTAAAGAAGGGGAAATGATCGGCAGCCGCGAGAAGTCAAAAAAGCGGGGAAAAAAAATAAACCAAACTCAGTTACCGTTAATGAACGAAAGTTAAACAAACACGGCGGCTTAAATTACTGATGTAAAAACGGAACGTTCAATTTAGGCCAAAACAAATAATTTATTAGTCACCATTGGCAGCTTTCAAAGCAATGACAAAACAAGCTAATAAAAGATCGATGGATTAAATCGAACCATATACTGTGCAATTAAGTTTTTTCGGGAACGGCGAGAGATTGCCGCCCTTTCGATAATTACTCTTCGGGGATTTCGCGCATTGTCTGACGGCGCTCCCAGTTGAGAACTCTAATGATAGATTTGGTAAATTAAAAGACTACGCGCCACGCTTGGCGGAGTTTTTCCGTTCACACAACGATTGTCAAGAGGAGTTACAGAGAACAGAGTAAATCCATAATCGTTATTTAGCCGGTAAATAAAAATATTTTATAATGAAAATGTCGGAAATGTCACTGATATGGACAGGACGGATATTTTATTATTGGAATTTTAAAAATTCAAATCGAACTACGGTTCAATTCGGAGGTTCTATTCCAGGAGGTAGCATCACAATGAAGCTTCAGAAGAACAAAATACTTTGTTGAACAAATGTTTTTAAGCGGCTCTACTTGATAAAAAAATTACGTGCGCCTTCCAACAAAACAATTATAAAGTTCTTACTGTTATCGCTCATTCTTTGATTTGTCTTTTTCGAATTTTTAATCAAATTAAACCAGAACACAAATACAAGCAAATATTAAGAATTGTCGCTAAACAGTTACGAGTTCTCAATTTTCAAATTTAAGAATTGTTTCCAGATTATTTAATAAAGTGCGAAGGAAAATAAACGAAATTCCGTAGAGCGTGAAAAAATGTTGGACATGGAGTGAAGAAATTTGAGATTAAGTTCTAGAAGATACATTTTATTTTAACACTCCATCTCCAGACAAGAGAGAAGTTTGCACGTCGTTTGTGCAAATTTTTCCAGTCCCTGTTAAATGTCATGATTGGCAATGTCAAATATCTACGCTGTGAAAATAAAACAAAACTTAAATTCCATGTATGTACTCCCAAGCAGCCGTTTTCTTCGTTTCGTTTCGTTTTCTTTGTATGTTGTAGTAAGGTGAGTACAAAAATAAAACGAAGTGGCATTTGGATAGAAAAGAATGCCTAATGGTGCGGAAAATATTTAAAAAAAGAATCAAACAAAGAACCAGTAGTCAAGAGTACACAAAGGCTAGACAAGCACTGGAATGAAAGTTTCTGAACATATCTTAACGAATACTTAGAAGGCCAAAGCAAGAATGAAATTGTTTCTGCATTTCCAAAAACTATTATTCTTTTCAAACTCAAGAATGCACATAAAAGTAAACGTATAACGTGTGATTACTCAATAGACATAACCAAACCATATTCGATTATGTATAGCCTTCATATACCGTGCGGACTTTGAGAAATCTAGTATTCTGGAAACAACGAGTGAAAAAAGAACACTCGGCAAATACATACTTCACGTTGCGTCTTGTATTCCTTGTTTTAAGCACATATTTGCCGAGTCTTCTTTTTCCACTCCTAGTTCCCAGGATACTAGATTTTAGTAATGTGCATAATCGAGTGATTTTCATAATCGCCTTATCACTCGAGATATGACTGGATTTCTTTAGTCCGCACGATACCTAGTCGAGTCTGGGACATTTACGTAAATTGACCAATATTTAGTGACCATTCTTATCTCCCTTGCGATTTGACATAAAAAGAGAAACGCAAACTGCATGTGACATCAGACATAGTATGAAAACAGAAGCTCGTCATACGAATTAGAAATATTGAGCAGGCCCCAAGAATCGGATTTGCACATGCCAATACTGCTCATATAAGCCTGAAAGCTTCGACGAAGACTGCGCAATGAGTAGTGTATCCACCCAAAGAGGAAGAACCTTAGAAGAAATACCCTACTACTATATACCGTTATTCGAATGCAAGAACCGCATATTAGTATTAAAACTAAAACAAAGTATTAAATGAAAGTGTGTAAAGGATCAATTGCTATTAATTATTAGTCGAACGAACTATGTCAAGAAACTCGTCTACAGATGATAATAACAAAAGGTATTGAATTGTGCTATTACAGAGTCAGTTTTGAAATATGTAAGCTTGATTTAATAAAATCTTTTGATATTTCCTGAACTTTTATACATAATTTGTACTTTTGTAATAATGCATAACTTTTATTTATAAAAAAAATGTTTGTGGTTGAAACTATACCTTAACAGATTTTATTTCCACAAAAATATTGTTATTGAACATCTGTTTTTGTCTATTTTCTCCATTTAAGTCTCTGTACAAAATAGGCAAGTTACAAAAACTGATTATTATCCATATTCTCTGTTAAACATTTTAATTCCAGTATAGCTTCTAGCTTTTTCTAAATAGTGGTGGCGTAATCATATTTGTAATATAGTGTTATCTTCTTCTTCCTGCATCCTATACATTTTCATATTTAGCCTTCACTCAGAAGGTTCTTCTGCACTTTGGAATCCTCCCCAACCGTCGATAGGTCTTTGGTAACTCAGCCATATCATTATCATTACTCTTTTGTCTTTCCATACACCAAAAATTAATCTGATTGTTTTGACCTCCAATGACTAGTAAAAGACAAGTTTCTTCCTCGCACATTTGCTTAATTTTTGCTTATATGTTTTTGCATGTTTTGCTTCTGCCAACAATTTCTATATGAAATTGGGGTAATAGTAAATTAGATTCATTATTTCCGAAGACCTGGATTTTGTCAGTTACTACTCCAACGCTCTTTTCCAATGCAATGCTGAACAGCTTTTAGAACCTTCGACATCCGTTTTCGTTAGTCTTATTAATGTTTTCTAGAACACCCAGGTTCTTTACGGCTTCCCACAATCTAATCACACTGACGTGTACTGAAATTCTATAAACAGGCCATACAGATCATTGCTGAGTTCCCAACATTTCTCAAAGATTTGTCTAAATGTGAAGAGCCAACTTATTTCTTTCTCCTCGAAAACATCATTGCTATTTCCCTATATCTCTTCCGCGTAAGATGTGATACGTTTTAATACAGAGTAAAAAGTAAGTATACGAAACAAGCAGGTCATCTATGTAGTGCCACATTCGTGCAATAGAATGGTGTGTGTTCAGTAAGGCTCTGTGGTTTTAGCAAGAAATTTTTTTATAAGCATTGGTGATAGCGCTATTCCTCGGTAGTTGATACATATCATTTATCCCCTTTTTTGTACAAAAAATACCGAAGCCTTCTTTCGTCCTTAGGTATGGGTCTAGTGTTTATAGCAAAAATGTATGTGGTCCTGGAGCCTGTTTTATAATTTTAGTTCTACTTTAGTGTTAAAAACCGGAAGCTCAAGATGTCTTGTAATGTAGCTTTAGTTTTATATTTACAGTATAGTGTACTGTGTACTGAAATAATAAAATAAAGAACAGGAGAATCATCAAAAATCTACAAATGAAAGTTAAAATTAAACACATCTGTGCCTCGAATTCTCATCTACAAATTTGCACAAGATGAACGCCTCCAATTATTATTATTCGGAATTTTTTCATTGTGTATAGAATTGATGCATTGTGAGCATTATTTGAAAATTTGCAACATAATTTGAGTAGATAATTCGCCAAATATGAATACCTTGAAAAGTCAAAAGAATTGCGTTATGTTTAAAAACCTGAAAAGAATCTTCGCGGCAAGCGATGCGTTTTAGTGAAACACAAGTGTGAAGTGTGGTAGAGGGTGGATTGAATTCGTAACGCTTTTAAAACGACTAATTATTGCTTCACGGGCAATTATGAACTCGCCAACCAAATTACGACAAACATACGCCATTAAACGATCCGTTATCGAACAACACACGGGGGGCGATCCTTCGTTTTTCCCTTTTCTAACTTTAATAGTGAAGACAAAGAATGGCGTGTCACTGTTTACACATAAATCACAATCTGAATAAAATTTGATGGCGCTTTTGTGTGTAGTATCTCCTTTATGTCAACCCCCGCCATCCCTTCCCCTACCATCAATCCCAGTCGTTCCGGACGCAATTATTTATCCCCTCGCTCTTTCTTGTTGTTAGCAGCCCCGCAAAAATAATCCACCATTACTACGATTGTAAACTCAACATCCACCTTCGTCTTCAATGTTTAATGACTGTGTTGTGGTAAACGATTGCCAAGGCCGAAATCGATAAAAGATTTCGTTTCGGGGGCGTTAAAAATAGGCAGCGGCGGGTCTGTCGGTCGGAAATCCGGCGAAGAAATTGGATACATCAAAACAAATACTGTGGAAGTATTAAAAGCTCTCTGATATAATTCCGCCGAAGCAATTTCGTAAAATGTAATGCCCGCACCGCCGCTCAATCCTAGCGGGGGAAACGAAGCGGAGCACCTCAGGCGAGAATCGTCATTTATTTATAACCCCTCGGCTTTATCCGTATCAGTTGGTGATCCGGCACAAAACATGGCCGACACTTTGTCATCGACACAGATCTTGACAAACCGCGCACCCTTCAGCTACCGTCGCGACGCCTTCGTCTGCCGAAGCCTTCGAACGAGAGCTTAATAAATTAGATCCGAGGGAGCTTCGCGTGTGCAGACAAACTCATTTATATGGAGTCGGCGACAAAAACCGACGCTATTTACCAACTTTCGCCTAATTTCCGAGATAACGCCGTCGTTAAAACGGGAACTTTTTCGAATCGACGACTCGAAGAGAGCGGTAGGGAGGAGGAAAAAAACGTTTCGGTTACTTACATGACCCAATTTATCTTCTTTCCGTCTCTTGACGTCCTGCTCGACGTCCGGCGGCGATCTGGATCTGTATTTATCTCGGTCGCCGGGAGAGACGGAATTCTGAAACAAAGAAACAAGCAACTTTTCAGACGGAGCATCGAACAAGCGAGCGAACACTGCAGAACAAACACTCGCTCCCGTTTTCGCCTAATTGTAATTGCAACACAGACCAGTCTTTCTTCGGCGTTCGCTGATCCGGGACCCTTGAGGTCGACGGATTCTCTCGAATGCAGGTCGGCGGATTTGAGGAGTGGATGGGCGCCTGCGGCCACCGAAGCGTGGGGGCCCGTGGGGGCTCCAGGGATTCCCGCACCTAAACCGGCCCCGAAACCCAGCAGACCGGCCGGACCCATGCCCGGCAACCCCGGATGAGGACCCATGGGCAACCCGGGACCGTGGCCGCCGTGCGGAAGCTGCTGGGCGTGAATCTGTTGCTAACAAAATACCAATCAATTTTAAATCGCACAGTTCATTTCCAAACTACACAACAAGCACAAATCGAAAATTTCACTACCCGCCATGCGACACCACCAAAAAGATAACCTAACAGAACTACTTACAAGCAATTGTTGAAGACCTTGTTGTTGTTGTTGCTGCAAACAACAACGGACAAAATTAAAACAATATAAACCGACACCGCTAAACGCAAAACCCAAAATACAATTATAGTCAACAAGGGGATGTAGGTACTACTTATATTGTTTTAAATCACCCTTTCAAAAACATCACACAACGTGCGTACAAAACTAAAAAGCGGCTCCGGAAGATATGGAACCACTTGATTTTGAATGATAAGTGTCGCAAATACAGGTTGTCCCAGCGCTGAGGGGAAGTAAGATTACTCTAAAATGGAAATAGGATATCGAGATGCGGTTTTCGACAAAAAGTACAATCCATTTAAGACAAGTCTGAAAATATCTGCTTATATACAGTGTGTCCACATACAGAGTGGCGCATCAAAGTTTTTAAATGAAACACCCAGTATATTATGCTATTTTCGGATTCCTTATTAAAAAATTATTATACTTTGTATAACCTGTTATGGACCGAGCTTCAGTTGTTTTTCTATTATTTGACATTTAAACCAACAAATCGCTGCTTCCAAACCAATGAGAATTTTGGCTTAAAATTTTGACAGAAAATTTTTAATATCGTTTAGTTTATACTATACAGTGTACTATACAGGATGGCTCATGACCGCAAATTGTTAATTTTATCAAATTTTTCAAATGGGACGACCTGTATATTTTGGTTACAATCGATCACAGTTTTGAGAAACCTATCCAATGACGTCCTTATGGCATCATTTTTCAATTTCTTAGCCAACTATTTTCCAAATTAGCGATATTCCACTATTCAATTATATCATTAAAAACGTCATCAAAAATGTAATCGAGTAATTCCAAAATATACAGGTGTTCCATTTGAAAAATTTGATTAAATGAACAATTTGCGTTCATGAGCAACTCTGTATATTAAATTACTACAATTCGAAATTCGAATCGATCATTATGAACTGGAATATATTTGAAAATGTTCTGTCAATATCAAACCAAAATTCTCATTGGTTTGGTAGCAGCGATTTTTCACAGAACGGGCTTTTTTGGTTTAAATGTCAAATAATAGGAAAACAACTGAAGCTAGGTCCATAATAGGTTATACAAAGTATAATTATTTTTTAATATGTAATCCGAAAATAACATTTAAAAAACGTAAGTTTGATGCGTCGCTCTGTATGTGGACATACTGTATATAAACAGATATTTTCATACTGTTCTCTTAAATGGATTGTACTTATTGTCGAAAACTGCATCACGATATCTTTTCTCGTTTTAGAGTAATCTTACTTCCTTGCAGCGCTGGGACACTCTGTATTTGATCTCACCAGACCTCCATTCTCTCAGGAGCCATGGAGTCTTCCTTTTATTATATTTTTAGAGTAGGCTCTGGAGTAGACTTTGTAAAATTATGACATGTGATAAGAGCTGTCTTTCAAAAATTTGCTCAAAGACGTATAAAGACTTGAACATGGAATTTATTCATGAAGACGTTAAATGTACATATATTATGTATTGTGTCCGAGGCGGTTATTAGCAAAGAAATGCTAAAGATTTTCCCATGAATTTTTAATATGGACTTTATGTTTAAGACACGTGGCAGCCTGACTAAAATCATAAAAAAAATATTATATTTCGCGAACAACTGAAGACTCACTTTTCCATATAAAGACCCAGGATGTCTAATTCTTTGCTTATTATCATGACAATACAAAATACGCATAATGCCCTCTGATTGTCATACTGACTAAAATACAGAGAGAAAATACTGGTAAACGAGAGTGGGCGATGGGACAGGCACACTTGCATCACTTTCCCTTCCTTCTTTCTCTTACTCATGTCCAGGGATAATATATCTGTTGTTCACTGACGGGCCAATCAAAATCGCGGAATTCAGACGTTAAACGTCAGAATTGGCAGAATTAGGGTAGGTGTCTTCAGAAATATATATTATAAAATATAATTTGAGACCCATATAATTTGCGACCATTATAGGAGTTATTAAAATTTTTGAATTACTGCAATAATATTACTGACAATCTCATATTGACCTGTCCTCTGAGTTAAAAACTATGATATTGGTAAGAATTAATAGAAAATTTGTTCCCTTTAGAAAATGATGAGAGCTAGAAAAAAAATGTACCTGCAATACCAAATTTAACCACCGGAGCAAGACCATGTAAACAAATTGTGGTGAAGAAATAGACCTGTATTAGTTTAATACACTTCAAGTTTGTAGTGAAAACAAATCGGTATGTAAAATCTCCTATATATCAAAATTTTTATTTAGTTTAAGGAAGATTCAAGCTCTTTGTTTTATATAATTTGTGTTGTGTGTTATTGTTGTAGTCTTGTTACATTAAATTACTATCTTGATACAAAAATTTCTATGATGCATATTATCAACCCCAATGTAGGTATAACGTTTCTCAATTTCGTGTTTATAAAGGTTATCTACACCTTTTTGTATTCGAAATGCTACAGGGTTCATAAGATAAAAACTACGATAAGTAATAACGTACGTTCAAAAAAAAACCAGGCTGCGTTGGCCATGGAAAAAGTTTGTGCATCAATTTAGTGTAGCAAAATTTCGAACTGTCAGTTCGAATCTGTCAGATAGTTTTTAGGTTGGGTTCTTTCTTAACAATGGTTTCGTATACGATCATTATGTTGGGACAAATTTCAATAAATGGACGCGAAGGAGGGTAGCATTATGTTTATGAGAGCGATGTACACATGTCCTGGCATTTATTATAAACAATTTACATAAAATTTGTCCGTTTAATTTTGGTAGAAAATTTTAGACTGACAGTTCTTGTCACATGTGATTTCTACACTGGAAAGCCGATAAATTCCATGGCCAACGCAGCCTCGTTTTTTTTTTAACGCACGTTAGATAATAAGTAAAATAGAATCATTACACTGATACGAGAAGCGAAAACCATTCAAAAACCCCGCGGATTTACAATTGAATGTTGCTCGGTTCTCATTGGCCCGTCAGTGTGCAATGTAGAGCGCCTACATTGCTTCATCTCGTTCTCTCTTTACCAACCAAATAGCATGGAATCAGCCTTTTCTCTCTGGTAAAATTATAACCCAAAATCTATCACTATCCCCCGGTCTATTATAGTGTAGCAAATATAAGACCTTGAGTTAGATAAATTTGACATTTTGTGGACAACCTATTATGCACATAAGATACATTTAGTGTGAATATAATGCAAAAACGACAAAAAAAGGCAGAGATTTGAACCTCATTTGTGCAAATTTGTGTCAAATGTCATAACTCAGTCGTGTCTACGCTGTAAAAAATAAAACAAAAACTAGATTCCATACCCTCCAGAGCCTACGTTTTATACATACTTATTGCCTAAAATTTCGCCAAAAAATTGCTTTGTAAATATCGAAAGAAAGCCATCTTAAATCAGTTCAATGTAGATCACTGTTTTCGTTTCAGTAATTTTGAATTGATTTTGGAAAACACCGTAGAACGTTACACCAGATCAACAAATTTAAGAAAATTCGGTTCAAAATTAACTTAAAAATAAATGTAGACCCCGTAGGCCATGTAAGCACTTGAAAATCGTTCTGTCAATTCAATTCTGTTAATTGTCAAGTCTACACTGTAAAAAAATAATCAAAGCTACACTCCATAGCCTTCCGAGAATCCGCTCGATAGCAACCCAATTAAACAATTATAATCACTTCGTAGTATTGCCGTAAATTCAATGATCAACTTTAAAGGTTTCGTCCTCAGATCTTCATTCATTTTCATGTTCATTAATGCAGCGAACAATTTTAAAAATTAAATATAATTTCATAAAAGCTGCACCCTCACAAGAATCATTTAATTTGACGGTAATTCCGTACAACAGAATGTTGATCGAACGTGCTTTGTATGGAAGGTGAAAGATGCGATAACTCAACACAATAAATTGATAGCAGAAATTATATTTATTCCATCTTTCCGTATTAAAATTTAATTTAATTCGGAATGTACACTACCGTTTGTGATGACGTTGAAAGACGTTGTCGAATTGTTGTAAGAAATGTCTCAGCTCCATGCAAATTACTACAAAACCGTAAACGAAACATATAAGTAGTCTCAACGGGGGATTACTTGAATCTGAACTTTACCAAGATGTAAAAATAGAATAAAACACAACACACCCCAATTATTGCATTCAGCTCGGTCATCGTAACTTGCTTCGCTCTTTCTACCGCCGTCGCTACTTGCTGTTGATGTTCTTGGGCTAAAAACGGCAGCACTTGGGCGATAATTGCATTTAAACGTTTTGCTATTTCAGTCTGAAACAAACCGTAAATTAATTAGCACCGATTTGTCCGATCGAGTTTCGGTCCGATTCCACCCTCACCTGTTTATGCATTTCCACGTTAAGGCCATAGGACATTTCGTAATACTGCAACAAAAATGTGGACGATTAGAACCAACATATCAATTCGGGACGGTTATGATTCAACTTTGAAAATAATTTTGTTTCCATGTAATAACCTTATTTAAAGGGATAGTAAATCGTGTCACGTTCCGTTCCCAACATTCACCGTACTTAACCGAGTTTCGCCCCTCTCTGCGGAATTATAACTCGGCACAAATCTTATCAGATCCTCGCTTATCTTCTCTAGCTTCGTCCATTATACTTTCTCCTTTATTTCTTCATTTGAGGACGCCACGCACGACGAAAACACTCGACGCAATCCCAAGCTTCCCACCGCCCCTATTTATTCTTCATGTCGTCGATGCGTTATAATCTCCGGAAGACGGAATCACCCTCATATAATGATTACTATTAGCACCACCCCCGATAATTAATTTTACGGCATTTGAAATTTTCACAACACAAATCGGGTTTTTTAAAGGGACGCAAAGATAATACACACACGCCCGTGGCTCAGTCGGTGAAATCGTAATTTTACCGTCATTAGGGGAACGAAATGAATTACATCTGTTGACACAATCTCATTTATATTCCGAAAAAATAAAGAAGCTGCCAAACTAATTTCTTTTCTTAGACGCCTCGCTTTGAAACCGTTGCCAACTAGAAGTCGGAGTCGATTGTTGATCGTTAAAAAGGAGCGAGGAGAAGTGGTGGTAATTTGAATAATTAGTTCTGCCCTGGACGCTTGCTTTCTGTCGGCTCTCTTCATCGTGCTCGATCAAATAAACGAATCAAAGACGTTTCCGAATGGCAAGCCGACGCGCGTACAATAATAAAACAGAGCTTCGAAGGCCACGGAAGCACTTTGGAATTAGTAAGAGTGTATGAAATGTTTGATCTTGTGATGGAATCGGATTAAGTTTACATTTAATGCTGTACATAACTAATTCTTGGCTTTTGATTGACAATTTCTGTTAAAGGTCTATTGCGCAAAAGTAAAACCAAAGCTAGATTCCGCTCTGTACAAATTACGACGCACACAACATAATTGTAGAGAAAGTCCGCCACGAAATTGAAAATTTTATCGCCGCTTTCAATTACAATTTATGATGCTACCGTGATCACCAACAATTCAATGATTACATTACCGACGATATTACTTACACTAAACCACCGGGATCGTATTGCTATTTGTGGTCGTAAGTGCGTGTGCAGACTGCATTTCAATGCAAGATCAGGTAGGTCTGTTCTTGTGTGTTCACCTGGTGCAAGCGGCAAATCTTTCTCGTCGAACTATTCAAGTGAAATAAAGGTTGAGAAATTTGAAACGTTCCACTTGCAATTTTGCATCGTTTAATCGATAGATTCGTGCAGAATGCATGTTTTCAATAGGAAAGCTTTTAGGTTAATAGAAAAACTCTTGTTATATGTTTTATATTGATAGTTATAACTACATATTATGTAGATGTTTATAAACAATTTAGTTGTAAAAACAAACAACTTGTTTTATTTAGCTGTACAGTTCACTGGTGATTTTGTTTATAACAAATCTGCATTTAAAAATAATAAAATTAATCATTGAATACCTAAATTCTTTGCCGTCACTCAATTCCTCCGCAACATGAGCAAAATTTTCTACAATATGTAACGTAGGTACAATGGCATTAATATGATATAACATCTTTTAAATTACCGTTCAACAATATCAGCTTTCGAATTCAGTTTTGAACTCATCACTTGAGCTTGCTGATAAGTTATTCTTTCGCAATACCAGTGAAATTTCATCCTGTTCTTCCCAGTTTGCTATCGATTTATACAGGGTGATTCACGTAGACCATTCATTAGAAAATTTTGAATTTCTCGTCAACATAGAAAGTTGAAATTTGGTGCATGATCATTAACGATCATTCTGAATCGAAATAAAATACTTTCAAAATGGCGGCGTTTCCGGTTATACCGGAAAATGGCAACCTCCTATTTTTATGCACTCATTCATTTGGTTACTCAATTCTGAGTAAGACACCCAGATTGTCGGCATTTACCTCTCATAGTTTATTTTATATTCTTAATTGTATGCTAAAATGTGAAAATAAATGAATATTTTAAAAATTTGATATCTTTTGAACCCTTTGAAGTATTGCAATAATTCTTCTTTCTTTCGATTCGTATAATTTCAGAAAATAGTTTGAGAGTACTTCTAATACTTTTTAACGTTTCAGGGAGTCCTTGCGATTTCCCGAAAATGACTTTAACAAAATGGCAAAAACTCAATTTTTTCAAATTGCGACCGCACAATCTTACAAAGGAATTCGATGTAAATGTAAAAAATAACTCGACCTTTATAAAGGTTTGTTCGGCGAACTCTCGATAGTTTTTATGATATTCCACATTTTGTAAAAAAATGCATCTTCTATTTAGCTTTTGGTATGTATAAGCTGTAGAATAAAAACATTTGAATCAAACAATTGAAATTAGAATGTTATATGAATAATGCTTTTTATCAAGTCTATACTATAAATTTATTTTGTAAATTAATAACAATGAAACAGCAAACAATAAGGTAAAACAAAACTTTAACTTAACAAACACTTTACATCAATTATTGTAAATGTACATGGATATTTTGTTATTATCATATTTAAAAAATCGCAGCAACCCTTTGAGACATTCAAATTTTATAAAAAGTCCATTTAGATTATGCACTGTGGTTATCCAAAACGACAAAAAAAAACCCATTGCATTATCTCCAACGAATGAAGAGATATTAATTTTTACAAAGATCCTTGCATTTCCAAACTTTAGCATTAAATAGAAAATATTTCAAAAACTATGAGAGGTAAGTGTCGATAATCTGGATGAATCTTATTCAGAATTGAGTGTCCAAATGAATAAGTGCATAAAAATAGGGGGTTGCCATTTAAAATAACAAAGTTTATGTCAATTTCCGGTATAACCGGAAACGTCGCCATCTTGAAAGTATTGTATTTCGATTCAGAATGATCGATAATGATCATGCACCAAATTTCAACTTTCTAACTTTACGGTAAATTCAAAATTTTCTAATGAACGGTCTACCTGAATCACCCTGTATAGTTATTACATCTCACACATTGGTTATTTTTGGCGATACAGTGCAGTAAATTTAATTTTAAAATTTTGCCATAGTTTCATCTCGTTAAGTGTCGTTCAAATTTGGCGACATTTAACGTATGTAGAAATAAAAACCGAGGTTCAGGAGGTCATGGTATTCACCCGCTTTCCAGTGTAAACTGACATTGACATATTACAGGAACTGTCAGTCAAAAATTTTTCTATCATAATAAAAGGGACCAATTTTTTTTATTGGTTATAACACACTAGTTATAATAAATGCCACGCATGTGTATATCGTTCTTATAAACATAATGCAACTGTCCTTCGCATTCAATTACAAATTGTTCAGTCCGGAACAGCTGTCAACAAAGACTTAATCTAAATATTTTCTAGGGGACTGGAGCTCAAGATCGATTTTTTCTGACCCTCATTTGATCCTCGAAGTTAATCCATGGCCTAAACAGCTTCGTTTTTTGTACACACGTTACAATTTTTGGTGTTTTAAATCATAGGAATAAGCACTGCCGTTATCGACAATTTAAATTATTTCTCTTTTCATATTAGTGAGGGTTATCCCACTTTGCAAGCCATTTTTCAAAAATTGTCGATGTTTTTGAAATTCGTCGTATTTACAAGGGTAGCCATGGTATGAAAAGGCAAATATCCAGCAATTCGAATCATTATAACCCTTTATATAACAATTGATCGTTTTGAATGGCACTTCACTCATCGTCATTTAAATGATTTTATTCCAAACTACATGTAAAATTTCAATTTTACGACTTCATGTAGACGAAGCCTCTAATATACCTGACGAGGAAAATGAAAAGGTCCCCCCATTGTAGAATGAGTGAAGACGGTATTCTTGCTTTGCGATGCATAAATGAAAGCCGATTTTGTTCCTGAACAATCTTCACAGCTCTGAACATGAAGAAAACGTCATTATAATGCCCAATGGTATGCAAGAAACACACATTTTTCCTGCAAAATGTACATCCACTCTTTCTCATCTGAGCTTCGTGGGCAGTCACCGCATGTACGGGAACTGCAGTTTGAGCTTTTCTGTTTTTGTTGAACAGTGTTTCTGCCATCCGCCCTTCCCTTGAAAGTTTGAAACATTCTCGATTACTATTTCTGAGGATATCTGCTATTCCGTTATTTGCTTCTCTAATCCTCATATTATGTTCCTCTGCCATAAAATGTGTCAGATATTTCAGGACATGCTATAAAAATCGTCATTTTTATAGATAACTAGCTGAATGTACCCGGCGTTGCCCGGACGTAGATTAAATAAACGCAGTGTTGACTAAAGTGGTGATGTTGACTAATCGACATTATAATACAATTAAACAGGAATCCTCTACTTTTTCAATCACAAAATAAACAAATTTGTTGAAATTAACCTTCGTTGTCAGGACCGGGTACTTCAATATGATTTGGACAAAGAGGATACCTTGGTTGATATCTGAGATGAAAAATCTTGAATAGACTCTTTAGGCAAAGACGCAGTTGTTCTATAAGCGATTCCAGGAAATCGAAATTAACTTTAGATAATTTTCGGGGAAATCGAAGTTTACAAATTAGCTGATCATGTTATGATAAAATTGAAAACACAATGGAACCATTCCTTTTGCTGCAGTCAACTCACAAACAGAACAGTATGTAGATGATTTTGACTTATCTTCAGAATAAACAAACACTTCAGCATAATTATCTTCTTCTAAACTGCACAAAAATTATTAAAACCTGGCCGCAACTGGTTGGACAATTACAGTGCGAACCTTTTGAGCTCCCTTTCCAGTATTAAAATTTTGGTATGTGGTAAAATGTGGTATTTGGTGGTATTTGTGCATCGCTAGATTCTCAAACTTGTCCATCTTAGTTATAAATGATGTAAAGCAATAATGAACACAATGTATTTACGTAAAATAAATAGTGTAAAACGCGTATCAATGTCAGTAAAGTCTGATCCAACGCTGTAAATTTTGGATTTCAGCCGAGGCAGATTTGGTGAAAAATAAAAACAACATTATCATTAACTGAACGGTCCGGTACGACGATGGTGATTGGGAGCAAATTTGGTTAACGGCAAAATTAACATTCTATATAAAATAAATAAATATTTTGACGGGAATATGGTGGATGTAAAAATCTTATTCGGCTTCTCCGACGAACTCACACTTGTTTACATTAACACAAACTTGTTGAACAATTAAAGTGCGAACCTCTTGTGCTCCCGTTCCAGTATTAAAATATCAATACCAATACCATAGATATTAAAAAAGACAATTTCCATCACCTTTCATAATACGGTGTGGTAATTGTACATCGCTAGATTTTCAAACTTCTCCATCTTAGTTATAAATGATGTAAAGCAATAATGAACACATTGTACGTAAAATAAATAGTGTAAAACGTGTATAAGCACATAATTATTAAGGGTATGAATGTCAGTGATGTCTGGTACATACAACGGTGAAAATTTCGGATTTCAGCCAGGGCAAATTTGGTGAAAAACAAATACACCACTACCATTAACTGAACGTAAAAATTAGCGTACAAATATAAGTGGAGTCCGGTTCGACGCTGGTAATTTTTCGAAAATTGATTGGGGGCAGATTTGGTTAACGCGAGGATCAAATGTTAAATTAAAATACTTTATTTGATAGTGGTAGACGTTCGAACACTGATGCGTCGCTTCATCGAATTTGGCGACTTTGCGAACAGTTTCCGACGCTGGAGCAGCAATTTTCACAATTGTAGTTGTGTTAAAATTAAACACCGCGATCGAGTACTGCTCCACACGCTGAACCAGCAATTCTCGAATTCTAAGAAACGATAAGAAAGGCTTATCCAATGCTTGGAATGTGCGAATTTCTGCATAGATTTTGAATAAAACCAAATCGAGCATCGCCTTTTCACGTTTGTGACCTTGCCCTTGACGTGGCAGGCTCAAGCTGCTTCAATAATGTAAAAATCTTATTCGGCATCTCCAATAAACTCACATTTGTTTACATTAACACGCATTCCTTCATGGACTTGTGACGAATTACAAACAAATATTGCAACTTCAAGTGTTCCATTTAATTTCGTTTCTGGGTGCAAGCTCCTTTCTTTTCACTCTAGTCAGTCTGAACTTATTACACAGAGTGATATTTTCAAATCCAGGTGCCCCAAATAATTTTGTCGTTGTTTTCAAAAGTTTCAAGAGAAGGAGAGTTGACAGAGAAGCTAAATTATTCCAAATTATTCCCATTTAGTTCTCTGACAACGTTAAAGACAATGTTGAAATATATAAATACAAAATTTCACACCATAAAAACGAAGTATTTGGGAATTATGTATAAAAAAAGTCGAAGTTATTTATGTTAATTTGGCGTGATTTGCTATGGTTTAAAAAAATGCAAAAATATTAGGTTGATTTGGGGTTGTTTCGGATGATATGGGTTTCTTTGAGGATTGTTTGGAATGGTTATTGATGGTTGGCAGGGTTTAGCTTTGGCGGATTAAACGAAATTTTTGGTAATTATAATGTGATTGGGCTTTGGTTGGCTTGGTAAGAAGTGGTTGGGGTGATTTAGGGGAATTCGAAGTCATTTATGCGAGTTTGGCGTAGTTTGCTTAGAATTCGTAATTTTTTTTTAATTATGGGTTGACCTGGAGTAGTTTTGAATGGTAAGTGTATGACTTTTAGGGATAGTTTGGAATGGTGCGTTATGTTTGGGGTGTTTAACGTATTCAGGTAAATTTTACAAAAATTTTGGTAATTTTAAAATGAAGAATTAAAGTGCGAACCTCTTGAGCTCTATTTCCGGTATTAAAAATGCAATAGGAAAAATAGTAAAAAAGACTATTTCCATCACTTTTCACGGGAATTATACATGGTGGTATTTGTTCTCCGCTTACTATTAGATTTTCAAACTGCTCCATCTTAGTTATAAATAATGCAGAACCATTAATGAACGCAATGTACGTAAAATAAATAGTGTAAATCGTGTATAAGCACACAATACTTAAGCGTATGATGTCAGTGAAAATTTCGGATTTTGCCCGGAGCAGGTTTGGTGAAGAACAAATACACCACTATCATTAACTGAACGTAAAAATTAGCGTACGATAATAAGTGAAGTCCGGTCCGACGCTGGAAATTTTTCGAAAATCGATTGGGGAGAGTTGTGGTTAACGGCAAGAACAAATCGGGAATATCGGGAATAAAATAATTTATTTAATAGCGATAGAACTTCGAATACCGATGCGTCGCCTCGACCTTGGCGACGTTGAATACCAGCGTTCCAGACGCTGAAGCAGCAATTTTCACAATTATATGAGGTGCACGTGCCTAGTGCGTATAAAAACAATTTGGATAACAAAAGAGATTAATTTGTATGTACCAAATAATACTCGCACAGGTGTACTCGTATGGCCCGTCATAATTTTCACGAAATGAATTTAAGAAATTAACATTCTAAAGTAAATAAATATTTTGACGGGAATGTTAAAAATCTTATTCGGCCTTTCCGACAAACTAACACTTGTTTACATTAACATGCATTCCTTCATGGACCTGTGACGAATTACAAACGAATACCGAAATTTCAAGTGTTCCACGTCAGTCTGAACTTATTACACAGTGATATTTTCACATTCAGGCGCCCTAAATTATTTTGCCGTTGATTTCAAAAGTTTCCCTGGAAGGAGAGTATTCAGCAAGGGGCTCGTCAGGGGTGGCAGAGTTGGCAGTGCCACTCCAAATATAAATTTACTATCGAACACAACAATAGTTCTGTAATTCAATTGCAGAATTTCGAAATTTTCAGATATTTTCACGAAAATCTAGGGTTTACACCGCGTTTATACCGCTTTAAAGTTAAAAACCATAGAGCTGTTTATACAAATTCACGCATGTTGAGAAGGTAGGGCTTGCCCCGTCAGCGTGTTGCAATTCAGAAATACGTTTATGTTTGCATCTCAACTGGAACAAATAATTATTGGAAAGTGGAAGAAAATCAAAATTGGTATTAGCAAATTTAGTATTCAGAATAACGTCTATTAGTCGAAACAATATGTTTTATGTGCAGATATTTATTAATATTTTATGATTTAATACGATAAGGCATTTATAAATGACACAACCAAATGGAAGATTTTGATTGAAAATGATTATTAATTTATGGTAACCGAAGTAATTTAGGTGAGTTTGGCATAGTTTGCTATGGTTTGTATCATTTTTTGTAATTTTAAAGTGATTTGGCTTAGTTTGTGGAGGTAAGGGGTAGTTGGGGGTGATTTATGGTAGCCGAAGTAATTTGGGTGAGTTTGGCATAGTTTGCTATGGTTTGTATCATTTTTTGTAATTTTAAAGTGATTTAGCTTAGTTTGGGGTGGTAAGGGGTAGTTGGGGATGATTTATGGTAGCCCAAGTAATTTTCGTGATTTTGGCATAGTTTGCTATGGTTTGTATCATTTTTTGTAATTTTAAAGTGATTGGGCTTAGTTTGGGGCGGTAAGGGGTAGTTGGGGGTGATTTATGATAGCCGAAGTAATTTGGGTGAGTTTGGCATAGTTTGCTATGGTTTGTATCATTTTTTGTAATTTTAAAGTGATTGGGCTTAGTTTGGGGCGGTAAGGGGTAGTTGGGGGTGATTTATAATAGCCGAAGTAATTTGGGTGAGTTTGGCATAGTTTGCTATGGTTTGTATCATTTTTTCTAATTTTAAAGTGATTGGGCTTAGTTTGGGGCGGTAAGGGGTAGTTGGGGGTGATTTATAATAGCCGAAGTAATTTGGGTGAGTTTGGCATAGTTTGCTATGGTTTGTGGCATTTTTTGTAATTTTAAAGTGATTGGGCTTAGTTTGGGGCGGTAAGGGGTAGTTGGGGGTGATTTATGGTAGCCGAAGTAATTTGGGTGAGTTTGGCATAGTTTGCTATGGTTTGTGGCATTTTTTGTAATTTTAAAGTGATTTGGCTTAGTTTGTGGTGGTAAGGGGTAGTTGGGGGTGATTTATGGTAGCCGAAGTAATTTGGGTGATTTTGGCATAGTTTGCTATGGTTTGTATCATTTTTTGTAATTTTAAAGTGAGTGGGCTTAGTTTGGGGCGGTAAGGGGTAGTTGGGGGTGATTTATAATAGCCGAAGTAATTTGGGTGAGTTTGGCATAGTTTGCTATGGTTTGTGGCATTTTTTGTAATTTTAAAGTGATTGGGCTTAGTTTGGGGTGGTAAGGGGTAGTTGGGGGTGATTTAGGATAGCCGAAGTAATTTGGGTGAGTTTGGCATAGTTTGCTATGGTTTGTAGCATTTTTTGTAATTTTAAAGTGATTGGGCTTAGTTTGTGGTGGTAAGGGGTAGTTGGGGGTGATTTATGGTAGCCGTAGTAATTTGGGTGATTTTGGCATAGTTTGCTATGGTTTGTATCATTTTTTGTAATTTTAAAGTGAGTGGGCTTAGTTTGGGGCGGTAAGGGGTAGTTGGGGGTGATTTATAATAGCCGAAGTAATTTGGGTGAGTTTGGCATAGTTTGCTATGGTTTGTGGCATTTTTTGTAATTTTAAAGTGATTGGGCTTAGTTTGAGGTGGTAAGGGGTAGTTGGGGGTGATTTATGATAGCCGAAGTAATTTGGGTGAGTTTGGCATAGTTTGCTATGGTTTGTAGCATTTTTTGTAATTTTAAAGTGATTTGGTTTAGTTTGGGGTGGTAAGGGGTAGTTGGGGGTTGATTTATGGTAACCGAAGTAATTTGGTTGAGTTTGGCATAGTTTAGTATGATTTGTAACATTTTTTGTAATTTTAAAGTGATTGCGCTTAGTTTGGGGTGGTAAGGGGTAGTTGGGGGTGATTTATGGTAGCCGAAGTAATTTGGGTGAGTTTGGCATAGTTTGCTATTGTTTGTGGCATTTTTTGTAATTTTAAAGTGATTGGGCTTAGTTTGGGGTGGTAAGGGGTAGTTGGGGGTGATTTATGATAGCCGAAGTAATTTGGGTGAGTTTGGCATAGTTTTGCTATTGTTTGTAGCATTTTTTCTAATTTTAAAGTGATTGGGCTTAGTTTGGGGCGGTAAGGGGTAGTTGGGGGTGAATTTTGGTAGCCGAAATAATGTGTGTGAGTGTGAGAATAGTCTGCTATGGTTTGTGTCATTTTGTTTTATTTTAAAGTGATTGGAGTTACTTGGGGTTGCTAAGGGGTGGTAAGGGATGATTTAAGATAACGGATCTAATTTGTCAGTTTGGCGTAGTTCGGGAATTTTTTGGGGTTGATTTGGTAAAGTTTGTAATGGTAAGAGATATTTGAGGATTTTTAATGTAGGCGGATTAAATTTGGAGTGGTTTGGTAATTTTTAAATGAGTCACGGATCGGGGACATTATAATTGAAATCAAAATTATAATTGAAATATCTGCGCCTCGCTAGGTACGGCAAAAGTATGATCAGGAACGCAGAAAGTGAAAGTGCTTTTAATGTAAACCGGTCGCCCGACGTCGAAGTTGTTTTGGCTAGACACGTGCTTCTAAAAAAAACCCGGTCTCCGCGAGCCGATCATTTTTTGCTTATTTTAACCGGTTTTTATTTAAATACAAAGGAACCGGACCGAATTTTGCAAAATCTCCTTATTAGCGTTCATTCTCGGCCCTTGATAGACCCGTGTCTAAAATTTCAAGTCTCCAGCCCTCCCGGTTTGGGCTGTAGGTTGTCGGTGAATCAGTGCATGTGTAGATGTGTAGATGTGTAGATGAGTGTGTCAGTGAGGACACTTCGCTTTATATATATAGATTATATGCCTTTTTTTATTGGTATCGTATCGTACCATAAAATATACGTAAGAGCCATCTGCGTGTCTTCTTTGATAGTCTGAAAGGCACAGCTGAACGAGTTGTAATCAGTGTCCCAATTGGTTGTATATAACAAATACATGGTGTTTGCCAAAATAATAATTTCTGCCTCTTAGGAAGAAAGCAGGCAAGAGTCATATCTTTAGTGAACGCCAAAGCCGAGGAAGGGTAGAACAAAACATAGGTTGAAGAAACCCCGTAGGCACTTTACTAGTTCTGGGCAGTGTAAAAACACTTGTTCCGCCAGCTGAATAGATAAAAACCAATTGTCCGGTTCTTCTTGTGAATGCTTTCTGTTGGGCTCAAAACGTACCCCGTCGAAACTGGGTCTGCATCTTGTTCTTTGCAAGTGTATGGAATACCAAAACACATCAAACATGTCTTGGCATCAAACATGATTACTAGTTTCAAATCATATTTGGCAAGCTTGCATGAAAGACACATCCTGAATGGACCTTCCCCTAAAATGTATCAGCGTTCGTCTGTAGTAACATATTGTAATTAACAATTATTAATAAATTGATCCCATTTTTATCTCTAGATCTTCATTCGCGCATGTATTATTTGTCAAACAAAACGTAAAGAAATCGACAAGATTGATCATTTTGCTTCTGAATACAACTCCAAACCTGCGCGTCCACCGCATCTCTTACAAGACATGTACGCCATTTTTAAAACGTGTATGATATCTGCGATCGTGTCCAAAGTTTTGTGAGTAAAAAGAAGTTTCCTTGGCATAACTTTCGCGCCAGGTAAAAGTTAAACAGAGTCAATGTGGCATGTGCATATCAGATATAACACTCTTGCTGATCCTCTGGACAAACCACCCAAATCCTAGATTCTATTCTTGGACTTAACTTCCTCATTATGTGTATCGGAATCGCTTGATTCGTCAATCATAATATACGTTTGGGCGATAATATTTGTTCATCTTTTCAATCGGATAACGAAAAGCTCTTTAGACCGGGATATAGTGGCAGATTTTGGGTTGTGATTTTACCCAGTATGCCTTTCAGAGGGCATTATGATGAGTATATTCTAATGATAATAAACAACGAATCAAAGAGTCAGCCTGTGTTCTTCATACGGAAAAGTTTGTGTTCATTTGTTCGCAAAATATAAGTTTTGATACGATTTTAGTCCTGATAATAATTCATCGGAAAACCATAGCTTGGGTCCAAAGGGCTATTATGGCCACGTGAACTTATTTAAAATAAATAATTTTTCCGCGTTTCTGAACAAGTTGCCAATGATAAGTTGACAAGTTCTTGTTTTAAAATTGCTGAAGAAAATATGCCCTACCAATTGCGTGTGCCCAAGTATAGTTTACATTGAATAAATACCGGGTGACTATAAATGATTGAATTAAATTTAGGTGATTGGCAACAGTGAGGAATTGGTACCAGATTAACTTTCGTCGTGATTTGTCTATTAACTTTTCAGGTTAGAATATTGTTGTCAAAAAGTGTAACTTACTAAATAATGGCGAACCAAAAGTGACAAATAACGGAGATAATGGTTACAGCGAGTGATCGAAAAGATCATCCAGTTGTAAAAACCATTTTGAAAAAAATTCTGATATAGGCAATTTTTAAATTTGACGTTTATTTGACAGTTTCAAATTTCAAAAACCAGTGTACCCAATGGAAGAGTTAAAAAATATTGCCAACCTAAAACAAAAAATTTCAATCATTTATAGTCACCCGGTATTAAGATTTCGTTGACAGTTCCTATCAAATTCATCATGCGTCAATATCAAAGGTCTGTATTGTAAAAAATAAGTTATTTTACACAATTTATTCAATTATAAACTGCACTTGGGCACACGCAAACGGTATGCCATTTTTTCTTCAGCAGTTTTATAACAAGAACTTTTCTACTTATCATTAGCAGGCTGTTCAGAAACCCGGATTTTTTTTTATTCAAGTACAAGTTTACGTGGCCATAATAGCCCTTTGGACCCAAGCTAAGAATATGCCTTCCGAAGAATTTTTATCATGAACTTCATTTGAAGACACGTGGCAGCCTGACTAAAATTGTATCACAACTTATATTTTAATTATAACAATTTCATTCGGCATTTTTGACGGTGTTCCATTAGGAAATCATCAACTAAAAATTCCAAATGAGATCATTATAATTAATAACACCGACCGTGACTTTCATAAACTTATATTTTGCGATCGAATGAAGACTCACTTCTTTGCTTATTATCATGAAAATATACGCACCATAGTGCCCTCTGAAAGGCATACTGGGTAAAATCACAACCCAAAATCTGTCACTATTCTACTTGCAATCAAAAGACTCGCCGCATATAACAGTAACCACGGTAATGAAAATGGTAATGAAACCCGGTACAAAAACCCGAATAAGATCGTTATTATTAGGCACGGGAATATTTTCTTCACTGACTGCGGTATATCGAGTGAGTTTTACGGTACTGGGTACTGAGAAAAAGACAGAAAAACTTCGTTGTAAGAAATGTGAGTGCGAATGAGAAATAATATCGAAAAAATGTTGGCTACCAAAAAACTATGTGCAAGATTTGCATTACCGATGGTAGTGGCTTTTGCTCCTTCTTTGTCTGGCACAAATTTTTTGCTCTTTTCCTGGCTCTCCATTCTCCTCGAACTTAGTCTGTAGTCTCGTACCTACGCGAAACATGCTCTTTAATACTGAAGCTACAGAAATTTCCAGGATTCTGACTTGACCTAACCGCGCTTGCCCACCCCAGAGTGTGATATTTTGGAAATCTAACAGCTTCAAAGTTGTTCTTTCAGAAAAGGAACGTAAAAACGAATAACTTCGAAGTTGTTCTGATCAATATCAACAGTGTAACGCATAATCGTGTAGGCAATCAACAATACATGAATAATGTTATCGTAAAGATTTTATGGAAACGATAATCATGCAAACGCGTAAAAACCATAAAATTTACTGTTGGATACTAATTAATTGGTAGCCTAAGTTGTTTCTAAAAGCGTCACTATTGGTGCGTGCAAAAATTACCCACATTACACTTTTTATAAGTTTTTCTTATGACCGTTGCATTTTATACCTTCGACAACAATACACAATTGGTCGTTTAATTCTGAATTTGTCGTGACTAAGAGAAACGATAAGTCCCCCGCGACCGACTAGTAATGACTTAAAATCAATGACACTCTCCCGAAGACATTTTACGGCTTCTAAAGACCTAAAGATGGCTCTACACCTCAATATCAATTGACGATGATCGTGAATAGCTAGAAATGTCGCCGAACTTAATTACCTATTTGTGAAGCCAGACACGCTATTAAATGAGCAAATTACCAGAAATATCTTAATTTTATAGAAACAGTGAAGTGGGTTGTATAAAAGAAGTGACAAGGGTGGCAATAATTGGACGTAATTGGAGTGTCGGTGGGCGGAACAGAAAGGCGTCCGTATTTCTGTAGCACATTTTTCGGTGGTCGATCGTGTGTGGAGTGGTCGGCGGTAGGAAAGCTGCAACTCTCCGAGGCTATTTATCGGAGTTGCGCGAACAGAGAGAACAGAACCTAAATCCTTCCAACCAGCTACAATTTTTCCGGCGGACGAACACGCTCGGAATCGCATCCGAAAGGGAGTGTGGGGTGTCGGGGGAGAGGGCGTGTATCGATTACCGAGCTCGACAAGGTGCTTGTCACGTCTGATACAAGTGAAATAGCTGTTTATGGTGGCTGCTCTGGCAGGCGCGGTCCGGATGTCAACCCTTAGAGGTTCCGGGTCGGGGATGCTGCTGCCGCTTGTGCTGCTGCACACCCCCGACGTCGCCACCACCGCCGCCAAATAACTTACTTTATATGCAATATGTACGAACAATGCGGCCGGGGACGGTTGCCACTTTCCAGACACCTCCGGCGACCGAAATTCATTCTGGAGCAACATTTTTGGGACCAACTTAAAAATTTCGCAATTAACTTTGTACCGCTCTGATTGTGGCTTCTCTCAAGCAACAACAATGGTAGAACATGATGTCGTTCACTAGTTAAACACGTGTTTTTCTCTAATTACTCACCATAACGTAGTGCCGTTGCATTTCAGTCTTTTCACTAGCCAGCTTTTCACACTCCAATTTCAACCTGAAAGAAACAAGAACAATACAAATCGGACGCTACAATTATCTCCGGCAAGATTGACGATAACAACCACACGCATGCAAAATATGTGCGTCGTCGGTGAGAACTGACAACTCGAGTGAATGAAAGGATTAAAATTATCAAGTCGGTCAACTAAATGCGAGCGCCTTCCAAGAATGTAGTAATCAATCTTCCTCCATGGTGAGGGGCGACTAAATGTGCGATTTTAGTACGGCCGAAAACAAAGACTTGTTGCAAATTGGCGGGGTTACCAAAAACGCGGGGGAATGCTTTTAACGCACATTTAATCTTCTTTTTCATTATCTTAATGTTTTGAATGAACGCGGACGGACGAGTTTCGGATCGGGTGTCACTTACGTGTGATACTGTGCCTGGAGAAAATTGAATTCTTCCTTTATTCGCTCCAGCGTGTCGGCAATTGTGAACTTCAATTGACCACCCTGAGGTGGCGGACCCTGCAACAATTTCCCCAATTAGAACGGCCGCGAAAAGAAACAACAAATCTAAATACATATTTAAAAAAAATTGTGTTCGTGCTTCATATGAATAATTGGCTTCAATCGGCACCGATTTTGATTAGCACTTGTAACCGACACTGTTTAAGAGTCGTCCTCAGCCAGAGCTCTTATGGAGTTTCTAATGTTAAGCTCCGAAGCGAGAACTCCACGTATGGTCCATCTACTGAAATAAAATTTATACCACCTGAAAGTATATTCAATTCTCTACAATATGACTCTTTTATTTTTCTAAATTTTTGTCTCTAAAGTCATAAAAACACTGATAGAAAAGTTACTGTTTTATAAAAAACAAACAAAATGTAATATCTACCGTTTGAAAACAAATATCAAAAATTTGATCGGTCATATTATAGAATTAAACATTTCACGTCGATTGAAAAAAACCCGGTTTAAATTGATCGGATAGCAAACGCGTAATCGCGCCGGGCAATTTTTCAATAAATTCAACTTTTGAAATTTGCTATCCTTCACTGGTTGTCTTTTACTATCAGGTACAAGGTAGCAGGTACGTTTCCCTAACCCGCACCCTTATTTTATCGGGAAAATTGAGGTCTTACCACAAGCACAATTACAAGCAATAAAATATTAAATTTTGGGGAAAAAGTTTGTTGGAATCACAAATAATTCGTCTGTGAACTGGAATCAAATTCGCAATTAAGAAGCGTCCTTAAACAGAGCTCTCATGGAGTTTCTATTGGCTGCGAAGCAAGAACCACCTGGAAGTATATACAATTCTCTATAGTATGACTCTTATATTTTTCTAAAGTTTTGATTCTAAAGCTATAAAAACACTGATAGAAAAGTTTCTGTTTTGTAAAGAACAAACAACATGTAATATGTTACGTTTGATCAAAAACTTGTTCGGTCATATTATAGACTTATTAATTCCTATGCATTAAAAAAACAGTCTAAACTGATCGAATAGCAAAAGCGTAATCGCGACGCACAATTTTTCAATAAATTTAACTCTTGAAATTTACTGTCTTGCACCATCAGGTAGCAGGTATATTTCCCGTACCCGCATCATTAGCTTATCTCGAAAAGTGAAGTCTTACCACAAGCAGACAGTAATTTCAGGTTTTAGATTTCAATTTAGACTTGTGAGTGAAGCGACACTAAGCGGTTGTTCATTTTCGTGGTGAAATTGTTGTGTAGTGTGCAAAATGGCAAAAGCGAATGTAGAACGCAAACGTGTCTCCAAGTCAAAAAAACACAAAGGTAACGTCCACAATTTGATGAAACAATGGAGAAAAGAACAAGTAAGTAAATAAATTACCTACCTTTTTAATTTTTATTATGTATGTACATACTATATCTAAGAGTAGAGCAATTTTTTTTTCAAAAAGATAGTATCTTTACAAATGATTTTCATCTAGTCGTCTGTGTATCCATTTGCAAAACTTTTTTGTTTTTTTAGCTATCTGCCCCAGCTATTGCTACCGCAGAAAGTTCTAATAGTCACCTAGAAAACACAGACAATACTAACGTTCCTGTTCCTATACAAACTAGCGCAGCAGGTGAGTTCAATTTATTACTTGCTATACAAGCATTATTATAAATGTATGTATTTTGGCAGTTGTTGGAGACCATGAGCAGGGGCTTGAATCTACGGAGAATCTATGTGGAAATAGAATAGTGAATGTCCTGTTTTTTTTCGATCAATTGAAAAAAATTAGTTTGCATGGTGAACGTTTTGGCTGCTCCTTGAGCAATCTAATTTTCACAAAAGACTTTAGAAGCGGATTAGTTTCAAAATTTGTTTTGAAATGTGAAATGTGTAATGAAATTTTTTACTTGAATACGCAAGAATCATCAGAACACAGTGAAAATAATCTAGATTTAAATTCTTTGGCCGTCAAGGGAATAATGGGAATAGGAGGAGGCTTTTATAATTTAGAGGAATTTTTTGGATGCATAGATGTTCCATGCATGGCCCAGGGCACTTATCAAAATCGACATAAAATTGTTGCAAACGGTTGGCAACAAGTAGCCGTGGCAGAAATGACAAAAGCTGCGAAAGAGGAGAGTGATCATGCACACGAAATTGGATCAGTCGACAAAAATGGCACACCTTTAGTTGATGTTGTAGTAGACGGGGCATGGTCGAAAAGGTCTTATAAAACAAAGTACAATGCTTTATCTGGTGTAGCCGCAATAGTTGGGCAATACACAGGAAAAATATTGTACATGGGTGTAAAAAATAAGTATTGCGTACATTGTGATAGGGACTCGAATAGACCCAACAAGAGTCTGCATGTATGTACAAAAAATTTCACCGGAAGTTCAACTAGTATGGAGTCCCATATTTTAGTTCAAGGCTTCAAAATGAGTGTAGAAATGTATGGCATAAAATATCACCGTCTGATAGGGGACGGGGATAGTAGTACATATAATAGAATAATTGAGGCACGGCCTTACATTGATACAACTGTAGAGAAGGTAGAATGCAGAAATCATCTTTTACGTAATTTTTGTAATAAATTAAAAGATATTACCAACAATAAAATATTTAATTTTGGGGAAAGAAAATTGTTGGAATCGCGAATACTTCGTCTGCGAACTGGAGTAAAATTCGCAATTAAACATCATAAATGCAACGAAGATAAAAATACTGCATTAAAAAACTTGAGAGCAGATATAGTAAATGGTGTTTCTCATGTTTTCGGGGAACACAAATATTGCGGGGATTATTTTTGTAAACGAAAGAATGATGAAAATTGTTTATTAAAATTGTCTAAAGTGTTTTTAAATAAAATATTAGAAGTTGTGCGACGTCTCGCTAATCATTCAAGAAGCTTGCTTCTGGATGTAGACAGCAATGTGGTCGAGCATTATAATTCTAAAGTTGCCAAATTTATAGGAGGTAAGCGAATAAATTTTGCATTAGGTAACTCATATGCCGCGAGATGTGCCGCAGCATTGGCTTCACATAATACAAGTATGGCGCATTCTATATTCAAAAATATAATTATGCCGAAATCCTTGCATGGAAAAATTATACACAGAATTGAACTAAGGAGAAGAACGAAAATTGTTAGACAAAGTCTTATGCGACAAAATAAACTGTATGAGAAGAAAAGTTCGAAGAAGACCCAAGATAAGGATTATGGCGAAGAATGTCAAAAACCTGATATGGAGCCGGTAATATTCGAGGAAGCGACACGGGAATTCCTTGCATCATTGCAAAAAAGTGAGGAAGAAGTGGTGCATCTAGAGGAACAAACTCGTTACCAGAGTGAGAGCAGTAAATGGCTCGAAGAAAGAAGAAAGCTCCTAACAGCTTCAAATTTTGCAAAAATCTGCAAAAGACGACGTAACACAGACTCTGCAAAATTGGTAAAAACTCTTCTATATAAGACATCGAATTTAAAAAACGTAGCTTCAATTCGTCACGGTCGTGATAAAGAAGATGAGGCAAGGCAGGCCTTAGAAGAACAAGAAAATATAAAAATAAATCGGTGTGGTCTGTTTATAGATCGCGAGAAATATTATTTGGGGGCATCTCCTGATGGTATTGTCAGTGACGATGTCATTGTAGAAATTAAATGTCCCTATACTGCCTACAAACAAAAACTAACAATAGATGAGGCTATTGCTGCAAAAAAAATTCTTTTTTGGAAAAAAACCGCTTTAGGGACTGTTGTAAACTACAATCACGATTGGTATTACCAGATCCAGGGTCAATTGCATATTACAAAAAAGCAAACATGTATTTTATGTGTTTGGAGTGGATGTGGTGATATTAAAACTGAAGTAGTTATTAGGGACGATCAGTTCTGGACAAATAAGATGGAGGAGAAATTAAAAGATTTTTATTTTAAATGTATGCTTCCAGAACTGATCGATCCACGGCACACAAGAAATATGCCTATAAGAAATATATGTTTATAAATTTTTGTTGTTTGTTTATATTGTTGTATGTGTTCTAAATTGTCTTCTAAAAAATATGTTGTTATTAAAAAAAGGTTTTAGAGTAGGCCATTGAATCATTTGGGAATTCGTTAAAAGGTAGAAAATGTTTCTTGAGGTGGAGAAATTTAAAATTAAGTTTTCTGTTGACAATCGTTTTGGACAGGACACATTTAATGTCTTTTTTAACAAATTCCATCACCGGGAATCGGTCTTCTGAGCAACTTTTTGGTTCGTAGTTCCTGTCAATTGTCATGATTTGAGAGTTTCAAAAGTCTATTAAGTTTGTATTATTATTGTTATATTATAAATTGAAAAAATGTATTCAACTGAAGAAAAAAATAAACATATTACATTTTTACCATGCCCATTTTTACCATTTACCAATTGTTTTACTTTGATTGCCGTCAAGAATGACATTTCTAGTGGACATTTCTACCATTACCATTTAATTTCATTGATTGCACAGGAAATGCATTGACCTGTGATTTTTTAAATTGAACACAGGGAATATGTTCAGAGTTGAAAAAATGTCTCGGTATATTTGCTTGAAAATTTTATACAAATTAAACAAAATTTAACTTAAATGTAATAATGTTTTTTTTAAACAATTACAGTCAAAACTTTTTAATTCGAACCTCTATAAATCGAATTTTTGATAACTCTAACTAAATCCATATTCTCCATCAAAGCAGTATACTTATATGTTTCTTAAAACCGCGATGAGTCGAATGTTCTTATACGTCAACAGACGATTTAATTGGATATAGCGGTTTTATAATGTAATTTTATTTCGATAACACGAATAATAATGTACATCAACTTTTTGGTGCAGGTTATCCCTTACAAATTAAGAGGCAGTATTTATGACCGGCCGTTGGGTATTTACATTTCGAGAATCCCTCAGCCACCGCTATTGCAAATTGCTGCTGACGTGTAGTAAAAATAGTTGGACGTAGAGAGAAATTAAAACAAAAATTAGAACAGTGACCAGATGTTACCACTGAGGACGAGCCTTAACATTACATCGCCAAGTGGTAAACATCGAACCACACCGACTTCGATAGCCGTTCATTTTTTTGTTGGTCGTTACAAGATTTGTACCTTTTAACGGTCAGCACGATACGAAATTGCTTGCATGACTAATATGAATTCATGTTTTGAAATCACACCTTCTTGCTTGTGGCTTCGAAGAAAGGTTGTCGGTTCTTTACACCCCAATCCCGAGTCTCAACTTTCCCGCCCACGTACCCCCGCTGTTACCTAAATCGACGTGAATAGACGATAAATTCTGAAACGCTCGAGACATGTTTTTTGAAAAGAACGCTCCGAGCCGAATGCATTATTAAAGAAAATAACTCGATTAATTCTGCGCTTCCTTATTGTGGCGGCGCAGTTTTCCAGCAACGCGACAATGATCGATGGTTACGAACCGTTTTGAACATGTTATTCGTCTAATGTATCCCATAAATCCAAAGGGGTCTGGCACGGGGTTCGAAGTCGTCGTCGTCGTCACCACCTTCGTACAACACAATTATCACCACCGTCCACTTGGTATTGCGCTAACAACAATAACTACAATAATGATGACACTGGATACGGATACGTCCCGTTTCGGATTTCGTCGTCCGTCAGCTGCCATCCGCGACGTGTCGGCAACTAAACTAACAAAACAGTCGCAGTAGTCGTTCCACTGGGGTTGGTTGGCTGGAGAGAGGGGGATGGCACCCCTAACAAAACCACCACATAATCTGGCTATATCGTTCCGAGATTTTCACTGCATTATTCCGCTACTGAGGAGGGAACTCATTACACAGATTTGTTAAGAGGTTCATTGAATCGTTGGTGCGGCGAGGGAAGCGCCGGATTATTAAAGCACCACCACCGCCACCAATCATATCAACCACTTCGGCTCGGTCACATGCCGATTTATGTTTATCGATTCGACCGTTTCGTTCGATTATTTTTACGGTGTCATAAATTCCGCCGACAACATATTTTCCGGTTAAACTTTTAAACGAAAAAAATTTCTACTGGTGTTGCAAGATTTACCAGCTTGCTTAAATGGGGGCAAAGCTGCACTTTTGATAGTTTGAGCAGGCTTTTACCAAACGACCGGACTCGTACAAATCTCTGTGTCCCCGCTACACGTAAACTCCTACAACTCGGCCATACCTAACAATACACCCAGAATATCTCCACAGCCTATTTTGCCAGTTGCTTCATTCTGAGGCCAACACACAGAGGCTGCCCATCTCATTTACCGGGGGTCAAGTGGGGGACAGTGGAACAGGGGGCAAAGTATAAGATCAAGATTAGTTCTGTCCTTTTCTAATTTGTCTATAGTATCTCTTTACGTGTTTGTCAATCTCATGCGCCGCCATCTTAAACAGCTGCCAAATTGCTGGGTAAACTAAAGAATGCTCGAACTTATGATTTATGTAAAATCTACAAATCTACCAGAAGGAACAGTATTCTTACCATATATAAAAAATGTAACAGACCGCCTTGGCAAAATTCTAACACGGAATAATATAAAAACAATTTACAAACCAACAACAAAAATTAGAGAATTGCTAGGTTCAGCCAAAGACAAGAGAGAGCCATTGTCGTCAGCAGGAGTCTATAGAATACCATGTTCTTGTGGTTCAGTGTATATTGGTACAGCCATGGACAGTCAAGAATAACACTTTAGCCGGCGGGTGTCATGCAAATACCGACTCTATGAGATATTGTCATTGAGTCGGTATTTGCATCACACCCGCCGGCTAAAGTGTTATTCTTGACTGTCCACGGTTGTACAACTAAACGAAGTATTAAAACACGTTTAACTGAACACAAGAGGAACTGTCGTTTAGGTGAGTTTGATAAATCTGCCGTAGCTGAACATGGATTGTCTAATGGGAATCATAATATAAAATTTGATGAGACAAAACTTCTGTCGTCCATGTCACAGTACTACCCACGCCTACACCGTGAAGCTATTGAAATTTATAAACACCAAGCTAATTTCAATAGAATGGGTGAAGGGTTAAAGATGGACAAAACTTGGCAACCGGTACTGTCAACGAGAAGGGTAATGTCATTTATTCCAGAAACTCAAGCAAACACTACAAATAACAACAAAAATTATGCAACGCCGCCGCAGAAAATAAATGTGACAGTCGCGAATGTGACAGCGAAGAGAACACTTCGAGCTCTTCCACATCGCAACTTAAACCACTGATGAAATCCGCCGCAGTTGTGGATGAAACGTCTGGAGATTCATTGGGGTCACTTGTTGAATTAGCTCCTCGGAGCGTTCACTACACCCCACCTAATGGAACTTCAAATGGAACACGGTCCAAAATCCCGAATAAGATCGTTATAATTAATTTATGTAAAATAATTGTGAAAAATTTGGTTGGTGAAGTTTTTTGTTCTTGTTGGAAAACTAATAATTGCTGGTAAGTAAATATACAGGCTGTTTCACGATGACGGCCTATTAGGCAGATAAAGAGAATGGAAAACCCAGAAAACTGAAACTTTGCATACTTGTAACTATAAACTGATAACATCTACTTGCTGAAAATATTTTCATGATTGTATCACTTCCGGTTATACCGGTTACATAAACTTTGTTATTTTAAATACAACATACCTAATTTTAATAAATTTTCAGATTCTGAAAGAATCTTCACAAAATTTGGTAGTTATTACACTCTAATTTTTTTATTTATCATTTCACAGTAAATATAATTTCCGAATTAAATGTTTTACAGTTATCTGAATAAGTTCCATTAGAACACGGTCCAGAATCCCGAAAAAGATCGTTATAATTAATAAAATCGCCCGCGAAAGCCTACATACTTTCATATATCTGAATAAGGTTTAATTTGTCAAATAATCGATAAATCTTTTGTTATTAAAAAAACTTTTGTTAAAACACTAAAATAATTATCTATTTATTTTAATAAATGCTCAAATACACTTCCATTTGTTGTAAACACATATAATTCGAATATTGCATTTACTACGAAATGATAAATGAAAACAAGATTGTAATAATCAGGAAGAAAGTTTGTGAATATGAGAATTTAAATTATCTTCATTAGAGATATGTAATAGTAGCATTACAAATTAATTGAAACTCAAATTTCGCAACTGTTTACATTGGTTGGATGGCTTTCGAAAAAGGAATACTGATTTAACTTTGCGAAAACCAGCAATCTTCCCAGACTCTAAAAAAAAAGAAAAGGGAAAAAGGGGGGTGTATCGCCACCGATACACCGATTAAACAGGAATTTGAAGAAGCAGTCAAATAGAAAACAAGAAGCGTAAAAAGAAAACCCCAAATGCGAGAATTATAAAAATTAAGAAGAAACCAAGGAAAGTCTAAAATGTTACCAACGTTTTATTTTCGAGTTTTAGAGAAGGCTCTGAAAATTCTGATGAAGATTCAGATGTTCTATGTTCAGATGACAATGACATCCCTCTGGCTTTACGAAAACGTAAATAAAATGGCTTTGTCATTGTTAAATTTTCGGTAAAACAAACGAAGCATTATATTGGAAAACTTCTTCATGTCTTTTATTTTCCTTTCCGGATCTTGCTATTGTCGGACTGGACGATACTTATATTGCCATTACCTAAAATAAAAAACAAAACGCCAGGCTGATTGCTACTCGTTCCCAGAAAAAATACTGAGGCACTTTAATGTAAAGAAAAGATAATATTTTTATATTATTAATTTGATCATGTTTGATTTTGATTACCAAAAATATGTTATGGAACATAATTGAGGTTAAAGGTTTTCTATTTTTCATATTTTAAATATTTCGTTCGATGTATGTTTAGTCTACTGTTATACTGTACCCCTATGACTGTTAAACTGTACCCCATCCCTGGGGCACACTATAACAAATTTGTGATCTCAGAAAACTAGTACTAGTATTAGTAAAGAAAAAAACATGTGTTTTATTTTTATGCATCTTACAAAAGTTTATGACTAAAAATTCAAAACATTAGGTAGATCCGATTCATCACTTCAAATTTAATTCTGTATTATTAAAAGTTAACGAATATTTTACAGGGACATAAACACAGTAGACCACCAGACTATAGTCTATAAATATACCAGAAATATTCAAGAAAAGAAAAAAAACAGGTTTAGCCAAGAAGAAAATCATCTACCATCAATTCAAGACTCGCCTGTGCAGTTTCCATGGCAAGATTAAAACGAAATAGGCTACATAATCCTTGGCGGAAATATGCGGCTGAACAATAGTTTACAGACTTCCCGGAATCCCACTTTCGAAACGGGTTATTGGCTTTCAACCACCGTTGGACCAAATGTGTTGAAAACTAGAGAAATATGTTGAAAAATAGAATATACATAATGCGAACAACTATATGTTTCATTCCGACAACTTCTCAAAACGACTGGTTCTAGCCATGAAGGAAACGAGCCAAGGAACAAACAAAACTTTATTTTTCTACAAAATATGATAATTGAACGCTTACACACTTATTACAACGTTTCTCCAATAAAGCTATCCCTTCGAAAAAACTTTTTTTGAGAGTTAATTTAATGGATTTTGAAATTTATAAAGGCTATTTTTGATTTTTATTTATTTACTTCCTTTATCTGTTATGCGAATTATTTCGGGATTAGCTACAACTTCTTCCAGCACTTCGCTCAGAGAAAACCAGCGCCCACTTTTTAGATATGGAACGAGACAGCGGAAGCCAAGTTAGGACTGTAGGATGAGCAAGTTCTTCAAAACAGCATTTATTGATATTTTCTTGCAAAACTCGTGCTTGCATTTGGCATGTAGATGAATTTTCTGGGTGTGATTGTAACGCCTTGCTGATGATGGATGACAACCTTCAAATTCTTGATTGTTTCTTTGAACACATTCCCATTTCTTGTAGTCCCTTTTGTCATATATACAATCAACAGTATGTATATCCTCCGACTCCCAGAAAACTGTCGCCATCATCTTGTGCAGAAAACTGGATCCTTGCTTATTTCGGTGGTGGAGAGCCTGCTTCGTTGGTGGGTCTCAGTAATGCACCCAAGTCCGCATCTCCAACCACAATTTTAGAAAAGAAATCTCCGGACAACGCAGACAAATTATCCATGCAAATTTCTATCCTGCACAATTTTTGTTCAGTAGTGAAAAGCTTGGGAATCCAAAGCGCCGCCATTTGGTTCATTCCCAAGACTTCATGTAAAATTTTGAAAACGCTTGTTTTGATGTCCAGTATTAGTTTTAACGCTCACACGCCGATCGTTCCACACGATTTTAATTTTTGATCAATTATGGCGTTCGAAGTATCGAAGGCCTCCCGATTCTTGGGTCATCCTGGATGGATGTAGAGTCTTTGCACCAGGATTTTACTTGGAAATAACTTTTTCAACAGTTCTCTCCATACACCGTCGTCATTCTGTCATGCATATTCGTTGAGTAATTGCCTTCTGCTGTCAGAAATTTAAAAAAGCCTCGGTGCTTCAGTTTCAAACTCATTTTTCCACCTATAACGCTTTACAGAAAAAACAAATGATAACCGAATCGGACCAAACTTGGTTAAAGTTACGCAGTGATTTGTCATGACGGGTAGTTAGGTAACTCTGAGTCGAACACACACAGGTTGCCCACTGTTGAAGTTTTGGACAGAAAATATTTCCGGTACCGACTGGGACCCAGGTTTTCCGATTTCCGGTTGGGGACTTTTAACAACTGAGCTACAGGGCGCGTACAAACTTCTCCGTCCCCGCTTCACTACATGACAGTCGCAAATTGTGGTTTTACCAATTAAGCTATTGGACTCGTACGAATCTCTCTGTTACCGCTCCACTCAAACTGCTATAACTATCTCATTACATTCTGTTCATTCATTCGTACGAATGCTACATAGTTTCGCTATAACTTAATTTTTGTTGCTGTTGTAATTAATTTTAACATTCAGAAAATTCTAAACGCTCGTTCCGTTACGTTTCCCGCGATTGTGTTATTGAACGGCACGTCACGTATCGGCGTCACGTTACGTCTACGACGAAACAAAATGCTTTTCAATAAGAAGTGAGACGACAAAAGTTTTTCATTAATTCCACCAAACGAGACATCATGTGAAGCGATAATGTCTGGGTGCTATATCATTCTTGAAATCAGATATCTGCGTAATTTGCGATCGATGTTTTCCGTAGGTGACGTCATATCCTCTTGATTATGAGATGAATGCGCAAGACATTCATTTTCATACCCCCGACTGAGAATCCTTTGATTTGATTTGTCAAATTCCAAAGAAACTCATCGGAGCCGGAAGAATAAAAATAAGGGAACACGCTATTAGTTGAGTGAAACGGGTCAGGCAATGTACACATAAAATTTGAAATAATAGCAGAGCTGAACGATAATCGATTGATATAATAAAACAGAAGGTTATAAATTTGCCCCAACTTGTTCATTTACATTTCTTGGCCTGTCTTTTGTTTGCCGTTCGGATCAATAAAAGGTCTGACTATTCATTTGTTATCGTTTCGTTAGTGGTCCGCGTTTAATGGTTGCCAAACAATACCAAGCGACACGATAATTCCAAATAATCGAATTTTGTGTTAAGAAGATGTCGACGCAATTAATTAATCATTTTCTATTTGTAAACCGAACCCCGTGCAAGTGGACAAGCATCCCCGAGCGACGACAAAAATGAAGGGGAAGAAAAAGAAATGCGTATAAGGGTGCGAGGTGACAAAAGTGCCATTTGGATAATACCCAGGTTCGAGCGAGATGACGACGTATAACACGAATACGAAATTAAATAACGCGATCCGAAACCCGCATCTTGCCAATTAGTTTATTTAAATCGTTGGCGAGTCTTTGACAGCCGGCACCTATTACACATTTAATAAACTACTCGTTGGGGCCCGAATGGAATTCAGCATAAAACTCCGCATTATTCAGTTTATGTGTTACTGCATAATAACCCATTTATTCATGAAGGTTATTACTCATAAAGAAGAAAACATCAATTCCGATATGACCGCCTGTACTATTTTATGGCTTCGTGAAGTTTGCAATATGTCCAACTGCCCATATCTCTGTCTTTGCGTTATTTATACCTGTGTTTACGTCCACTATCGCGCCTCGCGTTTACAACAATAAAAACCTCATTAACATTCGTCACTCAATTACTTAATTACTCGACGGCGTCGAGGACAAGTCGTTGCGTTTGTGGGCACCACCACAATAATGGGGCCGTTTCCAAATAGATATCTTCTTGTCGGTTTGGACGCTTGCCAATTCGAATTAGTTTATTCGAAGCGTTGAACGCTATATTTCAGACGAAAATACAATAACAATAATAATAAGAAAATTTCACCCCGCTGTAGCTCAGCAATCTCGCTTCATTTTGGCTATTTGTTATCATAATTTAATAAAAGACTGCGAATGTGGTAGATATTTTCGTGTTGTTGCCCCAGATGTAAGACTCACAGCTGCGGAAAATGAGGTGAACTTCCAACTTACGAGCTCTGAATTAGTGTAACCGAAGTTGCACCCGAAATTAACAATCGCCCCAAATGCTGTCCCAGATTTTTCATTGGAATTTATTATTTGTGTATTGTTACGCCATAAATGAAACGAAATGCGACTCCGTTAAACCGATGATTTTTCGTCGGTTCGATAAAGATTTGAAAAGTTTGCTACCCGAATTTTAAGTAGAAAGTTTTTCTTTCATTCGATTCGATTAAAGCGTAATTGGAAGATTAAAGTCGCGAACATTTTAGACGTAAAACGTTCGCTACCAAACAAATTCTCTTAAAAAAGCGTATTACACACCCTTAAAAAAACTCGATTTATTGGGCCGGTTTATGTACAAAAGCCGCTTTCGATTTGTATTATAAAATTAAATAAAATCAAAATGCTTCATTTCACGCACTCTATGGGCAATAGCTTGAAAGCTTTTGCAGTCAATGCAGTTCTATGCTAAGGAATCAGAATCCCGAACTTATAGATGTCCCAAAATGAACTGACATTTTAAGCGGTGCCTCATTTTTTCCCCAGAAAGATCAAGCAGGAATTTTTAGAGCTGTCATCAGTAGACTTAAAGGTTTAATCATCGGAAGATATACAAAAGAGTAAAGCATAAAGAAAGTAGAGGAAAAAAAATGATTCTCCGGAGGATATATCTTGTGTTTTACAGCATAAACCTTTGACGTTGAGATTTGAGAGAAACTGTTTAAAGAGAAGTGGTTAAGTAAGAGAAATGGTTGTCAATAGATCGATTTTATCCAATTCAAGCTCCAGAATTTGCTACACTTTATTAATTCTCAAAGTGATTCTTCCATGGCCTTCTCTGAACTCTTTGTTATTACGAATGATCAAAATTTTGCACTTTTTACTACTGCCCTAATGGATCGATTCGAAACGAAAAAAGTAAGGACCACTGTTAGTATGGACTTTACAATGGGATGTTGGTTTTTAGGAAAATGCATTTAGGAGCGATGTTTTCCTTATAGGCGTTCGGTATCGGGAGCTGATTATAATTTTTATGGAATAAATTAAATGAAATATATGTGTCGTTTCAATAAGACCAAAATCTTGCGATTTTCCACAATTATTCTTCTTTCATTTGATATATATATATACAGGGTGAGTCATTAGTGAGGGATCGGTCCATAACTCCTAAACCATGTAAGCTACAAAAAAATTTTAAATACAATTTGTATACCATTTGTCAAGCTGTACAATCTAAAAATATTTTGGCGTATACAGGGAGTTCCAAAACTCGCGCATGCTACACAACTTTGTTTTTTCAAATACAACTACCTTTATTTTATTTGACTGTTAGAACCTATTTTATTATAGATTGATGGCGGTATAAGATATTTTGCATTTTAGATCACCGTTATCAAATTACAATTTTTTTTTACATTTTTTGTCATTTGCAAAGGTTTACTCAAAAATTTACTGAGAGGGCGTTTTAGTAGCTAGAAAGCTGAATGTTGGTAAAAATATGAAGAAAGGATTGATCTTTACGCCTGATATGCAAAATATCATTTTTACTATACAGGGGCTGCAATAATTCGTGTCAAATTATACTATATTTAAATAAGCTTAACTTTAGTTTTTTAAATGGCACCCCCTATATTTTTGTATGCCATCGAATGCGCCTGGAGTCTAGCTTCGTTTTTTATTAAGGTTATTCTATAGCTAAAATTCATAATTCACGAGATATTTGATATTATTGGCTGTGATACAGATTGGGCCAGGATACGGTAGGTAGAGTGCCATGGAAATCATTTTAACTCACATTTCAGCACTGCACAGTTGTGTCATCATTGATTTGACATTTGATTATCGATTCCATTATCCACAATAAATTCTATTTTACAAGAACAAACCGATATGATTTATTGTCTGGGAGAAGGCGAAAGAAATCCTTAGCTTAAGGCAATTTACGCTCAACGTTTAAATAAATTAACAAATAAACACAAACAAATAAATATAAAAATTCAATAAAGTTAGCTAAACTAAATATTATGTTCAATGTGGCGGCCACCTTCCTGAGCACATATATTCACGCGGTAGGTGAATGATCTTCCAATATTTCGTAACATTTGCTGACAAACAGTTCAAAAGGCATTTTAGATTCTTATTTGCATGTTCTCTTTGGTTGTTTTGCCTTATTCCCGACAATAAATCATATCGATTTGTTCTTGTAAAATAGAATTAATTGTGGATAATGGAATGGATAATTAAATGACAAGTCGGTGATGATACAACTGTGCGGTGTTGAAATGTGAGTTATAATGATTTCCATGATTTCCATGGCACACTATCTGCCTTATTCCGGCTCAATCTGTATCACAGCCAAAAATATCAAATATCTCGTAAATTATGAATTTTAGCTATAGAACAACCTTAATAAAAAACGTAGCCAAAGCCCAGACGCATTCGATCGCATACAAAAATATAGAGGGTGCCATTTAAAAAACTAAAGATATGCTTATTTAAAAATAGTATAATTTAACATGAATTATTTCAGACGATGTATAGTAAAAATGACATTTTGCATATCGGGCTTAAAGTGCAATCCTTTCTTCATATTTTTACCAACTTTCAGCTTTCTAGCTGCTAAAACGGCCTCTCAGTAAATTTTTGAGTAAACCTATACAAATGACAAAAAATGTGAAAAAAAAATTGTAATTTGATAACGGTGATCTAAAATGTAAAATATCTTATACCGCCATAAATATATGATAAAATGGGTTCTAACAGTAAAATAAAATATAGGTAGTTGTATTTGAAAAAACAAAGTTGTGTAGCATGCGCGAGTTTTGGAACTCCCTGTATACGCCAAAATATTTTTAGGTTGTGCAGCGTGACAAATGGTATACAAATTGTATTTAAAAAATTTTTGTAGCTTACATGGTTTAGGAGTTATGGACCGATCCCTCACTAATGACTCACCCTGTATATATATCTCTCTCTCTCTGTATTAAACTATTAAATTGATTAGATAGTGTGTAACAATAAACAACATACACTTCCAGAAATGAAAAAAATCGACTCAAGATCAAAAATTTCGACAATATAATGTGCAATTGGTCACATTTTGCAGATTTATGTTTCATAAATACCTACATGTCTGTACACTTTCAAACAAAATAATTCGGCGATACAATAAAATAATTTTATAAATTAAATATTAGTTAAGTATTCATCATTTTAATTGTAAGTACATATAAAAATAATACAAGGCTAATGGTATAACTTTGAAAGTGATTAGAGTGTAGCAAGTTGTCGATCTTGAGCTAGAGCCCTTGGGAAAGTTTTATAATTTCTTTGTTGGAAATCGTCTTGTATACGTTTCGTTCTGTATTTACTTAAAGAATCTTGGATTTGCTAGGGTTGGCCTGAGCGTGAGTGAGCATGTACATGTTAACTGCAAACAATTTTAATCTCCAAGTGTCGCTTTGGAAGTCGCATTTCGACTAGTGTTAATCAGTTCTACTTCACCTTGTGTGCTCTACGGTCTACACTGTAAAATAAAAAACAAAAGCTAGCTTCCCTCCTAATGAGTCCCGGTTTTAATTTGTAACGGTGAGCAAAACATAATCACTAGTACATTCTAGTATACATTCATGCATGGATAAAAATATTTGCCACTGTTTTTCAGAATAAACTAAACAGATATGAAACTTTAGTTTTAGACAGATGAGTGCTTGTAGATTATTTACGGCTAAAAATAATGCCTGGATGCGGCAAACAGATTTGGCAGAAAATCATCGCAACCGGCTGTTTTAATTAGTGGCTCTTAGAAAATTATTGTGCAAATATTCGTCGGTGCACCTTTTGGTGAGTTACGGCGAACATTACACACGCTCGTCCGCCATTTTTTAATTTCTACATCATTAAAAGCTGTCACACGCGCGTGTGACGCGCATTAATATTCAAATAGTCCCCTTTTGATAAGGGGGATGGGATTCGATTTCTAACGTATCTAAATGCAAATTACCAAAAAATGGGAAAATCAAATTCCGTCCGGGTAATCGTGGCGGAGTCGCGAAATTCCATACATACACGTACGTGAGCGAATAGACGTGTACGGAAGAGCAGAAAAAAGTGTCAGTTTTTATTGATTCGTACGTTGTGCGCGGAGGGCGGCGACCCGTTCACCCCTCGCAGGACACTCTTTGACGCTGTTTATCCTGTATCTGTACAATAATTGGTTGCGCAGAGCTCTTCAAGCTCATTCACCACGTTTACACAATACTTCTATACTCGACTCGGGTGTGTATATTTGCCTTCTTCTCACACACGCGGTCCGCCCCTATGTACGACGTACTTCAACTTTTTCTAGTACTACTGCACATTTTTTACCACCACCAGTCTCACGATCGTTATTTTAAATTGCCCCAATTTCACTCGCACCCCGATTCGATTCTCGCACCCTTCTCGACTTGATATTATCGGACTTTAATTGAGATTCTAAGTTCAATTGTTCCTTCTGAACAAGTCTTCCAAATTAACTTTTTACATATAAAATAAGAAGCGAAAAACGGTTAGATGAGAAAGGCATATTCAAAATTGTGTGGATAAAATAAACCCGCCTCTTTTGATTCTAATAAAATTCATGGATTTTTGGGGTCGGGTTAACCCCTCACCTTGTTTTTTTTTAATCTAGAATAAAGAATATTAAATATTCATTGAAATGCTCCCGTGTATTCCTATAACTAGACAGGTGTAACATAAAATTAATGTTCAAACGTTATCATGCTTGAGGCGATCAGTTGCTAATTATGTCCAGAGGGTAATTGTTGCTATCAGCTAGTCCGTGCAATAACCCAGCTTTGTTGACGTGTTTTCAAAAGTTTATTGAAACAGGTTTGAATTTAAAATTTGTTTTCTTTCAACGAGGCTTTATCTTTTAATTTTACCTTAGAAATTGCTTTGGCGCAAAAAGCAGAGAGTTGACAATCCTGAGCTACTAGCGCTTTTAGAATAGGCTAGTTGATGATAAATTAATAAATGATAAATGAGGAGTCTGAAAGTGAAGACGAGGATAATTCAGGTAGGTACTGTTAGCAGCACTGCTAACTATTACATTGGTAAGAACAAACGAGCTAAGTATTTGCAAAACCACAAGAGCCAAGGCTAAGAGTAAAAAAACTATTGCAAAAAATGTCCCAAATTGGCTGATACTTCTCGATCTTCTTTGGTGATGAAATAATGAACTTGATACATACACAAATATGACGATTGAAAGAAAAATTCACGGGGGAGAAAAATTGTAAACATACAAAAAGGCTACTCATAAAGAAGAGACTTTTACGTTATTTGGGCTTCTGTACGCGATGGGAGTGTTTAAATCAGCCTATTTATCGTTTCATAACTTTTCTACTCATGGGCCACCTGTTTTTCATGCCACAATGACATTGTAAATCTGAGCTTTGATGACAAGAGCACACGAGCACAGAGAAATGGAAACTGTTAAAAAAATGTATCATACGATGTGGTTAAACATCTCGCAAAACCAATAGACAAGACGAGAAGAAACCTGATAATTTACAGTTGGTATATTTCGATTCCGTTGAGAGAAAGTCTACTTCAGAAAAAGGTCACACCTCGTGGGAACTCTAACAAAGAATATAGAGCAGAAATACCAGACGAATTCTTACCAAACAAAACATGCTTCCCTCAAACTTCCGAAAGCGAGGGTTTCAGAAAAGACGACAAACTTGTCTCGTATGTCCCCAAAAAGAGAAAAGTTGAATTGTTGGGAATATTTCATTATTATTCAATAACCCTTGATCCAGAAATGAAGAACAAACCTGAAGAGATTGTTTACAATATGACGAAAGGCGGTATCAACACTTGGACAAGCTTTTCGCTACATAACACCTATGTGCAAAGAAAGACTCGCAGATTGCCCATGATAGTTTTCTATCTTATGGCGAACATAATAACTTACTATCAACGACCATCTTTAATCCAGTGAATCAGAACTATCTGAAGGATAAAAAGCATTGACGAAGTCAAAGCTCCCAAGTTCGAAAAGCGCGGTGAAGCCTCAAATAACATCAGCCGTGAGGCTAAGCATTAACCCTTGTGAAGTTGAACCTTCAACATCAAAAAGACCGCGTCTTCAGCCAATTAAAACTTCAAGAAAGCGATGCAATATCAGTACGCAAGCTAAGATTATCAAGACGTCTAATCAGTGTGTTCAAAACTCCTCTAAGAAGCACGTAAAGATCGTTTTGTTATTAGATATGTGTCTGAATTGTTACGAATCGGATATTTGAAGAAACCATGTAAAATTTGCAATTGTATTTTTCAATACTACTTGTTTACACGACATTATGCAGTGTTCGTACCGGAAAATAGGTATGCACTCCAAAGGTTAAGGAAGGAATTTGTTCGTTTTGATAAGACGAGATAGCACGGGCTTTTCGCATTTTTGTGGCTGCTTTGAAACACAATAATTGCAGTGATGCAGGAGCATCGCAATGCAAGAAAATATATGCTGGGCTGTAAATACGTCTGTTACAATCGTGCCGTCCGAGAATTGGAGGTTTTCTTAAAGCAATTGCGTTTTTATTAGCAGACTCCTATTTGCTTATTTACCTCTTCCACCCCGGGCTCGATTTTATGCAAGTGAACCGGGGACGAACCGGGAGGTCTGCCCGATTCTTGTTTACACAACTTGCGCAATAAAAGTGGAAACAGAACAAACAGTAAAATCGTTTAGTGAGGGAGTTAAGTTGCGTTCGGCAAAGTCGGTTAATTACGAACCAAGAAAACGTTGGAAATATGGCTGGGGCTCGGTGACGAAGACGAACCTTCCCATCATCCCTCGATTGAATTCAAAGTTTGTGTTTTTATTACATGGTTTCCACGAATGAAGTGCATAAAGGGGTGGTCGTCCGTCGACTCGTGCCCGTATTCAGTTCAGCCCCGTCTACATCTGTCAACTGAGGGGCTGCAATGAGGGATGGGATGTTAGGCAGCTGCGGTGCTAATCATCGCCGTACACAAATACATTCATACTTTTAACGTTATGGGGTTGTCGGTAAACTTCTGGGGTGTCATAATCGTCGGAATTTCAACGCTATTCCGTTGTTGACTTTTGAATTGAAAATCTATAATTTCTTCGTTATTTAATATTCAGTTGTTGGACAAAACAAGATCCTGCGTAGTACATTTGCATGCAGACTCGCCCGAATTGGAGATAAATCTCAATGCGCTAGATTTTTATATATGGAAGCAAAGAGATGCAAATCAACATTTTTCCAACCTGCAGTCCATGACGTCAATAACGTTTTAAATTGGATTTCAGATTTATCTTCGGTATACACAATATGCATGCGGGTATTGTTAAATATGAGGGACCTGATATGTCTAGCTCAAAAACATATAAATAAGATAGATGTGTTGTTCCATTTTTCAGCTATCGCTGAATATATGACTAGACGCTAGGCAACACGAACATTGTTTCCCGATACAGGGCCCCCGGCGAAAGTCTTTTGCAGCTCTGCGTTGTTTGCGGTTCTTGCCGATGTTTTATTCCTTCTTTTAATTTATGTTAAGTCGATTATCGGAAATCCATGAAGTAATGGTCGCTCCATGGCCAAATTAATTTGTGTATTGTTTTAATTTCTGAGGTCGGACCAACTTGGAGGCTTTGTCGGGCCTCATTAGCAAGTCTAAATATTCGGATTCATTACGTTAACAACACGAGCTAATTCTTCACTTAGACCGTCATAAATGAAATTGAAGACCTCAGTAATTGTGAGTGTATAACGAAAATCGAACCGACAACGTTATCTTCGGCTACCAGAATGTTTCACAATTCAATCTTTTTAACAGGTTGCGTTTGTTTGAGACGTTTAACACGCTCCCGTTTATTATTTATTTAACATTATAGTGATTATTGAAGATGCGCTTATTCACACGACTACTTATTACTTAAGTGTTTTTCACATTAACCGTTAGTGCTTAATAAAATGGTAAATCATAAGCACACATAAATCACGTTATTTCCTTTCTAACCAAATGATCTGCTTGGTGGCATCATGGTAAAATGTGGACAACACTTTACATATTACTTGCATCCAGTACTTACTTCGCTAAATACCTAATTACACTCTATAAAACTTATTGATTATATGAGATATGAGTATTGGCTATAGAGCTTATAAATAAAAACGAATTCTTAGGAGATCATCCAAACTAGCTCTTGTATTTTTTACAGTGTAGACCTTTGACATTGGCAAACCAAACGAGCAACCCCTGAGGAAGAGAAAATTTGTTCAGAGAAACAAAATGTAACGAGCCTACTAAAAAATTAACCACTTCAAAAGTTTGCTACACTCTAAACACAATTGATTGAACTTCTAATACTCGGGGGATCGGTGTATTATGTACGCACGGCATGATCTCATAAGTCAAGAGTTTTGTAGTTTGAAGTAAATAATTAAATACATAGAGCTAGATATTTTACAATCCACTTAGGCCCAGAGGTAAAGTTCTTCTACACTTTCTGGTCTTTTGCTTTCGTTCTTCCAAGTAGTTATGTTTTTCTCTCTTATATCTGCCATCAACGTTTCCATCCATCTTTTTCTAGGTGATCCTATTTTTTCTTGTATGAAGGTTCTTTCCACATTGCTCTTTTTATTTTTCTGTTGTCTTTCCTTTTCTCAATAGTATTGTCATTGTATTCTTCTGGCCTTTAGGGCTTCATCTATGACTGTTTCTTTAAAAATTGTATACCAACTGAGTTTTATGCTATTAACTTTTAGAAAAAAAGCAGCAAAGATTCAGTTTAAAAAGTGTGAGAAAAAATATTGGAAACATTTTAACAACGAAAATTACAACTTTGTATATTTGCCTTACGGATGGGAGTGCTTTTTGTTCTTCTACTGTCTCCTTCATCTGTTCTCTTTCCTTTTACCATTCTCCTAATTATCTTTATTTCCCATTTTCTGAGAGCTTCGTTTGCCTTTTTATTTAGCACCTACAGATAGCTGTAAGTCTTGTTTTATGTAGATTCTTATTTTAGTTGTGAAATAGTGTTCTTAAAAATAGAAAAAAAAGGGAACACGACCAGAAAAAGGAAAACCGACACGAACCTGAAAAGTGCATGACATGAACTACTTACAAAAACCTAGTACAAAAAAAAATACCAAGAAGAGGTTACAAAGTATGCGAAACCAAACCAACCAGCACTATAATCAATTTAGAATGGAAAGAAATACCGGGTGACTATAAATGGTTGACTTAAATTTAGGTGATTGGCAACAGTGAGGAATTGGTACCAGATTAACTGTTCTTGTGATTTATGTCTATCATACTTTCAGGTTAGAATATTGTTGTCAAAATGTGTAACTTACCGAATAATGGCGAACGAAAAATTACAAATAACGAAGAAAATGGTTACAGCGAGTGATCGAAAAGATCTTCCAGTTGTAAAAACCATTTTGAAAACAATTCTGAGATGGGCACTTTTTAAATTTGACGTTTATTTGACAATTTCAAATTTGAAAATCAGTGTACCTAATGGAAAAGTAAAAAAATATTGCCAACCTAACACAAAAAATGTCAATAATTTATAGTCGTCCGGTAGAACACACCATCCAAACGACAAGCAGTCCTAAAAACATCATTGGAAAAGGAGGAATTGATGGGAAGAGGAGTGCTAAGAAAAACGGACAAAGGAAACAAACTCAGAATAACAGCAATTTTGCAGTTAAAATAGGGATTCAAAGAATGTGATTGTGGAAAATTTTCGTCCTTTGGTTGATTTTTTATTAGATTAAGTTCCATATTTAAGCGACGGTTTAGACAAGGTTTGGGCAAATATCAAAACTTTACACTGTAAAAAGTAGCTAGATGGTACTGCCTTCTGAAAGTCCGCTTTTCAACTTTTAAATTTTTAGAAAAAAAAACAAAAGTTATGAAGTTCTTTGCAATATAGTATTTGGTAATTGGCGCAAAGGAAGCATCTCACAGTTCCCCGCTCTGCTTTCACATGTGTCATCTTGTTATCACTAACATTATTTCTGAAAAGTGTTTTTTATAGGTACGCCATATCTCCCTTAATACTTCATCAAAACCAATGATTGAGTCATCATTTTGAAGATTACCTTCACCGCTATATGCCAAAAATAGAAAAATGTTAATAATTATTAAAAATTGTAGTTAGTCATAGCGCCATCTATTGACTACTGGTTTAATTAAAAGCGTCATCTATTGACATATCCCGCTCACCAAGCGCTTTCTATGCGAATTATTCGCACGGGTCATTTTGGTCATAGTGCCATCTATTGACAATCTGTTTTACTAACATCTCCCCACCAAAAGCGCTTTCTATGCGAATTAATCGCACGGGCCAATATTGACAATCTGTTTAACTAACACCTCCCACTGCCCAAGCGCATTCTCTGCGAACTATTCGCACGGGCCAACTAGAATTTTATATTTCCTGCGCATTTTCCGTGACAAATTGATTTTGTTGTTCAAGTAGTAAAATATCAATTGCGAACGACATAAACGTCAGTGCACTTGCGTTGTCCAACATTTATTTATAAATACGAGTAATAAATAAATTTGTAGTAAAATTTTAGTACATTTTCGCGGCATGCCAGTTGGCAAACTGCACGAGATTAATCAACGCAAATGTAATTTAAGGTCGTAAAGCAATTGTATTTTTTACACACCCTAAATATAAATTCGCAAATGAAAATAACCTGAAAAAATAAACTAAGTTTATTGCCTTAGTTGGTTTCGACGAAGATACTCGCTTTTCAATTCGAAACGATAAACAACCATTAATAATCGTAGGAGGGGACGGCTCATTACACGAAATAATTATAAACAAGGCAAGCGATAAAAACAATATAGATTTCAAGGCAGCCGCAAATTATTCGAGGCGTGTGTTAGTGTCACATAATCGCTTTAATTGTACAACAATGAGCATCGTCGCTGCATATTTGAGAGCGGTGTGGAAAGCGGCCATTTTCATTTTTCGATTATCTTCCAAGAGAAACAAACCGAGAGAGGCAGAAAGAAAAACGACCATCCCGGAATTGTATGTTGCCTGTGTCAGGTGACACATTTCTTGGAAGAGTTCAATTCGGTTAACCCGAGCAGGCAATTAAGTCAGTGTTAACCAAAGGTTTTAATAATCATCGACGTCACCTACTCCTACCCACACTCCCAGCAACAAATCCAAGTCGGACGTTTAGTACGTTTTAAAATTTTTACACCAAACTCGGCCGGAATCGACAAATTAGAGTCATTACATTCAAGATTAGTAATATAATTGGTCCCCAGATCCAGCGGCAATACAAATTATATCGCCCCGTAATGATGACGTATCAGTGCTTCATTATGTTCGTGTTACGGTGTAAATGGCGACGGTAAATTGCAAAGAAGATTAATCATAATTAATCACCCCGTATTGCATTAGCACAGACATTCAAACATTCGCTCTTGAACGTATATCATTTTCTTTTCGTCCGTTTATTTTCGCGAAGATGCCGCGAGTTTGTCCATTAAGAACTCTTTCACTCTTTGTCTTGCGGAATTTAACACGACAACAGTTCATTCCTCCTGTGCGCCGTTTCATGGAAAGTTTATATACTTACTTGTTGATGGTGGGAACGGCCCATCCACCACGACATTTATCTATCGTTAATCTACTTCAACGCAGATTCGGCCGTCCATGGTAAATTTTACAAGATGAATGTCATATCTACAACCGGATTAAGTAAGCACGTACGGCACCTCACGCATGAGAAGGTGCAGTGCATGCCGTACGTTGCCGGATATTGTACAAATAAATAATAAACGAAAACAAATCACAAGTTAATTACGATAATGACTAAAATCATTAAACCTAAAAGATGGCAACAATGACAATATATGAATAGGAATCATATAAATAAAAACGTAAAAAAAAGTCTTTAAACAAAGATCGAAACCAGCAAAATGGTAATATCAAACAAGGCACATTCAATAATGCAGAAAGAAAGTAGAAACATGGATAGTCTTCAAAGACGAACCATGAAGACAGCACAGTACGTACGGCACCTAACTAATACCAAAAATAATAAACGAAATCCTATTAAATTAATCACAAAGCCATACATAATTAAGACTAAACCTAAAAAAGGTATCGTTGTAAACAATTATAAAAAAACAAGTTTATAACGGGTGAATTTTTAAATTTGGCGTCATAGTTGGCGGTGACTATGAGTTTGTGTGAACGGACCATAACTTTTAAAACAATTGCTTCAAATGTTAAATTGACGCAAATGCCTTGAAGTCCGTGGAGCATATTTTGATTGGTTGTTATAAACCTTATTGCCTCATTAAAGTTTATTTTTCGTTTGCAACTGCGTTTAATCGCATTAACGTGTTGAACTGTTATATAATAATACTAAACCAAAAAAATCAGCAAAAAAAATCTGATAATGATTGAACAATTAACCTTAAAAAGGAGTAACGATGATAACAATTAGGAAGAACTACTGCACAAATGAATGGATACAGTATTTTGCAAGAGGTGCATCAGTCAGTTCTACTTTGAAATTCTAATAGAACGCATAAAAATTATGAAATTTAAAAAAAATTAATCAAGAAATAGGTTTGAAGGCAGTGAATTGTTTTCCAACTTTGTGCTTGTGTTCACATGAAAGCTTGCACATCAACTAAGTTGCATAGAAGAATAAAACGAGGCCATGGCAGCACATTGAAATTTGTTAGAGTGTAGAATAATGTTGGATTTGAGCTAGAGAAATTTGAGGTTAAGTTCAATGTTGATAACCTTTTCCGGTACGATACATTTTGTCGTTTTAACAAATTCCGTCTCCAGACTTCGGTTTAGACAAGGGACAAGAGAGAGGTTAGACGTCATTTGTGCAAATTTTTTTGACTGGTCCTGTCAAATGTCATAATTTTCCAATGTCAAAGGTGTACACTGTAAAAAATTAAACAAAAAAAATTAGATTCCTTGGTCGCCTGAGCCTGCGTTGTTATTTGTACGCTCTATACAATAGATAGTGACACATGCAACAAGTTCATGAAGTGGGCAGCTATCTGTCTAGTTTCCATTTCTTCAGCTGGACAAAAACTAGTATTTCAGGATCTAGATACTCATTACTTCTACTGAATTATTACACTACAGTATGGGTGCAACGTATCTAAAACTTAGAGTGCAAATAAAACATTTGTGAAGTAATAACAACCGCCGATAACAATCAAAAGCTTGCCAATACAACTTTTCATTTTAATTTCATCACAACTACCAACACAATCTCATACAAACATTTTGTGGCATGAATGAAAACGACAGGATTAAAATGAAGAAAAAACGGCAAGTATTTTGGATCACAAAACACGTTTACCCAAAAACTTTAAAGTAAGCCGAACCGAACCTTAAGATCGGATAAACCGATCATGCAACAATGGTGAAATAACAAAGGTTGCAAAGATTCCCGATAGATCGCGCAAACGATCTCAACCGCGGAAAAGAGAAGCGGAATCGACGTGACCCATTCCATCACAATATCCAGTATTACTTCAGGAAACTCCGGCAGAGTTTTCAAGAAAGCCTTTATTATGTTCTTGCAAACGTGAGTAGCGCGAAACTAGGTATTATTCAGGCATGTAGTCTTACCCAAGTTCAATAAGAAACCACATAAACAATCGGCTGGCGGAGTACAATACCTCCTAATTAGGTAGAGATGTTCTGATCATCACGTATCGTGTAATGATTGCATATTGTATCGGCAAAGTGTACGCAAGCGACGCCGACGCTTAAATAAACCTTCTTTCATTTCCACGCTACGCTTAAGATAACAAAAAACGTCCGTGCTGATAAACATGTAATAGGAAAAGCGCCGAGCTTCGAATTGAAACCCATGTATGGGTTCTAACACGCACCATCAACATTCTCAACCCAGAACAGCAACAGCCGAACAAGAAAAACTTATTCTGAAATGGTGTAGAACGTACAATCCGCTCCAGAGCAATGCTGCCGCTGACTATGTCCCGAATAAAAATGACAAATGTTTCTACTTCTCTCTGAGGTACAACGGGCGTAAAATGACCACCGAAATTCAACACATACACGTGGTGCGACCATTAACTCGGACACACAACATTTAAAAATATTTCGCTTTTATCGCTCGTCGCAGATGAATAAATTCGTTTTTCGAATTAGCACCGCCTGGAAACAGCTTTGCCAACTTTCATAGCCGTTTCCAAGTTAGCTCAGGTGAAGAGTTTACGACTGTGGAAAAATTCTACGACATGCAGATGAGCTCCAAATTAAATTAGATTAAATTCTCGGAAAGAATCTTCATCACAACTGATCGGTCAGGCGTGTAATTTTTTTGGAACGAATCATGGCCATGGATTTACAGTATCGTTATGCTTCCTTCATTCAAGATACACTATAAATAATCCGTTGTTTATTCAAATCCGAGAGCGTAAAAGATTTCAGCTTTGTATTTATAGATAGACGCCGCAATAAAACTAAATAGCATATCTCGTATTGATTATGGTTGCGATAAAGCAAACAAACCAATGCCCCGCCTCTAACTATCTGCTGAATAACGAAAATTGTCACGGTGACGTTTCACGTTATAACGTCGTCTTCGACGAAATTCCTAAAATCGTATTGGTTATGCAGATCCGGTAAGTTTTTTCCACCCGCGCTTATGCTAATTCTCCGTAACTCTTCTTGCAAAACTTGTAAGGAAATCATCAGCAATTAAAAAGCCAACGTTCTCACTGCCAGCTCGTGTTTACTTCCGGGAAAACGCTTCTTGCACAGAATTTTTCTGTCGCCTCTTGTCCACTAATACAGCATACAGTGTATAACATGAGTTAACGACACAAACAAAAAAGCTTAATGGATTTCAGAAGTGACGAAGCAGTAGACTGAAACGGCTAGATGATAATAAGTAGCAAAAGGACTATCAGGAATAATAATCTAAGGATTAGTGGCAAGATGTTACATCAAAGACCGATATAATGTATTCAGATTATCAAGGAAACAACTTGAAATGTATACATATATTACCTTCTTATCGAATCCGTTTTTCTATAAAATATCTTATCACACGAAATTAATACGAACACGTAAATTGAATTAAAAAATCATCTGCTATATTTTATGTTTGATATTATTATTAGAACATGTATTCCTTCGGATGTGTTTTCAACACTTCGTTGTCCGGAATTAGCCATTTAAAAAAAATTGGATAGAAATAAGAATAATCCGTTGTTTTAAACGTGCACCTCTACCTTAGAATCCTGCGACTAATTTTTTTGTATTTTTTACAGTGTAGACTTTTGACATTGACAAATCATGACATTTGACTGAAAATTAAGAAAACGTACTGAGGAGGCCACGGAAGCTCCCGAAACTCGTGTGAGAGTGTAGAAAATATTTAATCTTGAATTGGAGAAACTTGAGGTTGTTGAAGTTCTCTGATCACAACTGTTTCGGATAAAAACAACATTTTTGCGTGTGTTTTATTCCATCCAGGCATCGGTTTGCGGCATAAAGAAGAAGAGCGAGTTTTGGACGCCGTTTGAACACTTTTCTGATGACAAATTACTAAAAATAATAATATGTATAATATGTCAATGTGAACAGGCTGCACTGTTACTGGGGAGCCTGAACACTGCAATTCTGAGCCCCAGGTTTTCTCACTCTATAGAGAGTGTATAGAAGTTAAAAAACATAACACGCGCTTAAGAAAGTGTCAAAAGATCATCCTCACTAGGCTAGAATGATGATGCTAGCCTAGTGAGGATGATCCTTGACGCTTTCTTAATGATGTGGAAAATCTATTTCATTGTAGAACAAAAATGGACTTAGGGATTTTTTTCTTAATACGGCAGAGCAAATCAGTACACAGTTGTTAGGTTTTAAAACGACACTTACAATGCGAAACTATCAAATATTTAACGAAATGCAGGTCAACTCTAATCAAATAACAGATATGTAAATGGCAGCGGTAAACATACAAAGAATGAGCAAACAAACAGTAAAACAGAGCTTAAAATAAATATCTTCATCGGTTTTACAAACGGTAAGAATAAGAGCGCTTACATAGACGCACCCTTCTGTCTCTTCACTTTCTCACTTCCTTCATTGACGATGTCTCGGTATTAAGACTAGTAGGTTCTTGTCTGCGTTATCTGTTTTCTCTAGCTTAGCTATTGACTCAGAAGGAAATTAAAGAAAAGCAAAAAGAAAAGAGTACATCCCACAGAAAGTAATTTTTACAAACTCTTTGAAAAACTAGAAGATACACCAATTCCACAATTACTTTCGGATGAGCATATACACAGGAAAAAGAATCAGTTAGAACATCGTGAGCTATGAAATGTGCAAGACACGTCTGATTTCACTCTGGTAGGCTAAAGCTTTCTTTCCTTTTCCTTTATTGCTCGGATTCTTTACTAGGTATATTACATATCGAGAGCGTAGTCTATTATACTTTTTCTACGACCAAAAGATGGATTCCAATAATTCTATTTTGCCGATGATATTCAATGAGAAACGTCAAAACTGATTAGAACACGAGAACTTGAACTATCAATCGGAACGACAAATGTCACATGGTAGTGTGCGCTGCCAACATAAACCTAGGACCCAGACAAAATTACTATAACTGTTACGTAACATAGACATATATTACATGTTAGTAACTGTCTTATTGCATTAGATTTAATGCATATTTAAGAATGTACTGCAAAAGAGTAGAAAAATTATTTATGCATACTACATTTGCCTGATGGAACAATTAGAACAGTATTAAGCACCAGAATACTAAAATGAAAGCATGTGTTCCTTAAAAGGAAATGATCGCTGTGACGAAGATTTACTCAATTTCGAAAAAACAATTCTGAGGACTGAACACTTCTCAAGTCGTGTGAACATGTGTGTTAAACATTGAAATCGACAAAGCGGACCGGTCCAGCATCCGATTTGTCGACCGGACCATGTGTGAAGACATTAATTTGCAACCATGTATCATCAGACTCCGGTTTTGCCGGTGTGTGAAAACGCCCTAAAATTAATTTCTTGCAAAACCAATCGCTTCATTTAAAAAGTGAATTTCCCTAAAATGGGTTCTTTCACAAACAGAAGCTGCATTCGGTTAACTAATACAGCTCATTAAAACAATCAAAGCAGACAAAGATAATGGCATTCGGAAATTATTAAAACCACTTTGAAAGTAATTGCAAACTATGAAGCATTAGAAAAATTGTACTGTATTCATAGTTAGTATTAAAAACGACGAAACCCCATAATTCATTGAAAAAGCAGTGTCGCAAATAGTGCATTATTTTATAAAAAAGGAATACATGAAAAAGAAGGCAAGAACAACGATGGTCGTCACTATTATACCTCAATAGAAAAATACACTCGAATTAAGTCATTTAATTAAACAACCTTATGGCGGTCAGAGTACAGGCTTTTCAAAACCAACTAGCGCTAGCCAGTGTTTGCTGTTTCCAATCTGAACATGAGCCTCACTTGTGTCTTGTCTCAAACTGACCCACCTCGGTAGGGTAATACGTCTACATAGGAATGCTCATGCTTCCTCGGCTTGCCTCATTCGCATTGGTGCTTATATGTGGCCCGGTCTCAGTTCTCTCATCTGACCAGCCACTCCGTGAAATAGGCTCTTCGCCACATAAAAATAAATCGAAACCGGATTGAACTGAAGGGATGTCAAAAACTGCTGGTACTGTCTAATTGCAAACAATTTCCTTTATAAAAAAAGACAATGAAATCAACAATTACGAACCCACCGTTCTCACCCACAGCTCGTGTTTACTTCCGTGAAACCGTTTCTTGCATAAAAATGAACCGCTTGTTGGTGCTGTATTAGATTAGCCAATAACAAATTTCGATACAACCAATGATTCGCTGGACAATATCTCTTTCACACTCAATTTACTTTAGTCGACACCTTGCGAGTTTCGATAACGACGTTCGTTTTAATAATCTCATTAATTTATTTCGAATGTTCTCTTTGCGAAGGTTATCGCTTATAACAAATGACAGAGTGGCATGTACACAAGTAATTAACGAATCGATAAGGCAAAACTAAACATAAATTTCAATCGGGCAAAACGTGTCCTAAATTATTCCGATCGTAATCGAATTAACGCAAGCACAAGTTCAAACAATCGTTCGTAAATTTTAACGGCAGCCCTGTTAAACAATTATTAATTATCGCATACATATCCAACAAGAAGCGACTATTAGAACGACATAAAAGTTGTAATGAAATCTTCATCACACCCCAGCTGGGTTCGCCCCAAGCTCGATATTAACCGTTGATTTGCGAAAAATTACTAAACAAATCCGTTATCGACGCAGCGAGACGTGAATTTCGGATAACAACGGAAGGGTGGAAGCGTAAGACGAGGGAGCGAATCTCTCATTAAGTGGCTAGACTCCAGTGAAACGAGACGTGTTGATTCAGGCAAAGAAAACAATTTAATTTGAATTTTAAAACGCGACACTTGCAACGAAGTTTATTTCAGAAATTGCTTGTTTAATGATGATTACCGGATCGTTTTAATATCATTAAGAATGGTATCGTGTGCGCAACCCACAAGCGCGGATCCCATCGCTTCCACGTCGTCTTCGTGGAAAGGACAAAGCCGGAGCGTGCAGATGTTACCGCCGACAAGGTTTTATCCCTCGATATGCATAAATATATACTTTAATAAAGTAGCTTTTGTGTATCGCAATGTTGCCATATCCCGGATTACAGTACAAGTCCGGAATCAAATTTAATGCGTTCCAATTTTGCTGTACGAACCGCGCAAAAAATATTTTACAAAACGTACGTGATAACACGAAACAATAACGGCAACTGGTTTTCCGTTCAACGTTTTAAACAAATAGACATTTAAGTATTAAATTGTAAAAATAAAGTTATAAAAAACGCACTTGCGATAATGCAAAGAGCTTAAGCTAACGAACAGAAGATAACCGGACTTATTTTTGTTTTACAACAAACTATAAATTTGATTTGCCTTCTTATTAAAAGACTTGAACGGCGATTCTTTATCGCATTAACGGTTTTAATTTATTGTTTTAAAGGTCAAGCCGCGAGACCTCATAATTAACATATTCATGAAAATTGAAAATTCTATGCGCTCGTGTTTAGTTTGTCAAGTGCTACAGTTTTAAAGCGTTGGACGATTGCCCCATTTTTAATACGAGGATTGTACAGAATTTATTCTCTCTACAACCAATATTCTGGCATAGAAAGATTATCTTTTAAAAATTTGGAGTTTTAAACACAGAAGAATTCCTAAATTGCCGTTATTGAATTTTAGTCCCCGCTGTATGTGTCATCAACTGAAAATCACCATGTAACTACGAAATTGCATAATGCTGGTCCTGTATTGGTTCAGTAATCAGTTCAAGTAATCAATCATTAGAATTTCTTCAGCAGCTCGAAAAGTTGTAGCAAAAATCTTGCCATAGCTGGACCCTAAATGATCGCCATTCCATTGTAATTTAGATTCAAGATGGCACTGGTGTATCCACGTTCCATCAACAGTTACAAAAGTGATCCAGAAAATTTTTTGAGTTAAAAACAGAAGAAAAAGCAGGTAAATCCGGTGCCGAACAGTCATGTTGTAGTCTCCCTAAAACTATTAAATTGTTCGAATTTCTAAGTCTAAGGATCCAAGTCTATATTTACTATTTGATATCAAGAAGCAAGAAACCCAGTATGTTAACCATGTTGATGAAGTGCTTTCAATGTCAACCCTTTCTTACACAAATTTGTAATATCAGCATAAAACAATTTTTCCCATTTCATGCGAAATAAGTTGTACACTTATAAAGCCACAAAATTTTTATTTAATATATTGTTTGATAAATTTCAGTTATTATGGAAACTACATGTCAATGCTCAATACCTTGGGGACAATAAATACTGTATTGTTTTGCATCTTTGACTTGCCTAAAGAAAACTTATTTGTGCAAGTTACAAATTATGTGCCAGCGCTAGAGCAAAGTATTTTACTGTGTGTAAGAAAATTCAATTGGAAATCAACAAAATTATCTTCTTTCCTTTTCTATTGTTTATTGTACAAATTTAAAATTCTATAAAAAGACAAAACATTGCGTGTAAACAATATAATGACTGTCGTGACCATTACAAAAGTAATACGTGTTTTTTTATAACACTGAAACTACGATGCATTAAACAATACATTTAGATATAGTGTATGTACTAACAATTACCATGTTTTTCCGGTTACTAAATAGAAAAATGAATTTAATGTAATGGTCTATTCGTTTCATATTTCATAAAACCCCTTCTAGGTTTGGCAGACTTAAACACGAAGTAAAAGTTTTGAATTTTCAGCAGTGACGTCGTTTATAAAACAACCCTTTGAAATACTTAAAAAAAACAACTACGAGCAAATACCTTTCACGGGATAATTAAATTGGAGATGATAAAAACCCTTCCTGACGCTGACAATAAGTCTCAGGATGGAGAGATCAACCGGCCACAAACGAACATCGATAAAATTTCTTCAAGAAGCTTCCTCAAATTAATTAAAAGTCATTGACTTGTCCTCTTATATTAAGCGATTGATTCGGCCCCAGATTGACGGACAAAGTTAATTGCACGCATAACTGAGAATCGGCGCAGACTTCGAGCAAAATCAAATAAGTAAATGAGCGAATGAAATCAAGGTTTGGAAGGAAGAGAACGGAACCGTCTACCTGAATCGAAACAAGAATTCACACAATGGGGAGAGTGATTTATCGCCTTCAAAGAATGCAAAGGAAGGCAGCTTAAAGAATAAGTAGATAAAGACCAATGATTACATATGGACTTAGATTGGGTTATAATTTGGGTTTCAATACCTGCGCCCCAAGTGACAAGCTGCAGTAACAGAATCATTTGTAAATGAAATAAACATGTCTCAACATCGATTTTACCAAATGTAAAATTGATGAACGCTTCACAAAAACAAGGAACCGAAAATCTCAGTTTCAACAATAAGACGCTATTAAAACGATAAGAAAATAAATATTGTTTATTTAAAACATGCTTCCAATCATTGTCAAGATTTAAGCAAACAGTTTAAAATAAACATGAAAGCTAGAAGGCTCACTTCGCTTGTAAGCAAAGAAAGATAAAGTGAATGTCATCTCTATGTTGCTGCTTTCTTGATTTTGATTAACGCAATCGGAAACTTACACTTTCATATAAATTAATTATTCAAAATGAAAAACTTAAACTATATTTTCCAAGAGGGTTGCATCTAATTTTAAAGATATGTGTATTAATTATCTTCACAATAGTGTCAAAAATATATAATTCGCTAGTTCTCTAATTACATCAATTTAGTTAAATGCAACAACTATTGATATGGTGAATTATTGAATACTTTGTGGTAAAGATAATTACAATACTTTCAAACTGGAGCAACTGAGCCCCCGGAGCCGCCATCTTTAATTATATTTTCAAAAATACATTTAGGTGATGAAAAAATATTCCAGTTGAGTTTTGTTCGAATCCTCTGTCTCAATTCGCTAAATCGAGAAGAGAAAGGTTTATTGAGGCGCACTGTATAAGCTGACCTAAAAGAAACGCAAGATTTCAATTGTATGCCTTCTTTTCTACACGGAAGGAAGATGGAATTAGATCAAAAATACACTGAATGTATTCGTGTATCCTGTCCGAAGCGGTTGTCAACCTTATTTCAAATTTCTACTCTACCAAATTCCAAAGTGGCCGACTCTGAATTCCTTTTTTTGCACGCCCGTTACTGTTCCACAGTAAATGTTTCTCCTTTAAAATAATGTCATCCCTTTTTCAAATAATGTAGCAAAGTATTCTTTTCTTAAAATAAATTCTGCGTGTCTTTTCGGCGACCCTATTTAATTACAATTGTAAATGCAGCGAAAACGAAGGTTCCACTGTAAGCTAATTAATCAATAAAATACCTTATAAAAATTAACTTCATTAAAAAAAATCAACAAAACAATGCACCAAAGCTTTGTAAATCATTACAAAGCCTAAAACTAAGAAAAAAAAAATTGAATACCTCAAGAAATAACGGCGGACAATATAATGATGTACACGGAAAAACCCAAAATCCCAGTCCTTTATGGTAGGCCAGAACAATAATTTACAAAACAGAAAAACTATAAATGGGTAAAACATGTCTCTAATGCTAGGGACCGGGAGAAAAAATAAGCCAAAACTATTCTAAAACATCAAGTACAACCATGGACAGTCGAGAATAACACTTTATGGCGGGTGTGATGCAAATACCGACTCAATGACAATATCTCATAGAGTCGGTATTTGCATAACACGGGTGTTATTCTTGACTGTCCATGGCTGTACAAGTTGCGGCATTTGTAGTCGAATAGAAATAAAGTGTTAAATATTAGTCGAAACCAAACTTTCATCTACAAATGCATATGCATGTAATACAAATGCAGTATGATTCACGCGTTTTCCATTAGTTACGAAACTTATATTCGTCATTCGCATTTGTAAGTTGATGAAGTGATATCCTGGAAATTATTAAAGACGTAGGCCACATTTTGAAATTCGATAAAGTGTAGAAATGTTGACCTCCACCTGACCTGACCTGACCTCCACCTTCATACGTCCGTTTGCATCCTAGGCACGAGACAATACAGATTTGGACGTCGCTTGGGCAAATTTTTGTTGGACAATTCCTGTCAATATCATGATTAAAATGTCTACACTACAAAAAATTTAAAATGTTGATTCCACAGTCTCCTAAGCCGCTGCTTTTATTTGTATGCTCTATATATCAGTACATCAACGATTTTTTGACGCAGTAGTTAAACCTCGGGTTTTAGATACCCTACATGCCGAGATAAATGAGATTATTATTTTCTGTCCAGTAATAGAATGTATGCTTGTTATCACTTGCATTTTTATCGATACATATGGAAAACGTGTTCCAAATTGGACACACAGGAAGTTTCGTACAAAAATTTATTTTGAAACGGATAATTTGAGAGGATCTTTATAATATGTTAATCTTAAATAGCCTAACGCTATTGAAATAATAGGCTTTATGTGTACCAACTGTAAAGCACTATACAGTTCAAAAGCTGTTATTAAGATGTGTATCTAAGATGTAGACAAAACTTAATTTGTACTTGTTCTATGTAGGTATGTACTCTTGGTATATTTCGATGTATTAACAAGTTTATCACCAATCTCTTTTATTTGAGAATGTGTATGCCAAAGCTGTGCCCTAAATCATGATAAAGTGAAGCCTTCTAATAAAAAATATGTAAAATTAAGAACAGCATCTGTACAGTGAAAGTAATTTTATTGGTTAATATTATGACCACTTTTTGTATAAATTCCCGTTATCTGCAATAATTTACAAAAGACAAATAAAGTTGATAAGAAAGATTAAAAGTTGTAACGAAACTATTACGGGGGATTTCCGGGGTTAGGATTGGATTATGTGGAGATTAAGCATAAATGTTCATGTTTAGAGTTGGGTAATTAAGTTAAAAATAAGAAAAATAGCCAATATAAAAAAACGAAAGAACTAAACAATTAAACCAAAAATTTGTTTAAAGGCGAATTCAAGTCCAAAACTTTCGTTTTGTTTTTTTCAAAAATGTATTCAAAAATTAAACGAGGCTGAGTGGGCAATTGTATCAATTTAAAAATCCCTAAAATGTAGAATATTGTGGAGAACCGTTTCGATAGGTTAATTCCAATTATAAAAGAAAAAAATTAAATCCTGTTGCGTGCCGTGGACTTTTGGCTTTCTTGTGGTTGGAATAGCAATCGCTCGTTCTATTACTTTTGAAAAATATTTTAGCCACGATCCTCTAATAAAAATGAAACAATACGTTTTTGGCTTCGAAACAAACCCCCTTGTCTGTTCAGTTAGTTGCACCGAACAATGACTCCCTAAATCAATTATTATAGTTTTCTATTAGTGGAAGCAGTTGTCTGAAGTTGAATGAAGGTGCACTTTTTGACATTTTGTGTGGTGTGGTGAAGTCAAGAAAAAGGGGACAACTGAGACGACCATAAAGATGGGGTCTACAGGACCCTCGCAGACACCGGAACACAATCTCTGACATTCAGACAGACAATTGTATGTATGTAGACGTATTGAATATGTAATGTAATAAATCTTTCTTGAGACCTCAAAATTATAAAAATTAAAACTGAGTGATCGTTACCAAAAAGCGATTATCCACGGCCTAATCACAAAACACTAGAACATGCCACTTTATTTTAAAACGTTTTTAACTTTGTATAATTTGAAACGGTATAACAATAAAAAAAGGAGGCCTAGGAGGCCATGGAACGTTTTAACAACTTTTTCATTGACAATTCTTGTCAATTAACATAATTTGAACCCATTATACATGTTAAGGCCATATCTGGTCAGGTCAGCTCTGCTCAGGGTGTCTATAAATGATTGTAACATCGCAGAGGGCTATGAAATATGCCACCTTTCGCTGATGATGTGCATTACTATATATACTGCGTGTCATCATTAGTTTGTGAGGTTATGTGTGGCTGTCACTTATTGTGGTTATGCTGTGTTTATGTAAAATATATATTTGGTAATTAATCGATTGCATAAAGCAAAAGGGCTTGCAAATGACTAAAGTTTCATGAATGAGAAACCGTCAAAAATTATTATACACATAATTCACGACCAATTTCGCCTTTACATAAATGATAAATATGTCTGCGTAGTTTAAAAAAAAAAACATTTTAAATGTCACGGAATTTATAAAGCTACCGAGAAAAGCGAAAATTGTGATCAAAACTCTAAAAAACGAACAAACGCAAACGACAGATTAATATGTAACTGCATATAAATACGAAGCAGCAAAATACTTATGTTTAAAATTTGCATAACTCTCCGGATGCTACAATTATTTATAGACATTCCGTAGGTCTACACTGTAAAAAACGAAACAAAAGCTTGATGTCATGGCCTCCTAAACCTCCATTTTTATTTGTGCGCACTTTAGAAATCGTTAATTAAAAATATGGCGAAGCGAAGTTCAAACCTCTCGTCTCTAGATAATGGCCAAACGCCTGGAGATGGTGTCACAGACACAACATGTATCGTCTATCAAGATAGAACATAACCTTAAATTGCTTGTATTCAAAGTCACACCTCTACACTCGGAGAAATATCTAAGTCACCTACGTATTTTTGACCGAATTTGAGCGATAAAAAACTACGTAGGCCATGAAAGCACATTGAAGTTCCGTACAGTGTAGAACAATTTTTGACTTCGAGTTGGAACAATTTGAGGTTATGTAGACAAGCGCTTCGAATACAGTACATCAATTTTTTTTCAATAAATTATCAATTACATTTCACAAAAATAAACAGACGTCGGTTGGAACCATGGACAAGAAACCGCTTTGACTGTTGTTTGGGCAAATTTTTTATTCTGTCATAATTGGTCAATGTCTACCCTGTAAAAAAACAAAATCTAGATTACATGGCCTCCTGAGCATTAGTTTTTTTTGTACTCTATTAAACAATGCTAGTGGTGACGATTAAACACAAAAGTTTGTACGTTTATGGTTCGATAATTAAGTTAGTCAATTCTAAAGTGCGAACGAATAAATTAGAATAACAAAAATCGCAATGAAAACAAAGATGAATGAAGCCGATCAGATAAATAGCAAAATAAACAAATCGGCCGCTAGATTGAATGATATTTTAAAAAGGTGTGAGCGATAAGTTTATGACTGTTTGCCGGGGATTCGGAGCCAGCCTCGTAAAAATTCGCCTGTCACATTTACCAGACATAACCTCAAACAAACTTGTTTACATTCGGTGCACGAATGGTAAGTAAGAGTTGTCAGCGGCGATGTTCCAACACGCCAACCGAATCTTTGTGTTAATCCGTAAATTTCAAACATAAATTAATGGTTCCATGTGAAAAGCCAAACAAACACCGCGCACAAACGCATCGTTTCGATCACGTGACCATCTTCGGCGCGCATAAATGCCGCAAACCGATTGATTGCTAAACGCGGCGTTCGCACCACATAAATAACGCGGCCGCCATCGAAACAATGCACATTAACCACCATTAATTGGCATAAAAACGATTCTTGCGCAGGTGATTGCCACTCGACGGTATTAGAAGGAAGAGGGCACGCTCTGGTCGCGGAGGCGGGGGCGAACCGAACCTAAACAACCACTTACCGCGGCAGATGGGTGCCGTGCAGGGGTGGGGTACATGGTTGCGTTACTCGGACCACCACGCGGTCACCGCTATCACCGTCCACCACTCATCACTGTCACCGGAAAATCCACCGATTACTTCTGGAAAACGGGAAAATCGCACCGGTCACGGCACACTCGATTCGGGCGAAATTTGAACGCGCGCACTGTCCATTGTTCGCGCGAAGAGCCAACTTCAACACATGCAACTTCACCCCGAGTCCGGGCTCATCTGCCGCGACTGTTGAGCGGCGGGAGAGAAGACCACGTGGTCGTTTGCGGCGTACGTCATCGCCGTCTCCGCCAATCGACAGCCGGATTCGGTTCCGGCACCGCCCATCTGACGCTTGACACACGCTCGTCAAGTCCACGTGGACTGCGGTGTTGCCTGCTCAAATAAAAATTCTCCCAAACGCAATCACGCTCATCTTTCCTGTACTTTCTATCAATAATAGCGGCGCAATCACGCCGTGTTCGCGCAAATCTAATTATCTTGTTTTTTAACGATATAAAGATAATCTCCATTAACTCCGCGCTCGCAGGTCACACGTCGAACAAACACTTTAAATAAATAATCATTCCATATTGATCTGCAATTGATACATTGACATGCGTCAACATTTTATTTTTATAATTCGCTTTGGACTGAGCATTTTTGATCCACAGAAAACTAAAAGTGTATAACACATACAACAGTCTATAGTCTTAAAATAGTTAGAATTAATAAAACGTCTCTACGGTTTCCGTTTTCTTGTATAATTTTCAAATAAGAAAACAACAATCAACTAAATGTGACAACAATGATCGCACTTAAGCGGCCTCTGTTGTCCGGTAGTCCAGGTTTCGGTCAACATAATTATAGAAAACTATAAATATATTTGCCTTCGTTGATTGTTTTATTGGTTGTAGCAATTGAAAATAAAAATTTATAAATAGTCTAGTAACTGTTGATTTAATTTAATCAATAAATAAATATTATATATATGTACAGAGTTCTTCATCTCAGCACCCGTCATCTGCAGCTCAGTCATTGAAGAACGTCACGACACTACTACCATCTGTCAACCATAAATAGAACTAAAATAGGAGGGATGAAGCTTGCTTACTAAACTGGGTAGGTTATTAATAGGTTTTCGTTTATTATATTCATATATTTTATGAGTCGTCGTTGTTAATTTTGCTCAATTTCGTGAAAAGATATCCAAAACAACGTGCCAGTTGAATAAAATGGACAGTACAAGTAAAAATTATTGCTCTGTGCCACAATGTCGTTATACCTAAATACTACAGAAAAAAGAAATACCCATGCAGAAAGTTCCACACAAGCAAAAACTAAAAGAAATTTTAAAACAACCTAAAAATTCGAAAATTAATTTTTAAATGTATGTGTTTGTTTCAAACATTTTACAAAAAATTATTATTTGACAATAGATAAGAATTAATTGCTCCGTCAAGTTAGGTATTTAGAATGCAAGTATTTTTACATCAATACTTCATTAAGCTGTGGTGGTTATAGTTATCTCAAAATTTTCGAGCAAGAGGTCACAATAAAGCAATAATCTTATTGTCTCCACTTTTGCCACAAAAGAAGTATAGTCCAGAATTTCAATTAATAAACTAAGCATAATAGTGATCAATATCGATAGGTAGATCATAATATATACTATGTTTATATCGTGAGGTTTAAGCTATCAGAAGGTGTTCCATAAAAAAAAGGCTTGTTATAAGTCAATAAGGGTGCTCTAAAAAATAAGTCACTAGGCCCTCATATTCTTCGTAAAGTAAAAAACTATTAAAAAGTTTAAAACACAAATATTCATAAAAAAAAGTTACGGGCTTCTTCCAAAAATATTCAAAATCGAGACACGCCCTCTAGCACTTATTATTACACAAATCAAGATATCGGAATATGGTTTTCGCCATTCAACTGTTCTCAAAAATGGAGCCCTAGATATCTTAGCTACTTTTTAGCTATATTTTTGGCAGTGGCGGCTCGTGGGTTCAGAAATAAGGCAGACAAAAAAAAAGCCGCGAAGAAAACTTACCAGCCCGTTTTATTTGTACATGAAGTCCATTCTACTATTTTTCTTGCTGCAAAATAACTCAAACACCCTAATGTCAAAGTCTGGAATTAATAATAATAATAATAATAATAAGAACATTTTGATGACATTTGTAATATTTTAGATACAATTTGAGAACCAAAACAAATTGAAAATTAAAATCTATTAGAAATATGATTTATTTCTCTAGCGTCAGTGGGCACGTGCCTCTGTGCCCTTTAGCACTAGCCGGCTCTAGTTTTTGGTAAATAAGAATAAACCCCAAAAGTGTCAAATTTGGAACAACCTGTACATTCGATTGTAACCAATTTCAAAAATATTCTTACTATTTTTTTAAACGGCTCTAAGAATAAAACTACTTGACGGCGTAGCATAATATTTGACTAACGGCTACTAATTAAACAAAAAAATTGAATATCGTAGGAACGCTTGGAATTTAAATGGCTGACAGAACTTTTCCAATTACCCTCGTATTATTGAAAATATTACAGAATCATCGTTTCAAGAGTGCAAAGTCTACAGTGTAAAATAAAGCCTGTGTAGAATCCCTGGTTTTTATGTTCTTTATATTTTGTGTCTGCTTTAACAAGTTCCATAACTGGGGTCGATTCGGCCATCGTTTGGACAATTTTTTTTGACATTGTCATCATTTTGACAACGACGAGTCTACACTGTAAAAAATAAAACAAAAGCTACATTACATAGCCCCCTTAGAATTCTCTTTTTTGCAGGGCATAAAAACATGTGAAATACAGGATTGTCAGAGTATTAATATTATAATGTGTCCGTTTCAGGGTACTTGAAAATTCGCTTGGGTTCTCCTCAGCATCTCCTCAGAGCCCGATGGCTCATAACGGCGGCTTCTGTGAATGCGGCGGGTGCCCTCTAGCGGCCACTAGCTTAGACGCGGCGATGTCGTTTTCTTCATGACCGACCAAAACAGCTGGCCTTCGAGTGTTGATCATTTGTCGGTTGACGTATCAAAGCACAACATAACTGTGATGGCAGTAGTCTGTCGGCTGCAGCGTTGTGCTGTTAGCATGGCTTCATGAACGGACGAACGGTTCTTGATCTAACACGGCCAAACAAGTTCGCGAAACATCTGTGAAAAGTGCGGGTGGACCAACATGGATTCTAAGAGCGTGGTTTACAACGCCGCTAGAGATGGGAATCTGCACAGGCTGAAGGTAAGGAGGATGTCCCGTGCCCGTTTTCCAGCGAAAGAATTTCTTACCCCGGTTGATTCGCCGAACAGTTCGTCCGCAGAAGTGTCGTGCCCGAAATTTCGGTTTTGGCCAGATTTCAGAACAGTGCGATAGCGACATGACATAACCGTCAGCGTTTTTTGCTCGTACGTTTCAATCTCAGCGCCTGTGGTCTGGTCAATTTGCGGTCACTTTCTTTTAGGTCAGTAACACTTAATCCATTTATTTCCAACAGCGGAAATTTCTTTGTCCTCGAATATGTCGATGCTTCGTCTTTCAAAACATCGCAGTCGTGAACCCCGTCAATTTTTACAACTAGAGCACAGCTAAATTCCACATCTTAGTCATATGAATGATTGCTTCTGAGAATTTACCATTTTGGCAGCTTTCCACGTTTGCGGAGTCGCTGTACTTTATTTAAACTGAATTTATTGGGTCGGGCAAGCTTTTCAACTTTCACCTTTCACATAACATATTTTAATTAGAGCGACATTTGGAAATCTTGACAGTTTCAAATGTATTCCACACAAAGTACTTTTATCTTCAAATCATTGAGTCTGTTGAAATGCACCACATTGCGCACAGTTTTTATTATTTTTATAATTAAATAGTACGGTAACCTAGTTGAAATAAGTTTTCGGGTTGATCTAAATTTATCACCTCCAACTGAGTTGAAAAACGCGACACGTTGGCTGAAAATTTCGGGCTGAGAAGGCTTAGATTTGGAACTAATCCCCCCTAGCTAGAATATTGAAATTACGTGAAAAAACAGCTGTTTTTCTAAACAATTTGGCTTATAGTTTTTCGTTGCTGTTAATACGCTGCATTCGTTCAAGCCAGCAGCTGAAACATTCCAAAACATCTAATTCGTAGGCTTCCTCACTCGAAAACGCATCTCAGTGAACAGGAAGAAATCGGTGGGTGCTAAATCAGAACTGAAAGGGCAAGGGGACACACAATATAAATATGTATCTTTTACCTCTATAAACTGTTTTAATTTATAGGGTATATGAGCTTGCATTGTCATGTTTTTCCTTGTGGGCGCCTTTGTATAAAAACCTAAAGCATGGACTGTTCTTCGGTTTTCAATGACCAATAGGGTCAAATAATGAAGCGATATTGAAGCAACACGTTTGTTGGGCTCGTCTTAGAAGACTCAAACGGTCGGAATTCGGGTATATCCATGTTTTGTCTCCTGTGACGATGCAATAAAAACCAGGTTTGACAATCCTGATTTTTCCTTACACATTTGCTCAAATTGGGGGAATCCAACGAGCACAAAATATGTATTTGTCTTAAACCATTTTAATTTTTCTTTTCTTTTTTGCGTCGCTTCGTGGATGGGTGGTTAGAGTTTCTTCTAAGTTCTGAGTGCTTTGGCTATGTTCGAACTCGAGTTGTCTTCGCTTTTATTCCTCCAGTTTTTGGCCCCACTGCTCCTTCCTCAAATTAACAATACCTCGTCTAAAATTCCGATCAGTTGTTCTGTAATCGACCGAAGAAATCCTCCTTTTCTTCGAGTCAAAGATATTTGTTCAAACATCATAAATAATGAATGCATCGGTTCAAAACATTTTTGATCGATATTTTTTCACTCACAGCCCCGGTCAGGTCAGCTTCCGTTGCCACAAAGATACCTCCTGGGCCCTCCCGGACCGGAGGAATCGTTATCGTTGCTCTCTAACTAAACTAAAACGCACTTTTATTGAAAATTAATATTTAAAAAGTTAGATTCTCTCTTTAACATGTAAAATAGATTATCGCTTTTCTAAACCTTCTCCGTTACTGTTTATGCAGTTTTCATTCTCGTTCAACCCAATCGTTGATTCATTTTTTCCATCATGAACAAAGTATATTCAAAACATGTCATTTGTAAGCTTCCACGGCTTACCTTGCATCCTTTCTGCTCTTCAGATGCTGTATGGGTAATAATGGGTCATCAATTGTATATTTTATCTCTCTAAAGACTCAGATGTATGAGTTTGCATTGTTTTAATGATCCGTCTTTTCCCATTGTTTTTTCTTATGGCAAGAAAGTTGTTACATACCTAAATGCATGGACTGTCGGTCTTCAAAAGAAAGAGGATCGATATGGGCAACAATGCCAAGTAATGAAACCACCTTTTTCTCTTAAGCACTTTGAAAACAAACAGTATTTACTGGTTTGGATTTATCTTAGTAAGACCCATATTACCGTGTGTTTTAGTTTCTAGCTCTTTGTTTTTGAATTTTCGCAGCTTATCTCTTCTGAATCAGATCCGCGATGTGTCCTGGAATGTTCCTTCTACGCCGTGCATTGTCATTGCCGAAATCTTGGCGACGTCGATTATCCAGTTTCAGGGCATTTCCACTGCACCCAAATCACTAACGCAGGGACCTTTCAAATGCAAAACACCAAACATGGAATACAAATTTGAGAATTATTTATTTGAGTAAAGTAGCTTTTTTCTTTGCTAGTGACTGTTTTAGATTTGGTAAGAAAGTCCACACAAGCAGCCGGATTTGTGATGTGTGTTACTTTTGAGCGCTGTGGCCATTTTCCAAAACGAGTTGTCTTCGGTTTTCGGCTGTACTCCTCGTTCCTGCAAGAGCAATTTGTACCTAAAATTGCAATCGTTTTACTGTTTTGTGATCGGCACCAGTCCTGAACGGCGGGCGCCTTATCTGGTAGCATTTTTCTCCCGAATCAGATCCACTATGTGTCCTGGAATGTGTCCTTGTCGATTATCCATTAGAAGTGAGTCGCCTCAACGATTGCTCACCTTTCTTGATTGTCTCCTTTTTGGTTACTTCGTCACTCTGACTTGTTTCGTTACAATCCCTGCCACGAGTATCTCGGTCGCCTCCTTTCGGTTGCGGATTTCTTCGTCATTTTGACTCCGTTTTCTTGTTCACGCCCAGTCCTCCATTCTGGGTGGATTAATGTCCAGATTCTAGCTCTTTGTCAGTCAGTCAGCGGACACAAACTGACACGTAAATTCTGACTCGGATTCGAAAAAGTCATGAAAACTTAGGGATCTGTCAGCTGTTTGACTCTACTGAGAGAGCCACAGTTTCTCCGGTCTGTGGTTCGACACAGGGGTAACATTCATAATCTCTATTGATTAAAAAACTTTATTATTATTTCTTGTATGATCCTTTTTCCATGAATTTCATATTTTTACAACTAAGTGCTGGTTTTTCCTTGTGCCAAACCTATAGTTATATACCCACTGTTCTTCGGTATTCCAGAGCTATAGCTGCAATATGACAAGGCCAAAAAGCGATCATACCATACGAACAAGCTTCGTTAGCTTGAGGTTATCTTGGAAATGGTAGCCTTGTTTTCTGGCTCGTAGAAACACATCCTATTTTTGCCTCTTTGACGATGTTCAAAACCAAATCCAACGAGCATACAATAAAATCATGGGTATTTGTTTTAGAACTTTAATCTTCCGGCCTTTATCATATCCTGCATAGCATCAATATTTTTGGGATAACTGCAGATAATGGTCGACATTCGCAAAAATGATTGCTCACGTTGCATCGTCCACATTTAGATTCTTCGAACCAGCGAAGTGCCATTAAAAGCCTCAACAACTCGTTCTAGCTACTGTTTTGATAAATTACCCAATTAGAAAAGACCCAAATTCATTTTTTGGACGTTGGACAAGTCAAAAAAACCCGGTCCAAATGAGATCTAGTTAATCTGTCAACCTTCAATTTGATCAAATGTTGTTGACTAGTGTTGTGGACGATAGGTGATAGTCGCAGGGAACAAGGCGCGAATAATTTGTGGATTGTTGCAAAAGTAATTCTATCGAATCAGCAAAAGTAGGCGTCCTTGTTATTTAAATTTCTCGATTTTTTATTCTATCCGATTTGAGTGACATTCGAAATACAGTGTTGTTTACAATTGTGAAAAACAATAATGTTGTTTACTAGCCTGCAGTTATTTATGATGAAATGTCGATGTTCCTTACAAGACAACGGCTCTCCTGTTTCTCATTGGAATTGAGTTGTTTGTATGACGCGAACCTGAAATCTGGAACAATGCAAAATTAAGATAGGTGCGGGCTTTTTATGGATATCAAGCTTTGTTGTTTAAACAAACACTTGCGAATGTGGCTGATTATAAAGAGATTGAGGTTGCACGTCATGCGTGCGTATTTACGGAAATCTATAAATAAGTTGGATTTTGTTTAAATTGTAAATTTATGATGGGATCTTTGCACGGAAATAATAAAGCGCGATAATCAAGGAAACGATGGAGCCGTTGGCAGTGAGGATATTAAAATTTAAGGGAAATTATTAATGAGACCTCCAAATTTCGTTCGCTTTCCGTGTAGAAATCTGGAACTTATATCATCGCTGGTAAAAGTGCTGGAAGCGGTTTCTTTCAACAAATTGCCGCCGCTGTCCATAATCAAAATAATTTATTGTTGATTTGATCAATACATGAAACAGTGAACTTTCCACGCGAACAGGAAATTTCAAACTTTCATGGTTGATATCGTCGACCAAGATCCTCCGGTGAGCGAAATTCGCCAGTTCTCAAGTAATTTCACATCGCTTTGTGCCGATTTGTCGGTGTGGCCACACGTGAATTTGTTTCCAGTGTATTTTCGGAACAGTAACAAAGCAGTAAAATATAGATACAAAGCAGTTTACAGCGCGAACAGTGGAGGAATACGGACAAAGTGATCGCCGCTTTGTTTCATACATTTACAATTTATTTCCAACTTTGTACTTTGTCATGTTCAATTTGCGGTTCGCAGTTTTAAATAGATCAGGTAAAAAGATCGATCGGTTTCCTGTTCAAGTGGAATACATAAATATATGGTTAATATGCAATTATCCGCCACAACCTGCACTTTGGACTTGTGGTACGATCTTGCAAGAAAAATCACCAGATACATATACATGCATTAACTTTCTGTTCAGCCTCGAAAGTTCTATTTCGGTTAAGTCAAGGCCTGGGATGCACGGAAAATTTTACGAAATGCTTCCCTAATCTTCGTGGGAATGATTTAACACAGTATCGGGTCGCCGCGATGGTGTAATCAGCAAAACTAAACAACTTTCACATGCGCTCGTATCAAATTTAGACTGTGAATTACAAAATGATTTAGCAATGGTACGCGTTTTATCGATTTAGCTCGCGTCGAATACTTTCTGCGATTCAAGTTCGACTTTAATCAAATCTCTCTGAGGACTAAAATTGATTTTTATGCGTTCTAGATTAGGATAGTTTCGTGTGGGTTAGTCATTGTTTCTGAAAGGAAACTTGTAACGGGTGAAAGTGGTTATGTAAGTGAGAAATCATGAAAACATCGTCCTGAATTACAAATTCTTGCATTTGTACCACTTGACTATTATTTAATATGAAAAATTGGTTGAATACGATGAAATTCATTTCTATTGTGAAAGACATGATAATTCTTTCCGTTGATTAAGTGCACATATCGAAAGTGTTTTCAAGCTATTAGTGACAGGTTCGATTGCAGTCTTTTCCAATTTTACACTTCTTTGAATATTGGACTTGATTGCGTCGATAATAAGTTGGATTTTGTTGTTACCTCTGCCTTGTATGTGGAAAAAGAAATTGTTACATTCTTTATATTAAAAATGTAACAATGTTCTGCCAGGCCATATTTATACCTTAGTTGCTTCTCGATGTGTTGTTATTTTTAAAGATGTATCATATTTTTCTGGAAGCTGAAGGAAATCATGTCTTCTTGCAATAGCAGAGCGAGAAAGTGAAGTATCTGGGGGTAACTCTAAATCTGAAGCTTTCTGGAATGCTTTGGGGAACAGCGGAGTGATGTGTGAGTTGATCTAAGGCAAAAGATGAATAATGTTATCAGTCGGACAAGACTAAGGAAGCTGGTTGATATTCTTAGAGGCGACACCTGATAAGCTTTTCAGAGGATGATGTACAGTCAGTTTCTCAGAAAATGGAACTCTGTTTACAAGATAAGTTTGCAACCCAAAATACATGTAGAAAAAAACTTATTTCCAGTTTGAGAGGATCGTTGCAGTACTCGAGGTCATTTGAAAAATGTTTACCTTTGGTTAAATTTAGCGTCAAGAGGTAACGACGGTTTCGCCACAAGTTTAGTTCGGCAATGTATCAATTCTTGAATATTCCTGCGATGGACATTAAATCATTAACTGGAATTAAAACGAGTATTTAATTCAGTAAATTAATTATTTCTATACTAATCGCGGGAAGACAAAATAGAGACTTAATAGTTTTGCACATCCAGTCGTCACCTAATTTATGATTGCCTTGTGCATTTTACGAATCATATTTACCACGACAATCGGTTATTATTATTTACACGTGTAAGAAATAATTGTCACGGTATCAATTAACTTTAACACCAATAATTGTAAACTATTCCATAATGTAGATTAAGATTTACGTAGGTCAAGATTGTCGTATTGTGGAAGCCCAGATTGTCGAGACACTCAAGGGCTCAAGGCCGTCCTTATCACAACAGTAAGAGGCACGTTCTTAAAACTCATTGTAGAAACGAACAGTTATTAAATTAATAATAACGTACTTCTTCGGGATTTTGGACCGTGTCCGATTTGAAATTCTTCCTTTACATTAAGTTATTAAATTATTCATAGAGCTTACAATTAGTTATAAGAGTATCAATTTTGTCTTACTCCCTCAATTATATAGAAAAATTTAGATAATAAAATACTCTTAATAATACAAGATTATTATTTAATGTGCATCGGAGAAATAGTCGAGAATTGAAACATTGCCGAGCGAAACCGTCACCGTCGTTACGTGCTGATGCCACTTCACCAAAAATATAATAAACATTTGTCAAGTGGCCTCCAGCATTGTGTTTGTCGATACCCACAAAGTGGAAATCAGTATTTTTCTACATGTATTTTGGGTTGCAAACTTATCTTGTAAACAGAGTTCCATTTTCTGAGAAACTGACTGTACACTGTGTGGAGAAAAAATTAAACTGCTCTTTATCTGCTAACCAAGTGAACTGACAGGAGGTTTAACAAATTCCATCTCCAGGTCTCGTTTGCACAACTTTTAGATGAGAGTTTCTGTGAAATGCCATACTTTTACAATGTCAAGGTCTATGCTGTAAAAAATAATACAAAAGCTAGTTTCCATGGCCTCCTCAGTCTTCGATAGTTGTTGCACATTATCTTTGTATTCTTTGTTTGGTTTGTCTGTGCACTGGTACAGTTTTGATCAATTCTAAAGAAGTCGAACTGAATGATTTTGTGTGAATTTTTAAGTACATTCCCCAGATTCCAGTCATCTATCAAGATAAATTTCTTTTTTGGCGACATTGATGAATGTATCGTTTTCTGGAGCTTTACAAATCGTGAAAATAATCCTTCAAAAAATATGGAGGGAAATCGATCCTAACAATTATGTCCTCGTTCACGCGGGTTCGTTTTGATATTTGTAAATAAGTAGTCATAATGTAAGTCGAAGAGAATAAATCTGTTGATTGACAGTTGAATGATTTAAACTTTACAGTTATGGCGATGGTGTTCAACTCCCGGTGTGAAATTATGCGGAAAATAATAAATTTCCCTGTTTAGCTATCGAAGGACAATCAGTCACACGCAAAACGGTCACTGCGAGTCAGAGAGCGTCAATTAGCTAATTTAATTTAATTTAATGACAAACAATCTTCAGTTTTAATTAAAGAATTAAATGAAATTTTTGTACGTGTAAAGATCGCGCCAGAACCTTCCTCAACGCGTTGAAAGGTCACGTACATGATGCAGCACAAAGCAGAAACAGCATAAAACAAGCTTATGGTAATGGCTATTTCCGCCTTTATTCCATACGGGGATTTTCAAGATCACAACTGGATGTTGACGTCTGGGGGCCGATAACATTGTGAACAATGAAAATAAATACTCACCATAATGGTATTCTAGGCACGGCTGACAGATCGAATTCGAGGCTAAATTTAACGCTCATTTGACGCAAGAAAGATGTTTCTGACGTCGTACAAAATGCACCGAATCAAACATACATAACAAAGGTGGTAACACTTGTGCTTTGTGAAATATGCAAGGTGCATTTTGAACTTTTTTTACTATTATTTTAAGCTGCCTTCTTTTGAAAAGAAGTATTTAAAATTGTGTTAAAAATACATTGGTAATTCCGAGCAAACAGGATTTTAGTGACACGGTACGTTAATTTGAGCCAAGAGTTTTTTCTGTGTTAACATCACTCGGATGTTCCCAGAAAATGATATAATGTTGTTTTTAACGTGTAACGTTGTTATGTAAGAGAATTGTCTGTAAAATCATTTGGCACGTGCATAGTACAAAAACACGTGGAGCGTAGTAAACAATTCTGTTTATGTGGCGGAGATTTTTAAAATTTTGATTGCGGTCGAGATCCCAATTGAATTGCATTCTCGACCTTGGCATTCAATCAATTTGTTAGGAAATTGCATCCGTCAAGTGCAAATCACTTTACGAGGAAAATATTAAGAGGTAAATTACGATAAATTATGCTGCAAAACCGACATTTGTCAGTATTTCATCATTTTTGTGGAACGTTATCCGGCTGCCTTTAGCGATAGCATTTAACTCATTGTATGTGTAAAATATAAATATATTCTTGATCTGCATTTTGTATTATTAAATTTTAATTTTCAGTATCTACATTTATACAGGATGTTTTAGGAAAATGGCCTATTGGCCAATTAATGAGAACGAACGGATATTTTACACGCTTCTAACAGGTCGTTCACGCTACTGGTTCGTTAGAAGCGGTCGGTGTTCTAAAATGTCAAGACTTCTCGGACTCCGCGGTTATTATAAGTTATAGTAGTGATAAATTATTTTATTTTCAAGGCAATTGTACTTCCGATTATACCAGTAGGTACTAACTACTAACTAACTTTCTTATTTCCATTATGCACAAGGATAAAGGGCGTATAAAAAAAGATTTAGAGTACGCTATGGAATCAATTTGAAAATTCGAAATTAAGTTCTCTTGTTCTTTAACAAATTACATCTCCAGGCGGTTTATACTTAGTTTGGGCATCTTTTAGATTCACGGTTCTCGGTCATGATATATCAATCCAAAGGATATATACTGTTAAAATTATACAAAAACTAAATTTCATTGCTTACTGAGAATCTCTTTTTTGTACACTCTTTAATTTGTGAACCAAAGATGTGTCAGCACCTCCTGCATAATTTTTTCACCTTCAGAAAATTTCACAAACAGTTGCGCTTAAAGATATGATTGATACGGAGTAATATCTCAAAATGCTTAGTAGAATCTAAAAAACAATAGGTAAACAAAATAATCGTTTATTTGAAATGAGAATGCAAGCAACGCACAAATATACGCACAAAAATAAAACGAGGCTGCGTACGTCATGAAACTACTTTTAAATTTGTTATAGTTTAGAAAATGATTGACTTTGAGTTGGAGAAATCTATGTACAGGGCAAAAGTATGTAATCGCCTCGATATCTCAAAAACGCTAAATCCGATTTGAACAAAATTTGAACGCATGTATGTGGTTACACCGTGATTTGTTTTCGAGATACGAAACCAATTATTTTTTTTAAATATCAACATCTATATCATATAAACATCAAATAATCTTCTTGGAAAAACCTTTTTTTTTCTTAATTTAACGATATGCTATAGTGCTGCTACTTTTTATGTTTTGTCTGCAGCGAGAAAGAAATCATTATTGAGGGGAGTAGGTAATCGAACACAGTAGATATAACCTAACAAATGTACCTAACCTAATTATTTATACATGTATTAATATTTTTGACTATTAGGTACACAGTACAACAAACCTAACATTTTACAGCAAAGCCTAGTTAGTTAACGTAAACCGCCGATGGCCAAAGGTGCTCCGTGATTGGTCAACTTTAACAGCCTCTAGCACTTTTGCTATTTATATCTGGTCGTTTATATTGCCATTTTAACGCCTTACTTTTTCATGAAGAACACCTCCTTGCAGTTTGGCTATACCTCACCGAAACCCCCTGTATAAGCGGAAGAATATAATAAAGGTGGAAGCCCAGCAGGCCATGGAAACGAGCTTTTATTTTATTTTTTACAGTGTAGAATTTTGGCATTGACAACTCATGACATTTAACAGTAACTGTAATTAAAAATTGGATGCGGTTTAACGAAACCACGGTGCAAGTGAAACTTTATTTCCTCAACCCCAAATGCTTTTAAGCCGAAATCGCCGAAAGTGTATAATTTTGTTTTAGGTGCTTTTGATTTAATCGTATGACAGTCGATTAGAAGGGTAGTAAAAGCAGGTACAGAACAGGTCATTAACTAAACTAACTAAAATCGAAACCACGAACCACCAATCAAATTGCAAATTATAAAAAAATTAAAACGCCGATAGGCCAACTGTCAACACAGTATCTGCATAAAAATCAAATTCCAATGTAAATCCGACAGCAGTGGTGATTGGAGACGGACACGCTGTAACCGAAACGAAAAACGAAGCTAATAAAGTTTCACTAAAAATGGCCCAAACTACTGCTGGGGTGGATTTTTGTACGTACGACACAATGACCTTGAGAATAAAATAATTACTAATAGAGCGCTATCATATTTTACTAACCCCGGAGTTTGAGAGCCTTAATTTACTAGAACTACAATATTTCAGTTTATTTCATTCTTTTATTTTCGTTATCTGGTTAGTAGGCCATCGTTGTGAAAAGCCCTGGATTCCCTAGCAATTTGTTCGTTGTGTGTTGGGCTATTGATTCTTTTTATTCAAATATGATATACATATGCCCACAGTGTTCCCCAACCTCCCTATAGTGATTTCTCATGTTATTCATCGTTCTTCTTCTTAAATGTGGTAAACGATTATATGTTTTATATCCAGTAAAGAAAATCATAAAGTTAAAAGCCATTCTGAGGGTTTCAAGACACGAACGATGGTGATAACTCCGAACTTTCATAGCCTTTTTTAACGGTGGCGCTTCTATTCGTTTTGTATCGTTTCAACTATGCATTTTCTTTTACACTCCAAAAACGTTTTTTTCTGTTATTTGAACTATGGAGGCTTTATGCTTCTTCAGTTGCTGCGCTGTGTTTGCCTAAAATTGCATATCTCCATATATTCCTCAAAGGTTTTTGACGGTATATACAGTGAGCCATATCTCCCTTAATACTTCATCAAAACCAATGATCGAGCCATCATTTTGAAGATTTCTTTCACCACAATTTGCGAAAAATAAACAAACAATTCAAAATATTAATGTTTCTTTTAAAAATATTAATAATTTTATTTTGGTCATACCGCCATCTGTTGACTACTACTAAACTACTTAACTAACATCTAGCACTTCCCAAACATGATTGGGCTGCGCAAGGGAATCAACTAGTAAGCATAAAACTCCTCTTGTGTTGTAAATAATAATAATTGTATATACGTAGAACCTCGATTATCCCAGATAATGTGTGGGAGAGGTACTTCGGATAACTGAAAACTCGGGTAAGCGGATTTTTTAACATGCCTAAAAAATAAGAAAATGCAAAACGGATAGCTAATAAAATAGCAACTGACCAGAGCAGAGCAAACATTCGCATTCGATAAGTCGAGACATGCATAAAAATCGGCAGGGGGTTGTATTCGATATTAAGTAAAAAGATATGCAGATAAGCCAGATCGGATAAAGCCGATTAATTTAATTGTCGTCTCAAGTTTTCTTGAGTTTTATGAGGCTCGGATAAACGAGGTTCGACTGTAAATAGAAATATTTTTTAATTGCGCAGCGCTAATATCTAGAAAAAAAATGCGAACCGATAACTCAAATGCAGTAAAGCTCCGCCAATCCGGGATCATTCGAATTAGTGAAAATACCCGGATTATTGGAAACGTGTTAAATTCGGAAGTAATAGGCATTCAGAATAAGTACTGTAGGAATTTGTTCTATAGATTGAAATAAGTATAAAAAGTGCAAGGAAAATCGAAAATTCGTAGCAGCATGTTTATAACACTCTAATAACGAACATACTAAAATATGTAGACTCAGGAGACCATGAAATCTAGCTTTTGTTCTATTTTTTGCAGTGTAGACTGTTCCTTGTACTGAACCATCGGGTTTCACTTTTGGCTGAATTCTACCTTCCTGGTCGTTCGCATCACTATGGAGCTTTTCATCGCCAACTATTCATCACGGCATTTTGTTATATTCGGTAATTTCTGTTTGGTCTTCACTGGCAGATCTTCAGAATCTCGATCAGAGTCTAACTCGCCATTGTCCCAATAGAAGAAAATTTACAAAGTGAAATTAAACATTTGGTTATGGGACAAACACTAGATCCGCTGGAGAACATGCTTAACCTGATTTTGATAACTAACCATAATATGGAGTATGACTTCGAGAGTGTAAATTATTTCGTGTATCTGGGGGTAAATATAGAAATGAGCGGGCATGAAAGGCAAGAATTGTAAAAGTTAACCGGAAATACGAAAGTGTAGAAACAACCGGTTATGCCTGTGAGACCTGGATGATGAATTAAACGGACGAGTAAAAATAAAAAAATTAAAAGAAAGATGTTACGTGATCTACACTTGCGAGCAATGAAATCGGCCCACCTCACATTTTTCGAGAACTAAGCATCTGATTGGAACGTACAATATATGGTTCGAAACATTATTGATTTAACTTTGCATTGATGCTAGAATTAGCAAAATTTTCTTCTATTTATCAACTGAAAAGCAAAAGACAAAAAGTTGTCAAAAAAATCATAATTTTTTTTTTATAAAAAGATATAACATATTACATAAATTACGTAAGGAAAAGGATTTTTTTTAAATTTTATTAACGTGTATTACCCACCCGTGCTGTAATTAAGGCTCTCAGGCGATGATTCATCGACCTAACCAAGTTGATGATTAGGTCTTGTGGAATATTGTCACATTCTGCTTTTATCGCATTCTTAAGCTCTGGGATGTTCCTAGCAGCAGGAACCCTTGCTCGAACTCTTCGCTTAAGCTCGTCCCATATATGCTCGATGTGATTCAAGTCAGGACTGCACGCTGGCCAGTTCATAACACGAATGATATCTTCTGCAAGGTAGATCTGAACGATTGCTGCGATATGTGGCATCGCATTATCCTGCATAAACAGGAAATTTTCATCGATGTGTAAGGTACCACATAATCTTCCAGAATATCCTCTATGTATCTTCGACCAGTTAAACTTCCTCTATTGCGACCAGCGTCCTTTCAATCGATGAAGACAATGTCAGTTTTTCGTTCTAGGGATATTGCACCCCAGACCATACATGAATCACCGCCATAGCTCACACGTTCTTCAAAGCAGCACTGTGCATACCGTTCTCCGGGTCGATACACACGTCCTCATCCATGATTGCCATATAGACATATTCTGGTCTCGTCCGAAAAGAGAACGGTCCTCCATTCGTTCATAGCCCAATTAAGATGAGAGCGTGCAAATTGTAGTCTTGCTCTACGATGAGCTACAGTGAGTTTCGGACCTACTGCAGGTCTAAAAGGTGCCAAATTTATTTCCCGCAGCCTTCTTCTTACTGTCCACTCACTAACAGTCACACCACGGACATCACGAAGCTGCTCTTGTGCTTAAACCGCAGTAAGTCGCCGGTTTCGTAAAATGTTGACACAAGAAATCGGTCATCTCGTTCTGTTGTAACGTGAACACTGCCACTTCCTGGCCGCCGGTGATAGCTACCCATTTCTTCATATCTTTGGTATACCCTTCGAACTGAACCTCGGCTCACATGTCATTGTGATGTGGATCAAGTCCACATAACATGGACTTAATCCTTGTTTAAGTAAGGCGACGATTTCTGCAGCTAAATCTGGGGTAGTATCCATTTGTTAAGTTTTTTTGCGTACTCGAGGGGTAAATAGTGTCACTGGTCGAGCGTTGATATACAGTTGACATACCAATTGTTTTGTATTAGCTTCCACAGTCCGAATGTTCAATAAATGTGCGTCTAGACAACCGACTTAATTAAAGCGATATTTACTACAACTCGTATAAACTCAAGAAATAACAATGATTATTATAATGTTTGATATGAGTTTGAAGAAAAATAAATAAGCATTTCAACCATGTATAGTATGTTTCAATCCTATATTTAGTTCTCGAAAAAAATTAATTTAAAACGAAAAATGTGAAGTGGGCCGATTTAATTGCTCGCAAGTGTAGTATATGAAGGAATGGGCACTATGAGAGATATAGTAGAAGCACAAACCGAGAATTGGAAGGATTTATAAAAACTATCGCATCATAACAAGGCACTGAGGTTAAGATGGCTGGAGCATATGGAAAGGTTGACGAGAAAAGAGAGAGTTAGTTCTAAGCAGAAAACCAATAGAAACAAGAAGAGTAAATGGAAGACCTAGAAAGTTAGAAATTGGAAAGATATAGCAATAAATAAAAGAGAGGGGCGGGGGATAGTGCAGAGAGCGCTTTAAGAAAAGTGGTAAAAAGTGTGTTGAATTGTTTTTAAGCCTACACGGCCTGTAGAGCAGGTAAATGAACTAACCCCACCACGTAATTGTTGCAATATCTCATGTTTTTCGCCGAGAGTGAGAGTGTTTTGTGCGGTCTTTCCGGTACTTTGTGATTCCTTGTCTTACACCTTGATAGTGCCACGTATGATCCGGATTACAGAATAATTACTCCGGTTTAAGGAAAACATAATGGATATAAGTGATACTTCATTTTAGTCAAGTTTACTGGCTAATCCGGATTAGCGGAGCTTTTCTGTCGCAAGTTGCAGTCATCATATATATTTGCCTGAATTTTTTTATTGTTATTGTTATCTCAACTGATTATATTGTGTGTTCAATTGCTAATTACACAACTTTATATTTGTATGTTCCAAACTTTGTGTTTGTTGTTGTCTACTGTTTCAGCTTTTTGAATTTCTTTATGCTTATTCCTGCATTTATATCGAGTTTATTTGAGTCTTGCTCGTGTAATCCCAATATGACCAACATGACATCAGCAATCGATAAAATTGAGACATTGAGACATTTCGTTTTTATTATTTTTTTTTTAAATATCGGTAAAAACTCCCAGCAAGCATTTGCCAAAAATTATTTGGCACGCTATGAGGCGATTTTATTTTTAGCTTTTTTGAACGAGATGACGTTCGAATATTGAAAGTTTCTGGGTTGCATTCGTACGGAAAATTTCGCAGAAAATTAACACTTCTGTTTTTTTACGAAATCGACGTGTAATGCGAACGAAACACTCGTAAAAATCATTGACGCGTCGTAGATACGCGTGTAGATGTTTGTAATTAGTGTTTTCCTGCTTTGGAATTATTTTTGGCGGTTAGTCAGTGTCGCATCCAAAGCATACAAATAATTCGAGTCACATACACTTTCGTTGGGATCTCCGTGTTTTTACTTACCTTTGAAAGTACCGGGTGACTATAAATAATGGCGAACGAAAAGTGACAAATAATGGAAAAAATTGTTACAGCGAGCGATCGAAAAGATCTTCCAGCTGTAAAAACCATTTTGAAAACAATTCTGATATTGGCAGTTTTTAAATTTGACGTTTATTTGACAATTTAAAATTTCAAAAATCAGTGTACCCAATGGAAGAGTTAAAAAACATTGCCAACCTAACACAAAATATGTCAATCATTTATAGTCACCCGGTATGTCAGAGCATTGCGCCAACCCTCACGGTAGAAAAAAACTTAAATTACTGAAATTGGGGTCAATGGCAAAGGTCAAGCAAGAGAATTCCTACATTAATTTAGTTCCGAAAAGGCGACGAGCCAGCTTGGTTCTCACTTTTTGGAGCGGTCTTTTGTTGTAAATGCGAAATCAATACTTGCTCTCGTCGTCTTTGGTAATCGACAGTACCGACATTAATTTCTTCAAAAGCAAGTTGAACATTATTTACTCGAGGGTCAGTTCTTCCGTCAACCATTTTCACGGATACTTTGGCTTGGTGGGCCGTAAAATATAACAGGTGATTGACCTTGGCCTCTCGCAGATGCTTGAACAACTGAACCGAATTTCAAATCTTATAAGATTCATTGCAAATAACGTTTTGTTCGATGATCTGAAGTCGTTAAAATTGACTTAAAACATTTATATGAATTTTACGTATTAACACGTGCGTTACCTCCTTAAGAACTAACATCACTTTCACGTGAATACAATGAGAAACAAAACAAATTTAAAAAAAAGTCCTATTTATGAGCCGCGGTCCATTGGACCAAATTTAACCATTAGACCGCATGACTCTCATGTGAGCCATCGTAAAAGTATAAAGCGCTGTTAAAATGATAATAAAAAACGATTTAATACACATATCTATATTTTAGAACATACAATATATTTATGAAAGTGTGTAGCCTTTCACGGTCGGTGTTATCAGTAATAACAGTTATTACTGATACAATGTATTTATTATACAGCGTGATCAAGAATGACTGAATCTGTTGGCAACAATGAAAACTTGAACAAAATTGGTACTACAACTATCTGAATATTTCCGGTTGTTAATTTTGACATTTCACATGTTGTCAGTTTTGAAATTTACGGATAAAATTGTACTACACGAGCACATATTATTCCGGATGAATGACTTCATAGGGCGATTTTGGCCGGAACTATCTCTTTTCTACACATTTAAGCTAGGCGCATGACATCTTTGTCACAGATAGTGTAAGCAAATGTAGAGGGGCTGCTAATACTTTTTACCACCGCTAGATGTCATTCCAAAAAGTATTATTTAAATTCAAATAACAGGCCCATTATTTTTACTATTTTAAATTGAACAATGTACAATTCCGCATTTTTTAAAAAGCGTCACTACGTTTCTACGCTTGTTGCTTTTTTCTGACTAATATTTTAAAAACAGCATCAGCAATTATAAACAAGCAACTTGCTTGCATTTTGTATTTGTGAATAATTTTATGCGAAAGACGGGTATTTTTTGCATTATTTGTGGTGTTGGTGAAAACCAAGCGAAGAAACTGCATTGTTTTCCAAAAAGTAAAGAAAGGTAAGGATGTTTTATTAATAAAACAAATCCAGAATATCTAATTATACAGGATGCTCTAGTTTTTATCTGCATAACTTTAACAGGTGTAAAACGTTGAAAATGAAGTAGAAAATTCCTATACCATTTTAGTCTTAAGTGCCTTCTTTCGGATATACGGGGTGTTGAAAATTTGAGTTTTGTAAAGTTTTTGGTCCATAACTCTATCGATACATGTGCGTTTAATTTCAAATTTTGACCAAAAATATTTCTAAGGGATTCAAATAATCTGACCAAGTTTCATAGCTTAACCCCTATTGAATGCACCTTTTTGTTTACTATCCCCTCTTATTATGGGCTGTAAACTAATCAAAACTGTAAAATTCTGGCAAATTAACAAGAAAAAATTTATTAATTGATAAACTTCCTAAATCTTTTGTCTCTTGTCACATTTCATAAAATTGTGTCGTTTTCAAGATTTTTGGAAACTACTCATTGGGGTGCAAGCCCTCGCCATCATCCTCGCTTTTCCGGGCGCATGAACCAGACGGCCAGACGGAATATTTTTGGTCAAAATGTGAAATTAATCGCACATGTATCAGAATTATGGATAAAAAACTTTACAAAATTAAAATTGTTAACACCCCGTATATCCGAAAGAAGACAGACTTCTTTCGGATATACGGGAAGTTTTTTATCCATAACTGTACAAAACTCAAATTTTCGACACCTTAAATGGTATAAAGATTTTCTCTTTCATTTTCAACGTTCTATCACCTGTTAAAGTTATGCAGATAAAAACTGGACCAGTCTGTATAATTGCAGAGCGAAACTGTGGCAAGAAACTCTAAATCTCCAAAATTACAATCTAAAGCAAAAGCGGAGGGTTTGCAAGAAACAATTTTCGGCATCGTTAGTTTCTTAGTTCCTTATTTTTGTATGTGAATTTGAGGAACTAAGCCAGGTTGCTCTAATTGTCAGGCAAGTCCTTCAACTTTTCCATTATTATATAATAACCCTAAGTTATTATCATATTATTATATGTAATTATTATACCCATCTTAGAAATGTAATTGTAACATTTTGGGAATAGCCATAAAATATTCAAAATATAATAGCATTTTTAATACATATAAAGAGAGGAGAGATTATTTAAATTTGCCGCAAAATTCGATCTGAAAACTGTTATGCTAAAGGTTAAAGGCCATTCCGCAAATTTTTTGCGTTGAGTAGGCCATCTGTCGTAATCTGTGTACACGAGCATATTTTTTGTCAATTTTTATTTAATAAAAATGGTTTTTTTTTCTCGGACATTACATTTTTTATTGGAATGGTCATTTCCAAACTATATCGAACATCATGAACATAGCCTAGTTTTAGGGCATTGACGTTTGAATCCAGTTGCCAACAACATTATAAAAAAATACAGTGTTTTTAAATGGTTTTACTACCAACAGATTCAGTCCTTCTTGATCACTCTGTATTATTGTGCAGCCCCCCACAATCTTTAGCGACACTTTGGCATGAGTTACAGGTAGCCTGAGATGAGACACCTCAGGAGGAAATAGACCATCCCATTAGGAGTATGCCCAGGCGTGTTAATGAGTGCATAAGACATGGTGGAGGCACAACATTATTATTAATTTTTTACTTGTTCTAGCAGTTTGATTTTTCTGAAATTTTGATCGATTACTTACCTAACCCTAATACACATACCTATATACCAAAAATTGTTGCAAAATATTCATTATTACTAGGTGTTCTTTTTTCTATGTCACTTAGTATATATACATAATTCTTTGGAAAATTAATCATGAACAGTGGTGTGGTCTAATACACTTTCTTCCAAAAATACCCGCGACAGTAAAAGTAGTAGAAAACCGTTGTCCAAATTGTATCGAGCTAAAAGGAGATTAGGTCGAAAAATAAATGAAATTTTGCTGCAAAAAAAAGTAAAAAAGTCACTGCTTTATCAAACACTCCTCGTATATGGGTCACTGGAGTCTTGGAAAATGTTCAGTGGCCCATCATACATGTTATGTAAACTACTTTTTGAGATCCGAAATGATGCAAAAGTGACAGCGTAAACCATACAAGTGGCGGAGTTATACGAGTAAAGTGGAATTAAAAACGAAATGACCATTTAATGTTTTATGAGTTACTAAACGGCTCACTGCTCTTTGTTGGACGAATACATAATGAACAGAATTTAAAGACCAAAAGACTGATTTTAGAATAGATATTATAGTTTTGGCTGTGCACAGGATTTAAACTGATTGTTTATGAAAGGGTGGAAATTTATTCAATACTCTGCGAACGTAATATGCGAGGACAGTTGCGTTGAAGCCCTGTACGAACCAATTTTCAAATTTTAACCGATCGTTTTGTGTATGTTAATACGTTAATACATACCTACGGTAATATGTTAATGCATTTTGTTGAGTTCTTTGATGTGTTTGACTCCCTCCGTATGAGCATGAACAAAACTGGTTCGTCCATTTCGGATTGAGTAGTTATGTAACCCGCAATATATGCACCAATTTACCTTCGTCCGTTCCTGGGAGCTTCAATTTATCTTCAATAACCTACAAGCTAGGTTACTATCCCTCCCTACTTCTTATATTCTCTGTGAGGTATACAAATAAAGTCAAATTGAATGCTGTGAATTGGGACTTTGCCCCCCCTCGTTTGTCACTATGAAACGATGGACAGCTGAATTGGACGTGGTCGTACCAGTTTGTCTGATGATGCACGTCCAAGAACTGCGATCACACAAAAAAGTTAACCAAATGGTTTTGGACAGACGCCGAATCAAGTTACAGATATAGCAAAGGTTGTGGGCATATCCAAGAGATGCATTTGTCATACATTTGTCCAAAGTGAGCAGTCGTATTCATCAGATCTGGCCCTCAGTGACCTTTTCCTAAGTCTTAAAAACATTGGGTCGTAAGGCAGAGATTTACATCGAGCGAGTCGTATCTATATGTGCCCATTTTACAGAAAATAGCTATTTGGAAGGGTTAAAGAGGCTGGATTGTCGCTGGTAAAAACATCTTAAAAAAGAGGTTTAATGTTAAGTTCAAAACTGTTCGGAATACCGTCGTACGTGGGAGCCTTGTGGTGTGCAGCTATGTAAGGGACTATTGGTTTATTATGGGACTGGTTTATTATCGTATTTGTATTTGTATCTTCTTTTCTAACAACGGATTAGTGTTGGGATTAATATTCTCCAGTCGACTGTATTATTTATTACCCCACTGTTGCAAAATTTGCAAAATATTGTTTTTTACTTACGAAATATTGGTCGTCAAATAAATGACACGATTATTGAAACCATGTACAATAATAAATACGTAAAGGAAGAGTTAAAGTTATTACGCAAAATGTCCACTAAATTTTACGATTTGGTGCTCGAGGCTCGGTTTTGTTTTATCCCATAGAACTCATCAAGCCGTCTAGTTAAAAGGTTATCTCTGTAGTGGTGATTAGATTGGGGTTCCGATTTAATAACCAGATTTTATTTGTTATCAAGCCAAAATCGGAACCCGGCTCGAAATACTGATATGTGTTTGACAAGTCAAGAAGTGCATTTTTGGTTACATAATTAGCCAATAATGTAGCGAAATCCTCATCGACTGTTTTTTTATGAGATGTAGATGTTTTTATTAGGACGAAGTTAAAAAATGAGAATTAGAAACATTTGCAACAAAACGAATCAGAATGGAAGAGAAGTGACAACTATTTGTCTTTAGTGCTCCCTTTCAAGACCAAGTAGAATATTCCAAGTGCCATATGCATTTCAAGTCTGACTCACAAGACCATCTGCTTTATGGATGCAACAGAAGTGTATACCAAGATATTTCTGTCTTTGGTGATGTCTTCTTAAGACCAAGTTCACCAATTCAGGTGCCTTAAGGATGCAAGAGAAGTAGAGACTAACAAGATCTCAAGATTTTGAGTTAAAATTCTTATCTCCTACTGGTGATAAAATTGTGGTTCCCGTTTTATGATCAGGTTTGTCTTAAGTAATAATTAGGACCTGAACCCAAATACTAATATACGAACAACGTATTTTATTTACATAATATTCTTTTTAAGTCAAGTTGTATTATTCTTATTTTTAAATCGCCTGTATCGTCAATCGGATAATTCGGCAAGGATGTAGCCAAATCTTCGTGGACTGTTAGTTTTTTAGACGTGTATGTCGGAGAACTCATATTTCTTTATTAATATTTTACTATTATTAAACTTAACAATTACACTTAACAACACTAAACTCAAACTATAACAAACACAAAGTAATTAGATAAAAATCAGAGCAAAAGAGGTCAGGCGCCACCAGTCTAATTCTACTCTGCCTCCTGCTCCGTTCGCTGGTTCCAGCGTGCCCTCTAAGTATGTACTACGTTGGCGCCATCCAGACGGCACTCTCACATGTATATGTCGTAGTCTCTTAGTGAAACACGTCATTTCATGAAAAGTCTAGGCAATACAAACTGCCAGCACATTATGTATATTCTTTATTTTACACAATCTCCCTAGTCTCTTCGTGAAATGCCGCTCCTGGCTCGGCATATTATGTTTCACGTACCTGTACACAATCTGCCGCGATTTAAAAGGTGGCTGTTCATGAAATAACTAATATTCAATATTATGCACGGCAGATTGTGTAAGATAAGATTTAGATGGAATTAGATGCTAAAAGAACTTTGTTTTATATATAATACATAATATATATAATATACAGGGTGAGTCATTAGTGAGGGATCGGTCCATAACGTCTAAATCATGTAAGATACAAAAAAATTTTAAAGACAATTTGTACACCGTTTGTCAGGCTGCACAACCTAAAAATATTTTCACGTATACAGGTGTTCCAAAACTCATAATTGCTACACAACTTTGTTTTTTCAAATAGAACTACCAGTATTTTATTTCTCCATTAGAACCCCTTTTTTACATAGATTTATGGTGATATAAGACATTTTACATTCTGGATCACCGTTATCAAATTATCAATTTTTTTCCACATTTTTTGTCATTTACAGAGGTTCACTTAAAAATTTACTGAGAGGTTGCTCTAGCAGCTAGAACGCTGAAGTTTGATACAAATATGAAGAAAGGATTGCTCTTTACACCCGATGTGCAAAATATCATTTTTACTATACAGGCTCTGCAAAAATTTGTGTCAAATTATACTATTTTTAAATAAGCTTAACTTAATTTTTTTAAATGGAACTCCCTATATTTTTGAATGTCATCGAATTCGCCTGGAGTCTGGCTACGTTTTTTATTAAGGTTGTTCTATAGCGAAAATTCATCATTTACGAGATATTTGATATTTTTGAATGTGGTACAGATTGAGCCAGGATAGTGTGCCATGGAAATCATAGAAATCATAGAACTCACATTTCAATACTGCACTGTTGTGTTATCACCGACTTGTTATTTGATTATCCATTCCATTATCCACAATTAATTCGATTTTACAAGAACAAATCGATATGATTTATTGTCTGGAAGAAGGCGAAATAAAGCTTTTGCTTGCGGCAAGAATTTACGCTCAACGTTAAGTAAATCAACAAATAAACATTTAAAGAAATAAATATAAAAATTCAATAAAGTAAGCTAAACTAAATAATATATTCAATGTTGCGGCCACCTCTATGTGCACACTTTCACGCGGTGGGTGAATGATCTTCCAATATTTCGTAAAATTTGCTGGCAAACGCTTCTAAATGCATTTTAGATTCTTATTTTCATGTTCTCTTTGGTTGTTTCGCTTAATTTCAGACAATAAATCAAATCGATTTGTTCTTGTAAAATAGAATTTATTTTGGATAATGGAATGGATAATCAAATGACAAGTCGGTGACGACACAACTGTGCAGTGTTGAAATGTGAGTTAAAATGATTAACATGGTTTTCATGGCACACTATCTACTTTATCTTGGCTCAATCTGTATCACAGCCAAAAATATCAAATATGTCGTAAATTATAAATTTTAGCTATAGAACAAGCTTAATAAAAAACGTAGCCAGACTACAGACGCATTCGATGGAATACAAAAATATAGGGGGTGCCATTTAAAAAACTAAAGTTAAGCTTATTTGAAAATAGTATAATGCGACACGAATTATTGCAGAACTTGTATAGTAAAAATTATATTTTGCATGCCTGGCGTAAAGAGCAATCTTTTCTTCATATTTATAGCAACCTTCAGCCTTCTAGCTGCTAAAACGACCTCTCAGTAAATTTTTTAGTAAACCTTTGTAAATGACAAAAAATTAGAAAAAAACTGTATAATTTGATAACGGTGATCCAAAATGTAAAATATCTTACATCACCATAAATCTATGTGAAAGGGGGTTCTAATGGAGAAATAAAATATAGATAGTTCTATTTGAAAAATCAAAGTTGTATAGCATGCGGTAGTTTTGGAACCCCTGTATACATTAAAATATTTTTAGGTTGTACAGCCTGGGAAACGGTGTACAAATTGTATTAAAAATTTTTTCCTATCTTACATGGTTAAGGAGTTATGGACAGATCCCCCACTAATGACTCAGCCTGTATAATACTGTACAGATGAGTCATTAGTGTGAGATCGGTCCATACCTCCTGAACCATGGAAAATAGAAAAAAATTTTTAATACAATTTGTACACCGTTTGCCAGGCTGCACAACCTAAAAATATTTTAACATATACAGGTGTTCCAAAACTCACGAATGCTACACAACTTTGTTGTTTCAAATAGAACTACCTATATTTTATTTCAGTGTTAGAACCCTATTTCTGATAGCTTTATGCTGGTGTAAGATATTTTAGACCACCGCTATCAAATTACAAAAAAAATTTCATTTGCAGAGGTTCACTTAAAAATTTACTGAGAGGCCGTTTTAGCAGCTAGAAGGCTGGAAGTTGGCAGAAATATGAAGAAAGCCCGATATGCAAAATATCATTTTTACTATACAGGATCTGCAATAATTCGTGTCACATTATACTATTTTTAAATAAGCTTAACTTTAGTTTTTTAAATGGCACACTCTACATTTTTGTATTCCATCGAATGCGTCTGGAGTCTGGCTACGTTTTTTATTAAGGTTATTAATCTATGCCAAAATGGGTTCTAACAGAAAATTAAAATATAGGTGGTTCTATTTGAAAAAACAAAGTTGTATAGCATGCGTGCGTTTTGGAACTTTCTGTATACGTTAAAATATTTTTAGGTTGTGCAGCCTGACAAATGGTATACCAATTGTATTTAAAATTTTATCTTACATGGTTTAGGAGTTATGGACCGATCCCGCACTAATAATGACTCACTCTGTATATAATATTATTTATAATAATACCACTCATCCGTATAGTTGAAAATAATTCAATTTGAGTCTTTTTTTTGTGTATTATGTAATGGCATTTGAATGATATTTCAATTTGAATGGTTGATAAGTTGTCGAACGGACAAATGACGCACCCCGTATAATATAAAAAACCAATTATCATACATTTATTTGACAATATTGGTGAAGTTGCACTGTTATCGCGATTGCATTGTTAGGAATAAAATTAAAATTTATGTGTCATTTTATGTTAAACGCAGACTGGCCAATTTAGAATTCCGGTCAGTGAATTGGGACGCTTAAATAGTCTATTGTTGTTGGATTGCAGACATATGCTACAATAATTGTAAACATTGCGATTTAAGAATCGATTTCATTGAAATTTCATTAGTTTATTGCGATTACTTGAGCGATTCATTTCTTGCAGGCATACCTGCAGTACAACAAAGCTAAAGAAGAAATATCGATGCTGGTGGCTGCCAAAACTTCGGGGGCGACTCCTTTGGTCATCGCTTGCCGAAATGGGCACTACGACGTGGCCGAGTACCTGATTGAGAGATGCCATGCTGACATCGAGCAGCCGGGATCAGGTACTTAACAGTATTCAGTGGGAAATAGTTATTATTGCGGAGTAAAATTTCAGTGATGTTCGACGGCGAGACAATAGAGGGTGCTCCGCCTCTGTGGTGCGCCGCGGCTGCAGGTCACCTGGACATCGTCAAGCTGTTGATATCCCACGGGGCCAAGGTGAATAGCACGACGAGGACGAACTCTACGCCGCTGCGAGCCGCCTGCTTCGACGGACACCTGGAGATCGTCAAGTACCTAGTGCAGCACGGTGCCGACATCGAAGTGGCGAACCGGCACGGCCATTCCTGTCTGATGATCGCGTGTTACAAAGGCCACATTCGGATCGCCAGGTATCTGCTCAGTTTAAAGGCTAGTGTTAATAGGAAAAGTGTCAAAGGCAATACGGCTCTTCACGACTGTGCCGAATCGGGAAGCCTTGAAATACTTAAATTATTAATAGAAAATGGAGCAACGATGGACGTGGATTCGTACGGTGAGTACATGGACGTGGTGTTCGTTTTGTTTTTCCTAACGAGCGAGGAATTTCAGGAATGACGCCGCTTCTGGCGGCGGCAGTTACCGGACATAGTCATATTGTAGAGTATTTAATTAAACTTCCGCATTTGGTGTCGAGGAAAGAAAAAATCGACGCTTTAGAGTTATTAGGAGCGACTTGTGTCGATAAGAAACGTGATATGGTTGGTGCTTTAGATGTATGGAGAAGGGCGATGCATTACAGGTAAGGATTTTACTTACTCAATATTGAATAGAACGTGCAAATAAAAACGGGTTCGCATGAGGCCATGGAGTATTTGTTGAATTTTTTTACAGTGTACACAATTGACAGAAATTGTCAATCAAAAGTTGGCACAAACGACGTCGAAACCTCTTCTTGTCTCTTGGGTCTTGTTAATAAAGATTCAAAATGTAGCGGAAACGATAGTAACAAAAATGTTCTTCACTCTAAACACTTTCACACTGATTCCATTGCGAACTCTGAATCCTTTTTTTTTGCACGCACGGTACTGTCACGTCTTAGAAGATTGTTGTTTTGATACTAACCTACCACAATTTATTCGCTCGGTCGCAGTTACAACGAATTGTTGTAATAATTTTTAGTTTGAAATTGGTTCTAATTGCCTAAGAAGTAGGATAGTATAACTTATATAAAAGTCTCGCACACGTAATAACAGTTGTTTGCGAATCATGTTAGGAAACCAGCGCATGGATTCAGATTGTTTCATAGTCGCGACACTGAGGAATTGTTATTTCAGACAGGATCATCAAAAGTATTTGGTAGTTAGTGATGAGTTGGGCATAAATATTACGGAATTTAATGTGATTGGAATATTCAATACAACACTTACGTCAGACTAGTACGAGAGCTCCAGCATCGCTTTTGCCTGAAGACATTGTCGTACGTCTTGACGCCCAAGCCACTTGACCACTTTTTTCCGTTTGTAAAATTAATCGCGAGAAAAAGCATAAGGGCCTGTTAGTGGTTCAGCTTTAACCCAGATTTTGTTAAATCAGACTTCATTATCGTCAAGAACATGAATCAAGCTGGAATGAAACTTCTTATCAAAGCGGCTGTAGATTGGAACCGGAAGTTCTGCCGATTAAACAATGCCTGTTAAATATTTTTCTCGATCTCGCTCAAGGCATGTATGAAAGGACCCGGTGCGCTTGAAGCTGATTTTTAATGTATAACTCGTATGATCCGGAAAACTTTTGCAATGAACATAAACTCAGTTGAAAACGTTCATTCTATTTACTGTACAAAATAACCGTAAGCTCACCAAGCCATAAAAACTGGCTTTTGTTTTATAATTAACAGGAATTCTTAATTAAAAATTTGCACAAATGACTCCTGGGGTGGAATTTGTTAAAACAGACACATACACTAATCGTATGTTATGTATCGTGACTGAAAGGGTTGTTATAGAAACCTTCTTCCCAAATTTCTCCATCTCTAGGCAAACCATTTTCTACACTCTTAACGCATTTAAAAGTGCTAGGCAGTCTCCTTTTATTTTTGTATGCACGTTTTGATTTTTTAATAATTTGTGTTCTTTTGTGATTATTTGGATTTGGATAGAAATGAAATATGAGTGAAGATTGTTATTTCGATTAGAAAAATAAACTAATTAAAATGTGCCAGAAGAACAAACGTTCTTAACTTTACGGTGCAGATAATGTAAAATATGCGAAATAAGTAAATATTGTTAAGAAATATAAACGTGGAAATACCGTTTGTATGTACCTAACGCATTGTTGGAATAAACGGCAAAGAGCAATCTAAACGTTTACTTGCAAAAATTAATTAATGGAACCTAACGTCTTCGAAAAAAACGAGACTGCGTAGACCATGGAAGCACTTTGAGTGTAGAAAACCTGAATTGGAGAAAATATTGTATTCTGGACATGATTTATAAGATCCATTTTTAGAGCTAGGTGTTGACTACAAAAAAGTTGATTCAATGGCCGCTAAGTTTTACTTTTTCCGACTGATATGTCAATTTCTCCTTTTTTCGGACTGATATGTCAAATTATACTTTTTTCGGACTGATCTGTCAAACTATTGCATACTATAATCTAATTATATGGGCAGTTTGATAAACCATTTATCTTTTTCATGAAATCTATCGTTTGTTACATCGTTACACGAAAGCTCGGCGTCTGAACTACGGCTATCATCCATTTTAAAAGGCTCAAAATAGACGCAAAGACGCTTAATATTAAATTTGACATGAAACGTTTTTGTATTTATTTGTCTAAGGCAACTGTGTTTTTCAGTGTAACAAATGTAACATGTAACAAAAATGTAACAAATTAATTTTGTCTAAATAATCCAAATTTTGAATTCTTTTGTGATCAACGCCTAAAATACGTTGTGTGCACCTCGACCGAAAAAGATTACCTTTGGGGCATTGATACACAAATAACTATTAGCACAGATTACTCCAGATGACTGACAACAACCTTCAAATTATGTAATAGTTTTCAGATGGCGCATCGATCAAATTTTGCGGCAAATTTAAATAGTCTCTCCTCTCTTTATAGGTAGTAAAAATGCTATTATATTTTAAATATTTTATGATTTATTTTACAAAACTAATGTAAAAAATTGTTTTGTAGAATAAATCATAAAATATTCCTTCGTTATTTACACGTCATACAAACAAACAATTTTATAAAAATCAATTTATTATATTACATAATTTAAATTAAACAAAATTATACCCAAAATGTTCACAATTACATGTTTAAGATAGGTATAACTTACACATATGATAATTACTTGGGGTTATTATATAATTATGGAAATTTTGAAAGACTTGCCGGACAACCAATAGAACAACCTGGCTTAGTTCTTCAAATTCATACACAAAAATAACGAATAATAAAGCCTAATATCTAACGATGCCGAAAAGTGTTTGTTGCAAACCCTCCACTTTTGCTTTAGATTGCAATTTTGGACATTTAGAGCTTCTTGCCACAGTTTCGCTCTAGAAATATGTAATTAGATTTCCTGAATTTGTTGTATTAATAAAACATCCTTACCTTTCTTTGCTTTTTGGAAAACAATGCAGTTTCTCCGCTTAGTTTTCACCAACACCACAAATAATGTTAAAAAGACCCATCTTTCGCTTGAAATTTTTCACAAATTCAATATACAAGCAAGTTTTGACATTTACTGGCTTGATTATAATTGCAGCAAAATGCTGATTTTAAAATATTAGTCAGAAAAAAAGCAACAAGCGTAGAAACAGTCACGCTTTTTAAAAAATACGGAATTGTACATTGTTCAATATAAAATGATAAAAATATTGGGCCTTTTATTTGAATTCATATAAAAGTTTTTGTAGTGACATCTAGCGGTCGTACAAAGTATTAGCAACGACTACAGCGCCTCTACATTTGCTTATGGTATCTGTGACAAAGATGTCATGCGCCTAGTTTCAATGTGTAGAAAAGAGATAGTTCCGGACAAAATCGTCCTATGAAGTCAGTCATCTGGAGTAATCTGTGCTATTAGTTACCTATTAGTGTCCTTTTTAACAAATTTGATCGACCAGGCGTCGTTTGTGCACATTTTTGATGAACAGTGCCTGTCAAATGTCATGATTTGACAATGTCAAAATTCTACACTATAATATAAAGCAAAAGCTTTTTTAGGCTCTTTAGAAGATACTATGTTATAACCACATCCTAGTCACACACCTACACACTTTTATAATGTAAAAAAGGCATTAGTAACGAAAGCATTAGTTACGTTTACATCAAGTGCCTAGTCACGATTACGTGGTCCGGAAATAGTTATAACTGGGGATTTCTTGGGTCTACCAGTCTTGTTGGTCGTTGTGATATTAGTAAATTGAATGGTTTGCCTTTCAGACTGCAAAAATGCGGGTAATGTTGATTTGACTTCATCATCTTATCCTTCCTTCAACTTAGCTTCGCCCTGAGACTTCTCTTCCAGGAATATATGATATGCCCCCAGTTTCCTAAGTCTCTTATGAATTAAGGATTCACAGTTGCTTAGAAGACGAAGATGAGTTTCATCCTGTTTTTCACCCAGAGACACCTACATTCCTCTGAAAGGTCCGTGGTCATTAGAGCTAGCTTCCTAAGTCTTGTCTGATTGAGTTCTAACATTCAATGAGTCGTCGGAGTCGCTAACTCAATTGTTCGCACAAATTCAGAAGAAACGAGGAGAGGTTGATAGGTCAAAACTTCTTCATCCGACCCAGCTTTAGGTACATGTATCACTTTAACCTGCCTCCAGAGCAAGACATGTCTTGATAATATAAGAAATCGGTTCGATTAAGCATTCTCCTCTTGAAGGAGTGCAGGGAAAATCTCTTCCAGTCCCCATGTTTTGAATGACCCTTTGAACCTTTTCATAAGGTTCCCTAGCTGAGGCTGTATCCCAGTAGAATATGTCCCCCTGTTAAATTCAGCGTTTGCACCAGGACCTCCAAGATCCCCTATCTCTCTCCGTAAGGATCCATTAAGCAATCGAAGAGTCCCAAGACAGGTGCTTAGTGTCAGTACTGTAAGGGACTTGTTAACTTCTGAAATATCTTAGATATTCTCACAGAAGTTTCTCTCGCAGTTTCTCTACATCTTTTTATCGAGGCCTTTGAACCGTCTTTGAGAATTTCTGTTGGATTCTTATTACGTCGTTTACTTGTTCTTCACATCAAAGTCGGATGTGATATCTTTTTGAAGCGTTCCTCTCAATTGCCGTACCTTCCAATCCTGGAAATGGTAAAGGTCTTCTGATTTGCAGAGATTACTTCATGCGGTCCTGCGTATGGAGTTTACAGAAGCTTATTTACGGTGTGGTTCCTGAGAAAAAGGTTCTGCCATTTTTCATAATTTCTAAATGGCCGTCTTTTAATAGAAGTTATTCTATTAGGGACGGCAGTCCCTACCTCCCCTAAACATAGTAACTGAGACTCTTTCATACTAAGACTTCCATCAATGTACCAATCGCAATTTAGAGAAAGACCCACGCATAAATTAGGGTGAATCGCTTCAATTGCCAGCGATTTACTTCCGGTGAAATACTTAAGGCGAAGTTACCGTTTTGACTCAGGTCGGCTTTGCAGTGGGTGCAGCAATTCCCCTCCACATTTAATTGTCATGTTCAAGCAAGGACGTACGGTTTGATTATTATAACGTGACAAAGTGAGAAGTTGGTATTATTTGAGACGTAGCATTCTGCAGCCGTAATTTATCACTTATGGAGGTGTCCGATTGGTGTTTTAAAATCTGACAGCCAGGTCTCAAATCCACGTCTGTGTCCACGTGGACTGTTAACTAGAACTCATTATGATAAGCCTCCCGATAAGAATTATATCGCAGAGATATACACTTTCATGCATTCGCCTTCGACATGAGCTTCTTGTTCACATTTTATGCAGGATTTTTTATTACAAAATGTTTTACGAATCAATGGAACAATCAATTTTACAACAAAACATTTTATTTCATTTTCTCAGTTGATACACATATCTGTAAATACTTGATAATCTACTTGATAATCTCTTTTAGCAAATGCTCTGAATAAAATGTTTTCAGCTTAGGTAGAATTTCACCCTTCCAAAACTCTTCATCTCGTTCAATCTAAAAAAAAATGGTGATCCCGCAACCTGAAATAAGGAAATTTGGACGCTTACATATAAATCGATTTTTTCACTAAACGTGTAAATTATGTATCATAAGTAAATTTACTTACCGTTTCATTCTGTTTTTCATGCTGTTCCTTTGGTAAGGCCTTTTCTGTTTATCCATTGTATTATAGGTATAGTGTCCGTATGCACTCACTAAACTGTCTCTGTCACTAATTTATCTAAACTAACTAAAGTAACTATCTAACTATACCTAACTAAAGCACGAAACTAAACTAAACTACTATTACTAACTATAACTGCTCTAACTAATCTAACTGCAAAATCTAGCGAATAACCAAAACATCCAAAACACAAACACAACACCTCTAACCCGAAAGAAAGAATACAATTGTGAGCAGGTTAGCACTTAGGTCGACAGTGAAATAATTTTTATCCAAATCTTTCATGAACTCTGCATCGTTGCATTCTGACTTTTGCAAAGAATTTGCACTGGTGATATACTGAATCCTTATCAAAAACTTATCGGTATACGACTGGATCCTGTTTCATAATATGATACCTTTACTGAAGCCGACTCCGTACGCACCTCCTACAAGCCTTATTCGAGAAACGCCTTCACCCATGTTTTACGGAGATTTATTTATAACGCCATTTCCGAAATATTTGCTTTACACAAAAGTTTGTCATTTTAAACTATTTCTAACGATGGTAAAAATATGAGTACATGACTATTTTCTATAAAAAAATTTAAATAAATATTTATTTTTGTTAATAATAATAATTTCGAAAAAGGGGCCCTGTGGTCATATGCAAAAATATTTCAAATACATACTGTAAAAATTTAAACAAGATATCTTCAAAAATAAGCTCTCAATCTTATAGATTTATTTTAGGTGCTGGAAGAAGCGCCTTAAATATAATTAAACCGGGAAGATTGAAAAATAATCTAATAGGTTCCTCAATTTGAGAAACCCTGCATAAGGAGCATGTGTGCTGATGCAGCATCTATTAAAGTAAGACCAAAATTATTCAGAGTTTTTGCATTTTAATTAAATTATTATTTTAAGATGTCAAGGTAACCATTGTAGTGAACAAGTTGTTCTAGAAATTGGAGCAACACTTAGCAAAGCACTTTTGAATTGATTTTGTTGTGGTCGTTGCATACATTTTGCATTTTAATGTCGTGATTTCCTCCACGAACTCAATTAGTGCTTAAGGCAGCTCCATGTTGCTAATAATATCATCGAATAATTCCATACATAAAATGCATGCCTGCTATTGCATTGTAATACATAAACATGAAATTATCAATAAATAGAACAGAACACGATCAAAATCAGTTTCTTTTGTTTTTTTTATGAAATGGAGGTAGATGATTGATACAAAAATAGTGTAAAATGTTTCGGGCTCTAAAAGCATTTGCGTCTAATTAATCGCGTTAAGAAGTTGAATCCAGTTATTCTTTCTCTGTTTACAGCGAATTTTTATAAATAATTATATGTATAGAGAGCGTATAAATAATGGAGGCTCAGGAGGCTGTTCAATCTGGCTTTTGTTTTGTTTTACAGTGTAGACTTTGACATTGACATATCCCGACATTTTACAAAAAATGTTGATCAAAAATTTGCAGAAACGAGGTCTCAATCGACGCCTGGCGATGGAATTTGTTAATAAATACACTAAACGGAAGTTTTGCGTCGTGTTAGAAACAGATCCATCAAGAGAGAAGTTAACTTCAAATTACTCCAGCTCAATGTCAAACATTTCTACACTATAAATAATTTCAAATTGCTTTTTCGTCATGTTTTTGTACGCACTCGCCTTATCAGACATGATCAGGATAATTCAAGAGAGGTCTCTACACATCTTGTCGTGTCCTTTCAGTGTTGTCTGTGAGAATCTCTACATATGTTGTTCATATTTCCAAGCGACTATGCTTCATGGCGCTCCGTGTTTTTTTTTTGACGCAAAAGCTTTCCATCGTTTCAAGACACAGCAGCTTTTTCTAACGTAGCGAAGGTTTGGTAGGAAATAAGATGTTCCTTAATTGCATTTTTATGAAAGTAATCACTTTAATTCACCAATAATTCCTGTAATTTTTCAATAAATCCCATAAATCTTCCATAATTGTCGTAAATCCTAAATAATTCCTGTAAAGCCTCAATAATTCCTGTAATTCGTATGTAGAATTTTAGGAAATTAAGTACTAATAGACAACTATACCTGGTATTTACGCAAAAGAATATGCGTGGTCAGTGTATTTAAACGTTATTTATACATATTGTATGGACCTTCCTTAACTGGAACTTTTATAATTCGAAATAATTCTCTCACTCAATTTTCTGTGATCATAAAAAGTATTAACAATCTTACCGTCGTCGAATTATATTACTCGAATATTTCTAATACTCGAACTGACATTATATATATAGCCAAGTCTAACTGAAATTCTTCGGAGACATACATACTGTATTGTGGAGAATCATATTTTTTAGCACGTTTAGAGGAGGATTATTTCTATCAATTGTATTAACGGTGGTGTAGTTTCACAAAGGGTTTATTGGTGATATTAGTGTTATGAATAAAAGTCAAAAAGATCGAAGCGAGATTAAAATGCTTTAAACTTTCGAAAAATTGAAATTAATTGCTGAGGTAGAAAAGAGCGAAAAGGAAGAGAAGGATTGCAGAACAATAGGGAATTCCGTATTTTTCTATAAGTCAAATTTTCGAAATAAATTTCCAGTATCTTGGAGATTCAAGTTAGAAAAGTTCCATAGTAACATATAGGGTAAATAAGTAATTCACAAAAATTAAACGTAATAATTTCACATTATTAAGGATAACAAAACTGCAGTCCTTAAAACGATTATAAATATTATGTGTCCACTTGTCTAGGTGCCTTAGTAAATAAAGAAAATATTCAACAAAATAAAAACTTTAATACCGGGTGGAATATGAAAAACCTTTGATGTTGTAACTTCCTTATTTGTTATGCGATTTTAATAAATCATACCTTAAACGAAATCGTTTTAAAAACTTTCTCGTTGCTGTAAATTTTGTTTTGACAGTTAGGGTTTGACAGACCATAGCTAACTTTCTTTTCTAAAATGGCACTATATATTTTTTTTACTTATTCTAATTGAGACTGTACTTCTGTATACATTTACATTCAAATGAAAAGTAAAACATTTATTTTAAATGGAAAAATAAAATAAATGAACAAAAATCAATTAACCAAGGTTTTTAGAACATCTGTTCGAAATTGCAGGCACATTTGGCATCTTCTATTAACGCCCAATACTGCGTTTATTAAAATATTTGGTGATATTTGTTCACATGTTTGAATTTCAGTCTTTTTCGGTTTTTTTAAACCTCCAAAATTTCGCACCAGTCTTCCAAATTAATCAGCATTTGAAAGCACCCACTCGGGAAAACGATATACGTAGAAACGCAGAGCAGCTGCAGCATTTTTTCCAGTTTCAAAATAGGCTTCTATCATATCTACACATGCATCACTATCCATTTTAATAACAAAATGTTCCAAATGTGAGAATTTATTGACAATAACTTACACAACCTTAATAATATTCGTGACTCTCAGACGCCCATAGCAACTTTAGTCATTTGAAACATAAAATGCACTTTTATTAGTGTTTATTACGCATACTAGATTTATAAAAATTTTAAACAAATTATATAATTTCACATTTTTTTTGACATTATGCAATGGTGATTTACATATTCACATTCAGAGGAAAACACTTTCAAAACTGAGTGCAAAAAAATAATAGTTTTATTTGAAAATCAAATGTTGGTTGTTGTCTGTCAAAAACAGAAATCAGAAAAAAACTAGGTCAGTGCAAATAGTAGTGTTTTAAAATTAACCTTTTAGGTATCATTTATTAAAATCACATAACAAATAAGCAAGTTACACCACCAAAGGCTTTTCATATTCCACCCGATATAAAACACCTTTGAAATGATCAAGGATTATAGTAAAAAAGAGTTAATTCGTTTTATTGTATCTATAGGCAACAATCTTGTCTGACAGATACTGCACATGTGCAGAAACATGCGCGATTGTTATTTTCTTTGGAATTTCCAATAAATCCCCGTAATTCCCAATAAATCCACATATTTCCTTCACACTGTACACCATAAAGGTCCAGCTCGTTTAAATTCGTACATCATCGCGTCACCATAATGGCAGAAGCTCAAAATGCAGTTCAATACAATCCTAACATAACTAATTATGGCCTTCATTTGGGTAGCGATAGAGAACCAGAGCATTGAATCAACTTTGTAAAGTTGCTTTTTAGAACCCTCGTCACTAACGTGCGTATAAATAAAAACGGAGGGCTCGGCAGGTCCTGAAACCTAGCTTTTGATTAATTTTTTCAGTGTAGGCTTTTGAAACTTTTGACAGGAACTGTCAATCAAAAATTTGGTAAAACTGCAACGGACTGCAAGTCGAAATTTTGCTATAGTCTTTCGAAGGCCAAAGTTATTCCATGGCCTACGCAGCCTCGTTTAATTTTTGTACATACGTTATCATGTCGTAAAAGTTATTTCTATTGGATCGTCCGTTAAAGATATTTTTTATTAATTTTTTCCATTGTTCATTGTGCGTTTAGCAGTAAATAACTTGAAATGAATGTAATGAAATGACCAAGCCTTTCGTTTCCGTCGACGACGGACTAAGTTCATCAAAACGAAACAATCATTTGATTGGAGATTGTATTGGATTTAAAAGTCGCATTTTGTCTATTCAGATATCACGACGACGGCCCTCCCATCCTCAAACCCCGCGCCCAAAAGGTCGCCGCTTACGACTTCGTGGTGGAGATAACCGAGCCGGACGCATTGGACGATTTGATGGCCGATCCTGACGAAATGCGAATGCAAGCTCTGGTGATGCGGGAGCGCATATTAGGACCTGCTCATCCAGACACCAGCTATTACATCCGCTACAGGGGCGCAGTGTATGCGGACGCCGGCAAATTCAACCGGTGCATCGAATTGTGGAATTACGCGTTAGACATGCAACAATCGATGCTGGAACGCCTGAACCCGATGACGCAAAGCAGTCTATTTTCGTTCACCGAACTCTTTTCGTTCATAATGGGCGAGGAGGGCAAACACACCACCAGGGGACGGCTCGTTCCGCCCGTTGACGTCGTGGAAATCCTGCGGGTGTTCAAGAAGGCGGTGCGGGAGGTCGATTTGGGGAGTCAGATGCTGGAGAAGATGCCGAACGTTGAGAGAGATATGACTTACTTGACTCGCGTCCTCGTTATCACGCTACACCTGGCGTGTTTATTGACCAGGATGCTGGAACATCACACGACGACGGATGACACGACGAAAGAGATCCATCAAGCGGTGTACTCCTTAGTCAGGTTGAAGATCAGGGCCAGGTCGGGGAGGACGGCGCTGCATTTGGCTTGTTGCCGGGACGCAGCGTTGTTGGGCAGGTACCCAGCCTGTCAGTTTCCTTCGGCGCATCTCGCAGAGGTTCTGCTGAAGGTGGGTGCCGACCCCAACATCAAGGACGAGGACGGGAACACGCCCTTACATCTGGCCGCGATGGCCAGGCCGTGTCCTGCGAACGTGGCCCAAGTACTTTTGAACCACGGCGCCCACATCGATTTAGTGAACAAGAGCGGTGAGACTTTTGCTGGTTTGCTCAAGGGACAGAAAGTGCATCAGTTAGTGAACACGGCGAAGTATACGGGATTGAGTTGTGCGGCCGCGCGCATCATCCAGCAGTTCAAAATACCATACAAAGGCATCGTACCAGCCGCTTTGGAGTCGTTCATTGCATGCCACTGATTCTGAATCTAAAATAAAATGTACAACTATTTGTCGACATCTACAATTAAACTACTGTTGTTGGGTTTGTGGCCGTACTAAATCGATGAGTTATTTTTTGTGATCGTTGTTCTAAGATAGATCGGTTATTTTTCAAACAAGAGTCAAGCTAGTATGAAGACTTAGGCTATTTGACAACACTTAGGCAAAGTTTCATCTTGTAGGAGATTTGATTGTTAATAGCGAAAATTTAATTGTGGAACGAAACGAAATCGTTTGTAGACTGTAAAGCGTATTTAAATTGGATTACTTTAAATCAAATTTAATTGTAGGTAAGGTAAATGTTTGTATGTATCATAACTGAAATACTATTTGTTCTGTTGTCTATCTGTCCATTTGAATGGAACAAATATATTTTTGTTGTGTTGTATCTTAAAAGTGTGATTTATGAGTGCTGACTATTTGCAATTATCTAGCTATATAAATTTCGTTAAAGAAAAATTCAAACGCAGTTGTTGAGTGCTGCTTATTACCATTCCTACAATACCCGCGCGTAGAAGTTACCTGTTTTACTAAACCTGAGTATGTAGACCGTTACGGAATTACATCGGCCGGGCCGGGGCAAAAATCGACATATTTTGGACCGCTTGTACAAAATACTGGAAACTGGCAAATTACGAAGATTCATCACATTGGGACAAATTAAAAAAAACATTCAAAATAGCGGGACCGGACGAGTATTACTCCTTCAGGTGTCAGGGCATCTAATGAATTGGGTTACATTCAATTTCCCTAGAGACGAAATTAGGGTTTATGCTGGCGGGGACTTCATGAGCAGTCATTTTGCTTGAAAGGTGGCAGTAAGAGCCGCAAAAAACTTATGCTCTTCACCAAGAAACTGAAGATGGACACTCCACGGTGGCTGCGTATTCAAGGTTCACTTTAGGGCTGGCGGAACGAGTGAACTATATGGAGGAAACACTTAATAAAAAGTCCTTTCGGACCGATAATGTGCGAAAAGCCGCCCCCTAGCCCCCACCCTGATTACGGGGGTGTTTGGAAGACTTGTTGTCAAAATATCGTTGGTCTTCAAAAAGAATGTAAAGGTTCACAAAGCATTTGCAAGAAATGACTTTAGCTGATCCAATAATAAAAGGAACAGAGTTCTCAGGAGTGACGAAAGCAAGTTTAAAATATTCGGCTCGGATGGAAAACAGTTTGTAGGCGGCAAACAGTTTGACAGTACAGTGTATACCAAATTCCGACCATTAAACATGGCAGAGATAACATGCTAGTGTGGGGGGCATGCTTTCCCAGGTCTGGTGCAGTATCCCCGATAAGGATAGTTGGAAAAATTGATAGTTTCGTGTTCAGAGACATCTTGAGTAACACAATATTGCCCAATGCTCAAGAAGAAATGCCGTTGCGATGGATATTTTAGCAAGATAATGATCTCAAACACGCATCAGAGTTGGTAAGAGTAGTTCGAAGAATAGAACGTTAGAGTTTTGAATTGGCCGTCATAATCGCCTGAACCTAATCCTATCAAACATCTTTGGGAGCATTTGGACGGGTAAATAAGGAAGCACAACGTAACCAATCAATAAATTTGCTTCACCTCTCCAGGATGAGTGGGGAACGATACCACAAGAAATTTGTGCGAATTTGGTTGATTCCGTGTCCAGACGATGTAAAGCTGTAACAAAAACCCAAGATTTTGGCACAAAATATTATATTGAAAAATTTGAGATTTTTCATTGTTTAAAAAAAAAAGTTTCCATTCTTTTGTCCAATCATTTTGGCTAAATATTTATTTCCATTTCAATTTTCGGCGACACACGGTAAAATCCATACATTTAGACGGTAGAAATGATCAAAAACGGGGTTCATGTAGCCCAAAGCCTTGATTTGTTAGAAACTTCCTAAACCTAGAGCAAAATCGACACCGAATTTTATCGGTCCAATTTTCATGCCTTTCCGCGCAGACACGTATTATTAGAAACTGTTAATTTTCAGGCGAGTTTAGCAGACATACGCGATCAGTGTAGAAACAATGTTATTTCCTGATGAAGCTGCGTTCGGATTGTGCAACTTCTCAGATATTTCACTTTCATTAATGTTTAAAGTTTGCGACTAAATCTTTCAAAGCATTATGCTTTTTAATTTCATTTATATAATATAATTTTTGCTTTTTATATTCTACAATTACGGGTACGATTACTGTATTGAAATTAAAGAAAATATTTCCTCTTTGGACCAACTTTTTTCCGACCATTGAATTCAGGAACTCAACATGCCTAAAAAAATTTCCGACACGACTGGAATAATAAGTTCTTTATGTCTGAGAGAATTAATAGGTGTTTACACTTGCTTGAACTTGCTGACATCGGTTTTTGCAATAAAATTAAACTGTCAGACATTGGTGTCATGGGTCACATGTGCCGACATCAACTTTTGCAATAAATGTCGCAAGTTTATTGGTGTTGTAGTACACGGGCCTTTCCAGGAGGAAGACGAAGATGTTGTTAATTAAACGAAAATATACAGGAGTTAGTGATATATTTTATACTCGAGAAAAAAAGGGGCATATAAAATATTAGTAGTAGAATATTTATTGTTCGGTAACGATTTGAAATTTCGTGAATACTTTCGTCTTTCTAGCGGGCTATTTTCAATTGTATTAAATTATGTCAGGGAAAATATTTCCAGACAACCTTGTCATAGACGAAATAATCGAAATATGCGTTAGAATAATTGAAAGAATCGAAGCTGACGTTAACAAACCAAAAACATATAAATTGAAAAACCGACTTTAGTTTCTTAACTCTTTTGTTCCTTACAAACCAAGGTTTAAGTTCGACCATGTCCAATTATTTCCACAGCCCTAGCAATATCAGTTGGTGCCAAATTATTCATTATGAACTGAATTACAATTGGAAAAATTTAATCACACGAAAAGAACCTCATAAATAATAATTTCATACTTACCAAAAATCACGATTTGTTCTAGTGAAAATACGTGTTTTAAAAGTACAACGACACTAACTTGCAACCTATGAACTACTAAAGTAGACCCCAGGCTATATTGTGGCTATATTAACTGTTTAAAAAGTAAGTAAATTGATTTTTTAAAGATGTTCTTACCTCTTCATGTTGGGCATATTTTAATTATTTTTGCAAAAGCTTCAAAAATAATAATGGTTCTAAATAAGATCATAAACAACAACTAATAATCGCAACAGGCGTATATTTTAACTTGTGCTCGAATACACTCAATAATAACAAAGTGAAGTAACAACCATTCAAATAGTGTTCTCAGTGACATATTGTTAAAACCAGCAACATCCACCACCAGGAGCCTTCAGCAGCCACGAACGATTGTTATGTACGGTACCGAAGGCAAGGAATAGTCAAAAATCAAAAGCTGAGGCGTAATTTTTCTGAACATCAACGGCAATAGAGCCGTTTGACACACTATTTTTTGTATTAAACCTTACTTAAATTTATCTCCTAAATTTGCGTGCGCAGTTTTAGTACTGAATTTAGTAATGAAACTGCGCGCGCAAATTTAGTTTAAAAGTTAGAACATCATACCAAGTTGTTGTATGACACGGACAGTAAAAATTAGGATCAAATTAAGTGCATCAGTGTTGTGCAGTGATTTGAACTTTGAGCTATTGACAGCACATGTTCTATATTCTTGCACCCCAATCTCCTAAACTGGCGCGCGCAGTTTTAGTATTGAATTAAGTACTAAAATTAGTGTGGTGTCAATGGCTCTTAGTTGTGGTCTTCAAGATGTGCGTCAAGAACGTGAAGTCGTGAAATTACTGTCTATCATCTTTTAACTGTGCTGTTCATTCCTCAACTTCTTACTTAAGGATAAAAGAAGAAAGTAAGGTGCTACTTTGAACCAGACCCATGGCATATGTCGTCACATTTTGGGTAAGCAGGTGCAGAGGTGGAAAACGATGAAAAAACGACCGTTTAGCAACACCAATCTTCGATTTATCCCTTAAAGTTCAACAGCATGGTAAAATAAGAGTATGCAGAGGACAAAATCTGCAATGCACAGTTTAGAACATCGACCAAACAACCAAAACAACTTACCCCCATGAACGTGGCAAAGGACATGACTTTCAGTCCCACCGCTGAGATTGTTAAGGGTTTTTGGCTACGTATGAGCATAAGACATATGACTTTTTGCACAGAAACTGGTTTGTCATACCAGGTGAAGTTGTAAACGGCGGTAGCCACTTCAGTACTCTGCAAATCACCTGACATACATCGAAAAGCTAACAACTTAAAAACCAACTTCATCCATCAGTGTCTGCCCAAAATAGCAAACCACAAACAACAAACACAACCATCCAAACAAATGCATTCCGTAACGAATCACGTTTGACATATCATCAGTCATGATGATTTCAAACCCTAAGACGCTGATTATAAAACTGGTCCCAGTGACGTGTAGAAGCATTATTTTGCCGAAACATGAATCCGTCCGGTTCGAGTAACTAAAATGCGTGATGCGTAGGTAAAATGATTGGTGTTTTGATCCGAGCACATTTTGTTACTTAATGAGAGCTATATGAAACTCGACACAGGTGCGGAGTTTCCTGACAAGTTCCTGTCCCGAAGAGTTGGAAAGTTCTTCTAATACGGCCTGAAGTAGTCTCAAATGGGAAGTAATGTACATCAAAATACCACAAAGCAACATGGTGATCGTCACGACTATTGCTGAAGAAAGTAAGCAAACCAGAATCGTCATCGTCATCACCCATTCTCTCACAGGCCAAGCGTCGAATCGAAAGGGAAAGAGGATTGGAGTTTCCAATCCGCAGGGAACCCCGTATTTGAGCATATACGGCGTTCGGTTATTCATGCAAGTGGTGTATTTCAAAAACGGCAATATACTGTAACACAGATTACCAAGCACGCCATAGATTACGAACAATTTTGTATATAACTCGGCTTTTCGCTCGGTCGCTTTAATGAGTGGCATCGAACTAAACCGTTCGAACTGCGCTAAATCTTCCACCAGAATCTGGATATCATATCGGTCGCGCAAAAAACATATCGCAACGAACGAAAACCCCAGGAGGGCTGCAACAGCAATTGTGCTTTCGCTTATACTTGCGAAAGACAAAGTTTCCTCTAGGAATTAATTACGATAGAAACTTATTTACGTATTTGCGTTCGAGTTTTACCATTAAACTGTGCGATCAGCGCGGCTACGGTAGGCGGCGTCGTTAACATCATCACTGCGACTAAGTAATATTGCTTGAAAAGCAGACGCAAACCGACCCCCTCCCGGGGCCACATATTCAACACTTTTAGTGTTTTCACCGCAAAGCTCAAGTAGACGTGTTTGTCGGGCGACATTTTCAAACACACTGACTGTTGTTTCCATTCTACATTTCAATGCCATATTTTATTTTTCTCACATCGACTGTCGTATTTGACATCATAACTTGAAATATGCTTCAATTAAATATTTAGCAGAAACACGTATTAGCGATTCGATCCTTAAGAACTAAAATACTGTTCAGGTGGCTACACGCTGACTCATACAGTAATTTCCACATTTCAATCCCATATTTTATTATTCCTCAATAGACTGTCACATTTGACATCATAATTTAAAAGATATTCCAATGAAATATGTATCAGAAACACGTGTTAACGATGAGCACTTTTCGCAATTTGCTCCTTAAGAACTAAAATACTGTTCCGTTGTTCAGGTGGCAACATCGCGATTTGCTCATCTGACAACTGCAACACTTGCATGATCAAAGCCGCTTTTTCTTGATCTGATGCTCCGGCCGGTCCTATATTTGCAGCGGCGTTTGGAATTGAGCGTACGGCTTGAGGGGGCCCCTGTGGACCTACTGGAATCTGCTGCGGTGGTCTGACTGGCTGCGGAACGCCGCTGCTCTGCTGCGGCGCTATAAACCGTCACTACAGTGCATTCATTTCCCCTAATAATCTAACACTTACGTAAATTCTTCTGCCTTGGATCGATTCGTTGCTGCTGACGTGGGTCAGACGGGAAGCTGCCGGTACCACCACGAGGATCTCTGTTGTAACTAAATTCACCAGAAATTAATCGCTCTGTTACTTCATTGATAGCGTGAGGAAATCGACAAATCAGGATGTAGACCTACTCTTTAGTTGAACATATTTTATTATAATAGAAGGACAATAAGAAACTGTCTGGAGAAGCAAGAATGGTCTCACTAAAATCATCTCTCCCAGAATGGTGTTTATATTTGATATTGAAATAATGACAAAACCATAAGATTGTTATGTATAGCTTAGATTTTGGAAATTTAGTTTAGATCTATGGTTGGGTTGAGCCGGCAAGCCTTGTATGTTTCGCTTATTTCACATTCATCAATGGCGGCTGGTGCTATATGGCACAGGGGTACAGCGGCATGTGCCCACTGATCCTAGATGAATAAATAATCTTATTTATAGGTTTTAATTTTTAATTATTTATTTCTCTAGCACCAGGGCGCACGCGCGCTGTGCCCCTATGCCCCGAGCACCAGCCGCCACTAACATTCATTACAATTTAAACAACTTAGATCGACCTTTGAGTGCAATTCTAATCAAACAGTGCGTTATAAAACTTAAAGAGACAGGTCCCGCGAAATTTGTGACGTGACCTGACCAGGAGTGACTTAATAACTATAAGGGTGTTTCACGACGATGGTCTATTAGGCAGATAAAGAGAACGGAAAACCCGAGTGCACTAAAACATTGCACACTGATATAAACTTATAAGAGCTACCTGCTGAAAATATTTTCATGATTGTACCACTTTTGGGTATATCGGAAGTTGGTATCAACTTTGTTATTTTAAATACAACATACCTATTTTTAATATATTTTCAGATTATGCATTAAATTTTATGTCATATTATAGCAAAGTTTATGCACTTTCTACCATTGTTTGAGAGAGAAAAAAGGCGACAATCCAGTACAATAAAAAAATTAATAATTAATAAACTCTAAAAGTCACTTCAACGAAACTTGGTCAACAGTTGGACAAAAGGTTCAGCTATGTGCAGGAGTCTAAATATTTTAAGAATATTCCTGGAGAAAAAGATAAGTCAGTTGCAACACAATAAACCAAAAAAGTATAAAATGCGAATTTTTCAAATTGCAACCATATGTTTTTGTCACATCTCTCGATAGAGAAAGTATTCTCGATCTGATGTATCATGTTCCTATACTGAAAATAGACTGTTTTTGAGATATTTGATTTCTTCGACTTTTCTTTACAATTATGAGAAAATAAGTAAAGTAGGCTTATTAAAATTTTATCGGTTTAGCTGTGAAAGTAGGTTTGATATTTTAAATGTGAAACTAATTCTTTTTCAAAATTTCCAAAAATACGTTGAATGTTAAATAATTCATAATTTCAAAAACATCAAAAAAAGAAAAAAAATATTACAGGCAATAAGGTTTATAAACATGAAAACAGGAAACTCAAAATAAACGCGGAAGGAAAAATTATTTTGGAGCTATCTAAAAAAATGTTTGTGGACTTTTGAGCGGTAGTGTATCAATATCATACTTTTGGTTATCAAGAACAAAGAAAAAATTGAAAACGCAAAATTTTAATTACTTTTATTTAAATTAAATAATGATTGAGAACCATATCGCGCTAATATCTAATAATGCGTTAAACTGGACCTGGGCAGATCTACTACGAGGCCGACGATATTGGTTTCATTTTATTTTTTGTTCCTGATAACTAGAACTGTGATATTAATATAACATTATATTCAGAAAATTTACGGAATCCGAAAAAATAAAAACATTTTTAGCAAGTTCAGGTGTGGATTTAAAAAATAAACAATCATGTTGTTAGGTTTATAAATGCACATGTCGTGATCTTTTTAGTTTTGTCCTAACTTCTTTTATTTTGCTGCTATGGCAATCAACTTTGTATTTTTTTTAATTGTGCCTAATAATTTTTTTGTGATATGGAAACGAACGTATTTCTCTCTATTTTGTAGTGCAATTTTACAATTACAGAAAAAAATTACAATAAAATTAATAGGAAAAAATGTAACAATTAGAGAAAAAAAATTCATAAATTTTTGTAAAGAAGGTCACGGGTTGGTTCATTTTCGATGGCTACATAGGAGACCTCAGAAAGTAATGGATTTAGAAAAAAAGTGGCATATTTTCGAGCTCGATTTTTGAGAGACTTATTTTGGTAGAAACCGCTGGGATACGGTTTCCACCAAAATAAGTTTCTCAAAAATCATCTTTATTTGCGAGATATAAGCTGAAGTTGACATTTTGTCGAAACCTTTAAACCTTCCTAACTTTTTTATTGCTAATGTTATTAACTTAAAATAAAAACATTATGCAGGCTCATTTTTAAGTAAAATGCAACGATCTAGTCAAATAAAGAACAACATCTGTTTGTTAGTGTCAACAAACAACTGTGATAAATAATAAAATGGGATCAAAAGGGTGACAGAATAAGGATCACCGCTTTTATTTTTCAATTATAAACAAACTAGTCAAGATATCGGCATGTTTTTTTTTAAGAAAGTGTAGCCATGTAAGTTTTTTTTATATATTTTAAACTTTAACACTTAAATAAACATTAAGTGACCATAATTTGTAATAATAGTTACATGCCAGACGTGTACATCGTTCTTATAAACATAATGCAACCATCTAGCATTCACTTACTAATACTGTATGATTAAAAATGTACTTACTTCTTTTAGACCATCTTTCAAAAATATTTTATTATTGTACTCCGAACTGCAACATCAATAAACTCACTCGCTTCCGCTTGTTCGTGCTTTAAACTGTCTCAAATATTAATCGCCTTCATTAACATACTTGTTTATTAAATAACTATTAATGACTCTGATTTTTATTTTAATCATCTATCTCAATTTTTTGAAAACATATTTTCTAACATTTGGAGCCTATTACTTATAGTGTTTTAAGAGAAATTACACTTTCACTGAAAAATATGGTTCGCTTTATATTTGAAAAGCAACGTAGGATTGAAAAAATTAGATTTCGGGACGGAAATGTTTCTTTTACAATCACTATTTTTGTAAATATTTGGTTGTTTTAATTCCATTGCCTCATTTAGCGGGACTTACTACGGTTATTATCGACTGAACCTTAAAGTTAGCAAAGAACATAAGAGATGGCGCACTTCAAATCAAATCTGATCCCATTAATTTCTTTTTATCTTATCCCCAATTTTACCCCAAAACTTAAAGTCGCTTCAATTAAACATTGAATTATATGACTCACGACTTAAGTTTCGGTTTTTCGATCCTGCTTAAGACAGCTGCACCAAATCGATAGTACCACGCTAAAATAAAATAGTCAACGACTTACTTTTCAACAATTGGAGGCGGCAAGGGGTTGGGAAGTTGACCTGGAAGAGTGCGCATATCTTGATCCCCCATTCTGCTCAGACGTGGATCGGAAGCGCCTCGTGGATCCAAAGACCTTAAATCGACATCTTGCCCTAAAAACCCACAACCATTACATATGAAAGTTGGTAATTTAGGTTGGCTACCCTTACCGCTGAACACAGAATTTTGATTGTTGCTGTGCAGGACTGGAGCAGGAACCGGTTGAAAATCAGAGCGTGGGGGCTGCACTGGACTGGGATTTCCTGTAAAATTGCTATTAATGGGAATTGCAATTGCCGCCGGTTTTTCTTTTGGTAGTAAAGACGGCGGTACCGGATTTTGGGGATGAAGCAGCGTCTGCAACCTCACACATCAAAACTCCCCCAAATTAACAATAACCTCAAACTTACACTAGCAGTTTGGGGATCGATAATTCGCATCACAACTTGTGCCTGAAGCAACGCATACGCCAACTGCGGATTTTGCAATAACATTTGTCTGGCCTCGGTGGGGTTATTTTGAATGCACAGTTTCATCTGTTTCATCAACTCGAACATTTGTTCGGGCGGTAATGACGCCACAGCTTTGCTGATTGCTTCGGGTGCTTTTTCCGCTTGAATCGGTTCACCGTAAGGATTTTCGATCGGGGGTTGGTTGAGTAAGTTTTGCATTTCCATGCGAGACTTCTCTGTACAAGCGTTGTCTACACGTAAGTTACGCCCCCCGATTTCGTAACCGTTCAAATTTCTCATGGCGCTCAGGGCGGTTTCCTGATCGCGATACTCGCAGAATCCATAACCTTTCGGTTTGCCAGTTTCACGGTCAAACACTAATCTGTAATTAATACTTGGCAATAAAAAAGGAAGTTGAGGTTATGTGACGTACTTGAATGATAACACTTGGCCTACTTCGCCGAAGATGTCTTTCAGTTTTTCCTCCGTGGCTTCGTACGGAATATTTCCCACTGAAATATTTTAGGTTAGTTGGGTGGCTGTTGGGCTTTGTTCAATTTGTTACCGAAAACGGACCGCATGGACTTGTCCATAATATTTGCTTCTAAATTATCCATGGCGATTGTTTTATTTAGCCCGGCAACAGACAAAAACAATTGAAAATTAAGACAGTTTACAAACAATTTGACGTTACAGCATTTCAAGGTTATGTCAGCAAGAAGTAAAGCACAGAATAAAATACATCTGGGCATATCCTGTGGAGCGAACCAGAGAACCAGAGTTAATCGAAAACATACAGGGTGTTTCACGACGAGGGCCTATTAGGGAAATAAACAGAACGGAAATACCGAGTGAAATGAAACTTGGTACACTTATATAAACTTATAAGATATACTTGCTGAAAATATTTTCATGAGTTCAATGAATTAAATTGAAACCATATGTTTTTATTACACCTTTCCATCGAAGATTTTATTCTCTACCCGATGATATATCATGTTGCTATACCTAAAATGGACTGCTTTTTGAGATATTTGTTTTTTGTTACTTTTCTTTACAATTTTGAAAAAATAAGCAAAGTAGCCTTATTAAAATCTTATCAAGTTAGCTCTGGCAGTAGGTTTGAGATTTTAAAATGTAAGCAGTTGTGTAATTGGAGTTCTAATTCATTTGGTAATGCTACTATTACATATCCCTAATGAAGATAATTTAAATTCCCTCTTCGGACACTCTCAGAAAGAATCTTACTTACAATCTTATGTTTTCATTTATTATTTCGTAGAAAATGCAATATTTGAATTACATCGATGTGTTTACAACAAAATGGAGGCGTATTTGAGCATTTATTAAAACAAATAGATAATTATTTTTGTGTTTTAACAAAGGTTTTGTTAATAGCACAAGATTTATCGATTATTTGAGAAATCAAACCTTACTCAGATAACTGTAAAACAATTAATTCAAAAATTGCATTTAAATAATAAAATTAAAAAAATAAGAGTGTAATAACTAACAAAATTTGTGAAGATTCATTCTGACGTATAAGGAATTCTGACGCACAGGGAATTTAAATTATTTTGATTAGAAATTTGTAAATAGTAACATTACAAATAAATTAGAACCTCGCAATTGCTAACATTAAAAAATATCAAATCTACATTCACAGCTAACTCGATAAGATATTAATAGGCCTTCTTCACTTAGTTTCTCATAATTGTAAAGAAAAGTAGAAAAAGTCAATTAACACAAAGACAGTCCATATTAAGTATAGGAACATGGCTACTCTATCATCGGATAGAGAATAAAATTTGAATGGATCCAGTAAACACACAAAACGCATTAAACGTTTATTAAACGTTGAGGAAACGTTTAGTCGGTTGAAAAACGGTTTTACGTTGAATTTTAAACGTTTATTTTCAGTTGATTTTAAAACGTTTCTTATTTAACGTTTTTTTAACGTTTATTCAACGTAAATTATAAACGTTTTTTTAACTAAAATTATAAACGTTACTTCAACGTTTTATTGACGTTTATTTAACGTTTTAATGTCCCGCGATTTAACGTTATTAGAAACCAAATATTCAACGTTTTTTTAACGTTTATTCAACGTAAATTATAAACGTTTTTTTAACCAAAATAAAAAACGTTTATTCAACGTTTTATTTGACGTTTATTTAACGTTTTAATGTCCCGAGATTTAACGTTATTAGAAACCAATTTTCAACGTTTTTTTAACGTTTATTCAACGTAAATTATAAACGTTTTTTTAACCAAAATAAAAAACGTTTATTCAACGTTTTATTTGACGTTTATTTAACGTTTTAATGTCCCGAGATTTAACGTTATTAGAATCCAATTTTCAACCTTTCGAAAGGTGTAATAAAGACATATTGTTACAAATTGAAAAAAACTACTTTTATCCTTTTTTGATTTATTTAATTTCACCTGACTTTTCTAATTGTCCAGGATTATTCTTGAAAATGTTTAGACTCCTACACATAGCTGAACCTTTTGTCCAACTGTTGACTAAGTTTCGTTTATGTTTAGAGTTTATTAATTATTAATTTTTTTATTGCACTAGTTTTTCGCCCTATTTACAAGATTTTTCTCTCAAACAATGGGAGAAAGTGCATAAACGTTCATATCATATGATATAGAATTTTATGCAGAATCTGAAAATATATTAAAAATAGTTGTTGTATTTAAAATAACAAAGTTGATAACAACTTCCGGTATAACCTGCACACTCTGTATGCAAAAACTATAGTTACAAAGGGACATATGGGAAAATGAGAAACTACCAAAAGATTTGAAGGAAGCTTATCTGCCCCGTATATAAAAAAGGAGACAAGACTGGGTATCATAACTATAGAGGTATAGCTCTGTTTAATGTAGGATAATATTAAATATTAGCCGCACACATAAAGAATAAATTATAGTAGAAGAGGCGGAATCCACTGATGGAATTGGGTTCAAAAAGACTATACACCAAATAGACACATAGAATGGGCTTATCTGGGAAAGTGGTTAAGGGAGGATATACCTACTAATTTGACGATTTAGACAGATTCATCTATTTATTTAGGAACGCTATTTACAAAAAAACCAAACATTGCTAAAGAAATGCAAACTCGGATATTATATAGGCAGGAAATAGATGCATATTATCTGCATGGTCAAAACACAAACATATAGCTAATATCGGAAGAAATACTACAGATAACTTTCACAAATATACTAAGAGCCCGTGGGCCTTTTTCAGAGCTGTTTAGTTCAAGGTCTATTTTTTGTGAGAACGTTGAGGGAGGCATTTATAAGTGTCATCCGTAAGGACTACCCCAGATAGCGGTATCCAAGGGAGGCAGAACACCCCCAATATGTAAAAAAATAGTGTAAACAATAATTATTATTAAGGCTGCAAATTTGCGTGCTAATTATATATTTATCAGTCTAGAAATGCATTGTAACTTAGGCAGATCGATTGGTCGGTAATAAAAAGGTGGCAGAACACCCCAAACATATCGTGGGAATGACGAAATTTTTATTATTTGTTCAAGCTTCAACTTTTATTATAATATTGTAGTAACTATACTAGGTGTGCATTTTAATTGGCAGAACAAAATATTGTTATAAACCCCTTGGCAGAACGACTTGAACATCCCAAGTACGCGTTTTTCATGTTTGGGGTGTTCTGCCACCCTTGGATACTGCTATCTGGGGTAGTCCTTACGGATGACACTTATACATGCCTCCCTCAACGTTCTCACAAAAAATAGACCTTGAACTAATCAGCTCTGAAAAAGGCCCACGGGCTCTTAGACTAAAAGTCTACATAACACACTTTCATACAATCAAACTGTTCAAAAAAATCGAAAAAGACGAATAAACACAACACGTGAACGGCCAAACAGAATGTTGACCACTCCTGTCGCCACTGTTTTTATAAAGTCACTGTAGTATAGTGTAGCAAATTTTTGAAGTTGGACAAATTTGAGCTTAAATCTCTGTTCAGAAACACAAACCAGAAGGAACATTTACTGTCTCGTTTAATAAATTCATTCTTGAAGCGTCGGTTTAGACGTCGTTAATCCAATTTTTTTATAGCTGCAGCTTTTGTGAAATGTCATGATCTGTCATTGTCAAAGGTCTACACTGTAAAATGAAAGCTTAGATTGCAGCCTGTTTTTATTTGTATGGTCTATATTGTTTACACTATGAACCAGACTAATTTCGAACGTGAGTTTCGATACGACTGATTCAAACGCAGGGATCTGATGTGAAGATTTTTTCTGTATGTATAGTGCGTTCAAATAATAACGAAGGTCAAAATGTTTCTACACTCTAAAAAAAAGTGCAACGCAGACTCGTTATAATTTGTACGCACCTTAGTTTCAGGCCGCTAGCAAATCAAATCAAAACCACATGATGTTATAATATTTGAGTAAAAGAAATGTTGTTTGAGTGAAAACTATATTTCTGTCATGCAAACAGTAATTTATGATATAATGCTGATTCGAAGTGTTCATCCAAGCCCGTGGTCGTCAAAAAAACCTTGCGGAGTTTCTTCCTAAAACAAGGAAACTCACAATAAATAATAACAATAAATACCAATACGAATGTGGATACCAGATAATGCTGAACAAACATTAACAATTAACAAATAATCCAACATACCTAAAAATGTGTAAAACTTTCCGCACTCACCTCTAATTATCCACTTTCATATTGATGTTCATTGAAATCTCAACAGAAATTGCAACAACGCTGTTAAAAATCGATTTTCCCAACAAGAAAAGGAAGGTTTGCATACAAAATGTTTAGTTTTACTATGCATATATTAAGAACTTCACCATTACAAGCGTTAAGTAATTCTAATTAAAATATTAGTAACACACAGGCACATTTCAATCAGATGTGCATCTACATAGAATTGACAATTAGTGTTGGTCGGTAAAAATATGGGGTAAGGAAAATTTTATATAGAGCGTACAAAAAAAAATGTAGGAGACCATAGAAACTAACTTTTGTTTTATTTTTTACAGTGTAGATTTGTCATTGTCAATCGAAAAATTGCCCAGAGATGGATTTAGTTCAAAAAGACACTGACATCCTGTCCGAAAACTGAACCTCTAATTTCTCCAAAATTGTCTACACTCTAACAAACTCAAAGCGCTTCCATGGTCCCTGCAGCTTCGTTTTATTTTTGTATGCACGTTATGTAAGTGTAAATCAAACAAACTTCAAACTCCATGCCCAGTATCGTAAAAATTTTTGTAAAAATTGTTTTAAGATATTTTTAAGGTAATAAATTCGTCTTCGGGTTGTGGGCTTCCTGTATGACGCTACAGTAAACCAATGTCCCTTAAAGCACCTTCCACCGCTTCGTCCTTTGAAAAGAATAATAAAAAAACTATAACACTAATAACTACTCATTAGAAACACAAACCACTAACCAAGACAAAATGCAAGCAAACACACAAAAAGCCATATAAGTCAAACTACAAAAATTCGTAATTGAACGTATTTATTATTAATAACATGAATTACATATCACCTGGAATATTATGACTAATACTTAAAACATTGTACTGGCCAGATATCAATTAGCTATCGTCACCCGGCCTGTATTATTCGAGGTATTTGTTTTTCGGATGGAATTCAAAATACTGTGATTTACAATGAAGCAGTCTTATCACTTATTAAACACTACCACTACTAATCTATTGTCTTTTTTAGGAAAACAGTTTTATGATATTAGTGCAACAGCATCAATTAAATATTTACTAAAGTATAACGTTACATGCATCATGCAAATACCTTAGTATGTTATCATTCTGGTTAAAGAGTGTGCATGCAATTTAGTCATTTTTAGAAAATTTGGATCAGTGGCACTGTCAAATGCATTTTAAGCTGGCTCTGTTGCATTACTTAACGGGCGTATCACAAAACGAAGGTCAATTCTCATTTAGATCCTTGTGTGCACAAAATAAAAACAGATAACATAACATACAGAGTGTCCCAAAAATAGCGGAAAAATTGTGTATTATGTCAGAAAATCAGGAAAAAAGAGCAATAAAATGTTTTGAGGTGAATACGAAGAAATATAAACTGCTGAACAATTATTATGCAGTATTTTTAAAAATAAAAATACTCCAAACAAAGGGATGCCTTTCTCAAGTAATAACAAAAAAAAAATATTGCTAGATTAATTTACTGTTGAATTTAAAAAAAGGTTGAATATAGTTTTTACTTACAATAATTAAAAATTTAATTATTTTCTCTTGGTAATACTGGATTGTTAATTATTTATCTTACATTAGATAAGCTTTTACCAACACAGAACTGCAACTTTGCCAAATTGAGCATGCCGTTTTTTGCTAATAACACAGATTACTCCTAATAACTAAAAAGATTAGGACAATGGAATATTTTAAATATTTTTTCCTTGCTCTCTGAGCACTCTCTCTAATAAAGTAGTAAAAACCTTAATCGCAATTTTTGGGGCACTTGCATAGAGTGGGCAAAAACAAGAAGAGGTTCAGCACGCCATGGAATCTAGCTTTAATTTAATTTTTTCAGTGTAGACCTTGACGTTAGCAATCATGATATTATTATGTGATTGAACTGCCAATAAAAAGTATGCCCAAACAACGCCTAGAGATGAAATTTGTATACTCGTATAAAACTGGTAAAATTTTACTTTGTCTTCCACCCGTTTTTCGATTATTTTTTTTATAATCTTGTAACAAGCATTTCTAATGATGAAAGTTTATGGAAATGTGTCTAAAATACCTAAAATCGAAAAAGTTTTCGACCAAATATCCAAATTTCATTCAATAATAAAGTTGTTAAGAAAAATTCTATAAAATTTCCTTAGTGAATTCGGCATTTGGGCATCGCAAAGTATAGGTTAGTGGACCTTTAGGTATTGTGAACTGGACATAAAGTAAAATGATGACTACAATACTAGCAGATGTCGATAAATTACTTAAAATTTCTCTATGGAATGAATGTTGGACTAGCGATAGTTTTCCCTCTGTAAGCAAGTATGACAAATATGCCACTCTAAAAATACAAACTCCATAATCAAATTTCAAGTGGGACACAATAAAGCGGATCTGGATAAAATATCAGCCAAGAATAATGAAATAAAACTGAAAGCTGGAGGTACAAAAAATAATAGATAAAGTAGCAGCCGATGATGATAATGATAATCAAAGAAGAAAAAGAATAATATAATAACATTCCCTTATTCGAACAGAAATGGACAGCTAGAAAGCGAATTAGGTTACTACCATATGTACGATGAAAAATGTTAGGCAAACATAAGAGACATAGAATAGTAACCATACCATAAAAGAATTAACTCAAAACGGAACAATTAATAAAAACACATTTTATCAAGATAGCAATCCTAGAAAAAAGAAAGATGGTTGAGACATTTTTGTGAAGAACGTAACCTTAAAAATGTATGGAAAACATAAAAAATGCAATGACTCATTTAGAATGGAAGACAACACAGCCACTACTAACAGTTGTGGCCTCTTTTAGTAGACGACTTCTGAAGAACCTCAACGAATAAGGTTTCTATGTTCTGACATATTCAGACGATCTCTGCATTGAATTGTATTCAGGTCTAGGGCCAATTTGGGTGCTTATGCAGCGAGCACTCGTTTTGGTTGAAAGGTGTTCTGATACTAAGGGCGTTTTCATGAATTTATACTTGCAAGAGAAGGAACCTTTAATCACGAGTGATGGAAACTTCTCAAGCACCTTTACTGCTGCCTTGTCAAATTAAGAAACTGGCTGAGTGCTCCAACGAGCAAAAAGCCAAAAAGCAATAACCCAAGATAGAAAATGTGCTAAACTCTAACGAATTTCAAACTACTTCCAAGCAGCCTCGTTTTATTTTTGAACGCACCTCATAATGTAGGTTCAAAAAAAAGACGTTACGTATGTTAAAAAAATACATAATATGCAATATGCACGCCAGTTCTGAACAAATAACTTAACCTCAAATTTCTGTAACTCAAGGTCGAACATTTGCTACATTCTAAGCATTTTCAAGTGATTCCATGGCCTATGCAGCCTTCTTCTATTTTTGAACACCCATGATACATATCAAGCATGTAGTGATGATTACATTGATGGTGCAAGTTGATAATGTAATAAAAAGCTAATATTTGGACAATTGACCCAATGTTAGCTTGATGCTTTTACAATTCAATATTTCCATAACTAACCTCTTGTAAAAGATCCTGCGCCGCTATCGCCTTGAGAATTGTCTTCTTGCTTGTTTCCTGAATTTCCCCACCCACCAGCAACTCGTCCAAAATAAAATACGCCTTTTCAAAGTTAAATATTATGTCTAGCTCGCAAACCTGCAAGACTGCTTTTAAGCAATGACAGCGAACAAACCCGTGTACCTACACTTCCAAAATACTTGTCAAGCAATTCAACATATCTGTGAATGACCTCCAACGAGAGCAGTTCATTGTCTTCCTGCTCTATAGCACAGCAAAAGTACAAGCTGGCGTATCTAAAATAATTAGCTTTAACAGTGCACAAGATCTAAGATTCCAAAATTCACCTCTTGTAGACGATTTTCACATCTCTCCATTCGAGAAAACTGCACATTTTCGGCTTTCTAGCCAAAATTGTCGTGATCAGTTCTCGGGTTATTTTCTTCTTCAACTTGTCGGGGTGGGCCACATACCACTTCTGTAAACGGAGCTTCCCTTGCCGGCTGAACAGCAACATGAACTGCATCTACAAAATTGCAAATTATTTTGATCTATCCTCTTAAAATGCCTACCATTCCAGTTCATATAATGGTTGTTTGGATCAAAAGTTCTTCACTGTAGATGAAAATCTTACAAACGTAAACACCTCATTCTTAAGTATTTATGATGATCGAGAATAATAAGGATGAAGATTGCAGGATGCCACAGCAGAATAAGCAGATAAAAAGGACTATGTCCAAAGCTATCTCCTCCACCCAAAGATGCCCCAGATCACAGAGGTGGCGTAGACAAATACGCTTCTATGCAAATAGACTCTGAAATAGACAGACCTCTTTCTCTTGTCTATGTAGACCACAGATGTAGACAGATGATGTGATGGCTACTGTCAAATGTCAACATTTTAGAAACAGTGGTTCATTTCTTAACTAAATACTGACATGCGGCAATTTAAAATACACGTGAATGTTATTTTGGTTTTATAACGTGCGTTCAAGCAAAGAGTAAAAACTTATAAGTTATAAAAGTATATAGAAACTTATAAGTTTACACATAAGTTTCTACTCTTTGGTACAAATAAAAGAGCAGGCTCAGGAGGCCACAAAAAGCAGCTTTTGTCTCAAATTTTACAGTGTAGAACTTTTAACGTTCTCAAATCATAAAATTTATAAAGGTATATGCCAGTTCTGCTTAGTTTTTACACAGGATACAGTATGCTGTGGTTTTTAAGATATTTCTTATTTTCTATAAAAATGTATTTTCCTTTAGATTTTGATATGTGTAAGCTGTGAAATAGAAAAAATGAATCGCAAACAATTGAAATCAATACCAGTCACATTATTGAGATTCAGTTAAGTTGTCTGTAAGTGAGATTTTAAACTTATTGTTGCAATAGCAAATAATAATTACACAAATGAAATAATATTTGATTGAACATTTGCATTAATTACAATTTTGTACCTCAACAATAATTGATTTACAGTGTATGTTAAGTTAAAGTTTTATTTTACTTTCCTGTTTGATGTTTCATTGTTGATAAAAATCATATCATATGACATGCTAATTTCAATTGTTTGATTTAAATGTTTTTATTCCACAGCCTACACATATCAAAAACCACAGATTACTCCAGATGACTGACTCAATGCAAATATTTTGGCGGAATGACCTTTAACGACCTTCAAATTATGTAACAGTTTTCAGATGGCGCATCGATCAAATTTTGCGGCAAATTTAAATAGTCTCTCCTCTCTTTATAGGTAGTAAAAATGCTATTATATTTTGAATATTTTATGATTTATTCTACAAAACTAATGTAAAAAATTGTTTTGTAGAATAAATCATAAAATATTCCTTCATTATTTACACGTCATACAAACAAACAATTTTATAAAAATCAATTTATTTGATTACATAATTTAAATTAAACAAAATTATACCCAAAATGTTAACACAATTACATTTCTAAGATAGGTATAACTTACACATATGTTAATTACTTGGGGTTATTATATAATAATGGAAATTTTGAAAGACTTGCCGGACAACTAATAGAGAAACCTGGGTTAGTTCTTCAAATTCATACACAAAAATAAGGAATAATGAAGCCTAATATCTAACTATGCCGAAAAGTGTTTTTTTGAAAACCCTCCACTTTTGCTTTAGATTGCAATTTTGGACATTTAGAGCTTCTTGCCACAGCTTCGCTCTAGAATTATGTAATTACATTTCCTGAATTTCTTGTATTAATAAAACATCCTTACCTTTCTTCACTTTTTGGAAAACAATGCAGTTTCTCGGCTTAGTTTTCACCAACACCACAAATAATGTAAAAAAGACCCATCTTTTGCTTAAAATTCTTCACAAATTCAATATACAAGCATGTTTTGACATTTACTGGCTTGATTATAATTGCAGCAAAATGCTTTTTTTTAAATATTAGTCGGAAAAAAAGCAACAAGCGTAGAAACAGTCACGCTTTTTAAAAAACAGGGAATTGTACATTGTTCAATTTATAATAGTAAAAATATTGGGCCTTTTATTTAATTTTAAATACAAGTTTTTGTAGTGACATCTAGCGGTCGTACAAAGTATCAGCAACGACTACAGCGCCTCTACATTTGCTCATGGTATCTGTGACAAAGATGTCATGCGCCTAGTTTCAATGTGTAGAAAAGAGATAGCTCTGGACAAAATCGCCCTATGAAGTCAGTCATCTGGAGTAATCTGTGTCAAAGCTAAAGTAAAGATGCATTATTTTTTCAGATTGTGGATTATTTTAAAAACTATCGAGAGTTGGCATAATAAACCTTAGGCTGGTGCGGTACGCCTAATGGAGCCTAAAGGGCCTAATGGTCGTCTGGCCACACCCCCACAAATATACATACATACATACATAATAAACCTTTATAAAAATCGAGTTATTTTTTACTTTTACATCGAATTTCGTTATTAGATTGTGGGTTTGCAATTTTAAAAAATTGAGTTTGTGTCATTTTGTTATAGGAATTTTCGGGAAATCGTAACGAACTCCTGAGATATTAAAAAGGCTTAGATGTACCTTCCCTCGAATTACTTTTTGATATTACGAGTATACGAATCGACAGAAGGTATTGCAATACTCCAAATAGTAAAAATTAGATTTTGCATATCGGACGTAAAGAGTAATCCTTTCTTCATCTTTCTACCGACTTTCAGCCTTCTAGATGCTAAAACAGCCTCTCAGTATATTTTTGAGTGAACCTCTGCAAATGACAAAAATGTGAAAAATAATTTGTAATTTGATAACGGTGGTCCAAAATATAAAATACCTCATATCACCATAAATCTATGTGAAAAGGGGTTCTAATAAATAAATAAAATATAGGTAGTTCTATTTGAAAAAACAAAGTTGTGTAACTTTTGTGAGTTTTGGGACAGCCTCTATACGTGAAAATATTTTTAAGTTGTGCAGCCTGACAAACGGTATACAAATTGTATTTGAAATATTTTTGTATCTTAGATAGTTCAGGATAGATCCCGCACTAATGACTCACACTGTACATTTGAGACAGTTTAAAGCATGAACGAGCGGAAGCGAATTAATTGTAGAGATTATTAATCACCCATTAACATAAAGGGGAATTCGTAACATAATCGTGTCACCTATGCTAGTAACCACCGAATAAATCATGCATTAATGAAAAATCGTTCGTTAATGTAAAACGATTTCTTAGACGAAATCATTCATTAATAGGGCTTTTAATAAACGGTCGACGGAAAAAATAATTAAGTAGACTATGGATTAATTTGTTACCTACAAATACCTAGTCTATTAAAGTAAAAGCAACATTTTTTTTATTTAACAAGGCTTCAAATTATGAAAACACGAGAATTACTTTACACATTCAAAGAGTAAAAGTTTTTTCGACACAATGGCAAATAACTACCGAAAAGTCACTAATAATTTGTCAAATTGGTTTGGTGACCATTTGGCTTGGGAATAGAATCCCATTGTTGTGAACACTTTGGGGTTTTTATCGAATGGGAAAAAATAAAGGATCTCACTTATAACTTATAACAATTAATTCAATTTTTACGATGAACTAAAAGAGGCCTTTCAATAGTTAATTAAAGAACGAGTTCCAAAAGACATATTTTATTGTACGAGTCCAAGTGTATAAAAATAAAAATAAATTTTAAGTAATTATACCTCTGAAACATTTAAATGTTGTTAACAGCCTACACAACATATGCTGGTTATATTTACAACAAAATGGTAATCTATTTGAACCCATTTATTAGATTTCGTTTTATTTTATTTTGTTTATACTTTTTTAGACTATTTGTACAGCCGTGGGCAGTCTAGAATAACACCCGTGTCATGCAAATACCGACTGTATAAGACATTGTCATTGAGTCGGTATTTGCATCACACGCGACGGATAAAATTCCGGCAAATACCGACTCAATGACAATGTCTTATACAGTCGGTATTTGCATGACACGAGTGTTATTCTTGATTGTCCACGGTTGTACATAACAAATTAATCCAGCCTACTTTATTATTTATGATTATATTTTTTTTACCTTATTGAAAACAATTAGTTTTAATTCTCTAAAATATTATTCGGAGGAATATCAAATGATGTATACTAAATGACATTTAAATTACAACACCAAGGAGTAAATATTTTTATCAAAATTTTTTAAATAAATTCCATTATACGAAGGGAATAGCTGATTAAAGTTTGGGGGCGAAAAAACAAAGTAGTATATGGCCGTAATTCACATTTCTTGCACTTGTTGACAGTAGCAATTTCTAAGTGATTCCTCCCAGTTTCTCAAAGTTTTTTGTTTTTGTTTCTTAGTTTACAAAATATACAAGGTGTTACATTTAAAAAAATCGATTAAATGAACAATTTGCGTTCATTAGCAAACCTGTATATTAAAATATTAAGTATTAAATTACTACAATTTAAAATTTGAATTGATCATTATGAACTAGAAGATATTTGGACAATTCTTGTCAAAATTTCAAGCCAAAATTCTCATTGATTTGGGAGCAGCGATTTAAAAAAAAAAGAGCTCTTGTTGGAAATGTGAAATAATAGCAAAACAACTGAAGTTAGGTCCATAATAGGTTATACAAAGTATAATTATTTTTTCATAAGGAATCCGAAGGTAGCTTAATATAATGGCCCTTCTATTTAAAAAAAAAACATAACTTAGATGCGCCACTCTGTTTGTAGACGTATGTACATAAGCATATATTTTCAAATTGTTCTCTTAAATGCACTGTATCCTCTGTCGACTACCTAGTCTTTGTTTGCGTTTAAGTTAGAGGAAAAAATTCGTTGCATTTCAGTACGAATTCAAAATGATCCATTGAAAATGTTTTTTAAAATGTCCTGGAAAGTTAAATTCTATCTAGTGTTAAGCCAAGAAATTTTACGGGTGTGACTTGTATAGACTTATAAGATCTACCTGCTGAAAATATCTTCATTGTTGTGCAACTTGCGGTTATACCGAAAGTTGGTATCGACTTTTTTATTTTTAAAACCTATTATATACATACCTATTTTAATGTATTTTCGGATTCCGGTCAGGTCATATTTAAAAAAAAAGGCGAAAACAGTGCAATAAAAAAACTAATTATTAATAAATCATAAAAGTCAGGTCGACGAAATTTGGTCAACGGTTGGACAAAAGATTTAGCTATCGAAAGTTTAAACATTTCCAGGAATATTCCTCGAGGAGCCGAAAAGTCAGCTGCAACTCAATAAACCCAAAAAGTATATGCTTTCGATAGAGAACTTTATTCTCGATCTGATGATGTATCATTTTCCTATACTTAAAATGGACATATTTTGAGTTATTTAACTTTTTTTATTTTTCTTTACCGTTATGCGAAAATAAGTGCAGTAGGCTTATTATAATTTTATCGAGTCAGCGGTGTTAATAGATTTTATATTTTAAAACGTAAGCAGTTGTGGGATTTCATTTCTAATTCACATGTGATGCTACGATTACAAATACCTTACTAATCAAGATAATTTAAATTTTTTGTTCATACACTGCCAGAACAAATCTTCACAAACTTTCTTAGTGATTACAATCTTATTTTTATCATCTGAATAAGGGTTAATTTGTCAAAAAATCCATGAGCTCCGTGTTATTTACGAGGGCTGCCCAGTAAACACACAAACGTTTATTAAACGTTTATATTTGACGTTGATTTAACGTTTTAATGTCCCTCGATTTAACGTTATTTGAAACCACTTTTCAACGTTTTTTTAACGTTTATTCAACGTTTTATTTGACGTTTATTTAACGTTTTAATGTCCCGCGATTTAACATTATTTGAAACCATTTTTCAACGTTTCTTTAACGTTTATTCAACGTTAATTATAAACGTTTTTTTAACTGAAATTAAAAACGTTACTTCAACGTTTTATTTGACGTTTATTTAACGTTTTAATGTCCCGAGATTTAACGTTATTAGAAACCAATTTTCAACGTTTTTTTAACGTTTATTCAACGTAAATTAGAAACGTTTTTTTAACTAAAATTATAAACGTTTATTCAACGTAAATTAGAAACGTTTTTTTAACTAAAATTAAAAACGTTTGTTCAACGTAATTTATAAACGTTTTTTTAACCTAAATAATAAACGTTATTTCTACCTTATTTTTATACCTTGTTTCAACGTTTTTAAAACGGGATTTAAAAACGTTTATTCAACGTAATACATGTATGATAAATATCCGTGTTAGGGAAGAAAACCCATTTTTTTTTCATGTTTTTTTATTTATTTCTCGACATAATCTCCTTTCAGCTCTATGCACTTGGTCCAGCGATGTTCTAACTTTTTTAATCCATCCAAAAAATATAATTGTTCGAGCTCCGCAAAATACGCCTGAGTTTCAGCAATCACTTCGGCGTTTGACGTGAACCGCTTTCCGCCCAGTCATTTTTTCATATCTCTAAACAAAAAGAAATCACATGGGGCCAGATCTGGAGAATATGGAACATGCGGCAGCATTTCGTATCGTAATTTGACCAGTTTTGCTGTGGCAAATGAGAACGAGTGGGCTGGCGCGTTATCATGATGAAAAAGCACTTTCTTCCTTGCCAAATGTCATCGTTTTTTCGTCAATTCAGCATCGAATCGGCTCAATGAGTCTGCATAGTACTGCCCCGTGATTGTCCTTTCCTTCTACAAATAATCCGTAAAAAGGATGCCACGCGAATCCCAAAAAATGGGGCCAAGATTTTTCCGGCCGATGGAACCGTTTTTGCTTTCTTGGGAGCAGATTCAGCCGGTGCAATCCACTGTTCTTTTGATTCTGGCGTGTAGTAATGTATCCACGTTTCGTAGAAAGTTACGTAACGCCGCAAAAATCCTTTCGGATTGCGCTTGAACAGTTTCAAAAAGTGCTCCGAAGTCGTCACACGATTCCATTTTTGCTCCATTGTGAGCAACCGCGGCACCCATCTCGCCGATAACTTTTTCATGGCTAATATCTCATGTAAGATGTGATGCACGCGTTCTATCGAGATGTTTACAACATTAGCAATCTCTCTGACCTTAATTCGGCGATCTGCTAACACCAGATCTTAAATTTTACTGACCATATTGTCCGTAGTCACTTCGATCCGGCGGCCTGAGTGCTCTTCGTCAAAAACGGATGTTCGGCCACGTTTAAATTCATTAAACCAATATCTGATGGTAGTAATCGAAGGAGAATGGTCAATATAAACGGCGTCTAACTTCACCTTGATTTCCTTGCACGTTTTGCCATCAAAAAAAAAGATTCGAATAACAGATCGATATTGCACTTTTTCCATTATTGCAAAAAACACAAACTCTTCACTTTCAACACTTGTCAAAACAAAACTACTCGACAGACGTCGTGCAAAAGAAGGCGCTAACCGATGGTATAAAGATTTTGTGTCAGTGGCGCTCATTGTCGTCAAACACGGGTACTTATCAAACAGCCCTCGTAAAAAAAACTTTTGTTAAAACACAAAAATAATTATCTATTTATTTTAACAAATGGCCCAAATATGCCTGCATTTTGTTGTAAATACATCAAATTCGCAAATTGTATTTACTTTGAAATGATAAAAATTTAAAAATAAGAGTAATAACTAAGAAAGTTTGTGAAGATTATTTCTGGCAGGTATGAACAGAGAATTTAAATTATCTTCATTAGGGAATATGTAATAGTAGCATTACAAAGCTAACTTGATAAGATTTTAATAAGTTTACTTTGCTTATTTTCTCATAATTGTAAAGAAAAGTAGAAAACTCAAATAACTCAAATAACTCAACAACCGTCCATTTTAAGTATAGGAATATGATACATCATCAGATCGAGAATAAAGTTCTCTATCGAAATGTGTAATAAAAACATATGGTTGTAGTTTAAAAAAAATCGATTTTTATGCTTTTTGAATTTATTGAATTGCAGCAGTTTTCTTCTCCTCCAGGAATTTCCTTGAAAATGTTTAGAATCCTACACATAGGTGAACCTTTTGTCCAACCGTTGACCAAGTTTCGTCGATCTGACTTTTAGAGTTTATTAATAATTAAATTTTTTATTGCACTATTGCAACTAGGTATGTTGTATTTAAAATAACAAAGTTGATCCGGTATAACCGGAAGTGGTACAATCATGAAGATATTTTCAGCAGGTAGATCTTTAAGTTTATATAAGTATGCAAAGTATCCGTTCTCTCGGTTTTTCCGTTCTTTTTATTTGCCTAATAGGCCCTCGTCGTGAAACATCCTGTATATATTCTATTATTATAACGTTAGTACAAAAATAAATCGAGTCTGCGCGGACCATGAAATTACTTTGAAAATCGCTAGTATAAAAAATTTCTAAAAAATCCTTGACATTGAGATGGAAGAATTTGAAATTAAGTTTTCCGTTGACAATCGTAATCGTTTCGGACACGATACATAAGGAGCTTTTTTACAATTCCATCTTTAGGCATCGGTGTAGACCTCGTTTGGGCAGTTTTTTGAGCGACAATTAATGTCAAGTGTCATGACGAGTCAATGCCAAAAGTCATCACAAAAAAGCGAGTTTCATGACTTCCTGAGCTTTCGTTTTTTCAAAGTTGTGACATTGTGAAGCCTCTCAGGGACTGGTCACTAAACTGAATGGAAAAGCAAGAATGATGAAAGTTTAAACCACCCAATTGAAAAATAAATTTGATGCTTTGATATCTAGAAAGCATCGCCCGATAAGCATTTATTCAGAAGAGCAAAAGGAAGACGAAGACGCAATCGCTTGCAGAGCTTGATCCCGTGGATAGAGGATATCTAAATGGGAAAGTTGCCGATTCCGACGTTGTTTCATCATTGTCCGGAAGATGCAGCGGGAGCGGCGTCGCAACGATGGGCGGGCCGAGGAGAGCGGCGCGGCGCCCCGACGCAGACGTCCCTGCAGCAGCAACAGTCGACGCGTCCATAGGATTTGCGGATGCGCACTCGTAGTTCGCCAGTGATGGTCAGCTGTGTACGGGAGACGTCGAGAAATGCGCCTTAGGCATGTAACTCTCGCTTGCAGAGATACCCTACGGCCGCAAAATGTTCGCGTACGGTTTCGAAATTACATAGACCTGTAAAATGCCTGTGCCTAGTGCGAGTTCACGGTGAAAATCTGGCGTGAACGGTGGCTCGGAGACATGGCGTCGGTGGCGGGCTCGACCGAACAGCCGCCCAACGCGCACGGGCACAGCTTCTGCAAGAAGACCTTCCACAAGCCCACCTACTGCCACCATTGCAGCGACATGCTATGGGGCCTCATCCAGCAAGGCTTCATCTGCGAAGGTGAGCCACCGAAAGCTCGAAATAGGTCACCATCGCAGGACCACTTCAAACACCAGAAAGCAGTACTCACTCAACTTAATTTTGACATGCTTTATCTCCAACCCCGGAAGGCTTTAGACCACAACAAAGATTACACACTTCTATTTTTGGCCGCCTTGACTTTATTCATTCAAATATGGGATTCGGGCAATGAGACCCCCCCCATTGGATGGTTCTTTACATTTAAATATGTGGCCAGTGCTATCTCTCCTCGTCGTTCCCTCCGATTATAAAATATATGATACAATGTAATACGTGGATCGTTGCGACGCCGACGCCGACGCCTCTTGGTGTGCTCGTCATTGCGCATCGATCTTTCTCCACGAATAATCTCGAGAAAATACGATTATTCAGCGACGCATGGGTAGCGTCGTGACGTCAAGTCTTCACCTTCTGTCATGTGGACAGCAGGTGTTGCACATGTTCCTAATCATCATAACTTCACATTCGGTCTTCGGTGATGTGATGTATCCATCATCTCAAATTCCTCCACATCATTAAAAACACAAACTCCTAAAAGATACAAATCATTCACATTTGAGACGTCCAAAAGTAACCAGTTCGCAGCTATTCAAGCCAACGTTATTTATCTCTCGTTGTGGTATCTTCATTCACAATTGTATTAGTAACGGAAGCCGCCTTATTATACAAACACCTCAATGCAGTCATATTGAAGGGATATCGGAATATGTCAACTCCTTTATTCTCATCTAAAGCCGTTCGTTCACAAGGACGTCAGTACCTACCATCTTGGTTCATTGGTTCTTGTGTTGCTAACGAGCGTGCAAATAAAATTGGAAACTCATGAAATCTATTTTTTGCTTTATTTTTTACAGTGTTGACTTTTAAAACCTTCAAACCATGACATTTCATAGGAGCTGTCAATCAAAATTTGGCTCAAACGACCTCTAAACCGATACCTAGAGATTGAATTTGCTGAAGAAGGCATTAGACTTATGTTGTGTATCGTGTCCGAGACCGTTATTAACAGAGAACTTAATTTCAAAGGCATTAGAGTGTAGCAAATTTCCGACTTTGGGTTGGAGAAATTCGAGATTAAGTTTTATGGTATCGATAATTTCGAAAGCGTTCTTCTTTAACAATGTCAGCCATCGCTTTAAATGGGTTTAAACGCCGCTCGGGCAAATTTGTCAAAGGTTCACACTCTAAAAAATAAGAGTAAAATTATACTCCGTGGCCTCCTGAGTACCCCTTTTTATCTGTCTGAATTCATTTTCGGTTGTGACATGTTCTAAATGAGCAAAACTACAGGAAAATCGATTCCCGGTATTTAGGCTAATGATAAAAAAATATAAACACGTGACCAGCAGATCTAAACGAAAGATTTTGGTGAAATTTAGGAAAATTTGATTTTTGCAACTGTTCATCCGGCAGGAACAAAAACGTTTTTATTCATTGAAAGAAAAAGTTGTGACCAAAGTATCCGATTTAAGTTTAAATCCCTATCAATCTGGCAGAGGACGTTCGTGGAATACACACACACCACCAATTTGGTGCGATTTCAATGGCAAACTTGAGGGTTGCGTCAACAACATCCAAGTTTTCTTTGAACTTGGAGTTTTGTGTTAGTTATGTTGTTATCCTGGTACCACATCGCGGATCATTATACGAGAAGCACCTAAATCTCCCATAAAAGGGGAAAGTGTACACTTAAAAACGAATTTATGATTTCAGACAGTATTTCTCTTTCGAATTTGGGGCGATCGTATGTGGGGGTTTAAGAGGAGTGTAGAGAGAAATATTTGTACGTGCTACCGGAAAATTGAAAGAGACGAGGGCCGATTCAAAGACACTATCCTCGAAATCAAGCGTTTTAAAAAATATGTACAGCGTGTTAGGTAATAGTTCCGAAATAATTAAGGGTGAATTCGGCATAAAAATGTAATCGAAAAGCTATTTTCCATTTTTGACTAAAACGTATTTTTTTCGAGATTTTCTTTTTAATGCTGGAAGTTGCTAGAGGTTGATAATAAGCATGCTTAAACAGGCAAAAAATATACTGCGTGTCAGTGCTGACGTGCATTTGATCATTGTATGTGCTTATTATTCCAGCAGTCCCTAAACTGAAGTACCGATATTGACTATTTTTAAGATTTTTTTCTCGAAAGATAGAAATATAAGTTTTAGCCAAAAATGCTAAATAGATTTTCGACTCTGTTTTTTTATTTTGAATCCACCCATCAAGTTATTTCGGAACCACTGTCTAACACTCTATATATACAGGATGTCCCAGAACTGAGAAAACAGCGGGAAAGTCTGGAATCTACTCTTATTGTCGATATCATAATCGGTCTTAAAAACTTTTATAGACGTTTTGTTTGGAAGTTATAAGGTTTCAAAATTGACCAATCCCAGAAGCTAACTTCCAGGTGCATATGTGGATCGTCCTCGTTGCTAGGTTATACAAAATAATAAAAGTTTTCATTAAATATATGGGCGACTGTAATACTTTGACACTTCATGAGAGATCCATCAAAATGACAACCGTCAGATCTATCAACCCCGTTCAGAAAGTGACAACCGTTTCGACGATAAATTTCGTGTCTAGGCGTCAGATGAACCGTTGACAAACAACAAGAAACAAAAGACAGTACACAAGAGACATTTGGACGTCGTTAACAATGCAAATTTTTGGTCGACTATTTCTGACATATAACTATGTGTCAATTTCAAAAAGTACACTGTAAAAATAAAACAAAACAGGACTCCATGGCCTTTTGAGTTTTTTATTGTCGCTCTAGCAATTCTAGGTTTAAAACAACATTGTCTTAATTGTCATTGCCTAACGTTTCTTTAAGTTTGTACGATTAAATGGAAATGGAAATCACTTAAACTAGGGAGAATCAAATTGCGAGCGAACAATCTTCAAAATAAAAATACATCAGTTGTGGTGGTATTTCTCAGCTCTAAGACCTGATCAAGCAGAAGATGTTGCGTTGATGTAGAGAGCGTTCGAGGACTTCATCCGATAAGTGACCTCTTTCAGACGTTTTATATACGACTGCGGGACATCATCAGGGGCGGCGTGGACGTGGGCGACGAATTTTTGTCGTCTTAATCTCAATTAAAAACGAAACGTTCGAAAGTCACTTATCGGGTACTCCACAATTTAGAACACGGTCTTCGGACCTGGAAAAATACTACCATTCTACCATTATGTATAATACCTTACGTAGGTAGGTAGGCTAAATTCCATGGTTGCTGGGGAAAAGGGGATAAGTTGATATTAGATATTTATAAGGAAAATTCATTTAAACCGATGTGACTACTTCTAATCCACTTCTACTTGTGGGATTCTCAAACTTTCAATGTAATAAGTAGTTTTTGACAATTTTTAGATGGTAGGAAGCGAATTTTAAGAAATCGTGCATAAAATGTACTTTTTGAAATCATGAATTCCCATTTTATCCAAAAAAAGACATCTCTTTTCCCAGAAGTCTCGGGATATCAAAGAGTGAAATGATCTTCACACAATGCGCTATAAAGAGCAGCGGAGGCTGCGTTGGCTATGAATAACTTTGACTTTCGAAACAGTGTGGCAATATTTCGCCTTTGAGTCAGAAATATTAGAAATTAAGTTTATTGTCAATAACCGTTTCGGACACATGCATTTTGTGCTTTCTTCGACAAATTCGATCTCCTGGTTTCAGTTTAGACGTCATTTGAATGAAAGCTCCTGTCAAATGACAATTTGACAGATTGAAACGTCTACATTGGAAAATAGAAAACAAACGCTAGATTCCGAGTCTTTTTTAACGCTTGTTAGATATATAACTACAGGGTCATTATAAATTATTGTAAGTGTGTATCGAATGTGCTGCTGTGTTACCAATCCATATGAACATATTTGTAATTCAGAGATTTAATACATAATAAATAATTTGTATTTTGCAACTGTCTGTTTTATTCTGAACTGTCAATAACTGATTCGTTTATTCTTGTCATAATTTTTCGTAGTTCTCGTTTGCGTGTGTTATTATCATTTGCTGTGGTCTTTTGTTGTTTTCGCCGTACATTAAAACTGTACGTTAAAAATATCGGTATTTTTTCTTACAACTAACTTGTGCAGAGAACGATGCATTATCACAATGAAGTGGCACGTAAAAAAATTACATTAGGTTCCACAGCATCCTTTGGCTACAATTATTTATAATGACTCTGTATATATTATGCATTTTTAGATTTATTGTTTAATTTTAGGTCGAGTTTATTAATCATAAATAAGGCATTTTTAGGTGATAGGGCACCTAACTGCGAAGAACTTTTGTCTAAAATATTTTCTTCCATCTTTAATACCTGAACCACAATTCGCCAAATACAGCGAGAAGTCCCACTTTGTTTAAGATACATTTCGTTGACGATTTTGCAAAAACTAACAAATAGGTACTTAACTGAAATCTGTACCAAAATTTTTTCAGCAGCAAAAAAAAAACTTATTTTTCAATGAACTGTGTTTTTTTGGTGTGCTGCAATATTTAAATGTGGTTGTGATTAATTTACAAAAAACCAACGTATTATTGCCCGTAATGAAATTATGTTGGTTTTTTGTTTTTGCCTGATTAGAATATAGAATGTATATCAGATGTCACTTACCTATTTGATTTTGCGCATTCGTCAACGATTTAATGTCTTTTTTAATCAATTCCTTCTCCGGGCGTCGCTTTAGTCTTTTGAACAACTTTTTGGTTGAAAGTCAAATTCATGATAACTTTTCGAACCATGCAACGAACACTATCGTAACTCAAAAAATGCCGGTTTTGAGTTGCTATAGGTTATCGATATAGGCCTTACTCGGTTATTTTGGGATAGTATACTTTTTCACCAAACAGAGCATAGAAAAATATATCGATAATCTATAGAAACACTAAACCAACATTTTTTGAGTTACGATAGTCTTTGTTGCATGGGTCGATATGTCATTGTGGAATGTGTACACTGTAAAACATAAAACAAAAGCTAGATTCCACTACCTATTCTGATTCTTTTTTTATTTGTACGTCCTTTACATAGTTAAACAACACGAAAACACCAAGATGGAAAAAATTGAAGGTCTTGCTTGTATTCAAGAACAGCAAAAGAAAATTCCGCCATGATTAGTCAATATTGATACAGGAATTAATTCACTTAAATTTGATTCAGGTGACTCACTAAAAAAGTGAGCATTTCGTTTACCTTTTCTAAATGACTTTTGTGCAACTTGCATGTATGCATCTACTATTTTTCTTACTTTTACATTAATTTTACTTCGAGTATCATGACGACTATGATCAAATACGTCATTTCGTGTTCCAGGGCCAAACTGTCAAAAATAATCTCTAAAAACAAATTATGAAGACAACGGTGGTATTAATCGGGTTTGTTGACCGTGTTCCATGCGAAGTTCCATGAGGGGGGGTGTAGTGAGCGCCCCGAGAGGCTAACTCAGCAAGTGATCCCCATGAATCTCTGCCAAACGTTTCGTCCACAGCTGCGGTGGACATCTTCAGTGGCGGTGTGGTCGTGGTCGAAGTACTCTCCCAGCTGTCACAGTCGCGACTGTGACAGCTGGGAGAGTACTTCGACCACGACCACACCGCCACTGAAGATGTCCACCGCAGCTGTGGACGAAACGTTTGGCAGAGATTCATGGGGATCACTTGCTGAGTTAGCCTCTCGGGGCGCTCACTACACCCCCCCTCATGGAACTTCGCATGGAACACGGTCAACAAACCCGATTAATACCACCGTTGTTGACAACACCGACCGTGAAAGCCTACACACTTTTATAAATTATGAAGAGTTGTAAATACAACCACTTCAAAATAATAGTCGGCTGGTTGTGTGGATTCCGCAGAAAGCATAAAATGATAAAAGATAAGACGACAGGCAAGTCTGTCGAGTTTAATTTTTTCAGTTATAATGGTTTCAAAAGAAATAGTTAAAAGAATTTTTAAGGCCAACTTTGAGTAGGTACCTCTGGCTCAGTAAGTAAGTATTTTCGGATGTACGTCCCTAGGAACTTTTTCTCATATTTTTTTATGTAGAATCATTAAAATTTTCGATAATAATTTAAATACTCTCTGTATAGAAGGTACAAAAAACTGAATACGCATTGAGTCTAGGTTTTGTTTTATTTTTTTACAGTGTGGACTTTACAATGACAAATAATTACATTTAACAGGAATTGTGGATTCAAATTTTTTGGAAACAACACGAAACGGTTGTTAACAGAGAACTAAGTATCAAATTTCCGGAGGTCTAACATTCTACACTCTAATGAATTTCAAAGTCCTCGTAGATCCATGCCCCATGCTCTTATTTTTGAACGTAGCATTGCAGATGAATACAGGGTCTTCCTAAGAATTAAAACACCACCATGTAAATCGGCACAACCCAAGAGGAAAAATGACTTATTAGCCATCACAGATTGGCCTGGAAACTTGAATCGAGTCGGGAAGCAGGACAGAGTTTAAAGAAAAAATCCATTTTACATCGTATCAAAATTGCGGTTCCGGGCTCGACCTCCTTCTGCGAACAGCGCGTTCCAAATTTTTTAATGTTTATATTGATTTTTCTTGACGTCATCGACGACGTAATTCCTCGAAGTCCCCATGTTTGTTTTCTGTATGCAGTGTAAGCAGAGAGTGGAAATATGCGGCTGAAATTTGGCGGAGTGTGCGATAACGATGCGTGCAGAGGCGTCTCAGTGCAGCCTCCGGATCAATACCTCGCCGCCACCGCCTCCGTTACGAGAAACATCACCTCTCTCATCTGATTAAGTGTGTAGTAAACATTAAATGATGTATGACTCGGATGATATGTATGTCATCCGACAAACGCTATATATTCAAATCAATCTAATGACCGTTTGGAACGGTCACCTATTCAGCATCTTAACCTACTTTTCCAAGCAGATTCGTTATGAATGGGTGCTTATTGGATATTCACACGGAGCATACAGCAAAGATTTTGGTTGTATCGCATCGGATAACAAAAAGTGATTTCCACTGATTACTTTTCAATAATAAAAAGAAGCTGTGTAGGCCATGGATGCACTTTGCATTAGATAGAGTGTAAATTGGAGACATTTGATTGTTTTTTTAACAAATTTAATCTCAAGGCGTCGGTTCAGTTTGATTGACAATTCTTGTCAAATATTATGATTTGGCAGTGTCAATAGTCTACACTGTAAAAAATAAAACTAGATCAAAATGCCATAGCCTCCTGAGAATCCGTTTCTTTATGTACTTCATGCACCCCCGTAACCCGTAACCAGGGGGGCTGGGGGGCTGCAACCCCCCCCTTTTTTTTTAAAAACATTTTCAATGGATCATTTTGTGTTCTGTACTGAAATGCAAAAAATGTTTTCCTCTAACTTAAACGCAAACAAAGACTAGGGAGTTTTAGCAGAAAGATCGCAAAGATGGAGGCTATCAATAATTTGCCCAAACGACTGGAGATGGAAGCAATAAGACAATAGTTTCTGATACAATTCATCACGGTTCGTGTTTTATTTAACAAATGCCATGTCCTGCGTCCGTTTGGGCAAAATATCGATTGACAAGTCATGTCAAATGTCGGATTTGTCAATGTCAAATTCTACACTGTAAAAAATAAAACATGCCCCCCCCCCGAGAATCCGTTGTTCGTGGACAAACACTCAAGACTTGTCGTGTCACGTCGTCTGTCATACGACACGCACACCTTCAACCTATTCCTTCATAATTCTGTTGTTGTTGGTTGGCCTTTTGCTCATCGGAGCAAGCACAGGAGCAAGCCACTTCAGCGATGTCCTGTTTTAATCCTAATATCCGTGCTAATACCTGTAAAAAAATAATTCAGTTTAGGCTATGGAATTAGTTTGAAAGTGATTAGAGTAAAGCAAATATTTGACCTGAGGTGGAGAAATTCGAGAACATTTAGTGAGGTACATTTAGCAAATTCCATCTTCGAACGTTGGTTTAGACGGCGTTAGAGCAATTTTTTGATTGACATTTTCTATCAAATGTCATATGTCAAAATTTAAACTGTAAAAATAAAACAGATTTTATGGGCTCCTGAGAAAAATTGTTTGTTGAACCATTGATTATATATATATATATATATATACACTGCTCGCCAAAAAAAGCGACGCACCACGCACCAAGAAGTGATTTAAAATTTGTATGTTATAAGTCATATTAATGACAACAAATTATCAAAATTTGAAGTAAAAATTTTTCTTAAGAAAGGTAAAAAAGCTAATAGTGAGTAGGATTTTTCTCTTAAGCGAATACATTCATCTACACGACGTGGTATGCTGGAAATTAGATTACAAATTTCTACTCGAGGTATTTCATTCCAAGCAACCTGAATTTCACGTTTGAGATCGTCCATGTTGTCCGGAGGACTTGCTAAAAGATGTAGTTTTCGTCCTATCATATCCCACACGTGTTCAATTGGCGACAAGTCAGGAGACCTTGCAGGACAAGGTCAAATGTTTACAGCATTTTCTTCCAGAAAGGTTTTCGTCATGTTGCTACATGAGGACGCGCATTGTCTTGTTGCTAAATAGGACTTGGAAGGCCATTAAGAAATGCTAAGAGAAGGGGCTCCAAAACACTGTTCATGTAGCGACGTGCATTCAAAGTTCCTGAGATAAACATCAAAGATGAGCGACTTTCATGGCAAATAGCGCCCCACTCCATAACACCAGGAGTTAATTCATTGTGCCGCCTTTGCGCAAAGTTAAAATTTAGTCGTTGCCCTCGAAGTCTCCTGAATCGCAGGCGTCCATCAAACCTCCACAAGCAGAAACGGGATTTGTCGCTAAAGACGATGTGACGCCATTCATCCTCCCATTGCAATCTTTCGGCGTACCAACTTAGCCTGTGGAAGTCGGAGATACGCACGATATCAAGAGAATCCAAACGAGTGAATACGGCGATAGATTGCTCTCATGGACATTCTACGACCTAAAGCTCTCAAAAAATCTGTCCCAATCCCTCGGGAAGTCTCAAAAGGGTTTCTTCCGGCCAAGCGCCGAAGATGTCTTTCCTGGAGTCCATTTGTGATTCTTGGTCGTCCACTACCCCTATGTGGTGTGGTGAGTTCTTCTTCCGTCCAATTTCCATAAATTCTATGTATTGTGGCATAGCTGTGCCCCAATCTTCGCCTAATTTCTCAAAATGATTGTCATACCAACAGTTCGTCCTCTTTCAAAAGGTGTTACATGATCCTAATATTGATTTCGACGAACTCGTGGCATCAAGTAGAATATCAGGAACACACTTGACAGTAATAAACCTCAGATTATAAAAAAAATACCAACAAAATAATGTTTTCCAAAGTCTCTGACAAAAGTTAACAAATTAAAAGACTTCTTGCAATTTTTGGTCAAAATTTTGATCATATATTTCTATTTATATAACTAATTGTGTATTAAAATTTCAACTCTGTTGGGCCATTGCTTCTTGGTGCGTCGCTTTTTTTGGCGAGCAGTGTATAATAAATGGTTGAACGCAACATGCAGTGGCGTAGCTCGAGAGGCACTCACTAAATTATGATGTTACATGTGTAAATTTTAGCACTTTAGTATTGATTTGAATCTACATTCTGCGAAATACAGTAGGATACACCACGTCATGTATCTATTCATATTTTGGTACTTATCCTTGTAATCAAAGAATTTACTACGCCACTGGTAACATTTAATTTGACAGCGATTGTATTTCCACCGCGCATCCAGAGACCTCGCTCTTATATTACGCACAAACTGTACAAGTTGTGCAGATGACCCGTCTATTTGCATTGTTAATTTTATAAAACCACAGTTTCGTTGGTAGATAGATCCGACACGGTTCTTATCCAGCTCTATTTCAGTAGAGCCGTGTGTAAAAACAAGATCGAAGTATCAAGCAATCACACGAAATCTTTGCTGTTGTCATTGTTTTTTGGAAGGTGTGGTATGCGTTTCATAACTAAAAATCAAGTATGAATTCATAAGATTGAAGATGTTTCTGTTCTATATTCTCTAGGAACAATTCCATTATGTTTCTAATTTAAATTATAATAATGTATTTTTAATTTGATTGTAAAGGAATATTATCCAACTTTTTACCCAAAAAATCCGCAGCTAAATGATAGATGTCGCTACCAGTGGTATGTGTATGTACACCCGTGGACAGTTGAAACCGCCAGTCTAGCCGGCCGCGTGTCTTTGGCATGACGTGGCATTACACATGGCAGGCTAGAGTGGCAAGTTTGATTGTCCACGGCTGTACATACATCTCATCTATACAGGTTGTTTCACGACGATAGCCTAGTAAGCAGATAATGCGAACGGAAAAGCCGAGAGAACTGATATTTTGCACACTTGCATAAACTTATAATATCTACCTGATAAAATATTTTCATGATTGTGTCACTTCCAGTTATACCGGAAGTTATTGTTATTTTAAATACAGCATACCTATTTTTAATATATTTTCAGATTCTGCATTAAATTATATGTCATATAATATCAACGTTAGGCACCTACTTGCATTGTTTTAGAGAAGAAAAAAAATCCAATGGAATAAAAAAATTAATAATTATTAAGCCCTAAAAGTTTTCGAAGGAGAAGTCAGCTTTCTATCCCGCGACAATGCACCGCTTTTTACGAGAGGTGTATTTCATACAACTTGCCACGGGTCTGGAATAGAGTGCCTCACAATATTAAGTCCTTGAGTTCAGAAGCATTTAATAAACATATCAAACAATTGTTGAAGGGTCCGGGGTTGGAATTGTAGTTAGTTTAGTTAGATTTCTCTTTTTTTTGCGATTGTATTAGCTAATAGTTATTAGCATATAAGTATATGATTTTTTTGTCTTTTGTATAAGAGCTAGTATTATTGTTTCTTTTTTGAATTAAGGGACTTGTGGGAGACCGGATTTCCGTCTGGGTATGGTCGAGCCGAACGAGTTCCTTTGGATTATTTGTGAACTATCACAAATAATAAATATTAATATTCTTATTATTAAAAGTCAGATTGACGAAACTTGGTCAACGGTTGGATAAAAAGTTCAGCTATGGGCAGGAGTCTAAACATTTGCAGGAATATTCCTGGAGGAGAAGAAAAGTCAGCTGCAATTCAATAAATTCAAAAAGTGTAAAAGTCGATTTTTTCAAATTGCAACCATATGTTTTTATTACACCTTTCAATAGAGAACCTTATTCTCGATCTAATGATGGATCATGTTCCAATTCTTAAAATGGACTGTCTGTGAGTTATTTGAGTTTTTCTACTTTTCTTTACACTTATGAGAAAATTAGTGAAAAATTCTTTTAAAATCTTATCGAGTTAGCTCTGAAAGTAAGTTTGAGATTTTAAGATGTAAGCAGTTGCGGGATTTGATTTCTAATTCACTTGTAATGCTACAATTAGAAATCCCTAATCAAGAAAATAATCTTCACAAACTTTCTTAATGATTAGAATCTTATTTTTTAATTTATCATCTGAATAAGGGATGATTTGTCAAAAAAAGTCTGAACTCCATTTTAAGGACCATTTTAAGTATAGGAACATGATACATCATTAGATTGAGAATAAAATTCTCTATTGAAAGGTAATAAAAACATATAGTTGCAATTTGAAAAAATCGACTTATTCCTTTTGGGTTTATCGAATTGAAACTGACTTTTCTTGTCCTCCAGGAATATGCTTGAAAATGTTTAGAATCCTACACATAGCTGAACATTTTGTCCAACCGTTGACCCAGTTTTGTCGACCTGTCTTTTGGAGTTTTTTAATTATTTTAATTATTTTTTAAGAGGTTTTTTTTTTTTCTAAAACAGTGCAAGCACAAGCGTTGATATCATATGACGTAGAATTTAACGCAGAATCTGTAAATAGAATAAAAATAGGTATGTTGTATATAAAATGACAAAGTTGACACCAACTTCCGGTATAATCCGAAGTGACATAATCATAAAAATATTTTCAGCAGGTAGATCACATAAGTTTATACAAGTGTGCAAAGTTTCCGTTCTCTCAGTTTTTCCATTCTCTTTATCTGACTAATAGGCCCTCGTCGTGAAACACCCTGTACAGTGCGAGGCTTTAAAATGGAAAACTTGAATTTGATTTTTTTTACCTGATTCCTCGGACAGGTTTATTCATAAAATTATTCAGCCCTATTTGGAATAATTTTTTTTTAATAGCATAACCCCATTTTTTACTTATTTGTACCGCCAAGACAATTCTGAAACAGAAAAATATGTCCTTTTCTACAATTCCTCTCTTCGCGGTTCAAAATTCATACACGAAATAGTAGAAATGAGGGAAAAATAAAGTAACATATATTTTGGAGCAAAAGCATCCTGTTTTTAATTTAAATTTTTGTGTTGATTTTAATTTACTAATTTCTACCACTACTACAAACCAGGTGCCACGTGCTTTGAAGGACCGAGACGTTGTAAGAGGTTTAAGCATGTGCGAATGTTGCTTCAAAGGCAAAACAGGAAGTCTATTTTACACGGAATCTTTGCTGGCGATAATCTAAAAGCAAGAAAATTATGGGAGAGTGATGTGATATAGTAGGAACTGGTTAAATCGAATGAAGCCTCACTATTCTGTTGAAGCTCTCGAGAACAAATAGTGCATTTGAGTCAACCTCTACAATATGCCAAGAGACAAAAATTTGCTCAAGCGACATCTTGGGGATGGAATTTGTTATAAAAGACACTAACTATGTGTACGTATTTATGCATAGAGTTCGAAACTATTGTGAGTAGATAACTTAAAATCTCGAATTTCTCTTGCTACATTTTAATCATTTTCAAAGTGATGGCATACTCTGAGTTTGTTTGAACGGCTTAGTTTTGAACATTTAGGTAGAATGGCGTTCAGTTTCGGTTTTTGAATACTCAGCTAGGTGATCTCTGCATGGCAACTGAAATTATTTCTAATATTTATGCACGAACCTAATAACCTAATTGGATGGTTATGGTAAAACACATTCTGCTTAAAAAAATTGTAATTACAAAAAAATTAATGTGACCTTGAAAATGGCATTGAATCAGTAAAACGATTATGGCGTCTTATTTAGTTTTTTTACCTGAAACATTTGTCTCTAAATTTACTTTTTTAAAGATATGTTGTATTTGGGAGCCTAAATTTAAATATACCACCCTCTATCTACTAATCTTTTGCCTTTATATCTGAAGCTTTTGTTTCTAAATTTGCTACTTTTATTTGTAATTCAAGCGGCTCATCCTCTATATTTCTTTATTTTTTTGCATGGAGCATGCACAAAAGGGATTCGAAGTAGCCCATGGAATTTAACATTTGTTTTATTTTTTACAGTGTAGATCAATAACATTTGACAGGAATTATTGCCCATTAAAAATATGACTAAACCATGTCCAAATCAATCCCTGGAGATGTAATTTGTTAAGAAGACACTAATGTATCGGTTTGTGTCGTATCCGAGGGGTTTTCAATAGAGAACTGAATTGAATTCTTCAACTCAAGGTCAAAAATTTGTTACATTCTAATCACTCTCACAGCGATTCCATGGCCTACTCTCAATCCTTTTATAAGCACGTTATAATTTTAGCATTATAATTTTATTTATATTTAGCACAATCGAATTACGATTGCATTCTGCACAAAAACACCGATTTAAGAGCAGTCAATCTCATCTCATTTAGCGTGGGCGAAATGTTATAAACCCACTTCTCTTTACCTTCGCTGACAGGATCTCGAAGATGTACCCAAGCTTTATCTATGACAGCGAGGGTTATATTTAGCCTGAAGAGTATACAATATTATATTTATAACGAAATAGTAAGAACCAGTTTCACTTGATGTTTCCATTAATTAAAACTTTACTATTAAATCTTACCGGAAACAGTAACGTACGATCTAAAATAAAGGGAGGCCATGAAAGCATGCAATAATTAGTTAGAGTTTAGAAGATGTTTGTCCTCGGCTTGGAGAAATTTCAGATTATGTTTTGTGTTCAGTTAACAACCGCTTCGGGCATGCTATCTAAAAATATTTAGTGTTTTTTACACAGACGTTTGGCCAAACGTTTGATTGACAAAATCAGTCAAATGTCAAAGATCTACACTGAAAAAAATTGTAACAAAAGCCGCCGGGTCTGCATATGAGCCAACATTGTTCACTGACAACTCTTCGGTAGTCCCAATGGCTACTGTAATAAAAAATACATAACGAACGAACCAAAAATAAGTAAATTGCACAGGCGAGGTGATTATTGACGTCAGTTGTGATATGATCGTGTTCAACTGGTTCCGTTCATTGTCGAAGAAGTGTCCATTAATTTTAACTGCACACACACACGAGATAGGGATTAGGGTCTTTATCGTCTTCGTAAATCTTTTTGATCGGTGTTGAAATCGGACCACCTGCATGAATTATCACTAATGCAGTATGCAGATAGGTGCCGATAAACAGTGGCAATAAAGTATTTTTACTAAATCATACCGTTCGTCTTATCAAAGAGATACTCACCCAAATACTATTAATGTAACATAATACAGGTGGCAACATTATTTCGGTTCTATTAATAACAACGACGCGTTATCTCTTTTAATCATTAGATATATAATATTTTTTCACGTTCATGTTTTTATGTTATCAATATTTCAGACTGTTCAGCGTGCACGAATCCGAAGGCTTTCAAGGTCGCTCACTATAGTATCGATTTATGTATTTTCAGAAATTGTGTTACTAATGTAATTCTTGGTACATACTACGGTTCGACTTGGACATAGATTTGGCACGGATTTATAACAATTACACACCTTCCCAAATTAAAAACACATTCTCGGTAGGATAGTTTTTGTTCGATTTTTTCCAGTGTAGACCTGTGATATTGACAAATTATTGGAGCCATAACTTCAACATCGGAGATTTCGAGTTTGAAAATGAAGTCTAGAAGGAATCAAGAGTTACTAACATTGTGGGTTAATGATACTTGCTTCAAACTCAAAAGCATAAGAATTTTGAGAATTGGATATTCTCTGTTGAAACTCTTATATGATTAGGACGGTTATGAAGGAGAGTGTTAGCTGAGTTACAACTCCTCACTCAGAACAGGATTTGGCAAAAAGCTCCTTTGATTTTTTGTACTGAACACTTCACTGTGTCCATGAGAGATCGCAAGTCACCAAATGAGGTTTAGAAGAAATTGAGATTGCATATTAATGCGACGTGTTAATTTGGAAATTTGTTTTAAAGAGCTCATGCAGGTAGAAGGGCTGTGAAGGTACGTGAACTAGAACTCTACACTCAGAACAGAATCGGGATTAGGATCAAAAGGCGACTTTCATCTGAACTCTTCACTACGTCACTGAGAGATTGAAAGACAGCAAATGAAGCCTGGGAGAAATTGGGACTTCTAAGTTATAGGTCAATGAGTCGTGTGACGACCGCTAATTTAGAAAATTATGAATCTGTAAAGTAGCACCAGTCAACGACAAGCAAAAATGAACATTTCAAAAGACCTTGATGTTTGCTGAGCTATCTTAGACTTGCAGTCCGACGATAATGATAATGGAAGGTCAGTCCTGGCATAGATATTTCCACTGACACTGTAATGCTCAAACTGTTACAAGAAGTCAAAGATGCAATATGTATAAGGTCTTATGTCGTCAACAAAGGTTGCAATGAACATCGTCCCAGGATGGATTATCCGAGAGATGGGAAGTTTTTTGTACACAATGGTAGACCAGACAAAATGGAATATCGATAAATCGATTTGGTGCAAAAAAGCAAATGTCCTGCTAAAAGGCGAAAATAGCAATTACTTAACAGTTCAAGACGAAATTGTGACGGTAATCTAACACTAAGACATTAACAGAGGCATGCGCGATCAATGTCGAAATACAAGTGGAAGTTGCCCAGTAAACACACAAACGTTTATTAAACGTTTATTTTTGACGTTGATTTAACGTTTTAATGTCCCTCGATTTAACGTTATTTGAAACCATTTTTCAACGTTTTTTTAACGTTTATTCAACGTCTTATTTGACGTTTATTTAACGTTATTTGAAACCACTTTTCAACGTTTTTTTAACGTTTATTCAACGTAAATTAGAAACGTTTTTTTAACCAAAATTAAAAACATTTATTCAACGTTTTATTTGACGTCTATTTAACGTTTTAATGTCCCGCGATTTAACGTTATATGAAACCACTTTTCAACGTTTTTTTAACGTTTATTCAACGTAAATTATAAACGTTTTTTTAACCAAAATTAAAAACGTTTATTCAACGTAAATTAGAAACGTTTTTTTAACTAAAATTATAAACGTTTATTCAACGTAAATTAGAAACGTTTTTTTAACCAAAATTAAAAACGTTTATTCAACGTAAATTAGAAACGTTTTTTTAACTAATATTATAAACGTTTATTCAACGTAAATTATAAACGTTTTTTTAACCGAAATAATTTATATTATTATTTTATATTTTTATTCAACGTGTTTTAAATGGAAATTAAAAACGTTTATTCAATCAAAAGTATGTATAATTTATTTACAAATTACAATACCAATAAACAAACGCCAGAAATCAACATTGAAATAGTACAGTAAGATTTCACATGGAGGTGCTTCTCCGCAAAGATCAGGGTGGTCCTGTAAATTCCGAGAAAGGCCTAGAGCTGTTGTGAAAAAAAGCGGACGCGGGTAAGATTCGAGTGACGTAATCGATTGCAGAATAGATGTGATTGCAAGTGTGATTGCTGTGACAAGAAATAGTTCCACCATTATATTCCCTGTACTGCCGTAGTCCATTAGTAAGTTGTACCAGGGCGCGGCCTCTTACGTTCCTTTTTGGAACTAATAAATGAATGAAAATAATGCATAAATAACCTATGTTTCAAGTGTTTATCAACGGTTATAAAAGGTTCGCTGGTATGCTAGTATCTAATTAGATGGCACTAGAATGGCAGTTTAATTACAAATTACATATTAATCTATTAATAAATATATTGATCAAATATACGTAATTGAAATGTGTTTAACAAATACGTCTCTAATCTGTCTCTTATTATTATTTATTAACATAAATTTCAGTGAAAAAAACGTTTATAATTTACGTTGAATAAACGTTAAAAAAACGTTGAAAAGTGGTTTCTAATAACGTTAAATCTCGGGACATTAAAACGTTAAATAAACGTCAAAAATAAACGTTGAATAAACGTTTTTAATTTTGGTTAAAAAAACGTTTATAATTTACGTTGAATAAACGTTAAAAAAACGTTGAAAAGTGGTTTCATATAACGTTAAATCGCGGGACATTAAAACGTTAAATAAACGTCAAATAAAACGTTGAATAAACGTTTTTAATTTTGGTTAAAAAAACGTTTATAATTTACGTTGAATAAACGTTAAAAAAACGTTGAAAAGTGGTTTCTAATAACGTTAAATCTCGGGACATTAAAACGTTAAATAAACGTCAAATAAAACGTTGAATAAACGTTTTTAATTTTGGTTAAAAAAACGTTTATAATTTACGTTGAATAAACGTTAAAAAAACGTTGAAAAGTGGTTTCTAATAACGTTAAATCTCGGGACATTAAAACGTTAAATAAACGTCAAAAATAAACGTTGAATAAACGTTTTTAATTTTGGTTAAAAAAACGTTTATAATTTACGTTGAATAAACGTTAAAAAAACGTTGAAAAGTGGTTTCATATAACGTTAAATCGCGGGACATTAAAACGTTAAAATAAACGTCAAATAAAACGTTGAATAAACGTTTTTAATTTTGGTTAAAAAAACGTTTATAATTTACGTTGAATAAGCGTTAAAAAAACGTTGAAAAGTGGTTTCTAATAACGTTAAATCTCGGGACATTAAAACGTTAAATAAACGTTTTTAATTATGGTTAAAAAAACGTTTCTAATTTACGTTGAATAAACGTTAAAAAAACGTTGAAAATTGGTTTCTAATAACGTTAAATCTCGGGACATTAAAACGTTAAATAAACGTCAAATAAAACGTTGAATAAACGTTTTTAATTTTGGTTAAAAAAACGTTTAAAATTTACGTTGAATAAACGTTAAAAAAACGTTAAATAAGAAACGTTTTAAAATCAACTGAAAATAAACGTTTAAAATTCAACGTAAAACCGTTTTTCAACCGACTAAACGTTTCCTCAACGTTTAATAAACGTTTAATGCGTTTTGTGTGTTTACTGGGTGGGAAGAAGAAGAGGAAAATATCGATCCCAAGTATGTGTCAAGTGAGTTACAACTCTACACTCAAACGTCCAAAAGGCGAAGCCGTGTTTGGTTCTTTCTACTGAACTCGTTTCTGAGACATTGCAAAACAGCAAATGCAGCCTGGAAGAAATTGGGAGTTACAAGGATTATGCAATGAGATGTTTTAGAAGGTGGGGGATGTTGGGTGTATGATAGCAAAAGCTTCGTTGCACTTTGGAACATGAAAGCAGATGCAGATCTGATGTGGCAGTGAATTGTTGGTCATCCAAAGACTGAGTAGACCGAGTTTCAAGGCCGCGTTTCATGCCATGGAGGAAGGTACTTCAGAACGCAATTCCTCTTGTCACAGCTCCATCCGAAGTAGTATTTATTCATTTGTCGAGGTCGTGCACCAAAACCCACGAATGTAGCGTAGCAGTTCCTGAGACTGAAGAAGCTAGTCCTGATCGTCGTGAACTGTCGAATAAGTGGAAATGAGGGAGACTTCCATGCAGGCGAAACTAGCAAAACTGCGGGGAATATGAACGCCGTCTCAAGATGAAGTCTCTCGTCGCTTCTTACTTGGTAGAAATGATATAATTTTCAAGATTCGATCGATTTCAAGGATTCTGTTAAGAGAAAATGCGATTTTACGATGCTAGATTAGAGGCGAGTTTATGGAATCAAGCAATAAAAGAAGAGTTGGAAGTGTTGCAATATACCAAGATGGTAAGTTATGGATACTAGAAGGAAGGAAACCCTAAAATGAAATTCGTCAAGGAAAGAAAGTCTGTTATATCTTACTTGGTAAAAAGTGAAAATCTTCAAAATTCAATCGATTTAGAAAATGCTGTTAATAGAAGATGCTAGATCAAGAGAAGATGCGAGTTTATATTGCTAGATCAAGAGAAGATGGTAGCAAGCTATCAAAGAAGAATTGCAATGTACCAAGATGGTAAGTTGAGGATTATCTGCCAGAAGTGAGGAAAACCTTACAGACAAGGTGGGTTTTCCACGAAAACCAGGCGAGACTAGTTGCCAAACGTTTTAAACAAGTTAAAGGTACCGATTTTGAAGCAGAGAATTCTCCGGAAAGAAACTGAACATAATACAATTTAGCAAGTTCAAGTTGGTATAATCCAAATAATAACATGATCAACAACGGTGGTATTAATCGGGTTTGTTGACCGTGTTCCATGCGAAGTTCCATGAGGGGGGGTGTAGTGAGCGCCCCGAGAGGCTAACTCAGCAAGTGATCCCCATGAATCTCTGCCAAACGTTTCGTCCACAGCTGCGGTGGACATCTTCAGTGGCGGTGTGGTCGTGGTCGAAGTACTCTCCCAGCTGTCACAGTCGCGACTGGCACATCATCACTTTGCGCAGCTCTATATATAGCCTCAGATCGGTTATGCATCGTTCCGGGTGGGCGTGTCCCTGCATTCGTCAAAGGTGGTGACGTCACTCTTCTCGTTGTCATGGTTGGCTGCCAACTCCTATCCATTTTTAATCCTTCACCCTTCTTATTGAAATTGTTCTGGTGTTTGAAAATTTCAATCGCTTCTCGGTGTAGACGAGCGTAGTAGTGTGAGGTGGACGCCAATCGTTCAGTCTCCTCAAACCGTATCTGATGGTCTCCCTCAGAAAGAGCGTGTTCAGCTACCGACGATTTCTCCACTTCACCCAGACGACAGTTCCTCTTGTGTTCCGTCAAGCGCGTCTTGATGCTTCTCTTTGTTGTACCTACATAAACAGATCCACACGAACACGGAATTTTGTATACCCCAGCTGACGACAAGGGATCTCTGGGATCTTTCGCCGAACCCAGTAGTCCTCGGATCTGTGTCGTGGGTTTAAAGATGGTCTTAATATTATTACGGTTCAATAGTCGGCCAATGCGGTCTGTCACATTCCGCACATATGGTAAAAAGGCCGTTCCTGCAAACTCAGTTGTGTTATCAGTTGTAGGTCTCACCGACGTCCTTGGGTGTATAGATCTTCTTATATCTTTTGAGGAGTATCCATTGGCTTGTAGCATCTTGTCCAAGTGGTCAAGTTCACCCTTAAGATGTTGTGGTTCGCAGATCTTAGTGGCTCGACTAACCAAGGTCTTGATCACCGCTCTTTTTTGGGATGGATGATGGTTGGACTCCTTGTTGAGGTACCTATCTGTGTGGGTAGGTTTTCGATATACCTGGTGGCCTAGGGACCCATCATGTTTCCTGTTCACTAGAACGTCAAGGAACGGTAGGCAACGATCTCTCTCTTTCTCCATTGTGAATTGGATTCGCGGATTTTGTTGGTTAATGTGGTCCATGAATTCCTGTAGCGCTGCTTCACCGTGGTCCCAGATGATAAATGTGTCGTCCACATAACGGAACCAGCACTTGGGTTTCTTCGGTGCCGTTTGAAGCGCTTCTTTCTCAAACGCCTCCATGAAGAAATTAGCCACCACAGGGCTCAGTGGACTTCCCATGGCCACGCCATCCAGCTGTTCGTAGTAGGCGTTGTCGTACTTAAAATATGTTGTTGTTAGTACATATTGGAAAATATTTATAATATCCGTGGGAAAGAGTGTCCTTATGCAAACCAATGCATCCTTGACTGGAACCATCGTAAACAGCGAGACTACGTCGAAACTGACCAATATGTCTTCAGGGCCAAGGCGAAGTGGTTTGATCTTCTCCACAAAATGGGCTGAGTCTCTGATGTAGGAGTCTGTATGTCCGATGTGAGGTTGCAGCAAACCCGCCAAGTATTTGGCGACTCCATAAGTCGGAGAGTCGATGGTACTGACAATGGGGCGAAGAGGTACGTCTGGCTTATGTATCTTCGGCAAGCCGTAGAGTCGAGGTGGAAGTGCTTCCGATTTTCGAATCTTCAGCTTCATCTCATCCGGAATTGACGCCACTTTAATCAGATTATTCGTTTGCCTGAGGATACGAGCCGTGGGGTCCCGTGAGAGTTTTTTATAGGTTAATGGATCCAGGATGTCGTCCATCTTCCGTCTGTAGTCTCTGGTGTTAAGTACTGTGGTGGCGTTCCCTTTGTCTGCAGCTAAAATCATAATATCCTTGTTGTTTCTTAATGTTCTTAACGCTGCTTTCTCCTTCGCCTTAAGGTTGCCCAATGGTGGTTTGGCCCTCTGTAAGATTCTGGCCGATTCGCGGCGCACTTCCTCGGCTTTATCAGATGTTAATTTTCGAATTCCGGCCTCAATGTTTGAGATGATGTCTTCTACCGGCAAAGTTTTGGGAACCACTGCAAAATTACCTCCCTTGGCCAGGATCTCCGTTTCTTCTGTGGACAAGGTGTAATCGGACATATTGATCACAGTGCGCTGTTTATCCAGCGTCGGAACTGAAGGTCTTTGTGCTATGTGTCTACTGAATTTCCTTATCTGTGTTTCCCTGCTGTGTCCCATGGTAGCTTCAAACGTGCCGTAAGTTATTCTATCGACCTTGTCCCAGTCTTCTCCATTTAAAGTGTTGCCCAGCTTAACGTGTATTCCCAACAGTTGTCTTGCGTTCTTGTCAAGATCTTTCCGAGTTTGATGGATCCGTTCCCGTAGCAGGGCTTTCTCTGTTCTATCGTAGATGCGATGAGCTTTCGCCGTGTGTAAGTATCGCTTTTGCTGTAAAAAACGCGGTGTGATGTTGCCGTCGCGGCAGCGAAGCAAAAAGGTCAGTGAAGATAGTAATTGACCCTTCTTTTTACGCAAGCCTTCAAAGCGACGAATAAGATGGTAGGCCTCCTCCCCGTAGAGGCGATTTATAAAAGTGTGTAGGCTTTCACGGTCGGTGTTGTCAACAACGGTGGTATTAATCGGGTTTGTTGACCGTGTTCCATGCGAAGTTCCATGAGGGGGGGTGTAGTGAGCGCCCCGAGAGGCTAACTCAGCAAGTGATCCCCATGAATCTCTGCCAAACGTTTCGTCCACAGCTGCGGTGGACATCTTCAGTGGCGGTGTGGTCGTGGTCGAAGTACTCTCCCAGCTGTCACAGTCGCGACTGGCACATCATCACTTTGCGCAGCTCTATATATAGCCTCAGATCGGTTATGCATCGTTCCGGGTGGGCGTGTCCCTGCATTCGTCAAAGGTGGTGACGTCACTCTTCTCGTTGTCATGGTTGGCTGCCAACTCCTATCCATTTTTAATCCTTCACCCTTCTTATTGAAATTGTTCTGGTGTTTGAAAATTTCAATCGCTTCTCGGTGTAGACGAGCGTAGTAGTGTGAGGTGGACGCCAATCGTTCAGTCTCCTCAAACCGTATCTGATGGTCTCCCTCAGAAAGAGCGTGTTCAGCTACCGACGATTTCTCCACTTCACCCAGACGACAGTTCCTCTTGTGTTCCGTCAAGCGCGTCTTGATGCTTCTCTTTGTTGTACCTACATAAACAGATCCACACGAACACGGAATTTTGTATACCCCAGCTGACGACAAGGGATCTCTGGGATCTTTCGCCGAACCCAGTAGTCCTCGGATCTGTGTCGTGGGTTTAAAGATGGTCTTAATATTATTACGGTTCAATAGTCGGCCAATGCGGTCTGTCACATTCCGCACATATGGTAAAAAGGCCGTTCCTGCAAACTCAGTTGTGTTATCAGTTGTAGGTCTCACCGACGTCCTTGGGTGTATAGATCTTCTTATATCTTTTGAGGAGTATCCATTGGCTTGTAGCATCTTGTCCAAGTGGTCAAGTTCACCCTTAAGATGTTGTGGTTCGCAGATCTTAGTGGCTCGACTAACCAAGGTCTTGATCACCGCTCTTTTTTGGGATGGATGATGGTTGGACTCCTTGTTGAGGTACCTATCTGTGTGGGTAGGTTTTCGATATACCTGGTGGCCTAGGGACCCATCATGTTTCCTGTTCACTAGAACGTCAAGGAACGGTAGGCAACGATCTCTCTCTTTCTCCATTGTGAATTGGATTCGCGGATTTTGTTGGTTAATGTGGTCCATGAATTCCTGTAGCGCTGCTTCACCGTGGTCCCAGATGATAAATGTGTCGTCCACATAACGGAACCAGCACTTGGGTTTCTTCGGTGCCGTTTGAAGCGCTTCTTTCTCAAACGCCTCCATGAAGAAATTAGCCACCACAGGGCTCAGTGGACTTCCCATGGCCACGCCATCCAGCTGTTCGTAGTAGGCGTTGTCGTACTTAAAATATGTTGTTGTTAGTACATATTGGAAAATATTTATAATATCCGTGGGAAAGAGTGTCCTTATGCAAACCAATGCATCCTTGACTGGAACCATCGTAAACAGCGAGACTACGTCGAAACTGACCAATATGTCTTCAGGGCCAAGGCGAAGTGGTTTGATCTTCTCCACAAAATGGGCTGAGTCTCTGATGTAGGAGTCTGTATGTCCGATGTGAGGTTGCAGCAAACCCGCCAAGTATTTGGCGACTCCATAAGTCGGAGAGTCGATGGTACTGACAATGGGGCGAAGAGGTACGTCTGGCTTATGTATCTTCGGCAAGCCGTAGAGTCGAGGTGGAAGTGCTTCCGATTTTCGAATCTTCAGCTTCATCTCATCCGGAATTGACGCCACTTTAATCAGATTATTCGTTTGCCTGAGGATACGAGCCGTGGGGTCCCGTGAGAGTTTTTTATAGGTTAATGGATCCAGGATGTCGTCCATCTTCCGTCTGTAGTCTCTGGTGTTAAGTACTGTGGTGGCGTTCCCTTTGTCTGCAGCTAAAATCATAATATCCTTGTTGTTTCTTAATGTTCTTAACGCTGCTTTCTCCTTCGCCTTAAGGTTGCCCAATGGTGGTTTGGCCCTCTGTAAGATTCTGGCCGATTCGCGGCGCACTTCCTCGGCTTTATCAGATGTTAATTTTCGAATTCCGGCCTCAATGTTTGAGATGATGTCTTCTACCGGCAAAGTTTTGGGAACCACTGCAAAATTACCTCCCTTGGCCAGGATCTCCGTTTCTTCTGTGGACAAGGTGTAATCGGACATATTGATCACAGTGCGCTGTTTATCCAGCGTCGGAACTGAAGGTCTTTGTGCTATGTGTCTACTGAATTTCCTTATCTGTGTTTCCCTGCTGTGTCCCATGGTAGCTTCAAACGTGCCGTAAGTTATTCTATCGACCTTGTCCCAGTCTTCTCCATTTAAAGTGTTGCCCAGCTTAACGTGTATTCCCAACAGTTGTCTTGCGTTCTTGTCAAGATCTTTCCGAGTTTGATGGATCCGTTCCCGTAGCAGGGCTTTCTCTGTTCTATCGTAGATGCGATGAGCTTTCGCCGTGTGTAAGTATCGCTTTTGCTGTAAAAAACGCGGTGTGATGTTGCCGTCGCGGCAGCGAAGCAAAAAGGTCAGTGAAGATAGTAATTGACCCTTCTTTTTACGCAAGCCTTCAAAGCGACGAATAAGATGGTAGGCCTCCTCCCCGTAGAGGCGATTTATAAAAGTGTGTAGGCTTTCACGGTCGGTGTTGTCAACAACGGTGGTATTAATCGGGTTTGTTGACCGTGTTCCATGCGAAGTTCCATGAGGGGGGGTGTAGTGAGCGCCCCGAGAGGCTAACTCAGCAAGTGATCCCCATGAATCTCTGCCAAACGTTTCGTCCACAGCTGCGGTGGACATCTTCAGTGGCGGTGTGGTCGTGGTCGAAGTACTCTCCCAGCTGTCACAGTCGCGACTGGCACATCATCACTTTGCGCAGCTCTATATATAGCCTCAGATCGGTTATGCATCGTTCCGGGTGGGCGTGTCCCTGCATTCGTCAAAGGTGGTGACGTCACTCTTCTCGTTGTCATGGTTGGCTGCCAACTCCTATCCATTTTTAATCCTTCACCCTTCTTATTGAAATTGTTCTGGTGTTTGAAAATTTCAATCGCTTCTCGGTGTAGACGAGCGTAGTAGTGTGAGGTGGACGCCAATCGTTCAGTCTCCTCAAACCGTATCTGATGGTCTCCCTCAGAAAGAGCGTGTTCAGCTACCGACGATTTCTCCACTTCACCCAGACGACAGTTCCTCTTGTGTTCCGTCAAGCGCGTCTTGATGCTTCTCTTTGTTGTACCTACATAAACAGATCCACACGAACACGGAATTTTGTATACCCCAGCTGACGACAAGGGATCTCTGGGATCTTTCGCCGAACCCAGTAGTCCTCGGATCTGTGTCGTGGGTTTAAAGATGGTCTTAATATTATTACGGTTCAATAGTCGGCCAATGCGGTCTGTCACATTCCGCACATATGGTAAAAAGGCCGTTCCTGCAAACTCAGTTGTGTTATCAGTTGTAGGTCTCACCGACGTCCTTGGGTGTATAGATCTTCTTATATCTTTTGAGGAGTATCCATTGGCTTGTAGCATCTTGTCCAAGTGGTCAAGTTCACCCTTAAGATGTTGTGGTTCGCAGATCTTAGTGGCTCGACTAACCAAGGTCTTGATCACCGCTCTTTTTTGGGATGGATGATGGTTGGACTCCTTGTTGAGGTACCTATCTGTGTGGGTAGGTTTTCGATATACCTGGTGGCCTAGGGACCCATCATGTTTCCTGTTCACTAGAACGTCAAGGAACGGTAGGCAACGATCTCTCTCTTTCTCCATTGTGAATTGGATTCGCGGATTTTGTTGGTTAATGTGGTCCATGAATTCCTGTAGCGCTGCTTCACCGTGGTCCCAGATGATAAATGTGTCGTCCACATAACGGAACCAGCACTTGGGTTTCTTCGGTGCCGTTTGAAGCGCTTCTTTCTCAAACGCCTCCATGAAGAAATTAGCCACCACAGGGCTCAGTGGACTTCCCATGGCCACGCCATCCAGCTGTTCGTAGTAGGCGTTGTCGTACTTAAAATATGTTGTTGTTAGTACATATTGGAAAATATTTATAATATCCGTGGGAAAGAGTGTCCTTATGCAAACCAATGCATCCTTGACTGGAACCATCGTAAACAGCGAGACTACGTCGAAACTGACCAATATGTCTTCAGGGCCAAGGCGAAGTGGTTTGATCTTCTCCACAAAATGGGCTGAGTCTCTGATGTAGGAGTCTGTATGTCCGATGTGAGGTTGCAGCAAACCCGCCAAGTATTTGGCGACTCCATAAGTCGGAGAGTCGATGGTACTGACAATGGGGCGAAGAGGTACGTCTGGCTTATGTATCTTCGGCAAGCCGTAGAGTCGAGGTGGAAGTGCTTCCGATTTTCGAATCTTCAGCTTCATCTCATCCGGAATTGACGCCACTTTAATCAGATTATTCGTTTGCCTGAGGATACGAGCCGTGGGGTCCCGTGAGAGTTTTTTATAGGTTAATGGATCCAGGATGTCGTCCATCTTCCGTCTGTAGTCTCTGGTGTTAAGTACTGTGGTGGCGTTCCCTTTGTCTGCAGCTAAAATCATAATATCCTTGTTGTTTCTTAATGTTCTTAACGCTGCTTTCTCCTTCGCCTTAAGGTTGCCCAATGGTGGTTTGGCCCTCTGTAAGATTCTGGCCGATTCGCGGCGCACTTCCTCGGCTTTATCAGATGTTAATTTTCGAATTCCGGCCTCAATGTTTGAGATGATGTCTTCTACCGGCAAAGTTTTGGGAACCACTGCAAAATTACCTCCCTTGGCCAGGATCTCCGTTTCTTCTGTGGACAAGGTGTAATCGGACATATTGATCACAGTGCGCTGTTTATCCAGCGTCGGAACTGAAGGTCTTTGTGCTATGTGTCTACTGAATTTCCTTATCTGTGTTTCCCTGCTGTGTCCCATGGTAGCTTCAAACGTGCCGTAAGTTATTCTATCGACCTTGTCCCAGTCTTCTCCATTTAAAGTGTTGCCCAGCTTAACGTGTATTCCCAACAGTTGTCTTGCGTTCTTGTCAAGATCTTTCCGAGTTTGATGGATCCGTTCCCGTAGCAGGGCTTTCTCTGTTCTATCGTAGATGCGATGAGCTTTCGCCGTGTGTAAGTATCGCTTTTGCTGTAAAAAACGCGGTGTGATGTTGCCGTCGCGGCAGCGAAGCAAAAAGGTCAGTGAAGATAGTAATTGACCCTTCTTTTTACGCAAGCCTTCAAAGCGACGAATAAGATGGTAGGCCTCCTCCCCGTAGAGGCGATTTATAAAAGTGTGTAGGCTTTCACGGTCGGTGTTGTCAACAACGGTGGTATTAATCGGGTTTGTTGACCGTGTTCCATGCGAAGTTCCATGAGGGGGGGGTGTAGTGAGCGCCCCGAGAGGCTAACTCAGCAAGTGATCCCCATGAATCTCTGCCAAACGTTTCGTCCACAGCTGCGGTGGACATCTTCAGTGGCGGTGTGGTCGTGGTCGAAGTACTCTCCCAGCTGTCACAGTCGCGACTGGCACATCATCACTTTGCGCAGCTCTATATATAGCCTCAGATCGGTTATGCATCGTTCCGGGTGGGCGTGTCCCTGCATTCGTCAAAGGTGGTGACGTCACTCTTCTCGTTGTCATGGTTGGCTGCCAACTCCTATCCATTTTTAATCCTTCACCCTTCTTATTGAAATTGTTCTGGTGTTTGAAAATTTCAATCGCTTCTCGGTGTAGACGAGCGTAGTAGTGTGAGGTGGACGCCAATCGTTCAGTCTCCTCAAACCGTATCTGATGGTCTCCCTCAGAAAGAGCGTGTTCAGCTACCGACGATTTCTCCACTTCACCCAGACGACAGTTCCTCTTGTGTTCCGTCAAGCGCGTCTTGATGCTTCTCTTTGTTGTACCTACATAAACAGATCCACACGAACACGGAATTTTGTATACCCCAGCTGACGACAAGGGATCTCTGGGATCTTTCGCCGAACCCAGTAGTCCTCGGATCTGTGTCGTGGGTTTAAAGATGGTCTTAATATTATTACGGTTCAATAGTCGGCCAATGCGGTCTGTCACATTCCGCACATATGGTAAAAAGGCCGTTCCTGCAAACTCAGTTGTGTTATCAGTTGTAGGTCTCACCGACGTCCTTGGGTGTATAGATCTTCTTATATCTTTTGAGGAGTATCCATTGGCTTGTAGCATCTTGTCCAAGTGGTCAAGTTCACCCTTAAGATGTTGTGGTTCGCAGATCTTAGTGGCTCGACTAACCAAGGTCTTGATCACCGCTCTTTTTTGGGATGGATGATGGTTGGACTCCTTGTTGAGGTACCTATCTGTGTGGGTAGGTTTTCGATATACCTGGTGGCCTAGGGACCCATCATGTTTCCTGTTCACTAGAACGTCAAGGAACGGTAGGCAACGATCTCTCTCTTTCTCCATTGTGAATTGGATTCGCGGATTTTGTTGGTTAATGTGGTCCATGAATTCCTGTAGCGCTGCTTCACCGTGGTCCCAGATGATAAATGTGTCGTCCACATAACGGAACCAGCACTTGGGTTTCTTCGGTGCCGTTTGAAGCGCTTCTTTCTCAAACGCCTCCATGAAGAAATTAGCCACCACAGGGCTCAGTGGACTTCCCATGGCCACGCCATCCAGCTGTTCGTAGTAGGCGTTGTCGTACTTAAAATATGTTGTTGTTAGTACATATTGGAAAATATTTATAATATCCGTGGGAAAGAGTGTCCTTATGCAAACCAATGCATCCTTGACTGGAACCATCGTAAACAGCGAGACTACGTCGAAACTGACCAATATGTCTTCAGGGCCAAGGCGAAGTGGTTTGATCTTCTCCACAAAATGGGCTGAGTCTCTGATGTAGGAGTCTGTATGTCCGATGTGAGGTTGCAGCAAACCCGCCAAGTATTTGGCGACTCCATAAGTCGGAGAGTCGATGGTACTGACAATGGGGCGAAGAGGTACGTCTGGCTTATGTATCTTCGGCAAGCCGTAGAGTCGAGGTGGAAGTGCTTCCGATTTTCGAATCTTCAGCTTCATCTCATCCGGAATTGACGCCACTTTAATCAGATTATTCGTTTGCCTGAGGATACGAGCCGTGGGGTCCCGTGAGAGTTTTTTATAGGTTAATGGATCCAGGATGTCGTCCATCTTCCGTCTGTAGTCTCTGGTGTTAAGTACTGTGGTGGCGTTCCCTTTGTCTGCAGCTAAAATCATAATATCCTTGTTGTTTCTTAATGTTCTTAACGCTGCTTTCTCCTTCGCCTTAAGGTTGCCCAATGGTGGTTTGGCCCTCTGTAAGATTCTGGCCGATTCGCGGCGCACTTCCTCGGCTTTATCAGATGTTAATTTTCGAATTCCGGCCTCAATGTTTGAGATGATGTCTTCTACCGGCAAAGTTTTGGGAACCACTGCAAAATTACCTCCCTTGGCCAGGATCTCCGTTTCTTCTGTGGACAAGGTGTAATCGGACATATTGATCACAGTGCGCTGTTTATCCAGCGTCGGAACTGAAGGTCTTTGTGCTATGTGTCTACTGAATTTCCTTATCTGTGTTTCCCTGCTGTGTCCCATGGTAGCTTCAAACGTGCCGTAAGTTATTCTATCGACCTTGTCCCAGTCTTCTCCATTTAAAGTGTTGCCCAGCTTAACGTGTATTCCCAACAGTTGTCTTGCGTTCTTGTCAAGATCTTTCCGAGTTTGATGGATCCGTTCCCGTAGCAGGGCTTTCTCTGTTCTATCGTAGATGCGATGAGCTTTCGCCGTGTGTAAGTATCGCTTTTGCTGTAAAAAACGCGGTGTGATGTTGCCGTCGCGGCAGCGAAGCAAAAAGGTCAGTGAAGATAGTAATTGACCCTTCTTTTTACGCAAGCCTTCAAAGCGACGAATAAGATGGTAGGCCTCCTCCCCGTAGAGGCGATTTATAAAAGTGTGTAGGCTTTCACGGTCGGTGTTGTCAACAACGGTGGTATTAATCGGGTTTGTTGACCGTGTTCCATGCGAAGTTCCATGAGGGGGGGTGTAGTGAGCGCCCCGAGAGGCTAACTCAGCAAGTGATCCCCATGAATCTCTGCCAAACGTTTCGTCCACAGCTGCGGTGGACATCTTCAGTGGCGGTGTGGTCGTGGTCGAAGTACTCTCCCAGCTGTCACAGTCGCGACTGGCACATCATCACTTTGCGCAGCTCTATATATAGCCTCAGATCGGTTATGCATCGTTCCGGGTGGGCGTGTCCCTGCATTCGTCAAAGGTGGTGACGTCACTCTTCTCGTTGTCATGGTTGGCTGCCAACTCCTATCCATTTTTAATCCTTCACCCTTCTTATTGAAATTGTTCTGGTGTTTGAAAATTTCAATCGCTTCTCGGTGTAGACGAGCGTAGTAGTGTGAGGTGGACGCCAATCGTTCAGTCTCCTCAAACCGTATCTGATGGTCTCCCTCAGAAAGAGCGTGTTCAGCTACCGACGATTTCTCCACTTCACCCAGACGACAGTTCCTCTTGTGTTCCGTCAAGCGCGTCTTGATGCTTCTCTTTGTTGTACCTACATAAACAGATCCACACGAACACGGAATTTTGTATACCCCAGCTGACGACAAGGGATCTCTGGGATCTTTCGCCGAACCCAGTAGTCCTCGGATCTGTGTCGTGGGTTTAAAGATGGTCTTAATATTATTACGGTTCAATAGTCGGCCAATGCGGTCTGTCACATTCCGCACATATGGTAAAAAGGCCGTTCCTGCAAACTCAGTTGTGTTATCAGTTGTAGGTCTCACCGACGTCAATGGATACTCCTCAAAAGATATAAGAAGATCTATACACCCAAGGACGTCGGTGAGACCTACAACTGATAACACAACTGAGTTTGCAGGAACGGCCTTTTTACCATATGTGCGGAATGTGACAGACCGCATTGGCCGACTATTGAACCGTAATAATATTAAGACCATCTTTAAACCCACGACACAGATCCGAGGACTACTGGGTTCGGCGAAAGATCCCAGAGATCCCTTGTCGTCAGCTGGGGTATACAAAATTCCGTGTTCGTGTGGATCTGTTTATGTAGGTACAACAAAGAGAAGCATCAAGACGCGCTTGACGGAACACAAGAGGAACTGTCGTCTGGGTGAAGTGGAGAAATCGTCGGTAGCTGAACACGCTCTTTCTGAGGGAGACCATCAGATACGGTTTGAGGAGACTGAACGATTGGCGTCCACCTCACACTACTACGCTCGTCTACACCGAGAAGCGATTGAAATTTTCAAACACCAGAACAATTTCAATAAGAAGGGTGAAGGATTAAAAATGGATAGGAGTTGGCAGCCAACCATGACAACGAGAAGAGTGACGTCACCACCTTTGACGAATGCAGGGACACGCCCACCCGGAACGATGCATAACCGATCTGAGGCTATATATAGAGCTGCGCAAAGTGATGATGTGCCAGTCGCGACTGTGACAGCTGGGAGAGTACTTCGACCACGACCACACCGCCACTGAAGATGTCCACCGCAGCTGTGGACGAAACGTTTGGCAGAGATTCATGGGGATCACTTGCTGAGTTAGCCTCTCGGGGCGCTCACTACACCCCCCCTCATGGAACTTCGCATGGAACACGGTCAACAAACCCGATTAATACCACCGTTGTTGACAACACCGACCGTGAAAGCCTACACACTTTTATAATAACATGATCCGTGTATTTAATTAATGAAGATGGTGGACAACGGCAATTCTTGTCAAATGTGTGGCCTAGAGAACCCGCTTCGCGCTGTCAAGGTCCCGGGTTCGAATCCCGGTTCGGTCATGGATGTTTGTGTTCTTCCAAAATTGCGGAAAAATGCAGACGTAAGAAACTTAAGAAAAAACGGAATACTCCCTTCTTGTAATTGGGTCAGTATTGGGAGTGAGTTTAAACCGAAAAAAAAATTTATATAATGGATATGATGTAAAAGGCCTACACTGTAAACAATAAAATAAGCTAGTTTCTAAAATGTACCATGGAACAATTTGTTTGTATTAAAACAGTATTGTTTGACTACTAAAGATTGTATATTTTTTTCAGTGTGCAACTTCGTGGTGCATGATCGCTGCTTAAAAACTGTGGTGTCCCCGTGTTCCAGCATCGCCGCCAGCCTTATCAAAGTAAATCAAATTGAACATTAAAAGTTTTCATTCAACAAATCTCTGTTCCCAGAATCCGGTAGCCCACTGTTGGTCAGAACCTTTCCACCATAAACGAAAATTTTGTAACGTATGTAGGAAACGGTTAGACGATAGCGTGTCCGTCAACTGCGAAAGTGAGTAAGAGGAGCGACCCATTAGGGGGTGTTCAACCGAATCGTTTCCAGTTTGCGAATACTACGCACATACGGAGTGTCAAGATTTCGCCGTTGCCGATTGCAAGGAAAATGCCACATATCTTCCGGGAAAGCAATTGTCGAACGTACACCACCAACACCATTGGCGGGAAGGCAATCTCCCAAGCAATTCGAAATGCGCTCTCTGTAAGAAGACATGCTGGACGACGGAATGCTTGTCGGGATATCGGTGCGAATGGTGTGGTATGACTGTAAGTGTTTCTACCATATCACAATTTCGGACTACTAATGAATGAGCTGTTGGTGTTGTTGCAGTGTCATGCCACATGTCACGTCAATATCACATCTGAATGCACGTTCGGGGTGCTGGAACCGATCTATCTGCCACCGCATGCCGTGAGCATTCCAAGAACCGAAGTACCCATGGAGGCCATCATCGGAGTGCAAGTTCGCCGGAAAGACACCTTGTCTCGTGAGTATTCGTGCCGTAAGTGTTGCTTCATTGCTGACTAGGTGTTGTATCGTTGGTAATTTCTGCAGCCTAGAACACCAATTCTTGTTTGATATTTAGTACACATGGATCCACAACTTGAAAGCGGCCGGTATTGTTCGTTATAATGAGACACATCTTTAATTAACTCGATTTTTGTCAAATACGCGGTTCGTGTCAACAGTGGTGGTTTTCCAATAGAAGTTATTCCCTTACTAACCTCTAACGTGTGACAAGTGACCCTAATGAAATTCTTCCAAAATGAGACCAGCGATGGAAACGACGTAGGATGTCTCCCGCCGTCGTAGACGAAACGTTTAGAAGAATTTCGCTGGAGAAAGCCTCGGCGCCTCGTTACCTCCCCCCAATGGACTTTTCTATTTCATATTGTTGAGCATATTGCGAATTGCCGAAGAACAATCAAAATACACCATTTTTGAATACGGCAAAATTTAAATATAATGCAGAAGCTATTCCTACTTTTTATAACATGATGCCTGTGCAAGATTAGGTCATCTTGCTTTACCTTCTCGACCTGTTAGAGTTCACTTTATAATACATCTTCTTCCGCGTCGTGTTTCCTCTTGACAGAGGAGTCGTGATCATGGCTTCAACAAAGATTAGTGGTGGTTATTTGTGGATCTTCTAATGACCGCATTTCAGACACACACTCTTTCAACCATATGTAATGTTTGAAAACAAAGCATTTTTGTGTTGTTGAAATCCAAGGAAATAAAGATGTGATTCTCTAAGTGTAATCCGAAACATTTCATTTGATGGCCCCTTGCTAATTTGATTTAAACATTTTAATGGCATAAAAGGAAACCGTGGAATATCGTTTTACGTTGTCATTACAAAATCCTGAGTCCAGCACGATGTGGCTTTTTTTGAACAAATGGTCGCATTCTTATCTTTCCACGAACTTCTCATCTTCCGAAGTATTATCCTCTAGACACGTTCTTTCAATTCGGTATACCATTGACCTTATTTTTCAAAATATATTGTTTTCACGAACGTCGTTTGATACAGCATTGGCGAGTTGGAAACGTAAAAAGTCAATTTTTTGAATAACAATAACCAACCCTCGTCTTGAGTCGCGGGAGGTTCTGCCAATTAAATGCTGCACGCAAAGAAACTTTGCTCAGATTTCAGAAGTGTAAAGATTTTTCAGCTTTATTTACTTGCTTCGTCTTGTACAAGAAGAATTCAAAGAAATTATCATAAAGGTATCTGCTACAATAATTGATTGAATGCGATGAAGAGACTAGACCTGTGGTTTGGCTTCCCACTACTTAATATTTATCGCCACTTTCTGCTTTTCTATCCTCCTCATCTTCATTACTTTTAACTTTTACTTAAGTTTTGAGAAACATTCAGTTTGGTTCTATTTCGTTTTTCTTCCCTTTGGAAGCCAGCCAGCAGATCATCGTCAAAATCAGATTCGTGGCAGTAATCAGAGATATCCTATCCCTAAGCTCTTTTTCAATGACAACAAGAAAACTTTCGGCTCGTTTCCGTTTCTTTTTTTTCCTTTTGAAAACAAGTGAACCGAAGTCTGTTCGTCGATTTGGCTTTTTAGTGCTTAATTTTTTCGCCACTTCCTATTCTTCTGTCACTTTCATCATTACCTATCAGTATCAGCTTGGTTCTCATCTTCATCGCAGCTTGCTGTCGCTCTCTATTTCTCTATTCTAGCAATGTTATCTTCACTTTCAATGTCATAAGATCATCATCAAAACCAGGTTCGTGGAAGTTTAAGTAATCAGCGATATCCTGGAGTTTTTTTTTGAGTGATAGCTAAAAACTGGCGGTTTGTTCGTATTTCTTTTTCTGATTTTTGGAAGCAAGTGAACCAAGAATTGTTTGACCCTCTAAAAAGAGACTGCACCTTCAATTTGACTTATCATTGTTTCTTTGTCGTCGCAACTTTCTGCTCTTTATTCATCCTCATCTTCATTAGTTTCACTTTACTCCTCAACTCCATTCGCAGTTTGCTGTAGCTCAGCTTCGTCTACTCTAGCAATTTCTTCTTCCTTTTCACTGTCACCATCAGCCAGCAGATCACCGTTAAAAACAGATTCGGGACAGTTTGAGTAATCAGAGATATCCTCGAGCTTTTTCTCAGTGACAAAACAACTCTCGGTTCGTTTCCATTTCCTTTTCTTCCTTTTGGAAACAAGTGATGAACCAAAGGCTGCTCGTCGTCCGAAGAAGAGATTGTGGGCCTTATTCTTGACCGTTCGACTTGTGAGTGAGTGAGTGAGTTTGACGTCATGTCGAATGATTTTCAAAAATTGGTATTCTTGGCCGTTCGAGTCACATGTCACTCACTCACTACACGAATGATTTTACTCGATCGCTTTTTTGTGAGTGACTTGCCACTGTTCGAGTCATATGTGACCGACTCATGCCGATAATTCTTTTAATCGATCACTTTTTAGAGATTATTCTTGATTTTGGTCTTATATAACTCTTATTATTATTAATTGTGTCTAATCTTGGATTATTAAAATAAACCTAATTATAGAGTTATCCCCTATATCAACGTTTTTTGAGTATTTATAATTTTCGCAGCTAGCGGTTGCCTGACGGTTTTCGTTTTTAAATTTTATTAAAAAGAAATCCCTGACGAGTACTTGCTCTCGGGTCTTGAATTTTTGCGGAAGAGCTTTTTCAAAAAGTGGCCGCGCCTATATATAATTAATTTATATGTTATTTTTTCTGTAATTAAACATAAATAATATATTATCAAGTAGCGACCGGTACTTTTAGCCATTTTATTGGCAATTACGATTTTAGTGTGGTATAGGAGGGACCCCAGGTCTTGAACACCGGAAGAGCGTTCTTCGATGCCATTATTACTCACGGACATACATATCTTGTCAAGTCAATTGAATTAAACGTAAATTGGATGAATTTCATTATCAATCGATGTGGTAAAATACTATTCCTCCAACTCTTCCAGCGTTAAATTGATGGATATTTCACTTTTTTTTAATGAAATTTTTCCGGGAAATATAAATTTTCGGACAATAATCTAATTATAATTTCTCTATATTCTTCACCAATTATCATTTTTAATATGAATAATAGCAAAAAATGCAAACGCAAAATTAAAAATTGACAGTTATTTGACAGGTGACAGCCAAACTCAACTCGAACGATCGAAATTGCGGTGTTGCCAAATTGACTTACTCGAACGATCGTCGACTGTAGTCAAGAATACCAAATAAGACCCCTGTCACACTATCAAATTTTCGTCAAATTTCCATCAAACTAGTTGAAGCAAACTGGGTTGATGACGTTATTACTACCCTGTTTGCTGCGTTCGGCAAAAACCCTGTCACACTATCAAATTCAGCTCAAACTCGTTGGACGCAACAACCGTCAAACGTTTGACGAGAATAGGAGGGCGTCTATTTCCCTCAAACTATTGGAAGCGGTCGGTACTTTCATTGGCTGATAACTGGGCGCCAGTTCTAAACATTCCATTGTTGACATTTAGGTCCTTGTAATTTTCCGGTGAGGGTGAAATGGGAATGAAAATTTGGAGTGGCAGTGATTTATCAACAATATTTGATTTATACAAATAGGAAGCAATATTGTACGACACGAAAAATGACTCGTACTATAACAAATTTGCACATCGCGATGCACTGCAGCGAATTGTTGAGGGAATGGGCAAAATTCGGCCCAGAATAACTAGGATTTCAAAGGTCGAACAGTTCACGAAAGAATGGCAGAAAATGAAGAACATTGTTATCGGATTTCGAATAGCTGACAGCATAAAAACCTACAAGATTTTATTAAAGACAGGAGAGGAGAATGTAACACATCGTGTTCCCTTTTTCTAATAATTGATTAAATGTTGCCTGATCAATTCGCATGTTATTTGTGAAGTCATACGGATCTTCGTACGCGATTTGGTACTTCATGAGGGAAATCAATTTTTGCCCCAATGTCTATCCATCACAGCATTCCTTCGTTTTATCCAAGATTGCGTCCTTTTTTTAGGCTTTGAGTTTTCTAGTTAATAAGATTCGTGCTAATGATAATAACAGCACCTTCCTCTTTTGCGTGGGGCTCGAGTACTAATCAAATTTCTATCGATTTCAAACAAAAATGCACACAAAAACACGAACGTCCGCGGTCCCCTAAGCTAACCTCAAAGTTTGATCTAATCTGACGTTTGTTGGATGGAAATAGAAAATTTGACGAAAGTTGTTCCTGACGTCATGAACTCAGTTTGCTGCAACTAGTTTGATGGAAATTTGACGAAAATTTGATAGTGTGACACGGGCATTATGCGAGTGTTCGACTTGTGAGTGAGTCACCTACGCGACACTCACTCACATGTCGAACGACTCAAGAATAGGGGTCACAATCTTCGATTCGGCTTTTCACTGCTTCATTTTCTTCGCCACTTTTTGCTTCGCCGTCACCTTAATTCGCAGATTGCTTTCGCTCATTTTCTTCAATTATAGTAATTTCGTCCTCGCTTTTACTATAACCATCAGAAAGCAGATTATCGTCAAAATCAGACTCGTTGAAGTTTTTTTGTGGACAATTGAACTTGACGAATTTAATTATAATATCTCGTAGACTATATAACAGTTAATCCTAAAACGTCATCTATTGTTTAACACAGATGTTTTGTGTGATAATAAGGCGGATCATAAATCACAATTTCGGCTAGTAATTTCAAACGCTGTGCTTTTACCGCCCCGTTGTGACGTCATTTGGGGGACGTTTTCATTGGTCCGCCCTTGTAGCAATTTTTTTATTTTATACTACAATTGTTACGTCATATAGAGAGCGCTTTTCAAATAAGACATTTTTCGGATTTTTTTTATACATACAGGCTGTTAGGTAATGGTCCCGATATAACTTGAGGGTGATTTGTGACCATTTTTGGCTCAAACCTATTTTTTTTGAGAAGAAAAATCTTTAAAATGGTCAATATCGGTATGTACCACAAAGTTTAAGGACTGCTTGAATAATACAATACATCAAGTGCACCTCAGCGCTGACATTGCAGTACATATATCTTTTGTTCCTAAGCCATGTTTAAATTTTATTATCCACTTCCAGCAGTCCCTAAACTTTGGAGTACCGACATTGACAATTTTTAAGATATCATCTCGAAAAAAAATACGTTTTAGCCAAAAATGGTAAATAGCTCAATTTTTTATCCTGAATCCACCCTCAAGATATCGCGGAACCATTACCTAACACCCTGTATAGTAAAGGCTATAGTAATTGCGAATAAACAAAAAATAGGGGTACAATATTCTTTTGTCTTGTTTCTAGTAAAGCGGTTTTTGAAAATTGTGGAAATACTCCATTACAGTGATGGCTAAAGAAACTTATAGTTTGTTTATATTTCTTTTTCTTTCTTTTGGAAGCAAGTGAACCTCCGATTTGGCTTCCCACTGCTTCATCTTCTTCGCAGGTCGCAGAACTTACGCTTCGTTTCTATTATTTTTCACTATTATGTAGCAAATCATCTTCAAAATTAGGTTCTTTGGAAGCATGTCAATCAAAAGCTGCTCGTCGTCCGATTTGACTTGTCACTGCTTAATCCTCTCCACCACATTCTGCGCTTCTTTCACCTTCAATATCAGTTTTAGCTTTGCCCACATTTCCATTCGCAGTTTGCTTTGCGTTTATTCTAGTAATTTGGTCTTCGCTTTCAGTGTCCGATGCGGTTAGAAAACAGTAAAATGAATGTGTTATATTGCATCTGAAGATTTACTTTGTCGGGTGAGCCCCTCGGGGCGCTTGCCTAATTTTTTCATGGAACACGGTTTTTGAGCAAGAAACACCACCACCACTGTTGATAACACCGACCGCGAAAGCCTAAACTCTTCCGTTTTAAACTGCGTTTTTATATATGTTAAAATCTGTTGGATTGTACATAGGTTCCCAAACATTGTCGATTCTCGAAGCTCTTGCTGAATCTGATAGTCAAATTGTTGCAAGTACCTTCGCGAATAAGCGTCCTATCACATAGTATTGAAAATAGAAATAAAATAATGAAAATTTTGTAATATCTCTTCAGGGCACAGTTTGGGAACCATTGCTTTCACATCTTTCCCATTTTATTGCTTTGAACGGTGGATCTTGTCCACGAAGAAATTGAACATTGATTTGTTGTGTTATAAAAAATGTCTTTCGTTGTTACGCAAACACAAACTGTAAGTGCTTTACCTATTTATTTTTTTTTAATTTTTATTTTAAGATAACAGGGGAATGATTTTGCAGTCATCAATGGCGATAGTGATAGACGGAGTACTTTATCGAGTGTTCTGAAGCGTCTTTCTGTTGTTTTGCCATCCTCATGTCAAGGCAAATGCCAGCCCTCACCCCCTTATGTTAGAGGTATATTTGTTTTGCGAATGTATTTTTAGTTTTATCGACTTTTTGGCTTCTTTTGCTGGAATTTGGGCCGCTTTGGCGCGACATGTGACGGCAGGTCGGCAATAACCGATCGTGGACGTTTTCAGCACGGAGTATTTCGGAAGAGTTCAGCAGCGGCGATGGGGGTCGTTACAAGGGGGAGTCGGAAGAGTACACTCAGTGTCATACACCGGGTCGCGATAGCAGACAGGACAAAGCCAACAAAGACAAGGAAGACCGGGACGAAGAAGTGATCAAGGTCTATGACGGAAACAATTCCCTGAGAAGGAGAATTTTTCGGACCATTGTGATATCAAGACAGGCGTCGCTGATGCAAGTGCTCACGCAAGCTTTGCGCGCGTTTCATATCACAAAGGATCCAAGCTCGTTTCACCTGACAGATCTGTATTCTGTGGAGGAAACCGTTCTGCAAGATCCGTCTCCCGTGCTCATGTTGCATCGGAAGGAGGGGAAGAGACCGGCGGTGTTTCTCAGATTCAAGTACGTTGCCTTAGAAATCTATATTTGTGATTGAAAACCCGCACATATTTCATTGCTTTATAAGAAGCAGTAGTAACGAGTAGTTAGACGTAAAACTCAGAATACCCTGGAAACAACTTTTTATTTTATTTTGCGCAGGGTATATACTAGGATGATTAACCTAGATAGACCGTTTATTAGAAAATTTTTAATTTACCCTAAAGTTAGAAAGTTGAAATGTGTGTTATCGGTGATTCTGAACCGAAGTAAAATACTTTCAAGATGACGACACTTTCGGACATACCGGAAAATTCATATTATTTTAAGTGGCAACTTCCTATTTTCATGCACTCATTTATTTGGGCACTCAATTCTCAATAAGACGCACCCAGGTTGTCGCCATTTACCTCTCATACTTTTTGAAATATTTACACTTTTATGCTAAAATTTCGAAATGCAGGACCTTTTTAGAAATTCATATTTCTTGATTCGTTGCACATAATACAATTTTTTTCGTTTTGCATAATTTCAGAATCTATCCACTTTTTATACAATTTAAATGTCTCTAAGGGTTGCTGCGATTTTTGAATATGATTATAACAAAATATCAAAAACTTCAGCGTAATTCAATGTATTGTAGAAATAAAAAATAACTCGACTTTTATAAAGGTTGTAACGCGGCGACCACCTAGAAATAATCTAGTATGATATTATGGTTCCGGTTGCTAGGGAAAAAGGTTGGAAAAGATTGGATAAAATAATAAATGTCTTGAGTTCAATATATTAATATTACTGAAGACAGAAGTGTTATTTATTCACTTTCAGAAGCTGATCAAATTTCTTACAAGGTTAGTTTTTCGATATTTTTCATTTTCTATAAAAAAGGATTTTTCTTTAGAATTTGATATGTGTAGGCTGTAAAATAGAAATACAATAATGTATGAAACAATCATGTATAGTAAATATTTGATAAAAAGCATAATTCATATGACATGCTAATTTCAATTGTTTGATTCAAATGTTTTTATTCCACAGCCTACACATATCAAAAGCTAAAGAAAAGTTGTATTTTTAACAAAATGTGGAATATCGTAAAAACTATCGAGAGAGAATTGGCATAATAAGCCTATATAAAGATCGAGTTATTTTTTACTTTAGCAATCGAATTAAGTTATTCAATTGTGGGGATGCAATTTGAAAAAAATGAGTGTTAATTTTTTTATAACTAGTAGCTCCTGCAAGATTAACAAATATTAGAACTACTCGCAAATTATTGTTTTAAATTATACCAATCGACAGAAAGATATTAATTTTTAAAAAGATTAATACATTTTCAAGTTTTAGCATATAATATTAGAAAAACTATGAAAGGTAAGTAACAATCTCTTTTTTTCGAATTGAGTGATCGAATCAATATTAACATTAAAATAAAGGATTTCTAAATAAATAACAAAGTTGATGTCAATTGAATGTCAATTAAAGTAATATACTTTGATGCAGAATTATCGATAATGACCATGCACCAAATTTCAACTTTCTTTCTTTACGGAAAATTTAAATTTTTTAATAAACGGTCCACGTGAATCACCCTGTATATCTTACAGCGTTAAACATGACACTTGGAAGTGCCTAATGGATGCCTGGAGATGGAATATGTTAGAAAAACACTAAATACATATTTTGTTGTTTACAGACAGTACTAACCTTCTTCTTTCCTCCCGTATTAAATTTTTGCATTCATTTATTAGATGTTCCACTGTCTCTCGTCTTTCTTCACATATTCTGCATCCTCTCTGCTCCTCTCTCAACCAGAACTTGCATTCTCTCTCTTCATTCCCGCACCTGAATCTTGCAATCATTCTTGTCTGTTTTACATTTTCTCTTTACAGGTATTTCGGTAGTTCTTCGTTATTATTTCTCATATACTTATTGTTATTATACCTTGACTCTTTAATTCTCTCCCGTTTCTCTTGTCTCTACACATCCCCTATCTCTGTCTCTCAGTCTTTCTCTTAATCTCATCTCTCGTTCTCTCATTCTCGTCTTTTCTCCTGAGCTATACCCATTCCTTTCATAATACTTTGCCCTTTCATTCACCCTATCATTTTGTCTTTCTCTCTTTTTCTCCCTCAGACATTCCTGCATCAGTTTGCACCAAGTCCTTTCGCTTATCCTCTCTTCAAATGTTACCGCCCTCTTTCCTGCTACTACTCTCATCTTTTTCCTTTTCGTTTCCTCTCTTACTATAAACCCTGGTGTTTTTCTGTCCACTCCTAGCACCTATTTCAAATATTTCTATTGCACCTTTTCAACTTCCTCCCATTCCTTCCATCGCCATATCTCCGCCCCATACATCAACACACTCTTCACTAGACTATGAAATCATCATCCTTCTTCTGAAATTAAGCCCGAACTTACTTTCTCCTATTCCCCATACTGCTCCTACCACTCTCTTTGTCTTTTTGACTTGTTCTTTTACCTGTGCCCTTTCTCTCCCTCTCTCATTAAACATGCATCCCAGATATTTAATCTCTTTTACTTTCTCTATCTTTTGCTTTTTCTCCCACAACCATTCTTCTTCTCTTCTTTCTCTTCCTCCTATCCTAAACACTAACAATTTTCTCTTTTCCACTGGTACTTCTAGTTCTTCTTTTTTCATATATGCTTTCAGTGTCCCCTATCATTCCTCTCATGCCTCTTTCTTTCCCCGCCACTAGTACCAAATCATCCGCATACGCCAACGACCATACTTTCTTCCTTCCTATCACAATTCCTAAATGCGCTCCGCTCAGTATTTTTTTATACATACATTGTCCATGGTTTCTCTACCTGTCCGGAATCCCGCCTGTCCATCTTGCATTAGTCCTTTTGTTTCTTCCTCATTCGCCAATTTTTCTCCCAATTATACCTTGTACGCAGTGCACAGCAAACTTACTCTGTAATTATTCGTCTCATCCTTGCTTCCTTTTTTATGTATCGGACATATCAGACTCTCTCTTTATTCCTTCGGCATCCTTTCTCCCATTCATACCTCGTTTATTATCTCTCACAGCCTCTCCTTTGTTTCCTCCGTTCCATACATTCAGACTTCATTTTCGATCCCATCCCTGGCCGGTGCTTTTCTTTTCTTCAGTTTTCTTATTTTTGCTTCTACCTCTTCTTTTGTTAATTCATCCTTCTGCTCTCCTTCTAGGGTCATTGTCGATGTATCTTCTTCTTGTTTCGCTTCCCTGGGCCCGTCCAGAAACCCCCGAAGTGATTTTCCCAAGTTTCTACCTTTATTCTTTCTGTTATCTCCTCTTTCCTCTTCTTTCGTTCCTGTCGCCCTACTTCCTACTGACCCTGTTTAGTCTGCACACTAAGGAATGTGAAAGTGTTTCCATTGTCTCGTTATGTGTAATACAAATAAATCCTGACGGGACCCTTAAAATGATTCTGCACAGGGATCGGGACAACGATAAAGGAGAAATACGCGTGTATCCTGGCAAGTTGCAAGTATCCCAGGCATTCTGCACCGTGCCTGTGGATTCCAGTACGACGGTGGGATATCTTATCCGGGATGCTTTGAAGCGATTCGGTCTGGAGGATTACAATTGCGAAGACTACAGATGTAGCGAAGTTCTGCTCGATCGAGGAGGTAGTTCAGACAAGGGTTCCATCAGATTTTACAACTTCTGTGCTTTCAGTGACCGAAAGGGTCTTGTCTTGGAACGAGAGGCCGTGGGAAATAATGAAGCAGCTGGGCAAGGACAGCATCAGACAGATGGAGCTCATGAGATTCTACTTGCAACTAAAGCAAGACCCACATGGACCAAATCTAGCACTATTTGTGGGAAATTTGCCTCCGAATCTTTCCGAAAGAAACTACGAGAACATACTTACCGATTTTTTAGGAAAAGGTAACAGTTTATACAAAGTGGCGCGTAGTCCAACCATTTTTTATAGAAAACAAATTCTCTAAAATTGGTCCTATATATTACGAGTACGGGTCCATGGTCATCACTTATGAGGATTCAGACAAGGCGGTCCGCGCTTTGTACACGCTGAGAGAATCGAGATTCGAAGACAAACACTTGCTTGGTGAGTTGTGGTGTTTGTTGGATTGATGACCGGTTGCGTTCTTTGAAGTGATGCTGTTGCCAAACATTGAACCTTCGATGACTCCCAGTGGCGTACAACCGTTGTTGGTCTTCGTCAATGTAAAATCTGGTGGTTGCCAAGGGCTCGAACTCATCTCCAGCTTCCGAAAGCTTCTGAATCCGTATCAAGTCTTCGACTTGGACAACGGAGGTCCTTTACCGGGTCTGTACGTGTTCAGAAATATTCAGAACTACAAGATTCTCGTATGTGGAGGTGACGGGACAATCGGTTGGGTTCTTCAGTGTTTGGACAATGTCGGTCAAGACTCGCAGTGTTCATCTCCAGCCTGTGCCATAGTTCCACTGGGGACAGGTATTTAACGAGCGCCTCCATGAGTAGACTTTTATTGTGGTCCCGCAGGAAACGATCTGGCCAGAGTGCTCAGATGGGGTCCTGGATATACAGGTGGAGAAGACCCGTTGAACTTGTTACGGGACGTTATCGATGCCGAAGAAATTCGGTTAGATCGATGGACGGTCGTGTTTCATCCCGAGGATAAACCAGACGACAGCGTCAAGCAGGTCAATTCCACCGGTAAGAAGAGGCAAAAACTGTCCAAAATGAAAGTGACCAATGAGCAAATTAGAAAAGCAGGTCAATCATATGTGTTTCTAGATGTTGTTTTGCTGTAATTGAGACTAACGCGTTTAACAAAAACTGCGTGTAGTATGGCCATCATTGCCTGCTGAGTTTTCTTGCGTAGGTTTGTCCACCTACTTTTTCGGAAAGCAGGATCAAGTAGATTTTAAAGCTTGGCCACTTTTATAATAATCAGCACAATTAACAATTAAACGAAATCGTTGCATACGGGGTAAAGTGTGAGTATAAGTTCAGTTTTAAGTCATTTCATGGAGTTAGTTTTAAAATGGGTTAGATTTTCGGCACTATCAAAAACGAGGTTTCAATCGCGCAGTTCTCTTTTCTTGTGTTTTATATCTCCTTTCTGGCATTTTTATCAAGGATCGATTTAGATGCTTTCCGCCCAGTGTCTAGAATATCTTAGAGGGATCTTTCTTGATGGTTGTCCTGATTTCAAGCATGATTGGCAACCTTCCGTTTGTGGAATCTTTCAACCATTTTTGTTTATATTCCTGTCGTCATTTATGGGGTGTTCCAAGTCGTGCAATTTGTACTTCTATTAATGCTCAAGCTACGGTTTCGACTTCTAAAAAGGGAAAAAAGTATTCCCAGGCGCCCATAGAATCTAGATTTTGCTTTATTGTTTGTCATTTGACAGTGAAAATTTTGCGGAAAGGACGTAGAAGATGGAAGAAGACATACATCATAAATCATAACAAAAAACCATAATTTACAGAAGGGGTGAAGATATATGCGAAAGAGAACACCAAGGAAAGAACAAGACATAAAGAGAGACCACTGATATTTTGGTCAAACCACGTTGAAGACGTGTTAAACAACACATTAAGTGTATCATAGATACACATAATAAAAAAACATGGTTTACTGAAGGAGTGAATTTATTAGCGGAAGAAAAGGATAAAGCTTCGCTTGGAGGAGTAATAAGAACGATAAAGAACACCAAGAACATATAGGAATAAGACAAATTCGCGAATACATGGGAGATAAAGAGAAATCGTTAGTAGAGTTTTACAAAAGATATGTAGAATGATTTGTATGGGTAGAATGATTTGTATGGAGCCCAGAGGAAAATGTAGACATTTTTGAGAGATATGTAGAAAGCTGTAAATGAATCCACAGTTTACAAAGAACGTAATAAACAAACATGAATGGTTAGAGCATTTTAAACGATTGTATACAACAGTAACGAGGCTTACGTATTTACAAGATACATATAAAATGAAACAAAACGGCGAAGAGTAACAAATAATACCAGATAAAATCTCGGTAAATGAAATATTGAGAAAACTAAAGAACAGAAAAACCTTTAGTGATGATAGTAAACACAACAGCTACATAAATATGGCGCTGATAAAATAGTAGACGAGCTGAATACACTTTTTCAAAAGAAAGCGTAATAACTGAAGAATTGAAGAATAGTCAGACAATTTCCGTTATAAAAAGGAAATAAAAGAAATACCGGAAATTATTGGGACATCAAGCTGCTTGTTTCTGCATCAAAAATATATATTTATTGTTATGTGTTGTTATTAATACGTTGCCACGTTACATTTATGAATGATATAAGTTCCTTAATATCCAAAATCAAGAAAAACAGCAAGGATTTCATCAAAACAGGTCAACTACACGCCATATTTACACTAAACCAAATTAGAGAGAAAGCAAGAGAGTTTTTCTGTCTTCTGGCAAGTGTTTCTAGCAAGAAGGTGCTAGCTTGATGTTATGTGATAGATATGTGGACGGCAACGAAAATAAAAAGAGGGGACTTTTTAAGAGCTTGGCAGTGGTGGTGGATTTTCTATATGTAGATGGAAAAAGAAAAGTTGTTGCCCGAGATGGAGACTATAATAAATCTAGCAAGTGAAGCGATTTTGAATGATTTTGCAATTCAAGATTGAAAGGGATGTTGAGGTAGATTTGGTTAGTGAAGTCGAAGAACCAATTGTAGTTCTGACTGGGTGCCTTGGATAACGCAAAATACGTCGTCTACATATGTAGTCCAGCTTATTATACATTTTTGAAAATATTGTTTTTAGTGATAAAATTTACCTTTAGGTGTTCAAGAAATACTTTTCGCTAGTAAGAAGCAAAGTGGGATCCCAGAGTTAAACCTGAAATTATTTATCAAAAGATTGTGTTCAAGGTTCAAAATGTTTTTGAGAATGGGGAAGATTGATTTTGTATCTCTGTATTTCCAAATTTATCAAAGATGTTAGATAACGCGTTATCCCTCGCGAGGGACGAGAGAGATTCGAGGTTTGGGTTGGCAATGCTGTTAAAGGAGTTTAGGTTGAAAAAGGACGATGAAAAAGATCTGAGAGTCGTCGAGTTTTTGGCGAAATGGATCCCAGTGAGGAAAAGGGAAAAGTGACTGACTAGATGTGAAGGTACAAGGAGTCGCATTTGAGTTGTTGTAGAATTTGATTTTAGTCTTAGAGCGATTCAAATGCCTAAAGAACGAAAACGATGTTCTACAAATTTGCATTTCACAAGAAAGTGGCTTGAGATCCAACAATATCCGAGACGTCTTATTTGATGAGGCTCACCTAGAATAGTCATTGACTCCACTTCCTAGAACGATTTAACAACTAAAATTTATAACGGGGCTTGACCATATTCATATGTCTGTGGTCTCTTTTTGTCTTTACAATCTTACATTCAAATAAATTTGAAAAAGTATCCACAGCTTACGCAGCCTCGTTTAATTTTGATGTGCAAACGATATTTCCCATTTTAAAACTCGATGCATTTTGAAATCAACAAACACTTAAACGAAACATTTTAATTGCTAGCCTGTTAAAAACAACTCATAAACGTAGACCAATAGTCGATGCATGGCTTGTGACTTTTTTTTACGGCAAAACAACATTATTATAAAATTATGCAGAACTTCTAGACGCTTTCTCAAAAAGTAGGTTGTCGAATTAAAGGAGATTGGCCTCGATCCAGGTCTTTGGGAAAAGCCCAGCGACTACTTTTTGGGGCGGATCTTGAAGATCGGGACTTACGAGCAACCTGACAGTTTATTGCTTACCTGAACACTTACTACAGTTGTAGCAGGTTCGACGAGCGAGGACAACTCACAAATCTTCGTGATGAACAATTACTTCGGGATCGGAATCGACGCCGACTTGTGTCTGGATTTCCACAACGCTCGCGAAGAGAATCCGACCAAATTCAACAGTCGGTTACACAATAAAGGTGTCTACGTTAAAATGGGTCTGCGCAAGATGGTGGGGCCAAAAATGTGCAAAGATCTGCACAAAGAAGTTCGATTGGAAGTTGACGGGAAACTCGTCGAATTGCCGCAAGTGGAAGGCATTATCATTCTTAATATTTTAAGGTAAATACGGTAGTGGTGAGATGAATTAGATGTTGAGTGGTTGTGCAGTTGGGGTTCTGGAGCGAATCCTTGGGGGCCGGAGAAAGAAGATCAATTTTCAAAACCTAATCACTGGGATGGAATGTTGGAGGTGGTGGGCGTGACTGGAGTCGTACATTTGGGACAAATACAGTCTGGACTAAGATCGGCCATGAGAATTGCACAAGTATGCTTTTAAATTAATCCGAGCAACACAGTTCTAACGAACTTTTTAGGGTGGTCACATTAAAATCCACCTTCATTCAGACATTCCAGTTCAGGTGGATGGCGAACCATGGGTGCAAAGCCCATGTGATGTCGTTGTGCTCAAATCAGCTCTGAAGGTAAGTCGTTTTCCTACAAACTGATTCTTCATATGTTATAACCACCTAGCAAATACCTCCTCGCTATCACTTTGATTTGACAAGTAGATTCACTCTTTAGTTACAATCGATTTATTACACTAAGTGGAGAGTTTGTGCGACATTATGCCATTGAATCAAGTGAGAATACGATGGAATCAAAAACAGTATAAACATTTGGACGGCGCGATTCACGTTCACGGTTGCAAAATTTAAAAAAAGAGAGAAACAGTCGATCTAATGTTATTTTCTAATGTAACGACAGACCCGATTTTACCAACTATTAAGCTCGTACAAATCCTCTGTCCCGCTCCACTTAAACTCCCACACTAACAACGTGTGTTTAAAAATAAAAGAGGTACATAGAAGAACTTTACATTTCGTTAGAGCGTAGAAATTGTTTGAAACAAAAAAACAATTTCCGTATTTTTGATTGACAATTCCTCACAATTGCCTAAGGTCTACACTATCAAAAATAAAGCAAAACCTAAATTCGATTGCCTCCTAAGCTTCCGTGTTTTTTGTACGCTCATATATTTCCTAAAGTGCCGCCTAGCGAAGTATATACTATCAAATTTTGCTCTTTATCTTGTTTCCATGCTCCCAGGTCAATAATTTTAAGTTGCTTAGGAGAATCCTGTACAGAACAAGTTACACAATTCACTTGAAAGAAATAATGGCAAAGTTTAAAAATATGCGTACAAAAAAAGGAAGTCTCCGGAACCCGTGGAATCTAGTTTGTATTTTATTTTCACAGTGTAGACCTTTGATATTGATTCCTTGGAGATGGAATTTGTTAAAAAAGGCACTAATGTTTTTTATATGTCGTATCCGGACCGATTGTTAACAGAAAACTTAATTTCAAATTTCTCCATCTCAACGTCAAAAACGAATTCCAAAGTGATTCCATGGCGTATTCTGTATTATATTTATACGCCCGTTAAAAGAACTGTATAGGCCATGGAAGCACTTTACTGAAATTCGTAGAGGGTAAAACATTTTCGACCTTTGAGAAACTTGAGGTAAGTCTCAGTTGGCAACAAATCTGATACGATATATTTTGTGTTTTTCTAAAACATGTCCAGGCATCGATTTGAACTATAGGCAGGACACATACAAGAGCGGCTTGGATATCGTTGGTTTCCTCAGCATCCGTTTTTTAATAAAATGAAATTTCTCATGTAACTTTATATTAATTGATGCAAATGTATATACCTAGATATCCTTATATACAGGTGTTTCAGGACGAAGGCCTATTGCGCAGATAACGAGAACGGAGAAACCGAAAGAACTGAAACTTTGCACACTACTATAGATATATAAGATCTACCTGTTGAAAATATTTTCATGATTGTGCAACTTCCGGTTATACCGGTTATAACGGAACTTTGTTAGTTCAAATACAACATAGCTGAACATTTTGTCCAGCCGTTGACCAAGTTTCGTCGATCTGACTTTTAGGGTTTATTAATAATTATTTTTTTATTGCACTGGATTTTCGCCTTTTTTACAATTTTTTTCTCTCTGAAACATAGGTGCAAAAACGTTGATACCATATGACACAGAATCTAATACAGAATCTGAAAATACATTAAGAATAGGTACGTTGTATTGCTTATGAACAGCAGGGGCGGCTCGTAAAGCCTGAGGCAGGTGAGGCACGGACCTTGTTCCTATATTACTTTTGAGAGTAGTAGTGTTAATGCATAAGTTTCCTCATCACCTAGAACGTTCTTGCGTTCTTGCATCTGATGATACACTAATGGTATGTACTTATGCATAAGGAGATATTCCGTTTTAAATTTGACCTCTGATGGATGGGCGAAGAAAATTATGAATTAAATCGGCGTAGAAAGTTTGCATTACAAAATAACACTGTTTTGGCATCTTTTATCGTTTCTTAAAATTGGCAACACTAGCTGTGATTCGCTCTGTATGAACTAGCTTGGTTTTAAGACGTTTCATTTTACTGCATGCGTTATTTAGTATCAGAACCACCCTCCCCTGAAACAGAACTTGTGATAAAATGTTTGTGTCCCATATCAATTCAAGAGAAAATCCGTTACTAATATTTTGATTAAAAATTGCACCGCAATTACTAAGAGCAGATGCAGACTAAAGCGGATGGAATGCTCCGAGGTTGTAATGGTGAACGTGAACAGATTTCTGATATTCTGAACGATAGCGGCAAAATCGACTAATCGTGTAGTATAAAGTTCAAAAAATTATTGAAAGCTTTTATAACTGGCTGCGTAGGCTATGAATCACTTTAGAATTCGGTAGAGAATAGAAAATGTTTGGAATTGATATGGAGCAACTTTTAAGTTTTGTGTTGATTACCGTTTCGATTAATAAGATACATTTTTAACAAATTCCATCTTCAGGCGTCGGTTTAGATATTTTTTGTGCAAATTTTGCTTACGTATGGCAGTCAAATGTTATGATAATAGTTATTATGCCAATTTCAAAGGTCTACTGTAAAAAATAAAACAAAAGCTAGATCACATGACCTACTTAGAATTACGTTTTATGCTCGTTATCACAAAAGCACACGAGAAGGCAGAGGGTGTCGAAGAGGAAATTTGGTAATTAATGGGAACTGATTGAATTTATTTATTTCTTCTGGGTGGGTTTTTCATGCACCCCCAAGTGGGTTGTCCATAATCCCACGGCTATTTGTACTACCGTCTTCGGCGACCGAACAAAGACCAACGATTATAAATTAATTTTCCCCACATTGTCGGGCACAAACAATTTCCAGACGCAGAAAGTGTAATTAAAGATTCAAAAAGTACATCAGTGATGCCAAATCTATAGAAACGGCATGCGTAGATCTAAAACTATTAAATGAAATCTCTTTTTTCCATTTCGCGTTAAATGAGGCCCGGCCTCGGTTGCCTCTTCTGACCAGGCTTGGTTAAACCAAGTACTGATTAGGTCTTCACTGCTAATGACTGCAGCGTCTAAGAAGTAAACAATTCACAGCCACCATTAAATCTTTAATTTTCTAATTGTTGCATAAAATAAACAACTGTGGAGCCTCACAAGTCTGACGATGGTCCTGAAAATAGACCGAATTTGCTGGTGTTTGCTATTGTTATTTTAACATTTTGTATAAAAATGTTCTTAAGATTTATCTTCAGTGCAGACACTAATATTGTTTTGTGCGAAACGAGACCCATGGCAGCAACTCCATCAACAGCATTTTTGCGATAGTAGAATTATCTTGCACCGAAATAAGGTCATCTTCATACACTTTCTTTTTGACGCTCAGCATTTAACAGTGCGCTCGAAGACACTATTCTTTTAGAAGTTATTCTTTGGAAGTGGATGTTGCAAGCATTACTGATGACATACATATTCCATGGGTGATAAACCCGGTGATCATGAAAGCAAGTTTACCTTCATTATTCTATGTGCCATGTGTATCAAAGTGTTATCCTACTGAAAAAAAGCACCTTCGATATTCTGTAGGAGAAAACATGCTCTAGCAGAACATCTCACATCTCATTCTGCAGGAATCTAAAAATGTTGTTGATTTGCCTTTCCTCTTGTAACCATCTGACTTCGTGAGTTCGTGAGCTTCTAAACGACTCATCACAGAAGACGGCAGAATTTCATTATAGATTCGAGTAAAGTCAGTGAAATACATTAGTGATCCCATACCCATCCTTCGAGTTTTTCGTTGGGCTTCTTTTATTCCATTCTTTGTAAGTTCGCATCACTGTGAAGTCATTGTAATAATACACGGCTCGAGGTGATCTTATTAGTACTCGTGTCAGAGGGAGTACAAAATCAGATCAGTACGAAAAAAGACCTAATGAGCAAATTCTTCTTTAGACACTTCTTCTATTCTTCTCAGCATAGGTTCGGATCATTTCTTCCATTCTTCTAATCATTGTTTGTAAGTTCGCATCACAGCGAAGACAGTTTATTTTTTTGTCAACCTCTTTCAAATTTCGTCAGTTGACTCACTCTCACTCGGGGAATTCTTTGCACACTTTACCAAACATCAGCACCACAACAGAGTGAAATCAAAACCAGAAGTGCATGCTGGGCTTAGGTTTCTTCTGTAAATTTAATCACTATTATACTCTTATCGATGTAAAGACGTATGATACGTTTCGTTTACTTCTAGGTGTTGCATTACCTATGATAAGCAGTATTTTATTATCATTCGTCAAAAGTTTGATAACGATAAGTTGTTGTGGGAGTCCTGGTTGATTTATTTTGAGAAAATATCTTCAAGAGAACTGATGCTGTGAAGTTAAAATTACACCGTTTACTTCTAACGTTCGAAAATAAAACAATTCTATGTAGGCTGTGAAAGCATCTATAAATTCGTTAAAGTGTAGACAACGTTTGACCTTGACATTAAATTATCTGTTCATAACCATTCCTATTGACACAATTCGCATTTATTATTTTTATTCTGTCAAACATTATAATAAAATTGTCTGCACTGTAAAAAATAAAACAATGGCTAAATTATGCGGCCTCCTCGAATCTGTTTTTGCACGCTGCATACGTTCTACTCTACGCATTCTTGGCTGAGATGTCAAGCATTGGTTCTATGAAAAACCTCCGCAAAAATTCCAAATTCATGAATTCAAAATGTATTTTGATGGATATTTTTTAGTAGAAAAGCCCCTTTGATAAATGTTACCACCGCTCATGTACCGTTTTGTTCTGGTCTGTACTTACAGCTTATTCCTCTTCAATGTAGGGATGTCGATCCAAAAAATTATATAGTATTATAAAATGACGTAGTAGTAAACTGCGTAGGCCATGGAGGCACTTTGAAATTCGTTAGTGTAGAAACTTTTTGACTCTGAGTTCTAGACATTTGAGAATAAGTTCGCACGATACCGAAGATACATTACATTAATTATCATGCGCCGGTTTACACCTCTTCCAAGTGTAATTCGGAAAGGATCAACTATATTTCAGAAAGCATCAATTGTAATTCAGATTAATCAATTGTATTTCAAAATGTATCAATTGTAATTAATTAAAATTAAATTGACTTAAATTAACAATTAAAATTAATAATTCAGCTTAATCAATTATATTTCAGGAAGTGTTATTCGTTTTAATGTCATATAATTGCAAAACAACTGAAGGTTCATAATAGATTATACAAAGAATATTTTTTCACAAGGAATCCAAAAATCGCGTAATATACTCGGTGTTCCATTTAAGAAACCTAACTTTGATGGGGCATCTGTATGTGGACATACTGGATATAAGCAGATATTTTCAGTGTTAAATTAATTGGATTGTATTATTTAGCGATAACCGCATCTCGATATATTTTTTTTCATTTTAGAGTAATTTTACTTTCCCGCAGCGCTGGGACAGCCTGTATAATTCTGTATTAATTCATTTTTAAATGAAATTTAAATACCCAATTATGTTATCTGAATTACAATTGCCTATTTCTGAATTACAATTTACCCTTTCCGAAATAGAATTAACCAAAATGAATTATAATTGATACATTCTGAAATACAATTAACTAATCTGAATTAAAATTTACCCTATCGGAAATACAATTTACTAATCCGAGTAATATTTTCTGAATTACACTCGGAACAGGTGTAGACGTCGTTGGAGCGACTTTTTGATTGACAGTTCCCGTCAAATGCCATTATTTGACGATGTCAAAGGTTTACTACACTGTAAAAATAAAACAAAAGCTAGTTTCCATGGCCTCCTGAGCCTCCGTTAAGTAAGACGATTTAAACAATGAATAGGCGTTTAGATCGGCATCCCCGCTTAAATGGCGCTACCTTTTGTAATTGTGTAAAAAATTTCAATCGAATTCATATAATTCCGTAGTTGTTTTGGTGGTGCTATGGTAGAGGTGTTCCAAAAACCACAGCCTTTAAGACGGTGTTGGTCCACACGTAGTTCCACCGTTGAGTGTTCCGCCACGTTTGTTGTTGTTTACCAATAATTAATGTAAATTCGTTGATGCAGGCGACCATGCTGAAGAAAAATAAGTTCAAGCGTCGGCCTACAGAACCGAACATTCTTCCTGCCAATGGGGAGGGGGGCAAGAGCACCGATGATTAAACCCATCCCGTTCCATAACACACCACATTCTCACCACAAACTCGACTGTGTTTTCTTTATGTTGGTTCATTGGCATGTACAATAATGATTTGCTTGTTCTATACCGCTTCTTCAGTTGATTCGGTAGAGTTGGTTGTTTGCGTACGTTTATTTTAATGAGTGTTTGTGTGTGCGCCCCTCCCCAGGCCACCATGTTGAAGAAGATGAAGGGCAAAATGAAGAGGCGCAACACGGAACCGACGATGCTCGTCTCGCCGGGTGCCCAACTAGCTCCCCTACCATCCAACGATGGGGAGTCGCCCACCGATCCGGCAAACACTACCTTCTAATCATCATCCCCCACGTCTCTTTGCTTCACACATGACACTACGGAAACGTTCACTTTTATTTCGGTTCTCTTCTGCATTTATAAAACGTATTACATAAAATGTATATTTAACTGTAAACTGTAATAATTATTACGTTATAGTATGGTATTTTACCAAACATATGGTGAATTATTCATGTACTTATATTTGTTGAATTTCATTCGTTTTGAATAGTTTATGTACTCTAGATCTGTTGTAGTTTTCTAAAGTTTATTTTAGATGCAAAAAAACGACGATCGAATCAAAGACCTCAAGACGTGAGAGGAGAGAAAGAGAGCATACTCCTCACGGGCAATGAATGCCCTATGGAGCCGAACGTAGCGTGCGTTCGTTCCTCCGTAGCCATAAAACGCGACAAGTTCCGATCGGTCATGTCATTGGAAGGACCTCCCGGCTACGGATCGGGTTCTCTGAAGGGACGATTACGACGAGTGACTGGACTCAAGTGCCAAGTGCGGAAGCGACAATAACCGAGGCGAACGACGTAGAGGTTATCCGGGAGGTTTGTTCCACCACTGGCCGATCGTCCACAAATGGCAAGTAGGCTATGCAATTCTAGTCACCCCTCCTCGTATGAAGGAAACTGTCAAAAGACAGTAGGCGAAGTCGGCCAAGACGGAAGCGTTAGGTCTCTCTGTCCAGGAAGCGACACCTAACGCCATCGTCAATCTGCCTCGATGCAAGGGGCTCAATTTGTCTCGGGTTGTGACCTGGACTCTGACCCGGGATAAATATGCATCGGTGGCAGATTTTCGAAACGACAGCACCTATTAGCTATTATCTTATTACTACATTGATGTGCTATGTTTGTAAGTATATTTCCCAGAAAACGTATGTAATTAATAGAAATGGTCAGAACCGTTAAGTCTGTTCCATCTATTGGAGGAAATTCAGTCCACAGTAGCTCTGTTGAGATTTACGTCGGCTGAGCTTTCTCTGTTACATATAAGATATAAATTATATGTATATGTGATTATAGATATATTAAAAATTGTGAAATATAGAAATATTAAATGTAGACAGTCTTATTTTCCCGGAGTTGTTCGTCTGAGTTAACAGCATCTAAATCGGCAGCTTCGTTAATTAATTCTTCTACTAAATTCTGTTAACAATGAAATAAAAAGTTATCTAAAAAGAACTGATGATATCATGTATAATGAGGAAGTAAATAGCCACTTTACCGCCACTGAAGATGTCCACCGCAGTTGTGGACGAAACGAGTTTCATTGGGGTCACTTGTTGAGTTAGCCTCCCGGGGCGCTCACTATATCCCCCCTTATGGGACTTCGCTTGGAGTCCGAACTGGAAAATGGCTTACCAAACATAGTCATAATGTTGAGATTTTTTTTAACATCTGCCATCAGTAATGCCCGTAGCGAGAGAAGCTTTTCTAAACTAAAGTTAATCAAAAATTATCTCAGATCATCTATATATCCACGCTGAGGCTATCAAATTTAGCTATTCTGGCAATTGCACGTGGCATACATATTTATATTGAAAATTGTATAAAAGATTTTGGTATGAAATAAACACGAAAAGTACATTTTTAATTTAAAAAAATGTAAAGCTGCTATATTTTACCTTCACCACAGATTACTCCAGATGACTGACTCAATGCAAATATTTTGGCGGAATGACCTTTGCCGACCTTCAAATTTTGTAACAGTTTTCAGATGGCGCATCGATCAAATTTTGCGGCAAATTTAAATATTCTCTCCTCTATAGGTAGAAAAAATGCTATTATATGTATTTTGAATATTTTATGATTTATTCTACTAAACTAATGTAAAAAATTGTTTTGTAGAATAAATCATAAAATATTCCTTCATTATTTACACGTCATACAATTTTATAAAAATCAATTTATTATATTACATAATTTAAATTAAACAAAATTAAACCCAAAATGTTAACAATTACATTTCTAAGATAGGCAAAACTTACACATATGATACTTACTTGGGGTTATTATATAATAATGGAAATTTTGAAAGACTTGCCGGGCAACCAATAGAGCAACCTGGCTTAGTTTTTCAAATTCATACACAAAAATAAGGAATAATGAAGCCTAATATCTAACGATGCCGAAAAGTGTTTTTTGCAAGCCCTCCACTTTTGCTTTAGATTGGAATTTTGGACTTTTAGAGCTTCTTGCCAGTTTCGCTCTAGAATTATGTAATTAGATTTCCTGAATTTGTTGTATTAATAAAACATCCTTACCTTTCTTCACTTTTTGGAAAACAATGCAGTTTCTCCGCTTAGTTTTCACCAACACCACAAATAATGTAAAAAGACCCATCTTTGGTTAAAATTTTTCACAAATTCAATTTACAAGCAAGTTTTGACATGTACTGGCTTGATTATAATTGCAGCAAAATGCTATTTTTAAAATATTAGTCAGAAAAAAAGCAACAAGCGTAGAAACAGTCACGCTTTTTAAAAAACACGGAATTGTACATTGTTTAATTTAAAATATTGGGCCTTTTATTTGAATTTAAATAAAAGTTTTTGTAGTGACATCTCGCCGTCGTAAAAAGTATTAGCAACAACGCGCCTCTACATTTGCTTATGATATCTGTGACAAAGATGTCATGCGACTATTTTCAATGTGTAGAAAAGAGATAGTTCCCGACAAAATCGCCCTATGAAGTCAGTCATCTGGAGTAATCTGTGCCTTCACTAATTTTCTTGTCTGATAATTAAAATAGAGGGGGCGGCGAATTTTCGGTCGGCCCCAAGCGGCTAAAGCCCACGTTACGCCACTGCGATTGCTTATCCATTTCTATATACAGATCAGTGGTTTTATCTCACGTTCAATCCTGAGACAAAGCAGCTAACACACAAAAGTTCATCTGTCTGGTTAATTTAGATTTTATGATTAATAATTATATTGTAAATGACATTATGATTATGTTTTTGATGTTAAATTAAATTGTTTGTACTTATTGATATTTTATTTTCTTAATTTTAATAAATACTCCTAAATGAATAATATTTACAAAATTTAATTTCCCAGAAAAGAATATGCTTACTAAATTACAGATCTCTCAATATCCTTGTACTTGTGCAAGCTGACCAGAGATGGCGCCGTAAAGCGTGATTCCATTTTGAAACAAACGAATCGGCATTCTCTAACCCTATCAGAGACCCTATGCAGGGGGGGTCGAGTGAGATAGGGAAATTGGTTTGGCTAATGCATATGCGAGACCATGGAGCCGCCACCATCGTATTACTCAAAATTATCATTTTTACAGATTTCTGACGGTTTACAGGAAATTTTAATTAATAGTTGACGCAACTGTCGTTTATAAAGCGCTTTTTTAGGAATTTTAAGTGTGCTTTGATCACTGTTTTAAATCTTTCTTTTTGTTTTGTGTTAAAAGTGTCAAATTTATTTAATTTGTCGTTGTAAACATTTTGATTTATAAATTCTGTAAGTAAAATATAACGCTGTGTCAGTGTGTCCTCTTCGATACAAGAACTTTATATGAATTGTTTTAGTAGTGATTGAACTTGGAAAATAGGAAATATACTTTGTGGTAGGGTACAATATTTACATTGTTTACACATATCCTTACGGTAAAGTAAGTTTTTAGCTCCAATTTTGTTATATATTTACAATACAAAATGTTTTTCTAAAGACAGTATAGTTTTCTTTATTTTATTGATTTTTAAATATTGTATGATTAGGGTAGTGTAAAGTCATGCCATTATCTTTATCACAGATAACATTCCAATCCAGACAAATCTTTTAGATCAGCTGTATTCTGCTGACGCCGTTTAAATTTTTTTAGTGCATTTTTAATAGCACGTAAAAATTTAATACGACAGCAACAATATCTGGTCCAAAGTATGTGTTCGGATTTTTGGAATGTGTTTCTTAATAAAGATAAGTGGTTACACTGCCCAGCTGAGAATTTAAATATGCCGCCTGAATTGACCATTCCGACTGAGCTATGAAGTACGATATGCTACAGCTACGAGCGCTATTTAACGAAATCCAATTAACATGGGACCCGGCGTTCTATATTTTACTGTTCTATGACCCTATGCTCTAACCTTCTTTGTCTCTGCCTAACCTAACCTTTCTTCTTTCTTGTTTATGCTTGTATCTGAAGGCGAACGGACATTTTGAGCGATAGATATCATTTCATTATTTGTGAAAAGTTTTTTGGTGTTGGAGAACTACTCGTAACATTTCAGAAGTAGACCCGGCCAGAATTCCGGCGAGGCATTTTGGCTCGTGGCGTGGTGTGGTGTGGTGTTGGGGCCTCCAAAATGGCTTCGCGCGAAAAAGAAAAGTTGCCGAAAAAGAGATTATTGGAGGACAAGAATCGGGCGGCGGCGGAGGACGATGGACTGCCGCGGCATAGCTGGTCTCTCGACATCCATAAAGTGGGTGCTCTCGTCCCGCCGTTCGACCCGGACGACAAGGATGCGAACGTTATCGCATGGTTGACGAAGGTGGAACAACTAGGAGACGTTTATGGGTGGAAAGAGGGTGAAAAGATATGCATCGTGCATATGAAGCTGGAGGGTTTGGCTAGGCGATGGTTCCAGTCCCTCCAGTCATATGACATGTCGTGGCTGGAGTGGAAGGAGCTGCTGGAGAGGGCCTTCTTTCGTCAGAACGACTTCGCGATCCTGCTCGAGGAGATGGTGGGGCGCGTGAAGGTGCCAGGTGAGACCTTCGCAAATTACTTCCAGGAGAAGCTGGCGATGTGCGACCGTATCCAGATCCGGGGAGAGCGTGCGACCTCTTGTATCATCCATGGCCTGCCCCTTCACCTGAAGGAGGACGCCAATGCTCTGCGGTGTCAGCAGCCGGAGACTCTCTATACTGACTTTTTGTCGCACCTGGACGACATCGAGGGGTCAAAGAATGGTGGGCGTCCGGTGGCGAAGGCGGTGAGGAAACAGGCGGTTTCCAAACCTAATTCGCGTGGAGGGCGGGAGTTGGAGGTAGCAACAGTGCCATCGATTTCAGCCGGTGGAGCAGGTGGACAGCAGTTGGTGAGGTGCTACAACTGCCAAAAGATGACGACCCATATGGCTCGAAATTGTCCGGAGCCAAGGCAGGAACGTTGCAAGCGCTGCCAAGTATCTGGACATAAGGTCGAGACCTGTCCCAAGAAGATGAAGGTGGAGAGGACTGGTGAACCCAGTTAGTAGTGTTACTACTTATTAGGCCAACCAATGTTTAGTGATGGCGACTTGGAGCTGAAGGTGTCTGGGGGCATGGGGGAGCTTTCTCAGATGTTGGGCGAGCGGAGTGGCATGAGAGGCGGCTTTCATGCCCAATTTTACAGACCCAAGTCATTAAGAGTTTGGATGATTCCGTTTAGGAATAATTTAGTTTTATTAATAGTTTTGTTGATAATAGTGTGCGCTTAATAATTGAAGGGGTTAGTGGATAAAATGTCATGTCCGTTATCCTATGTTCAGAGATATAAACATATTAATATAATTTGTTGGTACTTTTTTCATATTTGTTTTTAGCTAACAAATTCATGTGATATCTAAAGGCTTATGTGAATATTGTTGTCTTGCTAAGAAAACTTGTGTAATTTTGTGTTTCATAAATTTTTTTGATGATAAAATAAGTGTACATGACTCCTTCATCCACTACAATGCATTAACTTTTATTATTAAAAAAATTATAAGTGTTATGTACCCGGAGCAATTTTCCAACATAAATTTTGTTGTAACTACTGTTTTATAAAAAGGTTTCAAAAAATAAACTTTTCTAAAGATTTTCATACAATACCCCTAAATTTTACAAAACAGCATTTTAATGGAACTTTACTTATCAACATCAATAATTTGGTCACGTAAATTAGAAAGTTTTTCTGCCGATGATAAACTTCCACTTTTACCAATAACCGTGTCCAAAGTAAAGTCTTCTCCACAGGCGTTTTTAGCAGCATTGCTTTTTAATATTTCTACTTTTTGAAATGGTGTACATTCATTCAACTTGTTTTGTACAGGTAACTTCCGTACTCTTCTGTCCTGATTCACTTGATGCTGCCCCGAAAATTAACTTTTTCATTTGAGATATTTTTTTTCTTGTTTAATTTAGAAGCCAGGTTGTTGACTTTTGGGAAACTGTTTTCTATGTTTATGACAACTAAATTTTTTCCACCAGAACTTCTAGTTCTGCCTGTACTGATCTGGGATTTTGATTTTGCCATTCTTCTGTTTTTTCGATTCTGCCGGTCTCGATCTGAATCCAAGTATGCGTGCCCTACTTCCGGAAACTTTTAGTAGATGATTTTAAACCAACCCTCAAGTATCATATTATAAATTCATAAAAAGAAACGATATTAAAATTTTTATTCTGGCCAGAACCAGACTGAGTAGATAAGACGTTCAATATTTTTATTGAATTAGTTTCTAAGTAGATTTGTAAATGTATGGAAACATCTTATTATTTCTGAACTTTTTCTATTTGCAACATCCTCAGTCCATGTCAGAAAAAAATGCTTTATTTCCAGAGTGTTACCTTAACACTTTTATCCACTGTTTGCTTAGCAGTTCAAATTGTACATAACACCTTTAGCATTGTGTAATTCGATTCCTAATCATGTTGACAATTGAAGGTAAAAAATATTTGTAAAGAGGTCATCACCAAATTTGCAAACGTGTTCGAATCAATTTTTGTTATTTGTTTTTTTAATTGCTCCGCATTTTTGTCTTATATTATTTTCCAATTTATGTCTTAGACATATGTCATAATTAAAATTTCAATTCTAAAATTTTTCTGTTAATTTTTATGAACAGCACACAGTCACTACTTCTTTGACAAATAAAAGGTGAAAACTAACAAGGTTTGCAAAGATAATTAAATTTCTTGGAAAAAATGGCGATAGCTAATAAACCCGCGTTTGCACCGCATTGAAAAATTATTGAGGCATCTGAAAAAGAGTTTTTGGCTATTTTTTCTCATATAAGAAATGAAAACGTGAAAAAAAATATCGTATGTGCTTTTTATGAGCTTTGCAAAGATTTATCAGTCAATGGCGGCTGGTCAGGTGAAGTACTGTGAGTGCCTCTTCACCAAAAATGCATTGAAAGCTCGATTGAAACGATAGAAGATTCAAATATCTCTGGACCAGAGTCATAGTCGTCTATGACGCTCGCAATAAAATTAACAGAAAAATAAGCAAAGTTATACGTATAAGTTGCACAAAAGTCATTGAGAAGCTGGAAAAGAGATTATCACTTTTTTAATCCAGTGAGGCACCTGAATTAAATTTCAGTGAATTTATTCCTGCATCAATATTGACTAATCATAGCGGAATTTTATTTTGCTGATCTTGAAAACATGGATTTCATTTATGGAAAGGAAAATGATAACGCCACGAAGCCCGAAGACGATATTTCGTTTCGGGACGCAGAAAGATAAAATCAATTTTTCTCAAAAACGGTTGGTCCTTGAGCTTTAACAGAAGAGTACCTTTTTTACACGTTTTGGATTATTGAATCTTATTCCCGGGCCAAAATGCCTAATAACAAATTATCAAAAGTTGAAAATTACAACCACTTTAAAATCGTAGTCGGCTGGTTGTGTGGATTCCGCAGAAAGCATAAAATGATAAAAGATAAGACGACAGGCAGTCTGTCGAGTTTAGTTTTTCCAGTTATAATGGTTTCAAAAATAATAGTAATAATAATTTTTTAAGGCCAACTTTGAGTACCTCTGGCTCAGTAAGGAAGTATTTTCGGATGTACGTCCCTAGGAACTTTTTCTCATACTTTTCGATGTAGAATCACCCCTTAAATATTTCGACAGTAATTTAAATACATACTATACTGTATTTAGGTATTTCTTTGTGTAAACAAAATTTTGGTGTTGGAGAACTACTTACATTTAAAGCAAACTTGGCTTTTTTAAGTGAAAGTTTAGGAGTGTACAGTAAAATTTAACATCATAAAAACATTTTTATTAAAAATATTATAAATATGTAGATAAAATAAAAAATAAATAATTCTTTAAAATATATCATTTTAATATTGCAACATTACCTAAAAGCTGTATGTTTCCAGAAATGCTGAAAAGCAATTTGGTATGAACCAATCAAAGGGGCGGAAAGCATACATTCGGTGTGTCTTCTTGGTAACAAAACAGTAATAGAATCGAAGTAAATATGTCGAAGATTTCTTCCGTTTTCGCAAGATGCGTAAATAGCACCTTCAACTTGACATTTATTAGTCTAATACGTATACATTACATCGTACTCCTACTTCAGATCGTCAAAACGAACCCCATCTTTCTCTAGCTGAAGAATTTGAAAATGTTCTAAATACATATAGCCGATTTACATGGAACACTATATTATCGTTTGAAAATTACAAAACTAGCACCAGTTTTAAGTGAGATTGAAATCTCAAACTTGAAAAATCGCGTCTTCCTCAAGTATATTGTTTGTGTTCGTTGTTGCATTAGCTTTTATACCTTTTGGATTGGATTCGCTGCTCGTTGATTCGATATTGGAAACACCGCTCTCGTCCCTTAAGACACTTTTGATCCTTTCATAACCCGGTATTTCGGAGTCTGTATCGCTGTTGAGATGCTCGTAGGGCGGGACCGACTCTTGCACTTTATCTCCCGCCCCGTTTGAACTTTCGGAAGTGTCTATGTTTTCATAACCGCGCCCGCCGACTTTATCGTAGTGCTGTATGTCTGGATCCTCTCTGCTGCTCACATCTCCATCGTGAAGTCGTTCATAAGGAGGATCACCCAAATCCCTCACGCTTTCGTAGTTCGGATCGGTTTGACTCACCGACTCGTAATTGGGGTCCGAAGACAGTGATTCACTCGGCATGCTTTCATAATTTGGCTCCTCCAGACTTAAATCCTGAGAATTGCTGCCGTAACTGCTCGACTTTTCGTCAGTCTTGCTCTGCTTGTTGATCGCGGAATATGCCTTAGAGTGAGTAGCGCAATCGTTCGCGTTCGAGATGCGATGCTGCAGCTCTTCGTAGTTTGGATCAACTTCTGGCGCGGGTCTTTGCTTCAGAACCTCGTAACCGGGATCTGAACTTGCGATACTCTCCGGTCCGTTGATGCTGGCGTAGCCGGGTTCTTCTTGACGGATTTGTTCGTAGCCCGGATCGCTGCAATCTCTCAACTTTCTCAACGTTTCGTAGTTGTGTTCCTTGCGTCTGGACTCCGCCACATGAATGTTTTGATCGTCAGATGAGCCACAGCTCGACACTGACTTCCTGACCGTGTCTTTTTCGGGTGTTCTCTCGCCGTCAGAATCATCTTTTTTCTTATTCTTGTGCACTTTAGCGTACAAGTCGTCGACGTTGCGTTGTATCTGATGGCTATCGAAAATTGAAACAGGTGGCGGCGGAGGAAGGGGCGAGTTGGCTTGGCGCTTTTCCAACTTCGGGGAACCCAAATTTGCTATCGAACTCGTCGAGGATCCTAACAATAAAAAATGCAATTGCAATTTCCAGTGTGTTTGAAATGAACAAACTCTGTCAATGAATGAAGATATGAGAAACAAAGAATAATGTAATTAAAACTTTGTGAAAAATACTAAAACAAAGACCGTCATTCACGTTTCTTGCGTTCCGTTTAAAAGTTGAAATTAAACAGCTTAATCAGTACTTAAAAAGCTGTTCTGTTTTAAGGGACGAACAAGTTAAAAGACACTTATGTCCGTTTGCTGTCAAGTTTCAGGAATGAGCCATTTCTGGACTAAATTGTGAGTAAGTCAGAGAAGACAATAGGCAGGGAAAGGAAAAACACCTGCACCCAAGGTGTTATATATTTGGTGGAATATGAAAAGTTTAGTCTACTTTGAACTTTTAAATCCAAACCAAACGATAACAAAAAAAAACTGTGAGCAGCTTGAGCGGTTTAAAACGGCTATACTTATTTGGTTTCAAGACGAAAAGTGTTGTTCCATCAGGACAACGCTCAACTACATATCACGAAATTGGCCATAAAAGAATGGAGGAGTTTGAATGGGAAAGCATATTCGCCGGACGTTGTGCCATCCGATTATCATTTATTCCGTAATCTTTGACGAGGTCAGAACGATACTGGAGTATTTTTCGTCACGGTCAAGAGAATTTTAGAAGCGGGCCTTGAAAGTCCCAGAAAGATCAAGGAGCATTATAGAGAATGAAGAATTAAACCATGAGAAATTGTACAATGTTGATTAAATTAAAACTACCTAAAGTTGCTTCATTAGACTGTAAATCTCAAAAATGTATGGAGCTGCTTTAAAATTTTTGTAAACAATTATCAACATTCAAAACATTTAGATATATTTCTCAAACCGATACCTAACAAGTTGCTGTTCAGGTAAGCACTTTGAAATTCATTAGTGTAGAAAATATTTGACTTTGGGTTGAAGAAATTCGAAATTATGTTGTCGGACTAGATGCATGAGATACATTTATAGTTTTTTTAACAAATTCTAATCCCAGGCGTCGGTTTAGACGTTATTTGAACAATCTTTTCACTGACAATTCCTGTCAAATGTACTATAAAAAATAAAACAAAAGCGACATTCTATGGCCTCCTGTGCCTCAATTTTTTGTACGCTATTAATAATACAGTTATCTGTCGCGTTTTAAACAGTTTTCATCCCTCAATTTGTATTCAAACTTGTGACTGTCTTGGTTCAAGTTTTACTGATAATATGCCGCAATGGAATTGCAAACACATAATTATTTCGTCTTGGAGTCATCTTTCGATTGCCAGTTTCAATTTATCAATCGTGTCAGTTTTAAAGTGTAAACTATACAGGGTGATTCACGTAGACCGTTCATTTGAAAATTTTGAATTTCCTGTAAAACTAGAAATTTGAAATTTGGCGCATCATTATTATCTATCATTCTGAATCGAAGTAAAATACTTCCTGTTATACCGGAAATTGATATCAACTTTGTTATTTTAAATGACAACCCCTTATTTTTATGCACTCATTCATTCGGGCACTCAATTCTGTCTATGACCCAGATTGTCGACCTCTCATAGTTTTGGAAATATTTTCAATTTAATGCTAAAATTTGGAAATGCAAGGATCTATTTAAAAATTAATATTTCTTCATTCGTTGGAGATAATACAATAGGTTTTTTTGTCGTTTTGAATAACTTCAGACTATAATCTAAAAGTATTTTTATACAATATGAATGTCGCAAAGGGTTGCTGCGGTTTTTTAATATCAAATCAAAATATCATAAACAATTTTTTTTCAAATAGAAATAAAAAATAACTATCTTTCTATGAAAATGTATTTCTCTTTAGATTTTGATATCTGTAGGCTGTGAAATAGAAAAAATTAATAGCAAACAATTGAAATCAATACCTGTCACATTATTGAGATTCAGTTAAGTGTTCTGTAATTGATATTTTAAACTTATTGTTGGAATGGCAATTAATAATTACAAATAATTATATTGACCTCTCTTGGTTTTTATTTATGGGGCCGGACAAAGGAAATAGTGTACAGCATAGCTATTTTAAATAAAGATCTTAAAAGAAAAATCTTTAGGGCATTTGATAATCTTGATTCAGCTGAAATAAAAAGAGCAGCTCAATCTGAAGATAAACGTGTCGGAAATTGTATAAGTGAATATGGTGGACATGTAGAACATTTGCATTAATTACAATGTTGTACATTCACAATTATTGATGTAGAGTGTTTGTTTAGGTAAAGTTTTGTTTTACTTTATTGTTTGCTGTTTCAATGTTACTAATTTACAAAATAAATGTTGATATGATAAAAAACCTTATTCATATAACATTCTAATTTCAATTGTTTGATTATGTTTTTATTCCACAGCCTACACATTTCAAAAGCATTTTTTACAAAATGTGGAATATCGTAAAAACTATCGAGTATTGGCATAACAAACCTGAAATATTAAAAAGTATTAGAAGTACTCCCAAACAATTTTTTGAAATTATACGACTCGACAGAAAGAATAATTATTGCAATAATTAAAATGGTTCGAAAGATATAAAATTTTTAAAATATTCATTTATTTTAAAATTTTAGCATTCAATTAAGAGTATAAAAAAACTATGGTAAGTGCCGACAATCTGGGTGTGTCTTATTCATAACTGAGTGACGAAATCAATGAGTGCATAAAAATAGGGCGTGGCCATTTAAAATAACAAAGAGGATATCAATTTCCGGTATAAACGACTTCGATTCGGAATGATCGATAATGATCATGCACCAAATTTCAGCTAATGAACGGTCTACGTAAATCACGCTGTATTTTTGATTAAAAAAGCATTTTGTTTATGTTAATTTTGAAAAATAAAGAAGTATAAAAATCGCATTATTTATGGGATGACACAGTAGTACTTTCAATCACTTACAAATAACAAAAACAAAACGAACGACGAACCAAACCTACCTTGACGGGAATGCGAATGACCCGTAACATGTTTTAAACTACTGACGCTCGGTAGTGGCGGTTGAGGAGCCGGTTCATACAATTCATCATTACCACATCCAAATCGATTAGAAGGTGTAGGATTAACTTCGGCTTCCACTGTGATCCGGGCGTATGTTTCACTCTCACTGGTGTATATCTGCGAGTTTGGATCAGGTATGGTGGTGTACACATCATCTAAAATAAAAACCTCTTGTCTTTATAAAGCACCGTTCGTAGTTTTTAACAAAATCGTGACAATATCAAACTTGTTTCATATTTATTTCGTGAATTTGATCTTGAATGACGGCTGCTCACGGACGGTACGGTCGGCCGGGCCGTACTAACAATTGGGACGCCGATCACAGTGTTTCCGTAACGCGTTCTTTTTGCAGACGCCGATAAGTCAAAATAAGCGGAGACCGTGCAAATTGGCTTATATATTATTGTCTCAATTTTTTGGGTATACTTACTATACTTTGATCTGTGGGTATATTTGGCTGACCCAATCTCTCGAATCATGAGCTGCCACTGTTCTCATTATTCTACCGAGATCCCGTGTTCAATAGTCTAGGCAATAAATACAATGCGCGTCCAATATCTTCCATTTTTTTATCTTTTGAAAAAGGATAAGGATTGAAATAGCACCATCTTCGTTACAATAAGCAGATGAAATTTCTGATCTTAAAAGTTTTAAATTTGAAAATGGGCGACATACAAAATCAGTCCAAGTCTCTATTACGTATGGTGGAGACCCCACCACAGGTACTATTCGGCGCGGCCATATTGGTGCTGGGTGCAAATTAGGTATATGTACCCATATTACAATTTGTTTGTATTGTATACGGTGTTCTTTGTTACCAGTTATTTATGTCTTTATACTTTTGTGAGAATGACCAAATTTTAATATATTTTCAGATTTTGCATTAAATTCTATGATATTCATATGATATCAACGTTTATGCACTTTCTCCCATTGCTTTAGAGAAAAAAATATGATCTTGTGAAAAAGGCGAAAAACCAGTGCAATAAAAAATTTATAATTAATAAATTCTAAAAATCAGGTCGTCGAAAATTGGTCAACAGTTGGACAAAAGGTTCAGCTATGTGAAGGGGTTTAAACAAATTCAAGAATATTCCTGGAGAAAAAGAAAAGTCAGCTGAAGTTCAATAAATCAAAAAAGGAAAAGTCGATTTTTTCAAATTGAAACCATATATTTTTATTACACCTTTCCTTAGATAATTTTATTCTCTACCCGATGATGTAACAAGTTCCTATACCTAAAGTGGACTGTTTTTGAGTTATTTAATTTTTGTTACTTTTCTTTACAATTATGAGAAAATAAGTGAAGTAGGCTTATTAAAATCTTATCGAATTCGCTGTGAAAGTAAGTTTGATATTTTAAAATGTAAGCAGATGCGGAATTTGAGTTCTAATTCATTTGTATGATATCCTAGTATGTATTACATATCCCTAATGAAGATAATTTAAATTTCCTGTTCTGACACTGCTAAAAATAATCTTGACTGATATAACTGATTACAATCTTATGTTTTTTATCATTGCGTAGTAAATGCAATATTCGAATTAGATGTGTTTACAACAAAATGGAGGCGTATTTGAACATTTATTAAAACAAATAGATAATTACTTTTGTGTTTTAATAAAAGTTTTTTTAATAACAAAGGATTAATCGATTATTTTACAAATCAAACCTTATTTAGATAACTGTAAAACATTTAGTTCGGAAATTGCATTTACAATTGTGAAATGTAAAAGGGTGCAATAACTAAGCAGTTTTGTGAAGATTCTTTTTGGGGGAGTATCAACAGGGTATTTAAAGTATTTTGATTGGGAATTTGTAAATCGTAGCATTACAAATGAATTATATCTCAAATCCCGCAACTGCTAACATTAAAAAATACCAAACTTACTTTCACAGCTATCTCGATAAGATTTTAATAAGGCTACCACTTAGTTTCTCATATTTGTAAAAAAAAATTAGAAAAAGTTAATTAACTCAACAACGGTCCATTTTAAGTATAGGAACATGATACTAACTATACAGGGTGTTTCACGACGGTGGCCTATTAGGCAGATAAAGAAAACGGAAAAACCGAGTGAATTGAAACTTTGCACACTTATATAAACTTAGAAGAACTATGTTCGGCCCCAGCGAGCTGGCTCCGAGTTTTAATTGCATTGTTTTTATTGTAACATTAGTTGTCACGTTCGGTGATTTAGATGGAGTGACCGGTACGACCCCTTGGAGATATTTATGGGTGGTTATGGTTTAATTTCCTGTCGGGCCTTAGATGTCCGTGCTTATAATGTGTACAAGGGTTGCTATTTACGACAGAATCTTACACTTTTTGTGTTATGTTGAGTGTTTTTGAATCCTGTCGTAAATGTGATTAGTTACACATGTGGCCGGTCAAAGGTTCCGATCGGGGGTAAAACAGACCGCACTGTGGGAATTTTCCCAGGGGTTGAAAGTCGTAGGTGGGGCACTCTTATATAAGTTGCAACACGGACGTGACAATTAGTGGGGCTCCAAGGAAGTAGCCAACTGAGTACTACATGGGTACTCAGATTCCGAATTGTCGTATTGTGGGTAATTAGTGGGGCTACAAGCAAGTAGCCAACTGAGTACTAAGTGAGTACTCAGGTTCCGATAAATGTGGTTTGGTAACAATCAGTGGGGTTACAAACAAGTAACCGACTGAGTACTATACGGGTACTCAGGTTTCCAAAGTTGTGGTTTTGTGTATTCGTCGTTTTTTACAAGATTCGTGGTTTAAGTGTTTAAATATAGTTTTAAATTTAAACAAGTGGTTTTATTGTCGTGATTAATGTGTCGTGGATGCACCATAATCCACTGGTCCTTCGAGCATAACATCAATCCTTGACCATCACACGAGAATTGGCCGTGTGAATTTACAAACTACTTGCTGAAAATATTTTCATGTTTGTGCCACTTCCAGTTATACCGGAAGCTGGTATCAACTTTGTTATTTTAAATACAAAATACCTATTTTTAATGCATTTTCAGATTCCGCATTAAATTCTACGTCATATGATATCAACGATTTAGAGAAAAAAAAACTCTGTTGTAAAAGACGAAAATCCAGTGCAATATATTACATATTAATTAATAAACCCTAAAAGTCAGATCGGCGGTCAACGGTTGGACAAAAGGTTCAGCTATGTGTAGGAGTCTAAACATTTTCAAGAATATTCCTGGACGAGAAGAAAAGTCATCTGTTTTTGAGTTATTTGATTTTTCTACTTTTTTACAATTATAAGAAAATAAGTAAGATAGGCTTATTAAAATCTTACCGAGTTAGTGTTGAGTTATACCATGTTTATATCGTGAGCGTTTAGGCGGCTTGAATGTAGTCGGATTGGACAAGTTTAATCCGACATCGTTTATATCGGAGTTGCTATTCGACTTGATTATAGAAAGTAGTAGGGATAGGTTGCTAACTTCACTTATGTTTGCCACGTATACTCCTAACCTAACTTTAAGTAATTGTCAAGTTGTAGAAATGATGGATAATGAAGAAATGCCGTATATAATGTGCATGCGATTTTGGTGGTTGCTAAATGTTATTAATTTTATATTACTATATTAAATTGGAATGACAATGAAGTTAGCAGCAGTAGTTTTTTTTGAAGCCGCTTACATTTTATCCAAGCCGGTTATTTTGTCGGCTTGGACAAAACGCCCAAGCCGACTAAACTTTCAATCTTCAGCGTTTATATCGTAAAACTTCAAGCGGCTTGAACGGTTGAAGCGGCTTAAACCTCACGATATAAACAGGGTATTTTAGTCTGAAAGTAGGTTTGATATTTTAAAATTAAGCACTTTCGGGATTTTAGTTTTAATGCAGTTATAAGCTACGATTACAAATTCCTAAACAAGATAATTTAAATTCCCTGTTCATACTTTTCACTATTTCGTTTGCAACACTATGAACTACTTAATGAACTTAAAAAGAGGTCGAGAATCCATCTTCAACTATATTAATACTTAGAAAAGGCGCTTATGAATATTTTTAATCCTGCGTTTTAATCAAACGAAAAATGCATGAATTAAATACGAAGGAAATATTCAACATGCTTTCAGGAACAACCTGTATTTTTCAGAATTGAAACTTACACGGATTTGAATATAACGCTATTTTAGTAGCGGCGCCCGACCCGACTTAAATGATATGGATAGTAGTTAAATACGAAAACCGATTATGGCAGTATGTATTGGAAACAAACACCCTAGGATATTATAGAAAACAACAATTTACCTGAGTCATCTGAAACGGTTGAGTAATGTTGATCAGGATCTCGTTTTTTATTGATATCCTTGGTTTGGGCCATGAGATTGGCTAGGGGTTCACGTACGCTAATACTGGTATATCCTTCTACAAGAAAAATTTGATAAATTGCAAGTGTAGATTTATCACGTACTCGACGAGTCTTGTGAATCGCCGCTGAAGTTCGGTTGTGTGACTGGCGGTGTCATGTAGGGTAGTTCCGGACTGGCGGCAATACCGCCTGCAACTGCCGATGCTGCGGGAATGTCTACCCCTAATCCACTGTGTACAGACGACCTTCGCGATCTCGGTGGAGCCGAAGGCTCTGACCTTTCATTTGATCCATTAGGTCTGCATCCAGTTAAATTAATCTGTGTCCAAACAAACCGGTCAAATTACCTCAACAATCTTGTCCGTTCTTCGGCAACCAAAGCAGTTTCCTCCAATACGGGTTGTCTGCTTGTTGTGGGTTGCAGTTGTGCGTAGGGGTGCTCTTTGGCTTTGATTTTGTCATATTTCACTTTCTCATACGGAGAAAAGGCATCTTCGCCGTGGCTCACAGGGCCCTGTTGCGTATTATTTGGACGATTTTCCGTACCGTTCTGGAACATGTGTCGTTTCGCTGTTGGCAATAGTTAATAAACGAAATTGAATCGGGTCGAATTTTGTGTTACCGTTTTGGTATTGACCAACAGTGGCATAATGTTCGGAAGAACTGTCACCCGGTTCCCAGTTTACACTAGCTCCTTGTTCGGATGGTATATCTGGAAGGCTTCGTCTTGTGTTATTGGCAGGAATATTTCTGGAACTGACAATAATTGTGTAGCTACAATGATTAAGGGAAACTTTCCAAATCTTCTAAACAACAATCGTACGCACTACAACTTATAAATGACAAAATAAATATAAAACCTACAATTACTTTTTTTAAATAATAAAAACAAAGTCAAAAAAATTATGAAAGTGTTATAGTAGAACATTCATTGTTGCATGACGTGAAAAGTAAATAGCCTCCCATTTAGGCGACATCAGAACATCGTAAGTCTTTCAATGAAACGTGAGTGTGCGGAGAAAAGGATAATGTTATGAACGCATTTGAAAAGTTCTCTGAAATTGCAATTTTACTAGAACATCCAACATTTTTGTTTATCTAATATCCGTGAGTCAAATATTATGTCACTGCGTCAAATAGTTTTGTTCTTAGAGCCGTTTGTAAAAATGTCGTAAGATTATTTTTGAACATGAATAAAATATATTGTCCCGCCGTTATGAAATATTTCGTAAAAAATGGTCAGCAATGAAGATTCACGCTGACATGAAATATAGGTATATTGGGGGATTTTTCACATTAGTTACTACGTTACTAGTTTAAGCGAAGCCGGGAGAGTAAAAAAGATGACCCTTGCTACGAGAGACCAAAACGTGCAACCCATGTATGTACCTAGAGAAATAAAATAATAACGATCTTATTCTGGTTTTTGTATTTATTTTAAATTTTTTGTGTTTTTATCTATACTAATATTATAAATGTGAATGTTTGGATGTTTGTTGCTCAATCACGCCAGAACGGCTGAACGGATCTACGACGACTTCTGAAGTAGAGCTTAGAAGAATTGAGTAAGCTGAGCGAAACGTCGAAGCCGTCAGAAATGAGGCGAATATAGCTGAATATACAAAACGGTATTAGAATAAATCTATACGAAAGTTTGGATGTGTGTTACTCAATCACGCCAGAACGGATCTGCATTAAATTTGGCACAGAGATAGATTATAGTCTGGAGTAGCACGTAAGCTACTATTTATCCCGGAAACATGTTCCCGTGGGATAGATGTTTTTGTTATTCATAGAGCAAGGGATCGTATCGGTAACATTTCAAGCCATCACTAGATGGCGGTGATGGTCGTAACCTGTCATCTATACTTTATTTATTATGATCAGGCCGTAATTTCACAAACATACACATCAAAATTTCCACGCGAACGAAGTCGCGGGCAAAGGCTAGTATCTATAAAAATGATCATGAAAGTTCATAAATTGGTTCTGGAACAACCACTTGGGTTCACCATTACACCCCAGAATCGAAGTTGCGGAGGAAGCATTCGGGTTCTACACTCCCAAAGAAGGCACAACGATGATGGCGTCAAATTTTTTGGATGCCAAATGGATACTGTTGATAGATTATCTTCCAAAGAGGTAGACTATAACGGAGCATATTATGCTAATGTCTTAGACTAGTTAGACAGACATATTCAACAAAAAAGACCGGGTTTAGCCAAAAAGAAAATCATCTTCCACCAAGACAATGCATGAGCCCAAACCTGTGCAGTTTCGCCTACAAAATCCTACCAAATCCGCCAGCGACAAAAAATCTAGGAAAATAAGGACACTTAATTTCTATGATTTCATCTTCCCCTATCAACCCGTTTGGTGATGCATCCAAAAATTTTAGTTCGGCGGCCACACTCTTCTACAACTAAACCTGTCCTTTTCTCATTTTTTTTAATAGCAATATGTTCATAACCTACAGGTTGTCCCAAAACAACGGTGACATGGAACAACTACAGATTCTTGGGATCAAAATAATTCAATTTTACCCTATAAACTTTTGTCCTATAATGCTTCATTGGCCCGTGAGAGTACGCCAAAGTTTGAAATTAAATTTACTTTTTTCCTAATAATTCAGAAACGGGTAAATTGATTTTAACAAAACTTGGTATGTATATACTTTTGATGGAGATCTATCTTCTGTTATAAGTATATATTTTTTAAATTGCGAATGGTAAAAACCACCCCTACCTTTGAACATTTTACACCAAACTTTTTTGTTCGTTGAAATACAGCTTCAATATTTATCTTTTTTGAAGAGGTACATTATTTCAGTGCTTTCACGTCTTTTATTAAAAAACCGTATCTGCTATCGTTCTCTGTTTATTCAAACATTTGTTTTTCACGTTGCGTCAGGTTTTCTAATAAAAAAATGCATTGGCATGACGCTTGTGAAAGGAAGCAGTAATTCAGTGTCCAGCTCGTTCGCCGGACCTAACGCCTTGTGATTTTTTCATTTGGGAAGCATTAAAATCTAAAGTGTATGAGGTCATAATACAAACACAAGAACAATTGTGGGAAAAAATCCAGAACGCCGTAAATGAATTGCGCAATGAGGAAATCTTACAAAAGACTTTTTAACTTCTTTGTGTAAACGAAGGTTCTTTTTAGTACCAATATAATTCTGAAAAGACGGAAATTACACGATTGCTGCTTGTTAAATTTCGTTATTAGAGAAACCGTTAATTTTTTCTTGATTATTTTTTATAGCCACCGTCATGTGAATGCATTTGTTTATTAGGAAACCTGGCGCAACGTAAAAAATAAGGGTTTGAAAAGACATTTTTTTCTCGAGAACGATAGCAGATAATAAAGAGAGATGTGAAAACACTGAAATAATGTACACTTTTTTGAAAAAAGGTAAAAATTGAAGCGATATTTCAACGAACAAAAAAGTTATGGTGTAAAATGTTCAAGGGTGGTGGTGGTTATCACCCTTCGCAATTTTTAAAAAACAAAATACTTACAACAGAAAATAGTACTCCATTCAAAGTATCTACATACCAAGTTTTGTTAAAATCAATTACCCGTTTCTGAATTATTACGAAAAAACGAAATTTAATTTCAAACCTTGGCGTACTCTGGCGTGAAGCATTATAGGACAAAAGTTTATAGGATCAAATTGTCTTATTTTGATCCCAAGAATCCGTAGTTGTTCCATGTCACCGTTGTTTTCGGACACCTGTATATCATATTAAATTATTGGGCTTCGGTAATTCGTTTCTTGGTAATGTGCAATATTTATAATTTACAAATTTTACCAAAGTTTCTGACAGACAAATTGGACTTATTCAAATCTTGGCTATGCCTTTGACCACATGTTTTCATGTTGAATAACTTCAGCTTTTGATATCTCTAAATCAATCTATACAGGCTGTCCCAGAACTGGATTAATAGCAGCAAAATATCAAAATTCGTCTTGTAAAGTTTTATCGACTTTTGTTGGTTTTGTTTGGAAGTTTTTGAAACTGGCAAATCCCAGAAGCTAACGTCCAGGTACATTGGTGGGTCGTCCTCGTTGCTAGGTGTTATACAAAATAATAGGAGTACAAGTTTTAGTCAAAAAAATATTTGGGCTACTATAATACTCTTGATACTTCATGGGAAATCCATCAAAATGACAAACGTCAGACCTATCAGCCCCGTTCAAAAATCCCACTGAAAATTATACAGGTTGTCCCAGAACTGGGTTCTCATCCGTAAACCTTAACTTTACTTTATTTTCCTTTTTTTTTGAACAGATGTTCCGGAAATTTTGAACGCAAGATATCCTAATCAGTTAATTGGCCACCTCGTTCTCCTGACCTGACACCCCTCGATTTCTTTTTGTACGGACAACCAATAAGTAAATCATGTTTATTCCAGTCTTGTCGACAATCGGGAAGTGTTGTGGGCTAAGATTAATTAAGCTTTTGCCAGTATCACACCTGAAATGCTGGCAAATTCCAAACAAAGTTTATTGAGAAGAGCGCCTTTATGTTTACAGACAAATGGCGGACATTTTGAGCAATACTTTTAAATATTTGGCAACTAAATTCGTTAAATATTGTAAGCTTTCTGTAACATTTCTGATACTGCGAGTGCCATTTTCTGCAAATTATGTCACTATTGTCGCCTCAATCTGTGGAGTACCGGCTTTGCGATAAGGTTCCAGACTTTCCATGGTTCGTAGTTGATTAGTTTTAAAATACACTTGTATCATGGGTGTGCACTCTAAAATCGCTGCTCGTCTGGTGCTGCTAACTATATGCAGCATAAATGGAGGACTTGGACGAATTGGAAAGTCATTGACACCATTAACGATAATTGTTCTAACGTTGAATAAATAAAATATAATTTTGAATGGGGAGTGCTGAAACTTTCTGAACGGGGTTGATAGGTCTGACGTTTGTCATTTTGATAGATCTGTTATGAAGTATCAAGAGTATTACCGTCGCCCAAATATTTCATGAAAACTTGTATTATTTTGTATAACCTAGCAACGAGGACGATTCACAAATGTGAACCTGGAAATTAACTTCTGGGATTGCTCAGTTTCAAAACCTTATAACTTCCAAACAAAACCTCGATAAAATTTTATAAGACCGATTTTGATATCGGCAATATGAATATATTCAGAACTGGCCGCCAGAATTGGAATTTAGAATTAAATATTCTGTATTGTATGCAGAAATTTAAAAATATATTTTTAATAATTGAACCATTTGAAGTATGTATTGCAATAATTCTTCTTTCTGTCAAGTCCTATAATTCCAAAAAATAATTTGAGGGTACTTCTAATACTTTTTAATGTTTCAAGAGGTCGTAGCGATTTCCCAAAATATATTATAACAAAATGACAAAATATGATTTTTTTCAAATTGCAACGCTACAATCTAATAACGAAATTCGATGTAAAAGTAAAAAATAACTCGACCTTTATAAAGGTTTGTTATGCCAATTCAGTACAGTTTTTACGATATTCCATATTTTGTAAAAAAGACATCGTCTTTTTAACGTTTGATATGTGTGTAGTTTGTGGAATAACAACATTTGAAACAAGCAATTGAAATTAGCATGTCATATGAATTATGCTTTTTAGGATAAATTATTATACTATATTAAATTACTATAAATTTATTTTGTAAATTAATAACAATAAAACAGCAAACAATAAAGTAAAACAAAACTTTAACTTAAGAAACACTGTAAATCAATTATTGTGGAGGTACAACATTGTAATTAATGCAAATGTTCAATCAAATATTACTTCATTTGTGTAATTATTATAAATTTACCATTGCAACCCCCAATAAGTTTAAAATCTCAATTACACACGGAGACTATAAGAAGTAGGTAGGACATTTCAAATTATTTGAAAACCAAAACCAATTAAAAATTAAAATCTATAAAAAAATATTATTTATTTCTCTAGCATCAATGGGCATGTGCCCCTGTGCCCTTTAGCACCAGCCGCCACTGATAAAAAGTACTTTTAGATTATGCTCTGAGGTTATGCAAAATGACAGAAAACTATTGTATTATCTGCAACGATATTAATTTTTTAAAATATCCTTGCATTTCCAAAATTTAGAATTAAATTAAAAGCTTTGAGAGGTAGGTGCCGACAATTTGGGTGAGTCTTATTCAGAATTTAGTGCCCAAATAAAGAGTGCATAAAAATAGGAACTTGTCACTTAAATTAACAAAATTGATATGAATTTCCGATTTAACAGGAAATGCCGCAATCTTGAAAGTATTTTACTTCGATACAGAATTATCGATAATGATGATGCACCAAATTTCAACTTTCTAGCTTTATGGGAAAATCGAAATTTTCTAATGAACGGTCTACGTGAATCACCTGTATAGTTTACACTTTAAAACTGATACAATCGATAAATTAAAACTGGCAATCAAAAGATGACTCCAAGACGAAATGAATCTCAGTGTTTGCAATTCCATTGCGACATATTAACAGCAGAACTTGAACCAGGACAGTCACCAATTTGAATACAAATTGAGGGATGAACACAGTTGTACATTTATGTAGTTTACAACGCGAAAGATAACTGTATTATCAACAGCATACAAAGAAATGGGGGCACAGGAGGCCAAAGAATGTAGCTTGATTTATTTTTTACAGTACATTTAACAGGAATTATCAGTGAAAAGATTGTTCAAACAACGTCTAAACTGACGCCCTGGATTGGAATTTGTTAAAAAAGACCATAAATGTATCTTATGCATCTTGCCCGAAAACAATTTAGAATTTCAACCCAAAGTCAAATATTTTCTATAATCTAATGAATTTCAAACTGCTTACTGAACAGCAACTTGTTAGGTATCGGTTTGAGAAATGTACCCAAGTGTTTTGAATGTTGATATAATTGTTTACAAAAATTTTAAAGCAGCTCCATACATTTTTGAGATTTACAGTCTAATGAAGCAACTTTAGGTAGTTTTAATTTAATCAACATTGTATCATTTCTCATAGTTTAAAATAGTCGACGACGAGAGAATGAACAGTTAATATTCAACACTTATAAAGAGCGTACAAATAAAAGGGATTCTCAGGAGGACATGGAATCTAGCTTTTGTTTCATTTTTTACAGTGAACACTATTGACATTTACATATAACATTTGACAAAAACTGTCAATCAAAAACGTTAATTCCAAATATCTCCATCTCAAGGTCAAAGATTTTCTACACCCTAACTAATTCCAAAGTGATTTCATGGCCAACACTAAATCCTTTTTTCTTGTATGCCCATTACCTTTTATTAAGCTCGTTACTGTCAGCACTAGCGACAACAGCATTCACGCCATCCACAACACAGGGTGCAGCTGAGGGCAAGTGATTAACATTTTCGTCTGGATTTTTTTGGGTGACCATGCCATCAAGCCCTAGCAAGTCATTTCTACAAAACTCAACACGTCAAGCAATTAATACTCAAACAGCAAATCTTACTTTGGTGACTTTCTCCTCCAGCACAGACAAAATGCCAACGACATAACTAAAACAGCACTTGCACACACAGATAGTAACTCTGTCCACATATCTCTCGGAGGAGCCTCACATAATGCTCAATACATTTAACTGCTCTCGGATTTAATAACTTCACATGTTGATCACAATATATCGGTTTATCTGCCCCCAAATTCTATGATTTTCTTAATCAACTTAAAAGGAACATAGGTTAACAGGGTCAGCACCACACCTAATTATAGCAAATCAGTCGCCTCTGGAGGATTGCATCCCAATCGGTTATCGTACGAATAAATATATGTTTAATGCTCAAACCAATTTATATAACACCGCTTTTTACTTAATTAATGCTTCACAAGACCGATTTTCATCTTGAAACTGTTTCCATTTTATATCGTACTAATGTCAAACGTCAAATATGCGTCAAACCAAAACAAAAATAAAATGCGTCAGAGGCGCCACCATACGACGAAACACAAAGAGTATTGTGGATAGACAACATACCATATATTATTAAAGATGAGTTTAAGTGCCATCTATGATCAACTTCATAAAGTATCATTAACATACAGAGTCACGCAAAAGTATGGAATCACCTCGATATCTCAAAAACCCTAAACCCGATCTGAACAAAATTTGGCACGAATATAGGGGTCTATAATTTCTACTTGTAATTTTTTTATTGTCACACTTCTTTTTTTGAGATACAAAGCTAACTTATTTTTTTTTAAATAGAAACATGTGTTGAAAGTAATTTCGTTAGAAAAAGCATTTTTTCTGAATTCAACGATATGCTATATTTTTTGTCTGCAACAAAAAAATTATTCTAATTTTTTTTATAATATTATTAAAATCGCTGCTAAAAATATTATATATTATTCGTGCTGTAAGATAATGTGTCATTAAAACTAAACGTAACTGTGTCTCAATTGGAGTAATAAAAATTACTGAAAAAAAATGTGTAACAGTGTAATAATTGCATCTTACAACATATGTTCAATATTCTGACCATTAATTTCTTGACAATAATGAATTCTATTATATTATATTATATTATTCGATTGTTCTCTTAACTTAAACTCCTCTTACATGCTTCAGTATGTCATTTACCCATAAAAGCTACAATCGATGGTAAAATCGAACAAAATTCCAAGACTCTCAATCTAAATCACAATTAATTAAAAACAATTTGTTTACAATAAATATGTTCTTAATATTCCTATAAGGTATAACTTTTAGTTTAAATGGCTTCATGTTATTGTCATTATCAAATAATCACAAAGTTTGCTATTAAACAGAATTATCCTTCCATAGATACAGTTCTATTTTGATGAAAATTCTATTTGCTTTATTTAAACACGTTTTAATTACGATCTATCGTAAAACAATCTTATGAATAACCTCGTGAATAATTGTTGGTTTGAAAATTTTAAAGTTCAACTGATAATAAAATTTGAAAGTGTTTTTCGTCTATGTCGTGGCGATCGCTACCGCAATTTTTGAAGTCGATATCGTCAGCTTGGGGAATTTGGGTGGACCAAGAAGCACACTGATTTTGTTTCACTGTTCACTGTTTTTAGGTTTATTTGTTTAACTCGAATAATATGTTTTTGTATGTGTATAAGGGTAAATCTGAATTAACGTATATGTATAAGAATGAATCTGAATGTGAATTAGAATTAGAATGAATGTGTTTTGGGCTGACCGCCCCTATTATCGGGTGGCTCCCACCCTTGTGAGGAGGAGCTCTTCTCACCCTCACCACAGGGTGAAGGATTTAACAGAAAGTATATCTAATTTTGATAAAATTTGTGGATATAATAAATACATTAAATTATGCTATATTTCTGTTAACAACTAATAGCTTTTTGTAAAATTTCGGTGACAATATGAAAGTATTCGAAATATGCCTTAAAAATGTTTTTATGTAAAATTTGGCACCACTGTAGACGTATTGAATTTCTAACATTTAAAAAAAGTCGTTTATATCCACGAACACTCAGTATATAAAAATTAATGTATGTCTCTGTGTTCCGATAGAAGCTCCTATTCAGTTCATCCGAAAACATTTAGCTTATAACGGGCGTACAAATAAAAAGTTATTCAGAGTAGCAGACCATAGAATTACATTCGACTTTGTTTGTGTAGTGAAGAAGTATCGTGAGATCAACAATTGCATAGATAAGGGGTGGCTATGACTTTGACAGTGTCACATTTTTCTTATATTTGCTAACTTTTTAAGCTAAAAAACGTCAAGCACCTTTCACTATGAATAAAATTTTAACGCAAAAATAGTTTTTTCTTCAGAACATAAAAGATTAATAATATAATTGACTCGTATTTTCATAATGTGTTCAATAACGGAGAATGGACGCTATTGCCTATTTAGACGAGTTTTCTCAGATTTCTTTAAAATCCTGTATATCTAGCAGACATACGTCCAAAATCTCAAGTGCTTTTTTGATCTAAATAATTAAATGATCTCTCGGTAGAATTGAAGAAAATATTTTACTTTGAGATGCAGAAATTTTAAATTAATTTTTTTTTGACAATTGTTTCGACATCTAACACCCAATGTTTTTAAAAACAAATTCCGTGTTTGAGCGTCAATTTAGACGTCGTTTAAGTAACTTTATGGTAGACAAATGTCAAATGGCAAACGTCTCCACTGTAAAAAATTAAAGAAAAGCTTGTAGGCACCTTAGGTTCACATAATAAATATTTTAAAAAATATAAAAAACCAGAAAATATAGACATTTTTTCATACAGAAACCATCCCAGGCACCTATACAACAACTTGCCAAAGTTTTAATGCAATCGGATGAACGATTTAGGAGCCTGTACGGAACAAACAGACAGGCATACATTTTTATTTGTATAGATCATTCGATTATATCCATCACTAATAGCTGTAATCACTAGTTTATGCTAAAAGTAGGCGTGCGATGATTGACCACAGCGACACAAGTGGCAGACGCGACGTACTAAATGTAAGTGGATAGTGAAGATGTTTGTTTCACTTCCGAGTGGCTAGTAATTTAAACTTGACATTTGACGTTTTTCTAACCTAAATAGAATAATAAACAATTTTTTATGTTTCATGTTCTAGTGGCACATTGCAACGATCAAAATGGACAGCCAAGATTCAGATAACGAAAACAATAACACGGAGCGATGGCAAACCAGTCAGCAACGGAAACTGAGCTACAGGAAATTATTAGACAATGTGGAGGCAATCGGTAAAAACCTAACTCAATCTCAATCAGTTGTAAAAAAAATTCTTGATTTGCAGAAGAAGCAGACGTTTTAGATTTAGATGTTGCAAAGACAATTGGTGATGTCATGAAAGAAGCCAACAGCATAGAATCGCAATGCAATATCAGCAAGAGATATCAACATCCCGACGAGACACTTTTAGATTCATTACTACTGTCATCTGCAAGTAATATTTTAGTGAAGTGCATAGAGTCAGTTGACGTAAACACGTCCACTTATGTGCCCTCCGAGTTTGCTAATTTTATTGTAAAACGCCAATAACGCATGGAACTGTACTAATAGTCTCTTTGTAGAAAACTTACTGCAGTCAAGATGAGTTTGAATCACACGATTTGGTGAACTTACTCAGAGAGGCCGAGGAGATTATTCCAAGTACCGTGCAGTACAATTACGTGTACGGAAGTTACGATTTACAAGCTTTGCCAACTCCAAAGCCACCAAAGGAAAGACGTAAACATGAGAAAGAAAAATACGTCAGGAGCGAACCTGAAAAGGTGACAAATCAAGACAAGGAAGAAAAGGGCATTGATGAAATAGTCAAAACCTTGTTTGAAGTTCTGAACAAGTGCTACGAAACCAACGGGGAGCGACCTATTAAATACTACGATTATGTCATAGACACTCAGAGTTTTCCAAATACCGTCGAGAATATGTTTTATGCATCATTTTTGGTCCGTGATGGTCGTGCTTGCATCGACTTGGGTAAGACGCATGACTAAATTCCTAATCCGTGTTCCATGACTGCTTGAAGATGGAGCGGGTGAAGTATTCATTAAACCGATGAAAAAACGACAGCATAAAAAATTCCGCGAAGAAGGCGGAGTTAATTCCCAGATTATATCAGTAATAACAATTCCGGAATGGGAGGTAAATATTTTAACGTCAATTGTAGGAAAATGCAAATTTACACTGTTTTAGATGTTTAAAAAAGAAGGGTTTATTCAAAAATATAAACGGAACAACAAAAATGTTTGATTTAAGGATTCTTATAAATAAACAAAAAAATGAGCTGTGAGAATAATTTATGAATCATCAAAAGTCATTCTACTGATTCCGTGATTTTTTAAGTACCTCCTATACTGCTTGTACTTGTTGCTTTCAGCCAGTTGCTTTTTTGCATTTTCTTCCTCTTCTTCGAACCACTGATCAAAGTTTTCCCTGATCCACAGTTCCTTGTTTAGGAAATCTTGCTTCTTGTGCTCCTCCTGGCTGTCAAATTGATACTGACCCATCTTTAAATATTTTCTAATGATGTAAAGTTTCTCGTCGTCACTGAAAGGTTCTCTCAGCAGATTGTGCCTCCAGATCCACGAAATGTTCCAAAAAACGTACTTTCCTATAGTATACGGTGAGATGATCAGTTGTATCCACAATATGTCCACAATGCTAGGTTTAGCGTAAGCACCTTTGATATCCATTTTTTCTTCAATCACTTTTCTTATGATGTCATCAACTCCTTTTGGTGTCCTAGTTTTACCACGGTTGGCTTTCTTATCATCAGGTAACAGTCCATCTTCTTTTGCTATATCTAAGGCTTTGTTTCGGTACTTTGGAACAGTCATAAAATACTTAATAGCTGACTCGTAGCGCTGCCATCCACTGTAGTATTGTATCAATGAAATCACTGATATTGTAACGAACAGAACGATCCTGACGTCGACTTTAGGTGCCATTCTCCTTTTATAATACCTATAATAATGGGCATAGTATTGGTCGGGATTGTCCAACATATCGTCATATTCAGCACGAGATTCCTCATCTTTAAGAATATCGTAAGCGTTGGCTATGATCTTGAACTGCTCCTGTGCAGCTTCTTTGGCTTCGGGGTCCCGGTGCAGGTCCGGATGATATTGCTTTGCTAGTTTCCTGTAGTTTTTGGCGATTTCGCTTTTCGTAGACTCTCTGGTTACGTCTAACACATCGTAGCAGTTGCTTTTCCCGCAGTATATTCCTTCCAATAATTGACCGTGTGAGTTGAGTATTTGTGCGAGAACTAAAATTATTAACCCAACCATTGCTAAACATCTAAACTGGTGCTACGTGGGAAAATGCCGTGCGGTCAGTTATGATCTGTCAATTTGACACATGACTTGACGTCTACTGACATATCAGTTGTACCAACACCAACACACAGATCACCGAAGAATAGCTTCTCCCAAGTCGTGCTCAATTTTCAAACATGTTCTTGTCTCAATTAACTAGATGGCGCAACATAATAATCTAGATACTTTTACTGTGCTTTTACCTTCTTAGGTTGAGAGGTTGGTAACGTTTTGGTTTGGATGGTGAAAAAACTATAAAACGGTTAAGTTTTTATGTATTCGAAATTGTTTGAACATTTCACTCTTTGTTTTTTTTGACTTTGTTGCCCGCCTATTGATAATAATGCTCCATGGTAAAAAAGGTTATATAGCTTTCGGTTTTCTACAAAAGGGTACCGTACACAGTACCGTATAAAAGCGGATGAAATTTGACGGTAAATGACGTCACAAGAAAATGTGTACGTGCATTGATTATATATTGGAAAGATCTCTCACCGCCACAGGTAAAAGCTTGGCAATGCTCCACCGCACCCCGCACCCTGCCTTGCCAAGAAGTTAGACCCTCGGCAAGTAGCGCCTTCAAAAAATTAATAGAACAAGTCATGAACTAGTAGCACCAGTACAGCGTTGGTGTGCGTCCACGCTGAGGAACCGGCCATCACTCAAGTATGAATTAAAGAACCCAAGAATATATAATCAGGAGGATATCATTGACCTGACAAGATGTTAATTTTTCTATGAGAAACAAGGCGGTATTGGTGGCAGTTTCTGATTGCAATTCTCCCGTTGCTTTCGCTGTGAAAATAGCAGCTGACACGGCATTGCTAAATATTTGTGCAGCATACTTTACCCTCATTTTGTGGATTTGGATAATTTGGATAAGCTATTTGGATAAATATATTTTTCAGTACTTTTAATTAAATAACGTGAACGCAAACTGTTTTTGTCAATGTTATATATTTCAACAATGTCATTCCAAGATATTTCTCCTTCATTAACAATAAATGTATTATCTTGTTTCATCAAGTGTAAAAAATCACACTTTAATCACTTTCCTACACTGTCAGCGTTTTTGGAATCCTATGGTGGAGCAATGTTGCCAACACAAGTACAAGACGAAATGATTAAACACCTCCGCGCTTTGAGGACTTCGTTTCGGCATTATTTTCCAGTACCCGACAAAAATAAATATTGGATATTAGACTTCTATTAGATATTAGATTGAAACACTTACTAATATTAGTGGCTTGACAACGGCACATGAAAACCAATTAATAGCAATATCCTTTGATTCAGCATTGAAACATAATTTTAGAGAATCCTCTTTACCAATTTATATCCAAATTTCTCAGAAATGGGGTAAACCAGGACTAATCCTAAAATTTGAGGCTCAAAAGTTTAAATTTTCTGCCGATGCCTTAATAATCCTATTGATAAATGTTTATTCAATAAAACATTTCGTATTATTGATAACTCGGACCACAAACCCAAGTTCGGCCTTTTATGATGTGCAATTACATCCCGCTTGGAAGGATCTACCTGCTGTCATAAATCATTACAGCAAGCTGAATTTGGTGTAAAAAGTTTTCATTTCGCTTTTTAGCAATAACTAAACAAAATAGCAAAATGAACGAAATCGTAACTGACTTTATATTGATCAATGTTATTGAACCGTGTGAGGGGTACCCGTTTTTTAGCACATATTTCCTTTTTTATGCTATTATTAAACTGAATATATTTTATAAAATACGGCCTAGCTTCTACGTCTAAACGTAGACGAAATATAAACATATGTTAGACTCTCATGAATACGTATATTTTGGGATATATTAATCCGTATATCGTCGCTGAAATGGCAAAACCACGTAACTTATAAAAGAAGAAGCTTCAAATCAAAGTTCATCTTGGCTACAAACCAAGTCATTACTCTTTTTAGTTCTTATGCTGGGATACAGAGGGCCACTGGTTGGAATTACTACTTTTAGTTGTTGTGCTGACATACAGAGGGCCAGACTCTGGCCCTCTGTAGTTCAGCACATTTTCTGGGTACGTTTTTACCCGTAAGGTGAGAGATCTTTCCAATATATTATCAATGGTACGTGCTTGTAAAACAGGCGTATTTCTACAAAGCGTTAGGTGCTTCCGCTTCTTGTAAAAAAAACAGCCCCGTATTTTTGCTGGGATGTTGCGGATTTATACGGGCATTGGTTGACAGAAAGATAGAAAAACATTTCTTTTGTGTAATACTATTCACGAAAATGATAAAAATACATATTAGGAAATTAATAAAGCAATTGATACTTATTTTTTGTCACTTTCGATACTGGTTACAGTAAACGTTGGGCTTATGAGGTTTCCTCATTTCCGAATATAATAGTCTCTAATCACTATTAGAGACTATTATATTCGGAAATGAGGAAAATCCGGTACTGGATCAGCACGCGTATTGAAATAATTTTGGTGATAATCGAAATTATTCCTTGAATTTAGTGTTATTTGGTATGTACATACATACCAGGCACCCCCAGCTTTCGCTTCTTTTATACATTTTTTTTAAATAACGTCATCTCTGTTAAATAGGTATCTGTATCAACTTTTGGGCTACAAAAGATTCTCAAAATGACAACTACCGCCTTATCAGGATTAGCTTTAAGACATTAAGACATTTTGGACATATTTCTCATAATCAATTACCAGAATTTTTTTGTCGGGGTATTCTAAAAATAGCCCATATATCACCCTCTTGCCTTCTGCTTTCTTCATCCGATGATTCTTCGACCTCAAGACACACAGCGGCTTTATTTTAGTGTGTCTTTGCCCTATTTTACATATATTTTCACTGTCAAAGAGGCCGTACTTTACTCCACCGGTTATTACAAAAACGTCCGTCAAATTGCACCCGCTCTTTTACGGTTTGTAGACAATATACAGGTGTTTCCGTGAGGTGTAGCCAAACTTCATACAGGTGTTCTTAATAAAAAAGTAAGTAGTTAAAGTGGCAATAAAAAAGTCAGATATCAATAGCAAAAGATGAGCTAGAAGCTGTCAAAGTTGAGCAACCAGAGAACGCCTCTGGCCATATCACCTATATTAGTATATCTCGTGGTGTGAGTATAATACGGTGTGATCGCGGACGGACTCAATTTCGTCGTACGGCACGCACTGACGTCAGCAACGAGACAGTGGTTTGGCGCGCTTTTAACCATATAGGCGCAAGGTGATTTTCTGCTACGGTCGCAGTGTTATTTCATAGTGTTGTTAGAAAGACGAGTTAGTATATTAAAATCATGCCAAACTGTGCAGTATTTGGTTGTAATAACCATAACAGAACGAAGAAGGTTAACTTAAAGTTTTACACCTTCCCTAAAAATTCAGATCTCGCATTACAATGGGTCCATGCATGTGGTCGGCAGGATAAAATTAATTTGAAAAATGGTAAGGCCGTACTTAATTAAATTGAACTTTTATTAATAAATATAATGCATTTCCAGCTGTTATTTGCTCTGAACATTTTGAAAGTAAATGCTATGTGACAAGCTTAAAATACAAACTATTAAATGAATCGCCTCCAGAAAGATTTAGAAATATACAATCTAATGCTATTCCAACTTTAAATCTTCCTAAGGGTAATCGCACTTCAATATCAAATAATTCTTCTGGCAGTCGCTCGTTGAGAATGCAAACAAGAAATGAATTAGAAAGTCGAAAGGCAATTATCACAGAAATGTTCTCAGAGTTAGATAATAATACGAATCCCAATCAGATAGCATTATCTCCGACAGCGTTGAAAAATGATTACATCAATTCTTCAACACACATGTAAGCTATATTATGACATTATTCTTGTTCTTTTTAAATATTTTTTTGTTTGTAATATTTTTAAGGGATGAACTAATGACACAGATAAATAATTTGAAAATGAAATTACTCTCAGTGGAAAACGAACGGGATCTTTTGAAGTTGAAAAATGATAAACTTAGAAAAGATAAAGAAGGATCTGATTTAAAGTTTTTAAACTTCGAGACTGCATTGCGAAAACATTTTACGCCAGGTCAAATTAAGCGAATACTAAATCCCAATAAAAAGTACGCGTCTTGGGATTCGGAAGATATTGCTTCTGCAATTTCGCTGCGTAGTGTAAGCCCGAAAGCTTACAGATATCTAAAGAAAATTGGATATCCTTTGCCGGCATTAAGTACATTAAGACGATGGGCTATGCATCTTGATGTTAACCCGGGATTATTGACAGATGTTGTCAAACTAATGAAGCAAAAATCTGCAACACTAAATGATAATGAACGGTTATGTTCATTGTCGTTTGATGAAATATACATTTCCAATAAATTGTGTATCGATCAAAAAGAGCAAAGGGTGCTTGGCGTTCACAAAGCCTGTTCAGAGGCCTGTCTTCGCAATGGAAACAACCGATTTTTTATAATTTCGACTCACCTATGACAAAAGAGATTTTATTTGACATAATAACTCAGTTACATCATGCGGGCTACCCTGTAGTTTCTATCACTAGTGATATGGGCACTGGAAATGTATCACTTTGGTCACATTTAGACGTTGGTTACAACAAAAAATGTTACTTCATTCACCCTATGGCTTTAAACCAGAAAATATTTGTATTCGCTGTCCCACCCCATTTATTGAAACTCATTCGAAATCATTTTATTGATCATTCATTCCACGTTGATGGCAAATTAATTGACAAAAGCACCGTGCAAAAGATTATTGGGTCATCAGGTGATGATCTAAAAATTGCTCACAAAATTAATGAATATCATTTGAATGTTAGGGGAACGGAACGTCAAAAAGTTCGTCCGGCAGCCCAACTTTTGTCAAATACAGTGGCGAAAGCAGTGGAATGGTGTGGAATGAAGGGTTTACTAAAGAACATGAATTGGAAAGAGACTAGTGAATTTATAAAACTCATAAACGACTGGTTCGATATTTTCAACGCGCAAGTTAAATATGGTAACCATGCATTTGGTTTAGATTTGGAGAGGCAATTAATGACTCTCAAAAAAACATCCGATATCATAGCAAAAATGACTGTTGAAAACCATAAGAACTTAATACCATTTCAAAAAGGAATGTTACTGAGTAACTCATCCTTAACTGAACTGTACCAATATTTACATAGAGAATATAATTTACAGTATATTCTTACATACAGACTGAACCAGGATATCCTGGAAAATTTTTTTTCTTACATTCGCGGTATGGGAGCCACTAATGACCATCCAACTCCACTAGATATTAAATATAGATTGCGGTGGTACATTCTTGGTAAGCATTCGCTTGCAATATTTTCAATAAACAAAAATACAGAGGAAAGTACTGAACCGTGTTTAGTTAATCCAATTCAAGTAGAAAGTGCACAACAAAATATCACAGAAGATGAAATTTGTTTGTCCCAATATTTTTTTAAAAACGTTATTTCAGTCAAAGAACTGGATTTAAATCTTAATCTTTAGGCCCATCGGACGTTGAAAGTAATGACTTTTCGCACTATACATTTGAAAGTCCCGATTATGATTTGAACGATCCTCTGAATTTTGGAGAAGTCTACAATGAAGATCATGACGTACTTTTAAAATTATTAGATAATAATAGAATGGCTGATACTATTTGCAACGAGGGTCTCAAATTCATTGCGGGATACGTAGCCTATAGGTTCCAAAAGAAGTATCCCAATTTTATTTTGGGAAAGCAAACAAACATGTTTCCAACGAGTAGAGTCCCAGATTGGATCGAGTTTTTGTCAAGAGGCCATCTCATGCATCCCAGTGATGACTTACTAGAAGTCGCTCGTTTAGTTGAGACCGAATTTCAAAAATTCCATGGGCTTTGTTTTTCCAAAGAATCAAATATATTTAGAAAATTATGTGGAAAGGTGAAAACCGTCAACGCTGGGGTTGCAAACAGATTTCCCGAGGAAATATTATTGTGTTTAATTAGAACTAGGACATACATCAGACTACGACACATAAATAAAAAAGTCAGTTTTGAAAATTGTAAACGAAAACTGCGAAAGAAAATGTCGAAATTTACAAATTATTAATTCATGTTATGTTGATGTTTATTAATTAATATATACCATAAATAATAACTAAACTTGTATGTTTGATAAATACACAAATTTTTTGTTTAATTGTTTTATTTCTTCCAATTAAATCAAGTGTTATAGTCTCAGAATGATGCCAACGCGCCCGGGATTCTCGTTGCTGACGTCACTCTCGGCTACTGGTATGCGCGTAAGCACATCATATTATACTCACACCACGGTATATCTACTATTCCATAATGTTCTTAACAATTGTAGGTTGCGTTGATTTGAATAATAAACATAATTCAAAAAAGAAATATATTTTTATTTTTAGGAAAAAAAAGAATTTACATATACTTGCTAAAGAAATTTATTTTATCGATATGGTTAAGTGATCCCATTCCAAGAGATGGCGTTAAAACTCAGGTCAAAAAAATACGATAGAGATGCCAATCTATTTACTTCTTTATCTGTGCTCGCTTCATCTGGTGTGACCATTTCAATTTATCATTTTACCACAGTAGAGAAGGAATTCCTTCTCTACTCTGATTTTACCATGTGTTCTTTTATACAGTTTTAACGTGTTACATGTATTGTTTTGTGTTTAATGTTTGTTGTGCACCGATGATGGAGGTTGTATGGCAAAACTAGTTTGCACCATCAATAAAAAAGTAGATCACCACATTTTCTTTTTCGTTATTTAAAATCTTGATCTACATCATCATGGACTCTGAAAATTTATATATGTATATAGTTCTTTATGACTTGTAAATCATAAAATATTAAAAATAAATAGCATTTTAAATATTTTTTTATCTATCAATTTGTCACATAATTCGATCGATGCGCCATCTGAACACGTTTACATTAATTTGAAAGGTCATTCGGCCGTTTCCGTTGAAGCGTAATCATCTGGAGCAATCTGTGCAAAATATGGGCCTTTTCTGTATTATTTGTGGTGCTAATGAAAATGAAGTGAAAAAACTTCATTGTTTTCCAAAAGGTAAAGAAAAGTAAGGATGTTTTATTAATAAAATAAATCAGGAAATTCTAATTCTATAATTATTATCCAGAGCGGAACAATGGCAAGAAGCCTTGCATATGCAAAATTGCTGTACAAAGCAAAAGTGGAGGATTTGTGACAGACACTTTTCTCCATCGTCGTATGTGAACGAGATAGAAATGAAGCTGAACAGGAATGCTGTCCCTTCTGTGATATCCACTAGATCCATAGTTTTGCCTTCAACTTCAAATGCATACCCTTCAAGAATGCAAGTTGGTGTCGGAGCACAATTGGAGGAGATGGCCTCGAACTCCACTCCTTTGGTCAATTATAAGGAGGCAACCACGAGCCACCTTCACACTGTAATAATCGACAAGAGCGACCCCCTTGGGAAGATTTCACCGGAAAGGGCAGTTCTTGTAAAGAGAGCAATGACTGAAGAACTGGACAAGCTAATTTTGTCGCCTTTGCCAAACACGGAAGTCCCAAAGTTTTTGTCGTGGACATACTCTGACGAGACAGTCAGAGTAGTCTGCGTCGACGACAGAGCTGTACAGTGGCTCAGTGCTACCACAACAACAATAAAGCCTTGGAAGGATGCAGAGCTGGCCATTATTTCTTCTCACGAACTACCTAGACTGACAAAGGTATCTCTATGGATTTCCGAGGAAGAGGACACTGCTCTCGCCGGGAAAGAACTTATCATTCGTCGTCTAGCAATTCAGAATGAAAAAGTGACGGTGGCCAAATGGACCGTCTACCACTATGAGGCCAACCCGCGAGGACATCTCCTCATGTTCGGTATTGGTGATGAAGACATGAAAACCTTAACAGAAGATAACATGACAATGTCTTATCTCTTCTGCCGCCTCATTCTTGTGGTTGTGAAGGAGGACCCGGAGAAAGAGGCCATGGCAACCCAGGAAGAATTTGTAGCCGTCGACGACCCTCTGCAAATAAAAATCGAACCAAACACTCTGTGGTAATCTGTGGAAATTACAGTTGCGCATTAAAAAAAGGCTGCATCATTTAGAAAAGCTATATTATTTTCTATTGACCAAAAATAATTATTGTTATAACAAGGCCAGAAACTGTCATTTTGCAAGTGCGAGCACGGTTTTTGGTGGCGAGGCGTTAGCCGAGACTCCACAAGTGCCAGCACTTGCAAAATGACACTTGTTGGCCGTGTGATAAATACAACTTTTTCGGCCGACAAAAGATTTTTATTTAAAAAAATTACATTAATGGCATAGACATTAATTACATAATTATTACATTACATAATGGTTAAAATAATTTTGGTTAGGGGATTTATTTTTCCCCTGTTGGCGGAACCTATTCCGGGATATAATGATTTGAATTTAAAATAATTTTTTTGACATTTGTAAGTTTTGAGTAATTTAAGTACACAATTCTACTGATAAAAAGTAAAGCTGGATAATGACACCGCAACACGTATTCAAAAAGTAGCAGAAAATGTAATTCAGAATTTATTACCCGAAAAGTCAGCGCCGCCAACATAAAAGCTTTCATTGAAAATCCCTGCTTTCCATTTTCTAGCCTAGAAATGATCGTTTTCAAGACGATTTGGACCACGGTTCTTATACTCATGAGGGGGTGTCAGCTTCTATTGCAGTATCGGGACCCGTATGGTAGATCATGGTTAGCCTTTTGAATGTTTTTGAAGGAGCGGGGCGCTACAGTCAAGTCGCTCAAATTTAGTATTTTTATAGAAACCTGTAAAATATAGCGAGGAAAGTGTCAAAGTATGGTCAAAGTATGGTATGGTAAGTCTCTCTTGTCTATGGGTCAAAGTGTTGAATCATAGACACGAGAGATATATAGACGGTCTTCTCTCCTTATTTTCTGCTAACCAATTATATCAACCAACCCCGTATGCCAGAAAGAGACCAACATACTGTGCGAAAAGGACAAAATCCCTGGCGCCGGATTCAGTGTGAAGTGTAGTAGAAGTGCTAAAGAACAATTATAAATATGTTAGCAATTCTGTAGTATAAGTAGAAAAACACATAGTAAAAGATTCAATTCTGAAATACAGTTACTCATTAGTACGAGTTGTTTGCCATCAATTGAATAGTCTGGTCTAGTATAATAATACATTTATCTAACAACAGCGTTTTTGAATTTGTAGTTCTAGTTTATATTTTTTGGATTTGGTGGGCTTTTTGCTTGTGTAAGTGGAAATTTTTGAATCGATGTTACACTAAAAACAGTCGTTATCATTCTAGTGGATCTAATTGTGAAAGGGATGATGAAACCTTGCGGTCAGATTTTCTGTCGAGGAACGCCTAACGCCCAGGATGTTGTGAATAACTGGTTACCTCCATCAGTTGGTGATTCAGATATTTTGGAAGATCAAACTACTAGGTTATAGAAAAATGGGTGTGAAATTTCTACATGATTTCAAACATTTTGGTCCTCTGAACTATATTCATCATCATTGTGTGGAGTTGCGTTAATATCATGATGACAAAAAGCGGCCACGTTATGTGAATGGAAATTTAATATTGTTTATTTTTGAAGATTTGCTACCATTTAAAAGTTTTGTTACAGTCTGTAATATTTCATCAGCATGTTCTCGAGAGGCTTTATAGCCACCGACATACAGTTACAGATTTATGTTATAGAATATGAACATAGTGACACAGTACAAGAATAACTTTTTAGGATATTTTTAGAATTATATATTTTTGAGTATAGTAAAAGCAGCTGTTTTGTAATGAAGTTGCCAAAAATGTTTGATGTACAATAGAACATTTTTATATACACACAGGATAGTTTTTTATTTTTATTAATATATTCCCTGTATTATGAATAGTTAGGGTAGCGTGAAAGCCATGTCATTTTCGTTGTCAGATTTAGCATTCCAGTCCAAATAGTATCTTAGATCAAAAGCATTCGTTACTGTCGTTTTAAATTCTTGCTACCTATTAATAAGTAGCTCAAGGAATTAATACAACGGTGGCGGTAACATTTGATCTATCATATATGTTTGGATTTTAGAAAATAGTTTTAACAACGAAGATGAAGGCGAGACCTCTCTAAATGAACATTCAAAACTCCCGCTAAATATTTAAATTAAAATTCCCGCCATATCCAGAAAGTTTTTGAAGGTAGATGTGACCAATAGTGGAGAAAATGGTTACAGCGAGTGATCGAAAAGATCTTCCAGTTGTAAAAACCATTTTGAAAACAATTCTGACATGAGCAATTTTTAAATTTGACGTTTATTTGACAATTTCAAATTTGAAAATCAGTGTACCCAATGGAAGAGCTAAGAAATATTGCCAACCTAACACAAAAAATGTCAATCAATTACAGTCACCCGGTATTTTTTCTATTGAAGACCAAAAAATAATTTTTAGCGACAACACGATATAATGATTCGATTTTAAAATAGTTTTTTTGATATTTGTAAGTTTTAATAATTTGAGTGCACAATTCTACTGATAATAAGTAAAAAGGGATAAAGACACACCGACACATTCAAAAAGTAGCAGAAAATGTAATTCAGAATTTATTACCCGAAAATTCGTCCCCACCCAAGTAACACACATACATCTAGGAGACGTCTATAATACGTCAACATCGTCTAATTCACGTCGCTCAACTACTAGACGTATAGTAGATATCTTATATACGTTTACATAATATACGTCTATTTGGATCGGTGACGTCTATCACACAACTTTGTAGACGTATTATTACAAAACATATAGATGTATACAGAACAGTGTAAAAATGAAAAGTGTATACACTTTTAAAACTATCAACTCATGACATTTGACAGGAACTGTCAATCAAAATTTTCCTTAAGCTAGATCTAAACTGAGACCTGGAGATGGCATTTGTTGAAGAATACATAAATGTATTATCCATTATTCTTATATGTATTGTAAGAAAACTTAATTTCAAGTTTTTCCAACTTAAGGTCGAAATTTTGCTACACTCTTTCGAATGTCAAAGTTATTTCATGGGCTACGCTGCATCGTTTTATTTTTGAAGGTATTTTTATCGTTGTATCTGTGGTTGTTCCCGCTTTTGTTAAAAGTTTCACAAAATCACCAGATTAGCAGACCAGAGAGGACTTGATCTAGGATGCCCCGGCAACACTGGGTGTCATCTATGACAAGTGTCAGTTTGGTTGAATTCGAGGTTATGTTTGTTTGTTGTGGTTTGAGTGAGATGTGTCTATTTACAAATTTTCTTGAAAATTTACACGAATATCTAACGGAAAGTCGATGTGTTCGTGGCAACATTATTCGAAAACATTCCAAGAAGCTGGAGGAATTGGGGGACATCAGTTTTCCACTGAACGCAGCGAATTGGATTCAATTCGTGGATTCCATGAAATTAAACGCAAAATCAACAATTTTTGACACAATGTCACACGGGCATTCACTTGAAACGCAGATACTATCTTTGTTAGAGAAAAGTAACACCTGGTGCTTATCTTTTCGTGGTGGTTTATATAAAATTAAGGAGCACAATGAGATGAAAAACATTCATTTGTATTTGAATAGACCGCAAACAATTGACTTGTGTATAAAAGAGGTTTTACAACAAGGCACTACGTACGGGTTTGCAGACAAGTGTTTTCAAGAAAATATATTGGTCGCCTTGGATTCTGGGATAGAGTCTGACATTGAAAAGATGACATTAACAGAACTCCGAGCTTCAATCACGCAAAATGTTGCAGCAACTCTCACCAACTGCCTAATTGCCACTAACACAAAATCCACAGTAAATGTTACCATTGCATTAAATTGCAAAGAAAATATTGCTAGTATTATGAGTGGTCCAGTTCTTAATGAATCTGGAATGAAGGATTTTACAACAACTATTCAAGAACTGCACAAGTATAGTGTTGTTTCATCACATTTTGTGCACTAATGACTCATTTTGCAGAAAACGATCATTGGACATGGAATTGATGGCTCGACATAAATATGGGATTCAAATGAAGCCAGAGTGGGGTGACTACTTTGACAAAATAGGAAAGGCATCTGTAGTTTTGGAAATGTTGCAAAACAGGTGTCACAAACCAATCAAAGTCTCACTAAACAATTTACAATTTGCCAACAAAGGTATGTCAGTATTTGACTTTTCTTGACAGTCACACATTTCCTTAAGGACCATCATTTATTTTTTACAACAATGCAAGAATTTCAACGCTTCTTAAAGAGTTTGATAAGAGAGTATCTTTAAAAATATATCCTGACTTGCCACCAATTGAAGATATTGATTTTACCTTACTAATCCAACATGTGAGTTCTAATGGTCAAACTAATGGGTTATAACCAGTTTTGTTGTAGGAGGAATGGGAGATGGCATATGTGTACATCATACAGTTCCCATTATTAATTCGAAATTGTGTATGTGATATTAAATCTGGTATCTTAAATATTCATAATCTTGTGCTGTTTTTATCTAACCTTTCATCAATATTCAGTGTCTATTACAGAAGAGTCAAAATTTTAACAGTAAGTGTTGTTTTTTTAGCGAGTTTGATTTTATTTTTCAATGCAAATATGTTGTAGAGGCGAAAAGAACATTTGCTTCCAGTTTTATATGCGAGGATCTATTTATTAAAGGCTGTCCAGCAAGTTTTCCACAATGTCTTGTTTGTACTGAGTATAAAACCAGTTGATAAGATGTAAAATGTTTTATACGTTCAAAGCAGTTGTTTTTAATATAAAAATATTTTGTTGAAATCTTTGTGGTTTTAATTGAAATACTATCCATACATGGTTAAGAAAAGAGAATGGGGCATTCAAGTAAAAACACTAAAAACGGTTTCTTATGAGGTCCTGGCATCTAGCTTTTGTTTTTTTTTACAGTGTAGACCACACGCATTTGACGAAACTGTCAATCAAAATTTTTTTCAAACAAAATTATATCCTCGTCTCTGGCCCATTTTCCAAACCGAAATGCCTAGTCCAAAATTTTCTACACTCGAACAAATTGACTACGCAGCCTCCTTTGAATTTATTTTCATTTGTACTTGTAACCTTTGCTTGTGTTCTATTTGTAATTAGAAATAGTTTTAAAGTTTAAACGCGCGTTGCTCTATTAATTAATGACAAGCAATAAGAAAACTGATCAGAGAACTTCTGTTCAATGCGGAAGTGTCTGGATTAAATCCACTTTTGTGTTACAATCTCAATCTAATCTTCGAAAAGGCAAAAAATTGAGCTTGAATTTATAAAAATAATAAATATGTAGTCTGTATTCAATACGTACCTGCTGTCCCTGGGGAGCCGTCACTGCTGCATGCACATAAAACGAAAAGAGCTACGAAGGAACACTACATACATATGTAAATCGATATATGATTTTTCTCGTCCATTGGGAGAAAGAGCTGCAGCACTAGCAACAACAGCAGCTATGACAAAGATCAAGCTAAGGCGGCGCCATCTATTGACAATCTGTTTAACTAAAATTGCCCATTCTAAAGCGCTTTCTCTGCGAATTATTCGCACGGGAATAAAAGTCACTTTTTATAATGTGTTTCTAAGAAAGCACCCTACCACTACCCCCAGATTCCAATGGAGGATACTGGTAAATCTATCTCATTTGCAGCATTTTTAACACAGTTTACGAACTAGTGCCAGCATTTAATGTTACCATACTTAGTAGAGTAGTGGACGACATTCTTTCTAATCCCGTCCAAAAACTCTTTGGTGGCTTTTGAACGAACGTTCTTACAATTACAATGAATATTTTAGCGTTACTCTAAATTTCTCAAAATCATTCCTTTTTTCCATTTCCATTTAAGTGTCCTCCAACAAAATCACTTCGACATTAAATATTGAAGCGAAAACTAACATTTCGTAATTTCGTTTCCAAAAAATCAATCAGCTTTGCCAATTTCTTGGTTTAGCAGGATGTCTTAAAAATGTGTCCAAGACTTTCCTTACGAAACTTAAAAAAGATGTTGACTTGCTCAGATGGCAATTCAAAATAGCAGAAAATGTATTCAAAGACAGTTTTAATCATGTTCGTAGCAAAATTTGCGTTTTCACAAGACACGCTGCGAACCAAAATTTTATAACGTTGAAAAATTTACGTTAATAACTCGTTCATATGAAGGCATGGTTGGTATTCTACAGAACACATTTAATTCAGAGTAAAGACATAAATATTGAAACCTGGCTCACCCTATTTAATTTATAATTTGATTTATAGTGTTTGACTGGAAAGGTGATGTAGAAAAAGTTCTTCACAGTCCTGGCTCTTGGCCTTTCCATTCTCAAACAAGTAAAAGAATTGTTTTTTCAAAAGCTGCGTTGGATCTGTTCTTGACCTAGGAGAAATGTATTATTTGAATGATACTTGTGTAGCAAAGGGAATGTGCAAGAGGGGCAAGCATATTATTCAAGTTAATTTGTAGTAAATGATTGTATTTAGAACGACCGGAATACCGACGATCGTATTTATTTCTTCAGAAACGCTTTTGATTTTTGAAAGATAAATGGCCAATTTAGACGAAAATCAGCCTGATCAGGATGACATGGTTGTTTTGTCGGATAATAATTGATAACGATGCATTATGAGTTTAGTTTTGTACATTTTTTCTGCTTACTGTAACAATTCTTAAATAAAAATTCAACCCTAAATTTGAGTATCACAAACGTACGGTGTTTTCTGATTATTATAGAGATGCATAAGCATACATTTGAATGTCTCAGCTGCAAAACTAGACGTAATTTTTCAAACATCTTTGTTGTAATTAATCACATATTTCTGGATTAATAATAAATAGAAAATTCTACCTCTACTGCAACTTAATTGATTAGGTTTTAAGGACTTGCATGGTGAGTTTGTGGAGTTTTATTTAAAACTAAAGTTATTGTGTCAAATATCTGCTTTTGCATTTATGTACAGGGTTAGTAAAAAGTCTTGGAATGTGTTTGTTATTTAAAAATTATTCCTCATTTGGTGAGATTATAGAGTTGCAACTAATAATTAATTTATATTTTATTTTTTTTTCAGTTTTGGTTTAACGTTTCCTATTTATTTTTTTACATGGGACATCCCGTATACTTTTGCACTTTCATATGCAGAATATAAAACTACGTTTGGAAATATCACTATACAGGGCGATGATGACAAAAATTTACAAGACTGAAAAATGTCACAAAACTAACACACATGTTTAAATTAAATTAAATGCTCTAAATGCCCACCATTTTCATTCAAACACTCTAGAACCTTATCGTGGGTAAATTAGGATATTTATTGTTAAATTCATTACATGTTCTTTGTATAATTTTTTTGACAGTTACCATGTATAATAATCAAATCAAAAATAACTTTATTTGTATATGCCATTGCGTTTCGAGTTTCGTCACAGATTTAACAATTTACGAGAATGACAGGTGACAGAATTGTCGATAGATCGATTTCATTGTGTTCTCGTGGCCTACTACCTATTGGGTTCGAAACAAAAACAACAATTTTGGGAGAAAAACCGTAATAACATCGAAATGGTCCAAGATAGGTATAGGACACGAGGATTTTTTGTTGGTAATTTTATTCTTTATTTTATTCTAGCATTGCTAGAAGTACCACGTTCCATTTGAAAAAAAATAGTCATGACACTTTAAACTTTCCAGGTTTGAAAAATATTTTTTTCTATTCACACGATTGGTCGTCGAATATTTAATAGGCACGGTAAAGGCAATTAGTTTTGTCTACAGAATAGATTTTCCCCATTTTTTCAACAAAAATTTGTTTATTCCAAATAAGGGAATTAAGTAATAATAAATACTAATAATAATAATACTAATAATAATAATACTAATAATAATACTAATAAGTAGTCAAATTTAATTGAAATCTCGGATCAACTGAGAGATATGCTGCTGCACATACAGTTGTAAGCTTTTTTAAAAATTCCGAAAAAAGAAAAGGTAGACAAGAAAATGGATCCTACCTTGGGGTGTATGATACATTATTGTCCGAATTAAAGATACAGGATCCCGTACAACTGGACAACTTTAAAGAATGTCAACAACATATTTTGAGTATGTTGAGTTTGAGTCTCATAAATCCAATAGGTTATCAAGAACGAAAAAACGGACAAACTCCCTCTCTGTATTGGGCCACTAGGCCTGTTGAGAGCGAGCCTAAACAAAAAAAATATAATACCGACCTGGATATTGTGTTTGTCACCCTGCGATGGTTGCAAGGATTGCGAAATCTGATTTTTTTTGCTTGAACACAGTTGTCAAGTTATTGCTTCTAAAAATTGACGAAATATGAAGTACAGATTTTTTGGAGACTGTTGTTAAAATGAACCACAAAAAATGTCTCAATAAGATTAAACTTAGGTACACAAAAGGAAAGCCAAAGAAAAAGTGCTGATTTTTTAACAGAATTTGGGATGGTTTTTAAATTTTCGTTTGATGATAATACGAGTATAGTTTAGATAGCTTTTTTCGAATTACGACAATATATTCGACTGTAAGTTTCTTATTCAAGAAGGAGGTGATGTGGTCGCTTCCAAGCCATGGCTGTATGTAAAGAAAAAAATACGTACCACTATAATAATCGATGAATATTTTCAAAGAATTGCGAGTAATGGCACATATTTAATTGCACGATGTGTATGTTTTTTTCTAATGTTTCATTTTTGTTTCATAACTTCAGAAGAAAAAAAAGTAAAGTGGCGAGGAGTCGTGCGATGATCAGAGCGTAGTTTTAAAGTAAATTTTATGTAGTTTTCGAATATTACCTCACTTTTTGCAAAACTTGAATATTAGTGTTTTAATGTTACTTTTGTGAGAAAAACCATAGTTTAAAAAAAGCATGTACCTAATAAAGCGCTTTTGGTAGAGAAAAGCAATATTATGATATGCTAAACATGAAAATGTATTCTTGAAGATTTTTTATCTCTTGAATTAAATGGCGGACTTATTTTCGTTGTATTGCTACACTTAAAGGCCTTGTTATAAAAAAATAAATAAAAATTGTATGGTGGCGAAGGTTTTGAAGGTAATTTTTATGTTTCCAAATATATATCATGACTTTGGCCTCTTATTACTTGTTCAACATCTTAGGTATTTCACTTTTCAACAACGGTGGTGTTATTCGGGTTTGTTGACCACCGTTGTTGACAACACCGACCGTGAAAGCCTACACACTTTTATACAGGGTGATTCACATCGTTATAAGAAAAAAATATGGAAAGAACAACAAACCCATAGGAATACGATAGCGCAAAAAGGAATTTTAAAAACAAACTTGCAAAAATGATTAAAAATTGTTATTGGCACGCCACTGGTTTCTGGGCGACTGGATTGAAGAGAAACCAGCAGCAGATAAAGAAACCGCGATTCAGCTTAATGCAACCAAGTGTGTGTAAAATGTAAACAATGTGGCATTTTGCAATTGTGGGATACACGAATACACCACCAAAAATTACATCTCTATCACCAACACCTTCGCACAACCGTCAATTATAGGTGACGGACTAATCGACTCATGAGGTAAAAATACATATCAGCATATCTCCGTTAAAGCGCACTGTAGCAGTCCCGAAAAGAAATTACTCCTAACTTTGTTAATATCTATCGAAATCAAAAACGGTTTTTACAATTCGATTTGTGATTATGTTCTAAATCACGGTTACTTGTAAATAAATGATTTTATTTTAAAAATAATAGTTTTTATTTAGATGATAATTTTAGATAGAATTACACGAGTTTTGTTTATTTTAAATAACGCTGTCGCCACATAAATCAGTCTGGAAATTAGAAGGAATTTCCATAAATCGCTTGCTTTGTTTGTGAATCGAAAGTGAGCGTATCAGCATATCCCCGTTATGCACGGCCGACCTACAGTCCTCAAACTTTAATAATTTTTTACTCAAAATCTATTACACTTTCATTCTCTTTTTTTTGTGCAATCGAATCCAAATTTAAGGGGCTACAAGCTTTTTAATTTTTATTATAACGATGTGAATTACTCTGTATTTCACTTTTATATACAAAAGTGTTTTTCGATTAATGTCTAAATATCTATTTGAGTTTGTGTGGAATTTTATTTATTATTAAGAAAAGAGTAAGCACTTCTCTGAAGAGTTCAGAAAGCGATGGAAAAACTGCCTGTCAATTTTTTTACTTAAATTTGATATCCCTTGTTGTACAACCGTGGACAGTCAAGAATAACACTTTAGCCGGCGGATGTGATGCAAATATCGACTCAATGACAATATCTCATAGAGTCGGTATTTGCATGACACGGGTGTTATTTTTGACTGTCCATGGCTGTACTTGTAATAGATATAACGTTTTTTTACATTTGTATTACATTTTTCATCGAAACGTACTTCTCGTTTCACTTAAAAAGGTGTTAATTTAATATTTAGTAAAAATATTTAAAATAATGAGGCAAAAATAAAAATTATTGTTTATTTTGATATCACAGTTCCTTACCTAAGTGTTTCGTTACTTTTCTTATTTATACCCTGTTGAGCGATCAAACAATGCGAAGAACCAAATTTTCAGTTCAAACAAGTCGTTAGTAGACTGAAAGTAAATAACAGCTTTCAATGTCCTGGAAAAATACACATATACAGGGTGAGTCATTAGTGAGGGATCGGTCCATAACTTCTAAACCATGTAAGATACAAAAAAAATTTTAAAGACAATTTGTACACCGTTTGTCAGGCTGCACAACCTAAAAATATTTTCACGTATACAGGTTGTTCCAAAACTCATAATTGCTACACAACTTTGTTTTTTCAAATAGAACCACCAGTATTTTATTTCTCCATTAGAACCCCTTTTCACATAGATTTATGGTGATATAAGACATTTTACATTCTGGATCACCGTTATCAAATTATCAATTTTTTTCCACATTTTTTGTCATTTACAGAGGTTCACTTAAAAATTTACTGAGAGGTTGTTTTAGCAGCTAGAAGGCTGAAGTTTGATACAAATATGAAGAAAGGATTGCTCTTTACGCCCGATGTGCAAAATATAATTTTTACTATACAGGCTCTGCAAAAATTTGTGTCAAATTATACTATTTTTAAATAAGCTTAACTTAATTTTTTTAAATGAAACTCCCTATATTTTTGTATGTCATCGAATTCGCCTGGAGTCTGGCTACGTTTTTTATTAAGGTTGTTCTATGGCGAAAATTCATCATTTACGAGATATTTGATATTTTTGGATGTGATACAGATTGAGATTGATAAGGTAGATAGTGTGCAATGGAAATCATAGAAATCATAGAACTCACATTTCAATACTGCACTGTTGTGTCATCACCGACTTGTTATTTGATTATCCATTCCATTATCCACAATTAATTCGATTTTACAAGAACAAATCGATATGATTTATTGTCTGGAAGAAGGCGAAATAAATCCTTTGCTCGCGGCAAGAATTTACGCTCAACGTTAAATAAATCAACAAATAAACATTTAAAGAAATAAATATAAAAATTCAATAAAGTAAGCTAAACTAAATAATATATTCAATGTTGCGGCCACCTCTCTGTGCACACTTTCACGCGGTGGGTGAATGATCTTCCAATATTTCGTAAAATTTGCTGGCAAACGCTTCTAAATGCATTTTAGATTCTTATTTTCATGTTCTCTTTGGTTGTTTCGCTTAATTTCAGACAATAAATCAAATCGATTTGTTCTTGTAAAATAGAATTTATTGTGGATAATGGAATGGATAATCAAATGACAAGTCGGTGACGACACAACTGTGCAGTGTTGAAATGTGAGTTAAAATGATTAACATGGTTTTCATGGCACACTATCTACTTTATCTTGGCTCAATCTCACAGCCAAAAATATCAAATATCTCGTAAATTATAAATTTTAGCTATAGCTTGTTATATATAACAAGCTAAATAAAAAACGTAGCCAGACTACGGACGCATTCGATGGAATACAAAAATATAGGGGGTGCCATTTAAAAAACTAAAGTTAAGCTTATTTGAAAATAGTATAATGCGACACGAATTATTGCAGATTCTGTATAGTAAAAATGATATTTTGCATATCGGGCGTAAAGAGCAATTCTTTCTTCATATTTGTACCAACCTTCAGCCTTCTAGCTGCTAAAACAACCTCTCAGTAAATTTTTAAGTGAACCTCTGTAAATGACAAAAAATGTGAAAAAAAATTGTAATTTGATAACAGTGGTCTAAAATGTAAAATAAAATATAGGTGATTCCATTTAAAAAACAAAATTATCTAGCATGCGTGAGTTTTGGAACAACCTGTATATGTTAAAATATTTTTATGTTGTGCAGCCTGACAAACGGTGTACAAATTGTATTTAAATTTTTTTTGTATCTTACATCGTTTAGAAGTTATGGACCGATCCCGCACTAATGACTCAACCTGTATATTTCATCAATTAGTAAACAAACTACTTTGTCTCGATTGAGCAACTTCTTAGATATATGTGATAAATAATGTTGTGAGTTTGTATCCGAATCGGGTGATACATTCAAAGATGACGACAAATACTGAAGGTATCTTCTGTGGGATAAAATGAAAAAATCTCTGATCAAATTGTAACACGCTGGAGACTGACAATAGAATATAAATGACATAATTATTGTCACAGTTGCATACCTGTTTTTAATATATAATATTTGACGCAGCTGATCCAAAATAATTTCGATTTGTTTGGTGTATTTGTAGTTTTCCAATTTTTCAGCTTTTTGATATGCTTTATCCAGATACTCTACACTACGACTAAGATTCATTTCAATATTTCAATATCGTTAACATCTTAATTATTTTGAGAACAAACACTGTCTAAAGTTTTATCCCTTGCTAAGATATTTTCGAGCTGTGACCACTTGGAGAGTTTCAAATCAGATGGCAAAATCCAATTTAAATCATGGGTTGACAATTCGTTTGCATTTAAAAAAACCTTTACATGCAGATTTTTATCCACAGTGACTCCATTTGTTAAAGACAGTTGATTGTCAAAATTAAGTATGAAAAAGCAAAACAAATTTGGAGAAGATTTGATATCCCAATTAAAAAGATTTACCTTAAGGCCCAGTTGTTCAGTGTGAGTTTAAACCTGACTGAAGGTTAAACTCGGTTTACCCAGATTTGACATGTTGCACAGTCGCAGGTTAACGCCAAAACCTGGTTTAACTTTGGATTAAGATAAACCACCTCCGATCGCGGTTTAAGCTGGCGATTAACCTAAAAGTGCATTGTAAACTGCACAAATTGCACCTCGTCGTATTTCGATTAATTAAAACTGGTACTTGTAGTGAACATATGTGTTAACATTAAATTTCTAAATTTATCTAAAGGCAAAATATGTAATTTTTACTCAAAGAATTTGGTTTCCTTGATTTATTCGGTGCAATGGAGTCAACATTTTCAACAATAATGATATCGATGGCTATAGTACAGACGACGAATAGTTCTTGGAAATAATAAGTATGCTAGGGCTCCCACGAAGACCTCGAGTGTATAAGCAACTCCAAGATTATTTTGAAGCGTCGAAGAATTTCTAGACAGATTTCGGCTTCCAAAAGAAGTGGTTAGGATGGTCATTAATCTAATTGCTGCTGATATTGCTTCAACTACTGATTGGTACAATACTCTTTTATAACACTAATAGAAAGTTTATAGTTCTGTATTTTCTGACAGAAATCACGCCATTTCTGTTGAGAATATAATTCTAGTAACACAACGTTTTTTTCGCTACAAACAGTATGCTACTAGTAGTAGGTGATTTTATGGGAATTCATAAATCTACTGCTAGCAGAATAGTTTCAAGAGCACTCGCTAGTGTGAGACCTGTTTTTGTCAAGATTCCAAAATTCGGTAGCAATTTTATCTCATGCTGCCACTATCCTTATTAAGCACGGCATTGGTACTTTTGGATTCCATTATTCCTTGGTACCGTTTTACAATTCCCACTAACAAAAATTCTTCTTCGGCCGTAAAATTAGCGGATCGGGTTGCTTCTTCAACTAATCACACCACGGGCAAACATAATTCAAAATTCTAAAATTCAAAATCAATGTTTGAAAGGATGCGTCAGGCATTAGTATCGCCAATTGTAAATAGAACATCCCTGGAATCAGGGTTGCCAAAATAGGGCATGAAAGGTCTACCTGAGCTGTGACTGGGATTAACTAATCAGCTCTAAAATCACGACTGTGCAACATCTGAACGATTAAGCTTCCGCTTAACTTTAAACTCGGCTTTACAAATCCATCGTTTAAGCTTCGACTGAACAACTGGGCCTAAATCCTATATAGCTCATCAAAATCATTGATTAAATCAGCTTTAAAAAAATGTATCGATTTCTTTTACTTTGCGATCAAAAGCCTATCGCGTCTTGTTTGAGGATCTGATCTCACACTATTATTTGATGACGAAGATAAATAATTGGGTAGATTTGGGAAAATAGATGGTGCAGATCCTGGTTTTAATGCGGGATGTATTAAATGAACGTTGATAGAAGTACCATCTGAATTTACTTGTACCTCAACCATTTGAATTGCATTCTCTCTAAAATGATATGCACATACTGCTGAGTACTTCGTGGGAGACCAATCTTGCCTTGGAATAGCACGTAACCACTTCCTCTTAAGTTCATCAGTTTTTGGGGAACGAAAATGTACTTGTATAATGTGTTTCACATGATGACTTGTAATGTCAATAATATTTGATACCTCATACAACTAACAAAAAAATGTTGAATTTTTGTTGTTAAAATTGAGAATTAAAAAAATTGAAATGTTGGTATTTGGACGCTTTAAAATGTTGTCGGATCATGATAGCTAACGAACTCCTTCTTTCAATTGTAGAATTTGATATTTGTGAAAAATTTGAAGTCTCAAGCGCAATCCGTAAATTTTGTACACCTAAATTTGTAATTTTGCCCATTGTGCCCAATGTCAAAGTGCAAAAAATAAAACAAAAGCTAGATTCCGTGGCCTCCTAGGACTCCGTTTTTTACACGCCCTATTCTTGCAAGTCCATCTAGTAGTTAGTTGGCGGCGGAAAAATGGGACATACCTATTTTGTAGAGAAAAGAAGCTCTCGTAGAGGTGTGCGGTTCAGTTCCGGAGTGCAAGCAGCGACGGCCGAGCCGATGAGCTGAAACCAAATGCATAATGTAAACGTAAACACGACCAGCTGTTGTCCTCGGAGACAGAGTGGTGGTGGCGAGTGATCTCTAGGAAGCGCGGGTGGCGGCGCGGTCCGCGACGTGCGCATCCAGCGCCAACTGCTGGTAGCTCACCAGCACACGATACATCGATACGCTAAATCGGCAGTCAGTGTGTTCTGAGTGCGCGTAGAGGGAACGTTGTTTCGTTGTTTTGCGGGACCTTACCTTTGTCTGTGTTGTTGCATCGATTTGGCGTTTCGTCTCGTCTCATTAATATGAGCTCCCTCAATGTCTTACTACAAGCAGCAGAATTCATAGAAAGACGAGAGCGAGGTCAGTTCACGGCCACCTTCCTCTATTTCGACGGTCAGCTGTTCATGACGCACTCTGTTCCTTGTTGTTATTGTTGCAGAAGCTGAACATGGTTACGCCTCGACCGTGCGAATCCCGGACGATCTCAGAAGTGCTTCAAAAAGGCCAAAGAATAAAAAATCTCAGGGCAATAGGTGAGTGTGTGGCGGCGGAGGTGGTGCATTAGTGCATTTGTGTTGTTGATGGTGTTACTCGGTTGGTTAACTGACCCCAGCGACTACCCTAACGGAAAACGTGGGTGCTGCCTCGCGTTTCTTTGTTCTCAACGCTCGCTGCCATCAAACATTTCGTTCGATTGTTTTGCGACACACGTGACTTGCTGGTCTTCTTACAAACGCATTGTACTTGTTTCAGGACATCTCACAACGAACTGGAGAAAAATAGGTGAGTCCCCGGAGCCGGAGCAGTGACGTGTTGTGCGAAGTGTGATTTGTGTGAAGTTCGAACGAAGGTGATGCTGTTCCTGCTGTTGATGCAGCTCGGTGCATTCAAACAAGGCCGCCGTAACCGCCTGGCAACAGTTTCTCTCTTGCACATACACACACACACACACACACACACCATCAGCGTTTTATCGAGTGCATTTGTGCAGAGTACCAATTGGTTTGAATCTTCACCCCCTAGCGGATAAAATTGTCAGAGAGACGCTATATCAATTCGCTATTTTATTAGCGTTGCGTGAAGCTCTGCATGCGTCATCTGACTTAATATACCACCTACCTGCATACGTACCTTCCGTTTTGATAAATTGTTCTACACTTTTTCAAATAGTCTCCGGGTGCGTGACCTCCATCGACTTTCCAATTGGAATCGGATTTTCAGCAATTCAGTGATTCTCAGACGTTTCTTGTCTGTATTCAGGTCGTCTCCTGAACACCTTTTCTAACTTTTCCTAACACGTGTCTCAAATAAACCTGAATGATTCTGCTGATATTCTACGAGGGGAGTTTATAATGTTATCTTCTTAGCCACGTAGGAAACGATTCAGTGAACAAACAAAAATTTATTTTCTACATATGATCTTTGACGGTTTTTTCCAGTGCTTATGAAAGAAAACTCTGAAAAATAGGTTTTTTCACCTCTTCGTTCTGCGAAAACCGTCGCCCCCTTCAGTGTTTTTTGAGATTAGGACAGATATACTCGTAGTAGTCAGAGGGAGCCATATCTTGATTGTAGCACGTGCTTCAAAAAAGTATTTCTTCATTTTTTTTCTTGTACAACTCGTGCCTTATGTATGTACCCTGCAATTGTCATGCAGTTTTCTGGGCGTGATTGTGAAGCCTTTTCTTGTGAATGACAGTCTTCAAATTCCTGATTGTTTCTTGTACACATTCCCATTGATTGTAGTCCCTTTTGTCATGTTTTTAATCAACATCCAAACAACACTAAAAATGGGTCCTTGTCTTTTTCGGTGGTGGAGAGCCTTTGTGCACCCACTGCATAGATCCCTGTTTCGCTGGTTGGTCCAAGCAATGCAACCAAGTCTCATCTCTTTTCACGACTTTAGAAAAGAAGTCGGTTTTCCAGGACAACGCAGCCAAATTATTCTTGTAAATTTTAACCCCACACAATTTTTGTTTCGGAGCGAAAAGCTTGGGGATCATTTCAAGTCTTCTTGCACAATCTTGTAAACACTTGTTTCGGATATCCCAGTGTTTTGTTGCAATAATTTTAACGCTCACACGTCGATCGTTTAAACATTATTTCATCAATTTTTTTACTTATGACGTCATGTATTTTTGCACAATGACAACCTCAATATTTTTTGCTGTTTTTTATAGATGGTCCAACTACTTAAATGATGTGGTAAAAAATTTTTAGATAATTATCTTTTTGAGAAAAGTAAGAAACACCCATTCCATTTCTAGTCTGATAATTTTTTCTGTTATTTCTCCCCGTTCCCCTATATGTATTTCTTTTATTTATGACACAGCCAACTCCAGTTTTGTCCCATTCTCGTCTTGCACTCCATTGTTTATCATTAAGGGCCGGTTTTTCAATCGTTGGTTTACCTCTAGTTAGTAGGTTTCTATGGAAATTTTTGCAATTTAACCAATCAAAATGCTGCAGAGGTTTAACTTTAACCAACGATTGAAAAACCGGCCCTAAATGTTTTCCTTCCAATTTCTTAAAACCCCTATTCTTTGTCTCCGTAATTGTTAGAAAATGTACGTCTCTTTTTTTTATTATTTCATTTAATTCGTCTTCTTTTTTACCAAGATCTCAGATATTTCAACTTACTAGTTTCCACGTTTTACTTTTTTTATGTGTTATTATTTTTCCTGTTTCTTCATTTAGTACCTACTCTATTGTGTTTTATTTGCTTGGTTGTGTATATATTTTCTGTCCTTTTGTCACGCCAGTCCGTGATCATTTTTATCCGACCTTATAACGAGCGTTAAAAAATTGCAGGTTCAGGAGGGTATGAAATCTAGCTTTCGTTTTATGTATTCGTTCCCAGTGTAGACGTTTGAAACGTCAAATCATGACATTTGACAGGAGCCGTCATTCAAAAATTTGCTCAAACTACATCTAAACCGAAACCTGGAGATGGAATTCGTTGAAGAAGGCAGAAAAGGTTTTAGTACTTACCTAATGCATTGTGTCCGAGGCGGTTATTAAAAAAACTTAATATCCAATTTCTCTAACTCAAGGTCGAAATTTCGCCACACTCTTTACGACGTCAAAGTTATTACATGGCCACGCAGCCTCCGTTCTTTTTTGAACGCTTGTGATGTTCGCTTTATAGTTTTTTAAATCTAGATCACTCTGGTTTGCCAGTTCTTATTTGGCCTCGTCCCATTCCCATTTCTTACCATTAACGATGAGTTTGTTGCATACCATTTTAGTTCTATTTCTTTTACTTCTTTCTTTTTCCATGATAATATTTTTGCTTTTCTGTGAGATCGGTGTTGATGTAGATTCGTGCTTCAGTCATGTTTCTTAAGTTGCTTTTAGAGTTCAGTATTTCATTTCAATCTTTTCCTCTCAATTCTCCACTTCAAACATGCAAATTTTATTTCTAATTTTCTTGACGTTCTTAATTTTTGACTAACATTTTAGTATAATTCGAAAAATTCTTGCATTTAGTTCTCAACTTTATATTTAAGTAACTCTTATCTTCCCATCTGATTTTTTACGTATTTTTTCAATTCGGCGTCTTCCGTTATTATTGTTTTCATTTTTTGAGTTTGTTCCGTTTGATCTTCTTGTCTGTTTACTTTCATTCTTCATTTCTCCGAACATTTCTTTTAGCTCTTCTATTTTCGAAGGATTTTTTAACGCTTTACAGAAAAACCAAATGATCACTGATTTGGATCAAACTTGGAAGTTACAACTCTGATTTATCACAGTTATTTGACATGAGAGATTAATTGGTACATAACTTAGTAAACTCCCCTCGTATAAAGCGTGCAATAAAACGGTAGCTGAGAAGGTCATGGATTCTCGATTATGTTTTATTTTTACAGTGCAGGCTCTTGACATGACATTTGACGGAAATTGTCATAAAAAAATACCCCCCTTTCAATGTTTCTTATCTGGTCGAAAATGTGTTACACTCTAATCACTTTCTAAGCGATTCCGTGGTCTACTCCGCTTCTTTTATTTTTATGCTCACGTTATGAATTGAATTACTCACATTCTTGGGAGCGTTCGAATTATAGAACAAATATTCCAAATGCCCTTTCTGCATGTGTATTAAAAGAGTACATACATGAGCTTGTTATGAGAGTGTTATTAAGTTATAAGCCTACAGCGAGTTATGATCGGCTTCCCCGTTATTTTGTTAAAGGTTGCGCCTGTATTTTTATATGGTTCTTAAAGTCTTGTTAACGTCTAATTAGAACCTCGACATTTCCAAATTATACTGGAAAATTTGCCAAGTTATAAAACAGAAGGGTAGAGAGAGGGGAGCATAATTATCGACGTAATATCGGTGTTGAACTAGTTGGATTGTACTCGAAGGACCGTTTGTTTATCTACATATATTGATAAATACTTATGTATTCTAAACTCCAAGCATCCGCACTTGGGGTGCCAAAGGAGTGGAAAAACTAACTACCCTGTTCAGGGTACTTAACACATTTCGTTAAAGTTTTGTTTTTTGTTGTTTTTTTTTTTTTGGTCGTTAGTCGACAAACTAGTTAGTTAAACAGTACATATCACCAAATCAATATTGTTTAATGGAAACCGATAAAGTTTGACTAATGTTTCTCATTTACGCAATACGTGACAAATGCACCTGACAGGCGCGGTCAGATAGGCTTTAAAAAATATGTTATTTTGTTCAATTATCTTCTAAATTCGATTTCTCCTAGCAGGTGGAGGCTAATGCTTGTAATAAGCGTCCAAGCCGCTTTCCAGTAGTACATAATGTTGACTAGTTGTCATGTTATTAGGATTGAACGTTCTTTATTATTGATGTAGGTATCAGATTTGGTAACTCATTTGTAAGAATTATTTAGAAATTGTAATATATCTACTAACGCACATACTATAAATGTTGAGTATTCGGGTTATATCATATCGAGGTTGGAATATTGTAGTTTGGGCCTCGTTGTATCTCTGACAAAAGACTTTGCTAGAAGTAGGACAAAGGAAGTTTCCCCAGCTTCTTAGCTTTAAAAGCTTTAATACCTACCCACCCACGAGTTGTAATCAGTGTCTGCTTTTAGCGAACTTTGAAATATTATCTCGTATATTTGTTTCATTTTAAAGTAGATTCCATACACAAATACCTACTTAATGTTCCTACTTTCAGTATCAGAGCTATAACCTTAGGTTGCATAAACCCAATGGTATTTTACATATGATCTGGAAAATCCTTTTTCACCTCTGCAATAAACTTATCGTTATCATCGGGTGATAAAAATCTAATCGATTGATACGCTTTTATTTTTATTATAAGTGTAGTGTTTAAAAAAATTTTCTGTCTGATAAAGCTCATGTAAACTTTTATGACGTCTAGCATTTTTGGGACTTTGGGAAATGTATAAATGCGTTATTTAATGCTTTCAAGTAAAACGCTCGGACAGGTCAATTTAAATGTTTAATTATCCACCTTATGACATAAAAATTTTACTTATGACGTCATGTATTTTTTAACAATGTCATCATCATTTAATTTTTTCAATGACAACCCCCATTTTTTTGCTGTTTTTTATAGATGTCCAACTATTTAAATGATGGGGTAAAAAAAAATGATACCTTAGATAACTATCTTTTTGAGAAAAGTAAGAAATAAAAATGTAACATTATTAGAAGAAAATCTTAATTAAACCCCAAAAACAAACAAAATTTATCGCAAGTGTTTTGGCAATGACCGATACGAGTGTATCCGTTAAAATTGATACAGGCGTGATAACGATAATTTGCAAAAACAAGTTTAATGTTATTCTCTTAAAAAAATTAGTTATCTAAGGTACCTACCAATTTTATTACACCATTATTTAGTTGGACCATCTATAAAAAACAGCACAAAAAATTGGAGTTGTCATTGAAAAAAAACAATGATGACGTCATTGTGCAGAAATATATGACGTCATAAGTTAAATTTTTATGTGATAAGGTGGCTAATTAAAAAATAAAATTGACCTGTCTGAGCGTTTTGCTTGAAAACATTAAATAACACTTTTATAAATTTTGTTCCTTACTTAAGGCGAAGTTACCGTTTTGACTCAGATCGGCTTTGCAGTGGGTGCAGCAATTCCCCTCCACATTTAATTGTCATGTTCAAGCAAGGACGTACGGTTTGATTATTATAACGTGACAAAGTGAGAAGTTGGTATTATTTGAAACGTAGCATTCTGCAGCCGTAATTTATCACTTATGGAGGTGTCCGATTGGTGTTTTAAAATCTGACAGCCAGGTCTCAAATCCACGTCTGTGTCCACGTGGACTGTTAACTAGAACTCATTATGATAAGCCTCCCGATAAGAATTATATCGCAGAGATATTCACTTTCATACATTCGCCTTCGACATGAGCTTCTTGTTCACATTTTATGCAGGATTTTTTATTACAAAATGTTTTACGAATCAATGGAACAATCAATTTTGCAACAAAACATTTTATTTCATTTTCTCAGTTGATACACATATCTGCAAATACTTGATAATCTACTTGATAATCTCTTTTAGCAAATGCTCTGAATAAAATGTTTTCAGCTTAGGTAGAATTTCACCCTTCCAAAACTCTTCATCTCGTTCAATCTAAAAAAAAATGTTGATGCACATATCTGTAAATACTTGATAATCTACTTGATAATCTCTTTTAGCAAATGCTCTGAATAAAATGTTTTCAGCTTAGGTAGAATTTCACCCTTCCAAAACTCTTCATCTCGTTCAATCTAAAAAAAAATGTTGATACACATATCTGTAAATACTTGATAATCTACTTGATAATCTCTTTTAGCAAATGCTCTGAATAAAATGTTTTCAGCTTAGGTAGAATTTCACCCTTCCAAAACTCTTCATCTCGTTCAATCTAAAAAAAAATGGTGATCCCGCAACCTGAAATAAGGAAATTTGGACGCTTACATATAAATCGATTTTTTCACTAAACGTGTAAATTATGTATCATAAGTAAATTTACTTACCGTTTCATTCTGTTTTTCATGCTCCTTTTCTGTTTATCCATTGTATTATAGGTATAGTGTCCGTATGCCTCACAAAACTGTCTCTGTCACTAATTTATCTAAACTAACTAAAGTAACTATCTAACTATACCTAACTAAAGCACGAAACTAAACTAAACTACTATTACTAACTATAACTGCTCTAACTAAACTAACTGCAAAATCTAGCGAATAACCAAAACATCCAAAACACAAACACAACACCTCTAACCCGAAAGAAAGAATACAATTGTGAGCAGGTTAGCACTTAGGTCGACAGTGAAATAATTTTTATCCAAATCTTTCATGAACTCTGCATCGTTGCATTCTGACTTTTGCAAAGAATTTGCACTGGTGATATACTGAATCCTTATCAAAAACTTATCGGTATACGACTGGATCCTGTTTCATAATATGATACCTTTACTGAAGCCGACTCCGTACGCACCTCCTACAAGCCTTATTCGAGAAACGCCTTCACCCATGTTTTACGGAGATTTATTTATAATGCCATTTCCGAAATATTTGCTTTACACAAAAGTTTGTCATTTTAAACTATTTCTAACGATGGTAAAAATATGAGTACATGACTATTTTCTATAAAAAAATTTAAATGAATATTTATTTTTGTTAATAATAATAATTTTGAAAAAGGGGTCCTGTGGTCATATGCAAAAATATTTCAAATACATACTGTAAAAATTTAGACAAGATATCTTCAAAAATAAGCTCTCAATCTTATAGATTTATTTTAGGTGCTGGAAGAAGCGCCTTAACCACCAACCTGTATAGAGCGTAAAAATGAAATCGGAGGCTCCGTAGGCCATAGAAACCAGCTTTTGTTTTATTTTTTTAGTCTAAAACCTTTGACGTTGTCATTGACAAAAAGCGTCAATTCAAAATATGAATAATCGACGTCTGGATAAGGAATTTGTTGAAATGTATCTTATGCATCGGGTTCGAAACTTGTCAAACGAAAACTTTATGTCAAAATTTCCACTCAATGTCAAACATTTTCTACACTAACGAATTTCCATGTTTCAATGGCCTACTCCTTTTTTGTTTTGTTTTCAATGTTGACTAATAACTTCACTTTTAATAAGCTATGAGTTGTATAACAGTATCTAAAATAACGCTTAGTTTTTTGTTCGTTTATAGCATATTAGCATAACATGCGCGTACGAGTAGAAACTTGTTGGAAGAAACTTTTTTTATTAACAAGGAAGGCGCCAGCTGTCCTAAATCTCACAAAATGAGGCTACGATGAACCACACGTTTTTGCGTTGAGTTAGCTTTAAGAAATTCCAGTGATTCTATTTATTTATATAGGGACACTTATTTCTTATCTTTTTGGCATATAACAGATTTTAACAGGTTCAAAGAGACCGATATTTGCTTATACGTAGATAGGGACTATTTTTTATAATATTTTACAATGTGAAGATGAATATCAGAATCTGTTTAAAATTCAAAGAACATTCCGAATTGTTGTGGCGTATCAATTCCGGCCTTCTGCTTTTGACAGTCTCGTCACGTAATTCCATTAGGAGGAAATATATCTTTAGTCTTTTTGTTTATGTGAGGCCTCGGTTCAGTCAGGTTCGTCGTGTGCAGGTAGATCTATAAAATGCAGTATTGTAAGGCCTCATCCTATTCTTAGCTGATCTTGATGCACTTTTACTTTCACCGTTTAAGCCGTATGAATCATACAAGCTTCTGTTTTACGACCCCGCTCTTTCTTAATTGAATTAGCGTTGCTTGGTGTTACATTCACGCATGTGAACTGTTCTTTGTTCCTTCGTTTGCGTTATATGTTTTTATAATTGAGTCGATGATAGGCTTTATCGCGGTGGAATTAAATACCAGAGGTGAACAAACTGATAACAGATAATTTTGTGATTCATATAAATGTTAGGCGCAATTTTAAAATTGTTAAAGATAACGAAGCAATTTTGACTGTTGTTATTGTTTGAAGCTATCTGTGATTAGCACTGAGTCATCGTTGTATTTAAATTAAAAACCAGCTCACTTATTTCGAACATTAAAAACTCATCCGAACAGGCACAATAACCCGAAATATAATTTGCTGTTTACGGTTTGTTGTCGATGCAAATCGTTTTTTTGTACACTGCTTAGTAGGTATATTGAACTTCGAGAGCACGTGTTTTGGTTGGCTATTATTAATTTCGCTTGGAAGAACTGGAATAAAACGTTTTTATTTATATTATATATTAAAATACTTGTACAAGTTTGAGTAAAGCATGGACAGAGATTTGTACGAGCTTAGTTGGTAAAAGCACTCGATTTGGGTTCCAATTAATTCCAGCTGGCAAATTTTTCTGCCCGCTACATATGTATTGTAAGACAGGCATGCTCATGCATGAAACAAAGTCTTTTGTTAAACTTTAAAAGCTTCTAAAAAACGTGGGTATGTGTTTAGGAATCATTTTAATAACTTCAGAAGGTGAGATGGAGCAAGGGCTAGAACCGGTTCGACTAACAATTGTGTTTTAGTATAATGTTTCTTGGGGTGCAGACCGAGAATTCTCATCTTTGTCTTCTACAAATTATTATTTGACATCGGTTTTCATTGCCGAGATGGGTAACAGTTCTATCCATGTTTAATATTATTTTGTTAAAGAAGACGTTTTGAATTGTAGATAAAAACAACATTACATAATGGTCGTTGATGATTGCTACATCCCAAACGGCACCTCTCTTCTTAGAATATGATCTCTTTTCTCGGAATCTTCGCACACTCGTTCTTTCACTGACCGAACACTGTACATTTATTTCCTGAGTAGTTTCGAGCAAAATTGGTTTCTTTTTATATTTCTTAAATCAAACAATATCGCTAAGAGAATTTTGCATATTTTAAAATCCATTAGATTGAGTGCCACGAAATTGTTTACCCAGCATTGCCTTTCTCAAACTTTTATCTTCTTGAAAGCTCAGCGAAAAGAATTAGAGTAGTTCTGATCCATCTTTGTCCGCCCTACTTTGCAGGGGTCAAACTACCCCAGGGATTCTTACCGAGTTCGCTTTCCGTCGGCGATCAACCCTTTTGCGAGTCCTCCGAAGTATGGTCAGCTTGTCTCAAAGTACTTCCAAAACGTTAAATTCTACATCATTGCTGTTCGTAAGAGGCAGAAAAGTGGAGTGAAACGAAAAACAAGAAATTGTACTTTAAACATTCAACCGCAAGAATTTTATAAACAGTTTCACCGACTGTTGATCTAAGATCTTTTTTGCATTTTTTGTAGGATTTTTCAACTGCTTGCGTGTTTTATTCTCTATTCTTCATTCATAGACGTCAGGTCGATTTTTTCTCAACTAAACCGATCGTAGATTTTAAGCAAATATATTCATCAAACTGTTCGTCTCGGAGAAGCAGTTATTTTTGCCAATTTATTATAAGGTGACTCAAGCCTGTAACCAGGTTAAATAAAATCATAAAAAAATTTGAACATCGTTTTAGTCATTGTCAACTTGAACAAGGTAGGCAGTTTGAACATTCAATCCGATTATTTTGTAAATTTTTCATGTTATTTAAATAAACCGCTATTGTTAAAATCATTAAATTACTAAATAAAAGCAAAAAAATAATGTTTTTCTCAAATTAAATGTTATGTATCACATTACAAATTTTATTGTTTTATATGCAAAAAAACATGCTCTTTAAAATGACGCAATCAAAAATTATAGTTGCCATTTAAAAAAAATGAAATGACGTCATGGCCTTGAAAGAGATGACATAATAAAAGCAAATTTTTATGTCAGAATTAGCGCATTTAAAATTAAAAATTAACCTGTCCGAGCGATTTTGTCTGTCGCAATTTTTAACAAAAAATTAACCTTTATAATTTGTTTCTTCATTTACCTAGAATAGAAAATTATAGTAATAAAAAGAAGTTAATAGTTCGGCTAGCTGGTGCCTGAAATACAATCATACAGGTATAAATAAGGAAATTTAATCCTATTGTCCTCGTCGTAATAAAAGCAGGACTAAGCGCCGCTGTCCTGGTATGTTTGTATGTACGGTTAAATGGGTTATTTATCATTTTTATTACTTTGTGTGAAAGTGTATTGTTTCAAATTTATACCATTTCATTGCGACGACTGTTGACGCAGTTTTTCCGTTATTTATAATTGGGGGCTGACAATGGAAGAAATCACTTCAATCCTCTTAAGGTAACAAAATGTGATTTTTAAAAATTATTTTATTATTATTTTTTAATATATTGTATACATATATTGAGAGGTTGTAGCAATCGCTCAGGCGCTCTGGGAGCTACAAATGACCTCGACGTTTCGTCAACGACTGCGATAGCTATACACGTCATCAGAGAATAACTTTTCTTGTCGTCTGAACACATCAATTTTTAAATTAAATAAACATCAGATACGTATTGCTTATATATCCTCGCAGATTGCTGATAATTTACCCAGCGAAAGCTGGATCTTTGTAGACTTTTGGCTAAAACCGTCCACGATTCATTCGATTTAAAATTGTTGATTTCGAACGAAAAGAAAAGACAAAAAAAGGAGAAAATCTTAGTTGCCAGGTGCTTCAGTCGAGTGTACAAAATGTTTTTAGCATATAAAAATGCAATTTAGTTTGCTCCTCGAAATGAAGCGAAGGATTTCATTTCAATTATTTTAAAATAAACGAACAATCAATGAGAGCCCATTCTCTTATTGCAAACGAATGCACCTCTGTCCTTTATCCATTAATAATATTTTGCAGCATAACTTCAACATTATGAACTCCTTTGATCTTGCTTCGTATCCTGATCCGTAGTTTTTCCAAATCGTCGAACCGTGTTTTGGAAATTTCGTTGTTTATAAAAGGAAATTGCAAGTCGTGAGTTCACAAGTTCTAAGAGGCCGGTTGATTATTTTAGCGCCAAAAAATCTTTTAAAAAATTGATTGTTGCACCAGTGGTTCGGTGCACTTTCTGAAAATATCCATATTGCAACTCATAATCATGAAGCTTGTTATGAATGGCATTAACATTTCGCCCCGACATATTGTTACATCATTTATGCTTCATATTTTGAGAATTGACATATAGGTACACTAAGGTGAAAGTATACTTCGACTGTAAAAAATGTTTTTCGTCAGGATTGAGAAAAAACATTTTCACGCAGTTCTGAATAGATGTTAGGCGATTAGAAAATAATTTTAAATTTCTGTTTGAAATAAATGGTATTATAGATGTTCCCACTAATAGACTGTTGCTGGGATAACTGACGTATCGACTGACGTGTCCAAATTTTGCTTCCATTTTGCTTCGGGGGTTCGTTTCTACCACCGAGATTTATTGACACAAGGGCCTTCAGAACTCTTCGTACTCAAACGCTTGTCCCGGAAATTCAGCAATAGCTGCGCTCGCACCTATGCCATCTATGTTCCGTGCGTTACGGAAGTGTAGAGCGTAAAAAAAAACAAGGAAGCACATGAGGCCGTGGAATCTATCTTTTGTTTTATTTCTTACCGTGTAGACCTATGACATTGTCAAATAATGGCATAGGTGTTATCAACTAAAAATTTGCCCCAACCACCACCAGGAGAAGCAAAACAGGAAATGTATTATTTGTACCAAACGTCTGCCAACAGAAAACTTAACTTCAAACGTCTCCAACTCAAACATTTACTATAGGTACTCTAATCAATTTCAAATTGATCTTTTGTTTAGTCTTGTTTAGTTTTTGAACGCAGGATATGATTTCACCATGAATATCCTTTTCTCTTGTGTGAGGTGTTTAATTTAAGAATCCCATAACGTGGTAAAGTTCCAAAAGAACTCAGACACATGTTGAAATGTGGACAAATCTAGATCGACACTTGGAGAAGAGATCAAACTCTTGTGTTTTTAAACTGAGAGAAGATGCAATCAATGCGGCCAAGATATAAAAAGAACTGATTTTGTTTGTGGCCTACACAAAACTATGGTTAACATGTAACGCAGAAGAAATGAAGATGCGGACGCCAACATTAGTAAGTCTAAAAAAAATTTAATTAATTAAACATTAGGTGAATCAGAAAACAACAAATTAGAAACGAACCTCAACAAAAATCATAACCTATAATTACTCCGAAAACTGCTAGACTATAATCACTTTTAAAGCGATTACATGGCCTGTGCAAGCTCGTTTTATTTTGCTACGAAAATTATGATAGATATTCTACACGAGTATTTGTCAATTTTATGCGGTTGTGCTGAAGATGAGTCCATTTATTTTTGGGCAATTTGTTGTAGCATCTTGGGATCGTGCAAATGTAACAGTGAAATGCTTAAAGTTATGTTACGACAATTTTATGTTAGGCTTCTGTGCAAAAAGATGGCAAGTGAAGCGAATTTACACAAATAGGGACAATAATCAAAATATGGCTGAATCAGTTTGTATTATTTTACACTTTAGTTTCCCGAATGATATGTTAGTTGTGCGTGTCGACTAATCGGAGCGGTCGTGACACATTTGTATTCGTTGTTCGAGCTTAAAGAGAATTAAGCAGTTTTTGTGGTTAAGTTGTTAAAACATTTAAAGTTTAATCACAAAACAGAACTGCACAGAATTTAGAAAACACGAAACTGTTAAAATTTAAGGAGTTGCAAATGTTAATTAACAAAACTGCGAACATATTATTCACAGATAAAAATTGAATCAGAAAATAATTCTGAATTTGGACATTACACTCGTCGGTCGTCAGTTGGGGATTTACTGAAAATCCTATAGTTGTAATTTTGGTAGACAATACTTCCAATATTTTTTCCCATTCGCACTCACATGTTTTTACTTCGCATCTTTTAAGTTCTTGTGTTTAAAAATCAGTACCTTTAAATTCACACGGTATTACTTTCGTTTTTTCCATGTATACGTTTTAATACCAGTACTTTCCGGCGTGTATACACATATATATTACCGCTTCTTTCGCTTGTACAATGTATGTGTTCGGGTATTATAATTTGTCTATCACTTGCGAAATTAGAACAATACATAGCATTTCATTGAAATGAATTGATACAACACTAAACATGAAAATATTCAATATGAAATTACACTATCTTACTCACCGGAGATAATTCGAATATTTGCATAAGAAACGTCAACAAATTCTAGCAGTATCAAGGGTTACTCAGCAAATAAAAAATTCAATTGATATTGAAGAATGTGGCCTCTGATTTCATTCATTACGAAATGAAAAATGCTGTAATTGCCGGTAATATCTAATCGAACCAAAGTTTGTTTGTTGTTGCCATTTTGGTGCAAACAACGATAAGGAAAAAGTGCAGTTGATGTAATAGAACCTGAAGTTGGGGTTTGTTTTGTTATTTAGAGACATACAAGTACTTCTTATTTGGTAATCCAGTCGAAAAGTATCACTAAAAAGTGTCATGTCTGATCTGCAAGCCACGTTCGCTTCATTCTTTGTTGTAAATAAAACCTAAAAAAACATCGCATTATCCCATTTTATTTTGTTTTTTACAATGTTCTAGGTCTTTGTCATTGACTCATCAATGAAGCTGCATTGGCCGCTTTGAAATTCATTAGAGTGTAGGACTTGCTTGACTTTGGATTAAAGAAATCGTGGTTATGTTCTCTATCGGATAACGTTTGCGATGGGATCCGATTTGATGTTTTATTTTAACAAAGTTTATCTCCAGATGTCGTTGTATACCACAGACCAGAGACAAGTGAGACGTCTACATATTTTTCATTGGCAGTTAAAAAAATAAAACAATAGCTAGATTCCATGGACGCAAGACAATGCATTTTTTGTACGCCCTGTATCATGAGATAATCGAGTGTCGATTCTTCTCCTGCCAAAAAATGCGGGAATCTGATTTCAGTATTGCATATAAGACGGACCATCAATCACATTTTCACGTTATATGGAAATCAATGAAACCATCCTTAGAAACTGATTAAATGATGTCCTGGTCTTCTGAGAATCCTTGCTTTTATACCTTGAATATTTACTTTTACATCAGTTCTAATGGTGCGTTTTCATTTCTAAATTGCATTCATGGGTAATTTGCATTTCGGTTTTCTACTTGTACATTTGGAACAGTTTTATTACATGGTCTCCAAATTGTGGAACGAAAGAACGTACTTTCAAGAAAGGATTTTGTAATGGAAATTTTTCAATCTGTTTAAAATAATTTTGCAAGTATCATGCCCACAAGATTTTGCATCAGTTTGATTTTCAATTACGACCACTGTTTTTTTAATATAATTTTATGGCTTAAACTCCTGACCTCTGCATTTTATTAACTATTCAATGAACTGCTTCTTTTTCAGAAATGGTGTCAACTGTATTGCTGTTATTAATTACATATTTAGCACCATGTACGTTTAAAGTGGAAACACCTAAACATGCAAAGACCCGTACAGTTTATTTTGCATAACCGTTAGTTATATGTATTTATATGTGGTATGTTCTCCACTAAAAGCATACATCTCACTTAATATCCTAATTTGACTTCGAATTCAAACAAGTTGTGTTTTCGTGTAAGACGTTGCATAATTTCGTCTTAATTTGAGCCATATGTGGTTCTATATCATTTTGACATTTGTGCATTTTTTAAGCTGAAAGCACGAGCTCCTGTTTTGTTCTGTTCTCGAAATAAGCAACAACACTTAGTAGTGGTTTTATAATATACTTCATGTGTAAAAGTCGAATGGAGTTATTACTTTCACTTGATAGATGATTTTGTATGGTCGAAGGACGCGAATTGCCGGACCGCCGGCGAGCTTGATGGTTCTTTTGGTTCCGCTATATCGTGCGTCCAAAAATAAAAATAGCTGGTTTGGTGCGTAGGCCATGGAATCACCTTGTAATTGATTGCAGTGGAACAAATCTCTCAGTTGAAAAAAATAGTGGTTTAGTTCTTTGTCGACACTGGATCGTTTTAATGTTACATATTTGACTTTATTTCCGCATTTAAAATGTGTTTTACTTCATACCCAAATAAAAACTCGATTGAGATAAGACAAGTGTGAAGAATAGTAGAAAATATATATTACTCTAAAACTGCGAGATACAGGAACATGACATAGTCCTATGAGCCCCAGATTCAGAATTAAATTCTCTTACCAATAGAAAAATACAAATTGTGGTTGAAATTTGAAAAAATTATTATTGGATACACTGGTTATTTGAGTGTTTTTTGTCATTTGACTGCCAGGGGCCTATTGTGAACAGTTTATGCAAAATCTCATTTCACTACACAGGCATATTGCATATTACTGAACGTTACTGGTTATCCTATTTTTTTGCTATACCTACATATTATAACGTGCGTTAAAAAAAAACGAGGCTGAGTTGGCCATGGAAAAACTTTGTGCATCAATTTAGTGTAGCAAAATTTAGAACTGTCAGTTCGAATCTGTCAGATAGTTTTTAGGTTGGGTTCTTTGTTATCTTTGTTATCCTATCTTATCAGTTCTGGGTGGAGACGTGCATATAGACTATTCAATATGCATTCCAAAGAAGATTTTCTGGGGCTGTACGAAAAGTAGTAATATCAATTTTGGTACCTACAGCTTTTACTTGTAGTTGAAACGTTTAATTTAGTATTATAATATTTGCTATTTCTGTAACTTAATATGTAATCTGTAACTAATGTTTTATGTTACTGTCATTTGGACATGGATTGTTAAAAATTAATTTAAACACCAATAAAAGTCGTTGGTCAAGTTCGTTGACATTTAATAGTTATTGTATCTGATTAAAATATCACCTTGAAAAACAAAATTTTGCTACTTTTAAAACTGTTTTATTTTTATTTGGCGGGATCATCGTACTCTTTATTATAGTGCTGACGACTGGTTTATATCGCTCAAGATATTTTTCTTTGAACGTTTGCGGGAATAATTCACACTAACGATGTAAGAAATGTTATGACGACCCAAAAAGCTCCCACGTGATATTTTCCGTAATGATGCAAATTTAAATTCGCTCTGCATTGTTCCGATTCGTAATTCGAAGGTGTAATGCCATGTAATATTTGTGTCGCTCCTTCCTTCTTGGCTGTTTCACAATTTGCACGTATTTTCTAAACACGACAGCTTAAAATGGTCATGAGTGCCATTGTTCTGCATTACAAAACTGCCATTATTTTACTTTGTTGAACGTCCATAATTCATATTTGTCCCCTGAAGAAGCAGGGTTGGTTTTGATTTTTCTAATTCAATCGGGAAATTGTCGACTCTCCGGTTTAGCGAGCTGTTGTGTAAGCTTTCAAAAAGCTTATAAATAGTTTGATATCCATGATGCTAAAACCGTGCGCAATTTATAGAGTAAAATATTCAGTTTCATCTTGCTTTTTAAGTTAGTAATGTCCACACGATAATTGCTTGGGGCCATAGATCAAATTGCAAAATATATATAACCACGATGATGATACCCATATGACCTTGACCTTAGCATTTGGACGCATGCGTTGCCCAGGTGGAAACGTCGGTCCGGACTCTACGATCAATAACCGCTGTCGTCTCTTCTATGTTCGGTCATGTTGCTACCGACTTTGCCGTAACCGTCCACATGGGCCTGACTGCCCATGCAATTTCGATCCATCATTTTGAGATTACGTGGCGTGTTCCAGATTGCTATTCACAACTTGTTCCGGCTTGTTTTTATTTCTTGCTTCCTGCTTCATACGCACCAGCTTTTTATCAACCAAATCGCTAACAAGCGTTTTCAGTTTATTTGTATTATCCAAACGTATAAGTACTGTTAAAACATACGAGGATTTTAATGTTAGTTTCTGTGGAGAGGAAAATATGAGGAAGGTATAACCTCATCCATCTAAAAGAAGTGTGACTAGTAAAGTGATTTTATCTCGATTAAGACAAAAATAATACTGTCAATTTGTATCAATTGCATTAAAATCACTTTTGAACTTTTAACGTTCCATGGACTTCATACTTTTGTTTTTTTTTTTAAACGATAGCAGCGTTAGGAATCCTCACGAGAAAAAGTGTTAGTCTGGAACCATTTGTTCCATAGTTGGACATGGTGTAACAGGCATAGATTACCTTTAATGATAAGAGGTACGCGTATGACAAGTTCGGAGCTTCCGTGGCTCATACGCGGAAGCTCACACCTATACCAAATTAAAACATAAAGAAGAACCCGTGGTGATTGATAGAAACTGATTGTACGGGCCTTGCCCTTCACCCTACTTTGGTGGCCAGTAAGATATGTAAGGAGGATGACACCTACAAAAAGACTCGTCTCAATTTTTCCATCTTCCAGAAGAGTGACTGTGATCAATTAAGAACTGAGAGACGAATACGTTGATTAGTGCATTAAACGAATTTAAAAAAAATTGTTGTTACTTGGCTTTCAGATCCACCCCCACGAACCACCTGAGAACAGTGGATTTATCATAATCCCATAATATAATTTGTGCCTCGAAACTGTGAAAACCGGGTTGGGAGTTGTGTCATAGCTAAATAACTTCTAACTAATCTTTTAATAGGATTATTAAGAGCATTGCAGTGGTTATAATAAAAAAGGCGAAAGAGAAATAGAGGAAACAATTTTTTATCACTTTTGTCACGTATTTTAGTACTCCTAGTTATTATCCGTGTTTGTAAATAGGTGACATCATCGTTTACGTTGTACGCTGTGTGGAAGAACAAAAGCCGTGCTCACAGCTTCCGACCATTGCCTATTACAATTTTTCATTATACCTAATCATCAATTAATTTTTTATGATGGCATTATTATGTTGACGTTTATTGCTTGGGTTGGTTGAGACATGCAGGAACAATGTTTTCCATATTGTGGGTTTTATAAAGTTGAAATGTTCCAGTGTTTGTTTAGGTCGAAAACATTATGTACAGATCCTGCCGCTAGCCTCAGATTGATGTTTCCTTGTTTCCTGTACATTTTATCTCGAAAACTCTGTACCGTGAAAATGGAGGCACTGTATACACAGGTGTTTTTAGTGTTTTTATATTCCAATTTAGAAATTTTAACACGCACGAGACTTAAAGAGTCGTAGTAAACAGGCGGAGGCGGGTCCTGTGGATCGGAATGAAGATACTACTGAGATAAGGTCTGGTTCCTAGTAACTAGCTAAAGGGCTTCGTTCATGCGGAAGTATACATATACATTTGACGAGTTAAATGAGCAGAGATTCAATTGGTGGACATGGCGCTGACTAAAACTCGTGTGGCTAATGATAAAAGAAAAAAAATCCAGTCCGTTGAAAACAGCAAATTTTCTTACCGAATCAATCTATATAGGTACTGCGTTATGTATTAAAAGACCGAAATAGTTTATTGGGCAATTTAAACATAATTTTACTATTCTTAATTCTATGTCTCACATAAATGCAAAATTGTACCGCTGGATTTGGCTCGTGCCGTATCAAACCCCTCAAGCAAGCTCAGCAAGTGTATGGGTGGGGCCCCATTGAACCTGAGTTTGGATTTGAGCTGATAAGCCAAGCAGAAAAAGCTAGAGATTGTAGAATTTAAACAGTTTATTAAGAGTCATTAACAATTTTCCATGAGGGGGAACTGACAATTTTTGTTATTGTTTGTACTCAAATTTAATATATCGAGCATCGAAAAAAAAACATATTCTGAGGAGTCTAGCTTTTGTTTTATATTTTACAGTTTTACAGGGTAGATATTTGACATTGACGTAGCATAATATAAATTGCCAATCAACTACGGGTAGTCAGACACCTAAAGATTGAATTTGTCTAAGAAGACCGTAAATGTATCTGATGTATCGTTTCCGAAACAGTTGTCAACTTAATCTTGAATTATTTCAACTAGAAGATTTTTTTTGTGTCTACATTTTAACGAATTTCAAAGTGCTTCTATGGCCTACGCGACGTTGTGTTTTATTTGTGATAACGCAAATTAATATAGAGACATCAATAAACTCGTTCTTGCAATGAAGGTGAGAAAAATTCACATTAGTCGATCATAGCAAAAATTACTCAAGGAAATATTCGAATTTAAGTCGTTTGGCCAAAATGTGCAATGAAATTGATGTTTGATGTAAAATGCATACAAATAAAAAAAGGATTTAGGGTAGACCCTGGAATTGAGCTTTTGTTTTATTTGTTACAGTGTAGACTTATGAAATTGCCAAATTATGACATTTGATATGAGCTGTCAACCAAAAGGTTGCTCAAATAACATGTAATCCCATGTCTGGAGGTAGAATTTGTTAAAAAAGACATTAAATGTGTCTTATAGTCGTCCCGGAACGGTTGTCAACCGAAAACTTAATTTCAAATTGTTCCATCTCTATTTTTTACTCTGTAACGAATTCCAAAGTGATTACATGGCCTACTCTGAAGCCTTTTTTTTTACCCACGACACTTATGGTGAGCCACTTAATGTTAATAAAATCTCTCTGGAATCTTGAATTTTTCATCATAACGCTCTCTCTCGTCTGCTCCCATCCGTGAATAAACTGTTTTCCCATATGTTAATATATTTAGTCCTGTCATGTTATTCCGTCCAGTGTTATCTATATATTCGATGTTCCATAATTAGACGTTGATTTGCCTTCTTGTTCTTGTACCGATCGCGTGTAAGCGGTCTCACCTGTCGCATTACGCAATGAACTATTGATGCGAGAAACATGAAAGGTTGAGCTTCGCCTTGCAGTAATTTTCAGGTATTGGTCTTTGGCAGGGGTTGTATGCCGTTCTCGCCTTGAGCCATGATTGTATTCGGCTGTTCGGCATTCTTCATTCCTAACACATTGAGAAAAACTCAAACTTACAGCCACTTCGCGTTACGTCCACATTTCGGTGATTGAACAGAAAAGTTGTAGTTGAACGGGACCTGAACATCTTGCAGACATACCTAATTGACACAGATTGGTAATAAAGTAATTACCTCTCAAGGCAATTTACCCAAAACGAAAATTTTAATAAGAACTAAATCAAAACTCGCTTTTCAACATGTTTCTGTCGTAATAAATAAAACATTTAAATTGTCTAAATTTAATAATAAAACTAGCATTTAATATAAAATTAAAAAACGAGTTCCATAAAGCATATTTTATTGCACGAGTCTAAGTAAACCATAATTTCCTTATGAACGAGTTTTTTATACTATTTTTTCTACTTCGCATCTTTTACGCAATTTTATAATTTGCGGTTGCATGGGTTGACAATTGCTAAAATTGAAATTTAGATTTTCAAATGCAATTGGCACACACAACAGTTTGCCTGTGAAAATAATTTTTAGCAAAATATTGTGACATGCAACCTACTTGGAATTAATTTAAGTGCTCAAAATACATCCAACGTAGCGGTTAATATTTATAATAATTGGGGAAAGCTAATTTAAATTTAAAATATTGTAACGTTTTGTGTTGGTGTTTACTGTGACGTTTGACATGACATTTCTGATAATGACATTGGATCCTAGAAAGCCGAAATTAAACTAGTTGTATTACGAAACACAAATAGCTATTAAAGCACTCGATTGCGTGCTTTAACAGCTTTGTTATAGACGCGAAGTAGAAAATATTTAATTTCAACAAAAATTTGTATTGATCCCTACTAATTGTATTATTTGTAATTAAGTGCTTGTTTTTGAACACGTTTTTAACTGTATTAGTCTGAGAGAAACAACTCAACTTATTTATTTGATTCGCTCTAGACCAAGTGCTGTTTTACTACCCGGACCAAGTTATTTAATTTTTGGAAGTATGAGAGGGGGGAAATAATAAATATCTTAATATCTAAACCGTCTTCCTTCGTTCGGGTCGGGGGTGACATTCCGGATTCCGGAGCCGAAGTTGTTATTGATTGGACTTGTCGAGCCCCAAATCATTTTTATGTTATCACTAAATGTGGTAGATTTGCTAACAGAAAAGCGAGTCTTAGCGTCGGTTTCAGAATCGTATAGACCTGTATATATACATATTATGTGTCGTGTTCATTCAGCCACTGGTTTTTTCATCACCGCTTTTTTTTTCGTTTACCAAGGTTTCCGTGCGACGAGACCTAATCAAGATGTTTCGTTTATAATTGGTGGTTACGAAGAAAATTATTTTTATTAGGTTTGTTCGTCCGTTGTAATCACAACGCTATTGCGGAGGTTGTCATGCCTCTAACAATAAGAACATTAGCTGAGAATTTCTTATTTTGAAGCTGCGGTAGCCGATTGTGATACCTCTAAAGTTTAAAACATCATTTTAACTTTAGTTTTTCATTTAATTTTAGGCAAACAGTGTGAAACGTTTCCAAATAAACTTAAGTTTTCTGCTTAGTTGTTTCTTTTTGAAAAACGTGCGTCTCGGGATGAATTATGCATAAGATGACTCGATTTTTCACTGTTTTTCTTTGTGACCGTAAGTCCTGTTTGCCGTTTGTCAACTTGATACAGACAAGAAGTGAAAATCCAAAAATCTTCATCCTTCACAATTGTTTCTTGAATTTTTATGGGCATCCGATTTTTTATGACGGTATGCTGTTTGATTCGATCCCCGAATGTATGTCTTATTTATTCAAAACAGAAGCGCGTCGTGTTGGAACGTGTTTTGTTTCTCTTAGCATTTAAAGAGAGAATCGTTGCTCTGCATGTGATGAAGTACTTAGCTCCCTTATTGTCGGTGCAGCATCATGCACGTGTTGTTAATCAGAGCTCCGATTATAATGCGTAACAAATGCTATGTAAATCTAGAGAATAGAGGATATGTAGGATGATGTCTATTATTCACATCGAGACCATTAAAACAATTTGAACTTGTTACGTGTTGGAAAATTATGAAATCCTTATATTGGATATTTTATTCATTCAAGTCCGGAAAAAATCGCTTTGCCGTGTATAATCGGCTAGAGTTGAATCATAACTGAACATGTTTCTATTTTTAAGACAGACAGTCTGTCAACGAAGACATTCTTAAGACAAACTGAATGTTTTTACTGAACCACTTTTATTTGGAAAACTGGAAACACTGAATCTGCTTTTAAAGTAATTATAGTGGTTTCTTACAATTTAGTTCAATTAATTTAACACAGATGCCCTATCAAAAAAAAAAAGAGATAGCGTCTCTTTCAGAGACCATAGTTAATACGGTCATAAGCAAGCGCCGCGGTTATTAGTAAACATACGTTTATTGGAAGCTATATACATCACAAATCAAGACCAATCCTGGTGCTTTATGGATGCAAGAGAAGAGCAGATCGTCAAGATCTGACGATTTCGATTTTGAGCTCAGTTTTATCTAGTGCACGTCATCAGAAATTGGGTACTTTGTTGATGGTGAAGGTGGCGGTGGTGGCTTTTGCTTATGGATGCAAAAGAAGCTATAACTGATATGTCTTTGGGGTTGGCTCTCAAGGTCAAATACACAAATCCAAGTACCATCTGCAAGTGAAGTGCAGACCATCAAGATGTGACGACTTGTATTTGGAGTACGGGATTCGGTTTTAACTTATGCACCCTTTCAAAATAAAGGTAGCTTTTTGGAAGGGCTACGTAAGTGATAGTGAGGGTGGCGACAGTGGCTTATTATCATGAATGCAAAAAAACAATAATTGATTTGTCTATGGCGTTAGCTCTCAAGACCATCCAGGGGTGTTATAGATGCAAGAGAAGTATAGATAATCGCTTCAGAACAAGGGTAGCTTTCTAGAAGGGTGGATTTTTGTTGGTCATGGTAGCGACGGTGGTTTTAGCGCAGAGTCTGAGTATCTTGGTAGGTACTAATAAAGAGATTATGGACTCTTTTTGAGGGTGTAATTAATACCGCTGATGCAGAGGGCCACTTACGAAGGTTTATTTCTAATTTTTTTATTAGGAACATGTAGCTAAAATATTACTAAACGATGTGACACCTGTATGTAAAATTAATGATGTGTGTTAGCGTCACATTTACTTTTTAATCGGATCAACCATTTATTAAAAACCTAATCGTTACAATTTTGTCTCGCAAGTTCCAGAAAAATATTTTTTAATGGCATTAGACAGATTAACAATTCAAACTAATTTTGAGGATGATTAACCAATCATTACCTTCTTCTATTAATATTTATTTGTATTTGTATTCATATGTACTTATTTTTACTAAGCAAGTTCCTATCCTGGTTGCTAATCGTTGTTTTCATTGATCTAAATGCTTTGAAGTGATAAGGATGTGTGCCGATGATCAAAAAAATTTTAATTGTAATAGGGGAACAACCCCAGCACGGTGCATCTTGATCCCAATACTCCTGCTTCGGATTTTGTGGCTTGAAACAATCTTCCAAGAGCTAGGACTCCCGTTTGATGCGTAATTAGTTAGAGAAAATTACTAAACGAACACCTTTTTTTTAATCACATGTATTGTACATTTTATGCCTTTTTAAAATTTAAAGTGGTAATCTATTTAAGTATGTGTTTCAATATTGACCCTACTTTTTGACACAATGATTCTGGTCATTTAAAAAATATTCTACTAAAATGTCCTCTATTTGTTAAAAGGGCTAAAGTTGTTTTTACTAATCCTTCTTTACTGTTCTAATTTCGTGCTTGAAAAGGAAAGTGGATGATGGAAGAAATTTACTTTTCGTTTATAAGAACACATTGTTATTTCCGCTAAGCTTTTTCCCTCAGGCATAGATTTCTGCCATAGATTTCTGCCGTTGTAATATTTAACTCAAAGCAAAACTAAAGGATATGTGGCGGTTAGCAGGTGTGCATTTTCTAAACTATTATAAATGTAGAATTTAATAAACTAGCTGTCTCCGAATGATTGTTCTGTTTGGATAGATGGATACATTTTTAACGTTTGACACCCTCTTAGTGCTCCATTCGGTTTTTTTAAAGAATGTTGAGAAATCGCACTTTTCGATCTCGCAAATTGGCTTGGATGTGATTTATTTGTGGATATTGGATTCCAATGTTTTTTACATGTCAAAGTGCCAAGAACGTAAGAGCGTCACACTTGTTTATTAACACGCTAAAAATTATGTAATTATACGCGATTCCTATGACTGACTAATCAGAATGTTTTATTTTTATCGTGTAGGGTGTCCTACTACGAGAGTAGACCTAGTTCGCATCTCTGCGATTTTATTGATTAGTTTAATAAAACATTTTTTAAACAAAAGTAAAAGGAAATAATATTATAGTACTGGGTTAACAATTTATTTATTTGTTGGAATTATATGTATACAGAAATTTGAAATTAAGTTCTTTGTTAATAATCCTCTCGGGCACAATAGATAAGAAACATTTAATGTCTACTTCAGCGATTGCCATCTACAGGTCTCGGTTTAGATGTCGTTTGAGAAAATTTTTGAACAAGTAGTTAACAAAAATTAACATTTATTACTGCACCAGCAATGATGGGCCGCAATAATATACATTCATTTCCCAGTGCAAAAAATCCTTTGTAATTTTTATGTTTTTGATAGGACTTGATAGGGATAGAGTAAGATTGGATTATTTTTATATATGGCTTTTTATTTAATGCTATGCACGCCACATTTTCTAAAAACGTCATTTAATGACCAGCAGTCTATAAATGTATAGGTACATATGCTTTGTTTTTTCACTCGATCAATCTTGGTGCGTTTCAGACTTATCTCGTGATTGCAAGTGCAATGTGCAAGATCATTGAGCTGATAATCACTCTACTTGAGCCATATCATTCAGATAAAAAGCCTAAGTAATGTGTATTATTGTTTATTGTTCTGAGATAAGACATGTTTAAGATAAATTCGTGTTGCTGTTCTGCCGATTGATAAAATTTCAATTTCGTTCCACGAAGCGATGTCTTTTTTACTCATTCGGTATTGGGTGAATGATTTGGTTTTGGCATCAAATGAGAAGTATGCTTAACCAGTCACCTAATGGAAAGTTTTCGCCCTGTTTGACTGTGGGTGAAATGATATGGTTATTACAACATTAATACAATAATTTTAGAAATTTATATAGGGTTGTCTGAAAGGTTCAAAGTGTGAGTTTGAAGCTACTGATTTTCAGAGAAAAGGACAGAAAATTAATCAAGTGTATGCGATACTCTCTTGCACGGAAGGGGGAGGCAACAGAACTACTTCCACGTAAGATGCGGTGTGAAAAGAGTGCGAAGTAAATAAATATTGAAATGTTGGCAAGTATAGTTATATGATTTGCATTACGGATGGAAGAAACCTTTGCATCAATCTTGTCTGGTACATATTATGTTTTTTTTTTCGAGTGCTCAATCTTCGCAAACTTAGTCTGTATATTTATTGAATTTTGATTCACATCGTTTCTCTGTCTTTCTCGCAACTTCCAAAATTTCTCAGGTTATTGAGGGTATTGCAAAGACTTATAAGTGGAAATCGGAAGGAATGTCTGGTGAATACGGCGAATAGGATATTTTATCCAACTCCACCAATCTTTGTCGGGTAGTCAAAGAAACATCAAGATGATGGAGGTTAAGGAGCACACGACACTCTTATGATTAAATCTGGACGTTTTGCTTGAATCACTAAGCTTGTAAACAATACTTGATTGACCAGTCGCTGCTAGGAGCTCACAGTACAGAATTTCTTTCCAATCCCAACAGACATAGCATGGCTTACTTCAGATGAAGACCGGCTTTTGGCGTAGGTAGTGCCGGTTCATTTCGCTTACCTTCGCTCAACATTATTGTAAATGGTCAATTGTACACTCGTCTCTGTATGCTTTTGTTGTGTTGTCGGCTTGGATGCTGTTGGGCCAGTTCCGGTTAAATCTCATATGTCAATTTCACAAATGTCTTCACTGTAAGAAAAGCTAGGTTCCATCGGCTTCTGAGCCTCAGTAAAAGCACAGATTACTCCAGATGACTGACTTCATAGGGCGATTTTGTCCGGAACTATCTCTTTTCTACACATTGAAACTAGGCGCATGACATCTTTGTCACAGATACCATAAGCAAATGTAGAGGCGCTGTAATCTTTGCTAATACTTTTTACGACCGCTAGATGTCACTACAAAAGTAAAAGGCCCAATATTTTTACTATTTTAAATTGAACAATGTACAATTCCGTGTTTTTTTTAAAAGCGTGACTGTTTCTACGCTTGTTGCTTTTTTTCTGACTAATACTTTAAAAACAGTATTTTGCTGCAATTATAATCAAGCAAGTAAATGTCAAAACTTGTTTGTCGATTGAATTTGTGAAAAATTTTAAGCGAAAGGAGGGTCTTTTTTATATTATTTGTGGTGTTGGTAAAAACTAGGCGGAGAAATTGCATTGTTTTCCAAAAAGTGAAGAAAGGTAACGATGTTTTATTAATACAACAAATTCAGGAAATCTAATTACATAATTCTAGAGCGAAACTGTGGCAAGAAGTTCTAAACGTCCAAAATTCCAATCTAAAATGGTGGAGGATTTGCAAAAAACACTTTTCGGCATCGTTAGATATTAGGCTTCATTATTCCTTATTTTTGTATATAAATACGAAGAACTAAGCCAGGTTGCTATATTGGTTGTCCGGCAAGTCTTTCAAAATTTTCATTATTATGTAATAACCCCAAGTAATTATCATATGTGTAAGTTTTACCTATCTTAGAAATGTAATTGTTAACATTTTGGGTATAATTTTGTTTAATGTAAATTATGTAATGTAATTAATTGATTTTTATAAAATTGTTTGTTTGTATGACGTGTAAATCATAAAATATTCAAAATATAATAGTAATTTTTCTACCTATAAAGAGAGAACAGAGAGAAATTTGCCGCAAAATTTGATCGATGCGCCATCTGAAAACTGTTACATAATTTGAAGGTCGTTAAAGGTCATTCCGCCAAAATATTTGCATTGAGTCAGTCATCTGGAGTAATCTGTGGTAAAAGTATTATTATCCAGACATTCCACAATGGCGCCACTTACCGAAAACTGGCACAATCTTCCGGACCAACAAACATTAGAATTTCACATGTTTAGTTTGGTTATTGTTCATGAGTTCATAGGTATATTTTTTGCTTTGTTTCATATTCGACAATGCCCGGAAAACGACTAAGTAGATGATTTAGTTAGCAGTGCTAAAGTTTTTCGAATTTTTTTAGAATTCAACGAAATTCTTCTAGACGTTTCGTCTGCAACTGGGATAGACATCATCAGTGGCGGTACGGACGTGGGCGCAGAACTTTTCTCGTCGATCGATGGCGACTGCTTATGATTTATTTAGGTCTTATCGCGCGACACTGCAACTTACAGTTAGTTAACTGTAATGTTAACTAAATGTTATGGAACGCAACCGGCAATTATAAAATACATAAGTTGTTCGAAGCTCAGTCGAGACATGAAATTTATCTCTGTCGCGATATCATTTTTGGGGCATCACGTTTTGCACGTGTGTGGTTGTTGTCTTGACTTGTCTCATCTAAGACATTTGCTTGTTTGCCGGAAGCGCACACTACACCTTGAATGGTTTAAAACACATTCCAAAATTACTGTTTTTGAAACGTTTTTCCCACAACAAGTGGAGAGGATGAACCCGACTAGTCATCGCGGCCAATGGACTTGTCTTTTTTGGATTACCTTTTATGGGGATATTGAAGGGTATAGTCTACGAAACTTTGGTATTGAACACTTAAACTAAATGAAATTTAACGTTCGCTTAATAGTGACGATGGATGCTATTTTGACCACGTAATAAAAGGTTTAATCAATAAACTTTTGTATCAAACACTTTTTTCTTGTTAGTTTTTAATAAGTGAAACACCGGTTTTTAAAATATTCTGTAATTTGCTTTATTTCATTCAATGCATTTGCCACATGTTGATATCCTACTAGATCTGTCTTCATCTGCATCATTCATTAGTGCAAATACATAATTGCGCTGTCGTTCGACGATTGCCCAAGACTACGAGTATAAATAAACACTTCTTTTTAAGTCATGAGATTTAACCTACATCTTTCATTTTGGTATTTTATTTTTGTGTTTTCTGTTGTTGCGTTGATGGGATCCTGGGGATGAAGTATTTGGATTAATTTTTCAGACGATTTTTTACTTAAATTTAGGTGTTCTTAAGGGCTGAAAGTTCAAAATGTAAATTTTTAAATTAAAAAAACAAACATGCGGACACACATTTTGGAAATTAGCGTGTTCGGGGTTTCGTTGGATTGGTTAATTGCAATACTTTCCAGACGTTTTGCCTATATCTACGGTATACACATCTTCACAGGGTTGCGGGAGTTTCCTTTCCGAGGCCTTGTCTAGAACTTGGAGATGGTTAGTTGTTTACCGAAAGCGGTATTTTATCGATTACCGTACAAAAAATATAATTGAAATCATAAAGCAATAAGATTAACAATCACGTCCCTTCAGATAATACCGCTATATGTGGCTTCGGTAAACATGAAAAACTACCCTGCGGTGGTGGAGATTATAACACTGACACATGTAAAGTTTATGTTTTCTAGTCTCGGGTCTTTGAACCGTTAATCAACAGACTTATCGCATTATTATTTGAAACACAAGGTCACGCACTCGTCAAAACAACGCAAATTTGTATAGGAAGCGGTTGGGTCAAATTGATAACTATTAACTAAATACATATGTGGTAATACCACCGGTGTCTCAAATGCATTCGATAATTTAAAGATTTTTTGGTTCGAGGAGCAGTCTTTTTTATTATATTATATGTTATAACAATTATCTACATACCCAGGGTTCTCTAAAAACCTTATAACTTCTCCATTCACTCATCCGTGTAATTTAAGAACATTCTAGTGTAAGTATGCAGAATGGGGCAATCCGCTGTATTTGGTCGGTTATGGCTCAGGTATTAAGGCGAAAGGTAGTGACGGTTTAGTATGTTTCTGGATCAATAGATGGTGCGGAATTTATTTAGCTGTTTTTGGCTTAATTATAAACAATTTTTGAATTATTAGGAAAGGAAGGAAACTATTTTAGACAAAAGTTCTTCGCAGTTAAGTGCTCTCTTTATCACCTAATAATTGTAATTTGTAGAGTCTTTGGTAATTATGATGTCGTTGTTAGCTCCTCGCGTGTGATTCTTGTTACAAAAATATAAATACCGTCTCTGGTACCGGGTGACTGTTAATGATTGACAATTATTTTATTATGTTGGTAACAGATTTAAAGTCTTAAGGTGGCAACATTGTTGTCATAGCCCTCTTTAATTTCAAAAATGTTAAGCAGTTGTCAAAAATATAAAAATTAACATTTTCAAGTTCTCATTTTTAACAATTTATTTAAAAAAACGGTCTTTACAAATGAGCACAACACATTTATTGTAATGGCCTATTTTCGCAGTGCACAACGAAATCAAAATAATGGTCATTGGATGTATTCAAAGCAATCAGCTTTCGAACAATTTGTTCAAAGCTATCCAGAAGAGCAAAATCAATATCCTATATTAATCAACACTGTGATCGAATAGTTCAACGTTTTTTTAACACTGGAAATGTAGGAAAAAGTAAATCTACTGGTCGTCGCACTGTTGCAACACCTGAAGTTGTGCAAAATGCTCAAAACATTGTTAATCAAAATCCTCATATTTCAATACGTCGGTTGTCCCGACAAATATGTAGGGTCCCATTCTAATTGACCTATTGTCCTCTCATTTCTACCTTTTCCCTCATTTTAGGCCTTTCCTATGAATCCACTCGAAAGATTCTGAAAAAATGTTTGGGTTTACGCCCATACAGATATACAATGGTTCAACAAATTAACCCACCTGATTATGCCGAAAGAATCAATTTTTGTCAATGGTATAACAGTAATTTACTTGACAATATGGACCAGCAAGACATCACTTTTTATTCTGATGAGGCATGTTTTTATTTATCGGGCTTTATAAATTCACAAAATTATAGGATTTGGTCCGCTCAAAATCCACACAATTGTATTCAAGTACCCTTGCATCCAGATAAAATGGGTAGCAATGTCGCGAAGAAGAATTATTGGGCCAATATTTTTTAATGAAACAATTAATGCTGAAAGATTCCGCAGACTTCTTGTAGACCCATTTTTAAACCAACTGGATGACATCGAACTATCAAACGGCTTTTTCCAACAGGACAATGCCACTGCACATACTGCACGAGCCACAATAAATCAATTTCAGCAGTTTTTCCCAGGACGTTTAATTAGCAAGGGATTGTGGCCAAGTAGGTCACCCGATTTGACCCCACTGGATTTCTTCTTGTTTCCACATTTAAAGAATGTTGTGTTTCGCAATCCTGTTAACAATGTGGAAGATTTGCAGCATACTATTGAAGATGCAATTGCAAACGTGGGACCTCAAATGCTGATTAACGTGGCCAATAGCATCTCCAATAGAGTTCAACATTGTTTACAGCTAGGAGGCTAATACTTTGAACACCTTCTTTAAATTTATTTCTAATTCGTGTTATTTAGTAAAATTTGTTGATTATTTGGAGATCTATTTAACATTGTCAATTAACCTAACCTAAAAAATTATTCATGATAAATGACAAGCAGTACCGTGTTGTGCCAACTACTCAGTGTTGCCAATCCACTTAATTTTGGTCAATCATTTACTGTCACCCGGTAGATATATGTATATTTTACCTTAAGTACCTTTTAATCTCACAAAGTTTGGTGGATCTCCATCAAAGTAGATATTAGCATTGTCGATTAAAGGCACCTAATTTCTTTTTGTTTTCAATTCCAACTGAAGTGCCCGCAGTTGTTTCTATGAACTTTTTACGCGCTAAAGTTTTTCTGCCATTTTTTGGGCAATAAGAAAAATTATAGTTAGCTTTGTTGAATGTTTGATTTTTTATCTAGTATTATTCCTACCCCAATTCATTACCTAATTGATAAGAAACACAAGAATTAGATAAAATCACAGCCAATTTCAACTGTCAACAGTGTCAACTAAAAGGCCTACATCCCACGTCCTGACATGGCTTGACCAGTTTAGTCACCACCTCCGTTTGCTGCTCATTTGTTGCGCTTTCTCAATATATGGCTAGGGTTTTATTTTCCGCAGACCTAACAGTTAGCGTAGATGGAGGAACGCGGCCGTATCAACAACGTTATAAGAGAATTCGAAGGATGCCAGAGCTTTTTAGAATAGTTTGAGCCAACGCCACGCTGAAGCCATGCATCTAAGTGGCGATGATATTCCAGCATGCAATCGGCTTTTTTTAGAACCACGAATTACTTTAAACAAACAGAAATTCTCTAGAAATAGTTTACATTTGTTTTCGTCCTTCACATTTCAACATTATTTAGTACCACATTTGCACAGAATTAAGGACTGAATTACATACCATAAAATATCATACATAAGCGTATAATTGCAGATTGATTCAAAGATAATAATAAAATAAAAGACCGAAATTTTTCAATGCTATTTTATTGTATTCGTTTTTAATTTGCGAATTAAAAGTAGAAATAATGTTATTAAACGTGATGCACAAAAAAATTCCTAATGATATCAGTTCACCAATATTTGCTCCGCAAGCTTTGTAAAAATATTACCCAGCCGTAATATTTATTTTAAAAGAAGTGGATATGATAGGACAAGTGTGCAATTTATAGAGGGTTTAGTTTCAAGTTGTGTTTTATATCTATGCCTGCTGTTGCATTTGAATGGCTTTGTAACGGGGGCCCGAGAAACCTACGAACCGAAAACATTTTTTTATCGAGCTTGCAAAGTTCACTTTGCATGTCAAAGCACTGGAAAAATATATCTTTTTGCTTAAAATAACAACGTTGGTGATCCTATCCCTTATAGCGGGGAAAAATCCGCTACTATGTCCAAATGTAAAAAAGAACTTACAAGAAGAGTATCCTTCTAACAAGCATGTTATGTATATGTATAAAAATAAATAAAAATCCAATAGTGCGTACTCTAGTTGTAACGATTTATTTAAATGCGAGTTGAGTACTCGATGTTGTGGGGTACTTGGATTTTTAACGCATAAGATTTGCATTTTGGTTGTGTGTCAATTTAACATGGCGCTATCTTTAATTTTTTCTCATCAAATTACCTCGAAAATATATTTTATGAATAATATTTTATGACATTTTTGTTTTCCGTAAATCTAAACTATTCCAATAGTTGAAAGGGGACAGGAGGCTTTAAACGCGGTCTGTATAAAAGTAAATAAGTGTGTCGAGTTTTGCGGAAATATATATTTCACTTTTTGGTGTATTATGTCCTGACAATGAGATGCCACTTGACCCCCTTTGCCATTAGACTTTTTTAAATGACGTTTTTGTTTTCCGTAAATCTAAACTATTCCAATAGTTGAAAGGGGACAGGAGGCTTTAAACGCGGTCTGTATAAAAGTAAATAAGTGTGTCAAGTTTTGCGGAAATATATATTTCACTTTTTGGTGTATTATGTCCTGACAATGAGATGCCACTTGACCCCATTTGCCATTAGACTTTTTTAAATTAAAAAAATAATAATTTTTATTCCAATCATAGTTCATTAAATAATTGTTTCTACTCCCTTGTAGTAATTTTCTGTTATGCCCTAAAGTTATTGCAAGTAAACACGTCGTTACGTGTTCCGTAATGAAAAAAGTTACTAACATGTAATCTGTGGATGTAAGGTATACGACCACGAGCATAGATTACTATAAACGAGCAAAAATATTTCGTAATTTTCTCTCGGTTCTAGGTTTATGTTGGCAGCGCAAACTGTCATTAGTGTCATTTGTCGTTCCGAATGATAGTTCAAGTGCTTATGTTGTCATCAGTTTTGACGTAGCTCATTGAATATCCTCGGCAAAATGGGATTGGAATATATCTTTTGATCGAAGAAATATTTAGTATAGTACACTCCACACACTCGTAACTTTTCCCTTCGTGTCTAATTGCTTGCTTACATCTCTCCATATATAATATACAGTGTGGAACAAAATGATTATCAATTAGTTACTTTTGGATTCTTTTCACATGTAAATTTTCCTGCGCCGCTCTACTATTTTTAAGGTTCATAGTTCTGTCAATAAATGACATCAATCAAATTGACAGTTATTACCATTTATTGAAGTGAATTGAATTAACAAAGACTAAAAATGTATATCGTGCACTTTCATCATTGAGGCGTATTTTCGATCTGGACGCATAGTTATATTTGTAGAACGGCACTTCGTATTTTTACAAGGGTAATGCAAAGGAAACTAGATGAAAATCATTTTGTTCCACACTACTATTAGGATACTCTCTTGGTAATGTAAGGCTAAATTTGTGATAAATTGCCTTGAGTAAACAACTTACAGACATTCGCTTCATTTCCATGAATAATTTGCTCAATAAATTGAAAGATTGGTTGATCCTACTGACTGCTAGATCTATTTTAACAGACAACAAGAAAATAGGTCACCATTATAATGATACATAGTCATACATGCTCTTCATGTGTGACTAAATCGGATCAAAATGTTATATAGTCTTAGGCCGGCCGCACATTTCCGACTTTTACATCCGACAGTCGGAAACGATTGTCGGAACCGACAACCTGAAGTCCTAGATAGCATTATAACAACCGATTATAAAGTCGGTTCAGACTATCGGATCCGGTAGAATTCAATGTGCGCCTGCGTCCTACGCCCGGATCAGACAATCGTTTCCGATTATCGGATGCAAAAATCGGAAATGTGCGGCCGGCCTTAATTGTGGCGTAATGGTACAGCTGTGGACAGTCAAGAATAACACTCGTGTCATGCAAATACCGACTCTATGAGATATTGTCATTGAGACTGTATTTGCATCACACCCGCCGGCTAAAGTGTTATTGTTGACTGTCCACGGTTGTACATTTAAGAACAACTGAAGGGGTACCGTACTAAAACAAAATTTCTATTTTGGGGTGCAGGCATTTCTAGGCAGTGTAAGGTACACCCGTGGGCAGTCAAAATCGCCGGTCTAGCCGGCCGCGATTTAGCGATTTTGATTGTCCACGGCTGTACAGCCTTAAGTAGTTCTAACATTTTCTAAAATATCTATGATTTAAATGTGTGTCACATAAAACTCTTAAATAAGAGTAATGCTATCAAAAAGTCGAAAAGATAAGCTCTTAGAAATGTCTAGAAACTGTCAATCTCTTAATTCGTACAATTTTTGTATAATTGAATTATAATACTATACTAATTTAATACTAATAAATACTAATTTTTGTATAATTGAATTATAATACTATAACGTGCGTACAAAAATAAAACCAGACTGTAGGCTCATGGAATAAGTTTCACTTTCAATAGAGTGTTGTGAATAAGTGTAGACCTTGTGTAGTTTTAAAATTTGAAATTAAGTTTTTTGTTAATAACCGTCTCGGAGGCTTAGGAGGCCATGGAATCTCGCTTTTGTTTAAATTTTTACAGTGTAAACCTTTGGACTTGACATGTAGCTTTATCAAATTAGTGCCTGTAGAGTCCCTAACTATTGAAGCAGGAACCACAAATTTTATAAAAACTCCAATTCAGCCCTCGAAAAATAATACCAGTGGCAATAATTTGTAGTCATTCACATTTATTTAACATGGGTTATCCCAACAGATATGCCAGTGCAAAATCCACCGTGACAGCTTCATTTGTAGCCGATAACTCAGGCAGTCAGGAATTATCTTATCGGATGTTTATTAACATCAAAATCTATTAATATCATTAGACGTATTGTTTGGATGCAAATCCTTATAGTGTAGACTCAATAGCAGTAATCAACATTAATTACTTCTTCATCCTTCACTTGTCAAATTAACTGCAAAACATTCTCACAAAGGTTAAATTTTAACCGGAATATGATTGACAGATGACAGATTAAAAGTTATTATTATCATTGACATAATAACGATAAAAACTACCTACCTATACATGAAATACATCAGAGCATGGTGCGTTCTACAGCGTCAACAACAACAAATTTCTAATCACCACTAATAATTTAATGGTACGATTAAAGCTCCGACACACACTTGAACATGATTTAACAGCGCTTTTATTAGCATTTTATGAACACCATTAAAATGATAAAAAGATAATCATTCGTTGATTCTCTTCACTTCTCTCTTCCGCTAACATAAAGCTCATGCATCAATGCAATTAATTTAATTGATCTGATCTATAGACAAAAAAGGTCATACTCAGGTGATCAGTCAGCTGAAATTCAATAAATCAAAAAGGGTTAAAAGTCTTTTTTTTTAATTGAAACCATATGTTTTTTATTACATCTTTCGATGGAGATCTTTATTATTGATCGGATGATGTATCATGTTCCTATACCTAAAATGTATTATTTTTCAGTTTGATTTTTGTTACTTTTTTTTTTCAATTATTAGAAAATAAGTGAAGTAGGCTTATTAAAATCTTATCGAGTTAGCTGTGAAAGTAGGTTTGATATTTTTTAATGTTAGCAGTTGCGGGATTTGAGATCTAATTCACTTGTAATGCTACGATTTACAAATTCCTAATCAAAATAAATATTTTAAGCCGTGTCCGAAACGGTTGTTAACCGAAAACAATTTTAAATATATTGCCATCTCAATGTTCAACATTTTCTACGCTCTATCGAATATTAAAATTCCACGGCCTCTGAATTGTTATTAATATCGATGATTATGTATTCAGCTGAAACTTTGAGCTTAAGCGAAAAGTTATCGATGTATTGTAAGACGATTAACATAATCTTAGAAACTTAAACTTGAGCCAGTGCAGTGGTCATTTAATTATATTTTAGAGGTTTAGCTTTTAGAGAATATTCAGTAAATACGTTTCTGCAACAGCTGCTGTAGATATCTTTACCAGCACAAATATGCTTCTTTATTCTCGGTACATGTTTTTTATTGTGTTTATTCAATTTTTGAACGGGATCGGATAATGTACGAAAACGTGCAACATATTTGCCTCCTTTAATTGATGCATTGTATGTATCATGATTTGGTCAAAATTTTAAAGCAGTTCTAAAATAACTTTATATTATATGTCATAATGTCATGTGAAACAAACATAATCCGATATGCAAACGAAAATGGCAATAGGTCACGCCAAATTCCGGTTAAATCTTAATTTAAACAAAAAAATGAGTTTTGTAAACAACGTAATGTCGCTTTTAATGAAATCTAACTTTTATATGAGCTGGTGAACGGAAAAATGATGTCGCTTGTATTAAATATGTGAACTACCTACATGTTACAAGCGACAAAATCTTGTGCAAAATTTGTGGTGTAATCATTTCGCTTAAAATTCGATTTATTTTTGATCTCAATCATTTTCTGCAGAGGGTCAGTCGCTTCCTCTATGTAGACGCAAATTGTGTCGCTCCAGTTTGCATGGTATTGATGAGTTAGATTTATCTATCGACTAATTATAAAAATAATATCCGAGCGGTACACGCAAATGGCCACAACGGCACAATAAGGCGATAGCGATTTAGTATCACTCCAATTCTAAAGTTGGGATGGACACGGAGTCGAATTGGGTCTTGTAGTCTACAAGCTACACCCTCAGAAATAAAGTGCGATTACCATGAGAGGAAGATTTCAATCAAATTCTAGCCCCCAAAATGTGTAGAGCAACTCAGGATCACTTTCGGTAATCCAAAAATGTATTTTTCATATTCCACGTTGTGCAAGATGTAACTGAATTCTTCCCGGAAATTGTCTGACAGACAGTAAAAGACACCTTTGGCGGTGCACTAAAATATTCACCCTTTTCCACATTTGTAAGCAAAAAGTTATCAACGGTACAAGAGTGAGGATGGGTGTTGATTAGTGGATAATGTTGATTCAGATTCATGTCAATAATATCATAGAACAAGCTGCTTTCGAAAATCGAAGGAACGACATTATTGGTGGTATTGGTTTGGTGTAGAACCGGAAGTGTTAAAAAAATTAAAATAGTTAAGGGATTTGAAGAGCAGAGTTACTGTTGTGGACAGCTTCAGTTCTTATTATTGTGATAATTCATTGTTTCATTATCATCTACATTATTTTTATTCCCTACATTCTCATCTTTCCTTCCACTTAAAAAACGGATTCTTTTCTTTGATTTTAACAATGTGGAAAACAAAAAACACAATTTTACGTAGGGTATTTTGCACGTACTGCATGTCCAGGAGTAAAATTTGCTTTACAAATTGCTACTTTTACTTAGCCGTAACCATTTGCGGCATATTTATTGTGCTTCCTTGAAGATCTAATATTATAGTGCAATTGTACTGGTACAAGTTAAGACATTACTAAAGCAACATAACATCCCCATTTATGCTTCAACAGTTTTGCTTCCTTCTATGTATACCTCACTTAAGAAGTTTGCACGAAAAAAATAATTTCCGACTTGCTTCAAGTAAGCTGCTGAATTTGCTCTTATAAAATCCAACTCGCGTTCAAGAGCTTCAACAAGAACAACTAACCAACCAAGTTTAGAAAACCACGTAGGAAGCAAACAACACGAGAGAATGAGTGAAATTAAATCAGTTGTTATTTATTTTACTTTCTACTATCCATACTACTATAATATCTATCTATACTACTTTCTAACACTGATTGGAAATCCTTGCAATTTAACATCGTTTCCTTTTTCGTCGATTTTTTTTTCTTTGCTATGCACAAGAAAATTGTGTTTTGTGAGAGTTTTCCAACTTAATAATATAACATGCGTACAAAAATAAAACGAGGCTGCATGGAGTAACATCGACATTCGGTGGATTCGATTTTGAGTTGGGGTAATTTGAAATTATGTTCGTTGACAATAACCGTCTCGGACACAGTACGTAACCTATATTTTTCTACTCCCTTGCAGTAAATTCTCAATTATGCCTAAATCTATTTCATATTTTCAATATTTATATTACGTAACAGTTATAGTAATTTTCTCTCGGTGTTATCATTTTTGACGTTTCTCATTGAATATCGCCGCTAAACTGGAATTGGAATCCATCTTCTGGTCGTAGAAAAAGTTGTAAGCAGCAATTACACACTCGTTGGATTGCCGGACTCGCCTGGCAACCTTCTCCCTAGTGTATAATTGCTTCCTTACATCTTTCGTTATGTAATATACTATAAAGGATGTATTCTATTGAAAAAAAATTAACATAACGCATTATTTCATGCCAAAAATAAATTTACTTTGCTTGAATCATGAATGATATTTCTAGTCGATGTTTCGGTTTCGGTTTTTGGTATAATTTTATTGGTTGCATAGAAAATACTCGCAATACATTGATCTGAGATTATGTTCATAGTTTTAAAAAATTGTCCCGGTATGTATGTTACTAATATACTAGGTAAAAACCACAAGAACACAATAATTGTTGAAGAATTATGATTCAACTCTGAAAAAGCGAATAATTTTACTTTTGTGAGGTAATGTGCGTAAAAAACGGGCTTCATTTTATTGTAATTCATACGGATTTGAATATCAATAGCTGGCATTGATATTCTTTGTAAAGCAGTCATATAATGCTAATAATTTATATTTCATCTACGAAAAAAGCCATCCCAGTTTGCATCAGTATATAAATCAGCGTGACGAGAGGGAAGTGTAACGAATACGTCCAAAAGATTTTGGGACCACCTTTCTTCACGGTTTCAAATTGTGTTATTTCACCTGGACATTCATAAATCGATATAGTCTGCATCAGGAGCGAATTCGACCAAGTTTTGCCGCTAAGTGAATGCCTGCGGGGACTCGCATATGGGTCACCGGACTCTTGGTAAATGTTCAGTGGCTCATATGTGAGGCACTTTTTCTGATCCAGAATGATGCAAAAGTGACAGTATACAGTAACACGTGGCGGATCTTAAAATGAAATGACCCGTCTAGGTAAAACAGGTATAGGTAAAACGCCAGGACTGTAAATAAACACCACCGCTATTTCTTTCCTTTTACAGCTGTACAGTACCATTGATTATATATAATCAATGATAGTACTGAGAAATGCTTTCGGCCATTTAATTAGTTCTTCCTATAGATTGGTTATACTTTTCAGTAATCTTGTCATGTAAATCAGGATTTGTATTGTCTGCGCGATGAAGAAAACAGCTTATTTCTAAGAAAGGATTCCTTCTCATAGATTTGAAAAGAAGCTTGGTCCTCGTTATCACTTTCAGAATCCGGGTAATATCCTTTTCCAGGTAATTCATTATATCCAGTTCGAATTCTCATTATGAGGATTCGTACACAGGATGATTTTTAAAAAGCGGCAGTCGCTGTAAAATTCCGATTTCAAGAAATTAAAAACCATATTAAATGGCTTCTAATTTACCACAAGCCCACCATTTTTGAATTTTTCTAAATATCATGGTATATTTTGTGCAATATCATCTTTCTTATTTTAAATTAAGAGCTATATTTTTTGCATAATTTGAATTATACAGTGTTTATTATTTTAAAAAGCATGTTTTTTTTGCATATAAAACAATAAAATTTGTAATGTGTTACATAACAATATTTTTGAGAAAAAAAGTATTTTTTCGTTTGATCTTTAGTAATTTAATGATTTTAACAATAGCAGCATGTAAAATTTACAAAATAATCAGATTAAATGTTCAAAGTGTCTACCTTCTTCAACTTAACAAAGACTAAGACGATGTTCAAATTCTATTATAACATTATTTAAAATTTGTGGGGTGATTAGCAAAATTCCCTGAGTAATTATAATTTTTAAAATTTCATTTTTTCTCAAAAATATTGTTATGTAACCTATTACAAATTTTATTAATTGTGTCAGCCAAAAACAGCTCAAGGCATGCATAGTTATTTGTACGTATTTTGTATTTTTTGTAGTTATTTGTATAAAATAATAATAATGATGTTCTGTAAAAAGAATACTGACTGTTTTTTGCTTTTTCTAAAAATTCAGTTTTTGCCAACCATGTTGCAGTTGTGATTTTTTTAATGATAAACAAAGGGCGTGTTTGTTTAGATCAGTTCAGTAAATGTTCATAAATACGTACTGAACCAGAATCTACATTTTATTTTAGCAGGTTTGAATTTCATACCATTTGAGTATTTCCATAAATTGAAATTACATACTTGCATGAAAGGCATCTCTTTACCTGCGTCCTCCACCCACAGAGTCATACAGAAAAGTAGTAAACGTGGTAGCCGCAGGGCTGGTGATTTTTAGAAAAGCCGGTGTCATAATTTTGTAATTTCTTTAATTGGTTTTTAGTAGATGTTTGATAATAATGACAAATCCATGAATTAATAAATGTACTCATTCTTCTTTAAAAACAATGATTTTCTATTAGCACAGGTTATCTGCACTAAATTTTTCATAAATTACATATTGTAATCAACACTCATACTCATACTTATCAAAGTGCATTTTTTTTGGTTTGAACTTGACCCTATATTAAAAAACATTGTGAAAGACAACAGCTACAGCCCGACCGCAGAAAAAATAAGAACACCGATAGAAAACCACAAAATACCGATAGATTATCAACAAGCACACGACCTGAGTTTGATACATTAAACCGATTTTCTGTAAGCGTTTTTGTCGTCTACCGCCCGACGAAAAAAATCGCGACGTTTTCTAAAGGCATTGTTCTATATGGCGCTTTTATGCATCGCGTCGGTCTGCCGCTCAATTTTGTTTGATCTAAAAACACCGCGAATTTTACCGCCGGGTGGCACGCCACTGCCATTACCATAGGCCATTACTCTCAAAAAATAACTATATCCGATCTTTAACTTTCAATATTGATACTTTGTCAGCGACATCGTTACCACAATAGCTGAACTAAAATCTTACCGGTTTCTACTTGACCGCTTTCATCTAGGGGCAGATGAAGAGCCAGCCAGGATTATTGCTTAAAAAATGGTAATCTTGAAAACGACAAGTCATACAGGAATAATTTTGGTCTCAATTGAAAGATAATGTTACTGCGGGTATAATAGGAGATTATGTAGAAAAAATAAGTTGAATTAAACTGTACAGGGTGATGACAAGTTTCTACCTTTTTTAACGATGCAATATCTTTTGATTGGTTGCTTTAATCAGCTTCAAAAGTTCCTATTAACTGGAATGGGGTTTCCAGATTAGATTACCATTCATCATTTTCTGATACGTGGCGTAGTTTTTGAGATTACCATTTTTTAAAGTGCCTATGTATTGACGGGCCAGCGGGTGAGTGAGAACGGGGGTACGCAACTGTGAGACGCCGTCCTTAATGTCTTATGAGTTATTAATCGTCTCATTGCCCATTGTTGGACAAATACTGCCCAGATTGTAAAGGGCAAAAGACGGATTAGAATAGAAATTATAGACTTGACTGTGCACGGGATTTTAATTGCTTGTTTATGAAGGGGTGAAAATTTATTCAATATTCTGCCAACCTAACATGAAATGGGTAAATACGAGTGTAATCTTATATGTTGTGCCCGCAAAGGTCAACAGAAAACTTAATTTCAAATTTCTCCATCTCATTACATTGCACATGTAATACAGAAGTGACACAACTCAAAAAATTTACCTTTGGAGTAGGCAGAAAACAGTAAAAATATTTTATTAGAATTAATTAGCAGTGCGCATTATTGAAACAAGGCAAAAAATATTAGCTACTGTTTCGCGGTTTATACAACCCCGTTCTTTGCCACTGTCAAGTTACAACAAAGATGTGTTACTCCTGCCGGTTCAATCCGACACATTTTACTCTGCAGAGAAAATGACACTTGCGCTTTTTGTGGCAAGATATATTTCTGAAACTTGTCTAAAACAAAGAACGCACTTTCTACTGCATTTCTAGTGAGTTAACTTCAAAATGACCTATTTTGAGTTGTGTCACTTCTGTATTAGACGTGTGATATTTTGTACGCTCTAACAAATCGTTTTTTATTTGTACGCACGTTACTTACAATTATATAAGCTTTGAAAGACACCTATGAAAATCCATGACTCCGATTTCTTTTAGAGTCTTCTCCGATGAAGACTAGGAAAGATAATCTTATTTATTGTTTCACTAATACCTCGAACAGAAAACTTCTCTAGTTAAGGTGGAAATTTTTTTATTTGTTACGATTCACGGCCGCAAGATGTTGCAAAGATCGATTATTCACCATCAATAGCAGTCGGAAAAATTTTAGCATTTTCCCTAGATTTTTTTGCCTCAAAGATTACGATGAATCGTAGTATTCGTTGTAGAAAGTAGTTTTGGAAATAAATTTTGCCGACAGTTCATTTAGGAACGAAAAGTTGATCGGCAGCGACATCTCATTTTCAAATTGAGAACGTAGGTTTTACATGAAACACGTTAAAAAATAATGCTTAATCTCAGTTATTAGGCAATTTAGGGTATTCATCTTTTGATAAAAGGTTTTGGTAAACTGAGGCATCTTCATCATATACACATTCCAAAATAATCTGCTTTGGTGTCATCTTTTTCAGCGTTATGTATGGGCCGTTTAATTAATTAATTATTAAATAACTACTATTATGATGAATCTCATATGATGTTAATTTAAATTGCAATGTTCAGTGAATTCAATACCAAAAAATCAGACGATTCTGTTGGAAAATAAGGAAGTTAAACCCTCAAAACCCTCTTATGGAAAATTTACATGTTTTTTTTTTAAATAACTACTATTATGATGAATATCAAATGATGTTAATTTCAAGTGCAATATTCAACGAATGCTATAACAAAAAATAAGACGAATCTGTTGGAAAATTAGGAAATTAAACTTTCAAAACCCTCTTATGGAAAATTTACATGCTTTTTTCCCACCCTAATGGTTCAGTAGCACACAAGTAGAACACAGACGCTGATAGTGTATTGTTGATTTTAAACTACATATATGAGCACTTTGTATTATTTTGTTCGCACAAAGTTACAAACGTGAAATCTCAATCATTATGATTATGAATTTGTAAAATCCTACCATTTTTAATGAAATTAATTTAGCTTTTTATACGATTTTCAGTCGATTGTCTTATTACGTTAATGTTCTAATCAAAGACACAGAATTTGTATAATCTTTTTTGATAGTTTAGTATTAAGTTAAAAGGTAAAAAGCAAGATTGACCTACTTTACCAATTTGTGAATCGGTATAAGTCCCAGTAAGCAACACTCACTGATTCTTTTCTAAATGTAAAGAGCGTACAAAAATGGGAGACCATGGAATCTACCTTTTGTTTTATTTTTACAATGTACACCTTTAATGTTGGACATAGTTTGTCCAAACGATTAAATCAACGCCTGAGGGTGGAATATAATAAAGAAGGCTATACATGTACTTATTTATAAAGTCTGAAACGGTTGTCAAAAGAGAATGAGTATTAAATGTTTTCAGTGAAGATCGAATATTTACTCCTACACTCTAATCACTGTCAATGTGATCCATGGCCTATTCTTAATACTTTTATGTGTACGCCAATTACCTTGTGCCGCAAAATTAACGAGTGATTGTAAAATGCGAAATGATTTCGTCGACTGGTCCAGACGTTTTGGTGAAACAAGTGCACGTTAGAGGCGATTTGAACAAGGTCGAAAAAACACGGAACAATATTGTTTTTTAGGATTCAAGAATTACGCTAAAGATCAGTAACGAGTTTGTCTGCAATTATGGCTTCTGAATTAGCCAAGATATTGTGAGACGAAGACTCGTTAAACCCACCATTGGCCCCTAGACCTGCGACGGGTCTTCTGCCCACAACGTTTATTGTTCAGACAAATGTTTGAAAGGTTTGCAAAATGACCGCAAAATTGAATAGTAAATTATTTTGATTGGGATTGTGTCCAATGAAAGTTGTAAAACCGTTTGACTCTGCAAGGGTTTCGATTTATTAAGTGCTCTCAGTGAATCAGACTTAAATTGATTTCACAGTTTGTCATTTCGAACTCTTATTCCTATTATGCTCTCCATGTATAGATAATAACATATTTAGAATTGTTATGGCCTCAAAGTCAGATAATTGTTTTTTTCCGTTTTTGCCTGTAGGAAAATAAAAAATACAAGCAAATATAAAATAGATTCAAAAAGTATTAATGGCTACATTTGGATTTTATTTATTTGTATTTTCAAATTTTTTGACTAATTCTAGACTGTTCAAAATCACAATTAAAATCATAAAGTTCAAATGATAGAGAATTCTTGATGTCCTACATGCTGCTAAACCAATGTTTTGGAACCTCATGTTGTGCTTTAGAAGTCCAAGCTCTTGCTCAGATGCTCATGGAGATTGAGAAGAAATCCGACAGTATATGCATATCGTCCGAAAGTACAAATAATCTAATTATATTAGTAGATATTGAGAACACCGTTATAAGAAAAAGCGTTTTCTGTTTTGGTTATTTTGTCTAGATAAATTGAATTTGAATGAAGAAATATTTTTTAATAAAAATGTTAAAAAACGTTAAAAACATAATATGAAAAATTTTGAATAGGTTCTACAATATTGATTATCCTCCAAAATTATTTTCTGGGGTTTTCTTGGTCTAATATAATCACTTTCAGGAACCTCATGCTGTCTCTCCTGGCATATATTATTTTCCCTTTATCTGCAATTGCCTGCACCTGCCCTTTTTAAGAATTTGGAATTTTCATCGGTAGAGTGGCTCTCAAATGTTCGTCCCAGAATAGTTTCCTTCAGCTTTGGAGCTAGATCTGGTGGGTATCATGGATACGATACGTTATCAATTTTAAAACAGTTCGTGAATTGCGATCATGGAAACGAGACTCGTATGCACTGGAGCGTTGTCTTGATGAAACCTAATTCTTCGTGGCAATTTTCCTCTCTCTTTCTCTTTGAAACAATTACGAAGAAGTAATTACTGGGTGGTACAGAACTACTGGCCCATTATTGTGTTTCCACGTTCTAGTTAATCAAGATTTAAAATCCCTTCGGTAACTCGAAAATTGTAGCCACAATCTTGTCCGCCGGAGCCTGGACTCTAAACTTGGGAGGTGAATCCACGTTTCATTAATTGTTAGAAAGGGTTTTCAAAGATTTTTGAAATACAGTTACAGTTAACGTTAAATTTGGTTTTGAACAGGTGACCATGTATCGGTGTTATTGTTGCTGATTATGGTATGAGTAGTATCATTTAAAGTATCTGTTTTTCCCTGTCAGAAACCGTTGTCATCAGAAAACATAATATCAAATTTCTCCAACTCAGGATCAAAATTTTGCTTCACTTTATGTCTATGTTACTCTATGGTATGCGCAAATTCGTTTTCTCACAAAAAATACCAAAATTCATATTTACGAAGGTGATTTTAATTCACTGGCACATCTTTTATCGTAAGTAAATTTAAAGATGGCATTTCTGCAAACAGCTTATTATTTTTTCTGATACACGCAACGCCTGTCACTTTAAACGTCAATAGTAAGACATACCTATAAACTGATAAAATGAGCATTTTGTGATTGTCAGTTATTTGCTTGGAATTACAAATTTCATGTCTGTGTCATTTACTGCTTTAATTTTCTTAGCAGTGACGGCGACAAATCGTCGGCAATAGAATGTCAGACGCAGGTTTTTCTACCACCGCCGTAATATTTTACCAGTAGTATGTCCGACAAATTTCAAATGCATGGTGAGTGAATTGGGGGAAGGAAAGCATCTGGCGTCGACGTTTCGGGTTCCACTTCGTTTAGTATATCCGCCAACTAATTAACTTCTTTTTTGTTTCGTCAGCATCAACTCTAAGCGACATACTAACAATTGGCACCGATACTAATAGAAAAAACGGTAGACGGAGTTTAATGGTTTGCATTATCGACCAGAAGTTGCGTGCGTGAGTTTTATCATAGATAAAGAGCAACTGCAGTCGATTCGATGTTTATCCGGAAAAACGGTGAGAAAAGGGAGTCATTGTTGTTAGAAAATACTTCATAGCACTATTCTGATTAAATTACCATATAAAGTACTTAATATGAAGGGGTGTCAGACAGAAGGGAAGAGTTAGTTTCTGAGGGTCAGCTGTTTCGTGTTTCCTGGAGCGCGGCGTATTCCCTAAACAGTTTACACATGCGCTTACTTTCCGTAATCGATTTTGACAATGATGAATTATAGGACGGAACAAATAAATTTAATTTTATTTACATGGTTACATTATGTACCATTCTCTCTCCAAGATGTTACTAAAAGGCAAACATATTTGTTACAGTATTAGAACCATTAAAACTGAGATGACCACTTGTGAAGCCTGGAAGGCTAGACAATAAAATCACTCTGAAAATTGATTAGAGTGTAGCAAATTTTTGACCGTGGTTTGGAGACATTTGAAGTTAAGTTGATAACAGATTCGGTTTCGATCTATAGGACATTAACAATTCATGCATGCTCTCTTCTTTAACAAAATCCAACTCTTGGGGTCGGTTTCGACGTCATTGGGGCTATTATTATAATTTTTTTTAAAGATAAATTTGATTTGAAAAATAGGAATGAGGAGAGCAGGAACATCTTAAAGACGTAGAAGTGTTGGGCGCATATTTTAGTAATACATAAGCGTCGGTTACTTAAACACTTTATAATTTAAAGCACAATTCAAGTCAGATCTAATCGAACAAGACTTTACAGTGCTATGAACTATAATCGGAAACTGTTGGTATCGATGGCGTTCTTCTTTTCGTTAATTGTGTTGCGTTTCCTCGGAGGACACGCTGCATTAAGTTCTTGCGATTCCTTATGTTTGCAGCATTCGACTCAATCTCCTCAGTTCCCTCCTGCGCTCTCTATGAAGCTCAGTAGTTTGGCTCAGGAGAGTGTATGTAGTTCTTTGAAGCCTCAGGAGGCTATGGAATTTACCTTTTGTTTTATTATTATGACACTTGACATTTGACATTTATATCTGATCCTACCGAGTCTGAAAATGTTATCTTGAAAATTATGGAAAACAAGGGGGGTGTACCCTGAACCTGTTACACCCTGTATTATTTAAAAACTAAAATAAAAACCTTTTTTACATTGAAGTTAGGCTACTATTGTATATATTCAAAATTAACGGCATTTTGTGGAAGCCACAAACCGCACTGTTTTTTTCTATTTGTAACTTGAAGAAGAGTATCGTTGTTTCTATTCTCCCGTGGGTCAAAACTCTAAATTTCATTTTTCTAAAAGTAGGAGTAAATAAAATTGGGCGATTTGTCTTAGAAATCGGGAGGACACGCATCTACAAAGTAGAAAGCTTCATAAACCAAAACTCATAATATTTATAATGTATATGTATTTATGATATTGTGGGTTTACTTGGCTATACGTGAGAATCACCGGAATTTCAGATATTTGTTTCAAAATAATATACGAAATTACATCCCTATCTCGCCAATCACCCACAACAGCTTTGACATGGAATTACCAATACACATAGCATAAATTCCATTCTACCACATTGCATATTTACATATAAATTAATTTTATTGAAAACTTTATCAGAGACAGGGAGAAAATCTACGAGACCATAGTGTCACCGCATAAATCTTCATTTAGTGGAGCAGAATTAAAACTGTTGTAAGTAAATTCAAGTGAAACGGGAACATATACTTAATTAATTTAATTGGGCGACAAATCACAGTTAATAAGATTGAAGTAAACCTCTTATTTAATGGTGGGGCACACTTGAATGCATGCAGTAGCAAGCAGCTCTAAATATACGTCGTCAGTCAGACTGCTGATAAAATATGGTCATCTTTCTGATTAATTTGGAGGGACATTCATATTTCTTAGTGTTCCTATGTGCCCCTCATCAACCGACCCCAAGACGCTACAAATTGAAGAGAACGAGGGAGGCGGGACGAAGAGAAGGAGATAGGGGGGGAGGATTATGTAAGAAGACGAATATTTATGTCGTTGCAATCGCTTCGAAACATTAATCAAATTTAACCAACGAACATGCTCGAAGAACATTAATCTGTGCAGGATTTCACCATTTGTGTTATCTCGCTGTATAGCGAGCGATTGCGACGTTAAAAAAAGTTTTTCGAGCACGCCCATACTTCGCCACTGATGATGACAACCACAGTCGCAGACGAAACGTCTGAAAGGCTTGTCAGCTTAGATCTTTAGATCTCTTCAGTCTTCTACTGGAATTCGGCCTTCGATCCATTGTTTATAGGTACTGGGGTAATTGGTTTGATTAGTAAAGCGAAGAGTCAGTAGGAGTTTTTTAGCGTAGCGCGACAAAACTTTTATTTACACCATAGTTGGATTTCTTGTCGGATGACTGCTGTTTGTGCGTAAATTCAATTGAAGCTAGAGAAAGATTGTATCGACACCAGAGTGTCTTTTGTTGGAGACTCATTTATGCTATGGACCGGCATATATTGATGCTAATTGATGATGGCGGCGCTTTAACTGCGCATTAAAGATATTCTGCAAGACCATAACCATAGACGTAACGAAATGGTTAACAAATTATTTATTATTTTTATTTTTTATACCTTACTCTCTTATTCTTTTCGCATTTGCTCGGCGAGACCGACACCTGTATAAAAATGGTCCAAAAAGACAATATACCTTTTTTTCCAAATACAACTTTAGTAGTTTTTGAACTTCCGCAAAACCACAGCCAAAATCTTCATTGTACAGTGGGACATTTTCAGAGTGAATAAGCGAGTTCAGTAAAAAGCCCATCTGGCGTATATTTTTCATTTTATATACCCCGTGGCAATACAAAGAGAAATGACTTTTTTATTTCTGCTCTTGAATATATTTTACTTTTTAGATCATCCTTTTGGGTGTAAAAGCCGACGTTTGTTGCTTGCCTAATTTACAACTTTATGAGTCAATACTATGGAAAATAAGACGAGGCACCATTTGAGGATATATTGATTTTCAAACTTCATGCCCATTGAAGTCAAATTGTTTCGGCTCTTCTTTTACGTCCATTGGTATCCTTTGTATCATTACCTTCATTTTCCACTTTACTAGGAGGATGCTTTTCTAACCCAGAACCAGAATTTTCACTGTTTGCATTATTTGTCGACAATTGTCAATTGCTTCCAAATTGGTAAGGTTCTTAGGCGGATTCCTCATCACACCAACACTTGAGTGACAAATTATATTCATCTGAACCAAAATCCCTATTATAGCTATTCAATTGGCTTCTTCTTTAAGCTCAGCTTGAGTTAGAGTCCTTCTTTTAGTGGAAACCATTATATAACATAAACTACTTATTGCAAGACCTATGCACATTGTCTGCATTTGCACACAACTTTACAAAATATCCTAAAACCACTATCGTACATTAGTCTACACCTACCTACGTTACGCAATCTCTATCACAAGACCTAAACGAGATGTGAATGCTCTCTCTCTCTTTCTATCAGTGGATAGCATGTTAAATATTAGAAATATGGTATATAATCTAAAAGGTGACATATTTCAGTTTTTTTACTAATTATTGATGGACATGAAGCATAGCATATAGAATAAACAATATTTTTTGTTTCAGGTAAGGACGACAAGCTCCTTGTGGTACGGTGACGTTATAAGGTAATCACAAAAATAATCCTTGAAGCTTCCGTATCACAAATAATAACAAGAGGCCTCGAGGTTAAGTTTTATAATGCACAGCAATTAACGATAAGGAAAACGGCGCGACCAAATTACAGCGCTCATATTTTATTTATGGAAGAAGGGTTATTCATTCGTTAATTATCCAGCTTGTTCCGCCTCTGCAACAGAAATAAAATGAATTCGGGAAAAAATTAGCTGTGCTCAAAAATCGATTTCCAGCTCTTTGACCTCTTGGTGGAATTGACATTTTGGAGATTTTTTGTAGACACCATGCATATTATCTAAAAAGAACTTCAGTTACTAAAAAAGCACTTTAGATAACGCACGTAAGCATCACATTTGTCGGAAGTATGCTTGCGATAGGAAGTGATTAAATAAATTATTATTATTAGACATTAGATACCTAATATTTAATATAATAAAATAAAAAACAAATTCGTTTTTAAATTTTAGGAAACGTTTTATAAGCACAGAAATCTCGTTTCTTAAAATATTGAGTATACAAATAAAAACAGAGGCTCAGGAAGCCATGTAAACGATCTTTTATTTAATTTTGTACAGTGTAAACTGTTAACATCGACATTTGCCAGTAACTGTCAGTCTAAGCGGGCGCCCTAAGATGGAATTTGTTGAAAAAGACATTAAATATATCTATGCATTCTCAACCCAAAAATTAATTTCGAATTTCTCTAACTTAAGGGCAAAACTCTCGAACGTCGAAGTTATTCCAAGGCCTACGCTGCCTCGTTTTTTTGGCACGGACCTTACTGGGATAATAGGTAAAAGAAGAAGTTAATATGTTTCTTGAGAATGAATTATAGAATATTTCGTTGCAGTTATCAGCGTTCTTGTTATATCCAAACTTGCACAAGTTAACCCAAATTGGATCAATTAAAGATTGTTGTCAATTTGTATTGTTTTTCGCTCCCAACAACCCTCTTATAACGTGCCTACAAATAAAAAACGATTTACAGTAGGGCATGGAATGTAATTTTTGTTTTATTTTTTGCACTGTAGGCGTTTGACATTGACATATCGTAAAATTTAACAGGAACTGTCAACTAAAAAGTTGATCAAAAGACTTGACCGACGCCAGGACCTAGATTTTGTTGAAATGTGTCTTATGTCTTGCTCGAAACGGTTGTCAACAGAATGCTTAATTTGAAATTTCTCCATTTTAAAGTCGAACATTTTCTACCCTCTAACGAATTCCAAAGTGATTCCATTGCCTACTTTAAATCCTTTTTTATTTGTACGCACTTTTATTTAAAGTTGTTTCATTGGAAGGATGCTGCGAGCACTCCGAGAGCGTAACCCAAACGTTTCGTCTAGGTGTGCAATAGACATGATCACTGGCGGTGTAGACGTGGGCGAGAACTCTTTTGTCTTAATCGAGATTGCATGTGACCAGTTTGAGCCTTCATAGAATTAGTTTTTAATAAAAGAACACGTTAAATAATAACAAATTTACATAGATTTTAATGAAGTATCGCACCACTCGTACTGATATTCTCATGTTATTAGTAGCGATACGAAGTGGATTCCTCTATCCTGTACTTTTAGACTGTGTATATTGTTTTTCTGTTCGAATTCTAAAAATTCCCTTTACAATAAATTCATCGTTTCAAAATGAATGTGTTTCTATGTTTCTAATTAACTTCCTTGAGTAAGGTTCTGTAATTTCTGTAATAATCGCGGCTTCGTCCTCGACAGTTGAAAGTTGAATTTGCATAAAAATAAGTATAATGAGTCAGAATGATTGTATTGACTATTAAGCTGGATATTTACCATAGCTAGAGTGATATATGAAGACATTTCGCCGTCTTGTTTCTGGTATCTGCATTAATTCTTGAAGTAGAACAAGCACATAAAAGTCGAAACTTTTGTTATTTTAAATTTCTTTTTTTAAGTTTAAAATCACACCTGCCGTTCAAAAATTGAATTGAATGCGTAAAGATGTTCTTTTGTAGAAACTATGAACTACAAAAAATGTTTGAAATGTGCTCCGTTTACAAATTGTCAGATATATAATATATCAATAAAATGTTTTAGTGAATGATGTAGCAATTTGCATTAAACAATAGGCAACGCTTAATCCGTTTTTATTTAATTGCCAAAGAGGCGGACCGAATCTCAAAAAATCCCATCGTAGTGTTCACTGTCGGCACATAAGTCACCCGCATCAAAAAGGTCAAGTCGCCGGCCCTCACGGTTTGGGTTCTGCGTTGATTATTAATGAGGACACTTTACATTATATATATACAGTGTCTCAAAAAGGCGGATAAGCTTTTCACTACGTTAGGTTTTTTGTTTGTTCAACAGTAAATTAAGCTTTAGCAATATCTTTTTTGTTATTACTTGAGAGAAGAAAGTAATCCCTTTATTTGGAGAACTTTTATTCTTTAAAATCCTGCATAATATAGAAATGTCGTGTTCAACCGTTTATATCTCTTCGGATTGAACTTGAAGAACGTTTTTACTATTTTCCCTGACTTTGGAGAATTTCCAATAACGTATTGCGCAGTATGTCCGCCATTTTTGGGACAGCTCTATATATGTAGATAGAAATACATGGATATCGTTTTTATATATTTCTGTTATTGGCAGCGGGTAGGAGTGCTGGATAACAGCGAAGACAGCTTTAGATTTATGATAATTTTTAATGGCTATTTCCAGAGTTCGTATTCTTGAATAACTTTATGTTGATTTATCGAACAGTGGACGTTACAAGCAATTTAATTTGGCTTGTTTGAAAGGTGTAAAGATAGGATAAATTGATAAAGGGCTAAAAGAATAATGACAGAAAAGCAATAAATCACATGATAAATGGGCTTCCTATTTTCTACATGTCAGGTCGGAACATTTCAATATGATTCCTTTTAGCGGAAATTAGAAGGCGAAGGATAAGGAGCGTATCAGTAATTTAGATGTATCTGGTGTTAATATATAATAGATATTTGATAATGTAAACGACCGTGACTTGGTGCGAAATGTTTATTAAGTACATGTTTTGTAAGCAGTGCAAATCATTGAACGCTGGATGATTAATAATTGGTTAATTTGTTAATTAAAGTCAAGGAGAGTGTAATATTTGGCTGACAGGCGTGACGTAAATTGAAGAACTAATTGTCATACCTGATTACAGCCTGAGGCAATCGAAATATACAAGGATATAGATTATTCCAAACTAAGCAATACTTGGGAATACTACTTTATAAAATACTAACGTTTTCATACCAATAGCAACATGAAGACGGGCTCGAAGGCCGTGCTCTCTTAAAAGTTAGTACAATGTTCTCGAGCTCGAATCGAAGCACCAAGATAAAAGTGAAAGCATACACTCTTTCATTTAGTAAAATTTGTCAATTGTTTCCAAATTCATTTGAAGAATTGAACACAAGATTCCATCTATCTCTGAAACTGACATACAGAGTGTCCCAACGCTGCGGGGAAGTAAGATTATTCTAAAATGAAAAAAGATATCGAGATGCAGTTTTCGACAAAAAATAAAATCCATTTAAGAGAACACAAATATCTGCTTACATACAGTGTGTCCACATACATAGTGGCGCATCAAAGTTAAGTTTTTTTAAATGGAACACTCAATATATTACGCTATTTTTGGATTCCATATTAAAAAATAATTGTACTTTGTGTAACCTATTATGGACCTAACTTCAGTTTTCCTATTGTTTGACATTAAAACCAGCCCCCTTTTTGAAAAATCGTTGCCCCCAAACCAATGAGAACATTGGTTTCATATTTTGACAGAAAATTTTAAAATATCTTGTAGTTCATAATGATCAATTCGAATTTTGAATTGTAGTAATTTAATATACAGAGCTGTTCATGAACGCAAATTGTTCATTTAATCAAATTTTTTAAATGGAACAGCCTATATATTTTGGTATCTATCGATTACATTTTTGATGACGTTTTTAATAATATGATTGAATAGTGGATTCCTTTGACTTGACGATTATAAAGTAGACGATATTAAAAAATCTCAAGTGAAAATTTTCATTGCTTTGGTAGCAGCAATTTTTCAAAAAAATTTTGTTTTAAGGACAAATAATAGCAAAACAACTGAAGTTAGGTCCATAATAGGTTGTGTAAAGTATAATTATTTTTTGATAAGGAATCCGAAAATAGCGTAATATACTGGGTGTTTTATTTACAAAAACATAACTTTGATGCGCTACTCTGTATCTAGATATTGTGTCTATAAGCAGATATTGTTCTTTTAAATAGATTATACTTTGTGACGAAAACCACATGTGGATATTTTTTTTTTCATTCCAGAGTAATCTTACTTCCCCGCAGCGCTGGGACATGTATGTAATACCAGTGTTATAGAAACCAAAAAAAAAGCGTTGATTAAAAAGTTTTTATGAACGTAGATATTTGCTGATGACTACCAGAAACTGTTTATATGTGTAAAACCCTGTCTGATATATCTGGAAAAGACACAGTCCAGAATGAAGAGTTTGCTCATGATTTTGCGGTAGTTCAAAATATAATTTGGGGAAAGGACATTTTTTTTGGACCATTTTTATACAAGTGTGGGTTTCGCCGAGTAAATGCTTTAGCGAAAGACCGATTGGGTGGGTTGAAATCTAAAAGAAAATCAACTTCGTAAAAGTGAAAAATACTGGAAAAGGAGTAAATTGGGCTCCATGCGCGTACAGTGTATTTGCGTCTCATCTGCTGTAATTGAAAATGTTTTGTTGTGCTTTTAATCTACAGTCTTAAGTAAAATTATACGTCCACATCCTTAAATGTAGTTGTAAATACGGAAGCTGTTCATTCTTGCGAGCATCCACCGCAAGTGCATCCTATTTGCTACTGCTTTTTCATACAAAGGAATTCAGATTTGCGTAGATGCACTTCATCCATAATTCAAGCTGCTCAAATATTTGTTTTGTGTATATCTACTCGCATGTAGCTAATATAATTGTACCTATTCAATTAATAAACGCTTTTAACGTTAAAAAGTCAAATTGTGTAAAGTTGCTGCAAATGAAATGCATACATGATTAAGACAATAATAATTGGTGGTGAAAGTGTGAAGTTGAGCTGCCAGTTCCATTTGGAGTTGCTATTGATTCGCGCATGTAAATGCCATTAACTAGGAAGTGTCAACAAGGACGATAAAGACGCGCTTGGTTACCAAATCGAAATGGAAAACAAGAAAATGAAGCCATTCGGTAATTTAATGGAAAGTCACAGTTCCATTACACAATTGCACATTGCACAATTTCACAAAATGTAACTCTGTGTTTTCAAGTTGTATATCGTTTAGCTGACCCTTAACTAAGAGAGGGCGACGAATTTAATTTTTTTGGAAATTCGCCAAGTTGCTAGACGCTATTGTTTACCGTTCACTTCTCGCCATTACACTCGATGCTTGCCAAAAATACCCAACTTCCGTTTCTAATCAGATTGTGTTTTATGTCATAAGTTAAAGTTGGGGTTAGTATTTTCCAGAATGGGTCACTGTGAGTGACTTTGCATCGTCAAAAAAAAATTGCTGACAGGAACACTACAAATATTTTATTAATAAGAGTGGCAGTTAGTAGATGAGGTTTAGCCTTCAGTTGATGCAATAACATTTTTTTAACGATGGTGTTTCTAGAGGTCGAGGACCGAGTTCCGTTTTTGCTTGTTCTACGTCTTATCGTCCAATAAAGGATACTGAAATTATTTCGGTGTCAGTTGGTAGTTTTATAACATTTAATTGTTTTAAATTCCTTGCACCACAATCACAATAACTTCTTCAAATGGAGAGTCCAGCAATTATTCCACCTAAACGCTTTTTCCATTTCGTTTCGGAAACTATTAATGGAACTCCTCTGGGGGCCGTTTCTATTGACACATTGAAACCTGCAGGAGACACAAACGTACCGTTTTCAATAACACCTCGTCGAGTGTTGTGAGGACATGAGTTTCCACTCTGGTGTGGTCAAACGGCAGCCATTCAACATGCTTTCATCGGAATATGGTATGGTGCACCGGATTTTAACATAATGAGGAAAGCGAGGGTGGAACAGCCACGAAGGGAAATACCTTGTCCACCCTACTTAAGCTTCCTGTCTTTATTGTAATATGATACACTAAACTGATTAATTAGCAATTTGTAGTAAAACTTAATAAGTATGGATTATTATACATATCTACTAATAGTCATTTTTATAAGGAGGTGTTTTATAGAGGACGAGTGCCAGAATAGCCTTATGAACGAGTGTTTTTATACAATTTTTTTGAATAAAAATTTGCAAATTTAAAAAGGGTTGGTTTACAATTGTCAAAATTGAAATTTAGATTTTCCAATACAATTAGACGGCACAACAGTTGGCGGTGAAAATAATTTTCAGCAAAATATTGTCTAAAAACGCATCCAACGTAATAATTAATGTTTATAATAATTGGGGAAAGCTAATTTAAATTTTAAATATTGTTACGTATTGTTTTCGCTGTGATTTTGGTGTTTATTTTGATGTGTGACATGACATTTCTAATTATGACATACCACCTAAACTAAAGTATTACACTAGTTCTATTACGACATTCAAAAGGCTATTATTAACGCACCCAATTGAGTGCTTTAACAGCTTTTTTAAAGACGCGAAGAAAAAAAAGGAACATAATTTGGAGTTGGATACGTAATCGTGAAAATTATTAGAGTGTAGCATAATTTTGACCTTGAGTTGTGAAATTTGAGATTAAGAGATTAAATAATATCAGTGTCTTCTTAAACAAATTCCACCTTCAAGCGCTGGTTTAAACGCCGTTTGGGCCAATTTTACCCATTTTTTTGTCTTTTCTTATTTTATCCTTTCTTGTTACTGATTTAACTCGTCTGATGTACTTCATCTGTGTGGTTTGTCTCCTACTTTTCTTTGCTTCCGTTAACACTCAAAATTCAAAAGTTAATATGGGTTTGTAAATGGTTTTACAAAGGTTTTGCCTTGTTTTTTAGAGATTTCCTTTCTAATAGTAAAATATTTATTCATAGAATACTTTATCCTATCGTTGATTTCTAATTCTTGGTTTCCATTTTCTTCAAAATCCACTTTTAGATACTTGAAATGTTTCACTTGTTTACTATTTACATCATCAATTTTTATGGTTATTGCTTTTCGTTCTTTATCTATGACCATTACCTTTGTTTTGTCTTTGTTAATTCTCATATTTTTGCAGAACTGAGTATATATCAAATCACTTAAATTATTTTGTAGATGCTTCTTTCTGCCTTTATATCGTCAGCAAATGCTACTTCTGAAATGTCTATGCTCTTTAAGCGTCTGAATGCATGCAATTTAATTTCTTCACTCTCAGTGTACATTTCTTTATTATTTCGTATATGATAATCATTAATAGAGCTGGATTTATACCATGTCCCATTCGAAGTTCCTCATTTGTTGCGAACGCTTCCGACATTTTGCTGTGTTTAATTACTTAGTTTGCAACTTTTTGATTAGGATTTTCTATAGCTTTGTACCTCATCGGGAAGACCTTGTCTACATCAATGTATCCCAAATATACATCGCTTCTTTGTTATCCTAACTTCTCTATTTGCTATTTGCTCAATTGTGACAATATGGTCCTGTATGCTTCGTCCTTTTCGAAGACCACTTTGAGATTTCTGTAATGTGTTCTCAATTATTGGTTCCAAGTTCTTGACAAAAATTTTTTCGTAGATGTTCATAGCCGTTGGTACCAAGCAATGTTATTCCTCTTTACTTTTCGGAGTCATACTTCGTTTTTTGTATAGTATTGTTGTAATATGTAGGTATCTGTTCCTCGCTCAATGTTCTGTTGGATATCTTTAGGCAAAGTTGCATACCAGTTTTTTCCATACATTTAAGCTTTTCTTTAGTTAGTTTATTACATTTGAGCTCGCAAATTATTGTCAGTTTTATTTATAATTCTTCCTTGCCTTGTCCTCCGATTTCGTTATGGTATTGTTCTGTAGTTTCATTTATATATGGGTTTTGCTTTTTCGTTTTCTTTCTTTCTAGCAGTTTTTCTTAATTTTTATTTGTCATTTTATTTCTGCTGTCCATCAAGCGGTTTGTTTTCTATTGTTACTTTCTTGACTACCTCCACATATTTGTCTTGCTGCATCTAGTAGTGTTACTTATTTCTTCCCCTGCTGTGAAAATACACTGTAAAAAATAAATCAAAAACTGGATTCTTTGAGTGGTATCCTTTTTTTGTACATTCTTTATCAGCAGATGAGAATAGAAGTAAAAAGTCATTATATTTTTGCGCGTGATTGGATTGTATTGCATCATCGCAGTTCTAAGTGCATTAAGTAGGTTTTTTATCTCCCCTTTAGTAAAACAGGTCGTGAAAGCATGCATGACGTCCATACTATTGTAAAGCGAGCTTAAATCAGTCTTTCCTAGAGTTTTATTGCACAATTTCATGGAAATAAAACATGCGACGACACAGCACTGATGTGCAATTTTATTTGAATGATTATCGGTAATCGGATAAGTGGTGGCGCACGAAATATTTCGTGTTGGCTGAAAATACACTCGATACAACCAGACAATTCCCTTCATGTGGAGATTGTTTTCAAAGACAATATCTGCAACCCAACTAAGCTCTTAGCGGCTTCACGTATAACCGAATGTTTTTCATCAACGGGGACAGCTTTTTGTACAGAATTTCAACGAATGAAAAGAAGTTGAATCGAGCCACAAAACGGTAATAACGGATTTGGTATGTTTCAATGTGATGTTTCTGGTTTTGATGTCCATTCAGAAGATGAGAAACATAATACTCATCAGGTTTCTATTGATGCCGTAATGAATAGCTGGCTTGTTTTGATTTTAAGTGAATTAACTGCATTTATCCTCTAGTATAAATAACGGAGACGTTCTCGTTTGGATAAGTATAAAGCAGACACTGCTTGCACTGAAAATCTATTTTCCAGGGAGGACGATGATAATCTGCCCATTTTACGGCTTTCGTAAAAGGTGCTGCTTATCGAGTAATAATGCATGATGTACTTCTCTCTGGCGAAAGCCGAACAAAGAGTCGGGAGCTGTATTGATTATTTGATTCATCATCGGGTGTCGCTCGCCTGTTGGATGCATTGGTTGCAAAAACTGACATGATATGTGCAGTTTTTAACTCCAAATCAAATTCATTTTTGCCGCATGAAGGGCTGTTTTCAGTCGTATTTCAGTGCTTTTATAAGAATAAAATCACACGGTAAACAATTTCAGATCATTAAAACCTGTGTGTATGCGCTGTGGTGAAGGACTGTTCTCAGGGAAGGGTTTCTTTCAAGTGCCTCGTCTAATTATGCCATTGTCAATAATGAAGCTTTAAATTTAAGCTTAAGGTAAGCCGTAGAACAATTTGAATTTCGAACGGAACTGTTTGAGTTCAAAGAAAGACGACTACTTGCTACGCCGAAGTGTTTTAAGCTTGAATGTCTGTCCCGTGTTTCTTTCTCTGGTTTATATTTAAAATAATTGCAAACAAAGCCCAGGCTTCGTGAAAACGTGGGTGTACACTCTCAAATGATTTTGGCAAAAATTTGATGGAGAAATGTTTGCAAAAATTGCACAAATTAATAGAGTTTTTGGATTGCTTTGAGTTTAGCTAGTTTTGGCTCGAGTCAGATTCATGCTTCCGTTCACACGCTCAAATAATTTGCGCAAGAATTTGTTCAAGAAATTTTTGCGTCAATTATTTGAGCTTGTAAACGGATCTTAAAGGTAGGTTTATACGCTCAAATAATTTTCGCCAATTGGCTTGAGGGAAAAACAATTTACAAATAATTTTAATCACAAAGTCGACCTAAATCTAGAAAACGAAATAAAAGGAGTAAAAACAAAATTAACGCAGCAAAACACAACTAAAACATTAAGACCAGTTGACACAGAGGAAATTAAATCAATAATAAAAAATTTTAAACGCGCAAAGCTCCGGGACCAGACACGATTACAAATGAGACAATAAAGCAATTAAATGAACCCGCAGTACAAAAAATTACCGACATCAGCAACGCAATAATGAAACTGAAACACTTTCCAAACCACTGGAAAAAGTCCCACATTATCTTAATCCCCAAACCCGGAAAAAGAAGAGATTCACCAACCAGCTATCGACCTATTAGCTTACTTAACAACCTGAGTAAGTTAGTGGCAAAAACCATACTCAACAGATTAAAAGAAGAAACAGAATACCTCGATATTCTACCAGCAGAACAACATGGATTTAGAGAAAATCACTCCACAAATCACCAACTACTTAGAATTACAAGTTTTATAAAAGCCGGATCGGATAAAAGAATGCCAACAACAGCAGTGTTTCTGAACGTAGAGAAAGCGTTTGATCGTGTTTGGCAGGACGCTCTCCTCTATAAGATGAACATAGCTGGATACTCGGACTCAATTTCAAAATTAATAGAGAGCTACCTAAGCCAAAGAACTTTTAAAGTAAAAATCAATTCAAAATTGTCAACAAGCCGAGAGATAAAGGCGGGCGTTCCACAAGGTTCTCTTCTAGGCCCAATACTTTACAACATCTTTACTTTTGATATACCAAAAATACCATCGACAATGATCGATGTATGCCGACGACACCGCAATTTGCACCCAAGCCGCAAATCAGAATTACGCAGCAACAAGATTAAAAAAGGCAACCAAAGAAATGGGACAATGGTTCAAAAAATTGAAAATCAAAGTTAACCCAGATAAAACAACAGCCACAGCCTTTAACACAAAGAGAACAAACCCGATAGTTAACATTGAAATAAACGGATCGGACATTAAGAGGATTGTCTAGTGGAGATTTCGGCATTTTGCAAATTTCTCCTTTATTTGTCACTCGATTTTTGTGCGGTTTTCACAGATAGCTTTCAAAAATAATCTAGAATCATGGTAACCCTTTGAAACTTCATTTATTTAAAAAAAAGTGATTTTTTTTCTAAACTAAAAGAATTATTTTCAAATTATGGGGTTACCATGATGAAGAATGTATTTTTAAACATAACCGATCAAAAATTCCTTAAGTATTGTTATTTAAAACCTTGTAATTTGCAAACTAGTAAACTTTCGATAAAGCGCTCGTAAAGTGGCGCCACGGCAAAATTGTGGCGAAAGGAGCATTACTCAATAACATCCGGCAACTCTGCAACTGAGGTACGGAGTCGATGGCGAGCGCAGCACATGAGTTACTCGACTTTACTGTTCCTGGATCTACTAGGGTTGAGTTAAACCGCTATTTTTCAATCAAGCGTCTGCTATTTCACGGTTGCTATTTTTTAATAGCAGTGATTTTAACGCGCTATTGCGATAGCGGATTAGCTTAGCTTAATTTGCAAATTGAATCGTTTTTAGCGATCACCGATGAAGTTCTAGGAGAAATAATTGTTACAATAATTTATGGAATTTCGCACTTTTATAGTTTCTCTATAGCCGCCAAGATTTACCTATCTCTCACCTAGAATAAGAATTATACATTTCTGTGAGCTGTTACCATGTCCTCACGCATCAATTTAACAAATTAATAAATTCCTGGTCTAACGTTTCATAAATTGAAATTATTCATAGTTTATAAGTTTGATTTTTACGATGTTTGGCGGCGAGGGGTTCTTCTAGAGCGACTACGACAACGAAGAACTACTGATTATTTATATTTTATGGTATATATGTCGTAGTGTCTTAGTGAAACACGTCATTTCATGAAAAGTCTAGGCAATACATGATCTGCCGGCATATTATGTATATTCTTTATTTTACACAATTTCCCTAGTTCCAAATGTTCCAATTAACAAAATTGAAAAATAAAAATTTACTAATACCTAACACGGGCCGCTTTTGTGACGTTTCGAATTGCATTGCAACTTTGCCTCAAAGCACTGGCATTTATTGGTCTTGCATTCCATTTTTGATGGTTGACATGCACATTACCCCTTTCCAAATAAAAGGCTTGTCTGATAAATAAATACTTAGACATACATATTCACCAGGTCACGGTTAATAAATTTGAAATAAAATTCTTTAAAACAAAGTTCTTTTAGCATCTAATCCCATCTAGATCTTATTTTACACAATCTGCCATGCCATAATATTGAATACCGATCAGTTATTTCATGAACAGTCACCTTTTAAATCGCGGCAGATTCTGTACAGGTTAGTGAAACATAATATGCCGAGACAGGAGCGGCATTTCACGAAGAGACTAGGGAGATTGTGTAAAATAAAGAATATACATAATATGCCGGCAGTTCATGTATTGCCTAGACTTTTCATGAAATGACGTATTTCACTAAGAAACTACGACATATATATTCGCCCGTATTATAAACACTACAATATTCCATTTTTAGAACGCTGTGAATAACGATAAGAATTCGTGACGAATAACAATTTTAGAGTAAATAATACAAATATGAATTTATTGATGTCGTCAGTTCGTAATAAAAGTGTTACTCTTATTACGTGTCCGTTTGGAGACGAATTTTTTGATGGAGTCAGTACGCAGTTTCAAGAATTCGTACTTTACCCCCGGCGTTTCTAGGAATCTTGATTATTCGCTGGGATCACTTATCGGATCACCTCGGGGTGCTCGCTACATCCCCCTATCCATGGTAAATCCATATTATTATTCTGACGTCAAAAAATAAACTATTTTAAATCCATTCTTATTTTTAATCATATTATATTTTTATCAAATTTTCAAAAACGCGAATACAAAATTCAAAAAATTAACCATCTCGCGACTCCGTAGATCTGTATAGACAAAGTGTTCCCGTTTTGCAGTTTAGGCTGGTGTCACATTATCAAATTCTCGTCAAATTTCCTTCATACAAACTAGTTGTAGCAAACTGAGTTGATGACATCATTACTACCCTATTTTCCGCGTACGGTAAAAACCCTGTCACACCATCAAATTCTGGAAGACAGAAGCTCGCTATCTAGGAGTGACCCTAGATAAACGCCTAAATTTTTACCGCCACGTCAACAACTGCGTTCTAAAAGCAAAACAATTAACCGCACACCTCTACCCGCTAATAAACCGGAAAAGCAAGATGTCAAGATAAACCCAGTAAACACACAAACGTTTATTAAACGTTTATTTTTGACGTTGATTTAACGTTTTAATGTCCCTCGATTTAACGTTATTTGAAACCATTTTTCAACGTTTTTTTAACGTTTATTCAACGTCTTATTTGACGTTTATTTAACGTTATTTGAAACCACTTTTCAACGTTTTTTTAACGTTTATTCAACGTAAATTAGAAACGTTTTTTTAACCAAAATTAAAAACGTTTATTCAACGTTTTATTTGACGTCTATTTAACGTTTTAATGTCCCGCGATTTAACGTTATATGAAACCACTTTTCAACGTACTTTTAACGTTTATTCAACGTAAATTATAAACGTTTTTTTAACCAAAATTAAAAACGTTTATTCAACGTAAATTAGAAACGTTTTTTTAACTAAAATTATAAACGTTTATTCAACGTAAATTAGAAACGTTTTTTTAACCAAAATTAAAAACGTTTATTCAACGTAAATTAGAAACGTTTTTTTAACTAATATTATAAACGTTTATTCAACGTAAATTATAAACGTTTTTTTAACCGAAATAATTTATATTATTTTATATTTTTATTCAACGTGTTTTAAATGGAAATTAAAAACGTTTATTCAATCAAAAGTATGTATAATTTATTTACAAATTACAATACCAATAAACAAACGCCAGAAAAATCAACAATGAAATAGTACAGTAAGATTTCACATGGAGGTGCTTCTCCGCAAAGATCAGGGTGGTCCTGTAAATTCCGAGAAAGGCCTAGAGCTGTTGTGAAAAAAAGCGGACGCGGGTAACATTCGAGTGACGTAATCGATTGCAGAATAGATGTGATTGCAAGTGTGATTGCTGTGACAAGAAATAGTTCCACCATTATATTCCCTGTACTGCCGTAGTCCATTAGTAAGTTGTACCAGGGCGCGGCCTCTTACGTTCCTTTTTGGAACTAATAAATGAATGAAAATAATGCATAAATAACCTATGTTTCAAGTGTTTATCAACGGTTATAAAAGGTTCGCTGGTATGCTAGTATCTAATTAGATGGCACTAGAATGGCAATTTAATTACAAATTACATACTAATCTATTAATAAATATATTGATCAAATATACGTAATAGAAATGTGTTTAACAAATACGTCTCTAATCTATCTCTTCTTATTATTTATTAACATAAATTTCAGTGAAAAAAGCGTTTCTAATTTACGTTGAATAAACGTTGAAAATTGGTTTATAATAACGTTAAATCTCGGGACATTAAAACGTTAAATAAACGTCAAATAAAACGTTGAATAAACGTTTTTAATTTTGGTTAAAAAAACGTTTATAATTTACGTTGAATAAACGTTAAAAAAACGTTGAAAAGTGGTTTCATATAACGTTAAATCGCGGGAAATTAAAACGTTAAATAAACGTCAAATAAAACGTTGAATAAACGTTTTTAATTTTGGTTAAAAAAACGTTTATAATTTACGTTGAATAAACGTTAAAAAAACGTTGAAAAGTGGTTTCTAATAACGTTAAATCTCGGGACATTAAAACGTTAAATAAACGTCAAAAATAAACGTTGAATAAACGTTTTTAATTTTGGTTAAAAAAACGTTTATAATTTACGTTGAATAAACGTTAAAAAAACGTTGAAAAGTGGTTTCATATAACGTTAAATCGCGGGACATTAAAACGTTAAATAAACGTCAAATAAAACGTTGAATAAACGTTTTTAATTTTGGTTAAAAAAACGTTTATAATTTACGTTGAATAAACGTTAAAAAAACGTTGAAAAGTGGTTTCTAATAACTTTAAATCTCGGGACATTAAAACGTTAAATAAACGTCAAATAAAACGTTGAATAAACGTTTTTAATTTTGGTTAAAAAAACGTTTCTAATTTACGTTGAATAAACGTTAAAAAAACGTGGAAAATTGGTTTCTAATAACGTTAAATCTCGGGACATTAAAACGTTAAATAAACGTCAAATAAAACGTTGAATAAACGTTTTTAATTTTGGTTAAAAAAACGTTTAAAATTTACGTTGAATAAACGTTAAAAAAACGTTAAATAAGAAACGTTTTAAAATCAACTGAAAATAAACGTTTAAAATTCAACGTAAAACCGTTTTTCAACCGACTAAACGTTTCCTCAACGTTTAATAAACGTTTAATGCGTTTTGTGTGTTTACTGGGAATTAACGTAAAAATTTACAAAGCCATTATTCAACCAGCAATGACATACTTACTACTAACCTGGACCAACACGGCATAATCAAATATTAACAGAATAACAACGACTGCAAAATAAATACCTCCGGGCTGCTTTGGATGCTCCGCCATACATTAAAAACAAACAAATACACAGAGAAACTAATACGAAGACCATCAAGGAAATATTAATAGATCAAACAGAAAAGATGAAAATAATTATCAAAAATCGCAGCAATCCTTTAATAAAAGAAATTAAAATCAATACACAAAAGTAATAAAATACAAAGAGCAACTTAAACAAACACCAATGAAGCCAAGGGGCCACTGCTTCGGCAAACAGAGAAGATCCCATAGGTTGCAGTTTTCTGTTGGCACAATTAAATTGTTGCGGGTAAAGGGAAGCATCCCAGTAAACACACAAAACGCATTAAACGTTTATTAAACGTTGAGGAAACGTTTAGTCGGTTGAAAAACGGTTTTACGTTGAATTTTAAACGTTTATTTTCAGTTGATTTTAAAACGTTTCTTATTTAACGTTTTTTTAACGTTTATTCAACGTAAATTTTAAACGTTTTTTTAACCAAAATTAAAAACGTTTATTCAACGTTTTATTTGACGTTTATTTAACGTTTTAATGTCCCGAGATTTAACGTTATTAGAAACCACTTTTCAACGTTTTTTTAACGTTTATTCAACGTAAATTATAAACGTTTTTTTAACCAAAATTAAAAACGTTTATTCAACGTTTTATTTGACGTTTATTTAACGTTTTAATGTCCCGAGATTTAACGTTATTAGAAACCACTTTTCAACGTTTTTTTAACGTTTATTCAACGTAAATTATAAACGTTTTTTTAACCAAAATTAAAAACGTTTATTCAACGTTTAATTTGACGTTTATTTAACGTTTTAATGTCCCGCGATTTAACGTTATATGAAACCACTTTTCAACGTTTTTTTAACGTTTATTCAACGTAAATTATAAACGTTTTTTAACCAAAATTAAAAACGTTTATTCAACGTTTATTTTTGACGTTTATTTAACGTTTTAATGTCCCGAGATTTAACGTTATTAGAAACCACTTTTCAACGTTTTTTTAACGTTTATTCAACGTAAATTATAAAGGTTTTTTTAACCAAAATTAAAAACGTTTATTCAACGTTTTATTTGACGTTTATTTAACGTTTTAATGTCCCGCGATTTAACGTTATATGAAACCACTTTTCAACGTTTTTTTAACGTTTATTCAACGTAAATTATAAACGTTTTTTTAACCAAAATTAAAAACGTTTATTCAACGTTTATTTTTGACGTTTATTTAACGTTTTAATGTCCCGAGATTTAACGTTATTAGAAACCACTTTTCAACGTTTTTTTAACGTTTATTCAACGTAAATTATAAACGTTTTTTTAACCAAAATTAAAAACGTTTATTCAACGTTTTATTTGACGTTTATTTAACGTTTTAATGTCCCGCGATTTAACGTTATATGAAACCACTTTTCAACGTTTTTTTAACGTTTATTCAACGTAAATTATAAACGTTTTTTTCACTGAAATTTATGTTAATAAATAATAATAAGAGATAGATTAGAGACGTATTTGTTAAACACATTTCTATTACGTATATTTGATCAATATATTTATTAATAGATTAATATGTAATTTGTAATTAAACTGCCATTCTAGTGCCATCTAATTAGATACTAGCATACCAGCGAACCTTTTATAACCGTTGATAAACACTTGAAACATAGGTTATTTATGCATTATTTTCATTCATTTATTAGTTCCAAAAAGGAACGTAAGAGGCCGCGCCCTGGTACAACTTACTAATGGACTACGACAGTACAGGGAATATAATGGTGGAACTATTTCTTGTCACAGCAATCACACTTGCAATCACATCTATTCTGCAATCGATTACGTCACTCGAATCTTACCCGAGTCCGCTTTTTTTCACAACAGCTCTAGGCCTTTCTCGGAATTTACAGGACCACCCTGATCTTTGCGGAGAAGCACCTCCATGTGAAATCTTACTGTACTATTTCATTGTTGATTTCTGGCGTTTGTTTATTGGTATTGTAATTTGTAAATAAATTATACATACTTTTGATTGAATAAACGTTTTTAATTTCCATTTAAAACACGTTGTATAAAAATATAAAATAATAATATAAATTATTTCGGTTAAAAAAACGTTTATAATTTACGTTGAATAAACGTTTATAATATTAGTTAAAAAAACGTTTCTAATTTACGTTGAATAAACGTTTTTAATTTTGGTTAAAAAAACGTTTCTAATTTACGTTGAATAAACGTTTATAATTTTAGTTAAAAAAACGTTTCTAATTTACGTTGAATAAACGTTTTTAATTTTGGTTAAAAAAACGTTTATAATTTACGTTGAATAAACGTTAAAAAAACGTTGAAAAGTGGTTTCATATAACGTTAAATCGCGGGACATTAAAACGTTAAATAGACGTCAAATAAAACGTTGAATAAACGTTTTTAATTTTGGTTAAAAAAACGTTTCTAATTTACGTTGAATAAACGTTAAAAAAACGTTGAAAAGTGGTTTCAAATAACGTTAAATAAACGTCAAATAAGACGTTGAATAAACGTTAAAAAAACGTTGAAAAATGGTTTCAAATAACGTTAAATCGAGGGACATTAAAACGTTAAATCAACGTCAAAAATAAACGTTTAATAAACGTTTGTGTGTTTACTGGGATGAGTCTGACTCAAGCCCAAACATTCTAAACTCAACATATGAATGGAATCCGAAAACTCAATTAATTTGTGCAATTTTTGTGCAAATTATTTCAGCGTGTAAATTGACCAGACATAAGAAATATTGGTTGAAAAAATGTAGATGGTTGACTCAAATAGGAAAACTACTAAAAAAATAATTCAGTCAGAATTATACATAACGTAGCAGCAACAAGTAATTCTTTTTCAGTCTTTTTCATTTTTGTTGCAATCTCTTTAACTTATCTTTTGAAAATTACAAGCCAAACTGAACGTACAAACACAATCCAAAAATGTATTGGCAAATTTTACTCAAATGTTTTGAACAAATCAATTGCGTAAATGGAGCGTGGAAGATCTACCTTTAAGGTAGATTTAGTGCTTTGTTTATGTACGTAATTCTGCTGCTCGAAATATTTTTTTGTTGTCCTTCTTTTTAATTAATGAATAATACGACTAATGATTGCCAACGAGAGTGTTTAATTGATTAGTTCATCGATTATTTTTATAGATCGAGACAACATGGGGATGCTAATTTGGTATGAAATATCAGATTTTCATTTTAAATTGACTGAAGATTATTTCAATATTTTTTTCTCATAGTAATGTGGGCAATATGTAATAAGAGGAGAAGTTATTATATATTCTTCAGTTAAGTGGGCTTATTGTAATTATTTTCGTTAAATTGGCCATCTCATGACTTTCTGTGCATTATTTTTTCCAATATCGATCGATGTAGTCTCTTGGGGAATAGACGTTTTGTTAAAGGTACGTGGATAAGTAAGTCCAGAGGCAAGAGACAGTAAGTCGATGGGAACGGAACGATGGCCAACATCAGCGTCTTCACGAAATAAACCAAATGTAGATTACGTTGATGCGCGGCAGTTTAAAAAGAATTACTCTACTTTCAGATGTATTTTTCTTAGTATTTATCTATTAAGTGTCTTCAGATGTGAATTATGCAGTGGTAAAATTACTGTCGGTAACACGCAAGATGGAATATATCCGCCTTGTCTCTGAATTGTCTGGCCGGATACATTTATACAGGCTCTTTCAGATTTCGCGGCCCAGAGAAAAATTGCACTTGCCGTGTATAATAAGTTGTCAAAAAAAGAACTGTCAAGAAAAGAACTTACTACTGCTTACATAACTGAGTTACAAGACTTGTAGTTCTACCAATCCCAGAAGGGCATCTCGAGGTATGATCTTATTTCTACCAAATAAAGCCAGTTACTAGGTTTAAAATATAAAAAAACAGATACAAAAATGTTTGGGATGGAGTAATTTGACATATTAGATTTTATTAGATTTTTCAGTGGCCATAAATTTAGGTTAAATAATCAGCGGCCGAATACATGATTGTAACCAAATAAATAAAAGTTTTGCATTTTTTATACTACATATTTTAAAGATGTTTTTTTAAATGTAATCCTAGTCACGTAAAATTACGGCAAACACATCTTCAAGGTGCAGATCTCGGATTAATTAATTCAACTTTAAGTTTTAAGTTAAATTTTTTTCCTTCAAAATTACACATCCGAATGGGATCTCGTGTTTCCTCATTTTCTCTGGTGCGCAAATTCTGAAAGACTGTATACATATAATAGTATGGTATGGTCCTGTTTAATGAGGTTAGGTGGGCAGCTCACAATACAACCACCAGCAAGAGGAAATAATCTAAATGAATTCTCGTACTTAACTGGTGGTCTTAAATTTAATTATGAGCACATCATTGTTACCGTTTATTTATCATCATCATCACTTATTTATTAACATTATAGTATTATAACTGAAGCAAATGTTGTGCTATTTACCTAAATAAAACACTGTTAAAAATAGAATTCTTGAGAAAAATTTTCCGTGATTTACGGATGCACGAGACGTCGTAAATATTCATTTCATACCTCATTGAAAGGAATGAATTTCTAATTTGTCGAAAAATTAGTTATTTTTACAAGCTGTTTTCAGTAAAATCCGTTATGTGCATGCGATGATCTTATTCAGTGCCATCACGCAACCGCGATAGAAGCTGTTTACAGTTATTAGTGCTGAAGGTCAGTTTTGTTTATATCATCGTGCAGAACGTCAGCATACTTTCACTTACTCACATACCATTATCATGCCATTGGTAATGACTATTTTTATCTCTTTTCGTTTTGCCCGTCATCCCACTATAATAACATTGTCATTACGGGTGATCTTATGGTTGCATAGTTTATATACAGGCTGTTCGTCAAAAAATTATAATTTTTTACATAGGACAACAATCATCAGTGATCTCAGTCAGTCAGTTCTATGCAGTCGATTTGTACTCAATGTAAAATATCCAATAGACCAACAAGTTTTATTTTCATACCAATGCTTTTTGCGCGCATCTTTTAGGGAAGAAGATAGATATTAAATATTCGTAATGAAATGCTTTTTGAAAATATTGTCCGTTTCCTTAAAAAACGAAAGAAACCGTTAATTTTCCAACAGGTTTTAGCTGCTCTCTTGCACTAGCATATTTGGTATTATAAAATCCAGTTCATAATGCTGGGCGATTTAAAAAATATTGTTGTTTAACAATATCTTTGTAGATAACGCCATAAAAGCATACACTGTTTCAGTCTCTATCTATTTGTCATTGATCCGGTTGGTGGGTTTTGTTACTGCATACCTATTCTACAGATCTTTTGTTTAACCTCGCGAGTTGCAGTTTCTGATGTTAGTCAACTCTACTTCTATTTCTAGTGAGATACTAAATACTTCAGTGGTACGTCTTGGTTGTCTAGCGATTCTCCTTCTTCGTTCTCATATCTTCTTATCATCTTCTTATTCTTATCTTTTTATCTTTCACAAGATCGCGTACAGAGACAACATTGGGATTCAAAAGACGATACGAATAACCACCTTCTCTAACCTCCTCCCCTAAACTTTATAAGTGTTTAGATCTTTTTGCTCTAGTTCATAATTTTACTTTAAATTGATGTGGTTAGTATACTCTATGATAGTTGTCAGTGTAGTCTTTAATCAGGTTAACGAAAGGATGGAGGTTTGCGTTGTTACATTCTAAGTTACCAATGCAAAAGGTCAAGGTACAAACATTAGACACGTTTGCATTTTCTGAATCCGATTTTAAGCGTTACTGTAACTAACTGTTTTATTTGTTGCAGGTTAGTTGATGCCTTCTAATTATTTCCAAAGATTGCTTGGTGTTTCATAAGTATGTATACATATTAAACCCGAAGAATTTTTTCATTCTGGATGACCGCCTCTGTGTCTGAACCAATGCCAGATAAATATCGGAAAACGCTACTGTAAAATATTCAAGTAGCCTCTTTAACAAACTAATAAAATTAGCATTTTAATTAAAGCTGCTCGAGTTTTCGCAATCGGAAATTTTAGTAATCTGAGATGCGCTTCAAACTCATATTTATCTGGATTGTCTGCGGGGAATTTTGAAATATTTTAATCGGTTTGTAAAAACTTGCGAGGAACGGAAATTCTTTCTCGTTCGGTAATTTTGATACCCTCTGGCTGGCCTACTTTAACAACACGCTTCTTCAAAATTATTAAACCTGCATCCTTAGGGGTTTTAGGCATCAGGTATGCAATCCACATTACCAACCCAACCATAAAAATGTGTACATAAATCGGTGATTATTAGTTACATTTGTAAGATGATGATTGACGATATTTGAAAAAAGACGCCAACTTGAACGTTTTATAATATCGAACGGGCAGCATTTTTGTTTTTCTATCAACTGATTGGTGATAAGTTTGAGTTTAATGTCGTACACTACTTTTTTATTTAATTTTTTTAACTCTTGCAAGAGGTTTGACTACCAACAACAATAGCCCCCCAAGCCGTAATACTCCTGTTTATGGTGTTCATGTCGTCCGACAGCAATCTCAATTTTGCTTTAACTCCTATATCTTAATCATTCACACCTGTAGTGAATATTTAAGCAGCATCGGTAAATCCTATATTAGTCATAAGCCTTTTAGCTGAGCGTTTCCTACGCTCTCCTAGGACATTGCATTTTCAGTGAAATTTTCCTTATTTTCAAATTCTGCTTTGACGTCAGTGCTTCCCGACTGAAGTAATCATCCTGCTTTGAGCTGTCTGTTATAAACAGTTCCCTTTTTAAAATATTAATAATTTAGTACTAGACGAGAACGATGATCGATCCCTATCCTTATTAATAGATGCTGAAGCCTGAAGGCATACTTATTCCTTTTTATCTATATATATTATCTTTTTATGTTTTAACTGGGAATTTTCTGATTTGTATAACTATTTATTAGGTACATTGAATGGCACGATTGCAACATCGGGTACCTATCAACAACTGCAGCATCACAAAGCTGCTGTTAATCACGCAAGATTATAAGGAACCCACATACCTACTACGAAATACAAGACGCGGTTTAAGTTTCCTTTATTTCTGATGATTCCGGTTGAAGCCACTGGCGTTATTGTTTTGGCGCGTTTCCAATTACAGTTTAATGTAGTTTGGAAAGGGGTTCCCAAACTTTTAACCTCTCTGGATCTGTATACATACTTGGTTAGTTAGTTACGGAAGACTGGATGCTGCCGCTTTGCTATTATCGTTTGGCTAAACTTTGAGGATATTGTTATTAAAAATATTCTCGTCGCTTAAGTAACACACTTTCTTTACATCTCGGACTCTCTCTCATAACCTCTCATGAATTGTCAATTTACCCTCCTTTTAAAAGTAAAAATATTTTTAAAAACAGTAATGACGTGCATCTTGCCAATGTAGCGCCACGAAGGGGAAAATGTTGCTTACACTGACACATTTTTACGTAGCCTCGTCACTTATCGAAAGTGTAAATTATGTAAGGTTTTGTTTGTGCGATTGTTAAAATCTTGCTTCATGCAAATCGTATCATTACAGTTTTAGTATTTTTAATAAATCGCATGTCTGCAGGAATTACTCAAATACGTTGTGGCCCCATTAATATTTTTATTTATTTATTTTCACTTGCCTTACAGACCCTGTAGGTTTAGTGCTTTAAAATAATTCAACACATATTAACCATATCACACTTATAAAAATGTGTTTTTTACAATTTTTCTCCAGTCCGAATTTCTTTGCTTCTTGTTCTCTTCTTCTTGCGACACTCGCTAGTTCATTTTTTGTTATTGCTATGATTGTTCTCTGCAAAGGCCATGCATTGATCGTTCTCGTTTTTTATTTTTCTATTTCTCATTATTACTTCCAGTGTAAAATTGAATAAATAGTGTGGTTGATAGGGGCTATACTTGTCTAAATCCTACTTCAAACTCTTGTTTCCATGTCATTCTGTTTTTTATCATATTGATGAGATTTCCCTGGGTTGAGCATTCCTTCATGAATTTTTTTACTACTCGTATATGTTGTCATGTGCTTGTTTGAAGTCGACGAATAACGCATGGGGTTCATATTCGGAGTTACTAACTTGGCATTCCTTTAGGGGGAAAATTAGATCTGTCGTTGCTCTGCACTTTGTATCTCTCTAGAGCCCGCTTGGTCCTCTCCAAAAACCCTATCAGTATGTTCGATTAGTGTTCTTCTTATTATTATTTTTACTGTTCTATCAGCGCTCTGCCCCTGTAGTTTTCACATAGTTCTGTGTTCCCTTTATTACGAGTAATAGTTACATACAGGCTGTCCCAGAGTTTTAGTGGAAAAGTTGCTCGAAATTGAGTGATTTTAGGATAGCAACCTGGATTTTTACATTAGGCTATACAAACTTTACATCATTGGAAAGCTTGTCCAAAAAGGTTTCGACCAGTAGTACCGGGTGACTATAAATGATTGACTTAAATGTAGGTGATTGACAACTGTGAGGAATTGGTACCAGATTAACTGTCGGTTGTTATTTGTCTATTAAATTTTCAGGGTAGAATATTGCTGTCAATAAGTGAAACTTACTGAATAATGGCGAACGAAAAGTGATAAATAATGGAGAAAATGATTACAGCAATTGAACGAAAAGATCTTCCAGCTGTAAACACCATTTTGACTGTTCTAATATTCGCAAATTTTTAAATTTAATTTTGTATATTGGGCATATTAAGGCGCTTGGCCAATCCGCTGGTATTTGCTCTTTTCTCCAAATTGTTTTATATAATAATTTCCCTGATTTTCTCATGTAGTTTGCCTTCCTCCATTTTCTCTCCATCTCTTCTGTTATATTACTTGCTTGTCAAAATTACCTTGTAAAAATATAAGACAAAAATCTGTAAGGAAAATAAAAAAAAGAAAGAAAAAGTATGACATAAAGTGATAAAAGACATAAAAGTAAGGCAGGTATATCAAGAGGAGATGAATAAGAGATTACAGAAAATATGTAGGAAAAAATGGTTGGTGGCAAGTTGAACCAACTAAAAGAGATAATAACAGATATAATCCAAGCAGTAACACCAACAAAACAAAAAACTGTTTTGATGAAGATTGCGATAGTCGCGAGAGAAATTGAAAAGACTAAAAAGACTTATACTAACAAACAAAAATGAAAGAAAATGACTAATTACAAACAAGAAATAAACGAATAAAAAAAGCTTCCTAGAGCAAAAATGCAATAAAAGAAATTAATGAGGCTGAATGAAATAGAAAAAAAAAGTTATAGAATAGAAATAGTGTTCGGTTCCAAAACCAACCACCTTTGAGGGGGGGTGGATTCACCCCGCTCCATTTGGGAAACTGCGCCCCCACTGCGTCCAATAGGGGGGCAAACAATATAAATTAAAATGTTTGTGGTGTATCTGTATCTGTCTTAATTTTTATATCATTCGAGTAGTTGTTGTTGTTGTCCAGTTATCCAGTAATTTTTATATGATTCAAGTGATTAATGTTAAGTTGTAAATAGTTGTAAATAAACAAAAAAAAAGCAAATCAGCGAGGTTTTACAAAAATAAAACCCAACCCCGTGAAGTCACGTCAAGTACTTTACAAATAGAAAGACAAAGAAGTAAAAAAAATAGCGGACCAAGGGGAATATTAATAGCAAAACATGAAGAACTACTACAGGAGTGGAAGGACCATTTTTAATTTGCATCACGGGGGGAGATAGCGGAACAAGAGGAACGATTTTTGCAAGAAGAAGGCGCAACTTATATCGAAGAACCAACAAATAGAAAATAAAAGATATAATGAAAGTGGCGAAAAACAAAAAAAGCCTAGAAGCAAGTGGATCAATGCAGCCAGATGCAATCAGACAAAAGATAAATGTAAATTCTATGTGTGTTATTTGCTTCAAAAAATTGAATACAGCCTACGTTATGTAGCAGTGGGGTCGCGATTGAGATAAGAAGAGTTCTTCGTTCAGGTTTATAATGCCGCTGAAGAAGATGTCTACCGCAGTTGTAGACGAATTTCTGGAAAGATTTCGTAGAGGCCGCTACATACAGCAGCTTCTAATGGACCATGATCTTCGAGTCCTAGTGCCTCACCTCTGATGTGGCTGGCACTATTCTATTTCTCAATTTTTGGCAACACCATCTTTAGAGTATATCTGACCAGATCATGATTACTCAACCTAAAAATTAGTTTGTGATGTCATCTAATTTAAATTCTGCTTATGTAATCTTTCATATTATTCAAATATCTAAACAGGCGCTTAAATATGTAATATGCTAAAGGGTTGTAGGTATTTTGTCAGTATGAACTTACTGTTTTTTAAAATACGGCTATGATTTAAATGGCAATCCGACGAGATTTATTTCGCTGATAAAGCGTCGAATGTTTTGTTTGAGGTCTGAAATTACTGTTTTTTAAAATACGGCTATGATTTAAATGGCAATCCGACGAGATTTATTTCGCTGATAAAGCGTCGAATGTTTTGTTTGAGGTCTGAAATTTTTGATGAGTTATGAACATATACTTTACTTCAGAAACTCCAGACGAAGAAGTCCAATGGCATCAAATTACGGACATCGCGAAAACGTGAAATTGTTCTGAAAGCATAGTCTGTACCTACTAAGTCGCGTATGGCAGGTGACACCGTATTTTCAAGTTCATTCCGCTCAAAGAAGAAAATGTTTTGAATCATGTTTGGATCTCCATTTCCATCAACCGTCAACCGCGGTTTCGAAGAAGTTCATGATTTTCCTTGCTCAGGCCCCAAATTCTAGAAACAAAGGTGTAAATGAGCCTAGTCACTTGGGGTTCGCGTTTTTCTCCAGCTTCCAATCGACATAAGTAAGTTCGACGATTTACCGAGTTATTTGAACATTGTAAGCGTGCAATTTAATACATTTGAAATTTTCCTGCACAAAACTCGGTGAAGATCTCAAATTTTTCCTGATTTCTTAGTGTGTTGGTTGATGGTACATAACTCCGACCGAGAATGGAACATAATTTTCGTTGCACCACTGTAGTCGAACTATGATTTCCTTTCGTAATGTGGTTGTGGTATTGCAGTGATTATTTACTTACAAATCGGGCATGACAATACAAGACAATGTTTCATGCCAAATTCGCTGCGCGGGAGCCTCGTCACATTGATAACTCAATGCCTGATTTACCAAGCAGATAGAAACTATCCCGCTGCACCAACATTCGCGTATAATGAGGCCATAAAACTGGATAGAAAAGTTATCGTCGTAGTAAAGCACTAGTTATGGTATTCTTCCAGGCTGCCGAATCCAGATATTGGGGCTCACGGTGCTGATAATTGAAATTCAGATAACCGTTAAGTCACACCGATGCGAAAATAAATTTCACTCATTACTCATGAAAGTTGCTAAATAGTCGTGGGCTATTGTTAGGTCATTCAACTCAATTCTGCAATAAAAATTTAGTTCATCATTAATTATTATGCTGACGACAACTGATTCGCTAACTGTTTCTGTTTGTGTACTTTTCATTCTTTTGGTGTCTCTTTTTTTTATTTCTTCTTACACGTAAACGAAATTTTAATTTTGTGTAGGGTCTGTGGCCCGTTTGAAATTCGTGTGCCTCGCAATGCGGCAGTTGAGACCCAACGACCACAGTGAATAGCCCCAGGTGGAGTCAAATACGTCCAATCTAATAAGCGGTTTTATCCGCAATTCAAAGATAAACTGCTGGAGTCTAACGGCTCATCCCTTTTCACGACAAAATTATGTTCAATTTAATTAACTTGCTCGTGGTATACGTCGAGTTGCGGTGATCCTGCTAAGTTGCTTTTTATGCGAGTTTAGGATTACACTAGATCAAAGCAGGGCCTTCAGCAGAATAAGTTATACGAAATGCTGCAAGCGCTTGAATTACTGCCGCCGTAAGTGAGTAACTATCTATACTGTAAATCAAAAGTGCATTTGCTGTGTTTTTTATTCAAAAACATTCATTATATAAATGTAGCCGTTTGAATGTCTTCTGCCTGGACCATCAGTTTTAAAAGCTCTTGACATGAAATGTGTGTTTCACTTACAACTTTCCAGGGTTACATAGGATTTACTGTTTTCCTTTTCTTATTGGGGCAGTTACAAGGGTGATATATAAATGCAGACTAAGAGGTCAGGAATTACGATGTGAGGAAGCTGGAATCTTGACGCATACACTAAATTTACAACTTGCATTAAATGTTTTTGCAGTATCACTCAAATCTGAGTTCAATTACATCTTGTATATTTTAAAGTATGTACTTTAATTTATTTGTAACAGTGGTGAGGCAATAATCATTTTCCAACATATCAAGTGTTTACTAGCACATCTCCAGAGCGGTATGCCGTATGTCCACACTGGCTTCAGTACTTACTTATACATGCAGGTGTCTCAGCGCTGCGGGGAAGATAGATTACTCTCAAATGAAAACAAATATCTTAATACGGTTTTCGACAGAATATGCAATGCATTTAAGAGAATACTTTGAAAATATCTGCTTATATACAGTATGTCCACATACAGATACCGGTTTTTTAAATTGAACACGCAGTATATTACGGATATATACGGATTCGGATTCCTTGTTAAGAAATGATTACTCTTTGTATAACCTACTATGGACCTAACTTCAATTGTTTTTCAATTTTTTTACATTTAAGCCAACAAAAGCCTTTTTTTATCGCTGCTTTCAAACGAATGAGAATTTTAGCTTGAAATTTTGACAGAAAATTTTCCAGTATCTCTAGTTCATGATGATTCGAATTTTGAATTGTAGTAATTTAATATACAGAGTTGCTCATGAACGTAAATTGTACATTTATTGGAATTTTTCAAATGTAACACGTTATATATTTCGGTATCGTCTGATTACATTTTTGATGAGCCATTTAATGTTATAATTGAATAGTGGAATTCGATAGTTTTAAAAATAGTTGCTTAAGAAGTCTAGAAGTTAAGAAGTCATAAGGACGTCATTAGAAAGCTTATCAAAAATGTGATCGATTGATACTATTTTGTCTATACGCGTGATCGCTACCAAGCGCTGGAGACGATATCACGCGAGGCTCGTGGGGTGTGGAGTTGAAGTGTTAAGGATACACAAAGTCTCGTTTTTGTTGTTTAATTGAGCATCTGCTAGTCACGTTTAAATGTTCACAAATTTACTATACAGAATCACTCTACAGAATCTCCTTGATACAGTCACACGAAGAGTTTGATTTACTTAATCACACGAAGATAATCAGACAGAATTTAGTTTACATATCACGCAGATACAGACACAGACACACGAATTTAGAGAGACAGGCCTTTTTATGCCTGTCATCCCTCTCACATTTCTTGAGGGGGGTGGAGCTCCCTCTTACAACCCACCAAGGTGGGAGAGGACCGTACAGATACTATAATGTACAGGACGTTCTATTTTAAAAATTCGATTAAAACACGTATTAATAAAACAATTTGCGTTCATGAGTTAACCTGTATACTAAATTATTAAAATTCAAAGTTTGACTTTACCACTATAAACCAGACGATATTAAAATTTCAAGCCAAAATTCTCATTGTTTTCGGACCAGCAATGTTTCAAAAAAGGGTATTTTTTTGTTTTAATGTTGTTTTTAGTTTTTTTAATAGCACATCAACTGAAGTTAGGTCGATAATAGATTATACAAAGTATGGATATTTTTTGATAAGGAATCTGAATATAGCGTCATATACTGGCTGTTTAATTTAAAAAAAAACAACTTTGATGCACCACTCTGTATCTGGATATTCTGTATTTTCAGAGTGTTCTCTTAAATGGATTGTAGTTTTTGTCGAAAACCGCATCTCCATATCTGTTTCATTTTAGAGTAATCTTACTTTCCCGCAGCGCTGGGACCTCTGTATACTCCTATAATAGTTTTATTGCAGTTCGGGGTTTCTGGCCGATAGCCAGTACAATTTTCTGTAATTGTTGTATAATTCTTTATTCTTTTTGATATATTCTAACCATTTTAGTCTAAATTTTCACCTTGTTATTTCACTGTATGGTATGACTGCCATTTAGTATAATTGCTCTCGATTTGTCAATCTGTAAAGTCAATGTGTATTGCTTTTGTTTTATTTCTCTGCTTCTTTTTCATGAACCTCGTTCGGTGCATCCTGCAATTTCTCTTTAGCTTAATTTTCATCGTATCCAACCACTAGTAGTCTCATCAGCAAAAGTGGCATTTGCACTTTATTTTAATACTGATGGTCTTCAATAGATGTAGTAGTGGACCCAGATCACTACCCCGTGACGCTCTTTTATTGTTCTAAATTCATAGTAACTCTTTTAGTTTTTTTTCTTCTTTTGCTATTAAATAGTTCAGTAATATATGATTTTAGTAGTTGTCTATGACTAGCTTCTGACTGACTTCTTTAGGTAGAAACAGGTTCAATTTGTGCTTCATCCATTTGCCAGCCTTTGTCAAAAGCCTGGGCTACGTCCAGGGATACTGCTGAACATATTATTTGTTCATCTAGAGCTTTATCTATTCGATCAGTGATTTTATGTATGTAGTTTCAGGCGCTATTATTCCTGAATCCGAATTGCTGTAGTGGTTTAATATACATATACATCTTCCTTCTATCACAGCGTTTACTCTTTAAAAATAACTTGCATGAGCCACGCAGTTTGCAGAACAAATATGATTACATTTTACAGAATGAGCAAGTATAAAACGTTGCTTTCTGCTCTTAGCAGCTGAAAACGATACCATTCATGCGACCCTCTTTGCCGTTTAAAACTTTTAAGATGATTATTAATTTCTTAAGAAATACAATTGTAAATAAGTACGTAGAGTCTCCAAACTTTTATGTTGTCTATTGTCCATGCTGTAAACCGTTTCATGGAGTTATAATTTGATAAAACAAACTAAAAAGGTATCGTATCAAATTTCTCCAAATCAAGGTCAACATTTTTTACACTACCGAATTTCACACAGCCCCGTTTTACTGTTGCATATCGTAAATCACTGATTGTACGAGTCAGTTTTGGGATTTGGGTCTCTTCAGTGTCGTTCTTTGACTCTTCGTTTCATTCCTTTGTAAAACCAACTTTTATTGCTTCACGAAAGCGTGTGGACGAAGGGGGATCAGAATACATCATGCAGAGGTACGAAGGATTACAGAAAAATTTAACATTCATTTGCGTTTCAATTTAAAGCGTTTAGGTCCTTCTGGTTATAGAGAAAATATTATGTGTGTTGTCAGATCAAGGATGTCGTCCTGCAGTCTGTACTTCGTATAGACTCGGAATCAGATTAAAGATACATGTGATCGTTTCTTGCTTTTGGTTCCACTGGATATGGCAGATACTGCTTGTTTCTTTCACCACTTTCTACAGTTGTCTGAGTCTTCTACGCAGCCTCGTTTTATTTTTGTATGCACGTCATAATTTATAAACTAATAAAATAAATATTTAATAAATGTAGTCTGATTTCTTCTTGAATGGTGTCCATTCATTTAAAATAATTAAATTAAAAATGTATCTGACAATTCAAGTCTAATGAAGACGTCTCTTTCTCATCTTTTATCTCACAACTCATAACGGACCACTGCATGTTGAAGCGCTCCCATGCCATATTTTATGTGTAACTGGTTTTGCTTTTGTAGTGTACGACAGTACCGTTTACAGATTAAATTTATAGCTAAAGCACACGTTTCCATTTCATTTCAATGTGTGCCGTGATGCATGGCCGAATTTATTGCAAAAATTTATCGAGCACACTGCGCTACTGTCAAAGATTCCCCGTCCTTAACGACCATTTCATGAAGCCAGTTCGTTATAGTACACCGAGACAGAATCTTCGTTACCCATTACACGTGCGGTACAAATTATTTTATAAGATTTCTACTCGGTAATTCATAATGGCAGTGCTTTAATGAAACAGTAGAGCTGCATTGCCTTATATTAATAGAAGGCGACAGCTAACGTCAGACGCGCTTCATTGTAGTTTTCCACATTGGACGTCTATCATTGAACAGCAGCTAATATTGCAAACTTGGTATTGTATAACCGAACCTGTCTTGCGTGAGCGGCGGAAAAGGATAAGCGTGTTCGCTGATTGTAACCAAACACTTGATCATTTTTATAAAATATTTTAGAGCGTATAAGAAAGCGGAGATTCAGGGCACCTATGGAAACTAGCTATTGGTTTATTTTTTGCAGTGTAGACCTGCAGATATATAGAGATAGAGACGTGTCAGCAGCCACATCCTGTCAAATGTCCTATTATTATTTCTCAAAGGTGTACTTTTTCGGTTTGTAGGTCATATCTTCCTTAATACTTCATCAAATCCATTAAGTGAGCCATCATTTCGAGGATTACCTTCACCGCTATATACGAAAAATAAACAAACGCTTTAAAACGTTAATGTTTCTTTTAAAATTATTAAAAACCGTATTTTGTCATTGCGCCATCAATTGACAATTGATTTAGTTAAAAGCCGTATTTTGATCAGGCGCCATCTATTGACACTGTTTAAGTAACCGCTCTCCAAGCGCATTCGTTGCGAATTATTCGCACGGGCCAGCCAGTTTATATTTAATCTGCATGTCCTATTAATAGCGTTAACCCAAAGTAATAAAATAAAATTTAAATTAAGTTCCATGCATCTTAGTGTAACACTAGGCAATTTAATCAAACATTGGCGACTCCATAGTCGTGGTATTTTTCATGCTATTAGAAGTTGTTTTATTATGGGATGTAGGAATCGCCACGTGGAACTAAATCCTTTCAGTCGTTTTGTCTACGACTTGTTATTTGAATTTAAATAAATGTTTTTGTAGTCACATCTATCGGTCGTACAAAGGTATTAGCAACGACTACAGCACCTCTACATTCGGTTACCCTATCTGTGACAAAGATGACATGCGCCTAGTTTAAATGTATAGAAAAGAGTTTCGGACAAAATCGCTCTATGAAGTCATTCATCTGTACTAATCTGTGGTTTCTACTCTTTGGTTGAACTAACTAAAAGAGTCAGAAAATATTTCTGAGCCTAATCCCATCAACTGGCCAATGCGAAAATGCATTAATAGTAACGGATAAGGGGATAAAATGGCGAAATATCTATTTCTTATGGGTTCCTAGTGGTGGCCCTCGATAAATTCACCAGCCTGTATCCTGTTCAGATTCTAAATTGCTACGGAAAAAGCACAAAGCGTACGGTATGGTTCTTCCTGGTCGTGTCCTATTTAAAATGCACAACTGCACACACTTTGAGCCAGTCAACGAACTGGGCACATTTTTATGTTGTCCAAATCGACAAAGCAATTTCATTGTCATTAGTAAACGAACTAGGTCCAAGAATATTCTGAAATAGTTTCAGAACAATCAAAATGCTGTTGCTCTGAAAAATTCACACATTTACGTAAACAATCCATTCGAGAGGTTGTTGCACTCTCGGCTAATTTAACACTGTGATTTGGATTCTTGTTCGTTCGCAATTTTTTTATTGGAGCATGGAATGGAGAGTTTCTAGTGGGAACACGGTGTATCAGAGTTAGATTTATAATATCAGAAACGTGATATCTTGTGGGTATCTAATCATACTTATCCCATTTCCTCTTCATGTTGTACGGATGCCCAACGAATTCTCATAATGTTCACTTATTCCAATGTTAAATTTTTAGGCGTAAAAAAATTGATATTTATATTTGTAAAAACGAGTTGTGCTCGGTTACCGAAGCCGGAAAAATGAAAGTGGGATACATGGTACCGTTTGTTGTAACATATTGAACTTCATTTTACAAGATTGGCAAGCTATTTTTAGCAAGACGATCATCACAAACGTGACGAGTAACCGACCCACATAAAGAACAGGTTTTAAAAGCTAGCGTATTAACAAGTTGTTTTGGACCAAATGAGTTGTGTAAGTCATTATGCTCACCACTTTCATGCAACAGTATACATTTATATAGAAAATCACACAGCGTAGAAAAAACGTATTCTCGGTAGGCCATGCCATCTAGCTTTTACTGTTATTTTTTACAGTGTAGACTTTTGAGATTGATATATCGTGACAGGAACTGTCAATTCCAACGACGTCTAAAGGGGCGCTTGTAGATGGAATTTGTTCTACAAAGATTATATGTAGGTAAAACTAAATTCTGATTAAACTAATAAAACTAATTAATCAAAATAATTAAGCTAATTAAACAATACAACATATACTAAGTGACATAGAAAAAAGAACACCCAGTAATAATGAATATTTTGCAACAATTTTCTAGGAATATGTTTGTTTAAGTTGATATAAAAAACGATTTTCAGCCATATCGATTCATTTGTTTTTAAATGATCGTCTTTAAAAAAAAAACTAGTAGGCGATAATTGTCTGTTGTAGCTATAGTTGACATTTGAGCATCGTACAGTACATTTTGAAGAGCTTCTTTAATGTGAAAGAAGTCAAAATTTTATCGGCAACTTAGCGAGTTTGATAGGGGGCGAATAATGGGCTTGCAAGAGGCTGGTTTGTCCTTTAGAGAAATAGCCACTAGGACGCACCGAAGTCTAAACACGGTGGTGAATTGTTGTCGGGCATGGAACCCAGAAGGCCGTATGCAAGGAGCGAGAGGTGCAGGTTGTTCCAGAAGAACAACACAAAGATCGCCGCCTTAGACTTTTGGCTCTACGAGACCGCTTTACATCCACAAGGGCGATTGCAGACCAATGGTATGAAGAACATGGAAGACCTTAGAACCGTTTATCGCCGAATCGAAGTTTTGCACCTTTTTCATACCGTCTTCATTTTGTGTTACCTCTCACTCCTACTCCTTGCAGAGAACGGCAAAACCTAGGACCTAGAATGGAATACGGTTGTCTTTATTGTCTATAATGATGAATCCAGATTCTGTTTGGATATGTTTGATGGCCTTGCAAGGGTGGGGAGGAGATGTGGTAAAAGACAAGATCTTCAATTTTCTGTAGAAAGGCATGTGCACCAAACCATTGGAATTATGGTATGTGGGGCTATTGTCTTTGGAAGTAGGTCACCTTTGGTCTTCGTTAGAGGTAATATGACCGGCGTCTATTGCATCCAAAAGGTGGTGGATAGACATTTTCTCGCCTACATTTTGACGCTCCCCAGCCCACTTTCCCAACAAGATAATGCGCGACCACATGTAGCTGGAGTTGCGATGGATCATTTTAAAGACAATAAAGTCGATTTGTTGCCATGGCCAGCTAGATCTTTCGATCTTTCACACGTATGGGATATTATGGGAAGAAGACTACTCAATTTACCCCATCCTCCACAAACTTTAGCGACACTTTGGCATGAGTTACAGGTAGCCTGGGATGAGACACTTCAGGAGGAAATCGACCATCTCATTAGGAGTATGCCCAGGCGTGTTAATTAGTGCATCAGACATCGTGGAGGCACAACATATTATTAATTTTTTACTTGTTCTAACAGTTTGAACAGTTTTGATCGATTACTTACCTAACCCTAATACACACGTATACCAAAAATTGTTGCAAAATATTCATTATTACTAGGTGTTCTTTTTTCTATGTCACTTAGTATAATACACAACAAAAATAAATTGTAGCTGAAGTAACGTATGTATGAGTTTGGCGTAGTTTGCTATGATTTGTGGCGTTTTTGGAAAGTTTAGGATAATTTGGGGGGGTTAATTTGGGATGATAAGGAATGTTTGGGGGTGTTTAAAGTAGACGGGTTGAATTTGGGGTGGCTTGGGGCGGTTTTGGTAATTTTAAAATGATCGTTGTAAGTGTGACATTTGCTGTTACATAATACTTTCTTGCCTCTACACGTGCATTTCTTGTCAATGCAATCGGTCGTTGGATGTTTTATTTGAGTGCTCGACGCGTTCTGGAATTCACACGGATGCCAGAATGCTTTGATTTAGGCAATCCAATTCGTGATTTACATTGCCATTTCGCACACTGGTAATCCCAAAAGGCTCAGAAGGCCTTCTGCTCTAAAATAAATAACCAGATATTTCGATACTTTGGCAATTTGTCGATGTCCAGAACGCGTTTTGGTTGCTTTTTTCGACCACTGGCCGAAATCGGTGTTTGGTCCCAAAATATCGGTCAAAACTTTGCTACACTAATCATTGTCAAAGTGATTTCATGGCCTACTCCGGATTCCCTTTTCCGTATGCCCATTATAATGGGTGCCTTATATGATTCTCTACATATCGGCTTGATTTATCGGTTTGCGACCTATCATTATTTGGAACTCGACCATGTGGGTGCCTTCATACTGTTTTTAATTTATTATTGGATATAAATAACATACCAAATAGGTTAGTAATGTCAAAGAAAGAGAAAACGAAAGACTATAAATATTCACATAACAATAGAATAATAAGAGAAATCTACAGTCGATATTATAATTGGAAGTTATTAATGATTGTGTGTACATAATGCATATAGACTAGATTTATACAATCACGCTCGGGAGAAATTATTGATTCGCGGTTTTGCGATTATTTCCTAATATGTGTTCTGGTGGAAGATGTTCCAATCAGGGGGGGTTCAGTGGCGATTAAGACGACGCCTACGTCACGCGAGGGGTAAACCCCCCGAGCCTGAGAACTTGTCTCGTTAATTTTTTTATTATTAGTAATGTAGTTCCATCAATGAAGCTATTACATCTACTCATTCAGTGTTATGTAAAAATGAATTGGTTATGTAAGAAAGAACTATTAACTCGTACACGAGATTTGTAATTATTTATGTTTATGTAGGCTTTACTTTTTTTTTTGATAAGTTGGTACTACAACTTTTACCTGTTTTGATTTCTCTATATTTGCAATTATGGTTTCCGCTGACACAATAGTTAAAGCCTGCCTTAAGCGGTCAATATTATTGACACAAATTGTGGTAAAAAATTCACACGGCCCAATAATATGGATCAATATAATGTCAGTTACGATCGTGCTTTGAACAAAGACAAGTGATTTTTAATGTGTCATCACAATACTAATTGCCATGGCTGTAGCACTCAAGAAGAGGAAAAGAAAGAAATAGAGAAAAGTGTGGATCAAGAGCTGGTTGAAAAAGCGTTCCAGTTATGGATATGAGGAACTGCTCCGAAGGCTAACTAAAGAACTACACGATTATCGTCAATTTGGCAAAACGATGAACAACTGTTTCAGCAGATTGCATTGGTCTCACCATTAATAAGAAAAGAAGATACGGTGTTGAGGAAAGCCATTGATACCGCTCAATATATTGACGGATCTTCAATAAAAATTAAATTGTTTTAACTTTCTTCAATATACCCTTAAGACGATCAATATTTTGACCAATATCAAAAATGACGCAATATTATTTATTGTGTAAGGTGGCGCTAAGGCAGGTTTAAAGCTTCAGAGAAATACATTTTAGGCGTTGTCTTCGTCTTGTACCTAAGTGGATTATACTGCCACCCTAAAACAGAAGGCCCTACTTGCGAAATTGTAGTTTTGAAATAATTAGGTTTTTTTACATTAAATATGGATTTTTAACAGAAATCTTTTGTCATTAAAGTAAATGCTATATATTTTTGCAGATACAATAGTTGCATATTATTATATATAACTTTGATATCAATATTTTGACATGTCAGTTTATGAAATTTTGCAGATAGAAGCTTTTGTTTTAGATGGGCAGTATACGAGTATGTATCGCGCAGATGTATAGATCAAAATAATTTCAATTCTCCCCAAAGCTGTAAACACGGGATTTATATTTACAGCCCGTATATCCTTATGTGTTAATAAGTATTCAAATCCGTGAATAAATAAAATAGCAATAAATACAGTAGAGTATTCCACTCGTGCTTTACTCTTGCAGTTTATGACAACACGACAATATTATCTTTCCAATTTTAATAACTCGTTCAATTAGTTCTTCTCTTGCTGTGTAAACTTCATATGATATAGAGCGAGAAAAACCTAAAGCTGAGGAGGCCATGGAATCTAGCTTTTGGTTTTATTATTTACAGTGTAGGCGTTTGTCATCTACAAACTATAGTATTTTGCAGAAATTGCAAACTAAAAATTTGATCAAACTTTTAAAATGACTTCTGGAGATGAAATTTGTTTGAAAAAACCCACAATCCAGATATGATACAGTGTTTCATATTACTCAAATTTTTCCCACTTCAAGGTGGAAGCTCTAATCAATGATTCGCTCACCTAAGCAGCTTCCTTTTATATTTGTACGCACGTTACACCAAACCGCGTAAAATGAATGCATTTAAGATTGTTTTTTGTTGTTGTGGCGAAGCACATAGTTTCCCAATAAAGTTTTAAGTTTATAAACAAAAACTCGGTTTTATTTAATTTTTAACTTTATTTGCACATGTGCCGTAATATGTAACGGCACCCCAGGATGTTGGATCGATACTGCTTCTCCCATCGATCAAAGTACATTGATGAAATAAATATCGATGGGGGGGATAAAACATTACGCTTAATTACGATAGAGGGACCAACTAGTACCAAACATGCCGCCCCCCTTGAAATGCAAATTTCAAAATAAAGAGAACATTATTTTCGTATAAAATAACATGATTACAAAATGATATGGATCAATGCAAAAGAACAGAAATGAGCATCCTAAAAATTAAAGGAAAGAACATGTATGTGAAACAATAAATTAATTCAATTTATCGTCAGCAAGATGACTGGTATGTTCACTCAGTATGTAATGGGGCGAGTTTGTTAACTGCGCGCCGCACTTCACCATTGGAAGTTTTCACGTCCACTACCCGCACTACACCATCAGTCCCTGGATGAAGTTGTGTGATGCGACCCATTTTCCAGCAGGTAGGAGGACTCGGATCCTTCAAAAGGACGAATGTTCCAACCTCCACAGCTGGAGTGTTCACCTTCCATTTGCATCGCTGCTGTAGAGTGGTTAAATAGTCATGTGACCATTTCCTCCAGAATTGTTGTTGTATCTGCTGCACGCGTTGGAACCGTGTCAGTCGATTAGACGATATATCAGAAACATCTCGTTGCAACGGTGCGAATAGCGAATTACCCACAAGGAAATGTGCAGGGGTCAATGGACACAAATCATTTGGATCAGTGGAAAAAGGAATTAGTGGCCTGGAATTCATGATGGCCTCAATTTGTGTAAAAATAGTAGTCAATTCCTCAAAAGTGAATGTGGAATTAGAAAATAATTTTTTAAAGTGACGCTTCGCTGACTTTACAGCGGCCTCCCACAGACCACCGAAGTGAGGTGATCTGGCCGGTATGAAATGCCAATTGATTGAAATCTTGGATAGATATTCATGTATCGAAACGTGCTCACGGGATAGGAAATTGAAAAGTTCTTGCAATTCCTTATTAGCTCCCACGAAATTTGTCGCATTGTCAGAAAAAATATCACTACAGATGCCGCGCCGTGACACGAAACGTCTAAAAGCTGCGAAAAAACATTCCGTAGTGAGATCACTAACAACCTCCAAATGAACAGCCTTAGTGCTGAAACAAACAAAGAGGCATAAATAGGCCTTTACTAATTTACGATTCCTTAGTTTGCTCTCACGCACAAGAAAGGGTCCTGCGTAGTCAACGCCAGTAGTTGTGAAAGGACGAGCAGGTGTTACTCTTGCAGCTGGTAAGTCACCCATGATGGGCACTATGTTCCTGGCTTGCCACCGTTGACAGACTACACATTTTCTGATGACCAGTTTAACGCTGTTTCGACATGATAGTGGCCAATATTTTAAGCGAATTCTGGAAAGTGTAGTTTGCACACCACCATGCATAGTTTCACAATGACTCTTTTTTAACAATAAAGATGTGAGCTTGTGGTTGCTCGGCAATATTATGGGATTTATTTGACTTGGTTGCAAATTTGAATGCTTGAGACGTCCGCCAACTCTGAGTACGCCCTCGTTGTCAATGAATGGATTTAGACATAAGATTTTGGACCTTGACGATATTAATCGTTTAGACTTCAGATTTTTCATATCATCTGCAAAAGACACTACTTGTGTATGCTTAACGAGATAAGTTGTTGCTTGATCGAGCTCAGCAACTTTTAATGGACCGGTTCTTCGCGTTTCTTTCAGAGATCGACAGTTGTTAATGAAGCGCAAACAAAATGATAGTACTCTTACGATTCGTTCTAAAGTGGAAAATTTATTAAATAGATAATCGTAAAATGCAGAGTCTGCTGTAGATATCGAAGTAGATAATTTGATTGGACGTAATTCAATCAATTCTCCCGAATGGACGTGTGTACTACGAGGCCAAGTGGATTCATCTTGGGACAACCAATCTGGTCCATACCACCAGATATTTGCATCGATCAATTTTCTGGGGCACATTCCTCTAGATATGACATCCGCTGGGTTATCTTGAGAACGTACATGACGCCACTGACTGGGTTTTGTTAGTTGTTGGATTGTGGAGACGCGGTTCGCCACGAAAGTTTTTAAAGTATTCGCTGGCTTTTCCAGCCAAGCTAGTACGATTGTCGAATCAACCCAACAATAAACATTTGTGATGGAAATATCCAGATACATTTGCACCTGGTGTAATAATTTGGATAATAGTACTGCAGCGCAAAGCTCTAATCTAGCTAATGTGAGACATTTTATCGGAGCTACCTTGGATTTAGCGCATAATAGTCGTGTAACGTTAGTACCATTATTGTCGCTGCTCCTTAAGTATATACAAGCGCCATAAGCTGATTCACTGGCATCGGCGAATCCATGGATTTGTATCGCTACAGGGCTATCACATAGAACATGGCGTGGTATTCGAATATGATTTAAATGTTGCAGTTCGTTTATGAATTTTATCCACGTGGTGTGGATGTCTTGTGGTAATGCCTCATCCCAATCAAGACGAGCCTCCCAAAGCTTCTGCAAAAGTATCTTAACCGTTATAGTTATCGGGCCGACGAGTCCTAATGGGTCAAATATTCTCGCTATAGTACCTAAAATGATGCGTTTTGTTGCATTTGTACCCTTTTGATTCGTCGATGAATATTGAAAAACATCTTGTTTTATACTCCACTGAAGGCCAAGAGTTTTGACATCATCAGATTTGTCAAATTGCAATATATCTGATTCTTCATCTTCAGTGACTGCGAATGCGTTCGAATACCACTTCCTCAATGGAAAACCTGCCTGCGCTAAAGTTTCTGTCAAATGTTGTTTTAAGATTTTCGCGTCTCGCTCATTGTTACATCCTGTCAACAGGTCGTCGACGTAAAAGTCGCGTGCTATGATCGAGCTGATACGAGGATACAAAGACTCGTTGTCTATCGAAATTTGCTTTAAGCATCTTGTAGCCAGAAAAGAAGATGGTCGCATACCATAAGTTACAGTGTTAAGTCGATATGATCTTACCGGATGAGAAGTTTCCTCTCTCCACAAAATAACTTGTTTGGTTCGTTGTTCATCAAAAATATTCACTTGTCGGTACATTTTTGCTATGTCAGCTGTTAACGCGATTTTATGGGTTCTGAATCGTAGTACGATGTTAAATAAATCCTGTTGGATTACTGGACCCGTTTTTAGAGTGTCATTTAACGAGATTCCCGTATCAGTTGGAGCCGATGCGTCGAAGACGACGCGTAGTTTTGTAGTCGTACTACTTTCTTTCATTACTGCGTGGTGTGGCAAGTAATTTAAAGTCTCTTCTTCCTGTGATTTTTCTATTAAAGTCATATGACCCATGTTTTGATACTCTCGCATGAATTCAACGTACTGAGTCTTTAAATCGGGTTGTTTTTCAAATTTATTCTCCATAGAGATCAACCGTTTCATGGCCATGCCATGGGATGTGCCAAGATCATTTAATTTTTCGTTGAATGGTAATGAAACAATGAATCGGCCATTTTCATCTCGCAGCGTTGTGCGCTTGAAATGGTCTTCGCAATCCTGTTCTTCCGATGTATAAATTCTTGTGGACTCACACTCTTCTATGCGCCAAAATTTTGCCAATTGTTCATCAATAGAAGAGAAATTACATATTGTGGCTTTGCGTGAATTTTTAAATGGTGGAAATGTAGGACCCGAAACGATCCAACCAAGTTTCGTTTTCTGTAACACTGGTTTTTGGGTTCCTAGTGAAATTTGTCCTACGCACATGAGAGACCAAAATGTTTCAGCTCCTATTAAAACGTCTATTTCACTGGACTGATAGAACGTAGGATCGGCAAGCGTTATGTTTTGTGGTATTTTTATGTCTGATTTCCGTAAATTGATAACTGGTAAATTATCCGAGACCTTGTTGGTTACAAGAAATTCTAATTTAGATTTATAGCGATCATTATGGCGAGCGCTTATGGTGGCTAAAGTTTTTGATTGGATGTTAAAGCTGGTTTGTGTTATGCCACTTACTGAAATATTAATTGCTTCCGTGCGCAATCTTAGTCTCTTGCAAAGAGAGCTAGTTATGAAATTTGACTGTGAAGCAGAATCTAATAGTGCTCGGCACTCTTGAGGTGAACCTGTTGAATCAAAGATTCTGATTTGACAAGTCGCAAGAAGAACGCATGTTTGTGGAAGATAGTTACAATGTGTGACTACTTTTGAACCGTCCGAAGTCGTTTCCGAATTTAGTTCTTCAAGATTGGTATTAGATTTTGCCGCTTCCGTTTGTGTCTCTATGTGTAGCAATGTGTTGTGCTTTAAATTGCATTTACGACAATTAGAGAACTTGCAGTTGCTAGTCGGGTGGTTCCCGCGGAGACAATTTATGCATAATTTGAGTTTTTTGATTTCTGCAATTCGCGTATTCACGGGCATTTTGAGAAATGAATCGCATTGATATATACTGTGCACGTTTTTGCACAATTTGCACGTGGGTTTGTTGACGTTTACATGAGACACCGTCGTTTTATTGTGTCCACGATTGAAAACTGACCTTTCACCAGTGCTTTGTCCGTGATTTAATTTTGTAAGTTGTAATGCTTCCAACATTTTGCACCGATTTGACAAGAATGTAGTTATTTCGGCCGTAGTAGGAAAGCTTTTCTCGTGTGTGGTCTTCCATGCTTGCCACTCGCGACGCGTGGATTGATCTAATTTACTGACAATTAGATGTATCACAATTGCGTCCCATTGTTCCGTAGGCTGGTTTAACGTTTTTAATGCTCGTAAATTTTTTAAAACGCCATCTAAAAGTTGACGAAGTGCGAAATGTGATTCCTTGTTCACTATTGGAAGTGAGAATAGTGCTTGTATATGATTTTCCACGATCAAACCTGTGTTCTCGTATCTCTCTTTCAATAAGTCCCATGCTAAATGGTAATTATCGTTTGTCACCTCGATCGCATCAAGAATGTGACTTGCTTCACCCTTTAGTGCAGACTTTAAGTAGTGAAATTTTTGAATTAAAGCCAATGAGTCATTATTATCTATGAGAGACTGGAAAGTATCATAAAAATTTACCCATTTGTCGAGTTCTCCGCTAAATTCCGGTAATGATAAGATTGGTAATCTTACGGAATTTTGTGTGTGCGAGTCAAACCTAGGACTATTTGAGCTTCCCGGAGTAAGCTGTCCATTTGGAACGTCGCTGTGTAATTCGAGGTTTTCTAACAGATCACGTCCTGTAGAAACCACGTCAAAATATGAATTTTCGAATACGTCACGCTCTGTATCATGGGTTACATCGGTCGGTGACGACATCTCGATTTGTGATTGTACGTTTTCGAATTCGCGCATTAATTCCCGACATCGCGTGAGCCGTTCCTGAATTTGATTTTTAGTCAGATCAGAATTTTTTGCGAAAAAGTTTGCAATGCGAGTAATACCGGCTTTTATCACCCCACGTCGTGCTCTTAAATTAATGACAACATTTTCATCTCCTTCTTCTGCCATTTTATTTTAAATTAATTTATCAATGTAAAAGAAATGTGAAAGGAGTAAATGAAGATAGGTACAAGTTTGAAAAGAGAAGGATTTAGGTGAATAGAAAACGGGTTTTCGCTACCTGAAACATCTGGTTGTCCTTGGTCACCTTGGCTAGACAGGACGAGTGTTGGTAGACTGGCTGGCGCCGACAATTTGCCGTCGAATTCGTATTTCCGGTCGAAACTGGTCTTGCGTTTGGGAAGATTGGAGCACAATTCTTCTTGATAATTCACTTTGTGTAATTGTTTATTGTAAATTGAGTATCGATCCGTAAATTCAGTGTGTAAAAATGAAAATGGGCTTTTGATTAGTCGCAATCAAAAGTTCTTCGTAAATCGGTGGTTTCATCCGGCTCGAAGGACCATGTTTTTTGTTGTTGTGGCGAAGCACATAGTTTCCCAATAAAGTTTTAAGTTTATAAACAAAAACTCGGTTTTATTTAATTTTTAACTTTATTTGCACATGTGCCGTAATATGTAACGGCACCCCAGGATGTTGGATCGATACTGCTTCTCCCATCGATCAAAGTACATTGATGAAATAAATATCGATGGGGGGGATAAAACATTACGCTTAATTACGATAGAGGGACCAACTAGTACCAAACAAAGATAGTAAACAGGCACTTTCATTTTTATTGAATTTTCCAAGGAGTCGCACAGAGGAAAGAGCAACAAATATTAGATATGTTAACACAGCTTGGTCTGAAGCTTTCCAAAATTTCTGAAGCTCGAAGAACCTGCGAATGATTGTCGCACCCGTGATATATTCGTTGAAAGAATAGTCAGTTGTTGTTCAATAAAAACAATAACAAATATGTATACGGATGCACGTACGATCCTGGTGGGTGTCTTGTTCGGAAATTCAGTTGACACTATTTGTTTCTGCAAAACTCACTTCCAAAGATCATCTGTACGTACCTGCAAGATGATCTAACTTGGTTTAGGTTTTCTCCTGTAATTTTGCCATAAAACCAATGGAAACCTACTGAACCGTGTTCGGAGATCGACCAAGTAGATTTTAGCTACTTCAAAGTTAAAAGGGGTCTATGAGGAACTTTCTCTTTCTCGCTCTCCAATCGTTATTAAAGATATTCCAAAATTTGATAAATCGTAAATTTTTAGTAAACAAAGAATCCTTGTTTTTGCAAGCCATACTTTTCGCAAAAAAGAAGCCTGATTAAAATTGAAACACATCTAATAGGAGAAAGGGCATAATAAGCTTACTGCTTCAGTGCAAAGGCTTTGAACCTAAACACTAAGAATCATAATAATAGAAGAAAATCTTAATTGAGTCATATGAGGAAAACAATGAGTCCAATCTTAAATGAAAGGAACAGTTTTAGCACCAGACATAGAAACGTTCCGTTTCCCATGTTGAATTATGGCATTGATTATACAGTATGTAACATATTACAAATTTTATTGTTTTATATGCAAAAAAACAAGCTCTTTAAAATAACGCAATAAAAAATTAGGGTTGCCATTTAAAAAAATTGAAATGACGTCATGGCCTTGAGAGAGATGACATAACAACGCAAATTTTTATGTCAGAATTAGCTCATAAAATTAAAAATTAACGTGTCTGAGCGATTTTTTCTGTCGCTCCCTATAAAAAAGTTATCGAATTAGTTCCAACCTTTTCATCCAGACTGTACATAATCAATGATTATGGACAAGTAGGAATAAAATGCTAGAAAAAAAATAAAATACGCAAATAAAAACAAAGTAAATTGCTCAGAAATGGAATAAAGATCTAAAGAAGAGTATTACCCTCCTCTGACGCAAAGTATTCTCTGACCATAGATATTAATCAACTACCTACTCCAAGTGGGAGTGGTTCAAGTTTAGTTTTAAGGTAGAATAAATGTTGTAAATAAACACTTCACCAAGCAACATGAAATCTGCACTATAAAATTCAATTCAATTGATTTGGTCCTTTTTTTGTTGGGGCAATAGTTCTGAACGCTTCTCATACAATATTTGATAATTCTGTAATAAAGATATTGTTGCATCTGTAATAAAGATATTGTTGCATCGAAGCGGTTTTGGCTGAAATAGCATGCGTAGTGTTGATGTAAAGCTTGCTTGCAGGACTGAGGGAAATGAAGTGGCAACCTATTATGCAAAGGAAATTAAAGCGGAGTAAATCACATTACGAGGAGATCTTCTTGCAGCTCCCGCACACCTTGTGATAGTACACTCCATCGCTTTCTCCAATTTAGTCTCGATTAAATTTCTAGTTCTATAGTGTTTGTATGAATTTACTCAAAATTGAATTTATGCTCCAAATCAAGAGACTACTTCTTCATATCATTACTTAACTTATCTTATACTGTTGTAGTTTTGACTTAGGATTTTTAACTTTTTTTCATAGTTTCCTGACAGGGTTTTGCATGTTAATTTCAACAACTATACTTTATTGTGTTATTTACTTTTATACTTTTTTCTATAAAGTCATATTAAGGTTATATTTGTTCCACAAGTGATAAAATCCAAAGGTGTTCCTTGTATGTCGTATGTTAAAGAATTTCCTATCAATGGTTTCATCTAGCGAATTTTGAAAATTTATTTTGCAAAGGGTGCCAGGTCCTTTATTACTTTCTTTATTTTTGATATGGGAGATATTAGGTTGTTACCTGCAAAGTATAGAGGTGCTTGTTTTTTTATTCCATTTAATTGAACTGCCGAATAAAGGATCCCACTTATTTTTTTGAAAACTTTTTGAAAAGCTATTTTTAAAAGACAAAAACCACTAATCGAATAAAAACTCTGAGCTCAATATATCAATTAATTCGGTTTTAAAGTGAAACACTCTACAATTGGTACACATGCCGACATTACTGAATAAGCATTAGAGGAAAATTTAGTTTTCTTAACGTTGCCAAAATTCAAGAAAATACTGCCAAAACAGCCGACATCGTAACGTCCTATTTATCCGTTGAGTATTCAGAGCTGAAAGAGATAAATGCGGGGGCGCCCCAAGGCCGTGTATTACATCGGAAGCTGTATATATTATATAGGGTGTAACATAATTTTTGGGCCAAACAAAATTCTGTGTCCAGAAATGCTTATTTAAAAAGTTACAGGCCAATATTAAAATTGGAACAAGCATATAATAAGGTTGTTATTTCAACTGAATATGTGAAATTATGAAATGTGGTCGAATTAGTATATATTATATTAGATTAGCATGTATTACTACTGGGAGGAAGACATTTAGAGAAATTACTCTATCATAGCACATTTAATAAACTGTGTTTTGTAATAACGATATGACATCAACTTTGGCAGATAACACTGCATTGCTGACAATGGGACTGGACATATACATAACCATATAAAACTGCAAAATGCAAACAATAAAATACACAGATTGCCCAAAAGTTCGAAAATCAAATCAAATCCATATGTATTAATTTCACCAACAAAAGATTGCTGTTTAGCATTGCCTGTCAAATGCTAAACATCAATGGTATGGAGATACCACTTGGTAATATTTTACTGCAAAATATTTAGGCATGAAATTAGACACTAAGATTCGTTGCTAAAAAAAAGATGGAACTAGGGTCTAAAATGCGAACTATATTTTTTGTTATTAGGAAGACACTCAAGATTGATTATTCAAAATAAAATGTTAATAAAACCCAATTACCAAGCCTAAATGGCTGAATGGGATATAAATATATACAAACCAACATTTCAAAAATACAAATTTTCTAAAACAAAGTATTACGGAATATGGTAAATGCACAGTGGTATGTCCGTAATAGTGATATACATCGGAACCTTTCTATCCCGACAGTAGTTCAAGAAATCAAGAGGTTTGCAGGCAAGCATGAGGCCCGACTACACAAGCACCCAAATGCAGTTCTTCTGCTGCTGGAGAGAGAAAACCTTGCCCGAAGATTCAAGAGAACCAAGCCTTTGGAACTTCAGTACCACGTGTAGAAAGCAGAGCACTATGCGTGAGTGATTAATAGTTTTAATGCTTTAGTACAACAAATATAACTGAAAGACATTATTGGAAGCTCCGAAAGGATAACCGAACAGGTAACCGCTATGAAATCTTATCAGACGTTTCGTTTCCTGCTGGGGTAAACATCTTCAGTGTTGGTCTAAACGTGGGCGAAGAACTTTTCTTGTCGCTCAGTTGCGACTGAACCCCTGGGGCGTCTGTTTAAAAAGCATCTTATAGATAGAACAGGGTCTTCAAGGTCTACAAATACCACAACTGTTAAAATTAAGAATTATGGTTCAAAAAACTTAAAAATGTATAATCAGAGTTTGGGATAGTCTCTTTGTGTCCCCTTTGCTTCCTCTAGCACGACTATATCATGCAACCCCACATAGGCGCACCCCCCCATGTAAATGATAATTACATTTCAGGGATTATCCGAATTCTAGATACGGTTTACGACTTTTATTATGACGGATCGGCACTTGGGGGAATTCTGAGTCGTCAAAGGACGCCTGTCCAATAAACTATCCGTCACAACAAAAGCGCATTTGGATAAAAAGAATTGCATGACACAATAACCGTCAACGCTCATGGCGGACTCACAATAGGACGTGGAAAACTGAAAAATTCTAACTGTGGTATCGATTCATACAACACATGCCTTGGCAAACTTCCTCCTCAGTTCGTAATCGTTCATGATCGACATATCAAACTCCTTATTGGCTACGACCAATATAAAATACCTCGGAGCAAGTTAGTAAATTTAGCTCCTTTGAAATGCAGGATTATGTTCACACATGTGTACAACTCGAGCAAAGGGGAAGTTTCGCCAGCTGAGCTGGTCGTAAACAGTTGATATCTCGCCACATTTCTAGAAACATGGGGAAAAGCAGTCTTGGATCTACTCTATGTTGAACTTTATTAATAAGCCAAAAATATGTGTTTATATTGTATCAAAACAGTAAATCAATTTGCACCTTCAGATATAAAAAGAAGTATTGTAAATTTTGGACGGTATAAGAAGTGGGACGGTTCGAATTATATCCACTGTTGTAAAGCGTCCATATACTCGTATGTTTTATGCTAAAATGGAAACTTCTTGTCAGCTGGCTCTAATTTCTTGAAACACGCTTTAAATTTTTTCAAAAATAATTATAAAAGGTATTGAAATTTTTTTTCTTGCTGTCTGATTTCCCATTAGTTTCGAATGATTCTAAAGAATGTTTGTTTTTATAATTTACATAGATGGAACAGCAGGGTTGTGGATGACGTGACCTCTATTGGGTCTTGAAGCTAAACACCACTTATCATATTCTTTTTTTGGCATGATTTTTACTTTTCAGATGCTTGGTAAAAGTAGCATTCACTTAAACGATTTTTCGGCTCATAAAATTTTTGGGTTTAGTATCTAATTGATCTGCACACGTTTTACGAACTTTATGTAAGTATGAACATACTTAAATTGTCCAAATTGGTTCGTTCACTAACTTTTCAAAATTGTTAAAACCATCTGGATTTGCAGACAACTTTATCCCTCACATAACAAAAGTTATCGGGATTGTTACCACATCGTCTTGGTGAAAAACACATCTTCCTCGAGGTTATTCATAAACTCATCATATCATATTAACGCCAGATTTTTACAAGAAGCGACAACAGGACGAAAACTGGATTTTTGTAATTTTTCAAAGTGAATACACTTAACGCCACAGAAGAAAAAACATTTTTGTTACCCGGTGTAACCAATTGTCTCTTCAAAAGAAAGCGAAATGAATGATGTAATATGGTCGTGGTCCAAGTCATGTTCATGGCCCTCTCTGTGGAGAGTGAAGAAAACTTTCTGACGATGTCCCTATATAAAGTGGTATAATTGAAACGGCTTGCATTTGGAAAAATCCCAAAAATATAGATCTTTTATTGTTATTTCAATTCAGTTGACCAAATTAGCGTTGTACCATATTTATTAATTTATACACTATATTATTGCAATTTCTAATTTCTGAAGTCTTTAAAACTTTGATCTTGGTTTTTTCACATCCGGAATTTCTGTTAAAATTATGATTTTCCGGGATGTAACGAGCCCCACGGCGATAACCCGACAAGTGACGCCCACGACTCTTACTGTCGTTGATATAAATGTAAAAAATTGTAGATTTAATTTGAAAACAAAATTTTAGCTTTAAAACATACTTTCATTTTAAGACGAGATGTTGTTGCAATTTAATTTCTTCATCTGATCGTTTTTCGCATCGTCCAGTCTTAAATATTTAAGTTTCTCCATAACACCGATTTAGCAATTTCTAAAATTGCATATTCTAGAAATTTGACCGGGCCCCATGATTCTGGGATATTAGCACCAATTGTGTAATTGCGAAAGTTACTCTCACGCCATTTGCTGCGCACCAATAATTGCAGAACTCCTGGCACCTAACATAACGAGCGTTAATAAAACGGAGGCTCATGGAATCTAGCTTCTTTTTTTTATATTCAATGTAGACGTTTGAAACTGTCAAATCATGACATTTGACAGGAGCTGTCTTTCAAAAATTGCTCAAATGACGTCTAAACGGAGACTAGAATTTGTCGAAGGCACAAAATGTACCTTATGCATTGTGTCCGAGACCATTCTTAATAAAGAACTTAATTTCAAATTTGTCCAACTCAAGGTCGAAATTTTGACACACTCTTTCGAATGTCAAAGTTATTTCTATTGTTTGTTATTAGTCAAAAATTGGACCCGTACGATACGCTGTGAACTTAAGTGGCTGATCCAAGCACTAGATTGTAATGGACACACAAAAACCGGGACTTCGGAGTAGGCCATGGAATAACTTTGAAAATTATTCTTTTATTCGTGCTGCCTCTATCAGAGTTTGGCGATTACTATAGCAAATTAATCTCTATTTTCAGCCGTTGTAAAGAGCTCTTGGACGTTCATCCCAGTCCATTGTCGTATATTTCTCAGCCATGATGTTTTTCTTCTCCCTAAACCTCGTCCCTTTCATGATTAGTTGAGAAACATTATATTTATTATTACGCATGGTCTAGATATACTGTTTTTCGTTGTTTTATTGTTTTTATTAATTGTTGTTTATGCATTCTTCTTTGCACTTCTTCATTTGTTGTCTGTGATGTCCATGATATTTTATAGTTTTCGGTATAGCCACATCTCAAAATCTTTTAGTTTGCTTATCATTGTAGCGGTTACAGTCCATGCTTGAACCCCGTATAGAACTAAGGGTAGTATGTAACATTTTACCATTCTCCATCGAACCTGTAGATTTAAATTTATATTACATAATAGTGGCCTCATTTAAAAAAAAATTTCTGGCTTTTTCGATTTTAGTTTTTATATCAATTTCTGAAGTTAGTTGTTCGTTTATCCAGCATCCGATGTAATCGTAATCTATAAAGAATATAAACAGGTATTTTTGTTTGTCTCTACATTTTTGTGCTAAAACCTGTAAGCAGAACACAGCTTCTCTAGTTCCCATTCCGCTTCGGAAACCAAATTGCGTATCGCTCAACATTTTTTATAAATGCGGTTCTGAATAATTTTTAGGAGAATCTTCAATATATGATTCATCAAGCTTATTAGTCTAAATTCTTTACATAGTTTTGCATTAGGTTTCTTTGGAAGAGTAATGAATATAGATTTCAACCAGTCTTCTGGTGCTACTTCATAATCTTAATTTGGTACTTAATTGAAAATGATTAGAGTGTAGCAAAGTTTTGGCCTTGAGTTGGAAAAATTCGAAATTAAGTTCTCGGTGGACAACCGTTGTACTTAAAACACGATGCATAACATACGTTTAGTATCTTAAAAAAAATCTCTAGGCGTCGCGTCGGTTTACACGTCGTTGGGGCATTTTCTCGATTGACAAAAATGATATATGAATGGCATAGGTCTACACTGTAATCAGTTAAACAAAGCTACTGAGAATCTCTATTATTGTACGCATTTTACATCTAACACATTTTCTAACGTATCTTTTACTTTACCTTTCTACCATTATAGATGTATTCTTCAACATGATAAAATTGTTGACGATTTTTTAATGTAAAAGTAGAAATATAATTTGAAAAATCTTTTAATGATAAATGTATGTGTTTATATCTTCTACGGGATCCCAACCATCACGTGAGCCAGTAATGTAAGAATCGTGCACGAGAGGTTCAAGTTATCGTGCTCACGATTCCTGGTAATAGGACACGACCTATGTCTTACCTCTCTAAATTTTGTTCTAATTGTTCCACAATCAAGGAATCGACACAAGTTTCGGATGCATTTACGTTTGGAAAACACAATCATATTTTCTTTTCTTTTTCATTTAAAACATATCAGTATAACTAACAGTTTACTTTTGTTTCAGGTGAGTCGTCAGGAAAGGATAGCAAAATTGCGGTGAGAATTCAACGGTTTTTTCCTAGCTAATGTAGAAAAGAAATCGGGTCATGTTTAAGTCATCGAATAATAAATTAAGACAAAGATAAGAACGTATTACAACCAATTTGGCAACATATGCATTTTGGTGTAACTCCGTTATTGCTTATGTTTACTAATTAATCATTTATATTCTGCGAAAGATTGATCTATGTCGACACTGGTGATGACTACCGCAGTTGTAGATGAAACGTCAGAAGGATTTTATATTGTTGGATTAGTGTAGTGTAGTACTACTTAAGCTTTTTTAAGTTTTGGAAACATCAGCAAATCTGAAGAATAAACGAATCTTTAAACGCTTTTTGCCATGTATACAACACTTGCATCTGTACCTCACAGCAAAAGTGTATTAACTGCAAGTTTTTACTTAATATGGGTTTATAACACAAAAAAGAACATTATATTTATGCAAATATTTAATGGTTATAAATATAGGTCAGAGTCATTGAGACAGAAATATACGCTAATAAAGTGTAATTATAACTTAAATTGGCACTTCTGTAAAATTTTAGTTTTGGCGCTTAATACACATTAGCTCTGAGGTACAGATATGGGGGGACTCGCGTTGTCCTGATGGAAAATAATTGTTTTCGTTTATGTAGGTTTGTCGTTTATTGTAATGCAATAAAAGTTTTTTAAATTGTAATCTTGTCACACATGCTATTGGTTATTACTTTTTGAAACGGGGGCATTATAAAGCAGTGGAGGTTTCATATCTCATCTTTCCCTTCAAATAGCCGGTGGAATGTTACATTTTGACAGTAAAGTGATTATAAATTTAACCGTGACGACTGAAACCAACCTGTCACGTTCGTCTAGATTAAATGGGATTAAATTCGCTACATCTCCACTCTTCAATATCTGTCGCCCACAATTACTTTTTATTAAACCTTGTACGTCTTTTTTTAAAAGTTTTTTCGTCTTTAATCCTGACTTCAAAAAATATTACCTCTGCGCGATGCCTTGTTGCTGAAACGTGACTCGGTTTTATTTTATCCAGTTTCCCGAACAAAGAGTTTTTCCAACGGTTTGAATCCTAATAATTGATTTCTTGTCTTTTAGCTGAAATCCGTTTTTACACTGTATATTTGTACATACAAAAATGGACGGATAATGTGGAGCAAAACAAAATTCTGTCGGATTGTTTGGGTTCTGCTTTAAGTTGTTGCCAACTTTAATGAAGTTTAATATGAGAATGAATCTATTTTTACCTTGGCAGCGTTCCTTAAAATGTATCACCATTAAGAATGTGACATGACCAACTAATAATTATTAAGTTTACATGCCTCCTCCGTTACGAAGCAGGTATAATCATAATGGATTATATACAGGACGTTTCAAGACGATTGCGTATTAACCGTATAGGGAGACCGAAAATACGACTGAAATAAAACATAACTTCACATATCTCTAACTCAAGGTCACTACTGCCCTACTAAGCAAATAACATTTATTCAGTTTTTTACTTAAAATCATCCTCTCTATGGTAGAATACCTTAAAAATCATTTAATTATCATTTTGAGGTGATTAGCCAATATGTCTGCTTTCTCTTGGCTTGTCTCTCTAATAAGAGCAATTTATACTATTGGATTAGTCTTTTCATTCTATTGGTCATTTTCCATAATGAATATTCTATGCAGGCTCCTACTGCTTCACTTACCAACGTATCGAAGGAATTTTGTTTGTATTCTATTCTGTATTGTGGTCAGAATTGCTTCGTCGGTAGGCTACCTTTTTAGTTGACATATTTTTGAAACTTACCTAGAAAATTATATGACAAGCAGTACCGTGTTGCGCCAACTACTCAATGTTGCCAATCCACTTAATTTTGGTCATTTATTTGTAGTCACTCGGTACTATTTTTTTCTACGAAAATCTACTGCTTGATTGTGAAACTGTCCTGGCAACACTGCTTCTGAGTATTGCAGGTCCGTCTATGGAGCGGCCTTGCAAAGCCGTACCAAAGAGCAAAGACATTATTGTCCAATGTTAAAAGTCCACACTGTAAAAAATTAAACAAAAGCTTGATTTCATATGCGCTTGAGAATCTCTTTTTTTGTATGCTTAAAGTTTCATTTAACTCCCCTTCTGGTTAATAGACCATAGTTTTGTAATGCTTTGTGTACCACTTTAGCAGTTTTGCAATTTTTAAGTTCTTTACGAATCATTTTTACTTTCCTGTTCATTCACCATCCATCACCGCAGCTTAATTAACTGTAAATGTTGCGATTCCTTAATCGTAATGAGCATGAAAGTTGCAATTTCTTTATATTAATGTTCGTACAACGTGGGCCTTCGAAACTCGCTACAGTGTAGGAAACGGTTGATCTTGAGCTGACCTGGTAATTGTTTCGGTAATGGGTGAGAAGAAATAGAATAAGGCTCCAAAATGTGTTATTTTAGAGCGAGGTAGCTATTTTGTTTATTTCGACACGGGTTTTCTAATGAGTGGATAAATTATAATATTACACTGTTCCCATATAGGCTCTAGGGGGCATTAAAAATATTGTTGAGTGGAAGAAAGATAATATTCCTGAAGCGGAGACATATTCGTGTTTCTCAGTTCTGAGATTCTTTGGATGATAGCCTTTTTCCAATTGGCTCTTCAATACATTTTGTGATTGTTTTATGGAATTCCATCTACAGGCGTGAGTTTCGACTAGCGTAAATTACTGTTTAAAGATTTTTCACATGATTGGCAATGTCTTTAACACAAGCTATATTCCGTGGGCTTCTGAGTCTCCGTTGTTTATTGCATGAGCTATTTTATTTTTTATTTAACACTCTTCTTAAATCTTTTTAAATACTTTACAATGTTTGGATTGCAGCGCATTTTTATGCATATTTTTGATACAAGTGTACATGGGCTGTTGTGATAACATACAATTAGGGTGCATTTGAACGTATTTGAAATAAAGTTGTTGGGGAAGGAGGCTGATGTCTTGCGTCTTGGCGTAATCGTATTCAAGTGACTCAATTTAGCAATTTCGATTAATCTGTCCCGGCCGAACCGTTTAAATTCATCGTCACGAGCGTCGCGCTGCAGATTATGAAGTAAAAGCTTTTGACGTAATTTGAAAGGAATACTGAGTGCATTACGTCCTGGAAGTAACCGCTTTGCTCCTAACAAGAGTATCTCAGTTGCCATAAAGTCGGAGAAGATTCTAAACTCGATCAAGTTATTTCATTATCGGTGAAGTTTCTTTAGTTTAATATTCCGCGCCATTCTACCACATCCATTCAGTCTCAATAGCAGACGGCAGAAGTTGAATGCACCAAATGTAGAATAGTAATGTGGGCGACGTTTAAATTGCCACTGTTGCGAAAAACTTTCCAAACTGCATTAGCTAACATCGGCACATCCGCCAATACACCATTTTCGCTCTATTTATGTATTGTGCGATATGGCATACATTCAGCAATGCGATTTTTGATGTGTGATGATATGCGATATATGCACAAATCGAAAACAGGCACGCTTTCTACGAAACTATTATTATAAAGTTGGTGAAAGTTTTTTGAGAAATAATTCTGCGTAAAATTGCTTGTCGGAGTTCATTGTCTATATTTATCACAAAAGTGGAATTCGCAGAATTACGAATCCTTAGTTTTTATTCTCGGGCCCATGCAAGCAACTACTGGTCCAGATAGGATTTGCAAGCAACAAGGAAAAATAATAAACGCAAAGCTCGCGACGAAATCGGTGCGAATTTCCGAACCAACGAGTTTATCATCCTACAGTTCTTTTATCGACGAAGCAAAGCCGAAGACACGAGTGTGTGATCGAGACTTACTGTACTAGAGAAATATAATTCGAAACGGGATTATTTTCTTGGAAATCTAGTGAATGCAGGCGCAAATACCGACTCAATGACAATTTCTCATAGAGTCGGTATTTGCATGACACGGGTGTTATTCTTTACTGTCCACGGCTGTACCTTTTGTCGAAAACCGTATCTCAATATCTGTTTTTATTTGAGAGTAATCTTACTTTCCCGCTATGCTGGGACACCTGTATAATTGAATGTTTGAGAACCACACCATTAGAACTGGTTTTGCAACAGCCACATCGCTTTAAATCAGATATCCGGAAAAATATATAATTTGAAGTTTTCTTCTTTTTTCCAGAAACCCCGAAATTTTAGAGTTTATGCATATTATTATAACAGAGGATGTTCCACTGACTAGCGACATAACTAATTAACATATTTTTATTTATAACCAAGAGTAATTAATACCTTAGTCTGGAGAAGCACCGCTAAGCTAGTTCGGGTGCTACTTCTTTTTCTCTGTCTGTACAAAGTTGAAAAATATCGTAATCTCCATTAAGATGACGACCACGATTTGGAAAAGATTTCAAAATTCTGCAACGCAAAGTCAAAATTTTGCTACACTATTTTGAACTTCACTGTTATTCCATGGCCTACGAAGCCTCGTTTAATTTTAGGACGCACGTTATTAAGGTTCAACAGTAAAGAAGCAAGCAGTAAAAACAAGATAATGCTATAATTTTTCTCTCGCAGTAAGTTCTTTAGTGTTGGAAAGACACAGAGGTACTCAACAGTAGAGCAGGACCATTTCGATAATTTCTGATGATCTCTAATACAACACATCTTCTGGAAGTTTCATGAATAGGCATGGGCAATGATTGGCAGATGCGTTGACGCCACTGACATGGATAAAAAACAAAAAAATTAGGACCAACATTTTTTACTTTGCTTTATTATAAGCTTTCTTTGCATATCAAACTTATCCACAAAGCCCATGTTTATTTTTTATCTCAGGGTAAAGGTTGACACAATAAGGATCACCGCTTTTTATTTTTCAATTATATATTTTCAACTTTAACGCTTAAAGATAACATAAATTAAATGACCATAATTTCGGCAATTTGCACTCGATTCAATAATGAGTTCTCAACACGCTTAGCAATAAATTCCCTTGGCTGATTTTATAACAGGCAAATTGAAGATTTTCAGCAACCCAATAACGCAAATTCGGCTTATTTCGTTCTCAGCGAGAAAATCGGGTTCTCCATTTGTCGGCCCTGGATTTTATATGGTGAGAACAATAAATCCAAAAATTATCAAACGAGACCTCAGACTTTGTAAGATTTGAAGCATAACATAAGATAAGTTATTGCTGAAATTCTAGCCGAAATCATGAAAAGTCGCACCATTTGTTTGATAAAACGATATAAAGTACAAACTGAGCTAGTTCCACTCAATCAATTTGAATTACCTTTACAATCAAATCTATATATATAAAGCGAAGTGTCCTCACTGACACACTCATCTACACATCTACACATCTACACATGCACTGATTCACCGACAACCTACAGCCCAAACCGGGAGGGCTGGAGACTTGAAATTTTAGACACGGGTCTATCAAGGGCCGAGAATGAACGCTAATAAGGAGATTTTGCAAAATTCGGTCCGGTTCCTTTGTATTTAAATAAAAACCGAATAAAAACCGGTTAAAATAAGCAAAAAATGATCGGCTCGCGGAGACCGGGTTTTTTTTAGAAGCACGTGTCTAGCCAAAACAACTTCGACGTCGGGCGACCGGTTTACATTAAAAGCACTTTCACTTTCTGCGTTCCTGATCATACTTTTGCCGTACCTAGCGAGGCGCAGATATTTCAATTATAATTTTGATTTCAATTATAATGTCCTCGATCCGTGACTCATTTAAAAATTACCAAACCACTCCAAATTTAATCCGCCTACATTAAAAATCCTCAAATATCTCTTACCATTACAAACTTTACCAAATCAACCCCAAAAAATTCCCGAACTACGCCAAACTGACAAATTAGATCCGTTATCTTAAATCATCCCTTACCACCCCTTAGCAACCCCAAGTAACTCCAATCACTTTAAAATAAAACAAAATGACACAAACCATAGCAGACTATTCTCACACTCACACACATTATTTCGGCTACCAAAATTCACCCCCAACTACCCCTTACCGCCCCAAACTAAGCCCAATCACTTTAAAATTAGAAAAAATGCTACAAACAATAGCAAAACTATGCCAAACTCACCCAAATTACTTCGGCTATCATAAATCACCCCCAACTACCCCTTACCACCCCAAACTAAGCCCAATCACTTTAAAATTACAAAAAATGCCACAAACCATAGCAAACTATGCCAAACTCACCCAAATTACTTCGGCTACCATAAATCACCCCCAACTACCCCTTACCACCCCAAACTAAGCGCAATCACTTTAAAATTACAAAAAATGTTACAAATCATACTAAACTATGCCAAACTCAACCAAATTACTTCGGTTACCATAAATCAACCCCCAACTACCCCTTACCACCCCAAACTAAACCAAATCACTTTAAAATTACAAAAAATGCCACAAACCATAGCAAACTATGCCAAACTCACCCAAATTACTTCGGCTATTATAAATCACCCCCAACTACCCCTTACCGCCCCAAACTAAGCCCACTCACTTTAAAATTACAAAAAATGATACAAACCATAGCAAACTATGCCAAAATCACCCAAATTACTTCGGCTACCATAAATCACCCCCAACTACCCCTTACCACCCCAAACTAAGCCCAATCACTTTAAAATTACAAAAAATGCCACAAACCATAGCAAACTATGCCAAACTCACCCAAATTACTTCGGCTATTATAAATCACCCCCAACTACCCCTTACCGCCCCAAACTAAGCCCACTCACTTTAAAATTACAAAAAATGATACAAACCATAGCAAACTATGCCAAAATCACCCAAATTACTTCGGCTACCATAAATCACCCCCAACTACCCCTTACCACCACAAACTAAGCCAAATCACTTTAAAATTACAAAAAATGCCACAAACCATAGCAAACTATGCCAAACTCACCCAAATTACTTCGGCTACCATAAATCACCCCCAACTACCCCTTACCGCCCCAAACTAAGCCCAATCACTTTAAAATTACAAAAAATGCCACAAACCATAGCAAACTATGCCAAACTCACCCAAATTACTTCGGCTATTATAAATCACCCCCAACTACCCCTTACCGCCCCAAACTAAGCCCAATCACTTTAAAATTAGAAAAAATGATACAAACCATAGCAAACTATGCCAAACTCACCCAAATTACTTCGGCTATTATAAATCACCCCCAACTACCCCTTACCGCCCCAAACTAAGCCCAATCACTTTAAAATTACAAAAAATGATACAAACCATAGCAAACTATGCCAAACTCACCTAAATTACTTCGGTTACCATAAATTAATAATCATTTTCAATCAAAATCTTCCATTTGGTTGTGTCATTTATAAATGCCTTATCGTATTAAATCATAAAATATTAATACATATCTGCACATAAAACATATTGTTTCGACAAATAGACGTTATTCTGAATACTAAATTTGCTAATACCAATTTTGATTTTCTTCCACTTTCCAATAATTATTTGTTCCCGTTGAGATGCAAACATAAACGTATTTCTGAATTGCAACACGCTGACGGGGCAAGCCCTACCTTCTCAACATGCGTGAATTTGTATAAACAGCTCTATGGTTTTTAACTTTAAAGCGGTATAAACGCGGTGTAAACCCTAGATTTTCGTGAAAATATCTGAAAATTTCGAAATTCTGCAATTGAATTACAGAACTATTGTTGTGTTCGATAGTAAATTTATATTTGGAGTGGCACTGCCAACTCTGCCACCCCTGACGAGCCCCTTGCTGAATACTCTCCTTCCAGGGAAACTTTTGAAATCAACGGCAAAATAATTTAGGGCGCCTGAATGTGAAAATATCACTGTGTAATAAGTTCAGACTGACGTGGAACACTTGAAATTTCGGTATTCGTTTGTAATTCGTCACAGGTCCATGAAGGAATACATGTTAATGTAAACAAGTGTTAGTTTGTCGGAAAGGCCGAATAAGATTTTTAACATTCCCGTCAAAATATTTATTTACTTTAGAATGTTAATTTCTTAAATTCATTTCGTGAAAATTATGACGGGCCATACGAGTACACCTGTGCGAGTATTATTTGGTACATACAAATTAATCTCTTTTGTTATCCAAATTGTTTTTATACGCACTAGGCACGTGCACCTCATATAATTGTGAAAATTGCTGCTTCAGCGTCTGGAACGCTGGTATTCAACGTCGCCAAGGTCGAGGCGACGCATCGGTATTCGAAGTTCTATCGCTATTAAATAAATTATTTTATTCCCGATATTCCCGATTTGTTCTTGCCGTTAACCACAACTCTCCCCAATCGATTTTCGAAAAATTTCCAGCGTCGGACCGGACTTCACTTATTATCGTACGCTAATTTTTACGTTCAGTTAATGATAGTGGTGTATTTGTTCTTCACCAAACCTGCTCCGGGCAAAATCCGAAATTTTCACTGACATCATACGCTTAAGTATTGTGTGCTTATACACGATTTACACTATTTATTTTACGTACATTGCGTTCATTAATGGTTCTGCATTATTTATAACTAAGATGGAGCAGTTTGAAAATCTAATAGTAAGCGGAGAACAAATACCACCATGTATAATTCCCGTGAAAAGTGATGGAAATAGTCTTTTTTACTATTTTTCCTATTGCATTTTTAATACCGGAAATAGAGCTCAAGAGGTTCGCACTTTAATTCTTCATTTTAAAATTACCAAAATTTTTGTAAAATTTACCTGAATACGTTAAACACCCCAAACATAACGCACCATTCCAAACTATCCCTAAAAGTCATACACTTACCATTCAAAACTACTCCAGGTCAACCCATAATTAAAAAAAAATTACGAATTCTAAGCAAACTACGCCAAACTCGCATAAATGACTTCGAATTCCCCTAAATCACCCCAACCACTTCTTACCAAGCCAACCAAAGCCCAATCACATTATAATTACCAAAAATTTCGTTTAATCCGCCAAAGCTAAACCCTGCCAACCATCAATAACCATTCCAAACAATCCTCAAAGAAACCCATATCATCCGAAACAACCCCAAATCAACCTAATATTTTTGCATTTTTTTGAACCATAGCAAATCACGCCAAATTAACATAAATAACTTCGACTTTTTTTATACATAATTCCCAAATACTTCGTTTTTATGGTGTGAAATTTTGTATTTATATATTTCAACATTGTCTTTAACGTTGTCAGAGAACTAAATGGGAATAATTTGGAATAATTTAGCTTCTCTGTCAACTCTCCTTCTCTTGAAACTTTTGAAAACAACGACAAAATTATTTGGGGCACCTGGATTTGAAAATATCACTCTGTGTAATAAGTTCAGACTGACTAGAGTGAAAAGAAAGGAGCTTGCACCCAGAAACGAAATTAAATGGAACACTTGAAGTTGCAATATTTGTTTGTAATTCGTCACAAGTCCATGAAGGAATGCGTGTTAATGTAAACAAATGTGAGTTTATTGGAGATGCCGAATAAGATTTTTACATTATTGAAGCAGCTTGAGCCTGCCACGTCAAGGGCAAGGTCACAAACGTGAAAAGGCGATGCTCGATTTGGTTTTATTCAATATCTGTGCAGAAATTCGCACATTCCAAGCATTGGATAAGCCTTTCTTATCGTTTCTTAGAATTCGAGAATTGCTGGTTCAGCGTGTGGAGCAGTACTCGATCGCGGTGTTTAATTTTAACACAACTACAATTGTGAAAATTGCTGCTCCAGCGTCGGAAACTGTTCGCAAAGTCGCCAAATTCGATGAAGCGACGCATCAGTGTTCGAACGTCTACCACTATCAAATAAAGTATTTTAATTTAACATTTGATCCTCGCGTTAACCAAATCTGCCCCCAATCAATTTTCGAAAAATTACCAGCGTCGAACCGGACTCCACTTATATTTGTACGCTAATTTTTACGTTCAGTTAATGGTAGTGGTGTATTTGTTTTTCACCAAATTTGCCCTGGCTGAAATCCGAAATTTTCACCGTTGTATGTACCAGACATCACTGACATTCATACCCTTAATAATTATGTGCTTATACACGTTTTACACTATTTATTTTACGTACAATGTGTTCATTATTGCTTTACATCATTTATAACTAAGATGGAGAAGTTTGAAAATCTAGCGATGTACAATTACCACACCGTATTATGAAAGGTGATGGAAATTGTCTTTTTTAATATCTATGGTATTGGTATTGATATTTTAATACTGGAACGGGAGCACAAGAGGTTCGCACTTTAATTGTTCAACAAGTTTGTGTTAATGTAAACAAGTGTGAGTTCGTCGGAGAAGCCGAATAAGATTTTTACATCCACCATATTCCCGTCAAAATATTTATTTATTTTATATAGAATGTTAATTTTGCCGTTAACCAAATTTGCTCCCAATCACCATCGTCGTACCGGACCGTTCAGTTAATGATAATGTTGTTTTTATTTTTCACCAAATCTGCCTCGGCTGAAATCCAAAATTTACAGCGTTGGATCAGACTTTACTGACATTGATACGCGTTTTACACTATTTATTTTACGTAAATACATTGTGTTCATTATTGCTTTACATCATTTATAACTAAGATGGACAAGTTTGAAAATCTAGCGATGCACAAATACCACCAAATACCACATTTTACCACATACCAAAATTTTAATACTGGAAAGGGAGCTCAAAAGGTTCGCACTGTAATTGTCCAACCAGTTGCGGCCAGGTTTTAATAATTTTTGTGCAGTTTAGAAGAAGATAATTATGCTGAAGTGTTTGTTTATTCTGAAGATAAGTCAAAATCATCTACATACTGTTCTGTTTGTGAGTTGACTGCAGCAAAAGGAATGGTTCCATTGTGTTTTCAATTTTATCATAACATGATCAGCTAATTTGTAAACTTCGATTTCCCCGAAAATTATCTAAAGTTAATTTCGATTTCCTGGAATCGCTTATAGAACAACTGCGTCTTTGCCTAAAGAGTCTATTCAAGATTTTTCATCTCAGATATCAACCAAGGTATCCTCTTTGTCCAAATCATATTGAAGTACCCGGTCCTGACAACGAAGGTTAATTTCAACAAATTTGTTTATTTTGTGATTGAAAAAGTAGAGGATTCCTGTTTAATTGTATTATAATGTCGATTAGTCAACATCACCACTTTAGTCAACACTGCGTTTATTTAATCTACGTCCGGGCAACGCCGGGTACATTCAGCTAGTAATAAATAAAGATACGTGTATGAAAAATACGCAACCAAATCTCTGAAACAGTATTGGCGGCTACGTAATACATCGTTTTTTTATACTAACTTGCAGTAAATTCTCCATTATGCACTAAATCTATTGGCAATAAACACGTTACGTGTTACGTAATGGAAAAGTTACTAACATTTAATAAATGTATTACGTAACAGTTATGGTAATTTTCTGTGGATGTTAGGTTTATGTTGGCAGCGCAAACTGCCAATAGTGTGTTTGTCGTTTGTGCGTTTAGACGTTTCTCATTGAATAACATCGTCAAAATGGAAATGGAATCCGTCTTTTGGTCGTAGAAAAAGTATAGTATACTTGCACGGTAGTAATATTGCCGATTGCAATCTTTCAACTCGTGTATAACTGCTTACTCAATATGTAATATACTATTGATGGTTCAATATGCAGAAAGTGTATTTATAATACATCCGAACGTTAGAGCGGGCTTTACGTCGCTTCCTTTTACAGATTCTAGTCTTACAAGAAACCAGCCAATGCAGTTATGTCAATGTTTATCTATCTTGTGTCGCGTACACGACCTATGCTAATAGAATTGATGACCTGTTTGCCTTCCTCTTCGGGCATTCTGCGTGTGAACTGATCCGAACATTTCAGTCCCTAGCGTGTTGCAGACAAGACATTTTTCTCGGGTTTCCTACGTACGATAAAGGACTCAAATTTAAATGGCACACCAGAAAAAACGGAAACTGAAGAGGCCATGCAACTTAGCTTTTGTTATATTTTTGACAGTGTAGGCTTTAGACATTGTCAAATCATGACATTTGATAGCAAATGTCAATGAAGAACTTGCTCAATCGACATCTGAACCGACACCTTATTGCACCGCATTATTTGTTGAAGAAGACATTAAAAACTTTTGAGTACCGTGTCCGATCGTTGGATTGTTAAAAAAAACACCGAATATATTTTACGTGTCGTACCAACCGAACTAAATCTCAAATAATTAACTCTCAAGATCATAATTTTGCTACACTTGAACTATTTTCTCAAAGTGTACTCTCACATTGTATTATCTCAATAAAGATTTACATACAGTGTCTTAGAAACCAGGTCTGTGTTGGTTATGAAAGTTTGTATTGATGAATTAATAAAGTTCACTGATATATAGACCGATGGGAGAGGAGCTGTTAAATATGTCAGCGTTACAGCATTGGGGCTGATAAATGGATACTCTGTTCCTACCTTTCCTTGATTCCTTATTTAACATCTTGTTGAATGAATGTGGAAGTTGTTTTGTGTTTGAAAATGCCACAGTGATCTTATAAATTTAAATGAGCCCTTGGTAATATACATGTGGCCATTGTTGTATCTGCATTTAGATATTCAGCACCTATATTTTCCGAGTATGTAAATTTCCAAACATTTCTAATGAGCGTAAAAAAAACTGGGTTGCGTTGGCCATGGAATAACATTGACGTCCGAAAGAGTGTGGCAAAATTTAGACCTTGCAGAAATTTGAAATTAAGTTCTTTGTTAATAACCGTTACAAATAATAAAATGCATAAGGTACCTTTTTAGGCTTTCATTACAAAAATGGTGATTTTATAGCCGCCTTTGCGTTTTTTACGTTTTGTACGCATCTGTCAAATTGTTACTTTTGTGTACACATTTATCAAACTTACTTTTGTGTACACGTCTGTCAAATTACCTACCTACCTACAGGTGTTTTTTTTAAGAAAATTTTTAACTTCCTATAGTGCTATAAATTTCAAATTTGGAATACAGTCAAAATTAACCATTCCGAATTGAAATAAGCGGCACTTTCGCTTATACCGGTGGTTATTCAAAAAATGATATTGCAGTAACCATTTAGAAAATGTACAAACTGTTTTTTCCAGTTGATAGCGGAAATATTGCAAAATTGTGGGCTGGCCTCAAAAGTAACTATATCACATTCTAAGTACTTACAATAATTTAATGAAAATGCCCAAAACAAAACGTCAATATTTCATTTTTTTAAATGGCACCTACCAAATTTTATATCGCCAGTCGATAGAAAATGAAATTTAAGGCAATATTGTATTAGCATGTCCTATACCTATCTCAATTACTTTATGAGTTATTATGATTTATTTAGAAAATGAGTCTAATTCCGTAATCATGAGGGTGTTTAGTAGACTGTGAACAATGTATATCACTGTCAACGTTTAAGTTGTAATAAATTGATTTAATGTAATAAATAGACTTAAGCGTAAGCATTTTCTTTTAATATTATTGAATTTGGAATTTTTGGTATTGTCGTTTTATATTTGATTGTTTTTTTATTTACAGTTCTATTGTAAATTTATGCACAAAAATAACCAATTTGCATAACTTCTTGCATAAGTCTGGAAAGACAGATGTAATTCCAAATTTTTAGCGGCAGCTCGTCGTTATGCACGGGGAAACGCGGCAAAATATCCCAAAACCTTGATTTGGTTTTCTTTACTTCTAGGAACAACTTTAACTCTTTCTCTGGTGATATCTATTATTCCGGAATGGATAAACTGATTCTGAAGACGGGAAAATTTTTGTTTATTCATTGGGGCTAGGTGCGAATACTAACATGTCCTTTGAACGATTTTATCACAACTTCCGTGAATAATAAACAAATCTAAAATCAATACATTTGGGTAATTATCCATTGCACTCAATTATTAAAACAGATTTACAAGACAACTGCAATTTTTGCAGTGATATCAATTGTTTTACGTTCACTAAACACCCTCATGAATTATACTCATTTTCTAAATAAATCATAATAACTCTTAAAGTAATTGAGATAGGTATAGGACATGCTAATACAATATCCTTCTAAATTTCATTTTCTATCGACTGCAGATATAACATTTGGTAGGTGCCATTTAAAAAAAATGAAATATTGACGTTCTGTTCTGTGAGTTTTTATTAAATCATTGTAAGTACTTAGAATGTGAAATAGTTATTGTGGAGGCCAGCCGACAATTCTGCAATCTTTCGGCTATCGACTGCAAAAAACAGTTTGTACCTTTTCCCAATGGTTCCTGCGAAAAAAATTTTTGAATATACCACCAAAAATGCAAGATTTTGTAGAAAAGTGGGCATATCTCCAAAACTTTTACAGATAGATAGGTACAACATGGGTGTAGGATACTCAAAATGAAAGGGGGCTTTCGAAAATTAAATAAAAACTAGGGTGTTCCATTTAAAATAACAAAGATGGCGTCCACTTCCGATATAAGCGGAAGTGCCGCCATATTGAAAATAATTTACTTCGATTCGAAATGGACAATTTCGGCTGTGTTCCAAATTTCAAGTTTATAGCACTATAGGAAGTTAAAAAGTTTCTAATGGCCGCCTTAAAAAAAACAGCCTGTATATGGGTAGTGATAAAAAAAAACTTTTGTGACCAAATTTTTGAATTCTTGAATTCTTTTGAATACGTTGTGTGCACCTCGGCCTAAAGTGCTTTTCTGGCTTCATCTGTAAACTGTTGCAAACAACAGATTCGGCCAAAAAATATCATTTTTACAGCCTTGATTCACAAATAACTATTTTTTGACGATTTCCTCTGGTTTCGGTTTAGACGTCATATGAGCAAAATTTTTAATGACAGCTCTTGTCAAATGTCATGATATGATAGTTTCAAACGTCTACATTGGAAAAAATAAAACAAAAGCTAGATGCGAGGAATGACTGACTAACGCCGCTCCCGGTTATCTTGAAGCTAAATTAGTAATATCCAAAAACAAACTAACTAATAGACTAGAAATTTGCAGCAAAGTTTGCCCAGAAAGGCTATTCCTAATTGGTTTTGATTAACTCATTCCTGTAAGCATCCAAAGCACTTCTCTTGTAGTCACAGAAACAAGCCGTGGCTGATGACTAACGTGGCTTATGAACACATTCAGCGGTTTCCTTCGTTTATGATGATGTGCTCTTACTTCAGGAGTTTTGAATTTACTGTCGGATGAGCTTTGCACATTTGACGTAGAACTTTTCGCAAGTACATTGCCGCAGTGGAATTACTCAATTTTCTTATGGAAGTTCTTCTGCACATGTGGTCTGACAGCTGCCGTAAATTTAACAACAAATTAAAATCGATGTAGAAAGTTTTGTCGACGTTGTTGCTTTCTAACACCTTCCAAATTACATTCCGTCTTGTCGACATGTCGGTACGAGCTTTATTTGAAGGTCTAATATCTGGAGAAGTTTGCGTAGATAAATTACCATGCAAGGGCACTGAGCGTTGGTTGAAATACTACCATCTATACCTTCTTCAGTGAGCAAACCAGTTATAACATGGTAACTTCTTCCATGTCAAATAAATGTTTGGATTTAATTGTGATAAACTAAATGTCGGTTCTAAAGGTCACCCAAATGGGGGGTAGAAATCCTAAAAAATAAATATTTGTACCCCAACTACTATTATTAATATATTTCGTGCCTGGACACCAATCCATTTAATGGAAGGAACGCTTTCGCAAGAACTTCTCAAAACGACGATGCTGCAGGGATTTTCTCCATTACGAAATTATATTTCACAAGCAACTGGAACGCGTCAACACCATTTAGATGAAAATCTAGCTTTCGGTCATATTGTGTCAGGAAACAGTAAAGGCAAACGAACCCTTCCTACAACACAGACGATGCTTTGTTTTAAATAAGGGATCGCGTTGCAGCAGCATCCACTTCAATTAATTTTAGTAAGATTTATTAGATCGAAACAAAATCGCTAACTTATCATCTGATGCATCTACATACTCGTACATTTAATATCATTCTATTTGTACATTTTTATAGACCAGAGCGGGTATCGGCGTTGATTAATTTGTCTTCACATCTCTGATCAAACATATTGGGTATATTCAAATTGAATAAGCTGCAGGCGCCCAGTGATAACATTAACTTGCTGAGTCAAGACATTATCGTCGCACTGAAACCAAAACCACACCAAATATAAATTAATCATAGTTAGGATTAGTTAGGTTAGAATAAGGAAAATATTTAATCTCATTGCCCTAAAAGCTGTTCTTAAGTTTTTTAAAGTTCTGTTCTGTAGATTCGAGAATTGGATACAGTCGTGTTCAATGATGACCCTAGGTTTTGGTTCTGCTGGAGTATACTTCTTCCTACATTTTACCTTTACATTGCGCGTGAAACAATGATCTTCCTAGAACAGTCTAAGATAAGCTGAGTCCATGGACTCTCATGACTATGAGAACTGCACATCTGCCACCAATCGAACATGTGTATGGGATTTTTTGATGGGTAAAATTATTATTAATTTATCGAATCCTCCACAGACAGCTTCTCAAGAACATATTTATCACCTCATTGGAAGCATACCACGCATCAAAGACTGTATTATAGTTAGAGGTGTTCTCACGCACTATTAACGTTTTTGTTCAATATCTAATCAAAAGGCGATGGATTATGGTGGTGGTTAGAGGCGCATGCGCCAACTCTGCTAAGTCAAGCAGGGACCAAGGCGCCTGGCATTTGGATGACGCACATGAACCAGAGGCCAGTACGCCTCGGTGCAAATTGGTATATATATAATTTTTCTCCATTCTTTTCTGTTTGCTGTTTTTCCCTTCCAATCGCTAACACCCCTTACGTCGTCTTTCACCTAGTCCAACCATTTCTTGGTGTTCCTCTTCTTTCTCACAAGCGTATGTCACTAATTAATTTAATCATTAATTTTATCAATGTTTGGTATATTTTTCTTCTCAATGTGTATGTGACACATGTGTTCTTAGTTCTCCAAAATTTTGATTACCTTGTACTATTCTCGATCTAATTTCTCCTCCCGACCCTTTCTCGCTTATTAGCACTCCCGAGTAAACAGAGCTCTACACCTTTTCGAAACTACAAACTTCCTGTTTTTGAGGTTACTTTTAGTTCGTCTTTGGTTTCTCTTCCGGTGCTTGTCATTATCATATATTTGGGTTTCAGCGTATTTATTTCTAGTCGAAACACCTTTGCCCCCTATTCAAAATTTTTTGCAAACCCTCTGCCGTTCTCTCTTAGACTTTGCTATTATAAATAGTTATTCAGGCTTTAGCCCAATGCATTTTTTTATTTTTCCACACATGTTTCATAAGTCCATATACTATTTTTTTCTTGATTTCTTCTCTCCCGACCTTCATCACCTCCGCGCAACAATTTATTAAAATCGATGAAGAACAAGGAATTAACATTCAACAGTTATAGTAAACCGCGTACAAAAAATCATTTTTAGGATCTATCTATCTATATATATGTCGTAGTCTCTTAGTGAAACACGTCATTTCTTGAAAAATCTAGGCAATACATGAACTGCCGGCATATTATGTATATTCTTAATTAAGTCGAAAATTTGTTACACTCTAATCACTTTCAATGTGATCCATGGTGCACTTTGAATCCTTTCGACTTAACTTTAAAACTTTTAGGTTTTTTACGTTCTTAGAATTTGAACACAATACCTACTCTATACATATCAATGCAGATAAAAACTTTCATTTATGCGAAATGTAGCTTTCTCAGTACAAATAGTTATGAAACGGTTTGTTTTTGTGTATATCCTTTCAATGCAAACAAGACAATACGGACCAAGTTTCGTAATTATGGAGTCGCTCCCAGTGGTTTCCGACACTGCCATAAATACAAAATACAGAACAGTATGAACAGTTTTACAACGAGTTTGAATTATATTCAGTGAATTATTTACCGGGACGATTCGAACGAACGAATGACGAAAAGCAGAGCTCTTAACTTATTTTATATATTAATTTACTTTTTAACTCTGGCTCGCAGCCAAGTGTTACATGTCTATCACTCAAATGAAAAACAAACAACGCGCTTGATGTAAACCACGACCTTACTAATGAACGGCTTAGTATTTTTATCCCATACGCAAACGATGAAGAATCTTATCGAACTGTTATTGTTAATACCAGTATCCAGTTGGTGCGGGTAATGATGCGGACGTCCTCGTTCAACACTCCGGATAGAATCTTTTTCGGCAGACGTCGATAGTTTTATTGGAAGAGTTTCGTACACACAATCCAATCACAATAGGGAATGTCCAGATTCCAAACATGGTTCTGAAATTGTTTGTCGTCCCTTGTGTCTCAATTTCTGCAACAAACAGCATAATATCGAGGTAGAGGACTGAGCAAACAAGGGCTAGATTCGCTACTTCAACATAAAGGCGGTGTGTGGACGGATATAAACAGCTATTTTTATTATGGCGACGCATTCAAGAATTCAGTTAGGGACGCTGGAAAAGAAATTGGTAGGGGCACTATCACAAATAATAAATGTCTTACTGGCATGTGAAACGTCGCTCCACGTCAAACGATGAGTATTACTTTAAATTCATTTTTTAAAACCAAATAAGAAAGGACAAAGACATGCTTATTAATTTTGTTATGCATTTATAGATTTTATTTTTATCTCTATATTATTTCTCAAATTTGTTTTTTTGTCGGTACGCCATATCTCTCTTAATACATCATCAAAACCAATGATTGAGCCATCATTTTGAAGATTACTTTGACCGATAATTGACTGCGTATAAAACCATGTTGATTTTTCGAAATGTAGATTTTGACTGGGACAGAAATTTTGTCATTCTCCAAGGATACAAAAACTTTCGGGGATGCACTCAATATGGAAAGTTTCCGGTAGTCAGACATGCTAGTTTTGTCTCCAGATATAAAAATAGGGGTAACAAAACTTGATTTCTAGAAATCAGAGAATTGACTTGGTTGATGTCGTTAACGACATTTTAAACAGTAAAGGCAGAGGAGGAGACAGGGAGAGTAGTAGTACCCAATTTTTCAGAACATGCCGTGGGACATTATCGATACCAATTTTATCATATTAACGAGTACCTGGGCGACAAAGCTTCGCTCGCCTGAGAATTTTCTTCGATATATATGAGTTTTGCCTGTGTAAATTAGAGTTAAATGTTTTCTTCTAAGGTTTCCTACGCATTGTGAGATGCACATTTTAGCTACAAATAGGTACACATGAAAAATAAACCGTAGGAATTTCTTAATATTACCAAAAAAAAAACATCCAACATTGGTTTGATGCTCCAATATGTCACTTATTGGAGACGTTGATTGGTTAACACAATAATTGCATTGTTACTATTGGATGTAAGCCACAGATATTCGTATTCATATAGCGCCATCTCACAAAATCATCCATCGGCAACAATACAAGTACCACAAAAATTTACGTGTTGACGCTATATGAAATTGTCAGCATGACAGCGGATAGAAGGCTCTAAAATATGTAGTTCTAATAAATAGTTACAAAAAGAACGTTTTTTTTGTGTAAAATTACGTTTTTACAAGAAATACAACAATATAGGTAGACTTAAAAGCAAAATTAGATTCTAAATACAAAATTTCATCCAAATCGTTAGAGCCGTTTCCGAGATTCCCAAATAAATTTATATACAGGCCGAGTCATTAGTGCGGGATCGGTCCATAACTCCTGAACCATGTAATATCATTGATTATATTTACATATATCCAATTATAATCAATGGTAATATGCAATAGTTATTTTTATTACAAGGCCAGAAACTGTTGCACTTACAAAAGACAGTTTCTGGCTGTGTAATAAACAAAACTTTTTCGGCCAACAAAAATTTGTTAAAATAATTACGGTTAGAGGATTTATTTTTCCCCTGTTGACGGTACTTATTTCACGATATAATGAATTAAAATAATTTTTTTGACATTCGTGAACTTTGAGTAATTTGAGTGCACAATTCTACTGATAATAATAAAAATGGATAAAGACACACCACACATATTCAAAAAGTAGCAGAAAATGTAATTCAGAATGTATTACCCGAAAAGTCAGCGCCGCCAAGATAAAAGCTTTCATTGAAAATCCCTGCTTTCCATTTTCTTGCCTAAGCAGGCAATAAATGATCGTTTTCAAGACGATTTGGATGATTGCAAAATAACTAATTTTAGACGGAGGCCGAAAAACTTTTAAATACAATTTGTACACAGTTTGTCAGGCTGCTCAAGCTAAAAATATTTTAACATTTACATGGTGATCCAAAACTCACAAATGCTACACAACTAGTAATCTGTGTACGCAACTTTGTTTTTTCAAATAAAACCACCTATAGTTTATTTCACTGTTGGAACCCTTTTTGCCATAGATTTATGATGGTAATTCACATTTTTTGTTATTTGCAGAGGTTCACTTAAAAATTTACTGAGAGGCCGTTTTAGCAGCTAGAAGGCTGTAGAAATGTGAAGAAAGGATTGCTCTTTACGCCCGATAGGAGAAATATCATTTTCACTATACAGGCTCTACAAAAATTCGTATCAAATTATACTATTTTTGAATAAGTTTTTTAAATACCACCCCCAATATTGTTGTATAATATATTATCGAATGCGTCTAGAGTCTGGCTGCGTTTTTTATTCAGGTTGTTCTATAGCTAGAAATCATAATTTACGAGATATTTGATATATTTGGCTGTGATCCAGATTGAGCCAGGATAAGGTAGATAGTGTGCCAAGGAAACCATGGAAATCGGTTTTTAACTCACATTTCAACACTGAATTTTATTTTACAAGATCTGATCGATATGATACGTTAAAATATTTTTAGGTTGTCCTGTATACAATTGCTCGTTTAAATATATATTAGATAATATAAAGCGTACAGATAATTGTGTAGGCTCAGCAGGCCATGGAAACTATCTTTAGTTTTAATTTTTAAAGTGTAGACTTTTGGCATTGACATATCATGATATGAAATAAGAACTATCAATCAAATCTGTGCCAAAACCAAAGGAAAAGAAATAACACAGATTATCCAAACGACAACAGTAGTGACAGAAAACAGCATGCGAAAAAGAGGTGCTGTGTGACAGCAACGAGACAGTGGGATGTGGATATGACAAACATTTCGGACGCGATCCATAAGATACTTTTAATATATTTTCTAACAAATTCCATCTCCAGGCCTCGGTTTAGGCATCGTTTGAGTAATTTTTCGTAATATGAATTAATAATAATTTTATTGGTTAGTATTTATAAAATTTGATAAGTTGACGAATCTTCTCTTTGGCAAAGCCCAGGCGTCTTTGGAAGCTTTTTAGCCCCCACTGAGCGGTGTTCTAAAATAGCGAGTATCCAACAATAAATAAAGTTTTCATTTATTTACAATACAATAGGTTTGATGCTGACGGCCGTTTCGCATGCAACTTTTGCTCTTGTTGTTTCGAAGTCTCGAAGCTCTCGTGAGTCGATCGCATCGATATTGCGTAAACAGCATTTTCAATAAAACTTATTAATTCGGTCTAGTCACGTTAGGGGAATACGTGCTGATGCTTTTCGGTCATTTCAGGCACTATATGAACGCACACGAGTCATTAGTGTCGCTTTTTTAAGTTCGCTAACGAGACAAGCTACATTATGATGGTGAAGGTGGAATCGAAAGAGTGTGCGATTAACAAATGGCACCTTACGATTCGTCTGTAGCTTCTGCTTGATAATGCTTGCGATACGGCGCCGGATGTCAATCTAATAAATGTCACCAGCTGCCTCCGTGCGTCATTAACCCGCAAATTAATTGCATTTTCACTAATATGTCAATTTTAAATCACGCACCCTTCCATCCTAGGTGAGAGGTGCACAGGTGCACTGAGGTCTTACGTGGCGGATTCGCATTGGTGCACGTGGCGCAAGAGTTTTTGCAATTGCTGGCGCCGTCGAATTATTTCAGAATTCCGCTTATAGCGCCTGTATTGATTCGTTTCAGAATGTTTAATTCTGGACTGATTGCTTTCGAAACATTAATGACGACTCCCGGTCGCATGCCGCACCCCCATTTCTTTATATTAAATATGTTTGGGTCCCCCTCAATATTCTTTAAAATATTTCAGCTCAGTCTACAATTTTCTTGTGTGAAACAGTACAGAGAGAATAGAATATAACGAGTGTTCAAAAAGAAAACGAGGCTGCGTTGGCCATGGAAAAACTTTGTGCATCAATTTAGTGTAGCAAAATTTCGAACTGTCAGTGTCAGATTGTTTTTAGGTTGGGTTCTTTGTTGACAATGGTTTCGTATACGATGCATTTAGTGTTTTCATTATCAAATTCATCTCCAGACACCAATTTCGACTTCTCGGTATTTCATCTGCACTTAATATGGTGTTTTGTCATTACACAAACAAAATCAGTTCACTTCGGAACCTCTGTCGGAACCTGACCACACTGAGTGTTCGTTTGCTTTAGCGTTTGTAAAAAGACAGGTGAGAGACATTGACGCTACAAATTTTATGTTGGTTGTGAGTTTTGTTGTCGATAGAGTCAGAAATGAACAAGATTGATTGGATTCTACAAAATTATGTGAACACATCAACTGAAGAATTTCAAACACACATGTATCAGTATGAAAAATTCGGGAAGTTCACGAACACTAAGTCATGAGTTAATTTGGAAAAATTGATAGCATTAGTCGTATAGATGGAAGTGATGTTAATGAGATCTCGGAGCTCCTGAAATTCTTCGACACATTTTGAATTAAGTACTACAGACTCCTATTTGGCTGTTTAGTCTAATAAGTCCGTTTATCTGTACAAACACAATGTGGAAGAAGGAGGTAATAGAATTTACATCATCATGAAGTAATTTTTAAGCAAATTTTTGATCACCAGATTTATTAGCCGGAATGCAAAAAATCATTTGAACTTGCATGGTGAACTTGGATCTAATGATATCGTACTTTCCGGTTTTACCTTGTGGTCGAAGTGGTACAATTCATTTACAAAACACTTGATAACAACTCGGAAGAACTTCGGACTTCTTTAACATTTCAGTCAGAACTTAGGCAGGATTTAAAAATACATAATTTTTGTATTAAGAAATATTTCTGTTTTTAAACCAAATTGGTGGGGCAATAAATAAAATGTTGTTGCTGATGTAAATCTTATTCCTCGTTCTTCAGAGTTTTGTCCTTTGTTCACAAAATATAAATTTCATTGACAGAAAATAAAAATACTGACTTATATCGTATGAGGGGCTGGTTTCTGTACATCCATTTCTTGTGGTAACGTATTTCTTAAAGCCACCGCTGAAGAAGTCGTCAAGTCAAAAAACGTTTGTTCATCTGGCGACAGCTGGATGTTTGTTGACCAAAGGCTACGTCAGACTGGTTGTTAGTTACCACATCTTTTTAGTGCTAATTACAGGTGATTGTGACAATTCAGTTAAAGACGAAAGTTTTGCGCGACTCCAGATTACTTGAGGAGCGTTTGCGGTGAATGCTTTTTAATGGAAATGCCCACAATCGAAATGCAACGAATGAAAACGTTTTGCTTCGAATACCTACTATTTGTTAACGAGAAAGGAGAAAGCACACGTAAAGCTCTGGAAGACGTTTAACGCTAGAAACCGACAGCCAGAAGCTTAATTCTATTTGTCTTTAGCTTAGAAGTAACTCACCAGGTCTTGGGGTTCCATCTTCAAATACTTTCGTGCTGCGGGGAAGTAAGATTATTCTAAAACGAAAAAACATATCGAGACGCGGTTTTCGACAAAAAGTACAGTCCAGGAACAGTCTGAAAATATCTGCTTACATACAGTGTGTCCACATACAGAGCGGCGCATCAAAGTTAGGTTTTTTTAATGGAACACTCAGTATATAATGCTATTTTCGAATTGCTTATTAAAAAATAATAAATACTTTGTATAACCTATTATGGACGTAACTTCAGTTGTTTTCCTATTATTTGACATTTAAACCAACAAAAGCCCGTTCCTTGAAAAATCGCTGCTCTCAAACCAATGAGAATTTTGCTTTGATATTTTGACAGAAAATATATTCCATCTCCCGATGTCGTGCCATCAATTTTTTGTCAGAAATTGTTGCTGGCAAATGTCATGATATGGCAATGTCAAAGGTCTACAGTGTAAAAAATTAAAGAAAAGTTAGATTTCTTGGTCTTCTGACAATTTTGTACGCTCTATTATAAAGCTTGCCGTAATTTCGTATGTATGTATATGGTTCAGATTCGTCATACTTGACAGTAATTATAACGTCATCTGCGACTTCTAGTGAAGGAACTGTTAGCACATGGTTAAATTGCGCAATTAATATTTGCCTGTGCCGACTTCCAAGGCGGAGGTAACTAAAATATGTATAGTTGGCCGCAACGGCTTGTTCTTTCACTGGTATTATAGTGGAGTAGTGACGGATCGGTACGGTTGGCCTGGCCGTACCGAAAAATATAACCACTAAATTTGTAATTATTATTGTCAGCCAGCAAATCAGCTTATCCGTGGTTTTGTAGCTTCAGTTTTAATTTTTTTTTGTATAGCTTGCTCTGAGCCTTACTGTTAGAGAGAGACTCGTGGTATTTAATAATGGTTTATTTCCGTAACCGAATAAATCGCGGCTATCGTTCCCGTTCCTTAGGAGGTGGTGAACACTAAAGCATTTGACACCGCCTGTTTTAATTTTCGCGGCACCACACCTTCACACTCTTTTCGTTAGGGAAATGTATCTGCATTTCCCTATATTTCCTTCTATACTTCTAATGCATTGTATGGAGAATGAATGTTTAGAACTTCCAGTTCAACATGCATTTTTTTTGAGTATGCGCAAAATAAGTTCGACTCTGCATCATTTTCTATTGTGGAAAATTCAGGTTTGGAGATGTTTTAAATTAGCTGTCAGTTTAAATAAAATACCCTTTGATTTTTACAATTTACATTGTGTGCAACGTCCGCCTAGTCGGTAGAAAAATCGCATGCAGGCTCCGGTTTTATTAGATTTCCGTCTTCAGTTGAAATTTTCCACGTAATTTCAGGTGAAGTTTTAAACGATTTGTTGTCTAAAGTAAATGGATATTACAAACGAATATATACCTCTTCGTCCCCCAAACGCTTTATTGATTCACTTAAAAATAATTAACGAATGGAAATTTTTAATATTTAAAATACTGTCGCCGCCTAAATCTCCCTTGTTTAAATAAACAAATTATAAGCATTACGAAAAGATATTTCCTGGTCGTGTTCATATAAAAATAAACAAATACCGAGTTTTAGGAAACTCGACGAAAATAGGATTATATTAGATGACCCAGGTAGCAGAAGTACGTCATAATGACGTCTATTTTAGGTGACTTTCGTCGATAGACGTCATTTAACCTAAAATTCACGTCTTTATGCCGTCACAATTGCAACGTATTTTTGACGTAAACTAAATCACGTCATTTTGACGTCTATTTTAGGTCGACGATTTTACCACGATTTAATGACGTCCCTGTTTCGTTATTTTGACGTCTAGAACAAAACCATAGTTTAAATTTAGTTTAATATACTTATAGTAGGTTAAATTGTGAAAAATTATACTTTTAATGTTAGTATTCATCATCCAGTATTTAAAAAATTAATTTCAGTCATATTATAATGAGAAAAACTTTGGTCGTTAGTGCATATTGAACTCGATCTTTAACAATAAAAAAGAGTTGTACATCATATAAGTCCGCCAATCAGTTATTTTTATATAGTAATGTAGTCAAACCGAAATACTTTAATTTTACACCAAATTGCAGAAAATTCATGGTGGTGGCGGACAATGTTTCGTTAATCAAGATGGTTAGGTTTTTTTTCTGGTTTCCATAGATGCGAATAACAAATATTGACTTTTGTGACCTACTGTATTTGCAGCAGTTTTTTCATTAAAAGTTTGTATAAGTGAAGCTCCAAATTGTAATTTTTAACAAAAAATAGATAAATAGACAACCCTGTGATGTTATTAATTCATAAAGTTTAATAGGAAATACTTTCCTTGAGGTGTGTAAACCCTTTTTGGCTGGGTGTCGCCCTTGTAAGCTATTTTTTGCCTTAGGTCACTAATTATTTTTCAATTTTCATTTCATTCTTGTTCTAGTGTTTGTGTTTGTACGTGGATCATTGTTCGGTGTTATTTTCTTCAGAAATTTAAGGTGAGTTTATGCTGTCGGTGAGATAAAATAGTAGTTTTAAACGATAATCTATGATCATAATATTAATATAGATTATCATGTACGCCGTGGTTGAATTTCAGGAATGTGTCGGTGATGGGCTTTCGACTATATTCTAAGTGGTTTACTCCACGCAAGAAGCGTATTTATTGGTCTCCGTACAAAGACCAGAAACAATATGTCAAAGCTTTTCTAGGTGAAGAAGATGTAAATGAAGAAACTTGGTCTTTGTATTCTATATGCAGGGTATTTTATAAAACCAGTAAACTTAATTCATATTTGCTTCGTGTTATTAATTGATTACATAATTTGTGTTTTACAATTGCAAAAAACAAGATGACTGTCTTAGAATTTTAATTTAGTCTAAGAACCACTGTTTTCCAGCGCTTTAGTTTCAATTTTTTTTGATGTGTTATAGGAATATTAAATGTAATTTATAATACACAATGAACATATTATTTTTGAGTCTTATTTCAACTACAAATTATATACTTTGTGAAACATAGTTTTCAAAAATTAATCTTATCCCTATATGAAATTGAAACCTGACCTGACCTGACCTGTTCCATCATTGAGGAACGTCTTAGTTACGTCAGTAAAATTGTAAATTAGACGTCACACGCACACGTCATACATACGTAGAAACATGACGTCTTAGTTACGTCGTTAAAAAAATGTCAATTTAACGTCACACGTATCACGTCAATTTGACGTCACACGTATCACGTCAATTTGACGTCACACGTATCACGTCATTTTTACGCAAAAAGATGACGTCGTCGGGCTGTGACATTTACCCGTCATTTTTTCGTCATAATAACGACATATGCTTGGTCATTTCGACGTAACTGTTGCCCAAAATATGACGTCAAAATGACGTTGTGTTGCTACCTGGGGAGGCACTATGCGCCGGTTATACCAACCGAGTTCAATGCTAGTTCAAATTTCGACTAAGGTTCAAGTCTAGTTCCAAACGTTGTATGTACAATACTGGATCAAGCTATTGATTGGGGTTCAACTCAAATTTCAAGTGGAAAGAGAAATAAATGCAACTGAAGGTGAGGAAGAATTTGTGTTTCATCTAGTGAAGATGAGGATTTTATTGACCTCATTCCACAGGTGAATACTACTGAAAATTAAAGTTTTCCCTCGCCCGTTAATTATAAGGCCTATTAATGCATGCATTATTTTACATTAATGAACGATTTGTCATCAATGCATGATTTTTTCGGTGGTAACTATAGTTACGAGCATAGGTGACCCGATTTTATTACGAATTGGATGTTTAGAAGCAAATTTTTGTCTCATAAAAAAGCTTAACGAAAAAATATTGTTATCAACTTGTATGTTAATGGGCGATTAATAATCTCGACAATTAAATTATTAATCGCCTTCATTAACAAGCTTGTTTATGAAATAGCTATTATTCATTCCTACTTTAATTTGAAGTTTTTAATAAGGACATTTTAAATTCATGCTCTTTTTTCATGTGGATTATTTTAAAATAATGTCCCTCAACATAGAGCTTATGCTTTTCCTTAGCTTGTTTCATATGTAACTGATGTTTTTCGTTTGCTTGATCGATCGTCTCTTTTCTCTCTTGTAGAAGGTTTTTTTTCCTTCACTTTTGACTGTCTGTCCTTATGAGCGGTGGAGGGTGCCTTTATAACAATTTAAAACAAAGAATTTCACATGGTCCTTGTGCCAAAACCCTTGGGTAAAATTAATGGCTAAAATATCGATAACTACCACATATAGGCATAGAACATATTTGAAAAAAATGAAAGATATTTATAAGTATAAAGAAATTAAGTAATAAAATACCAAGCGTTCCATAAGAGTTTTGATATTTTGAAATTTGTCGTGTTTTGATTATTTGTACGACCGCCCTCTTTGATGAAACTCACATTTTTTTAATGCCAACAATAAATCGAAATATGGGCCAAAACTGTCGCAGTACTCGTAATTCCCCAATTGAAAGTAAGTAAGATATGACCTATGAACTAACCTGTATAAGTAATCGTGGATCCACATTAGAGCTTGGTTAGGACCTCGCTCGATTGAACTAGGTACGAACTTCGATTTGGTATATGTTTTATAGAAAGAGTTCGAAAATTGCAGACGGGATCAAAGTCATGTAATCAGTACAATTTATACCGGGTGTAATAAAGGGCGTACAAAAGAAGCGGTGGATTTGGAGGCCATGGGTGCTAGCTTTTGTTTTATTCTTTACAGTGTAGACATAAACAGTGGCCTCAATGAAATTGGCCCCAATGACGCGAAATAATGGAATTTCTTAAAAAAGACACTAAATGGTCTTATGTGTCGTGTCCCGAACATGAAACATGTAAAATTATTCTATATTTTATTAATATATAACGTGCGTTCAAAAAAAACGAGGCTGCGTTGGCAATGGAAAAACATTGTGCATCAATTTAGTGTAGCAAAATTTCGAACTGTTAGTTCGAATCGGTCAGATAGTTTTTAGGTTGGGTTCTTTGTTGACAATGGTTTCGTATACGATGCATTTAGTGTTTTATATATCAAATTCCATCTCCAACCTTCGATTTGGACTTCTCGGTATTTCATCTGCACTTAATATGGTGTATTGTCTATTATACAAAGTCAGTTCACTTCGGAACCTCACCCGACTGAGTGTTCGTTTGCTTTAACGTTTGTAAAAAGAGAGGTGAGACTTTGACGCTACAAATTTTATGTTGGTTTTGAGTTTTGTTGTCGATAGAGTGAGAAATGTTCATGGTTGATTGGCAGTTATGTACATAATGTAAGGAGGATCGATTGGATTTGACAAGATCATGTGAAAGCATTGACTGAATAATTTCAAGCACACGTATCATTATGAAAAATTCGAAATTTACGAACACTAAGTCATGAGTTATTTTCGAAAAACTGATAGCATTGCTGGTATAAATTGGAAGTGATGGTAATGAGATCTCGGAGCTCCTGAAATTCTTCGACACATTTTGAATGAAGTACTACACACTGCTATTTGCTGGTTAGTGCAATAAGTCGGTTTATCTGTATGAGCACAATGTGGAAGAAGAAAGTAATAAACTTTACATCATCATGAAATAATTTTTAAGCAAATTTGAACTTGGATCCAATCATATCGTCGTTTTCGGTTGTACCTTGTGGTCGAAGTAGTACAATTCAATTCGAAACACTTGATAACAACTCGGAAGATCTTCGGAACAGAATGTAAAACAAAAACAATTTTTTCGGACAAATTTCAGTAAAAGAACGCGAAGGAGGATAGCATTATGTTTATGAGAGCGATGTACACATGTCCTGGCACTTATAATACACAATGTAAATCAAATTGGTCCGTTTAATTTTGGAAAATTTGAGACTGACAGTTCTTGTCATTTGACATTTGTCAAATCAGTAAGTTTATGTTTCTATGATTTCTACACTGGAAAGCCGATAAATTCCATGGCCAACTCAGCCTCGTTTTTTTTTTTGAACGCACGTTAGTTGTAATAATTTTGTATCCTATCCTCTTTACGTGTCACGCACAGAGGTTTTCTGTGCCTTGCATACGATCTTGCTTTAATATCCAATTACCTTCTCTTCTTGCACTAGAACCTCGCCAGTACTCATACTGACTTGCATCGGATTCTAGTTGGAAAAGTGGATGTGTCAAAATTGGTATTCTTCACAATCTTCTTCCATTTGAAACGTGGCTTGGCTTATGTCAGTGGGAAGAGTGGCCCTGCAACGACAAAATAGGTACATTGCCCCAGGAAGCTTTTCAACTTCTGGAAGAAACTGCAGGATTCAGTTTTAAGCTGTGTCCTCTCAGCCATTGGAAAACTTGTGATAGTATATGTTGTTCAGTACCTCACCAGGAGGGGTTAGTCCCCACCATTTTTACCACCCTCAGTAGGGATGGTGAGTTTGTAGTTAGTTGGAAAATAAACGCGAAAGCAAAAAGGTCTGCACTAATTATTCATTTCCTGGTCCTTCGAGCAAACAACAATTAACCGTCAACATATGTTCTTCAAAATATTTCCAGTCACAAGTGCTGTGTTCTGTGACAAGCCTTGAAAAACTCTTTTCAACAGTCGTAGAAACCAAAGGTCGTGGAAGAACTTTGAAATTTGTTAGAGTGTAGAATATGTTTAAGCTTGGACAGTCTTTTCGGATACGATACATTTTGTGTTATTTTTAAGAAACCCCATCTCCAGTTGTCGGTTTGGACCATAGACAAGAGCGAGGTTAGAACGTCGTTGGACAAGTGTTCGATTGTCATAATTTGTCAATGTTAAAAGTCTACACTGTAAAAAATGAAACAAAAGCTAAATTGTATAGCCTCTTTTGCCTCCTTTCTTAGCTTCGAAGAAAAGTGTGAAACGGTAAAAATCATATCATCAAACCCAGGAAGCCTGCTGATTGCTAAATTACGTCTATTCATTTCTCAGTTATTACCTATTACAGTTAGAGGAATAATTTTATTATTAATGTCACGTACACGAACAAGCGACCATATCGTGTAAAATGTATTTTATTGTTTGATTTAAGACAATGTTCGAAACGTTCGTGAGAAACCGCACAGATCTAATAATGTTGTTCTCATTTATTTGCAGGCGAGCACATCTGCGAAACTGCTTAGAGATACTTAAGGAAATAGTACCGCTGGGCCCCGAAGCATCTAGACACACGACGTTAGGACTTTTAACGAAGGCTAAGAGGTTTATTAAGGTAGTAAATAATAAAACAACACACACTATTAACCTTCTACTAGACAAGATATTCACTACAAATTCAGGCTTGAGGCGTGCATTTTCTTCATGCTTGACTTGTGTACTGAGCACATTTCACACTTCACAGCATTTAATTCCGCCTCGGAAAATGATATTTGTTTCCACCCGCGAAGCTTCTTCGATTTGCCATGTTGCATCTATTTGTCGTACTGATTGTAAGTTCTTAAATTGTTTTCACGGCGACTTTATGAGATATTCATCCTTTAGCCTAGGCATGAGAAAGGGTAGAATCGAATGGCTTGGGGGTCTGCTTATTGATTTACATTCCGCCTGTCGCGGTAACAAAATCTTGAATGTCATTTTACACCCGGTCCCATCTGCAGTTTATCAAATACTCGGCGATTTATTTCACTTTTACGATTGATATTTTAGGGCTTGCGTAGTACCTGGAAATGGGGTTAGCTGTGTGACAGCCCCAACCGAATTATTAACAGTCCGGAGAAAGCAATTTTGAGAAATACATTGATTCCTATATATTTTCTGAATCACTTCTAACCGGAAAGATATTATCGTATTTCACATTTATTGCTAGCCATATTTTTTGTATAAAAGCACCATTTATCATACTATTAGCCTTATACAAAATGGGTCAAATTCCATTAGGTGTTGGTTTTTTTCTTATTTGTAAAACTACAAGCGGTATACATAACTTTTTGTTCCTAACACAGACATTGATATACCTATACAACTTACGTGATGTATTGTTCATCGATCAAACGTAGTGCCCAAATTTGATCTGCCAGGTTATCAAAGATTTTATGAAATTGAGAAATAATTGCAACTTATCTGTCTGGTTTACTTTCTTGTTTATGGTGTCATTATTGTTGCATTATCTGAGAAGAATATAGTTTATGGAAATGTCTAAAATATATACGTACCTACTAAAATTTTCGAGAGTTTTTGCCGATACATAATATTGCGTTTTTACTACTCACTGAGAAGGTCCAAATTGGAGACCTATCATATAGATTGTCTAAAGCGGACAAGAAAATTTCAGAATCCCAGGGGATTTGGGGGATTTGTCCGCAAATGGGACATATCACTGACAACCCCTTCTTCAAACACGAACTCCATATCTTAGACAAAGGCCACAAAATTTCTTCTTCGGTTCTCTAACCATTATTATTTTAACAAGATGCTGTCTAACTAAGGTGGTATTTCTCGGGCGCGATGGTCCTGTTTCATTAGAATTTGTTAGGAAGAGATGTGGCGAGATTTTCAATGGATTAATTTGACAACTGACGTTTCTGACTGTGGTAAACACCATCAGTGACGGTGTGGTCGGGAGCGAAGTACTATTCTTGCCGTCTCAATCGCAAATGCCATTATAGCTCTTGTTCGAATTCGTAGTCAATTCCTCCCATTTTCTCACCCCAAAATGCTGTCCAACTTCATTAATTACCTCAAAAATGGTTCAAATTATTATATTTTCTACTTTCAAAAACATTTTAAGCAGTAAACCCAACGTTCGGCATATTATTTAATTGTTTGTAAAACGGACAAAGGCAGTTATCAACAAAATGCTAGAGGTTCTTTCCACTCTTGACTTTTGTTGGACTCAAACACAATCCTCTTAATTATTTCCTTTGCAACTTAGATACTAAAGCAATATAATTTTAAACCTTCTCATTTGCTTGTTCCCAATCCAAGAACTTCTCTCGCTCTCTCTATGCGCTTCTCAAAATCCACAATGATAATATCTCTATTCGTCCCATTGTTTTCTTCATCAACTATTCTCGCAACTACTACACTCGAGAAAATAATTTCTATGGCTATTAATTATAAACCACCCTTCCTCTATTCTAACAATTCCTAGTTAATATTAAAAATCTTGAAATAAGTAAAAATAAATTCTCATAATCATGTGGCATAAAAGCTTATTGCCTTCGGTCCTCAAAGTAGAATGTATTTTTGAATAAGTTTCTGGCTTAGCTATGACATTTTCACTTTTTATTTTATTATCTTTATTATAAATATTTAATTATTTTTCAAAATTGGAGCCCATCAACACACCGTTCCACTCACTCAAAAAGGACTCAAATTCTCTCTCTTTCTAGCCAAATTAATATTACAATTAATGAAGTGCAGGTTCGATCATTAGTGGTAAGGGATTGTAGTATTTTACTGTAAAAATAAAGAAAACTAGAAAAATGTCGCCGACGTCTGGCTTGTATTACAAATTAATAAGCTAAGGCCAGGAAGCTTGTGCGATAGTCAATTTTCAATATATCATACATCCGTATGCTAATAATAAAACCGGCATCCTGAAGATATCGAATTTCCGAAAGCATTTTCATATAAAACGTAACCCGAGACTTTAATTCCACTAGGATAATTTATTAAAAGGAAATAGAATGTAAAAAATGGCCTGTCATAACAGTACAATACCCCAAGAGGCAAGTTATTCAAACCGTGTTATGCAGGGATTTTGTACACTAAAGAGGTTTTTATTTCGAGCTAAAACCGATTCCAACCCCAACAACACAAACAGTCGAGACAAACCGGAATAATTTATGCCGAAAATTGGAAAGTGATTCATCCATCAAATGTTTATTTAATTATAGATGGCGGCTGCATGTAATTAAATTCGTGTTGACTTTGCCTGTACGTGGAACAATTTACATTAGATTTACATTCGGATCGTATTCTCCCAAGTATGATTAAAAACAATTCCGGCGCCTTCGCCAAATTCGTCTCCAAGCACTGTCTGAATTTGTTTTATTCGGCAGATTGCAGGCTTTTGTTGATTCGCCCGACATTTCTGTCACAAGCAGTATTTAAATGTCAAATACATTATTAACAAATCAGTTTGGGGCTTGTGCCTCTGCGCAATTGCCATTGCTGTTCTATATTCCAGGAACCCTGATATAACAAAAAATTTAACAGAGCCGCGTAGGCCATGGAATCACTTTCAATTTGTTAGAGTGTAACGGTTGTCCTTCAATTAGAGAAATTTGGGGTTATGTTCTCTTTCATAATCCTGTTGGAGAAGATACATTTTGTGTTATTTTAAACAAATTTCATATCCAGGCGTCGATTTGAACATGTACAAGAGTCAAAAGACGTTTAGACGTCATGATGTCATGATTTGTCAACGTCAAAGGGCTACACTGTAAAAAAGAAACAGAAGTTAGATTTTACAAGCTCCTGGAGTCAGTTCTTGAAATTGATTTCGCATACGAAAAGCTTTATTTGGAATACGATACACACATCGGTATTCTTGCCTCATTGAAAGGGATTTCGTGTTCGAAAATTACATCGTCTACTAATCAGTGTGCGAAACATTGATATCGTATGGAAAATCCATGGAAACGTATTGTTACCTAATGACACATTGTAAAACTTGTTTTTGTAATTTGAAATAACAAGTAAAAGTGATTTTTTTTAAACTGTACATTGGCAGAGGTGGTACATACTTCTTTATGATGTAATTGAAAATGAGGCAAGGGCCTTCGCACGCGTTTGTAGACGTGAAAATGCTTTTAATATTTTAAGCGATAGAATGTTCATATAATTATTTCGTTTAACAAAAGACAATTTAATAGACAATTTTTAATTTATATTTTTATTATTTTCAATTTCAAAATTAAAAATCGAAACTTGTCAGTGTTCACAAACTGTCCTTAAATCTAGTTAGTCTTTTGCGATGTTTAAATATTTTCAACCATAACTAAACGAATTCGATGTTGATTTTTCGAATTACAGTCAAGAATAGGATTAGAATTGGGTATTCGAAATTTGTCATACGAAATAGACGTCAATTTCGAGAATTGAGACTCTGGGCCTAAGTTTTAAATCATTTGTTAAATAAACACACATTTTCAAACATATTAATTTAAACGACCGATGATTCGATAACTGCATGCAAAGTGGCGTCGCATGTAAATCTGAAACGATTCTATACAATTGACTTGCCGTCGAATGATATTAAACTACTACATACAACTGTATAACTTCTGTGATGGCTCAATAAACTATTATTTTCTGATAGGTCATAAATTGAAGGTTTGGGGCTTCAACGTTTGAAATTTATTGTGCTGACCGACTAGCATCGAATGCACCACAGAAAATTGACAAATTAGTGGTAAACGAAACGAAAATGCACCATCACGCAAGTAACAACCCAATTTTGTAATAAAATTTTCAATGCACGTTATAATAACGGGCTTCACTCTGGGACTCATTTAAGTGAAGAAAATGTTTGACCTTGAGATGGAGCAATTTCAAATTAAATTTTCGGTTGACAACCGTTCCGAACACGCTCCATAATACAGGTAATTATAAATGATTGTAGTCGGAAGTGTGGTGTGGTGTGTTACCTATCCATACAAACACACAGGATTTTCACAAGTATGGAATCAGTTTAATATCTTCAAGAGTATTGACCGGAGTAACGTGAAATCTGGGATGTGCTAATTAATACCTAATTTTTTTCACCTTTTTTTTATCATGCAATGCTGGTCATAGATGCTGGTGTCGAATTATTGACAAAAACCCTCAAAAATATTAAAATCAACCAAACATGTTTTGTATATTGTTTATTTCTCTTCTAGTTCGGTTTTTAGATCTTTAATTATTTTCATTTTTAATTTATTAAACTCTTTTGGTGGCAATGTTTTGACAAGAGTGACAAATTCAGAAAAAAAAATAAGCTTTCGAATGATGTCCAATTTGGCCCTTATTGCTGTTTAAAAAAAATCAAGATGGGTGTGTATCTCCTAAAATAACAATGCAAAACAGGTGAAAAAGTACAATAGATATTAATTAGTAGAATGCATTACCCAGATTTCAGGTTAACTGCGGTCAGTAGTTTTGAAGATATTAAGCCGGTTTCATTCTTAACGAAGACCCTGTATTTATAACTCAGTGACTTTAATTTTGCAACTCTGAACTGTCAATTGCCTGCTCGTTATACATGCCATCATTTTTTCGTATTGGTGTTTTGTGGTTTGCGTGTTTTGTCGTTTACTGTGGTCTTTTGTTGTTTTCCCCGTTCATTCTTTCTTTCATCAAGTATGCATTATCACAATGAAGTGGCACGGAATAATTTTACATTAGGTTTCACAGCACCTTTTGACTACAATCATTTATAATGACCCTGTATAACCAGCGTTGAATGTCTACATAGGAAGCAATAAAATAGAAACTAGATTCCACAGCCTCATAAGCCTCCGTTTTTTTTAACAGTCTTCAGTGTCTTTCTTAACAAATTCTACCTTCATGCATTTTATTGATTAATAGGTCCTGTGAATTCTTATGACATGTCAATATCAAACGTCTACACTATAAATAAATGAAATACGAGCTAGTTTCGATGACCTACTGCAAATCCCTTTTGTCTGTTTTACTACGAGTATGTTTTATGTTTTAATTCCGTTATTATGTTGTGGAAGGACAGAAGGTGTTCCATAATTTTCATGAGTATTACGCGACTCAAGATTTAGATGAATTTACGTTGAAAGAATCAGCTATACAGCAGAATAAGAGTGTCGGAAATTAGTGAGAAATCAGATTCAATACAACAAAGAATTATCCGCAAACTAGGTTTTCTGACGTAAGATCTAACTTAAATACCAATGATTAAAGGAGCAAGAAAGGGATTAGAATGTACAAATTGTTAGTCAAAATTTTACCAATTTTGGTCAAAATATCAATATTTTAAGTCAAAATATGGCAATTTTTACTCAAAATGTCATTAATTTTATGTAAAATGCCATTAATTGTAGTCAAAGTGTCAAATCAAATTATTGTCATTTTTACACGATATATTAAGGGCCGGTTTTTCAATCGTTGGTAAACTTACAAGTATAAGTTACCTTGACAAGTTAAAGTAAATCCAAAGGTACGTCAAAACGGCGTTTTTCAATCAAAAGCAAAGTGTTGGTAACCAAACTAACAGTTCATTTGGCAATGTGTGAGGTTGGTAACACAAATATGTCGAAGTATTATCCATACCACAGATTACTCCAGATGACTGACTTCATAGGACGATTTTATCCGGAACTATTTCTTTTCTACACATTTAAAATAGGCGCATGACATCTTTGTCACAGATACCATAAGCAAATGTAGAGGCGCTCTAGTCGTTGCTAATACCTTTGTACGACCGCTAGATGTCACTACAAAAACTTTTATTTAAATTCAAATAAAAGACCCAATATTTTTACTATTTTAAATTGAACAATGTACGATTCCGTGTTTTTTAAAAAGCGTGACTGTTTCAACGCTTGTTGCTTTTTTCCGACTAATATTTTAAAAACAGCTTTTTGCTGCAATTATAATCAAGCCAGTAAATGTCAAAACTTGGTTGTATAATGAATTTGTGAAAAATTTAAAGCGAAAGATGGATCTTTTTTACATTATTTGTGATGTTGGTGAAAACTAAGCGGAGACACTGCATTGTTTTCCAAAAAGTGAAGAAGGGTAAGGATGTTTTATTAATACAACAAATTCAGGAAATCTAATTACATAATTCTAGAGCGAAACTGTGGCAAAAAGCTCTAAATGTCCAAAATTGCAATCTAAAGCAAAAGTGGAGGGTTTGCAAAAAACACTTTTCGGCATCATTAGATATTAGGCTTCATTATTCCTTATTTTTGTGTATGAATTTGAAGAACTAAGTCAGGTTACTCTATTGGTTGTCCGGCAAGTCTTTCAAAATTTCCATTATTATATAATAACCCCAAGTAATTATCATATGTGTAAGTTATACCTATCTTAGAAATGTAATTGTTAACATTTTGGGTATGATTTTGTTTAATTTAAAATTATGTAATATAATAAATTTATTTTTATAAAATTGTTTGTTTGTATGACGTGTAAATAATAAAGGAATATTTTATGATTTATTCTACAAAACAATTTTTTTACATTAGTTTTGTAGAATAAATCATAAATATTCAAAATATAATAGCATTTTTACTACCTATAAAGAGAGGAGAGACTATTTAAATTTGCCGTAAAATTTGATCGCTGCGCCATCTGAAAACTGTTACATAATTTGAAGGTCGTTAAAGGTCATTCCGCCAAAATATTTGCATTGAGTCGGTCATCTGGAGTAATCTGTGTCCATACTTTCCTGAATTTGTACTTTTTGTCATCAATGACATTTAATTTTTCAGTTGTTTTTGAAAATAGAAAAGAAAATATTTTCAAATTTTTCATCTGAAGAGGAAGACACGTTAGTAGGGAGTGGTAGAATGTAAAAAAAGTGGAGTTTCTACATGACGACAAAAAGACAAAAGAGTATGGGAAAAAATTCTGCACGAATCAATTGCTCAAAGCGGTAAATTTAGATGCACGAAGAATTTGACAAATATTTAAATTTAAAGAAAAACAAAATAAAAAAAAATATTTTAAAATTTATAATGCGAAAATGAATTAACCTTTGCGTGGGTGTATGTACGATTCTTTCTTCAATTTCTTCCACAAGACGACTAACTGTACCTTTAGATATACTAAACCGAACTAAAAAATCGAAATCTTAAATATAAATTTAAAATCACTCTTCAAAATAATTTGGCCGGTATCTTATGCGTTTTGGACGTCGTACATCCTCATCCCTACTAAAAGCGTTAACGTCGTAAAAATCTACAAATTATCGGTAGCAGACGATTATTTTTTATTATTTTAGAGAAAATACCGCAAGAGTCACTGATTAATTACGTTTACTGACAGTTTGCATAGTTTTACTGACAGAAAATCCAGCGGTAAAAGTTACTGGCACTTTTACCGTTTTTACTTCTACAAGTAAGGTGACAATTGTGAATTGAAAAACGCCACCTGAAAGTTTACTTATTGTTTACTCCCAACCTGAAGTTTACTGTCCATTGAAAAACCGGCCCTTACTGTTTATTTAACAAATTCCGTCCTTAGACGTTGGTTAATTGCCGCTTGAGCAATTTTTTTATTTACAGTTGGTGTCAACCGCCAAAACCTAGTTTGTAACAAATAAAACAAAAGCTACATAGATTCATTAAACATAATAATATGGATGTTTAGTGTTTTAAGTTCGACATCATAGCGTCTATTGGTTGTAAATTACAAGATTCGTGCCGAGCGCAATCAGTTTTTCGATAAATTAATCTCTCCCAGAAGAGTAGTTACTGGTCGTTATTTGCGGTGGCCACAACATGCATCTGCATCATGTTGAACGAAACATTATCTTATAGCAGCGGAAGGAACGTAACTTTGCGCTCATGTTGTAGATAGTTAAGCTGTACAACGAATTAGTACTTAGTAACATTCTTGAATTCTATATACATACATCGATATCTCTGAGTTATCGGCTTCTTCATTGAAAACTTGAACCTCACTCATATTGTTTGGTAATGTGACAATATAGAGCGTGTTAAAACCGGAGGCCCAGGAGCTGTAATCTAGCTTTAGTTTTATTTTTTACAGCGTAGATCTTTTACATTGAAAAATCATGACGTTTGACAGGAGCTGTCAATCGAAAACACACCCAAACCTCCTCTTAACCGCACGCGTATCTCTTGTCAATGGTCCAAACCGAAGCTTGAAAATAGTATTCTTAAAAACAACAATATTTATTGTATTCGAAACTGTTGTTAACAGGGAACTTAATCTCAATTCTATCCAGCCCAAGATCCAACATATTCTATACTGTAACTAATTTCAAAGTTCCATGCTTCCATGATCTACGCAGCCTCGTTTAATTTTGTACGCACGCTATTTCAAGTAATTATCAAGACGATAGTCTTTTCTGTTAGCTTGAAGAGTTGTTTTTGTGTTTAAATGTCCATTTAATCGTACCATGGTTTTATTCAACATTCGATGAACAACTTTTAAAATGTCTAATGAATGTTCAATAACACGCTTCTTTCATTTCGGAATATATGGTCATTTTGCAAAATCTTGACACTCGCCTTTTTATCCGAACATTACGGAGTGGGTTGCGTGAAGATTACGTTATCTTAAATAATGAGATTTCTTTTAAAACTCTTTAGCGAAAAATCTTCGGCGCTGCTGACTAAGCGCCAACGCCGTCCTAACTCGTTTTCTATCTAGAGCTTTGTACAATCTCGCCACTTTGTGACTCGATAAACTGATTCAGCAAAAGTTGTGTGTATAAGTGAAAACTTTTTTCTTGCGAGTCGATTCACTGATATGAATGAATCATCGCTTAAATATCTGTTTTTTTGTTTTCGACTTTTAGAGATCGTCAATCTGAAAGAAGCCGTCGTAAAGATGAGACCGTTGATAATTCGCGTTTAGAGCGCCAGCATCGCTTCTGAAAGACAAAGCAAACTCTTTATAGGTATAATAAAGTAGATACGACCACGTTGGTGGATGCGTGACTGCTTGTGTTGCAACCATTCGCAAGATCAATACTCCCAAAGAGCGAACTTCCGTTGCTCGCTATTCACCGGAAATTTAACTTTCAGCAGCCGTAGGCGAACCATTGATATTTATTGATATAATCGAGGAATTTCTCTGGAGTTAATAATGCTCTAACCCGGCGCATCCGCCATATTTGATAACCGAAACGAAGAAAAGCTTCACACATTTTCACCATTAGCGTTCACACGGGTCAGTCACATTTCTTTTGTGATGTGTACTTTAACATAAAGAAATTGCGTAAGTTGAGTGATTGAAATTGCCATAATTGCGGACAAAATACGCCGTAATTCATTTAGTGCGATTTAAATTGCGTAGTCTAAAAATGTTTTACATTTTGAAACAAATTTTTTTGGCCGACTCGTCGCATTGAATATTATTACTTTCATTGAATTATTTCTTGTAAATAGTAAATTATCACTATTAATTCGTTGAAATATTTCTTCTAGTTGTTTCATATTTTGCCGAATGACCTTAAACCACCTTCACTCAAATGGTTAATTCAAGTATAGGAATCATTTGCTTCTGTTAATTTTAATTTGTTGCAAATATATCCGGCAATATTTTCAAGACCCTCATAGGTGAGATCGCTTAATTCACATGCCTGCTCTGTGGTAGTTAATTCAATATTCATTTTTGAAAACTATTTCCCACGTAAATTTTCAACTTGCAAGTGGGGCGTATCATCAATTGCTACGTTTCTAGGCTCAGGATCCCTCGTTTTGTCCCAGTATGTATGATCTTAAGACACTTAAATTCCAACATATACGGGTAATCATGAAGGCCACCTTTTGCTCGAATAATGCCGAAAAAGTTTTCTATAACGTTCTGGTTTCATCTGTACGTTAATACGCAGGTTATTTCGAGTTATTATCAAGACAATAGTCCTTTCTGTTTGCTTGAAGAGTTGTTTTTGTGTTTAAATGTCCATTTAATCATGCCATGCTTTTATTCAACATTCGATGAACAACTTTTAAAATGTCTAAACGTTCGTGCAGATCCTTAAAGTAGTTTAATAGATGTATTTGTGATGATGATCCCTAAAAATGTAAACGATGCAATTACTTCATTTTACGTAAACTATAGAACTACCTGTTTGAAATGGAAGATATAGAAATTTGGGAAATAATTCAAGAAGAGGCTGATAATTGAATCAATTGTAAGTGCACATTTTTAATAGTATGCGAAATAAATGGAAGAGTTGGAAACAATCCGGTTGAATCAGGTGGAGAAATTTATCTTTCAACAGCCATAGGCAAACCATTGATATTTATTGATATAATCGAGGAATTTCTCTGGGGTTAATAATGCTCTAACCCGGCGCATCCGCCATATTTGATAACCGAAACGAAGAAAAGCTTCACACATTGTCTCCATTAGCGTACACACGAGTTAGTCACATTTCTTTTGTGATGTGTATTTTAATATAAAGAAATTGCGTAAGTTGAGTGATTGAAATTAACGATAATTGCGGACAAAATACGCCGTAATGTTTTCGTAGGAGTTCGTAAGGAGTTCACTCTTGATATGGCACAATGAGTTATCGAATGCATTTAGTGCGTTTAGTTTCATTTTTATGTTGTTTCAGAATCTCGAAGACAAAGAGCGTAAGCACTCGACGCACAAAGAACACTTGAATCGTGAACAAAGGTTTCTTAGGAGGCGACTTGAACAGCTGTCTCACAGTTATGCGTTGTCAAAAAGACGCTCCTTGTCTGAGTGCTCCTCATCAACGGTTTCCAGTAATCACTCCACGGCGTCACTTTCGTCGGCTCCGTCACCTATTTCCGAATCGGGTGAGTATTTTAGATTATTTTTCTATATACAGATGCAGATACAGATGGTGATAATTTAAAAAGTATTGTGATCTGCCCAATTTTCTGGTTCGGTTGGTTGAAATAGTCAAATACGTTGTGTCCATACAGCTATTAGATAATTCGGAATTAGATAAACACGAGCACATTAAAAGAGGTTAAAACAGCGATTGAAATTTCTTATTTTATTATATCTTAAGAGGGTTTATACACTTTCAGTAAGTTTTTGAGGGACGCGGCGAATCGGGACGAGGTAAAATTTGGTGTAATAAGGGCGGTTCCAAATAACTTGCAGCTAGCTCAGTTCAAACTGAACCATCTTCATGTTTATGTATCTGTCTAAGCCATAATTTACCCACTTGTATTTTTTTACAGAACATTTACAGAAAGCAACAAAAGTATTAAATAATGGCTGTAACTTTTTCATTTGAAGAGTTATGAAAAAAATGTTTAATATAAAAGTTGTTAGGCTTATTATCGCGCATGGCGTGATATTTTTAGTTGGGTCCTACCTCTTTTTGTTGTGCCAATTTTGTTTTTTTAATTGTGCTTAAAAAATTTTTGTTATTTTTAAACGAGCGTATTTCTTACATTTCTTTACAATTATATACAGAAAAAATAACAAAGAAATTAACAGGAACAAAAATTAGTACAGAAAAAATGCTGAGCATTTTGCATGCTTGCGAGTACAGGATGATTCATTTTCAATGGCCACATTGGAGATCTCAGAAAGTGCAGGACTTATGATAAAAAACAAGTGGCACAATTTAGAGCCAAAGTTGACATTTTGTGGAAATTTTTAAACCGTCCCAACTTTTTTGTCATTGATGTTATTACGTTAAAATAAAATCATTATGTACCTACGCATACTTTTACGTAAAATGCAACGATCTAGTCAAATTTTGCTTCGGCCTGTTTATTTAGCCGTAATAAATCAAACTTGTGTTTTTATAAATATAAACAATAGAAAACTGTATTTTTACTATATTTTCTTATTTCAAAAATTTACATTTATTTCGCATTCTTATAAGTTGGCCATGGAAAACAAACGAATCCATGTGTGATATTACCAACCAAATGTGCAGAAAATTGTTAAACTGTCAAAAATACCTTTTGTTTCTATTTTGAAAAATGCAAAGTTTGTTCACGAAAATCCACGTCAATCAACTTGAGATTTGTGTGAGCTAATGGGCTGTGCTCAAAAAACAACTTAAAACCAAATTAAAAAAAAACGTTTATGAATATTGTTCAACCTAATACTAACCACTAGAGGTGTACCAATGAATTGTGAATACTGTACTCTAAATAAAAATACCTACAGATAATAATAAAAAAAGATAACATTAAATTACAATAAATTAGGACATTTATTATTTCGCTCTATAACATATTTTTTCCGTGCTTCCACAATATACTTTGGTTTTTTTATGGGTATATTTCGGGATCTTCGGGAATCTATCTACCAATTCTGGTAGCAATTTAAATAAAATTTTATGAGTTTTATGAGCTTCATACATTCTTTCAAAAAATGTCATGGCTTAGGATATACTCTATTTTCATGTCTTTGGGGGTCCATATGTCAAAGTAGCAAATGTCGCTTTGAAAAATATGAAGTTGGCCTTGGCTGATGATGGCTTCTACTAGTTTAGTACATTCCGTGTGTGGCAGTCTACAAACTGCACCAAAATTGCAAGCGGTCAGTATAATGACTTTCTAACATTGATCTACAACGAACTGTTTCGTTGGTTACGCGTTTCTTTTTCCAATTTACTTCTCTCATCTTCTGATTTGCACAAACTGTTCAAAAAATCTTAAAACATCGAGTTGTTCATTGTCGGTGTCCGGTTTCTGACAATTTGGGTTGAGCTCTTCGTTTTCGTTTTCAAGAGGAGAAAACTAACTAAATAAACTATACTCTTTGAGTTCACTGGGTACCGGAAGGGTAGACAGTGAACCACGAGTATTATAATGACATTTAAAAAAAACTCAAAGAATGAACGAATCTTAATGTAAATATAAAACATTTGATAGACGTTCCAAAATAATTATTTGCAGAGTGTAGATCGGTGATGCTGTGGAAGCTTCCGATCCTTTCCCGGTTTGTGATTTTATCCTCTTTTTTTAACCAATTTGAAATTGTTCACTAATGGCTAGATATTTAGCCTTAAATCCTCAACACCTTATAGAATAAAATAGAAATAGAATAAAAAAGGAATCCATCCTATTATTATTTCTATTTAATATTTTCGGTACACAAATATCCAATGAGCGCTTTACATACCCATTCATTTTTAACAATTTTTTAACATCTCAACAACAAATATAATTTTACAATTAAAGTAGGGTCACATGACATGTTTTTGCATGGAGTGCATGGAAATTCGCAGTTGTAACGATCGATACCTTGTAATTACTCACAGCCCTCACAAATCGAGGTAATATTTGGATTTAATGGGATTGAATTTTTATTTTCCCGTCGATCCTTTTATAATTTCAAATGAACCAATTACAGGACTACTGCATTTTAATTTGTGATTTTTTCTCTATTAGAGCCCCCGGATAGGCAGCTGATTGTATTCGTCCAAACAAAAATAAGCGTAGTTGAGCATTTAGCAACGAACGGTGCATGTTTTTCGCTGCTTTTAGACAACATGTTTTAATCTCAAAGCGAAATTGAAATCCTTGATAATCAATCCGCGTTTAGAATGCCAGAATTGCTACTGAACAATGATACAATGAATTTTAAATATGTGATACGTACGAGTACCGATTTTTTGAATCTACTGCGCATGACGTCACGTGGTGATCAAATGGAATAACATATAATTTATAAAATGGAATAACCTATTTAATTTTCCTGAACTTCTGTTGAGAAAATGTTATTGAAATCATTTAATTTAAGATTTCTAATAAAAATAAAATTTATTATTTCTATTATTATGATATTTATTGTGCAATTTTTTAAAATTTTTGTTTACCACTAACCCTGACATCGAAAGTTGGCGATTTAAACTGCGCAGTCTAAAATATATTCTACTTTTCAAAAATAATGTTTTTACCGACTCGTCCCACTGAATTTTAAATAATATTCTCCAAATAGTCAAGTGTCACTACAGGATGTCTCAGCGGGAACGCCATCGATCGATATAGGTAAAATCACACAATAGAAATTTATAAAAAATTGTGGATCTACGACTGCCGATGGGACCAACTCAATGAAAATAATTACAAGTGTGCGTCACTTCCAGTTATACCGGAAGTCGGTACTAACTTCCTTATTTTAAATGGAACATGCTTATTTTTATTGCTTATTCTAATTCCTCTTATAATTTAAATGTCACTTTATGCGGAGATGTAATTCAATCGTGCAGGCATTTTTGACAACTAATAACAGTTTTTTGTTCCTAATCGTTCAAAATATTCTTTTCATACAGTGAGAATGAAAAGGTTGGAACTAATTCGATAACTTTTTTATAGGGTGCGACAGAAAAAATCGTCCGAACACGTAAATTTTTAATTTTAAATCCGCTAATTCTAACATAAAAATGTGCTTTGTTATGTCATCTCTTATAAGGCCATGACGTCATTTTAATTTTTTTAATGGCAACCCTAATTTTTGATTGCGTCATTTTAAAGAGCATGTTTTTTTGCATATAAAACAATAAAATTTGTTATGTAACCTATTACCTATCTAAGCGCATCCGCTAAACTTGCTAAACGAAAACGTGTACCCATTAGGATTTTATTTTTTAACATTATCCTCCATTATGTTGATATACTTAGTATTTCGATTCGTAAGTCTAAGGCTTTTAGAAGCTTTTACGTATGTCGTAAAGATGAAATCGTGAATAATTCGCATTTAGAATGCCAGCATTTCTACTGAAAGACAAAGGAATCTCTTATAGGTATAGTAAAGTAGATACGACCACGTTGGATGCATAACTGCTTTTGCTTCGACAGTACCGACAATACCTCGCTATGCACCGGAAATTAACTTTCGGGAGTAATACTTATTGATATAATATAAGAATGAATTTGTGATCGCGTCAAATTTTCTAAAGAATAACATGTTGGATATATGTATCAGGATTTTATGTTTTAACACTATAACCTAAATTGTTGATACACTTAGTATTCAGATTCGTAAGGATTTGGACGCTTTTAGAAGAAAAAAGTATTATCTTAAGTCGTAAAGATAAAATCGTTGATAATTCGCGTTTGGAATGTCAGCATCGCCTCTGAAAGACAATGCAATCTCTTTACGGATTTGTAAGTGCTACTATTGCAACCATACTAAAGATCAATACTTTCAATGACGGACTTCCGTTGTTCGGTATTACTGGAATTATAACTTTGGGTAAACCGCGGTATTTATTGATATAATGGAGGAATTTCTTTGGACTGAATAACTGCTCTGACCCGGCGCATCCACCAAATTCGTTTGACGAAAACATGTCTGGAGTTTTATTTTGTAACAGTATTCTCTGGGACGTTGATGCACTTGGTATGCCGATCGGAGGTCTTTGGATGCCGTTACACATTTTTTATCTTATTCCTCGTGACCGCCCTCATAATTTCATTATCGCCCAAGAAACCATTTATTCGGCAATGTTTTCTAATTCAGGGAACAGGTAGTAATCATAGGGGGCCAAATCTAAGAAGTAAAAGAGGTTGTTCTCAGTCATTGAAAGTTAGCTATTATGAGTGTTCTCCTGATGAAACAGAACTTCGCTTATTTTTCATTGCTTCACGAAACTTGATCATTTATTTTGCGCGTCTTATGTGTGTGATATAATATTAATTAATATTATAATAAATAATTTATAATTAATTTTATTTTAGAAATTGTATGTATAACACTAAAATGTTAGTGCTCTAACGTCTGAATCAATGCGTGAATAATCGGCAAGTGCTTTGGTATTACGTATACACTGAATTTTTAACCGAAGAAGACGAATACCATCAAAACCTCTTCAGTCTTTCCTGTTAGTGTATGGGCCGCCTAAAACTTTCTGTTTACAATGGGTTCAAATCTGTCAAAAAAGAATCTGTAAAAATTTGTTAAAATACATTGTCGTAACAACTTTAAATCAAAAAGGAGCGTTGTCAGATAAATGGATATCGAGACCAATGACATTAGGTAGTTGATAAAATTGAGAGCATTGTGAAAAACAACCATCACATTAACCACTGACAGAATGCTTGCGGCAAATTTAAAGGGAACATCTCATAGACCACCGTCTGGAAGCAGAATTTAGTACGTGCTGCCATTAATTTAAAACAAATTATGGATATATATAACTATCGGTAGATACGGTTTTAGAAGTCAATGAGAGCCTGAATTTCCCAACGGAATTTTCAAATTTACAGAATAACCCAGGATTACCTCTACATGAATTGAAGTTAAAAGAAGCATTTCCTATTATTTTACTGAGCAATTTAGATTAATCGAAATTGTGCAATGGCACAAGGTTCCAAGTCATATCATTAAAAAAAAATATTATTGAGACCAAAATAGTAACTGGAAATATTGTCTTGAAGATTTCCTGTTGGACCATCCTTTGCCATAACTATTAATAAAGCTCAATGAGAAACTTTAAAAACATCGGTGTTGACCTTGAAAATGAAGTATTTTCCCATGGTCAGTTGTATGTGGCGTTTTCCCGAGTAGGCCGTTCTAACAATCTATTCTTCATTTATAGTCCTCAACAGAATTGTTTAAATGTGTTGAAGCACTTTGATTGTTCCATATTTCTTTACACCGCTATGGGCTACAGATTTAACGTAACATTATTATGAATGACGAATTAATTTGAAACTTATAACTACAAAACCCCAGAACCCAAGACCAAAAGGAATCGTTTATGGTGACTAAGAGCGAAGATGGGAAGGGGTTGGAGGAGCCTCTCACGTTTAACAATGTAATATGTACTCTTAAAATTCATAATATTTGCGAACATTTTATTACAAATTCACAGAAATCAGGAAGGAACTGATTCTTAAATCTGCGACTCGAGCAACGGCGGGTTTTTTTGCTAGTTCTTTATAAAACTGAACTATTAACAAAATTGTCCACGCTATTTAGAAGCGGATTGGATGAAATTTCCTCTTTACAAGGTGATTGGTTTGGGAACCGAACACTCTTCACGGCGTCATTTTTACAAAACCTTAACTAGACACGAAGTGTTATCGATCACGTTAATAAAATATTTAGATCATGTCATACAGTAACAAAATGACGTCAGATGATTTAATATTTTATGAATGTTTAGCATGGAAAAAACACTCTAAAGTCGTGAATATGCAGTGTATCGCTGCATTCGTGTGTGCAAGTGCATTAGATTCTAATTAAGATGACGTGCTAATCGATAATACCTTGCAAAATACGAAATACACTCAAACCTCTGTTCACGAACTTAATTGGGTTCTGAAGGTCGTTCGTAATCTGAAACTATTTTCCCCACAGGAATTAATGTAAAATGGCTTAATTCATTTCTGGACCTCGCATGGCATTTATTAAAAATATTCCTTTGTGCACGAGTTCTTCACTCAAAATAAATGGCAACTATTAAAACCAAACAATGGAAGATGAAGACAACATTAATGTTCAAAATGTTTCGTTTTGCTGTACCTGTATTTACACCATGATACCGTAAGTAAGTGGAAGGTGGTGAGGACGTGAAATGTTATTGTTTGAAGGGGATTATTTTTCTATTTTTTGTTTGTTGGCACCACTCGAATCTGCATAAAACCAGTTTGTGCTCGCACTAAAAAATTATCAAGTGTTATGTTTCTAAAGTCATTATTAACATTATCATTGCGGTTTGATAGTACTTTATAAGTATGAAATCGTTCCACGATATTTTCCTTCTTTTTCTGAGTCGCAACTGCCTTATGTGGCTGCTTCTCTAGTTGTTTTAGTTCCTCCGTGCTTTCAGTTCACCTTTGTAGACCTCTCGGAACTCCCCTGCATCTTCATTGTTATTTTCCAAGTCAGTACCGTTGTCTAGACGCGCAATATTATCGATGAAAAGTTGTCCAGTGTATTTTGTGTTTGTCTACATTTTAAACTTGTTTAGAAGTGAAAAATGGCATTATCATTGAAAATGTTTATGTTGCAACTTGCTACTTCTTTATCGGGGTGAACTAATTCCATGAAACTTTGCACCTAATTTCATTTTCCACAAATTTCACAGATCAAAGAAGTACTAACGACCTTCGTTTCTCTGCCTTTGAAGACATTCTTTCGCAATCGCTTTTTGTTGCTGCTTCTGTAGTGCTTTGTTGGGTCAGCTCCGTTTTGGGCCTTCTAGTAATTTCTCCACATCTTTATTATCAACTTCCAAGTCAATTTTTTTGCCTAGAGACACAAAATGATGGATAAAAAGTTGTGTGACTTGTTTTGTCTATCTTTTAAAATGTTTAAAAAATGAAACATGCCATCATTATCATTGAAGATGTTTATGTTGCGGCTTGCTACTATTTTATCGGAGAGATATAATATCAGGAAACTTTGCACCTAATCCCATTTCCCGGATCAAAAAAGTGGGATGATCATCACTTCCTTCCTCTTCGTTTAAAGACATTTCCCTCTCAGTTCTTTATTTTTGCTGCTGCTGGAGTTGCTTCGTTTCTTCTGTGAGTTCATTTTTATTGTTCTTCAGCAACTATTCCAAGCCAATATGCCTACGTTTTCGGTTGACCGCCCTTTTGGGCACTACATACATTTACAAGATACATTTAGTGTCTTCTTTAACAAATTCTATTTCCAGATGTCAGGTTGGACGTCGTTTGGACATATTTTTGTCAGTGGTGCCTAGTCAAGTGAAGTGCCTCTTCACCAAAAAATCGTTGAAACCTCGATTGAAACAATAGAAATATTTTTCAACGTAAATAGGTGTGAATTTAATCTAACTTTATCCATCTATATCCCATTATATTATTGATTACTAATTGTGATAGTAGTTGTACTAGTCTTTAGGATTTTAATAATTATCATGTCGAAATGTGAAGTAAACCCAGACGCACGCCACATATTCGGTTCGAATAAACAGATGAGGAGCTAAACGTCAACACTGTTCAGCACTGCACCAATAAAGTCCGTTGTCATGGTAACGGTAACCCACGCAAAGTTGGCTTGGGTGCAGAGTTTGGTCGCCAGTCGTCTTAAATCTTCACTTGTTTTTTCTATTCGTATTGTGTGTATTGGAAGTTTTCGAACATTATTCGAAATTTTCACTTTCGGGTGCAAGCAATGTATCCGATTAACGATATTGAAAGAGATATAATAATACAAGGGCGACCAACGACACTCGCTTTCTCGATTTCTTTGAGAAAGCAACTTAAAAAACGTGGCACATCTTACAACATAAATTGCTGTATTATGCTAATTTATCTAATGTACTGCTGCCACTGCTTTTTGTTTGACAGTTGCTGTCAACTATCATGATACGTCAATGTCAAAAGTATACACTGTAAAAAATTAAAGAAAAGCTAGGTTCTATGGTCTCCTTTGAATCCTTCGTTTCTTATGCAACAATGCTTGTGTTCGTCTATTTGCAATTCACGTGACCAGTACGCGTTTGGTAATTTGCAGTGAATATTGGAGATTCGTTGTTAAAATAAGGTAAACGGGTCGAAGCGCGATTTGCAACTCGGTATGTTGATATTGCTGAACACATACAGATTTCAAGGCGAAATAGCGTAAAAGATTTCCCTAGAGTGGGGGACAGTTTGGCCTCGACACCCTCGCTTCCAGATTCATCTCCGCCGAATCCTCGTTCTGGCGAAAGGGCTAGGCTGACTTCGTTTTACCCCTTTTAGTGCGGGATTATAACGGCTACACTATGTTAAATTGCATTCTTGTATTTCCACGCAGAACATGGGCGTTTTCAAATTACACCGGATCAAATATGTGGGTACCTGTAAAATACGTTGGTTTTGCTCAGCTTTTTCCAACGACAAACAATGCATTTCTGCAATTAAAATTCGTTCGCTTAATCAAGTATTAAAAAAACCGCACTCGCGGTTATTTATATTTTTACCATCTTGGATTTTCATCGCCAGGGGTCTCATTGTGAATAGCAGGAAAAATAATCACGCCGCGGCCATTAACCCATTGTTTAATTAGATATTTATATTTAGATAGCGGATACTTGTAAACATTTGCACAAAGTAAAAGTTGTTCGGAATTTTATTACAACATGGAATGAGGTCAGAAATATTTTATAACATGCAATTTGAGAAAATCGTGCATATGATACTGAGCATAAAATATTTACTTTTTTGGTTTCTGACGACTAAATGTTGGTCTAAAGTGTCTAGACACCTAGTTTGATACGTGGAGGTGGTAGCAACAATTTGTTGGGTTCAATGAGTGGTGAATTTTGTATATTTTTATTTCCAGTGTTCTTCTCAGTGTTTGTCGATAAGACCAAGTTCGTCACGATTTTTTCTATTTCTACTGTCCTACTACAGTTAGTTTAAACTAGCTGACCCGGCGAACTTCGTACCGCCTCAGAATCAATAAAAGTTGTGTTAACTTATTAGCTGAATTTAATTTAGTTTTTTATTAAGATAAAATGAATACTCAAAATTAATTAAGTTCAACACAACGCCATGTACTGGCATTATCAGATAGCAGCATACGCTAATTTTTGATTCATGTATCATGTATCGGAGATGGCGTTGTATACAGATTAAAATTTTTTGTGATTTACTTACTAATCCAACGCGCGAGGAAACTTCTCGAGGCCGAGACGAATAAAAATTCACCGTGATTAGTCAATTCATTCTCAAGATATCATCAAAAAAGCCGTTCCATACAAATGTAATGTTTTTTTATACATTTTTTCCGTGAATTTTTCCCACGTTTTAATAGTTATTCTGCTGGGTCGGAGACAAATCGAAGAAATCAAAGATCTTAAAAATCGTTCAAGCCGTTCTTGAGTTATAAATCGTGTAACTAACCCGACTTGTAATGTAACGAGCTCTTAAGATAATACCGAAACTTAGGAGGCTATGAAATCTACTTTTTCTTTTGTTTTCTAATGTAGACGTTTGAAACTCTCAAAACATGACATTTGACAGGAGCTGTCTTTCAAAAATTGCTCAAGTAACGTTTAAACCGAGACTAGAATTTGTCAAAGAAGGCACAAGAGGCACCTTATACATTGTGTCCGAGACGATTCTTAATAAAGAAATTAATTTTAAATTTGTCCAACTCATGGTCGAAATTTTGCCACACTATTTCCAATCCCAATGTTATTCTATGGCCTACGCAGCCTCCGTTATTTCTAGCGTTTGTTACTAGTCAAAAATTTGACCCGTACGACATTTGAAATTTGCTCATATTACATCTAAACTAAACTAGGAGATGGAATTTATCGCAAAAGGCACAAAAGGTATATTATGCATTGTGTCCGAGGCGGTTATTAACAAAGAACTTAATTTTAAATTCCAACTCAAGGTCGCAATTTTGCCCCGCGAGAATGGGGGGAGTGGGGAGTTCGAGAGATTAAATGTCAAAATTATTCCATGGTCTATGTTTTTTTTTGAACGCCTAGTTATTAGTGGATGCTTTATATGTATTTTGGTAATTTTCCTTCGTTTTGCTGCGAAAGAATAACCAACTGGAATAGAAGGCAGTAGGTTGACATTCAGAAATATTGCGTTTAGACTTGCTTTTAAAGAGTCTATAAAGAGTTTCTGTTCATTGGCTTGGTGACGCCTAGGGCATTGACCAAACAATTCATTTTAAAAAAGGAAAAAAATAACGATTTCTAAATTTACTCATGTTTACATCTTCAAGAAGATTCCATTGCCTTGATCTTAAGAACTCTGCATTATTTTCCACAAAATAAAACTCTCAAACTGTGAGTAGATCATGAAGCTCTTTCTGGCTTTATTTTTTGAGGAATCTTCCAAGATTTACCAAGTTTATTTCCTTGTCAAAATTCTTTACTCGTATCTCGAAGTTTTCTTGGGCACATATCAGAACGACATACAGGTGTCCCAGCGCTGCGGAGAAGTAAGACTACTCTAAAATGAATAAATCTATCGAGACGCGGTTTTCTACAAAAAGTACATTTAAGAGAATACTCTAAAAATATATACTTATAAACAGAATGTTATATGAGAGTGACGCATCAAAGTTATGTTTTTTAAATGATACACATATTTTCGGATTCCTTATCAAAAAATAATTCTACTTTGTATAACTTATTATGGATCTAACTTCAGTAGTTTCGCATCAAAGTTAAGTTCTTTTGAATGGAACACCCAGTATATCACGCTATTTTCGGATTTCTTGTTAAAAAATAATTATACTTTGTATAACCTATTATGGACCTAGCTTCCGTTATTTTCCTATTATTTGACATTTAAGCCAACAAAAGCCCCTTTTTTGAAAAATGGCTGCTCCCGAACCATTGAGAATTTTGGCTTGAAATTTTGACAGAAAATCTGCGTTGGAGACAGAGTCCGTGAATCGGGAGGTAAATGGGAGCACAAGTCAAGACTTTCTATGTTATACTCCCCGTTCCAACTCATTTCGACAGGTCAGGTCATATGTACTTGTTTTTGACAGACACCGACTTTGTCTTAAAAATCTTTATGTTCGTCACTATTTGTTTCTTCTCTTTGTGCATTTTCTTTGCCTTTTTCTTCCAATAAACAAAATATACCACAGGTGAATCTGAATTATGCTTCTAGATTTGTGTTAGAAAATATTATTTGTTGTTTTGGATCAGGACGCGTTCATAAATCAATGTTCGTTTTTTTGAGATTTCCGCTAACGGCACCATTCCATAAATTGGCAATAATGATCACAAAATGTATCTTTGGCATGAATCGCGTAAAGCCAGCCCTAAACGCTGCAATAAATACTCGGCTCCGGCAAATCGAGTATAAAAGACATATTCTTGGAGCGAGCTGTTCGCATATTCTTTTGAAGCCAACACTCATTATTAACAGAAGGATTGATCCATCGGAAACCAATAAACCCGAACATGAGTTCGACTCCGCCAAAGAAGAAGCGTTAAAAGTGGTTGGCCGCCGAATGAATGAGATCAAAGAAAACTTATTCGGCGAGGGATGAGCCGGTCTTTTACCACGCTTCTCATAAATCTGCAGTTGGCAGGTGTGCGTTTCTTTCCTGGTGAGTCGGATCGATGCCGTCCCTCCACTTCGTGTTACCAAAGGCGGCTAGGTCGTGTGTGAAGCAAACACGGTGCTAACTACTGACAAATATTTGTCCACGGCCCGAGCAAATCACCCCGACTGGACCGAAACTCTGCAGACGTAAACACGTACTACGTTATCTATCACTCGTCCAGTCCACAAGCCCCAATTTGAACCCCAGCTTTGAAAAAATATACACTTTGACGAGTTTTTCGCTCGACTAGGAATAATTTCCAGGTAATTGCTTTCGCAGAAATAGCCCGGTCCAGGATCTACTGGTAAATCTGGCCACATTTAGTTGGGATCATTTATTCAGATGCCGTTATTTAGTTAATTGCTTCCTACAGGGGCACCGCTTATACGTTTTTGTTAAATACCCAAACCGGACTTGGGATTACGACTCGAATTTGCTTCTACATTAAGATAATTGCGAAAGGGCCACGGTTCACTCAGAGACTACTAAAACTTCTTTGTTAATCAAATGCGAATGAATTGATGTTTTCCCAATTGATGAAATTAGTGAAATCCACTTTTCCTTGTATTTTATTTTACTTAATGCAACTAAACCGGTTCCATCTTTTTCAATTGTCTTTTCTAATTTTACTAATGAACGGAACTTGTTGTGTACCAATCAAATTTGGCTCTTCTTCGGTCTTCGGAAGCTACATATACAATACAACTGTTTCTGAAAGACAGGCCCAACTCACTCCAAGACACTCAAACCTACAGAGTGAGTCATTAGTGGGGGATCATAACTACTGAACCATGTAAGATACAAGAGAAAGAATTGCTCTTTACGCCCGATATAATCAAATATAATTTTTACTATACAGGTTCTGAATAAAAAACGTAGCCAACCTCTATATGCATTCGATAGTAGACAAAAATGTAGGTGGTGCCTTAACTTTATGCTTCGAAAAGTTACCACTTTTAGAAGTGGTAACTTCTAACAATGCCATTACAGTAACTAACCTTGTCACCGTTTACTGTTCTCAATACAATTATTGGACGATGGAGATTCATTCTTCTTGCCCAGCCAGCCGCCGTACCTTATAACTAACGTGCGTTTAAAAAAAAGGATTCAGAGTTGGCCGTGGAAAAACTTCGTGCAACATATTAGTGTAGCAAAATTTAGAGTCAGATATTATTTATGTTAGGCTCTTTGTTGACAACCCTTTCGGATGCGATATTTTAGTGTTTTCTTTGCCAAGTTCCATCTCCAGACTTTTCGGCATATCATCTGGTCTTAATTTGGCGTTTTGTTTATTACACAAACAAAATCAGTTCACTCCGGAACTTGACCACAGTGAGTGTTTCTTCGCTTTAAGGATTTTTTTAATTCAGGTGAAACTTTCACACTGTAAATTTGATGTTTGTTATGAGTTGTGTTGTCGGTAGAATTATCAAATAGTATTCGCACAACAGATACTCATGATCGAATCATACTCCGTGATGTAAGAAGAGTTCATTGGATTTGGCATTATTATGAAGGCATCTGCGGTAGAAGTTTTACACATATGTCACAAAAGTTCACGTCTCAATTTCTTAGAAATTCTCGAAATCTACAAATCTTTACACAATCCTAATTCCCATTTAGTTAATGATCAAATTTCCTTTGTCAACCCTAATCTTAACTTTCTTTTTTCTGAAAATATTCTCAAGGGATAGTATCTCTGCGATTACTCCCACTGTTTTAGTATATTTAGATTTTCTCTGTTAACCATTCAAGTGACTAGCGGTTAGTTGGTATCTCCGTCAAATTTTTTCCAATTTATCTCTTAGACGACCTTTTTCCCCGCGCGGTCACCTTGCCTTGTCTTTAATGTTAATTTTAATTTGTTATGTGATATTGTGCCGTTTTATACATTAATTTTAAAATTGTAATGCTTATTCCCGCCTGTTTTATTTGATGGAGTTCTTGTAACTCCGAAACTAGTCTGTCAAGAACAATAAAAAACTAAAGTAGATCTGCACATTTTCCGTTCCTTCGTAAAACAAATCTGTTTTCAAAATAACTTGGAAGAACTTCCGAACAGAATGAAAAAATCAGATTCTTCGGACAAATGTCATTCCTTAAATAAACAAAAGAATTGGTCGCATTATGTTTAGAACAGCGGAATATACATTTTTTGCATTTGCTACAAATATTTTTAATGAAATTTTCAATTTATATTTATCTTAATGGCATTCTTGCCCACACCGCCGGACAGTGAATATCTTTACAGCTGCCACATCCGATTTTTAATCTTCTTGAGCACAAATCCATTTTACCTATCTTTTTGTTGGGATAGTTTCCTTGATTACAACCTCAATTTCCACTGCTTTGATCAAGGATTCTTGTAAAATTTTCGGGTGGCACAGCTGTATCATCTTCTTCACTTCCCTGTGACCGAGTTCACTTAGAAACTGACGTACAGCCTCTAGTTTTTGGGTCATAAAGGTCATCTTCATACACTCTTCGGACCAAGCTGTGAATTTGAGGCATATCATCTTTTGACAAAGGGGTTATGTATAAGAACTGGCTATGCAAGAGGGGATGCATCTGCGTATCAACATTTTTTCTGAAACGTCTCTTTGTGCATTTAATCGTGATTTTTGTTTTCAAATGTCAACATATCCAAGATGAACTGAGTCATTCGAATTTTCCTTAAGTCTCTCTTTCAGGCTTGTAAAATTCTGCTTAGTTCTTCCAAACATGCCTTGAATGTTTCACCTCTTTCTTAAAATTATTATAATTCTGCTTCATTCTTTTTCAAGCTTAATTTTATTTCCTCCAGCTCGCATATGTGCTCCTCAATCATCTTCCCTGCCACTGACAATAACGGTCACCTTCTTTTTCCACTTTAGTGTAGTCCGGGATCTTCCCAGAATTTCACTCTTCAGACACCAATGTCCAGGAATAGCCTTCGTGGGTTTAGAAATCTTTATTTGTCAAGGAACGAACCGCTAAATAGTTCTATTTCGTTTACTGTGCATAATTTCTTCCCCCGTTTTAGTTACTTGGACGTACTTCACTCGACTTTAACTACTTTACAATTTTCACTTCTGACCAGTGGCATTTTGTTTTTAAAAGCGCCATGACGGATAACTCCCGAACACTGACAACCAATGGCATTTCTTCGTGGATAGCATAGTCAAACAGGCGAAACTTCCTAAACGGAATTTCAATTGCCACTTTCTGAAATGCAGTTGATTAATCTGAATTACAATTGATACATTCTGAAATACAATTCACTAATCTGAATTTAAAGTGATAATTTCTGAATTACACGTGAAAAAGGTGTAGAACTCAACTTGCGCCATAGCATACATACTTGAGTGTATCTGTTAACATAATTGGAATATATTTCTGGTCAAGTATGGTAGTCATACGTGAATCGTGTTATGTTATCGTGAGCTTAAATTCGATTGAATGGGTGGTTTTCAAGCGTGCCATTTTTTGAAGTACAATGAATTCAACCACTGCCAGGAACGGCAATATCACCTTCGAAGATTATTTAACTGGGAGGAAGTAAATCCGATTGCAAATATCGATGTGGGCTGCACGGTCACTGATAAGGTAAATTGGCGAAGAGGAATTTATCGATGTATGCATCGGCAAATTCTGGCAAATCATGTGCGCTCTAAGCTCGAGTGGTGGGCTCGTTACGTTTGGTCATTTACTATCTACATACAGCAGGGCTTTGGCACTCAACCAACAAGCTCAATAAAGCCAGCTTTTCATACCATCGACCGGTATATTTATTTTCGCTCGCCGAATCGCTAAACCGAGAGAACGCGGAATGCAAACAAAGAAAAAAAACGGTGCTGTGTTTAAATTCGCCCAACCTTAATTCCAGTTCGGCATTAGTGGCGCGTCGGTGGTTTTCTCTAATTTAGGGAAATTGCGCTAATAACTTTCAATAAAATGTTACTTCTGCTTGCATTTATATGGCTGTTTAAGGGACGTAATGTTCGGTAACCGTTTTCTGAATTAATTCTCTAATGGCGATAGTCGTTAAGTTGACAAAACTATTTATTGATGCTGCATTTGAATGTAGTTCCTAGTTTAGGATCTCGCTCGCAACAGCCGCAGTTTAGATAGATTTACATGGTAAACGCAATTCACCAGATGCGGGAATCGTACCTGATGCATATAAATCTCATTACTGTAGTGACCGGGAAATAATTTAAAGCTTTTGCGACCACTTCAAATGCGCAACCATTTGTATGCTACAAAACGAAAAGCAACATATATTAAATAATGACAGTAACTATAGAGGGTACAAAATAAGGACATTCTCACGATAATTCGGTTACGCAAACAAGTCAAAACTCATCTTACATCTTCTGGATGCTTTTTGCTGTACAAAGAGACACGATGCTATGGTAAATTAACAGGACAGGACGCTTGAATTTGTTCTTATGTGAATAAATATGCTCGACTGAATATCTTGGATTGATTTAGTTTTAGAATGAATATGAATGTGTCTCACTAAAATGTCTAAAATGAATTGATTTGAATGAATGTGTTAGACGGAATATCTGGAATTAATGTGTCTGACTTAATTTCTTGGAATCAGTCGCGGCACGCAGGTATGAAAATTGGTTAAGAGCTACAATTATCAGAACAAATCAATATTTTTTTGAGAAATCGAATTTCGCGAATATGTTTTAATGCGTTTAAGTCTAGACGGCACAGTCAAAATGAGGTTATAGGCTTCTGTAAAAATGTCTTTGTTTTCGTTCAGTTTTTTGATGAATGCTTGCAAGCACATATTCTGTAACTTTCACGACAAAGACAAAGTTAATTTGTTAATGGCTCTCTTTTTGCAAATATTTTTCCATAAAATGTCTCAAGATTTTGAAATGCATCGGTAGGAACACGTGAACTATATCTATCGAATTTTGTAGTGTCAGCAAGACAAACAAATTGAAGCTATTCACAATCCTGAAACTTTACGTCCATTCCAATCAAAATTTGGTCCAATAATTCATAAAAAAGTGCTCTGTATTTTCCTCTGATTGTTTCCCGATTAAGACAAGCATATTGCCGTTTAGAAATGTTCACTTCTGTGATTGCATTTGCCTTGCCAAACATTTCCTCAAAAAATTTGTCAGTCCTCTTCTTTACCAATATTTCACGTGTCCCATTTATTTGCGTTATACAGAAATTCATGTCTAGTGATTTGTAGTATTACATATTACAACGACTGAACGGAGTTTCCAATAAATTACAAACAATGTCGTTGATTGGATTGATTGTTTGTACACTAAACAAATACTAAATTTTTCAAAAATTACGCAGTCTTATAAATACATACCCATACATATAGTCACAAAAATTATCGCTCTAAATCTAAACTTCGGAAAAATTAAAATGGAACACACTACGAATAGCGTAGACTAGTAAAGATTTAAGGCCGGCGATCAAACTCTGCACCCAAAAGCCAACTTTACGGGGAATGTGTGGCATCCGCACTTCTTCGTTACCACGGAAACGGACTTTATTGGTGCAGTGCTGAACACAGTTGACGCTTAACTCTTCATCTGTGTGTTGAAACCGCGGCGTGTGTGTGTGTTTATTTCACATTTCGCACGATAATATTTATACTTCTGAAGACTAGTACAATTAGTACTAGAATTAGTAATGGAAAATGTAGTGGGATAAGGATGAATAAATTTAGATTAGATTTAAAACTATGTTGAAAAAATATTTATGTCGGTTCAATGAATTTTAGGTGAAGAGGCACTTTAACCACTTCACCTGACCAGCCGCCACTGCTTGGAATGAATGTTTCTGACTGAATGTCTTTAAATGAATTGAATTAATGTTCCTGGTTGAATCTTTTCAGTGTTACCGCGTTATATGGAGAGACGGCGGTATAAGAAACTCTGAATTAAATAATACAAATAAGATTAATTTGTATCGGTTTGTATAAAAACCACGTTATGTGAATCTCAGAAATAAATAAATTGCTCATAAATCGATTTGTTTTGCATTACACACATAAAAAACACAAAAATTTAATACATTCGAAAAGTAATGCCGTATACATAAACTTTTTAAACTATTTAAGCTGTTGGCATATTCTTGTACGAAAAACGCACAATAAGAGTATGGCGTTATAGGAAACTAAAATTAGAACGGAAGCAGAAAACTAAGAAGCATTCTACTGGATCTGAGAGAGATTATGGAAGAGCAGAAGTAAATATTATGGATAATGTATGTCTCCCTGAAACATATAAAAATAAAAAAAATAAAAAATCAAAATCTTCACATCTGCAAAAATTCTACTCGTTTTCTTCCAGAAATAATTGATAGACGATTCAATAGAACTAAATATTTACAATGGGAAGGACAAAAATATATTTTCATACCCTTCTTATAATTTTTACTAGTTTTTTTAAGTAATAAATTGTGATTTTATGTACAATTGTTTTAAAATTGATGTCAGCATCAACCGGCTGGCGATCGCGAGCGTGCAGAAAGTCCTAGCCAGGCACAATAATAATATAATATTGAGATAGTTCGTTCTGCTGAAAGCTTGGATTCCAAATGTCTATTTTGCGCAAAGAAGAACCAAGTGAAAGTATTATACAGGTGAGTCATTAGTGCGGGATCGGTCCATAACTTCTAAACCATGTAAGATATAAAAATTTTTTAAAAACAAATTGTACATCGTTTGTCAGGCTGCACAACTCAAAAATATTTTAACGTATACAGAGTGTTCCGAAACTCATAAAGCTACACAAGTTTATTGTTTCAAATTGAACTACCTATATTTTATTTCATTGTTAGAACCCATTTTGAACTAGATTTATGGTGATATAAGTTATTTTACATTTTGGACCACTGTTATCAAATTACAATTTTTTTTTCACATTTTTGACATTACAATGGTTCAGTAAAAAATTTACTGAGAGGTCGTTTTAACAGCTAGAAGGCTGAAGGTTGGCAGAAATACGAAGAAAGGGTAGCTCTTTATGCTCGATATGCAAAATGTTATTTTTACTACACAGGGTCTGCAATAATTTGTGTTAAATTATACTATTTTTAAATAAGCTTAACTATAGTTTTTTTAATGGCACCCCCTATATTTTTGTATCCCATCGAATGCGCCTGGACTCTGGCTACGTTTTTTATTAAGGTTGTTCTATAGCTAAAATTAATAATTTACGAATTATTTGATATTTTTGGCTGTGATACAGATTGAGCCAGAATAAGGTAGGTGGTAGTGTGCCATGGAAGTCATGGAAATCATTTTAACTCACATTTCAACACTGCACAGTTTTATTATCACCGACTTGTCATTTGATTATCCATTTCATTGTCCACAATTAATTCGATTTTACAAGAACAAATCGATATGATTTATTGTCTGGAATAAGGCGAAAAAAAATGCCTTTTGAACCGTTTGTCAGCAAATGTTACAAAATATTGGAAGATTATTCACCTACTGCGTGAATGTGTGTGCTCAGGAAGGTGGCCGCCACATTGAACATATTATTTAGTTTAGCTTACTTTATTGAATTTTTATATTTATTTGTTTATGTGTTTATTTGTTAATTTATTTAACGTTGAGCGTAAATTGCCTTAAGCTAAGGATTTCTTTCGCCTTCTCCCAGACAATAAATCATATCGATTTGTTCTTGTAAAATAGAATTTATTGTGGATAATGGAATGGATAATCAAATGTCGAATCAATGATGACACAACTGTGCAGTGCTGAAATGTGAGTTAAAATGATTTTCTTGATTCCATGGCACACTACCTACCTTATCCTGGCTCAATCTGTATCACAGCCAAAAATATCAAATATCTCGTAAATGATGAATTTTAGTTATAGAATAATCTTAATAAAAAACGTAGCCAGACTCCAGACGCATTCGATGGCATACAAAAATATAGGGGGTGCCATTTAAAAAACTAAAGTTTAGCTTATTTAAAAATAGTATAATTTGACACGAGTTATTGTAGACACTGTATAGTAAAAATGATATTTTGCATATCGGGCGTAAAGAGCAATTCTTTCTTCATATTTGTACCAACCTTCAGCCTTCTAGCTGCTAAAACAACCTCTCAGTAAATTTTTAAGTGAATCTCTCTAAATGACAAAATATATGAAAAAAATATTGTAATTTGATAACAGTGGCCCAAAATGTAAAATACCTTATATCGCCATAAATCCATGTCAAAATGTGTTCTAACAGTAAAATAAAATATAGGTAATTCCATTTGAAAAAACAAAGTTGTGTAGCATGCGTGAGTTTTGGACCAACCTGTATATGCTAAAATATTTTTAGGTTGTGAAGCCTGACAAACGGTGTACAAATTGTATTTAAAATTTTTTCGTATCTTACATGGTTTAGAAGTTATGGACCGATCCCGCACTAATGACTCACCTGTATATTAGACCCTCTAGAAATAAAAGGCCCAACTTCATCTGGGTCCAATAAAATTGTAAAACCAGAACCCGAGCACTACTCTTATTACTGACAATAATATTGTGCTCTGGATTGGAGGGGGAACCGAAAGCTGCAGTTGCACTTCCCCCAGTCCATTTCTTCTGCTACTTTGATCAGTATTCTTCCTTTTTTGTTCATCGTCTTGTCTTTCGTTTTTCTCTTCCTCTTTTCTTCTCTTCCATTCTTGCTCCTTGTTCTCCCATTCTTGCATTAAAGTCTCCACCAATCAGTATTGTCCTTCCTGCCCCCTTCCCTGCAGTTTCTCTTCTAACTTATCTCCTGTCATCTTCATAATTCCTATGTATATAATTACTATCCTCCATGTGCCATGTGCTTCCATCATTATTTCTCTCTCCATTATCCCTTCCGCCTGTTCACAGCTCTACATTAGATGCGGCAAGCGCAGACATATTGTACCTGCATTTATGCTCTTATACTCAACCCCGTATAAACATCTTCGCTTCAGTATGATTTCGTAATCACCACCTAATGCTCAAATACTATGAGTTTTTAAGAAACTGGGGCAATTGGCTTTCATTAGAAGCACAGTGCTTCCGTCCTCTGGACCTATATTCTCTTTTCTAAGCAAGAACTTATTTTTTTTACAGACGAAGTCGACGTGATCGGGTACACGAGCACCCAGAGCGACACCGACGACCATTCTAGCGTGCAGTCGACGTCCAGCGACAGCGGCGTGACCATGTCGACCAGCCGCCTGACGCTGTCCGAAATGGACATCATGGACGTGCTGTAGACCGACGACGGATGGACGTGCTCGGGCTGCAGACGCGCCCCCAGCAGCCAGCCAGTACATAGTACATGCATACATACACACAGCCTTGACGGCACCCGCGCGACGTGTCTGCCCTAGTCAACGAACACATCTTTGTCTGTCTGTCTGTCTGTCTGCCTGCCTGCCTGTGCGCCACCTACAAACAAATTATCATCGTATTCACAATATAAATTATTATTTATGTACATTGTAAATATTTTAAATCTAAATCAGAGTATGAATAGTGTTATTATTACCGAGGCGACCTGACTGCCTGCGGGCCACGCGCGCGTTTTCATATTACACAAGCAACTCCTCGTTCCACTGATTCATTATTAAACCCGGCGCTCTTGCAAGTCGCTCGCCTCACCCCTGACCTCGCGGATCGCACAACTTACACTTTACGCTCTCGAGTTTCGATCGTACAACGAGCAACCGTTTATTTTCAATCCCTAAATACTCTAAACTGTTCGACAAGAGAATAAAATGTATCGGTTACCTCACATTTATTTGAAGAGCCACGCAACTTTGTCTTCAGTCTTTATTTAACGTTATACAAATAAGGCATCGTTCGTCAATCTAATAGAGCGTGTTGCTGGCGACTATCTGTGTGAACAATAAAAAAAAAGGTTGCTACGCTTTTTAAAATAATGTAAATTAAAACAGTCGGGTATTTTTACACGGGTCACATCTCTACAAGGCCCGACGAATGTCTAAAAAAAGGCAAACTTTGACCAATAGTCGTGTGTATGATGTAATTGGTGCGGTCCGTCGACTTGAGGGTGATGCTGTCAAACTCGGCCAGTTTAGAGCTTCGGAATATTCGGAAGAGACGTGAGCGCGCGCGTGCCCGAAGTGCTCCAAGAGCACACAAAATCAACTCCACACGGAGTAAAAACGTTAATTATAATTTGTAAAAAGGACAAATACTGTACAGTGTGTTTAGAGAGAGATGAAAACGCGAACGGCGGGCCATCCACAGCGCTAGATCTCGGGCCCGCCGTTCAACCAAGATCGGTTAGCATTCAAAGAGTACAAATTCTTTATATATATATATATATACATATATAATAAGCCGTCGACGGGTCGTGGTGTGGGCCGCGACCCGTCCTCGCAAGAACTGAGCCTCTTTTGATTAACAATGAGCGAATGGTAATTGCGTGTTTGAGAGAGATTGACAGGTGATTGCACGGCGGTGTTGTCATGATGTGAGCGACGAGAGGCGCGGCGCGGTCCACGGCGACCTCCTCCATGACTATATTCGCACTTATTTTTGTAAATTCGTCGAGTTCTTAAGAATAGTCGTCTGTCCGTACTGTCGCGTCCGCCCGGTGACTGCGACGCCATCTCGTCGACGACGATTTTCTATAAATGTCCGCTTCTCTTAGCCAACAGTTTGCGAAACTCTAGAACATTCTTTCAATGTCTGTTTACTTACTTATCGAAACGCTTTTTTGCAAAACATAATCATATTAAATGTACGGTCACTTGTGTTACCAGCTGATGTGGTGGCAGCAATATGAATTGATACAGTGTTGAATATTGCCACATCCGAGTCGATTCTTGAATGTCTATACGTGTCTTTTAGATAAGTTAGGATGTAGATTATTCCCACCTTCAAGACATCTTGCTGCTTTATGTTTAGGACAGTCGCTTCCCTCCTTGACTCGGTAACGACTCCGAAACTTTCCAAATGCCGATACCACCTCACTCACTCTTCTCGTGCCGATTTCGCTGCTCTGTTCACTTGTTCTGCTCATTTGGAAAACGCAAGACGTCGTTACCGATCATACCTAGTTTTAGATCGGCACTCCTGTTCACCTGCATCAACTCTTCATCGGTTGTATGAGATAATTAATTGTACATAAATACTTGTAACTATTCATATTGCATTGTTCTTATGTTTTAACATTATTTTTCAATTCTATACAAATAAAATTTTGTGTACTATTAGTTACTTAATTATTTCAAAATTTAGGTGTACGAAACGAGATTATATATTTGTTAGAAATTTAAAGACAAAAACTCGTCCAGCATTTATAAGTAAATTTGTTTGGAAATTTGTCGCAAAATTGTAAATTTTAATGCAATATTAGGTATTACTAAATATAAAATTAATTTAATTACAATCAAGCTTTTTCTTAACGATCAAAGGAACGCTTTGTCTGGGTTAAAGCCAAAAATCATTCTCTCCTCCGCAACCACATTCTTCGCATTTGAAAACAATAGTTCAGTAACTGACATCTTTTATTTCAAAACGCTTTCATTTTAATAAACAACATGTAACACGACATTAATCTACAAAATATTGGACATTCTTCGACGTCTTATAATTGTTATAAAATTCATTTACAACTAGAAATTTAACAATTAAATAGTCTTTCGCTACAAGTCAGGCTCGACGTGGTTTTATAGCAAGCATACAATATATAATGATGTATACAGAGTGTTTCACGACCGTGGTCACATAAGCCACATAAAGAAAATGGTAAACTGAAACTTTGTCACATTTACAGCTCATCCGCGTAACTGGAACTTAGAGATTTTTGATGTTCTAGGGAGTTAGCAAACACATAGTGTATCCTTCCACTAAATTTCATCTCCTGGCGTCACATTTAACTTTTGACTGACAATATGAAAACAAAATCTAGATTCTATGGCCTTTTGAGACGTAGTAAAGAGCGTACAAAGAAGGTATACTCAGAAAACCATGGAATCTAGCTTTTGTTTTATTTTTTATAATGTAGATCTTTGACATTTGACTGAAACTGGAGATTCAATGATCATTCACACAACTGGTTCCTTAGTTTTCCGTGTTCTAGAGAGTTGAGACTTCAACTCCAACTTCAACCATTGCACTTCAAATACTTCAAGCAGAACAATAGGAAATATTGCTTTTTTATATTCTACACTTCAATCTGAGATATTTACTGATTTCGATCGTATATCAGTCAAAAATGTCATATACGAGTATATACCCTTCTTGCTATTGTTAGCGTGCAATTATTGCACTCTCTATAATATCACGAATTGCAAAAATTATACAGGGCGTGTTCAATTGAGAAGTGTTCATACGCTGAAAATACATTTTTAATTAATTCATTTTCTTTTGATTTTATTCAGGTGTCAATTGATTTCCTTATTATCACAGAACATAAATCAAACGATATCTGAAATGTTAACAATTGGCAGTATGTAGTCATTTAACGAACTGCTTTGCAGTTTTTGTTTACTGCTCCACTGAATTCAAGGGCGAGAATCATTCAAGGAGTGATATCTTGAACTTGTTTTACATACACGGGCAATGAGCAAAGGCTTTTCAGTGAAAGATATCCACACTTGTCGATGACAAAGAATAAAAATCAAAGATCATTTCGCATTTATGTAAGGGATAAACAAGAAATTATGCCCAAACCAGTTGATAGTATTAGTTTACATATTTTATTGCACATCCTCATCGTTCCACATTTACAGTTTCTGAAGACTTGGAAGTTTCGGGTTATGAAGCCAGAAGAATTTCATTTGGCGAAGCTCTTTTAACAAGAGAAACCTGCATTACTCAAATCAGTTAATTACAAGAAGATAATTTTCAAGACACATTTCTATGTGTTTTGATTAGGACATAAACTATACTTTTAATACAAAAAAGGTAGTGTTTGAAAATTTAGATTCTGAGCAAGTAAAGAAAGTTTAAAAAATGCAATGAATAAAAAGGATATAGCTGTTTTTTGAACGCAGTACATTTTTGTAATTTATTATTATGATTATTTTCCGTCGAATTTCTTGTATTTATGTTTTAAAAACACTTTTTATCGTTAATTGTTGTTTGCTAAAATGTTTTTTATCGACTTCCATTACGGAAATCGTCAATTAACTAGAAAACCAATGATAGTACAAACCACGTATGATACTAAAAATAAAATAATTTAAAATACTGCTATACCTTGTTACCACCCTCGAAGTTTTAACTCTCTAGAACAGCGGAAACTTATAACGGACCAGTATAAAATTAATATAGTTACAAGGTCTATGAGTTAAAAACATTTTCATAACTATACCACTTCGGCATCAACTTTGCATGTATTTTACTATTCGGATTCTGCAGTAAATTTTGTTAGAAAGGGTAATTAATAAATGTATAATTCGCGTCATAACACACATATCGATTAATACTCTTACTTACTTTCTTTTGAGAAATTTAGCTGTGAAACTTTTTGTTGCGTTTAATTGAATTTTTCACAACTATGCAGCATTAATTATGATTACAAGATAACGCAATCTTCAATAATTAATCGCAGCGGTAAATTTCTCAAAACTATGTTTTGTATTATGACTGTTGTATAACAATGTGCAAAATAATTAACATTAAAGACAAGAGTTCCAAAACTTTCAATGGTTGTATGTTGTTTTTATAATAACGAAGTGGTAGTTATGAAAACATTTTAACTAATAGATTTTGTATGGACACAAAGGCTAACAGATTTTGAGTTCGTTCGGACTTTTCGTGTTTTTATCTGGCTGGTACACCATCTTCGTAAAACACCCTATTTATATATTCCAAAGCAACGGAATATTTTCCATAAATGATATAGAACAGACTAGATAGGTACGGTACATCCTGGCTTCGACTTAAAGTGAAGCTAACAATATTTTATAAATATGTCTACCATATAAAACATATAAAAGTCCATTGCCTGGGTCGCCTCACGAGGAGAGTTCAAACTTGATCCGAAATAAACAAAAGGAAAATGACCGCTGCAACTGCAGCCACTGTCTAAACCTCAGGACAGATTCACAAAAACTGTCTCAAAGGATCACGATTTTCGGCGAAGATAATTACCAACACACACAGGTAGGAGATATCTTCCATGTGAAAGTTTCCGCGTTTTTATCTAACGCAAAATAACTGAATGTTTGATTCGAACACACAAAAGGAAAGCATTCTGGCGATGTTTGAATCTAAAAATGTAAAGAACATCTCAAACACCTGGTTCTCCTCTTTGCACCATACGAGTACATTAGTATACGCTCGACTAAAGAAACGGAGGCTCGAGATGCCGTGGAGTAGCTCCTATTTTTTACAGTGTAGACTTTTGACATCAACCGATTTTGACAGATGACAGAAATTTTAGCAAACGTATGTTTGGCTTACCGCCTGCAGATGTAATTTATTTAAAAAAAGACAGTGATTGTCAACAGAGGCCTCACAATTCATTAAAACATTTTCTAACATTAATTACATTACAATCTATTGAATTGAAACTCTTTCAATGTATGTACTTCCATGTTCCACGGAGCCTTCATTTATTTCTGAACGCACGTTATCTAGACCTGCACGCTTAGTTGTGCAGTGTTTGTATTAATTATTAATAGTGTTGTTTATTAATTATTAAAACATAATAAAAGGAGGCTGAATAGACCGTGGAATTATTTTGAAATTCGTTAGTGTAGAAATTGTTTGAACTTGAGAGTATGGATAAAGTTTTCTGTTGATCACCGCTTCGGACACGAACATAAGATACATTTAGCGTCTATTTTAACAAAGTCCATCTCCAGGCGTGGCTTTAGGCGTCGTTTGGACAAATTTCCGATTGGCAATTCTTGTCAAGAATGTTTTGTCAAAAATTAAACAAAAGCTAACGTGCGTTCAAAAAAAAAACGAGGCTGCGTTGGCCAATGAATTTATCGGCTTTCCAGTGTAGAAACCACAAATGACAAGAACTGTCAGTCTAAAATTTTCCACCATAATAAAACGGACCAATTTTATGTAAATTGTTTATAATAAATGCCAGGACATGTGTACATCGCTCTCATAGACATAATGCCACCCTCCTTTGCGTCCATTTATTGAAATTTGTCCCAACATAATAATCGTTTACGAAACCATTGTCAACAAAGAACCCAACCTAAAAACTATCTGACAGATTCGAACTGACAGTTCGAAATTTTTTGCTACACTAAATTGATGCACAAAGTTTTTCCATGGCCAACGCAGCCTCGTTTTTTTTTTGAACGCACGTTATATTCAATCGCTTTCTAAGCCGGTTTTTTTTTGTATGCCCTAAACAAAGAAACTGCGTAGGTCGTGGAATAGCTTTGAATGCATTTAGAGTGTAGCAAAATTACAACATTGGGTTGGAGAATATTGACCTTAAGTTCTGTTTCCAGTGCAAATATTTGATTAACCTGTCTACACTGTAAAAAATAAAACGAAAATTGTTTCCACGGCCTCCTGAGTCACCGTTTTTTATTTTGTACGCCACAGTTAAATGAATCAAGTGAACGCTCAGAAACCAAAGAATCAAGTCCTTTGGTTTTCATTAAACAAAATAAAAATTATGTGTCCAAACTTCATGTGTCCAAACCAGTTTATGAAACAGTAATTGTTGTTAAGATTAAATTTCTGGATTAAATTTGCAGACCCCACCGTTTTATGCGACAAGCAATGCTTTTGAAACAATAAATTATTAAAAACATGAACAGTTCATTAGATTTATAGCTTTGGTACTACAAACAATATCACAAGTACCCTATTTGCTTCATAAACTCAAAATACATTAAATTGACTATTATTTAATATCAATTCCAAAAAGTTTTTAAACTATGCTGCAATATTATCAAAATGTAGCAGTTAGTATAATTCAGCAATAGTAACAATACAACCAAAAAATCCCCAACAACCTGAAGTTAGAAAGGAAAAAAACTATTTCAGGTTGTGACAAACTGTGAAATGCACTGGCCACTCTTTGGTGCCAGAAAGAACGAATCAACTAAGTACAAGACTCCAACTCTTTGACTAGAAATGGGACTTATCACATTACCGCATGAGGAATGTAAGAGTGTTTGGAATGCTTCAATCTTCAGCCATTAAATGGATACTGTCCTCACCTGAGGCTCGAAGAGAACTTGGTGTTAGTAGGGAAAACATGTCTTGATGGTGGTGGGACTTTGACAATGCTTTCATGGGAGATATGTCAGATCCATCCCAGCTTGAATGTTTCGATTTACACTCATTTTTGGTTTTATCTTTGGTCTGAAACATTATTAACATCCGTAGTTTCATATTTCATGGAAATTGCAATATTTTAATTACATTTATTTCCACTTGCAGTGTTTCTTCATCCCCAGTAGGGAATTGAAACATTTTAAAATTTGGTGACTTAGGCCATGTGGTTGGAGGTGGACTCCTAATCATGTGTTCATGCATTTCAGGTAGAGTTAAAGGATCCACATCTAGGTCGATTGATAGCTCCTGAAATTAATCATGGATAAGAAAAACCTTGCACAAGATAACAGCTAATACCTTCGACATTAAGTTTGCATGATCTGACTCTTCTTCTAGGCTATCAATTAGACTTTCTCTACTTGCAATGACTTGCTGCAATCAAAAGGTGAAGTACTTACAGTTTGTCACTCATTTTAAACATACCTGGATGAAAGGGTTGTCCTGTCTAGAAGCTCTCAAAGCTTCCATGTCCTGGTCAATGTTTCGAATTCTTCCCGGTGTAAGTGTAACGGTTGAAATAGCAGGTGACGGAGGACTAGATCCTGGTAGGTTTAAATAATAGTCCACAGCAGATACACTCAGGGTTGAGTGGGCTCGACCCACTGTATTTCCTTTGGTACCTAAAGCATTCTATACATACTTATTTAACCTGCAAACCTCGCTACCTGGTAAATGCTGTCTCCGGCTCATAATTTTATTACAATTTCATTGACATAACTAGAAAAATTATCTAGGATCTTGACTAAACTGAATATAGTTGATATTCAGATGTTTGTTTAGATTTTTGACAGTGCTGTCAGACAGGCCATTTGCGACGATCCAGGAATACAAGGAGCCAACCAAAGCGTCACAAAGTTACTACAAACCAGTGGCGTCTCATGAGTTTGTGCGGTTTCAATTTATAGTAACGTTGAATCTGTTCTTTAACTTTAACCTTCGGAGTGTATTTATGAAAGTATGTAGTAAAATTCGGAGTGTATTGTTGGGGTCAGATTTACACTCAACTTGTTTTTTTTTTGGAAAATAAATTTATAATAAACAAATCTGGAAATGCTCGTGTTTTCTGCTAAATAGACAACATGTAACAAAGTGGTCCAAATAACGGCTTTCTAAGAAAAACAATGCGTTGTGGGGTCATTGTGACTTCACAATTCAACATTTGTTTCATAAAAATAAGACAATGGCGGTAATAGCGAGGTTGGGGCGATATCCTACTTGAGGCATGAGGGTAACTCCGACTTTGAAAACTTACACACTTTCAATTTGCAATTGTACTAAACCTCCGTTATTTTTTTCCTACACAGATAACCTGCGAACAAATAAAACGGAAGTTCAGAGGCCATGTAATCCAGTTTTTGTTTTGTTTTTACTGTCTACACTTTTGAAACAGTTAAATCATGAAAATCATTTGCTCCAAGAACCTCTAAACAGCGACCTGGAGGTGAAATTTGTTGAAAAAGACATCTTATGTATTGTGTAAATACAAAACGGTTGTCAACTAAGAAATTAATTTCAAATTTCTCATACACATATGATCGAAATTTTGGTACACTTTTGAACGTTAAACTTATTCCATGCCCTACACAATCTTTACTACGTGCGGACAAAAATAAAACGCATAGGCCACTTTGAAATTAATAAGAATGTAGAAAAATATGGACCTTGGGTTAAAGAAATTTAAAATTAAGTTTTCTGTTGTCAACCAATTTTGGGAAATTCAAGAAACCAAAGGGAGGTTTGGATGCAGCTTAAGAACATTTTACATTGGCAATTGCTGTCAACGTTCAAAAGCTAACGTGCGTTCAAAAAAAAAACGAGGCTGCGTTGGCCATGGAATTTATCGGCTTTCCAGTGTAGAAACCACAAATGACAAGAACTGTCAGTCTAAAATTTTCCACCAAAATAAAACGGACCAATTTTATGTAAATTGTTTATAATAAATGCCAGGACATGTGTACATCGCTCTCATAAACATAATGCGTCCATTTATTGAAATTTGTCCCAACAAAATAATCGTTTACGAAACCATTGTCAACAAAGAACCCAACCTAAAAACTATCTGACAGATTCGAACTGACAGTTCGAAATTTTGCTACACTAAATTGATGCACAAACTTTTTCCATGGCCAACGCAGTCTAGTTTTTTTTTGAACGCACGTTACATTGCAAACATAAATTACAAGGCCGACTAAAATCCAGTTTTCATCTTAGGAATGTTTATTCAACTTTCGTTTTATTATCTTGGTCCCACCAAGAGCGTAATGAATAGGTAAGATTATAGTAAGAAAAATACTTAAAACAACATTTTAATAAAATATAGAAATTCAAGGCGAAATATACATACTAGCAGAGAACGTGACCACATGAATATCAGTTCTTTTGATCATCATTTTTTACGGTTTTCACCTCTTTGATGATCTCATCCAATTTATGCAAATCCTTAAGTGAAACTTCCCCGGTTCCTCGATCGAGCGGTTTTGGTTGCTTGGGATGCGGTTTCCAACCCAGCATATTTATTATCTGAAAACAACAATTTATTTTTTAATGACGCAATTGATTGGTGCACCTGAAAGGTGGCAGGTACAGTCATTTTCCCAGTTTCTTGATCAAGTTTGCCGTAGAGTTGTTGGTAAATGGCCGCAGCCGCAAACTGTGTGTCTCTATGTAAATGCAGTGACCTATTCAAAGCTGCGTTACTCTCGGCCATGCCTAAAATCGCTCTATTTAACAATATTTCACACAAATTTTGGGCAACCTTTAAGATCCCACATCAGTTCAAACAGTGATGGATAATTCACAACGATTTCGTCAGTGTCAATGGTCAACATGGTGAATCCAGCTCTCGTCATCAAATTTCCTATATCTCTCACTTCAGTAAATGGCGAGATGTGAGGCGAGATTCCTCCTCGGCGCTCTAACTCTGCCAGCTGTAGCGAGGATCTTAATTCATACAAAGTGTCACCACCAAAAACAGCCGCCAAGAGAACACCATCTTCTTTTAAAGACTTCAATATTTGTTTAAATGCATTGGGAAGGTCGTTTACCCAGTGCAAGCTTAAACTAGAAATAGCAAGATCAAGAGAGTTTGGTGCTAACTGCAATTTCAGCAATGAGACAATTTCGCTTGGGCAAGATCCTTTCTTACTTCAATGTTTTCTTCGTCTAGGACTTGCTTCCGCACTTTAATACCATCTTGCACTTGAACACTATCCAAATTGTCAGTGTTCATATCACATAAGATCAATTCTTCAATACATTTCGGCGAAATATGTTTAGAAACGTAGCCTCTGCTACATCCTGAAACACCACATCAACGACGACTGTATTTCGATTAAATGTTTTACCTATATCTGCAGCCAGTTTGAATTTTCGTTTAATATCAAATACCCTATCGGCCAGTCGATAACCTATTTCGTCTTTGAGATAATCGTAAACGTTGGCGTCCGCAGCGCAAGCGGCACGCTTTCTCTGAATACTTTTGGTGTTCCTGTCGAATACAACCATGGAGTGTTCCTCATATTTCTGATTGTACAAATTACTTATGCAGAAACTTCTGGTGTTTGTGATGGTTTTAAATACTTTAAATGCGCTAAAAGTCGGGCTTTTCATGACACTGTCCAATTAATGTAAATTAATAAAAACAACTCATATCAAAATCTAAATTTGATGTAAATATACTGAACTGTTTGTCGCCAATGAGATTTTAGGTTAAGCAAATGTCGAATATGTCGTTGTAAAATGTAAAACCACAGATTATTTACACTAATTTGTCACAAATGCAGTATTTAATAAATATAGAGCATACAAGTTAAACGGAGGCTCAGAAGGCTTTTGTTTTATTTTTTCCAATGTGGACGTTTGAAACGGTCAAATCATGACAAATATACTCAAACGAAGTCCATTTTCGAAGCGATTGTAGTCACTAGTTTTCTCCAGTCTACAAGAATCAGAATAAAAAGGCGAACAAAAATTTGAAATAAAACATACAGGGTGCCATTTAAACTAAGAAAGTTTATTTAATTTCCGGTTAAACCGGAAGTGGCACAACAATGTACATGTTTTGCTTTAATTCACAAACCGACTAAATGCTGGGTAACAAATGTCAGATTTTTATATCAATGAAAAGTTATTAAAAAACTTTTAATAAACGGACTACAACAATCATTCTGTATACGTATACAGAGATGTCCCGAATGCTAGACAGTCGCTAACTGCGAATAGCGCATGACCAATATACAGTGTGGATCAAAAGGTTGGAACTAATTCGATAACTTTTTTTATAGGGAACGACAGAAAAAATCGCTTGGACACGTGAATTTTTAATTTTAAATACGCTAATTCTGACACAAAAATTTGCTTTGTTATATCATCTCTTTCAAGGCCATGACGTCATTTTAATTTTTTTTTAATGACAACCCTAATTTTTTATTGCATCATTTTAATGAGCATGGTTTTTTGCATATAAAACAATAATATTTGTAATAGGTTACATAACAATATTTTTGTGAAAAAATGAAAATTTAAAAATTAGAAATTTTGGTAATCACCCCACAAATTTTAAATAATGTCATAAAAAAATCTGAATATCGTTTTAGTCATTGTTAACTTGAAGAAGGTAGGCAGTTTGAACATTTAATCTTATTATTTTGTAAATTTTACATGTTTTTTAAATAAACTGCTATTGTTAATATCATTAAATTACTAATTCACTGATCTAATCAACCCAGAGCCCAAACCGTGAGGGCTGACGACTTGAAAGTTTAGACACGGGTGGCTCATGTGCCGAAAGTGAACACTAAAAAGGGATTTTTCGAAATTCAATTCGGTTCTTCTGTAATTATTTTCAGTTCTCTTGCGAGGATTTTGAATTTTTGATCCATATGATTGGGCCAAAAATAGGAAAGATAGATACAGATACAGATTTAGTGTTCCTGTTCAGGAACTGAAACTCTCCATTTCTTACAACTGGAGATTCCTTCTCAATCACTTCCAAAGCATCTTATTAGTAGAATCATTACTGAATTAATATGCCAGGCGCTAACAGATGTTAAAAGAACATGTCAAGAAAACAAAAAACTTTTTTAAGAAACAATTAGTAACATGGAAAGATAATAAAAAAAAGGTTTTATTTATAAAAAAATACAATTAAAAATTTAACCAGTATGTATGTACATACAATTCTGATCGAGCTTATCGTAAGTTGGGGCTGTTATATTTACCCATATCTGCATCATACAAAATGTTGTTAATGGCATGTTCCACTTGCACACGCACTTGTTGATCGTAGTTTCTTAATTTATTTCCTACATGTGCCCCATATGTAGCGCATGAATCTGCAGCTGGAACCGCAACTAATTGCTTTAAAATCGTAAAAAGCGCTTCCAGGTTGGTAGCATCATTTTTACTACATTTTCGTTTTTTGTGTTTAGGCATATCCAATGAAGGAACAACTCGTTTCCCTTTTGACGCGAAAACTTTTTCAGTACTCTCCTGTTCCTGGCTCTCCTGAATTTCTTGCATACTTATTTGGCTCACTTCACTTTCAGGTGTGGAGTTACTATTTTCTTCAAAGCTGCTTTGTAACTCAGATACTTCCCATTTTTCGTCCCCGCGCGCTTCCTGAAAATGTAATGGATAGGTACGATAATTCTTTTTTCATAATTTGGCAATATTTTCGAAGAATTTACAGGTGCCTTGAAAAAATGGGGAGTTCATAATATCAAGAACATCTTATTTTAAAAGAAATATGTATTCACATGAAGGGTACAGGCTGCGGTATGTACAGGAAAGAAAAGGTTCAATCACACCTGTATCAAATAAAAGTAGTTTATAATAATAGTAATAAGTTTTTCCTGTTGAAGATTTCTTATCTACTTAAAAAACGCTATGGTGTTAAAATTGGAAATATAACATAACAATTGATTTATTTAGTATAGTATCTGAAGAAAAAATATTGCAGTTTTTTCTGATTAGCTTGGTTTGAGCCGATTTTTTATTATTTAAATCGCTTAAATCAAGTGACCCAGCCGTTTGTTTATTTTCGCGAATGCGTCATTAGATAGAGCAAAAAATTTATTACAACATGATTTCACAATCTCAATTTCCAATATTTTGAACTAATAAGCCATTTTGCGCAATTTGTAATGGTGAGGTTAGCTTCTGGAATTGGTCAGTTTCAAAACCTTATAACTTTCAAACCAAACGTCGAAAAAACTTTATAAGACCCATTTTGAAATCGGCATTGAGAATTGATTCCATACTTTGCCGCTGAGACATGAGTATAGGAAACATCCTGTGTATCTATACGCAGTATATCTGCAGTATTTAGAGGTCTAAGGAAACCTATAATATTGGATTAACTCAGAAAAACCACTGACGATTAAATAATATAGACCGATTTATTTACATCTTTTCGTGAGGAAAGAACTCGCCACAATATAAGTGTGGGAGCAGGCCCAAATCTACCATAATGTTGGTCCAAGATAGCTCGTGTGCCGGCTATGTCAATGGCGTATGTGATTAGTACCATCCTCTAAACCCCCCGTTTTTTACTCACCCCCATTTAATTCTAAACATAAACAACATGTTTACTGATAAAAAACATGCCTTTCCTTTTTCCTGTTATTTTGGTTGCTTTTAATTCCGTGGCCACGTTTTTATTTTCACAACACAACTACGCCACTGTTTCGGCTAGATCGCCATTGTATACCACCGTACTCCCGCTCTACCTCTATACTCCCCGCTCACATTCTAATCTTGGCACGTAAATATGCTGTAGTAAGGAGTAGGAGTGGCCAAGTCTATATTATTTAATGGTCAGTGAGAAAAACACAAAATAATTTACTTGTGAAAGAAATTCGAAATATAGTTTATACACACCTCTTGGAACATTTGATTATGAAGTCAAAGGGCAACAAGGAAGCGAACAACTAGGAGTACTTTAATAGTGATGGACGACTGACTTGGCCAAACCATTATGCTTAGTATTTAGATATTTATTAATTTGTTACCTATAGGTTAATGCTTACCAGCTCTGTGTCCATTGTAGTTACGGGAGCATCCCGGTTCAGTAAAAAACGCATTCGCTTGAAAGCATACCATTTTGAAACATAAGCTTCAGAAGTAGCTGCAAACATAATATCCTTGTTAATCTTATATACATGTTATGTAAAAATGACTAAAACACTAGTTTGATAGATCTTTTTGTCTACTTATTCATACGTGAAATTTTATCTTGTTATTATTTCTAGTTGAAGCCAATGTAAGTGTTGAGCATTGTATATTTACCGTTTCCTGTTCCAATAATTTTCTTTCCTTTTGATCTTTCTCTACGTAGAGACCCCAGCAGACTGTTCATTTTTTGCTTAGCATCAGCCACAGTAATTTTTAAATTTGTAGCAATTGCTTCCCATGCATCTGCCTTTTGGTTTCTTGAAAAATGACTCGGATGCTTTGCGTTCCATAAAATCGGCCATTTTTTGTATTCATCAATTAATTCCAAACATAATTCATTATTCCATTCCATGATTCACAACAATTTGTAATAACTAAAATGATAACGTGCGTACAAATAAAAACGGAGGCTCAGGTGGCCATGGAATTTAGCTTTTGTTCTATTGTGAGAGTGTAGGCCTTGTCAAATCGTGACATTTGACAGGCGCTGTCATTCAAAAATTTGCTCAAATGACGCCAATTAGAATACACTAAATAATAAATGTATTTATTATTATACAGGGTTATTATAACTGATTGTAGTCAAAAGGTGCAGTGGAACCTAATGTAAAATTATTATGTGCCACTTCATTGTGATAATGCATCCTTCTCCGCACATGTTTTAAGAAGAAAAGACTGATATCTTTAACGTAACTTTTAATGAACGGCGAAAACAACAATGACAAAAAAAACACGTAAACGACAAATACCACGAAAAAATTATGACAGGAATAACGAGTCGGCAATTGACAGTTCAGAATACAGTTGCAAGATAAAAGTCCCTGAATTACAAATATGTTCGTATCGAGCGGTAACACAGCACTGCACATTTCGACTAGAATCATTTATAATGACCCTGTAGTATAAAACAGGATTCTGTATAAAGCTTCCTACATACAGACCCGAACCTTGCGCCGGCGCCGAACGACGAACGGCGAACATAACGCTAATTTGGACGTGGCCACGAATGGAGTCTCAAACATTAACATTCTCAACATCTTAATTGAATGACGAAGCAAGACGAATGAAAGGAAATCTATCAAACATTAGTTTGAACGGGACAACCAATGCGTTTGCAAACATATTTGCAAATCCTGCCCGTTCGTCGGACCGTTTACTGAACGGTTGGCAGTCGAAATGGGGAGAATCCGTTATAATCGAATATGCTCATGTTTTGCTTCTCTTCTTTTTTTATTCGTACTTGAGCCGTTCGCTGCATGTTTAGGCATTCAGGTGTGTACAAACCTTTATGTAGTGTGTCCGAAACGGTTATTAACAAAGAACCGAATTTCAACTAGAGGTCAAAATTTTGCTACACTCTATCGAACGTCTAAGTTATTCCATGGCCTACGCATGTACTCACGTTATAAACGCACAGCAAACACACTCGACTATCCCCAAATGATCGTCAAATCTGAGCAAATTTACGCGTTGCTTTGATGTTTACTAGACATCGGCAAGCGGCGGAGAGCTTGCCTACGTGCTCAAGCCTTGCGCGAACAGTGCACACTGGAGCGTATTTGCGCGCAAATCGTTCGTAGTACGTGCAATTTGCTCAAGGTCAAACATTTTCCACGCTTGTTAACAAATTCGGTAAATTAAAATTAAGACAACAAATGTGTTGAACAATTATATTCTCTAAACTAACAAGTAACAAGAGTAACAGTTATCTCGGAAAGTAATGGACTTAGAAAAACCGGTTGCCCAATTTTCGAGCTCGATTTTTGAGAATTAATCTTATTTCGGTGGAAACCACATCCCGCTATCATCTTTCGCTGTCGAGATATAAGCAAAAGTTGACATTTATTTGGCGAAATTTTTAAACCTTCCTAACTTTTTTCTTATTGATATTATTAACTTGAAATGAAAACATTATGCAGACACATTTTTAAGTAGAAATGGAACGATGTAATTAAATTTTATTTCAAGCTAAGAGCCGTTTGACACGACACTAATTTTAGTATTAAATTCAGTACTTAAACTGCACGGGCCAATTAAGAAGATTAGGGTGCAAGGAAATAGAACGTGTTCTAATTTTTCGGGTGATAGCTTTTTAAATCTGCGTGGAAGACCTAGCATTGAAACCTGCTGCAGGATCTTCGGTTAATAATTCGTCATTTAACATAGTTAATATTCCTGTGTCTTCTAATTGTCGGTTTATTCAATTTCGTACCCATTTACTTCTTTGGTTTGCCAAATATGTTTTTTTGAAATCGCCAACATTAATATGACGACTACGTTTGTCGTTGCAGCTAGCAACAGTTGTCTAAGCCGGTTCATCTTTCAATTTTATTTTTATGGACAAAGTATTATAATGAATTTTTGAGATTACAACAACAACACAGAACGCAACAAGAAATAGAACTTGTGCTGTCAAAAGTTCAAAATTCAAATAATTGCCACAGATTACTACAGATGGCCGACTCAATGCAAATATTTTGGCGAAATGACCTTTAATCTTTAGGGTAACCGTTTTCAGATGGCGCATTGATTGAATTTTGCGGCAAATTTAAATAATCCCTCCTCTCTTTATAGGTGTTATTATATTTTGAATATTTGATTATTTAATCTACAAAACTATTGTAAAAAATTAGTTTTGAAGAAAAAATCATAAAAAATTCCATATTTACATGGCATAAAAACAAACAATTTTATAAAAATTAATTTATTATATTAGATAATTTAAATTAAACAAAATTATACCCAAAATGTTAACAATCACATTTCTAAGATATGTATAATTACTTATACATATGATAATAACTTGGGGTTATTATATAATAATGGAAATCTTGAAGGACTTGCCCGACAACTGCAGCAATCTGGCGCTTAGTTCCTCAAATTCATACACAAAAAATAAGGAATAATGATGCCTAATCTCTAACGATGCCGAAGAGTGTTTGTTGCAAATCCTCCACTTTTACATTTGCAATTTTGGAGATTTAGAGCTTCTTTAGAGCTCTATTCGCTCTGCAATTATATAATTAGATTTCGTGGATTTGTTTTATTAATAAAACATCTTTACCTTTCTTCATTTTTTGAAAAACAATGCAGTATCTCCGCTTCGTTTTCACAAACACCACAAATAATACAAAGAAGACCTATCTATCGCTTAAAATTATTCACAAATTCAAAAAGCAAAAAGCAAGTTTTGACATTTACTTGCTTGGTTATAATTGAAAAACGCTGTTATTAAAATATTAGTCAGAAAAAAGCAACAAGCCTAGAAACAGTCAAGCTTTTTAAAAAACGCGGAATGGTACATTTAAAATGTTGTTTTAAAATATTGGGCCTGTTATTTGAATTTAAGTAAAAGTTTTTGTAGTGACATCGAGCGGTTGTACAAAGTATTAGCAACGACTACAGCGCCTCTACATTTGGTTACCCTATCTGTGACTAAGCTGTCAGACGCCTAGTTTCAAAGTGTAAAAAAAAATAGTTCCGGACAAAATCGCCCTATGAAGTCATGCAATCTGGAGTAATCTGTGTAATTGCACAGTCTCATGCACTTACGAGGAGGTATTGATACCTAGTTAGCCTAGGCCATTTCGCTTGAACGAAACAAAATCTTGTTACCATGGCAACAAACAATGACTTATTAGAAATGTCACTTTGAAATTTTACTTCAATAACTTGAAGCATTGTTGTGGAATAAAATTTGCAAGGAAGCATGTCAAACACAATTGTGAAAATCGATGAAGTTGTGTATCGAGCCATTAAGTACCTGTATTTGAAGGGGTTAAGAGGTAAGCAGATTTATGAACATATGTTTAATACACTCGGAGATCAGTGCTCTTCATACGAAACTGTGAAAAATTGGATTGCGTCATTCAGAAGAGGAAAACTTTCCGTTGAAGATGAAAAAAGGCCAGGAAGACCTATGAATTAATTATAATCAATTCATTAGTTTAAATAGTTTGACAGATCAGTCCGAAAAAAGTAGCATTTGACATACCTATCAATTCGAAAAAAGTGGAAATTGACATATCAGTCCGAAAAAGTAGAATTTGATAGTTGAATAAGAAAAGGTAAACTTTGCGGCCGCAAAAGCGGATCAACCTAGAATCAACATCAACGCCTAAAAAAATGTAAAAGCTACATTTCATGGGCACCTGGGAATCCCTTCTTTGTACGCTTTATTTATTGTTACTTGTGTAAAATATTTCTCAAATAATATTATTTAAAAATAGCGCCGGTGTTTTGATTTGCGATGGTTGGCAGCTCTGCATGTGAAAGCGCCACCCTTCGGCGCCACTGATCCGGTAAATTTGCGTTATGTTGTTTTTGAGTGTGAAGGAAGTGAAGTGTGTAGAAGTGGTGACAATTTTACCTCTTCCCGACTGTTATTTCTCGATAAAATCAGCAACAAATTTGCCCAATGATAGAGAGCGATAATGGCTGATGAACAGGTAAAATGCCCTTTCAATTATCCGCACCGCAACTTATCAGTCACACTCACTTCATCCCTGTCCTTCACGACAATCTCTCCACATATTTCACCCAACCTGCAAAACATTCCCTCACGGATTATCTAAATAACGATTTTGTTGTCTGCCAGGAGATCCGCCAACTGGAACTATTGTGCAAGCAGCTCTACGAATCGCAAGACACTGCAGTCAGAGCGGACGCCGAGAAGGCTCTTGTAGTGTTCCAGGAAGGCCCAGACGCTCTCACCAAATGCCAGGTTTTGTTGGATCGAGGTGACTCTTGCTATGCCCAACTGCTGGCTGCCACAACATTAACAAAATTGGTATCGAGAAGTGCACAGGGCTTGAGTTTACAGCAGCGCGTTGATATCAGGAATTATGTGCTGAATTATCTGGCTACGAGACCCAAGCTACCCAATTTTGTGGTACAAGCGCTCGTAACCCTATTTGCCAGGATCACAAAACTGGGATGGTTCGATACACACAAGGAGGATTTCGTGTTCAGGAATGTCGTCAGCGACATCAGCAAGTTCTTGCAGGTTTGTGTCTGATTCCAGTTGGAACTTGATTGCATTCAAATCACGTGTTTCATAGACTGCTTCCTTTGTTCTACTTAAGGGTTTTGCACATTGAGATAGTGAACATGGGTTATCTTAAATGTATTCATAACTTTTTTCTGTATTTGTGGAAAATTTTTGCTATAATTTCGGTTTGAGCCTTGTCACTGGCTTATGCTGAAAAACATAAATCTAGGAGCTGATGGAGTCAGGGCGAGAAAAACTGGTTCGTTTTTAGTCATTTGAATTGGAATTGGAATAAGTAATCTAAACTCAGCCATTTTAAGTTCCCTAAAACATGGGACTGTGAAAGTTTGAGTAAAACAATTTAGATTAATTCAATTAGTTTCTGAATCTAAGAATTTATTATTGAATCTAAGCAGCATTCTGGGTTCACACGAATATTTTTCCCACACAGGTGAATCGTGAATTATGCTAGTCCTGAAATTCTTTTTGGTTTTATTTTTTACAGTGTAGTTTTGCAAAATTACGACAATTTGCAGAAATTGTCAATCAAAAATTGGCCCAAATGAAATCCAAACTTCTCTCCCCTGGAGATGGAATTTGTTTAAAAAACATTCCATAACTGAAACGCTTGTCAACATAGAACCTCCAAATCAAGTTCAAATAATTTATACACTCTAGCAAATTTTAAAATACTGCCATGGCCCACACAGTCGCGGATTATTTTTTAAGGTACGTTAATTACTTAGCCATTTACAACCGCCATTCTTAACCTGTAGTCCGCGGACCCCTGGGGGTCCGCAGTCTTATCTCCGGACCCTTTAATAATAATAAATAAATGCTAATAAATACAGGAAGTCCCAGCGCAGCGGGGAAGTAAGATTACTCTAAAACGAAAAAATATATCGAGATGCGGTTTTTGACAAAAAATATTAAGCTATTTTCGCATTCCTTATTAAAAAATAATTATACTTTGTATAACCTATTGCGAACCTAACTTACAGTTGTTTTTCTTTTATTTGACAATAAAAAAGGCCATTTTTTGAAACATTACTGCTCTTAAACCAATAAGAATTTTTGCTTGAAATTTTGACAAAAAAAATTTAATATCGTCTAGTTTATAATGGTCAAACTTTGAATTCTAATAATTTAGTATACAGAAAGCTCATAAACGCAAATTGTTGATTTAATGGAATTTTTCAAATGGATACGCAAAATGTACATTTTGGTATCAATCGATCACATTTTTGATAAGCTTTCAAATGACGTCCTTATGACTCATTAGTTGTCAGTGTTCTCTTAAATGGATTGTACTTTTTGTCAAAACCTAATTTCAGTTGTTTTCCTATTATTTGACATTTAAACCAACAAAAGATCATTCTTTGAAAAATCGCTGCTCCCAAACCAATGATAATTTTGGTTTGATATTTTGACAGACTGTATGTGGACACACTGTATATTAGCAAATACTTTCAGAGTGTTCTCTGTATATATTTCCACAAGAATTATTTTACAAGAACAAATCGATATGATTTATTGTCTGGAATAAGGCGAAACAACCAAAGAGAACATGAAAATAAGAATCTAAAATGCCTTTAGAACCGTTTGTCAGCAAATGTTACGAAATATTGGAAGGTCATTTACCCACCCCGTGTGCTCAGGAAGGTGGCCGCCACATTAAATATATTATTTAGTTTAGCTTACTTTATTGAGATTTTATGTTTATTTGTTTAAATATGTATATTTGTTTAAATGCTTATTTGTTAATTTATTTAACGTTGAGTGCAAATTCTTGCCGCAAGCAAAGGCTTTCTTTCGCCATCTCCTAGACAATAAATTATATCGATTTGTTTTTGTAAAATAAAATTCATTGTGGATAATGGAATGGATAATCAAATAACAAGTCGGTGATGACACAACAGTGCAGCGTTGAAATGTGAGTTAAAATGATTTTCATGGTTTCCATGGCACACTATCTACCTTATCCTGGCTCAATCTGGATCACATCCAAAAATATTAAATAACTCGTAAATTATGAATGTTAGGTATACGTAGCCAGACTCCAGACGCATTTGATGGAATACAAAAATATAGGGTGTGCCATTTAAAAAACCAAAGTTAAGCTTATTTAAAAATAGTATAATGCGACACGAATTATTGCAGAACCTGTATAGTAAAAATTATATTTTGCATATCGGGCTTAAAGACCAATTTCTGTCTCGCAGTAAACTTTTGAGTGAACCTCTGATAATGACAAAAAATGTGAAATTTTTTTTTAATTTGATAATGGTGTTTCAAAATGTAAAATATCTTATATCGCCATAAATCTATGTCAAAATAGGTTCTAACAGTAAAATAAAATGTAGGTGGTTGGTTCTATTTGAAAAAACAAAGTTGTGTAGCATGCGTGAGTTTTGGAACCTTCTGTACACGTTAAAATATTTTTAGGTTGTGCATCCTGACAAATGATGTACAAATTCTATTTAAATTTTTTTTTGTATTTTACATGGTTTAGGAGTTATGGACCGATCCCGCACTAATGACTCACACTGTATAATAAATGGTCCAAAATTTATTGGTGTTTTTTTATTGAGGGGGACCTTGAAAATTGTGCTTGATATCCTAGGGGTCCCTGGACTGAAAAAGGTTAAGAAACGCTGATTTACAATATAATACAATACAAATTTTAATTCGTTTTAATTTGTTAATACCAATTTAAGCGGGAATTGTGTTATTTGTGTTATCTTCCAATAAAATTAATGACTTGCAGTTTTACATGTAATTAATTACGTACGTTGGTTCCTGTAAAAAGTTTTGAGAATAGCATTCTTCTGTCGTAGGTTTTTCATGAATAATCCAGGCAATTTATGAAGTGGCGGTATTTAACCCTACATGATCCATGAAGCATTACTGTATGCATGGCTTATTACAGTACCAAATAAATAAAAGATCATACAAAGGAAACAGTTAAGTGTATTTTAATAAAAACAAACATAAAAGATAATGAATTAATTTTAAACATCCACATGATGAATGGAACATCTAGCTTTACGACATGTGTTATACACATAATCTGTGACGTAGATAACACCTGCTAGTGTTTCTGAATTCTCAAGATATATATCATATTTCAGTTCATGTTTCAAATTTCTTCAAAGCTTTCTTGTCATATGGGGGTGTACCAGCTGAAATGTTACTGTTATGTTTTTTAAATCATACACCCAGTATATTACGCTATTTTCGGATTCTTTATGAAAAAACAATTATATTTTGTATAACCTATTATGGACCTAACTTCAGTTCTTTTGATATTATTTGACATTAAAAAGAAAAAAAAGACCTATTTTTTGAAAAATGGCTGCTCCCAAACCAATTAGAATTTTGGCTTGAAATTTTGACAGAAAATTTTTCATATTGTCTAGTTTATAATGTTCAAGTCAAACTTTTAATTTTAATAATTTACTATACACGGTGGCTTATGAACGTAAATTGTTAATTTAATCGAATCTTTTAAATGAAACGCCCTCTATATTTTGGTATCAATCGATCACATTTTTGAAAAGCTATGACGTCCTTATGACTCATTTTTCAACTTCTTAACCATTTTCCAAATTATCAATATTCCACTATTCAATCATATAAAACCTAATCAAAAATGTAATCGATTTCTACCAAAATTACAGGGTTCATTAAAAATGTTTGATGTAATGAACAACATATTCATGAGCAACTCTTTATATTAAATTACTACAATTCAAAATTTGAATTGATCGCTATGAACTTGAAGATATTTGAACATTTTCTGTTAAAATATCAAGCCAGAATTCTCATTGGTTTGGGATTTAAAAAAAAAGGGGCTTTTGTTGGCTTAAATGTCAAATAACACGAAAACAATTGAAGTTAGGTACGGAATAGGTTATACAAACTACAGTGTGGAACAAAATGATTTTCATCTAGTTACCTTTGCATTACCCTTGTAGAAATACGAAGTGCCGCTCTACAAAAAAAAGGGGGGCGGTATCCTAACCTCAAAATATACATTATAATTTCAGTACTATGCGTCCAGATCGAAAAAACACCTCAATGATGAAAGTGTTCTCTTGCACGATATACATTCTTAACCTTTGTTATTCCAATTCACTTCAATAAATTGTAATAACCGTCAATTTGATTGATGTCATTTAATGACAGTATTATGAACTTTAAAAATAGTAGAGCAGTGTAGGAAAATTTACATCTGAAAAGATTCCAAAGGTAACTAGATGAAAATCATTTTGTTCCACATTGTATAATTATTTTGTGACATGAAATCCGAAAATAGCGTAATATACTGGATGTTCCATTTTAAACAACCCAACTTTGTTGCACCACTCTGTATTTGGATATACTGTATATGAGCACATATTTTCAGAGTATTCTCTTAAATGGATTGTATTTTTTGTCGAAAACCGCATCTCGTACTTCATTTTAGAGTAATCTTACTTCCCCGCAGCGCTGGGACATCCTGTATCTAAGTTATCTCTAGCTATTTGAGCGCTGGCAGTTTTTGCTTCATTGAGTCTTGAAGATTTTACAACAAAGTGTGGATTTTCGCAGTATTTTACTGTTCTACTTCCGCAAAGGGAAGAACGCGCGTCAAACTTGTGCAAAGCTGCATAAAGCTTAAAGTTACCTTGCTCTACAAGAACGTCAGGGAAACGATGGTTAACTAAATTCCGTGTTGGTGATTTTGACCTCAACTATTCTCCTTGATCAGCAAGATCCACCGAGGTTGATGAAAACAAAGTAAAGACATTCATCGAGTCAATCCCCCCGTCACAGGACACGAGAGATTTCAGAAACATTGAACATCCCATCATTCAAACGTTTACGACCATTTGAAGAAGCTATACTACGTAAACAAAGCTCAAAGAAGTTCATTTGGCGAAGCGTATAAACATCTGCGAGTCACAAGTTTGATATCCCCTAAAAAATAATTTGAGCTTGGATTCCACCATGCTCGTCTGATCTTGCGCCATCAGACTTCCTAAGGACCAAAAAATAAACTGCAACCAGTGGCGTACTTCAAATTTTGGCCTTCCCGCCAAATTTATTTTGGGCCCCCAAATATATTATGTATTAAATCTGAACATTGTAAAATGGCGATGAGATTTTATAATTTTTCCCCCTTGGATCGCATATATTGTCGTCAGTAATAAAAAATGTGTTTCATCAAAGGGGGCGGTTGTATTGTAATCAAAAGACGACAAATTTCAAAATGCCAAAACTTTTTTAGTTATCGGGATTTTTAAGTTTTTTGCAAAATTTTTATTGAATAATGGAAACCCGCTATTGAGTTATGGCACTGTTGGGACAGCTCTATAGTGATGTCATGACTTTTCCGACAACCAATGCATAGTTATACAGGATGTTATGGAAATGAATACAAAACTTTTTAACCGGTAATAGAACTTGTAATTTTAATGAAATTTTCTTCCTAATAATTTTGCAAAAAAATCTTAATTCGGGATATAAAATTCAACAAATATTTCGCACTAAAAAGCGTACGTGCTACTGAGTTATCAAACACCACTCAACCAGCGCCCAAAAACGCTCTCGCAAAAACCGGTAATCCAGTTTAATGAGGCATTGTGGTAGTAGTCAGGAATAATAAATAGATAGATTTATTGTTACTGACTTTACTAATATGAATCTGAAATATTATGTGGATTAAACACTCCAAAAACCTAGTCACGTTATTTCTTTCACAGCGACTGATCTTTGACGACCGCGATCGTGATTATTTATGTTCAAATTTTCCAAATCTCTAATGTTCAACATTAGTAAAAAACTGAATTCAAAACATCCTTTTTGTGTACCCAAGCTATGATAAGAATTTTTGCGAGGGACGTTCCCTTTCATTATTGTTTTACAGTGGCGGCTCGTGGGTTCAGAAACAGGGTGGGCACAAAACAAAAAAGTGGCAAAGAAAACTTATTTGTACATGAAGTCCATTCTTATAACGTGCGTTCAAAAAGAAAACGAGGCTACGTTGGCCCTGAAACTTATCGGCTTTCCAGTGTAGAAACCATAGAAAACATAAACATAGATTTGATAAATGTCAAATGACAAGAACTGTCAGTTTAAAATTTTCCATCAATATAAAACGGACCAGTATTATTTAAATTGTTTATAATAAATGCCAAGACATGTGTACATCGCTCTCATAAACATAATGCTACCCTCCTTTGCGTCCATTTACTGAAAGTTGTTCCAACAAATTGTTTTTGTTTTACTTTCTGTTCCGAAGTTCTTCCGAGTTGTTATCAAGTGTTTTGTAAATGAACTGTGCGATTTCGACCACAAGATAAGTTCAAATAATTATTTGCATTATGGCTAAAAAACCTGGTAACCAAAAATTTGCTTAAAAATTATTTCATGATGATGTAAAGTTTATTACCTTTTTCCTCCACATTCTGTTCATACAGATAAACCGACTTATTGGACTAAACAGCGAATAGCAGTGTGTAGTACGTCATACAAAATGTGTCAAAGAATTTCATGAGCTCCGAGATCTGATTAAAATCACTACAATTTTTACAAGTAATGCTATCAGTTTGTCGAAAATAACTCATGACTTAGTGTTCGTTAACTTCGAATTTTTCATACTGATACGTGTGTGCTTGAAATTCTTCAGTCAATGCGTTCACATAATTTTGTCAAATCCAATCGATCCTTCTTACATTCCGTATGTAACTGCCAATCAACTATTAACGTTTCTGACTCGACAACAAAACTCAAAACCAACATAAAATTTGTAGCATGACCTGTCTCTTTTTTTTTGCTGCAAAATAACTCAATCACCATGTTGACAAACTCTGGAATGGATTGGACGAACTTCTTTTCGATTGATAATGCATTGAGCCGATCCTCGGACATGGTGCTGTTCAAAAAGTTTTAATGCGCTTCAGAGTCGAAAAGCGTCTTTCACATTCACTTGTCGTCGTTGGTGTTGTACAAATAATCTCCAAAAGTTTGTAAGTTTCTGTGAATACCTTTTTGAGGTTATCCGATATAATAAACACTAAAAGTGGCAAAACACCTCCAACGTCACACAGTTTGGGAGTTGGTCTTTCTTTCTCCTCCTTTTCTTCGAAGGTTGATGGGTTTCCTTTTAACAAAATTTCCACTAATTTTACTTCCGGTTAAGTTTCCATATTGCACGACTTCCGCAAGAACGCATGCGCTATTCAATCTCCCGTCAGCGTCACAGTTACTGGGGCGACAGCGATCGTGTTCCCCAAATATGGGTTAAAATCGCGACTTTCGCTCTGCCAAAAATGGCCGCAGCTTTCGAAGATAGGGATTGTTTCGACTGAGCCCCGGAAGAAAAGTTGATAGGCTGAGCTCGAGCAAGACGAGCGCGGGCAAAGGAAGGAACTTTTGATAACATTGCAGATGCAATTTGAAAACCAAAACAAACCAAACCAAGTAAAAATTAAAATATATAAAAAAGATTATTTATTTCTCTAGCATCAGTGGGCACGTGCCCCTGTGCCCTATAGCACGAGCCGCCACTGTTGTTTTAATGTATTCGCACTTGATGCATCAAACGACTCGTTAAAATCAGGGGGGGGGTTTGTAAAATACAAAAAAAAAACCTTTTGCAACAAATTTATTAAGAAAACTTGCTCAAAATGACGAGTTTTACCAGTGTTTAAAATATTCGTATGCATTTCCATAATACCCTGTATTGATGATTCATGAGCATTTTCAAACATTAGAAGAATCTCAAGAAGCACCTCCCTGTTTTTCGCACTCCATTTTATTTTTAAACGTACTTACAACGTGCATTCAAATATAAAACGAGGCTGCGTAAGCTCAGGAATAATTTTGACGTTCAAAAGAGTGTTGCAAAATTTCGACATTGAATTGGTGAAATTTTAAATTAAGTTGCTTGTTAATAACCGTCTCGGACACAATATATAAGAAACATTTAATGTCTTCTTCGACAAAGTCTAGGTCTCAGTTTAGACGTCGTTTGAGTGTTTGAGCACATTTTGAAATGGCAGCTTCTGCCAATTTCATGTTTTGGCTGTTTCAAAAGTCTACACTGGAAAAAATAAAACAAAAGCTAGATTCCCCGGGCCCTGACCCCTTATTTATATGTACGCACATTCTTATTCTCATCGTCGCATTTGCATTTCGTTGGCCTAAGTTAAGTTAAGTTTCGTTGGCCTAAAGTCACGTTGGACCGACCAATTTAGAACTGTCTTTCCTGCACCAACTTTTATGAGATGTTTTGTGCAAACATGTTATACAGCGGGATCAAGACTATTAGCCACCCACATAAAAAAATAATTTGTGAATTCCAAATTCGGGGAGAGAGAAGGTTGTTGGGGATCTCCAAGGCGTCAGGGAAAAATAGTAAAAAAATACATCGCCCTCTTCTTTTCAGTTATTAGAAAAAAACTGCATGCACAATTTAGCAACAGTAATTCTATGCTGGTAAAATGTACGTCAGGATCTCCATGATGTCATTATGATGCGTTCCATTTGTGCTTAGGTAACTGTCACTGTTTGCACCAGCGATGTATTTATTTTCATGGCTTGTGATGTAAAAAATGGAACTTTTCTTTTTTAGTTTGACAATTAAGTAAACTTTGGCAAACATTTTTTGTTATATCTTGACAGAAGAATGGCACTTCTTGATTTGGAGTACTTTTATTCTTTACAATACTGCATAATGTAGAAGATACAATTGTCGTCTTCAACCGATAGTATCTCTTCGGATAGACCCTGAAGAATTTTTTTACTATTTTTTATTGACTTTCTGAAGACTCCCCAACAACGTACTGTACATGAGGTCCGCCGTTTCAGGGACAACCTGTATAGATCGGATCTTTATAAATGCCAATAAGACATTGTCTTTCGATTTGTTTCAATCTGCTAAATCACTTGTCACAAGGACCAGTGTTAGTTTTAAGACTATAAATACAACTCGTCTCTTGATTTTAATGATTTAAGCTTTCAGCAACTTCGTAATAGTCCAAATTGAGTAGGAATGACAATGACACTCCCGTTCGATGTACCGAAAAGGACAATCTAAATTTGTGCAATTGCAGATACAAAACCATTAACTTATATAAATATGTGCATTTGACTCTACGAATATGTTTTATATTAAATTGTAAAATTAGCAATTTGAAAGCCCAATATACATTGTTTTTCTTATTACTACTTGCTTGACCTATCATAGACTTTTGAAAAAAAAAAACGTATCTGGATGCAAAAACTAGGCAATACATGAAAATTATTCCACAATTAAAATATCTTGATAGTGTCGTGCGCCACCTGTATGCGATAAGACTACTTCAAATTATATTGTATATGAATCATGAATTATTACGATGTTTGTTTCAATTTATATCCAACTATGTTATGTATTGTACTATGTACCATTATTACGTAAGATTGAGCTTTCATTAAAGAACAATAAATTTATGTAAATTGAGCTTTGATATGAGTATATTTGTATCGTAATTTAATTCAATTTTTTTTTTGAACGGAGGAAAAATATGTGGATGTAAATTTAACTATAATGTATGTGGAATAGGCAGAAATTTACAGATTTAATTGAAAGAATTCCCAAATATTGGCATGTTTTTAAAGCAGATTTTGCTGTACACATCAGATTTGAAAATGGTGCTCAAACACAGCTTAGAAGTCAGTCATGTTGAAATATAAACTTCTTGTAATATGGAATTTTTGAATTTGTAATCTCAGGGACAGGCATTCATAATATTCTAGTGATTAAAACATGTTCCTTGTCCTCTAACATCATTTAGAAGTACACAAACTCGTTTTATTCCTCGCCAACTCTTGAATAAATGGTTCCACATTACTTATTTTTCCCTTTGAGGATTCGTAACTCTCATATCGTTACAAAAAACTCAATGACAGTGTTAAAATACCTACTCTGCAGGAGTCAGTAGTGAACGTTTCTTTTCACAATGTATAAAATGTAAAGTTAAGGGCGAATACGAGTCTATATACATATATAGATATAATATGACGTGTAAACGTTTATCACAAATTGCCGCCGGTTTTCCAATATTTTTTAATGAAATTTTAGAATCATATAAAGTATTGAATAATTGAAGTCGCCCCAGAAGTAAATTGAAAAATTCCTTTTAATTACTAAGATAAGGCGAAAAAACCATTATTCTTTTAATGCAAATTTCTTCGGAATCGTAAAATATTAGAAAATCCGATTTTGCATCGTGATTCGTAAAGGATCGACCCAGAGCGTTTTCTCGAAAAAATAATATTTAACCGATTTATGCATTAATAAAGATATAACTTTCACAGTTTATTATTCTGACAGTTATTAATTTAAGTGTTTGGAAATTTTTCGTACAAAAGTATTTTTTATACTCTATTAGATTCTTGTAAAATTTGTTTTATAAATCATCCATATTAAAAAAAATTTAAATAATTTTGAGATTTTTATGAACATGTATTTTTTCTATGTGCGCATTGAGATTGTAACTACTACAAAAAAAACAGGACAGAAAAATAAACGAAAATAAGGAAGTTATTCGTTGTTTTATATTAAAAATGTTTGAATCCGTACACTGGCGCCTCCGCTAAAATTGGCAAACTCTGAAGCCGATTCACATCTTCCGTTGCATAATATTGCGTTCTCGCTCTGTAGCATTGGTGTGCTTAAGAAACATAAGAAGGCAAGTTTCTTATCAGGAATTAGGTTCATTCTTGGAATCATTTGCTAGAAAAAAAAAATTTAGTTCTTCACTTTACAGTAAGTTTAGAGCATACTAGCACAGTAGAGAAGAAATCAGCAGGTTCACTCTCCGATTTTTGTGTTCCAAGGCCAGTTCCACTCCTGGCCTCATGCGCCGTAGATTTTGGCTCATAACCGTATATAATTTCAAATCGTATTTGATCACATTGTGTTATTAACTCGTGCTATTACTAAACTGGCAACTCCAGGCCACATGCGCAAAATGATTTGGAACACGAACATCAAAGGTGCCGACGCGGAGTGAACCTACTGATTCCTTCTCTACTGTGATACTAGCGATGTTTGTGGCTCGGCCCAAAAGTGTTACAACTTACAACGTTAAGTGCTAATTAGCCACCACATAGTTTTTATTACCTCGAAACTGGAGATGTCAGACGCCAAAATATGTCGCCAAAATTGCTCATTGAGATATACAGGTGTACATAGTTAACAATTTGTTTTAAAATTTTTACATAATTTTGGAATATTTCATAGTATGAAACGAAAATTTGAATTGCATTAAAGAGTATATCTTGTTTTCTCTCTCTTTTCGAGATATTTGCTCATATGTCTTTCAATTTCATAATTTTTTAATCCTTAAAATACAAAGTGTGCCATTTAGATCATAAATAAGCAACAGAAAGAGCTTCTCAAGGAGGTTTATAATAAAATGCAACTTATGTATTATTTAGGTCTTATTGTTATGGCCATTCTGATTCCAGACTTACCTACATAATGCCTATTTGCAAATTTAATATGGAAAAAAATAGAAAATATAAACTCTTAGAATGTTACAGGACAGAGTTTCTGATCTAGCTTTGATATCTATAGTGTCGTTTTAGAAAATGAAATATGCGAACAATTTTATTATTCAGATCTGATAGATGAGTTTGCAAGTAGAAAAGTCAGAAGGGTTATACTTTAATTGTTAATTTATGTTAATTTTTTGAATTACTTATGTTATTTATTACCTATTATTATTTCCTATTATTTGTTTGCATAAAGAATTGGAAACATATTTCGAAAAATGTCTTTTACTTTCGAGGAGGGAATTAGATTTTTAGGGGCGGGGGAATAGAGCAAGCACGCAGGCGGCAGTGACCCTAGGCCTTTATAAATACCAAATTATGAACTGAATTAAAAGTAAAATGTCTCAACTTTTTAATTTTAAATTAAGTTAATAATTTGTTATACTAAAAATGTTTACCGCAATAAACGTTATATGCGGCAAAAAAACAAAAATGGTGTAATTTGCCATGTTCCTTCACTACTATATAATTATGCTAGTGCTTTCAACAATTGCCTTCACTGACGGACCGGTGTAGGGGTAATATGATCACATTGTATGAGTCGTTATCGTATCACGTACCGATAACTAGAATTGTTTTTTTAGGGTCTAAATCACGTGTATGATAGCGTTATTTGTGCCATTTCAGAATGTGTTTCTTCGATTCGTTGAGAAAAGTGAAATTTCACTTCATCCTAATATTGAAAATTTCCATTATTGAATAACGATTATCTTCCGGTTCTTTCGCCACCTTTTCGATAACCTTAAGCGCTTGAATTTCTGGTTGCTCACTTCGAGAATATTGTGTGGTAGTAGAAATCATCATATCAACTGGATTCTGGATAATTTTTTATAACTAATTTGAGATTTTTGATCACTTTTTAAGATATAATTTTTTATAAAAATAAATACGAACAAAAGAGTATTTTAACATTCTAATTAAAGGCTGGTTTTGAAGTAAACAAATTGACTATATTATAATCACATCATTATTTTTTTGCCAATGTTAAGCGTAGATTTATCGATTTCGTATTTTCCCCATCATTATCGTTTTTCCACGCCACACGTTACAATGATGTGTATTTATTGACACCTGCAACATTGATTAATGAGAGAAAATTTGTTGGCAGGGAGCGGTAGAGCACTGCATGATCGGCGTCCAGCTTCTCTCCCAGTTAACCTGCGAGATGAATCAAATATCCGAAGTGGAAGCCAACCGTTCGTTGGCGAAGCACCGCAAGATCGCCTCCTCGTTCCGAGACACCCAACTCTTCGAGATATTTCGTCTTTCGTGCACGCTGCTCGGCACCGCGATCGAAAACTGCAAAAATCTCAACTTCAACGACGAGAACCAGCACGGACTGATGACCCAACTGCTGCGCCTAGCGCAGAACTGTCTCACCTTCGACTTCATCGGAACGTCGACGGACGAAAGTTCCGACGATCTGTGCACCGTTCAAATACCCACCAGCTGGCGGCCGGCCTTTCTCGACTTCACCACTTTGAAACTGTTTTTCGATTTGTATCATTCCTTACCCAATACGCTTTCGTCGTTAGCGCTGTCTTGTCTGGTCCAGATCGCTTCGGTCAGGCGCTCACTGTTCAGCAACACCGAAAGGGCCAAGTTTCTGACACATCTTGTTAACGGAGTCAAACACATTCTTCAGAATCCGCAAGGGTTAAGCGATTCGGCCAACTATCACGAATTCTGTCGTCTTCTGGCGAGGCTCAAGTCCAATTATCAGCTTGGAGAACTGGTGATGGTCGACAACTACCCAGAGGCTATTCAGTTGATAGCCAAGTTTACAGTTCAAAGTCTCCAGGTAAGATTACCTCATGCATGATTCATCATGACAGAGCGATAAGTCTGAGTTTTGAAAACTTTGTCTTTGTTTGCAAATCGCAACAATTACATATTTATATGTACGGGGCGGTTCATTTTCGATGGATGGCCACATTGAAGATCTGGGAAAGTAATGGACATCTGTCAAATTTGATTTCGGGATGTTTATTTAGCCGCAATAAATCAAACTTGTGTATTTTAAATATAAACAATAGAAGACGATCGTATTTTTAAGAACGCTATTTTTTTCTAATTTACAAAATATGTACATTTTATATTCTAGTCCTGAAAATTATTGAAAAAAATTGATATTTTACATTTATTTCGCGATTTCTTATAAGTTGGCCATGGAAAACAAATTATTTCTTTTGTTATATTACCAACCAAATGTGCACAAAATTCTCAAACTGTCAGGAATAACTTTTGTTTGTTTTTAAACGAAAAATGCAAAGATACGAGAATTTTAATAAGTACGACATGTTAAAGTGTTACATCGAATCCAATAAAAATGAGTTGCATTCTACGTAAAAATGTGCCTGCATATTGTTTTTATTTCAAGTTAATAATATCAATAATATGTATAAAAGTTAGGAAGATTTCGACAATATGCCAACTTTGGCTTATATCTCGAAAAGGAAACATGAAATTGATATATTGCCGAGAGAAAACGTCGATACCTGCTGACGCTAGACTTAAGGGGAGATTTCGGCAGACCGATGTTAGAAACTCGAAGGGATTTCAGGGGAGTACAATTGCAGCTCTCGGTTCCCCTTCCAAACCAGAGCCCAATATTATTGTCAGTAATAAGAGTGGTCCTCGGGTTCGGGTTTTACAATTTTATTGGACCCAGATGCAGTTGGGTCTTTCATTTCTAGAGAGACTAATATACTTTCACTTGGTTCTTCTTTGCCCAAAATAGACATTATTGGAATCCACGCTTTCAGCAGAACGAACTTATCTCAGTATTATTATATTATTATTGTGCCTGGTTAGGACTGTCTGCACGCTTGCAATCGCCAGGCGGCTGATGCTGATATCAATTTAAAAACAATTGTACAGAAAGTCAGAATTTATTACTTAAAAAAAACTAATATTTTTTTTTTGTATTTCTCATTGTAAATCTCTATTTCTATTTAATCAGTTATTTCTGGAAGAAAATGAGTAGAATCTTTGCAGTTTGTGTAGGTTTTTACAATTCTCTTCATATTATTATTTCAAAGTTCCTATCTTTTTGAACTCTTTGGATAACAAAACGCGTTTGGTATCCACACACAAAAAAAAATAATTTTATTGGTGACTTCAGATTGTCCCTGAATTTGATAATAATAATCGTAATGGTTATTTCAATGCGACTTTGTTATTCTGAACTTGTGATTTTACCAATCAATGTTGCTTCGAGAACTATAGTCTTTTACAGCAAAAGGACATTTTACTATCTTTCCCTCAATGATCCCATCATTATCTACTGGTGCATCTAGAGAAGCCCCTAAATATGACTCAGGCTCAGATGTACAAAAAAACCACATTCACAAATTGACTTTTGAGACACCACGTATATGTTTCAGAGCAGCTAATTCATGATCTTTACCCCATTTCCTTGAAAAGGTCGACGCATTTTTATATAAATAACAGTTTTTGCACAAGGGGTTTTATCTCTCATCTTGAAAACACCACCAAAATTGCTCGCTGTCAACTTCTTCAATCGCTCGCTTCCTCAAATAACATTCAGAGTTTTTCCTCCACTGTTCTGTCTAATTCAATAATTCCTTTCCAGCATTTTTCAATTCTTCCAAACTATCGTCTACTTATAATTTATATGTTTCAGGTAGGCATAAATTATCCATAATATTTACTTCTGCTTTTCCATAATTTCTACCAGATATAGATGTATTTTGGGTTGTAAACTTACCTTGAAGATTCGCATTTCCAATGCATGCACCTTAATCGGGAATGTTGGGAAGGAGAATAATAAACAATATACCTAGCTGGAACGTTTATTGGACAAGACAATGTTCTAAATAACCATGTAGTTATACATATCTCTCACGATTTAGTAATTTAGCAAGTAAAGGAGATACAAGTTGGGTTTTCACATCACGGTTGTTAAAAATGTAACTTCACTTTAAAATAGTGACGTGAGTTTCGTAAATCAAATAAGCATGCACAGACGAACTTGTTGAAATTTTAACCAGATCGCACCATTTGGATTTGGTTAAGAAATTTGGAGCGACTGGGTCTGCAGATGACATCAATGACCTTAGCAGGCTCGAGCAAGACGATCAGATCAAAATTTTGCTAGAATTTTTACTTACTTATCTGCAACCTCTTCTCTCTGTTGATGAATGTTTTCTGAGTGTTTTTATTTTGTGTCTTTTTTTTCTGCCTGGTTCCAGCTCAGTTCTTTTATCTTTAGTGCAACTGCTTTTTTCTCATTCCATTTTCTCTTGATCTGTCCTTCTGTCCTTTTTTTTGACACCTACTTCTGTATCCCACACAAATTTCACCACTCTCTTTTTGTTAATTTTCACTAAGTGACCGGACCATCTTAATTGTTGTGTTCTGAATTGCACTTTTCGCTCCTTATAACGTCACTTTTTATTTTATGAAAGTATGTAGGCTTTCATGGTCGGTGTTATTAATTATAACGATCTTCTTCGGGATTTTGGACCGTGTTCCATTTGAAGTTCCATTAGGAAAGGGGTGTAGTGAATGCTCCGAGGAGCTAATTCAACAAGTCACCCCAATTAAATTCCATACGTTTCATCCACAGCTGCGGTGGACTTCATCAGTGGCAAAAGTGGCGATGTGGAAGAGCTCGAAATGTTCTCTTAGCTGTCACATTCGCGACTTTTTATTTTGTCCAATATTGCCAAGCCCGCGATTTTCCTTGGAATATTTTTTTCACACGTTTTTATTTGTTTGTTTTAAATATGTGGTCAGCACCCATAATTCGTTACCGTACATCAATATCGGTACCAGAACTGATGTTAGCATATTTTTTTTAAAGTGTGTAGGCTTTCACGGTCGGTGTTGTCAACAACGGTGGTATTAATCGGGTTTGTTGACCGTGTTCCATGCGAAGTTCCATGAGGGGGGGTGTAGTGAGCGCCCCGAGAGGCTAACTCAGCAAGTGATCCCCATGAATCTCTGTCGCGACTGTGACAGCTGGGAGAGTACTTCGACCATGACCACACCGCCACTGAAGATGTCCACCGCAGCTGTGGACGAAACGTTTGGCAGAGATTCATGGGGATCACTTGCTGAGTTAGCCTCTCGGGGCGCTCACTACACCCCCCCTCATTGAACTTCGCATGGAACACGGTCAACAAACCCGATTAATACCACCGTTGTTGATATTTTTTTAATTTGTAAATGTGTTATGCAGTCTTCTACACAACGCTATTACTTTATTTTCTCTGTTTTGTCTGCCATGTGCGTGTGTAACGGTATCTAGTTATTTAAATTTAAACTTTTCTTATCCATATTTTTTTCATATGGATTCTATTCCTGTATTTTTCGATTTTCCATTGTGACTTTTTTTGGAGAAAATTAACAGGTCATCTGCTCAACTCATCTAAAAATGCTATTTCTTAAGTGCGTTTTCTGGCTATCATTACTAGCGTCTTTGCTATTTCATCCATAATTATAATGAACTGTAAAGTAGTACTCCCTACTCCCTGCTCTGCTTTTCGATGGAGGTTTTTCCACTTACTCGTACTCTACAGTTTCAATATCCTCGTATAATTCATACATGTAGATTTCTAGATGGAAGAACTTTATTTATAAATCAGATTGATTACAATATAAAAATGAGAACAAAAGTGTATCACAAAAGTACGAACATATAGGAGTACTTTGGTACTCTAATATAAAAATGAAACGTACTACCAAAAGTGGTGAGGGAAAAGAAGAGAACCAATGATTTGATACTGAGTGCAAAACGGAACTAGAGAATTGAAGTAAATTAAGACTAGAGATGCTACAAATGCCGCATTGAGATGATTGTGAGAAGAAAAACGAAAAGCTTACTTTGGAGTTAAAAGAGATTTCATGACGATGTCTTAAATGAAATAGAAGTCAAAGATAAAACTAAAGAAATTAGAAATCTGTACCAGAGGTGAAGAATGAAACAAGCGGGTACCAACTAACTTATTATAAACATAAAGAGGGCGGCTGCTAACAGTTTTGAAGATGGGGAGGATATTTCGTTCAATTGTTAAATGGAGAAGATGAAACAGAAGACAAGAGGCAAAAAATTAAATAAATATAATACACCAAAATAAGAACCAGCTTCCCCCCAAATAATTACTCGAGAGATTATCCAAAAGCTAAAAAATAATAAGCGTTCAGGGAACAATTGCAGAGCTAAGGAGGACTAAAGTTAATCGAACCCATGCAGAAACTAATAAGGGAGATATGAGAAAAGAAGAAGCTACCAAAAGGTTTGAAGGAAGTTAATCTCTCCTAACATAAAAAAGGAGACATAATTGTTTGCCGTAATTAAAGAGGCATAGTTCTGTTCATTTAGCACACCAAATATTAGCCGCCCACATAAAAAATAAATTTGTGAAATCCAAAATCGGGGAAAGATATGGGGTTCAGAAGTACTATAGACCAAATAGGCCCAAAGAATGGGTTTATCCTTCAATGAGAATAAAACCAAATATATTTAGTTGTCATTTACGGTGAGAAGATAAATAGGTATAGAAACTGGTCGGCCTAGAGAAGACATACCAAATTTTGCACAATTATATAATCTCATAAGATCTACCTGCTGAAAAGATTTTCATTATTGTGTCACTTCGGTTTATAACGGAAGTTGATATCAACTTTCGTATTTTAAATACAAAATACGTATTTTTAATGTTTTCAGATTCTCCATAAAATCTACGTGATACTACATCAACGTTTATACACCTTCTTGCATTGTTTTAGAGAAAAAAATATATCCTCTTGTACAAAAGGCGAAAATCCAGTGCTATAAAAATTAATAATTATTTAATTTAATATTATTATTTATTTAATATTTAATAATAATTATTACCTTAAAAGTCAGATCGTTGAAACTTGGTCAACGGATGGACAAAAGATTCAGCTATGTGTAGGAGTCTGAACATTTTCAAAGATATTCCTGGAGGACAAGAAGAAAACTCAGTTACAATTCATTAAATACAAAAAGCATAGCATTCGATATTTTCAAATTGCAACCATATGTTTTTATCACACCTTTCCAAGAGAATGTTATTCTCGGTCTGATGATATATGATGTTTTTATAATTAAAATGGATGGTTTTTGAGTTATTCAATTTTTTTCTACTTTTCTTTACAATTATGAGAAAATAAGTGAAGTAGGCTTCTTAAAATCTTATCGAGTTAGCTCTGAAAGTAGATTTGGTATTTTAAAATGTGAGCAGTTGCGGGATTTGAATTCTAATTCACTTGTAATGCTACTATTACCATTCATTTTATCATTTTAAAGTAAATGCAATTTTCGAATTAGATGTTTTACAGTTATCTGAATAAGGTTTGATTTGTCAATTAATCGATAAACTTTTTGTTATTAAAAAACTAAATAAAACACTAAAATAATTATCTGTTTATTTTAATAAATGCTTTAATACGCTTCCATTTTATTGTAAACACATCTAATTCGAAAGTTGCATTTATATACTACGAAATGATAAATTAAAAAATTATATTGTAACCAGTAAGAGAGTTTGTGAAGATTCATTCTGACAGTGTCTGAACAGGAAATTTAAGGTATCTTCATTAGGGATATCTAATAGTATAATTACAACTGAATTAGAACTCAAATCTCGCAACTGCTTACATTTAAAAATATCAAATCTACTTTCACAGCCAACTCGATAAGATTTTAATGTTTCATAATTAAAGAAAAGTAGAAAAACAAATAACTAAAAAACCGTCAATTTTAAGTATACAAACATGATACATCATCAGATCGAGAATAATATTCTCTTTGGAAAGGTGTAATAAAAACATGATTTCAATTTGAAAAAAAATGACGGTATAACCGGAAGTGGCAAAATTATGAAAATTTTTTCAGCAGGTAGATCTTATAAGATTAAATAATTGTGCAAAGTTTCAGTTCACTCGGTCTATCCGTTCTCTTTATCTGCCTAATAGACTATCATCGTGAAACACCCTGTATAGTAATATCAAAATATTACTTATAGGAAAATTAATGTAGAATTCAAAACTGTCTTTATTGTTTAAAATTTATGACCAAAAAGTAATTAAAATTGTGATGTAAGTAATGAAGCATAGTCACGGTTTTAGGAAAAAAAAAACATATTTTGAGAACGGGTTGAGATAGGGCACCTACTCTGGCGGCGTTTTACTCCATTTTCAATGTAGTTTCACCCTATTTTATAGTTGACAACTACATGCGATTCACTCTGTGTAGCTTACTTTTGTACTCTTAATATTACGAGTCTCAAACAAATTTCAGAATTTAGAATTTTCCTTTTGCATCTTTATTTGGACCATATTTTATAAAACCAGTATTGTAAATATTTCTTCTTTTTTCGTTACTGTGATCTTTTCAAAATAGTTTTAGGGCCGGTTTTTCAATCGTTGGTTTACTTCTGGTTAGTAGGTTTCTAGAGAAATGTTTGCAATTTAACCAATCAAAATGCTGCATTTTTAGTTTAACTAGAGGTTTAACTTTAACCAACGATTGAAAATTTTGGATTATCGTTCATATGTTCTATACGGCACGCAAAATTATCTAATTATGTCCAAGAACAATAATATATCTGAGAATAGTTTTGTTTCATAACTGACCCTGTCTCCAGGCAGAAATATTTAATAACCGATTTTTAGATGTGGCAGTTCGCCCCAAACAGCGTCCATTATTTGCTGAGCCTCTGGCAGCGCATGGTGGCCTCTGTGCCCTACGTCAAAGCCACCGAACCTCACCTCCTGGAAACGTACACGCCCGAGGTGACGAACGCTTACATAACTTCGCGTCTGGAGTCCGTTGCCGTAGTCGTCCAAGAAAACCTAGAAGACCCACTCGACGATTTGGGCATGGTACAGCAACAGCTCGAACAACTGTCTGTGATCGGTAGATGCGAATATCAGAAAACGTGCACGTTGTTAGTACAATTGTTCGATCAGGCCGCTAGGACTTACCAGGAACTAATGGCGATCCCCGGATCGGGCGGTGTCGTCAGTCCTACGCAGCACGTCGAGATAACGATACAAGAAGGTAATTAATCGAACGTCGTCGGGAGCGATTTGTTGGGGGTAAACGGTGAAATGTTTTGTGTTCAGGTAGGTTGACCTGGTTGGTTTACATCATCGGGTCGGCGATAGGCGGGCGCGTTTCTTTCAACAGCAACGACGAACACGACACCATGGACGGCGAATTGGTGTGTCGGGTGTTGCAGCTGATGAACTTGACGGATTCGCGGCTGGCGCAAGGCGGCTGCGAGAAGCTCGAACTCGCCATGCTCAGTTTTTTCGAGCAGTTCAGGAAGATCTACGTCGGCGATCAGGTGCAGAAGAACTCCAAAGTGTACAGAAGACTGTCGGAAGTGTTGGGACTGAGCGACGAAGCCACGGTTCTGAGTGTTTTCATTAGGAAAATGTGAGTGGAATATGCAAACGGGAACGCTTCATGCAACGTTCGCGTTTCAGTATTACTAATTTAAAGTATTGGGGGCGCAGCGAGCAAATTATCAGTAAAACACTGCAACTTCTCAACGATTTGTCCGTTGGATATAGTTGTGTTCGAAAACTAGTCAAGCTAGACGAAGTCCAGTTCATGCTGAACAACCACACGAGCGAACACTTTCCGTTTTTGGGAAACTCGGTGGTCGTCGCGGAAATGCGATGCCGCTCGATGTTCTACACGTCTTTGGGACGTCTCTTAATGGTTGATTTGGGAGAAGACGAAGATAGGTTCCATACGTTTATGCTCCCCGTAACAGGTGACTAGGACGTTTCTTATTGGGATTTTCGTGCACGGTGAGTTTCAGCTTCTTTGGAGAGCATCGGAAGTATGTTGGCAACGGCTGACGGTCCGATGTTTGCTTCAGAAGACACCAAGAAGGCGCTCATTGGATTGGCCAGAGACCTGAGAGGGCTGGCGTTTTCTTTCAATACCAAGACGTCGTACATGATGTTATTTGACTGGATGTATCCTTTACTCATTCATTGTTAACAACTTAGGGCCGGTATTATAAACGTTAGTAACCAAGAGGTAGAAGTTAAATCAGGTTCAAGTAGGACATGCGCGTCTTACGATCAGTAGTCAACACTATGAACCGAGTTTTAAACTCTAGTTATCTTGATCGGTGGTTTAACTAACCATGGTTCAACCTCAAGTTAACCTCAGAATTGAGCTTTTTGACACATTTTGTGTCGAAGACGTGACACATGACAAGACTTGCACAATAATTCAACTAACAATATTGCACCGGCATCAAACTAATTAATACATGACGAAGATTTCGCGGAATTAGTGAATTTAGTCGAACATGGATCAAGACTCAAAAAAAGATAAAATTTTACTTCTTGTCCTATGTCGGTTTTTTCAATTTTTGTTTTGGAATGACGTTGAAACAGTGCCCCAATGCCATTTCTGATTATGAAAGTTTGCGCAAATATCTCTAAAACACGTCAAATCGAGATAAAATTTCTCGCCGAGTCCGGCATTTGTCCGTCATTTCTACTCACTGTGAATGTTTGGTGCAGAACGAATCACCCTTTTCTACTTCTATCCACTATAATCACTTCACACACCAATAATAGTAATAACTTCGCACGTAATTTTGCAATATGTTACTTTTTTTTGCTCGCTCGCTCGCCATTTTACGTCTTTGACATTATAAGAATTTATTTTTCCATAAAAATAGTTGGTAATACAACGCACATGCGCTCCTATGACAACGTATAACAAACAGTCAGTCTCAAACACCCAATAATTTATTAGTAATTTCTGTGGTACTGTAAAAAAATATATATTTAAAAACAAAAACATGTAATTCAATATTGCTTCTATATTAATTGCATAATTCGAAAATTGAAAAAAACAATACAGAATTGGTCAAAATATGCAAATAATAGAATATTATACCTCACAAAAGTCAACATCTTACGGTCAAATAGCAAAAACTTGTGATCTGTCGCGTGCTACAGTCCAAACAATTCTTAAAAATTATACTACAAATGGTAGTGTACTTCATGAAGTACGGTCTGGTCACCCAAAGAAGCTTTCAGAACGTGACATAAGAACAATAATAAAAAATTAAGAATAATCCAAAAACTATTGCACTAAAACTTGCCGCAGAAGTCGAAATCGATACTGGTAAAACCGTAAGTGCTGAAACAGTTAGACGAAGTTTAAGACAGAATGGATTTAATGGGAGAGTTCCCCGAAAGAAATTTCTAATCAGAATACACAAAAGCGGTTAGACTTCGCCAATAAACATATAGACAAAGACTTAGACTTCTGGAAGACAATAATATTTACAGATGAAAGTAAATTTAATATTTTCGAGTGTGATGGCAAAGCAACAATATGGCGTAAAGTAAACGAAGAACTGAAAACGGAAAATCTTCTAGCGACGGTGAAACACGGTGGAGTAAACGTAATGGTTTGGGGTTCAATGGCGGCGGCGGGGGTAGGAAAATTGAAAGAAAAATTACACGCCACATCGTGCCGTTCAAAGTACTTTCTATGAAACGCACTGACTTCAAAATGTTCAAGAAACTGCTGATAGGTACATACCTTAATACGACAAAATTGAATATATCACAGGCATCAATCATTAAAATAACAAAAGACAAACCAACCGTCGTGAAAATTAAGAAATCGTTTGCCGAAATGGAATATTGGAATGAAATAAATGTGTTAAAGAATGGCAAAGCAATCGACCAACTATCCAGAGAAAGTATAAAAACATTGGAAAATTCAAAACATAAAACTACAAAGGAGAAACTGTCAAATCTTCAAGATATGATTCCATATTTGGCAGCGGAACAACAAACATTTTACAAAGACTTGAACCAGTCGTTTAGGAAGGGACTTGGAGCATTGTGCTTTATTACACATTCACCCGGACTTAGATCCTTTTACAGAATGTCTTTCTTTTAGATTTTTTTAATTCACTTCATTTTTATATACCATTTTTTGTGTTTAGAAAGCCACTTAGAATTTAATAAAAAAAAGTTCCCTAATATAACTTGTGTATTTTTTCTATGAAACAGTTTTTTGTTAACATCTAAGAAGTATTGTTTTGACACTTTGATCCTTTTGAAGTGATGGTCTTCAATTACCGAAAGAACATTTGGCAGAAGAACGAATTTTTTAAAGAATTGTCCCAAGACGAATTTTTTGTAGGTCTCCTACTCAAAGATAAATAGTTATTTTTAGCAATAAGGTTTTAGCACGTTCGGTGTTTGTGTTTTTATTGTTTGTAAGAACCATGCAGTTTCGCCTGCGAAAATATTGTTCCTAACACTGCGTTTTATCGAAACAAGATCAATGTTGATCAAATAATTAGGAACTTTCGAGGTACTACCTCAAGTTAACCCCGGTTCAGCTGACTCTACCCTAATTATGATTTATATAACTGAAATCTACCTGAACAATGGTCAACATTTGAACCCAGTTCAGCTGAACCTACCGTTCATAATACTGACCCTTATACGTTAATCTGATGGTTTCTTTAACATTCACCAGATACCCAAGTTATACACCCATATTATTAAGAGCCATAGAATTGTGGTATCACGACCCGCAAGTGACCACTCCAGTACTGAAACTCTTTGCAGAATTGGTGCAGAACCGATCGCAACGATTACAATTCGACGTGTCATCGCCAAACGGAATTTTGTTATTTAGAGAAGCAAGCAAAATTATTTGTAGTTACGGTATGATGTTCACTTCTACATCGTTCGCCGGTGACTGAAACTTTACCAATTGTAGGAAGTAGAATATTAAATGTAGAAGTTCCAAAAGAACAAACCTACCCGTTAAAACTGAAAGGAATTTCAATATGTTTTTCTATGCTCAAGGCGGCTTTGTGCGGCAGTTATGTGAATTTTGGAGTGTTTCGATTATATGGTGATGAAACGTTGGATAATGCTCTCAATATCTTCGTCAAATTGTTGCTCTCCATACCGCAATCCGACTTACTGGTGAGTTGAAGTTTAATATATTGTAAGCACGGCTTCGGTCCGATGTGCCACGATAAGTAAACCTGTTGGTTATTGGCTGCTTTCATCTTTTAACAGCAGCTCACATTCTCAAACTATTTTTACAACTTAATCAAAGATTATGTATGTGTATAGCTAATCTAGCTCAATCAACTGAAGCAACCAATAAGCAGCATCGAAACATTTGTTCTTATTTCTGTATTTTCCGACAAATTTATGGATTATTACTAAGTAAACAAAATATTGTTATAGTCGTACATTTTTTGATTTATTGAGTATGTTTGTGATTAAAATGGAATAGTGTAAAAATGCGATACAGAAAGAAGAACAATTGAGTTAAGGAGGCATTTATTCTCCGTAAGTGGTTTTAAAAATGATTATCTAACGTACTTAATCGGTTTCTGAAGCTATAGCTCTCATCAAACTTAGTTTTTTAAGTTTGCAGCAATACACTGAAACTAGAACCTTGATTATCCGTCGAATCGAAGACACGATCAATCCCTATAATACAAAACGCGCTAATTTTCAAAGATTATAATTGTATTCTTACATAAATATGTATGTATGTATAATATAAACTATATACAGGTGCGGCATTTAACCTGAAGCAATAAAATATCTTTAAAACAAACGGTGGTAAAGGAAAATGTTTCAAGTAAACTGTGTTTTATTTGAAGGAGTCATAAGTGCAGGTGTATTAATTCTTCATTTGAATAACGAATTCAAAGTAATTTAAAAATAAACCTGTTTTTAATATCAGCGTCTAAATCTGCGTGAAAAAAGAGCCAGCTAGCCAGAAAGTGAACAAAAATTTCTTTAGATTTTTAGTTGGTTATTAAATTTTTGTACTTGGCGTGAGAACATTGGTTTTTACCCAATGCTACAGTACATTGAAATTTTCTATTCTTGAAATTTGAGTGAGAGTCATAAAAGTGAATTTTCGGTCACGGATAATCCGCGCACGGATGATGAACCGCAGGACGTCGCACAGATAATTGAGGTTCTGCTGTATACAAAAATGTAATACGCGGATTGGCAAAGAAATAAAACTTGTTATACAATTAAAGTGATTGCTTTACGCTACGTAATTTTTTTCATATTAAATTTATATTTCGCTACTGTACTTTCGGATGGGACCCTAAAAATCAAACATTTTTTTTTTACTTTACCAAAACATACCTATTTTTCAATTTCGGCATTAACTGCGCTTATTCATTTTTAATTTTTTTGGATGGATACAACTTTTTTCAACTTCCGAATTACACAGAAATAATGTTAATTTTTCATTTTTAAGTGCGAGAAATTATGCAGGCTATCTCAAGTTAAATGATCTATTAGGATATTTTCCAAACTAACATTGCTTTTCCAGATATTGCTTTATTTATGTATAATAATTTCGACCTTACACCGTAAGTAGGTAACAATTCATTAATGTAAAGAAAAACGGTGGTAATTTCTGTGCAGAAGTTGTTACTTTATAAAGTTACTATTTGGCCCGTGCGAATAATTCGCATAAAATGACTTGGGGGAGTCGGAGATGCTAGTTAAACAGGTTGTCGATAGATGGCACGTGCGAATAATTGGCATAGAATCACTGACCTCTATATAAGATGGATAAGCACAACATTGGAATGCGCGAGAAATTTTTGTGACCATTACGAGCCATCCAATATACCGTCGGAACCTGAGAAACATGCGCATTTGATCAATTTTGAAGTAGTGCAGGTGTTTGCCGTTACGTGTGCAGCAGTCGCATGGCTCTTTTATAGTATTTTTTCAGGAATCTGTAATGTTGGAAGGAATTTTACAGGAATTTATAATTTTGAACGCCATGTGTTTTGAGTATTTGGCCGTATTTTCAGATTTTACTGTTTAATTAGGGCCTTTTCGAGGTGTAAGTGGACAGTTTTCAATTTTCTTCATCTTTAATGGTTTAATTTTTTTGAATAGTTCCATAACGGTTTCATACAGCTTTAGCCATCTTGTTAAATTTAAGCAACCGCCTTTCTAAAACTTTAGTGCGCAAACTCATTAGGTTCTGACGCAGATTCAATTTGCCTCACTTTTCACTTACACGATTGCTCATCCATTTCTATATACAGGTCAGTGCATAGAATGCGCTTGGTGAGTGGGATATGTCAATATATGACTCTTTTAATTAAACTAAAAGTCAATAGATGGCGCTACGACCAAATTACGCTTTTTAATTAAACAAGTAGATGGCGCCATTACAAAGGGTTTTTTATCATTTAAAAAAAAACATTAACATTATGAATTTTTTATTTATTTTTCGCATCTAACGGTGACGGAAATCTTCAAAATGTTGGCTTAATCATTGGTTTTCATGATGAATCAAGGGATATATGGCGTACCACCTTTGAGAAATAATATATAGAGATTGATATTGATAGGACAATTAATAATTTACTTATTGTTTCAACAAAACGTAATTCAAAATTTATCATTTGGCCGATTAATTGAAGGAATAGGAAGACCCCAATACTATGTATGTACAACCGTGGAAAGTCAAAAATAACACTTTAGCCGGCGGTTGTGATGCAAATACAATGACACTATCTCATAGAGTCGGTATTTGCATAACACGGGTGTTATTTTTGACTGTCCATGGCTGTACAATGGAAAAATATTTCAATAACTTTCATAAAGAATTGAATCTATCTATCTACTTTAGCTATCTCTTCGGGAAATAGAAGAGAAAAATATCTATTCAATAGAATAAATTTAAAATTCTGATCAGACTGACGTATTCCCACGCTCTCGTTGGTCAAAAGTTTATAGGCAACCTGTATAATTTATAGATCTTGGACATAAATAATTATCAAAGTGATGCCTAAATTGCGTCTAAATCAAAGCCGGCAGATGGAATTTGTTAAAAAGCCACTAAATGTATCTTATGTATCGTGTTCGAAACGGTTGTCTGTAGAGAGACTTTAATTTTGAATATCTCCAACTCCAGGTCAAAACTTGGCTGCACTCGAATAATTTTCAAGGTGATTCAATGTTCTACTCTAAATCTTTTTTTTGGTACGCCCGTTAGCTTTGTGGGTGCGACTTTCCTAAGTTGAGGTTTTGCAGTTGGTTGGCTAGCAGCCTTGTTTCATAATTTGTAAAAACATGCATTTTGAATCCGACGAATCTGAACTATCATCCAATCTAAGTTCATTTAACAGAGAATTAAGGGGAATGCGTGAAACAGAGGTAGAGAAATGAAGCTTGTTATGAATATCTTGGGTAAACGGGAAAGAGGACTGGTTTCAAACTTTTTATTTCTGTCTTAATTGCGTTTTATAACGCTTAAATCAGTCATGTGTATAACAACTTTTTCTTGTTCAGGACTATCCAAAACTGTCACAAACCTACTACGTATTGTTAGAATGCCTGGCACAGGACCACATGGGTTTCCTCTCGACACTGGAGCCGCAAGTATTTTTGTACATCCTCTCTTCGATTTCAGAGGGTCTAACTGCCTTAGGTGGGCAACTGAATAACTACACAGGTTTGTACGGTTCAGGGACACAGCATTACATACAAAACTTTGTCATCGCTAACGTTATATCGTATTTAGTTGTTCTAGGCTTGATTTATTGACAAAGTTTCGTAACAAATCAGACCCGGGTCGACTGGGGTTCAATTAGGCTAGTGTTTGTTTTGGGTTTTGGTTTTTTGAAGAACTGTTTGGGTCTGCTGCTGTCATGTCTCTGACTGTACAAAACTCATAATAGTTACGCTAACCAAATGGGAACAGTTTCAGTATGTTAAGTGTTTATTTCGAGCATGGAAGCTTCAGCTGAGTGAGTGTGCAGTCAATATAGACCTGACATTGAGTTGGTGCCTGTTGTGCTTTTGCATTTCACACTTTCTTAGATCATCAACGTCTTAAATAGATCTTAATGGTCTGGTTTCTTGCAATTGGTGATTGGTTGAGCTTGATATCAAAGTTCCTGACATACAGCTTTAATGTCTTGGAACATTTTAGATACGATGGTATGTACTGGGTGCTGCGCAACCCTGGATCACATAGTGACGTATTTGTTTAAACAGCTCACCCAGAAAGGTACGATATGCGGTAGAAGTAACAGTTTATGAATTGAAACGATATATTGCAGTATATCCAGGTAAAAAACAAAGAGAGAACAGTGACATGTTCCTCAAGGTGTTGGAGATGCACCCGGAAATCTTGCAGCAAATTTTGAGCACCGTCTTGAACGTGATAATGTTCGAAGATTGTCGCAACCAGTGGTCAATGTCACGACCGCTTCTAGGACTCATCCTTTTGAATGAGGAATACTTCAACCAGATGCGGGAGAACATAATAAGAAGTCAGCCGCCTGACAAACAAGCGGCGATGGTGCAGTGGTTTGAAAACTTGATGGATGGAATAGAAAGAAATTTGTTGACGAAGAATCGGGACAAGTGAGATTTGCAAACATAGAAAGGGCTTTGGCTGATATTTTCTATTTTCAGATTCACACAAAATCTCTCAATGTTTCGGCGAGATATCAATGACTCTTTAAAAGGGCCCAATGTAAATACGTCGTCTGCTAGTGATATGATGACATCATAGTGATGTGACACTTGCGAGTGTGCTGTTTTTCATGTACTGTGAAAATTATTAATTGGTTGTTAAACTGGATACACTTTGCATTTATTTTTGTTGAATCATTGTTATTTTTATGAGCGGTGGTGAAATGATGAAATCATACTTTTAAATGAACTCAGTGCTTGCTTTTTGCGAACATCTCTTGTCTCTATTATTTTAAAAATAAATGCATTGGATATCTACGAGAGATGATTATCAGTGCTGGCGTTACTTTCAGTACTAACGACTATTTACGATAGAGAATCTAAAGCAGGCTGAATAAAATTTTAAATAACTAATCGGTTTAGGGATTATTTATTTTATCACCACCAATACAGGTTGAAATATTTTCAAGAAGGTGCCACTTTCGGTTATACCGGAAGTTTGTATCAACTTTGTTATTTTAAATACAACGTACCTATTATTAATGTATTTTCAGATTCTGCATTAAATTCTTTGTCATATGGTTTTTGCACGTTCTTGTATTGTTTTAGAAAAAAAATAATAATTTTTAAAAAGTTTATTGCAAAAAAAATTAATTATTAATGAATCCTAAAGGTTGGACAAAAGGTTTGGCTATCTGTCAGGGTCTAAACATTTTGAGCAACATTCCTAGAGGAGAAGAAAAGTCAGCTGAAATTCAATAAAATAAAAAAAGGATAAAAGTCGAATTTTTCAAATTGCAACCGTATGTTTTTATCACATCTTTCGATACAGACATTTATTCTAGAATTGATGATGTATCATGTTCCTATACCTAAAATGGACAGTTTCGGAGTTATTTGATTTTTTCCCCACTTTTCTTTACAATTATGAGAAAATATGTGAAGTAGGCTTTTAAAATCTTATCGAGTTAGCTCTGATGTAGGTTTGATCTTTTAAAATGTAAGCAGTTGCGGGATTTTAGTTCTAATGAGTAATCTGTGGTTCTAATTCACTTGTAATATCACTATTACAATTCCCTGATCAAGATAATTTAAATTCTCTGTTAATACACTGCCAGAAGTAATCTTCACAAACTTTCTTGGACAAAAGGTTCAGGTATGTATAGTATTCTAAACATTTTCAAGGATATTTTGAGAGGGAGTTTTTTTTAATAACACAGTTTATGGATTTTTTGACAAATTAACCCTTATTCAGATAATAAATTAAAAAATAAAATTGTAATCACTAAGAAAGTTTGTGAAGATTATTTGTGGCAGTGTATGAACAAGGAATTTAAATTATCTTGATCAGTAAAATATTTGTGTGCTGTGAGCACTACTTGACCATTGCGCGTATTTCCTTTGTAATTTGAAAAACTCGACTCTTATTATTTTTGTGTTTATTGACTTTTCGTCTCCTCCAAGAATATTCCTGAAAATGTTTAGACTCTCACAGATAGCTAAACCTTTTGTCCAACCGTTGACCAAGTTTCGTCGACCTGACTGAGGATTTATTAATTATTAATTTCTCTAAAACAATGCAACAAGGTGCAAAAACGTTGATATCTTATGACACAAAATTTAATGCAGAATCCGGAAATACATAAAAAATAGGTATGTTGTAGTTAAAATAACAAAGTTGATTGATACCAACTGCGGAAGTTGCACAATCACGAAAATATTTTCAGCAGGTAGAACTTATAATTTTATACACTGTTATTGACTGTTACACCCACCAGAGAGCGACTCCAGTCAGATGCGACGGTAATTTGAAAAGTCCTCGGAATGAAACAGAAAAGAGTGCAGTGATTTAATTTATATTTTCTTTTTCAACATATTCTCTATCCTTTTAAACATAATTTTGGAATTGGTAGACGCTGGTAGCGTAGACGCTGTTCTGTCATTATTCTTATTTTTTCTTAGGGGACGATTTTTTTTTCTTCCTAAAATTGTAGCCATTGTGATCACATATCACCATTGGAGATTCAAATCCAACGTTGTATTGTTTTACAAAAATATTTAGTCTACTATAATCTCGACTATAATCAACTCACGGGGTATAGTCTAATAATTGTTTTGTTCTTCGCATAATGTGTTTCACAACAATCCTTTAATCCCTGTTGCGCACCAATAACTGTTTTATGTGAAACTCTTCTTTCTGCAGGTAAAACTGATTTTATGATATTTCTTCAATATTCACAGAAGTTTTTTTCCAACATCCAGTAGTGCCAGAAATGTATTTTTGAAAACAGGAATCCTCTTAAACTTTTACGGTTTAAGTCACAGTGACCGTCTTTGATTTATATTTAACATTTTCTTTAATTTTGCTACCGTGTCTTTTTGAATTTTTTGTCACAATGCTTCAACAAACAAGGACAACCAGCCATAACTGAAAGACGAAGATTTTTAGTGGTGGGGTTCGCGACAAGCAATGGACACATTCCGACCACCGCCGAATTCTTGTCCTTGGATCCATTCATAGAAAAGTGAAAATTGTGAATCCTATCCTTGTTTTATGCACATATTTGCCGAGTCTTCTTTTTCCACTTCTTATTCCCGGATACCACATAGCTCACGGACCGCACTACAAGTGTGAGGTAATGGTTTCGAAATAATTTGAAGGTGGATTCAGGAGTGGAATGGGAATCGAAAAGCTATTTATCATTTTTGGTTAAAACGTATTTTTTTCGATAAAAAATATTTAAAATGGTTTTCCAAAATTTAGGGACTGCTGGAATAATACAATACGTTAAGTGCACGTGTATTATTCCAGTAGTTACTAAACTATGAAAGCATTTTAAAGATTTTTTTTTGGAAAAAATACGTTTTAGTAAAAAATTGCTCTGATCCTGAATCCAGCATCAAGTTATTTCGGAACCATTACCTAGCATCCTGTATTTACGCTGCTTATAAAAAAATTGGAAAATCTTCCATTTAAAAAACATTGCAAATGTGGATTATATCCCAAATGTTGAATTCTGGTCAAATTCCTAGCGGAAATAGGTGAAATAAAAATGTCATCTTGAATCAAAGATTCCGCACATTGGTTATTCAATTACGAAGAGCAAGAGCCGACGCAGCGAAATGACACTGCAAAAGAAGCTCATTTACAGAAGTACACATCCCTATTTTCCCATCCATGACTCATCCGCTCTGTGCTTTGGGGACACGTATCTAACTCAGATCCACTGGTTAAAGTCATCCAGAACAAATTCCTTCGACAAGTCATTGCTGCTAAATCATTTATCTGAAACAATCAACCAAAGCAAAACTTCCGGCGTTGAAGAAGTCCAACGGTACCTTCAGATTTGTTGTAACATTAGTAATTCGCGAGTTACTGGCGTTTTTTTCAAATAAAAGTAAAGTTTAGAAATATCAAAGAAAGTGAAAGTGAAGATCGTGCTATAGTAAAAATGAACTTTTTTGTTCCTTTTAAAAGGCAGAACCCACTGGCAAAGTTTGTAACATAATTTGTTTATAGTTCGTAAATGTTTTACCTTTGTTACTTTAAAATATCTATTGGGGAGGTGGGGGCGGCAAGGACACCTGAATTTAGCAAAAGATGCGTGATTATTGTTTGGTATTAAAGTCATATCAAGCAGTTTTTTATTTAACTGCAATATCTGTTGCCAGTTTATAGTTATTTAATAAACAAGTACGTTAATCAGGCGATTATAATAGTAATTGAGACTGTCTCTAATTATCGAGATTATTAATCGGTCTTAGCATACGAGTGGATGAAAATATTTTTTCGTTGACCGTCTACTCTTTGAATACTCCCCAAACTGTTTAAGCAAATCGCTTACATATTTTTTCTTATTTGCGGAAGAACCTTCGTAACCTTTTCAGCCTATTTTCAACCTATTTTTATTGGTATCCGTTTCCCACGTTTTAACAATGTGTGGCCGACTTTACCACTTTCAAATCTATAGTGCTCAGTAGCAATAGTATTTCACAACTCACTGTATTCCGTGTATTAGGTACTAACTTTATTTCTATTTGATCTTCTTCATTTTTTACAATCCGTCTTTATTTTATTTTTTGTTAAAAAATAGGACTGTTTTGTACATTCTAGTAGATCATTACTAGATGCTAAAAATAAGCTGTTCTGAAAAGTAGTAGTTTTAGTTTATTACACGGGCAATAAATTGCTGGACATAATCTGCTTAGGACCTGAAGACATTTTTTCTTGCCATTTTTCATATGTATTAAGTGATTTTAACCATGAGTAGTAATATTATACAAAAACATCTAGAATATTTTTGGCGTGCATTCAAAATTATCTCAATTGTAAGAAGTAAGTCCTTTTGAAAATACACTCCTGGAATATCCTTGCAGTAAGAGTCGAACTGACACCTCTGCACATTGTTCGGCTCTTGTCTCAGATCACTTCCGATTATTCAACACGAGCATTTATCTCCGGGTCTTGAAGTCGCCATTCCCTTTATCAGATGCTCAGCCCAGGAAGGTCCTTCAAGTGAAAGTCGAACTGGCACTTGAAGACATTTTTCAGCCTAACCCTCAGACCATTCCCGTCGATCCCACACGAACATTTATCTTCAGGTCTTTAAGTCGCGACGCCCTTTATGAGATGCTTCGACTGCCCTGGAATGCCCTTCCGATGTGGTTAATACTCGCACTTGCATTCAAACATTTCTTATTCATTTTATTAAGTTTTGTAAATTAGCTTCAAACAAGTTATACAGATGAACAGTCACCTACTGACTCTTAATTAACCAAGATTTGTTGGGAAATAAGGTTGGCATAGCTTGCAACCTTAGTGTAGAGCGCATAGTTTTGGCTGCAACCCAATGGATTAGCTTGCGAAGGTGAAATAGATACAACTCCAGCAAGGTAATATCTGCCTTCAAATTTCACCACCAAACCACCTCCACTATCACCTTTACAAAGAGCCTTACCTAAAACAGACAATTGAATGACTTTAAAAGATTAAATCTACCTACTATTGTTTAAGTAACCCGCGCACAACTTGTCACTGGTAAGATATCTTGTAAAGTCAGCGGGAAGAGCATTGCGGCACTGTGAAGTATTGATAATTGGGACTTTCAAGTCGCGTAATTCATTAGAAGGGGAACCTGTTTCGGTAGTATAACCCCAACCTACGACCTTGAACACCAAATTTTTAATTAAAGTGTCACAAAGAAGACAATGTTCCCACATAACCCATTAAGTTGGATGCGTTCGATGATCCCTTTTCCAAGTCGGGAATGACAGGGCTATAGCACACTGGTTGCACGTAAGATGACAATTCAAAAGGCTTTGACGTAACTAATACAGCAATATCGGCAAAATACAATTGCACTTCTCCTCTGTACTTCTCTGAAATAGATATTTCCGCAAGCTGCAATAACAGATGTTAGTTTCTAACACACCACTTGCGTTTGTTGTATTTACACGGCGGAACTGAGCCCCAGAATCGCGAGATTCGTCAAACTTGCGATAGTATTTTCCTGCGGCTACTGTGTAGTCGTCTTTGGATTGCTTTTCACCTCTTTGGTTAGTAACACAAGGTGCTCCTTAAATATGCAATTGTCGTATTTTTCTTGTCTGAGCGATATTTACCTGTCACGATTATCGTGGGACTAATCAGCGATCCTCCGCACACGAATTGCTTGTTTGCTCCTTGATAAATCGCGACGTGCCAAGGGTAAGTTCCCTTTTGAACAATGTTGCCACTTATGATTAAGGGTTGGGCAGTTACTGACTTTAATCCGCATACTAAAATGAATGTAAAATGGGCTTTAAGGGGAGATTTCGGCAGGCAAATCTATGTTAAAAATAAGATTTTTTGTAGATAAATTTCTTTTTTATTTAAAGAGATAACTCAAATTTTTTCTGTGTATAAAGCAACAAGAGTTCTAGGGCGGTACAGGCTCCTTTTTCCAAAGTTCTTTTAGGAAACTTTTATAAAAAATACGAAACTTGAAATTACGACATTTTCAACAAATTACATGGACAAAACCCACGACCCTCAGCACCAATATGACCCCATACCGTCAGCGTTTCTATACAATATATATTCATGCTTTTTTTTCAGTTATTCACTTACTTGTAACTCGTCGCGTAATGAAGCTTTTTTTAAAAAGCCTTTCGTTCATTTCGATAATAAAAGTAACATGAAATAACTCAGCAACGGATAAGAAATTTAAAAAATTGAACCTGTATCGCCCAAAAGACATGCTTTCACAATACAGATTAAAATTCACACTTCTCTAGGAAATTGCATAATTGAATAAAATGCCTAAGAAAACTGAATGTCGCGACAAATTTCTTAGAACATCGGCCGTCAGCATACAGGCGAATACTACCGCTGCTTTCTGTCCATATTCAACCCAGAATTTTTTATTATCTGTTTTATTATCTGCTTGTATTTATTGTTGGCTCAGACCGATGTAAATTGTAGCATTATAGTCAACCCTTCTATATTGCGATTCCTACCGCGTTATATGGAGAGACCGCGATATAAGAAACCCTGAATTAAATATTAAAAATAAGATTAATTTGTATCGGTTTGTCACGTTATGTGAATCTCAATAAATAAATTGTACATAAATCAGACCGATTTGTTTTGCATTACATACAGGGCTGTTATAGCGGCTAAACTTGAAATTTGGAACAGGGCCGAAATTAACCATTCTAAATCGAAATAAATTATTTTCAATCTGGCGGCACTTTTGCTTAGCTCACTGACCTCTATATAGGTCAGTGGCTTAGATATACCGGAAATCGACGCCATCTTTGTTATTTTAAAATTTAATACCCCAGTTTTTATTCAATTTTCGAGTCCCCTTTTTCTGAGTGCAGTGCATCTATTTTGTCTCTGTCTATTTGTCATAGTTTTAGATATATGCTAATTATTTTACAAAATTTTGCATTTACGGTGTCTATAAATAAAATGATTTCTCAGTAACCACACGGAAAAAAACCGCAAACTGTTTTTTGCAGTCGATAATAGAAAGTTTGTAAAATCTACTGCTGGTATCAACAATAATTATATCACATCCTAAGCACTTCAATGATTTAAAAAAACTACACAATTTTAATTTTACTAACAAGCATTTTACTGGATCTGATAGAATTTACGGAAGAGCAAAAGTAGATATTATGTATAATATATGCCTCCCTGACACATATAAATGTTTGGAAGAATTGAAAAATGCTGGAAAGTAATTATTGAACAGTCGAGGAAAATCTCTGAATGTTATTTGGAGAAGTGAGCGATTGAAGAAATTGACAGCAAGCCATTTTGGTCGTGCAAAAACTGTTATTTGTATAAAAATGTTTCAACCTTTTCAACAAAATGGGGTAAAGATCATGAATCAGCTGCTCTGGAACATAGACGTGTATAGTGTCTGTTAATTTGTGATGTGGGTTTTAATTATTTTTATTATGAAATTCAGGGAAAATTTGAAGACTTTTAACGAATTTTGTTATCTTAAGAATTCAAAAAGTTAGATACTATCGAATAACAATATGAAGACAAGAATTTCTTTATACAACTGCAAAAATATTACTAATTTTCTTCTAGAAATAATTGATAGACAATTGAATAGAAATAAAGATTTACAATGAGAAATACAAAAATATTTTTTCATACCTTTGTTATAATTTTTTCTAGTTTTTTTTTAAGTAATAAATTTTGATTTTCTGCACAATTGTTTTTAAATTGATATCAACATCAGCCGGCTGGCGATAGCGAGAGTGCAGACAGTCGTAGCCATGCACAATAATAATATATAATAATAATATTGAGATACTTCGTTCTGGTGAAAGCTTGGATTACAAATGACTATTTTGCGCAAAGAAGGACCAAGTGAAATTATATTAGCCCCTCTAGAAATGAAAGGTCCAACTGCATCTGGGTTCAATAAAATTGTAAAACCCAAACCCGAGGACTACTCTTATTACTGACAGTAATATTGTGCTCTGGTTTGGAAGGGTCACCGTGAGCTTCAATTGTTCCCCCCTAAAATCCCTTCCAATTTCTAACATCGGTTTGCCGAAATCTCTCCACAAGTCTTTGTAGTACCACAAGTACCTGGTTTGCAATTTGGTTCCCGTTGGTCCCACGAGCCATCTCTGCAAGTGTGAATGGGATTTCTCGTCACTTCAGCGTCTTCGTAGTAAGGCACACACTCGTACTTGGCTAGCGTGTTATGCAACACTGTATTGCAATCTTCCAACTGTTTTTCTTTGTAAAAGCAGCTGACTTTAGTGGCGCGCGTGCCATTTCTAGCTGTACACATTTCTAAGAAGCCATGATGTAGAAAACTAATGTAGTGAAATTTGTACGCTACTTAAGCACTCTCCAACTTCTGAAGACCACCGCCCGTTTCCGCAAAGAATTACTACATTGCCGTCAAGTGCGTACCCGCTTTGGCACGTGATCTGTATGATTGCACCAGAATCCACCCACATTCCCGGTAAGAACGTGGACGATGAGTTAAGATAAAGATTCCACATTCCGAATTTGGGGTGAGGAGGCAGGACACACGCATCCCTTCAAACAAATTGCAGTGTGATGAAATCGAATTGGTTTTACGTACGTTGAGGGTTTGGGTTTAGGTGCAGTTGTTGCTTTTTTACAGCCATCCGACTCGCTATCTTCGGTACAGATCGAATTGTCGCGTCTGAAGAAGTATATCGCACAATATTAATTCGTATGCTTGGTCAGTACGTACTGTTTAAATTGTGCATCTTTTTGAAGAATGAAACTCTTGTAGCGTGTCACGTCAGTGTAAAGAGCGTACTGATGATTGTCGCAACCTGTTCTGTTTTGCACCGACGCCGGTGCCGCACTTAGAATCCCACTTACAAAGTATCTTCCGTCGTGTTTTACCACAAGACCGCCTCCGGAATCGCCCACACATACTGAAGTACCTAATGTAGGTACATGAGGATAAAGAAATTAGAAGTGAATGCTAAAAAGTCAAAAATGCTAGTGTTTAGGAAAGATGGGGGGGAGAAGAGAGGAAGAATGGATGTGGGATAAAAAGCAGGTGATAGAGAGAGTCAAAGATATGAATTATTTGGGGTATGTGTCTAATGAAAGAGGAACAGCAAGGGCACAGGTGAAGGAACAAGCGAGAGAGGCAAATAAAGTGGTAGGAGCGGTATGGGGAATAGGAGAAAGGATGTTTGGGCATGATTTCAGAAGAAGGATGATGATGTTTGACAGCCTGGTGAAGAGTGTGGGGCGGAGATATGCGGATGGAAGGAATGGGAGGAAATTGAGAGGGTGCAGGAAAAGTATTTGAGATGGTAGGAGTGGATAGGGAAACGCCAGGGTACATAGTGAAAGAGAGACAAAAAGGGAAAAATTGAGAGTGGCACTTGAGGAAAGGTTAGGAGAAAGGCCCTGGTGGGAAACACTACAGGAATGTATGAGAGAGAAAAAGAGAGATGTAGAAAAAGAAAGGGGGAGTGAAAGGGCAAAATAATATGAAAGGAATAGGTACAATGCGGGGGAAGTGATGAGAATGAGAGAACAAGAAGTGAGAATAAGAGAAAGATGAGAGATAGAGATGTGGAAAGGCAGGAGAGACAGGAAAGAATAAAAGGGTCCAGGTATAACAGTAGATACATGGAGATAATAACGGAGGAGAGACCAAAATACCTGGAAACAAAGAGCGAAAGGGAGAAAAGCATTATGGCGAGATTTAGGTGTGGGAGCGAAGAGAGAGAATGTAAGTTTTGGATGGAAGAAGATAAAAGAAAGTGCAGAATGTGTGGGGAAGGACGAGAGACGTTGGAGCACATGATAAATGAATGCGGGAGTCTAAGACAGGTGGAAAGAAAGAGAAAGGAAATACTAAATGTGAATGGAAGAGGATTGGATTGGAGTGAAGTTATGAAAGAAAGAAGAAGGGAGACAGAAAAGGAAAAAGAAGAAGAATAAAAAGAACGAAAAGGAAGAAGTAGAAATGATTTTATTTGTTTTTATTATTTATGTTTATATTAAGAATGAGAATTTTTTTTTTCAAGGGTAGTTTTAAGAGTGATTAGGAACTTAAGGCCGAAAGGTGAATAAATCCAATTATACATATATACTGAAGTACCTAAAACGATTGGTTTTCCTGGGTTTCTCTACGTACCGTTCAAGTAACCGGCGCAAAACTTATCGCTGGTCAAATACATTCTAAAGTCTGCTGGCAACGACTGACTACAATCTAGTTGCGAGATCAAGGGAACATCCAACGCTTTCAGCTCCTCCGATAGGTCACCATCAGGACGCGTAAACCCCCAACCGCTCACGTGACCTGTTCCTGAATTGTTGTACCTCGAAGCCCAGTCTACGCAAGCTGGTACAACTCTTTCGGATAACACAAGCGTAGTCCTTGTAACCAATATTGCAATATCGCCGAACAAGTTGAGGAGGGTTCCTTTGTATTCCAAGGGCACGACCACATCTTCCAGCTGCAACAGTTTGCTAGTTTAGCCTACAAAATAACGTTGGTACCTCAGAGAACTGGGCGCCCGCGTCTCTTTTGTCGCTGTATTCGCTGTAGGTTTTTCCAACACCTACAGTGAAATCTTCTTTAGGACGCAATTCGTTTTTCCAATTGGTTAAGCAGTGGGCAACTAAAATACTCGTAGCACGGGCTTTGGTGGTCGTTGAATATTTGCTACATACCTGTCAAAATAAGCCGTTGGCCTATTAAGATCCCACTGCAAATGAATGTTCGTTTGGGGCCTCGATAGATGGCCACATGCCAAGGATACTGATTTACTGCCACCTTGCGTCCGTTTATGATCAAAAGGTTTGGAACAACGTATTTTTTGCCGCAAACTGTTTTATACAAAAAATTAATTAAAGGGAGATTTCGGCAGGCAAATCCATGTTAAAAATTACGTTTTTTCGTAGATAAATTTATCTTTTATTTAAAGAGATATCAACTCACATTTTTTTCTATGTATAAAGGAACAAGAGTTCTAGAGCGGAAGAGGCTTCTTTTTCCAAAGTTCTTTAAGGGGAGATTTCGGCAGGCAAATCCATGTTCAAAATGAGGTTTTTTCGTAGATAAATTTCTCTTTTATTTAAAGAAATATCAACTCAATTATTTTCTGTGTATAAGGAACTATGATTCTAGGGCGGTACAGGCTTCTTTTTCCAAAGTTTTTTATGGAAACCTTTATAAAAATACGGAACTTGCTTGAAATTAGGACAGTTTCGACATGAAATAACTCAGTAACGGATAAGAAATCTAAACATTTGGACCTGTTATGCCCTGAAGACATGCTTTCACAATACAGATTAAAATTCACACTACTCTAGGAAATTCCATAATTGAGTAAAATGCATAAGAAAACTGAATGTCAAGACATATTTCTTAGAACATTGGCCGTCAGCAAAGAGGGGAATATGCCCCCACTACCGGTGCTCTCTATTCATATTCAACCCAGAATATTTATTATCTGTTATATTATACGTTATAGTATACGTTAAAATGTTTTTGAGTTGTGCAGCCTGACAAACGGTGTACAAATTGTTTTTAAAAATGTTTTGTATCTTACATGGTTTAGAACTTATACACCGATCCCGCACTAATGACTCAGTCTGTATAAACTTGAAATTTGGAACAGGGCCGAAACGAACAATTCTGAATCGAAATGAATTATTTTCAATATGGCGGCACTTTTGCTTATCCAGGAAATCGACGCCATCTTTGTTATTTTAAACGGAATACCTCAGTTTTTATTCAATTTTCGAGGCCCTCTTTTCTATCTGAGTGCAGTGCAAATTTGTTGTCTCTGTCTATTTGCCATAGTTTTAGATATATGCTAATTATTTTACAAAATGTTGCATTTACAATGGCTGTAAATAAAATGATTTCTCAGTAACCATACGGAAAAAACTGATTTTTGCAGGCGATAATCGAAAGTTTGTAAAATCTTTCGCAGGTATCAACAATAATTAAATCACTTTCTATGTACTTACAATGATTAATGAAAACGCCCAAAACAAAACTTCGCAACTTTAATACGAAAACGCTCAACAAGAGTATGGCGTTATAGAAATCTAAAATTAGAACGGAAGCAGAAAACTAACAAGCATTCTACTGGATCTGATAGAAATTCTGTAAAACCAGAAGTAGATATTATGGATAATTTATGCCTTCCTGAAACATATAAATTATAAGTAGATGAATGTTTGGAAGAATTGAAAAATGCGAAAGGAATTATTGAATTAGAGAGAACAGTCGAGGAAAATCGCTGAATGTTATTTGGAGAAGTGAGCGATTGAAAAAGTTGACAGCGAGCAATTTTGGTCGTGTTTTTAAGATGAGAGATAAAGCCCCTCGTGCAAAAACTGTTATTTTTATAAACTTATTTTTATAATATTATTATCAAGTTCAGGGACAATTTGAAGTCACCAATAAAAATGTGTATGGATGCCAAACAACTTTTGTTATCCAAAGAGTTCAAAAAGATAGGAACTCTGGAATAATAATACGAAGACAAAAATTTTAAATGAAAAAAAATTGTAAAAACCTTAACAAACTGCAAAAATTCAACTCATTTTCTTCCAGAAATAACCGATAGACGATTCAATCGAAATAAAGTTTTATAGTGAGAAATACAAAATAATGTTTTCATACCCTTGTTATAATTTTCATTGGATTTTTAAGTAATAAATTGTGATTTTATGTACAATTGCTTTTAAATTGTTTTTAAATTGACAGTCCTAGCCAGGGACAATAATAATATAATAATACTGAGATAGTTGGTTCTGCTGAAAGCTTGGATTCCAAATTTCTTTTTTGCGCAATGAAGAACCAAGTGAAAGTATATTAGCCTCTCTGGAAATGAAAGACCCAACTGCATCTGGGTCCAATAAAATTGTAAAACCCGAACCCGAGGACCACTGACAATAATATTGTGCTCTAGTTTGGAAAGGGAACCAAGAGCTGCAATTCTACCCCCCCTGAATTCCCTTCCAATTTCTCATCGGTCTGCCGAAATCTCCCCTCATTTTGAAAGATTTAGCCAGAAAAACTGACCTGGAATGCAGTCGGGTGTTTTTGAGTCCCAAGTACCATTATAACATACTCGCGGCGAGTTTTTAAGAAGTAAATCTTCATAAAATGGTGCACATGTGTGTTTGGCAATAGTTCCATGAGGGGGATTGTTACAATCGTCCAACTCTTTATTTTTGAATGTGCATGTCACTAGTACGGTCGAGGTACCATTTAACGAAGGACACGAGGCTGAAATGAGGGTTCGAAAATTTTGAATTCATTTTTGAAGCATACTTAGACACGGCCCAATTGATGAGGCCCATGTGCCGTTGTTGCATAAGACCAGTTCGTTTCCCTCCAATTGATAGCCTCGTGAACACTGAACTGTCAGAATTGTATCTGATTCTACATTCATTCCGGGAAAGAAGGAGCCGCCACCAAACACCGACCATTGCCCGAATTTTGGATGTTGCGGCAACAAGCAGCTGCCACTGAAAATGATGAGTTAGCAACGAAATTTGTGACAGGTTGTGGGAGTTACGGAGAAGTTTTGGAAGTTAGAGGTTGTGGTGTCGTCGGTTTTGTGGGCTTCTGCTCCGTTCTGCCACAGTTAGGATCTTGTTCGCAGTCAACGACTTCGGAGAATTTTCTGCAAAATAGAACCTATAGTGCAACAGCTACAGATGTTGAAGCGGTACGGTTTGAACTGCGTTTCCTTCGTTAAGATGAAATCGTTTATGTAGCGCGAGACTTGTGTGAATAAAGTGTACTGTTGGGTGTCACATCCACCTTCAGGTGCCGATGGGGACAGGCTCACTACAGCTTTGATGTAATATCTTCTGCTAAATTTAAACACCAGACCGCCGCCACTATCTCCGTTGCAGACGGAAGTACCTTCAAAAGAATTTCATTGACACATTGTTTAACTAAACAAAAAAATAATAATTTCATAAATAAACGGATAATTCAATTTTACATGTATGTATAATAATAATAACTCTCAACAACGGTGGTGTTATTCGGGATTGTTGACCGTGTTCCAAGCGAAGTCCCATAAGGGGGATGTAGTGAGCGCCCCGGGAGGCTAACTCAACAAGTGACCCCAATGAAACTCTGTCAAACGTTTCGTCCACAGCTGCGGTGGACATCTTCAGTGGCGGTGTGGTCGTGGTCGAGGTACTCTTCCAGCGGTCAACAATCCCGAATAACATCACCGTTGTTGACAACACCGACCGTGAAAGCCTACACACTTTTATAATAATAACTCTAGTAATGAAAACATAAATGTATAAACCCAAGGAAAAAACTAAAACAAATGTAGATATCTAAATTTGCGGATGCGGTTAAGTTTGTCAAAAATCAAGCTGGGAAATGTTCCATGATTTTTCTATTACTTTCGAGATGTCTTTATGGATATCGAAAATTGGCTAAATTCAATTGAACACTTTGATTGTTTGTTCCCAGAAAATGGAAAGTTAGTCGAAAATATATTTATTTATTGCTAGATTTGATTTATGGCGGTTCAGTAACGGTCTACCCGTCTAACTTTGTAGCTTTGGAGCGTACCCAAAATTTAACAATGAGTTATATACTCTTTATACGAATTGAAGCCACTTTTAAATTGAATTGACAACGAAGAAATAAACACAAATTTACTACTAAGTATATTAATACCTACATAAACATATTAAAATAGTTCGCCTCAATTAATAGGTTCCTGCACATGATTTGCTCTGTAATGATTAGCTAATAAGAATAAAGTACGATAAATCACGCATAAAATACGTGAAGAAAATTTTCATTTATGTTTTATGTTTTATTCAAATCTTGGATCATATACTTATTCATGATAATCGAACACAACGTGCAGTTTGTATCTGTGTAGAAGTAATGTTTGCTACTTTATAAAGTTATTCTTGTTGTTTTATCATTTTATTCAACCTTTAAAAGAAAAGGAAGACCAAAATACTACTATGAAAAAAGATTTCAACAAATTTCATAAAAATCATTTCAAGGAAAAAATGTATTGAGAACATTGAAATATTTAAAGAAGCAGTCAAGGTAGCTGATTAGACTGTTTCTTAAGAGCGCTGTTCACCCAAGAATTTCGTAATTTTTGTCCCATTTAAATATGGCTCAATATTTTTGAAAACGGTTTTCAAATTTTGCTTTGAGATTCAATAACGCATAGTGCATGCCTAATTATATTTTACAATAAAAAAAATAACAATAAAAAAAACGCTATTTATGACAATTTAATAATTTAAAAAAGCATACACTCTTCTGGAGATATTTGTATACGGATCAACGCAACTTGCGATGTGAAATTCCATCACTGATTAATAGGAGAAGAAAAATTAGTTTTGTTCCGTACGAACCGTTACGGCGTTAGGTTAAAATCGGTCAGAAGTTTAGAGGCAACCTTTATAATTCAAGTAGGTATTTTCACAAAATACATTGTTTTCTTATTGGATTTCCAATGGTACAATGTGGAATTTTGTGACAAAAAGCTACGTTCATGACATAGAGTTGAGTCATCAAAATAACACAAAAATACTTAACTTACTAAAAGTAAGGACTTTATCGAGTAAAACTCTAAGATGAAGAACCGTGAATGAGCGGCTGAGGGGGCACATTACAAATCATATACTCGAAAAATGTAAGATTATTAATGTGGTGGAAAGTTATTACTTTACATTTAGAAAGGTTAGGCTCCATCAGATTTAATGAGTTAAATAGAGATCCTAAATCTTCTTGAAGTTGAAGTAAATCTGCTTCTGAGGAGATTACCTTGGACAGTTTAAGATCATCAGCAAACATTAAGGTATTACTGAATCTAATATGAAAAGGTACGTCATTAATACACAAAAGAAAAAGAAGAAAAACTAAATACATTCCTTGAGATACGCCTGAAGTTACTGGAATAGCATATGAAGCAAAATTTTGGAAGCGAACATATTCAACTATGTCGCATAAATCTTTGGAAAACCATGTTAGCAAAAGGGAGAGGGAAACCAAAAGATTGTAGTTTAAATAATAAAAGCCGGTGATTAACCTTATCAAAACTTTCGAACAATCGGTCTAGACTGTATCTAATTGCTTCCCCATGTCAAAAGCACTAATAATCTGTTGAGTAAAAACTATTAAGTTGGTGGTAGTGGAACGTCCTCGCAGAAAGCCGTGTTGGCAGTTGGAAAAAGATAGTTTCAGATGACTGTTAATATTAATATTATTATAGATTCAAAAATTTTTGGAATAGAGCTCAGAATGGCTATACTGCGATAGTTACATTTATCTGTCCTATCACTTGATTTATAAACTGGTACAATGTAGCTGATAGTTTTCAGAAGTAGGAAAAATGACCGCTGGTTAAAAAGAATAGTTATAAGAAGGTTAGCGTTAGTTAGTAATGTCGTTGTGAAACCATTTTTGGTGATGATTAACAGTCATAGTCATAAGTGTCAACTGAGTGGGAAAACGGGTGGAGTTTCGTACGAATACCACGGGCGTTTTGATAGTATACCGAATGACCCATCACTTGGTTTTTCTCCTGTTTGTTAAAGGCGGAAAATTTTCTGTCCTGGACTTAAGAGTGCATAATTTTTTAACCTCTTAATAAAGGGTTTATAAAGCACATTTGTGTGAGAGTATAGCAAATAAGTGCCAGAATATATCATATTAGCAGATTCATTTACCAGAATTCAAGTACCCCATGCACAGCTTATCGTCGGTCAGAAACTTTTCGAAATCCTCATCGTTTTTCACCAACTGCTGTAAGCATTCATCATAGGAAATGAGAGGTACTTCCACATATTTAAGAACCGGTGATGGTTTTTTAAATTTGGTGAAACCCCAACCGCTGACCTAAAACTTGTAGAATTAGGTTTATTAAGTGCGAAAAATACTCACAAAGCCAGTTCTTGTCCTAGTCGCGTCTAATAGTGCCTTTTCGTATTTCGAATCCCAATCGACACACACCGGCTGGACTCTAGTGGTTAGAATGAAAATTTTCTTTGTTACTATGATAGCAATGTCGCCCAGATAGTTTTGGGTGGAGCCTTTGTACTGCCTGGGCTTGAACATTTCATAAACCTAGAAATAAGTAGACAGATATTCCCTCTATTGCATTGTGTTCCGTTACTTCAGAAAATTGTGCTTCCGTGTCGTTCGGGTGGTCAAAATGCCTGTAATATTTACCAACTGCTACCATAAACATTTCCTTAGAATGTAATTGGCCTTTTTCGTTTGTAATACAGTGAGCAGCTGCAAATTAATAGCTCAAGACTTGGTAAACTCTTCTGTTGATTTTTACCAGTTAAAATAACTCGCTGGTTCAACAGCGACCCCCCACATATTAAAACCTTATCAGAGACGTTATACAATGCAACTTGCCACGGATAGTCACCTTTGGGAACATCAGACCCATTAACAATTAATGTAGGATTGTTCTTCGTCGACTTTTGGCCGCAAACTGGAAGACAATTGTTGTTGTAAAGAGCGTTAAATCGATTCTTAGGAGGCCATGGAATATAGCTTTTGTTTAATTTTTTACAGTGTAAACAATTGGCATTTGACAGGAAGTTGTCAATCAATAAGTTGTTAAAAAAGACACTAAATTATGCATCAACAGAAAGCTTAATTTATAAACATTTTCTACACTATAACGAATTCCATGGCCTACTCTAAATTCTTTTCTTGTATGCCCGGTAGTGTTTCTGGTGTCGTTTTGAAAAGTTACTTGGTAAGCACTCAGGTTCGTTATAGCTCCATTTCCCATTAAAACAGACATGTGCTGGATGCATCTCCAGGCCTGCATCTTCGTAGAAAGGGGCACATTTGAAGTGGGCAACAGTACCATCCACTGCGTCCGTACAATTTACCCTTTCGCGTCCGTTGTAAATACAAGTAACACTCATGACTGGTGTACTGTAGATGGAAGGACACGTTTCTGAAATTCTTAATTGGAAGCTGAAGACCCAAAACTTGACTTACTTAAACACTCTCCGATTGTCGTAGTCCATTGTCCGTTTATGCACACGATCGCCGCATCTCCATCTAGTTTATGCTGTTCTTCGCAGCTCACTTGCAAGACGCTTCCCAAGGGTGCCAACATTCCCGGGGAAAAGTGAGTACGTGAATTGTACACCGTCCATTGCCCTCGAAGAGGATGTTCGGGCAATATGCAACTTTTTCAAAATTCGGAACACAAATAACAAGGTCCAAACTTACCCTTCGCTTTCAGCTTGACGCACCAGACGAAGTGTAGAGTTTCCATAAGAGGCAGCTGAATCTAACACTATTGAAATTGACACTAGATATTGCAAGAAGACAATTTTCGAACTCACCGAGAAGAGAGAATAAAATATTTAGAACAACGCGCATTATTTTAAGGGTTTTTGCACATATTTACAACTGTTATTATATTATCAGTATTGGTTATCATTTCTTGATTTGGTTAAAGAATGACCTGCGGAAAGGTCAGCTGGAAATGATTTTTCTCGTTACGTGTTTAGAGCGTGCATGGAATATCAATTAGGTATTCCCCTTCGGGACATTAAAATACTCGTTTCGTGACCTTGAACAAGAAGAATCTGCAAGTTATGTACGTTTATTAATGAAAAATTGCAAATTGTAATTAATTTTATTATGAATTTGCATCTTAAATATTGGCATTTGCATTTAACTGGAGTTGGAAATAAAAATTGAAAATAACTGTGTAGACCCAACTGAACGTGAGAGTAGGGAATTTTAAGGAAATTAAAATGTTTTGTAAAAAATATGAAATGCATGTTATACTCGTAAATGTTAAAGGCTCGGTAAAATTGCTAATCAGAACAGTCAATTTACTAAATACGGGCTATAATAATACACATACAGCGTGTCCCAGCGCTGCGAGGAAGTAAGATTACTCTAAAACGAAAAAAGATTCTGAGATGCAGTACTAAGTACAATCCATTTAAGAGAATATCTGCTTATAAACAGTAGGTCCACATACACAAAGCGCATCGATGTTAGGTTTTTTTTAATACACCCAGTATATCACGCTATTTTCGGATTTCTTGTTAAAAAATAATTATACTTTATAGATATGTTCGACTGTATTTGTCAATAAAAAATTTGCCCAAACGATGTCTAAACCGAGGCCTAGCGATGCAATTTGTTAAAATAGATATTAATCTTATGTATCTAATTCTAAACGATTGTCAACAGCCATCAGACAACTTAATTTCAAATTTTTTTAAGGCAAACATTTTCTATATTAACTAATTTTTATAACTGATTCCATGCCTCCTCTTATTTTGCACGCACGATACGTTTAGCGATCACCCAAGTAATACACTTACATCTAAAAGCATCTCATAGACGTCTACTAACCACTGATCTACAGGCTGAGTCATTAGTGGGGGATCGGTCCATAACTTCTAAACCTTGTAAGATACAGAAAAAATTTAAATACAATTTGTACACCGTTTGTCAGCCTGCACAACACAAAAATATTTTAACATATATAGGTTGTTTCAAAACTCACGCATGCTAGACAACTTTGTTTTTTCAAATAGAAATACCTATATTTTATTTTACTGTTAGAACACACTTTGACATATATTTATGGTGATATAAGGTATTTTACATTTTGGACCACTGTTATCAAGTTACAATTTTAAAATAAACACTTAAAAATTTACTGAGAGGTTGTTTTAGCAGCTAGAAGGCTGAAAGTCGGTACAAATATGAATAAAGGATTGCTCTTTACGTCCGATATGCAAAATATCATTTTTACTATACAGGATCTGCAATATTTCGTGTCAAATTATACTATTTTTAAATAAGCTTAACTTTAATTTTTTAAATGGCACTCGCTATATTTTTGTATGCCATCAAATGCGTCTGGAGTCTGGCTACGTTTTTTATTAAGGTTACTCTATAGCTAAAATTCATAATTTACGAGATATTTGATATTTTTGGCTGTGATACAGATTGAGCCAGGATAAGGTAGGTAGTGTGCCATGGAAATCATGGAAATCATTTTAACTCACATTTCAGCACTGCACAGTTGTGTCATCATTGATTTGACATTTGATTATCCATTCCAGTATCCACAATAAATTATATTTTACAAGAACAAATCGATATGATTTATTGTCTGGGAGAAGGCGAAAGACCTAGCTTCGGTTGTTTTCCTATTATTTGACATTTAAGCCAACAAAAACGCCTTTTTTGAAAAATCGCTGCTTCCAAACCAATGAGAATTTTGTACATCCTGCATGTATGTATTTACCAGTGGCGGCTCACAGGTAAGAAAATGGGTGAAGAGCTACATATTAGGTAAATTACCGTAAAAACTAATATATTTTTAAGCTAGATTTAACTTTTGTACATACACCATAAGTCGATTTTTCTGTCTTTTAGAGATGCGAATTTATGAATGAGATGCTTGATAGAAGTCCTCAGTTCCAACAGAAGTTCTTTTTGTATTGAAATATTGACCAAACATTACAGTCTTTCTTGAGAAATTTCGCGTGGAAGTTTTAATGCGTTTAAGACAAAAAAAAATTGTTTTGCTTATAAAGTTTACAATTTCTATTTTTCTCTGCTCGATCTGGTATTCTTTCCTCTTCTGTGCGATTTCGTCAATTCACCAATAAGTCGTTTGATATTTTAGAGAATGAATGGGATGGAATAGAAAAACAAAACAGTACTACCTTCTTTTCTACTACTATTTGTAGGGGAGACCGGGTAACAAAAGTAACGGCGGGTCGAAAGTAACAAACACTCTGTAGAATTGTCCAATGGCCGAAACGGCACGAGCAACAGTTTAGGGTCAGTTTATGGCAAAGTCCCCCGCACTTGCCATTAGTTTCTGTGCCCATCACGCGCATTTGGGTAATTTTAGAGGGCGCAACGTGATTTTACGCACCAAAAGTAAGTTTTTTAATGTTTATTCATTTACTGTTTACGTGGTGTTTAAAAGAATTTATCAACGTGACTATTGACCTGGCATTTTGTAATTGATTGTCTGTGGCATCTTATAAATGATTTTTGTATATGACAGTTAATTTCGAAGTACTGACGTATGTAACATCAAAAACCTGGTTGGGCACAAAAGTAACAAAACACTCGGGTACAAAAGTAACATGTTACTTACGTAAAACTGCGATACTTACAGACACACCGGAAAAAAACGCTATTGATGAAGAATATTATCAAAGAAATAAAGCTAAGAAACAAATATTCCAACCTGATACAGGAAAAGGCAGCAGAAAATTACCATTTGCAAAAGGAAAGGGCAAGGAAAAGTAAACGAGGAAGCCTTCTGGAAGCAAAGGAAAGGAGAACCAGTCAACAACAAACAGCAATGGTTCTAATGAAGAAGATTGCGTTTGCCTCGTGTGTTTAGAGTTATTCAGCAATTGCTTACCAAAAAAACTGGGTACAATGTGTTGAATGTAAGAAATGGTCTCACACCGCGTGCACCAAAAATGATTTACACTACGTGTGTCATAATTGTGAGTCTGAATAGAAACATTAATCTCATTCCTAAATTTGATCTCATTACTTTAATTAAACAATTATTTTTATATTAAAAAGTTTTCTTTGTTATTCGTGAGAAACATTTTTTCATGTTTCGTTTTTTGCTCTATTATTCTAATAAATAGTTTCGTTTAATCTGTTGTTTCTTTATATTATTCTTTATATGATATACATAATAATGTGCAAGATCTTCACGGTGTTACATTCGACCCGTACTGTGTTACTTTCGTCCTGACCCTATGGACGAAAGTAACGATCGACATATTATTTTGCAGCCCGTTTAATTGTTAGAAACTGTGGCACTTTGCCGCGATAATTCAAAAACTACCGCCGAACCCCTTATCTTCACCGGCAAGAGATAAGGGCTGAAACAAGAGACGCTCTCTTGCAATTCGGTCGCGCTCCCGACAACACGTGAATGTATTAAATTGTTACCAAGTTTTTGTTAAATAAATCGTTGTTAATCATTGTGCAAAACGATATTTGTGGAACTCCCCACAGAAACAAATATATATTAAATATAATTATAAAGTACATTTATAGAGTATAGACGAAAGTTTCATAAGGTTAAATTAGTTTTATTGGAATCATAATTAATAGCCCGAAAACAAGGAAAAATTACAAAGTGTTACTTTTGTACCCGGTCTCCTCTACTACCTGTTTTTTCAGTCAGTTCAGCAGGAAATAAGCCTTTCTTCCCTCAAAGGGCTTTGTAGGAAATAAAAAGATGTTCAGAATAAATCTACGTTTATTAAAAAAAATTATGTTAAGGCCTATATCGTGATTCTTTCGGAATTATAAATTTCGTGATGTATTCTGAAACTCGAGTGTAAAGTCCATACACTTGACTGTCGCAGCCTGATACAGTCGAATTTTTTGAAGGGGGAGAAAGGCTAACTACCCCTCCAATGTAATATCTTCCTCTAAAATTAAACACTAGCCCTCCACCGCTGTCTCCGTTACAAACGGCAGTGCCTGTAACGTAATTAAACTAATTGATGAAAACAACCCAAACCCATCCAACCATTGTCCACAAATCCGGCACACATTTTGTCATGAGTAAGGTACCGTCCAAAATCTTCCGGTAAAACTGAGGTACAGACATCTATAGAAACTGCTGGAACTTTGACTTCTTTTAACACTTCTGAGGGTTTGCTGTTTTCAACTGTATAACCCCACCCAGTTACCTACAATGAAGGAAATCGTCATCACGGCTTTTGAACAATGCAGAAAGGGCACTCACATAACCAAATTGGTTGTGTTGAGGGTTAAAATTCAAGCCCCAGTCCACACAAACTGGTTGAACCCTCTTGGAAAGAATAAAAGTTTTCTTAGTTATCAAGATAGCAATATCGCCTAAGTAGTTCTGCGTGTCTCCTTGATATTGGTCTGGAACGAACATGTGCTCCAGCTGAAAAAATTGGAGTATTAACGATCGAGTAGGATTAGTGTGACAAGTACTTGAGAAAATTGGGCTTCGTTGGCATCTCGCGAGTCATTGAACGTTCGATAATATTTCCCCACCGCCACGATGTAGTTTTCTTTGGATTGCAGTTGTCCGTTGTCTTTAGTAATGCAGTGAGCGGCTAAAAAAATATTTTATTATTGGAACAAAATAGTGACGGTGCCTGCCTGTTAAAATCACTCGTTGGTTCAGTAAGGAGCCACCACACAATAACTGCTTGGACTGGAAGTCATAGAGTGCAGTCTGCCATGGGTATTCGCCACGTTTTACAGGTTGTCCATTCACGATCAGGGTTTGTGCCGAGACACTTTTTTCTCCGCAAACTAAAACCGAAGAAGTGTTAGTCGAAACAGTTTATTCAAATGAGTTACATCAGGGAAACAGTGTTCTGTTTGGATTTCCGGAGTTGTTAACGACTCGAATATTTATAAACAAGTTAATGACGATAGGAACCTGACCTGGAGTACAGCTTGGATTCGTCTGGCCCCAAGAGCCATCTTTGCAAATATCGACTTGTTGTTTGGACAAGTTGGGGTTTTCATAGTAGGGAGCGCATTCGTATTTTACTAAAGTGCCGTCAACCGGATCTGTGCAGTCCTTCGTTTGGTTATTGGTGTTGTAGTTGCAAATGAGCTTCACGGTACTGCTGCTGTAAATAGATGGACAAAGCGCTGAAATCAGGAAGAAGAGATCAAGACACTGATGTAAATTTTCTGGATTGTACTTAGGCAGCGTCCAACGTTCGAAGACCACTGTCCGTCCTCGCAGAAAATACCATTGTTACCGTCAAGCTTATGTTTATCATGACACTGCACTTTTAGAATCGTTGCAGTTGGAACTTGCTGTCCCGGTACCAACTGATTACGAATTTTTCCGTTGATGTACACGGTCCAATTTCCAGATTTAGGGTATTCAGGCAAAACGCACCCGCCACTAGAAATAATGAAGCAATAGGAACTGGTTAAGCAGACGTGCTGAAAAGTACTCGAACGTGCCCGTTGACGTAGGTGTCGTCGGTGTTGGGATTACAGTTCTACAAAGAGCTGGATCTTCATCTGAACCGTCGAAGCAATCCACAATTCCGTCACACTCGGCCGATCCTTTGACACAGGCTCCATATTTGCATCTGTAGGCAAATCCAGGACATCGCAAATTCCAACAAGTGGCGCTTATTTCATCGGAGTTGTCTTTGCACTCCGCTCTTCCGTCGCACTTATTGTCCTCCGGGATACACTGACCCGAACTGCACCTAAACTGTGAATCCCTAAAGCCACAGTTAGTAAAATGCTTAATAAATAATAAATGACGAGTTACGTGCAGTTGGGCGAGGAGTCATCGACTTTACACTTTAGTGAACTCTCATCAGAGGCATCTCTACAGTCGGGTTTACCATCGCACTCCAACTCCGGATTGATGCACGCACCGTAACTGCATCGGAATACATATTGAGGACACCTGCACGCGTTTTATGTAATTTTATATTTTCAAAACACTCCTTTTACTTAATTTTGCCGCATGAGCTGCTTTCGTCACTCGCATCTTGACAATCGACCGCTCCATCACATTCCTTATCTTCATCGATGCATTCTCCTGACGTGCAAAAAAATTCGTTACTGAAACAAATTATTGAAATGCAATGTTTGTTGCTTAACTTTGGACTTGTCCGGCGTCATCAAATAATAATTACGGTCGCCTAAGCGTTTTCGTTAAATTATTGTAAAGATCTCACATGTCAAGGCCGTGAAATTAGTTTTTACCTGAGGCAGTTTTGCCGGTCGGCTTGGCGACGAGTCCTTGTAAGATTTCGTGTATCAAATCCGCTGTTTGTGTGTATGGCTGAAATTTTGTGTAGATGTAAGAAACATGGAAGGACGAAGGAGTGACCTCAGTTGTGTGGAGTAGAACTTACCAAGAAGACACAGTGAAGTCACTTGGAATAATGTTCCTATGTTGCACATTATTTTAATCATTAACCATACGTGGATGTACGATTCAACATGTTATGGTTATGTGATAATAAAAGCACTATAGCCGACAGACGAGGTCGGATTAGTTTATCGCAATACTTCTTACTTCTTAATAAACACTTTGACTTCTTGGCGCGAAGCGCAGTCGGAATTCCCCTTACGTATTAACACAAACAGAGCAACACGGAAATTTCGAATGGCATAAATATTTGAGTGTTATTCAAACTCAGCGGATCCCCTTCTTTTATTGTACCATTTTGTCTTGTAAATTTAAAATATTATAAGTTATCGCATTCAATACTTTCAATATACAATTCAATAATTTTGAACTAGCCAGTATGTTTATTATAAATTCATTAGTGGATGTAAATGGCGTACAAAAATCGAAGCACATAGGAACGGTCTTATGCAAAAATCTTCTTACCCACAAACCACTGTTTTTGAAATAATTAGGTTAACAGTTTAACATAAATACAGTATTAAAGTGAGATTACTCTAAACTGAAAAAAGACATCGAGATGCGGTTTTCGACAGAAAGAACAATGCATTTAAGAGAACACTCTGAAAATATCTGCTTATATACAGTTTGTCCACATACAGCGTGGCGCATTAATTTTTTTTTTAATGAAACACCTAGTACATATATTACGCTATTTTCGCAAAAGCTTTCTAGCGACAGTTCATCAGAAGTTCATGAAAGTATGACCGCCTTCACGGTCGGTGTTGGACCGTGTTCCATTTGAAGTTCCATTAGGGGGGGTGAAACTGTGAAGTGTTGAAATTTGGCTCAATGTGGATCACAGCCAAAAATATGAAATATTTCGTAAAATATCAATTTTAGCTACAGAACAACCTGAACAAAAAACGTAGCCAGACTCTAGACGCATTCGATGGATCACAAAAATATAGAGAATGTCATTTAAAAAACTAAAGTTAAGCTTATTCAAAAATAGTATAATTTGTAAATAATTGCAAAACCTGTATAGTAAAAATGATATTTCGCATATCGGATATAAAAAGCAATCCTTTCTTCATATTTACAGCAAAAAAATATTGTATTTTGATAACGGTGGTTCAAAATGTAAAATACCTTATATTACCATAAAGCTTTGGTAATATAAGGGTTTCAATAGTAAAATCAAATGTAGGTGGTTCTATTTCAAAAAACAAATTTGTGTAGCTTTCGTAAGTTTTGGAACACCTGTATACGTTAAAATATTTTTAGGTTATGCAGCCTGACAAACGGTGTACAAATTTTATATGGTTCAGGAGTTATGGACCGATCCCGCACTAATGACCCAACCGTGTATTACACTGAGTGTTCCTTTTAAAAAAATCTAACTTTGGTCGCCACTCTGTATGTGGACAAACTGTATATAAGCAAATATTTTCAGTGTGGTCTTTTAAATGCATTGTATTTACTTGGATGCGAACTTGGGGACAAAAATCGTCTTCGCGCCGAAAATATCTAGATTCAGTTTTGCCATTTGTGTTTATTTTTGGTTAATAGTTAGTAGTTCCCCCGACTGGGGGAAATACACGTGTGGAATCGCACTCTGTACTTTTTACACGTGCACCTTCACCTCAGATTTGTACACTGCTTTGGACTTATTCCGTTTTGATGCTAGACCATTTCATTGAAACTAGAAAACGCATGGGACCTGTGCACTTTGCTAACTTTTAACTGCACCACTAAATCGAGCTCGGCGAGGACTATGAAGGCGCCATCGCCATCTAAACCAAGAAATGACAAAAATGCCCTTTTGAAAACGAGCACCTCAATTATTGTTCTTGATGGAAAGTGTTCTCACCTTATAAGACTCCTGAAAGATTTAGCTTGCACGATAAATATTTTATTAAAAAAAAAACCTTTATAGTTTCGATGTCGGTCGGGTTTGACGGTTTCGATTAATTAAATATAGGAGTGGAAAATATTGACGAATCGCAGTAAGAAGATGTAACTGGAGACGTGTATGAGAACGCGTGTGTTGTTTATCCAAGTCAGAACATGTACATACGTGTTTCTAATAAATATTTTACTGGAGCACCATTCAAATTACGATGTCACGCCTGACAGCCTCAACATTTAACAATGTATTATACGAGTTTTTGAAACAGTGCATTCAAGACGCTGGAGAAAAATGCTACCAGACCCTGGCGTATACTTGCGATTTTCGGTAAAAATCCTAAAACTACTGAACATGTGGCCACGAGAGGGTCTCGGGCTTTGCCTCTTTATCAAGCAATATTACGTCGTTGCAATAATTACGTTAACGATCCTGCCGACTGCAGCCGCACTTCTCACGCAAATCAAAGGTACAGATTGTCGCGTATTCCTTACGGAAATTGTAATAGGTGTTTTGCTAGAGGAAACGACGTCCTTCTCGGCCATCAGCGAGAGCATTATTGCTCTCGCGGTCCTTCTCGGCTTTTCCTACATTTCGATTTGTTTTTTGCAAAGCAGAAACACGATCAAGACTCTGGTCGAAGACTTGATCCAGTTCGAGCAGTTTAGTACCATGTCGCTCGTTATATCGACAGAGCGAAGGGCAGAGTTCTGCACGAAATTGTTCACAATTTACGGCTTGATGGGAAATTTGTGTTACAACGCTTTGCCGCTTTTGAATTACAACGACTGCGTAAAGAACCGAACGCATTTTATGAAGAGATACGGGATTCCCTGCGGATTGGCGACTCCACTCGTCCTTCCCTTTAGATACGACGAATCGCCTTTGAGGGAGTTTTGGATCGTTACGATGATTCTGGTCTGCACAACGACCACGGCTATAGTTGTCACGATTACGATGTTGCTTTGTGGTATTCTCATGTATGTCACTTCCAACCTGAGGAGACTTCAGAGTGTAATCCATGACTTGTCGTCGTATTCTGGACATGAATTCGTACGACAACTCCGCACCTGTGTCCAGTTCCACATCGCAATCCTCAAGTAACTCGCGCTTTGACTAAAGCTCAAATATATTTGCGTGCTTTGCAGTTACTCAAAACGGACCGAATTGTGCTTCAGTAAAATAATGCTCCTGCACATCACCGGAACTAGTTTTATCATCAGCATCTTGGGGTTTGAAATCATCATGACTGATGATATGTCGAACGTGGTTCGATACGGAATGCATCTGTTCGGATGGATGTGTCTGTTAGGTGTGGTGTGCTATTTCGGCCAAACATTGATGGACGAAGTATGTTGTAAATCTGGCGTCGTCCTTGAGGTGATGATGTGTCATTTTCAGAGCGTCCAAGTGTCCAGGGCCGTCTACAACATCGCCTGGTATGACAAACCGATATCTGTACAGAAAGTCGTCTACTTGATGCTCATACGCAGTCAGAAACCCTTAAAGATCTCGGCTTTGGGACTTAAGGTCATGTCCTTTTCCACGTTCATTTGGGTAAGTTAGTAGTGGTCGGACAAATACTAAAGAGAAAATTGCAGGTTTTGTACTCGTCATACTCGTATTTCACTTTGTTGTTGGAGCTGAAGCTGTGAAAGTTGCGGTGGAGAAGCAGCTTCGATAGCGCTTCTTAATCACTCACAATCTTTCAACTGAACGAATATAACTATTCAGCACAAGCACAAGACACAAAATAAGTTCGGGCTATTGTAATTTTCGTTGATAAACTTTCTCTAGGTGAAGATGATTAGGAAAACATTCGTGAGCTCGACTATAAGCCATATTTAAATAATCAAGATATACAGGGTGTTTCACGACGACGGCCTATTAGGCAGATAAAGAGAACGGAAAAACCGAGTGAACTGAAACTTGGCACACTTTGTATAAACTTATAAGACCTACTTGCTGAAAATATTGTCATGAATGTACCACTTCCGGTTATATCGGAAGTTATTTTAAATCAACATACCTATTTTTAATTATAACGATTTTAACGAAGAAGATCGTTATAATTAACACCGACCGTAAAAGCCTACATACCTATTTTTAATATATTTTTAGATTCTGCATTAAATTCTATGTCAAATGATGTCAACGTTTATGCGTTTTCTCCCATTGTTTGAAAGAAAAAAAATCTTGTAAAAAAACAAAATAGCAGTGCAATAAAAAATTAATAAACTCTAAAAGTCAGGTCGACGAAACTTTGTCAGCAGTTGGAGTCTAAACATTTTCAAGAATTTTCCTGGAGAAAAAGAAAAGGCAGCTGAAATTCAATAAAATAAAAAAGAATAGAGAGTGTAGGTAAACAGAACCAGAGTTGATTAAACTATTGCTGCCATTTTACAACTGACTACTGTTGATCATATTAAGTAAAAACTAGTTGGACCGTGCGAATAATTCGCATAGAGCGCTTGGGAGTGGGAGATGTTTGTTAAACAGATTGTCAATAGATGGCCTATGCGAATAATTCGCATAAAATACACTTGGGGAGTGGGAGATGTTAGGTCAACAGATTGTGCGAATAATTTGCATAGAATTCGCTTGGTAAGGGAAAATGTCAATAGATGGCGCTTTTAATAAAACTAATAGTCTACAGATGACGCTATGACCAAATACGGATTGTTAATTTGTAAGGAAACGGTAAAATTTTGAATTGTCTCGTCTTGCATTAATTGTTTTCAGAGACATGATTATACATAGTTACCTAGACTCACGGTTCTTATACTCATACGGTTGCCTCACTCAGCCATGACCTACGCAACATGATGACGTAGCCGAGATACCAGTCTCGAAACGGAGCATCATTAGCTATCGGCCAAATCAGGAAATCAAATACAAATTACGAAATTTTGCATGCAAACGGTTGAAATGTTAGGAGAATATGTATTATTATTATAATAATCAATAATTGGTATAAAAATGTAAGAATATAAGTTTTTCAAATATAAAAAACATTGGTATTCTAAATATCGAATCGAAATAAAGACAAAACTTATGTAATAATTTTGCGTTTTTTATTCGCTGATTTTTTTTGTTTGCACGATGGATGTTGTTGACGTTTTAAATTTAAATATTTAATTCTGATAAACATTCGCTGTAATAAATGGGTTTTCGCCACAGTAGTGTCGATCTTGGGATGTCGTTTCGAGACTTTATTTAATAGTCTTTCTGTTATTTTTGGACCTTTTCTGTGTAACTGTGTAAGAGCGAACATAAAATTTTCAAGATCTATTCTATACTTAAAGTTTTGATGATTGAAAAGCATTTTGCTAATTACATCCAGTGTGGTTTTATATTATTGGAAAAAGACAACTGTGTTTCCTTTTGTATGATTTATTAACAACACTGTCATTGAAGCAACTGTTGCAACTAAACTTCAACATCATTTAATAACTTAACATGCGCAACATAAGGACAAATGATGAGATGCTAAGAAATACACTAGTGAAAGAAATTAACGCATCACTTTTAAAAACTTAGTTATAACTGGAATAAAATTCTTCCTTTAAATTTAAACCATCCCTTTTAATAACATTTCTTTTAACTAAAGAATTAAGACACACAAACAATAAAAAAATTAAAAAATTATGACAAAAATAAAGACACAAACTTCTAACTCGTTATAATAAAAATGTGATTAGAACAATCTATATTTCGCGTTTCCTCCTCTTGCTCAAATAACTGCCTGGTAGCGGCGAGCCGTAGTATTAGCCGTAATTAGCCTACTACTAATTAGTGCCCTAATTTAATTTCCTTCAATATATTCTCAAATGTCTTGCAATCTTTATGCAAGCTCTTATTGGTTGATTGGACGCCGAGGAAGTGATCTAAGTCGTTTGCCCATCGTGTACCCCAGGATCAGGATTTCGGGCTGGTCTTGGACGTCGTTGGTACATCTACCAACGAAATTATTATTAATTCAAAATAACGGTATTTCTCTGGGGTATAGCATACCCCAGAACCTCTGTTTGGATTAGCTATACATTACTTTGATATATTTTTACTGGTACTCAACACTAACAGCTCGTAGAAATTAATTTATGCGTATTCTTATTTTCTCATTCTAGGTCAGATAAGTGAACTTTTGTCACCTGTATACTATGAAACTGCAAAATTCCATAAAATAACTTTTATCTGTACTACAACGACTTTTTCGGTGATCGCAATTTCATCTCTAAAAGCCATTCAACTTTTAAAGTAAGCTAAGCTTACAGTCTCTGGTATCAAGCTGACGTCACTGCGCTGCTCTCCTCCCCACTATCCGCGCACCTACAAGGCCAGAAGTGAGGCAACCGTATGAGTATAAGAACCGTGACCTAGACTGTCTCTACGCCCATGCAACTTAAGCGATGCCAATCCGTTATGCAACCAAGCATACCTAAACCGGGCAAAAAGCGCTCAACGTAATAATTGTGTTGTCTATAGGGAGAATGCAATACCTAAAAGAACAGCTCGGAAATGGTTTATAATATTTAAAAATGGCAATTTTGACCGCAAAGACGCGGAGCCCTCGGGTCTACCGTCCGAATTTGATGATGAGCGAGTGAACCAGATTATTCGGGAATACCCGCGCCAATCGACCAGTGAAATGGGTCAGCAGATGGAGTTCGAACAAATTCAATCAAATCACGTATTGCTAGTTGCAGCCACGTTTTCGCCTTTATAATGACCAATACTGTACCACAGAACTAAATGGAGATTGTAAGAAATTTGATCAACTTCCGACCAAATCTCTTAAAAGCGAATAAATAACACAAGACATTTATTATTTTTTAACTTCTTTCACTCAACTGTTCTCCTTTTCTCCATGGTAACCGGAACCATCTTACTAGATTATTTCCTATGTGGTCGTCGCGTTACAGACTCCCCCTCTGGAGGTGGCGTAGATTTTCGGAGACGGCTCCAGGATGTTTCTTCTTTTTGGTCGCGTCGGCGTTTCTACTGGAATAGTGGCAACATACGGTCTCAGATCTGATACATAGTAGGTTCCCAAAGAAACTGTAGGGTTCGCGGGGTCGGCGATTCCGTAAGAAACGGACGAAATCTTGGACTGGATCACGTACAGGCCATCTCTTCTTGGAAAGAACTTGCTAGCTTCTCTTTTGGCAGCATTGCTCAGTGAGTGTACTTTCACCAACACCAAGTCGCCTTCTTTATAATTGGGACTCGACCTTCTCGTTTCGTCAGCATATTTTTTCCTTGTATCTTGCTGCTTCTCGCTCCTCTCCTTGACTATTTTCATAGTCTCAGCGATTTTGAATAAATATGGGGTAATTTCGGGTATGAAGTTCTCGTTTTGCACCACAGTCGAGAGATCTCTTCGCTTGTCGGGGTTTCTCATTTCAGCCGGTGTCGGAAGTATGCTGGCGTACTCGATGGACCTTTCTTCTGGTCCCTCCCCCTGGAGTAAAACAGCTTCTGAGTTTGCTTGAATGGGACGGATAGCTTCCAATAATTGCTGAAACTGCTCGTTAGTTAACGTAATCATATTCGACCGCGAGTCTTCCTGGATTTTTCAGCTATTTTGGGGTTGAAGACGGCAGTGTCAACAACGTCGTTATTGTTGAGCTTTCTGTTTCCGCTTTTTAAGTTATAGCGAGCTGACATACACGATGGCGAAGTATCGACGATGTCTAGGTCTGACGGACAGACGCTTTGACGAAACTGTTGGGCAGAAGGTCTGACGGACAGACGCTTCCAACGGTGAAGCTGTTGAGAAGGGTTAGTTACACCATTTATAACACAAGAACGGTCGGAGCGATTCTTATGATCTTTCATTTGTTGTATTTGTCTCCGCTCCGAATAGCAGAATAACTATTAAAACATCGAAAAAATTTATGAACAACATTTATTTTCTTATACATTTTGTATGGAACCGCTTTTTTGATGATATCTCGAGAATGGATTGACTAATTGCGATGATTTTTTTGTTGGTCTCGGCCTCGAGAAGTTGGAAAAGTATGGAGATCACAAAAAATGTAACTACGTATACAACTCTGATACATGACAGAAACACAAATGAACTTGTCTAATACCTATGCTTTCAACATAAGCACCGCGAGACTTAAAGTGAAACCTTTAACCGCGATCAAACACATCATTTATTGATTCTGAGGCGGTACGAAGTTTGCCGGGTCAGCTAGTAAAAACTAAAGAACAGCGACTTAATTTGTAACGAACCCGGACACTAATCTTCTTACGAGTTATGAACTTTTCTTCTTTCTGTCGAAGTAGTCGAAGCTAATGTTCTTTTTGGTGAAGAGACTATACATGCGAACAAAAATAAAACCCCGCTGCGTAGGCACGGAATCAGTGTCAATACGATTAGAGTGTAACCTTGTGTAAGAGAAATTTGAAATGGATGTTTCTGTTCACAACCGGTACGGACACCATAACTGAGATACATAGTACATTTACTGTTTTAACAATTTTCTTCTCCAGGCGTTGGTTGAGCAACTTTTTGTTTGATTGTTCCTGTCAAATGTCATGTGTCAAAAGTCTACACTCTAAAAAGGAAAAACAAAAGTTACTTCTGAGAATCGCTTTTTTGTACTCTCTATGGTAGTTCTTGTGTTGTGCATGTACATTGACCCGTTTTTATAAATTGCAAAGTTAAATTATTACAAATTTAAGCAACTGCTACAATTAGTGTCAGTTCGCTGTTGGAAATTTGAAAAGCGGCCCAACTATTTCTGCGCACTTGTGTGTTTGTTTAGCATCCCCGTGTTGGGAGATGGGATGAAAAATCAATACGCGAAGATGTAGGTTGTAGCTTGAACTGATGAAAACTCGTGCGCGATTTTAGTAAAATGCTTAAATCTAGAAGTAGTGAAAGTGCTTTAGGTAACTGCATCAAGTGAATATGTTAAGTACAAACCACAATATATTATTTAAAGCGACAATTCTGGCATTATGCGTAATATCCTTCGTGCACATATTTCTGTTCCCTCTGTACGACCTGGACACCGGTCGGAACCCGTCGAAGACATTTATGGACTTCGAGCAATCTCTTTGCGCCGCCAACATCAAACACAAGAAGTCATGGAAACGGGCCAATTGTCCACAGTATGGCATCGTTACGATAATGCAAGGTGGACGTCTTGGTAACCAAATGTGGGAATATGCATCCGTGTGGGCTTTAGCTCGCCGGACCGGTCTTGAGCCCTATGTCCCTCGCTGCATTAGGTTGAAGCTGGACCAGGTCTTTCACTCTTTAACAGGTCAGTGAGTCTTTCACTTATCACTTGCATCTTGAACGTTGTAAAAATTCAATTCACTTTGTATGTTGCCTTGTGTGTATACTGCACCATCTGAAGGTCGTCATATTTCTTAAGAATTTTAACAATGTGTAAATGTACTTAAAAAGTTATACAAGCGTTTCGTCCACGTGTTTAGTAGACATCTTCAGCACAGTACGTTTTTGATGTTTGTAAGGATTCTTTTTAATTAACCCCTTGAAGCACGAATTTCAATTTTATTTCCGATTTTAATGACATTTGGTATGGACCGTTTTTAGGTGTAGAAAAATGATGGAATATAGTTCCATTTACAAAAAATGGTTTATTTTATCTTTTGTAAGTGGTTAGGTTATGAAACCACAATGCAAGTAACAGTGAACACAAACAACACACCTAATCATATTTTTTCTGCATAAGAAAATTGCACTTGGTTTTAGGTCATACAAAATCGAAAGATTACATAGATTATTTATGAGATGTTAAAATACAGTTTCATTTTAATTTTTATTTTTATGAAATGCGATATTTTTTTTTAAAACAATTTGTTTTGGAATATTCTTTCATTGAAGAAATCTTTGGAAGCTCAATTTCAATTAGGAATTGAATTACAAAATGCTAAAGATGTTATGTACAACTTGAATTGCTAAGCGAACATTGGATAAAAGTGCATAAATAAAGCATTTTTTTAACATGGACTGAGGATGTTGCAAATAGAGGAAGTTCAGAAATAATAAGTTGTTTGCATGTATTTACAAATCTACTTTAAAACGAATTCAATGATAATATTGAACATTTTATTATCTAAAATAAAAAAATAAAATAAAAATTTTAATATCGTCTGTTTTTATTAATAAATATATGATACTTACGGGTTGGTTCAAAATCATCGACCTTAAGTTTCCGGTAGTAAGGCACTCATACCTAGATTCAGATCGAGACATTGGCAGAATCGAAAAAACCTTACGAAATAATGAAAAAATCAAAATCCCGGATCAGTACAGACACATAATTAGTTCTAATGGACAGAATTCAGTTGTCATAAACATGGACAACCGTTTCCGAAAAGTCAACAACCTGGCTTCTAAATCGCACCTAGTAAACAAGATAAAAAAATCTCAATTGAAAAAGGTAATTTCCGGGAGAGCATCAAGTGGATAAGGACAGAAGAGTGGGGAAATTACCTGTACATACAAAACAAGTTTGGATGAGTGCACACCATTTCAAAAGTAGAAATTTTAAAAAGCAATGCTGCTAGAAACGTCATCGGTGAAGATCTTACTTTGGACAGGGTTATTGGTAAAAGTGGAAGTTTATCGGCAGAAAAACATTCTAATTTACGTGACCAAAGAATTTATGTTGATGATAAGTCCAAGTGATTTTATGAAGACATTTGTGGAGTGGAGGAAATGAACGCAGGAAGAAGAAAAACTAATTGACAATCAATATAAAACTTTTTAAGCTGTCCTGAAAATTTTATTTTGTTAAATTTAGGGTTATTGTATGAAAATCTTTATAAAACTTTATTTTTTGAAATATTTTTATAAAGCAGTAGCTGTCATCCACTATCTTAGTGGATGAAGGAGTCATGTGCATTTGATCGTCAAAAAAATTTATAAAACACAAAATTATGCAACTTTTCTTATAGCAAGAAAACACTATTCACATAGACTTTTAGATATCACATGAGTTTGTTCACTAATAACAAATAGGAAAAAGTACCAACAAATTATATTAAAATTTTAATATCTCGGAACATAGGATAACGGACAAGACACCTTTATTCACTCACTCCTTTAATTATACAGAGCGAGTCATTAGTGCCGGATCGGTCCATACTCCTGAACCATGTAAAAAAATTAATACAATTTGTACACCGTTTGCCAGACTGCACAACCTGGCCTCCTGGTTCTCCGTAAAATTCTCATTCTTTTTTGTATAGCATACCCTACAGAGAGGAGTTGGCCGGGATTAGAAACAAAAAACTGTCAGTCATTATTAGTTGTCAAACATGTCTGCACGATTGAATTCAAAAGTGTCACATGACCTTAATATGACTTTTTCACATTTTCCATAAATAATTAATAAAATCAAATAGTCTTCGGAGGTGTAATTCAATCGTGCAGACATTTTGGACAACTAATAATGACTGACCGTTTTTTGTTTCTAATCCCGGCCAATTCACTCGTTTACATACTACTTATAACATAAATATTTAAATATTTTAAAAACTATTAGGTTTATACAATACATTTTTATATATACAATAAAATATACAGGGTGTTTTTTTAAGGCGGCCATTAGAACATTTTTAACTTCCTATAGTGCTATAAATTTGAAATTTGGCATACAGTTAAAATTGACCATTCTGAATCGAAATAAATTATTTTCAATATGGCGGCACTTCCGCTTATACCGAAAGTGGACGCCATCTTTGTTATTTTAAATAGAACACCATAGTTTTTATTTAATTTTCGAATACCCTCTTTCTTTTTAAGTATCTTATACCTATATTGTACTTATCTATCTATCAAAGTTTTGGAGATATGCGCACTTTTTTACAAAATTTTGCAATTTCAGTGGTCTATTCAAAAAATGATTTTGCAGTAACCATTGGGAAGATGTACAAACTGTTTTTTCCAGTTGATAGAGGAAAGATTGCAAAATTGTAGGCTGGCCTCAAAAGTAACTGTATCACATTCTAAGTACTTACAATAATTTAATAAAAATGCCCAAAACAAAACGTCAATATTTCTTTTTTTTTAAATGGCACCTACTAAATTTTATATCGCCAGTCGATAGAAAATGAAATTTAAGTCAATATTGTATTAGCATGTTCTATACCTATCTCAATTACTTTAGGAGTTATTATGATTTATTTAGAAAATGAGTCTAATTCTGTAATCATGAGGGTGTTTAGTAGGCTGTGAACAATGTATATGACTGTCAACGTCGCCGTTTAAGTTGTAATAAATTGATTTAATGTAATAAATAGATTTAAGCGTAAGCATTTTCTTTTAATATTATTGAGTTTGGAATTTTTGGTATTGTCGTTTTATATTTTATTGTTTTTTTATTTACAGTTCTGTTGTAAATTTATGCCCAAAACAGCACAAAAATAACTAATTTGCATAACTTCACTAAGTCTGAAAAGACAGAAAGACAGATTTGATCCCAAATTTTTAGCGGCAGCTCGTCGTTATGCACGGGGAAATGCGGCAAAATATCCCAAAACGTTGATTTGGTTTTCTTTACTTCTAGGAACAACTTTAACTCTTTCTCTGGTGATATGTATTATTCCTGAATGGATAAACTGATTCTGAAGACGGGAAAATTTTTGTTTATTCATTGGTCTGTACCTTTTCCCACTGGTTCCTGCGAAAAAATTTTTTGAATAGACCACCGAAAATGCAAGATTTTGTAGAAAAGTGGGCATATCTCCAAAACTTTTACACATAGATACGTAGAACATAGGTGTAGGATACTCAAAATGAAAGGGGGCATTCGAAAATTAAATAAAAACTAGGGTGTTCTATTTAAAATAACAAAGATGGCATCCACTTCCGGTATAAGCGGACATCCTGTATATACAAAAAAGAATGAGAATTTTACGGAGAACCAGAAGGCCTGAAAATACTAGGGTTGTGCCATTTAAATTAAGAAAGTTATTCAAGTTTAAAAAGTTTAAAATTTGATGCCAAATTACTCATTATGGGTACAAGATTTCAACGTCATATCCAGATTGCCAAGAAGCCTCAAGCTCTGGCTACAAAGTGACCAAAATTCATTTTTCAGCAATTATAAATTTTAATATTAAGATTTTTTTTCGTTGGACGGAAAATGTAATTTTTTAAAGAAAAATGTAAATATCTCCAAAACTGTTGCAGATAGATATAGGGATATTTACATAAAGTGGCACTTAAATTATAAGAGGAATTAGAATAAGCACAGATTACTCCAGATGACTGCAATTATTTTGGCGGAATGATCTTTAACGACCTTCAAATTATGTCACAGTTTTCAGATGGCGCATCGATCAAATTTTGCGGCAAATTTAAATAGTCTCCCCTCTCTTTATAGGTAGTAAAAATGCTATATTTTGAATATTTTATGATTTATTCTACAAAATAATGTAAAAATTGTTTTGTAGAATAAATCATAAAATATTCCTTCATTATTTACACGTCATACAAACAAACAATTTTATAAAAATTAATTTATTATATTACATAATTTAAATTAAACAAAATTATACCCAAAATGTTAACAATTACATTTATTAAGATAGGTATAACTTACACAAATGATAATTACTTGAGGTTATTATATAATAATGGAAATTTTGAAAGACTTGCTGGACAATCAATAGAGCAAGCCCGTAACCAGGATTTTTTTTCGGGGGAAGGGGGCTGCGATCCTTTTGCTAAAACTCGACGTCTGAAAAGATTAATTCTATATAGCATGAAGCCAAAAAATTTCGGGGGGAGCTGCAGCCACCCAGCCCCTCCCCCCCTGGTTACGGCGGTGCAACACAAAAATAAGGAATCTAATATCTAATAATAATCTATAAGGAGTCTAATATCTAACGATGCCGAAAAGTGTCGAAACATGCGAAAACATCCTTACGTTTCTTCACTTTTTGGAAAACAATGCAGTTTCTCCTCTTAGTTTTCACCAACACCACAAATAATGCAAAAAAGACCCATCTTTCGCTTAAAATTTTTCACAAATTCAATATACAAGCAAGTTTTGACATTTACTGGCTTGATTATAATTGCAGCAAAATGCTGTTTGTAAAATATTAGTCAGAAAAAAAGCAACAAGCGTGGTTAAAAAACATGGAATTGTACATTGTTCAATTTAAAATAGTAAAAATATTGGGCCTTTTATTTGAATTTAAATAAAAGTTTTTGTAGTGACATCTAGCGGTCGTACAAAGTATTAGCAACGACTACAGCCCCTCTACATTTGCTTACGGTATCAGTGAGAAAGATGTCATGCGCCTAGTTTCTATGTGTAGAAAAGAGATAGTTCCGGACAAAATCGCTGTATAAAGTCAGTCATCTGGAGTAATCTGTGGAATAAGTAACAAAAATAGGCATGTTCCATTTAAAATAAGGAAGTTAGTGCCGACTTCCGGTATAACCGAAAGTGACGCTCACTTCTTATTATTTTCATTGAATTGCAGTCGTAGATCCACAAATTTTTATAAATTTCTATTGTATGGTTTTACCGAGTAATCTGTGGTTTTCCCTATATCGATCGATGGCGTTCACGTTGGGACATCCTGTATATATAAGTTGACCACTGATGTATCGAGAAGATGCCAAAATAGACGTTAGTACCATTTATAAAAGTGTGTAGGCTTTCACGGTCGGTGTTGTCAACAACGGTGGTGTTATTCGGGATTGTTGACCGTTTTCCAAGCGAAGTCCCATAAGGGGGGATGTAGTGAGCGCCCCGGGAGGCTAACTCAACAAGTGACCCCAATGAAACTCTGCCAAACGTTTCGTCCACAGCTGCGGTAGACATCTTCAGTGGCGGTGTGGTCGTGGTCAAAGTATTCTTCCAGCTGTCACATTCGCGACTGTGACCCCTTGTGGGACTTCGCTTGGATCACGGTCAACAATCCCGAATAACACCACCGTTGTTGGTTGGTACCATTTTCGGGATTTCCGATTGATGGCGTAATAAGATTTTATGATATCAGCTTTGTCAACCCATGCACTTTCGGTAGACGACTATAACTGCTTTAGGGCAATTGACCTCAGTCATACTTCCATTTTTCTCCATTTTATTAATTTTAGTTTGCTCTATAGGAAAATGTATAGTAGATAGCAGCTGAATAGTTATTTTGTCTTTCCAAGTGATACAAGATACTTACTATAAACTATCCAATCGAAATCTTCTCGATTTATTATCTTATCGTTTTTCAATCAAGTAGGAAGATTTTTTCTGTTTGCGCTTACAGTTCCATACGCGTAAAAGTGATTCTTGTAAAGGAAGCACTTTTGCTTCCTTTGTCGGAGTAAGCGTGATGTCCTTTTCTTTCGAGAACCTTAGTCATGCCCAGCACTACACGTTCACCTGTCGGTCTCAGGTTTATCTGTATGCTTTCCTGTATATACATATATCAAAATTACTTACATAATCTTCTTTATCGACGCATCCCCAAATTTTGAACCCTCATATACTGCTTGAAAGTATTTCGGCTTTTGCTCTCATCGACTGACACTTCTTTTGATAGGCAATAATAATTCTTGTTATACTGTTTCTTCAGTAGTTCTATGTATGGTTTGATTTTGAACAATTTATCAAAACCGGGCTTTTCTTTCTTGCCGTTGTTGCATTGTCGTTGCAATGGAGGCTTGAAATCATCACTCAGTTCTGGATGCGAAGACCAATAATCTCGACAAAAGGGAGATTTTTTTAGCGCAATAAACATTTTCATTTCCTGCTTAGTTGTTAGAATGGAGTTTCTTTTTTTTCTGGATGGGCTACAAGTTTGTTTGTTCTGTAATCAGGCGAATAGCATCGCCAAAAAGAAGAAATATATTTTGTGACATCAGTTTTCTTGTTTTTTTCCAGTTCGCAAAGTGGATAAGTGGTATATTGTCTTCTAGATCGTCTGGATCGTCATCTATGTTGCTCCCAAATTCCAAATCGTCGTCACTCAAAATAGTTTCCTAAGCAATCGCTTCGGTAGTTTCATTATTTTCAACGATGTCTCCAATTACTTCTTCCTCTTCTTCGTCGTTTGCGTTTATTACTGGGATACCCCTATCTCTAACCCTAACTAGGACAGTATGTAGGAAGTGTGGTTTTGCTGTAAATCCAATCTGCGTCTAGACATAAAAATTTAAGTAAGTGGTTTATGTGTGGAACCACTATGCTTCAAAGGGTTAATGTTGATATAATTCCTACTTTATTTGTTCTTTTAGGACCATAGGGAATTTTCTATGTTCCTCATTCAGGCATCACTGTTTTTTTTTTTCAGATTACTTTATAGCATATCTTGTCTTAATCAATGAGTGTCTGAAGCGGCTAACTTATGCCAGGTGAATCGAATTGGACTTTTAATTTCAGTGCCGACGTTTGAGGAAATCTCGCACTGCCCCGTGGAGATGAGTCGCTTCGTCAAGTCGCTGGACGACTGGAACTTCACCAATCAAAGCATCATTCTGCCCCGCTACTCTATCCAACCAGAACTCGTAATCACATGGGTCCAAGATATCGTTCAAGAATTTTCTATAAAAAAGAAGCTATTAGATAAGAGCCAACAAATCCTCCATTTAGCTGCGAAAAACCGGACCAGTCGCGTCTTTGTCGGCGTCCACGTCCGAAGAACGGACTACATCGGATACCTCATGCGAAAGCACTCGGTCAGTCCGGCGAATGTGACCTTCTTCAGGTCGGCAATGCGCCACTTCGAGACGAAGTATCCGGACGTCGTCTTCGTGGTGGTCAGCGACGACCCCGTGTGGTGCAAACGCAAGTTCTCCAAGAAAAAGAACGTGTACGTCACGGGTAAAAGCCGTCGGAACTCACCTGCCTTAGATTTAGCAATACTGGCGTCGTGTAACCATTCCATCTTCGACTATGGCACTTTCGGCGAATGGGGCGCTATTCTCTCCGGCGGGGAGACTATCTACTACAACCTCACGCACCATTCCTCCGAAAGATTAGGTCAGCTTCTTCACAACTGGCACACAATATAAGAACCCCTGCCACTGTAATTTGGGCCTAATTTTTGCCTAACGGTTTAGGTTTCGCTAGTTTCTGAAAGAAACTAACTCAAAGGTGACTTTATTTTTCTATTCTTCACTTTTGTACAGACAAACTGAGCCATTTCCCGTGTCTACAAACACGAGTCTTTGTATCCACAATTATGGTTAGACTTGGCCAAAAAACGACTGATCATTCGAATAATGGCATCAATAACCCTAACACTTAGTAACAATCGTACTAAACAATATAAAGGCTGCTCTTCTTACGTTTATGTTTACTTTATTACAAACCGGCCGTTTTTCAACGTAGTGCCAATATTGGAATGCTTCCGCCAAAGTATTATAATATGGAGCGTGCAAAAAGCGGAGGCTTAGTAGGCCATGGAATATAGCTTTTTTTTATTTTTTTCCAGTGTAGAATTTTAACTCTGTCAAATCATGATATTTAACAAAAACTGTCATTCAAAAAGTTGCCCAAGCGACGTCTAAACCTATGCCTGGCGATGGAATTTGTAAAAATTTATATAATTTTTCAATCTAACGAATTGCAAGGAGCTTCCATGGCCCACGCAGACCCGCTTTAATTATGTACGCTCGTTAAATACAGTATAAGCATTTATGACATGTATGATGGTTTACGAATACGATGAAACTTTTTGCAACTGTGATCTTTTTTCTATTATTTAAGATGATCTATGTGCCAAAATTGTAAAACTGTATTGTGACCTGACAGTATATATAATATTTATCTGTAAAGTGTATAAATCTATCTTTGTAAAAACTTGAATGTTTCTGTGATACTTGTATGTTGAACACACATGATATATACAATCATTACTTATTGATATTGAATGTAGATAAATCGTCTTTATTTACAACTACTTATTTCTCTACTGTTGTCATTATTACATGAATGTATAAATAAAAACATGTAACACAACCGCAGGTTTAGTGGTTTATTTATGTCCTACATAACATTTTTCTACTTTTAAAAATCTTTATCTTTTACTCAAAGAATTAGATTTTGAACTCACGTTATATACTCTGTACTTTGTATTTATTCCACAGTTACCATAATTACTGTAGAGAAGGTCAAAATAACCATCGCATATTATAACTCTACTTCAGCGAAGGTGAAGTTCAAATAGTAAAAAAGCATTACATAAATTTGTTTAACAGAATTTATAATGAAACGAACGTAGTGAAAATCAGATTTATAATTGCAAGACTGAAAAACAAACAGCATTCATTCTGACAGGGCTGTCAAAAGCTGAAACGGACTGGGCATTTTCAGTATCCGCAGGTGTACAGTCTTTGGCGATGGAAATGAGACTCATTAATATACAAAAACCCCCATAAGTCCGCAACCCAAATGGCAACGGGCTCTATTTTTATTCCGCTTTCTGTCACTTTATAATACGTCAAATTTAAGGTTAGGCTTCTGTTTACAAAATTGGAAATGATGTATTTCGCGTTTTCTTTATGAGATTCTTATGAGATTCTCTCCAGGTGTCGATTTGGACTTCTCTGCATCACATGCGGTGTTAAAATGTGGCGAACTGTCAAATTTAATAACACAATCAGATCCTCACATTGAAGTTCTGCCTTTCTTCGATATAAATAGGAAACAGGCATGAAAATGGTGATTGTAATACAGCAGATTTTATTTTAGTTATGGGTTTTAGAGGTCCATTGATACCGATTCGTTCAACGGCAACGTATGAGCTATATTTCGTAAATTGGGTGCAGTGTCCGTAAAGATCTCAAAGGTGGTAATGCCTCGGAGTGAGAAGTTTGGAACACGTGGATTTTTTTTTAAATAGCAGGGCTCAAATCTTATATTTTTGAAGATAACTTTTTTACTGAAAAAAACATACAGTAAGGAATAAATTCAATAACTCCATTAGTATTGGCACTAGAAATAAAACGTAAAAAGCATGTGGTAGGATTAATTAAAACGCATATGAGGAACGTATACTAATTTTTTTCATTTGTTTTTTTGACCGTAATGACGCCATCAAAATGTTTTAATAGCAACCTATATTTATTTCAACGGTATAAAATGCTTAATAGGTTACATAAGAAAAAAACAATGAAAAACGGTTCTAAAGTTTAAATTAGTAAGATTTCAAAAAATTAACAGAGCAGTCTATTTTATCGGAAATTAATAAAACAATGTTGAAAAAGCAATCAATGAGTAAAAATAAGAAAAACAACCCTAAATTTCAAAGTAGGCTTAACAAACTAAAAAAAAAAAACGATGTAACAATTATAAAAAGATATTACACCAAATGTTCAAACTGATGACCCTGCGTCATCCGACAAAATCCAAGACGATCATAAAAAGCAGCCAATTCATTTTGAATGATTTGAGGAATTATTAAACTGCACTCATGTCTAATTCTTGCTTTAAGATCATCCAAATTGTTGGGTCGGTTTTGATACACCTTGCTTTTAAATACTCCCATATTTATTCATGTATTTAAAAAGCAAGGTGTATCAATGGAATGGCCGGCCATTCCATTTGACCTCTTCTTCCTAGCCATCTTCCTGGAAACACTTCGTCCAAATAACGCCGCAAAATTATATTTGCATATCCAGGTATGCCTGGACAGATTATCCGATCTTTGGTTGGACATTGATCACATTTCATCAACTCTACGCAAAAATACAGAAACACTGTCGAGTAAATTATAAAGTGCCATTAAAATGAGTATTTCTTTCTGTAAATTAATTACATTGTTAATGTAAAGCGATATGAATTTGAAATTTATAATAAATAGTCAATCACACGGCGCTATTTTAGCAACTGTCAGTGTATTTTCTGTTGTAGTGAAGACAGCAGTTAATTGAAAATGATTCATATTTTATTTCATTGTTGTCTGGTTAGATATATTTCACCCTTTACATTTCAGGTAAATCTAATATTATATTTGCATATCCAGGTATGCCTGGACGGATTATCCGATCTTTGGTTGGACATTGATCACATTTCATCATTAAAATGAGTATTTCATTCTGTAAATTAATTACAAAAAGAGCGCCGTGTACTCTTTAAGCAACTGCAAGCGTATTCAGCGTAATAATTCTAATGTGTTCTTAAAGTCAAAGGCGAAACAGTACGATAATGTAAAAGCGAATCAGAATTAAAAGACGAAACGCCAAACGAATCCATGTATATTTTGTTCCAAAAACGATTTCTGCCTTGGATTTTCCCATCCTGCCATAAAAACGGCGTAAACGTGTAGAAACGGGATATACAGGTTGATTCTTTTAAGGCGGCGATTAGGAAATTTTGGACTTCTTATTATCATAGCGAGCTGCAATTTGGTATACGATGATAATCGAGCCTTGCGAGCCAAATTAAAATATTTTCAAGATTTTTTTTTCTGCATATACCGGAAGTCGCGGCCATCTTTGTTTTTTCAAATGGCAACCCTAATTATTTATTTAATTGTTAATTGTTAGAATCGTCTTTAAAATTTAAGCAAAACTGTTCAGTTATATTGGCCTATCTGTCATAGTTTTGGAACTATATCATTTTATCTGTAAAAATTTTGATTTGCAGGAGTCTAGAAAAAAAATCATAACTCTCAGCTCCTTTGTCCCAGGTGAATTTTGTTTATTGTTTTGTGTAGCTGAAGGTTCGAGCAATGTATTGTGCTAGTCAATCATTATCAAAAATGAAGTAAAGATAGCGCAAAAAATATTTGAAAATAACAATAGCAGAATGATGATAACTCAATTTTTTCAAATGTAATGACATTTTTTATTGTAGCGATCGAAAGAACGGTAAAAAATAGAACAACTTTTGTTAACATATCCTATACCTATTTTACATAGTTTTAGAGTCATCCTCATTTCTTTACAAAAATCAACTCGTCACCATGATTTCGCAAAGATCTAGTAGCCTATGAACGTCAAACAATTGATGCTACTGTCAATTATGACGTTTTACTTATCACAAGCTTCAGTTTAATTGTTGGAAAATTTTTCTAATTTTTTTTTAAATGAATAATTATACCAATGAAGTGATTCTTGACTTGTTTTTAATTCATGGGAGCTGTCATGAAATCGTTCAAAGAACCTGCCGGAAATTCAATTTCAAACACATTATTTGGACCGACGAAGCCAAATTTGCGGAGCGCGGAATATTTAACAGGAGGAATCGTAATTTTTGGGCAGTTCAAAATCCGCAATTAGTATTTGAAGTGCAAAATCAAATACAGTTTTTGGTTAGCGTTTTTTGTTTATTAATGGACAATCGGATGCATTGGTACATTTACCAGGAAAACTTGAATGGGCAACGATATTTGGACATAATACACAATATCCTAGAAAGTCTTCTTGACAATTTACCACTGCAGGAAATGGTGAATGCATGGTACCAAATGGATGGTGCACCAGTGCATTTTACAGTGGCTGTTGATCGAAAATTGCGAGATTTGTTTGAGGATAGATGGTGGGGAAATAAGGGACCATGGCTCTGGCCTCCTAGGTCGCCAGACTTGACACCGCTCGACTTTTATTTGTGGGGACGATTAAAAGAAGAAGTTTATAAAACAGAACCTGCAACGCTCGAAGATTTGATTGCTAGAACCAACAATACTATGAATGGGTTAGATCCAAATGAAATTCCATGTAGAGATGAAGAAAAAATCACTGCATCCGGTTGTACATTCACCAAGAAAATTTCAATCGGCAACAATGTTTGGACATAATACACTAGAAAGTTTTCTTGAAAATTTACTACTACATGATATGGTGAATGGATGGTGCACCAGCGCATTCTATAGAGGCTGTTGATCGAAAATTGCGAGATTTGTTTGAGAATAACTGGTGGCTCCATGGCTTCCTAGGTCGTCAGACTTGACACCTCGACTTTTATTTGTGGGGACGATTAAAAGAAAAAGTCTATAAAACCGAACCTACAACACTCGAAAATTTGATTGCTAGAATCAACAATACTATGAATTGGTGTTCAACGACGGATAATGGAATGTATTAATCACAACGGAGGCCACATAGAAAATGTTTTGTAGTTATGTATTATTATCCGAATTTGTTACATTAAATTATATTAACATAAATTTAAGGTTTATAATGACGACAATAAAAAAACCTATCTGGTTTAACATTATGCTTTTCACAAGTAAAACGTCGTAATTGACAGTAGAATCAATTGTTTTACGTTCATAAGCCACTAGATATTTGCGAAATCATGGTGGCGAGTTGATTTTTGTAAAAAAATTAGGATTACTCTAAAACTATGTAAAATAGGCATAGGATATGTTAACAAAAGTCATACTATTTTTTAACATTCTTTCGATCGCTGTAATAAAAAATGTGTCATTACATTTGAAAAAATTGAGTTATTATCATTTTGTGATTGTTATTTTCAAATATTTTTTGCGCTATCTTTACTTAATTTTTGATAATGATTGACTAGCACGGTACATTGCTTGAACCTTCAGCTACACAACACAATCAACAAAATTCACCTGCGACAAACGAGCTGAAAGTTATGATTTTTTTTCTAGACCCCTGCAAATCATTATTTTTATAGAAAAAATGATATAGTTCCAAAACTATGACAGATAGGCCAATATAACTCATTAGTTTTGCTTAAATTTTAAAGACGATTCCAAATCTGAAATAAATAGTAAGGGTTGCCATTTGAAAAAACAAAGATGGCCGCGACTTCCGGTATATGCTGAAATGCCACCATCTTGAAAATATTTTAATTTGACTCGCAAGGTTCGATTATCATGGTATGCCAAATTGCAGCTCGCTATCACAATAAGAAGTCCAAAATGTCCTAATCGCCGCCTTAAAAGAATCACCCTGTATATTTGGTTGCAAAAATTTAAGACTTAGTTCTCTGTGAACAACCGACTTGATAATTTGTATTTTTTTGTATATCTGGATATGCAAATTTCATATTTGCTTTACCTGAAATTTAAAGGGTGAAACATATCTAACCTGACAACAACGAAATAAAATATGAAAAACTTTCAATTAACTGCGGTCTTTACTAAAACAGAAAATATGCTGACACTTACTTATTTATTGTTTATATTTATTTATAATTTCAAATTTATATCGCTTTACATTAACAATGTAATTAATTTACAGAATAAAATACTCATTTTAATGGTAGTTTATTATTTAATGTGGATCGGAGAAGTCCGTTCAAAACCTTGCAAGAGGTAATGAGAGACATAAGGACAGCATTTTGAAGACTAACAGAATTACTTTTTGGCATATTATTACTTAATTCGATTTTTTTATTTTATTTTTGATAACAACAAAGATATGCTTGTGCTATATTGATTATTTCAGTAAAAAAGATCGCCACATTTTAACACCGAATGTGATACAGAGAAGTCCAAATCGACACCTGGAGAGAATCTCATAAAGAAAACGCGAAATACATCATTTCCAATTTTGTAAACAGAAGACTAACCTTAAATTTGACGTATTATAAAGTGACAGAAAGCGGAATAAAAATAGAGCCATTTGGGTTGCGGACTTATGGAGTTTTTTTGTATATTAATGAGTCTCATTTCCATCGCCAAAGACTGTACTCACGTGATCTCTATATTTTTATATCTCAATAGAAGGTCGTCTATGAAGCGAGTTCTGTGGTTGGTAGCATTGACATTTGCTCGTTTTGACAGTCGACAAATTTTTCCCATCCTTGCCACTTTTTGACGTTTTATTGTGTTGTGTTTGTGTAACCAGCCATAAATTGAGCAATAACAAAAACATTTCACCTTTTCGCAACCGAAATGATGTGACGACGTTAAGTGTGTGTGGTCATAAGCATGTGAACAACAACTTGTAAAATGTGTTCGTTTCGATCGTGAAAATCCCCGAATTTGGAATGGCGGCTCGTCGTCCGCCAAGTTCGGCCCCCATGGAAACCGTCCCCAGCGCGGCTGACCCTCTTCGAGAGCTCTTCGAGGCGTGCAAAGTCGGCGACATCGCCCGCGTGCGGAAGCTGATAACACCTCAGACGGTGAACGCTCGAGACACAGCTGGTCGCAAATCCACACCTTTGCATTTTGCAGCTGGTCCGTCGTCCTCACTCTTTCATTTTTCGCGTTTTCATAGCTGTTTCTTCAGGTTATGGCCGCAGAGACGTGGTGGAGTTCCTTCTCTCGGCTGGCGCCTCCATTCAAGCGCGCGATGACGGGGGGCTGCACCCCTTACACAACGCGTGCTCTTTTGGTCACGCCGATGTGGTGAGATTGCTTCTGGAAGCGGGAGCCAATCCCAACACCCGCGACAACTGGAACTATACTCCACTGCATGAAGCTGCAGTCAAGGGAAAAGTGGACGTTTGCATTGCATTACTGCAGCATGGTGCCGAGCCAGATATCACCAATTCAGAAGGGAAAACACCACTGGACGTGGCTGACAATTCCACGAGAACTGTCCTGACGGGAGAGTATAGAAAGGACGAATTGTTGGAGGCGGCAAGGTGTGGTGCTGAAGATAAATTGTTAGCACTTTTGACGCCGCTCAATGTTAATTGCCACGCCAGCGACGGTCGCCGATCAACCCCTTTGCATTTGGCTGCGGGTTACAACAGGCATCGTGTGGTGCAGTTATTGCTACAACACGGAGCAGATGTCCATGCAAAAGACAAAGGGTAATTATAAATATTGCTTTTACTCATGTATTTGCTAGTGTTCTTGAGGTGCCTATAACAGAAATTAAATGATTTGGAGTTGGCAACTCACTTTAAATGTGGTTAGAGTGTAGCAAGTTTAGATATTTCAGATTAAGTTATCTGTTGACGACCGTTACGTTATTTATTATACACTGTAAAAATGTATGAAAAGTTAAGTTTGCATGGATTTACAGCCGTTTTTTACGCTGTATTGTAAAGAAGTTTGTTTTCCTTGTCACCTTTTTGTCTCATTGAAGGCGTCTGCTGTAGACATGAACGAAAGGATGTTTACATTAATTCATGGTGTACAGTTACAAATTGTTGCAGGTGAATGTTTATAATACATATATTTCAGTAAGTTTGTCGAATGTTGATAAATCGCATTTGCCTATTTTTCGGTTTTCTGTCTGTATAAATTTGCTGTCCATACATCAAAACATGTAGGAGTAGTAAAAAAAGTAATAACAAAAATAAACCGCTTGGTGGACAGAAGAAATAAAAACATATACAGGGTGATTCTTTTAAAGTGGCGGTTAGGAAATTTTGGATTTCTCCTTATGGAGATGGCAATTTGGTGTTCGGTTATAATCGAACATTGCTAGTCAAAATAAAATATTTTCAAGATTATGGCATTTTTGCATATACCGGAAGTCGCCGCCAATCATTGTTTTTTTCAAATGGCAACCCTAACTATTTATTTCAGATTTGGAATTGTCTTCAAAATTTAAGCAATTTAAGCCTATCTGTCATAGTTTCGGACCTATATCATTTTTTCTGTAAAAATTTTGATTTGCAGTTGTCTAGAAAATAATATGTATTATTTTTTCTTTGTACGTTATATTAGCGAAATATATTTCCACAACTCACTCCGTTGATTTCTGCTACGGTCATGTTTACATTTAAAACTGAAACCTATTCACATATGTGCCTTACAACAAAAACAGCGGCTCCACAACGTCTATCCTCTCCACCTTTAGGTTCAAGATCAGTTCATTTGGTTTTTTTCTCTTAATTCGTAGCTAATTAGTTTACTCATTCAACGATTTGATGGACATTCAGTAATAAATTTAAAAATAAGCCCTAAACCAGGAAATAGTAAACATTACAAATTTCAAACCCAAAGTTGCTATAAAACATTCCCTTTTATATGTAGAGATGAAGAAAAAATCACTGCATCCGGTTGTACATTCACCAAGAAAATTTCAATCGGCAACAATGTTTGGACATAATACACTAGAAAGTTTTCTTGAAAATTTACTACTACATGATATGGTGAATGGATGGTGCACCAGCGCATTCTATAGAGGCTGTTGATCGAAAATTGCGAGATTTGTTTGAGAATAACTGGTGGCTCCATGGCTTCCTAGGTCGTCAGACTTGACACCTCGACTTTTATTTGTGGGGACGATTAAAAGAAAAAGTCTATAAAACCGAACCTACAACACTCGAAAATTTGATTGCTAGAATCAACAATACTATGAATTGGTGTTCAACGACGGATAATGGAATGTATGAATCGCAACAGAGGCCACATAGAAAATGTGTTGTAGTAATTCTTATCCGAATTTGTTGCATTCAGTTATATTAAAATAAATTTAAAGTTTAGAATGATGACAATAATTTAAGAAACATTTTTTATTTCGTTTAATATTGTGCTTTTTACAAATAAAACGTGGCAATTGCCAGAGCCATTCATTGTTTTACTTTTATAAACCACTGGAACTTTCGAAACCAGGTGGTGAGTTGACTTTTATAAAGAAATGAGGATTACTCAATAACTATGTAAAATAAGAATAGTTAACAACAGTTGTCCTAATTTTTAACGTTCTTTCGATTGTTGCAATAAAAAGTAAGTCATTACATTTGAAAATATTGAGTTATTTTGTGATTCTTATTTTTAAATATTATTTGCGTTAACTGTACATGATTTCTGATAATGATTGGCTAGCACCGCTACACAACGCTATAAACAAAATTCACTTGGGCAAGGAGCTGAAAGTTATCATTTTTTTCTAGATCCCCGTGAATCAAAATTTTTACAGAAAAAATGATATAGATCCAAAACTATGACAGATAGGCCCATATAACTGGTCAGTTTTGCTTAAATTTTGAAGACGATTCCAAGTCTCAAACAAATAATTGAGGTTACCATTTGAAAAAACAAAGATGGCGGCGACTTCCGGTATATGTAAAAATGCAACCATCTTGAAAATATTTTATTTTGACTCGCAACGTTCGATTATTACCGGACATACATCAAATTGCAGCCCGCTAAAATTGTTTAATTGTTGTTCTTAACTTTTAGCTTCTTGGTGTTTAATTGTTTTTTTATAAACGACGCTAAAATTTAATTATGTATTGGTTCGTGTGAACAATTTCAACGCGTCGATAAATCACAATTTGATTGTGTTGTAAAAAATAACTATTTTTCTAAGGAGGTGTTGATGATATGTCACATTGACGTTTGTAGAGTATTTAATAGTGGGGCAGCTAAGTTTTAAAAAATATGAAGAAATAGTTATTTTTATTACAAGGCCAGAAACCGTCAATTTGCAAGTGCAAGAAAAAAATATTTTAATTTAAAAAAATAACATTAATTGTTAAAATAATTTCGGTTAGGGTATTTATTTTCCCCCTGTTGACGGTACCTATTCCACGATATAATGATACAAATATTTTTTTTGTCATTTGTAAGGGATGAGTAATTTGAGTGCACAATTCTGCTGATAATAATAATAAAATTGGATAAAGACACAGCAACACATTCAAGAAGTAGCAGAAAATGTAATTCAGAATATATTACCCGAAGATATCCCTACTTTCCATTTTCTTGCCTAGGCGGGCAAATGATTGTTTTCAAGACGATTTGGACCATTGCAAAATAACTAATTTGAGACGGAGGCCGAAAAAAATATTTTTGTATTTCTCATTGTAAATCTTAATTTTTATTGAATCGTCTATCAATTATTTATGGAAGAAAATGAGTGGATTTGTTGCAGTTTTATGAAGGTGTGTAGGTTTTTACTATTTTTTTATAATACATTTGAAATATTTTCTTTTTCTATTATTCCAAAGTTCCTATTTTTTTGAATTTTTGGTCGTTTGGTATCCACAAACAAAACAAAGCAGACAAATTTTACTCAATTATGGAATTTTCTAGGGAGGTGTGAATTTTAATCTGTTTTGTGAAAGCATGTCTTTTTAGATTTCTTATCTGTTGAGTTATTTCATTGAAAATGTAATTTCAAGCAACTTTTGTATTTTTTATAAATGTTTTCTTAAAGAAATTTCGAAAAAGGAGCAAGCTGAACCCTAGAATCATAGTTCCTTTATACACAGCAAAATAATTTAGTTGATATCTCTATAAATAAAAGAAACATTTATCTAAGAAAAAATCGTCATTTTTAACATGGATTTGCCTGCCGAAATCTCCCCTTAATAGAAACTGTTATGTGATTTGGATACAAATTGGCACTCAACCATTTCCAAACGTAGGTATTCATTTTGCAGCCGAGTTTTCTGCAAATAGTGCTGTTGACATAATCCGAACATTATGACCATGTTATTAGTTCTCGTAAATTTAGCGCGGGTTTAAACCAAATCGACTCTGATAAGTCTGTCACAATCAGGTTTAAAGTCAATTCTGAAAGCCGTCGTTCAAATCCAATTAAGTTTATTACGAATCTCTTTCAGCGGACTGGTTCCTTTACACAACGCTTGCTCTTATGGCCACTTCGAAGTGACCGAAATGCTCATCAAGCACGGTGCTAATGTAAACGCGAATGATCTCTGGGCTTTCACTCCCCTGCACGAAGCAGCCTCTAAATCACGAATCGAGGTATGTTCATTGTTGCTCAGTGAAGGGGCCGATCCCACTCAGCTCAATTGTCATTCGAAGTCGGCTATCGATGTGGCCCCCACCCGAGAGCTGCAAGAACGTCTGAGTTGTAAGTAATATTTACCCGTAAACTATAGCGTACTGATTCGCCCCAGACGAATACCGCGGCCACCAACTCTTGGACGCCTGCAAGCAATGCGACACCACGAAACTGAAGAAATTTTTGACTACCGAACTTATTAACTTCAAACACGTTTACACTGGCGACACAGCCCTGCATCTGGCCATCGGCTCGGCGTACCCCAAACGAAAGCAAATCGTCGAGTTGCTCGTCCGTAAAGGGATCCACCTCAACGAGAAGAACAAAGATTTCATGACGCCTTTACATCTGGCGGCTGACAGTTCGCATTTGGATATTATGGAAGTGCTACTGAGACATGGGGCGAAAGTTAATGCGCTCGACGGTTTGGGACAGACAGCGCTGCATTTATGCACGAAGGAGGACAACGTGCAGGCATGCAGACTTTTGCTCTCGTACAACGTCGATCCGGCTATCGTGTCTTTGGAAGGTTACACGGCCTTGCAAGTGGCTGGTGTGAACACCCAAAAGCTATTCCAAGATCCGCCGGCCATCAACGGTGATGTGGAGTGTCAGGTTTTGGAAGCCGCAAAGTCAGGAGACATGGAACAAGTGCAGAGACTGCTGGAAACGTATCCGAATATTGTTAATTGTCGTGACTTGGATGGACGACATTCAACACCGTTGCATTTCGCCTCTGGGTACAATAGAGTGCCGGTGGTTGAGTATCTTCTACAGCAAGGCGCCGACGTCCACGCAAAGGACAAAGGGTAGAGTGACTATTTCATTTAAACGGACAATCTAGATATTTCTTTTCCGAATCATAGGGGATTGGTACCTTTACACAACGCCTGCTCTTATGGTCATTACGAAGTCACTGAACTTCTCGTCAAACACGGTGCCAACGTGAACGTGGCCGATCTTTGGAAATTCACTCCGCTTCATGAAGCTGCAGCGAAAGGCAAATACGAAATCGTTAAGTTGCTGTTGAAGAACGGAGCCGATCCGAGTAAAAAGAACCGAGACGGAGCGACGGCGCTGGATTTGGTGCGTGCGTGCGATCAGGACGTTGCCGATCTTCTACGGGGCAATGCGGCGCTCTTAGATGCAGCTAAGAAAGGAAATTTGACTCGAATCCAGCGTCTGGTCACGCCGGAAAATATCAACTGCAGAGACGTCCACGGAAGGAATTCAACTCCTCTGCATTTGGCAGGTTAGTTTGTGTTCATTTTTAAAGTGGATGTGTATTTCTTCATTGTTGTTGTTGTTATAGCTGGGTATAATAATGTGGAAGTCGCTGAATATCTACTGGAAAACGGAGCTGATGTCAATGCCCAAGACAAGGGAGGGTTGATTCCTCTGCATAATGCTTCCAGTTATGGTCATCTAGATATAGCAGCTCTATTGATTAAGCACAATACCGTGGTTAATGCAACAGATAAATGGGGTTTTACGCCGCTCCATGAAGCCGCCCAGAAGGGGAGGACACAACTATGTGCACTTTTGGTGAGTACTTTTTCACATTGTTTTCGTTAAAATTGACCATTTGTATGAGTCCTTTCACTTCTTTCATCTTCGTTAGTTCATCTAAAATTGTTTTATAAGTTATTTTTCCATTTGTTATTTCCTTGCAATGCAAAATCCTTATTAAGGAAGATAATCTGTTTGTATAGGGTGGTCTGTAGGGAATTGAATCGATCGATTTAAATTTGTAAATTGTCCACACTATTCAACCCGTTCTCTGTATCCCCGTCTTGTGCTGTCTATAAAGCGAACGTAGAAGGGACGTTTGAAAATTTCGTGGCTTGGCATGGTAACAATTATTTGCTATTTTGTTCTTATTGTTTCTACATAACCTCCTCCAAGTACGAGTACAATACATTTATTCCAGCGCTGTTCCAGTTTCTTCCGTAGACCGATTTGTCGATTGGAAAAATAAGCATCTACAGCCGTTATGACTTTCTCTTTTGTTGAAAATTTTTGCCCTGCCAATTCTTTTTCAAGTTTGGAAACAGGTGGTGGTCGGTTGAGGCCTACCATGGGGAGTCAATTCGAAACCCAATGAATTAATTTTCAAGTTTGCAAACTATGCCCCAGGTGTAGTCTGGCTCTTTGGAAGATAATCAATCATAACAATGCCCTTTCAGTTTCAAGAAACTGAGGCCATGACTTTTCTAGTTGAAGTCATCTTTGCTTTGCAATTGCAGTAACTTCTGTCTGAAAGATGGTCGCTACGCTGCCCAGGTTTATGATAAATTAATTCCCTGTAACCTGTACCATGTTTATTTTGTGAGCGTTTAGGCGGCCTGATTGTAGTCGGATTAGACAAGTTTAATCCGACATCTGTTATATCGGAGTTGCTATTCGACTTGATTATAGAAAGTAGTAGGGATAGGTTGCTAACTTCACTTATGTTTGCCACGTATACTCCTAACCTAACTTTCAGTTGTTGTCAAGTTGCAGGAATGATGGAAAATGAAGAAATGCCGTATATAATGTGCATGTGATTTTGTTGGTTGCTAAATGTTATTAATTTTTTTTAACCAGCAACAAAATATTTTTATATTACTATATTAAATTGGAATGACAATGAAGTTAGCAGCAGTAGTTTTTTTTTGAAGCCGCTTACATTTTATCCAAGCCGGTTATTTTGTCGGCTTGGACAAAACGTCCAAGCCGACTAAACTTTCAATCCTCAGCGTTTATATCGTAAAACTTCAAGCGGATTGAACGGTTGAAGCGGCTTAAACCTCACGATATAAACAGGGTACTTGCCAGCGATGCCCACCCCAGTGTTTTGTGCTGTTTATGAACCGTCAGTGTACCAGACGTTCTCATTGTAATTCCTCAGCTTTTCTCCATTGATGTCCATTCTCTCTGTCATGGTTTATACATATTTGATAAATATTGTAAAATTGTAGTATTGTGTCGGTGCTATCTGGCTGCATACAAATATGCCGTGTTTGTTTGTTTCTTAAAATAATTCCACGTGGTATCCCTTTCTTGCAAGAGTTTCTCCACATATACCCTATATTTCCACTCTATTTGCGTCCTCATGTTTTTTCAATTATACCATTACATCCATTACATTCTTGGTTATTCTTTCAAGATGAGCGTTGGTTCAGTTCATTTCAGTTTGGTATCTAGTGTAAGTCTCAATTACTCGACCTCTTCGATCAACTTGAGTTCTCGCCCCCTTAAGTTAAGTGTCTTCAAGTCTTGGAGATTTCTTCTTCTTAGAATCAACTATTGTCTTAGTGGGGTTAGATCCTCCGCTGTGCACGAGCTTTTTATGTATTATTCTTAGAACTTGTTTTATGAGGCCCGACATATTCCCTACAAACTTCCCTTTGTAAGAATGGTTATTTCGTCTGCATATCCTTAAGCGTATATGACTCGCTGTTCGGGTTCTCAGAAAAGGATTGGCTGCACCACAGGTGACACTTGCACCAAACTCAAGCTTCTATTTTGGGGTCGTCCATGTAAAATACCACACCTTACAGGATGGGCATGTTTTCACCCTAATTTGATCAGTCATCTTTCGTTGGAATATTGGTCTTGTATAGCTCGTTGAACCGCCAAATGCGTCCCATTTTATCACTTATCATTTCGGATAAGAAGTACCATATGAAGTCCCATTTTTACCAGCAGGGCACTATCGGCGATAGGCCATATTGTATAGCGAGAAAGCCATATCTGGTTTTAAGTTCCACATGGCGCTAGCGTGAGATGGCCCATGATCGGACTAAGAAAGCTTCAAAATCTCTATCATATACTTCAGTACACTATTTACACTATCATTCTTGGTGAATTCCGTTCCATTAGCAAAAGTAAGTCACAAAAGATATTACCTTTCATACACAGCAGGTATCTGCATGAACTCTGAAACTGGCTTTCCTTAAACTACTACTGTACAGAGGGCATCTGCATTTGGCTGAGCATAAGAAACCATTAGAGACCACAACAGAGACGACAACACTTTTCTTCGTGGACAACTTCTTACTCTCCCGGTTGTATTTGAAGCCTTCTGCAGAGTAGTTCATGCAAATTTACTCGAGTATGTTTTGTATGTTCGGTGGCCGCTCGTATAATCCTCGACCTGTAGAAGGGCAACAAGGGCCCATTTCCTTGTCAAAATCACGATTTTCGCCCGTGGAGCACTGCCAGTGATATTTACATGGGGTTTGGGGCTGATGCCGTTCGCAGAGTCCCATCTATGAAATGTCTTCCGATCGGTCTATCACTGACTCAATTGTAGCGAATAAAATAAGTCTAATAGATCAAAATGCTTTCGGCTGGTTGTGTTGTGTTTTCCCAGACTTAGACATAAACATCACTTTAATTTGCCTCCAAGAAAATGGTACCTACTACTCGTAGCTCAGAGCAATACATGTCCAATTAATATGGTAATTGTTTTATCCAAATTTAAATTCCATTCTTTTTTGTATTGTCCATAATTGAAGACCATAATTTCACAAGGGTCTAAGTGCCAAATCAATACTTAGATATTAAAAAAAAAACTATTTTATCGAAAAAATACACAAGTTATATTAGAGAACTTTTTTTAATTAAATTGTAAGTGGCTTTCTAAACACAAAAAATGGTTTTCTGTTGATATAAAAGTGGACTGAATCATAAAAAAATATCTAAAAGAAAGACATTCTGTAAAAGGGTCTAAAGTCCATGAATGTGTAATAAAGCACAATGGTCCAAGACACTTCCTAAACGACTGGTCTAAGTACCAAGTCTTTGTAAAATATTAGGTGTTCCGTTGGCAAATATCGAATCATATCTTGAAGATTTGACAGTACAGTTTCTCCTTTCTAATTTTATTTTGAACTTTCCGATGTTCTTTTTTACTTGATCCATTCTTCCACTTCGGCAAACGATTTCTTAATTTTCACAACGGTTGGTTTGTCTTTTTTGTTATTTTAATGATTGATGCCTGTGATATATTCAATTTGGTCGTATTAAGATATGTATCAGCAGTTTTTTGAACATTTTTGAAATCAGTGCGTTTCATGGATAGTTTATACTTTGAACGGCACGATATGGCGTGTATTTTTAATTATATCTTGAACGCAATTTGGAGTAAAGCATTTTTGCACCCGCTTCCTCTTTTTCTATAAAGCAAAATCTCTGACACAAGGAATGTATGAATGCCCACTAACTAAAAATGTTTGTTCAATTTCGTCAAACATGTCATTAATAAGCAAAAATATTAAGGGGAGATTTCGGCAGGCAAATTCATGTTAAAAATGACGTTTCTTCGTAGATAAATTTCTCTTTTATTTAAAAAGATATCAACTCAATTTTTTTTCTGTGTATAAAGGAACGTTAATTCTAGGGCGGAACAGGCTCCTTCTTCCAAAGTTCTTTAAGGAAACCTTTATAAAAAATACGAAAGTTGCTTAAAATTACGACATTTTCAACATGAATTAACTCAGCAACGGATAAGAAGTCTAAAAATTTGGACCTGTCCCGCCCTAAAGACATGCTTTCACAATACAGATTAAAATTCACACTTCTCTAGGAAATTCCATAATTGAGTAAAATATCTACGAAAACTGAATGTCAAGACAAATTTCTTACAACATCGGCCGTCAGCAAAGAGGAGAATACGCCCCCACTACCCACTACCTGTGCTCTGTCCATATTCAACCCAGAATTTTTATTATCCGTTTTATTATCTGCTTTTATTTACTGTGGCTCGGACCGATGTAAATTGTTGCAATTACAGTCAACCCTCCAATATCGCGATTAATTCATACCGCGTTATATTATATAGAGACCGCGATATAAGAAACTCTGAATTAAATAATACAAATAAGATTAATTTTTCAGCGGTTTGCATAAAAACCACGTTATGCGAATCTCAGAAATAAATAAATTGTAAATAAATCAGATCAATTTGTTTTGCATTCAATACAGGGCTGTTTTTTTAAACGGTCTTTAGGAAATTTTGAACTTGCTATAGGGCTATAAATTTGAAATTTGGAACAGGGCCGAAATTAACCATTCTGAATCGAAATAAATTATAGAAAAGCAGAAGTAGATATTATGGATAATTTACGCCTCCCTGAAACATATAAATTATAAGTAGACGTATTTTTTTAGGAATTGAAAAATGCTGGAAAGGAATTACTGAATTAGAGAGAACCGTCGACGAAAATCTCTGAATGTTATTTGAAGAAGTTGACAGCGACCAATTTTGTTCGTGTTGTCAAGATGAGAGATAAAACCCCTCGTGCAAAAACTGTTATTTGTATAAAAATGTTTCAACCTTTTCAACAAAATGGGGTAAAGATCATGAATTAGCTGCTTGGAACATATACGTGTGTCTCAAAAGTCAATTTGTGAATGTGGGTTTTTTGTACAACCGTCTGAGTCATATTTAGGGGCTTCTCTAGATGCACTAGTAGATAATGATGGGATCATTGAGGTAAAATAGTAAAATGTCCTTTTGCTGCAAAAGACTATAGTTCTCGAAGCAACATTGATTGGTAAAATCACAAGTTCAGAATAACAAAGTCGCATTGAAATAACCATTACGATTCTTATTATCAAATTCAGGGACAATTTGAAGTCACCAATAAAATTATTATGTTTTTGTATGTGGATACCAAACGACTTTTGTTATCCAAAGAGTTCAAAAAGATAGGAACTTTGAAATAATAATATGAAGAGAATTGTAAAAACCTACACAAACGCAAACATTCTATACTTATTTTCTTCCATAAATAACTGATAGACGATTCAATAGAAATAAAAATTTACAATGAGAAATACGAACATTTTTTTCATACTATTTTAATTTTTACTAGCTTTTAAGTAATAAATTGTGATTTTCTGTACAATTGTTTTTAAATTGATATCAGCATCAGCTGGCTGGCGATCGCGAGCGTGCATACAGTCCTAGCCAGGCACAATAATATATTATATACCTACATACAGTGTGGATCAAAAGGTTGGAAATAATTCGATAACTTTATTATAGGGAGCGACAGAAAAAATCGCTGTAACACATTACAAATTTTATTGTTTTATATGCAAAAAAACATGCTCTTTAAAACGACGCAATAAAATATTAGGGTTGCCATTTAAAAAAACATGAAATTACGTCATGGCCTTGAAAGAAATAACATAACAAAGCAAATTTTTATGTCAGAATTAGCGCATTTAAAATTACAAATTAACCTGTCCTAGTGATTTTTTTTGTCGCTCCCTATAATAAAGTTACCGAATTATTTCCAACCTTTTGATCCACACTGTATGTAATAATATTGAGATAGTTCGTTCTGTTGAAAGCTTGGATTCCAAATGTCTATTTTGGGCAAAGAAGAACCAAGTGAAAGTAAATTAGCCTCTCTAGAAATGAAAGACCCAACTGCAATTGGGTCCAATAAAATTGTAAAACCCGAACCCGAGGACCACTCTTATTACTGACAATAATATTGGGCTCTGGTTTGGAAGGGGAACCGAGAGCTGCAATTGTACTCCCCTGAAATCCCATCGTGTTTCGAAGATCGGTTTTCTTCGATTCACAATTGAGTGATTGAATCAATATTCACATAAAAATAGAGGCTTACCATTTAAAATAACAGTTGGTGTTAATTTCTGGTATAACCGAAAATGCCGCCGTTTTTCACTCAGAAAAAATTTCGTGCTCGGCACCTTAAATACTCCCTAACACAACCAGGGATACAGCTTTTGACAGCTTAATAACGTCCAATAAAAGCTATAAAAGGATGTACTCGCACCTCAGGGACAGGTACCTTGCCATACCTGACAATCTCTGTTACTAACAGATTTTATTAAAATTTACTCGGAACAGACCGTTTAGCATTTTTGTGCTATTTTGATGACTCAACTCTATGATATCAACGTAGCTTTTTGTCAAAAAAAAAGCCAAAATCAATAAAAAACAAAGTATTTTGTGAAAATCCCTACTTAAATTATAGAGGTTGCCAATAAACTTCAATGACAGAAGAGCGCTCGGAATCGACACTCTGATGAGAAATAATAAATGGATATTCCAGGACATGTTGAAAAGTCAAGTCAAAAAACGTTTATTCAGCTTCTTATTTACGCGAATTCTGGACGTTTATAGGCTTTTGGCCTCTTCCGCCCAGGAGTCGGTTGATTTACAAAATGTGTTTTACTAACTCCGGAAAGAAAAAAAACCTCAAAAGGGAAAAAAAAGAAACATTGTTTCTTTGTGTGAGATTCTAGGGGATAAAATGTACCATTTCTTAATTTGACCAATCCAAACGTTAGGATTATCGGTTTTACCATAATCAAAATACATACTAAGAAAGCGCCCTTTTAAAAGATCTATAAATTTGGCGAAACTGGGGTAAACCAGGACTAATCCTAAAATTTGATCTATTAATAAATGTTATTTCAACGAAACATTTCTCATTGACTATGTCTAAGAAAATAATTATTATTGTACTTGATAGCTCAAAAGTAGACAACGCGTTACCAAAAATCCCGGAACGGTGAAATCACCTTGTTATTTGAAATAACATTATAGTATATAAATGATATAATAAAGATTTATGTGGTATGCATGTTCGTATAAGTATTATAAAAAAAGTTGCTGTTTACAACCAGAAGAGATAAAAATATTATATTGACAAAAAAGTTGAGACCAAATAGGGAACAATAACTATATGGTATTATGTACTATCAAAAAGTCAATCCGCTTGTTTTCAACACTCCTTTCGTAATCCACTTGGCGGTTTAAAAAACCTTTCACTAGCCCTCTGGTTCATCTTTTCAAAAAATTTTTCTTGTTATGTAGATGTTTTGGGAACACTAACCAAATAATAGACCAAGGAGGTAAACAGGAAAATTAATACATTAACGAAGCATACATAATCGAGCATTAACAATCCAACAGTTTAGTATGTTACAGGTTCTATTTCTGCATAGCAAGAAATCAATTAAGAGGTTTTAGATTTTTGTCCAAAAGAAACGAACAATCAGTAACACCATTAATAAATTTCCATTAAAAAAGTATTAAGATTTATCAGTGAATATATGAATGAATGAAAGTATGCCAGGACATGTTAAAATATGTTATAAGATGTATAATGTAGTTACAATGCAATAAAGGAGTGTGATAAAAAGCCCAATAGAATACGCACTACCAATAAAATATGCAATAATTTACACAAATGGAGATGTTCGCGAAACGAGTAAAAAAGTAAATCGCATTGAGTTGACTATGCTAATCTAATTCTGACACTTTAATTTTTCTTATGGGCATATTTCGAGATCGCAGAGAATCGACTATTTCCGCTAAAATAGCGCAAAGAAAAAAATGGTCATGTACCATTTCTTCATTTGACCAATCCAAACGTTAGGATTATCGATTTTACCATAATCAAAAAACCAAGAAAGGGCCGTTTAAAAAGATTAGTTATCTACAAATTTCTTGGAACTGGGGTAAACTAGGACTAATCCTAAAATTTAAGGCTCAAAAGTTTAAATTTTCTGCTGATACGCTAATAATCCTATTGATAAATGTTTTTTCAATGAACCATTTCTCATTGGCAATGCCAAAGAAAAGAATTATTATTGTACTTGATAAACTCGGACCACAAACCCAAATTCGGACTTTTATGAAGTTCAAATACATCCCGCTGTGAAGGATCTACCTGCTGTCATAAATCATTACAAAATTTGCAGCTAGCTGAATTTGGTGTAAGATGTGTTGACTAGTTTTCATTTCGTTTTTTAACAATAACTAAACAAAATAACAAAATTTGCAAAATCGGCCTCGGTATCGGGCTAGAATTTGCAATTTGAAACGCATTGGTGCAAAATTTATGGCTTAATTATCAACCGTGTGGGTATAAAACTTGTTATAAAATTAGGACATTTTTTTTGTTTTTAAGGGAATTGAGAAATATTTTCAAAAATCGGCCTCAGTAACGGGCTAGAAAAAGAATTTCTGCTACCATTGCAGTCTCGAGCGGTTTTTCAATTCTGTCGGTATCAAAATAAAACTTGTTTGAAATTTAGCTCATTTTACATTGAGTCCAAATCGACTATATGGCAGCCTTAATACTAGGAGTGTCATTTTGTTGTTATTTTGGCCAATGCAATTATCTGTCCAAATTACCAACTTTCTACGATACTTGGAAAGATGTCCTTCGAATACGACTCTTAGCAAAGATGAGACAAGTTCATTTTCTCCTCGGCCACTAATGCTTTCATCCCAAATGCACATCATTGCGTCATTGGAGTTACCAATATGGATTCATAGGTTGTAAACAGAAAGTTTCCTACTGTAAAACATTTGGGTGTGCATTAAAGTGGCCCAGAACAACACCTGCTCTAAATCCATGGACACGGTGCATATATTGCCCTTATTTAGCTGAGAACATATACTTTCGTTTTTCATTTCAGCATTTCTATGGTGCAATTCTAGTTTTATTTTTGAGTTTTTGTCGGTGGTGTTGTTCTAATAGTATTGCTGTAGAGGTCACATGTGCTGCATGTATCAGAACGTGATCGTCCAAATCTTAAATGTTTAAATTCTCGATGGAAAAGATCAGAGTAGTAACGGTAGGTGACTATCGTGTTCTCATTCTTCTCCTTAAATGATTTGTACAATCGGTGTATGTTCAAGTCCGGACTCAAGAACTATTTTTGCCACTTAGACCGTTTTAAAATTATGATCGTCAATTTAGTTTGCAATGTCAAAAATGGTTCAGTTATGCTTTACTCTTCCTATAAACTTGCTTTATGTACATTTCTAGTTGGCCCACGGTGCCGATTCGTACCTCAAAAACCAAGAGGGCCAAACACCGCTAGATCTCGCAACCGCCGACGACGTTCGTTGCCTTCTTCAGGACGCCATGACGTCACAACAAGGAGTGACGACGGCACCCCCATCGCGTCCACTTTCCGTCGTTTCTATCAAATCCGACAGCCCCACGCTTATACCTAATGTCATCACAGAAACGGTGTTAATGCCATCGGGAGCGTCGGTTCAATTATCGATACCGGTAGGAAGCCGTGCCAGCGTCGCCATTCCCATTATCGAAGGTTGCTGCGCCTCGTCCAAAGCAGAAGGGGACGAGGATTTCGTCGATACCATCACAAACATCCAATCGTTCTTGGCAAGTTTGAATTTGGAACAGTTTATTGATAAATTCGAGCGTGAGCAGATTACGTTGGACATCTTGGCCGAAATGAACCACGACGATCTGAAACAGATCGGGATTTCGGCGTACGGCTTCAGACACAAGCTGATCAAAGGCATAGAACGACTGATTGCGAGTTGTGGGGGTTTGAGGTCGTCGCTGTCTAGTCCGGGAACGTTGCTCATAGACCTTTCGGCAGACGATAAAGAGTTTATTACTGTTGAAGAGGAAATGCAGAATAGTATAAGGGAGCATCGGGATAACGGACATGCGGGAGGTGTTTTTACCAGATACAATATTGTCAGGGTAAGTTGAGTGGTTGTGTACGTGGGGCGCGCTAAGCAGTACTGTGTTCCCCATAGATACAAAAAGTACAGAATAGGAAATTGTGGGAGCGGTATACGCATCGGCGCCAGGAAGTCTCTGAGGAGAATCAGAACCAATCCAATGAGCGTATGTTGTTCCATGGATCTCCGTTTATAAACGCTATAGTTCAGAAAGGGTTTGACGAACGTCACGCTTACATTGGGGGGATGTTTGGAGCGGGAATCTACTTCGGCGAGCACTCTTCCAAGAGCAATCAGTACATTTATGGAATTGGGGGCGGTACCGGTTGCCCCACCCACAAAGACAGATCTTGCTATATATGTCAAAGGTAAGTGCTGAGCGTTTTTCTTATATTACGTTAACGACACTATTTTGAATTTAGCGCAGTTAAAGTTTATAATGTTATTTACCTAAATATGAAGGAAACGAGTCGCAACATTATGATCCCTAAACGCTTATTCAAAAGTTTCTCCAATACTGTTAGCCTTAAAAAAACTATTTTCGTAATTCTTCTGCAAAATAGGCTTCTGCAGCCCATTCCACCGCTTTGTCCGCCGAAAACAGCCGCTTTAAATATTTTTTGAGATTGGGAAGCATTGTTTTTCTTTCAATTGCAAGGAATAATTATTTATATTTTAATAAATACGGTTTTTTAGTTAAAATTCATGGGTCATGTATGCAGAATGGATCAGCAAGTTCTTCAAAACGAAATTTATTTATTTTTTTCTTGCTCAAACGTGTCTTATGCAAGAGTTTTCTGGGCGTGATAGTGAGGCATTTTCTTGCGAACGGCTGCTTTCAAATTCTTGTAGTATTGTATCATGTATTCAATCAACAGTGTACCCATGAGTCCCAGAAGGCTGTCGCCATAACCTTCCGTGTAGAAACCTGGGTTTTTATATTTTTTTGGTGGTGGAGAGCCTTTATGCAAATCTGATCTCCAGTCACAAAATATCCGTACATACATAGTTCTAAACTGTACAATTTTTGTTCAAGAATGAGAAGGTTGGGAATCCGTCCCACCGACAATATTCATTCCTAAGTCATCGTTCAAAATGTTTGAATTAATTTGAACGCCCAACATTTTTGATCATTTGCGGCGATCGTGGTCCGAAGGCCTCCAGCTTCTTGGCTAGATTCCCTGCCTCATTTAAATATTTACGCTTGTACTTATCTCGGTGATAACTTGGACAACTCTCTCCACACACCGCCGTCATTCTATCATGGATATTCGTTGGGTCATTGCCTTGTCAGAAATTTAATGAGCTCAAGTGCTCGAGTTTCAAATCGCTCATTATTACACCTTTAATGCTTTACAGAAAATGCAAATGATCACTGATTCGGGCGAAACTTGGAAGTTATACAGTGTGGAACAAAATGATCTTCATCTAGTTACCTTTGCATTATTCTTGTAAAAATACGAAGTTCCGCTCTACAAAAAAGGAGGGTGGTACCCTAACCTCAAAATATATATTAAAATTACAATACTATGCGTTCAGATCGAAAATACGCCTCAATGGTATAAGTGTTCTCTTGCGCGGTATATATTTTTAACATTTGTGAATTCAATTCACTTCAATATATTGTAACAACTATCAATTTGATTGATGTCATTTATTGACAGTACTATGAACTTTAAAAATAGTAGAGCGGCGCAGGAAAATTTACATGTGAAAATATTCCAAAGGTAACTAGATAAAAATCATTTTGTTCCACACTGTATATCTGATATATCACAGTGATTTGAAATTGCCATTGCATTTTCTTTTCATGACTAGGTGGATAACTTTTTAGACTCCCCTCGTATGTAGTATTAAAGTAATCTAGGGCCGATCTATTCACTTGCCATTAAACTGACAATTAAGTTTGATGGATTATGATGGTTTTCCATTCTGACATAGCGAAACATATAATAGCACTTCTATTTGAGCAAGAGGATATTCAAAAACTGGAGTACTTATTTCAAGATGGAAGAACTTATAATACTAGAAACGGTTTGAACATTACGATGTATTCCACTTGTGGTATGATTTTGCAACGTTTTCTTTTATCAAATGAAACACTAAGGCATATTACTTTATTGACTAAAGATGATTAAAAACCCCTACTAATCACTTTTGATGTGTTTTAGATTTTATGCCGACACTCGTTTTATTTAAAGATTGGAGATCCGGCATATGTTCATAAAAGTACAGCAGCTAAAATAAAAATAAACAAGCTACAGAGAGTATAGCTACTCGAAGTTGAGAAATCATTTTATTGAATTTCCTGAAACTGAGGAAGAAGTCAAATATCCAGGCGGTGAGAATGCAGAGACATACAGAAATCGAAAAAGTTTATTTTCTCTAAATGTTCATGCTATATCTGATGCACAGTGTGACTATACATAGTGTCCCAGCTCTGCGTGGAAGTAAGACTACTCTTAAAATATCTGCTTATATACAGAATGTCCAGATACAGAGTGGCGCATCATGCTTTTTTAAATGATATATGACGTTATTTTCGGATATACGTATATGACGCTATTTTCGGATTTCTTATCACAAAATAATTATACTTTGTATGACCTATAATTCGCAGGTTAAGGAGCAGCCATTTTAAATAATAGCAAAACAACCAAAGTTAGGTCCATAATATGTTATACAAAGTATAATTATTTTTTTATGAGGAATCTGAAAAGAGCGTGATATACTGATTGTTCCATTTCAAAAAACATAACTTTGATGCGCCACTCTGTATCTGGACATTTGATATATAAGCAGATATTTTCAGAGTGTTCTCTTAAATGGATTGCACTTTCGGTCAAAAACCGCATCTCGATATATTTTCTAATTTTAGAGTAATCGTACTTCCCCGCAGCGCTGGGACACTCTGTATACAGGCTGAGTCATTAGTGTGGGATCCATAACTCCTAAACTATGTAAGATAGAAAAAAAATTAATATTATTTGTACACCGTTTGCCAGGCTGCACAACCTCAAAATAATTTAACGTATACAGGCTGTTCCAAGCATCGCGAATGCTACACAACTTTGTTTTTTCAAATAGAACTACTGCTCATTCTGGCAAATCCACAAAATGAGGTTCAGAATTTATACATACACGTAAGAACTCGAAAAGAAATAGAAATGACATTTGATACTGGGAAAGTACTCTCGATGAGTTTGCAAGTTACCTTTGGTGCAATACATTATTACGGCAACTACAATCATACCCAACATTGCAAGAAAAAATCCTGCAAATGATAGAGACGAAGATGATGAGATTAGATTTAATAGATATTCCACATACAAGTTCACTAGAAATTAATGCAGGGCTTATTATATTCAGGTAAGGTGAGGACATGACTTTATCCTTATCACACTTGCTAATGGCTATGTTACTAGCCAGCTAAAAACATCAACTTTCGCTGATCAGTTAACTGACATTTTATTTTGCTATGAAATGTCGTCGTAATTGTTACATTTTTAGATATTTAATAGATAGTTTAGATGTAGGTGAAAAGATCAGCCCTAAGACTGTTAACTAATAGCAAGAGACATGTTTTGATATGCGGGCTTGTCTACTTGAAGGCTAACGCAAAACAGTTGAAAAAATAGAACGGCCGTTTCGGTTTTGGCAGTAAATTATGAATGTATTATGAAAGTACATTGTTTTCTGAGTAATGCATGAATAAATCTTTTTCCAGACAATTACTGCTCTGCCGAGTAACTCTCGGAAAGACGTTCTTCCAATTCAGTGCGATGAAGATAGCGCACGCTCCTCCAGGTCACCATTCAGTGGTAGGACGGCCGTCGACTGGCGGTTTAAATTTTCCCGAGTACGTCGTTTATAGAGGAGAGCAGGCGTATCCCGAATATTTAATCACTTATCACATCGTCCAACCAGAAAATTATCCCGTCACTAGCGACACCACCATCAGGTGATTTCGTCGCAAGACTGTCATCAATCACATGTCAGTCAAGCAATGCATGTATGTGGTAGTTACAAGCATTTTAGCTTGTCTGACTCCGACGACAAAGTGTACTTGTCGTAGCTCGAGGCAATGACGGTATAACTAGTATTTTCCTCTGTAATGTGTTCAAATATGATTAACGTTGCAAATTATAATCCTGAACTCTTGTTTCGTGTATGGTGAAACACGATATCGCCCCGAGATACCGAGAACTGAACTGTTTTTGTCAAATGTGATATACTATTTTTGAACGATTGTAGTCAAATCGATATTGTTTAATTTATGGTGTGGTGTTTACTTATATTTCTTGTTTTTTTTTACTAGAACGTAATATTAAAGCGTACGCAAGGAGTGTCACGTCTGTTGTGTTTACACCTATATGCATACATCCTATTCGAGAAATACCTAGTTAGTAGCAAACTGTTTTTGAAATCTTCACTTTGACAGAGGGATAAAAAGTGTAACAGATCCGTGAAGACCCAAGATCGTCATGTGGAATACACTACAATCGTAAAACCGACGATAGCTTATGGTAGTGTTGTCTGCTATCAGAAAATTCAGTTTAATTCAATACCCAAGAAATACATCTACTAAATAAGAACTATACTACAGAGAATCGCATGCGTGTGATAAACCGACACGAGCGATTGAGGTTGCGTGTTTGCCAGCACTTCATATCTATCCAAGTTGTAGCAGGTCTCAATGGTGTTTTTAAGATAGCAAACGTTCATTGTCCATCAGGCTCCAGCGGTCCAGAGGATGCCTCAACTACAGACCAATGACATTTCCCTAATGTGTCTTTGACACACCCTACGCAACACACCTAATCATAAAGGCATAAAGGAGACAATTAATTATAGAACAGCACAATTAAGATCGAAAACGAAAGCAGGAGGACCTTGTCTACAACGCTGCGAATTTGAAACTATTAGGATGGTGCATAATTATCAGGTGTTTTATAAAAAACAATATTTATTTGAAAAAGAAACAATTAATTCTATAATAATATTGTTAAATGATTATTCCGGAGCCTAGTCACCATTGACTTCAATAACCGATTCTCATTTGCTCAGAAGACGGTCGATTGTATAGGCAAAAAAGTCAAGGCCTAGTGGAAGTAATCCATGCTTTGACATCGGCCACCAAGATAACCAAATCTTAGAAAACTTCCACGACTTCCAAATGTGCCTGGTCGCGAATGTGACAGCGAAGAGAACACTTCGAGCTCTTCCACATCGCAACTACTACTGATGAAGTCCGCCGCAGTTGTGGATGAAACGTCTGGAGGTTCATTGGGGTCACTTGTTGAATTAGCTCCTTGGAGCGTTCACCCCCCTCCCCCCCTAATGGAACACGATCAGAAATCCCGAAGAACATCGATTAATAACACCGACCGTGAAAGCCTACATACCTTTATAATACAGCAATTGTTATTAAAAAAAACCGCCTAAAAACGCTTGATAATTATGCACCAACCCAATACATTGCAAATAGAGTAATAAAACGCCTTCAGAGCAAATGTCCTATCTCAACCCTTCTCAAAAAATGTTTTTTTGTGGTTTTTCCTAAAACCGTGACTATGCTTCATTATATCACGTTTTCCCTACTTATAAAATTATATTATACTTCAACAACGGTGGTATTAATCGGGATTGTTGACCGTGTTCGAAGCGAAGTCCCATAAGGGGGGATGTAGTGAGCGCCCCGGGCGGCTAACTCAGCAAGTGACCCCAATGAAACTCTGCCAAACGTTTCGTCCACAGCTGCGGTGGACATCTTCAGTGGCGGTGTGGCCGTAGTCGAAGTACTCTTCCAGCTGTCACAGTCGCGACTGTCCCCCTTATGGGACTTCGCTTCGAACACGGTCAACAATCCCGATTTATACCACCGTTGTTGACAACACCGACCGTGAAAGCCTACACACTTTTATATATTATACTTATTATAAAATGGGTAGAAAATGATGTCAAACACGTGAATTATAATGTTTATAGGGCAATTGTGGTAATTCACCATCTGGCAACAATGCAGTGTTGTCCACACGTCTGATTGGTTCGTATCGAACGATTCTATTCCCGCCTAAAATCATACCTTTACTGTCATCTGTCATTTTTGGCACATGTTAGTGTGGCGGATTTGCCCACAAGGCTTTCGTTGAATTAATTTAGACGTTTAACTGAAACTAGTATCTATTATTATTCAACAAAATATAACTTAACAAATAATGAATTGTGGTCACAAGTAAACAGGTCTCAACCGGTCGAAGGACGATGGAAAAAACTTGTCTTTTCTCCGGCCGTTGCCAACTGTTGGCACAGTAGAGAAGGAATCAGTAGGTTCACTCCGCGTCGGCACTTTTGATGTTCGTGTTCCAAATCGGTTTTGCGCATGTGGCCTGGAGTTGCCAGTAGCGTCTTAAAACTCATAGGCGTAGAATTAGAAAAGGCCATGGAATAGATAAACATTGCATAAAAGTTATATTTAATTACATGTTTTGTAGGATTTTAAGATAGTTAAGTGAAGTGTAGGCAGAGGGATTTGTACGTGACTGGTAGCTTAGTCGGTAGAGCACCCGACCGGCAATCGGTAGACCTGAGTCGGTACTGGCAAAATTTTCTATACTGTGCTTCAAGGATACTGCGTCAGTCTGTGATGAGAGTGCCGGGAGTTATAATCCTGCCAATGATGTTACTAAAATCTACGGCGCATGTGGCTTGGAGTCGATATGGCCTTGGAACAAAAATATTGCAGAGTGAACTTACTGATTCCCACGGTTCTTATACTCATACGGTTGCCTCACTCAGCCATGACCTACGCAACATGATGACGTAGCCGGACTCCGAGTGTCGAAACGGAGCATCATTAGCTATGGGCCAAATCGCGAAATAAAATACAAATTACGAAATTTTCCATCCATAAGCGGTTGAAATGATTGGACAATGTGTATTATTATGATAATAATCAATAATTGGTATAAAAATGTACGAATATAATTTATTCTAAAATAAAAAAACATTACATCATTAATTCAAAATAACGGTATTTCTCTGGGGTATAGCATACCCCAGAACCTCTGTTTGGATTAGCTATACATTATTTTGATATATTTTTACTGGTACTCAACACTAACAGCTCGTAGAAATTATTTTATACGTATTCTTATTTTCTCATTCTAGGTCAGATAAGTGAACTTTTGCCAGCTGTATACTATGAAACTGAAAAATTCCATAAAATAACTTTTATTTGTACTACAACGACTTTTTCGGTGATCGCAATTTCATCTCTAAAAGCCATTCACTAAGCCAGAGACAAGCTAAGCTTACAGTCTTTGGTCTCTAGCTGACGTCACTGCGCTGCTCTCCTCCCCACTATCCCCGCATCCACAAGGCCAGAAGTGAGGCAACCGTATGAGTATAAGAACCGTGGTTACACGGTCTTTCGCATGGTAATTTAGTGGGAAACTGCCGGCAAGATGCCTGTTACCAATGTGGTGCCAGCACATGTCCTGTAATGAGCCATTGTTCGAATACGCAGAATGCCAGTGCTGGCCCGAATGCTGGCCGTAGCGACACCGGGTCGATGGGCCATCCATCGTCACTTACTTTGCTGGCTGTCTGCACTCTACCAGTACCACAGTAGAGAAGGAATCAGTAGGTTCACTCCGCGTCGGCACCTTTGATGTTCGTGTTCCAAGTCAGTTTTGCGCATGAGGCCTGGAGTTGCCAGTAGCGTCTTACAACTCATTGGCATAGAATTAGGACGGGCCATGGAAGACATCATTGCATCAAAGTTATATTTAATTACATGTTTTGTAGGATTTTAAGTTAGTTAAGTGAGGTGTAGGCAGAGATATTTGTACGTGACCGGTAGCTTAGTCGGTGGAGCACCCGACCGGCAATCGGAAGACCTGAGTCGGTCCCGGCAAAATTTTCTATACTGTGCTTCTTCAAGGATACTGCGTCAGTCTGTGATGAGATTGCCGGGAGTTATAATCCTGCCAATGATGTTACTAAAATCTACGGCGCATGTGGCTTGGAGTTGATATGACCTTGGAACAAAAATATTGCAGAGTGAACCTACTGATTCCTTCTCTACTGTGCCAGTACTGGCCCGTGAAACTTGTGTTTGCTGGGAACCAAGTGCAAAAATTATGGTTGCAAGCGGTCGGAATAAAGTCTAAACCCACAAGCACAAATAAATATTGCTGTGTAATGTTGTGTTCTGTCAGTTTAAGTGTAAGTGGCCATAAACTCACTAACAAACGGATCAAAAATCCCCATATTCTCCAGCCGCTTCTATTTATCTCTTTTCTACACGCAACATATCACATATATCTTACATTTTCCAATCTTCCAAACGTTGCCAGATTGTGCAGAACAACAATTGCCCTTTAAATTTAAAACCCCAGACTTTAAAATGCTGTTTTTGGCTAAACTGGTGCGTTTTCGTCATTAAAGAAAAGCAGGGCAAGACTAAAGGTCGTATGCATTGATTATATATTGGAAAGATCTCTCACCGCCACAGGTAAAAGCTTGGCAATGCTCCACCGCACCCCGCACTCTGCTTTGCCAATAAGTTAGACCCTCGGCAAGTAGCGCCTTCAAAAAATTAATAGAACAAGTCGTGAACTAGTAGCACCAGTACAGCGTTGGTGTGCGTCCACGCTGAGGAACCGGCCATCACTCAAGAATGAATTAAAGAACCCAAGAATATATAATCAGGAGGATATCATTGACCTGACAAGATGTTAATTTTTCTATGAGAAACAAGGCGGTATTGGTGGCAGTTTCTGATTGCAATTCTCCCGTTGCTTTCGCTGTGAAAATAGCAGCTGACACGGCATTGCTAAATATTTGTGCAGCATACTTTACCCTCATTTTGTGGATTTGGATAATTTGGATAAGCTATTTGGATAAATATATTTTTCAGTAATTTTAATTAAAGAACGTGAACGCAAACTGTTTTTGTCAACGTTATATATTTCAACAATGTCATTCCAAGATATTTCTCCTTCATTAACAATAAATGTATTATGTTGTTTCATCAAGTGTAAAAAATCACTCTTTCTTCTCTTACTGGCTTGACAACGGCACATGAAAACCAATTAATAGAAATATCCTGTGATTCAGCTTTGAAACATAATTTCAGAGAATTCTCTTTATCAATTTGTATCCAAATTTCTCAGAAATGGGGTAAACCAGGACTAATCCTAAAATTTGAGGCTCAAAAGATTAAATTTTCTACCGATGCGCTATTGATAAATGTTTTTTAAATGAAACATTTCTTATTATTGATAACTCGGACCACAAACCCAAGTTCGGACTTTTATGATGTGCAATTACATCCCGCTGTAAAGGATCTACCTGCTGTCATAAATCATTACAAATTTTGCAGTAAGCTGATTTTGGTGTAAGAAGTTTTCATTTCAATTTTTTTCTTTATTTCAATAACTAAATGAACGAAATCGGCTTTGGTATCAAGCTAGAATTTGCAATTTGAAACATATTGCAAAATTTATGCCTTAATTATCAACATTTTGTTGTTTTTTGTCAATATTGTCAATAGCAATGTCATCATTCTCCTCAATATCATCCTCGTAATCAGACAATATAGAATCCAGTTTAAGTTGAATTTTTTTCTAAATGGGCTTTTCTACCTTCTTCCTGGTCTTTAGCAAAGACAGTTTTGAATTTGTCAAAAGAGAGTCTTGTAAAGGTAACTCAAGTTTCGCGGATTCATTATTTAATTCACGAATCTTTGTGTGTGGTCTCACTCGCACGTGTCTACAAAACAAGCGCACTTGCGAGCGGTGTAAAAGGCGTCCGTTAGATTAATTTTTCATTTCTACCCTCACATGTGCCTAAATCTTCAAATCCTTCAATAACGTCATGAAATTTATTATAATTTAATCCTCTCTTCAAAATTATTTCATCAAACATGACAACTATTTCTTTTTCATCAATGGATATTGGTTTGACTTTATTTGCCAATTTGTTGACTAAAGATGTATTGCAATCCGTTGTTAAATTATTAATCTTTAGCCAAGTTAAAATTGTCGAGATTCCAGGTAGTGCGAATCCTAATGTTTGCTGCATATACTTATAATTACTAGGTGATTTATAGTAGGTACAGTAATAAAACCAGTTTCCTTTCTGCTTTCCTTCAAAAGGTTCTTTTGCTATGAAAACATTGCATTTGTAACAGTTTGAACGGACGTTCGTAGTCTCATCTGTGGACCATTTAGTATTAATATATAAATTCCACCAAAAGTCTCGTAATCGCTACGCTTACTTAGCACAATTCAAAAAAACTTTAATCACTTTCCTACACTGTCAGCGTTTTTGGAATCTTATGGTGGAGCAATGTTGCCAACACAAGTACAAGACGAAATGATTAAACACCTCCGCGCTTTGAGGACTTCGGCTCGGCATTATTTTCCAGTACCCGACAAAAATAAATATTGGATATTAGATTGGAACACTTACTAATATTACTGGCTTGACAACGGCACATGAAAACCAATTAATAGCAATATCCTGTGATTCAGCTTTGAAACATAATTTCAGAGAATCCTCTTTACCAATTTATATCCAAATTTCTCAGAAATCGGGTAAACCAGGACTAATCCTAAAATTTGAGGCTCAAAAGTTTAAATTTTCGGCCGATGCGCTAATAATCCTATTGACGAGGTTATTCAATGAAACATTTCGTATTATTGATAACTCGGACCACAAACCCAAGTTCGGCCTTTTATGATGTGCATTTACATCCCGCTTGGAAGGATCTACCTGCTGTCATAAATCATTACAAATTTTGCAGCAAGCTGAATTTGGTGTAAAAAGTTTTCATTTCGCTTTTTAGCAATAACTAAACAAAATAGCAAAATGAACGAAATCGTAACTGACTTTATATGGATCAATGTTATTGAACCGTGTGAGGGGTACCCGTTTTTTAGCACATATTTCGTTTTGTATGTTATTATTAAACTGAATATATTTTATAAAATACGGCCTAGCTTCTACGTCTAAACGTAGACGAAATATAAATATATGTTAGACTCTCATGAATACGTATATTTTGGGCTATATTATTCCGTATATCGTCGCTGAAATGGCAAAACCACGTAAATTATAAAAGAAGCTTCAAATCAAAGTTCATCTTGGCTACAAACCAAGTCATTACTCTTTTTAGTTCTTATGCTGGGATACAGAGGGCCACTGGTTGGAATTACTACTTTTAGTTGTTGTGCTGACATACAGAGGGCCAGACTTTGGCCCTCTATCGTTCAGCACATTTTCTGGGTACGTTTTTACCCGTAAGGTGAGAGATCTTTCCAATATATGATCAATGCCGTATGACACGGTCCTAAATTTAGTACTAAATCTTGTCCTAAATTTGCATCCTAAATTTAGCTTCGTGTCATACAGAGTTTGGATACTAAAATATTTCAACACTAAATTTTTAGAACGTGTTCTGAAAACAGATAAATTTACATCCTAAATCGACGCCGTCAGTGTGCGCACGTTTCTGTTGCTGGTTCAAGTTTACCACAAGCACAACAGTAGTAACCGCACTCGCAGATAAATATAAAAGTTATGGGTTATCCATTTTATAACAAATCATGGGAACTATTGAAATTATTTGAATTAAATTATTGAAATTGAGGTTAAGGTCAAGTGACAATTGGATGACAAACGCAACGCTTTAAAGCGCGCATGCGCAGGCTCAGAGACGAAATTTCATACGAAATTTAGGACTCGTGTCACACAGCATTTCACATTTTTTCAATAAATTTAGGACATAATTTTCATACCTATTTTAGGACAAGATTTAGTACTAAATTTAGGACCGTGTCACACGGCCTTAACCAACATTATGTTTTCGATGTATAAAACCAGAAATTAGGTTTTCAGACTTATTGGACACGTGTATTTTATGGCACATCTGAAATATTATTTTAGAAATCTAGGCTCACGACATAAGTGACATTTAGTTGCTTAGTACAGTCTTTTGCAATGGAAATGAGACTCATTAATATACAAAAACCCCTATTAGTCCATCATTTCCAATTTTGTAAACAAAAGACTAACCTTAAATTTGACGTATTATAAAGTGACAGAAAGCGGAATAAAAATAGAGTCCGTTGTGATTTGGATTGCGGACTTATGGGGGTTTTTGTATATTAATGAGTCTCATTTCCATTGCAAAAGACTGTACCTATTGTTAAAAGACAAAAAAATTAGACGGGGAGATAGTGACAGATTTTGGGTTGTGATTTTACTCAGTTTGCCTTTCAGAGGGCATTCTGATGCGTATATTCAGAAACGCGGATTTGTTACTATATCCCGGTCTACATATACAGGCTGTTCAGTACCTGACCAGGAGGAGGAGTCCCCACCATTTTTACCACCCTCAGTAGGGATGGTAAGTTTGTAAGTTAGTTGGAAAATAAACGCGAAAGCAAAAAGGTCTGCCCTAATTATTCATATTTCCTGTTCCTTCGGGAATTCATAAGTAAATCTACAAACATTCTGGTCCTTCGAGCAAACAACAATTAATCGTCAACATTTTGGTCCAATCGAGCCGGATCGAGTACTAGCGGTGAAAGTGTAGAGCAATTTCCCACTCATTGTCGAGCCGGTGAAAAAGTATCCGGGATTCAATCAATTAGTGGCGGTGCAGTGAAACCCATCGCGATTCAATCAAGTTCGTGTCGAGCCGGTCAAAAAACCACCGGGATTCCAAGAGGAGACGAGACCGAGGGAAGCAGCCAATATTCACCGAGGCCAAGTCGTCGCCGGGAAAAACGTTAGTGGCTCAAATAGCATTTCCTTGGTTCCTCTATCGTGTATAAAAATGTCGTCAGAATTCGAGTTAAACGGAAGTCGGACTAGACTTAACGCGCCACCAAAACGCAGTCGAAAGAGCGGTTGATCAAGACGTAGAGTTTTATAATGTTCAACATTCAAGAAATATTTCGCGAGCATGACACGATTCAGTCTCAATTAGAAATTTTGCAATTAAACGCGTGTCAAGACGAGAGCGAGATTGCAGCCGTGGAGCTGAGCTTTAATTCGGAACGAGAAAGAGTTGAAGATCAATATTATACTTTATTAGAGAAGGTAAATAAAATGATTAAGAATGGTTTGAGTAATAGAACGCAAAACACTACAGCTACATCGACTCATTAATATGCCGAAACGACACCGTTAGAACCGGTGCCGCTACCAACATTTTCGGGAAGACATGTAGAATGGCTTAGTTTTTACAATCTGTTTAATTCGTTAGTTGGGGATGACCCTCAGTCCCCCTACAATGAAAAAGTTTCATTATTTACGAAGCTGTTTTAAAGATGAAGCGCCGGAAAATTATGAAAGCGCGATTCAAATATTAAAAAAACGGTTCGAGAATAAACGAGTAATAGTTCAAGAACATGTAAATGTTATATTAAATATTCCACCCATGAAGAAATCAAATCCTGCAGAGTTACGCAATCTCTTAAATGTACTAAGTAATAATATCGAGGCGCTAAAGGTGCTAAGGCTTCCCGTCGAACATTGGGACGGGTTGTTAGTACATACCAATAATTTTAGATAAGTTAGACTTCGCGTCCAAGAGAGAGTGGCAAGGAATTATGTCCAAGGATATTCCAAAATTCACAGAATTGTTGGAGTTTCTGGAAAAAAGATTCGAATTTTTCGAAGCAACAAATAATGTAGCTTCAATTGTCCAGCAACTAAGTCAAAATAGGATTATAAATAACACTAAAACCAGAATAAACAATGTCGAAAGGCACTTGCGCCTTATGCAAGGAATCGCACAATATCAGCCAATGCGAACAATTTGTAAGTCTTGAGCCCGCGGAACGGTGGAGACAAGCCAAGCAATTAGCATTATGCCTTAATTGTTTGCGCGGCGGTCATACCCTAGCGACATGTCGAATTACATTTACGTGCAAGCAATGTCATAAAAAACATCATACTGTCTTACACAAACCTGACCCAGTACAAGGCGCGAATAAGTTGTATGTAATGGCATCGGACCAGGTATTGTTATCAACGGTAGTTATAAAAATCAAGGATAGTACCTATCGGAAACTTTCAGTCATGCCGAGCTATACTCGATCAAGGTTCGGAAGTAAATCTAATAACGGCTAATCTTTGCAAGCGTTTGAATTTGAAACCAAATAAGGTGAATGTAAATTTGACCGGCGTTAATTTAAGCGATATCGCGATTTCGGAAAGACTTAGCGTCACTATCAAGTCTCGAATTAGCGAGTTTTCACAAGACTGCGATTGTTTAGTTTTAGACAAAATCACGCGTCCATCTCCAAATTCCACCTTTAACCGAAATTCAATCGAAATACCCCCAAACATAACGTTGGCGGATTCCCAATTCAATATCAGTCGCGACATAGATTTCCCAGCAAACACAAGTTTCACGGGCCAGTACTGGTAGAGTGCAGACAGCCAGCAAAGTAAGTGACGATGGATGGCCCATCGACCCGGTGTCGCTACGGCCAGCACTGGCATTCTGCGTATTCGAACAATGGCACATTACAGGGCATGTGCTGGCACCACATTGGTAACAGGCATCTTGCCGGCAGTTTCCCACTAAATTACCATGCTAAAGACCGTGTAACGGCAACTTACAGGGCATTTACTGGCACTACGTTGGCCATAGAACATTTCCCGCTAAATTACCAATAGATAACCAGCGCATTGGTATTTACTGAATACGAACATAAAAACAAAATATATTGATGAAAATATTTAATTTTTTAACCAACAATACATAAAATAATCACACAATAAACATTTTAAAAAAACCAAAATAATTATAACATAAAAAATATACAATAAAATTCATACTTAGATTAAAATTAAAATCAATAATTTCTTAAGAGTTAATGGGGTATAATACAAATTTTTGTAAAAATTACCAGGAAGTGCATTTATGCATACAAATTGCATTACCAAAAAGATTTTGCGTTATAATGGCTAGATTTGTTTTAAAAAATTCTCAAAGTTTGACACTAAGCCCCGCCCCTTCTTCATCTAAGATACCGGTGACGTCACCGGTATGGGCGATTTGGCATCGGTGGAAAGTCATCATGAACACATAAGGCCGACATACACGATGCGGTTTACCGGAAGGTTTCGTTCAGTTTGCGTATTTTCGTACTACGAAACCTCCCGAAATATTACTACAGCTGAACTGCTTTCAAACAAACAAACAAACTTCCGACTTTTAGCCACTGCTGACATATACACATTCCGATTTGAAAGCGATAAGCACGTCCCGAACGCTTATTTCAAGCGCTAGCAGTTCTTCGCGAAGCTGAGGGATCAGCTCGGGTGTTCCGGTCAATATGACTATTAACGATACGTTTTGACTGTCGATTACTAAACCAGAAGGTCTCCTTCGGGTAAACCGCATCGTGTATGCTGGCCTTTACACTTTAGTTTGACGTGAGTTTGACATTTTATTACGCGAGCACTATTGGTCGACGGAATCGGTGATGCAACATTGTGCAGAAAACACGCCCGCGCTATTTAAACCCAATCCCGCGACTAAACAATTTTCAAACGCCTAATTTGCCGGAATAATCGGGTAATTTTTTGAACTGACATGACATAACTTCTTAAACGTTGTTAAGGATTATGACATGCTACTTATATTTATGATTTTCGTATGTTGTATTATACCCCATTATAATTACAGAATAAACATTTAAATAAAACCAAAACAATTAAATAAGAATAACCTAAAAAATAAAATATATGTATATTTACACTTAGATTATGATTATATAAGGATATCTACATATGTAATTGTGTACAGCCATGGACAGTCAAGAATAACACTTTAGCCGGCGGGTGTCATGCAAATACCGACTCTATGAGATATTGTCATTGAGTCGGTATTTGCATCACACCCGCGGGCTAAAGTGTTATTCTTGACTGTCCACGGTTGTACATAATAATAAAATGATAACCTAACCTACATACAAATATTACAAATAAAAAATCAATCATTCATGGTGGTGCCAGATAAAGTTTTCCTCCGGTTTCTACCTCCTTCCCGATCTGAAGCATTTCGGAGCCAAGTTTTAATGAAATGCATTTGGCATATAATAGTTTAAACCTCGCTAAAAAATATACACATAATGTTACTGTTTTTAAATTTTACTTTCACTTGTCAAACATCCATTACAATGGGCTTGGGGCTCAACGCTGGTGTTCGTGAGCGTTCTATTTGGAGAATATGTAAAAGAACTGGATGTGGAGTTCACCCAGTTTAAATTTTGTACTCTTTGAGGGGACACATTTCGAATTCTTGCCGGCTTATTTGATCTTGACATTTTTGGTGGTGGAGGCACATCTTCCTTGTCGTCTTCCCAGCTGTTATATATTCAAAAGTCGTCATTCGTTCTTTTTACAGACACTCTTTTCTTCATTGCCTCTTCTTGGTCACTGGATGATGATAGACCTGACAACTCTTCCAATGCCTTAAATTTTGATTTAAGTCGATCAAAATTATCTGTAAAAAATATAGTGTAAAAAAAGTCATTTTGCTACAATCTATTAAACCTGAAGTATATATAATTTTAACTGGACATTTTATGCAATTCTCTCGGTCCAGAATGGAATTTCTGGCGGCTTTTTCTCTCATTTGGTCTGATTTGAAATAAGAAGCCCAATAACAATACGTCATGTCATCTTTTACAGCAATCCATTCACTGGAAATGATGGCCATCAGTGCATTCTTCAGGAAATTCAACTATAATGAATTCTTTGCCGTACATTTTTGAAGCGTGTTTAACAAATAATTTCAATAATTCATGGGCATATGTGTTGTATTGCTCATTTAATTTTTTAGAAACTAAGTTAGTAATGCCAAATTTCGGTCTGAGGCGAATCCCAGGTAAATCCCCCATCAGTTGTTCATATGTAATGGGTTTCACTCTCCAACATCTCAAACATTTGTGAATGACGCAGCGCACCGCATCTTTACCTGAAATGGGCCAGTACTTGTGGCGTACCGCGGCCAAAGTGGCTTGATTCCCGGCATGTAACTGCATTGTATGAATGTGACGAATTATCAAGGTTGTTATGTGGTGCCTTCGGGGTAGAAGTAACGGATGCTTCTGTTCGTACGCAATGGGCGCATGCCGTAACCTTCCTCCTACGCGCAGAAGGCCTTGATTATCGATAAACGGATTTAATGAAATTATTTTACTTTGCGGTGATACTTGTTTTGAGTTTCGAAGATCCTGAATGTCCTCGTGAAATGATTCTTGCTGAGTTAATGAGATTATTTTATTGTGAGCTGCGGTTAATTCGGAACACGACAGGTAACCTGTGAGTTTGTCTGCACCACGTGTGCGTAAGTTATGTATAAAACGCATGCAATGAGCTACTACTCGTATTGTTTTCGTAAATGAAGAAAAGTTTGTCAAAAATGCGAATTTGCTTACTATTGGTCTTGCTATTAAACTGATGACCTTTTGTTCTGGCAAATATTCAATGTTGTTGTCGGACTTGTGATTACTGGGCCATTCTAATTCGTTCGTCAGGAAAGTGGGCCCGGACCACCACAGCGACAAATTTAGCAAACCCTTCGGAGAAATTCCCCTTGATAATAAATCTGCTGGATTCTCTTTGGTGTTTACATAAAACCAGTCTGATGCACTGCTTAGTTTCTGAATTTCTACTATGCGATTTGCAACGAATGTTTTTAACTTGTGTGGTTCTGTTTTGATCCATGCTAAGACAACTTGTGAGTCGGACCAAAAAAACTGCTTCGAAATGGACAAGTTTAGAATTTCAGTCACCTTTGACATCAATTGTACTAACAAAACAGCCGCACATAATTCTAGCCGGGGAATTGTTAATGGTTTTAATGGTGCTACCCGATTTTTTGAGCAAATTAATTTTGAGGTGTGAATTCCGTCGCTTGTGGTGCATCTTGCATAAATGCTAGATGTAAGATGATTGGCTAGCGTCGCTGAAACCATGGATCTCAATGCTAATTGGAAGTTCGTTACTAATAACCATTCTTGGGATTACGATTTTGTTAATTTGGTGGAAATCTTGTTGGAAGGCTTGCCACATCGTGTGTAAATCCGCGGGCAGCGATTCGTCCCAATCCAATTTGAGTGACCAAACTTTTTGCAATATGATCTTTGCTGTTACAGTGACTGGCGTGATTAATCCAAGAGGGTCAAATAAGTGTGAAATGACGCTAAGCACGGTGCGTTTGGTGATTCTTTTGGACGACGAGACGGGAGCGGCCGAAAACGTGATGATGTTGTTATGATTGTCCCATAACAATCCCAATGTTTTTTGCTTGATTGTGACGTGATATGAAATGAGTGCTGCGACGCTTGCGTATCCCTTGATTCATGATTTGACCAGAATTTCCTTAATTCAAAGCCACCTTTGTGAAAAATTGCAGTGGTGTCATCGCGAATCTTATTTAGTTCTTCTACAGTCGCAGCGCCCGTAATTAAATCGTCGACGTAGAAGTCTTTTAAAATAATGCGATGTGATTGTGGGAACCTTTCAGCTTCGGTGTGGGCTAATTCTTGCAGATGCCATACCGTAGGTTACTGTGTTTAATTCGTAAGTTGTGATTGGGTCATCTTGGTTGAATCTCCAAACAATCCGTTGGTATTTACGATGTTCGGGATGAATGTTGATCATACGATACATTTTCGCAATATCCGCGGTCAAAACGTACCGATGCGTCCGGAATCGCGTCAAGATTGAGAATAGTTCCTGCTGAAGTGTTTCTCCCACCAATAAATTGTCATTTATTGACAATCCGTTGTCAGTTTTCGCGGATCCGTCAAATACGATCCTAATGACCCGTTCGATGCTACTTTGTTTGTATACCGCATGATACGGGAGGTAGAAACAATTTATCGGTTCAATTGTCTCGTTCACTACCTGCATGTGACCCATCTCTAAGTACTCTCTCATAAATGCTAAGTAGTCTGCTCTTAGTTTGGGGTCCTTTGAAAAACGCCGCTCTACAGCCCTAAATCTGTTTATGGCCGACAATTTGTTGCACCCCAATGACGGGATTTTGGGCTGGCGCTGGTAGGTGGTTGTAAAAATACTTTCGCAGCAATTTTCCCTTGCTAGATGTTTTGCATTTCGATCGAAATCTTCGATTTCCCATAATTTTTTGACGTCACTTTCAATATGTGAAAAATGACACATCAAAGTTGATGTTTTTGTACTCGGATTGTCGCCACCAATGATCCACCCCAGCTTTGTCTTTTGCAGCACCGGACCCTTTGGATTGATATTTATTTGGCCGATTTATTTAATGCGTTGTTGAATTGAAAGATACAAAAAATCTCTACACCTGAACAGTTCATGCGTGGACTGTTTGCAAAAATGGCATTTGGTTGAATTTAATGCTGGTCTTGCCGTGACACCTTGCCGATGTTCGACTGTTTGGGCATTTGCTGTTTGCATGGCCTCTAGAGTTTGACACCGTTGTGTCAAGAATGTCTCCAGTAGCTTGAAGGTGGGAAGCTCGTTTGTTAACGACGACTCCCATGCCATCATCGTATTCGAATCCAATTTTGACGTTATCATATAAATTAACAAATCGTCCCAATGATCGGTTGGTCGTTTTAATGAATGTAACACCTTTATGTTTGCTATAAATCCTTGTAGTAAATGACGCAATGATTGGGGGTTCTTAGTTATAGATGGTGAAATATTGAACATCGCGCGCACGTGGTGTTGCACGATAATCCGAATATTTTCGTACCGGTTGGTTGTTAATTCCCAGGCACTTGCGTAATTCTCATTTGAGATGGTCAGATGATCAATGTTTTGTCGAGCTTCACCCGACAAACTCGAAATTAAATAATGGAATTTTTGAATTCCCGAAAGATGTGACGCGTTGTGAATTAAGTTACAATACGTCTCCTTGAATGGAACCCAGTCGTAAATGAACCGGAAAATGATGGTAATTGTATTTCAGGGAGTTTTACCTGAGACACCGCGGAATTGGGCTGATGATTCGCAACAAGATTTTTGGCGTCGGAAATCGCTTTAAAATACTCATTTTCGAAACTCAAATGTTCCTCATCACTTGCTTGAGTTGGATCTAATTCCTGAATTTGTAAATGAATTTCTTCAAAATCTGACATGCATGAATTAAATGTTTCTAACCGACTCTTGATTTCGGTGATTTTATCGTGATTGTCCTCATTGTTAATGAAATGAGAGAACCGTGTTAGGCGTGCCTTGATGCTACCGCGCTTTGCCTTTAATGAACGAATCTCAGCCATGTTTGGACGGTGGTTATTTGAGAACTCTGATTGCAACATGTTTGACGGACTGCGGAAGAGAGAAAAACAAAGGAAAAAGCTGACCCTTGATGATCGGTTTGCTGAAGCGTTCTCCTGATGCGGATGAACAATGTGGGCGAAGCTGCACTGCTTCTACCTCGTGATGTGCATACGACGAATGGTATCTGCCGCTGCTGCTGTTTCTTCTGATGAAGACAACAATGTTGGACACTCGCGATGTTGCACGAATATCTCACTTATCGAAAATGTAACAAATCCAATTTACGCGAAATTGAATCCGGCTCGAAGGACCAAGCTTTTTTGAACTTGGAGAAAATGAAAGCTGTTGTTTGCTCGAAAACTTGCTTTATTCTAGTATTTACAATGTTAAATTTAAAACTAATTTAAACTAAAAACCACTCCCTAACTGAGTGGTGGAAGACCCCACTCCAGGGTGGTTCCAACGTAGGGGGTGGAGGTCTGAACAACATATATTATGCGATTTAAATGCTAAAGTGTGGCTGCAAACAGCAATACTTTTATTGATGGGGAAGGAGCTGTGGGCAGATCCCAAAGCTGGAGAGGATCATGGAGGGGACCATTGGACGGCTTTTAGCAGAAAGAAACGGATGTACTAAATGATTGTGTTGATGCATAAGTTACTTAGCAATTTTATAAATTGAATGCAAATACAAATGGCGGACTATTGATCGCATTCTATCTGCTGAGCCATTTTTCTAGTCGATTGGCGCGAATATTCCTAAATAAGCTGATTCAATCGCTCTTCATCAAACTCGACGGTCGATCCGAGCGTTCCGCGTCCTTGCGGTCAAATTTGCCATTTTTTAATTTAATAAAGCAATTCAGGGTCGTTCTTTCAGGCATTGCGTAGACTATTAGCCTTTCTTAAGAAAAATTTTTACTTGAAATTTTGATCATTTGTTGACATTAATATAACTTATAACATGCTCAGATTTTAAATCTGTAGCTCCACTGGTTCTTGGTGCGTCGCTTTTTTTGGCGAGCAGTGTAGTTCGCAATGCGCAAACGAACTAGTTATCCGCGAACTAAAATCAAACTGTCACTGAACGAGTAGAAGTGGGAAACAGGGAACGATACGGATGATTCGCAGTTCGCACTTTGCAGCGAATTCTATTCAGCTTACAATGTGAACTACATATTACGTTGAACGAGAACGACTGGGTTTCGGTCGTGATTATTAGAACCTAACCTTTATGAGACATACAATTAATAATCGAAACTATTAAAACCTCTTACAATGTCTGAATCCGTTTGAACCTACCGTTTCTCGCTGTATTCAACATAAAAATTAAAATAATGGCCGTGTTTAAATGTCAATACCAAATAAAATTGTCAGAGTTTGAAACAGAACATTATGAACACACAATAAAACGATCTTTGAAAAATAAGCAGATTATTTATTCTAAATAAATACAAAAAAACATAAAAGAAAAAATATAGATTTATTTACAATAAAAATTGAAATACAATACACAACATTTTTCACACAAATTCAGTATAAAAAAAATTACATAAACATTTAAATGCACGTAATGTAAGAGAGATGCAAACTATTTTTATATGATCTGAGCGAGTTTAAAGAAATACAAAATTATAAAACAATTGTAAAACTTAATTAATGCACGTAATGGAAGAGAGATAAATTATAGATCACATCATCATACATCAAAATACGTATTTATCAAGTTTTGAAAAATATACAAAATAATAAAATAATTATAAAACTTATAATAAGCGCAAAAAGCAAAGAGATATTATAATTTATAAACAAAAACGCAATGCATAATAAAAATCAATTATACCCCTACAAATTGTGATTCAAAAATGTTATTTCACGATTTTTTTTTAATTCAGCCGGTTTCTTCTTTCGGTCACAATTTGCCCGGTTTTTGAAAAAATACGTTCGCAGGGAACTGATGTTGCCATTAAACATAATTGAGGAATTAAAGTATTTGATACCGATAGCGAATAACACGGACAAAGCATATTGATAGATTTTTTAAACTCAAGATTTTCAACTAAAGACAAGGGGTGATATTCTTTTACAATCAATTTAATTAATTGAACATCTAAAGTTCTGGTTTTTTGCGACGAAATTGGTTTTGCTACATACTGTTCTATTGATAATTGGGTCCGCTTTGCAATTTTTCCTGTTGACGGACCTGGACATGCCTCTAGTGATGGACCTGGTTTTGATTCTGTTGATACACCTGGTTGTGGTTCGGTTTGTGGCGTCTCCGGTTGAATTTCCCCAAGAGTAGCGGTTGGCAGCAGCAGCGATAACTTGGAAAAACACTAAAACAAAGTTGGCAGAAAAATAGGGAGAGACTTCTAAAGATGGGAATAACGGTTCCAGGCTCGGAACGAGTTATTCGTTATCGTTCTTTATAAATAACGTTCCAAAATAACGTTACCAATAACTTGTACCCGCTGGAACGATGTCTGGCGACTGCATCCGAATACTAGACGAACAAAATAACGTTCCCGTTCCCGTTCTTGCTAACGTTATTACCGCCAACAAAGTTCTTAAATCCAAATACGCATATGCACATATCAAAATAACTAAATAATAAATAACTACTAAAGTTTTAAAAATAAAGTTCGAGCCGAATCAAGAACGAATAAAGTTTGATTATTTTGTCTTCACTCTGATACTCAGATTTCCATTTCGTTTTTGTACTGTAGTGAATACTACCATTGATTATATATTGATTATATATATAATCAATGATACTACCATTGATTATATATTGGAAAGATCTCTCACCGCCACAGGTAAAAGCTTGGCAATGCTCCACCGCACCCCGCACTCTGCCTTGCCCATAAGTTAGAGTACCGGGAAGTAGCGCCTTCAAAAATTAATAGAACATTTCATGAACTTGTAGCACCAGTACAGCGTTGGTGTGTGTCCACGCTGAGGAACCGGCCAACACTCAAGAATGAATTAAGGGATTGATTATATATTGGGCAGTAGTTGGCAAATGTCATTTTTGTGAATATCACAAGGAAAGTTTTTGATAGAAAGTTCATTTTTGTCACACATTTCGTCCAATATCTCATCGAAAACATTTATAGACGATATATATTTGGGTAAAGCTTTTCTTCTAAAAAAATTGAACATACCGTGACTACATATTTGACTTTGAAAAGTTCAATCCTCCCTTTGATTTGCTGGCGGTATACTCCGCTACTTGTGAAAAATGTAATTCTAAATCATCCTTGTTCAAATTACATAAGGCATTTTTACATGAAGAACTATTAAATAATTTGGTACACTTTTCTACAAATAAATCAACTCAGGTAGTAAATAATATTATGTTTTCTACAATTATATCCTTTGGAATCAAAGATTGTGAAATATTGTCAATAACAATCTCATCATTCTCCTCAATATCATCCTCGTAATCAGACAATATAGAATCCAGTTTAAGTTGAATTTTTTCTAAATACGCTTTTCTACCTTCTTCCTGGTCTTTAGCAAAGACAGTTTTGAATTTGTCAAAAGAGAGTCTTGTAAAGGTAACTCAAGTTTCGCGGATTCATTATTTAATTCACGAATCTCTCTGTGTGGTCTCACTCGCACGTGTCTACAAAACGAGCGCACTTGCGAGCGGTGTAAAAGGCGTCCGTTAGATTAATTTTTCATTACTACCCTCACATGTGCCTAAATCTTCAAATCCTTCAATGACGTCATGAAATTTATTATAATTTAATCCTCTCTTCAAAATTATTTCATCAAACATGACAACTATTTCTTTTTCATCAATGGACATTGTTTTGACTTTATTTGCCAATTTGTTGACTAAAGATGTATTGCAATCCGTTGTTAAATTATTAATCTTTAGCCAAGTTAAAATTGTCGAGATTCCAGGTAGTGCGAATCCTAATGTTTGCTGCATATACTTATAATTACTAGGTGATTTATAGTAGGTACAGTGATAAAACCAGTTTCCTTTCTGCTTTCCTTCAAAAGGTTCTTTTGCTATGAAAACATTGTATTTGTAACAGAGTTCGAACGGACGTTCGTAGTCTCATCTGTGGACCATTTAATATTAATATATAAATTCCACCAAAAGTCTCGTAATCGCTACGCTTACTTAGCACAATTCAAAAAACGTTAATCACTTTCCTACACTGTCAGCGTTTTTGGAATCCTATGGTGGAGCAATGTTGCAAACACAAGTACAAGACGAAATGATTAAACACCTCCGCGCTTTGAGGACTTCGTTTCGGCATTATTTTCCAGTACCCGACAAAAATAAATATTGGATATTAGACTTCTATTAGATATTAGATTGGAACACTTACTAATATTACTGGCTTGACAACGGCACATGAAAACCAATTAATAGCAATATCCTGTGATTCAGCTTTGAAACATAATTTCAGAGAATCCTCTTTACCAATTTAAATCCAAATTTCTCAGAAATGGGGTAAACCAGGACTAATCCTAAAATTTGAGGCTCAAAAGTTTAAATTTTCTGCCGATGCGCTAATAATCCTATTGATAAATGTTTATTCAATGAAACATTTCGTATTATTCGGACTACAAACCCAAGTTCGGCCTTTTATGATGTGCAATTACATCCCGCTTGGAAGGATCTACCTGCTGTCATAAATCATTACAAATTTTGCAGCAAGCTGAATTTGGTGTAAAAAGTTTTCATTTCGCTTTTTAGCAATAACTAAACAAAATAGCAAAATGAACGAAATCGTAACTGACTTTATATTGATCAATGTTATTGAACCGTGTGAGGGGTACCCGTTTTTTAACACATATTTCGTTTTGTTTGTTATTATTAAACTGAATATATTTTATAAAATACGGCCTAGCTTCTACGTCTAAATGTAGACGAAATATAAACATATGTTATACTCTCATGAATACGTATATTTTGGGCTATATTATTCCGTATATCGTCGCTGAAATGGAAAAACCACGTAAATTATAAAAGAAGAAGCTTCAAATCAAAGTTAATCTTGGCTACAAACCAAGTTATTACTCATTTTAGTTCTTGTGCTGGGGTACAGAGGGCCACTGGTTGGAATTACTACTTTTAGTTGATGTGCTGACATACAGAGGGCCAGACTCTGGCCCTCTGTAGTTCAGCACATTTTCTGGGTACGTTTTTACCCGTAAGGTGAGAGATCTTTCCAATATATAATCAATGATACTACCTACTAAATATTAAATATCCCAGTTCAGGTAAAATCTCTGTTTGGCCCAGCCAAATGGCCCCGAATTGTCTCCGTCTTTTCGGAATTTGTTCGTTTGTTTATTATTGAAATTATTTATTAATTTCATTATATGCGTATTTCCTCGGGCTTTCCCGGCTTTGCAAATTTTTGATACATTTTTCGATCACGTTATTAATTCACGACTCCAAATAAAGCGATTTATTATTCAGATATAAGTATTCGTTATTTGTTAGTCGATTTACAGTCGTTCGTCGTGCTCTTCGTTCCTGGTTGTTGACGTTATTTTAACTCAGCCCAGTTATCATGCAACGCGTTATACACAGGAGTTATACTTAATGACGCCCTCTGTCTCTGATCACGAGAAACGAAATCCGTGAATGTGGAACGCCGTTCTCAAGGAACGCGTTATCTTGTAGTTCTGGAACGCGTTACTACGTTATCGTAAAATAACGTTCCAAAATAACGTTACCAAAATAACGTCCCACCTTTAGAGACTTCCCGCTCAATGGCTGCAACGACAAGCACGGTTTTAGTTGTGTAAAATTTCAGTTCAAGTTCTGTTAATAAAAAGTTTAATTTAAACAATTGTGGTGGATTCCTTTACTAATAGTTATAAAAGCTATCAAGGAGTCACTACCATAGGTTGATGGTCCTGGTTATGGTTCGGTTGATGGTCCTGGATATGGGTTCGATGATGGTGATGGTGTGGCCAAGGTTTGCATTTGCGAAACACTAGAATCGATGCCGGTTTTTTGTGCACTAATGGGTTCAGCTCGTTCCATTTTTAAATTGGCAAAACAGTAAAGACGGTCTTTTGTATTTAAGTGTCTTCGTAAATTACCAAGAGACCCGCCAGAGAAACTAACACTTTCTTTGCAATAACTACACTTCGCTTTGCTATTCCCCAGTTTCTCGAAATGATCCCAATCATCAAACTGGAAACGCAAAGTAATTAATATATGTAGAATTAAATGTTTCGGTATGACTGATGCAACGCACACGAATGTTATTGTGGTGAAGGATGCACGAAGAAAAAGGCGGAGTGCGATTCCACACAGGAAAATTTATTTCTTTCGCTCGTACGACAAAACAACAAAAACACAAGGAAATAGCGATCTTCTCGGCGCGAAAACCAGTACGAGAATCCCGATTTTTGTCTCACTGGTTCGCACCGCAGGTACTTCGGCCCTTGGTTTTCCCACCAAAATCGTTGGCCGGTCTTTCCAACATCCTGCCATAAAAACCAGATGTGCCGTATCGATCTCGCCACAGTACTCCCTTACCAGTGATAACATCACAAAATTTACAAAAATCGCAAAAAATTTTTTCAATGTGAGGTGAAGGATGCACGAAGAAAAGTCGGAGTGCGATTCCACACGGGAAAATTTATTCTTTTAGCTCGTACTACAAAACAACAACCAAAACACAGGGAAATCACGATCTTCTCGGCGCGAAGACCAGTACGAGAATCCCGATTTTTGTCTCACTGGTTCGCACCGCAGGTACTTCGGCCCTTGGTTTTCCCAACAAAATCGTTGGCCGGTCTTTCCAACATCCTGCCATAAAACCCAGATGTGCCGTATCGATGTCGCCACAGTACCCCCTTACCAGTGATAACGTCACAAAATTTACAAAAATCGCAAAAAAATTTTAAATGTAAATACAAATAACACGAAATTAAAATTTGAAACAACAAAACAATAACAAAGAAAAACAATTAGCTATTTAAAACCGGCTTGTAGACGTTCTGGAAATCGAACTGATCTACCTGCACGCGTTTTAAATTTCTCTGTGCTTTCGGAGGTTGTGGAATCGCGGCTGGTTTCATCTGCGCTCTCTTTGACCTCCTGCTCGACGTCGGTCCTCACGATGAAAGCGGGCTTGAGCCTGTCGATCGAAACTCGCACGTGTTTTTCGTCGATCCTGATTACGAACGATTTTTCGCCTCGCGTGATCACTTCGTACGGTCCGTCGTATGGTGGTTGAGTTGCGACTCGTACGGCGTCGTGTCTCAGAAACACATAGGGCGATGTTGCGAGCTCCTTGAAGATGATAGTGTTTTTCGCTCCGTGGCGTGCGATCGGTCGCGGTTTGAAAGATTTTATGGCTTCCTTCACTTTCGAAACGAAACCCGAATTAACCGTTTGATCGCTGGGTACGAAAAACTCTGCAGGTAAGCGTATGCCTGCTCCGTACACCATTTCCGCCGCCGTCGCTTTCAAATCTTCCTTGATTGCCGTACGTATCCCCAACAACACGACTGGCAAAATTTCGGTCCAATTGTCCGTTTGATGACACTTGATAGCCGTCTTCAGTTGGCGGTGAAACCGTTCGACCATACCGTTCGCTTGGGGGTGGTACGCTGTTGTCCGGATATGACGCGTGCCTAATAATCGGCATAACTCTTTGAATAATTCCGACTCAAATTGTCGTCCTTGATCCGAAGTTATCCGGAGAGGCACTCCGAAGCGAGCAATCCACGTGGACAACAGTGCCGAAGCGACGGTGGTGGTTTCCATGTCAGCCAACGGAATGGCCTCGCACGTTAAGGTTGGAAACGAATGAGTAAAACCTATGCTTACGAATTTTATGACTTTACGAGAATTAGGGAATTTATCGTAAATGTTGCATACATATATTTGTAGATAAAAAAATTATCTGTGTTTCTTGGTAAAAAATTTCCAAATTGGGGGCAAAACAATTTCATAAACTCAAAAACTGTAAGCAAAAAAATGAAAAATTTTGAATAGAAATTTGCTTACCAAGAGACATTAAGGCACCTTTATAGATCACAGATCTGCAATTGTAAATGAAAAGTATTTGTATATAACAACAATATTCATGTAACAGTTTTTATTACCATTACTAGTCAATTTTCATCCGCAAGAGTTCAATGACATTAAAAGAGATGGCGCTGTTTAATTGTGCCATTCTGTTATGGTCTAGTTTACCAGAGCCTGCGTGACGTCACAAATATTAATGAGGTCACATCTGATCATGTTTAGGGCCGCTTTTCAATCGTTGATTTAGTTCTAGTTAGTAGGTTTCTCTGGAAATGTTTGCAATTTAACCAATCAAAATGCTGCATTTTTAGTTTAACCAGAGGTTTAACTTTAACCAACGATTGAAAAACCGGCCCTAAGAGTGTTTTTCCCATAGCTTCGGCGCGCTTTTGAAGTACTGCTAATAGCGAAAGTTAAAGGAAATAATGTACTCCATTGTCTCTTTCTTGTTAGAAATAATGTATATGTTGTCTTTATTTAAATGAGACTGCTTTATATGGGAACAATTATAATTTTTAAAGTTATACATCCGTACGTAACGAAGTCGCAGAACCAAGTGCTTACATCTGACTGCACAACATATAAATTAGGAAACAAATTCAGGCGCCTTTACATGTAAAATTGTGCCGTTGCCCCTAGTAACGCAAATTATACTAGCGTAAATTTGATTTTTAATTAGGGCTTGTAAGCCGATCATGGTATTACTTTTAAATCAAAACATAAAAAACGTATGGTACACACCATGATGACAGACAGACCTACACCCCAGATTCCAATGGTTTTTGGTTTTTTTAACAAATATCAATAAATAAATCCCTAAAATTATAGTGGCAATTTTATGGATTCTGTACAAATATATACGAATAATATCAAGTCTGTTATAAATTGGATAACTCGCTAACAATAACTCTTCGACTCCCTCCCTGCTCATTACACACTGACTGCTCCACACCTTGTTCATCTCTCCCGAGCCAGCCAGACATTTCCGATTTTAAAAATTAACATAATTATACTGCGTTTTTTAACAAAGTAAAATAATAAATAAGATGTTTATTCCGGACTCTCGTATAATATTTTTTCAATATCAATAATTTATATTTGTGTCTTTTCGTCAGACGTTTGACGTTTTCTATTTTGCGAAGCGTTATTTCAAGAATGTGTTTGATTCGCAGTTGTAAACTTGATCAGCACTCCAACAAAAAAAATATATATAAAACAGGAAAAGAGTCCAACGTGTGAGGTAATTATGAGTCATGAACAATTGCAACTCTGTCTAGGCGCCAGTGGTATAAGTCGTTATTTGCGGATTGTTTGCAGATTTTTGTTTGCAGATTGTTGTTTTCAGATTGTTCTTTGCAGATTTTTTTGTGTTGTTGTCTGAAGTGTATTGTTGTAATGCCGAAAGCTCGCGTTTATGCAAGCAGGAAAAGAAAATTGTCCTCACATGGAAATTCTTCTTTCTCCAAAAAACAAAATGTTTATTTTCATCTTAAAAATAAACATAGGGGCGCTAGGTAAGGGCATTTTTTATATATACCTACTTAAAAAAACTAAAGAGTGGTGCTGGTGATTTCGTTGCGTTCAATGTGTAGTAAAATTAAAACATTAAAATTAAAAATTATTGTTAATATTTTTAATGCAAACAGTGAACGTCAACCTGATACTACCCAAGATTCTCCAACTGTTGATTTTGAAAGAAAAAAAAAACCTTTAGAAGGAAATTTTATTAAGAATTCCACTCTAGAGATCTCCAAAACGTGAGTTATTTTGAAAATGGTTCGCCTTGATAGACACACAAAAAATTGCCGCCTCCAATTTCCAACCCGGTCATAAAACCTCTCAAGATTAGTGTAAGAAACACCCTGTTTCACCTTTCTTCCTTCAACCCAAAATTACAATTTTCCAACTGAAAAACCTCAGTCCAGTCCTAGTCCAGCTCCACAACACCATCGTCCACGGCACGACGACAAACGGTAATTGCTGAGTTTTACTGTAACTCCTGCGCTCATTATATCGCCCGCACTAAACAACCACATTATAATAATTATAAATACACAACAAATAATAAGTAAGTGAAAAATAAAGAATATGATTATTTATTGGTGCTGTGTTTTTATTTACTACTTAGTTTCTTAGATAATGATGTTATTTTACGTTCAATTTTGATATTTTTCACATAAACAAACACAAATCATACTTTTATCTTAGAAAAACATGTATGCAACATATACGAAAAATTACATAAGTACTTTTCATAAAATCATGAAATTCGTAAGCTCTGCATAGTGAAGGTTTTACTAATTCGTTTCCAACCGTGTTGCCTTCAAATTTTAGAAGTTAAAAAAATGAATTCCTCTTTGAAAAAATATTTTAAATTTAATAAATTAAATAAATAAATAAAAGTTTAGAGCGGCTGCCGCCAAAACTTCCACGTCGCCCATTCTCCTCGGCTTGATAAACTGAACAATCGGCAAGTGTGTAAACGGGTTTTGGGAACGAACGCCGAATGCAGTCGCGAATGTCAGCGAGTGACGAGGCGAACCACGAGCGCAAATGTGTAAAAGCTACATTTTAGATTATTTTTACCACGCACCATCTATGATTATTTTGAATTGGCTTACAAGTGTGAAACTGAGCTAAATTAACTGGCATTGAACTAGTATCGACCTCTATCGGCGAAGAAAAATTTTTGTTTGTCGTGTTCCACCCTTAAACAATATCTAAAACCGCGAGAATATAGCATAGTTATCAAGTCTATGTGTACATGCTCGAAACGGCCGGCTAGATTTTGGAAATTGCCAACAGGCGTGGTTACGTGCCTCGAAATTTTACTTTTCTGACATGGAATGCATTCGCGCGTCCAATTCCTGACGTCAGCGTTGATCGACGGCCATACAAACCGTTCCGTAATCAACGACTGCGTGGCTCGTACACCAGGGTGCGATAATCCATGCAGTGCGTCGAAAATGTTTCGCCGCAATATTTTTGGAACAAACGGTCGAATCGCGTCGTTGGTGCTGTCACAGTACAATTGGACATTTCGGTCCGGAAAATGAACTTTTTTGAACTTCAACGCGCTCGATTTCGACTTGAAGTATTTCGCGTAGTTCAGCATCATCCTGTTGCGCTGCCTCGAGGGTTGAATGATCGACTGACTTCGATACTACCTCTATTCGGGATAGGCTGTCGGCCACAGTGTTATCCGTGTCTTTATATGCCGAATATCGGTAGTAAATTGGCCAATGTAGTCGAGGTGCCTGAACTGACGCGGAGTACATTTTTCCAAGTCCTGATTGAACGCGAAAGTCAGCGGTTTATGATCGGTGAAAATCATAAACTGCCGTCCTTCGACAGCGTGTTTAAATCGCTTGACCGCGGCGTAAATCGCGAGCAATTCGCGATCATACGCGCTGTATTTTTGTTGCGCGGGCGACAATGTTTTCGTATAGAACGCCAATGGTTGCCACTCGTTCTTGTCTGCACGTTGCTGCAACACGGCTCACAACGCGTAATCCGACGCATCGACGGTGATGCTGATCGCGGCTCCCGGTATCGGGTGCGCTAGCATAGTCGCGTTCGCGAGCGCTTCTTTCGATTCATCGAAAGCGGATTGGATTTCGTCGTTCCAATCCACCGGCGCGTTGCTCTTCTTCGCGCCTTTTAAAAGGTCGTTGAGTGGACGTAAAATACGCGCAGCGCCAGGTATAAAACGACGATAAAAATTTAGCATGCCTAAATACCTGCGCAATTGTTTTACGTTTTCCGACCTCTTAAAATTCGAAATCGCGGCGACGCGTTTGTTTCGCCGCTAGCTTTTTAGCAGCGCGTGTCGTGTTATTTAGTAAAACCACCTTTTTTAGAATTATACTATACTAGCCTTTGCCCGCGGCTTCGTTCGCGTGGAAATTTTGATGCGAATATTTGTGAAATTACGGCCTGATCATAATAAATAAAGTATAGATGACAGCTTGCGACCATCACCGCCATCTAGTGATGGCTTGAAATGCTACCGATACGATCCCTTGCTCTATGAATAACAAAAACATCTATCCCACGGGAACATGTTTCCGGGATAAATAGTAGCTTATGTGCTACTCCAGACTATAATCTATCTCTGTGCCAAATTTAATGCAGATCCGTTCTGGCGTGATTGAGTAACACACATCCAAACTTTCGTATAGATTTATTCCAATACCGTTCTGTATATTCAGCGTGCTATATTCGCCTCATTTCTGACTGCTCCGACGTTTCGCTCCGCTTGCTCAATTCTTCTAAGCTCTACTTGAGGAGTCGTCTCTCGACTTCTAGCTATCTTCATAGCCCGAGCCTTATTACTCCTCGTTTTTCGTTTTCCGGGCATTTCAAAAAACTACCAAATAATAACATATTAGACATATTCCAATACCGTTCTGTATATTCAGCGCGTTGTATTCGTCTCATTTCTGACTGCTCCGGCGTTTCAGTTGATCTAGAAGCAGTCTGTCGCTCCGCTTGCTCAATTCTTTTTAACCTCTACTTGAGGAGTCGTCCCTCGACTTCTAGCTATCTTCATAGCCCGAGCTTTATTACTCCTCTGCGAAAGATTAGATTTGCATTTTCCGGGCATTTCAAAAACCTCCAAATAATAACAATTCACACAAATTATAACTGACCTAAGAATCATTTATGACAGCTCTGATGACAGCTTGCGACCATCACCGCCATCTAGTGATGGCTTGAAAAGTACTCTATAAAAAAAACGATAAAATCTATCCCACGGGAACATTTTTCCAGGATAATTAGTAGCCTATGTGCTATTCCAGACTATAATCTATCTCTGTGCCAAATTTCATCCAGATCCGTTCAGCCGTTCTGGCGTGATTGAGCAACAAACATCCAAACATTCACATTTATAATATTAGTATAGAAGTATAGATTGACACATACACTAATAATTACACGTATACACAATGTTTATCTTGGTAACACAAATATCGTTCTCTCGTTTTGGTGTGAGATTTGTCTTTTTATATGTACTCCCCACCTCATGGTCTAAGAGTTGGTTGGGGGTGACATCCAACATCCTCCGCCCCCTTGGAAAATTGATAATTTTCAAAGTTAAATGAAAACACAAAAAAAATTACATTAAATTGAACTCTTATATACATGATTCTCATAGCTAACACTACTTCCGTCACTTTTCAATTGGCAGCAAGCACAGCTTAGCTACCGGTCTTTTGAGTTCACCACTCGCGGTTTTCACGGTCACCACTCGCACATGATTGGCTTTTCCGGGGTGCACCATTGTGACGAGTCCTAGGCGCCAGGTGAGTGGTGGGCTGTTGTCTTCCTTGATGACAACGAGGTCGGAGACTTTGATGTTGGCACTGAGTTTTTTCCATTTTCCCCGCTGTTCCTCCTTCGGCCATCTTCGCCAAGTGCTGTTTCGCCTGGTTCATCAACGCCCATCGCTTTAGCCGGTTGCATGGGACTTCTGTTAAGTCCGGTTCCGGAATGCTGGTTAGCGGTGTTCCGATCAGGAAATGGCCAGGAGTCAAGGATGTTATATCATTCGGATCGTTTGACATTGGTGTTAAGGGCCGCGAATTTAGACAAGCCTCGATCTGCATTTCATTAAATGGCAATCGTACTTGAAAGCGACCGTCTGCACTGCGGCTTGATGTATTTAAAAAATGATTTTCCCAAATCGACTCAGCTTTTCTTAGAGGCTTAGCTTTAGTGTTATACGCCTCGAGGTCCCAGAACTTTTCCACTTGGTACTTGAGTTCTTTATTGTCACTGATCGGACAATAAGTGTTAGCGCCAGTGTTCAAATTTGTGTTCGCTTAAGTGCGCCCCCCATCGGATGAAAATGTGATCACGATCAGTACAACACCAACCTCAAACGTGAGAGCGCAGAATAAATCACAAGCAAAATAAATCTGCAAATTTCATTATAATCCCCAAACAATAAGCATGGATGCTCTTCCCTTGATTGTCATGTGTCGGAATTGAAAGTGGACCAGCAAGAATCCAGCCTAATAGGGTTTTTTGTAAAATGACTTCACTATTTGTTGGCCGTACTTGTCCTACGCATAGTAGGTGCCAAAAAATCTCAGCCAATATCAGTAAATCGATTGGCCCGGACACATTAAAATCAGGATCGGCTAGCTTGATATTTGATGGAATTGAAATTCTGTGTTTATTGAACGAAAGCACAGGTAAGTTTTCCGTGATTTTTGGTAAAACTAGACAATTGAGATTCGTCAAAAATCCGTTTACCCTTGATGATAGGGTCACATCTGTCGCCTGTTTTATTACCGAATGGACGTTGTTTATGGCCGAGACAGAAATGTTTGCAACCTTGGGAATTAGACCTAACCGATTGCAGGCAGATTCTGAAATAAAATTGCATTGTGCTCCACTGTCTAATAAAACCCGGCATGGTTGAGAAAAACCTTTGTTGTCCTTTAAATTAACAATTGTTGTCGACAGAAGTGTGTCGTTTTGGATATTTTGGCGGCATGGTTTTACCGACGTATTGACAACAGATGTTGAGCTTGTAGGTAAATCCCTATGTAACAAAGAATTGTGTCGTCGCTTGCATTTTTTCTTGATGGACAATCAATCGCCGCGTGTGACGGTTTTAAACAATTTTTGCAAAGTTTTGAATTTGCGACTTGTGCTTCACGAGATGGAATTGATAAATTTAAAAAGTCTGTGCAATTGTAAATGCTATGATTCTTTCTGCACATATAACAAGTTAAGTTATTATTGACCGCGACGTTTGTTGACTTTTTCTGCATGGATTTTTGATTTGAGTTTGAATTGTAAACTTGTGAATTGCCTGGTGTTTGGAATTTGATTTTGTTGATTTGTAACGCCTCGAGTTGATGGCAACGATTTGTTAAAAAAATTGTCCAGTTGTTGTTTTATTGGTACTTCAGTTGCCTTTAAAGATTCTTCCCAAGAGTCGTGGGTTGTGTCATCTAATTTTGAAGAAATTAGGTGAATCAGTAAGGCATCCCTCGCTTCTATTGGAGTTCCTAAGGATTTTAATAACTCCAGATTTAAATTTTCTTGATCCAGAAGTTGTCTTAAGGACGTCGGAGAATCTTTTTCTACATTGTTTAAATTGAACAGGTTATTGACATGATGATGAATTAACAATTTTTTATTTTCGAAGCGGTCTTTTAAAAGCTTCCACGCTACTTCGTAGTTGTTGCCTGATAATGCAACTGAATTGATCACGTTCGCGGCATCACCTCGAACAGTTTTTTAGATGATGCAATTTTTGAATGTTGCTGAAGCGCGATTCATTATGCACCAGAGCTTGAAATGTGTCGTGAAATGATAACCACTCCGTGTAAAGGCCTGTAAATGGTTTTATGTTGATCGGCGGCAACTGTACATTTGCGAATGATGTGGACAAATTGTTTGATCGCGTACTTTCCGTCGGTGCAGAGAGCGAACTGGTGCTTAATTGTTCAAGCAGTTCATCAAATTGACTGCACAATTGAAAATACGTTTCTTCAAATATCTCGCGCATGCTATCGTGGTCGAATTGTGACGTAATTTGATCAAGCTTTTCGATTTTTGATTGAACTTGATCAAACTCTTTCATTCGCGGACGCAACTCTTGTAGTCTGTTTTTTGAAATGGAGAAGCCATGGAACCCTTGTTTGCGAGCCATGCTTCGTTTCGCGAGATAAACCTAATTATCGACTCTCGATCGGTGATTGCCGAATTTAGCTCTGCATTGCATGTCGCAGATTGTTCTACATCGGATAGAATCGGAGCCTCGCTTACTTGAGAACGTGTCAAATGTGTCACTTGATTACGAAAAATGTATCGAATTGAACTTAAAATGGAAACAGATCGAAGCTCATACGTGAAGGAACGATAATGTGAATAGGAAGTGATCGGAACCATTTACCACTGATGACTTGACGACCGATTGCTGACTTCCTCACGTGCGTGATGATTTTTCCAACTTTTTGGAAAGCGTTGGATGTGGACAGGCGAAGATCTTGCACTAGCACTGTTGCAATTGTGGAATCTGATGATTGACCGATGCAGCAGCCGCAGCTCTTCCGTCTGGGATTGAATGTTGCACAATCCGGCTCGAAGGACCAATGTTTCGCCGCTAGCTTTTTAGCAGCGCGTGTCGTGTTATTTAGTAAAACCACCTTTTTTAGAATTATACTATATTGACACATACACAAATAATTACACGTATACACAATGTTTATCTTGATAACACAAATATCGTTCTCTCGTTTTGGTGTGAGATTTGTCTTTTTATATGTACTCCCCACCTCATGGTCAGGTCAGGGTTGGTTGGGGGTGACATCCAACAGCGTTCATTCAGTGGTTTGATTCCGTCGGCGTTTACGGAGTAACCTAGAAACGTTATCTCGCTCACTCCGAAAACACATTTCGCGACATTGATAACTACGCCATATTCGCTCAGTCGTTTGAAGAGAATGTTTAAATGCTCGAGATGTTGCCGTTCATCTTCGGACGCGATCAAAAAGTCGTCTATGAATGCGTAGACAAAATCGAGACCGCGAGTTATTTCGTCGACGAACCTTTGGCATGTTTGCGCGGCGTTACGCAACCCGAACATCATGTCAACGCTTCGAACAAACCAAACGGAGTCGTTATGGCGGTTTTTTCTACGTCTTCTGCTACGACCGGTATTTGGTGATACGCACGTACCAAGCCGATCTTTGAAAAAATATTTTTTCCGTGTAGCCGTTGCCCAAAATCCTCGATGTGCGGCATTGAGGGCGCGATAATCTCCGCAGGGTCTTCGGCACGTCGAGGAGCGGAGATACCCACGGGCTCTTCGATGCTCGAATCACTCCTTGGTTTTTACCATAGTCGCGCTATCGTCTCCTGGGCTCCCTTTCGTCGACAATTTCGTTATTGTGTCAATCAACCGACTGTTGCGCGGATCAACGATTAATCCGTAATGACACAAAAAGTCGAGTCCGATTATCGGTGTGTTGACGTCGGCGATCACGAATTACCATTGGAATTGCCGGCGGAGAGAAAAATTTAGCGTCACCGCGAGTGTCCCGTACGTCGCGATACGCGTACCGTTAGCCGCGAACAGCTCATACGCGCACTTTCGCGCGGGTGTACGTAGGCGACTTCGAGGGTACACACAAAGATCGGCACCGGTGTCTACCAAAAATGACACTTTCGAAAGTTTGTCGATGACGTAAATGCGGCTAGAATGGGGACCGTCGTCGAGTGCCGCGTGCACGGACGGCTCCTCTAGTTTTCCGACACCCATTTGCACGGGGGCCGGCACTTCGTCGCCTTCTTTTGGAACCTCCAGTGGTACCAACAGAGTTGGCCCGTCGGATCGTCGCTACTTTTGCTCCGATTTCGAGATTTGGAACGGTCGCGTCTGTAGTTGCCTCTCGTATTAATTTCGGTCTCGATTCTGTCGAGTCGCTGCATTACCTGCTCGATCATCGAATCTTCCGTGGTCGATTCCTTGGACACTGTCGCGATTCGTCCTCGTTCCGGCTTGATCTCGTGGATCCGATCGGCCATCTGTGTCAGCGCCTTGACGTTGGATTCTGTGGAGACGGCGAGCACTCGTTGCAATTGCACCGGAAGTCTATTGCGCCACACTTCGAGCACAAAATCATCGGGCAAATTGGCTTTTGCCATCTCGCGCAGATGTTGGTAAAATTCCGACGGCGTGCGATCTCCGAGCTCCTGTTCCTCCAACAGTTTTCGCGTACGTTCGCGATCTGTACCTGCGATTCGCTCGATTACCGCGTTTTTCAGGGTCTCGTAACGTTTACCCTTTTCGCAATCGGCTTTCATAATGTCCTGCACCTTGCCGAGGTACTGCCGACCGAGAGTAGTACCGTCATGTATTTCGTTTCGTCCCGTTTCACACACATAACTTCGGATTCAGTCTCGATTAACGAAAACCACAAACTTACATTGTCCGGCCAGAATTCGGGAACGCGCAGCGCTTTGAGTTCTCGCGTCGACTTCGGCGGACACGTCGTCCTTTCCGTCAAAAGACATTTTCACGCACTTCAACTTTTTTTTGTTCGCGTTCACCTCTCGCTATCACAATCACGTCGGGGTCACCAATTTGAGGTGAAGGATGCACGAAGAAAAAGGCGGAGTGCGATTCCACACAGGAAAATTTATTTCTTTCGCTCGTACAACAAAAACACAAGGAAATAGCGATCTTCTCGGCGCGAAGACCAGTACGAGAATCCCGATTTTTGTCTCACTGGTTCGCACCGCAGGTACAGTCTTTGGCGATGGAAATGAGACTCATTAATATACAAAAACCCCCATAAGTCCGCAGCCCAAATGGCAACGGGCTCTATTTTTATTCCGCTTTCTGTCACTTTATAATACGTCAAATTTAAGGTTAGGCTTCTGTTTACAAAATTGGAAATGATGTATTTCGCGTTTTCTTTATGAGATTCTCTCCAGGTGTCGATTTGGACTTCTCTGCATCACATGCGGTGTTAAAATGTGGCGAACTGTCAAATTTAAAAACACAATAGCTGGCCATACACCAAGACGCTTTCCTGCCCGCCTTGCGCGTCCCGCCAGTCTCGCACGATTGGAACGAGGCGAGATAGTCTCGCTGCGTCCACTAACGCTGAATTGGCACCACAGGCTTAGCGCGGGCGCTTATCCCGTAGACACCGAAACCGGTAAAATTGCTGACGAAATCGACAGTACTCGCCCGGCGCGTGGAGTTTCGTAATTCTGAAATTCTTCAGGGCGCGCCAACATATACAGTGTTAATAACTTGCTGTTATGTTCCCTGATAAAAAAAAAATTAGCTGTAATATGCTCCATGACGTTTATCTGCCACCATAAACTTAAAAAAAAAAATCGGCGACAAAGGATTTGGTGTAAAAGATGGCATCTCGAAAGAGAAAAATATAGTCATGTGAATCTTTAACAAAACAAAAAAAACTAAATTAACACTAATAAGAAAAAATAGCAAGCTTAAAATTATTGATAACTTACAAAATAAAATATTAAATTACTGTTTATTTCAAACAACTCAGCGAAGCGGGATCATAATTTGAGCTTTGTGGTGTATTATTTATTATTTCTGTGTGCTCACTTAATTTTCCTAATTAATTGTATTTTTTTTTGTAACCACGTTCTTGTCTGCTTTTATGTCATAACGTTTACATAACTCCCATAATTTTTCCAAACTATTGTTCTTCCAATTCCTATTTAAGTACTCTTTGGATTTGATTTACATCCAATTGATTGGATTGAATATTTACAATGAATTTCTACCGATCTAAACTACCCTAATTGCTTACAAGTAATAAAATCTGAAAGGGCCCAGACAATCCGGTGCCACTTTACTGGGACCGAACACCATGCCGGTAGCGCGCGACAAGAATGCAAGTTTGTGACCAAAAGTTTTCCGACAAGCCGAGACCGGCACGCCGAACGCAGCGCAAGCTGGCAAGATAAGCTTGGCGCCCCATGACCACTAACGTACGTGATTTTTGGCAAGATTGGCGTTTCCCGCTCCAATCGGGCAGGAAAGCGTCTTGGTGTATGGCCAGCTAATCAGATCCTCACATTGAAGTTCTGCCTTTCTTCGATATAAACAGGAAACAGGCATGAAAATGGTGATTGTAAAACAGCAGATTTTATTTTAGTTATGGGTTTTAGAGGTCCATTGATACCGATTCGTTCAACGGCAACGTATGAGCTATATTCCGTAAATTGGGTGCAGTGTCCGTAAAGATCGCAAAAGTGGACGTTGCTAATTTCGGCACCGGAGCAATTTAAGAAAAACCAACCATTTTTACAGAAAACGAAATTGGGATGGATATTAGGCGGAGGATTTAAAGTAAAACAAAAGATAGCTCCATGTTATAGTTGCTGTTCAGTAGTAAACGACTTATGGGAGGTTGAGTTAGATTCGCAATTAACGAAATTCTGGGAAGACGAGGAGAGGAGGTTTCAAATGAGCCGGTTTCAATATTTTCGCAAGAGGAGATGGATTATGAACAGCATTTTATTGACAACACAACAAGAACGCGCGACGGTCGGTTTGTCTTCGCTTTGCCCATAAAAAATGAAATTAGTTTAAGTAATTCCAGAGCATTCAGGCAATTTCAAAATTTAGAGAGGAAGTTGAACAAAGACCCGATCCTTAAGGGTCAATTCAGTAAATTTATGAGGGAGTACGCAGAGCTAAAACATATGGAGCCGGTTCCATATAACCAGCTCGAAGGCTCACGGTCATATTATTTACCACACCACTCTGTGTTCAAACAAACAAGTGAGGGCCCTAAAATTCGGGTACTTTTCAATGCATCGGCAAAATCGTCAAACGGATTAAATTTAAACGACCATTTAATGACGGGTCCAACAATTCAGGACGATTTATTTTCGATCCTTACCAGACTCAGAACTCGTAAAATTGTTGTCAGTGCCGACGTAACAAAAATGTACCGTATGATACTAATAAAGCAGAAAGATGCCGATTTACAAAGAATTTTTGTGGGTAAAGATGGGCTGTTGCGAGTAAGGGGCAGATTAAGACACGCCACGATAATACTACTTGCAAAACATCACCTCACGAAAGTAATTGTGCGCGAATTCTACGAAAGGGAGATTCATAGTGGAAATGAAACCACGTTAGCGGCGGTACGACAACAATTTTGGCCCCTATCGGCTAGAAATACCGTTCGAAAGGTGATACACAATTATGTCAAATATGATCGCGTGAATCCCAGATCATTCCAGCAAAAAATGGGAAATTTACCCATCGCGAGGTTGCATCCGGCTAGGCCATTTTACGTGTCCGGTGTTGATTATGCTGGACCATTCTTAATTAAAATCGCGATATTAAAAAACGCAAAAAAAACGAAGGCCTATTTAGCTGTGTTTGTACGCTTCGCGACTAAAGGCTGTTCATCTCGAACTCGTCGGGGACCTGACCATCGAAAGTTTTTTAGGGTGTTTTAAAAAATTTACATCACGACGGGGTAATGTTAGAGAGCTTTATTCGGACAACGGAACGAATTTCGTCGGGGCAGAACCAAAGAACGCAAACTACTGCGCGCGGAAAAGTTCCAAAATAATTAATAAACGGTTTAGCAGCAAAAGTCACTAAATTTCATTTTATTCCCGCAAAATCGCCGCATTTTGGTGGACTTTGGGAGAGGGCGGTGAGAAGCGTCAAGCACCATTTGTTTCGAATAATCGGGGACGCTTCGCTGACGTATGAAGAGAACAGTGCTGACGGCAATCAAAGCATATCTTAATTCGCGACCTTTAACTCCCTTGTCTCCTGATCCTAATTACTATGAGCCACTAACTTCAGGAAATTTTTTGATTGGGGCGCCCATCACGGCACCCGCAGAGAACGACTTCGCCTTCTAAAAGTTAATAGGCTTTCCCGCAACGAGTCCAACAACTCCAGCAACACTTCTGGGCAAGGTGGTCCAAGGAATATTTGAGCCGCATGCAGCAGCGACCCAAAGGACGTACCGACGCGCATGAATTCAAAATTGGGGACTTGGTGGCGCTGTTGGACGAAAATCTACCGCCTCTCAAGTGGAGTCTAGGCCGGGTGGCGAAAACGCATCCCGGAAGCGACGGCATCGTGCGCGTGGTGACGGTGAAAACTCCAGAGGGGAGTTACAAACGAGCTGTCAATAAAGTGGCTGTTATACCGACGGACCTTGCCGAGTAGTGAAATGTGCCGCGGCGAATAGACTCAAATTTTATTTGTGCGCGATATAAAATAATAGTTTTTTTTTGTGTTGATTGTTCATTTGTTTATTCTTTTGTATTTGTAATGTATTGTATTATATTTGCCCTTTGTTTTTGTAATGGTCGAATTCAATTAATTTGAAGTCGGCAACTGCAAGGGGGGCGGCTTGTTCAGTAACTGACCAGGAGGGGTTAGTCCCCACCATTTTTACCACCCTCAGTAGGGATGGTAAGTTTGTAAGTTAGTTGGAAAATAAACGCGAAAGCAAAAAGGTCTGCACTAATTATTCATATTTCCTGTTCCTTCGAGAATTCATAAATAAATCTACAAACATTCTGGTCCTTCGAGCAAACAACAATTAATCATCAACAGAGGGTCTTCATTAAGTATGGAACCGGTTTACCTAATACAGGGTGACCCAGAGCTGTGTAAACGCTGTATAAAATTTTTGCTATTCGAGGTATCGCCTTGAAATTATTGTTGGATGATAGGTGCGCTTCTGCTGCACATTTTAAAAATATTTTCTTTTGTATACAGGTGTGTCCAAATATTACTAAAAGACCAAAGTTATGTTTTTTTAAATGGAACCATCCCATTTTGATTTTATTTTTGAATTGTATACTAAGTTCTGCGTTAAATTTACTTGAGTCATTTTCACCTATCTATCATACTTTTTGATGTACGTCACTTTATGTTCCAAAACTCCTTGATGTAATGTTGTGTTAAAAAATTCATATCTTCTAAACTATTAAAGAAAACATACCCATTTTTTTTCTGTGAAGTCTCTAGACTTTGTTCAATCTTTGAGCTGTTGCCGAGTGGCGAAGGAATATTCCAACGCTTACTACGATTTTTTGAAAGTGTTGAAAAACAAATGGGGAAAACTCTATTTTTTCAAATGGAACAGCCTGTATATTTTTACAACGTTCTTTAGCGTTTTTGATAAGCTTTTCTGCGATATAGGGTTTCTAGGGTTCAATTATGATATTAGAAAAGTTATTGAGAAAATATGATTTTTTAGATGAAACCACTGTTTTTACTAGGCTTGTGCCAAAATTAAATGTTACATTTGACATTTCTGTTTCATCGAAACTAAAGACTAAAGTCGAAATTAATTTTACACGCCAAGTACAGAACTTTATGGTGCTGATTTTCTAAATCTAATACATTTTTCGAACAAAATGCTTGAAATTTTGTATGGTTATTGGAATTATTTGAACAAAATTTTATTTTTGGATAAAGCTAAATTTTAAAGTAATGGGTCTGTTAATAGGCACGATATGCACTATTATGCGATTGAAAACTAATTGGCTGCGAACCATCGACCACCAAAACAGGTGGTCATTGAATGCGTGGGGTGGAATTATTGGAGGACGCGTTATCGGTCCGTTCTTTTTTGACAAGGTCCAAAATGGCGAGAGATACTTGGAATTTTTTCAAACCGATTTCCCGTTACTACTAGAAAACCTAGACTTAACTACAAGAGCGATCATGTGGTTACAACATAACGGTACTCCAGTTCATTTTTATGGTATCATTCAGCAGTTTTTGAGTCAAAATTACACCAACCGTTGGATAGGAAGAGGAGGAAGTCTTACTTGGCCAGCTCGCTCCCCAAACCTGACACCCATTGATTTTTTTTCTCTTGGGCAATGTTAAAGAAAAAGTTTATAGGGTTCAATCAACTACAGCTGAGGATATGAAGCAGCGAATATCCGATCCATTTCACTCTATTGACCAAATTCGTCTTTTGTTCGTAGAATGAATGTTTGTGTAGAACAGAATAGCCGTATATTTGAACATTTGTTATAATGCGAATAACCAATTTAATACTACGATAATTTATTTTTCTAATCATTGTTGAGCTTGTTATGATTGTTGATTCTTTTATTATTTTATTAAACATTGGCCGTTCGCCTATGGGTTATGTTGGATTGTATTATTTGTACTAACTGTTGGAAGATGTAATACTTGACAATCTCAAACTTGACATTTAATTCTTGCACAAGACTACTAGAAAGTGGTTTCAACTAAAAAATGCTATTTTCTCGATAACTTCTCTAATATTATAATTGAACCCTAGAAACCTTATATCACAGAAAAGCTTATCAAAAACGCTAAAGAATGGTGTAAAAATATACAGGATGTTCTATTTGAAAAAATCGAGTTTTCCCCATTTGTAGTTCATCCTTTTCAAAAAATCGTAGCAAGCGTTGGAATATTATTTCGCCACTTGGCAATAGCTCAATAGATTGACCGAAGCCTAGGGACTTCACACAAAAAAATGGGTATGTTTTCTTTAACAGTTTAGAAGTTATGAATTTTTGAACGGAACCTTACATAACGAAATTTTGGAAAATAAAGTGACGTACATCAAAAAATATGACAGATAGGTGAAAATGACTCCAGTAAAATTAACGCAAAATTTAGTGTAGAAATCAAAAATGAAATTAAAATGTGGTGGTTCTATTTAAAAAACATAACTTTGGTCTTTTAATAATATTTGGACACCTGTATACAAACGAAACTATTTTTAAAATGTGCAACAGAAGCGCACCTATCATCCAACAATAATTTCAAGTTGATACCTCGAATAGCAAAAAAGTTATGGAGCGTTTACGGAGCTCTGTGTCACCCTGTATCTAGGTACAACCGTGGACAGTCAAGAATAACACTTTAGCCGGCGGGTGTTATGAAAATACCGACTCAATGACAATATCTCATAGAGTCGGTATTTGCATGACACCCGCCGGCTAAATTGTTATTCTTGACTGTCCATGGCTGTACCTATAGCCATAGTCAGTTGTAACATGTGTTAGCAAAGCATTTTGGCCCCATAAAAATGGCCAGTGGCTTCAATCCAGAAAACACCTAAACGTTGATAGAAACGTAAAACCAAACGTTAACAAGTCCGTTATATGTAAACGTTGATTTAACGTTCTTATGTCCCGCCACTTAATGTTATTTGAGACCAACTATTCAACACAACTCAACGGAAATGTATAACGTTTATAATTTTATAATGTTTATATTTTCAGTTGAATACACCTTGAATTCGTTAAATCGAAACGTTAAAATAAACGTCATACTTTAACGTTTAAAATACTGCAACAAATCAAAAATAGTCTCACAAATGAGTAACGTTTATTTATAAAAATAATAATCGCGGCCGTAACACCTAAGCAGCTCTGGTTTTCTCCGTATTCCAAATCGTCAATTCAGCAGTCTAGCAGTTCCGAGAAGTGGTCGAAATTTCAACACTGCTTACAATACGTTTAAATGAATTTTAGACATTTGTTAATTTAACGTTAAGCCGGAAACGTTTTAAAATCAACCAAAACTAAACGTTACAAATTCAACCAATAACCGATTTTCAACAAACTAAACGTTAAATGCATTTTGAGTGTTTATTGGGAAGTAATATGTATGACGAGATTTGTTCATAGGCGCTCTGATTTCGCATGCTCCCCAACCAGTTAAAGACTTATCCGAGTAAATAGTCAAATCCGGATGAAAGGTGTTATTGAGCAATAGGTACAGGAATTATTGTCACTCTCGAACGGGATCAAGGTGAGCATCATTGAGGTCTAAACAAGCCATGAAAAAACCCTGGTCGAAGAAGACTTAGTAGTAGTATTTTTAGCTTTAAAATGGATCGGTGTGAACCGATAAGTATTCTTTTTACAGAACATAATTATTATTATTTTATACAAATAACTACAAAAAATACAAAATACGTACAAATAACTATGACATGAGCTGCTTTTGGCTGAAACAATTCTTAAGAATAAAAAAGAAGTTTTTTAATCTGCGTCCTTAAAATTAAAAAATATACTGGGTATTCAATTCAAAAACATAGGTAGGAAACATTTCCAGTTATACAAAAAATGAAAAAAATTAAGAAATTCGTGATTTACAACCATATATGTATTTTTGTGCCAAAGTTGAAAATGGAGTTTTTAGATAACAAAGTTAGTTGTTCATTTTTTTGACCAGTGCTGTTTTTGAAAAACTCATGAATTTAGTAGAATGAATTATTTATGAATTTACAACTAATTTCGGGATGTATAGACTTTCGCGGCCGACTTCATTAGCGGTTGTATTTTCTCGATATGTAAATCGTGTTCCAATCGAAGTTATTCCAGTAGGTGGGGCGTAGCGAGCAAATTATAAAAAAAATATGGCTCTTAATTTAAAATAAGAAAGATGAATATTGCACAAAATATACCATAAAATTTACAAAAATTCAAAAATGGTGGGCTTGTGGTAAATTCGAAGCCATTTAATATGGTTTTTTATTTCTTGAAATCGGAATTTTACAACGATTGCCGCTTTTTATAAATCATCTTGTGTACGAATCTTTATAATTCGAATTCGAACTGTATACATATAATGAATTATCTGGAAAAGAATATTACCCTGATTCTGAAACTGATAAGGAGGAACAAGCTTCTTTTCAAATCTATCAGAAGGAATCCTTTCTTAGAAATAAGCCGTTTTCTTCATCGCACAGACAATACAAATCTTGATTTACATGACAAGACAAGACCAATCTATAGGAAGAACTGATTAAATGGCCGAAAGCATTTCTCAGTACTGTACAGCTGTAAAAGGAAAGAAATAGCGGTGGTGTTTATTTACATGGACTCCTGGCGTTTTACCTATACCTGTGTCTTTATTCCGACACAAGTGCCGCTGGTTTTATCAACAAAGATCGGGACATTATCTGTACCCATCGTTTGCAGTTCCGGAAACTGCGTGAAGAATGAACATGCAAGTCTGTGCTGTAACTCGCTAATATTGAAAAAAAATAAATTTATAATACTTATCTAGGCAGTTACGAATAATCTACAGGTGTCCTACCCAAAAATTGACAAATACCTATATATATACCTAATACCTAAACCTAAAACCATCGGTTTTTTGGATAATTCAATTTCTATGTTTATCTAAACCGATGAATCAATTTATGCTAATTTTTGATACCGAAATGGAACATCAATAGAAAATAAGGATAAATGTGGCGATTTGTATGATTTATTTGCTCGCTTTCGAACACTGCAGATCATAAAAATGCAAATATCTCAAAAGGTACAGGACAGTAGGTAGCTAGTCGTCATCAAACTTTAGACTTTTAAATTTATTTATCATTAAAATATTATTGATACAAAATATTGCCATTCTTTTTTTGTTACAACGATGTTGCAGCTGTGATTTTTTAAAATGGTAAACGCCATGTTTGTTTAAATCAGTTCAGTAATTGTTTATAAATACGTACTGAAGCAGAATCAACATTTTTATTTTGAGGCGGTATGAATTTCATTCATTTCGTTCTTGACTGACTCTTTGTCCAAAGGAGGCCACTGTCGTTTTTACTGGAGATAGGCTATGGCCGTGAAGGGAGTTACAAAACTCTGTACTCAGTTAGGGGGACTTGGGCAAGGGTACTACAATCACTTGAGGTTTTATGTATATGGCCGCTAGACCCGGGTCTAGGGGCGCCACTGAATGCTTTATATAAAAAAAACTTTTTTTGCATAAAAGAATATCACTCACTACCTATCATAAAATGAAAATTAAAAAATTTGATTCACCTACTGTATGGTATGTATGTGCCATTTGGTACTACTTGGTCTTATTTTTATGTGCCGTGTTTTGCGTGTTTCTTAGAAAATCTATTTTTAGAATTTTGTTTACCATTATCACTTCCGAAGGGTGCATGCACATTATAACCCTTTACTACTTTACATTTTGTTTTAATATTGATTAAGATTGCATTATGAGTGAGCTCAGAAAAAATTAAGTAGTTATTAATTAAAATAATGTTTCGGAATGGAAAGGGACTGAGAAAAAATGTTGAAAAAAAGCCGTTTCAAATCAGGAAGTAACGATGAGATTACTTCTGAATTCTGTTCTAGATAGAAATATTAAAAATAATGGTTTAAACAAATAGGAATTTTAAACCCGGTTAAATTTAAGAAGGATGAAAATATCGCCATTTGATAGAGTATAACGTATACAGAGTAGGGCAGCCGTTGTACTTGATGGATGCTGGCTCATGTATTAAATGGAAGAAGGGAAGGAACGAAGAAAATGTTTTAGAACATGACAATGGCAATGACCTAACTTGAAAATATTTTTGTGTTCTGTTTAGCCAACAAGTAACTCCATCTTCTCATTTTAAACAGAACAGCCTATATATTATTGTATTTTTATATTCCTAGTTTGATGTTAGATCGAGTTTATCCATAAGTGGGGCCTAAAATTGACTGTTTTCGAGTTATTCAACCTTATTTATTGAAATTGACCTTTGAAGCGGTCTGAAATAATACGAATAACTCTGGACTGTATTCAGCATAAATTGCTTATATCTTATGATTAGAACAAATTTGGTATAATACTGAGAGGATGCTAAATACAACGCGTTAAATTTTAACATTCAAAAGTACATAATTTGATTTTTTTTAATGGGCCCCAAAAATTTTTTAAGGAAGTGTTCGAATTAATTTTTGATATTTTTTCATTTTTTCTATATTTTGTTATATGATTTTTCAATTTATTTTATAGTTATCGTATTCCTGTTGATTAAAACATATTTTGCACGAATTTACAGATATATAAGATATAATGTTAAAGTTTCGATTACACCTTATTTTTGTTTGACAATCTAAACAATCTTTTCAGATGCGCCTATGGCATCATCGTATGTATTTACCTAATTGCGCCATTAAGTACAATGTTCATTGATTATGAAAGGCAAGGTAAAGTAACATTCTAACAATTTAACAACAGCAGCATGTAAAGAAATATTATAATTTCATTTAGGGGGATATAGCGAGTGCCCCTCGGGAGCTCTCTGCAACGAAACAATTTCTAATTATCTATGTTGGAGCCCCAGAATTACCACTGTCGATCAATGTATTATTTCATATTTTAATGAATTCTTTAATTTTTTACAGCAACTTTTCTCAGTTTTTGACTTTTATTTTCAAAAACCGAAGTTGCACTAATTTCCGAACGATATTTATTTAAATCACAATTTTAATGAGTTTACTGTGACATTGATGTCGTTCATCGTTAATTCATGTCATTATCAGAAAGGAATTAATGAAATATTAATTTATTACAAGGCGTAAGTTTATCACTTATTTCAAGTTTGTCATTTAGTACCTCCTTTTGCCAAATGTAATTTACAATGCCATCAGTTTAATTAATTTCTTAATTATTTACAAATTTGCTCTTCTCATAAATAGGTATGTAATATTTGTTTGTTTTACCACCATTGGTTCGGCTCATCACATTTTCTTGCCCGAGCCTGCAATTAAATAAAGCTGAAATACTTTTACACATTAAGGGGTTTATGTGTCCCCGCGTAATAACTGCATTTTTCATGGAACAATATTCTGAAAATACGATGTTTGTTGTCTCAAGTTTAGAAGCAAATTAATAATTCAATGATTGCATTTTTTATCAATTTTATGCCATATTTGAGATATACGAAACATTTCAGTACCACACCAACACCACCCGACATGGATTATTACAATAAAAAACTTATGACCGGTAAGAAACTAATAACGAAAGCAGAATCAAAACCAATTATTATTTTAGAAGATAATCTCAAACTGATTTCATTTCTCGGTTTTGATATTTTCCAGCCGAAATCTGTAAGAACGTTACTAAAAGTATTGATGGTTTTCACCGTTGCCGGTGCAATTTTCCAAATTTACTTGTTTTCGAAGACACCGAGCTGGGAGGATTTTATTAAATACACTCCAATATTTGCATCAACAATTTATGCAAGTTTTGAAATTTGAGTTGTCGTTAAATTTGTAGTTATCATTTGAAGGCGTTTGAAATGTACTGCGAAATTTTTATATCCAGTAAGGAAAAGGATGTACTTTTTGATTCTTTGGGCGCTTGGTCTGATGATAGTTGTGGTGATGAAACAAAGGCAAAGATTCGAAAAGGGATATTTTATATCAACGTGTACGGTGTCAGTCACGCGATCATTACAATAACAACTGCCATTCTGTTTACATATCCACGGGAACAAGATAGGCACAATTTCCTTATTTATAAGTTTCTGGAAGACAACTTCAATTCCTACAAGCTAATTTTAAGTTTTCCAATCAGGCTTGTTTTAGCGAACGACTACTATAATATGGCTGCAATTAGTTTTCATTCTATTTATTTATCGCAGCATCTAAAGTTTCAAATAGTTTTGTTGAATAAGTGCCTTTTGGACATCGCAAATTACGTTAATAAGTCGAAGAACTATCAGGTCGAAGTTAAAAAAAGGCTGCGATTTTGTATACAGCGCCACATACAAATTGTGCAGTAACACTTCAAGAAATTATGAAACGGACTATTCCTCTTGAATTTTCAGACATATCAGCTCTTTCAATCGCAGATGTGGCATGTTACTTGTAGTGTTTCCCATCACTGGAACCATGTATGGAATATTTGTAATGCTTGTAATACTGAAGGTGTTTTCTAATGTTATACGAGGAGTGTACAGTAATTTATTGTTACTGGGTATAAAACTAAAATTGTTCAACATAAAAAATCGAGTTTTGTTATTGACGATTATCTGAACTGATGCCGGTGCGTCAAATAATTTTGTTGTAAATAAATATTATTTACTAAAAGCTATGGTAGATATGTCACCAATTCGAAAGCAGCTTCATGCATTGCGTTCATTGTAACGAGGCTCTTGTGTCTTGTTTCAAGAGAATGCCACGCGATAAATTTTCCATTCTCTCTTCTTTTCTTTGGCCCGTTACTCTGTGGCCACGTTTTATAATTAATCATAAAAATTTCTTTAGCGTCTCAAATAATTGTAGCCCGCCGAAGGCTGGCCTTAAAATTGCTCAGTGTCTATTAAGCCGATTTTGGACCATGCTCCAAAATTCGATTTTGAACAATAAATAACTTAATCTCCAGCCTGCTTTGTTAGGAACAATAAATACTGTACAGCCCTCGTAATCGTACAGTTACGAAAAAAATATATTGAATTTTAGGGGACCGTTTACTACAATTACCTTCAAATAGTCATGACATTGGTGACATTTTGCAGTGTATTAGTAGCGATCATGTACGGAGGCCAAAGTGTAAAAGATGAAGTAATATTTCTTACAGAAACTACGCATCGGTCTTATACAATATTATTGTGCTGCAGTCAAATAGAACGGCCTGTATAATTTTGGACGCCCCATGGTATCACTGGGAAGAAGATACCAAGAAAGATTTGTTGATTTTTCTAACTAACGCCCAGAAAATTATTAGTTTCCACTTTTCGGATACTTTTACAGTGGACTACGACTTGGGAGCTTCGGTTTGTTACAAATTAATGAATGTAGACTGTACAAAAAAAATCGGAGGCTCAGGAGGCTATGGAATCTGGCATAGAATTTCTTAAAGATGTTCTTAAACAGTTGTCAATAAGTAACTTAAAAGCAAACACTCGAAAGAATTTCGAAGTGGTTACATTGCCTACCCAGCCTCCTTTTTTGTACACACAAGTGTAATATATTTATTTATAAATTCTTTATTTCTAGATAGCCAAACGTATATACTCGGTGCTCTCAGTGGTATTTAATATGAACTGGCATCAATAAGTTTCAAATTAGGTACTCATCCGTGAGATCACTTCTTCACTTCTTTTCACTTTCGGGTTATTGAGATCACTTAGTTTCACATATTATGCATAAAATTATTATATTGTTGTATTTAAAAATATATAAAATAAACAATAATAATAATAGTATACTAGTTGGCCCGTGTGAATAATTCGCATAAAATGCCCTTTTGGTGGTGGGAGATGTTAGTTAAACAGATTGCCAATAGACTGGCCCATGCGAAGTATTCGCATATGTTAGGACGTTTTTAAGTATTTTAAAATAAATTCAAAAAAAAAGTTGAATTGTTTGTTTATTTTTCGTTATTAGCGGTGAAGGTAATCTAGAAGGTAATTGAGCAATAAAATATGGAGACTGATTAGATTACTTCGATAATAGGACGAAAGTAAAGAATTGTTAAAAAGAGTTCCCTTTTTTTATGAAAAAAATATTTACAGTAGGTCCGTCGTATTCGCGGCTGTTTGGTCCCACGAACTTCCACGGATACCCAAAGGGCAAACAACAAATAAGAAAACTTTTTAAGGATTAAGTAATTTTTTGCTTCTACATCGAATTCCGGTATCAGATTGTGGAGTCGCAATTTGAAAAAATTGAGTTTGTCATTTTCTTATAGTAGGTAATTTTCGTGAAATTGCAACGACCTCCTGATACCTTAAAAAGAATTAGAAGTACTCTCAAATTATTTTTGAAATTATACGAATCGACAGAAAGAAGATATCAATTTTAAAAAAATATTAATTCTGTTTCAATTTTTAGCATACAATTAGGAATATTAAAAAAACTATGAAAGATAAGTAACAACAATTGGTCTTTTTCGATTCAGAATTGAGTGGTCGAATCAATGTTAACATAAAAAATATGGGGTTGCCATTTAAAATAATAAAGTTGATCTCAATTTCCGGTATAACCGGAAATGCCACCATCTTAAGTATTTTACTTCTATTCAGAATGCTCGATAATGATGATGCACCAAATTTCAACTTTCTAGCTTTACGGGACATTCAAAATTTTCTAATAAACGGTCTACGTGAATCATCCTGTATATACAGAATTAATGGAATTAATTTTAATCAATAGTAGAACTCGTCAAAACAATCGCTTTCTATGACCATTTTTTTCTAAATTGCAATTTTGTTACAGTTTCTACCCTCCTTAAAATTGACGAGCTGCCTATAGAATTGATGTCAGTGAAATTTTTTAATTTGAATTCCAGAAATTTGCAATAACTAGTTGGCCCGTGCGAGTAATTCGCCTAGAATGCGCTTTGGGACTGGAAGACGTTGGTTGCGCCCTTTTGGAAGTGGGAGGTGTTAGTTAAACATATAATAGATGGCGCTATGACCAAAATACTGTTTTTAATTAAACTGTCAATATATGGGGCTTTTAATTAAACTAATTTGTCAATACATGGCGCTATGAACACAATTTGGTTTGTAATAATTTAAAAAGAAACATTAACATTTCGCAGATAGCGGTGATGGTAATCTTCAAAATGATAGCTCAATCATTGGTTTTGATGAAGTATTAAGGGAGATATGGCGTACCGACAAAAAACACCTTTGAAAATAGTAAGCAGGATGTTATGGAAATGAATACAAATATTTTAAAAGGTGGCAGAACTCGTCAATTTTAGCAACTTTTCTTCTGTACAGATAACAGTGTTCTTCTTGTTTTTAGACTGTGCTCCCAAAATTATTTCAAAAAATATTGCATTTTAGACACATTAGTAGAGTAGCAGCAGCAGTTCAGTGGAATTGACTTGGTAGTTCATTGCTGACCATGTTCAGGCCATCGTTTAGAACTATCGCATTTTTGGTTTCGTTAGCAGAGCAGATTTTGTTATACTTACCTACGTAGCACTTGGGGTAGATGCGAAATGCTGTCAAAATATACGTACCCGTAAAATTTTAAATAGATAAAATGGCAAAGTTTAGTAGTTAGTATATTTTTTAATGTGTATAAATTTACATCTACCTATGTATAACACAAATTCAGAGACTTTTCTTTACGTATGATACGTAAAGTGCAAACAGCCTAACATGGTTGTCGTAAGTGTCTTTTGTATAATGTGCGTACATAAATAAAACGATTCTGTGTAGGCCGCGGAATAACTTCAACGTTCGGTAGAGTGTAGTTAAATTTCGAGCTTGACTTGGAGAAACTTGAAATAAAGTTCTCTATTGACACCGTTTAGGACATGATTCGCAAGATACATCTTGAACACCATATTCTGGAATTCCTTTATTTGTGCCAGTTAAGCTTAAATAGCACCGAAAGCACTGAATATATACGTGTGGCAATCTAAAAATTAACAATTAATTATACCACGATGAGTGGATTTGTATCATACCGACGCTCCCAATTTATAATCGACTGTAAAATTAGCCGAAAAATGGTAACTTAGAGTTCTCTGGGAGTTAGTCAAGAAAATTAGTAAATCTTTTTTAATGTCTTCCTCCATGTGGTACCACGGCGTGGACAAAATAATGTCAGCTGTTTTATTAGTCTAAAACATAAACAATTTGGATGTGGTTGACATGCATCAAATTACCTCATTCGTTAAGCTCTGACCACCGTACATGATTGCCGCTATTGTGCTGAAAAACGTAACAAATACCATAATTATTTGAAGATAATTGTAGTACAAGGTTCCCTAAAATTCGATAAAGTTTGCATTTAGTGTAATTATTTTCATAAAGTACCTTCAGTGCCACCAACATTATAAGTATTCCATAGATGGTACCAGTTACAGTGAACAATATAACTAGAAAACCCATATCGCGATTCAGAGAGTTAGCATATCTAAAAATATTATGATCAGTAACAATTCCAACTTTTTTGAAGCTATTACTCTACAATTTTTATATGCCGTTTAATGCAAAATCGTAGTCTCTTTTTGATTTCATCCTGATAGTCTCTAGAATGACTGAGATCAAAAATGTCTCTGGAATGATCTTGATCAAAAATGTCAATTTCCTTGACACACTTATGGAACAGTCGTATTTGGAACTTTATATGTTGTGAAAAATAAAGAATTTGATAACTAAGGGCAGCCATATTGTAGACCGTATACACTGAAATAACTCTGATGGGAAAACTTATAACCTGCTTATAAGAATTAAAATGATCCTCCAAAAATTTAAAAATAAGAAAATTGTGACGGTCTTGTTCACTTGGGTAACAAAATAAAATCGCAGTTATAAGTGAAGTGATGGCATGAACGACTGCGTAGATGTTAAGAAAATGTATTTCTTTTTCAATTTTTGCCTTCGTTTCATCGCCACAACTATCTTCAGACCAAAGACCCATAGTATCGAAAAGCCCCTGGGTTATATCCGTAACCATCAACATTTGGATATACGTTTCACATGCCTTCAACCGTTAAAATCAGCATGAAAAGATATGCTTCATCAACTTGCATAAATTGTTGAAGAAAACATTGGAGCATATTTAATAAACTCCTCCAGAGTTGGTGTCTCCGAAAACAAATAAATTTGAAAAATTGATCCTGCAAATGTTAGAATGATCAAAATTTTAACTAGAATTTTTATAGTTTGTGTCCGAAGCACGTCCAAACCAAGAAGCGAAATCAATTTCAAACAGTCTCCTGGAACGATTGTAGTAGCCATTCTACATTCTGTTTTACTTTTGGTTTCTTACCAGTCATAGATTTTCTGTTGTAGTAATCCATGTCGGTTTGTAATAGTAACTGAAGGGTCTAGTTCTTATTTTTTGGTCGGTTCAAGCCTCATATAACAGTCGTTTCCAAACTTGTCCGATTATTACTGCATCCAGGTTTTCCCAAAACGTCTTATGTCAGATTCTAACAAGTAGGTACACTTAGCAAAATGGCTTTCCACTTCGCATCCAATCCCACTGAATTGAAAATTGAACTAAAATTATGAACCTGCGAGAGCGCGGCGGCGCACATTCATTCAACTAACTTCGTTAGCGCTGAATATACAGGGTCATTATAAATAATTGTAGTCAAAGGGTGCTGTTGAACCTAAAGCAATATTTTTACGCGCCACTTCATTGTGATAATGAATTGTTCTCGATACAAGTCTTAGGAATAAAAGACTGATATTTTAACGTACACTTTCCATGAAAGGCGAAAACAACAAAAGATCACGGTAAATGTCAGAAAAACCCGCAAACGACAAAACACAAGTACGAAAAAATTATGACAGAAATCTCGTTCACTGTGGTTGAGTCCGCAATTGATAGTTCAGAGTACAGTTGTAAAACAAATATGTTCGTAGGGAGCGTTAACACAGCAAAGTACACTTTGACTACAATCATTTATTATGACCCTGTACGATTCACTTCACTTGATTAACACATAGTTATAAACGCTAAAAGAGTCAAATATGATCATTCTTTAACACACTTTGTTGTCAGTTAAGTGAGGTACACAAGATCGGACTTGCATGCGTGCTTGACTGAACACTCCAAGGCTCGCGTGCATGTGCAAACTTTTGTATTCGACACACACGTTCAGTTTGCTAGAGGATTTGTGCTTTGTAAAAGATAAAACGACATCTGATAGTTGTCAATATGTGTTTAGAGAAGGAAGACTTGAATTATGTTGCAAATGCGGTAGCATGTGTTCTGAAAAAAAATGAAAGCAAAGCAATAAAAAGATCAATTCAAGGTTAGCAATTTTCTGAAACAATTTTGCAAGCAATTTGTCTTCTTAACAACCTCCTCTTATGTGAAGTCTGGTACTGATAATTGTATTGGGTTGGTGCATAATTATCAGGCATTTTTGTAGGCGTTTTTCTTTAACAATTGTACAGCAATTGTTTACTTTTTTATATACCTAATAATATTATTTTATGTTTAGGTTATAAAAATACCTGTCGATAACCATATTCGTCATATTATGCTTTACCACTTTGAAAAAAGATAGAAAGGAGCGCTGTCATTTCGCGATCTCAACGAACTTTTTAGCCAAGTGAAATAAGTGAAAGTCGATGCAGTGAATGGTTTGCCTATTTCAAATTTGACAATACTAGCTTGGAAGATAAGCCAGGAAGAGGTTGGCCATCAGATTTCGACATCCAGGCACTTTTGGAAGCCGTGGAAATTTTCTTAGATTTGGTTAGCTTGGTGGCCGATGTCAAAGCATGTTGCAGATTGCTTCCAAGAGCCGTGACTTTTTTACCTATAGAATTGACCGTCTTCCAAGGAAATGGGAATCAGTTATTGAAGTCAATTAACAATATTATTGTAGAATTATTTGCTTCTTTTTTAAATAAATATTGTTTTTCATAAAACGCCTGATAATTATGCACCAACCTAATAGTTTATTCACCATCACCTCTACATATTACTCTGTGTAATCTGTTATCACACCATAAGTTTCTTCGTTATATAGTCTATTCGAATAATCCTTACTTTTCACTTTCCACAAGCATGTATATTATGGGTGACCCAGAGCTTTGTTAAAGTTTCATAACTTTTTTGTTTTATTCTGCGTTAAATTTGTTGGGGTCATTTTTACTTATCTGTCATAGTTTTAGATATGCGTCGAGGATGTCGTAAAGCAGATTTGATCATTTCTTGCGCAGCATGGAAGTTTTTTGGACTGTAATTGGTGAAGTCATAAACCGCATTTAACGATGCATACAAAACTCACCGTACAAGTTACTTATTGCAACCACCGATCAGCTATAGTTTTGTTGATGGTGTTCCATCATCAAAATCCTCACTAGACACTGCTGTGGTCTTAAATTACTTCCAAAAGCATAAACTGTGGAAGAAAAATACTCACAAGCCAAAATTAATTTTTAAATGTTTTTCTCAATAAAAAAACTGAGAAAAAAGGTGAGCAGAAAGTGAAATAAGATAAGAAGTGATCTTACATAGAAATATCTAATTTTAAAACAAATTTAAATATTTATGCCAGTTCACCGATACGACATGGAAGCACTTTGAAATTCGTTTGAGTGTAAAAACATTTTGACCTTGAGTCGTAGAATGAAGTTGTCTGCTCATAACCGTTTCGAACACGATACATAAGGTTCCATTTCCTCCTCATCGATTTAGACGTTGTTTGAGGACATTTTTTGGCACAGTTTTTGTTTACCCTGCAAATTATAAAATAAAAGCTATTTTCCGTGGCCTCCTGGGTATCCGCTTTTATAATGTACGGTCATAATAAATGCATTAATTACCTTCGGGGTAATGTTCTCCCATTATGAAATACAGTGCTTTCTACATGATAAATTGACGACATTAATTAATTATCTGTCGAATCTAAGGTAAAATGACAACACATTTGAAACAGCAGTGGAGAAGCGGCTATTTGTAAGATAAACAATTATAATGTTTGTTATAGCATAAACGACACCGTAAATAAATATCCTTTATTTATGAACCTTTATCTTCATCTTCATCACCACAAATACAATCATAATTAAACAGCTCTAGCTCTTAAACGAATCAAGATATCGTAATGCGATTTTTGCCATTCAACTCTTGTCTAAAATCGAGCTCAAGGCATCTTAGCAACTTTTCAGCTATCTCTTTAGGAAATAGGAGAAACACCCTAAAAGTGTCCAATGTGGGACACCTGAATTCTTTGACACTATACAGGTTTATTAAATGCTTGTAGTCGAAGTGTGCTGTGCTGTTCTACCGCTCCATACGGACATATTTGTAATATAGGGACTTTTATTTTGCAAATGAACACCAAACTGTCAATTTCCGACTCGTTTTGTCGTTTGCGTTGTGGTTTGCGTGTTTTTTTTTGTCATGAATGTGGTCTTTTATATATATAAATCGTTTTATTTGCCTTTCGGCCTTAAGACTCCTACAAAAATCATACAATTTTTCTTCAACTTAATATTAATTTCTTCTAAAACCGATCTCTTCTTCCTTCATTCCTTCTTTTACGCACTCTCCCCCCTCTTTCTCTCTCTCACCACGCTTCTCATCCATTCTATTCCTCTTCCATCCTCATTCAATACCTCATCCCTCCTTCTTTCATCCTGTCTCAGACTCTCACATTCCTTCATCAGATGTTCCACTGTTTCTCGCCCTTCTCCGCATATTCTACATACTCTCTTCTCCTCTTTCTCCCAGAATTTGCATTCTCTCTCTTCATTCCCGCACCTGAATCTTGCAATCATTCTTCTCTCATTTGCATTTACTCTTTCCAGGTACTTCGGTAGTTTTTCCGATATTATTTCTTTATACTTGTTATTGTACCTGGACTCTTTTATTCTCTCCCTTCTCTCTTGTCTCTCCACATCCCTATCTCTGTCTCTCAGTTTTTCTCTCATTCTCACCCCTCGTCCACTCATTCTCGTCGCTTCTCCTAAGCTATACCCATTCCTTTCATAATACTTTGCCCTTTCACTCATTCTATCATTTTCTGCTTCTCTCTTTTTCTCTCTCCGACATTCCTGCAACAGTTCACACCAAGTCCTTTCGCTAATTCTCTCCTCAAATGTTGCCGCCCTCTTTCCTGCTTCCACTCTCATCTTTTCTCTTTTCGTTTCCTCTCTCACTATGTACCCTGGTGTTTCTCTGTCCACTCCTAGCACCCATTTCAGATATTTCTCTTGCACCCTTTCAACCTCCTCCCATTCCTTCCAACCCCATATCTCCGCTCCATACATCAACACACTTTTCACTAGACTATCAAACATCATCATCCTTCTTCTAAAATTATGCCCGAACTTCCTTTCTCCTATTCCCCATACTACTCCTACCACTCTATTTGCCTTTTTGACTTGTTCCTTTACCTGTGCCCCTGCTGTTCCTCTTTCGTTAAACACATACCCCAAATAATACATCTCTTTCACTTTTTCTATCACCTGCGTTTTCTCCCACATCCATTCTTCCTCTCTTCTTTCTCTTCCCCCTTTCCTAAACACCAGCATCTTTGTCTTTTTAGCATTCACTTCTAATTTCTTTTTCCTCATGTATGCCTCTAATGTTTTTATCATTCCTCTCATTGCTCTTTCATTCCCTGCCACTAGCACCAAATCATCCGCATACGCCAGCGACCATACTTTCTTTCTTCCTATTACCATTCCTCCATCCTGCGCTTCGCTCAGTACCCTCTCTACATCACTAATGAATAGAGTAAACAGTGTGGGACAGAGCGGACACCCTTGTCTCACCCCTTTTTTCGTCCAAAAGCATTCACTCTCTTTCTCTCCCACCTTCACTCTATTTCTTGTCTCTCTATATATATCTTCTATTCTGCACACTAGCTTTTCATTCACTCCTCTTTCTCTCATACATTCCCATAGTTTCTCTCTATCCACACTATCAAAAGCCGCCTTCAGGTCTACGAACAATGCATACACCCTACCTCCCCTCTTTTTCAACTCTCTGCTCACTATGTGTTGTAGGATGTACACATTGTCTATTGTTCCCCTCCCGGCCCTGAATCCCGCCTGCCCATCCTGAATCATCCCTTTCGTTTCTACCTCCTTCACCAATCTTTCTCCCAGGCACATCGCATATATCTTGTACGCCGTGCACAACAGACTCACTCCTCTATAGTTACTCACCTCCTCTTTGCTCCCTTTTTTGTGTACCGGGCACACCAGACTCTCTCTCCATTCGCTCGGCATCCTTTCACCCATCCATACATCGTTTATTATTTCTCTCAGCCTTTCCGTTGTTCCCTCCGTTCCGTATATCCAGACTTCGTTCTCTATCTCCTCCCTCCCCGGCGCTTTTCTCTTCTTCAGCTTTCTTATTTTCCCTTCCATTTCTTCTTTCGTTATTTCATCCCCTCCCCCTATTTCCCTGGTCCCTGTTCTTTTCTGCTCTTCCATTTCCTTCTTCCTCTCCCCGTCCAGCAGTTCCCTGAAGTACTTTTCCCACCCTTCTATATTTATCCTTTCTGTTGCCCTCACCTTCCTCTTCCTTCTTTCTTTGTTTATGTATCTCCATGCTTCATTTTCCGTTTTAATTTCCTTGATTTCTTTCTCTTCTTCTTTTTTCTTTGTTTCTTTCCTTTCTTTACATTTTTCCCTGAATTTTTCTTTCGCCTTTATGTATTCCATTTTTTTTTCCTTGTCCTGTCTCCACTTCTTCAGTGCTGCTTTTGCTTCTTTCTTCAAATTACTACATTCCTTATCCCACCAGTTTGTGGTCTTTTATCGTTTTCGTATTACGGGCGTACGTGTACGTCAAAAAAAATTTCTACTTCGCATATATAACAAAGCTGTAGCTTTTTTCTACTTCGCATCTATAACAAAATTCTATAACAATATTTTGCTGATAATTATTTTCACCGACAACTGTTGTCTCGTCTAACTTCATTTGAAAATCAAAATTTCAATTTCGACAATTGTCAACCAACCGATGCAAAATTTTATAATTGCAAATTTTGAACTTCACTTCACATATAACAGCGATTTTATTATCTTTCTCAAGAGAACAGAACTATCATTATTTCATATTTTTTATAATGTACAGCGTGTCCCAGCGCTGCGGGGAAGTAAGATTACTCTCCAATGAAAACAGGATATTGAGATGTGGTTTCCACACTCTGAAAATATCTGTTTATATACAGTATGTCCACATACAGAATGTCGCATCAAAGTTAGCTTTTTTAAATGGAACGCCTAGTATATTACGCAATTTTCGGATTCCTTGTCAAAAAATAATTATACTTTGTATAAACTATTGTGGACCTAACTTCAGTTGTTTTGCTATTATTTGACAGTAAAGCCGACAAAAGCCTCTCTTGTGAAAAGTCGCAGCTATCAAATCGATGAGAATTTTGGCTTGAAATTTTGAGAGGAATTTTACAAATATCTACTAGTTTATAATGATTAATTCAAATATTTAATTGCAGTAATTTAATACACAGGTTGCTCACGAACGCAAATTGTTCATTTAATCTAATTTTTCAAATGGAACACAGTATATTTTGGTATCAGTCGATTACATTTTTGATGATATGATTTGATTGAATAGTAGAAAATTGATAAGCTTATCAAAAATATAATTGACTGATTGAAGATATAATTGACTGATATAACTGAAAATACATAGTGTTCTATTTATAAAATTTGATTAAACTAACAATTTGTGTTTATGAGCCACGCTGTATATTAATTATTTAAAATCAAAGTTTGGCCTTGAGCACTATAAACTAGACGTTTTTAAAATTTATCTCTCAAGATTTCAAGCCAAACTTTTCATTGATTTGGAAGCAGCAATTTTTCAAAAAAGGGCTTTTTTTGTTTTAATATCACATAGGTAATGACAAAACAACTAATGTTAGGTGCATAATAAGTTATAAAAAATATAATTATTTTTTTACAAGGAATCTGAAAATAGCGTAATATATCGGGTGCTTTATTAAAAAAAATAACTTTGATGATGCGCCACTCTGTATATGGACATTCTGTATATAAGCAGATATTTTCACAGTGTTCTGTATTGTATGTATTGTACGTTATATAAAAAACCGCATCTCAATACACCCTGTAGTTATCATAATCTTTATTTATCGCAACATAAGTGCATCATGGCGCATTGAATTGACATTATTGATCAAGATAATTTTAGAGACTTTTTGATCGAAGACTACCAAAATGAAATCAAAAATAGACTACGATTTTGCATTAAAGTGTCTATTGTCTAATGTGCATACATAAACAAAACGATTCTGTGTAGGTCATGGAATAACTTCAACGTTCGGTAGAGTGTAGACTCGGTTGGGTTTCTCTGTCCACACCGCCCTGTGTCAACTCACTGTTGCTCACTACTTCGTTCCCGTGGTTTTCAATTTAACACGATAATATATTTAGTATCAGTTCCAAAGAAATAAAGTGTTTGTGTTTTAATTGTGTTTATTGAAGTGCTTTTGGATACACAAAATTACAAATTACAATTGTTGATAGCTGGCGTCGAAGAGAACTGTCATAAAATGACATTTAATGTGCGTGTGTACATAATCTAATTTTTCTCATACGCTAAATGAATTATACCAATCGTAAAACTGTACTTCTTACGTCGGCGTATCTGTCAAACTTACGTATCCGTAAATAGATACTTAAAGTGCGAGGTGCATAAGTGCAATACTGCTACGTCGTACGAATACGGATAAACATAGTTGTCCAAGTGTTTATTGTCTAATGTGCGTACATAAATAAAACAATTCTGTGTAGGCCATGGAATAACTTCAACGTTCGGTAGAGTGTAGCTAAATTTCGAGCTTGACTTGGAGAAACTTGAAATAAAGTTTTCTGTTGACACCGTTTAGGACATGATTCGCAAAATACATCTTGAACACCATATTCTGGAATTCCTTTATTTATGCCAGTTAAGCTTAAATAGCACCGAAAGCACTGAATATATACGTGTGGCAATCTAAAAATGAACAATTAATTATACCACGAGGAGTGGATTTGCATCACACCGACGCTCCCAATTTATAATCGACTGTAAAATTATCCGAAAAATGGTAACTTAGACTTCTCTGGGAGTTAGTCAAGAAAATCAGTAAATCTTTTTTAATGTCTTCTTCCATGTGATACCATGGTGTGGACAAAATAATGTCAGCCGTTTTATTAGTCTGAAACATAAACAACTTTGATGTGATTGACATGGACCAAATTACCTCATCCGTTAAGCTCTGACCACCGTACATGATTGCCGCAATTGTGCTGAAAAACGTAACAAATACCATAACGATTTGAAGATAATTGTAGTACAAGGTTCCCTAAAATTCGATAAAGTTTGCATTTAGTGTAATTATTTTCATAAAGTACCTTCAGTGCCACCAACATTATAAGTATTCCATAGATGGTACCAGTTACAGTGAACAATATAACTAGAAAACCGATATCGCGATTCAGATAGTTAGCATATCTAAAAATATTATGATCAATAGCAATTCCAACTTTTTTGAAACTATTACTCTACAATTTTTATATGTCGTTTAATGCAAAATCGTAGTCTCTTTTTGATTTCATCCTGGTAGTCTCTGGAATTACTTTGATCAAAAATGTCTCTCGAATGGTCTTGATCAAAAATGTCAATTTCCATGATGCATTTATGGAACAGAAGTATTTGGAACTTTATATGTTGCGATAAATAAAGAATATGATAACTAAGAGCAGCCATATTGTAGAAGGTATACACTAAAATAACTCTAATTGGAAAACTCATAACCTGCTTATAAGAATTAAAATAATCCTCTAAAAATTTAAAAATAAGAAAATTGTGGCGGTCCTCATCTCTTGGATAAGAAAATAAAATCGCCGTTATAAGTGATGTGGTGGCATGAACGACTGCGTAGATGTTAAGAAAATGTATTTCTCTTTCAATTCTTGATTTCGTTTCACCGCCACAACTATCTTCAGACCAAAGACCCATAGTATCGAAAAGCCCCTGCGTTGTATCCGTAACCACCAACACTTGGAAATACGTTTCACATGCCTTCAAACGCTAAAATCAGTTTGAAAAGATATGCTTTATAAACTTGCATAAATTGTTGATGAAAACATTGGAGCATATTTAATAAACTCCTCCAGAGTTGGTGTCTCCGAAAACAAATAAATTTGAAAAATTGATCCTGCAAATGTTAGAATGATCAAAAATTTCACTAGAATTTTTATAGTTTGTATCCGAAACATGTCGAAACCAAGAAGCGAAATCAATTTTAAACAGTCACCTGGAACAATTGTAGTAGCCATTCTACATTCTGTTTTACTTTTGGTTTCTTACCAGTCATAGATTTTCTGTTGTAGTAATTCATGTCGGTTTGTAGTAGTAACTGAAGGGGCTAGTTCGTATCTTTTGGTTTGCAAACTTGTCCGGTTATTGCTGCATCCTGGTTTTGCCAAAACGGTTTATGCCAGATTCTAACAAGTACACTTCGCGAATTGGCTTTAGATTTCGCTTCCAATCCCACTGAATTCAAAATTGAACTAAAATTATAAATCTGCGAGAGCGCGGCGGCGCACATTTTGGTAACAGCTGTCATTAATCATTCATTCAACTTACTTCGTAAGCGCTGATAATTCGATTTACTTCAGTTCATAAACACATAGTTATAAACGCTCTACATTTCATAAAAGATTCAAATATGATCATCCTTTAAGACACTTTGTGGTCAGTTAAGTGGGATACACACGATCGGACTTGCACGCGTGCTTGACTGAACACTCTAAGGCTCGTGTGCATATGCAAACTGTTGTATTCGACACACACGTTCAGTTTGCTAGAGGATTTGTGCTTTTGCGAAAGATAAAACGACATCTGATAGTTGTCAATATGTGTTTAGAGGAGGAAGATTTGAATTTAGTTGCAAATGCGATAGCAAATGATGGGAAAAAAACTGAAAGCAAAGCAAAGAACAAAGATAAATCATTCGCAATGGGTCAAGGCTTGGTTAGCATTTTCTTGAAACAACTTTGCATCCAATTTGTCTTCTTGACCACATCCTCTTATGTGAAATCTGGTACTGGTAATTGTACTTTATTCACCATCACATCTACATATTACTCTGTGTAATCTGTTATCACACCCTAAGCTTCTTCGTTTAATGGTTTATCTCAATATTCCTCAATATATCCGGGAATGGATATATTAGGTAACCCAGAGCTCTCTATAAGTTTCATAACATTTTTGCTTTATTCTGCTTTAAATTTACTGGGGTCATTTTTACGTATCTGTCAAAATTACATCGTACAAAATTAACAGTAAGGTTCCGTTCAAAAATTCATAACTTCTAAACTTTTAAAGATAACGCTTTTTTCTCGTTCAAAGCTCTAGGCGTTGGCCAATCTTTTGAGATATTGCCGCGCGGTAAATATATGTTCTAACAGTTTTTTCTTTGAATATAATGGATTACAAATGACAAAAACTCGATTTTTTTAAATGGAACACCTCTACATTTTTAGACCATTCTGCAGTGTTTTTGATAAGCATATCAGACTAGTTTAATATAATAGTAACCAAATTATGCTATAGAGATTGCATTTTTTGCAGTAGTGACACTTTCCGAAGCCATCGAATCTAGGTTTTGTTTTATTTTTTACAGTGTAGGCCTTTGAATTGAAATATCGTGAATTTTGACATCAACTGTCAATCAAAACACTACTCAAATGATCTCTGAACAGATGTAATTTCTTAACAAAATGCACTAAATGTATCTTATGCATGGTGAACGAAACTTATTAAATTATTTTCAAAGTGATGGAATCACTGCTCCGAATGTATTTTTTCAAGGACATTCATTTTGTTGTCGTAATTAATGATGGTCTTTTTCCATTATTTTTCTTCTTCACTTAAATTGAAAAATATTCAAATAGAGCAGATTTGAGAACATACAAGCTTCCTTGATTTGGGGCCTCAAACGGCCGATTGACGTTTTTGGCTCGTGGGAATAAATCCAAGTTCGTCTCCTGTCATGAAATTTGATCATTTCTTGCCCAGCATGGAAGTTTTTTAGATTGAAATTGGTGGACAAGGTAACAAACCAAATGCATCTTTATCATTTCCTGCGCAACATCGTTGTTTTGGAGGTACTACCACAGAGCACTACTTACAAAAATTGATGGACGAGCTTCACGAAACTCATTCAAGTTGCTTATTGGAACTATCGATGATTCTCCGTCATCAAAAGCTTCACTAAACCCTGCTGAGGTCTTAAATCTCTTATACAATCATAAATCGTGGCAGAAAAATGCTCACAACCCAAAATCAATTTTTAAATGTTTTTATCAAAGAGTGAAGACTTTCACGGCCGGCTTGATTAGTGGATGTATATTTCTCGGGTATATGGACCGTGTTTCAATCGAAGATGTTCCAGTAAGAATTAAATGTTCTTATCAAGTAAAAACTGAATCAAATGATATTCGTTCAACAGCAACCTGCTTAAAAATATCAAATTAAAAGGAAACTGCATTGTCATGTTGTTCGTAACAGTAGAAAAGGCTTTTATTGTTTTCTTGAATACAACAAAATGGTAAAGTATCTTAACAATTTTATGCATATGGAGTGAAGGTGAGTGATCTCCAAAGCAGAAAGTGAAATAAATAGACGTATATAATTTTAAAACAAAGTTAAACTTATTTATGGCAATTCACCGAGAGAGTAGAAAAAATATCAAGTGCGTTCAAAAATAAAATGAGGCTGCATCGGCCATTTTGAAATTCGTTAGAGTGTAGGGACATTTTGACCTTGAGTCGTAGAATTAAGTTGCCTGTTCATAACCGTTTCGGCCACGATATATAGGGTTCCATTTCCTCCTCATCGGTTTAGAATTTGTCTGAGGAAGTTTTTGTTTGACAGTTCTTGTCAAATGTCATGATTTGACAACGTCAAAGGTCTACACTGGAAAATATAAAAAAAAGCTATTTTCCGTATCCTTCTGAATCTCCGTTTTTATAACGCTTTTTATAATAAATGCATTAATTACCTTCCTGATGTAACCCCATTATGAAATACAGTGCTTTCTACTTGATAAATGGACGACATTAATTATTTATCTGCCGAATCTAAGGTAAAATGACAACACATTTGAAACTGAAGTGAAGAAGCAGCTAATTGTTAAATAAACAATCATGTTATCTCATAAACGACAAAACAAGTATCATTTATTCATGATCTTTATTTATTCATTATCTTCATCTTAATCATCACAAATACTATTTTATTAAACAGCTGTAGCTATTAAACGAATCAAGCTATAGGAAGCGGTTTTCGCCATTCAACTCTTCTCAAAAATCGAGCCACAGACACCTTAGCTACTTTGGAGCGGTTTTTGGCTCTATCTTTGAAGCATCGTGACAGTGGAATTATTTTCAGTCCAGGCTTTAACGCAAATCTTCAAGAACAGTTTATTTTCTGTCCATTTCCTTGTGGCCTTAAATTTTGTTCACACTTTTGAGCGATTTTCGATTAACGATCTTGTGTAGGCCATCGAAGTTTGAGAGTGTGAAAAATATTGACCTTGTGTTGGAGCAATTTGGGGTAAGGCACCACGCGCACTGAATCGACTCGGCTCGGTCGGATCGGCACGGCACGATCGGCATGTTTTGGTATACATGAAATTAAATGAGAGCCCACGCACTGGATCGGATCGGTCGGTTCAGACCGGTCGGATCGTCTCGGCATCGGCAGAGAATGATCGAAGAGGCAAAAACTGCCGAAAGGTCCGACGGCTTTCCGCATTTCGGTCCACATCTGCAATTGTAAAGTAATCTGCAAATGTAAATATGAATCCAAAAAATAGCCGTGCCGCCTCCACCACCATAAGGTGATCAACATAAACACTCTGTATTACGAAAAAACCACCACGATACAATTAAACTGTTATTAATTACCCGATTTTAATCATTCAACAACCACATAAGACATCTATAAGAGCATATTTTTTATTATATTTTTATATATTATATATTAAATAAATTGTTGTTAAAAACGAACTGTACTAAATGAGCTGATGAAATCACCGAAGGTGCCGACTGCCGACAGTGCCGATTGTGCCGATTCAATGCGCGGTATACGCTGCCGTGCCGATCGGACCGTGCCGATCCGACCGAGCCGAGTCGATTCAGTGCGTGTGGTGCCTAAGTCGTCTGTCGGCAGTCGATTCGGATTAGCGATGGGCAGAATCGAGTACTTTTAGGAATCGAGAAACTAGTACTCGAGTACTTTAGAGAATCGAATCCTTATCCGAGTACCGATACTGAGTATCGATATCGATACGATACCTCACCCGAGGATCGGTTCTGTTCTCTGTTCTCATGCATCTCGCATGCAAATATGATTGTTGTTTTGAATAGTATATAGTATATAATTTTCCATTTAATTCTATACATGTATGGTTTTATTTATACTTTATGGTCGTATTATATTATTTTTGTTTATTTAGACTATAATTTTAATGTTGTTTTGAAAAATTTAAATAGATATAATAGGTTATTCAGTCAAAATCCTAGGTGTCTTTAACGATGCCGACATGATTTCCCAAACGAACTCGTGCGTAAAGATTAAAAATCGTTCGAGGAGTAATAATTTTCGCTTCTCATATTTTTAGATGTTTTTTGAATCGAAATAGAAAGTATTCGAAAGCTAGTGGGTAAGTTTTTGAGAACGAGTACAATGAAGATTGGTTGACATTGACACTCGATACTATGTTCTCGAGTACTCCGATCACTAGTCTTTTATATCGGACTCATTCGAGTACTTAAGTATTCGAGTACTACTGGGAGAGTACTCGAATACTACCAGTACAGTGAGGAATCGAATACCTTCGATACTTTGTACTCGAGTACTCCCATCGTTAATTCGGATACTATGCAAATTGTTTTTTAACAAATTTCATTCCAGGTGTCGGCTTGGACCGTGGTCATGAGACAAGAGCGTCGTTTGTACAAATGTTTGATAGACATACATACGTCATTGCCGAAAACCTACACGTGATTTCAGCAATAAAACGAGGCTGCGTAATGTGTTAAAGTGCAAAAAAATGTTGATCAGATTAGTTCTCAGTTGACAATCGATGCGGATACAATACAATTCCATCTCCATCTCGGTTTTGAGTATTGTATTGACGTCGTTTGGGCAATTGTTGATTGACAATTCTACATTCGAAAAAATAAAACAAAAGCAGGATTCCATGACTTTCTGGGCTTAAATTTTTTTGTACGATCTCTATGAAAATCTAGAATGCAGGCAAATCACGATTGTTTTAAATTCGGCGCTTTGCGTTCCATGTTTATTATTGGCTGGCTCAAGCCTGCAGGCAGACTCGCAGGAAACTTACTTACGGTTCGCTGTGGAAGTTACAGATGGCAGTCAAATCCACAAAATCAAGGGTCGATTATTGGTTCTTGTTTCTGTTAATCTGACAGGTGGTTATCAGCGGAAACAGTAAGTTGTTGCAACAGGTTGACCCGGTTTTAAGTCCTGAATGTTAAGACAACAGAGGTGAGCGTTTTAAGAATTCGTATGAATGCGGTGACCACTTAACAATTGCTTTGCAGATGGAGTATGATTACTTAATAAAATTTCTGGCGTTGGGCGACTCAGGAGTCGGTAAAACAAGCTTCCTGTATCAATACACGGACGGAACGTTCAATTCAAGATTTATATCAACTGTCGGAATTGATTTCAGAGAGAAAAAACTGGTAGAATAGACTTGCATAAAGCATGTGCACTGTTTTGTATGAAACATTTCTAGTTGTACCAATCCAAGGGCAGAAACCACAGGATCCATCTGCAGTTGTGGGACACAGCCGGACAGGAGAGGTACAATTAGTTCCTATAAATTTCTCTACTTTAAATTACCAGGAATCAACTACAATAACATTTGTCCTGTTGTTTTATTAGATTTCGTAGTTTAACAACAGCATTTTATCGAGACGCCATGGGCTTTCTTCTGCTATTTGATCTCACTAACGAACAATCATTCCTTGAAATTCGTAATTGGGTAGAACAACTGCGGGTAATAAACCACAATTGCAGTCACTTATTTATTGATTTGGCGTTTTCTTTTTGTAATTAGCTTTTTATTTTTTACCTGCTCCAACAATTGCACGTTTGTTCGCCACGCACACTTGCGGTCGCCATTTTGTTGGTACCGCCAATCACGAAATGGCGACCGTTGCAACATAACCTAACTTTCTTCCGCCAGAAATGCGTGTATCTTATGACTTTCTGTAACTTTTAGTTGCACGCATACTGTGAGAGCCCTGACGTAGTTCTGTGCGGAAATAAAGCAGATTTGGAGGATAGAAGAGTAATAACGGAATGGAAGGCGCGTGAAATGGCTGAAAGGCATGGGTAAAGCTGTACACACATAAAATGTAAATGAGGCGCTTTAATGCTCGTTCGCAGATTGGTTTATTTGGAAACGAGCGCGGCGACTGGTCAAAACGTGTCTAGGGCGGTTGAAACGCTTCTTGAGAAGGTAATGATTCGGATGGAGACGGCCGTTGATAGAGCTATGCTTCCTGGACGAAGAGGACGTCCTAGAGATCTCAACGATGCCGATTTAAACGCACCACCTGCTCATAATTGCATGTGCTAATGTGTTCCCAACTCTCAGCAAGATTGTTCAGTATTGTCATGTTACTCCCGGTACTTCCATTAAGCCTATGGTTGAATTTACATATTGCCTATAACGATGTTATGGTTGAAGTTTAATTATATGGCATATTTAGCTTTATACAGTTGTTGTCAAATAAATGGGTATTTTTCAAAATATGAAATCCTCGACTTTCTATGCAACTATATTCATCACAAACTTCAGTAAATTAAGATGGAAGAAACATTAAGAAGCAATATACATAAGTTCTATTGGGTTTAGATCTGGAAAACGAGCTGGCCAAGACAGTGTCTTCCTGAACAGAGCACCTATGTAATTTTGACAAATCCAACAACTGGTTGAATTTGTGAGCAAATTGTGAATTTGAACCCTTTTGTAACATGTGCAGCAATCCGAACGAGTGTAGATGCCTTTGGGGCTCAAAGACAAATTATTCCAACGACAAGCCCCCAAGGACTAATCCCACATAATCTTACTAATTCTTACAAATGTTACTATTTCTCTTATTAAGTTTGTAAGGTAAGTTTCTATTCTTGGTATCCTGGTATCTTTGAACCTTTTTCGAAAATATTCCTTCCTAGAAATTCTTGCCAATTCGTGAAATACCAGATGTATCACATACATACAATTTTGCATGAACATTTAAATATAGATCACTTGTGCTCTTTGAACTTTCCAATATTTTGCCGATATTCAAAGTATTGTTTAAGTATACAGGGTGAATCTCTTATGGTGTCCGATATTTTAAGGGGTTCTAGGACAAGTCATAACAAGTACTGATGTTCAGTAAGAGTGGCCAATGTGCAACGGTTTCCGAGTAAATAGTTAAAGAATTTTACCCCCACATTTTTAGCAGCGCTAGGAGAATATCGGCAAGCGAAACTACAAATCATAAATTAGAAATGTGTATTAGATGCCAGTCAGCTCACTCTTAACTCAAGTAAGGCCATAAAAATGACCTTTCCCAATCCCAAGTGTGTTACCGATTATGTTTTGTTCTGCTTTTCCAAAATAAAATACTTAGTCTGTAGCTCTCTTTCGTCGTGTCGTGTCGAAATGGAGAATCATGCGATAAACGAGTTGGTAGATATGCATTTAGTTTAAAGTGAAACCTGGCAAATTACTATGAAATTGTAGGACGAGCGCATCCCAAATCGCAAGATATTTGTGCGAATAGCTTACGGGGCATGGGTTCGTTGTTGCCCTCTCGATGGGATGGAGGAATTCCACGTGAAAATCGTACAAGAGCACAAGAATAATTGGGCATTAGTGCTACCAAATTGGCATCAATTATTTGGAATTTCTGCAAGTTCTTCTTCCCAAATCTGCGTTCTGCGTGAATTTCTTAATACAAAATTTTCGGAAATATCTGCGGGCCACCTCGTTCCACTGACTTTAACCATTGATTATATATTGGAAAGATCTCTCACCGCCACAGGTAAAAGCTTGGCAATGCTCCACCGCACCCCGTACTCTGCTTTGCCTATAAGTTAGACCCTCGGCAAGAAGCGCCTTCAAAAAATTGTCGTGAACTAGTAGCACCAGTACAGAGTTGGTGTGCGTCCACGCTGAGGAACCGGCCATCACTCAAGAAAGAATTAAAGAACCCAAGAATATATGATCAGGAGGATATCATTGACCTGACAAGATGTTAATTTTTATATGAGAAACAAGGCGGTATTGGTGGCAGTTTCTGATTGCAATTCTCCTAATGTTACTGCTATACTTATAAATACTAGGTGATTTATAGTACAGTGATAAAACCAGTTTCCTTTCTGCTTTTGCACTTTGCATTTGTAACACAGTTCGTACGGACGAATAATTTTCGTAACACTTTCATGATGTTTTCGGGAGTGTGTTTCCGCTTATTTTGCCTTAATCTAATATTTACAGCTTTCTGACGTTTGATGTTTTTTGTAGGTTTAGAATTTTTATTTTAAATATTGGATATTAGACCCTTTCAACACTTACTGATATTACTGGCTTGACAACGGCACATGAAAACCAATTAATAGAAATATCCTGTGATTCAGCTTTGAAACATAATTTCAGAGAATTCTCTTTATCAATTTATATCCAAATTTCTCAGAAATGGGGTAAACCAGGACTGATCCTAAAATTTGAGGCTCAAAAGTTTAAATTTTCTACCGATGCGCTAATAATCCTATTGACGAGGTTATACAATGAAACATTTCGTATTATTGATAACTCGGACCACAAACCCAAGTTCGGCCTTTTATGATGTGCAATTACATCCCGCTTGGAAGGATCTACCTGCTGTCATAAATCATTACAAATTTTGCAGCAAGCTGAATGTGGTGTAAAAAGTTTTCATTTCGCTTTTTAGCAATAACTAAATAAAATAGCAAAATGAACGAAATCGTAACTGATTTTATATTGATCAATGTTATTGAACCGTGTGAGGGGTACCCGTTTTTTAGCACATATTTTGTTTTGTATGTTATTATTAAACTGAATATATTTTATATAATACGGCCTAGCTTCTACGTCTAAACGTAGACGAAATATAAACATATGTTAGACTCTCATGAATACGTATATTTTGGGCTATATTATTCCGTATATCGTCGCTGAAATGGCAAAACCACGTAACTTATAAAAGAAGAAGCTTCAAATCAAAGTTCATCTTGGCTACAAACCAAGTCATTACTCTTTTTAGTTCTTATGCTGGGATACAGAGGGCCACTGGTTGGAATTACTACTTTTAGTTGTTGTGCTGACATACAGAGGGCCAGACTCTGGCCCTCTATCGTTCAGCACATTTTCTGGGTACGTTTTTACCCGTAAGGTGAGAGATCTTTCCAATATACAGGGTGAGTCATTAGTGAGGGATCGGTCCATAACTCCTAAACCATGTAAGCTACAAAAAAATTTTAAATACAATTTGTATACCATTTGTCAAGCTGCACAATATAAAAATTTTGGCGTATACAGGGAGTTCCAAAACTCACGCATGCTACACAACTTTGTTTTTTCAAATACAACTACCTTTATTTTATTTGACTGTTAGAACCCATTTTATCATAGATTTATGGCGGTATAAGATATTTAGCATTTTAGATCACCGTTATCAAATTACAATTTTTTTTTTACATTTTTTGTCATTTGCAAAGGTTTACTCAAAAATTTACTGAGAGGGCGTTTTAGTAGCTAGAAAGCTGAAAGTTGGTAAAAATATGAAGAAAGGATTGCTCTTTACGCCTGATATGCAAAATATCATTTTTACTATGCAGGGGCTGCAATAATTCGTGTCAAATTATACTATATTTAAATAAGCTTAACTTTAGTTTTTTAAATGGCACCCCCTATATTTTTGTATGCCATCGAATGCGCCTGGAGTCTAGCTTCGTTTTTTATTAAGGTTATTCTATAGCTAAAATTCATAATTCACGAGATATTTGATATTTTTGGCTGTGATACAGATTGGGCCAGGATACGGTAGGTAGAGTGCCATGGAAATCATTTTAACTCACATTTCAGCACTGCACAGTTGTGTCATCATTGATTTGACATTTGATTATCGATTCCATTATCCACAATAAATTCTATTTTACAAGAACAAACCGATATGATTTATTGTCTGGGAGAAGGCGAAAGAAATCCTTAGCTTAAGGCAATTTACGCTCAACGTTTAAATAAATTAACAAATAAACACATAAACAAATAAATATAAAAATTCAATAAAGTAAGCTAAACTAAATAATTTGTTCAATGTGGCGACCACCTTCCTGAGCACATATATTCACGCGGCAGGTGAATGATCTTCCAATATTTCGTAACATTTGCTGACAAACAGTTCAAAAGGCATTTTAGATTCTTATTTGCATGTTCTCTTTGGTTGTTTTGCCTTATTCCCGACAATAAATCATATCGATTTGTTCTTGTAAAATAGAATTAATTGTGGATAATGGAATGGATAATTAAATGACAAGTCGGTGATGATACAACTGTGTGGTGTTGAAATGTGAGTTATAATGATTTCCATGATTTCCATGGCACACTATCTGCTTTATTCCGGCTCAATCTTTATCACAGCCAAAAATATCAAATATCTCGTAAATTATGAATTTTAGCTATAGAACAACCTTAATAAAAAACGTAGCCAGAGCCCAGACGCATTCGATCGCATAGAAAAATATAGGGGGTGCCATTTAAAAAACTAAAGTTATGCTTATTTAAAAATAGTATAATTTAACATGAATTATTTCAGACCCTGTATAGTAAAAATGACATTTTGCATATCGGGCTTAAAGTGCAATCCTTTCTTCATATTTTTACCAACTTTCAGCTTTCTAGCTGCTAAAACGGCCTCTCAGTAAATTTTTGAGTAAACCTATACAAATGACAAAAAATGTGAAAAAAAAATTGTAATTTGATAACGGTGATCTAAAATGTAAAATATCTTATACCGCCATAAATATATGATAAAATGGGTTCTAACAGTAAAATAAAATATAGGTAGTTGTATTTGAAAAAACAAAGTTGTGTAGCATGCGCGAGTTTTGGAACTCCTTGTATACGCCAAAATATTTTTAGGTTATGCAGCGTGACAAATGGTATACAAATTGTATTTAAAAAATTTTTGTAGCTTACATGGTTTAGGAGTTATGGACTGATCCCTCACTAATGACTCACCCTGTATAATCAATGCTTTAACCCGTTGGATTTTTGAACTTGACCTAAATACGTGCCGTGAACTGTTTAGGTATGTAAAGGTTATTGAAACACTAACAAGTACTTGAGCGACAGAACTTTGTTTATGTCTGTTTCGCATCGCGACCAGCGGTTCTTAATCAGTGCTCGCTAAAACAACCTAATTTTGAGGGTTGAAAAATATTTTCATAAATTTGTTTTCTTTTCTGAAACTTAACATGAGTACAAATAAAAAATTATTCAGAGTAGGCAGTGGAATCTAACTTTTGTTTTATGTTTTCCAGTGTTATGACATTTCACAGGAACTTCCGCAAATCCCGCAAAGTTTTGATGGAATTTTTGGAGTCCGGTTTTGTCATTGAGTACATCGCCTTCACAAAAACATCAATAAGCATTTTGGGTGATGCCATCGGCACTGATGCAACAAGCTATAGCTTATACAGCTTTATCCGAAAATAAAATATTGTGCAAGAAGTACAATAGTTTTACCGAAAATAAAATGTTCTGCCCAAGTTACAATTAGGCGGAATATTCTGTTCGAAAAATGAATTCGAGTCTAAAAATCATCACCATAGAGTTCTTGATGAAGTTCATTATGATATGGAGGAATGTTTTACTTTGTGTTGACTATTCAAGGATTCTTTTGTAGATTATTTGTGATTATAAGTTTCAAAAAAATCCGAAAATATTTTTTCCCATTAAACTTTGCCACCGCTTTTTATCCCTTTAGGCTTTCGAACATTTTTCAAGAAATATTCTAATTTTTCTAACATCAAAACAAACATATTTTCCAAATTTTAGCTCAATCAGTTCAGTACTTTTACAGCCATTTTTACGGCTTAAATGAAAAAAAAACGATATTTGTGCCAAGTTTCACGTAAATGCGAATTAAAAAATATTTTTTTCCGTACAAACTATAAATTGTTCAAACTATGTAAGTATGTTCCAAATTTTTCAGACATAAATACAAACATATCTCTAAATTTTAGCTCAATCGGTTCAGTAGTTTCCGAGCCTATAATTTTATACCCTCTTGCACCCTTTCGAAAAACCTTCAAATACGTAGGTATTTGATCATTTCTTTGGGAGTGTGTTTGTGTCATGTTTCATGTAACTACGAATAGAAAAATATTTTTCCCTCGCAAACTTTTACACCCATTTTTCCCCTTAGGGGTTGAATTTCCGGAAATTATTTTCTTAGTAAATGCTTACGCCATAAAGTTTAATGACATGTCAAGACACAAGACAAACATATACAGGATTCTACTTTTTTTCGAAAACCGCATCTCGATATCTTTTTTCATTTTAGAGTAATCTTACTTCCCCGCAGGGCTGGGACAACGTAGTTACATGTTCAAATCAAGTTCTAAACTTTCCCGACATCAAAACTAATATATCCTGTAAATTTGAGCTCTATCGGATAAGTGGTTCTAAAGTTTTAAAAACATTTACTGAATTTTTTATATTCGTATAAAAAGATTTACATCTAAAAATTCCTAATTTTCTCAATAACTCTTCAAATATCTAAATGATTCCCTACAAACTCCTGAAAAGCTTATCAAAAACGCCATACATCTTGTAATAATATATAATATACAGAGGTTCCATTTGAAAAAATTAAGTTTGTGTCATTTGTAATGAATCATATAAAAAAAATCATAGCAAGCGTCGGAACATTTTTTAATGGCTTCCTACTATCTCAAAACATTGGAAAAGCCTAGGCTTTCACTGAAAAAATCGGTACCAATATTTTTAACGGTTAAAAAAGTATGAATTTTTGAACGAAACCTTGCAATTTAAGATATTGGAAAAAAGTGGTGCACATTAAGAAGTATGACAGATAAATGAAAATCACCCCAGTAAATTTAACGCAGAATTTAGCATAGAATTGAAAAATGCAATCAAAATGGGGGTACACCTGTACATATATAATCTGAAATATTTTTAGAATGTGCAAGAGAAGCGCACCTATTAGGTACCCAAAAAAATACATGTCTATACCTCGAATAGCAAAAAACATAAAACTCTTACGGGGCTCTGGTTCATCCAGAGTAGTACTTACTATAGTTCGTTATAAATATGAAGCGGAAAAATTCTTATGTTGGAAATTTGCAACGCCTCTTGGATTTTACAATTATTTATAGACAGCCTGTAGATTCGTTATAGCGCCATAAATGAAAATTACGATAACGACACTATTGTTTAGATCAAACTTATTTTTGCCATAGAATTTAAAAATATTACCAAAATGTGAGTATCTAATTAAATTTAAAGGTATTGTTCGCTCATAACCGGAGAACATCATTTTACGATTAGGTCAATACATTATAAAGCATGTGATATGCAGAAAAATATATATTTTTTGTTCCTTGACTCGTTTTCTTCATGGCTAGGTAGATAGCTTTATAAACTCTCCTCGTAGAACTTAGAACAAGTGGATCATGCTTCAAATTTCCACTGAGATAATTTTCCATGCACTATTTTATGTTCCTTACAATTCGTGTTTTTGATATAAGTTATTCAACGATTTAAGTAGATTAAATCACGGAACACGACCAGCCACGACTGCTATTTTCACATTTGATGTGAAAATATCTGCGTTATGTGGTGGAAGGAAGTGCTTGTGACAAGTGATGTTGTAAACATTTTCCAAAATATTTTGCTATGTATCGTTAATAAGATTGACACGAAATCGGATGCGACCTTGTATAAGAAGTTATATCACGTTATAATAGTCCTGATCGTCGGACAATGCTTAATTATCTCAACGTCGCTTTCTTCTTTCGATTTGATATCATTCTTGGCTATGAATTTCATCTGCCTTACAATTTTTTCTAGCAAAATAGCTAACTATTGCTTATTTCAACTTTTACTGGAAATTGTGAACCGGCTTAAAACGACCATCGCCATAAGTAAAATCAAATTAATTTGTTTATATCTCAAAATTATAATGTTTCTTACAATTTATTCTAGTTGCGCCGTGTTTGCATCTGGGCCACTTCTAAATTACTGCATAACTGAACGTATACTGATGTCTGTCTTGTTTTTTCAATTCTTGTCAGTGATGGCAATTCTGACCGTAGTTGCGGAAACAATAATCATTTTAAATTCAAACCTATCGAAGTCGATGGCGAGCTTTTATAATATTCCTGCTCAAAACGTGCATACGACTGAAAATGGTGATTTAATGGTTTTAGGTTGGTTTCGCTCTGTTCTGGAATCAAAAAGTAAAATCAATCATATCGACAACTTGAAAATGATGTCGCAAGCACTGATAACAATCGCGGAATGTTTATTGCATTGTGATCGAATTTTTGGCCACAGTTGTATACTCTTATTTCTTATCGTTTTGTTATATTTACTTAAAATTTTTTACAACTCTCTGATCGAATGTGGAACTGCTCCGCAAGACTTCTTCCAGCTGTTGTCTTTCAGCCTCATACTGGTGCGGTTTGTCACTACAGAGGGGATTCCCAGTAGGTCATGGAATCTAGCTTTTGATCATTTTTTACAGTGTATACGGTTGACATTGACATATGACATTTGACAGGAACTGTCAATCAAAAATTTGCTCCGCCTGAAGATGGAAATTTTGAAAAAAGACATAAATGCATCCAAGTATGTGTTGTATTAAACGGTTGACAACCGAAAACTTATTTCAAATTTCTCCATGTCAGGGTTACACATTTTCTACACTTTAACGAATGTTAGTGATTCCATGTCTTACTCTGAATCATTTTTTGTACGCCCGTTAGCAGACATTCTGGGATTACAATTAATGATGAAAGCGGCACAAATTCATGTTTAATTTCAGCGGAATGATTTATTTCAGGTGTGGATAAAAACGGCCCATGCAGACATAACAAATCGGATGAAATTGCTTTCGACACGTGAACACAATTATTTTCTTCACATCTCCTCCGACTATTACACAACTGACGAAACAGAAATGCAAACCCAACTAATATTTTCCATGAGATTACTGAATGTGATACAAAACATCATTGGGCGGAGCGATGTTAATCAATTTTTTAAATCGTCGGAGTTATCGCTGCGGCTGTATCTGTTTTTTGGGTTCCTGTGGATGACAAGCTGGAGAATACTTCGTTTAAAAGTGGAGAACCCCAACGCCAATTCTACCTTATTAAATAATCAATGATAAAATTTGACTATGTTCTCAAGGGAATGCGTCACGGAAGCAACTGATTCTCATTTCAGCCTTGTGGCAAATATATAGCATGTGTTGACATTAACGAATTTTAAAGTGGTTTCAGGCCTTACAAAGCCTTTTGTACCTATACACCTTAGGTTTTTAGATTAATTGAAATCGATTATTGGATTTGTGCAAACACTCGACGTACGTTGTGTAAAGTGTATATTATGAGATGCTTTGTTTGCATTGCACATACCAGTGATTGTGTTAAATTGAACTTCTATTTACTGACACAGTCATGTTACAGAAATTGAAAGTATGCTGTTGTGAATTAATATAAATATATAAAGTAAACGCTTTCTTATGATATAGAGCGGACAAGAAGAAGCTCATGAGATCATGAAAACCAGCTTTTGTTTTATATTTTACAGTGTATACCTACACCTATATAGCTACATACTTTTGATGTTATTAAACCATGACATCGACAGGGACTGTCTAAACCAGGTTTGGACCTGGTCAACGTCTAAATCGACACCTGGCTTTGGAATTTGTTAATTACTCTCTTATGTGTAGGTATGGCCTACACAAGCCTCGTTTTATTTTTGTACGCATGTTGGTAATAGCAAATTTATGAAGTGATATTTTGACCATTTGGGTTATCATTGTAATTTGCTTCACTCTAGTCACTATTAAATACTTCATCAAGACATCATCAACAAGATATCGATGCTGCAAGATAATACACACCTGGAAATTCAGTCTGCATTTTTGTCCACAAAATTAAAAACATTTCCTTATTTCCTGGATCATTTTTTACGATGGGATTCGTCCAGAACATCACTTTCTTGGTTTTCTTTTTCATAAAGAATACATAAAACATAAACTTGAGAAGTCGCTTAACAACGCTGGCGTACACAATGAGCTGACATAAGACTTAGGTTTAAGTCTGTTTTATATCAAAGCACAACAAAACTTTAAATCAGTTTGACTTTATGTACTTCTAAATCTAGGTATTGGCTAAAAACCATTTCGTATCATGAAGCCGCATTTCAATATGCATCATTCACCTCCTTTTCTCGATTTTTATTCTTGGGTCTAACCCTGCAACGTTTTTTATTTGACAATATTAGGACCGTGAAGTGGCTTCACGGAGCACTAGTGTTCCGTGAACAATGGATTGAGAATCACCGAGTCTAGACCTTTGATATTAACATAAAATGACTTTGGGAGGTTCTCTCAATCAGAATGAAAATGAAATAAAGACACTAAGTACAGGTGGGTTTAGAGTAAGTCTCCATTTTCTTTTGCGCTTAATTTTTATTAATATCAATAATAAACAAGAAAAAACATATAACAAGATGGCTGAAACTTGGGAGAATCAACAATCTCTAACAAATTATTTTGGTTATCTTTTTTTAATATATCCGGCGTTATGTTGTCAATTTCTTGTCAAATATTCTCTTTCAGGTGCTACAAAGTTTGAAGATTATTTGCATAGACTCTGCTCTCTAGATAACCCCATAAAAACAAGAAGGGACTGAGAACCCACGTATCAAATATGAGAGGTCTTTGCAAACCAAAAGAGTAACTCTTTGTAGTAGGAAAAATGACCGGGCTGTACCTTTTTATTTTTTAACTACATGGTATTGCAGCATATACAACCCGCAACCATATTCATCTTGAAACGGCATTTTGATTGTTCCCAGGTCGTTTTACTTTACATACTGTTAGGGCAATATTGTATGGCCTTCGAGATCGCCTGATATAACGAAGCCCCACTTATTTTTATGGGGTTATTTAAAGAGCTGGGTCTATGCAAGTAATCCTCAAATATGAGAGCACAAGAAAGAGAACATTTGACAAGAATTTGACAACATAACGTCCAATATATTGGATAAAGTTATGCTCAATGCCATAAAAAGGGCACAATTTTGTATGAACGAAAATTGCCTCCGTTTATTGAATATCATTTTGTAGTTGCGTTCGAGTGAATTTTCCACATTTCTGCAATCTTCTGATATGTTTCTGTTTGTTCGTTTATGATTTCGATAAAAGCTAAGCGCAAAAAAATAGGGACTAATTTTAAGTCCAATCTGTATACAGGGTGATTCACGTAGACCGTTCATTAGAAAATTTATAATTTACCGTAAAGTTAGAAAGTTGAAATATGGTCCATCATCATTATCGGCAATCCCCTAATTTAATGTTAATATTGATTATTGATCACTCAATTGTGAATCTAAAACAATAGATTGTTATTACTTACCTTTCATAGTTTTAATAATATTTTTAATTGTTTGCTAGCATTGGAAAATGACTGAAACTTTTTAAAATTAATATCTTTTGAACCATTTCAAGTATTGCAATAATTTTTCTTTCTGTCGATTCGCATAATTTCAAAAAATAATACTTTTGTTTCAAAACTCTATTTTTTCAAATTGCAACCACACAATCTAATAACGGAATTCGATGTATAAGTAAAAATTACTCGATATTTATACAGGTCTGTTATGCCAATTCTCGATAGTTTTTACGATATTCTTCTTTTTAGCTTTTGATGTGTGTAGGCTGTGGAATAAACACATTTGAATCAAACAATTGAAATTAGGATGTCAGGTGAATTATGTTTTTTATCAAATCTTTACTATAAATTTATTTTGTTAATTAATAACAATGAAACAACAAACAAGAAAGTAAAACAAAACTTTAACTTAACAAATATTATAAATCAATTATTGTGGAGGTACAATTTTGTAATTAAAAAATCCATCAAATATTACTTCATTTGTGTAATTATCATTTGCCATTTCAACAATAAGTTTTATATTACAGAACACTTAACTGAATCTCAATAATGTGACAGGTATTGATTTCAATTGTGTGTTTTTTTTTATTTCACAGCCTGCACATATCAAAATATAAAGAAAAATACATTTTTATAGAAAATGAGAAATATCGTACACACTAAGCAGAACTGGTATATGAGTCCTTTATAAAATTAGAGTTATTTTTTATTTCTACATCGAATAATGCTTTTAAATTGGGAGTTGCTATTTGAAAAAATTAGTTTTTGATATTTTGTTATAATGATATTCAAAACATCGCAGCAATTCTTAAGACATTTAAATTGTATAAAAAGTACATTTAGATATGCTTTGAGGTTATACAAAACGACAAAAAAACTATTCTATTATCTGCAACGAATCAAGAGATTAATTTTTACAAAGATCCCTGCATTTCAAAATTTAAGCATTAAATTATAAAATATTTTAAAAACCATGAGAGGTAGTTGCCAGAATTGAGTGATGAATGAGTGCATAAAAATAAGAGGTAGGCATTTAAAATAATAAAGTTGATGTCAATTTCCGGTATAACCGGAATAGCCGCCATTTTGAAAGTATTTTACTTGTATTCAGAGTGATCGATAAAGTTTTCTAGTGAACAGTCTACGAGAATCACCCTGTATAGTGTCCTGTTGTCAATAGAGAATTCAATTTCGAATTATACACTAATAATTTTCAAAGTGATTCTGCGGCATACTCTATTTTTTGTACGCCCGTTAGATAAATTAGGCATGTGCAGATAAAGGAACGATTATAACTAAAAAGGAATCAATTTGTTTAATAATGCAGCTGCGACTGAAACGATAAGAAAAATACGTATTTTGCCCACGTGCACAACGCCTCTGATTATGTCAAACACAGTCGTAGACGAAACGTTTAGGAGGACATCTAGCCGAGTGATTGTGTTTCAACAATTGTATTTATGTAAGTAATTAGTGATAGCAACTTTCTAACCAATCTGTTCTACTATCTATATTTTTTCACAAATTTACAGTTTTTGATTTGCTCTACAACCGCCTGGAAGTACATACAAGTGAGATTGAGTGAGTGATCTGTTTAATTTCGTGTCGCATTGGTTTGTGGGCGATTTGGTAAAAAAGCTTTGATCATTTTTTTGTAAACGGACAACTCCAAACTGATTGAAATTGTAAATCATGCAAACGAGCGTTTACTATTTCAACTTAAAATATAACAGATATAGCTGTTACAAGTAGAAAAAACAATTTAACGTGTTACGTGTGCTGAAATTTCCAAAATGTGCTAATTTAATATGATCATTAGCCCCAAGCCCTGGTCTGGCTAAGAATAACGAACTGCAACCGTTTATGCTAATAAAAGCTGACATTAAGTCTGCATGAAGGTTGCCGATTTATTAAATAATTGATGTTTAAGGTACCTGGGTCTAAACAGAAACATTTATATCGGTTTTATTGATAAATATACACCAGGATGTTGGAACCGTATCATTCGGTGCTTTTTTGAACCGTTCTTCTGAAATAGCAGTGAGCAATCCTTATTAATGAAACTATACAATTTAATTATTATTCCCCCACTTTGGCACAAAATCCCCCTTCTATTTTGATTCAAAATTCTGTAGTCGCCAGTTTCGCGCCTACAAAGCTCACAACCGCTTCACCTGTCTCTGACTCCGTTCAAGGTGAGTGACAATAATGTTCAAAATGAATTTATTTGGCACATTTCTGTTTATTCAATTTGAAATAATTTATGTACACGAAACTAAATAAAGTCAAGAATGTCTGCGACAACATTGGCGCATATTCCGATTAAAATTGGTAAAAAATTCGACCGATACGTATCGAGTGTTTTCGATTTGCTCTTATCAAATTTGGCGGCGTTTTACTAAAAGCCACTAATTGCGATCTTGTAAAAATATTTTTATCTGTAGATGTGCTTGACTAGAGTACAGGAGTCTTGGTTCATCAGGCATAGCTGATTTTCATAAAAACGGAAACTGTAGTAAAGCGTAAAGCATGACTTGTGAACCTAATTCGTAGCAATACCAAAGCGTTACGAATTAATTTTAATAAGGTAATAAGGTGTGTTTGTAATTTATGTGAAACCAGTTGCGTTTCCAAAGGAAATAAATCGTTTCGTTCCAGAAACGCCTCGAGTGGTGGGTTTTAAATCTATGATCGCATTCTGAGATCATTATACAGATGGTTTTGGTGGGCAAAGAACCGCTTCTAGCGACATCGGCGCAAGTGTTGCGTGGGTGCATTTCAAGCGCATCCACCATTTATGCTAATTTTTGAAATGAACAATTCCGCGTCGGCTATTTATAGCGAATGTAAAAGTGTCGTATCCGACGATGATATCAGAAGACTGTTTATCGCGACGATCTTTTATAATAATCACTCCATAAACGCACACCAAAACTATTTCTGACAGACTGCCAAAATGCTCCAGATCTGCATTAACCTGTTTATTCATAATAAAAATTGTCATAAAACACCGTTTTCATATTTTTTTAAATTATGTGGAATTTATGTCTTGAATCTTAACTCGTCGGTGCACTGGAGCACGTTATCGGCAGCTAGATTAATTGAAAGCAGGTTATCTAATCATTATGGGACATGTTTACATAATTGTTATTGATAATCGATAATCATAATTGTGATTACAGATTGAAACAAGTATGATTTTGCTCGATGAGCGTAAATCAATTAGTTTGATATAAAAATAATATTTGTTATCAGCTCCCTGCTTATTTGCAGTGATGGCCACACTGCTGCACATCGAATGTGAACTATAACATTTTCGTTTATTTTCTTTTATTCTTTTATTTTAATTCTTTTTTTTCTATGAAACCATGAATAGCTAGGAAAAAGGATTCAGACACAACCTGTGTATAGTGTAATTCGAATTTCTCCATTTCAAAGTCAAGCATTTTCTACACTCAAAGTGATTCCATAGCCACATTTCAATTTCATAATGAGTCGTGGCATATTTAAATAAATCAGTTAGAAGCCGGGTTTATTTTTTAAACGTTTACTGTCCAAATTTTAAATGAATACGATTGCAAAAGAAATAATGTCATACGAGGGAAGTTTATAAATTGATCTACCTGGCCACGAAGGAAAAGAGTCAGGAAATAAAGAAACATTATTTTTTTACATATTAACAATTTTCTTCAACAATAGATTATTAAACGCTTATCCCAACATTTCTCCAATAATGCTGTCCTTTCGAAATAAAAAACTCTTTTGTCACAGGGAGCCAGGTCATCACTGTAAAGTGGATGAGTAACTCCACAGCATTTATTTATTATTTCTGGACAAATCGTGTATTATGCATGCTGCAATTGTCATGCAGAAGAAAAGTTTTATGGGTCTTTTCTTGGGGCTGGCACCTTCAGATTTTTCATTGTTTCTTTGTACACATTCCCATTTATTGTAGTCCCTTTTGTCATGTGTTCAATCAAGAGTATATCCTGCAAGAACGGTGGTGTTATTCGGGATTGTGGACCGTGTTCCAAGCAAAGTCCCATAAGGGGGGATGTAGTGAGCGCCGCGGGAGGCTAACTCAACAAGTGACCCCAATGAAACTCCTCCAAGTTCCAGAAACTTTAACGCTCACTCGCCGATCGTTCAAGACTACTTCTTTAATATTTTTGATCATCATTTCGAGCTTGGTGAAAGAAATATGTGTGCTGCTCCCAGCAGACAATCTTTCCTTGAGAAATTAGTGAAAGAAATGATTGTGCTCTGAACAATCGTTATCTTCTTGGCACATTGGCCTTAGAAAGAAGTACCGAAGAAGCAAAAACAAAAGATAACAAGGTACATACATCATTTGTTGACTATGAGAGCTAGACAGTCTTAAAAAACTCAGAAAAGATGACTCGAAATTCTTCAATTCCTTTCGTATAGTCATGTAGTCGTACCTTTGATTTTTTGATGAAACTATATATGTAGGAATCGAGAGAAGCGCGGACATGCACGAAGCCAGTCACTAGTCGTACTCGAACCGCCGAAGTGTGTACCGCTCCTCTCCGCACGAAGGATTGTTCAATTCAATTATTCGCATTCGCTTTTATTTATCTATATTCTGTATTTATCATTAACTTTAAATAAACACCATAATTTTTGGGGGCTCGTCCGCGATGAATCAGCCGCGATAAGTTGTTCGAGATAAATCGAGTGAAAGTGCGAGTGAGAAAAGAAGACGCATTCGTAGCAAACGGCGCCATCACGAGCAAGCCAGACGCTACAACTTGAAGTGAAGTACCTAAAAACGAGATACGACTCAGCAAAAGAGGAGGACCTCAAAATAATGGAAACTCTTGGATCAAACCAAAGGATTTTTGGCAAAATCAAAGGTGCATCGGTACCTGCGATTAAAGCACTACATAAGTGTCTTTTCGAACAAGACGGCGATAGAAAAAATCGACAGCGAATAAGGCAATTCTCAGGCTTTAAATTTGAAGATGGTTCACGAGGATTTATCGATAAAGACGACTGTATGAAAAACAATTTGTCGTTAGGCGATTTGACGGCAATTTGTGGCATATTGGGCATCGATTATTCCGGAACAGACGAAGAATTAAGACGGCGAATAATTCAAAGTTTGATCGATCTGGATTTCCATCAAGACGAAGACGACGAAAGTGAAGACGACCAAAATGAACGAGAATACAAAGATGAAGACGACGGACATAAAAGACATCAAGACTATGAAGAAAATGACGAACGTGCTGAATCCGACGACAAGGCATCAACTCAGTCGCAATCGAGGGCGAAGAGAAACCGATTCGCAATAACATTCAAGGACGTTGAAGATTCACTAAGACCATTCAGCGGAGACGATGATTACCCGATCGAGAGATGGATTGAGGACTTCGAAGAAACTTCTGCGATGATGAATTGGGACGAATTACAGCAATTGATCTTTGCGAAGAAATCACTAAGAGGGCTGGCTAAATTATTCGTCCAGGGCGAGAGAAATGTAACAACGTGGAGTAAACTAAGGAAAGCGCTAAAGTGTGAGTTTTCTTCTAAAATTAACAGCGCACAGTTACATAAAATGTTAGCCGATCGCGAAATGATGAAAGATGAAAGCGTTCAAGAGTACTACCTACACATGCGCGAGTTGGCTAGTCGCGGTAAAATCGAGGACGACGCAGTTATTCATTACATCATTCAAGGAATACGGGACGACACGAATAACAAAATAATGTTGTACGGAGCTCGAAATTTTGCGCAGTTTAAAGAAAAAATTAAAGTTTACGCAGATGTAAGAAAAGCGACGCAAGTTCAGAAAAGCGACAAAACAAAGACTAAAACAGATGTCACGTTGAAAACTGAACCAAAGGCAAAACCAGTAAATGTACGTTGCTTTAATTGTGGAGTCATTGGCCACAAATCAGCTGAGTGCCGACAGAAAAGCAGAGGTGCTAAATGCTTCAGATGTAATCAGTTTGGTCATCGCTCAACCGAATGCAAAGTTAAGATCGAGAAAGAAGAACCGTCGAAAGCGTCAGCCGACGTACGAAGTTTTGAAATCAACACGGCAAATGCGATGTATAAGATAATCAAAATAGCTGACTGCCAAATCAATGCTCTAATGGACACTGGAAGTCAGGTAAACATCATTCGAGAGGACGTACACAGAAGATTAGGATCTCCTACGTTGCATCAGACAACCATAATCCTGTCAGGGTTTGGGAGTAATCAAGTAAAGCCATTGGGATATTTTAAATGTGAAATTGAGACCGATAATGAAACATTCCCATTGACTGCCTACGTCGTAACCAAAGATGTCATGAAAATGGAAGCTGTCATAGGTTCCGAGATTCTAAATCAAGCTGAAATGATCATAAATCAACACGGAGTTACGATTAAGAAAACGACAATTGCAGCCTTAATGCATGTAGAAGTTGATTGTTCTGACGGAATACTCATCGATAAAGACGCTACGCTGGAAAAACAAGAAGCAGAAAGAAAATCCAAGGAAGAAGTTGAGGTACAGAGGAAAGACGAAGGCCAAAAAGTCGAAGAAGAGAATGCCAAAGAAATGAAGGCTAAAAATGAAGATGAAAAACAAGCTAAAGAAGAAGAGGAAAAGAAGGTCAAAGAAGCAACTGTGATAAAGCAGAAGGAAGAAGCTGAAAGAAAAGCCCAAGAAGAAGCGGAAAAGCAAATGAAACAACAAGAAGAACATAAATCCAAAGAAGATAGTGAAAAGAAAACAAAAGAAAAAGTTGACAAAAAACCGAAAAAGCAAGCTGAGTTAAAAACGAAAGAAGAAGTGGATAGCCGAACTAAGGAGGAAGCTGAAAACAAGACTAAAGAGGATGCGGAGCAACAAATCAAGAAAGCAAGAGAGGAAATTGATAACAAGAGAAAAGAAGAATCGGAATTAAAAGAACAGCAAGAATATGAGAGAAAAGCCGGAAAGAACGAAGGTTACCTGCATCCGATTCCAAATGAAGATACGCCACTACACACGTATCACATTGACCATCTTGGCCCTTTGGATTCTACAAATAAACGATACAATCACATCCTGTGCGTAATCGACGCATTCACGAAATTCGTATGGTTGTACCCGACCAAATCGACGACGACTAAAGAAGTAATCACCAAGTTGAACCTGCAGCAAGCGATCTTCGGGAATCCACAACGAATAATATCGGACAAGGGTACAGCGTTCACATCCAAAGAATTTCAAGATTATTGCCATGAAGAAGACATCACTCACTTGACCATAACCACCGGGTTACCAAGAGCGAATGGGCAAGTAGAACGCCTGAACCGATCTATCATTTCTGTGATCTCGAAATTAGCGATGAAGGACCCGACTAAATGGTATCAGCACGTTTCAAGAGTACAAAAGGTGATAAATGAAACGTATCACCGAAGCATTGACTGTACGCCATTTGAACTGCTGATCGGAACCAAAATGAGGGACAAGACTGACTTGAAAATCAAGGAACTCATCGAGTCTGAGCAAATCGGTGACTTTCAAGATACTCGCGACGCTCTCCGACGAGAAGCGAAGAAGAAGATACTGGAAGTCCAACAAGAGAATCGCCGATGCTATAACCTGCGAAGAAAACCAGCCCGAGAACTACTACGACCTGCGCCGAATACCTCAAACCGTGGGTCCAGTACGAGAGTTCATCCGGGGCGGATGAAGAGTCGGATGGCCGAAATGTAGGAATCAAGAGAAGCGCGGACATGCACGAAGCCAGTCACTAGTCGTACTCGAACCGCCGAAGTGTGTACCGCTCCTCTCCGCACGAAGGATTGTTCAATTCAATTATTCGCATTCGCTTTTATTTATCTATATTCTGTATTTATCATTAACTTTAAATAAACACCATATATATTTGAAAACATTATTCGGCACCAGGATTTTATACTGAGCGCACGATTCTCCTACAAAGGAAATGATCGCAAGGACGATAAAGTTTAGTTATTTTTGGTATGTAGAATCGCTCTGGTCACTATAAACACAATCCTAAAGACTAAAGTAAAATACAATAAAAAATAATTTATCTGGAACCCATACCCCTCCAACCAACCTCCTCCCCTGTCTAAGACTGCTTTCATACAGGACAGCATCACCAAAGCATCAAAATTGTTGTTGACCGACAGTCGGCGTTATTTTAAATTTTGTAAATGAAGAATAAATGCGTGTGGAATCATTCATTTGTTAAAGGCACTGGCGGTGTTACTTTTCCTTCGTTAAGTTTTTCAGCTTCCGTCACTGTCCTCGTAAGTGTTAAATTACCTTTGATGAAATTGTTCATTAAATTGTTATTGTCTTTTGACAAAGGAAGAAAACTTTTCATAATTATTTTCAGATAAATTTGTACTCGTTACGAATGTCTGCAGTCAGACGCTTGTACGTGTTCTTAATTAAATTCTGTGAAAAATAAGAAAAAAACGCTTTTCCATGCGGTCAAATAGAAACCAATACTCGGCGCGTGTGGAGATTAAAGATTATAGTTTCATGTTTTGTTATTTCCTTGAAATGACATATCGTGTTACACCGGATTTGTAAGGGATTGGTAATTTTCAATTTTATTTTATAACATATTTGTATTTACTCTTGGTCATTTTTTACTTTAAGTCCTCCATCAGTTTATGCACATGCGCAACTTGTAATAATAAGCTCAGCGTATGCACCAGTTGAACTGTTGTAAAAGATACTTTAACATAATAAAGACGTCGACCCTAGGTTACACAAAAGCGGCATTTTTTATCAAAATCACGCAAAAAAACTTATTTACTGCACCAGTTATCCATTTTTATCTCAAGTTTACGTATTTTAGAAACATTTCCACAAAATTTTATTAGCAGGAAAGGCATTAGAGCATTGTTTCAAAGTCTTTTCAAAAAATATTTTGGGAAAACCGGCGCAGGGCATAAAGTAAAATTTTAACAAATTTCAATGCTTTGTTTTATTTTTTGCTCATAAAAATATTACTTCTTTCTTAAAGCTTTTTGTTTATTGTTTCCAAATGAGTACATATTCAATACTACCAGCCCGTGCTGGAAGCACGCTTAAACAGTATCACTAATAGTGAACTAGTATTTCGCAATAATTATCATCGGCAGCGACAAAGTTTAAAACAAAAGCAGTTATTACTTATCCAAACAAACGTATTGATTCTCGAATTGAATAAATGCTTTGAAGGTGAGTGGTCTCCATATTTAGGAAACTTCTTATTTGTTCGAATGATCAGCTTTGATTAAAACCCGATCAGTATTTGCTGAACTTGTCAGCAAGAGCATGCTAAAATCTTCACAAATACCTTTTGATTATAACGTCTAATTTATTTTTTGTCTTTTTTATTGGCAATTGTAAAAAAAATGTCTAGGAATAATTCCACACCAATTCACTTATTACTTACTTTTCAACTTATTTAACACGTCTACAAACTTACAGCTGCAGCAACACGGCTTCTTATTGAAAATGTAAATAAATGAGTGGTAGATCCATGTTTTTATGTATCATGTGTCGGATGACGTTGCAGGTTATCGAATAAGAGACATTTCATCCCCAAATGCCAACATTGAATAAGCGTTATAATTTTGACAACTTTGTAATGGACGTTCCATCGGTGCCACCAAATGTGAACGAGTTTCTGTTGATATAGAAATTACTACAAATTTTTAATGGTGTACATCAGACTTTGATCAATGGCGTACCAGAAACAGGCATTAAGAGATCCAAGAGACAAAAATTATTATTAAATTATCCCCAAATTATTACAAATAATAATTTCGGTCTGACTCCCCTAGGTAGTCTTCAAATTATCAAATTGAATGAATGAAAACTATTTCTCAGCAGTTTGACAGAAAATATCATATCTGAAACATTTAAGCAACACTGATTTAATATCCGAATTACAATAGAACGTTTTGCTGTTCACATTTCGGTGGAGTCAGCTGTACAAAAAAGGAAATCGTACCATTGCAATAGTTCATAGAATCTAGTTTTTTTTTACATTGTACACGGTTGCCTATGAAAATTAAAATTTCCACAGATATTTCCTAACATTTGACAGAAATTGTCAATCAAAAGTTTTCACAAACGACGTCTGACCAGTTCCAGAAAAAAATTCAATCAGTATATCTTATAACTATATCGTGTTCAAAACTGTTGTCGAACTAAAATGTAGTTTAAAATTTCTCCATCTCATTGTCATGTCAAACATTTTCTACACTTAAACGAATGCCGTAATGATTCCATGGCCTACTCTGATCCTTTTGCGATACGCGTGTTAGTTATAAAAGCAAAGCAAATATTGTCACAAAGTATTGCAAACGAAAACAATAACTTAAAGTGAAAAAAGTTGCAAAACCAGACGTGACAACTAAAAAAAATAAAGATCGCTTCTGCACACTTTCATTGCATGTCTTCTACTTTAAAATGGTATCGTATGTTCGAAAATAAAAGAAGGCTGCGTACGCCATGGAAGCACCTTGGAATTAATTAGAGTGTAGAATTTTGGGGATAAGTTACGTGGTGACAACCGTTTGAACACATTTTGTGTTGTTTTTAAAAAATTCCAAAGCAAGTTCCATCTCCAGACGTCGGTTTGGACCACGAACAACGGGGAAATTTTTCACTGACAATTCCTGTCAAATGTCATGATTTGCAAATGTCAAATTGAGCAGGTTGAGCAGAGTCCTATCGGAGCTCCGTGCAGATTTTTCTTGAAATTTGTTTTTGAACCATATTTGACGAAATGGTCTTTACTATTTTAGTATTAAAGTTAAGTGTGTTCTACTAACTACATGTGTTTTTTTTTTTAATTTGCCCTTGCAGTTTATTGAATTGTTAAAAAATTTACGTCGCCTAATAATTGCAAATTAAATTTGTAGACATATAAAATATTTTTAGGCGGTTTATATTAAAAGCAAACACCGTCTGGACCCGACCGAATGTCAAGATCAAATCGTGACGGAATTAATTATGACGAAACCATTGTTGGAAGTAGCATGACCGAACATAATTATTTCAATTTCACGTTTCCTTCCTGGAAGCTGCAGGTGTATGATGACCTGCGGCGTACCACTTTACAAAAAAAGTCACAAAAGATTGCGGTTAGTCATTTCTTCTTTGAAATCGTTGCCTTAGTTTCTTGCGCCGGAACCAAGCGGGAAAACAACTGAATCACGACCGTAATTTAGCATCTGTCATTATTCGTTGAAACAATTATTTGTTGGCAGATTTGGCACGATGGGCAATTTTCACGAAACGTTAGGCATTAACGAGTTGAAAAACAAGAACTCGTTGTGGAAGGCTCTGCTCGCCGAGTTCTTAGGAAACGTCCTTCTGAACTTCTTCGGATGCGCCGCGTGCACTGCCGGCGACGGAAATCCGCAGACGAATCTTGTCTTGATAGCTTTGACGTTCGGATTGGTAATTTTCATCGTGGTGCAGGTAATTATCTTCAAATATTTTAAACTATAAGTGTAAAAATATTTGGTATTGCAGACAGTTGGACACGTGAGTGGTGCTCACATTAATCCTGCTGTTACCGCAGGAATGATGTCGACAGGGAACATCGGTGTCATCAAGGGAGTTCTCTACATTATCGTCCAGTGCTTGGGCGCTTTGTCAGGATCTGCAGTTTTAAAAGTAATAATTACTAACTCGAGACAGGTTTCTCTTAAAACTTTTAAATCACAATCTCATCTAAATGACTCATCTCTTCGGTCCTGATTTGATCCACGCAGCTGATAACCATCAAGTTCGACCACTTTTTTGCAATTATTTGATCGGCACAATTATCTTTTTGCTCTCTTGCCGCTCACGAACTTTAATACTACTTCTTGCTGAAGGATTCCTAGTCACGTAGTTTTCGGTTCATGCAAGATGTATCTTCAGCTTTCCTCACAGATGTAAATGCGGTTTGGTTTTTATAGCTTCTGATTACCCTCAAACAAGAACCAGTTACATATTTTTTCTATTAACGACAGAGATCGTCTAAAGGTGTTTCAAAAATTTGTTTTAGTTCACAGAATTTAGACCAATTATTATTATTTCTTTTCAGTTTCATAGTCGCGTCATTTCAATTTTAAGGTATATGAATGTAATTCTGTTTTTGTTGCTTCTATTTTTCCATTCTCAATTTCCTTGTTCTTCGTCTTTCATCTAATAGCGGTCTATTACATCTTCGACTTTCCCTCTAAATTATCACACCATCATTCCTCTAGTCTTCTTATGCTTCTATTTTCTGATGGCGACTTAACCGAAGCGATTTTACTAGTGTTTAATGTATCATTGTCCATACCGCTGATGTGTTAATTCGATTCAAATTTATTTTGAGAACCCACTTTGCAGTTCTTTTGATCTCTATTTAGTGCCTTCCCCGTTATTGTACTCAGAGGTTTAATTTCTGTTGTTTCCAACAGTCTTCTTGATTTTGCCCTCTCGACTTGTAGATATAAGTATTACTGTACATTTGCCTCATCACGAATATAGCATCTGTACAGGATTTGCCGGATTTAAATCCTTATTGTTCTTCTACTAGTGTTATTTCCAATTTTACGATTTATGCAGCGCATTGAAATTGTAAACGCTTTGCTAGACAGAATTTAGAACAGAAACCTATTATTATTGTTTCTAGTTCTGTGTTTCATAGCGACGTTTTAATTTCAAGCCATGTACGAGGGTTAATTGAAAAGTTTTTGGAATAAAATGTAAAAACGTTTATAGTGATTTGAAATATATTTGAATTTTCAACACATTTGACCCAACGACACTCGAGAGCCAATATCCCGTTTAGAAAATGGGTTTCCGCCAAATCTGCAAAATATTGTTCAACAGCGTTTTTAACAGCATCGTCCGAACGAAATCTCTCTCCGCCAATTAATATTTTGCATTTCTGAAACAAATGGTAATCTGCAGGAGTTATATCTCGCAGATAAGAAGGTTATTTCTTTTAATTTTGCTTTGGAAACCGTGCAGAACTCATGGATTGTCTTGGTGCCAAATGATTTTCTTCTTGACTAAACTCGGTCTTTTTCTTATTTCTATATTTCTGTCTATATTTCTGTCTAACTGGTCTAAAATGTTAGCATAATATGCTTCTGTTAAAGTCTGCCCCTTTGGAAAATAACAACAATATCCCTTTGGTATCCCGAAAAAATCACGCCACGACATTTTCTGCAGATTTTGCTGAGAGTGCCTTCCTTGAAAATGGAGAACCCGAATGCTTCCATTGTTTCGACTACAATTTCGACTTTGGCGTGTATTGATGAACCCAAGTTTCATCAGTGGTAATTAATCTGCGGATAAAATCAGTGCGATTTCCTTTAAAGCAGACCAAAAAGTCCTGCAACATTTTCACTCAAATCTTCGCTCAGTAGAGAACAAACGAGGTATTTTTCATGCACAAGTCATCCATCAGATATAAGACATACCAACAGTTTTAACAATGTCAAAAACCTTTAATCGACAATTGTCGAGACTCCAGAACAAATTTATGGATTTTTTCGTAAATTTTTCCAAATATTTCACTTTTTGGTCCCCGGAGCAAGAATTGTCAGTAGTGTCCGACCGAAACTAGTTTTTACGGCCGAAACCGAAATTTCACGTTTTCGTGGAAAAAACAGAGTAAAAATTATCATAATCAGTTTTTATTATTATTTTTTTAACCAATCACATATTAATCATTCAGCCTCTGATATTTTAAGTAATCATTAATTTATCATATCATATTATTACCCCCCTTATTTAAAAAAGCACAAATATACTTTTTTTTAATATTATGAAATAACATAAAAGCTACAAAACAAAATTAATGATTTTAAAGTAAAAAGAAATTACCTAGTAAATATGTGTAGGTAGGTACACAAAAAAAACACCCTTTCATCTTAACAAAATTATTTTTTCTAAACTATGGTAATTTTGTATGGTTCTCTTGTTAACAAACTACAATAAAATTCAAATTAATAAGTCCCTATCTACCACATACAACAACTAAATAAATATATTTGATGCAAATAACCCTTCAATCGAATGTATCAAAATAAAAAAAGCTTTGCAAAACCCCCCGAATGCAGTTTCGGTTTCGGCCGTAGTTTCGGCCGGATGACAGCCGAAACCTAAACTAGGCCGAAACCAGTATTTTTGCCGAAACTAGGCCGAAACCGAAAGTTCGATCGGACACTAATTGTCAGTTATCTTTTAGACTCTCCCGGCCTCGCTTAAACTCCGTGGTCCATTTTTCAAAATGGTGAAAAATGAAGGTGAAACACCGAATGTAACCTTCATGTTCATTGTCGGCCAACCTTTCTTTACGAAATTATTGATAACGGTCTATTATTTTAATCCATGTTCAAAAAGAACTTTACACGACTTTTTGACAATCGGCAACTAAGAACAAAACTATTTGAAAGAGTGACATAATATTTGACTCAACTACTACTGAATAAACCGAAAATTTTTAATTTAAATGAACACCAATCTGAATTTTTTTCTAGTCTTGCTATGCTTCTATTTTTTTATGGCGATTTACCCCAAGCATTTCTTACTACACATTTTCCAAGTATAATTTAAAAAGGATCAAGTCTGTTTCAGAAAACATCAATTGTAATTCAGACTAGTCAATTTTATTTCAGAATGTATCAATTGAAATTCAGATTAATCAATTGTATTTCAGAAAGTTCAGTAGTAATTCAGAAAATAACATTTGTAATTCGGAATATATCAATTGTAATTCAGAATTTTTTTTTAATAAATGAGTATACTATGAAAATAAATCTTATGTGAAAAATTATAAGTACAATGCAATGTATGTAATTGAATTTTATGTTGTATTGTATTGAATTTGTATGTTAATATGTTCTGTGTATTTGTATGTTAATATGTTATATCTTTCTGAAGTAGGTAAAATCAGGCATTCATTCTTTTTTAAAAAATTTAAATAGTCAATTTTGTGTCTGATTTATAATTGTCAATTTCTGGATTACAATTTACCCTTTCTGAAATACAATTTACCAAGCTGAATTACAATTGATAACATTCTGAAATACAATTAATTTATCTGAATTTCAATTGATAGGTACAACCGTGGACAGTCAAGAATAACACTTTAGCCGGCGGGTGTGATACAAATACCGACTCAATGACAATATCTCATAGAGTCGGTATTTGCATAACACGGGTGTTATTCTTGACTGTCCATGGCTGTACATTCTAAAATAAAATCGACTAATCTGAATTACAATTGATGTTTTCTGAATTACACTTGGAAAAGGTGTAGTGAATCACAGTTCCTCCTGCTAAGGTGTTCATTCAATTCCACTCTTCTCTTGTCTGATCTCTGTAAATTGATTTCCCCCATATTCTACTCGTTTGGTTTCATTTCTGTTGTTTTCTAGTTTTTGCCGTCTTGGCTTGCTTAAGAAATGACAGGTCTTAGAGGTCTAATTGTCTTAGAGGTCTATTTGTCTCATCACGAAGATTGCGTCTTTACAGAATCCGCCGTATCTGAACTCTTGTATTCTTCTGCTAATGATGTATAAAGCGTGTTGAAATTGTTATTTCCTGGCGTTTCGTCTACATCTTTGATTCCCAAATGTTTTAAATATGCAAAAACGTTGTTGGCACACATTTTTAAAACTCGTGAAATCACGAACAATAATCAAAATTGTCCAAAAATTGTCTCTGCCAAAATGATTTATTTTTTGACGTAGATAATGTTGCAGGATGAGTGTTTTATATCGTTTTAACATTTGCCATGGATTATCGTTATGAATATCCCAGTGGCGGCTCGTGGGTTCAGAAACAGGATGGGCACAAAACAAGACAGGCCCAAAACAAGAAAGTCGCAAAGAAAACTTATTTTTATTTGTACAAGTCCATTTTTCTATTTTTCTTGCTGCAAAATAACTCAATCACCTTGTTGTCGAAGTCTGGAATGGATTGGACGACATGGTGCTGTTCAAAAAAGTTTTAATGCGCTTCAGAGTCGAAAAGCATCTCTCGCATTCACTTGTCGTCATTGAAGTTGCACAAATGATCTCCACAAATTTGTAAGTTTCTGTGAATACCTTTTTGAGGTTATTGTCCGCTATAAACACTAAAAGTGGCAAAACACCTCCAACGTCACACAGTTTGGGAGTTGGTCTTCCTTCCTCCTCTTTTCATTGAAGGTTGATGGATTGTCGTTTAACAAATTTTCCACTGATTTAACTTCGGGTTGCGGTTCCATATTGCACGACTTTCGCAAGAACGCGCGCGCTACTCAACCTCCCGTCAGCGTGATAGTTACTGGAGCGACAGCGATCGTGTTCCCCAAATATGTGTAAGAATCACGAGTTCGGAGCTGCCGAAAATGACCGAAGCGCTCGAAGATGGGGCATTGTTTCGGCTGAGCCCCGGCAGAAAATATTTAGTTGATAGGCTTTGCGCGAGCAATACAAGCGTGGGCGAGGGAAGTACATTTTGATTTTGATAATAACATTCGTATTAATTTAATATTAATATTCGTATTCGTATATTGCAGATGCAATTTGAAAACCAAAACCAATTAAAATAAAAAAAGATAATTTATTTCTCTAGCATCAGTGGGCACGTGCCCCTGTATCCTTTAGCACCAGCCGTCTCTGGAATACGCTGCAAAAAAGTTAATAAAAGTCACTAGTTTTCTTCAGTCTCACATTACAGATATGAAGTAGTAAGAGTAAACGTGAATATGTATCATAAAATGTGTTTTTAGGCCTTAACCCCCGAGCCACTTCACAGCCTTGACCTGGGCAACACTCAACTGACCAAAGGCTTCACACCGATCCAAGGCTTCGGCGTCGAATTCTTCTTAGGATTTGTTTTGGTTCTCGTTGTTTGTGGAGTTTGCGACCCCAACAAGCCAGAATCCAAACCTGCCGCCGCTTTGGCAATTGGAATGGCAGTAGCGGTGGGCCATTTAGCTACTGTTGATTTTACGGGAAGCAGTATGAACCCTGCGCGCAGCTTCGGATCGGCCCTTATCGCAGGAAACTGGACCGATCATTGGGTGCGTGCTTTCATTTTGTTTGTGGATTGTAAAAACTTTGAAATTTATAGGTTTACTGGGTGGGACCCATATCTGGTGGGATTGCGGCCGCATTAGTGTACAAACACGCATTGGCTGCACCCAGTTTGGGGCCGATCACCATCATCGAACGCTACACGACTGGTTCGGATGAGAAAGAAGTAACTGTAGGTTTTCTTAGTAGAAATAGTCACTAACTGTTGCTTGCAGCTGAAGAGATTGGATGTAAATCGAAGAGACGAGGGCTTGCCGTAGTAGTAGTTTGTAAAAAATATTGATTTTACTAATCAGTTGGATTTGTTTTCTGCATCCGTGTTTTTGACTGTGAGGATAATGAAAAAATGTTTTGTAACGAATTTCTGGATTGCAGAAATTGCATTAATGTTTAATTCTATATTTATTGGTCGAATACTGATATTTCATTGTAATGTGAATTCATGTCATTAGGATTAATGTTACTTCAAAAAATCTATTACTCGTACTAATCATGCCCCAAATTTATTGATACAAAAATAAAAGATTTTTGTTTATTTAATATAGTTGCATTCTTGTAAATTCTTATCATTTCAATGTTTATTGCTACTAAATATGATAAAATATTATATGGCGCGCTTTCAACAATTTACAGCCGCTTGGAGATACGAGGGTTGTACAAAATTTACATAACATAGTAGGCATTAAAATTTAGGCCACGTGCGTAGAAAATTGAAACCAGGCGTCTAGGTAACTGAAGCAAGTGAAAATTCGGTGTAAGTGTAGAAAATAGTTGACCTTGACTGGAGAAATTTGAGGTTAAGTTCTGCGTTGATAACCGTTTCGCATACGATACATTGTGTGGTTTTTTTAACAAATCCATTGGTGTCAGGTCGGACCATGGGCAAGAAACAGTAGAAAGGTTTGGACGTCGTTTGGCAAATTTTTGTTTGATAGTTGCTGTCAAATTTTTTGATATGTACATGTTATAAGTCTACATTGTAAAAAATCAAATACAAGCCATATTCCATAGCATCCGTTTTTTTGTACATTCTTTCTTTCCAATATAACACAAATGAAGTGACTAATCGGATTTTTGTGACTTTAATACATTGATGGACAATTCAACCGTTCCAACCAAAATTTTGGGTGTTTTTAAAACATGTGTAACTTTCTTTGTACTCATCCGATTTTAAAACGGTTTTTAAGTGAAAGTCCTAGCTAAGGATGTAAAACTTATCATCGTCATGTAATCAGTACAGTATACACATGATGAAATGTAAACATATTGCAAAACTGTTAAAGTTTGGAGCCCAATCATCGGAGAGAACCTTCCGACTTGATATAATGGTTATAACATGTGCTACCTAACAACATTTAGAGCTATTCTTGTCCGTTTCCTTCTTCGCCAACTTTAAAACAAATTATTCCACATTAGCTGTTTTTCTAATCGTAACCCTCTGTGGTTAAAAAAATCCAATTTATGGTAACTCACGTGAATCTGAAAACTTCATGTTTGAAGGAGTTATTAACGTAATCGATCGAAATTACTAACAGTTGTAGCACGGCCCTGAAAAGTGACAAAACTTAAAGGGCCTATAAATTTTAATTGTAGGATTTCCCGTAGCTTTAATTAAAATCATAAAGTGTCTCTAAAAAGGAACGTTTTAATATAATTTTGATCGTAATTGGTTTAAAATATTAGGTTGGTGCATAATTATCAGGCGTTTTATGAAAAACAATATTTATTTAAAAAAGAAACAAATAATTCTACAATAATATTGTTAAATGATTATTACAGAGCCTAGTCACCATTGTCTTCAATTTTGGTTACCGGGTCATTAAAATTACTATATGGCAATAATCATAGTGGTAGATTTAAAAATTATTACATCTTCATCTGATATTTCCACATTTACTTAGCTTACAATTCATTTTTGAAAGCTTTCCATGGACTTTTCTTGGTTAGGAATAAAATCTTCACACCATAGTCCGAGGAAAAATATGTAAAGGAGTAATTTTGTAGCAAATTTAATCGTCTTCAGCTTTCATTCAGCAACTTTTTCTTTAAAATCTACAGAGACGGACTTATACGCCCAAAATTGATTTCGAGCGCCATTTTTCCAAGATGGCGGCGTATACGGAGATCGCAAAGTTAGGGTCATACTTACGGCCACCGAGTCTACATTCTTGCCAAGTTTCATAACTCCTCAACTTTTTGTACCAAAAGATCGTTTAAACGTCATTTGAGCAAATCTTTGGATGACAGTAGTGACGGCTGGTGCTAAAATGTACAGGGGCACGTGGCCACTGACACTAGAGAAATAAACATTCTTTTTTATAGATTTTAATTTGTTGTGATTGAGTTATTTTGCAGCAAGAAAAATATAAGAGTAGACTTCATATACAAATAAAAAGTGTTGGTAAATTTTCTTTGCCACTTTTTTGTGTTGTGCCCACTCTGTTTCTGAACCCACGAGCCGCCACTGGATGACAGCTCCTGTCAAATGTCATGGTTTGCCAGTTTTAAAGATATACATTGGAAAAAATAAAACAAAAGCTAGATTTCATAGCCTCCTGGGGCCTCAAGCAATACTCAAATTTTTTTACACACCAGATTATGAGACTCACAATTTATTGTACCACAGATTATTGTACTAACAAAACCTGCACCAGAATCAAGGCGTTGCTAATTTACTTGACACTGAAACTAATATTGTTCATTTCTCACCTGTACATAAAAATATACTCCAACTTATAGAGGTAAACAAGAAATTTATTTATGAACTAAATCAAGTGGTGCATACTATTTATTGTTTTCATCGGTTATTTAATAAAACAACAAGAGTATGTTGAAAAATAAATAACTTGATCTGAAAACTAGAATTCAATAAGTTTTTGTCGTGATTCTTATAGAGGAGCAGTTAATTGGGATAAAAACTAAAAAATAAACGCTTTCAAAATGTATTACAATCAATCCTCTTGTTAGAAATAAACAAAATGCACAATTCCATTGAAAAAATAGAACCTACTTCAAGTAGTCAGCCTTTATTGTTATTCTAATTTGGGTTGAAATACTGTTAGTGATACACTTAAATAAAATCAATTTAAGATAAATTCTTCAAGGCTAAAGCCAGTCCCACGATATGAAAAAAAAAAAACATAATTCTTACTTTAGATGTGAGAGGGTGATGTCACAATATCATTTAACAGAGCGAGTTTCATTCCAAACTGATATCACATTATAATAACATATTGCAGATAATCAGAACAACTCAAAACAATCACATTCACATAGTTATTACTGGCATAAAAAGCAAAAATATCACAAATATGTTAAAATATCAGCTATGGAATGCATTCCATAATGGCAGTTATATCGAATTTAAAATTGAGCCATGACGGTGCACAGAAATCGACCGTGTGGTCATTGACAAACAGTTGCCGCTTCAAGATGTGCTTTTTTTCCAACTTCCTCCCGTTCTTCACGCCCTTGTTGTCGTCCGCGTCCATTTTAGCTACCGTCCTACATTTACTTTTAACAGTCGATGAAGAATCCAACTCACTAACACTGGCAGACTTGTGCCTTTGCTTTTTGTTGACGTTACATATCATTTTCAAACGCTTAACAAATGGTAGAACCATAAAAAATGCGTTAGCACTTAAACCAATTTTACCCTTAATTGTTGTATCTTTCTTGCTGTTGGGCAAGTCAGAAACTGGGAACCACTCGCAAGCTTTAATCTCGTATCTTGTCTGTGGTTGAAATTTAGTATTTTTTGGAATATTTTTTATAATGTACAGGCGCACAAGCTGGTCGTTTATGGTGGACTCCAACCACTCATCTGACGATATGTAATTTGTTATATCAAAACCTGTTTCCTCTAAAACTTCACGTATAGCACAGTGAGCGGGATCTTCCTCCTCGTTCACTTTCCCCTTCGGAAAACCCCACGACGATTTGGCAAAGTAGCTTTGTACTAATAATACATGCGTCATTTCTTCTGACAGTAAAATCGCACCGTACGTGGGAACTGTTTGTTTATACTCTTTCCATTCAGCCAGGATTTGGTTCAGCTTGTGCCTCTCCTTTTGCAGCGAAGGTATGTGCTATAATCAACTATGTACATCGGACTTCACTCCGAGAGTTCCACAACAAACCTGAAATACGTGGGCCGCAAATTCGTATATGGTACAGGTCTTCAGTTTACGTTCGCTGCTAACGTAAAAATCTAAATAGAACCAATGCGCTAACTCAATTTGGAAACAAATTCGAATTAAATTTTGCTTGGCAGATTCTGGCACGCAAATTATAAATCGCCTGCAATTATTTGTTACAACCAATTTGTAGTCCTATCTTTGGTGTTACATACGTCAGTAGGTCGTCCAAAATATCAGTCGGGATGGAATGTTCCACCGTTCGTAACTCCACGTCTTCCATTCTTTGTGCAGCGACGTCAACGGACTTTCGAAAAATACGGAACGAGTCGAATTAACTACATAAACTGCAAGAAAAAAAGCTTTTGCGTTTTATTTGGATACTTTCTGTCAGACATGTTTAAGGAAGTAAGAAAATGGCATCTAAGGCCTTGACAGATTGACTGTAGACAGTCCACAGCATATTTACAACGATCACAGGATTTACTGGAATTTTCTGCAAAGGACGCTACATTATTATAATCTATGTACGTGAGATACATGTCTTCGTCAACAAATTCCATCTCCTGGTCTCGGTTTAGACGTCGTTTCAGCAAATTTTTGAATGACACCTCCTGTCAAATATGATTGCTTCTCAATGTCAAAAGTCTACACTGTAAAAAATAAAAACATAACAAAAACTCCAGATGACTGACTTCATAGGGCGATTTTGTCCGGAACTATCTCTTTTCTATACATTGAAACTAGGCGCATGACATCTTTGTCTCAGATACCATAAGCAAATGTAGAGGCGCTGTAGTCGTTGCTAATACTTTGTACGACCGCTAGATGTCACAACAAAAACTTTTATTTAAATTCATATAAAAGGCCCATATTTTTATTATTTTAAATTGAACAATGTACAATTCCGTGTTTTTTAAAAAGCGTGACTGTTTCTACGCTTGTTGCTTTTTTACTGACTAATAGTTTTAAAAACAGCATTTTGCTGCAATTATAATCAAGCTATAAATGTCAAAACTTGCTTGTCGATTGAATCTGTGAAAAATTTTAAGCGAAAGAAGGGTCTTTTTTACATTATTTGTGGTGTTGGTGAAAACTAAGCGGAGAAACTGCATTGTTTTCCAAAAAGTGAAGAAAGGTAAGGATGTTTTATTAATACAACAAATTCAGGAAATCTAATTACATAACGTGCGTTCAAAATAAAAACGAGACTGCGTTGGCCTTGGAATTTATCGGCTTTCCAGTGTAGAAATCACAAATGACAAGAACTGACAGTCTAAAATTTTCTACCAAAATAAAACGGACGAATTTTATGTAAATTGTTTATAATAAATGCCAGGACATGTGTACATCGCTCTCATAAACATAATGCTTGTAGCTTATGCGAAACTCTGTGTGGATTACATCCAGTTTATTTGCGTTTATACAAAACTTAACAACGAAAATGAATATGTGTGATGATTTGATCTGCTAACGAGGACGGTCGGAACGGAAGAGAGCGAGCCCTTCTTCTCTTCGTCATGGTTCGATCGTGGCGCCCTCGGTTGTCACCGGAACTTTAGAATTTAAATTCCGGCGGCAAGTTGGCACCACATGACCCCCTCCTCAGTGAGTGGGTTGACGAACGAAATGGGTTATTGTTAGTTTGACGGGTTGAAACGAACGGTCAAACAGTATTTTCTTGGTGTCCGAATTGTTCGGCCCGTTCTTGTTGTGATTGGTGGTGGTGGTTGTGTCAGATCAGCTGGTGTTGGTGGTGGTGTTTGCTGTGGTGAATTGCTGGTTGCAGCGTCACTGTTTGTGGTTGTTGTTTGTTGTTGTTGTTTGTTGTTGTTGTTTGTTGTTGTTTGTTGTTGTTGTTTGTTGTTGTTTGTTGTTGTTTGTTGTTTGTTGTTGTTTGTTGTTGTTTGTTGTTGTTGTTTGTTTGTTGTTGTTTGTTGTTGTTTGTTGTTGTTTGTTGTTGTTGTTGTTTGTTGTTTGTTGTTGTTTTAGTAGTGGTTATGGTGGCTGTGGTGGCGCTGCTGTGCTGCTGGTGCAGCTGCGGTGGTGGTGGTGATGGTGGAATCTGATGGTGCTGTGGTGGTGGCAGCAGCTGAAGCTGGACTTGGTGTTGTGGGGTCGACCACCTGCTCTTCCGCCATTTTGCTGAATGGATGCCTCTGACCACGCGGTTTCACGAAAACTACCAAAAAATGTTCTTACGATCACGTCGGGGTCACCAATGTAGCTTATGCGAAACTCTGTGTGGATTACATCCAGTTTATTTGCGTTTATACAAAACTTAACAACGAAAATGAATATGTGTGATGATTTGATCTGCTAACGAGGACGGTCGGAACGGAAGAGAGCGAGCCCTTCTTCTCTTCGTCATGGTTCGATCGTGGCGCCCTCGGTTGTCACCGGAACTTTAGAATTTAAATTCCGGCGGCAAGTTGGCACCACAATGCTACCCTCCATTTATTGAAATTTGTCCCAACATAATAATCGTATACGAAACCATTGTCAACAAACAACCCAACCTAAAAACTATCTGACAGATTTGAACTGACAGTTCGAAATTTTGCTACACTAAATTGATGCATAAAGTTTTTCCATGGCCAACGCAGCCTCGTTTTTTTTAACGCGCGTTAATTCTAGAGCGAAACTGTGGCAAGAAGCTCTAAACGTCCAAAATTGCAATCTAAAGCAAAAGTGGAGGGTTTGCAAAAAACACTTTTCGGCATCGTTAGATATTAGGTTTCATTATTTCTTATTTTTGTGTATGAATTTGAAGAACTAAGCCAGGTTGCTCTATTGGTTGTCCGGCAAGTCTTTCAAAATTTCCATTATTATAAAATAACCCCAAGTTATTATCATATGTGTAAGTTTTACCTATCTTAGAAATGTAATTGTCAACATTTTGTGTATAATTTTGTTTAATTTAAATTATGTAATATAATAAATTGATTTTTATAAAATTGTTTGTTTGTATGACGTGTAAATAATTAAGGAATATTTTATGATTTATTCTACAAAACAATTTTTTACATTAATTTTGTAGAATAAATCATAAAATGTTCAAAATATAATCGCATTTTTTCTAGAGAGAATATTTAAATTTGCCACAAAATTTGATCGATGCGCCATCTGAAAACTGTTACAAAATTTGAAGGTCGTTAAAGGTCATTATGCCAAAATAGTTGCATTCAGTCAGTCATCTGGAGTAATCTGTGGTATTGCTCACTATTGTTATTGTATTTAGTGAAATTCTGGACTATGTCGAGGGCGGAAAGTGTCCGTTAAATGAAGCTGCGGGGCATTTTTTTGTGACAAATGTGGAGACTTTAGGCTTATTGTTTTGTACACCTCTGGCTCAAAAATTTCAAAATAACTATAACTACAACAGCTAATGCAGTACTGATGTGATAGTTCTTGCATTACTCTAAATACCTAACTTGAGGGAGACAATTAATTCTTACCTATTGTCAAATAATCATCTCCTGTAAAATGTTTATTAAAGCAACAAATTGGAACAAACACGTACACATACGTTTCATAATTGGTTTTCGAATTTTTAAGTTGTTTCCAAATGTATTCTATCAGTTTTTGGTTGTTTGTAAATTTGTGATGTGACGTTTATTTTAACGTTTCCATTTAATGAATTCAACGTTTATTCAACGAAAAATATAAACTTTTTTAACTGAAATTATAAATGTTACTTCAACGTTACGTTGATTTAACGTTCTAAGGTCCCGCCACTTAACTTTATATGAAACTAACTATTCAACGTTTTTTAACGTAAATTTAGAACGTTTTTTTAAATGAAATTATAAATGTTACCTCAACGTTATTTTCTATGTTGATTTAACGTTCTAATGTTTCGCCAATTAACGTTATTTGAAACCAACCATTCAACGTTTTTTTAACGTTTACCCAACGTAAATTATAAACGTTTTTTAAACTGAAATTATAAATGTTACTTCAACGTTATTTTTCACGTTGATTTAACGTTCTAATGTCCCGCCATGGCACGTTGTTTTAGATATCTTTTTACGAAATTGAACGACAGCAACACCGACGAATCATAGAAGCGTCGAATATACAGGTGTTTCACGACGAGGGCCTATTAGGCAGATAAAAAGAACGGAAATACCGAAGAAACTGAAACTTTGGATACTTGTATAGACTTATAAGATCTACCTGCTGAAAATATTTTCATGATTGTGCAACTTGTTTTACTATCATACTTGAATAACATCTCGACAAGCGCAAATTTAGTGATATTTGACGTGGTCATTCAAGTCGAGCCTAGCGACTCACCAAACTTGAACAGCATTTGAACAAGCACACTGGAAACTGCTAAAAAATGCGCAGGCTGAGGAATTTATTAAACCTAGCTTTTATTAAATTTGGAGTCACTTAAATATTTTTAAACGGCTTCTGGCCTTGTCTTTTGTCCATGATCCAATTGTCTGGCGATAAAATTTGTTAAAACAATGGTAAAACGAAAATGTGTCCGAAACGGTTATTTACAGAAAATGCTCGATTTTTAAAAGATTGTTTTCGAAGGGACAGCTTTATTGGAGAAACGGTGGAATAATCGTGTAACCGTTCAAAGATCATATTTTATGCTGAAAAATACATTATTGTTAGTTTTCTGACTTGTTTCTTTCATGGCCGGGTAGGTAACTTTGTAAACTCCCCTCGTAAATGAAGAAATTATAACGAGTCGCCACTGGAAAATGTTTATTCAGTTTACAGCGCCATCTAATGCCAATACTTATCATTTAAAATTTTCATTTGATCATGAAAATTGACATTTTCGCTTTGCAATTTTTTGCCTCTTCTCTATAATTAATCATCAGTAATAAGCTACCGAACGAGGGCTAACATTGCAAATACACCTCGAATGTTGAGATAATTTTTAAGCCTGTGTCACGTTCGTTTTATTCCGGACTAATGTAAACATGCAATTGTGAGGTTAGTAAAGAATGGACAGAAGCAAGCCAAGCCAAAGCCAGGGCCCTAGGGGCCACAAGGCGAAAATCACACAACAACCACCCGACTTATTCATCGCACTGGGCGCAAAACAATCGTCCCCGAGAGATGACCCCAAGCGTAGTGTTCCGTTACCGAAAACCACAACTAGTTCGCATTTACAAGGAAGTTCGAGTAAAGTACCGGACAAGCTGAAGCGAGAAGGCAGTTCGTCGAGCCTGCCTGGAGTTCCTTCATCGAAAAAGATGAAAGTTGCTTTACCTGGGGGGCGTACCACAATTCCTGGACCCAGCAGCGCAAACATTTTATCCATGGAACGAGTCGGAGTTGAGCCTTGGGAAGCGCTTGCTGTTGATTGTGAGTCCAGTGAGCTGTTTGAAAACATTATGTCTGCTACAAATTCTGGCAACAGTGACAAAGCTGTAAGTTATATCATTGTAAGTGTGCACGACTTTAATTTCTGTGTTCCAGATTGGATATATTTTGGGTGTTATTCGGTTGTTGAAAGGGCCAAGAACTAAAATTTGCAAGACTGTGTATTTGACTATGTTACTGACGTGCAACTGTAAACCTTCTTTATTTACTAATGAAAATGTGGTCGCTGCTATTGTAAGCATTTTGAGACGCGACATCACGACTGGCTTTAAAGGAGTCAACAAAATGAATTCTTATTTTCACGTTTTATTTATGAACCTGCTAACGTATGCTTTTTCCGACGTTGGACACTGGCCAGAAGTGTTTGTTAAGGTATTACCCTCTTTGTGTACAACTCAAGTTTTTCTGTATTATGTTGTTTGTAGATTTATGTGGAAGACGCAGTGGCCGATCGCATTTTTATCGATAACCCTTTCTGCAAACCCTTCGTAGACAATATTATCACGGCTTTTAATACGAAACTCCCACCGTCATCCCTTCTCAAATCAGAAATTTGGAATTCTGGAACAAGAGATACGTCAAGTCCTCTGACGATTACTAGTGCTGAGGACGACAGCAAAACTGACAGTGAATATTGCAATAAAATTATCAATAGTTGTAAAAACAGTTCTGTTAGGTTTTTTAGAACATAAGGCGGTTGTTGAGAACTGGAACATTCAGACCTTTCCGCGTTTCACACAATCACAAGAGAACGTGGAAAAAATTGTTTTGGAAGCAATTAAAGAGCAACTGGCACGCCGCCAACAACCAGAAACCATTACAAAGAACTTTGTCCGATTTTTGAGCATCGCTTCCGGTCTCGTGGAAATCCGGATTATCGCCGTCTCGCGCATTGAGAGCTGGTTGCATAATCACAAACTTATGAAACCCGCACAAGAACTGTTGGCGTATTTATGCTACAACTGTTCGGCGAGTTCTCAGCGCGATTTGGAGATAATCTCGCAACTGAGCAAGCTACGACTGAAGAATAAACCAATGGTTAATTACTTCAACAACTGTCTGAGGGAGATGGTTTACTCGTTTCCGGAAAATTTGTACCCGCTTCTTAAATACACCATCTACAATGAGCTGTCGAACGTGAGGAACAGCAACAATTTGATTGTGGTGGGGGCGCTGTTTCAGGTGGCTCCTGAACGTAGTGCTGACGCATTTGCAGACATTTGTTTGGTAAGTTCTATGTAGTAGAAGAGCGACGTTGTGAACGTTAGTAATGAAGTATAATAAATTAAAATTCGGTAATTCGCAAAAAAAGACTAAAAAATATTTCCATCCCGCTTTTTCTCATTGGATTTCCAATCAATCAAATGTGGGAAGTATGAAGAAAACTAAATTGAAAACTCAGTCTGACCTCATTGATGTTGAGTTGTAACTATTTCTTGAAAAGGTAAAAAATGTAAAAAGGGATTCTCAAGGCCATGGAATCTAGCTTTTGTTTTATTTTTTAAGGTGTACACTTTTGAAATTGACATATCATGACACAACAAAGAGTTGCTCAAACGACGTCTATTATGGATCTAATTTTAGTTTTGCTATTATTTGACATTAGAATGAAAAAAAGTCCTTTTTTTGAAAAATCGCTGCTCCCAACCCAATAAGAATTTTGGCTTGAAATGTTGACAGAAAGTTTTTAATATCGTCTAGTTTATAGTGGTCAAGCGTTTGAATTTTAATATGTAATTTAGTAAACAGGATGGCTCATGAACGCAAATTGTTAATTTAATCGAATTTTTCTACTTTGTATCAATCGATCACATTTTTGATAAACTTTCTAATGACGTCCTTATGCCTCATCATTTTTCAACTTCTTAACCAACTATTTTCCACATAATCGATATTCCACTATTCAATCATATAATTAAACGCCTCATCAAAACTGTAATCGATTGATACCAAAATATACACGACGAGGGCCTATTAGGAAGATAAAGAGAACGGAAAAACCGAGAGAACTGAAACTTTATATACTTGTCTAAACTTATAAGATCTATCTCCTGAAAAAAATTTCATGATTGTGCAACTTCCGGTTATACAGGAAGTTGGTATCAACTTTGTTATTTTAAATACAACATACCTGTTATTAATGTATTTTCAGATTCTGCATTAAATTCTGTCGTTTTTGCATTGTTTTAGAGAAGAAAAAAATTTTTTTGTAAAAAAATGCAAAAATCCAGTGCAATAAAAAAGTAATAATTTATAAACCCTCAAAGTCACGTCGACGAAACTTGGTCATCGGTTGAACAAAAGGTTTAGCTATCTGAGAGTATAAGCATTTTCAGGAATATTCCTGGAAGAGAAGAAAACTCCGCTACAACTCAATAAACTCAAAAACTATAAAAGTCAATTTTTTCAAATTGCAACCATTTGTTTTTATTACACCTTTCGATAGAGAACTTTATTCTCAATCTGATGATGCATTATGTTCCTATACTTAAAATAGACGGTTTTTGAGTCATTTAATTTTTTCTACAATTAAGGGAACATTAGCGAAGTAGGCTTATTATATCTTATCGAGTCAGCTGTGAGAATAGATTTTATATTTTTAAATGTAAGCAGTTGTGAGATTTGATTTCTAATTCACTTTTAATGGTAGGATTACAAATACCTAATCAAGATAATTTAAATTCCTTGTTCGTACACTGCCAGAAAGAATCTACACAAACCTTCTTAGTGATTACAATTTTATTTTTTTAATTTATCATCTGAGCAAGGGTTAATTTGTCAAAAAAAATCTTTAAACTCTGTGTTATAAAAAAAAATCTCGTAAAACACAAAAATAATTATCTATTGATTTTAATAAATGTTCAAATATGCCTCTCTTTTGTTGTAAATACATCTAATTCGAAAATTGCATTTACTTTGAAATGATAAATTAAAAAATTAGAGTAATCATTTAGAAAGTTTGTGAAGATTATTTCTGGCAGTGTATGAACAGGGAATTTAAATTATCTTGATTAGGGAATTGTAATAGTAGCATTACAAGTGAATTAGAACTCAAATTCTCAAAAAAAGTACAGTAGAACCTGGATTATCCGGGCCAGCCGGGACCGAGCCCTTGCCGGATAATTGAAAACAGGGATAATTCAAACACCTCATTTTTCATTTTTTATTACAAATTTATTTGGACAAATACATAATATGTAGGTATGCCAAAGGAACAAAACAAACATGGTAGGCATACATATAATAAAAAAGATTAATTATTTATACATACAGTTACATACAAGTTATGTTTTTTTAAATGGAACCACCCCATTTTGATTTCATTTTTGAATTGTATACTAAGTTCTGCGTTAAATTTACTTGGGTCATTTTCACCTATCTATCATACTTTTTGATGTACGTCACTTTATGTTCCAAAATTGGTTGATGTAATGTTCCGTTCAAAAATTCATAACTTCTAAACTGTTAAAGAAAACTTTGGGCCACCGTTATCAAATTACAATTTTTTGTCATTTGCAGAGGTTCACTTAAAAATTTACTGAGAGGCCGTTTTAGCAGCTAGAAGGCTGAAAGTTGGTATAAATATGAAGAAAGGATTGCTCTTTACGCCTGATATGCGAAATATTATTTTTACTGTACAGGGTCAAATTATACTATTTTTGAATAAGCTTAACTTTAGTTTTTTAAATAGCACCCCCTATATTTTGTGTACCATGGAATGCGCCTAGTGTCTGACTACGTTTTTTATTGAGGTTGTTCTATAGCTAAAGAAAGGACAATAATTATTATCGGTTTGCCCTTGTAAAATGTAATTCATTGTGGGTAATGGAATGAATAATCAAATGACAAGTCGGTGATGACACAACTGTGTAGTGTTGAAGTGTAAGTTAAGACGATTTCCATGGTTTCCATGGTACACTATCTACCTTATCCTAGCTCAATCTGGATCACAGCAAAAAATATCAAACATCTCGTAAATTATGAGTTTTATGGGATTTTAGTTTGATCCGTTTAAATTCAATCAATTTTTATGTACGTTTGGTTCTGTAGATTTTTCAATTTATTGGGTTCAAAACGTATTCAATGTGCTTAGCTGAGTTACGTTATTTAAAGTATTCTCCTTCATTTCGGACCACACTCTTTTAATCATTTCATTGTTTCAAACTTCAGATGCGTTTGCTTATTCAAATCTTTTTAGATGTATTTACTCTCTTCCAGTTTCTAAAGGTTTTTAGATTCTTCCAGTTTTTAAAGATTTTTAGATTATGTAGTGTTGTTCGATTCTTTAGATCTTCAGAGCTGTTTGATCTTGCAACATGTTCATGGCCTTTAATTCGATTTTTATATGCGTTTGGTGGTGAATGTGTTAAATTGTTATGATAGTGCTCTTGAGTTCAATGTTGGTGCTTATTTTGCTACACTACTTGAATTTCGATTTTGTTATATTTGCTCAAATAATTAATTTTCCACATTGCTAAAAATATTTTTGTCAAACATTTTATTTGTGCGGAACGTTAATTTTGTCCCATTGTGTTTTTTGCAGGAACTGTTGTTAAACAAAGACGACTATCTGCGATCGCTGCGGGCCCTGCTCAAAGAAATCAACCGAGTGCTACGCCACGATTTTAACCTGCTAAGTATAGTGCAATCTCTTCTTCGGGAGCGAAAGGATTTCATAAACAGCGTGCGCGACTCCGAGTTTCGCGAACGCGTCTTCCTTTCCCTGGCAGACTTGGTTTGCATGTGCATGCTCTTGTGCGTGAGCCCCCAGGTCAGGGACGCTTCGACTCAGAACAAACGCGACGTCTCTGTGCTAAAAGCTTTCCAAAAGCAAGTCAGCAACATCCAACGCGAAGCGGTGACGTGGTTGAACGACTCGGCCTTGAAGGTGTTCCGGCCCACTCTTAACGATTTCAATCACGGGCTTCACAAAGTATTGTTTTTGGAGCAAGCCGAGCACTATTATAAAGTGGACTCGTGGCCTGGAGAGAACGAACGCAACTTGTTTCTAAGACTGACGAGCGAAGTTCCATTACTGGAAGCGACGTTGCTGAGGATATTGCTGATCGGGAATTCCAAGGAGCATCCGTTGAATCCGACCGAAGCAATCGATATTAGCGATCAGTTGATTCGGAGGGCTGCTAATTTGCCGCAAGATTGTGCGCCGCCTCTCGTGATTGAAAATGTCGAGATTATAGAAATATACTTCAGATTGTGCAGTTACAATTATCCCGAGAATATTACGTTGCCGGCAGGTTACGTACCGCCGAGTTTGGCCATTTCGGGACTGTACTGGAAGGTGTGGTTGGTGCTTTTGATTCTAGCCGCTCACAATCCGTTGACGTTCGGGAATGAAGTTTGGAACAAATACCCGACGTTGCGAATGTTCATGGAAATGTGTATCACAAAGTAAGTGCAACAATTTTTTTATGTATGTGCTAGTTTCTTGTAATTTGAAGTTTTAGTCTGGAAAACTAGTACTATAGTTTAAGATCCGAATTAGAAACGACCTTCACCCATCTGTTTAATGGATGAAAAGTATTTTATATCAAATTTAGCATGTTAAAAAATATATCGCTTGTGGGTTGGCTAAAAAATTCGTAGCCAAAGAATGATTAATTAAAAATTGAAAAATGACATGAGTTTATCGAATAAATTTAATACCAACCGAAAGTATGAAGCTTATCGAATGTACAAACGTTGGGTTGTTAATTTTTTTCTTTACTTAACTACTGGGTTGGCAGGTATAAACAGGTATATTGATAATTGTTATTTTCACCCATTTGTGTAATTAAAAAATCTTATATCAAAATAAGCGCTATTTTATTGCGACCACGATGATATAGGGTTACTTGCAAAAAATATGGTTTGAATGCCGTTTGTCGAGTACTGAAAAGTGAAATGTTGATGCGAATGGAAACTTTCGACAAAGAGGTTTGTGCTAAGTATATAACCTAACGTTTGTATATTCTATAGGCTTCATACTTTCGATTTGTATTAAATTTATTCGTTAAACTCATCAGTGTAATGTTTAATAAAAAGTCATTTTTCAATTTTTAATTAATCATAGTTTGGCTAGGAATTTTTTAGCCAACCCACTCGCGATATATTTTTTGACATATTACATTTGATATAAAATACTTTTTATCCATTAAACAGATGGGTGAAGGTCGTTTCTAATTCGGATCCTCTACTACTAGAGCTGTAAATTAGCATAATTAGGGACTTTCAAGAAGCCCGTAGCCATCGTAAGAGAACTAGCCGTACTGAGAAAAAGGCAATGTAAAAGTACCAAGCGTAACTTCACGGGGTTGGGTTTTATTTCGTAAAACCTCGCTGATATGCTTTTTTTTTGTTTATTTTAATTACACAAATTTGTTCAACTATTTACAACAGAACATTAACCATGAGAAACAACACTCGAATCATAGCAAACTGAGAGAGATTTATTTTACATGAAAAAGAATTTGTACTATTTGAAGCAGTGGGGGCACAATTTCCAAAATGGAGAGGTGTAGAATTCAACCCCCCCTCAAAGGTGGTTTGGTTTGGAACCGAACAGGCTCCTTGCTAGCGGACCGGTCGACCCGTTCATTTAATTCAAATTAATTAAATATTAGCAGTATAATTAATTGAAAAAGGATTGTATTAATTCAACAATTATTGAATAAATAATAATCTAATTAAATAATTAAAAATAAACCCCACTTTGTCAATAAATTAAATTTTTTAGATCGTTGGAAGTTGAATTTACAGCAGCTCCTATTATACTTTTTGATCTATTATAATCTAATCGTGCAGAAATATAAATTTCATCTACTAACAAAACAACCCGTTCTAAAGAAGTTCAATTTCAAGAAATATTCTTGAGATAATTTATACTATTTGAATTGAAAATAGGTGACACATCCAGAGGAACAGAAATTGATTGCAAATAACGTTTATGAGGTAAAATTAAAAACGTTCGAATTAATTCATAGTAGGACGCCGATTGAGAATACAAAATAAAAGCCATTATAACAGGGACGAAGAGTATTTTGCTTTGTCATTTACAATTTGTTGCAATTGATCAGTAATTATTTCTAATTTTTTATTTTGTCAAAACTTTGCTCTGCAGCTTTTTCATGCGCATAAAAATTTAAACTTCTATTTGAAATAAAATATTTACACTGGAGTCGATTAGACTTAGATTTATCAACTTACATCATCACGATTAAAATGTTATCCGTAGACAACACTTGACCAAGAGGGCGCAAAGTTTTTTCTATGAATTTCTTTTACCCATGTTTATTGGATCTCTTTATTTTTAGGGAATTTGAAGACACTAATTCCACATTTATTTTGCGTAGTCTTCAAAGACGAATTATAATAATTTTAGATCCCAGTTCACCACAATAACCAGGCATGATGACTATAGGTTATGTTGTTTCACTGTCAAAACTTACAACAACTCTGATGAGCTAAAAACACTAAGCTACGTTTACCAATAATTTGCACATATGTATTCACTAAATTTTCAAAATATTCCACATAGGCCCAAAAACCACAAAATTAACACTGTTCATTGCGCACGTTACACGGTACTGGTGAACTAGCATAGGTTCGCTTGCCGTGTTGTCAATTTACTCTCAGCACGGCTAGTATTTTACGAAGGCTACGAGAAGCCTTTGTCTAGCGAGTCGAATCCGATTTTGGACACCCCTTGTGACGCAAGCCTCACTTATCATCGGCAGACGCCACCTATTTCTCTGCCTTCCATTTATAAGTTTAACATTTAGGATTGCGGCTGAATGGAAAACGATCACGTGTTTTGCTTTCGCGGTTAAGAATTGTCTGTTAAAAAGATGCAAGTTTTTTCGGAATGCCAATTAAAAGTTAAAAGTTAATTTTAGGAATGTTGGCATTTTTATTTGGCGAAAAGGGCCGCTTCTGTTATAAATATTGATAGCAGTTTTCTACCTGACAGTGTGTTTCCGACGGCCGCGACTTGGTCATTTAATTTCGCATTTTTTTGTCATTTTATACTACGATCCTTCCGTGCTCGTTAATCGCTAACCGACCGCGTCGCGACGATATCGGCCGACGACATGTCATTTTAACGAATATTTGGAAAGTCCTGCAATATGGAACCGCAACCGGAAGTAAAATTAGTGGAAAATTTTTTAAACGGCAACCCATCAACCTTTGAAGTCTTTCGCCAGCAAAATGCTATATTACACGAGAGTGTTTAACACAAATGAAAATATGAGTGGATTTGCGGCTGCCCCAAAAGAAACAAATTGTTTTGTTTGTCTGGTTTTCAAGAAAGAAGTTAATGCGTGGACGATTTAAAGTACATAACGGAGAGGGCTAACAAACACGAAAATTCCCCTTTTCACATGTGTAGACTTCAACATTTTGGGTAAAGTGGACATTCGTGAACAATTAAATAGTGCTTATTTACAACATAAACTAAAGTGCAATGAAGAAGTGGGAAAAAATCGCCATATTTTACGGCGATTGATTGTGTATTAATTTTTGTGGGGTGTTTGAATTGGCTTTGCGAAGTCACGATGAGAGAACGTCGTCAGAAAATCCAATTATTTACAGGTGTAACGTAACACTCTTTATTACATTAACAAAACAGCATACAATGACAAAAAACAGCACAATCAATCATGCAACCAAAACAGCACTTGGTGTATCGAGAGCTTCCCTCTATCTCTTCTGTGTAGAGGTCGCTTTCAGCCACGGTCTGTAAACTATAACGGTTGTCTCATGGGCGTGCTAGCCAATAGCATTGCGTGACGTCATCGTCAGACCCTCAAGCGCTTTAGTTTCGCTTGCACTCGCGAAAGTTCCAATAATTATCACTGCATCTCAAGTGGATTTTGCAAAAATAAATTTTTAAATAATCACAATTTAATTGAATAATTATAAAAACGGGTCAAATACACATGTTTTATTGTACAAACCATTACAAAGTAAAAATATATTTTATAAATAATTAGAAATTCCACAATTAAATTGTACAATTATAAAAAAGTGTAAAAAAAAACGCATTGTACAAACCATTATAAAGTACCTAAAATATGCCAAAATTACAAAACTAGTTTACATTTTTATTTTGCTGTTATTGCAAACTGATATTGCACAGCGCATTCCCGGCATTTTCTCAAACTACCTGTAAATTTATTATAAGTTCTCGCTTACCTGATGAGTTATCTATACATGGTAATTCAAGTTTTACGCCACCCACCAAATAACCTTTTCTAATCGGAAAAAAGGATTTAAATGTTCATCATATTATATAGACACTAAACTTGATTCTAATATATGTAATAATAATATCACTCTTTTCAACAACAAAACAAAATGTATACAAACGAAAACAAAATGTTCTTATTAATCTACGAAGTTGTGTTAAAAGTTTAATAAGTTGTTAATAGAGGCGTTAATGCTCATGTGCGTGCGAAAGCGCAATCTCAAAACATTTAAAGCTTTATTTCGGGCCGACACTTCCTCGCCAAATCGTCATTTTTCGATATAAAGCTCGCAATTAATCGCAAACCGAACTGTCGGCAGTTTTTCGGCCCACTGTGGTCGTTCCCCACCAATATCACCAACTGGGTCTTTAGGTCCCGATTTTTTCGCTCCACTGGATTTGCTTCCGGATGATAAACGGGTATCAATCAAGCTTTGATCGAATCCTAAGCAACTGTACTGCATGACCTCTCCCACAAATCGAGGTCCGTTGTCGGAGACGATTGGTCTAGGAGTACCAAATCTCAATATAACCTCGTCCACCAACTTTCTGGTGCAGGCTTCAGCCGTGGCCCTTTGGAGTGAGATTAACTCGACCCACTTGCTGGTGTCATCCTCGACAATGAAGATCTACTGTAAACCGTCAGCCGTCATCGGTAGCGGCCCGAACAGATCAATGGCGATGGTTTCGAATCGTCGTAACGATGCGAGTGTTTTCAATAAGCGGGCCGGTTTCAGGTTGGATGGCTTATAACGTTGGCACGCGATGCAATTCTTCACGTACTCGGTAACGTCCTTTCTCATACCTACCCAGTAATACTTTCCAGCGATTTTATGAAGGTCCGCTCGGCACCCAAGTGTCCTGCCGTAGGTATATCGTGGTATTCTCGTAATACGCGAGACTTGGCTGTCATGGGAACTACAAGTTGCGCTTTTTCTGAATCTCGGTCTGGGGCGTATCGGTACAGAATACCGGCGCACATGACATATCCTCGCGCTGTCCAATTGGCTAATTCAGGATGATTCGCAGTCTCGAAGGTGTCGATTATTTTTCTCAGCTCCGGATCGGTTAGCTGTTCTTCTCGAATCTCCTTGGGATCCCTGGTTGGCATGTCCACGACGAGTGAACATACTTCGCACTCAAGTGCTTCTTCATGAGGGGTTCGCGAAAGTGTATCTGCGACCACGTTACTTTTGCCAGGCGTGTAGAGTACCTTCAGGTAGTATTGTTGCAGGTAGTGCCCATCGCGCGAGTCTATCTGTGGGTGACTTCAACGTCATCAACCCACGTAGGGGTTGGTGGTCGCTTACGACGCTGATCTCCGAATTCTCGACGTAACTTCTAAATTTCTCCAGTGCCCATTTTACTGCCAACGCCTCTCTTTCGGTCGTACAATAATTCCTTTCGGAATCGGTGAGCAACGTGCTAGCGTCGGTACGGATGGTGTACGGCAAGCTTTCGTCGGCCTGTCGTAATACAGGGGCGGTTGACAACGCACTCTTCAGTCCTTCAAAGGCTCGGACTTGTGCTTCCTCCCATTTCCATTCAGTCTTCTTCTTGGTAAGATTCGTCAGGGGTTGCGCGATTTTAGAAAAGTCTCCGATGAACCGTCGAAACCAACTGGCCATTTGTAGGAAAGTGAGCAGTTGCTTGACGTCTTTCGGTGGAGCCATATTGACGATGGCCGATGCCTTTTCGGGGTTCAGCTGTATACCCTCCGGGGTGATGAAATGGACTAGATACGCTACTTTTGGGCAGACGAAGTGGCACTTATGACGGTTCGCGTGCAATTTGAAATCGCAAAGCCTAGCGAAGACTGCTCTTAAATATGCTAGGTGGCGGTCAAGATCGGTAGACATGTTGAAACCGATTGGCGTGAAGCGCCTGCCTCCCATCTTTCGACATTGGCAATAACGAAGAAAAAAGCAAACCTCCCCCACTTGTCCGGAAACCAAGCTGCAGGAACCCATCCCAACTCCACACTCCAAAAATTAGCGGGGTTTAAACCGGTGAAGCCGGAAAAAACCCTTACCTTTTACCTGCCTCGCTTACCTTGAGACCGCCTCTTCCTCCTCCAGTGGGTTGAAGTTCGCGATTTCTTCGTCCTTGGTCCCGTTGATGTTCCGGAATGGAATGGCGCCGCCAATCGCTTCCTGTATCCTAAGGAACCTCTCCCTCGCCGTCCTCCTTTCGTCCTCTTCGCACTCCCACACTGCGTGACCCGCCGTGTCGTCTGCTTCGCCGCACTTGCACCGTTCATCGCCGCTTTGGAGATTGAACCGCTTCAAGTAGGCCCTGAATGGTCCGTGGCAGATGGCCGTGTAACATATAAAAATACGTACCTCTTCCTCGATGTTCCGCATCCCACTCCTTCTGCCAGGATTTAAGCATTTCTGCCCGCGCGAGCGAACCCAACATCCTTCTCGTGCTGCAGATCTGCAGAATCATCCTCTCGTGCTCTCCTGGCCAACCGGTCGGCTGTTGCTGCTCCGGGCTCCGCTTCCCTCCTGCACCACCACAGCTGCACCTGGATTCCCCGCGATTCCATCTCTCGCAGCTGTCGGTCGATCTTGTCCGCTGTTCCTCCATTTCTCCCTCGGATCATATCCAGTGCCGTTCTGGAATCTGAATCTCTGCCATATGCACCGGATATCCGCCCTGTATTTGATGTCCCTGTTCCTCTTCCGCGTTGTCGTCTCGCCTCGTAACGACGCCGAATCCCACTCGTCCTTCCTTTGCCGAGGCATCGGAGTAGATCCATAGGCCTGGTCTGCTGTCGCTTCCGCCTTCCTGTAAACAAAAAATGATCCTTTACGGGAGAGCCGGATGTGGACCATCTGCCCACAGCGGCTTTCCTTCAAAGCTTTCGGACTTCATCCCTTTCCACTTCTCAAACCGCGACTTTGCCTCCAAGTACAGCGGCGCTGAGCCTGCTAGCACCTGGATTGCCGCGTTCGAAGTGGTCTGGTACGCTCTTGTTACCCCTAACAAGAACGGCCTTTGTGCCGCCGTCAAATGGCGTCGGATCCGCGAGTCGTGCGCTCGGTCGCCCCAAATTTCCGCCCCGTACAACATCGCCGGTTTGACCGCCTTGTTGTAGATCTCCTGAAGGACCGTCCAGTCCCCCAGGTTTTCCCGACCACCGCTCTTACCCGATGACCTGCTGCCGCGATTTTCCCTCGCACGTAGACGGCATGCTCCACCCACAAAAGTTTCCGATCGATAATGACCCCCAGGTACTTCATAGTAGGTTGTGGCTCAATCGTCGTAGAACCTACTTTGATCCGTGGCTCCCGCTCCACCTTCCGTGCTCCTGAAAAAAGTGCTGCTGTCTTCTCCGGAGCGTACTGCAACTTGTGCGCTGCTGCCCATGTCGAACAGCCCCGCCAAACCGCTTCCCACGCCGCCTCGATCTTCTTGACCGACGATCGTGATCACTTGGTCGTCCGCGAACGCTTGCACGTCCACCTGGACCGCCCGATCCGTCACGACGGCGTCGATCTCGCGAAACCAGTCCTCCATGATGAGAAGCCACAGAATCGGACCCAGGCACGACCCCTGTGGACAACCCCTCTGTGTGGCCAAAGTTTCCCCTTCCGATGTGACCGTCCGTCCTTCCAGACATGATGAAACTGTTTGGCGAGAAGCGCCTGCCTCCCATCTCTCGATATTGGCATTAACAAAACATAAGACCTCCCCCACGGTCTGGCAACCCCTCAGTTGCGAAAACCCATCCCAACACCACACTCCAAAAATTAGCGGGGACCCACCCCAGTCCTATCCGCACTCCCCAGTTCTGACTCTGGTGGAGCTTTCGTCGCCGCGGAGCTTGCCGGTCACAAGACGACTGTCCCGAGTTCGAAAGGGTGCAGTCGGATTACGATAACCAGCAAGCATCTATCTCTCTCTTCCTTCCCCGTACCCGCTAGTTCTCAAAGACGACTGTTCTAAGATCTTGTCTGAACAGTCGGATTACGTGGACCGGCGGGTACTTTCCGCAGCCCCACCATTTTGGTGGAGCCTTCGTCGTCGCGGCATATCGGCTGACATCTGTGCCACGAGCAGTTGTCTCACGTTCTCTCTCAAATGTCCATTTCTCTCTCTTTCTACCCCTGCCACGGGTTTGCCTCTCTCTCTCTCTCTGCTTAATAATAGCGTCTGCCACACTCACGCTCCTTGTCCTCGTCGTGCCGTAGCTACCTAAAGTTCGAAAAAGTAGCCACTTGCACCGACTGGAACTTCTGAAGTCGCCTCAACCCCTGCTGTGGGTTTCTTGGCCGACTTTCTGGGTTACCTATCTGCAATAGATCCCTTCCGCAACCTCACCAGTTCACCACGCTGGTAAGGCCTTCATCGCCGCGGTGCTTCCCGGTCACAAGACGACTGTCCCGAGTTCGAATGGGTGCAGTCGGATTACAATAACCGGCTAGCCTTTGTCTCGCTTCTTTCCCGTACCCGCTGTTGCCCAAGACAACTATTTCGACGGCAAAATAGTCGCATTACATGGGTCGGCGGGTACTTTCAGCAGCCCCATCTCCTGAAAGATGGGGCTGTCTGCCTCTTTGCCTCTCTAACAACTGTGCCACCCCCTGCCACGGGCAGTTGTGTTTGTCTTTCGCTCCTGATCTTTCTTTCCTCTCTCAGTGAAATCTATTCCTCACTCCAGTGCGCCGAGCACCTCTGTCGTCGGCCTCTTGGCCCTCTAGAACTGTGGTTCTCTACCACCCCCCAGTTCATCACACTGGCGGGGCCTTTTGCCATTTCCTGCCGAACGCAACGCAACTGTCCCGAGTTCGACAGTGGGAGCAGCCACATCGCGCCTGCAAATGACGGTTTCCCCATCCTAGTTCCCCTTCGGACACTATCTCGCTAGGACTGTGTCTTCCGGGTCTCTGTCAGCTTCCTCACCCCTCGACGAGTTCTTGGTTACCCCTCAGCGGCCCTCCGTAGCCGCCCAACGCTCAACGTTGCCCGCGTTGCCCGGTCGAAACCACTAGGAGGTCGATCCTAGGCACATCTGTGTGGCTCCGTCGGTCGTTGCGGCTACGCTTCACAGTCATCCGACCCGTCCTTCCAGACAGAACGATTATGTCGTCAAGATACGCGAACACGGATACATCCGGTAATCCGGCGCGAAAGCGATCAATCCGTCTTTGAAAGGTTGCCCCGGAGTTTTTTAGGCCGAACGGCATACGTATGAAACGATACATCCCGAATGGCGACACAAAAGCGGTCTTGTCTCTGTCCTTGGGGCGCACCGAAATTTGCCACTAGCCTGATCTGAGGTCGATCGTTGACATAAACGTGTGTCTTGTCATGTGTAGAATGTCTTCGATGCGTGGCATAGGGTAGGAGTCTTGTACTGTTATCGAGAGTTCAGCTTGCGATAGTCGATGCAGGCTCTTACAGTGTTGTCTTTTTTGGGAACGAGTACGACGGGCGCAGCATAAGGTGATTCACACTCCTCGATCACTTGCTGTTGGATCATTTTGTCCAGCTCTGTTTTCAGGGCTTCTTTTTTCTGCTGCGTCATTTTATAAGGTGGCACCGAAACAGGGGCGTGGTCGCCGGTGTCTATCCAGTGCTCAGCGAAGGGTGTGGGTTCCCCCCTGGACCGAAAATGTCCGCGTTGTCTTGCAGAAGTTGGCCGACCTTTTGTCTTTCTTCGTCTGATAGCGACTGACCTTCGTCTTCTCTTAGCACACAGAGGGTTCCCAGTGAGGTTACAACAGTCTGTTTTTCGAGCGGTAGATCGTAGATGTCGTCACTGTCTGCGAATTTCCAAGCGCGTTGAGGAATATTCAGCACCAACTTGGCGTCCTCAACGAAGTCCATCCCTAACAGAGATATACTTTCAGTTGCCTCTGGGAAAACGATGAATTTGGTCATGATAAATCTGCTTTTCAATATCACTTCGACTTCGGTGATCTTCACCTGGGACGTACGGCTAGTTCCGTCTGCTAGGCTGATTTTCATCGTCTTCGTTTCGAACCGTGTTCCGCGGCGTTTCAACAATCTGTACAACGAGACGCTTGCGACGCTCCGCTTTGCTCCGGTGTCGATGTACCATGGTGGCCCATGTCTTGAATCTCCAAAACAGGGATCTCTGGAATTTTCGAAGTCAATGGTGTAGAATTCTGTCGTGTTTTCTTGTGGGCGAGCTTTGTTCGGATTGCATGCTTCGCAATCCTTTCGAAGGACGTTGGATGCCCCGCCACCGTAGCACTTGATGTAAGACGTTGGCCGGGGAGTTTCCTTCTTGCTGTCGTCCTTTTGGTGCAAATTTCCGGCACTCAGTTTGCGAGTGGCCGAAGTTTCCGCAAAACTTGCATTTGAGCCTGTTTTTTGCTTCTTTTTGCTTGGCCTCTTGCACTGTTCCTTCTTCCCGGAGGTTTTCTTCGATGCGTCTGGCTTCGTCGAGCTCCTTGAAGCTGAAAAGTTTGTCCCTGGGAAGGTGTCGGCGTATTCGTGTCCAGTTGGACTATTGTTCCTTTCGGGAGTTGCGCTAGTAAAGCTCTCGCATTGCTCACGAAGGTGTCGGTGCTTTCTGTGGCCGTCTGTTCCGTGGAGAAGAGCTCGCGGTAAATGCGGTGGGGTGGTTTTTTCGGACCGAACGTGTGTCTTAGGGCCGTCAAGGCCTCGTCCCAGTTTTCAACCGTGTCCTTGACTCCATGAAACCATGTTGCTGCGTTTTCTGTCAGGACCAGCGATAGACCTTTTAGGGCGTTCGTGTCTGAGACGTCAGTGACCTCTTTGAAAGTAGAGATCGCGTCAATGAAGGCGTTAACATCACTGCCCTTTTTTCCGTCGAATCTGGCTGTGCATTTTGCGAAGGATACCTGTCTGTGAATTGAGATGGTCGCGGAAAGTCAGCGGTTTGTTGCAAAACCGTGTTCTGGACCGTTTGTAGAAATATGGCGAACTGTTCGGTCGACATAGCGATTGTCGGCGAAGGAACGCTCAAGCGATCGTGGACGTCTTCGCTGACGTTTTTTTTTTTTGGGTGGTATCTTGGTTTGCCTTCGTTAGCGCGTTTTGAACGCGAACGGCTGTGTTTACAGCGGCAGCGGGTTGAAGACAGAGGGGTAGTCCTCGTTTCCGCTGAATAGCGCGTCAAGTTAGAACATCGGATCGAACTACAATGATGCAGCGATGGCGGCTTGGCGGCGTCGTGGAAAAATTCACGCACTTTGTTTTACTCACAATTAACTCCCTGGGTCCACTGGGCGCTAGTGTAACGTAACACTATTTATTACATTAACAAAACAGCAAACAATGACAAAAAATGGCAAAAAACAGCACAATCAAGCATACAACCAAAACAGCGCTTCGTGTATCGAGACCTTCCCTCTATCTCTTCTGTGTAAAGGATAGAGGTCGCTTTCAACGGCCGTGGTCGTGAGTTGATCCTGTTTTGGCGTCACATTTGAAATGATCTGTTACACATGGGCTTAATCAACTTTGCTGCCGAATTAGATTCCGTTGCGATACATTTGAAAGACTCAAAGGTGTTCAAGGGCGTGTCAAAAACGATTCAAAATAAACTGCTTGACGCAATGTTAAAAATCTACAAACAAGAAGTAATAAAAGAAATAAAATCGGCTAATTTTATTGCATTAGAAGCCGACGAGACCACATACACGTCTAATCAGCAACAGATGGTCGTTATCATTCGTTATGTTTTTAATCAACATATTCACGAACGATTTTGGTCATTTATCAGACCCACAGGATATACAGCTGACACCCTTGCGTATGCATTGTTGGAAGAAATAAAAGTGATACTGATTATTCAAAACGAATCGATCAGTTATGCCTGGCATAACTTCATTTTAAATCTTTATTTGGATTTCTACGATTAATTAAATTAATAAAAGTGTGTAGGCTGTGTAGCATTAATTGCGTCATTATTTGGAAGAGGAACATTTGGTATTTGATCATTTGCAATTAGTTCCTCCAATTGTTGTGCATTCATTTTTTAGAAGTTCTGGAGGATTATTTTTATGCAATGTTTTGTAAAACGGCTACCACAATCACAATTGAAATATTATCTATTTGAATTAAAAGGGTTAACTTGCGAGCTGTCAAATCAGATGAGAAATCATAACCAAGCAAAGAATAACGTAACAATACGCAAGCGCCATATCTGACTTAAGGCAAAGTAGAGATAAAGCAGCTGAAATTGGGGACTTATATTTAAGCATTGCTTAAGGACGGCGTCTCACAGTTGCGTACCCCCGTTCCCACTCACCCGCTCGCCCGTCAAAACATAAGCACTGTAAAAAATGGTAATCTCAAAAACTACGCCACGGATCAGAAAATGATGAATGGTAATCTAATCTGGAAACCCCATTTGTTATAATAGGAACTTTTGAAGCTGATTAAAGCAACCAATCAAAAGATATTGCTAAGTTAAAAAAGGGTAGAAACTTGTCATCAACCTGTACAGTTTAATTTAACTTATTTTTGCTACATAATCTCCTATTATACCCGCAGTAACATTATCTTCCAAATGAGACCAAAATTATTCCTCTACGACTTGTCGTTTTCAAGATTACCATTTTTTAAGAAATAATCCTGGCTGGTTCTTCATCTGCCCCTAGATGAAAGCGGTCAAGTAGAAACCGGTAAAAATCGGTAAGATTTTAGTTCAGCTATTGTGGTAACGATGTCGCTGACATAGTATCAATATTGAAAGTTAAAGATCCGATATAGTTATTTTTTGAGAGTAATGTCAGTACCCAGCGGTAAAATTCGCGGTGTTTTTAGATCAAACAAAATTGAGCGGCAGTCCGTCGCGATGTATAAAAGCGCGCATATAGAACAATGCCTTTAGAAAACGTCGCGATTTTTTCCGTCGGGCGGTAGACGACAAAAACGCGTGCAGAAAATCGGTTTAATGTATGAAACTCACGTCGTGTGCTTGTTAATAATCTATCGGAATTTTGTGTTTTTCTATCGGTGTTCTTATTTTTTTCTGGGGTCGGGCTGTAGCTGTTGTATTTAACAACAATGTTTTTTACTATAGGGTCAATTTCAAACAAAAAAAAAATTGTACTTTGATAAGTATGAGTTCAATTTAACTAATTTCGGGGTGTTAATTACAATATGTAATTTATGAAAAATTTAGTGCTGATAACCTGTGCTAATAGGAAATCATTGTTTTTAAATAAGAATGAGTAAATTTATTAATTCATGGATTTGTCATTATTATCTAATATCTACTAAAAACCAATTTAAAAAATTACAAAATTATGACCCCGGCTTTTCTGAAAATCACCAGCCCTGCGGCTAACACGTTTACTACTTTTCTGTACGACTCTGTGGGTGGAGGACGCAGGTAAAGAGATGCCTTTCATTCAAGTTATTTCAATTTGTGGAAATACATGAATGGTATGAAATTCATACCTGCTAAAATAAAATGTAGGTTCTGGTTCAGTGCCTATTTATGAACATTTACTAAACTGATCTAAACAAACACGCCCTTTGTTGATCATTAAAAAAATCACAACTGCAACATGGTTGGCAAAAACTGAATTTTCAGGAAAAGCAAAAAACAGTCACCGATAAGTATTCTTTTTACAGAACATTATTATTATATTATACAAATAACTACAAAAAATACAAAATACGTACAAATAACTATGACATGAGCTGTTTTTGGCTGAAAAAAAGAAGTTTTTTAATCTGCGTCCTAAAAATTAAAAAATATACTGGGTATTCAATTCAGAAACATAGGTAGGAAGAATATAAGTATATGAGTTTTTAGATAACAAAGTTAGTTGTTAATTTTTTTGACTAGTGCTGTTTTTGAAAAACCCATGAATTTAGTACAACTAATTAAGGACGGCGTCTCACAGTTGCGTACCCCCGTTCCCACTCACCCGCTCGCCCGTCAAAACATAAGCACTGTAAAAAATGGTAATCTCAAAAACTACGTCACGGATCAGAAAATGATGAATGGTAATCTAATCTGGAAACCCCATTCGTTATAATAGGAACTTTTGAAGCTGATTAAAGCAACCAATCAAAAGATATTGCTAAGTTAAAAAAAGGTAGAAACTTGTCATCAACCTGTACAGTTTAATTTAACTTATTTTTGCTACATAATCTCCTATTATACCCGCAGTAACATTATCTTCCAAATGAGACCAAAATTATTCCTCTACGACTTGTCGTTTTCAAGATTACCATTTTTTAAGAAATAATCCTGGCTGGCTCTTCATCTGCCCCTAGATGAAAGCGGTCAAGTAGAAACCGGTAAAAATCGGTAAGATTTTAGTTCAGCTATTGTGGTAACGATGTCGCTGACATAGTATCAATATTGAAAGTTAAAGATCGGATATAGTTATTTTTTGAGAGTAATGGCAGTACCCAGCGGTAAAATTCGCGGTGTTTTTAGATCAAACAAAATTGAGCGGCAGACCGTCGCGATGCATAAGAGCGCGCATATAGAACAATGCCTTTAGCAAACGTCGCGATTTTTTTCGTCGGACGGTAGACGACAAAAACGCGTGCAGAAAATCCGTTTAATGTATGAAACTCACGTCGTGTGCTTGTTAATAATCTATCGGAATTTTGTGTTTTTCTATCGGTGTTCTTATTTTTTTCTGCGGTCGGGCTGTAGCTGTTGTCTTTAACAACAATGTTTTTTACTATAGGGTCAATTTCAAACAAAAAAAAATTGTACTTTGATAAGTATGAGTTGAATTTATCTAATTTCGGGGTGTTAATTACAATATGTAATTTATGAAAAATTTAGTGCTGATAACCTGTGCTAATAGGAAATCATTGTTTTTAAATAAGAATGAGTAAATTTATTAATTCATGGATTTGTCATTATTATCTAATATCTAGTAAAAACCAATTTAAAAAATTACAAAATTATGACCCCGGCTTTTCTGAAAATCACCAGCCCTGCGGCTAACACGTTTACTACTTTTCTGTACGACTCTGTGGGTGCAGGACGCAGGTAAAGAGATGCCTTTCATTCAAGTTATTTCAATTTGTGGAAATACATGAATGGTATGAAATTCATACCTGCTAAAATAAAATGTAGGTTCTGGTTCAGTGCGTATTTATGAACATTTACTAAACTGATCTAAACAAACACGCCCTTTGTTGATCATTAAAAAAATCACAACTGCAACATTGTTGGCAAAAACTGAATTTTCAGGAAAAGCAAAAAACAGTCACCGATAAGTATTCTTTTTACAGAACATTATTATTATATTATACAAATAACTACAAAAAATACAAAATACGTACAAATAACTATAACATGAGCTGTTTTTGGCTGAAAAAAAAGAAGTTTTTTAATCTGCGTCCTAAAAATTAAAAAATATACTGGGTATTCAATTCAGAAACATAGGTAGGAAGAATTTCCAGTTATACAAAAAATGAAAAAAAATAAAGAAATTCGTGATTTACAACCATATATGTATTTTTGTACCAAAGTTGAAAATTGAGTTTTTAGATAACAAAGTTAGTTGTTAATTTTTTAGTTGTTTATTTAGTACAACTAATTTCGTGGTATGTATCCTTTCTTAGAAATAAGCCGTTTTCTTCATCGCACAGACAATACAAATCCTGATTTACATGACAAGACAAGACCAATCTATAGGAAGAACTAATTAAATGGCCGAAAGCATTTCTGAGTACTGTACAGCTGTAAAAGGAAAGAATTAGCGGTGGTGTTTATTTACATGGACTCCTGGCGTTTTACCATTGATTATATATTATATATCCAATATATAATCAATGGTTTTACCTATACCTGTGTCTTTATTCCGACACAAGAGCCGCTGGTTTTATCAACAAAGATTGGGACATTATCTGTACCCATCGTTTGCAGTTCCGGAAACTGCGTGATGAATGAACATGCAAGTCTGTGCTGTAACTCGCTAATATTGAAAAAAAAAATTTATAATACTTATCTAGACAGTTACGAATAATCTACAGGTGTCCCACCCAAAAATTGACAAATACCTTCTATACCTAAAACTACCCGTTTTTTGGATAATTCAATTTCTATGTTTATCTAAACCGACGAATCAATTTATGCTAATTTTTGATTCCGAAATGAAACATCAATAGAAAATAAGGATAAATGTGGCGATTTATATGATTTATTTGCTCGTTTTCGAATACTGCAGATCATAAAAATGCAAATATCTCAAAAGGTACAGGACAGTAGGTAACTAGTCGTCATCAAACTTTAGACTTTTAAATTTATTTATCATTAAAATATTATTGATACAAAATATTGCCGTTCTTTTTTTTGTTACAACGATGTTGCAACTGTGATTTTTTAAAATGGTAAGCAAAAACGCCATGTTTGTTTAAATCAGTTCAGTAATTGTTTATAAATACGTACTGAAGCAGAATCAACATTTTTATTTTGAGGCGGTATGAATTTCATTCATTTCGTTCTTGAATGGAAGGTATTTCTTTACCTGCGTCTTCCACCCGTAGAGTCGCACAAGAAAGTAGTAAACGTTGTAGCCGCAGGGCTGATGATTTTCAGATGAGCCGTAGGAGGGGTCATGTGTATGTATGTATGTATGAACATATGGGTGAGGCAAGTTTCATGTACATTTTCAAAATATAATTTTCTAATTAAACAAAAAATGTACAAAATTCAGAAATGATTTTTATACTTAGGAGCATAAGTTATAACGGCGCAAATTTGATTTAGAATTAGGCCCTAAGTCATCATTGACGATGAGTCTGATTAGCCGAAAAGCGAAAGGAAACCGAGAACTCGTCATATTATTTTTTCTATTTTCAATGATTCCAAATAGTAGTTTTGGCGTTTTAAATTGATCGTGAATGATTTTCGATTATGTTGGGTTTCGACCAAAGTGTATTTCAAGTCTCTCCGCCTATGAGTCTGATTACGCAATTGTTTCGTGGTAAGTGCAGACTCGGATCTCTAGTTCGACATGACAGAAATCTGTTTACTGTTTAAAGACGTTTCACCTCTACTCGGTAGAGAACGCTTTCACTGGTCAAATAAAAATTGAATTTAAAGAGATTGCAGATGCAAGTGCCATCTAGCGGTCAAAAATCAGTAGAGTTTGTGAGACGCCGCTCTTAACCTCTTTAAGGAATGCTTAACGAATGGTGCAAGGCCAACTGCACTTTTAAGTAAACTTAATTTTTAAGTATACCTTAAAGGTTACGGTACAAATGGGCATTTTAGTATTTATATCGAACATCAACCTCAAAAAGGTATTTACAGAAACTTACAAACTTTTGGAGATTGTACAACACCAATGTCGACAAGTGAATGCGAGAGATGCTTTTCGACTCTGAAGCGTGTTAAAACTTTTTTGAGAAGCACCATGTCAGAGGATCGGCTTAATCCATTGACAGTGTTGTCAATCGAAAAGAAGTTTGTCCAATCAAGAACAGACTTTGACAACAGAGTGATTGAGTTAATTTGCAACAAGAAAAATAGGAGAATGAACTTCATTTACAAATAAAAAGTGTTTGTTTTATGCCCTCCCTGTTTCTGAACCCACGAGCCGCCACTGGAAATCACAAGATAGGAATAAATTAACCACGGTTACCATAATTACTGTAAAGAAGGTCCAATTAAAGAGTGTATAACTCGATTTTATCAAAGGTATTAAAGTTCGGTGAAGACGAATGAACGTAGTTAAAATCAGCTTGAAGACTGAAAAACAAGAAGCATTCATTCTGTCCATCATGTTAAAATGCATTATTACTGTTAAAACATTTTTTGCGATATCGTCGAACGATCCTGAATTTCGGTGCGATGTTTGGCGGTTCAACGGTCTAAGAATACACATTCGCTCGTTTGAAGGCACTTCACACGTTTCATGAGTGAGTGAAACAAAGATGGCAGAGAAAGGTGGGGTCTCTGACAGGGCTGTCCAAGCCTGGAACGGACTGGGCATTCACAATGTCCCCAGCTGTACCCGGGCATGGTTTTGTAATTTATTTTTATTAATTAATAGTCACTTCGCGTTCCCACCGCCGACGATGGCCTCGTTGGACGAAGACTACCAGTCACGCGAACAACAAATCCTCGCCTTGGAAAAACAAAAAATCCTCGAGTTCGAATCACATTTAGCCGCCGCCAGCACTAAAATGGAAATAACAGAACAAACAAGTCTCTTGTTGCCTCAGCTAATGGAGTTGAGGCCCGAAGGTGAAGCCCGACGTCCTCCACAAGCCGTCCTCGAACAACTCCAACACCTCAACAACACCCACCGAATGGGGCATCTGCTGTGTCGTTCCAGAAACCCCGATTTTCTCCTGGACATAATGTCAAGACAAGGAGGAACCGCTCACATGCCGTGGTTGGCGGAACTGGTCCACAACTCTGAGGGCGCTTTAGCCCATCTGCCCGTTCAGTGTCTGTGCGAATACCTTCTGTCAACGGCCCCCACAGAGAAGCTCACCAAGCACGGCCAGCTCCTAGTGCATCTACGCACGGTGGTCAACGAGAACGATCCACAAACCGCTTGCGAGGTTTTGGAGTACTTGTTCAGACGCCTGACCTCCGACCATGGTGCCAGTAGAACTCAAGCCACCAAAGGCTTGAATTTGATCTTGGCGCCGACGGAAGAAACCGAAACGAACAACACGAACTGGTTGACAAATTACATAAGCCTGTTCCCGCACTTTGCCATGATTAAACCGGTGCTGGTGCAGTTTTTAAGACAGGCGCTGCAGATTGAAACAAATCCCGCGCGGGTTTCGAGCTACATCAACTTCTTGGCAACGCAGGACTGCAACGACTCGTTCACGGAGCTGCACGAGTTAATTGCCGATTTGTCGTCAGTCATCATTGAAAGACATAGTGTCGCTTCGTACGTCCTACCAGGTAAAAATGACAAGTTATTATTTTTAAGTGTTTAGAGCGTATTAAGGATCACATAAACCAACGCTGCCGCGGTGGCGATTAGATGTAACTTATTGTTTTGTTTGTGCCTGTTCAGACAGGAACGATATAGCGTTCATTTTCTCGGTAATTTGCAGCGGTCACACAGTGATCAAAACGCTTAAAGTCTATTCGAAAATATAAGAAAATCTCTTTTCATTACTTCGAAAAAGAGGATTTCATGTGTGAAATTCACATTGTTCCTTGCGTACCGTTACCTTCATGAAGCCATTTTCGTATTTTTTTGTTTTTTAAAAAAATAAGTATACGCTTTTATAATTAGTTTTTATAATTACCTTTCTCTTTCATCATCTTGTAAAAGTGAAACTAATAGAGGAGGTATATTTCAAATCGCAGTATTTGACTCTAATATCAAAATCGCAGCATGGACTTAACTTCAAATAATTTAATTTAAAAAGAAAATTGCTAAAACTATAACCGTAAGGGCTCCACCATTTTACAGGAGCAATGTAACATTGTTAAAGAGATGAAAATCGCTTGCGAGAGTAACACTTACGTCTTCTGAGCTGTCGAAGCAAAGAAGCTGAAGGATTTTGACCAAGCACTGTCCCAGCGCTGCGGTGAAGTAACATTACTCTAAAATGAAAAAAAATATATTGAGACGCGGTTTTCGACAAAAAGTTCAATCCATTTAAGAGAACACTATGAAAATATCTGCTTATATTCAGAATGTCCACATACAGAGTGGCGCATCAAGGTTATGTTTTTTAAATGAAACACCCAGTATTTTATGTTATTTTCAGATTCCTTGTCAAAAAATAATTATACTTTGTGTAATCTATTATGGACCTAACATCAGTTGTTTTGCCAATATTTGATATTCAAACAAAAAATGCCCCTTTTTGAAAAATTGTTGCTCCCAATCCAATGAGAATTTTGGCTTGAAATTTTCCCAGATAATTTTAAATATCGTTTAGTTTATAGTGGTCAAGGTAAACTTTGAATTTTAATAAATAATATGCAGGTGGCTCATAAACTCAAATTGTTAATTTAATCTGTAACGAGGGGTCGTCCGGGGTTGTGGAAGGACGATACCGTGTTTATGAGTATAGGTGTTTATTCTCTATATACAGGTGGATATGTACACGTTAGGGCGCCAGTGGTGTAGCTTTGTCGTTCTCAAGACCAGGTGGACCGGAACCAATCCGGGTGCCAGGTGGATGCAAGAGAAGACTCGGCTGAGACCTGTCTTTGGTAATAACTCTCAAGACCAGTAGGACCTGGGAACCAATCCCGGTGCCAGTTGGATGCAAGAGGAGTTAAGACCAGCAAGATCTGCTCTTTTGGAGCCTGCGGGCATTGTTTTATAATGTAGTACCCCTCCACATTAGGGGTTGATCACCGGAGGGGGTACGATGCTGGTGGTGAGGGTGGCGACGGTGGCTCTAAGGCAGAGCGTCCGGCGGAGCGCATTGGAACTAATATGCGCCCCGTTACAAATCGAATTTTTCAAATAGAACGCCCTTTTTATTTTGGTATCAATTGATCATATTTTTGATGGCATCCTTTTTGGAAAATTTTGTTTAAATTAACAATTTGCGTTCGTGAGCACTATGTGTATTAAATTATTATAATTAAACATTTGACTTGACCACTAACTAGACAATATCGAAAATATGTAGGCTTTCACGGTCGGTGTTATTAATTATAACGATCTTCTTCGGGATTTTGGACCGTATTCCATGAATGGAACACGAAACACTAATGGAACTTCAAATGGAACACGGTCCAAAATCCCGAAGAAGATCGTTATAATTAATATCGAAAATTTTCTGTCAAAATTTCAAGCTGAAACTCTCATTGATTTGGTAGCAGCGATTTTTCCAATAAGGCTCTTTTTTTCGTTTAAATGTCAAATGATAGCAAAACAAACTGAATTTTACAAAGTAAGATTATTTTTTGCTAAGGAATGTAAAAATAACGTAGTAATGGGTGTTTCAAGAACATAATTTTGATGAGCCACGCTGCTTGTGCACATACTGTACAGGGTGTTTCACGACGAGGGCCTATTAGGCAAATAAAGAGAACGGAAAAACCGAGAGAACTGATATTTTGCATACTTGCATAAACTTATAAGATTTACCTTCTGAAAATATTTTCATGATTGTGTTAGTTCCGGTTATGCCAGAAGTTGGTCTTAACTTTGTTATTTTAAATACAACATACATATTTTTAAGGTATTTTCAGATTCTGCATTAAATTCTGTGTCATATGGTATCAACGTTTTTGCACCTTATTGTATTGTTGTAGAGAAAAAATATATGTTTTTGTAAAAAAGGCGAAAATCCATATGTAGGATTCTAAACATTTTCAAGGATATTCCTGGAGAAGAAAAAAACTCAATTAAAAAAATCCAAAAAGCATAAGTCGATTTTTTCAAATTGCAACTATATGCTTTTTTTTACACCTTTCGATAGAGAAATTTATTCTCGATCTAATGATGTATCATGTTCCTATACATATTTAAAATGGACGGTTTTTGAGTTATTTGATTTTTTCTTCTTTTAATTAAAATCTTATCGAGTTAGCTCTGAAAGTGGGTTTGATATTTTAAAATGTAAGCAGTTGCGGGATTTGAGTTCTAATTCACTTTTAATGTACAATTCCCTAATCAAGATAATTTGGGGTGAGGGAATTTCTGTTCATACACTGCCAGAAATAGCCTTCCCAAACATTCTTAGTAGATTGCTCTTATTTTTTAATATATAATTTCAAAGTAGATGCAATTTTGGAATTAGATGTATTTACAATAAAATGGAGGCATATTTGAGCCATTTGTTAAAATAAATAGATAATTATTTTTGTGTTTTAACGAAAGTTCTTTTTAATAACAGAGATTATGGATTTTTTACAAAATGCACCCTTATTCAGATGATAAATTTAAAAATAATTGTAATTTCTAAGAAAGTTTGTGAAGATTATTTCTGGCAGTGTATGAACAAGGAATTTAAATTAGCTTGATTATTAAGGTATTTGTAATCGTAGCATTGCAAGTGAATTAAAAATCAAATCCCACATCTGCTTACATTTAAAATTATAAAATCTATTTTCACAGCTGAATCGATAGGATTATAATGAGCCTACTATTTCCTCATAATTGTAATGAAAAGTAAGAAAAAGTTAAATAACTCAAAAACGGTCCATTTTAAGTATAGGAACATGATACATCATCAGATCGAGAATCGATCAATCCAAAAGTGTAATAAACCATATGGTTGCAATTTGAAAAAATCGACTTTTATACTTTTTGGGTTTATTGAGTTGCAGCTGACTTCTTCCAAGAATATTCCTGAAAATATTTAGACTCTCACAGATAGCTAAACCTTTTGTCCAGCTCTTGACCATATTTCGTCGACCTGACTGTATATTAGCAGATATTTTCTTTTTTTAGAGTAATCTTACTTTCTTATAGCGCTGGGACACTGTATGTAATAATCACCAGCGTTGGTAAGGATTACTTTTTTCCGAAGAGTATTCGTTCCGATGGTTATCGTCGAGTAACGAGTGGTATGTAACAATAATAACAATACTGAACATGACAACTACCAGGTCCCGACAACCAGACGCTGAAGAATCTCTTGGGCATCTTCTCTGCTCACATACAGAAGGCGCAAGAGTGTTCCGAAGAAATTTATAACACGCTACAGAATTACAATGAGTATGTCTTGGTGACGTGGACGTCTGGAGGACAGTGCCACATGCCAACGTTGGTCATTCACGCGGCTATAGTCTTGCTGACTTACGGACCTTTGGACGAGTTCGAACCCTTCAATACTCTTCTCAATTTCTGGTTTCCTGAAACCGGGGAACATCCCCAAGTCTACACTCCAGACACCAACGAGCGAACGTCATGTCTGCCGGACTGGATGAAGTTGAGGATGATTAGGTCGAACGTCCCACGACTGGTAGACGCGGCAATAGAAAAGCTCGAACCTCCGAAGCTCGTTCTGTTCATTCAGTCGTTTGGAATTCCGACGACTTCGACCAGCAAACTTTTGGATACGCTGGATAAGGCAACGCTGTTGGATGCGAAACTAGTGGTGGATTCGGTTCTGGACAAAACCTATATGATACAGCTGGTTGAAGTGCAAAATAAGCGCGGTGCGGTTGGAGGAGAAACGTTTGTAAAAGCGATTGAAATGCAAATGCCAGTAGTGAAGGACGCGGACGTCGCTGTGGAAGTTGATGCTAAGAAAAGTTTGCCAAACTTAGTGAAAAGTCAACAAGCCTCGTCGAATTCGGCTGACATTGCTAAGCTCTTGAATAATATTTTTAATCCCAAATATATCGGCGACAAAAACAGGGACATACTCAACCTGGCCAAAGTAAATTCGACTTGTTAATAATAATAATAAGTCGTTTGTAATTTATTGTAATTGTAGATGTCGTATGAACAACAAACAGTCGATTTCATCTTCAAATACCTCAAGTCGGTCCCCCTGAATTTTATTACGCCGGTCCTGACTGAATACCAATCGATTTCAACACTTTTTCGTTTGTTGTTTTCCGCCGAAAACAGTAGTTGTGACATGGTGTCTATGGCAACGAATTTTTTGTCACAACTGACAGATAAACAAAGCTGCACTTATGTCATTTTGAAGCAGTTTGTGGATCAGAGTGTCAAGGTGGAAGTTAAGACCGATCGTCTGATGGAGATGGATGAACATGGGGGATGTCCAGAAAATATTAGAGAGAAATTGGGCGACTTGTTATCAGAGGCGAAGACTCAGGAAGAGAAAACTGGATTGTTGGTTGATTGGTTGTCAACAATCGAGCTCGAAATTGTTTATTCTCAAAAACAGAAATTGCAGGTGAGTGCTGTTTATACAGTGTGGAACAAAATCATTTTCATCTAGTTGTTAATTAACCTTTGCATTACCCTTGTAAAAATACGAAGTGCCCAGCTCTACAAAAAAAAGAATATACCGGTATCTTAACCCCAAAATATACATTAAAATTTCAAATTTCATTTATTGGTGAAGAGATGACATGAATGCAAATTTAAGATTTAAATTGGAAAATAAAGCCAATAAAAGCAAATCATAGCAATTGTTGAAAGTGGCCACCATTTTGCTGCATACATAAAATTATATGTTTGATATTATTAAAAATGTGCTGAAATATGTTCATATGTTCTCGACTAGTATGAGCTGTTGCTTGCTGAAAGGAACCATTTTCAAATTCATCGAAATGCACCTGGTTTAAAAATGGGCCCAACAGTTGTCCCCTATAACGTTAGCCATTGATTGTATCGTGGAAGATTATTGGCCCTATGATTCTACGGCCGGATACAAAAAAATTATGAAGATTGACAACAGACCAATTTTGGTTTTTGGTAATTGTGTTTGTTGACATAACCACTTAAATGGAATCAACATTCGTCTGAAAAGAAACTCAGATCGAGAACGGCGCCGTCATTAAGTTTAATTGAAAAAAGTTGCAATACTGCATTCGACTGTTGTGATCTCTCAGCAAGATTTCTTGAACCACAGACACTTTATATGGATGCATATGGTAAACGTCGCCTCAGAATCCTTCTAATGTTGGTTCATGAGCAGAGATACGACGTGTTGAGGAATGAGGATTTTCTGCAACAAGCTCTTCCACTTGATCGCCGATATTTTGATCAGTTTGTGGCCTTCCAGTGGATTTCCCTTCATCACACTTCCAGTTGTGCGACATCTCTCGACAATTTGGCGAACGTGGTGGTGCAATGCAGTTTCTTTAACATATTTGTTCGTAAACCTAAGCCGAAACTGTGTTTTGCATTCAGGCATAGAGTATTGCCATTCCCCATGTACAACCTTGGACAGTCAAGAATAACACTTTAGCCGGCGGGTGTGATGCAAATACCGACTCAATGACAATATCTCATAGAGTCGGTATTTGCATAACACGGGTGTTATTTTTGACTGTCCATGGCTGTACTATGTATCCAGATCTAAAATACGCCTCAATGATGAAAGTATTCTCTTGCACGGTATACATTTTTAACCTTTGTTCAAATCAATCAAATTGTAATAACTGTCAATTTGATTGATGTCATTTATTGACAGTATTATGAACTTTAAAAGTAGAGCGTTGCAGGAAAATTTACATGTGAAAAGAGTCCAAAGGTAACTAGATGAAAATCATTTTGTTCCACACTGAGATGTATGCAAGCAATTATTTTACTTAAATTAAAAAATAACCTATTACTACATTTATATCGTGAGCGTTTAGGTGACTTAATGTAGTCGACCGTAGTAAACCGACATTGTTTATATCGGAGTCGGAGTTACTATTCGGATAGATGATAGAAAGTAGTAGGGGTAGGTTGCTAACTTCACTTAGGTTTCCCACATATATTCCTAACCTAACTTTCAGTAGTTCCCAATAGTTGCAGAAATGGTGGAAAAGGAAGAAATGGCGTATATAATATGCATGGGATTTTGGTGGCTGCTAATTGTTATGAATGTTCTAAAACAGCAACAAAATATTTTTATATTACTATAATAAATCGGAATGACAATGAAGTTAGCAGCAGTTGTTTGACTGACTTCTGCGCATGCGGAAGTCAATGCGTTGAAAAAAACATTTTGTTCCGGATACTGGATTACGGATAGTCGAGCTACTACCGTAAAAAAACATAAAATTTAATGTTTTGCTCATTTCAGAAAGACCTCTTGTTCTCCATGGAGAGCCTCTCGTTTAGGCCTCTTCTAATGTCGCTAGTTTTGCAACGGGCCAGCTGGCAGAGTTTACACGCCATCATGACCTACCTTTTAAAAGAAAACACATCAGACATTTGTCCAGTATCAGCTTTGGACTTTCTTTGTGCCTTGACTCAGAGCCCGAAATTGTGGCAGGGTCGCGATAAGGCAATTCCTAAACATTATCACTCAGAAGATGTTTTCGAACTGAAAGAAGAGAAGGTATAGAAATATCATACGTAAATAATTATCAGCTTCATTCGTTCATTTTAGGCATTGATTTTGGTGAAGTACATCTTGGAAGAAAGCAGACAAAACCCAACAAATTGGCAGAAAAAAATGGAAACGCGTCTGGTTCTCCTATTGAAATGTTTAAAGCACTGCGCGACGTCTGTTTTGCAAACACTGCTCAAACACTCAGACAGCGACATATATTCCCGGGAACTACTACTGATGATCTACATGTCTCTTCCTTCTTCCGGTCAACATTTGGTCAATTCTAATGAAAACATATCCAAAGATACATTTTCGAAAAATTGTCCCAGTTCGGCCGACGAGATATCGCACTGTTTGTTGAGCGCTTTAGCGGCTACTCCACGCACAAAAGACTGGCCGCGCAAGAGCCAGGACTTGGAACTTTGCGTCCGAAAGTTGGCGTCCACGCATCCAATTTTGGTGTTGAGACAGCTTCCGATGCTTGCCGGGAGCTTGAAGGGGAGGGCGCAATACGAATGGGGCGTTCTCAAGAACAGGGGACACATGCTCTTGTTCGGCCAAGTGTTGGGAATTTTGGAATTGTTAGAACCGATGGTTTTCGAGCAAAGCCACACATTGTGCGACATTCTAGACTCGTATTTCCTGCTGCTGCAATATCATGGTCATATGAAGGATCTCTCGGTTTTGGTGCAGAGGCTTATTACGTTTATCCAAAAGTGGACGACCAACGACATCAAAGCGGCGTCGAGATATTTGCAAGAGCACGGCTCCATTTTGGCGTAAGTGAAATTTGGATATCCATCTTCTAGTTTCGAGCATTTTAAAAGTGATAGTGTTTTAATCAAAATGCAATTGTTATTGATAGTTTTAAATAGAGAAATATATTTATTCCGGGTTGCCTATTAAAATATATGGCCGCAAATATTTTTAATTAAAATAAAAGTAATTAATTTTTTCAAAAGGATTTTGTTCACTTGTTTTTTAAATCCATTATAATTCATTTCATAGTAAAATATGTAAAGAACTTAAAAAGATTGGGTTGCCATTGCTCGCTTGGCCGCAACCTTACGGTAGCCAGGTGTAAACAGTTAAATATACAGGATCATTCTCTTATGGTGTCCGATATTTTAAGAGGTTCTAGCACAACTCAAAACAAGTACTGATGTTCAGTCAGAGTGGCCTATGTGCAACGGTTTCCGAATAAATATATAAAGAATTTTACCCCCACATTTTTAGGACCGCTGTCGAACTACCGACACTACAAATCATAAATTAGAAACGTGTATTAGATGCCAGCCAGCTCACTCTTAACTCAAGTAGGGCTATAAAAATGACCTTTCCCAACCCCAAGTGTATTACCTATTCTGTTTTGTTTTGCTTTTCCAAAATAAAATATTTAGTCTAGCTTTCGTCGTGTCGTGTCGAAATAGATAATCATACGATAAACGAATTGGTAGATATGCACTTAGTTTATGGTGAAGGCTGACAGATTGCTGTTCAACGAAATAGAGCTGACAGAGGGTATCTTTGTCTGATGAAAGATGTTGAGCGCTAACTCTCTTTCACTCTGATCGATCTTTAACAGCTAGCAACCCATATTTTCGGCCACTTTCATATAGGCAACCGTATTCCGTCGTGTAGAGAAAAAAATTAGCTTTAATTTGATTTATAATATAAGACGATACGTTATGAACGTATATATTTAACGGATTAATACCTGCTTACACCTGGTTACCGTAAGGTTGCGAGCAATGGCAACCCAATCTTTTTGGGTTCTTTACATATTTTGCTGTGAAATGAATTATAATTCATTTAAAAAATAAGTGAACGAAATCGTTTTGAGAAAAATAATTTATTTTATTTTAATTTAAAATACTTGCGGCCATATTTTAATAGACAACCCGGCATTAATATATTTCTCTATATAAAACTATCAATAAAAATTGCATTTTGATTAAAAAACAGATGAGCACAGATATTTGCAGCCGTATCTTAGTTTATAAATTAGTACAATTTTTAAAATGCTTAGGCTCACTGTCAATAAAAGTCTAGTTTTGTTGTCTTCGTAGAGACATTCAAATGGTGCAACCCGGATTGCGTCCGCTTCTCGCCAACGTTTCTCTTCCGATCGGAGATCAAAGCACACCACCTGAACTTCTGGTACGCACTGCTATACCGTCCTTAATGGACCCTCTACCACCTCACTGGTCTCAACTGCTGACGGCTCTTTCCGCGTCCGAAAATCTGAACGTCCTCCAGGAATTAGACCACATAACCAATAAGAAACCGCACCTGCTCGAAATTCCATCTCAGCATCTGTACAATTACGTTAGTTCGTCCAATAGCGCGGTTCGGACGTTAGCCTTGGTTCTGATAATGCGATGGCTGAAGTTCAATCCTAAAGCAGCCTCAGAAGCATTACCGGCGATTCTTGCTTGTTTGGACAGTAAAAACGGAGACGTGGTCTCCAGTGTTTTGGATAAACTTTCTGATTTGGTTTCGGTAATGCAGGAATATGGAAAAATGATACTAACTCGAGTTTTCCAACTGGGGATGGAGTCGACGTTAAACACCACGAGCAACATAACAAAAAGTATCGATTTGTTGAATTTGCAATCAGGATGTTAAAATAAGTGAAAAGTTTGTATTTTCTTACAAAAATAAACAAGCGTTTTCCTTTCTAGTAACTAATAACTAGATATCTAAATCTAAATCGTCTAATTCTTCTGGAGTTTCGAACACCGTCAAGGTACTAGGCTGAGCTTCAACTTTTTTAAACTTAAATACTTTCTCGGGTTTTCGTTGCGTTTCTGGTTCATCTCGCATTTGGACTGAACTTGTTGGAACCCGGTCCGCGCCATCTGCATCTGCCTTTGTTGACACAAATCTAAATTTGTTAAAGAACTCTTTCCGCTTGGAGCGTTGCGACAATATTGGCTGAGGTTGTCCCGTTTCGGTTACAACTTCATGTTCCTTGTTTGCAGTTTTTTGGAATTCGTTCTTTTCGGTTGGCATTTCTTCGCCAAACTCTTTCCGCTTGGAGCGTTGCGGCAATATTTGCTGGGCTTGCCCGGTTTCGCTATTGGCAACTTCGTCGTTTTCCTCGTGGTTTGCGTCCTTTTCGGTTTGACTTCCAAGTGGCACATCAATTCCTATTTCTTCACCAATTAGAATTTCTTCATTAATACTACGAATACATTTCATCAGCGCTAAATCGTCGTTTGTGTCAGCTCGCTCGCTTTCAATTCTCCTTCTTTTCGCGTCGTTTTTGCTATTGCTTCTTTTCGCGTCGTTTTTGCTATTGCTTCTTTTTAGGTTATTCGAATAACCGTCGTTCTCTTTGTCGCTACTCGAAGCTGCATTTGCCTTGGTGAAAAATTTCGATTCGGTTTTTTTCGCGGTTTCGTCGCTCGCCACGTCTGCGTGTTTCCACTTCGGCTGATCCGGCGGTGAATGCTTGCTTATGGAACTTAATTCTTTTTCTAACAAATCGTCAAGTTCCATTTTTTTCAAAATTCTAACGACTACTTTTCTGTAGTCGTCCACTGGAGTATCAGGGATGTCGTGTCGAACGTCTAGTTTTAAATTAAAGACTGATGAATCGGCTTCCATTGTCGTTTCCACTAGAACTACAGCAACGACAGCGTCTACAATTTCAACTTCTTGGTGGTACATCAGGCGAGCATGTCCTTGCGATAATCTAACCAGAAATCGCTTTAAAATTCGGGCGCATCTTCGATTCCATCTCACCTGACTAAACTTTCCAGAAGCCGAACAGTGGTCCGCGATTTATTTCGGCAGCTCCCACGCCGCTGAATTTGATAATAAGTGTTTAAAATCCGGCTGGAGTCCTCGCTGAGCACTGGATTAATTTTTTTAATCTCCACAAAATACGACTAAAAAATGCGAATTAAATTTCGAAGATTCGTAAGTTTCCGCAAACTTGAAGGGTCTCTAAGGTCCAGTTGATACTCTCGTTGAGTTTTCCTGAAGGTGTGTTTTTCTGCGAACCAAATATAAAATCTACTAATTTCGAATCATAATCGTCGTCGATTTTGTCGCGGAGAAGCAGCACCAAGTCGAATCTGCTCAAAAGAGGACTTGCCAGTCCAACGTTCATACTCAGAGGCTGTGAGGGATTTAGGCGCTTTTGGGGGTTGGTAGCCGCCAGGATTGTGCATCTGGTGCTGAGTTTACATACCATGCTCGCCTAACAAAAAGCGCGATTAAAACTCAAAATGACCAGGATCAAGGAGTCACTTTGGCAACGCTTATTGTCTGTTGTTCCATCGCTTCGTGAATACTCGTCTTGTCGTGCTCTTTCATTGAACTGAACTCGTCTATGCAACAAAGACCTCCGTCAGATAGCACAAGAGCTCCGGCTTCTAACTGCCACTCTCCATTTTCCTAAACCATAGTTTTGTTTAATTTCTTGTGTAAACAACGGAGACTATTACCATCACAGCTGTTACAGTGAGCCCTGCCGCTGTTGAGCCCACTCCGGTGGTAAGTACCGATCTGGATACAATTTTCGAAGCGAATCGCAATAGTTCCGATTTTCCTGTCCCAGGATCGCCGACTAGGAGCAAATGGGACTCGGAACGCACTTGGATGCCGGTATTGTAATTATTGCTCACTTGGCTTCCACCAGCGAGTACTACTGCTGCTGCCAACTTCACGAAGAACATTCCATATAGCTACATCAATATTTGGTGAGAATCGTTAAACTAAATATACATCCTCCGGTAAAATAGAGGATCACGAGTATCAATTGTGTTTCTAATACAAATACGTTATTTTATGTTAATCATTTCTATTTTTACTATTTTAACCAAGATTAGCGGTTTAAAACTGCTTGAAAATAATGGGTATTGTATGTATTTCGGACACTAGTGCTTCAGATTTGTGATTTGACTTATTAAAGACTGCCAAAAAATGTCGTAAATGCGATCACAAACAAAGAATGAACGACCTATTGACCATTTTGAGAACTCTGCGCTGTAAGTCTAATTGTTGGCTACTAGATCCCATTTTCAATCAAACTAAGAAAGCGAGGACAAGAAAGAAACACTCCACCTCCTCCAGAGATGATCGTCTCATGCCATGCACTGAGAAACATGCTTTAAATTGCAAGGTAGACGAGGTTCGAGGGTGGCGAATTATCGAAAGAACTGTTAGACCAAACACTTGGGTGCCACTAGGATGTCCTAAAGTGGATGTACGTCTTTAATTAGCAGGATTAACATTTGTTCTTGCCCATCAAGAATGGGTTTCATTCACATAGGAAACCCTACAGGTTTTTTAAGCATTTATAAATGAAAACAAGCAATAATAAAGGTCACAAACATGGACCTGGAAATTTTAATTTAAAACGATTTTTTAAATTTATTTTTGAATGAAAAGTTTACAGACTGACCGACGCCTGGCGGTGGAATTTGTTAAAATGACAATAAATATAATCTAAATCTATCGTGCCCGAAACGGTTGTCAACAGAAAACTTACGTTTTTTCTTTGTGACCAAAAAAAAAGAATACAGAGTAAGCCATTGAAGCACTTTGGAATTCAGTAAAGTATAGAAAATGTTTAACTATGAGATGGAGACAATTTACATTCATTTTCTCCAGATGTCGGTTTAGACATCGTTTGAGCAATTGTTTATGATGATGATAGAGCAATGTCAAAGGTCTCTACTGTAGAAAGTAAAACAAAAATTAGATTCTATGGCCTCCTGAAATTGCATTCACGCAGCAGGTTACACAGGGGCTGTTTATCTTCAAATTACAATTGTTAAAAGGCTGAAAAGTCTTTTTTTTTAATGGAACACTTATAATATTATTTTAGTATCAGATGCTCTTTTTTATTTTCTTTCGATTTTATTCTGGTGTTAGAGTAACTACTGGCAATGGTTTTCTAGTTAATTGAAGATTTCCTTTTTTTCGGTCGATAAAAACAATTTTAACAAAATACACTAATTAAAGCAAAGTATACAGTGTGGACGAAAAGGTTGGAACTAATTCGATAACTTTTTTATAGGGAGCGACAGAAAAAATCGCTCGGATCCGTTAATTTTTAATTTTAAATGCGTTTTAATGACGTAAAAATTTGCTTTGTTATGTCATCTCTTTCAAGGCCATGACGTCATTTCATTTTTTTTTAAATGGCAACCTTAATTTTTTATTGCGTTATTTTAAAGAACAAGTTTTTTTGCAGATAAGACAATAAAAATTTTAATGTGTTACATAACAATATTTTTGAAAAAAAAAATTTTTTTTCGTTTGTTATTTAGTAATTTAATGAGTTTAATAATAGCAGTTTATTTAAAAAAACATGTAAAATTTACAAAATAATAAGATTAAATGTTCAAACTGCCTACCTTCTTCAAGTTGACAATGACTAAGACGATGTTCAAATTCTTATATGATATTATTTAAAATTTGTGGGGTGATTAGCAAAATTTCCTGAGTAATTCTAATTTTTAATTTTGCATTTTTTCTCAAAATTATTGTTATGTAACGTATTACAAATTTTATTGTTTTATATGCAAAAAAACATGCTCTTTAAAATGACGCATTAAAAAATTAGGGTTGCCATTTAAAAAAAATTAAAATGACGTCATGGCTTTGAAAGAGATGACATAACAAAGCAAATTTTTATGTCAGAATTAGCGCATTTAAAATTTACAATTAACGTGTCCAAGAGATTTTTTCTGTCGCTCCCTATAAGAAGTTATCGAATTAGTTCCAACCTTTTGATCCACACTGTATATTTCTGTAGGCAGTTCTGAAATACAAAAATACAACAACTTGAAAGAAAATAAATGTTATTAATAAATACATTAAATGTTTCAAGTAGCCTCTGTTGTTTTATTTTATAAAAAAATTTTTTTTTCGTTACCTGTAATTTTTCTAACTAGTCTAAGATTCGAATTAGAAACGACCTTCACCCATCTGTTTGATGGATAAAAAGTATTTTATATCAAATTTAGTATGTTAAAAAATATATCGCGAGTGGTGAATACGTTTCAAATTGTCGTTTTTAAGTATGGAAATGTGCCAAATTGGAAATTTTAAATGAAAAAGTCCCAAGAACCCAGTATCATAATAGGTTTCTTGACTAGTAATGTGAAAGCAAATGGTGATATAAACGGTACTGCACTCACTTGGGGGCAAATCGATTTGACTATAATGTCTCTGGCAGCTAAAGGTGCACCAGTGTACGTTTTCCAAAAGCCGTGAAACATGTCCTTCATTTCTGGTTTCACAGCCATGCTCATGTGGTCATTGTTCACTTGAATATGGTTAGCTTTGACCACTAGTTCCACTTCAATTTTTTTACCAACAATAAATGGACTCGACCGCCTTTTTATTATTCCACTAAGCAAAAGTACAAGTAAAAATTAAATACTTTAATAATTCAGTACTGACCACACAGTGATGCTGTCGCCAGGTTTACAGGAATCAACCAAATCATCTTCGAGAGTTATCCATATTGAGTTTGGCATGGTTTCGGCATCAAGTCTATTAATACTTTCCTGCATTTTGACTTCTTGGTAGTCTTTACAAAACGTCGGATTTATTTCACTGGCCGCTATTACATGATCACTTTTACATTTCTCATTTGAACACTGCCTGAGAGGTGCGATGATATTTTTCTTTTCGTAGTCTGCAGCGGCAATCATTATGTTTTTACACTTTACACACGTGTATTTCCTTTGATATTCCAACATTTTTCGTGCAGTCATTCTGACTACAGTGCCTAATACACATCACAAATATAAAGCCGTTAAAGTAAATAAAGGTTTACTACACCTGTTAGTTGTAAAAATTTGTTTGTGTCATCATTTACAAGACATTTATTTCTGTGTAGTTCTGGAATTATGGGTAGACTATATATCCTGCAGTGTGTGTGTTCTTTAAAACTACATACGTTTGTAGTTTTTAAAAGGAGACGGGTTTGGGCTTTCCTAATGGCAACGTTCCAATCCTGAAATGATTCTTCGGGTTTGTCCAGGATGTTGTTGCCTAAAGTTGGCTCGTTTTCAAATAGTTCCAGAAAGCTAAAAATTTTCGTTTTAACTTTTACTTTACGAGAATGGAGCCTTGCTTTATGTTGATGGAGTAATGTTTATTATCATCTGGATTTTCCAAAATTTCTAAAATATCGTTTTCGTGATATGACAATAGATAGTTGTCACACATTTTGCAATTAGTGGATAAAAAGCTTCATAAAATATAAGCAAAACAACTCAAAACACTCCAAATATTACATTTCTAGGTTATGCGGAAATTTTCAAATTCTAGGGTTTTACTTGTTTAGTAGTTGCTATGTTAGTGACAAAAAGATTGGTTCCCTGGTTAAAGGAGTTGACGTTTCTGTTCCTAAATCAAGTATAAATCTAGATAATCCATTATAAGTTAGTTGAATCTGTGATTGAAGGAATATAGACATAGAGGTTTAGCAGATCGCAGCAACTAACTACTGTTGTATTATTTTTCGTGTAGACTATTGACAGAAATTGTCTCTTCAAAAAGTTGCCCAAACGACGTCTAAACCGACAGCTGGAGATGGCATTGTTAAAAGTAAATTGAAATACAAAATAAATACACGACCGGCAAAGTTGGTCGTTTTATAAAGGACGAAAGCCATAATAGCCTTATGAACGAGTTTTTAATACTACTTTTTCTACTTCCATCTTTTATGCAATTTTTAATTAAAAATTTACAATTTTATAATTTGGGGAATTTTTATGGATTGGTTGACAATTTTCGTATACAAACTTAAAAAACTTAATCTAAGTCTCCATATCAAGGTCAAACATTTTCTACATTATACCACAAATTATATCAAATGCTGCCATGACCTACGTAGCCTCGTTTTATTGTAGGTATGCACGTTAGAATTTGTTAAAGCGAAACTAAATGTATTCTAACGTGCGTTCAAAAAAAAAACGAGGCTGCGTTGGCCATGGAATTTATCGGCTTTCCAGTGTAGAAACCCCAAATGACAAGAACTGTCAGTCTAAAATTTTCCACCATAATAAAACGGACCAATTTTATATAAATTGTTTATAATAAATGCCAGGACATGTGTACATCGCTCTCATAAACATAATGCCACCCTCCTTAGCGTCCATTTATTGAAATTTATCCCAACATAATAATCGTTTACGAAACCATTGTCAACAAAGAACCCAACCTAAAAACTATCTGACACTGATAGTTCGAAATTTTGCTACACTAAATTGATGCACAAAGTTTTTCCATGGCCAACGCAGCCTCGTTTTTTTTGAACGCACGTTATGTTTAAAACGGTTATCTGTAGATAATGTAATCTAAAATTAAACAATAATTAATTTAAATAAATTCAAAGAGGAAAATTCCCTACACTCTAACAAGTCTCAAAATGATTCTAATGTTCATGTATCCCTTTATTTTTGTGCGCATGTTATGACGGGTTGTAAATATATATTTATTACCTGGAAAGTGTTTATTCTTAAATTTGAATCTTTATGATTCACGCCAATACAGAATGATTCGGCTTCAGGTAAATTCTTATTATAACAAAATGCAGTACTGTTGTGTACATTTCTGCTTTATCTCATTACCTTCGTCTGATCGGACCACCCGCTACCATTAGAATTTATGAGTTGACTTTACCTTCAAATATTCTTCATAGAAAATTATTTCATTTGGAGTGTGTTTGAAGCCACTATGTCAATTCTGTCAAAAGATAAAAAAGGGAGAGACTAAAACCACACTGTATAACGTGCGTACAAAAAAAACGGAGGCTCAGTAAGCCATGGAAAATGGCTCTTGTTTTATTTATTACACTGTAGACTTATGAGGAGTTGTCATTCAATAATTTACTAAAACGACACGACGTCTAAATTGACACTTGGAGATGGAAATTTGTAATAAAGACACTACTAAATTAATCTTATGTAGCGTATGCTACACAGTTGTGAACACAGATAGAACTTAATCCTAAATTTCTCTAACTCATGGTCAAAGTGTTTCTACACTCTAACGAATTTCAAAGCACTTCTATGGCTTTTTTATTCTTGTGCGCCACAGACTGCTTTATTGTATGCTACGGTTTTTGTTTCACATTTATAACTCAAATAATAGAAAAATTATGGATGAATATAGATTTTACTAAAATGTCAACTTTTGATTATAAGTGGAAAACTAAAGACGATAACGGGATGTCATTTCCGCCAAGATCATTTTCTCAAAATTGTGCTACTCGTTCTTTTCCAAGCCCACTCTGTTAGTAAGGACATTGAAAATTAGCCAGGTTCAAAATGACCTTCGAAATAAAGCAAAAAAAACGCAGGTTCAAGAGGCTATTGAATGTAACTTTTGTTTTATTTTTTCGAATGTAGATGTTTGAAACTGTCAAATCATGACATTTGACAGGATCTGTCGTTCAATAATTAACTCAAATGACGTCTAAACCAAGACTAGGAGATGAAATTTCTCGAAGAAGGCACAAATTGTACATACATTACCTTATGGCATTGTGTCCGAGATGGTTATTATTAAAAAACTTAATTTCAAATTTCGTCAAATCAAGGTCAAAATTTTGCCACACTTTTTCGAACGTAAAAGATATTCCTTGGCCTACACAGCCTCCGTTTGTTTCGTACGCATTATTTATCTAGTTAGTGCTGACTTTAAGGATTGTAATTAATTTCGCGTAAAATATCAGTATTTGGGTCGGTTTAATGTAATATAGTTACATAGTGTATGTACAAGTAAAAATACTAAGAATTTAGAATAAAATTATCTTTGTTCTTACGATAATGAATATGTAACCACAGATTACTCCAGATGACTGACTCAATGCAAATATTTTGGCGGAATGACCTTTAACGACCTTCAAATTATGTAACAGATTTCAGATGGCGCATCGATCAAATTTTGCGGCAAATTTAAATATTCTCTCCTCTCTTTATAGGTAGAAAAAAATGCTATTATATTTTGAATATTTTATGATTTATTCTACAAAACTAATGTAAAAAATTGTTTTGTAGAATAAATCATAAAATATTCCTTCATTATTTACACGTCATACAAACAAACAATTTTATAAAAATCAATTTATTATATTACATAATTTAATTTAAACAAAATTATACCCAAAATGTTAACAATTACATTTCTAAGATAGGGTTGGGGTTATTATATAATAATGGAAATTTTGGAAGACTTGCCGGACAACCAATAGAGCAACCTGGCTTAGTTCTTCAAAATCATGCCGAAAAGTGTTTTTTGCAAACCCTCCACTTTTGCTTTAGATTGGAATTTTTGACGTTTAGAGCTTCTTGCCACAGTTTTGCTCTAGAATTTTGTAATTAGATTTCCTGAATTTGTTGTATTAATAAAACATCCTTACCATTCTTCACTTTTTGGAAAACAATGCAGTTTTTCCGCTTAGTTTTCACCAATACCACAAATAATGTAAAAAAGACCCTTCTTTCGCTTAAAATTTTTCACAAATTCAATCGACAAGCAAGTTTTGACATTTACTGGCTTGATTATAATTGCAGCAAAATGCTGTTTTTAAAATATTAGTCAGAAAAAAAGCAACAACGTAGAAACAGTCACGCTGTTTAAAAAACACGGAATTGTACATTGTTAAATTTAAAATAGTAAAAATATTGGGCCCTTTATTTTAATTTAAATAAAAGTTTTTGTAGTGACATCTAGCGGTCGTATTATTAGCAACGACTACAGCGCCTCTACATTTGCTTATGGTATCTTTGACAAAGATGTCATTCGCCTAGTTTCAATGTGTAGAAAAGAGATAGTTCCGGACAAAATCGCCCTATGAAGTCAGTCATCTGGAGTAATCTGTGATGTAACTATACATATAGCGTTCGTTTAAAAATAACGAGGCTGCGCAGTGCGCAGGTCATAGAAGCACTTTGAAATTCGTTGGAGTCTCAAACATTTGCACTGGAGTTGACAATTTTGAATTTTGGACCCTTATTGTGCAGATACATTTATAGTGTTTTTGCACGTTTGATTTGTAATATTTACGTTAACTAGGTTGTAATATGTTTCTAGGTGAGTAATTCACTGCCGGGGGTGCCATTTAAGGACACAAGAAGTACTTAAGTGTTGTTACCCCCACCCACACATTACTACCCCCATTATTACCTCTACTTCTACTTGTTCACAACCGTCCCTTGAAATTTGCATGATAAATCACATTCATACTGATAAATAGGACATGTTCTGTTCGTAGCGTCCAGTGCCTGGTCAAGTTATTATCCAGACGCATCTGTGTATCTATTGTATCCATCATACTGTGGTCGCGATTCTCATTGTGAATTCTGTGGTTGAATTTACAGGTTGTGCGCGTGCGCAACTGTGTCTATTTATTGACGTCATCTTGTTTTTCTCTTTTATTTTATCACGAGTCTGCAGGACGTTCTTGTGGAGTGTTTTCTGTTAATTCGATCATTTCAGTTGCGTATTTTAGTAAAGAGTGTTACTTAATACTGAAAACAAGCCCGCTTTGCTAAATAATATAATTAGTTGATATTCCCGTGCGTTGGGAACGCACTACTGCACAAATACAAAATGGAGTTGTCAACGTAAGTTAACCTATATTTTCGTAATGGCGTCCCAATATTTGTGATTTTTTTTAACGTATTCCAGCTTGTTGCCTGCCCCAATTCAGCCCGTTTGGGATAGAGACGACGATCGACGCCAACAAAACGCGGTGAGCGTGCGTTCAACTGCTGTTGTGACGGCCCAAACTATCGCTCCACCCTACGGACAGAGAAGAGGTTGGGTGCCGAGGGTGCATACGGATTACGGAGGTAAATGAATCAAATCAATTATCGATGTGGAGGTGCGTTAATTGGCGAATCTTTCCAGATGGGGGTGCTTTTCCTGAAATTCACGTCGCCCAGTATCCTCTTGACATGGGAAGAAAGGGCAAAGAATCGACTTCAAATGCCATAGCTGTGCAGTTGGATGGAGAAGGTAAAGTCAAGTATGACGTGATCGCGCGCCAGGGACATTCCAAAGACAAGATCATCTACTCGAAGTTGTCGGACTTGTTGCCAGTGGAAGTTACAAGTGAAAATGACCCCAGCTTGGACAAGCCCAGTCAGGACGAAGTTGAGGAAATTACGGAGAAAACGCGACAGGCGTTGCAGAGGCTAACTAACTCGAAAATTGCAGCTGCCATGCCAGTTCGATGTGCAGACAAACAGGTCAGTATAAAGATTTTAATTTCAAGTCCCGTCATGAGCAATTTGTCCTGACTTTACATTTTATTTAATTATTTTGAAAAGCATGCTAATCCAATCTGGCAACTTGGAGCTGCCCCAGTATTTTATTATCCTGCAGGCATATGGATAAATCTTGTAGATTCTTTATTGTTTATAGATGTTTGAAATGTGAAATCATGTTCAAAGGCTCATGTTTAGCCCTTTAGAGTAGTTTTCAGAAACTACAACTAGTTCAAAGTACTATGTAATTTATGCATAGCAATCAAAGCACATTTGGCCTGGACAGTTATTTGCCTATTTTGTGGAGCTTGAAGTTTTGACGAAATGTTGCACATAAAAGCCGTAACCATTGTTGTTTTGAGGAAATATGAGAAACACCCTTTTTTTTTACGGCATTTGTTGGATATATTTGTAGCACACGTCCCATATAATATTCAGACCTCCATGAAAGCCTGCGTTACGTTTTTATTTTATTCAATGCAATAATTGAGCATATTTGAGCCTCTTAATACGCCTATTACAAGCATATAAGATGCTATGGTTTTTTTTATGCATGGATTTTAGTACTAAATCAATGCGCACGTTGATTTAGTGAGTTAGTAATTTCGATGTTTGTGTTTATAAAGGTTTTAAATAAATGAACAAATACTAATACTTCCAGGACCGATAGTCTCTGCCACTGTCATTGCAGTTGAAATAAATAAAAAAACGCCAATGTAAAATTTAAAAAATTGGACAAGTGAGTGGTTAAAACGACGAATTATTATAAAGAAACGGCAGTTGTGGTAAACTTTTGGTATGGTACACGTTTTTTTGGTTTAGGTTTTCCGTGCAGGTATTCCCTGCGCGCGCCGATTTAGTGAAGTTGGATGCAAGAAATTAGAGCCATTCGACACGACACTAAATTTAGTACTAGATTCAGTACTAAAACTTCGCGCGCAAATTTAGGACATGGAGATGCAAGAAAATATGTAGAACATGTGCTATCAAAAGTTCACAATCCAATCCAATTGCCCAGAGTCATGTATTTACTTTAATTCTAATTATACTTTCCGTGTCATACAGCAACTTCGTATTTTATACTAACTTTTAAACTAAATTTGCGCGTGCAGTTTCAGTTCTAAATTAAGTTTATTAAGGATTAAATTTAGGTCGTGTCAAACGGCTCTTAGAACAAGTTCTAATTTCTTGGGTGCAAGTTTAATAAATCTGCGAGCGCATTCACTTACTTACGTACAAAATTGTAACCTTAACGGTTATTTCCTGTATTACACGATGCATAAACGACACACAATTATGGATCGTGTAAAACGGTCATAAAAAACATGTTTATCCAAAAGTACTATACACACGGACTTGTTTGTGTTTTTTGCGTTTATCTAATTTTTTCAAATATATTAGCTTTATATAAATTTTCTATCCAAATGATAGCATTTTCGATAAGCTTTCCGGCTTATTATTGTATTCAAAATTAGTTCAAAGATGAATGAGAGAACTGAGCTTAATAAATAATGGCACAGTTGCCGTTTAAGAGGCCGTTCGGTTTACACTGCTAGGGCATGCATTTTTGCGGGTGCAAGCGGGAGGTAGTAAGTGGGACGGACTAAATGCGCTCAGATGTAGGCATTGCTTGAGGAGGTAGGGAGTGGTAGGGATAACTTTACTCTAACTCAGATAAAGTGACAAATAACACAGGGAATTTCTCTGATTGCGGACTGATCCGATTAATTTACTTAGTTAGTTGGTTAGTACATAGAAAGATTTTAGCAATACGTAAGATTTCTTATAAAAATAAAAACCAATGTCATACCTATAATAATTTATTACAATTTTTCAGAATGAGACAAAAGTGTAGCATAATAGATAAACAATAAAAATATATAGTTATAATTAAAAAAATTAAACAGCAACAAAAAAGAAAAACAAATAGTAAAAAAGAAGTGAAAATAAAGAAATTTACCAACTACATTTTATATATACAGGGTGAGTCATTAGTGGGGGATCGGTCCATAACTCCTTAACCATGTAAGATAGGAAAATTTTTTAAATACAATTTGTACACCGTTTCCCAGGCTGTACAACCTAAAAATATTTTAATGTATACAGAGGGTTCTAAAACTACCGCATGCTATACAACTTTGATTTTTCAAATAGAACTACCTATATTTTATTTTTCCATTAGAACCCCCTTTTACATAGATTTATGGTGATATAAGATATTTTACATTTTGGATCACCGTTATCAAATTATAATTTTTTTTTTACATTTTTTGTCATTTACTGAGGTTTACTTAAAAATTTACTGAGAGGTCGTTTTAGCAGCTAGAAGGCTGAAAGTTGGTACAAGTATGAAGAAAAGATTGCTCTTTACGCCAGGCATGCAAAATATAATTTTTACTATACAGGATCTGCAATAATTCGTGTCGCATTATACTATTTTCTAATAAGCTTAACTTTAGTTTTTTAAATGACACCCCCTATATTTTTGTATTCCATCTAATGCGTCTGTAGTCTGGCTACGTTTTTTATTAAGCTTGTTCTATGGCTAAAATTTATAATTTACGAGATATTTGATATTTTTGGCTGTGATACAGATTGAGCCAAGATAAAGTAGATAGTGTGCCATGAAAACCATGTTAATCATTTTAACTCACATTTCAACACTGCACAGTTGTGTCGTCACCGACTTGTCATTTGATTATCCATTCCATTATCCACAATAAATTCTATTTTACAAGAACAAATCGATTTGATTTATTGTCTGAAATTAAGCGAAACAACCAAAGAGAACATGAAAATAAGAATCTAAAATGCATTTAGAAGCGTTTGCCAGCAAATTTTACGAAATATTGGAAGATTATTCACCTACCGTGTGAAAGTGTGCACAGAGAGGTGGCCGCAACATTGAATATATTATTTAGTTTAGCTTACTTTATTGAATTTTTATATTTATTTCTTTAATAGTTTATTTGTTGATTTATTTAACGTTGAGCGTAAATTCTTGCCGCAAGCAAAGGATTCATTTCGCCTTCTTCCAGACAATAAATCATATCGATTTGTTCTTGTAAAATCGAATTAATTGTGGATAATGGAATGGATAATCAAATAACAAGTCGGTGATGACACAACAGTGCAGTATTGAAATGTGAGTTCTATGATTTCTATGATTTCCATGGCACACTATCTACCTTATCCTGGCTCAATCTGTATCACATTAAAAAATATCAAATATCTCGTAAATGATGAATTTTCGCTATAGAACAACCTTAATAAAAAACGTAGCCAGACTCCAGGCGAATCCGATGACATACAAAAATATAGGGAGATCCATTTAAAAAAATTAAGTTAAGCTTATTTAAAAATAGTATAATTTGACACAAATTTTTGCAGAGCCTGTATAGTAAAAATGATATTTTGCACATCGGGCGTAAAGAGCAATCCTTTCTTCATATTTGTATCAAACTTCAGCCTTCTAGCTGTTAAAACAACCTCTCAGTAAATTTTTAAGTGAACCTCTGTAAATGACAAAAAATGTGAAAAAAAATTGATAATTTGATAACGGTGATCCAGAATGTAAAATGTCTTATATCATCATAAATCTATGTGAAAAGGGGTTCTAATGGAGAAATAAAATACTGGTAGTTCTATTTGAAAAAACAAAGTTGTGTAGTAATTATGAGTTTAGGAACAGCCTGTATACGTGAAAATATTTTTATGTTGTGCAGCCTGACAAACGGTGTACAAATTGTCTTTAAAATTTTTTTTTATCTTACATGATTTAGAAGTTATGGACCGATCCCTCACTAATGACTCACCCTGTATATCTATTATTATAATTTCTGTTTCGGCGCAGCTGCGATGGACCGTTTTATATAATCAGGATCCCTTATATCCATATTTCTGATGTGACGTGGGTCTATAATTTCAGGCAATAAACATTCATCATAAAATTGTTTCAATTTTTCAACCATATTTACAAAAAATTGGACATTCCTTTCAACTTTAATAATTACAATATCTTTTGTTGTCCACGTTGCGAAATAACAAAAACTTCTCTCACAAATATTTAATTGGCCTTGAATTTGAAAATAGTAGTCGTGATTTTTTTTTAAAACAAAGTTATTATTTTGAAATGTTAAAAACGTTATAGTTTTAACATTGAAAATGTTTAACGGTTGAGTAGGATGGCATTTTAAGATTTTAGGTGACAGTGGGAAATTTCGCGGTTTTTGCAACTTTGTGTAAGTTCTACATAAGCTAGCTGGATGTTTTTGGTGTCATTTTAAAGATTTCGTCAAATGCTATATTTTGGGAGTTTTCAGTAAGATGTAAGCCGTGTGGGGGCGGAAATACAAAGGTTAAAACGATTTCTTGAACATCAATGGGTTTGAACGGGTTACGCGTATGTATTTTTCGAAACACCCAAATATAGTTTAGTCTTCTTAGAAAGAGGATTAATGAGCGCTCATTTGAAGGGTTAGTTAGGGGTGGCAATAATCTACGGGGGTGGAGTTACAAGCGTGTAAAGTTGAGGAAGCGTTTTGAATTTGCAGAGTAAGTTTGTACGGACCATAACTTGTTTATTATCAAATTAAATGGTATAGTATAAGCGAATGAAGTGTTCCTTGATAAATGTACAAGGTTTTTTACTTGAAACTTTTTTTGATATCTTTAACGATTAGTGAAATAATTATATAAATAGTTGTAAAAGTAGAAGATTTAGCCAGCGAGTGAAGTCAGCCATGCGTAAATCACTGACCTGTATATAGAAATGGATGAGCAATCGTGTAAGTGAAAAGTGAGGCAAATTGAATCTGCGTCGGAACCTAATGAGTTTGTGCACTAAAGTTTTACAAAGGCGGTTGCTTAAATTTAACAAGATGGCTGAAGCTGTATGAAACCGTTATGGAACTATTAAAAAAAATTATACCGTTAAAACTGAAGAAAATTGATAACTGTCCACTTACACCTCGAAAAGGCCCTAATAAAACAGTAAAATCTAAAAATACGCCCAAATACTCAAAACACACGGCGTTCAAAATTATAAATTCCTGTAAAATTCCGTCCAACATTACAGATTCCTGAAAAAATACAATAAAAGAGCCATGCGACTGCTGCACACGTAACGGCAAACACCTGCACTACCTCAAAATTGATCAAATGCGCATGTGTATCAGGTTCCGACTCCATTTTGGAGGGCACGGTAATGGTCACAAAAATTTCTGGCGCATCCCAATGTTGTGCTTATCCATCTTATATAGAGGTCAGTGGCGTAAATGCAACGCACACAGCGCAGTTGGTAAAACAGGAATCTGTAAAATTGTAGATACCTTTATATTTGCGCTAGTGAAAGTAAGGGATACTTGTATTTTTTAATGGTAATGCAATCGTGCCATAAATAACTAATACATATATTACATAAAAGACAAACAATAAAACCACATCCGATCACCGAAACAGTAATATTTGGCGACTTGGGATGTTCGTTCAATTTTTCTCGACGACGAAGTCGAAAAATATGCGTCGTATGCCAATGTTAAGTGCTGATACTCGAATGTATATAAATCAGGTTCTTAATCTAAACAATGCGAACATTGCGTCTTTGCATTCGTGACCTTGCCCTTGCCGTATTTAGGTCGGTCCAGCTACTTCAATAATATCAATCCGTGTCTCATCACACATTTGTAAGGAAACGTAAATTTCGTCAAGTTGAGCGACTGTTAACGGCGGTAGGAGTACCATGACGAGTGATTAAGCACGTATCGGCCGTCTCCAAATTCAACACTCTCTAGGAACGACGATCATTAGTTTTTTAAATCATAATAAGAGCATTCGGGGTCTGGCTTCGATGCGGACGGTTGTCTTGTATTTGTCTTGAGAAATAAAGTTGTTATCCATTTAAATCGAACTTTTACATTATTATTTGAATTTATTACATTCGCATAGTTTATTATGTGTTGGTAATGTTGTTGTAGTAAGAGACAGTACACTGTCCTTGTCACGCTCAAATATGTAAATTTGCAGAATTAGTATTGGGCTGTTAGCAATAAAATTTTGTCGTTTGTAGCTTTGCTCTTCGGTTGAAACCATCAATTATAAAATCGACGATGCGGCTGTCGCCTAAGTGGAATCTTAACATAGCAAACTCAAGTGTTATTGGTTCTGTTCACGCAAAATCTTCAGAGTCTCATCACGTCTTACATGCATTTGCTTCATTCCAATATTTACTTTTAATGAGAGCAGTCACTTTATTGTTGTGTTTGAACCCTGTGTTATATATTTAAACCAACCCTGTCACCATTTTGTGCCAGTGTTCCCGGTTCGTATAGATCGAACAGCCTGACTGGAGTATACACTTGTATATTTTATGTATATATACAGGTGTCCCAGAAAAAGCGGACCACCTGTGCTGTACGTTGTTGGGGAGTCTTCAGCAAGTCAGGAAAAATAGTTCAAAAATTCTTTAGAGTAATATATCTAAACGGTGGAACCCAAAATTGTATATTTTACATTATGCAGTATTTTAAAGAATAAATGATAGAGTAATTTAAGCAATGAAAAAATCAAGACGACGCGTGTGTCTGTCATACATACAATCGTTTTTCTCAAATAACCGATACTTGTCATATTATATTGCTTAAAATAAGCCGTGTGTCTTTTGGCTTATAAAACCCCCGCGACCTCTGACGCTAACAATAAAAGTACTCCAAATCAAAAAGTGATTTTCTTCTCTTAAGAAATAAAAAAATATTGTCAAAATTTACTGTTGCATTAAAAAAGAAAAGTTTCATTTTTTACATTACAATGCGATGAAAATAAATCTGGCTTGGCTGGTGCAAACAATTACCTAATGGAACGCATCAACAGCATAGAATTACATAGGTGCCAAATTGAACATGGAATTTTTTGCTAATAACTAAAAGGAATAGGGCGAAAAGGGAAAAGTTGAGAGTGGTAACAAGAATGAAGGCGACAACATTTGAGGAGAGAATAAGCAAAAGGACTTGGTGCCAAATGTTGCAGGAATGTCTGAGAAAGAAAAAGAGAGAAGGAGAAAATGATAGGACAAGTGAAAGGGCAAAGTACTATGAAAGGAATGGGTACAGCTCAGGAGAAGCGAAGAGAATGAGGGAACGAGGGGTGAGATTAAGAGAAAGACTGAGAGAAAGAGAGAGAGAGAGAAAAGAGTCCAGGTATAATAGCAAGTATAAGGAAATAATAACCGAAGAACTACTGAAATATCTGTACAGAGAAAATGTGAAAGTGAGAAGAATGATTGCTAGATTCAGGTGCCGGGAATGAAGAGAGAGAATGCAAGTTCTGGTTGGGAGAGAAGCAGAGAGGATGCAGAATATGTGGAGAAGGACGAGAGACAGAAAACCTAATGAATGAATGCGAGAGTTTAAGACAGGAAGAAAGAAGGAGGTATGAGGTACTGAATGAGGATGGAAGAGGAGTAGAATGGATGAGAAGCGTTGTGAGAGAGAGAAAGAGGGGGGAGTGCGTAAAAGAAGGAAAGAAGATGGGATTGATCTGTGTTAGAAGAAATTTATATTAAGTTGATGTTATACCTATGTAAGATTTTGTAGGAGTCTTAAGGCCGAAAGGCAAATAAAACGATTTATTAATTACAGAGTTGACAAATTGAGCATGCTATTTTTCTTAATAACTTAAAAGAATAGGGCAATTTGTTTTTAGGGTGGTCCGCCCTTTTTCTGACAACCTGTATATATTCAAGGAGTATTCTCTGGTAAGTAGCGTTATATTCGTAGATGTGCTAGGAAAGGTGCAAAAACGGGTGTAGAAATTCAGAGTTTCGTTTGTGTGTAATTTTTATCATTGTGTTCACGTGTGAATTGATCAAGATTTAATTTTTATTAATGTTGAATATATCTCTGTTATCTCTTGAAATATATTCATGTCAGTGTCATTCGTGGTCATGGATTTTTCGTAGACGGAGAACAAGAAAATATAAGTAGAAGGTTGCAAATTTTTTGTTAAAGTTACTGAAAAATCTTTTGAGTCAGCGCAGAAGTCGTAAATACGTCGAAGATTACATGAACTACGCAAACTAAATGTAGGCGCTCAGTGGACATGGACGTCCAATGGGCGTTCAGACAGCTTATGTTTGTGACAGGGTTGAGATTTTAAATTGAAATGCCAACGGAACTCCTCATTCTGCATTTGTGCGTTTATTAATTTTATCTATATTTTATTTTTACTTTTGGGAGACTACAAGTTGTTTAAACAACTCTTGCCCTTTCTAAATTGCTTTTCATGAACAATTTTATAATTATTGTATTTCACACCTTCCATAATATCTGATGTTTGTGAGCGGATGCGTAACTTGTTTGGTACTAGTTGGTCCCTCTATCGTAATTAAGCGTAATGTTTTATCCCCCCCATCGATATTTATTTCATCAATGTACTTTGATCGATGGGAGAAGCAGTATCGATCCAACATCCTGGGGTGCCGTTACATATTACGGCACATGTGCAAATAAAGTTAAAAATTAAATAAAACCGAGTTTTTGTTTATAAACTTAAAACTTTATTGGGAAACTATGTGCTTCGCCACAACAACAAAAAACATGGTCCTTCGAGCCGGATGAAACCACCGATTTACGAAGAACTTTTGATTGCGACTAATCAAAAGCCCATTTTCATTTTTACACACTGAATTTACGGATCGATACTCAATTTACAATAAACAATTACACAAAGTGAATTATCAAGAAGAATTGTGCTCCAATCTTCCCAAACGCAAGACCAGTTTCGACCGGAAATACGAATTCGACGGCAAATTGTCGGCGCCAGCCAGTCTACCAACACTCGTCCTGTCTAGCCAAGGTGACCAAGGACAACCAGATGTTTCAGGTAGCGAAAACCCGTTTTCTATTCACCTAAATCCTTCTCTTTTCAAACTTGTACCTATCTTCATTTACTCCTTTCACATTTCTTTTACATTGATAAATTAATTTAAAATAAAATGGCAGAAGAAGGAGATGAAAATGTTGTCATTAATTTAAGAGCACGACGTGGGGTGATAAAAGCCGGTATTACTCGCATTGCAAACTTTTTCGCAAAAAATTCTGATCTGACTAAAAATCAAATTCAGGAACGGCTCACGCGATGTCGGGAATTAATGCGCGAATTCGAAAACGTACAATCACAAATCGAGATGTCGTCACCGACCGATGTAACCCATGATACAGAGCGTGACGTATTCGAAAATTCATATTTTGACGTGGTTTCTACAGGACGTGATCTGTTAGAAAACCTCGAATTACACAGCGACGTTCCAAATGGACAGCTTACTCCGGGAAGCTCAAATAGTCCTAGGTTTGACTCGCACACACAAAATTCCGTAAGATTACCAATCTTATCATTACCGGAATTTAGCGGAGAACTCGACAAATGGGTAAATTTTTATGATACTTTCCAGTCTCTCATAGATAATAATGACTCATTGGCTTTAATTCAAAAATTTCACTACTTAAAGTCTGCACTAAAGGGTGAAGCAAGTCACATTCTTGATGCGATCGAGGTGACAAACGATAATTACCATTTAGCATGGGACTTATTGAAAGAGAGATACGAGAACACAGGTTTGATCGTGGAAAATCATATACAAGCATTATTCTCACTTCCAATAGTGAACAAGGAATCACATTTCGCACTTCGTCAACTTTTAGATGGCGTTTTAAAAAATTTACGAGCATTAAAAACGTTAAACCAGCCTACGGAACAATGGGACGCAATTGTGATACATCTAATTGTCAGTAAATTAGATCAATCCACGCGTCGCGAGTGGCAAGCATGGAAGACCACACACGAGAAAAGCTTTCCTACTACGGCCGAAATAACTACATTCTTGTCAAATCGGTGCAAAATGTTGGAAGCATTACAACTTACAAAATTAAATCACGGACAAAGCACTGGTGAAAGGTCAGTTTTCAATCGTGGACACAATAAAACGACGGTGTCTCATGTAAACGTCAACAAACCCACGTGCAAATTGTGCAAAAACGTGCACAGTATATATCAATGCGATTCATTTCTCAAAATGCCCGTGAATACGCGAATTGCAGAAATCAAAAAACTCAAATTATGCATAAATTGTCTCCGCGGGAACCACCCGACTAGCAACTGCAAGTTCTCTAATTGTCGTAAATGCAATTTAAAGCACAACACATTGCTACACATAGAGACACAAACGGAAGCGGCAAAATCTAATACCAATCTTGAAGAACTAAATTCGGAAACGACTTCGGACGGTTCAAAAGTAGTCACACATTGTAACTATCTTCCACAAACATGCGTTCTTCTTGCGACTTGTCAAATCAGAATCTTTGATTCAACAGGTTCACCTCAAGAGTGCCGAGCACTATTAGATTCTGCTTCACAGTCAAATTTCATAACTAGCTCTCTTTGCAAGAGACTAAGATTGCGCACGGAAGCAATTAATATTTCAGTAAGTGGCATAACACAAACCAGCTTTAACATCCAATCAAAAACTTTAGCCACCATAAGCGCTCGCCATAATGATCGCTATAAATCTAAATTAGAATTTCTTGTAACCAACAAGGTCTCGGATAATTTACCAGTTATCAATTTACGGAAATCAGACATAAAAATACCACGCCATGTTCTATGTGATAGCCCTGTAGCGATACAAATCCATGGATTCGCCGATGCCAGTGAATCAGCTTATGGCGCTTGTATATACTTAAGGAGCAGCGACAATAATGGTACTAACGTTACACGACTATTATGCGCTAAATCCAAGGTAGCTCCGATAAAATGTCTCACATTAGCTAGATTAGAGCTTTGCGCTGCAGTACTATTATCCAAATTATTACACCAGGTGCAAATGTATCTGGATATTTCCATCACAAATGTTTATTGTTGGGTTGATTCGACAATCGTACTAGCTTGTCTGGAAAAGCCAGCGAATACTTTAAAAACTTTCGTGGCGAACCGCGTCTCCACAATCCAACAACTAACAAAACCCAGTCAGTGGCGTCATGTACGTTCTCAAGATAACCCAGCGGATGTCATATCTAGAGGAATGTGCCCCAGAAAATTGATCGATGCAAATATCTGGTGGTATGGACCAGATTGGTTGTCCCAAGATGAATCCACTTGGCCTCGTAGTACACACGTCCATTCGGGAGAATTGATTGAATTACGTCCAATCAAATTATCTACTTCGATATCTACAGCAGACTCTGCATTTTACGATTATCTATTTAATAAATTTTCCACTTTAGAACGAATCGTAAGAGTACTATCATTTTGTTTGCGCTTCATTAACAACTGTCGATCTCTGAAAGAAACGCGAAGAACCGGTCCATTAAAAGTTGCTGAGCTCGATCAAGCAACAACTTATCTCGTTAAGCATACACAAGTAGTGTCTTTTGCAGATGATATGAAAAATCTGAAGTCTAAACGATTAATATCGTCAAGGTCCAAAATCTTATGTCTAAATCCATTCATTGACAACGAGGGCGTACTCAGAGTTGGCGGACGTCTCAAGCATTCAAATTTGCAACCAAGTCAAATAAATCCCATAATATTGCCGAGCAACCACAAGCTCACATCTTTATTGTTAAAAAAGAGTCATTGTGAAACTATGCATGGTGGTGTGCAAACTACACTTTCCAGAATTCGCTTAAAATATTGGCCACTATCATGTCGAAACAGCGTTAAACTGGTCATCAGAAAATGTGTAGTCTGTCAACGGTGGCAAGCCAGGAACATAGTGCCCATCATGGGTGACTTACCAGCTGCAAGAGTAACACCTGCTCGTCCTTTCACAACTACTGGCGTTGACTACGCAGGACCCTTTCTTGTGCGTGAGAGCAAACTAAGGAATCGTAAATTAGTAAAGGCCTATTTATGCCTCTTTGTTTGTTTCAGCACTAAGGCTGTTCATTTGGAGGTTGTTAGTGATCTCACTACGGAATGTTTTTTCGCAGCTTTTAGACGTTTCGTGTCACGGCGCGGCATCTGTAGTGATATTTTTTCTGACAATGCGACAAATTTCGTGGGAGCTAATAAGGAATTGCAAGAACTTTTCAATTTCCTATCCCGTGAGCACGTTTCGATACATGAATATCTATCCAAGATTTCAATCAATTGGCATTTCATACCGGCCAGATCACCTCACTTCGGTGGTCTGTGGGAGGCCGCTGTAAAGTCAGCGAAGCGTCACTTTAAAAAATTATTTTCTAATTCCACATTCACTTTTGAGGAATTGACTACTATTTTTACACAAATTGAGGCCATCATGAATTCCAGGCCACTAATTCCTTTTTCCACTGATCCAAATGATTTGTGTCCATTGACCCCTGCACATTTCCTTGTGGGTAATTCGCTATTCGCACCGTTGCAACGAGATGTTTCTGATATATCGTCTAATCGACTGACACGGTTCCAACGCGTGCAGCAGATACAACAACAATTCTGGAGGAAATGGTCACATGACTATTTAACCACTCTACAGCAGCGATGCAAATGGAAGGTGAACACTCCAGCTGTGGAGGTTGGAACATTCGTCCTTTTGAAGGATCCGAGTCCTCCTACCTGCTGGAAAATGGGTCGCATCACACAACTTCATCCAGGGACTGATGGTGTAGTGCGGGTAGTGGACGTGAAAACTTCCAATGGTGAAGTGCGGCGCGCAGTTAACAAACTCGCCCCATTACATACTGAGTGAACATACCAGTCATCTTGCTGACGATAAATTGAATTAATTTATTGTTTCACATACATGTTCTTTCCTTTAATTTTTAGGATGCTCATTTCTGTTCTTTTGCATTGATCCATATCATTTTGTAATCATGTTATTTTATACGAAAATAATGTTCTCTTTATTTTGAAATTTGCATTTCAAGGGGGGCGGCATGTTTGGTACTAGTTGGTCCCTCTATCGTAATTAAGCGTAATGTTTTATCCCCCCCATCGATATTTATTTCATCAATGTACTTTGATCGATGGGAGATTCAGTATCGATCCAACATCCTGGGGTGCCGTTACATATTACGGCACATGTGCAAATAAAGTTAAAAATTAAATAAAACCGAGTTTTTGTTTATAAACTTAAAACTTTATTGGGAAACTATGTGCTTCGCCACAACAACAAAAAACATAACTATTGTGCAAATTTTAAATTACGAAGAGGGCTTAAACCGAAGTTAGTATACGAATGCTCAAGTGCAATTCGGGTCAAGTCGGGTTTGGCGCGAAAAGCATATTTGTATGTAATAAAAGTTTATTTTTCCACAAAACATAAATTTGCCTGTTGTTAAATTTTTAGATATTGCGAAATTTTGCCAAGTTTAAAAAATAGTCAAGTTCATTTTCAATGCTATAACGAAGGTTGCTAAATTGCAACTTCTGTAAATTTTTTTCATTAATAATAATTAATTAATACCGATGGACTGGGAAAGATTCTACCTATAAAGAAAAAAGGTGACCCACTAGACTGCAACAACTATTGAGGAATAACATTACTTAGTATCCCTCTGAAGGTGACTATAAATGATTGACATGTGCGTGTGAGCATGGTGCAGTTACGTGAATCACAATCGCAAGAGGCACGAAATGAACGAAATCAATTAAGACAACTAGAACGAAGACAAACGCGCAGATACATAGTCGACAGACGTAGAGGAAAATTGGGGAAAAACTAATAGTGCTTTTTTCTGTGGGTTTGCAGAAAAAAAATTGAGACAGTTACAAAGGCAAGTCGGAAAATTCGGACAAACTGCAAAAATCATATTTTTTGTATGCATTCTCGATCATAACTGACGATAGGAACGACATATTTGGTTCATTCTTTTTTTTTTTGTTCGTTATGATCCCGAGATGAAAATTAAATGTTTTTAATTGAAAACAAAATTCGGGAAGATCTGAAGAAAAATGTAGAAAAACACATTTCTAATAACTTTTCACAAATTCACAAAACGGTAGCAGATTCATTGAAATTTGGACAGGACAGCGTCTGTCGGGTCAGCTAGTTTTAGTATAAATAGTACCATACATTTAGCTTTGACAGAAGCCTTCTGTTATAATATTTGCTTCCATTGAAGTCGAAGAGCCAGTCCAATTTTTATAACAGGTGTGTTTAGAACGTTCTTCTATTTTGTTTAAAGCTCTTTGGCAGATCACGCAATATTTATTCTTTACGCCTATATAATACATTTTTATTATTTAAGTAAGTAGGTACTTGTGAATTCATGTTTATTTGTAAATTTTTATTTGTCAGTGGCACAAACACAATTCACACACCAACACTAATAAACAACAGAAATTCAAGTCATAGAACCGAGAAAAGTTCAAGAAAAGATTGAAGTTCGATAAGAAATTGTTTTGGGGTGGTGCCCTTAGGTCCGTGGGAGGAGCCAACACCAGAGGGCGACACATGACGATCAGCTAAAAACGATGCAAAGTCGCATGCAACGGTACCGCTGTACACTTAGTTTTTTAAATTAAAACATTGTTTTCATAAAACTAATGTTGTTTTCTTGTAAATAAGGTGTCAATCTAGGACTGTGCTGTACTAGATTTTCAATTTCGATTTCCAAATTCGTACAAACTTTATTGAAAATTAGCCTATTTATGCACATTTAAAACTCCGCTAAATACGATTGCACTAAAAAAAATGAAATGTATTACAGGACAGTCCTAAAATAGCTCTTTTTCTTTTTATTAATGCTTGATTGGTACTTCTAAGTCATTTATTTTTAAAGATATCAGCTATGAGCGGATAGCACTATTTTAACCGCCACGCCGAGCCCGAACGGCCCCTTAAAGTAAAAATGGGGGACCTTGCGGCTTAAACCCCAAATTATTTAAGGAAAGAATCGACTACGTAAAAAAGAAATCAAGAAAGTTTCATCCAAAAATTAAAAATATTTGTTCGGTCCCTTTGACCGGCACCGAATTGTCCGTATCCTCTCTAAAAGTTTATGAGGAGAAAGCAATTGAAAATATTAGAGCTGTTCAAATTTTGCTAATTTGTTGGGAATATGCTAATTCCTTTGTGTACGAATAAGACAAACTTCCTGTTCGTCCAATTTGATGGTGCCGACAATGACAACGGTCGTTTCACCCCGAAGCTGGGTAATTCCAAGTGGGTGGTGAGTTTCTCACCCCCGGCCGTTGTCAGGTGACCAATATTGGACGGAGGGGGTTTGTTCTTAAAAGGCCTTAACATGGCCTATGATGATGAGTTCGATTGTATTAGTGGCAGAGTTCGATTGCAGTAGTGGCAGAGTTTAATTGTGTAATCAAGTGATATTTTAAGTGTTGAAATATAAGTTATTTTTCGTTAAACCGAGTGCTACTTTTCTTTCGTCTCCGTGTTGCTGGTACACTAAAACCAGCTGGTCTGTCGTGTGTGTGGCATTTTGTGTTTTGTTCTTCGACAAATTTCAACGAGTCCACGGGACCCCGTCCGGGACTCGACAATATTCATAAAGAAAAAACTGGCGGACGTTGCATCTCTTGTCATATGTTTTTTTACTGAGATAGAACTCAAAGTTGACGTTAAAAAATTGTTACGATTATTTTTGAAACCGTTATGCACCTCGGAAGATTTGCCTGTCGTCTTATCTTGTATCATTTTGTGCTTTTTGCGGAATCCAGACAACCAACCGGGTTTTCAACTCTTCAGAATTTTGTATTAGGCAGCTTTTTGACAGTTTGGCCTCGGAATAGGATTCAATGATCCAAAATTTGTAACAAAGGACCATTCGTTTCTAAGAAAAAAAGTATATGTTTTCTGAAATTGACATGTCTTGCCTCGATCAGTTTCTATTCATATGTATAATCTCTTCTCTTCGTAATATCTCTATCTGACCACTCCATATGATTTACTTTCTTCTTATTACAGAATAAGCCCGTTCGTTAATTCTTTCTACTCCGTGCATTTCTTACCAATATGATAAGGTCATCCGCAAAAGCTAGGGATTAGTAATATGTATTTATATAAAGTCTGCTCTATTAATTTTTGCATCTCCTATATTTTTCCTAGGACTTCACTAAACAATATTAGCGGTAGCGAATCACTTTGTCTTCCCTTCTTTAACCTCAAAATTGCCGGATGTTCTATTCCTTTTAACCACATTTTAGGTTTCTTGTTGTGTTAGCTTTATCACTCTTACTAATCTAATGTTTAACACTTTTA